>JAHSVA010000006.1:10015000-12776666 GCA_019915185.1 Eucalyptus camaldulensis
CTTGGTCACTCGAACAAGATATGCCTCTAACTAACACTGCCGAGGCATCAACTGTCAATCATCCTCCTACACCTGCTGAGGAGATATGTGATGACGAGGCCTCAAATTCGGCATCTGGATGCAGTAACAGTTCACTCCATGGAACTCTATCAAGTGCAACCAACAATTACTTCCTCCATCGTATGTCGAGCTCTTGTTCAGTGGAAAGACTTCCTTTAGCCGCTAGGAGCCACAGCCCTCATGTCAGCATGGATTTCTCCAATGGGATGAACGAAAGCATGTCAGCATGGGGCCTCGTGATTGTGACTGCTAGCCTTAGGGGTGAACTCAGGACATTTCAGAACTTTGGGTTCCCACTCGGTATCTAAGGTATGAAAGGAATAAGAGAATGAGGAATTGAGGATGGTCTGGGAAAAATGGATACGATAAATTGCCGATGCATTTTGTTTTTCCCTTATCTGTTAGTGTGAATAGGGAGGATAGAGGGTGAGATTTGTAATATTTTTGCCGATGTTATTTTTCCCTTTGTCCTCATGCTCATCAGTTTCGGATTGCAGACTGCTAATATTCTGATTGGGCATTGAGAAACGGAATGTAGATTTGATCAGAAGTGGGGAAGAAAAGAAAAGCAAAAAAAATAAAAGATACACAGGAAAATAGAAACCACTGAGTTTCTGCATTCAAGAAATGTAGAGTCAGGAGCATGGAAACGCATATTGAATTTGTCAATGAAAATTTCTTTTTGTTGCATTTTGCCCGGACCTTATGCAGAATTCGACTTTGAGTAGTTGATCCATTCTTTTGTTCATTTAACATGATGCTTAGTCCTTATCCGATCTTCAGGGTGAGGTAATTTGTGAATGATTTGAGTGCTGGATGTAATGATTGAGCAGATGTGAGTGTAGCCGATTCTGGATCTTCTCCTATCTAGAAGTTGTGAGTGTTTGAACGAAATTCTCGAGGAATATAGAAATGAAAGGCGTGTGCATGCACTCTGTTTCCCATTGTCTTTTCATATGCACTCTGCAATATGAAAGAGCTGTGACAACACTCATTGCTTTTCTTCTTTTGCCATGCTGCGATAACGTTTGGCATGATACTGTAGGAGTTAAAACGACAACGAAATGAAGTCATACGGTTTGATTCAAGGTCGATGGCCAAAAGAAGTAAAATTTCTTCATGTCCTTTTCCTTTCAAAGGGGCAAGCAGTTCATTTGCAGTTGAGAGTTTAACCCAATTCAAATTCTTTCTTGTGGTACTGAGGGCTATTATTTTGGCCTTTCGAATTCGATTTCTTTCCTGCGGTAGTGATACCATTTGTCCTCGTGGCCATCTAGCAGGAATTCCTGAAAATTTATCTGCCCAGAAAACCATCTGCCTCAAATTTCTTCTTCTCCTTATCAATTGTCTTCGGAAGCAATGCCGGAATCATCTATCGGTCGAAATACTATTGATCTGTCAACAAAAGGCGTACAGACTATGTTCGCTAAAAAGGGGTTTACCGCTTGTGGAATTCATCGAGAGATCGACTGATCATGGTAGCGGAGCATATATGAACGCTTTTTATCGGGAGACCGCAGTAATCTAATCCACTGGCAGGAGCTGCACCTGCACCTCCATTCCCCATCTCTTTCGGCCACTCCATCGTGGAGCCCATGACTATGGAGAGTGGGAGAAATCTAGGTGAACGGACCAAAATATCCCTTTCTTAGGCCCACCAAGAGCACATAAAAAGAAATATATCTGAGGAAATCCAAACCTCAAATTCTCATTGGCTGCTGTGAGCTGATGTGGCACTTACCTCCAAAATGTATTTATCTTATCTACTCTTGCCCAACCCATCCAACGACAGAAAGACCTCACTGATCCGATGGACCCTCTATATATATAGCCCTCCACTAATATCTCTTCCAGTGCTCTCTCCTTCTGGTGCTTTGTTTGTACTTTGAGTTTACAAGAGAGGATCTTTACATCTATCCACTTCAGCGTAATTTTGGAACTCTCAATTGGCAAGAACCTCATGGCTCTTCAGGCTGCTGCGTTGGTTCCATCCGCTTTCACCATCCCAAAAGAGGTTTGTCGTTGTCAATTCATTGCTCTCTGTACTTTCCCACACTTGTGTCTGACAAAAATGAGCTGGACTAAGGATTAGGGATAATAGGCATCTGAAGAGTTGAGAGAATTTTTCAAATTCTATTGGCAGGGAAAATCTAGTGCATCCTTCAAAGATTCGAGCTTGTTTGGGGTTTCATTCTCTGAGCATGTCAAGGCTGACTTCAACTCCTCTGCATTGAGGTGCAAGGTAATTAGCGTCTACTACATTGGTTCCGTTCACTACCCTCAAAATGAGCTATTGAAATGAATTATCATAGTTTCACTTCACCGAAATAAGCTACATGAAATGATTATGATAGACTACTTGGAAAAAAAAATGGAGACAATTTCAAGGATCTGAATTTCAGGAAACCATTATCCTCTAGCATCCAAGCTGTTTACTGATGTGTCAAGCTGAAAATTTAGTTGCTTTGGATGTAAAACTCGTGTTAACAGTAGCAGAGTATTTAATGCAGAGGGAATACAACCAAAGAAATGGCGCTGTCAGAGCCCAAACAACAGCTTCAGCTCCCTCGGTGACCCGGGCCTCCCCTGAGGGCAAGAAAACCTTGAGAAAGGGCAGTGTTATAGTCACCGGTGCCTCGTCCGGATTGGGTCTGGCCACTGCCAAGGCTCTTGCTGAGACTGGAAAATGGCATGTGATCATGGCCTGCAGGGACTTCCTTAAGGCCGAAAGAGCCGCCAAATCGGCTGGGATCACCAAAGAGAACTACACGATCATGCACTTGGACCTTGCCTCGCTTGACAGCGTGAGGCAATTCGTTGATAATTTCAGGAGATCGGGACAGCCGCTTGATGTTCTTGTCTGCAACGCTGCTGTTTATCTGCCAACTGCTAAGGAGCCCACTTTCACAGCTGAAGGATTTGAGCTCAGCGTTGGGACTAACCATCTCGGGCATTTCCTCCTTTCAAGGCTGTTGCTTGAGGACCTGAACAAATCTGATTATCCATCAAGGCGACTCATCATAGTCGGCTCAATCACAGGTACTGATTATAACCTTACTGATTGGAGTTGCTACATGCGATGACGTGCTTTAGATATGTGTTTTCTCATAAGACTCTGCAAAGGGTTGGCGATCGTTGTCAATGCGTATGATCATGAGTTCACTCAAACAATAAGTAGTTGAATTCTTGAGTTAATGTTGCTAATGAAGTTGATTCTTAAAATTAGGGAACACAAACACCTTGGCCGGGAATGTACCTCCGAAGGCCAACCTTGGTGACTTGAGAGGACTGGCCGGAGGGCTGAACGGGCTGAACAGCTCGGCCATGGTTGACGGTGGAGATTTTGATGGTGCCAAGGCCTACAAGGACAGCAAGGTGTGCAACATGCTTACAATGCAGGAGTTCCACAGGCGCTACCACGAGGATACAGGAATCACGTTCGCATCCCTCTACCCAGGCTGCATTGCCACAACCGGCTTGTTCAGGGAACACATCCCGCTCTTCAGGTTGCTCTTCCCGCCTTTCCAGAAGTACATCACCAAGGGCTTTGTATCCGAAGAGGAAGCTGGAAAAAGACTTGCTCAGGTAGAAAAAATAAAGAAACAGATCGAGATCTTCTTCAGGTTTTTATGAGGCAATTAAGTTTATTGATCGGATGCTAAGTTTGTTTGCTTTCTGTGATTCAGGTTGTGAGTGAACCGAGCTTGACAAAGTCTGGGGTTTACTGGAGCTGGAACAAGGATTCAGCATCGTTCGAGAACCAGCTGTCCCAGGAAGCTAGCGATGTCGAGAAGGCCCGTAAAGTTTGGGAAGTCAGCGAGAAACTTGTTGGTTTGGCCTAAATGAGCGTTCTGGATTGTCCCCAAATGGGTCCTTGGAGGAAGAGGATGTTCATCGGGAAGACAGCAGAGTTGATTCCTTTTTAATCAATCGTGGAGCTTAGAACTGGAGGATGAGCGATTGTAAACCAATTTTTCATATGTAGCAGTAGGCGTGTTAGTTTGGCTTGGCAATAAAACAGCTTACGTCTTCTTGCAAAGTTACTCGTAGTAGCAGCAAACTAACCAGGCAATGAGCTATGGAGAACTTGAGACAATGTGGTATTCTACAATGGCTCTGTCTGTCATACACATGCATCACTGGCATGCGAAATTGTTCTAAATGTTTCCCTTACAGCATAGTGCAGAAGAATTGCAGATAGGCTATTGTTGGAATTTTGTTTGTTAAAACAAATGAGTGCCTTTTACTTTGTCCCACATAGAAAAGGTGGGAGTAGGAGAATTAGTTTATTAATGAGGAATTTCCCTTTTGTAGTTAAAGGAGTGATTAGGTGGGGCTAGACCCACCATACCCGCGTGCGGGCGCGCGGATAATTTGCATTAATCCCTTGCTTTTTATTTATTTATTTTATATTTTAGTTCAAATGTTGCCTTCTAATTTGAGAATTTCGGAAATGAAATATAAATGAAAATTCGAAATTCTATTTAAATAAAATAATAATAATTATTCCGAATTTTATTTGTGTCTTTTCAAGACAACCTTTGGAAAATTACTTATTCAGTTTTAATTTTTCCGAAGGATTGCAATTGTTCGTTTTTTCGACTTCTTCCGAAGAGTCGCATTTGTTTATCCGAATAATTTTCTAAAGACGTGTTTGTTCGCAATTTTCACGAGGAGTTGCAAGACTGTTTCATATAAATACTTGTCATTTTCGGAAAGAAAATGGTGGTCATTTTCGAGTCTTCTTTCTGAAAAAACTGCAGCCAATTTTCGATTGTTTCTTAGAGAGACCCTGGAGAAATACTAGAATTGCTAGTTAGTATTCTCATCCGAGACTTTGTTGTATCCTGGAGGATTTTTGCCGGTGACCATTAGCAACGTTGTGGGGCAAATAAATCCTTAAAGAAAGTGATATCACGCCTCAAAGTCCGAGTTGTTTTTACTCGATCCGATTTCATTGTTCAACCCATTTCGAAGACATATTTTACCAACAATTTTAAGGATTTATCTTGCTACAATGGAGTCGGAGACAATCAAAGTTATGAATCAAGATATGGTCAAACTAGACCGGTTCGATGGGAACAATTTTGCTCGCTGGAGGGACAAGATGATGTTCTTACTCACTGCTCTGAAGATCTCCTACATTCTGGATCCTAACTTGGCGCCTATAGAAGATCCTAAGCCTACTTTCGATGGAGGACAGCCAAGTGCGGAAGCCATTGAGAGGGTTAATAAGGAAAAGAAGAAATGTGCGGAGGATGAATTACTTTGTCGAGGACACATTCTGAACACACTCTCCGATCGTCTGTACGACTTATTCACTGAAATGAAGTCGGCCAGAGAAATTTGGAATGCACTGGAATTCAAGTACAAAGCGGAGGAGCAAGGTACCAACAAATATCTAATTGCAAAGTATTTTGATTTCAAGTTTATTGATACTAAGCCCTTGCTGGAACAAGTCCATGAATTGCAAGTGATTGTGAATAAGATTCGTGCTCTCAAGATTGATATGCCAGAAGCTTTTCAAGTTGGAGCAATTATTGCGAAATTGCCTCAAAGTTGGAAAGACTATGGAAAAAGGCTGATTCACAAGTCGGAGGACTTTACTTTGGAGCAAATACAGAAACATCTTCGCATTTAGGAAGAGTCACGTTTACGTGATAATTCTGTTTTATACAATTCCAAGGTGAATTTTGTGGATAAAAAATGGAAACTCGACCAGAACTTCAAGGTAAAAAGCGGGGGGCATAAATTCAAGAGAACACAAAAGAAGCAAAAGGGTTGTTGTTTTGTATGTGGCAAACAGGGACACTACGCCAAGGATTGCATTCACCGTAAGAGCATTTCAAAGGACAAGAACATTCCGATGGTGAAAGCAGATGCAAATCTGGTTGAAGAAAATTATGTAGCCATGATTTCGAACATGTTTTCGAACATGGAAATTTCTGAAATAAGTGATGCGATGGCTATGGTTTCTGAAATTAATTCTACCACTGTCCAATCCGGTTGGTGGATAGATTCTGGAGCAACTGTTCATGTGTGCAAGGACAAATACATGTTCAAGCAATTTGAAGAGATTGTTGATTCAAATGTTCAAGAGGTCCTGATGGCGAATAATGCTCTTGCAAAGGTTGTTGGAAAAGGCACGGTGGAGATAGACTTCACTTCTGGAAAGAAGATAACTCTTCTTAATATGTTATTTATACCTGAAATTAGGAAGAACCTAGTTTCTATTGATTTACTTTGTAAGAGGGGGTTTCGGGTTTTGTTTGAATCCGACAAGGTTATCCTGTCGAAAAATGGGCTATTTGTTGGAAAGGGTTATGCCAATGATTGCATGTATCAACTGAGTATCAATAATAATATTTCTAGTTCTGCTTATATTGTCGAGTCTTCAATTTTATGGCATAGTAGGTTGGCACATATAAATTTTCGTTATTTGAAGAATATGAAAAAATTAGACTTGATAAATTTTAATGGCGAATCTGATAAATGTGAAATATGTGCTAAGTCAAAACTTACTAAGAAGCCATTTCCTAGTGTTAAAAGAAATTCGAATTTATTGGATTTGGTTCATAGTGATATATGTGAATTTAATAGTATGCTAACACGTGGAGGTAAAATGTATTTTATTACCTTTGTGGATGATTGCAGTATGTTCTTATATGTTTATCTCATGAGATCGAAAGATGAAGCATTTACCATGTTTAAGAAATATAAAGCTGAAGTAGAGAATCAATTAGAAAAGAAAATCAAAGTTCTACGATCAGATAGAGGTGGAGAATATTTCTTAAATGAATTCTCTTCATTTTGTGAAGAACATGGTATTATTCATCAAGCTTCAGCACCATATACTCCACAACAAAATGGTTTAGCTGAAAGGAAAAATCGATCTATTGGAGAAATGGTTAATTGTATGCTTTCAAATTCAAAGCTACCAATTAATCTTTGGGGAGAAGCATTACTTACTGCATGCTATATTCATAATAGAATACATTCCAAGAAAAATGACATAACCCCTTATGAAATATGGAAAGGTAAAAAACCAAATTTGTCATATCTTAAAGTGTGGGGGTGTTTAGCGTACTACCGAGCTCCAGATCCTAAGAGAACAAAGCTCGGTCCTAGAGCTATCAAAAGTGTTTTTATAGGGTATGCTGAAAATAGTAAAGCTTATAGGCTTCTTGATTTAGAGTCTAATGTCATAGTAGAATCGAGAGACGTCGAATTCTTTGAGAATAAATGTTTTACAAGTTCTGAAATGATTGAAAATAATTCAAGATCTATTGAAACTCAAAGTGATTTTCAAGAGAAAGAAACGAATTCTAAAGACATGATTAAATTAAGGAGAAGTACTAGAGCTAGGAAAATAAAAGACTTAGGTCCTGATTTTATTACTCATGTTTTTCTTGTTGAAGGAGATGGATATAATAATGTGGTAAATAAATACCCTTTAGTGTTAAATTTAGAAGATGATCCTGGAAGCTTTGATGATGCTATGTCTTCTAGAGATGCTTCTTTTTGGAAAGAAGCTGTGAATGATGAAATGGACTCAATTATGTCCAACAATACTTGGGTATTAGTAGATTTACCAAAAGGATCAAAACCTATTGGATGCAAATGGGTTTTTAAAAGAAAATATCATTATGATGGTTCTATTCAAGCTTTTAAAGCTAGGCTTGTAGTTAAGGGATATAGACAAAAAGAAGGAATAGATTATTTTGATACATATGCTCCTGTTGCACGTATAACTTCCATTCGAGTTCTTTTTGCTCTAGCTTCCATTTATGATCTTTGTGTTCATCAAATGGATGTTAAAACTGCTTTTTTAAATGGAGACTTAAATGAGGAGATTTACATGGAACAACCGGAGGGTTTTGTTCTTCCTGGAAATGAAAGAAAAGTATGTAAATTGATTAAGTCTCTTTATGGACTTAAGCAAGCTCCTAAGCAGTGGCATGAAAAGTTTAATTCAGTCATATTGTCAAATGGTTTCATCAATAATAGTGCCGATAGGTGTATATACTCTAAATTCACTAAAGACTATGGTGTCTTAGTGTGCTTGTATGTTGATGATATGCTTATCTTTGGAACGAACATGACTGGAGTTAATGAAACTAAGAAGTATCTAACTTCCATGTTTAAAATGAAGGATTTGGGTGAAGTAGATACTATCTTAGGTATTAAAGTTAAGAAAAACAGTGGGGGTTATTCTTTAAGCCAATGTAGTTATGTTGAAAAATTATTAAATAAATTTCAACATCTTGGTTTTAAAGAAATAAGTACTCCATTTGATTCTAGTATTAAATTAAATTATAATACTAGTAGAGCGGTGGCACAACTAGAATATGCAAGTGTTATAGGGTCTTTAATGTATGCGATGCATTGTACTAGACCCGATATTGCTTATTCTGTATGCAAGTTGAGTAGGTATACAAGTAATCCAAGTACAGAACATTGGAGAGCTATTACTAGAATTTTTGGTTATCTTAAGAGAACTAAAAATTTAGAATTGTTCTACAATAATTATCCGGCTGTATTATAAGGATACACCGATGCTAGTTGGATTACAAGTGTGGGAGATGAGCATTCCACTTCTGGATGGATCTTCACACTGGCTGGAGGTGCTGTATCTTGGGCGAGCAAGAAACAGACATGTATAACTCACTCAACAATGGAATCTGAATTTATTGCTTTGGCGGCAGCTGGGAAAGAGGCTGAATGGATTAGAAATTTGTTGTTGGATATCAAATTATGGCCTAGTCCTATGCCTCCTATCTCTATTCACTGTGATAGTCAGGCCACTTTGGCAAGAGCCTATAGTAGCACCTATAATGGTAAGTCTAGACACATTAGTCTAAGACATGAATATGTGAGACAATTGATTAAAGATGGTACCATAACAATTGTCTATGTGAGGTCAAGTAAAAATCTTGCCGATCCTTTGACGAAGGCTTTACCAAGACATATGGTAATAACGACCTCACAAGAAATGGGGTTGAAACCCTTTAATTGAAATCACCAATAATGGTAACCCGACCTTTTTCTAGAACATTACTAGTTACAAGGTTTAATGGGTAAGAACAAGTTATTGAATGTGATTGTTTGATACTGACATAGCCCTGATATGAGAAGTCAGTATTGTCTGTTACGTTTTGTAGGCTGAATTGAATTCTTAATGAAGTATGATACAAGTTTGTAATGTGTTGATAGTAACAGAAACACATGGTAGATACTTCACCTATATGAGCTTAGAAGTGGTGCCGCTTCTTACGAAAGTGAGGGTTGCTTTCTAGAGAGCTCATGAAACAGGATCAAGCACAAGGCCATAATAGTGCGGAGTAATATAGAAATTCTCGCTGAAACAAGAGGTTAGTGTATGTGTGGTATGTCCGGTTCTATTACATAAAGTACAAGTTTAAAGCCGAGCTACTTGTCACTTTGATAGAGCTTTGATATACTTGCACTAAGTAAAGGTTTAACTCGAAAGAGACCTTTATGTATGTATATTAATCTTACTGAAACTTTGGCTGTATGGTTTTTTTAAAAAATTTTATTTTGAAATTTTGTTTTACAAACAAAGTGGGGGATTGTTGGAATTTTGTTTGTTAAAACAAAATGAGTGCCTTTTACTTTATCCCACATAGAAAAGGTGGGAGCAGGAGGGTTAGTTTATTAATGAGGAATTTCCCTTTTGTAGTTAAAGGAATGATTAGGTGGGGCTAGACCCACCATACCTGCGTGCGGGTGCGCGGATAATTGCGCGATTTTGGCGTGATTATTTGGCGCACTTAGCACTTTGCACGCCTGCGCGCCCGCGGTTTAATTTGCATTAATCCCTTGCTTTTTATTTATTTATTTATTTATTTATTTTATATTTTAGTTCAAATGTTGTCTTCTAATTTGAGAATTTCGGAAATGAAATATAAATGAAAATTCGAAATTCTATTTAAATAAAATAATAATAATTATTCCGAATTTTATTTGTGTCTTTTCAAGACAACCTTTGGAAAATTACTTATTCGGTTTTAATTTTTCCGAAGGATTGCTTTGGTTTATCATCGTTCCCTTTTTGTGCATAAATAACTAGAATTCCCGCAAACTCTGGGGCACACGCTTTTTCCATTTTCGAATCAAACATATAACGGTGGTACTCATTGTCGCTACGACATGACGTCGCTAAGAAAGAAAGCGACTTTTACTTAAAAATCTGTCATATTTGTCACCAGGGTCATGTTCTTGACAGCAACCGGAGGAACTCCGAAGTGTAATAACCATCGCCAAATGAGTTCACATTTTATCTTCTTGAAAATACATAGGAAATTTGTCTGGACGGCGTCTGAGCTGAATCCATCTTACAATGACATGAAAACAATGGAAAATCCAGCGAAAGCGGTGGGTGTGTCTTAGCAAAGTGATCGAACAATGTTAATGCTAAAAGCATGTCTTTCAAATTCCATCAACGTATGTTTCGCTTATTTCGCCGCATTCTCATTCTGCGCTTACAAAATAATCCGAGTACTGCTAACCATTGCGCGTCTGCAAATCGAATGGTCCGTTAGAATATCGACGATCGACTTTGCTGCCACTTACTAGGTCTCTAGCCTCATCAAAACTCATCAGTTATTAACACAACAGAGAGTTGGATGAATGCCCTCGTGAGCCTCATCTCTCTTCCAATATGGTTCGATCCCATATCACTTGCAACTTGAAGGCATCATCCAATCTCGACACTATTTTTATTTTATTTTGAGGATAAGCCACAGAAAACCCTACACTTTACTCATCGAGACACAATTTACCTTAAATTATCTTTTTTGACAAAAAAAAAACTCAAATTTATACTCATATGATATATTTACCTTAAACTTATATTTACTCAAATTTCTCTAACTTTTTTTGTAACGCCAAAAATTTCAATGTATCACACTATACAAATTTGAGATAAATATGTCATTAGGAACTTGTTGGTGTGAAAAAGAAGTTTGAATTAAATGTGTCATAATTAATGTGATTTAAGGTTTTGTGTGGCATTTTACTCTCTTGTGATTTAAGTTCGAAAAGATGTTTTATTCAAATGACTAAGTGAAAACAGAAACCCCAACAAAACAGTTGGCCAATTGAGCACTGGACTGGGCCGGGTGGTTTTGCATTACGCCCATTGATTTGCAACAAGGCCAGAGCTTGACACAAGCTCAAAACTGACTCGCGCTTTTCGTCTTCTTCTTCGCCTCTTCTTCTTGTTCTTCTTCCAGGGTTTTGTGAGGGGTTTTTCTGATCAATCTCTTCGTGTCGGCACATAGCAACTCAAGCTAGCATTCCCACATCACGACCTCGTCACTATTTTCTCTTTTTTTTTAAAGATAAAACCATAAGAAAACTCCCACTTCGACACATTTACCTTAAAACTATTTTTTTAAAACAAAAAAATTTCAAATGTGTACCCATATAGCATCGCTCACTCGCTCGTTATCGTGAGAGAAAGCAAGCCTTATTAGGATCGATCGCTCACTTGCTCGCAATCAGGGAAAGTTTTTAGAGAGAGAAGCTTTGGAGAGAAAAGAGCCTTTCGATTACTGAAAGGTTGGATGGATATAAATGAGAGGATGGCACATACTAGAGGCCATCAGATTATAACCATTGATCGAGAATGTATCCGACAGACAAGATTGTACCATCTAACCTACCAACTATCCACACTTATGGTAGGAGAATTCTAGACCTTGGCACAATTACTATGTCGCCCGTCCTTGGAAGTTCAGGAAGCTCTCTTGCTGAAAACTATGGCGATCTCAGGAGGTCGTTCTCGAAAATGCACAGTCCTTTAGCTACAAAATCTCTTTGCCATGATACAAGTATAAGTTTGAGGGTAACGACAATCCTAATCAATCCAAAAGAGTCTAAGTCGCCGCACGGTCACGATCCCAATCGATTGGCCCGTGACACTTGCATGATACATTTATCCTAACTTTTTCTTTTTTTGTAACATCAAAAATATCAATGTATTACATTGTATAAGTTCGAGGTAAATGTGTTGTAATTTTTTGTGTAAACAAAAATTTGAAGTAAATATGTTAAAGTTGGCATGATTGATGATTTTTTGTAGCTTTTTATCCTTTTATTTTTCGATGGAAAATATCTTTTATTCAAATGAGTGAGTGAAAACAGAAAGACCCCAACAGAACAGCTGGGCAATCGTTCCATTTTCAACGGGTCCGGACAATCCAATCCGTCGCCACGCTTGGGTTATATTGTGGATCTGAACACTAAATTGGGCCGGGCCGTCTTGCATTAGGCCCATTGATTTTTCAAGGCCCGACTGCCGACACAAGCCCAAAACTGGCCTCGCTTTTGGCGCTTTTCGTCTTCCTCATCTTCGCCTCCACCTTCTTGTTCCTCTTCTAGGGTTTTGCGAGGGGTTTTCCTGAACAGTCTCTTCGTTTCTGCTACGCATAGCGACTCAAGGTGCGAGAATCAATGGGGAAGAAGCGAAAGCAAAGAGAAGTGGAGACTAACGGGCCGGCGGCGAAGAAGGAAGATACTGCGGCATCGGAGGAGAGGCCTAAGCGGACGCTCCTCGGTTGGAAGGAGAAGCCGCAGGAGAACGCCGATGCCGCGGCCACCGCTCCTAGTTTCAGGAACAAAGAGAAGGTTCTCGTCACTTGCTCTCGCCGCATCAATTTCAGGTTTGAATCGTTTCTGGGGTCCTTACGTTCTTTGTAATCTTTTTATTTTTTTCCATGTTGAGGAATTCGTTGATGGCGGCAGGTACCGGCATCTGATGTTGAATGTGGTGTCGCTTCTGCCGCACTGTAAGAAGGACAACAAGGTCGAGTCTAAGGAAACCAAAGGCGCCACCCTCAACGAGCTCGTGGAGCTCAGGAATTGTTCCTCTTGCCTGTTCTTCGAGGTAGAATCGAACCCAGCGTGTTTTTTTCGGAGAAAATCCGCGACTTGCGTGTAATTGATGCGTTCTCTGTTCTTCCACTTCAGTGCAGGAAACATTTGGATCTCTACCTGTGGATGGCAAAGTGCCCCAATGGTCCATCCGTGAAATTCTTAGTAAATGCCGGTAATTTTTTTTTTGTAGAATCTCGTCGGTGGAGCTGCTGTATTAGTGTCGAGCTGCGGATTGTAGCATTTTTGGGTTGGGGACTCTGATGAATTAAGATCAATCTAATCTCTCTTGTTCTGATGTTTTAGTGCACACCATGGAAGAACTGAAGCTTACTGGAAACCATTTGAAAGGCTCGCGTCCCATTCTAACTTTCTCAGCCAATTTTGATAAGGATGCCCATTGGTTGCTTCTGAAGGAGATGATCATACAGGTATATATAATGGTTTCTCTAGTATATTCAGATGATATCCTGTGCAACACTCAGGATTGTCTCTGTCCATATTGTGGGGTTACTACTGATCCTCTTGTTTTTAATTTTTTGTTCTTGTCTTGGTCCTTTCAAAATCTTTAAGCTCTTGAGGCTGAGTATGTATCTGCTTGCCAGCAGCTTTAGATGATGCTTTTGCATAAACTTTGTGGAGATTGTTCAGTTTAGCTGATATTTTTTTTATTTAATTTACTTGGCCAGATTTTCGGAACTCCAAAGGGACATCAGAAATCTAAGCCACATCATGATCATGTCTTTGCCTTCTCAATTGTCGATGATCATATATGGTTCCGAAACTACCAGGTTGGTTTGAAGCCCACTTAATTGATGGAATACTATTTGAAATGTCTTGCCGTCAGACCACAAGCATAGATATTTGCCTATATGATTGGACTTAATTTGGAGCTTTTAAGCTTAAAAAAACTCGGAAAGAATATTATACCTGGAGTCAAGGCATTTTGAATTAGAATTTCACTTATTATGTGGATGTCCCGCCTTCTACAGTTATAGATTATACATATATAGTATGTGTGCATTCAGGTAGAGGAATTAAGCCCTCTGGAGATTTCTATATGCAGTTTCAAAATGCATGTTATGACTGTATATTACTCAGTTGTGGGACAGAGTTTAAGAATTGCTAAAGACTATGTAGGAACATGATGCGATGCTGGCAATTGAAGTTTGAGCTGGCTAATTCAGCTCAGACTATATTCATTAGAAAATTCTTTTTTGAATTATATTTCCTTTCCTTTATATTGATGTTTTGTCTTTCAAAAATCAGATAGCAGTTCCACACATCGAATCGGATAAGGTGCCTCGAGGGAGCTTGGAGAAAATGACTCTTGTTGAGGTAGTCTCCCATGAAAATGACCTGTATGGTGTTTACTTATAAATGTGCATGAGCATGATCATATTTTCTGATGTATATTCCAGAACTGTGTCAAATCTTGGGGAAAATTCGAGTCTTAAATTGCTCACCTCTTTGCTCTATTAGGTTGGCCCAAGATTTTGTTTGAATCCGATCAAGATATTTGGTGGTAGCTTTGGAGGCCCTACGCTTTACGAAAATCCATTTTACGTATCGCCTAACCAGGTAAATTTACTGGGTGGATTCAAACTGCTGATTTGCCTCAGGGTGGTACCAGTTCAAAGCAGCCCCTGTTTATTTATTTTTTCTTGTTCTCTTCGCTAAAGGATTTTTCCTGTCATTGCATCTTTTTCCCTTTTACAACTTGTGAAAACATGCATTAGTGCCATGGCCTTTCCATCTCGACGTGCTAATAATGTTTTGTGCTCCTGTTGTTTCAGATTCGTGCATTGCAGAAAAAGCAGAAGACAGGCAAGTATGCCAAGAAAGTCAAGGCTAAAACAAGAAGAAAGATGCATGAGCTATCAAATCCACTGGAGCCTGATGAATTTGCTGATATGTGGAAAGAGTAAAACTATACGCTCCTTTCATCTTTGAATCAAAGGGAAAAAGAGAGAACGTATTACCTTGTAGTCATCAGGAAGTTACGGAATTTTATCCGTCGAGATTTTGTATGAATTCTATATCGTGATAAATTTTGGCAGTTCCAGTTTTGGGAAAGCTGTATCACTAAGTAGAGTTTTTTCTTTCTAAAATGCATTAAAGTTGGATTGAAAATTGAATCGAATAATATAATTTGATATTTGAGCTAAATTATCCTTTTCTTTGGTGTAAATATTTTGGGTCAAGAGAAAACCATATTATATTGGTCCACTAATTAGACCTAGACCCGTTTTAAATCCATTTGATTAGAATTAAATGCAACTAGGAGCATATCCTGAAAAATTTCCTTGTTGGGTTAATAAAATCATGAAAAACATTTCAATTTAATTTTTGTTTACATATAATAATGAATTTGCCTGGATCAATACATGATTTTTTTTTTCTGGGATTGGTTCTTGTTTCTATATCCTTATTTTATATTCTATCCAACTCTCACTTGGTAGCGGCTGATCAGCTCCTTATTTATGTAGAAGCTTTGAACATTTTTTATTCTATTTGCTGAGATGTTCATCAACGGTCCAAAATATTGCAAAAATCTGAATCTTTGGACTGATATATTGTACAAGTATTTTGGTTACGCTAATTACCACTATTTTAGATACTGTCTTGATATGGAATTATCTAGACAATAAGTTCAAACCTAATTATTGAGCAAGAGTTGATAAGTAATAGTCAACAAATCTGAATTTATTTATCAACAAATACTTTTTTCCTTTTGAACTCGTTTACTTCAATCTTTAGTTGTTTTAATAGGTGCAGTGCTGTTGTTCATCAATGATAAATCTTTATAACTATTAATAGCAATCAAAATTCAACTTTGCTTTCTATCATCAAATCCATTTATCTTCAATTCTATTTAAAATTGTTCATGTATAAAATATAAATTCTTTATTTTAATCCGTTACCAAATATTAACCTATTCCTTTGTTTTGTACTTATTATATCATAGTTGAATACGTTGAATTCTTGTTCATAATGAAATAAGTCAAAATTAATAAGGAGGTGGTCAATGATACTCCAACTCTACTTGTTATGAGTGCCTATTTATTTTCTATTGGTACTTATGAATTGATCACAAGTCGAAATATGATCACGGCCTTATGTGTCTTAAACTTATCCTCAATGCAATTAATACATTTTTATTTTGTACACCACAAGAGGGGCAAGAAACGTCTGTATTTTTTTTTTTTTTTGGACTAAGAAACGTCTGTATTTCACTACCAATTTTATTTGGGGACAAATTTTCTTTTGTACACTGCAGGAGATTCCATTTTTCTATAAATAGGCGTTCTGTTCTGCATTGATAACCGTTCGGTTTTAATAATTCTTAAAGGATCAAGTTTTTCTCTCTACTTAGCTTTTCATTCATGTGAACAACATTGATTACTTGTTCATTAGGCCGGTATCCAATATCATGGTCAAGAAAATTTAAGAACGGAAAACCAATAAAATTTCTGCTTCCTGGAGGCGATTAGTTTTTGCTTAGAAGAGCTCTCATTTATCATTACTACGTTACAGACAGGATAAGGAAATAACAAGGATTTTGCAACTGGAAAGTGATGTGCGAGGGTGAGGTCTTGATTCGATTAGTGTGAATCCCACTCCATCCAGTTCGATTCGCTCCCTCGGCGAGGAATGCTGTTCACCCTCGTGAACTTATCGACCTTGAAGTTGGCCCCGCACATCACGCCCTCACTGTCCACCCTCGGCATCGCCTTCATCTTGTTCATCGGATGCTCGAAGCTCATCAGTCCTCCTTCACTGTGGAACATGCACCCTGCAAATGATAACCCATTGCGGATTCATCACCTCTCATTCATCACGAAGTAAATTAAACAAACGATTGTCTATGTAATGTTATATCTCTCTACGGTTGTGGGTGCCTTGACGTACCCTGGGGGAAGGGAGCATATGACTTGGCACACCCTGCCTTTATGACTTCCTTGTCATCACATATCATAACAGAGCCATCACCTGCAATCCCCCAGTACAGCTTCTCTCCTCCATCAGAACCCTGAAACCCACCATCCACATATACCCGACAATATAAAGAGCAAGAACTACATATTATTCACTTCCTCAATCTGTAGGGATTACTGCTCTGTAGATCAACTTAGCTCATATTTCTCATGCACTTATGATCTTACCCCGCCAAAAGTAAAAGTTAAAGTTGAACAACTATAGCTATACCTTGAGAAAATAAAGGTTAGTACATCATGCTATTACATTACAGGGCAGAGTTGGAGACAACCAATTATGCCTGACACCATTTGGTAATTTGTACAGTCAAGGATTGGTCATAACCAACTAAGACCTGATGATAACTTCTGATTCATTAGGAAACACAGAGAGAAAAGAGAGAAGTTCAACCATACCAGTGCAGTGAAGACGGTCCCACTCTTGCTGTCATAGACAACGAAGGCAAAGCTACCATCGAGATCCTTCACCACCTGATCAGCCGGGTATGGACCCCTGTCCCTGAGCGTCCTGTATGCCTCTATCACAAACACGGCCTCGTTGCTTCCCTTGGCCAGCCCATACTGCTTGGTCAGCTGATTCAGGTTGTTCAGGCTCCCCATGAACAGACAGTATATATCATCGAACCCACAAAACAACCTAAGCAACACACGAAACTCAAAAATAAAGTAAGGACTTGGGTTCACGAGTCGAACTGCACAAGACACTCGGATCAAGCACAGCCCACGAGCCTACCTCTGGTGGAGAGAAAAGGGGTTGTCAGGCCTGACGTAGGCAAGAGCGGCAGCATCCCCAAAGGTAATGGAGAAGGTGTTGTCCGGGTGGCGCGAGACGAACTCTCTGAGGGTCTCATCAGGGAGCTTGGGCTTCCACGAGCCACCGTGAGAGGCGGGGCTGTTCAGCTCCTCCGGTGGGTGTGCACATGCCTTGTGAAATATTGCCAACATCGTTATTGTCTTCTTGAAGACTCGTCGATGGAAGTGACGAACCTTTTTTTTTTTTTTTTATCTCTTTTTCTTGGTCGGATCAAAGTGACAAACTTTGGGAGGTGGGATTTGTGCTTGAACTGAAAATAGAGATGGCCAAGCAAGGATCTTCAGAATTTATAGTGTCGTTTTCAGGACCAGCAGGGGCGAGAGAGGAGTCTACTTTGGGCTGTATTATGATATTGTGGGCTATGGAACTTTAGCAGTACAATGGATAAGGATTCCCGGACCCCGATGTGTTCTTATCTTTTTGTTTGTTTATTGATTGCTCTATTTTTGTACTTCTTGCCCTTTGTTTTCCAGTACTCTCAGCTGAATTTTCTTGTCTCCATTCCCCTCTTCTTCTTGCCATTTCATAGACACTCGTTCCTCTTTCCACCTCTTACGTCACCATTCGACCCATTACAGAAGAGGGTTTTTTTTTTTGGGTGTGGGGGGGAGACAGATTAACCATTGCCTTTTTTCTTTTCTCCCTGGAGATAACTTAAAAGATAATCGAAAAATCGTTTGAGAGTACACTTGTCGCCAGCTTGGTCTTGAATTTTCTAATGCAGGGAAGTGATAAAAAGATGTCTGCATCACTGTGATGTATTAGTAAAATTGAGACGAAGATATGGTTGGTGGGAGGGCAAGGAATCAAGATGTTTCATCTTTATCTGCAAGTGGGTGTGACCGCGACGCCGTAGAAGAGTCAGCCGGCGATTTGCCATCTGTTTCTGGCTCGTGAGTCTAGGGTTTCCTGTGGGTGCATGGGGCTCACCATGGAAAAAAGGAGGCTGCATTTCAATTCCACCGCGTTCGGGGCTCTACCTGGTCAGGCGTGTGGTGGCCATTGCTTTAGGGTAATTATAGTCAAATCCCGTCTCCATCAACCCCCAGCTTTTCCATAAATTATTAAGAGATGGTGATTAGTGTTATGACATGCTTACAAATTACTCGACATTCCGAACTAGCTTAGTGGAGCCTTAATCATTTCGAGAGCTGGAACTTTATCTTTTTGTCCAAGGACGTTTGCTAACTTATGATCTTGATTAGGTGCATAGACAAACATAATCTGTCGATATGCACGTATGAGTTGTTTAGAAAAACCTCACATTTGAATAAATGTGAATCTAATTGGATATATTTTGACGACAATAGATTTGGGCTTCCCCTTCGTGATCTACCCAAATGAAAGCATTGAGTTTTTGTTATGTACTCCGAGCAACTAATATCAAAGCTGATGGTTAATTGGTGGCTCACTTCCAATGTAAATCAATATTTGATGAATATCTCAACAAATAAATGGTTTGGTCTAGCAGAAAAGACCTAGAGTTAAAGCAAGCTTTGTGGTCTACAAATACGAGCCCAACAGTAGCTTTTATGATTCGACTTGGAGAAAGAGACTAGAAATAAATGTGGGTGTTGGAAATTCAACTCTAAACATGTTGATACCAAAGTTATATGAATCAAGGGAGAGCATATTTAACATTGAGTTTATTGGTGAAGGGAATTAATGAAATGGTCGTGTAAATTGTGTTTAAAATGCCCCATATCGAAAAATTAGTGTGACGTTGAATATTTAATATGTTTTAATTGGCTCATAACTCATTTGTTTTTGGTAAAGGTATATCCAATTGAATATATTCATGGGCCCGAACTCTTTCTTAGTGATATCTCTAGATGAATGTATTTTTTCGGTATGAAAAAGAGAATAGAGAACAAAATTTAGCACCGAGATCAAACATGAGGGGGCGGATTGTCCAGCTACACTCGTGAACATTCCCTTGGTGATCTCCCTGGAACAATTTCAACGGTTGAGCACTCTAATCAATCACCACTGCGACCGTATTATTGCCAAATGAATTTTTACGAAGAAATGTCGGGGTAGCCTTCCGTTTCTTCTAGATTATTTTGTGAAATTGCAAGAGCACGCCAATATTGATTGAAATATCATACTAAAAAAAGAAATATTGGTTGAAATAATTATTTGTTCATAAGCTTTAACTCATTAATAGATGGACCAATTTGGGCGCAAATGATAATCCTTCTATTTTAGAAATCAATTTATGGTCAAAATTGATAATAATGTTTCTATTTCTTAGATGAATTTTTAAGGAAAAATGCGTGTTTGATAACAACACAAAATTTCTATTCTTAAAATAGAATTCATTTAATAACGACGCAAAATTTATTTCTCCCGAGCAATGGCAATAAAAGAGTTTTTATTTCTCATTTTTGTTTCAGAAATAAAAAAAGTAAAAACATTTTACTTCTAATTTTTTTTCCAAAGCCATTTTTGGAGTAAAAATTTGTTTCTAAAATAGAGAAATGAAATTGCATTACCAAATAAAATTTTGTGCAAACTTATTCTCGAGAATAGAAAAATAGAAAAACAAAGAAACATAATTGTTATTGTGTATGCCCTTAGGCCCTGTTTGGTTCAACATTTGGAATGCTCATTTGGCTCTAAAGTCCCTTGGCCAAATGTAAAAGTGTTTAGTTCGTTTTTTTGCGTAACTTTGGCGAGATGCAATTGCAACTCCAAGTGGCTCTAAGAGCCTTTAGCCCAATGCAGCTCTTGAGATCCTTTGGAAAGTTGCATCTTTGGAATGCAACTTCAGGTATTGTTCAAGCTGATCGACCGCCCAAATAAAAATAAAAATAAATATGTTTATATTTTTATATAAAAATATATACTTTATAATTTATAATTTATATAAAAATATAAACATATCTATTTTTTATATTTTATGTTTAATAAATATATATTTATAAAAAATATAATATATATTTACATATTTTATATAGATATTATATATATTTTATGTTTAATAAAAATATATTTATAAATATAAACATATCTATTTTTTTCTCCAATTGTTTTTATATAAATATATATATCTATTATATATATTTTATGTTTATATTTTTATATTTTTTATTTAGGCAGTTCGGCTGTCGGATTCAGCGGTCCGATGGCCGGACTTCAAAAAAAATATATATAAACATATTTTTGCTTTTTAAATTTAATAAAAGTTAATTACAAATGCAAATTTTACCAAACGGTATTTTGACCAAAGTTGTTTCTCAATCCAAATTTTATTAAACGACATTTACATTTCGGAAAACCCCATTTCACCTAAAGATATTTGCATTTCTGCAAATGCATTTCCCAAAAGTCGAACCAAACGGGCCCTTAGTCTCCTAATTGAAACCCAACATGACATGGGTTAAAAAAGCCCCATTCGAAGAAGTAGTGTAATGTCGAATATTTAATATATCTTAATTAACTCATAACACATTTGCTTTAAGTAAAAATAGATCCAACTTAATATATTGATGGGGCCCAAACCCCCTTAGTGCTCTCTCTAGTTGAAGGTATTCTTTTGATATGAAGAAAGAGAATTGGGAACAAAATTTAGCACCGACCTCAAACGTGGGGTGGATTGTCGAGTTACGCGCGTGAACATTCCCTTGGTGATCCCGTTGGAACAAATTAAAACTGTTGAGCACTTGTCGCTGGCAATAACCCGTCACCATCGCGACCGTTTTATCGCCAATTGAATTTTTACGAACATATGTGGGGGCCGGCTTTCAGTTTCCTCTGAATTAATTTTTGAAACTAAGTGATTAGCTGCTAGGGCATGTCAATATTGATTGAAATATGTAATTATATAATGGACGCAACCCTTCGTCCACCAATCGAAACCCAACATAACATGGGCCGGGGAGGGTGAATAAAGCTTTGACTTCGTGGCGCAAAAGAGATGAGACAGAGCTTCTATCGGCTCGGCCCACTAGTTGTTTTACTGAAGTGTCGATTTGATCCGCGGCCCATTGTATTGTTGGGCTGCAGAGCACACGTTTAATGATCGGTAGCCTTGGGCCTACCTCTAAAAGGAAATACTATGGTGAGAAATTGGCTTTATCTAGTTGGTGTGTCAAATCATGGCATAAAGTGCAAGTGGGTAATTGAATTTCTAAACAATTATATTTTATAACACTCATACATCTCCCTCTCTCTCCATTTCTCAGCGTAGTCGAACGCTTCAAATAGCCAAATTTTCACCAGCGGAAAAATTACTAAAGAATCATAAACTTATTATGTGAATGTCAATGCAACCATAAATATTTCAATTTAACTAATTTAGTTATAAACCATTGATAATAATGTACATCAATGTCAGCATTGTCACATAAAGCCAATAGCCTCCGTGTTAGCAATTATGTTGGTTGTTGGGCCTTAGCAATGATTGACGACCAACCATAGGCAAGGGCCAATCTCGACGACCTTAAACAACGTGTGACCTCATTGGATCCGGCGAGGACAAGTGTTGCTTGCCTATGGCTTGGAACAAGAAGGATTAAAGAATAAATGAATTCCAAAATTTTATAAAAATTTCAGAAAAATTAAAAAAGAAAAAAAAATTTATGTTAGCATTGATAGTGTCACATAAATTTATAAGCATCTATTTCAATAATTGCTAGCCAAAATTATCTAGAAGAGTTATATTGACAAATAATTAAATGTTTATAATTGAATTCAAATCTGTATAGTAGGTTCATGACTTTTATATTAATCTCTCGTTATATAGCTAGCGAATATGGATCCTACTTTGACCAAAAAGAAATATAGATCCCGTGATTGAATTGGCTTGTCATGTTAGCAATATGGGCCAAATTTGTTCAGATCGAAGATTATAATTTGTTAATATGATCCTAAACAAAGTTTGAATACCAAATTGAATGCCGACAAAACATTCAGAAATCAAATTTAACATTGTCCGTCTCGTCTCCCAAGAGGCTTTTAAGCTTATGGTGTTGTTCACACTTCGATGACGCTCCTTCTGTCCTCTCAAAAAAGAGAGAGACGATGGATTAAAAGGCACGCAAGTTGAGGCACGCGGAAATGGAAGATAAGCGCCAATGTCGATGAACGCTTCTTATAACAATGTCGTGTAGTGCAATCAGTGACACTGCCTATCACATCCTGCCAAAGTCCCATCACGTTCTTGTACTGAATCGCTCACATGCGAAACGTACGGATGCTTTCCCAATCTCATGCTTCACTGCTTTATCTGATGCCACTGCCTTACAGTTTCCTACCCTACTTTACCATCTCTCTACCTTAAAGTCATGCAGTAATTAATCGTCGAAGTTGTGGATTACTGATGAATAAACGGATTTAAGATCTCTCGGTAGCGAGCGATTTCATATTTGAGCCACTCGTCGAAATTTCTTTGTTTTTTCACTATAAAATGAACATATGTATGAAAGTCCACCGCATGCGACGGACCAGTTGATGTGCATCAATGCTTGGTGTGGTAAAGCAGTGTCAGGATCATTGTTCAGTGAAAAACGTGGGTTCGCAGTGGTACAACTGATCAGGCAAAGGGAAAAAGCTACTCAACCCAACGTTGATGGCAGATATTGCTCATGTCTTCCTCATACTTCTTGAGCAAACAGACAGACGTCTTTCATGGAGAACGAGACAACACATGTCTTCCTCATACTTCTTGAGCAAACAGACAGACGTCTTTCATGGAGAACGAGACAACAGACTTAGTTTGGTAAAAGACACAAAAAGAAAAAAGAGAAAAAAAAAAAAAAAACCCTCTTCCATGGGGACTTTATGAGCAAAGCTAGGAGTCTAGCACCCACAATGCAATAATGTTTTTGAGAATCTTCATCTAGATATCTAACTGCCGATGATAAGCAACGCCGATCTTTGCTCCAATGTCGTTCTCCTGTACAAATCTGTCTAGAGGACAAGGACGCCGTATATTGATGGATAAAGCATAAGAGACAAAGAAGAAAAGGGCGGTGCGACCATTGTTGTATACGACCGGACTACGGTTTGGAGTCATTCTTAAACTGCAAAAGAATAATTGGAGTTGCTGTTTCGTTAGGTATGAGACGTTTTTGGGAAAAAGAAGGAAAGTAATGTGTGGGAAGGATGAAAGAAGGCGATTGCGTCAGAAATATGACATTGATATCCTAATCGTCAAAGTATATCCTCAGTTCAATAACTTTTTGCATATTATTTTGTTATCTCTTTCGGATAGGTACATTTGGTAAGGGAATTGGAGGGTTTTCGATCCGGCACTTGAAAGTCACCCATTCATATCTCACTCCCTGATCCAATACTGGCAAGTCGTGCCGAGTTAGGGTGATCTGCATTAAACAAATGCCCGGACCTAACTAGTTTCCGGGCCTTTTTGCATAAAATAGCGGTTCTTTTCTATGATATATCTGCCCAATACCATTACAACAGTGGAGCCCCGATTCAGATTTGACACTCCTTTTTCCCTTAAATATAACATTGATATCGTAATCGTCACAGTATATCCTCAGTTCAATAACTTTTTGGGTATTATTTTGTTATCTCTTTCGGATAGGTACGTTCGGTAAGGGAATCGGAGGGTTTTTTATTCGGCACTTGGAATTCACCCATTCATATTCCGCTCCCCCCATCGAATGCCTTCAAGTCGTGCGGAGTTGGCGTCATTTGCATTGAACAAATGCCAGACCTAACCGGTTTCCGGGCCTTTTTGCATAAAATAGCGGTTCTTTTCTACGACATATCTGCCCAATACCATACAACAGTGGACCCCCGATTCAGATTTGACGCTGCTTTTTCCCCGAAAATCAGGAAATATCTGTCCGAAAAAGAAACGATAATAAAAACAAAAGAAGAAGATCTGTGAACTGGGCTGACCCTACGTCCTTGCGCGTGCATGCCCGCTACGGACGATGAGCTGAGGTACTTTCATCACTTTCCAACATACATATGAAAAGGTCTACACGCATAGCTGATGGTGGTAAATCTTCTCAATTTAATCATCGGATTTCGATTGTATTTGATTTGAGCAGAGTTGTTCGTGCGTTCACTGACCCAAAAAAATCAATATTTAGAGACTTACAAGTAGTTCCTTCGAATTGTGTTTCATTTCAGCGGAATAGTTCATGTGCTCAGTAACCCGAAAAAAAAAAAAATCAATATTTGGAGACTTAATATGTAGTTCCTTCGAATGGTTGAGAGCAAGTAAGACAGTATTGTGAGATAGCGTATCTGTTAAATCTTTACATTAGATCCCTTGTGATAATTCATTATGCAAAAAGGGTATGTAGGGCCACATAGCAATTGAAATTCTTTTATGGTCACTTTTATGTTTTCACCGTATAAACATATAGAACCGTAATCAATAGATTACGACTTTTGCCTTTCAAGAGATCTCCCGCAAGTCTGCGAATCTGTTTTCTTCATTTAGAATCGAAAGAACAGGAAAGCAAGTTGTCTGTTTCACGGCTCGTTGTAAATTAATGTTGAGGCAATGTTCATGCTTGCCATTAAGTCAGCTTTCATTCTCCATACCCATGGTTGCTAAAAACTATGGTCCCCACAAATTACTCCCTTTTTCCCTTTGGTTAGCGGACTTAATTAACCTAATTGTCCGATCAAGTACTATCGTGGGACGTTGATTGACGCCAAAAAAGGGTCAATTGGCATAAGTGCGTGGTGACTAGTGTCTCGGGTAAGATAACAAGTGTTAACACCAACTTTTTTTTTTCCTCTCAATTGCATTTCATCTCCCATTGATTGGCCTCAGCTAACATGCATACAATTGCAGTTCTTGCTACTTATTGGTTCTTCTCATAAGAGGCGATAACCCATGTTCAATCTTAGCTTAAGGAAGAAGTCGACATATATTTAGTAGTGGGTCTGGCCATAATATTGCAAACACTTGCTACTCCCTTTTTCAGTGCTAAAAATGTACGTTATTCAAATAATCTTGACTTATTTTCTGTAAGTTTTAACTTTTGGGATGAGCAATTTACTTGATATGGTATCAGAGCACAAGTCACAAGCTTACATTCCAGCGTTGCTTTTCATCTTTTTCTATAATGAAGACATTTTCTATTGACAAATTTGTTTAAATGATATAACCAATCAATCATTGAAAAATATTTTTCAAAGAGTTTTTCATAAAATAAATACATATTTTTATATTTAAATAGTCTACTGATACATACCAGATGTTTTTCCTTTTTATACTTGCCTGATGTTTTCCTTTTTCCTCTCAAAAGAGAGAGATGATGGATTGAAGCAGCGAAAGTAGAGGGCCACCGAAAGAGGAGAACCGACCCGTCGTTGCAAGGTTCTTATAAGAATGTCGTATGGTGCAATCAGTCCCACTGCCTATCATATGCTTCCAAGGTCCCATCACGTTCTTGTGCTTCTCTTCAAAGCTTATAGTTCACTACTTCTGATGCCATTGTCTAGTTTCCTTTTAGGTGTGACCCAATCTGGTCTGGTCCTACCTAGAAATGGGGAACTGGACCAGTTTCCAATTTTAGATCGGACTAGTTCTCTAGCGGTTCAATGGAACCGATCATTATAGGCACATTATCTTGCAATGAAATTTCATGCCTGAAGTAAACAAGTCTGTCCAAAATATAATCATCACATTCTCATCTTATCATTAACATTTTAAAATAGTATGTAACAAAATCTCATGTTACCCAAATATATTTCTCTCGTAAACGAGTATCTTGTTTGTATTACTTTTATTTGAACTACATTATAATCAATAAACTTACTCTAATAGAACGCATAATTTGGTCAAACATGCGACAATGTGAGTTCAGCTAAAGTGGAGGCATAAGCGCTGTGGAAAGACCGAAAGAGGAAAGCAAGAGGAAGCTATGTGAAGGATTTTAGATTATTATATTTACATTTTAAAAAAAAAAGTCTAGAAAATCTAGTTTGGTCCACTTTCAATCCAGTTATCCTCTTGGAACTCAGGATTGGATTTGGCCAATTATTGATTCCCTTTTAGGAATGAGGAATCGGTCTAGACCAGTCTAGTCCAATCCGAACGATTCCTTATGCAATCGATTTGTCGTGCTCAGCCCTATGTCCTTCCCTCCATCACATTCACCTAGTATTTAATAATCCAAGTTGTGGACCTGATGGTCACATTGTTTGACTTACCGTGGAATAAACATTTATAGACTTCTCCCTAATGAACGATTGATTTCCATATGTGAGTTGCATGTCGAAATTCTTGTTTGTAACTTATTCAATCCATAAATTAGCATTTTTTTTTATTTTTATTTTGAAAGCTTATACGTAGGAAGATCAGTCGCATGCCACGGACCAATTGATTTGCATCATTGCTTGGCGTGGTATACAGTACTGTCAAGACTTCAGAGAAAAAACGTGGGTTCGTGGAGGTACAGTGACAAGGAAAAAAGGCAATGCTTGCAGTGTTCGGCGATTCTCGACCGCAGGCTGATGGCAAATATTGCTCGCCTCTTTCTCCGACATGATGGGCAAACAGACACCCTTAATGGAGAGGGAGACGACACATCCATTGGTCAGTTCAGTGACAACTTGATAGCTAGTCTTGCCCACTTGACGCAACAGAGGACAGCATCCCATCGAACCCCTCCGACATGTGGGCCAAATAAAGCCGAACTAGAAAATTGAAGAAATTAATAATGTTTTTCCGCCATTATTTGACGATAGATAATGAAAAAAATTACCAAAAAAATTATAAATCTATTTTACTTATATTAATTCAATTTTAAACTTTTAAATTTAGTCGATTCAATCATAAACATTTTGACAATTTATTAATGTAATCCATTCGACCAATTTTATTTGAAAGTCGTTAAGGTTGATGTCGATCGTCCTTCATAACACATTCAGCATTGATAATGACAATTTTTGCGAATTTTTTAAAAAGTATTTTTTTCTCTTTTTTCTCTTTTTGATTTATTGTAGTTGATGAGGGCCCAATGACCCTTGTAATATTTTGGGCGAGGGCCAACCTCACCTATGGCTTGTGAGGGTGGCCCTTCCCCAAATTTGGCAAGGTCGTCCCTTGCTTGTGGCTTGCAAGTCTTGCCCTCACCCATGCTCGGTCTCTGGCCATCGCCTACCGCCCACCAATGAAAAGGAAAGGAAACAAAAGAAAAAGAAAAAGAAAATAAAAAATTATCCACGTCAATGTCTTCTTGTTAAGATTGGCCAAAAGAATTTTATTGGCAAATTGTGAGACTGAATTAATACAAGTACAATAAATTTAGGACGTTTTTTGGTAATTTTCCCATAGTTAATATTAGAAAGTCCGACCTAAAAGTTTAAAATTATAGGTAAAGGAAGACCACATAAAATTAAATGCACAAATGACCCATCAAGCAGTATGAGATAATATTTCTACAAATAAAAAGCAAAAGAAAAAGAATGTGGTACGATGGTCGTAGCACATGACCAGACTATAGTTTGGAGTCATTCACAAACTACAAACGGTGAAAGAACTGCCAAAATTCGACACGGGGAATACTTAAATGCCAAAAGTTATTAAAGGTACACTTAAGTGCATTTTTTTTTAAGACACTTGAGTACCAAGTCCGGCGATCTTAGTCGAAAATTTTACGTTGGAATTTTTTATTAATATAATTCGCCTACGTGGCTCACCAAAGAGTTGAGTAGGCCTTGGATTTGAATTTCAACATAAATATTAATTAAATTAAATTTAAAACTAAATTAGAAAAAAAAATGGCAAAATGGCAAGG
The DNA here is from genome assembly GCA_019915185.1 of Eucalyptus camaldulensis. Taxonomy (NCBI): domain Eukaryota; kingdom Viridiplantae; phylum Streptophyta; class Magnoliopsida; order Myrtales; family Myrtaceae; genus Eucalyptus; species Eucalyptus camaldulensis. Next base: position 10,043,506 of record JAHSVA010000006.1, read on the forward strand.
GCTATGCAAACCCTCCCCACTGTCTTGCCACAATTGCCAAGGGTAGAGTCAGTCGGGGTTGCCGAGCCCTAGCTAGGGGATAATGACCTTGGCCCGACCAAGCGAGGGCCAAGAACCCTTGCCGGATTTGGGGAAGGGCCATAACCCTTGCCCTAGATCTAGGCGAGGGCTTATAAGCCCTCACTATCGCTTGGCCGGGGTCGTTAGCTCTTGGCCAGGGCCCGACGACATCGGCTGACCCTCCCCTCATTGTCGTCAACCCTTCTCGACGGTAATGGCGAGGCAACAGCGATGACTTATGCAGCTCTTGCCCAAAGCTTGCAACTTTTTTTTTTAATATTAATAATTTTAGTTTTGAATTTAGTTGAATTAATAATTATATTAAAATTTAAATAAAAGGCAAAACGACGTCATTTTTAGTTTTTTTAAGTCATGTCATGATGCAAAACGATATCATTTCAACTTATCTAGTCATGTCAATGTGCAAAATGATGTTGTTTTGCATTTTTCTCGCCGAAAAAATATCACGTAGGCATTTTAGTAGGATTTTCTTGTCATTAGCACTTAACTGATCCATTTTACTTTGATTTTGATACTTAGATGTAGATTTCTTAACTTTTAATACTTAAATGTCTCTTATGCTAAATATTAGCATTCTAGGGATCCACATCTCAACTATAAATGACTGATCAGAGTTTCTTTTGCTAGGCGGTCCTGACTCCTCAAGCTTTGTGACCAAGATTAGCACGGCATAATTTCTAACACGGCATCTTGGATCAAGCCAATTACAACCCTATAAAATTGCAAAATTGGTTTATGGGAGAAGAAGCAGAATAATATTTAGAAGGATGTAAGACCGTGAATGCATGAAAAAACTATGTCAAATCATTGCTATCCTGATCGATAATATTATATGTTTTACATCAAGAACGGGAACTCTACATTAAACCGGGCATGCAATATTAATGTGTGTGATTTTTTTACGTTATCAAAGTTCTTGAATGACAACTCTCTAAGTTGGGTAAGATACTTGCAATCTCACCTACCAAGCCCGATTATGAAACTATGAGGACAAGAGTTTGTCGTGATTCGCATTATTATAACATAGACAAGGTCTAGGAGTAATCAATCAAACACGGGCGAAAAGTCCCTTACTTTGACTACTTTTGCATATCGTTTTGCTGTCCTTCCAATTAAAAAAAAATAGTTAACTATCGGGGAGTCGGAAGATTTTCAGTTCAAAAGCCGATCACCTGCTCACTTCTCCTCGTTATCGACTGCCCAAAGGCTAGAAAGCACATCTCATCTATGATTGGATTTTCGCTCGGAAGATAAAAATAAAAGGACATTTCTATCTAATTCGTTTCCTTTTCGACCGTCCTTCCTGTCCTGTTGATGCTCAAGTTGATTTTAGTTAATTAATATCGGTTGATTTGTTCGAAGTTCCTGGTTCTCCGGCTGATAAGAAAGCGAACCACTCCTATATATTATATATATTTTTTGAAGGACGATCCAAAGAATTATTGCAATTGGGAGACAGGTAAGCGTACTGATTTTGAAATTATTGTCCTTTTGTACGACATATCTGTCAATGACCCAATTCAGTGGACCCCCGATTTCACTTTCTTCCCCCCACCCCCGCAGTATCTACCAGAAATTGTAATGTTATAAAAAGAAAATATTTAAAATTATCTAATTTTTTTAAATTTATTACACTTTCACCAATTCAATACTAAATATTTCAACTAATTAAATTTTAAATATTTTGATAAGTTACTAATTGAGTTTAACTTTACTAATTTTAATAGGAAATTATCGATATGGATTCCGATTATCTTATATATAACAATGACACAAACGCGAATAATTTTATAATTTTTAAAAAGATATTTGAGTTTTTTAATTTTTAATTTTAATTTTTAATTTTAAAATTGTTTTTTTTCTTTCTATATTGGCGAGGTGAGGATGATCCTCATTGGTTGCGAAGGCTGTGCCCAAGGCTATTGTGACCTTGCCGATCACGAGTGAAGGCACAAAGGCCCTTGCCAATTCTAGGTGAGGGTTGCTTCACCTGTGGTTGGGATGGGAGTGATGGCCATGGGTAAGTTCTCTATAGCCCCGTGGGCCGTAGGTGAGAGCACTGAGGTCCTCAACCATGATCAATGGGTCAGTGATGGCCTTGCGTAGGCAGCACTATAGTCACTAAGGTGGCCCTCACCTAGTATGAGTGATGCCTTTGCAACTAGCGAGGGTGGCACATAAATAAAAGGAAAAGAAAACGAAAAAATAAATAAAATAATTTTAAAAAAATTAGTTTTTTGAAAAATTACAATAATTATCCACATTAGTGCCAGTAGTGTCCATATCAATGATTTGCGATCAAAATTAACCGGATAAACTCAATAGGTAAATTCTCAAGAGTTTTATGATTTAATTGGTAAAATTGAAAAATTTAGAATTAAACTGACAAGATTTTTATGACTTTTTGGATAAATTTAATCATTTATTCAAACATAGATGGAAAGGTTGGTGGTGAATCTGGTTAATTTGAGCAGAGTAGTTTGTGTGCTCATCGATTGAAAAATGATGTTGTTCCCTTTAGTGATGCTTCACAAGATAGTATGTGTACACTCATAAGCAGGATATCAGTTAGATTTGTTATATAAGTTAACCAATATTACCGGCACATACAATTACACATACATACATACATACATACATACATACATACATCTATGTATAAGTATGAAACTAAATAAACAAGAATGCACGACCCATCTCCCACTATAATTTGTCTCGTTAAAGTCCGCATTAATTTTCCATATACACCTCGTTAATCTAATTAATGAATTTTCTTTTGTTCAATCTTGCTTGAACATCAACACCATGGGATAATTATTAAAAAAGGTTCTAAACCTGTTGTTTAGCCATCAATTCGGTTTTAAGTATTTTTATTTCGTTAATTTAGTCTTTTTGATTTAGTGCTGAATTGACAATCTTTGTAATAGATTTAAGATTTTTCAAATAATTTTCTCTAAAAAATAACGAGCAAAAAACCTCCTCCGTTGAAGAAACAGCTTTCGTCGAAACTCAATTTGGAGTGAATTATGGTTTTGTCGCACCATCATGTCCTGTGTGTGGATTTGTGAATTTCTTGGCTAGTAATCATCACCAGCACCAGATGAGAAACCTCACCCCCTCTAAGAAGCTCCACAAGAGGTCCCCACAAATTGAGCCTTTTGCTTTTCATTAGCGGACCTATTAGCCTAATTGACCAATCAATGACTATCATGAGACCTTCATTGACGCCAAAAAATCAAAAGGTTAATCAGCATTAGTGCGTGGTGATGAGCGTCTAGAGAACTCAAATCACATTTCGCCTCCCATTAATTGGCCTCGCCCAACACCTACATAATAAATAATAGAACGTGATATCGTGTTGGGAAAATTTATTGTAGGGATATCAATTTAATTTTAGGGTGCGTTTGGATGAGCATTTAAAAAGCCTATTCAGCCTCCAAAGCCCCTTCAACATTTATGGGTGTTTGGCAACCAATCTCAAGGAGCTTTCAAATGAAAGCCAGCCTTTGGGAATGCTGGAAACAATTTTTCTCTTCCTAAACTACCCTCATTATTTTTTCATATTTCCGTTATTGCCCATGTATTTATTTATTTATTAATTGAAAAAGGAGTAGCCCTTTGCCGGACTGGCGAAGGGTTTTGCTGAATCTTTTAAAAAAAAAGAAAAAAATATTTATATACCCATCAAAGCTCATTGCAAAAGTTTTCTTTACCAAACGCACATTCAATTCAAAGTCCATTTGCAAATTTTTTTTACCAAACACAATTGCATTTTCCCAAAGTAGCTTTGGGCTTTCAGCATTTGCATTAGACTCAAAACCCATTGCAAATGCTGAACCAAACGCAGCCTAAACTCCCAAATCTTTATGTGAAATTCCAATGCAGTATTTCCAGCCAATTTACGCTTGAAATTGCTAATATGACGGCGTGCTATGCAGGGACGGTCGTCAATGACTGGACCACCATATCATGGATTTTTTTAGTGAAAATTAATTGAAATGATTATATTGAAATTTTGTGTAAAGATTTAAGATTAAATTGACAAATTAAAAACTTCATAATTAAATTGACATCTATAAAATATGTGTTTGTTGACTTGTTCTCTAAATTCAAACTTTTAAGATAAACAACTTGTCCAGCACAATATCAAGTATGTCATGAGTTTAATCAGGACACTACCATGCCTGTTATTCGTCTTTTTTTTTCCTTGTTTTCTTGTCTCCGGCTGCCTATTTGCTAAGGCCTAGCAATGTTGGATACATCTCGTTCGCATGACACAGAATAAAACACAAATTAAAGTGAGACAAATCCTAATATGACAAGGTATGACTCTCCTAACATTATAAATTAACATGAATTAACCCGTTTTCTTATTCAACTATTTGACATGTAGAATCAAAACTAACACGCTTCTAGCTCACATGAACTGACATGAATTACAATACAACAATGACATGCCAACACGAATTGCCAGACGTCTTAATTATGTCCACATGCCGTGTTGCACGTAAAGACTGACTTAGAGATAGGAAGTGCTAAGTCATATGTGTACATACATACATATAAAACCACATGTCATTTCTCAGCAGCTTATACTTTGAAGAATATATATTTATTTAATAGTGAGAAAAGTGAGTTTAAGACCAATAGATGGATCACAGAGTTTATATATAGAGTGTTGGCCAGCATGGTGAAATATCTCGAATAAGAGGTTGATTGACCTCGAAATAACTTCTAATTTATAATAACTTGGTTACTTGTTTTAGATTTGGAGGAATATCAAATATCCAACCACTTATTAACAAAATTTTAACCTATCAAAGTAGCGCACGAAATATTTTCGCAATAAAAAGTCGATCGTCACTTCCTCTAAAGTTGCTAATGGACCAAAACTCCAGAAAGCGACCTGACCATCCCGAGCTCTATATATGTTCATTTCGTGTCATACTTGTCTACTAAAATCAGAAAATTGCCAACTCCTTGTAATAGACTAGCTTGATCGATGAGGATTGTCAATGAAAGTAATGCATTAATTATGGACATCGACATCTCTGTGCGAAAATCCGCCGGATGCCAAGGACCAATTGATTTGCATCAACGCTTAGACAGCCGATCGTGAAAGGGAAAGCTTCCTCGACCCCACGCTGACGGCAGATGCTGCTCGTCCCTTTCTCCAACTTGATGAGCAAACCGACGACATCTTTCATGGAGAGGAAGACATAATATTCGTCGCTCAATGTAGTGACATTTGAAAAAATGACTCTTGCCCACTTGGTGCCCCTCCTACGTGCGGACCGTAAAAAGACAAGCTACGAGGGATAAAGAAAACGAACGAGGAATTTGCAATCGCCGGAAAGAGAAGGTGGCATGATGACCGTAGTTTACAACCGGGCTACGGTTTGGAGTCATTCGGAAACTGCAAACGAGCGATTGCGGTTGCTGTTTTTGCTAGGCACGATCCTGATCGTAGATCGGGTATGCATTGATAAGATGTATAAGAAATTGCTATGACTCATTAAATTAACATGAAGCAGGTCACCGAAAAGCCGCTGATTTTAGTACTTTTGTGCATCGCTTTATCATACCTTCAATTTATTAAATCTTATCTCGAAACTCTTAAGATTAATGTAGTTGGTTGTTGAGGGGTCGGAAGTCTTTTGGCTAGGGAACTGATCGCCTGCTCACGTCTCATCGTCACGGACTGCACAAAGGCCTACAGGCTTAGAGGTTAATCCATATTAGTTGGATCTTCTTGTTCGTGCTTTTGGGTTATCGAAAGATGAAAATAAAATGATATTTCTGTCTAGTTAGCTTCTTTTAGATCGTCCGTCCTGTCCTATGATATGCTTCTGTCGACTTTTTAGCTAATTTACATCGGTCGATTTGTTTAGTTCAAAAAAAAAAAAAACGGTCGATTTGTAAGAATTTCTGATGATTTGACCGATAAGGCAAATATCTTTTCTAGCACGATCCAAAGAGTTATGGCAAGTGGGATACAGATAGGCGCACTGATTGTTCAATGGTTGTCCTTTTGGTACGACGCGTCCGTCCACGTCTACAATACAGTCAAAACCCCAATTCACATTTTCACTCTCTAATTTTCATCTAAATGTATCAGAAAATATCTGCCAGGAAAAGACGAAATGTTAAAGACAAGAAAAAGAAAATCTGTGAACAAGGATGGAACTATAAACTGCAGGTCGTTTCCTCATTTTCCAACATAAATGTAAAGCTCTATGCAAAGATGATAGTGGCAGTGAATCTGGTTAATTTGAGCATCGGTTTAAGATGGTACTTGATCTGAGCAGAGTAGTTTTGAGTCGCTCACTGACTTGGGAAAAAATATCATCGTCTGAAGACTAAAGGACATTTCTTTCTAATGGTCAAGAGTAATAATCAATGTTGTGAGATAAGATATCTATTTAATCTTTACCTACTTAGCAATTGAAATTCTTTTAATGGGTAATTTTTTTTAATCTTTTCACCATATAAGCTAAACAAATCCCAACTAATAAAAAATTAAGATTTTTGTCTTCCATGAAACCCCCTGCGATTCTTAAACCTATTCACTTATTCAGAATGGAAAGAATGGAAAAAAGTATTTTGTTAATCTCGCAGCTCACTATATACTAATGTCGAGACGACAATTCGTGCACTGCACCCATAACTCAACATTGTCGTCGCTAAAATCAACGGTGTTGCTATAGAGCCGGCTTTGATCCTTCGTGTTCACCTCATTTGTCCAGTAAATGAAAATTTTCTTTTGTCCCCTCCTGCTTGTAGCTCCAAACGGCAAACGAAAAACCACTCTCCCGTTCAAGAAACAGCTTCATTGAAGCTCAAATTGGAGTGGATTACGTTTGATGTCACGCCATCATGTCATGAGAGCGAACTGTGAATGCTTGGGCTAGTAGTCACCGGCACCAGATGGGATAAATCAAACCTCATTTTCCTCTTAAAAGGCTCCAAAAAGAAGGTTCCCCACACGAATTAACCCTTCTTCCTTGTCATTTGCGGACCATGTTAGCCTAATTGTCCAATCAGTTGCTATATCATAAGACTTCCATAAGGGTTATCATCTCCTTATGAGAAGAACCAATGGGTCGCAAGAACTGCTATTAGTGGCCGATCAAATCACATATTTGCCCTCGCTTTAGAGAGCATTTGTTTTACAAAAATCTCAAAATTTGGAAAATACTTTCCATAAAATGATTGATTATATCACTTAGAAAAATTATTCAATGAAATACTTTTTCGTTGTCGACAATAATTTTAAAAATATTTTTTAAATTTTGATTTTTTTAAATAAATGCACTTTTAATGTTTCTTTTTAATGAATAAAACATATGTTATACATGTGTCCTTGATTTATTTGCTAAAAGATTTTTTCTTGTTTTTTTTTGGTCCCGGGGGTGGAACAAACAAGTTTGCCTGATAAGAGAGCATGTGCATGAGCTTAAATGTTGTTGCTCCGTTTCGTACTTCTGGCCTGCCAATAATTCATATTATTTTCCTTATTTTCTTGTCTATGCTTGATTGTTTGATATGGCTTAGTAATACCAAACACGACCCGTTTGAATGATACAAAATAAAGTATAAATTACAAAAAAAAAAAAAATATGAATATGACATGACATAATACGACACGCATAATTTTATAGATTGACATAAACTAACATGTTTTCATTGTAGCTCAATTATCCAGCGTGTAGAATTAACACAAATTACAAACAAGATTTTGGCATGCTAACACGAATTGCTGGCCCTCTTAGTTATGTTCCCATTTGATGTTGCATGTAAAGACGAACTTAGATGCATGGGCTTTTAAGTAATGTTTACATGTGAAATCTTGGGTCATTTCCTAACGGTTTAAGCTTTAAAGATAATTGATTTATCTAACAAAAAGAACTCTCATTTGATTTGGGTCATTCCATTGCAAATGATGATAAACTAAATTGGAAAACCATGGCACATGCTATGGAGTTCATATCTAGAGTGTTGGCTAGTATGGTGAAATAAGCTCTCTTTATTTTACCTAAAATGAATGATTTGAAAACATTTTCTTAAAAATAATTATTTTTATTCTTTACAATAATTAATTGATAGGGCAACATATTGGGGCGGCAAGAAAGTTGATCACTTTTGTTGATGGACCAAGACCCCGGAAAGCGACCTGGCCGTCATTAGCCACGCTTATGTTCCTTTCAGCATTAATTGATGTCAAGTTGCAATTTTACAGCTTGTCCAAACTTGACAAGAGGCCAATTAGATTACCCACCGATGTTAATGTGGAGCATTTATCATCTTTGCTCACTCTATAATCTCGTAAGCAAGCATTTGGCATCTTGTAATCAATTACAACCAACCTCTTGGCACTCAGTCAAATATAGCAATCAGGCCTTTTAATAACACGACAACAATCATATAAAATATGGCCCTGATATGTAATTGTTGATGCACAAAAATGATCAACGTTTAATTATATCCATAAGTGACAAACTAAGTCGATGAAGACAGTTTAGTTGAAATAATCGACAATTTAAAGGAAATCGACAACTCTCCCTCAAAGTTACCAATAGAAAACATTAGTTAACGACGAGGACCTTCACTGGGGATGAAGTCATCAATAAGAGGATGCAATTGCCAAGCAGCGATGTTTTTAGATTGGTGACTTGTGACTACGGATAAGATTAGAAAGTTATTTGTTTTATCAAATTCAATAACTATGTGACCGCTAGTAATCATTGTAAATGGTTATAAATACTCTCTAAGTGTATTCATCGTAAAAGACACCCAATCAATCAAAGAACTCAATGTTTTTATGCACTTCATATTTTTATCTTTACTCTCCTACATTTTACATCGCCAACAACGATTGCTTCTATTGTTCATATATTAAATTCTTTGTCATTTACTTTCTTGTCCAAAATCAACAAAGGACCCAAAACATTTTTTTGTTAATTTACTTATCGATCCATCCATATTATTGAATGATATTCCATCATTTTCGGTGAACCATCATAATTTTTTTTTTTATTAATTTAGGAAAAATCATATAAATAGTTTATGAATCTTGATATAATGCGCAATGCCGTCTTGAACTTATAATTTATTCAATGCGATTTTCAAATTTTAGTCTAATGTGCAAAGTTATTCTTGAACTTTTGATTTATTCAATATGATATTCGAACTTTAAAAAATCTTCATATAATTTATGGTCTATATTGAACATTTATCAACTATTTAGAGATCATATTTAATAAATTAAAAGTTTAGAGAGGACTTTGCATATTGAATCAAAGTTTATGAAACATTTATGTCATTATTTCTACTAATTTATTAATTTAATATAATAAGCTACTCAAATTATGTAGAGAATGTGACGTGCTAGGTTTGGTTTTATGAGATCATTGGGTCCTATGGCTCGCCCATTATTTTAAGAAGATGCAGCTAGAGTTTTCAATTCCTCCTCTTGTTTTCGGCAAAAAAGATACATAGGGGTCATTTAAATATTCAACAAAAAATTAAATAACTTTCATTAAGTCGATTTAGCAGTATTATATTAATTGATAAAGCAATTAAAAATAATCAATTAATAAACGATTGTGATTTATAATGTATTACCTTTAATGGTAATCCATTTAAGGAATAATTATACATATAGTCCCTAAACTTTGGCAACATATACATTTTCATCCCCGAACTTTTGATTTGTTTAATATAATTTATGGACTTTAACTTAATATGAAATTTTTTCCTCAACTTTTTATCTGTGTAATGAGATCTTTAAACCTTTAGTAAATATCCATTCTAATCCCTAAATTATCTAAAAATATCAAATCTTATAATTTCATAATCATAAACTGCCTCGAACGAATCACAATTCTGAGGACGACATTACGTATTATGTTAAAGTTCTTATGTTAAAGTTCAAGGATGATAACGAGTAAATTAAATATTCTTGGTCGATATTTTACATTGGACCAGTAGGAGATTACTCGTGTCCTTTTCCTTATACTTGACAAAAAGATTAATTACTTTTCCACGCAAGAGCCAACCCCCCCCCCCCCCCCCCCAAAAAAAGGAAAAAAAAGAAAAGAAAAGAACACCCGAGCGGGTCCCACTGATCACCTTTTGGTACCACCGGACCGTACCATCCACATGCTCCCGCCACACTTCCCAGGTGTCTCCCCACCGTCGTCTTCCTCCTTATATATGCACACACCGCCCAGGCGATATTCCTCCACCAGATCATCGCCACCACCCCTCCTCCTCCGCCATTACTGCACCCCCTTGGAGACCTCCCTAAAACCCTCTTTCCCTCCTCTCCCCCCTTTGCATGGCCGCTGGACTGCTGTCCCACACCGTGTCCGACCTCTGCCTCGGGAAGCCCGCGCTGAGGTCGCTCCCCGCCGCCGCCGCCACCGTCGGCGACGCCCTCTCCGCCCTCCGGAGCTCCGGCGAGTCCTGCCTCAGCGTCTGGAGCTGCGACCACTCCTCCTCCTCGGACGGTGGTGGCGCGGCCCCCGAGGGCGAGGGCGAGGGCGAGGGCGAGGGCGGGTTCGGGTGCCGGTGCGTCGGGAAGGTCTGCATGGTGGACGTCATCTGCTACCTCTGCAAGGACGGCCGCCTCTCCTCGCCTTCCTCCGCTCTGAAGGCCCCGCTCGCCGCCATCTTGCCGAACGTTCCGGGCCTCGTCATCCATGTCGACCCTTCTTGCAGGTAGCTCTCGTCTCTTTTTCTTGTTGGCTTCTGGTCTCGGGATTTTCCCTCTGCTGTTACGTTTCGAGTGCAGCTTAGTCGGTCCTTGAATGGACTCTTCCGTCACTTAAATGACTTCGAGAGTAAATTTCACGGACGTTTCTCTGCAATTCATCTTCATTTTCGGAGACACTGTGTTTGTGTATTTTCGTCGAGAAAGTGTCTTGTCAGTAGGAATTCAGGTCAGTGTCAAAAGAAGTCTCCAGAAATTCGAGTTTTTTTTTCATATGACACGGGTCTTTTCTCCTTCGCCATCGCTTGTCACGAGCTCGCGTCGTCGCGTCATGATTCGGTGATTACATCTCAGAATGCGCTTGGCTCTGGAAATTCAAACAGAGTACTCTGTTTTTTTTTTCTTTTCTTTTTTTTCAACTAGAGTGTAAGAATCCAATCTTGCGAAATGAAAGCTTGGTATTTTGCGAAATCAAATTTTAAGCCAAATTTTAGTTCCATCTTGTGGGAGCCGTTACATTTGTCTGATTAATGTTTCAGAGATGATCCGTTCTCTGCTTCTTCATTTCTCTGTTTTTCAACAAGAATGAAAGAATCCAATCGTGCGAAATGAAAGCCTGGTGTGTCGCGAAATCTAATTTTAGCCAAGTTATACTTTGATCTTGTGGGAACCTTTCCATTTGTCCGATTGATGTTTCAGAGATGATCCGTTCTGTGCTTCTTCATTCCTCTGTTTTTTTCAACAATAATGAAAGAATCCAATCGTGCGAAATGAAAGCCTGGCGTTTCTCGAAGTCAAATTTAAGCCAACTTCGAGTTTGATCTTGTGGGAACCTTTGCATTTGTCTGATTAATGTTTCGGAAATGATCCGTTCTGTGCTTCTTCAACGTTTCAGCTTGTTAGAAGCGATTGATCTCATCCTGCAAGGAGCACAGAATCTAGTGGTGCCAATCGTAACCAGGTTCGCTACCAAAACCAGACGGAAACAGCACCAGAAACCCTCGCCGACGCCGACTCTGCACGACGGCCGCGAGTTCTGCTGGCTCACGCAGGAAGACATCGTCCGCTTCCTCCTCAACTCCATCGGACTGTTCTCTCCGATCCCCGCCCTATCCATCGACGATCTCGGCATCGTCAGTGCCGACGTTCTGGTCGCCGACTACGACTCCCCTGCCTCCTCGGCCGTCGGAGCGATCGCCCGCTCCCTTGCGGAGCAGACCTCCGTCGCCATCGTCGATGGGGACGGAGTCCTGATCGGCGAGATATCATCTTTCGCGCTCGCCGCCTGCGACGAGACCGCCGCGGCCGCCATCGCCACGCTCTCCTGCGGCGACCTACTGGCGTACATCGACTGCGGCGGCCCGCCGGAGGAGCTCGTGAGGGTGGTGAAGGCGAGGCTGCAGGAGCGAGGTCTCCAGGCCACGATCAACGAGTTCGCGATTTCTCCTAGCAACTCGAACCCCTCGCTGTCGTCGGACGAGGAGTGCGCGGCGGCGACTCCGACGAGCGTGCTGCTGCGGAAGCTGGGGAGGTGCAACAGCCGGTTGTTCAGCTACTCGTCGCGGCTGGTGAGGAGGTCGGAGGCGATCGTGTGCAACCCGAAGAGCTCGCTCGTGGCGGTGATGATCCAGGCGATCGCGCACCGCGTCAACTACGTGTGGGTGATCGAGGAGGACTGTAGCTTGATCGGGATCGTCACCTTCTACCACATGCTCGAAGTGCTGAGGGAGCATTTGGAGAACTTGGCTTGAACAAGCCTGTAGAAACAAGAAAGGTTCTTCTTTTTTTTATTGTTTCTTCTTCTGTGCTTGAGCTTATCTGCTGATCAGGTAGGTTTGAGAGATCCTTTAAGACATTTGGAAAGTGCGAGTGGGTTTTTTTTTAATAGCTTTTCGTGGCTTTTTGATCATTTTGAGAGGAAGGACTGATAAGTTATTAGGTCTTTGGATTGTATGGTTATTGCTAAAAAGTGTTTGCTTTTACCGTTGTTATGGACCCAACTTCTGCTTTTCATCAATGTCTTAGGACTTTTGGATAATAATTTGTTGTAGTGTCGGTTTGGACAATGACGGATTAGGGGATCTTGACCTTTGTCCACGATCTTATCGTGATCCTGTTTGAGATCTTGCCCGTGCGTCAGGCAAATGAGGTGCTGAGGTCAATTTGGATCTTCGGAAGAAACAAAGAAGGGCAAAAGTACCATCACGGGGGGGTCTATGGCGCGATGAGTCACTCATGTGCCCTCATGTGCCCTCATGTGCATGGGGATGCTGGAGGATCTTGGTTTGTCCTTTGTGGGTTGAAAGTCAAGACAGCTTATCGATGGATCCTGGTCTTTTTGTTGGTTGGGTCCAACCGTGCTGCTGGTCCATCAAGAGGGGTGTTCTATTTTGACAAAGATCAAAGCTGAATACCACTGTCATTAAGTGCACGTTGTGATTCTGAAGGTTTAAAGACGTTGAGAAGATGCAATTGCACCACGGGAGAATGTCTATGGGTCGTGCTTCAATGAGATTTTCAGGGGGCTCAAGCACAGGCATTTTCAGCTGAATGACTTCTTCGATGAGTTGGGTCATGGTCCGAGGCAAGAACGCTTATCTTACCTCAATCGTATAATCTCTGTTGAGGCATTTGCAAGAAACCTTCCTGCGTCATGAGCTCAGAATGCCACTTGCAGAAACCATTCGCATAACCGAACTGACTTGAACTGACTTGAACTTCACTGGGGAAAAATTACACTCTACTTCTTCCAGAAGAGAGTTTTTAGGTAGTCTTCGAGTTTGAGTGGATTACAAAGTTAATCTCAGATGCAGCACAAAGTCTGCAATCCCCAGAATTAACTTTCGCACTGCACGGTCGATAGCTGTATTATGAGTAAAGCTACGGAACAACGAATTGATTGGTGGCTGGCTGTTAGAAGTTTGATAATGATAAACCAATATAATGAGCCTACAAGTCAGTGACTCATCTGATTGAATGCGATAGAAAATGAACAACTCCCTACCTAATCTCCATTCCGCATCTGAAAAATCTGCAACTTTCTGGGAGGTCTCGCAGGTTATTTGTAGAAGGGAGCTGGCAGCATATAGGAGAATGCGAAAGATTGCTTAACGTCCACATGGGTGACTAATTCTTTTAGTTTGGCCTGACGATTTATCTGATTGAATGCTTATAGAAAATGACAACTCCACCTAATCTCCGTTTCTGCATATAAAAAGCCTGCAACTTTCTGGGAGACCTCGCAGTTTCTTGTCGAAGGGAGCTGGGAGCATATATAAGAATGCAAAGGTGATTGTTTAATGTCCCCACGAGTGAGCGAATGGTTTCTTTAAGCTTGTTTCTTGCATGTTTGGCCACTGAAGGACCCTCTGTCCTCTGTTTCTCTAACTATGTAAGTGCAGCTACTCCAAAAAATATTGACAACTAGCTGCCTAAAAGGGCGTATGTCTTTGGTGAATCATTTACGATCTTTGCCGACACGTAATAACAAATGATCGGAGGACTTGATGATCGGCGAGTCATGTGCATTCCCTGCTGATCTTCCGGGAAAAGGGATGCCCCTGTATCAAGAATCTCTTCAGAACAGATTTCTCGAGCTGGCACTTCTTCCGCACAAGACATCATACCCATCCTAATGTCGAAACTTTAACTCATTTATCCAAAACGACGCGATTTATATTCTATATTTCAATTAAGACAATCCTTTGTAAGGCGATGAAAACTTTTGAGAACCAGATACACAGTGAATGGCATTTATCATCGTAATTGGAGTTGGCTCGCACGATTGGTGTCCAAAATTAAGAAAATTATGTTAGTCCACTTCACATGAGCAAGAACAGCCAAACGTTCACCTGACCTCAAAATTTGACCAACGATGAACGAGTGGGTTTGTGAAAATCGAAGTGCCAGGACTTCCTGCGGCTGTTGCTCTGCCTAAAATCATCAAGAAATCCCTTCCTTTCCGAGGGGGATTCGCCTAAAATATACAGAAGACGACTACCATTTGCTCTTACTCTCATCTTACTTAGAGACCGGAATTTATAAACACGGATGAAACGGCAAGTGACGCAAAACCTGGCAGCAGGCTTCATAAATGTAAAAGAGTGGCTTAGAAGCATAATGAGCCGAAAGCAACTACAAGTGAGTATTTCGTGTACAGCATCTTTTTTAGGAGACAAGATTGACCCCATAAGTTCCTCACTGGAGCTTTATGCAATTCCACTAAGGACATCAAACATATCATCTAACAGACTTAAATACAAAAAAAAATCATTAGTTTCAACAATTGTGGTGCCAGAGTCTTACTCCATTCCAGAGCTGCAGCCTGTTTCATCCACTGTTTGTTGGACAAATATCTCGGTCGGTTCCAGGCAGGCTCTCAGCATGTCATGCCCGAGTTGTGCCCTCTCATTGTCTCCGAACCCAAACAACCGCCCTTTCCTAGTTATTGCCACTGTGTGGTACAGACCGGTACTAATTTGGGAGATGTGGTGTGTTCTCAGGCTATCAAGGATTGTTGGCCTCATGACTTTATCGGATGGATCTCTGTCTGTAAACCCTAGGCTGCCAAATGCCATCCATCCAAAACCATACACGTAACCGTGCTCCTCCAAGACAAAGGTTTTCCTCTTTCTTGCACAGACCTGCAAGTGAATAAGCCAGCATTGAAGACCAACTATTGTTCGCGTTTCCCTTCTACACCTCATTGCCTCTTTTGGAAAAGGAATAAGAAAAGAATGGAAAAGGGAAAATAAATCCTAAAGAACCATTATACTATGATAATCAAGAAGGAAAAAAGTAGAATCAGATAATAGCAAAAAAATAAAGAAAAAAGTCCCTACTTATCCATGATTTAACAAGGTTTCATATCCTGCCCCAGATTTGACCACTTAAAGAATATGAAGAATCAAAAAGCTCCTCAAGTTCCTCTTAACTAAGTGCAGACTGTCATATCTAGTAGTTGCTGCATGCCACTTTATGTATAGTTTTGGGCAACTATTCTATCAAAAAGGCTGTCGAATCTTGCCAACTTGGGAAGCCCTTCCCATTTTGGGATGATAAACCTCAAAAGAAATGTTACACACTGACCTGTACTGTAAGATGGCCCTTTAGGCTCTCTACAAGTTCTGGAGTAGTTTTATCAATCTCATCTCCATGGCCTAGAGCACCGCAATAACCTTTGCCCCAAGTGTAAACCTGATACAGCCATTCAATTTCAACACCATGTTGATGCCTTTGGCATGAAATACAAAAAAGAAAAAACAAGAAAAAATATATATAAAAAGGCACATCATTTTCTTTTTCTTTTTATTTGCTAGGAATCAAAAATGTATTTCCAATTCAGCATACGAACTTACAAGTCCATTAGAATCCAGCGCCACAGCATGCTCATCACCTGCAGAAACGTGCACCACATGGATGTCCCTCCTTCTAAAATATTGAATTTGACGAGGGTTGGACTCATTATGCTGCTCTCCATGTCCAAGACAGAAGTTGGAACCTGAACCAAAAGAGTAGAGTGCTCCATTTTCTACTACAGCGAACACATAACTCGGACCAGCAGCAATTTGTACCACAGGGCCTACAGCTTCAAATTGTTCAATCATCTTTGGCGTCCACCTCTCCAGAGCATCACCATGACCAAGTTGTCCACATGTGTTGCTGCCACATGTATAGACATGACCATCTCTTGTGAGGAAAACAGTAAAATTAAGCCCTGCAGCAACCTGAAAGAAGTTTTAGCTTTTCTCATTTTGCTTACAATGGGAGAATATGTACTCAAGGATAAGCAATATAAATCATTGACATGCTGCATATGAATCTTTAACCATCTAGCAAGAATAAATGACACACTTACCAACAATGAATTATCATGACAGAACAGTCAAAGTGAAAGATGAAGAAAATAACCAGCAGTCCAACATACTCAACCAGTTCTAGGACTTGAGTAAATCAATGACCATGTATAATTTGAGCATAAAACTTACAACAAAAATGTAAAAACCAAAACAAAATGGTTCAGATGAGTAAAGATGCGTGATATGATGAATATCAGCTGTTTCTCACTTGAATGAGATAAAAAGTACTCAAAAAATTTCTTAACTAAATTTATCATGTTTCAAGCAAAAAAGATAGAAGAGACATGATATGCAAAGATCTTTCAGGATGGTTGCAGGACACATAGATACTAAGAATTAACAACTAGCAAAATAGAAGATCCAACAATAGCCTCCATTGAATGAATAATTGATCCAGATCCTGAATGCTTTCTTCAAAACTATCTCCCTGGGCTCTATTTAGGGACTCGCAGATAAACTTCATAGTCATGGGAGACACGCATGGATTAGCAAATAAATGCATTGCAAGGCAAAAGCAATCATGAACATGAGGAGGGTTGCATTTTCTCTCCTGGATAGATAAGGGAAGCATGGCATTTACCTAGACTAGCAAAACCTTCAATATCCAAAATACAGAAAATTTGGTTTGATGGATCACCTGTTTACAGGGAACTTCTTTCAATGCTTCAACAAGCCGAGGTATAAATATTGGACGTGCCTTATCTCTATGTCCACAGCAGTAGGATGAATTATCTCCGCAAGTGAAAACCTATATCAATACAAGCTTTTCTTTAAAATTATAGGGGTACCATAAAAAGGACAAAGAGGAATATCTAGGTAGCATATGTCATATCTATGTCCATACAAACTGAAGAGCTAGCATCACGGCAAACCCCACAGTAAGACATCAACTACTAAAATAGAATCCCTAACTGGAGCTCTTCATGAGAACAATATCAAGCCCAACAAGTCAATGCAATAGTCTGGCTCTGTACACATATTAAAGGTAGCAACAAAGGAAAATCTGAGATGACAAAAGCACAAATCATTGAGGATTTTATTCTTTTCTCCCATCGATTTCCCTCTACTTTCCCAAAAGGAAAAAGGAAATGCTAACTTATCTAGCCAGAGAAGGATGAAAAATTACAAACCTCTCCAGATCGTGTGACGAAAGCAGCATGATAATGGGAGGCTGAGACTTGTAATACATGGGTCGCATATGGAAAACTTATTGGGGTAAATGCTACACACTGTGTTGTTTCAGCACCATGACCAAGAACACCACTTAGACTAGATCCACAAGAATAAACGGATGAATCATGGAGAAGTAATGTATGATATTTCCCGGTGGTAACCTGCATCTGCTGAGAAATTAAAAATTGATGAGCATGAATGATAACGGAGGGATTGCTAACAGATTAAAAATGCTTTGGTGGAAAGGGTGGGGGAAGACTACAAGATTCCTCATCATTCTTCCCCCCAAAATGACAGAATTTATATTGAATTGAGTTTCTACCAAAATCATCTTATGATGGTGTATATGATTACGATTTGAGTCATTCCATATTCCGCAGGTAAGAATCTCACCAAGTAGACAAATAGCACAAATGATGAGACTCACCGACACAATCATTTCAAGCACTGTAAATTTTCTTTTTTAATACAATTCAATATTAAGGGGAAAGGGAGAAAAAACATATCGGTAGGCCATGAAACATACAGGGAGGTCAATGACAAGGAAAATTTCTATCGGAGTCTTACTAAACTAAATGCCTGAAGTATTGTAATTCAGAAATTTTTAAGCTTCAGATAATTGAACAACGATATCTATAAGTAAAACCAAATGGAGAGACAAGCTAATTAATCTCTACTTAAACCCTCTATTAACTTCACTATCCAATAAAAGCATTAAAAAAGTACATCACCAGTAAATTTTTCGATCACAATTATATAGCAATCAAATGGCTATCTGTTAAACCCGTCAAAACAAAATTAATTTCCTTAAAAATCGAAGAACTATAGAAACATACGTTGCCAGAGGATGTCTCAACCATGTTGGAGGATTGCTCCACAGATTGCAGGAACCTCAAAAGCCGCTTCCAATTGCCACCACATCGATCAAAGATCTCCTTTTTCAATTTCGCACTCATCGAGGAATAAATAGGATGAGAACTGCAGAGCTGAAACGCGGCAAGCTCCACAAGCGATCGGAATTTGCTGGGGTGCAGCCCATGACTACCCCCAAAAGTTCTACAGGTCAATTCTAAGTAAACAAGATCAACCGAACTGAGCCGGCCACAGCTCAGAATCTCAAGAATCAAATGCGAGGGCAAATCCTCAATCGAGATTGACCTAAACCTATCACCCATTTCAACCCCACAAAAAGTCAAACTAGACGGGTAAGTTAAAATGACCCCCCCAATCAACTGGTAGAAAAAAGTGGAAACAAGAACAGAGAGCCAGTGGTACCCGCCGGGAAAGTGTCAAATTTTCAGGCGAAATCTAAGGCAATTGAAGCAACATATGAAGAAGACATCCGAGGGAAGGAAAATGTAGGAAATTGAGTAGAGCAAAGGGGGCCTGGACGAGAAATTAATAGGTGGTCGGAACGATGGTTGTGAATAAAACATCAGAAGAGAGAATTCAGGCCGAGAATTCAGGCCCCGAATCACCACCTCCGAAGAAAGAAATTACAGATCTTCACACCTGCAGGAAGAGAGAGAATTCGACCAAAAATCAATCAAACTCCAACACCCAATTGCGTTCCGGCGAGCTAATCAATGCAATAAGAACAGAATCACAACCCAATTGGGGGGGAAGGGGAAAAGAAAGGTGGGAAGTAGCCAAAGGCGGAATTTTTAACCTCAGAAAGGCGAAACCGGTGGGCTTTTTCTCTCCTTCTTCTTCCCCCCACTCCTCCACCACCGAAAAAGAACGAAAGATGACGAGTGCGTGGAAGGGTCACATTTAGTTTTGCTTGCTTTTGTAGCTTGGAAAGCGAGGGGGGCGGAATGGAATCGAAAAGCAAAGCGCTCGATGACGAGTTCTCCACTTAATGTGGAAAAGCAAAAATCGCTCCTTTCTTTATAGACGGGGGCCAATTCTCCCCCTTGCTGTCGCACCACCTGCTCTCTCTCTCTCTCTCTCCCTCTAGCGGAAGCTCGCAGCACTGTCAATGGCGACTTTCTCTCTCTTGGCCTTTTTAGAGAGAGAGAGAGAGTCAGGGCGTGGGAGGAGGAACCGGCGCCATTTCATTTTCATTTTTCACTTTCCTTTTTACTGTTTTTTCTCGTTTGATGAGAATTCGTGAACTTGTGGGGATTCGACTGATTGCTTTTGTCTGATTTCGGCGATCATTCGCCTCGGTGGAAGCGCCTGGAGCCGCCACGTCAGCTAGGACAGCATCATATTCGCGTCACTCGGTCGGGGAGGGCGTTGCCACCCCACGCCGGACGGCGTGTGGGGGTGGCCTGGCCAGCCCACGCGCGGTCTGGTTTTACACAGTTTCACTTGATATGTTATGACATGAATTTTTCACCCTTCAATCCTATTTGATCTCTTAAAAATGTCTCTTTTTTAAATGTAAAGTAACCCTTAAAGTGGCTTCAAATTTCCCACCACCATAACAAAATGAATAAAAATATTATTTTTTTCGAAGATTTGAGATGGGTTTGATGTTATTTGTACAATTCTTAAAGCTCAGAAATCAAAAAGAAAATCTGTACTCTCTAGAAGCTTCAATTATGGAAAGGAAAAGTACAAAGCTCATAACAAAAAAAAAATCGAAAATTTAAGATGGGTTTGACATTATTTAGACAATTCTTAAGGCTCAAAAAATCAAAAAGAAAATTTGAACTCTCTAGAAGCTTCAGTCATGAAAAGGAGAAGGACAAAGCTCGTGGTCCTCTCTCTCTCTCTCTCTCTCTCTCTCTTTCTCCAGCTTGCTTACTCTATGTACCCTTGTTTTATTTCAGCCTGACCGAGTTCATTAACAACCAATCTTAAGCAACAAGAGAATGCGAAGCCTCGGGCGTGGTCAATGTCTTAACCACCAATTAAACTTGCAACCTAAAACAAACAAAGAATTCATCATAACCAAGATCAGATCAGATCAGTTCAGACCCCTGTCGGAAAGAGTTATTCGCCATCGTTGGTAGGTAGTGAACAGGAAAACCACTAATTGGAAGCGACTTCCGAGTTGTCTGACACGCCGGGATTCGCATATGTACTTATGGGTTTGCTTGCTTTTTGGCTAGGCAATCCACGTGAAGCTTCACAAATAAGAAAAAAACCAACGACTTGCTCAGCGTCCAGATTTTCCGACTCACAGTCCTCAAATTTTCATATATATTTCTGAGATTACACAGTCCAGATATTAAGCAGCTTCCATAGGCTTAGAGAGAGAGAGAGAGAGAGAGAGAGAGAGAGAGAGAGAGTCCAGACAGAAAATATAACATTCACTATTCCTAATACCTGATTTTAGGGAAGATGCATCAAAATGTATGACTAAACAAAAAGAGATCTTGGTGCAGCTCTCCCTCTTTTTCTGGAGACGCCCTCAAAAGTCCACACAATCTTCCCCTAGTCCGTACGTCTCTATAAGCTGTCGACCATGAAAAAGACATCTTGCTTCATATTTACGTGCTCGATGCCGTCATAAGGTATAGCAGTGTTGAAAACTGCAGATTGAACTGGCAACCTCAACCCCTAAACTGGAAATACAGATGAGAACCGAAGATTGAACTGGATATCATATAAAAGGACCTGAATTTCAGTTGGCAGGCACAACAAGGAGGATCATGATTAGAAAGCAAGACCCATCAGTTGGGTCCTTGGGTAAGTCTTTGCATCTCATTTTGGTCATTGAGAGTTTCGATGAGAAGCGGGGGAGCATATTGGGCTGTTCCTTGGTGCTCTTCTGAATCCTGGCAGAAGGAAAGTATAATTGTGTCGATTGACATCTCAACCACAGCAAAGAAGAGGGTAGCCACCACATAACCAAGACCCCAGCAAACCTGCAATGCAACAAGCAGAGACCTGTATAATCATCATGTTTCACTGCAGGAAAATAATACGGATGAAATTTTAGCAAATACAGCAATATCGGTTGTCCCTACTAGCCTCTGATCAACTCAACCTCTTGTATGTTGTCCCTACTAGCCTCTGATCAACTCAACCTCTTGTAAGCATATAAAGTAAATTTCGGACAAGCAAGCACATGTCTTATAAATTGCTACTCATAAAGTCATAACATTTCTTACTACACTCGAGATATGCAACCATATCACAGGCTAAGTTGCAGAAAGAACAGCAGTCTCAATCTAGACTGACAAAACTTAGCTGATGAGTTGAGTTATCAAGTGAATGCTAGTGGCAATTATTAGTAAATGCAAAACAAACAAATAAATACGGATCCTGTACAGAATTGAGCAGGTTTCAAATCGCTTATAATATTCATGTACCAATTGATATCATAGTTATACACGTACCAATACTGGTAACAGTGGGGAAGAAATCTTATTGTGAGCAGATCTGTACTTGTGTGTATCCAACATGAGGAAAGCAAAGAGGGCACTTGACAGGCTGACGCACAATTTCCCCAGAGAGAGAATAACATCTCCTATCACATTAACTCTCCCTATCCGAAGAATGTTGCTGAAGATCAATTCCGTTGCTATTGCAGATGCCCTACAGAAGCTTTTGCCCGTGATTGCTATCTGCAAAAGGCCCGAATGGCTATCAAAGTGAACTATGCATAATAAAGAGTCATGGTTTAAATTGGTTTTTTCCTTCCAAAAAAAAGAGGCTTAAAAAAACTTACCATTATATAAGCATTGCGATTTACAGATTTCAGCGTCCACTCGATGCACCTCAGCAAAAACTGAGAGGAATGGAAGGTGGCCTTCCCAAAAAATCCATTCGGTGTTGATGTAGCCGCTTTCAATTTGCGACGAACCGACTCGAGTATAAAGCGGATTGATTCCACAAATGATACAACAAGGGAACCCAGAGCGATGGACCCAAGGCTATAGCGTATCAGCCGTTTCATAGAGGAGAACACCGGAAGAAATGGTACTTCAGGCTGCATTTGTGAAGTTACTAGAGAGATTAAAGAAATATATACAATAATATAACTAAATGTAGACAGATAGAAGTGGATATTTAATTGTAAAGTACTTAATCAATCAGTGTGACACTATATTGAAGTTCAAACTGTACAATTGGTCAAAAGAGATGCCAGCCAAAATAATCAGGCTTGTTGCTGAAACAGTTGGAACTTAAAAAAAAAACAACTAATTGCTAAAATTTGAACCTGGCTAAAATATACCTACAAAAATATGGTAAGAAACCTTGACATGCACTCTAATCAGCATAAAACTTAAAGTAATTAAATATTAAACCATGCTATCATCTAACAGCTTAAGCTTTTTGAATAACTTGCAGTGATTCCACCAAATCTCACACGGTCTTAGAGCTAGAGGTCTTGAATTCAAATTTTTCTAAGTCTCATTTGCCTCCCCAATTAAATATGTCTATGGCATGAGTTTTTAAAATAGTTGGCAGTGGTTCCACCAAATCTCACAGAACTAATTATATCTCTGTACAAGAACGGATTTGCCAATCTCTAACTCCGTGTTCTTGAAAGCACTTCAATCAGTATTAATACGTAATTTTCACTATATAATTCTTACCGATGTTTCTCCACGAGCCCAGTAATATGAAGCTACGGAACCCGCAATTACAGTCGCCGAGCATGCTATGATGAATTGAGTAGCCCAATAACACCCGAATAGATGGAAAAAGACAGCAACTGCAATGTGAGGGGTGTAATGAACGCTATAACCACAGCATTGATCACAATTCACTTTTTTCAATGCAAGATTATAAGAACAGCAGTTGGAGTTGCAATTATTCTGAACGACTTGACCAGAACTGAACAGATGAAGAGCAGCTGAAAGCCAGAACATATAAAAGACTGCAAGGATGGCATATGGTATAACTGGAAAAATTATCAGCGCCTGCACTTCTCCTATGACCTTTGCAGCGACCTGCACAGGCTTCCAGTACAAGAAAGCAATTTTAGCTCGGTCAAAGTCTGCTATCAGTTAAATTAAGAACCAAGAGAAGATCATGATCAACTAAGTCAGTAGACGTCAGGCCGCCCATGGCAGAAGGTGAAACTTTTCAAAAGAAATTCCATTGTTCTTATAAGAACATCCAGGGCCTTTCCTTGCCAACAGTGAATAATTAGTTACAAGACGTGTATGGTGCTCACATAGTTAAGAGAACAAAATAATTTAGTTGAAACTCTTGATGCAGATCAGCTCAAATTTATAGGGCTCAAAAAAGTTGTCTCCCAACGTGCTCACCACATGTAAACGCAATTTCACTTGAAATGTTTAAGAAATGCATGACTGTAGCTGGCAAAGATAGAATTTTACTTTGTCTCTTCCATTGATTAGTTTCAAACAATCAGTTCACTATTCGGTTATTCATACCACTTATTATTCATTTGATTCAAGATCTAAGAGAAAAAAAGGACTAATGTAAATTTTAATGTTTTTGAATATCTCATGTAGATGCCATAAAGAGCAGCAAGCAAACTTGAAGCCTGCCTCCCCCTCCTCCCTTCCTCTCTCTCTCTCTCTCTCTCTCTCTCTCTCTAATCAATATGTGTAGCTACTCTCTTTCTCTAATCGATATGTGTAGCTACGGAGTGGATAATCATTCAGTAAATATACCAGAAGAGCTATGACTTAGGAAAAACTTGACAACTTGCTGTACTTTGTAAGCAGCTGCAGTACTTGCCTTGAGGACTGATGTTGCCATAATGATGCGGCGTATAATGGCAATTGAGGCAAGGATGGAAACAACCATTATGAAGGTCATAAGAACAGCGACAGCGCGAATATGATCTAGTTCCTGAAACGAAATCTAAATTGTTATAGAAAGAAACAGAAAGAGCTTTCACAAACCAAGCGCAAATTAGAAAGACACCTACCCTCCCATATACATGAGTGTATGGATCATGCTCGCCAATGATTGAGGAAATTGCATCATTCCCAATCCATCCAGCTAAGAGTCACAGAAGAAAAGTTTAGTAATTCAAATACTTCTGCATCCACATTATGCAAAGCACCGGAGCAGAGAAAATTGTAAAATAGAAGAGGCAGAGAGGGATAAATATTATTAGACCAGTATTCAATGTGACATATCATTGGACTTGAGAGAATTTTGACTGAGGCCTGAAATTACTACAGGATCATTCTCATAGGCAAGACAAACAAAGATACTGCTTACCATATATGCTGAGTTTCAGAAACTATGTAACTCTTCATACTATGCCTTCCAGAAACTAAAAACAAAATGCGCATGAGGAACGAAGTCCTAGCTCCTTTATGCTATATGCCACTTTAGAATTTATAACCATGCCTGACGCACTTCATTTATGCCTAATGCAACAGAATTAATATAACCCAAGGAGAAGAGGGCGACTGTTATGACTCACCTTTCAAGTAGTAAAACATTGTGACTGATATGATGAGAATGTTGAAGAGGGCAACGGTTATCCATGGCATAGCAGCAACAAAATGGCGAATAAGAAGAAGCCAAACGACTGACAAAAAGAGTGGCAGGAATCCCCCACAAACAATCAGGACAGGCCACGATTTTCCGATATCAGCCATGTATCTCTACAAGTGAGGAATTTAAATGTGAAATCATTAGCATAAATACGTATCCAGAAATCTTCCACGAAAACAGAACAAAATGTGTAATAGAGAGGTTATTGCAGCAAACAGAAAAGCTCTAGCTGGACAATGTAGAAAAATGTCAATGTACATTCTCTTACCTATGCATATAATCGGCAGGATAAACCCTAAGTAACACAGCCCATCGTAAAAAATAACTAAAAAAGGGAATATTTTTTGGGAATGCTCAGTCGGACAAGTAATTTCAAGCTGATGAAAAGTCTACACTTTGTTAAAAATCTGTGCCTGGAACTTCTATTCAGAAAAGAGAAGGTAACATCATGTTTACCCAATTTTGGTCAAAGACACAGAATGCTATTCAGGTGCTTTCACCTCCAAAATCACAAATCCTAAAACTTTAAACATCAGCTAAGGTGTAAATGCAGTCCTTAAAATTCGTGATCACAACTGGCGTGGTTAAACATGACTTCAGAAGGTTATTACCGTTTATTATGTTAAATGAAAGAAGGCAGCTGATAAGTAAAGTCAATGGGGAATATTGTTTTGAAAAACCAGCGCAATTCACAAGATCTACTGACATTTATATTTGCACAACAAACAAAATGTGAAAGAGCCAAAGGTTCAAAACCTTTAAGACAGATGATCGGGCATTGATGGATCGGTGAATGGATCTGTCTATTACTATGTCCTCATTAATCTTGACTCCTCCCATTTGCTGCCAATGCCGCAAAGACATATTTGATGAACGAGCTATAAATTGGCAGCTCCAATAAACTAAACAAGAACATATGCTCATGTCAAAGATACATCTAATGCAATAGAATTTTGTATAAAATGGGAGGAAACATATTATTCACCCAGTGCTATAAAAGGTGCATCGACTTATGTCCCTCACCATTCACACTTGGAAATATGACAGGGTAACAAGGTCCTTGAAGCTGAAGAGAGGTATTCCTCATTTCTGGCGTGAGAAACTCGAAATAATCGTAATACCTATCTATCCAGTCCTCTGTCGAGAGACGAATATCTCCCTCTGGGTAATCACAGACCCAGTTCAATGAATCATCTGATGGAGTAGGGCAATCCAGCAAGCATATACTTCGAGCATTAGCCAGGTTGAATTGGCTGTCCTTCAAACCACTCTGATACACTTGGTTAGGATTCATCCAGTACCTAAGTTTTAATTGTCTTAGGCCAGGATTCGCGTGCTTGTCACCACATACGTTGCCTTTGTAATCCAAACCAAATGTAAGCCTGTGAAGTTCAGATGGAGCCACTTAGGCCAAAAGAAAAACTGAACCACAAGCTAGGTTGAAAAGTAAACACTCAAGCCAAAGTTCAGCTAAGTCCGACATATACTCCGGTTAATTCCGGGTTACGCAAAATAAGTGACAGCAATATGATTCGACTCACTTCATGGCCTTTTCCCTGGTTAACATTGTTGCTGTGAATAAGTTAACAATTTAAGGTCATCATTTCAAAAGCAGACTCAAGAAAGAGGCGCTACCATAACCCACCACAACTATCTTCCAACTAACAAGAAAGAGAAAGAGGAACCGACATATCTGACCAAATGCCAACGAGTTTAGACCACTACACGTGCTTTTTACGACAATTGGCTCTCAGCAGCTCAGACAAACTATGAAAAACCAGAAAGATCGCTCATTTCCGTTTAAAACACCAGAAATTCCAAATCTTGCCACAAAAGACAGCAAAAATTCCGAATCTTTGAAGCACGCACGTCACTTTTTCCAGTAGCTAGTGAAGGAAAATGAAGTACCCAGAAGCGGATTACATACCTTAATGGGTTTCCTCGGTTGAAACCGAAGCTGGAATTGACAATCATGGCCACCCAGAACGCGATAAAGAACACGAGAAACGCAACATCCCTGCATTTCCTGTTGTGCCTGATGATTCCACCCACCTGGGTGCTCCCGTCGCTCGACGGGTACCTCCCTATGACCGGACCCAGAGGACCCCTCATCTGTACACTGCACAGAACGAGAGAGAGAGAGAGAGAGAGAGAGAGAGAGAGAATGAATGGGGTTTTGGGAGAGAAGGGCAGCGAGGAGCGAGAGTGGAGCGGAAGCAAGGAGAGTGAGAAAGACGAGGGCCGAATATAGGGGTTTAAAGAATTAAGAATCTTTTTTCATTTTAACTTTTCTTATGATCAGTTCTGTTTTGGGTTTTCGACAGAGACTTGTGTTTTCTGTTTAAGGTTATTATTATAATCTCCAAACCCATGTCCGGATTCTCGGATGGTGATGGAGCTGAAACGACTCGGCTTCTTCAGCTTCTTCAGCTTCTTCAGCTTGGCTGATGAGTATTTGGAACGTAGCCACAACGGGTGAAATGGGGTAGATATACATCTCATAAATTCTTGTTTGGAGTTGTACTTCTTTAGACGTATGGACTTTAGGTTTTCATTTTAATGTTAAGCAATCGAAATTTTCATGTAAAACTTCACAAATTTACATGATATGGCCCAATATTTACAATTTGGTAAAATTAATCCATCTTTTTAGTTTGCTCATTTCTCGTGTCTAACTCCATATAATCATCATGTAGTTACAAACACCAATCTAAATCCTACCACATGTACTATCCACTAAAGCATGAGAATCATATTCCAAAGAAAATCTATAGATCTTGCTTTATCATCTAAAATTTATATTAATTTAAATACTCACTTAAGATTAATTTAGTAATAAGAGCGTTCCCATGCTTTTAGTTGAGGAATCAATGATTGAGAGTTTGATTCCAACCTTAAGGAGTTCGGATTTAAGTGAGGATTCACATAATTACTGTGCGAATCATTTTCAAACAGTTGACAAATTATACTCAAATCCTTAAATTAGTGAAAAGAATACATCATTTCGGGTTGTTAATATATGAGAAAATAATTTACTCGCAAATTATTTATCTAACAGAAATGGGAAATCACTCACTTTAGTGTTTTTCCAACCACTAATCTAATTGCCCCCTTTACTAAAGTCAAAAGGTGTTAACACTATAATCTTCAAAGAATTGTCTTTCTCTAAAGATTAATCGTACTGCTTTCTCGGCAACCGCATTGCACCCGTAGTCAAAAGCGAAACAGAGGTGAACGAAAAGCCAGGAGCGCCGAGAACGAGCCGGCGAGCCGACAGCCGCGGAGCCGGACATGCTGGGGAGATCTAATTTTCATAAATTCGAATAAAATATCCGCCGCGGAACTCGATAAGGACAGTGGCAGGGGGAATGTTAGCGTGACCACAGTGTCACGTATACGTGCCTTTAATGGATTGGTCCGCCAATCGTGCTCAAATTCATCATTGGTCAATGATAACAAGCCCAAGCCCTACGCAAAGAAGCCCATACAATTCATCACTGATAACAAGCCCCATGCAAAGCAAGCCCATATGCAGCCCAATATCTTGATCAAGGTGTCTGTGCGGCTCTGGGCTGATGACTAGCAGTAGTAGTACGGATTGAAGCTGCAAAGTTTAGACGAGAGTTTGCTGGTCCTGGTAGATTTTGATGTTCACGTTGACCCTGATTGCTATGTGCAAGGGCCTGGACAATATACTGTGACCTGATTTTTTATGGCTGCGGTTTCTCATGGGTCGGCTGGATTTGATGAGTTTGGTCACAACCCGATTGAGAATTTTTCATGAGTTCCGCATGGTGAAAGAGGAGGGCACTTCCAGAACTTGCTAGCGGGTGACGGGGCTTCGCCCCGTGTGAGATATGGACCGATTGGGTCATTCGGTATTGTCTTTTAGGATACCAGTGAAGCTGCACCCTTCCTCAAAACAGGGAACCGCCCATCCCGCCCTTCTCTTCTGGAGGTCTAAATGTCATCAGTGATGGCCCGCAATGATGCGGAAAAGACGTGATTGAAGGTTTTTCCGGTGATTACCCGTTGAGACCATGGAAAGTGAAATGGGATGAATGGTTGTTGCTGTTGTGATTTTCTTGGAGAATCCTATGAATCCTACTTTTTGAAAAGATGGCTATTCACTATGCAGATTCTACCTTACGCTGTTCATCTGTGTTGTGTCCACTGCTTGGGAAGCAGATCATCCATTAGGAAACGGAGCAACCTTGATGTTACTTAATGAAAACGAGCAAAATGGAGCAACTGCTGATATAATGAAAGAGCGAATTCTCATTTCCACGGATATCGCTCGCTGTTCTCGCACTTTTAGGACTGTCAAAGCCAATTGCTTACGATGCTTTTGTTTTTTCCCTTCCACAGAAAACAGGATAGAGATATTCTGATGAGATGAAAGTGATTAAGATTGAAAAGGCAAAATCATGCTCATCACTTTAGCTATATATACAAATCAAACAATGTCTGCCTACATGTATACCCTTCTGGCCTTCACACCAGAACTAATTTACTTCTAACCAAAAATTAGTAGCTCCAAAACAATGCGATGGAAGCTAATTAGAACAGAAGTAGACAGAGCATCATACAACAGAAGAGAAAGACCGATAATCGGTTGAGGGACCGGTCCAGCTTCATTTCTCGCCTTCTTATTCTACGACCAACGTTTGCAACTTCAGGATGGGAGTATGCATAAGGGTAGTTGCTGAGACTCATGTCGGAGCATCCAAACATCCGAGCATAGACCATCTCACCAAACATGCCAGCGTTCGAGCTGAAACTAGCAATCAGCTGCTGCTCCTGAGGCAACTGTGAATGCGAAAGCACAGGGTTCAAGCACCGTTGTCCACCCGAAGAATAACCGTTGCTAGAGTTCAGACTCAGTGCACCGGGAGACGGCCTACGAGGGATGGCAATGTCTGAATCAGGTTTCTTGGAGTCACGTTCAGAAGAAGAAGAAGATCCCCGGCCGTATAGTGGTACCAGCGTGGAGGGCGAGATGCCGGCCTTGCAAATTGGGCAAGTCTGATGCTGCTGACCCAGTTCATCAGATGAGCTTCGTACATCGAACCATCTATATAGACACGGCCAACAGTACAGGTGGCCACAAAGGGTGACCACCGGATCGGTTGCCGAATCGAAGCATATGTTGCAGTCAAAGCACCCATCAACACCGGCATCATCAACGGTCCCGTTCTCCGAGGGAAGATTCACCTTCTTCTTGGAAGGAGCATCTCCGCCACATCCAAAGCTCGATGCGGCCTCTGAAACACGTTGTCCGGCGACAGCCATGTGACGATCTGTTCTCGAGGAGGAGGAGAAGAAGAAGAAGGAGCCTTCTTAGATTGAAGTCGAGGCGCAACGCGAGACTAGTCGGTCGGACGGCTTCAGTTCAGGGTTCAACGCTAAGGAAGAGAAAGGTTGTGCAGCTTTCTGGACGTGAGAGGAGGCGAAGGGGGTTGTTGATAGATATGAGACAGCTTCGTGCGCGCGCTGTGCATATATAGAGAACGAATATCAGACGCTTCCACGTTCCGCAGACAACGCGTGCGTCGCGTTGTTCTCCCTTGGTTTACGTTCTAGATGCCCGGCTGCTTTCTTCCGAGAAGGGTGTGTCCCGGTTGACAACGTGGGGTCTGACGGCATACGTCCCACCTTTCCTTCACGCTCGTGGACTTTTCCACGTTAGCCCCAAAATTCTACTCGCGTCGGTGCAAGTGAGAACGACTCCTTTTTCCTTCAGTGCGTTGGCCTAGACTCTCCTTAATAACCTCTCCTTTAAGCCAATTTATCGTTAGTACCAAACAAAAAATAAAAAATTCTTAATCGGTATACTCGTCTTTCCATCCACTTAAACTAATTTCATGTTTCGAGAAATCCCGATCAGGAGACCCCTGCCATATTCGCCACAATTCCGTAAATGAAGGAAGGAACTTGTACTGAGCGACAGGATGTTCGATGAATGTGTATTTAGGACCTTAATTAACCCGGGCTGATGGTAAACAGAATTTCTGCCTTCAAGAAGTGGCCTTTTCATCTAGACGCGTGGACGCGTGTAAAGGGGCCATCTAGAATCTTTGCTTGGGGTTGGTAAAAGTCTTTAAACGTTATGCAAAAAGTCGAAACGAGTCGAGTCATCATCGGATCAAATCAAGAGCCGACGACCGTCCAGAAGGGCCTGACCTTCTAGATGAGATCGTCACGTCATCGTCCCAACCCCCAACAATTGAAAATGAACGTCGACGTGACCTTCCTCTTCTGATAAGGCAAGTGAGGTGGGCCCTTGTCATAGTCAAGTGGGTCCGACAATGTCCCGAGATTCAAGGGAGAAGGCCAAGAAAGCTGACGTGGGTGGCGCGACACGTGTCGAGATGAGGAATCTTTGACGAGGATCAGGTTGTTTAACGAAAGGATATTTGGCGGCGACGGATTAGAATGGTGACTCAATAGGTCCAGAATTCTTGCCTATCAGATCACGTTAGATGAGAGCGTCGACGTTGCCGACGACCCTTCTCAATTGCCTCTAGTCCATACGAAGATATCCCCATGGAAATGGTCCGTCTGCTTGAAGTAGAAATTATGAATATTCATTTGCTTGAGGTTGGAAGGACCCATTTTGTTTCGAGACAAGTTTTGTTGTCCAGAACTCCACTTCTGCAATGGAATTCGTCATTCGGTTCGGCATCTTCCATAGGCGAACTACTACGTTTTCACTGGCTAGATGAAACAAACTGACCTTCGATGACAGAAAGTGGCGTGAAAAGCGTTAATTGGACGAAACGTCGGATTGGATGTGATTTACCGAAAATAAACCAATCTGCTCTTATTCGACTCCGCTCGTCCCTCCTCTGCTCTTTTCTACTGCATTAAGTTTTGTACTGGAACGCAAAAATTCAGTTTTTGACTGTGTGTTGGCGTCTGTCTGGTGAAATGGCCAGCGATTGAACCAACCTGATTTGCAAAATTCAATGGTCTCAAAGAGTTTGAAAAGAGATTTCGAACTTCGAGAAGAAAATTAGAGGTCGTGACCAATGGGGGTGGCTAACATGTATGAAGAACTAGAACTTGCAGAGACGATGCTTGGAAAGAACAGAAAGAAGGAGGTGTACAATTGATTGCGAAAATTTAACTTTAAAATTGGGGAATCGTGTGGATGAGCTAGCTAGAAAAGGTGAACAGTTTGCTAGCAAGGTAGATTCGGTGAATGTTCCACGCTGGACTTGAAGCAGAGCAGAAGTATGAGCTGCAAACAAGAGAGCTAGTGGGGAAGGCTTTCCGAGCAAATTTTGGTAAGATTTGGGATTGTCTAATGAATGAGGAGACACACTGCATCAGCACCTGTGGAACGGCAGAAGCTGGCAAAATCTCTCTTGTTACCGATATACATAATAGGATTCTGCAAGAGAGTAACATGTTTGATGTTGCTTGTTGGGTGACCGTATCGCAAGAATGCAGCAGACATAAGTTGAATCCCTGTGCTACTCGTGTATCTAGATCCGAAGAATGAGAATAATGAGATGGCACTGGCCTTTAAGTCCGTGGAATGCATTGAAAGCTAGGAAACTTAATCCTGTTTCAAATGCGATTGAAAATATCCCATCCGATATATCTCGCATTTTGCTGGAATTTCAACCCTGTTCTTGCGAAGAAATCCCATCAAATGCACTCCAAGTTCATTCTTCAGGCACATGCAGGCTCTCCAGATTTTGAATGTGTCTTACGCAGGTATCAATAGATTCCCAGATTCTTTCTCTGACTCAGCATTATATTTACAACAACGTAACGAACTGAAATATGTGCCTTCACGGGCAAAACTGACAGCTTTGAGAATGCTGGACCTCTATGATAGCCAAATCGAAAAGACACCTGAAGGGATGGAAAGCTTGCCCAACTCGAGACAGCTTAATTTGGTTCAAAAACAGAGAATACGAAGGACGTGCACGCAGGAATTTTATGTAACTCTTGCATCTCCAACTACTTAACTGTTTTGCTGGACACAAATTCAAAGTAGAAGAGTTAATGAGATTGAGGAATTTGGAAGATTTATGATGTGGGTTTGACGGCATTGGCGAATTGATATTTCTTGTGTGAGATATCTGCTAGGTTAATGCCGGGTCCTGATTACTGGGAAATCCTTTTGGGAAACGTTGATTCAAAAGATTTTGAGTTGGAAAATATATTGATAACAAATATGGGCGCTTGCGTTGGGAGAAAGGTGAACTAGTCCGTCTACCAGAGGACGTAAAAATTCTGAAAATTAAGGGTTGTAACGACATGAGAAGTTTTAACAATGTTGGGTCCTTTGATAACTTGTGTAAGTTGAAGAGATGTGGGCAGTGCGTGATCCGTTTGCTGTGTTCTGCTTCACAGTACCGCACCCTCTTTCCGCAGATGGGTTGTTTTAACTCTTTAAGAGGACCGAGAGAATCGAAAGCCCTCATTGCATTCTCAGGAGAAGAAGCTGTCATTCTACCGTCACCTGTGCTGACTCCTGGCAATGACATCTTTCCAAACCTTAGATTTCTCAAGATCAGAGAATGCCCAAAAGTCAAGAAGCCGTTCATGCCTCTGTGGATATCACTCCTTTTTAACGCAGAAGATATTGGCATCGAAATTGTGGCAGAATAGAGCAGATAATAGCAGCTGAATTAGCGTTTAGAAGATGAAACGGGCAGAAGCGGAGAGGTGATGGTCAAATAAAGAACTAGCAGCATTGACTTTGACCAGGTTCCATGTGATTGCTTGTCTAACATTCTTCGTCTCCCGAACTTGAGGAAACCCACTTTGAAGAGTTTACTGGAACTGAAGCGTATGCAATGAAATAAGAGTCAGCGACACTATCTGGAGTGCAATAATTTGCGACTGTCACAAGTGAGAGAGGATGCCAGTGAGGCTGCATCTTCCTCAAAATTAAGAATCTCCTTGCCCCCTCTCTTCAGATTTTGTGTATCAACTGTCGAGCACTGGAAGACACACGGTGGATGAGGCGATATTGATATGCAGTGCCCACTCAATAGGATGTCTTGAAGTTTTGCCAGTGCCCACCCCCACAAACTTGTATCATAAGAAAGATATTACACACCGTGACTTTCCGAAATGTGTGTTCTTTTTGTAGTTCTTTTTTATCTGTCAATTTTGAAGTGGAGAACGAACAATCAAATGCAGGACATCTATGTTAAAACAGGAAACTGATCCCCAGGAAGGACATCACGAGGAGGAGAAACTCATGCACTCAAGTCAAAGACAAAATATTGGTCGTGATTTTACACATGTTGATTTTATTGCTATATGTAATTTTGCCCCACTACAACCCAAAAAATACGAAAGAAGATTCCTGCAAAGCCTTCAACTCCAGGAGTTTTCCAGGCCCCCAATTGGGACATAACTTGCTTCGCTTCTTCTTCTGTCACATCCTTTGTCAGTGCATGGTTCATATCATATCTTCAGTTATCACTTTGATAAAACTAGATGTTATCAAACTCGGAAAATTATTGCATAGATCAGGTGCATGGACGTTGAATCCATATCTCCCGCGGAATTTGGTGGGCTTCATGCGTAATATTGATCAACAGGGCCAGTTGTATAGCAACAGTAATAACCTCTGTCATCTTGTTTCAATATTTTAAAAGTTGGATCTGATACAAAGATTGAACACCTTTAATTCAGCAATAATCACATGCCACATCATTTGGTACACAAAATTTACTTCGTTTTTCACTCTCTCTAGTTCTGTTTTCTGTGTATTTGTTTTGTTAATGTCCTTGACACATTCAAATTA
The DNA here is from genome assembly GCA_019915185.1 of Eucalyptus camaldulensis. Lineage (NCBI taxonomy): Eukaryota > Viridiplantae > Streptophyta > Magnoliopsida > Myrtales > Myrtaceae > Eucalyptus > Eucalyptus camaldulensis. Next base: position 10,078,499 of record JAHSVA010000006.1, read on the forward strand.
TCTCAAGTTGCTCCTTTAATCGATTTGGTGTTTTGGGAAACAATGTTTATTAAAGAAAAAAGCAATCAATTTCGAATGGCTTCATCAAAAGCTTTTCCAATTTTCATTCGATTTAATATCAAAGAGTATCTTGTTTTCAGTCTTTAAGTCCATTTTGAGAATAATTGCTCGTTGTTCTTCTGTGAAAACTGATCTTAAAAAGATTACTTTCGGACGTGTGGACTGTAGCTCAACCTAATTCATACCCCCACATGAATAGTATCGGATGTTGAGTCAGGCACCCAAGTTCCGATTCTCACCTTAAGAAAGGGATAGTGGGGGTTGCGCATGGGCTTAGGACCTTGTCCATGGGACGTTCCGACTCTTGCCAATTGTTTCTTTGCCTCAAACCAAACTGATCATCAGCCCCGTGAAGAAGTTCAGCGGAAAAGACACAGAAAACAGAAGGAAAGAAGCTAAAAATTGCTTTAACTATTTTAACTAATCTTCATCCCAGAAGACTTTCTGACTTTTGAGGCATCTGCACCCCATGAGCCCCTGTGAAGTAACCGGGATGTTTCTCCGGTGCTTCTGTCTGTCGCAGCAGCCAGTCCATTCTAGTCAGATCGAGCCAACAGAATTATGGCAAGTTATGCTAGGGGCAGAGACCTACTCTCTTCTTCTCTTTCATTAGTGAAATCATGCGTCCCTTTCCTCCTCCGGGTATATAGTCGCATGTAGTTTTACGACATATGAAAAGAGTATTATGCAACAAGTAGGTTTTATGACAAAAGGAGTTCAGTTTTGCAACTGATGGTGGGTTATTTTACCAAAGATCAATAGTTCGAAAGACATTTTAATATAGTCTGTAGTGCTTGAAGTTACTAGTTAATGGAAATGGATAACTGCATTGGAAGTTTTAAAACTTGTTATGAAATTACAATTGAATCATAAAATTTTCAAAAAGTGCAATTAAGTTATAAAACTTGTCACAAAGTGCAATTGAGTCCTAAAAATTTTAAAAAGTGCAATCAAGTCTTAAAATTTGTCAATTTGGTCTAATCTAAGTCATTCTATTGATTGCATTTTTAAAAAGTTTTAGGACTTTATTGTATTTTCGTGACAAGTTTTAGAACTTGAGTAGACAGTTTTAAGTTTTAGGACTCAATTAAACTTTCGTGATAATTTTTAAGACTTGCTCATTTTGAAAGTTTGATAACTCAATTGCACTTTCGTGATAAATTTTAAAACTTCCAACGCACTTGTCTCTAATGAAAAAATATTTTCAATAATTCTATGTAGAAATTTTCGTCATCGATGAAAATATTTGTTGCCGATTTATTTGGCAAACAATAATTCTAGGAAATCTTTCTCAAATTATTGATCTTTTGGAAAATAAATACAAAATTCATTGGATTACACAGTTATTCAATCTCCAGTTCATGCGAGGTGAAATTTGAAAAGCTAAAGGGGACTATAAATAGTCTCCAGTATATTTCACAAATTATATGTTTATCGGCACAACGCACAAGGCATAAACTAGTTTTTACACGAAAGTGACTGTTTTAGGAAATAAAAAACGCCTCCAATGTGACCCAAAGACTTCGGTTATTTCCAAGAAGGTGTAAGCAAGACTTGATGATAATTCTATCGTTTGTCTGGCTCGGACAATTATGCACAAATAAGTTTGCGTCACATGAATAAGGGATCATAAAGCATAACAGGTAGTTAGGTTTTTAAATTTTAAATGAACATAAAGCCATCTTCCATGAAGGTGATCCCCGTAGACCCATTACCTCAAAGACTTCTGCTTCGTGCATTGACTTAAAAGAGCAGAAACGAATGCGAAGTTTCCCCTGCTTCTATTCACTTCACCATTTTCCACGACTTTGGCTCCTCTCTCGCGGCCATTCCTTCCTTTACCCTGCCTATAAATTCTCTCAATTCCTCTGCTTGTTCAATTAAGCGCTTGCGGTTCTTCATTGGAGGATTATCAGCAAGTTTCTAGCAGGTGCACCGACTTTGAATCCATATGCACTGCTGAATTTATCAGCAAATCTCTTAATTCTTTTAAGTCCTTTGCTGATTTGAGGGCAAACCATGCAAAAGCTGGTGAGCCTGTAACTACCAATTCTAACGAGAATAGGGAGTGATCATCAAGGCAAGAGCCATGCAGAAGCAGGTGGGCTTGTAAGGGTTTGTTTGGTAATGCTTTTATTCCGGGGAACAATTTCTTTTCATAAATAGTTTTTTTTCCTATTTCTATTTCCGAGAACAATTTCTCAGTAAAAGAACACATTTGGTAACTACATAAAATTTATATTATTGGAATGAAAAAAGAACATAAATGCATTTAGTATGATTCATAATATATAATTTCTTTTAAATTTTTTCTTATTCTTCTTTATCGCCGCCACCGCCAATTGTCGTTGTTCGCCCTAACCGCCACTATCGCCAACCGTTGCTGCCATCACCGATTGTTGCTGTTCGCCGCCGACCGCCACTGTCATTGACTGTTGCCGCCACTGCCATTTGTTGCCATTCGCCACCGATTGCTGCTGTCGCCGACCATCGCCACTAGCCACCAATGACCGCTGACAACGGATTGCCACTCGCCGCCATTAACCATTGTTGTCGACCGCTGATTGGGGTCAGCCGAAGCGTCGGCAGAGGCGGTTGGTGGCGACATGTGGCGGTCCATCATTAGCTGTCACCAATGGCTTGCGGTGACAGTTGTTATCGCCAGTTGGTCGATCGCCCAGCTAGTGGGTGATGATATCAACTATCATTGGTGGTGGGTGCGGTAGTCAACAATGATAGCGGCCGACGGTGGTGACGGCGGCTAGCAGTGGTGATAGCGACTGGCTATCGACTAGCTGGCGAGCAATGGTCTTAATGGTCATCGACGTTGGTCTTGGTGAGCGGCAACAACGGCGACGGCAGTCGACTGATGGTTGATCGGTGAGCAGGCGGCAAGAGGCGGTCGACTGAGGGGCGGCAGTGGGAGGTAGGTGGTGGCGTTGGCGCTAGTGGCTGGCCAACGGCAGTGGTAGGACAACAAGGGCAACGGCGAAGGGAAGGGGCAACAAGGAAGAAGAAAAGAAAAGAAAAAATAACTTATTTCTAGAAATTGTTTCCGGAAACAAGAAGTTACTTGTTTTTTTTACTTTTAATTTCTGTTTCAAATCTATTCCCCAATCACTTTTCTATTCCGAGGAATAGAAAAATCAATTGACGTTACTAAATGGATTTTTATTTTATTTTATTTTATTTTTGTTCCGGATAACAAAAGAACATAAATTTGGAGGAATAGAAATGTTATCAAACAGAACCTAACTATCCTTTCCGACGAGAAAGGGGAGTGATTGCACAAGGGACGATTATCAAGGCAAGAGTCATGTAGAAGATGGTGGGCTAGTAACTACCCGTTCCAACAAGAAGGAGAAGTGATCGTTGAGGCAAAAAGGCACGCGGAAGCAGGTGGTCAATAACTACTTGTTCTTATGAGAACAGGGAGTGATTGCCCAGCAGCTCAAGTTGGGGGGGGGGGGGGGTGTGATCATTGCGGCAAGAGCCACATCTCGTTTTTAGTAATTGCCCAGCAGCTCGGGGGGGTGGGGGGAAGGGGGGGGGGGTCATTGCGGCAAGAGCCACATCTCGTTTTTTTAGTAATTACAAGCCCACCAACTTCTAGGAGGCTTCTTAGGATGGCGTATGTGATAGGAATAAACCTAATTACACTTAGAATATGGGGAAAAGTTCTTGGATTGTTTATGTGAAATTAGAATTAATTCACAAGATGTAGCTTTGACATAACGATAGGTTTAGCATTGAAACTCCAATGTTAAGCATGTTCATATGAAGGCACTATTAGGATGGGTGACCTCCTAGGAAATTGTCTACTTATACGCCATATGATAAATTCGTGAGGCTCAATGTGTGACAACACGTCAGGTGAGTTAATCCATGAATTTCACAATATGATATCAACAAGTGTATGATTCTAGGATGAATTACATGAAAAATGGTAGGCCTATAACTACTTGGTCCAATGAGGGCAAGGAGTAGGGGTGAGCATGGTCTTGATTGAATCGGTTGAAGGGACCAACTTGTGCAATGTTGATCCTTAAATTTTGGGATGGGAGGCTGACCCCATTGAGTTTGAGATCAAGGATTGGACTAACTCTTTGGGTCCGCTTCGATTCCAAGGTCAATTCGAGACCAACTATTTTTTTTTTTGTCTTATATTTTGTATTTCTTGTAAGGAAAAACATACTTTTTTCAAATTACATATCCATTAACAAGGTAATATTGTGCAATTAGACTATAAACATTAATACATATCAAACATAAATCTAAGATAAGGTAACAATAGAAATCTTCATTTGCAATTGTTGAGCAGCGTTTGTGAAGCGGGCCAAGAGAAGCAAGAGATTTCACCAACTAATCAATGCTCGTAAGGCAAGTAAGGGGAGGCCAAAGGCAAGCAGCAAGGTGAGCGAGGCAAGCAAAGAGAGACAAGTAGCAAGCGAGGCCAGGGCAAGCAAATAGAGCGAGGCGAGTGAAGAGGGTTTCTATTTTATTTATTTTTTTGGTTGAATGAAGGCTGGGTTTCTACTTTCTACATTTTTGGCCAATGTGCTGTGGTGTAGAGTAGATAAAAATATATCATATCATATCATATTATATTATATATTTTATCAAATATTATATATATGATAAATATATATTATAAGATATATACATGATTGGTATTATATATATACAGGGTTAGTCGAGGTTGGACCAACCCCAAAGTTCTAAGACCAAGAACGGGCCGATTCAGGGTTAACCTTGGACCGATGTTCATCCCTAGTGAGGAGTGATCATCGGGCTAGAGTGCTTGGATGAGCAACTCCCGATAGACATCTAGGATGGTGAAGGTGCAAAGGTAAATTGAATTGGGCACCATACATGGGGAGGTGGAACTCTGATGTTAAGTTTGTTCAAGTGAGAGCATTATAAGGACAAATGATCTCTTGGGAAAGTGCCTATTTATTTGCCTCTCTAAAACTTGGCATAGGATGAGCCAAAGCAAACAATAATTTGAGTGAGTTAATCCAAGATATCCAATGGACTCTTTGCTAAATGACAAAAAATCACAATAATCACCTCTTCTTTCAATAATTTAAAAGCTAGATCTGATACAAAGAGTGAATCCTTTAACTAACCACATCATATACCACATCATTTGGTAAACAATATTTAATACGTTTTTCTTGGTACATATAGCATTTCTCACTCTCTCTAGTCCTGTTTTCTTTTTTTGTTGATGTCCTCCTTTTTTAATATCCTTGACGCATTTGAACTTATCTCAAATTGCTCGTATGATTGATTCAGTAGCTAGTGAAATGATGTTTATTAAGAAAAAAGCCTACGTGGAATGGCTCCGTTGCCTCAAAGGACGCCAAAGAGCTTTTTCACTTTTCATTCAATTTTTTTTATATCGAACAATACCTTGTTTTCAGTCCACAAGACAATTATGAGGGTAAATTTTGCTTGTTTTCCTTTGAAAATTGATCTAAAGAAGTGAAGACTTTTGTACGTGGAAATTATGGCACAAAATTTTGTACCTGAAACACTAATCGACGACATTTTTCCCCTGATGCTCTCAGCAGTCCTACGATGGATGTCAACAAAGTTCTGGGAATCGCCAGACATGCCACCAGTCTTGTTCAAAAGGTCAGCAAAGTCCATGGAGTCAAAGCGAAGATGGATTCTCTGGAAATAAATATGGGAATGGTGTCGGCCAGGAAGGCGGACATAAATTTCCAACTAGAGCAGGAAGAGAGGAGACCGGGAAAGAAAAGGAAGAAAGAAGTTGACTTTTGGATGCAAAGTGTAGGATCGCTGGAGGATCAAGTCCACGAGCTAGGAAGAAACGTCGAAGAGGGGCATTTGTTCTCTCTTCTCATGTTGGAGGATCAGGTGAATGGCCTTGCGACTCAAGTGGACAAATTGCACGACAAGGGTAGATTTGATAGCGGTCTCACGATGGATGTGAAACCGGCCCGAGGCTACGAACTGCGACCAGGTGAACTAGTGGGACAAGCTTCTCAGACAAAAAGGGATGAGATCTGGGATTGCTTGATGAACGAAGAGGTGCTCTGTCTGGGTGTCTGGGGACAGACGGGTGTGGGCAAAACCTTTCTCACGAAGCATATACATGATCAGATAGTGCAAGATAGTACAAGGTTCGATGGTGCTTGTTTTGTCACTGTATCGCAAGAAGGCACTGTCGGTACGATACAAACTGATATTGCACACCATCTCAAACTAGATTTGACCGAGGTGAGCAGTGTTTACCGGGGTGCAAGACTGAAGGAGGCATTGCAGGGCAGGAAACTCCTCTTTATCTTGGATGATGTTGGGAAATACTACTCTTTGGAAGAAGTGGGTATAGTCATGGAAAGGAATGGATGTAAATTGATTGTAACATCACGATCGAACGATGTGTGCGAGCAAATGAACTGTCGTGAGCTAGTCCATGTAACAACCCTTCCCGAGGAGATACCTCAAGGGTTGGATGAAGTTTCAAACTTGAGACACGGCCACTAGTCTTGATGGCATTTTCACTGACTGAGGTTAGCTTGAAAGTTCGTGGATCAACCGAATTACTTTCCTATCTGCCTCTTCATGTTCGAATCCCAGTGCTTGTTTAAGCTGTCGGAAAACTCCGCAAAGGTAACATGTTTGGGTGCACTTGAAACTGACAACGCTTCATTTTGTAACTAACCTCCCTTTTATCCGACTTGCAGAGTAAGAACTACATACAATAATCAAAATAACTAGCTTTCAACTCTCATTCTCGCACACCCTCTGCTCTACTCCTTTGTATGTCTACTTGATACAACTCATCAAGAACTTTCAATCTAACAGCTCTCACGACTATTTCCAACGTAAGCCGAAAGAAAAAAGGGGTTTTGCACATACTCTACTATAGTGATCATACATGCTCCGAACAAAATAAGCAGAAAGTGGTCTGAATACCACTCGACAGCACATGTAGGCTACGTTTGGTTCAGCATTTGCAATGGGCTTTGAGTCCAATGCAAATACTGAAAGCCCAAAGCTACTTGGGAAAAATGCAATGGTGTTTGATAAAAAAATTTTGCAAATGAACTTTGAGTTGAATGTGCGTTTGGTAAGAAGAACTTTCGCAAGGGGCTTTTGATGGGTATAATATGTGTGTGTGTGTATATATATATATATATATATATATATATATATATATATATATGTTTTTTTTCTTTTTTTTAAATTTGGCTAAACCCTTCGCCGGACTGGCGAAGGGCTGCGGCCGCCGGCGAGCCAGATCTGGCGTCGGCGGCCGTCGGCTGAGGTCGCCCGAGGTCGGGCGACCTCCAACGAGGGTCGCGCGACCCAGCCGAGAGCCGCCGGAGGTCGCCCGACCTCGGGCAACCCTCGGCGAGGGTCGCGCGACCTAGCCGAGGGCTGTGGTCACCTGACCCAGGCGACCGCCGCCTGGGTTGCACGACCGTGACCCTCGGGCGACCTTCGGCGGCCCTCGGCTGGGTCGCGCGACCCTCGCTAGAGGTTGCCCGAGGTCAGGCGACCTCAGCCGACGGCCGCCGCCGCCAAATCTGGCTCGCCGGCAGCTGTCGCCCTTCGCCGGTTCGGCGAAGGGCTACTCCTTTTTCATTTAAAAAATAAATAAATACAGGGACAATAATGGAAATATGAAAAATTAATGAGGGTAGTTTAGGAAGAAAAAAAATACTTTCAGCATTTGGTAGAATGCTGAAAGCATTTCCAAGGGCTGGCTTTCATTTGAAAGCCCTTTGAAATTGGTTGCCAAACACCTATACTTTGGCTGAAGGGGCTTTGGGGGCTGAATGAGCTTTCTAAATGCCCATCCAAACGCACCCGTAATCGACAACAACAATGGGGTGATTTTATAGTCTTGTTTGGGAGCATTTTGGATTTTATTATTGCATAACCAATCATTTTCCAATCTACAATCATTTCCCTAAAAGGGGGGAAAATACCAAAAAAGTCTTAAAGATGTTGTATTGGTATTAATTTAATTATAAATCTTTCAATTAGATCACTTTAATCATAAATTTTTTTATATTGGCATCAATTCAATCAATCCGACCAATTTAGACAGTAAAACTGTTGACATGGACTTCAGTGATCATACGTGACGACGCTCGCAATCCTACGTTAACGTGGACTTTTTTTAAATATTTTTTACTTTTTTTTTCATTTTTTCCTTGTCTTTTTTTTTTTTTTCCTTTCTTTGGATTGTGGATAGTATCAGCCATTGCCGGCATCGGCCGACGAGAGTGTCATGGCCCCTCATTGGATCTGGCGAGGGCAAGACCCTTGCAGCTTGGGTGAGGGTGGCCCTCACTGGATCGGGTAGGTGAGGGTCGCCCTCGTTGGATTTGGTGAGGGCAAGATCCTCGCTACCCTCGCCCAGGTCACGAGGGTCTTGCCCTCGCTTGTGGCTGGTGAGGGCCACGACGCTCTCATTGGCCCCTACCTGTAGCCGATCGCCGGCCACAATCTGTGATCTCGAACACTTGACCAAGTTCTAATCCTTGCTCAGATTCAGTTGGATGGGTGAGAAGTGCCATGCATTTGTATCCTTCTCTCAAGCGGCTGCAGCACGAGTCTCCATGCCTCCGTGACCCACCTCCGTCGCGTCTCTCTTCCCCTTGCTCAGGTCTGAGCCTATCTCCATCTCTCTCCGGCTTCGTTTCTCTCTTTCTCGGTCTTCATCGTCTCTCTCCGGCCCCGACTGTGGATCCTCGCGGCTTCCAGCTTCAATGCCACGCCTCTGCCACCTCAATATTAGGCCGACCAAGTTGCCTGACCAAGGATAGAGGCTGATCAGGAATGGTTTGGCGGCATGTCATTGGTACGCGACCAACCAGGTCTTCCCGCTGCGATTCCATCTTCTTCTGATTTTGCTTCTTGATTGCAGAGGTACGAGAGCAATTGCTTCTTTCTTCCATTTTTCAGACTCGAATGCTTCTCCTTTTCTTGTTTTGATATGCTCTTTTGCTGGAGTTGTCAATCTCTTTCCCCTTCAAAGCTTTCAATCAGATGCAAGCACATATATTTTGCGTGAATCAATCTTTGCCAAAGCTTGAAATCATATGATTCTACCGAATTTGTTGCGTGGGTTCTATTCAATGTCCTAAATTAGTGATTCAAAGGTAGTTGCCCTTATTACTCTGTTTCGTAAAGCTCATATAATAGATGATCCTTGTGCTCAGCAAATTTCATAAACCAGTTGATAGTCCCGTATTAACTTGAAGTTTGGCTGGGTTCCCGAAGAATCTTGGTAGGGAAAAGTTTCCTGAGTTCAATTCTGAAGTTGGTATTGGAATGAATCATATGACTGGCATAATCTTTATATCATCATTTCAAGCTCTTGAGCTTTGAAGGTCTATAGCCTGCTGTTTTTTGTCCAGACAGATGGCCGCGGCATTGAGAACAACCTCTACCCGTTTGTCCACCTCAATGTTAACGGCAATCTATTCATTTTACCCGAGCAAGGGGCTCCTCTGTGTTGTTTCCGCTGAAGACTACTCTGCACAATTCACGAGAAATGCTGAAGCTGAAGTCATGGTCTGTGGCGGAGCTGAAGTTTGAAGTTGGGGCGGCGTTGTTTGAATCCTTCTTATTGTCTGTCTGGACTTTGGTGACCTGATGCTACGCATCTTGCTTTTCTGTAATTGAAAGCAAAACTTTTCCATTTTTGGGCTCATAGGAGATTGAAAGAACAAGGTTGACTTTGGTTCTTCATCTTTTGTCGAAGAACAAGTTTGAGATTATCCCTATGTTGAGTTGAAGGATGATATTTCTCCCCTACTGTATCTGTGACCTTCATGAGTTTTCCAGTTTCCTTGTAACTACAATGTTAAAGATGGATTTGAATGAAGATTGGAAGGTCATAGATTAGATTGCTGAATGAGTTCAGAGTTTTCTAGAGCTTGGAGTTTTCCCCCTTGTTTCTGTTTTTTTTTTGGGTCAGACCTTGCATGTTTAAAGAAGGGAAAATAATACAAATGATCTCTCAACTTTAGTCTAATGTGTAATGTGGCTCATGAACTTTTAATTTGTTTAATATGATCCATGAAATTTTAATATATTCAATGTGATATTTGAAATATAGCTCAACATGCAATGTAATCCCTAAACTTTTAATTTGTTCAATACAATGCATAAACTTTGATACATATCCAAACTAGTCTTTGAACTATATGAAAATGTTTCATGTTATCATTCCATTAATTTAAGTACAGAGACAACATCAAACATCTTCATATAGTCTAAGGATTAATTTTAACATGTACTAAAAGTTCAAGAATTATATTGAATAAATTGAAGTCCATAGAACATTAGTTTAAATTTCTTGGATTATTTGTGTCATTTTTCCTTTAAGCATACACAAACAAGGTTTGACAAAAAAAAAAAAAAAAAACAAACAAACAAACAAACAAGGGAAAAAACTCCAAGCTGTCATGTGTCTCTCTACTTCTTGACTCGGGGTAAATTGTCATTTGTAGTTTTGCTTCATAAGAAAAGGGTATAATTCAATAAGGAAGACATAGCAGGGATTTCGTCTTCCAAATGATTGTGCGTTATTTCACTTGAAATTGAAATACACTTTCCTTAAAAAAATGGTCTATAGTCCTTTGAATTATTTGCAAATAGAAAATATTTTAATTATCAGCAACACTACATGTTAGGGCTGAGCGCGGTTCCCGGGTTACCCGGGAACCGGAACCGATCCAAGGGGGACCGGTTCCGGAACCGGAACCGGAACCGGTTTTGGAACCGGAACTTGTTTCGGAACCGGAACCGGAACCGGTTACTTAGGGCAGAAAAAGCTCGACCTTGGATGTTCTAGTGACTTGTATGTGATGTTCTAGTTGAATTTTGGCTTTGGCCTCTAAATGAAAGTTGTAAAGGACTTCTTGGAGTATAACATACTCAAATTTGGGACAAAAAAAACAAGTATAAGTGGGTGAAATCATTATTCTTTGGAATGACTGGATCTGGAGATTTTGGGACCGACCCTTGATGAATGCATGGACTGTAAGGCAACCTTTTTGTCGAAATTTCACTTCGGTTTCTTAACAAAAGTTGTAGAGGACATCCTGAGGTACCACATATAAAAAATTTAGAGAAAAAAAACAAGAAAAGGTAGGTGAAATCGTGGTCCTTTGGAGATGGTTAGATCTGGAATTACGGTACTACGAACAGGGATTTTAACCGTCCATATTTAATTATCTAGGACGAATTTGACTTCGATGTTTTCATGAAGTATCTACCTTATGGTCTTGGCTATCACATAGTCGAATTTCATAATTTTTGAAGGTCATTTGGGTATTTAATCCGAAATGTTTCTAAAACTGTGCAATCTGATGTGTTCGGATCTTGTAAGTTGCAATGCGTGGACTATATCATTTTGTATGAGGTTCTTTTGGAAATGTGTTCTGCATGAAATATCTCTCTTCATGTCTTCCCTACAACATATTTAAATTTTGTAATTTTTGTAGTTCATTTGCTTCTTTAACCAAAAAAAATTTCAAAAACTGTGCAAGTAGAGAATAGGAAAAGTAAATCGATTTTATCTTTTAATCCAGAATGAATCGGCCTACGATTTCTTCATGAAACTTGTACCTCTAGGTCTTAAATACAACGTGTCCAAATTTCAGAATTTTCTGAGTTCATTTAAGGGTTTAATCAAAATTGTTTTCAAAATTTGTACCTCTAGACATTCTTGTTCTAGTGGTGTTTTATTTCTACTTTCTAGTTTGCTATTTGTTTTGAAATTTCTAATTATATTCTATTATTGTTGTGCAGTGCGAAATTAATGTATCAAGATAATATGTCAATGGGAAGTTACTGTGTAGTATACACGTACATTATAGTTTTTTTTTGGTAACGTGCGCATACGTTATATTTTTTTTAGTAACGTCCGTGCACGTTATAGTTTTTTTTTGGTAACGTGCACATACGTTATATTTTTTTTGGTAACGTGCGCATATGTTATAGTTTTTTTTTTGGTAACGTGCGCGTACGTTATAGTTTTTTTGGGTAACGTGCACATATGTTATAGTTCAAATTTGAAAAAAAAAAAAAAAAGGAACCTGTTGGAACCTGGAACCGACTTTGGAACCTGTGACAGGGTAGGTTCTAGGTTCTCGGTTCCCACGGGTTGGTTCCAGGTTCCTCATTTTGAGGAACCTGTACCCGAGGGTAGGTTCCAGGTTCCAGACGGAACCGAACCGGAACCTGGAACCGCTCATCCCTACTACATGTCAACATTTTTCACTAAATAAATGCGAAACTCACTTCATTACACAATTGTTCAGGAAAAATACCAAAAAAGTCATAAATCTATTACATTGATATTAATTCAATCCTAAACTTTTTAACTTGATTAATTTAATCATAAACCTTTTTATACTAGTATCAATTCAGTTCATCAGACTAACTTAAGTTGAAAATTACTGACGTGGATGCTGGCTATTATATGTGACATGGTCGGCGTTGATATGGATAGTTTTAATAATTTTTAAAATATATTTTTCTTTTTTCCCCCTCTCCCTCTTCTTTGATTTTTCTTTTTATCGGTGGCCATCGTCGACCACTAGCCATAGCCATAGCCAATGAGGGTTGGCCTCACTTGGGTTGCCCTCATTGGTCACAAGCGATGGTTGGCCTCGTCGAGCCACCCCTAGGCAAGGGCAAGTATCAACCATCCAGGCACAGCAAGACCAACCCTCACTTAGGCAAGGTGTGGCGAGGCTGACTATCATGAGGGGGCCTTGCCTGACTGAGCCTAGATGGCTGATGCTCGCTCTCCCCTAGGGGTGGCCCGGCGAGGCTGACCATCCCTTGCAATCGGCAATGGTAACCTAAGCAAGGCCAGCCCTCGTCGGCCATAGCTATGGCAGGTGGCCGAAAGAAAAGCCAAAGAACAGGGAGAGGGGGAAAATATATATATATATATATATATATATATATATATATATATATATATTTTAAAAATTCAAAACAGTATTACAATATTATTAAAAATGTCCACATCAGTAATTTTCAACCTAAATTGCCCGAATGGACTAGATTAGTACCAACATGAAAAATTTAAAACTAAATTGGTCAAATTAAAAAGTTTAAGACTAAATTAATATCAATGTAATGCGTTTAGGACTTTTTTGGTACTCTTCCCCTCAATCATCCTATCTTGCAAAACATTGGTTCATGCGATCTGACATCACTAAAGACAACTAGAAATAGTCTTGAATATCTTTTACAATTTCCGTCTTATAGCTTGTCTTAAAGCACAGTGGACAAGGGTCAACTAGGTTTTTTACACGAAAGCGACCATTTTGGGGGAGGGAGGAGGGGAAATGCCACTGATGTGTGAACCAAAGACTTTTGGCTATTTCCAAGAGGGTGTATGCAAGACTCTAGATGATAACTCTGTCGTTTGACGGACTCGGACAATCTTGCAAGGGTAACTTCTTGCAATATGAATACGTGATTATAAAACAAAAAATGGAAAGTGGGCATGCAGACTTTAAATCGTGACTAAAACTTGTTGGTAAAATATGTCTTGGAAATGGGTTGAACAATGAAATCGGATCGAGTAAAAACAACTCGGACTTTGAGGCGTGATATCACTTTCTTTAAAGATTTATTTTCCCCACAATGTTGCTAATGGTCACCAACAAAGTCTTGGATGAGAATACTAAATAGCAATTTTAGTATTTCTCCAGGAGCGCTAAGTGCGCCAAAATCGCGCGCAATTATCCGCGCACCCACACGCGGGTATGGTGGGGTCTAGCCCCACCTAATCACTCTTTTAACTACAAAAGGGAAATCCCACATTAATAAATTGACCCTCCTGCTCCCACATTTTTTATGTGGGACAAAGTAAAAGGCACTCATTTTGTTTTAACAAACAAAATTTCAACAAAACTATCTTCCAGGAAGGTGTGTTGAGAAGTAAGTGGATGTAAAAATAATTACTTTTATTATAAAACAATATTACAACTCTCTATTTTATCATCCTCTCACAACAACTCATTGTACTTGCTTACCCACTCCCTCACAAACCTCACACGGACACAACTCTCTCACACACCCACTTACTCTCTATTTCTCTATACTTCACACCACCTACTCCACCCACTCACACACTCACGTACACACTTTACTCACGCACACAACACCCCACACTTACTTCACACACACTCACACAAGGGGCAAGAACCCCTATTTATAGGGTGTAAAGTCGGCACACATCCACCGACTTCCCACACCAAATTTGTCTTCTTCCTTATTATTTTATTGCAACTTGGGTCAACAATTGCAGCTGAGAATTGTCTGGAGAGAGGGAGAGAAATCTGGAGGAGTTACGAGAGAGATCTAGAGTAAAAGAGAGAGAGTAATTTGGAAAAATCCACAGAGAGAGAGAGAGACGGTGCCCTTCTCAACACTCCCCCTCACCGACTACTCTCTCTTAATTTAGATATGGTAGCCCTGCCGATATTGTTTTTGGATTCTTTAATTGTCTCCCTCCATTCAACATATTGCGAAGCTTCCTCATATGTGGATGGCTCTATGGTTCCATCTTCTGTTGCTTCTGCTGCTGTTTCTTTCCACAGAGTTTTGTGATCTTTGAACTTTTGCAATACCAATTCATTCTGCCCTTTAGTCTCCTTTTCCTTCTTCTTTCTCAATTCAGTCTTCGTATTTAGCATATCTCCTCAAAGAATTTTGAGATTAGAACTCATTCGATCAAGCCTCTCATTTGTGACTTTCATTTCGTGCTTCAACCGATTCAATCCCATCCGAAGCACTTCAATGTAGACCTCTTGATCATTTTCCTCATAAAATTTCTTCCCCTTGATCTTATTCCACCGATCCTTACACCATGGGATGTAGGGTGTAGATGGCCTCCTTTTCTCAAAGAAAACTTTCTTTTTCTCCTTCATTTGCTCATTGTCTCTTCCAATATGATTAATTCGGAACATCATAGTGGGCTTGAGGTCCTGAAGCTTCTGCGGCTTCTTGAACTCACATTGAAACTTCTCTAGCTCCCTTTCTTTTGCCTCGAGCTCTCGATCCTTCTGCCTTATCATCTCATCCCTTTTCTTCAACATATTCTCCATCTTTGCCTTCTCAACTTTCAGCTTCTTTATCATATCTTGCATCTCATGCAATTTCTTTTCATGACTGCTTGTTGGCATTGTTAGTTGCTTTTTTGAGTTCTCCCTTGGCTTGCTCTTATTCGGGGTCGTGATGGAACCTGTCGAATTATCCAACTCAACTATACAAGCTGTTGTAAGCTCTTCTCGTTCCTTCATTGCAACAGGCACTTGAAAGTCCCATTCTTCTTCGCTTTCAATCTCTTTCTTACAAGAAGTGACGACATTTCCTTCTTCTCGCCTGTACCAACAGAATCTGGCAATATATCCTACCTTGCCACAAACGTAGCACCGTTTGCTACACCTTTTGTTGCTCTCGTCTTCATCGTCATCATTGTTGCAATCTTGATGAGCTCCCCCTGGCCGATAGCCCTTCTTTTCGGGTTGCCTCCACCAATCTCCATGATCTTTCCATGGTTTGCCATCTCTTGCACCTGCTCTATTTCTATTCTGGCCCTTGAACCCTCTTTTATTACTTAAGAGGGCACTTTCATCCTCCTTAATTGAGACCTTAGGCATTTGTTTATCTAAGGCCTCTTGATTGGCCAATATATTTTCCAACTCAGTTAGAGTTGGCTCATTTGCCCATCCACGAGTGGCCGTAACAATACCATTATATTCCGGCCTTAACCCGTGAATTATTATTCTTCTCATTCTTGTCTCAGAGATGGCATTCTCAGGATCTAATTTTGAAATTTCTTCGCAAATAGATTTAACTTTAGAAAAGTATTGACTCACCGTCATACTTTGTTGCGAGATTGAGAGAAGCTCGTTCTCCAAGCATTGTAACTTGGCATCGTTTGTCCTCGCAAACAGCGTCGCCAAGTTATCCCAGGCCTCCTTCGGGGTCTTTGCACTCTTTATGTGTTGCAATAATTCATCATCAACAGTCACGACAAGAACGTAAAGAGCTTTACCTGACTTGACGTTTCACTTTCTTAAATCACTATCATTTGTGGGTGGTGTGGTGTTGTTGCCGCCAACAATATCCCATAAATCTTGTCCAAGCAAATAATACCGCATGCGGGTACTCCAATTATTATAATTAAAGTCTTTGAGCTTCTCCATCCCATTCACCGGACTGGAGAAATCCACCATGGTGACTTGAGTACAATGCCTCGCACTATACCAAGTAAGCCTGGTCCCGGACCAACCGACGTCCTTCGCTTCTTCGCTCCTTCGCTCGACGATCCCTGACCGCCTGGCTCACTTACAATGGTCCCCGACCACTGTCTTTGCACAGCCTCCAACGACTTGCTCTGATACCACTTATTGAGAAGTAAGTGGATGTAAAAATAATTACTTTTATTATAAAATAATATTACAACTCTCTATTTTATCATCCTCTCACAACAACTCATTGTACTTGCTTACCCACTCCCTCACAAACCTCACACGGACACAACTCTCTCACACACCCACTTACTCTCTATTTCTCTATACTTCACGCCACCTACTCCACACACTCACACACTCACGTACACACTTTACTCACGCACACAACACCCCACACTTACTTCACACACACTCACACAAGGGGCAAGAACCCCTATTTATAGGGTGTAAAGTCGGCACACATCCACCGACTTCCCACACCAAATTTGTCTTCTGCCTTATTATTTTATTGCAACTTGGGTCAACAATTGCGGCTGACAATTGTCTGGAGAGAGGGAGAGAAATCTGGAGGAGTAACGAGAGAGATCTAGAGTAATAGAGAGAGAGAGTACTCTGAAAAAATCCAGAGAGAGAAAGAGAGGCGGTGCCCTTCTCAACAGGGTGCCCCCTAAGACCCCACGCATCGAGACTTAAGAAAGCAGAGCGACTGCGAAGCTTCCTCCTCTTCTATTTCCCTCACCATTCTACTCGACTTTGGTTCTCTCTCTCTCTCTCGCAGCCATTCCTTCCTTTGGAGGGTCGTCAGCAAGTTTTCACCAGGTGAGACAGCTTTAGATTAGTGAAAGCTTAGAGCTTTCTGTATTTTTTTTTTTCATTCCCTAAATTTTCCTGGGCTCTCCATGTAACGGGTACTGGTAAATTGCCATGCCTAGCTTTCCTTGATTTATTTCACACAAGGAACGAAAAGAAAATCAACAACTCAAGTTGCATTATTCCGAGTCAGAATAGCTGTCCTTATTCTAGCATGGATCAATGGTCTAGTCAATTAGGAATAATTGGCCAACCTCTTTTGCTTCTGGTAAACCAGATTTAATATGTTTTTCACTCTCTCCAGTCCGTTTTCTGTGCATTTGTTTTGTTGATTTCCTCCTTTATTAACATCTTTGACCCATTCGAACTATCTGGTGCTGCTCGTATGATCAATTCAGTAGCTAGCTAAAAGATATTTATTAAATAAAAAAAAATAATCTATTTCGAATGACCTTGTTGCCCCAAACTACGCTACAAGCTTTTCTACTTTTCATTCGATTTGCTTCTACGACATAGTTCCTTATTTTGAGCATGGAAGTCGTTTTTGAGAATAACCTTTCCCTGTTTTCCTTCGAATTTGATCTCCCAAAGATTAATTTTACGCGTGTGGGCTATGATAATTGCTTCTTTGCCTCAAAACTGTCCTAAGCATATTCCACTAGGACGACAACCCAAAACGTGGCTGTATGCTTCTTTTTTCTCTCTCGAGTCCTTTTATTTTCATTCGTCTTGTACCTCGAATACTAATTAACACTTAACACTTGGGATATATCTGAAGTACTCAATTATCTGACAAAAGTCGAAGCATAAATGCTGAAAGCTAACAAGTTTTGCACCTGGAATGCTAATCGACGACATTTTTCCCTTAATGCTCTTGGCAGTCGTACAATGGACGCAATTCTGGGAGCCATCAGTCTCATCTTTCGAAAGGTCACCGACATCAGTGTAGTCAAAGAGAAGATGGATTCTCTCGAAAGGAATATGGGAATGGTGTCGGCCAGGAAGGCGGACATAAGTTTGGAACTAGAGCAGGAAGAGAGCAGACCGAGGAAGAAAAGGAAGAGAGAAGTTGAGTTGTGGATGCAAAGTGTAGGATCGGTGGAGGATCAAGTCCACGAGTTACGACGCAAAGTGAAAGAGGCGCGTTTCTTTTCTCGTCTCATGTTGGTGGATCAAGTGACCGGCCTGGTGACTGAAGTGGACAAATTGCACGAGAAGGGTAGATTTGATAATGGTCTCACGCTGGATGTGAAACCAGCCCGAGGCTGTGAACTACAACCAGGTGAACTAGCAGGACAAGCTTCTCGAACAAACAGGGATGAGATCTGGGATTACTTGATGAACGAAAAGGTGCTCCGAGTGGGCACTTGCTAGGGGTGTCTCCAAAATCAAAAGAAGGGATCTAAGATTGCATGCAGAACATTAGGATGAATCGGGTGAAGGGTCTCCGAGTGGGCACTTGCTAGGGGTGTCTCCAAAATCAAAAGAAGGGGTCTAGGATCCCATTTAGAACATTAGGATGAATCGGGTGAAGGGTCTATGACCTAGCTTCTTCACCCTCGCACTGTCCATGATGAACGGAAACAGGCCACCACCGATCTTGGCCCTCACAAGCGGCTGCAGCACTCATCTGCATGCCGCCGTGGCCAACCTCTGTCGTGTCTCTCTTCCCCCTCGCTCAGGTCACGGGGTCTAAGCCCATCTCCATCTCTCTCCAGCTTCGTTTCTCTTTCTCATCCCGGTCTTCATCGTCTCGCTCTGGCCCTAACACAGAATTTCACTGCCTCCAGTTTCAATGCCATGCCTTCACGGCCTCAATTTTAGGCCAACCAAGTTGCCTGACCAAGGATCAAGGCTGATTGGGAATGGTTTGGCGGTATGTCGTCGGTATGCAAACAACCAGAACTTCCCTGCTGCGACTATATTCTTCTGGCTTCGCTTCTCGATTGCAGAGGTATGAGAGCAGTCATTTCTTCTTCCATTTTTTCAGACTTGAATGCTTCTCCTTTTCTTGTTTTGGTATGCGCTTTTGCTGGGGTTGTCAATCTCTTTCCCCTCCAAAGCTTTCAATGAGATGCGAGCACGTCCATTTTTCTCGAATCAATCTGTGCCGAAGCTTAAATTGTATGATTATACTGTATTTATTGCGAGGTTTCCATTTAGTGTCCAAAATTAGTGAATCAATGGTAGTTGCTTTTATTACTCTGTTTCAAAAAGCTCATATCATACCTGATCCTTCCACTCAGCAAATTTCATAAACCAGTTGATAGTTCCATATTAACTTGAAGTTTGGCTGGGTCTCCAAAGAATCTAGGTAGGTAGGGAAAAGTTTTTGGAGTTAAATTCTGAAGTTAGCATTGGAGTAAAATTCGTAATTTGAATTGTAGGACTGGCATAATCTTTATATCATCTTTTCGAGCTCCAGAGCTTCGAATGTCTATAGCAGCCATTTTTTGTCCAGACAGATGGCTGCGGCATTGAGAACAATCTCTAGCCGCTTGTCCACCTCAATTTTAACGGCAATCTATTCATTTTACTCGAGCAGGGGGCTCCACTGTGTTGCTTCCGCTGAAGACGACTCTTCACTATCCGCAAAAAATGCTGAAGCTGAGGTCTTGGTCTGGTGGCGGAGCTGAAGTTTAAAGTTGGGGCGGTGTTGTTTGAAATCCTTCTTGTTGGTCTCTCTGGACTTTGGCGACCTTCATGCTATGCATCTTGCTTTTCTGTAATTGAAAGCAAAACTTTTTCTTTTTGGGGCTGATAAGTAGATTGACAGAATAAGGTTGACTTTGGTCCTCCATCTTTTCTTGAAGAACAAGTTTGAGATTAACCTTATCGTGAGTTGGAGGATGATAGTTGTCCCCTACCGTATCTGTGAACTTCATGAATTTTCCAGTTTCCTTCGAACTGCACTGTTAAAGATGGACCTGATTGGAGATTGGAAGGTTATAGATTAGGTTGCTGAATGAGTTCAGATTTTTCCATAGCTTGGAGTTTTTTCCCTTGTTTTTGTGTGGTGTATGTTTAAAGAAGGGAAAATGATACAAATGATTCATGAACTTTGGTCAAATGTACATTGTGGTCCTTAAACTTTCAAATTGTTCAATGTAATCCCCAAATTTTAAAACATATTCAAACTAGTTTCTGGACTAGTTTAAACATGTGCAAAAAAATTTATGGATTATATTGAACAAATCAAAACTTTAAATCATATTGGACCAAAGTTTTAACATCATTTGTGTCATTTTCCCCTTAAACATACCCCAAAAAAAAAAAAAAATCACATACACATACAAGGGAAAAAAAATTCCGAGCTTTCGTGTGCCTCTCTACTTGTCTGTTTGGGGTAAGTTGTCACTTGTAGTTTTGCGTCATATGAAAAAGGGAATAATTCAACCACCCACCGTTGCAGCGTAGAGGGTAGAGCTTGTGTTCTCCACCGAGGAGAACCAGGTTCGAAGCCCAGGATTTCCTGCGTACCTCCCTAGGATTTACTCTCCCCCCAGGATTTCCTGCGTACCTCCCCAGGATTTATTCTCCGGCTGCCAGCCGTGCGGGGGTTCCCTGGGTCACAAAAAAAAAAAAAAGGGAATAATTCAATAAGCAAGACATAGCGGGGATTTCATTTTTCAAATGACTGCATTATTTCAAAAACACTTTCCTAAAATTAATTGGCTATATAGTGCTTTGAATTATTTGTAAAATGGGATATATTTTAATTATCAACAACACTCTACACGTAAACATGTTTCGCCAATTCAATTTAAAAGCGATACCGACAATCGTTTTTAAGAAAATCATTTTCGAATTTTTATTTTTGTACAAACTAAATGCAAAACTCGCTTCATTACGCAAGCGTCCTATCTTGCAGAAACATTGGTTCACGCGATCTGACGTCACTAAAGAGGACTAGAAATAGTCTTGAATATCTTTTATAATTTACATGTCTAACAGCACAATGGACAAGGGTCAACCAGAATTTTTACATGAAAGCGACCATTTTGGAGGAGGGAGGAGGGAAGACGCCACTGATGTGTGAACCAAAGACGTTTGTCTATTTCCAAGAGGGTGTATGCAAGACTCTAGATGATGAGACTGTCGTTTGACGGACTCGGACAACCATGCAAGCGTAAGTTCATGAAATGGGATTACATGACTTTAAAGCAGAGGCGTACAGACTTTAAATCGTGACTAAAAACCATCCTTCCAGGAAGGTACCCCCCCAAAGACCCCACGCGTCAAGACTCAACAGAGCAGAGCCACTGCGAAGCTTGCTCTGCTTCTCTTTACCTCGCCATCTGTGCTCGCCTTTGGCTTTCTCTCTGGCGGCCATTCCTTCCTTTGTAGGGTCATCAGCCAGTTTTCACCAGGTGAGACTGCTTTAGATTAGTGAAAACTTGGATCTTCCTGTTTTTTTAATTCCCTAAATTTTCCTGCGCTCTTCATGTAAGTGGTGCTGGTAAATTGTCATGCCTAAATTTCCTGGATTTATTTAACACGAGGAACGAAAAAGAAAATTTACATCCCGTGTTGTGTCGTTTGTCTGTTCTCTCTTTTGTTCATCTGTTAATTCTTGAGCAGATCGCCATGTTAGGAGACATTTATTAAAGAAAAACAATCTATTTGTTTTGTTGATTTCCTATTTACATCCCTATGCCTTCTTAGAACGAGACCTTACAACTCATGTTGCGTAATACCGAGTTGGAATAGCCATCAGATCAATGGTCTGGTCAATTAGGAATGATTGGCTAACCTCTTTTGCTTCTGGTAAACCAGATTCAGTATGTTTTTCATTCTCTCCGGTCCTGTTTTTTGTGTATTTCTTTTGTTGATCTCCTCTTTTGTTAATGTCCATGACCCATTCTAACTATCTTAAATTGCTTATATTATCGATCCGATAGCTAGTGAAACGGTGTTTATTAAAGAAAAAAACAATCTTTTTCGAATGGCTTGGTTGCCCGGAACTGCGCCTAAAGCTTTTCCACTCTTCATTCGGTTTTCTTCTATCGAATAGTTCCTTGTCTTTTGAGTATGTAATTTGTTTTTGAGAATAACCTTTCCTTCGTTTTCCTTTGAAACTGATCTCCAAAAGATTAGTTTTGCGCATGGACTGCTTCTTTTCCTCAAAACTGTCGCTGGCAAATTCCACCAAGACAACAATCCAAATCATGACTCTACGATTCTCTTTCCTTTCTCTAGAGTCCTTCCATTTTCGTTCTTGTCTTGCACCTCGAATAATAAGTAGCAATTAACACTCGGAAATATCGGCCGAAGTACTCGATTATCCGATAAAAGTCGAAACACAAATGCTGAAAGCTGAAAAATTTTGCTCCTGGAATACTACTAATCGACATCATTTTTCCCTTAATGCTCTCGGCAGTCTTACGATGGACACAATTCTGGGAATCGCCAACAATGCCATCAGTCTCATCGTTCAAAAAGTCAGCGACGTCAGTGTAGTCAAAGAGAAGATGGATGCTTTGGAAATGAATATGCGAATGGTGTCGGCCAGGAAGGCGGACATAGTTTCGGAACTAGAGCAGGAAGAGAGGAGACCGGGGAAGAAAAGGAAGAGACAAGTCGACGCGTGGATGCAAAATGCAGCATCTCTGGAGGATCAAGTCCACAAGGTGGGACGGAAGGTGAAAGAGGGGCGCTTCTTTTCTAGTCTCATGTTGGAGAACCAGGTGAGTGGCCTCGCGACTCAAGTGGACAAATTGCATGAGATGGGTAGATTTGATAACGGTCTCATGCTGGATGTGAAACTGGCCCGAGGCTATGAGCTACCACCTGGTGAACCAGCGGGACAAGCTTCTCAAACAAAAAGGAATGAGATCCGGGATTGCTTGATGAACGGAGAGGTGCCCCAAGGGGGCACTGTGTAGACAATGCCCAGAGTTGGGATGCCACGTGCTCCAGCACGTGATGCAAGATATCTCGAGTGTTCAAGATAATCCCATGAGTTGGAACGCCTGGAATTTGAGATGCCCCATTGTCGGGTTATCTTGGGAGTTGAGATATCACTTGAAATGCCTCGAAGTCGAGATGCCTCATGTATAGAGATGCCTCGAGTTGGGATGCCACGTGCTCCAGCACGTGATGCAAGATATCTCGAGTGTTCAAGATAATCCCATGAGTTGGAACGCCTGGAATTTGAGATGCCCCATTGTCGGGTTATCTTGGGAGTTGAGATATCACTTGAAATGCCTCGAAGTCGAGATGCCTCATGTATAGAGATGCCTCGAGTTGGGATGCCACGTGCTCCAGCACGTGATGCAAGATATCTCGAGTGTTCAAGATAATCCCATGAGTTGGAACGCCTGGAATTTGAGATGCCCCATTGTCGGGTTATCTTGGGAGTTGAGATATCACTTGAAATGCCTCGAAGTCGAGATGCCTCATGTATAGAGATGCTCCAGCGAGTGTCTTGGGATGTTTCAAGAATCGAGATGACCCATGAGTTGGAATGTCTGAGATGCTTTGGGATGCCCTGCTTATTGGGATGCCACGTGCTCTGGCACATATGCGAGATATCTCGTGTGTTCAAGATACCCCATGAGTTGGAACCCCTGGAATTTGAGATGCCCCATTGTCGGGTTTTCTCGGGAGTCAAGATATCACAGGGAATGCCTCAAAGTCAAGATGCCTCGTGTACGGGGAATGCCTCGTGTACGGGAATGCCTCAAAGTCAAAGTCGAGATGAAATGCCTGAAATGCTTTGGGATGCCCTATTTATTGGGATGCCACGTGCTCTGGCACGTATGCGAGATATCTCGCGTGTTCAAGATACCCCATTGAGATAGCTAGTACGAGTACCTAGAGGGGGGTGAATAGGTATACACAAAAGTTTCTCGATGTTTGCACGATATTTAAACAATTAGAGAATTTGCAACAGTTAAAAATTCAATCGCAAGACTGAGTAAGGGAAAGAGAGAATTGAACACTCAGTTTATAGTGGTTCGGCTTGATTCAAGCCTACGTCCACTCTTCTGCACTGACAGCCGATTGGCTGGATTCCACTATGATCAAAGAGTTGTTACAGTGTTGATCTTCCTTGATTTCTAGGTGTAGATGATCTACCACACTCGCTCAAGGCGTCACCAAGTATAAACACTCTCAGTATATAATTTCGCTCAGTCTCAACTAACAATCAAAGGATCTTCAGACTCTGGAATTTTTCTATCGATCACTCACTTAAAACAACTAGAACGTCTTCCTTTTATACTCCTTCATGCCATCATAGCCGTTGGCACTTACCAAAGGAATTCCTCCAATCTACCCGTTGGACGGAATCAATCAAGAAGATCATCCGAGCTATATAAGGAATCTGATGATAGCCCATCAATCCTGTTCGCCCATACAATCAGGATCTCGGTTTCCAAGAATAGAATAATCCAAGATTATTTCGTCGACCATCGGATCTTCAATCGATCTTAGATAAGATTTAAAGAATCCGAAATGATTATCCAACCAAAGAATCTATCTCAGAGGATAGGATCAAATCCTCAATCATAAACCTCGACTTTGGATTTCCTTCAACACTGGATTAGAAAGACTGTCAGTGAGAATAATTTTGAGTCTTGAGTCTTGAGTCTTGAGTCTTGAGTCTTGAGATAACAAAGTCTTGAGACTATAAAATCTTGAGACTTTAACTATCGATATCCAGACTTAGACTGATAGAAATGTTTTGTCAGCTTCAAAATATTCTGGAAAGATTTCTCCAACAATCTCCCCCTTTTTGATGGTGACAAAACTTTCTTGAAGATTTGAACAACTTTGACCTGCAAAAACATTTCTCAAGCAATATGGCTAACTCATAAAGATTAATAAACAACCAGACTCTGCATCCACAGCAAATTGGTTAGTCTTTCATGAGTAATACCATGTAACAATACTTGATATAAATGCAACCAGTCAAGCATCAAAATCCACAACCAATTCAGTCTAACACTCAAGTTCAAGTTCTCAAGTCATACTCAAAAATAAACATAAACACAAAAGTCAAATAAAGTTTTAAAATAATGTTTGTTCAAATTGGTTCTCCCCCTTTTTGTCATCATTAAAAAGAGGGTGAGAAAGGAGTCATGTCTGCTTGGGAATGCGCACGATCTGGAAATCCCCAATGGACTGGACTACTCCTTCGAGCTTCTTCAGATCTTCTCGCAGATGAGCTACCTCTTCTCTCTTGGCATTGGCTTGAAGTTGCAGAGCGAGGTCTTTGTATTTATCTTCCAGAGAGACTGAAGATGCTTGTCCAGCATGCTTCAAGGCTTGGATTTCACAATCCAGAATATATATCTGGTTACGCATTTCCAGAAGAATATTCATGATACTACGAAGATCTACAGAATCATCCGTCTGTGTACTGGCATTGGCTTTCTCAGATGGTGTGTGTGCAGACGATGGTGCTTCTGAACGGTCTTGCAGATTTGGAATCGTCGTATCATCTTCTTCAGGCAATTGAGAGACCTGAACTTCTTCTGGGTCTTCTGGAGATTTTCTTTGATCTTCAGCAGCATGAGGTGGAGACCTCTCTTGCTCGCTAACTCCCCCTGTCTTTAGGACATCGAAAGGGGAAGAGAGATGATCAATCTCTTGGTTTCCCTTCTCTCCAGATTTATCAGCAGACTGTTCTTTTACTTCTTCTTCTTCTTCCTCAACTTCTTTCTCCTTCTCTCTCTGTTCTTCTTCTTCTCTGCTCTGCTGAAGTTCTGTCGAATAAGACACAGAACGTCTTGTTCTTGTCAGTGCTGGAATAGTGGGATCTTCATCATCTTCATCCTCATCCTCCAGGATAAGAGTTCTTTTCCTCTTTTTCGAAGAAGCACTAAATGCCTTCTTTCCTTTTCCTTTTGAAGCAGACTGGACTGGAGATTTCACTTTGAATTTCTCCATTGCCTTAGAGAGTTCTTGCAGACGCATCTTCATTAACATTTTCAGCCCTACCACCATCTTATCACACGGTCGAACACAAAAAGTATGTGGCAGTTCAATATTCAGATGTCTGAAGATCTTGGTCACCAGACCAGGATAAGGCAATTGTCCTTTGTCTTTTGACACTGTTCTGTACATATGGAAAAGAATAGTGTGCGGGAGAGAGAACTTCCGTCCTGAGTTGATCGCATACATCAACTTTGCTTCAGAAAGAGACACAGAAGTCTTTGAAGTAGACTTAGGTCTGAGACAATTGATCACAATCTTGTGAAGCACAATGTTGATGGCATTCATCCTGGAATAGATAATTTTCTTATCTACATCCCTATCTTTGACAAGATCCAGAGTAGTTCGAGCAGGTGAGACTTTAATTGGGAGATAGCGTCCCCGTTCAACTCCAACTATGTCCGCCAACATATTCACATCTACCACATAGACTTTGTCTCGAACACTGAATGAAATTCTATTCGCATCCAAAAAGCTAAGATTTGAATAGAAATAAGCAGTCAGATGATCATACCCGTCTGTAGAGTCAGAGCAGAAAGTCTCAAGTTGAAGCAAATTTAACTTCTCTCTTAGGTTCAAGTTGATGGAATCCAGGAAGTCAAAATCGACACTTCTAGGGTTGATTACCCCTCTTTTCAACAGACTGTAATACACTTTTTCTTGTTCTTTGGATTTAAACAAATCCATCCGATTTCCTTTCGCCTTTGCCGCCACACCCATTCTAGGTTCAAATTCAAGGAACATTTTGTCATCATCATTCGCGTCAATCAGATTTTGTCCTGGCATACGAGGATCTCTTGGAATGTTCGCAAGCGCTTCCTCTGCTTTTCCTTTTGGGGCAATTCCCCATTCCTCCATTTTCTTCAGAAAAAGATACTCATTCCCATAATTTTTGTCCTTAAGGAAGTCATCTATGTAGTTCAATGGAGTACCTGTGCTTTTCAATGCACAATAAAGTTTATACAAAAAGGAGGGCTTTTGAACTCTTACTGGGTCGGCATCCTCGATTATCTCTTCTTCCAGATTATGACTTGCACTTTGTGGGGCAGGAAATGCTGAATGACGTGAAGGAGAGCGAATCGGACTTTGTCGCTGACCAGATAAGTCTTCTTCCTCAGTGAGATCGAAATGAGTCGGTCCCTTCTTCATTCTTTGTGGTCCCCTGTTTGCGATTCTTGATGATTTCCTCGAAGACGACATCTTTCTTTGTCTATTGGAGGATTCCTTCACTTGCTTTCCCAAGAAAAATGACCACTTTCTCGACGATGAACAAAGAGTAGAAACAGTATCGAGAGGAGAGTACTTTTTAGGGTTTTGAAAATTGGGGAAAGGAAAAACTATATATATATAACTCAGTTTTTGAAAAAGGAAGTTCAATCGGTGCAAGGAAAGTGAACGATTACTTCTTTTCAAAATCGATAACTGCCAAAATTATTAAACAAAAGATCGTACCTTTTCGACTAAATGACAATTAGTACCTTTTAGATGAAATACAACTTACAGTCTTTATCCACGAATGTCTGAGTCTCAGGACTTAGAGTCTAAGAGATCAGAGTCTTAGAGTTGGTGAGTCTCTAGACTTTAACTTCTTCAAGCTTCAAAATGTTGAGTCTTGAGCGGATAAAGTCAAACTGATTCTTCTCCAAAGGCTTTGTGAATATGTCTGCTAGTTGACTTTTTGAATCAACAAATTGAATCGAGATTTCTCCATTTTGAATATGATCTCTAATAAAGTGATGTCGAATCTCAATATGCTTTGCTCTTGAATGAAGGATTGGATTTTTGGTGAGATTTATAGCACTGGTGTTGTCACATCTGATTTCTGTGCATGAGTCTTCAATGCCAAAGTCTTGTAGCTGTTGTTTTATCCATAGAATTTGCGAACAGCAGCTTCCAAGAGCTACATACTCTGCTTCTGTCGTTGAAAGAGCTACAGTGCTTTGTTTCCTCGAAAACCAAGACACCGTTCTGTTTCCAAGTAGTTGACAAGTTCCAGAAGTGCTCTTTCTATCGACTCTGCAACCGGCCAGATCTGCATCTGAGTATCCTAGAAGATTAAAGTCTCCCCTCTTTGGATACCAAAGACCGATGCTTGAAGATGAAGCAACGTATTTGATAATTCGTTTCACGGCAATGAGATGTGATTCTCTAGGATCTGATTGAAACCTAGCACAGATACAAACACTAAACAAAATATCAGGTCTAGAAGCAGTAAGATAAAGAAGTGAACCGATCATGCTCCTATACAGCTTTTGATCTACTTTCTTCCCTTCTTCATCCTTGTCTATCTTCTGAGAACATGACATTGGTATGTCGATCTTTTTGCATTTTTCCAATCCAAACCTTTTGACAAGATCATTCGCATATTTTTCTTGATGGATGAAAGTTCCTTCCTTCATTTGTTTCACTTGGAGTCCAAGAAAGAATGTTAATTCTCCCATCATACTCATTTCAAATTCATCCTGCATAGACTTAGAAAATTTCTTGCAAAGACTTTCATTAGAAGATCCAAAAATAATGTCATCAACATATATTTGAACAAGTAAAAAGTTTTTGTTTTCCTTTTTGATAAACAAAGTAGTATCTACTTTACCTTTGACAAAACCATTTTGTAATAAAAACTTACTTAATCTGTCGTACCAAGCTGGAGGTGCTTGCTTTAGACCATACAGAGCCTTTTTCAGTCTGAAGACTGAGTCTGGCTTCTTTGGGTCTTCAAATCCAGGCGGTTGTTCCACATAAACTTCCTCATGGATAAATCCATTTAGGAAAGCACTTTTGACGTCCATTTGGAATAACCTGAAATTTTTGTAACAAGCAAACGCAAGTAATAGACGAATAGCTTCTAACCTTGCAACGGGTGCATAAGTCTCGTCATAGTCTATTCCTTCTTCTTGCGTATATCCTTTGGCCACGAGTCTTGCTTTGTTTCGTACGACTTTTCCTTTTTCGTTCATTTTGTTCCTGAATACCCATTTGGTTCCAATAACAGTTTTACCTTTTGGTTTAGATGTCAATTCCCAGACATCATTGATGTTGAACTGTCTAAGCTCTTCTTGCATAGCTTCGATCCAGCTTTCATCAGATAAAGCTTCTTCTATGCTTTTTGGTTCAATTTCAGAGATGAGAGCCACAGCACTAGATTCTTCATGCCTTTTTGATCTGGTGCGGATTCCTTCATTAAGTTCGCCAATAATAAGATCTTTGGGATGACTAGATTTGTGCTTCCAGTTACCAGGTTGATGATCTCTTTCTTTATTTGATTCTCCATGAGCGTCTTGATGATGGACTTCCAGAATCTGAGATGCTTCTTGAGATGTAGACATTTGAAGATCTAGAGCGGATTCAGTCTCTTCGTACTGAGTCTGGCTGGATTCATCTTGCACTGAGTCTTGGAATTTGACATTCATTGATTCTTCCACAGACTGGCTTTTTTTGTTGTAGACTCTGTAGGCTTTGCTTGATGTAGAATATCCAAGGAAGATGCCTTCATCTGATCTTTCTTCAAACTTACCAACTCGATCATTTGCATTTTTCAAAATAAAGCATTTGCAACCGAACACATGAAAGTATGAAACAATAGGCTTCTTACCTTTGAACAATTCATAGGGGGTTTTATCAAGAATAGGTCTTAAAAAGACTCTATTTATAATATAGCAAGCAGTTGAAACAGCTTCAGCCCAAAATCGTGAAGAAATTTTACTTTCAATTAAAAGTGTTCTAGCCATTTCTTGAAGAGATCTATTCTTTCTTTCCACAACTCCATTTTGCTCTGGAGTATACGGAGAGGAAAACATGTGATTAACACCAGATTTATCACAGAATCTCGTAAAATCTTGATTTTCAAATTCACTTCCATGATCTGTTCTTATACTAGAAATAGCACATCCTTTTTCATTTTGAACCTTTTTAGCAAACTTTTCAAAGTACGAAAAGGTTTCTGATTTGTTTGCAAGAAAATATACCCAGGTAAAACGAGAGTAATCATCTACAATTACTAGACAATATTTCTTACCTCCAATGCTCTGGGTTCTTGTTGGTCCGAAGAGATCCATATGAAGCAACTGTATTACATGATTAGTAGATACATGATTTATTTGTTTAAATGAATTTCTTACCTGCTTTCCCAGAATGCATGGAGTACATAAGTCAGACTTTTGGTATGGCAGTTTAGGTAGACCTCGAACAAGCTGCTTTGAAGAGATTTTGGCTAATTGCTTCTTATTGATATGGCCAAGCTTTCTATGCCATAGAATTGCTTCATCTTGAATTGAAATTAAGCATTGTTCTTCATTTGGCTTTACATCAAGGAGGTAGATGTTTCCATGCCTTCGACCCATGAAAGACTGAGTCGAATCTTTGCTAATTCCAGAACATATGCCTTCTTGAAAGAAGATCTTGTAACCAGTATCACACAATTGGCTAATGCTGAGTAGATTGTAGTTGAGTCCTTCCACTAGAGAGACATTGCTTATTGTGAGATTTCCAATTTTCGCAATTCCGAATCCCACAATACTTCCTTTGCTATTTCCTCCGAATGAAACTTTTCCACCATTCACTTTAATAAGCTTTATGAAACACTCTGAGTCTCCTGTCATGTGTCTTGAGCATCCGCTGTCAAGATACCACTTTACCTTCTTTTTGACAGAGACCTGCATTCAAAAAAGAGTCTCAAGCTTTCTTTGGTACCCAAATTTTCTTGGGTCCTTTCGTGTTAGTAGGATAAGCATTATTAGGCCATACTCTCTTCACAGGCTTCCAAACCATAGGACACTCTTTTTCAAAATGATCCTGACTGTTACACTTAGAACACCTTAAAGCATTTCGACCTACAGGCTTTACAAAAACTCTTTTGAAATGATTTTTATAAGCATCTCTCGATGGTCTTTTCTTAATTCTTTCTTTTACTTTCAGAAAATCAATCAAAGGGATTGTTTCATCTGTCATACCTAGACCCGACTTATTAAAGTAAGGTCTTTGGATTGAAAGGACTTTTTCAAGTTTTTCGGACCCTATTGAAAATTTCTTTGAAATATTTGATAAATCAGTTTTTAAGAAAGCATTTTCTTTTGAAAGTTTGTCTTCACTCTCTTTAAGAGTAGAAACATTCAAGTCTAAATTTTTTACCTTTTCTTCTAAAATGTTTTCCTTTTGTTTTAAAACTGAGTTTTCCTTTTTAAGTTCGGAAATCCTTTTAAGAGAAGTCTTAAGACTAAAACATAACTCATTAATATATTTAGAGACTTTGACAGGGATTTTATAATCACTTACCTCAAATTCACTGTCTGAGTCTGATCCAGAGTCTGAGTCTGATTGCGCCATTAGACACAGGTTGGCATATTCCTCATCACTCTCTTCACACTCTGTATCGCTCCAGGTTTCGGCTTTAAGAGCTTTTCGAAATTTCTCAGCTTTTCCTCTTTTCTTTTTCAGAAGAGGACAGTTGGGTCTGATGTGTCCCTTCTTTTTACATTCGAAGCAAACTACTTCTTTGTTTGGTTCCTCATCATCAACAGACTTGGTCTGCTGTCTCTGAGAACTTTGTTTCTTTGGGATGAACCTTCTGCCTTTTCTATTCAGTTTTCTGAATCTTCTTATCATGAGGGCGAGCTCCTCATCATTCATATCATCTTCAGAATCTGCATCATCAGAATCATCATTTGATTTTAGTGCAATAGATTTCTTACCTCTTGGATCTTCGTCTTCATTAATTCATTCCACTTCGTAAGACTGAAGAGTTCCAATCAGTTCGTCTACAGATAATGGCATGATTCTTTGCGTCTCTCTTATTGAAGTCTTTATATGATTCCAATCCTTGGAGAGTCCACGTAGAAGCTTGTTCACCTTCATGGGATCAGAAATTTTTTGTCCTTGGTTCTCAAGACCATTGACAATATCTGTAAAACGACTAAACATGTCAGTTATAGATTCTCCTGGTTTCATTTTGAAGGATTCATATTGACCAAGAAGAATGTTAATTCTGGTCTCCTTCACTCGATCTGTTCCTTCATAAGTGATATGTAACCTGTCCCAGACTTCTTTTGCTGTGACACAAGAAGATATTCTGTTATATTCAGTTGGTGACAAAGCACAATATAAAGAATAAATTGCTTTAGCATCGAGTGCTTGTCTCTTGTTTATTTCTTCTTGAGACATTCCGCTGGTTTCAATGGTTTCTTTTCCTCTTTCAGTGTTTGATGCAGCAGCAGGAGTGATTCCTTTTTCCACTACGTCCCATTCCAGAGGATCCTTTGATCGTAGGAAAGCTTTCATCTTGTTCTTCCAGATGTTGTAATCCTTTCCATCGAAGTAGGGAGGTCTGGTATTGCTTTGCCCCTCCATCAGCCCCGGTGCTAGCATACTAGCCATGGATCTTTTACTCTGAAGTAAAACAACTCAAACAAAGTAAGAACACAGGCTCTGATACCAATTGAGACTGAGTAAGGGAAAGAGAGAATTGAACACTCAGTTTATAGTGGTTCGGCTTGATTCAAGCCTACGTCCACTCTTCTGCACTGACAGCCGATTGGCTGGATTCCACTATGATCAAAGAGTTGTTACAGTGTTGATCTTCCTTGATTTCTAGGTGTAGATGATCTACCAAGTCTTGAGACTATAAAATCTTGAGACTTTAACTATCGATATCCAGACTTAGACTGATAGAAATGTTTTGTCAGCTTCAAAATATTCTGGAAAGATTTCTCCAACACCCATGAGTTGGAACACCTGGAATTTGAGATGCCCCATTGTCGGGTTATCTCGGGAGTCGAGATATCACAGGGAATGCCTCAAAGTCGAGATGCCTCATGATGTTTCGAGAGTCGAGATGACCCATGAGTTGGAATGCCTGAGATGCTTTGGGATGCCCTTGTTTATTGGGATGCCGCGTGCTGCCGCACGTATGCGAGATATCTTGCGTGTTCAAGATACCTCATGAGTTCGAACGCCTGGAATTTGAGATGCCCCATTGTCGGGTTATCTCGGGAGTCGAGATATCACAGGGAATGCCTTGAAGTCGAGATGCCTCAAGTATAGGATGCTCTGGCAAGTGTTTTGGGATGTCTCGAGAGTCGAGATGACCCATGAGTTGGAATTCCTGAGAAGCTTTGGGATGCCCTGTTTATTGGGATGCCCCGTGCAGCATGGGACTCCTCTATGTTGACTCCACTGAAGACGACTCCGCACAATCCTTGAAAAAGGCCGAAGCTGAAGTCTTGGTCTGCGGCGGAGCTGAAGTTTTGAAGTTGGGGCGGTGTTGTTCGAAGTCCTTATTGTCTCTCTGGACTCTGGTGACCTTGATGCTACGGCATCTTGCTTTTCTGTAATCGGAAGCAGAACTTTTTCTTTTTTGGGCTGATAAGTAGACCGAAAGAATAAGGTTGACTCTGGTCCTCCATCTTTTGTTGAAGAACAAGTTTCAGAATATCCTTATGTTGAGTTGAAGCATGATATTTGTCCACTGGTGTATCTGTGAACTTCAGTTTCCTTCGAACTGCAACTTTAAAGATGGACCTGAATGGATGTTGGAAGGTAACAGACAGATTAGGCTGCTGAATGAGTTCAGATCTCCCAAAGCCTGGAGTTTTTTCCCTCGTTTATTCACGTTTAAAGAACACCTGCAGGAACATCAGAACAACCAACCCGAACCTGCAATGGGCCATGGAGACGATGCCCCAGGCTCGAGTCGCGGGCAACATGGTGCTGCTACTGAACGGTGACATCCTGATCATTAACAGCCGCACAGCGAGGATGGCCAGGTGGGAGTACTGCAGACCCGGTCATCCGCCGGCCCGACGGACTAGCAAGAAGATATCATTTCATGGAGCATCGTGAAACGATTTATATTATTGTTAAGTGTCTTGCAATATCCTCCAGCCTCGTGGGACCGATAGAAAGAGAGAATTCCTCCACAGCTTTGTGTAGTTTGAATGTTTGATGGGTTTCTCTTTGTTATTCTTTATGGGATGCACTTCACCTTAATCAAAAGATGGGCTTGAAAATCTGCTACACATACGAGGAAGTTTTGGACCTCAAACTCATGGTGACCGTAAACTTTAGTCGTTGAGGTATACTTGTACGAATGATATTAATTAATTCGGTTTGTCTTCTTTTCTTCCTTTTAAAAAAAAAATTGAAAGATCGCAATAATAATATTAACAAGTACTTTATACAACACTTATTATTAGAAGATGGTTAACGAATGTACTTTCATCGCCAAAAATGCAAGAAGCAAACTGAAAATCTACCTGCATTCCAAGATGAAGCAAATAGGGAAACCGTGGTTGAGCTTTCCAGACCTGTTTCATCCGGGGAGATGGGTGCAACTGTGACATACAATTACACACAGAAAATTCCGAGAAATAGAGAGGCGAATGCAGAATCAATACATTCAGACACAGTAGTGCATAAGGGTGAAACAGGGATAAGTTGAAAGTTGTTATGTTGAATTAATCCCTTGGATAAGTAAATAGCATAGCACTGATTATCCCCAATACATTTAACACGATTTGGATCAAATCCATCTTCAGATTTAAGTAGGTAACTGCAGTACTAAATGCTGCATCTGGGGCAGCCTGCAAACACCATAAGGCCAAATGACTGCAGATACAAAGAAGAAGGTGCTGTATCTCGTAAAGTGACCCTAGAAGAAATACTGCAGCTTCTAGGAATCAGAAGTTTGAACATCCACTTGCAGTGACATTGGAAGAGTTAGAAGAGCAAAACTTCAGTTATTGACGAAGAATCAATTTAAGCTGGCGACAATAAACTTTCCATAAGAAATAGGTCCGAAAAGGTCCTTTGTGTCCATGGGATGGCTGCGAGTCTCGAATCGATGGTGATGGAGATGGACATTGGAAAATGCCCATTTGGTGGCCGGAAGCAGCCAGAGATGGAGGTCTTGCTGAGTATGTTTGTGATTGGGCTTATAGCTTTGAAGGAGCTTCAATGTTAAAAACCCTGAACTTTAGATTTAGTCTTAATTTTTCTCTAAACTTTTTTTAATATCAGAAAAATCCCCAACCTTTAAGTTTAGTCCAATCTACTTGAACTTTTTTCTTTTGTCTAAGGAAAAATCCTTAAATTTAGGTCCAATCCTAATTCTACTCCAAACCTTTTTTTGGTCAAATAATCATCAATTTTTACTTTAGTTCTAAAAATCTGCTCCTATTGACCCTTTGATCAAAAGTCATGGTTGGCAATTCCTAATTTTTATATTCTAAAACAGTTTTATTTTGAAGATAATTGATATGGAAATCCCCCATTAAGTTGGGATTAAACCATGGGGTAAATTTGGAAATAGATTAAAATCTGGTGATTTTTTTTTTAGACAAAACACAAATCCGGATAGATTTGAGACTGAACTTAAAGTTTTTGCTTTTTTTCTTAGACAAAAAAAGTTTGAGATAGAATTGAAATTGGTTCTAAAGTTTGAGGTTATTTAGAAATTATGCTGTGTACTGGGCTTAATGTACCGGTTTCTAGGCAATGGGAGGAAATTGGAAAAAAGAAAAAAAGAAATAGGAAAAAAGAAATGTGGGCTGATTGTTGTTTTAACAAAAAAGTGGCTTGTCATCGGCGCTCAGAATAAGCCGAGCTCTAGTTATAGAGCCAGCGAGTGTTGGGCCTAAGTTTTAGTTGGGTAGGCTGGGCTTTATTTAGGTTACACAGTATGGGCTTTTTTTTGGGCTGGTTTTAACTTTAGAGAATTGGGTTTAGCTCACGAGTGGACTTGACATGAGAGCCCAACTTATGTCCCAGGCCTAGGCTCGAGAGTCCAAGTTCAGCCCATGTTCGACCGGGCCCCAGGGCCTGGCTCGAGTTCCTATTTTCAAAATAAATTCTTTTAAAAATTTAATATTAAAAAAATTATAAACTGATTGCAACGCAGGATTATGAAAATCCTTGAGAAAATTAAAAAAATTCAATTTTTTTTTCTAAAATTAGGAAAAACTTAAAAAATAGATTTTTAATAGTTTTATCTCAAAATGTACAAAAAATTTGATAAAAAATTGAATTCAAAATTGAACAAGCTCTTAGGATTTTATAATGGAGTTTTTAATATTCTTAAAGATAATTGTTGTTAGGGTGGTGTTAGTGCATTTTAAATACTTGATTGTGCACTTTCTATATAAGCCTTGTTAGGAATAAAAATTTAGGACTCACAATTAGTAAAAGGGGAAAATCACAAATAAGAACCCAAAGTGTCTTATTTTTCTAAAAAATGACTTAAAGTGGAGCTTGTCTTAAATAAGGACCCAAAATGATCATTTCGTCTAAAAAAAAGGACCTCACTCGCCCGTTGTTAATATATCTCTTTTATATATACATCTTAGTGTAAAAATATATAATAAAAAAAGTCATTGAATTTGTTAATATATCTCTTTTATATATACATCTCAGTGCAAAATATATAATAAAAAAAGTCATTGAATTTGTTAATATATCTCTTTTATATATACATCTCAGTGTAAAAATATATAATAAAAAAAAGTCATTGAATTTGTTAATATATCTCTTTTATATATACATCTCAGTGCAAAAATATATAATAAAAAAAGTCATTGAATTTGTTAATATATCTCTTTTATATATACATCTCAGTGCAAAAATATAATAAAAAAAGTCATTGAACTAGTTAATATATCTCTTTTATATATACATCTGAGTGCAAAAATATAATAAAAATTAATCAAGCGACAATCGCTTATCAAGCAATATACAGTTACAAAAAACCTTGTAGGACATCATCATATACAGAACATGCATGGTAGAAGAGTTGATGGGCGAAGATACTAATTCGATAAGGTGTTATCAAATGTTTAGAATGGATAAGATTGCATTTAATAATTTAATGCATGATTTGGTAACACGCTATGGTCTTGAAGGAAATAGGAATATTGATGTTAAAGAAATGCTTAAAATATTTCTTCATATTTTAGGACATGGTATAGGTAACAGGTTAACACAATAGCGCTTTTAACGCGTTGGGGAAACTATAAGCAAGTACTTTAGCTTAGTATTAGACAAAGTATGTGAAATTGGAAAAGATTTTATCCAACTAGTTGATTAGCAATTTAGGGATGTTCCGAAAAAGATAAAAAATAATCGAAGATTTTATCCATATTTTAAGGTATATTTTGATTATTTAATAGAAAGAAAGAACTAAACGCAAATTTTGATTATATAATAATATTTGTGTTTTTGTTTTAAGATTGTATTAGAGCTATTGATGGCACTCATATCCTAGCGGTGATACATGTAAAAGATCATATTCGTTTTATTGGTCGAAAATGTACACCGACTCAAAATATCTTAGTGGTGTGTAATTTTAATATGGAATTCATTTATGTTTGGGCTAGTTGGGAGGGACAAGCCCATGATACTCGTATTTTCTATAAAGCTTTAGGGAGACTTGATGTGCAATTTCCTCATCATCCTCCAAGTTTGTTAATTAATGGTTTTTGATATGGTATATGTTGATCAAATTCATATTATATTTATGCAAGTAAATATTATTTAGTAGATGTTGGATATCCAAATCCAACAGGTTATTTGGGATCATATAAAGAAGTTAGATATTATTTGTCAGAATTTCAACAAGGTCTTGCCCCTACAGACTATCGAGAGGTATTCAATCGTGCTTATTCCTCGCTGCGATCGAAAATTGAGCGAGCATTTGGTGTGTTGAAGAAGAAGTGGAAGATTTTAAAGCATATGCCAAGTTTTCCATTTGAAAAGAAAGTAAAAATTATTATAGCAACAATAACTTTGCATAATTATATACGACGAAACGCCGCCAATGATAGACATTTTGCAAAAGCAGATTTGGATCCCAATTATGGATATTCAGTTGACCTTGATAATACAAATAAGAGGGCTGGTACTTCAAATGACAATTTATTTTCTAACATGGCGTGTTTACATGATCAAATAGCAATTGATTTAGTAAAAACTTAAGAATGTTTGTAATTTTCAGTGAAAACCTATTTCTTTTTTCGATGCATATGTAATCGTGTTTATTATAATGAAATTATTCTTTCTTTTTGTTAATATATCTCTTTTATATATACATCTTAGTGCAAATATATATATATATATATATATATATATAAAGTCATTGAATTTGTTAATATATCTCTTTTATACATATATCTCAGTGCAAAAAAAAATCATTGAATTTATTAATATATTTCTTTTATATATACATCTCAGTGCAAAAATATATATAAAAAAAAGTCATTGAATTTGTTAATATATCTCTTTTATATATACATATCAGTGCAAAAATATATTAAAAAAAGTCATTGAATTTGTTAATATATCCCTTTTATATATACATCTCAGTGCAAAAATATATATATAAAAAAGTCATTGAATTGGTTAATATATCTCTTTTATATATACATCTCAGTGCAAAAATATAAAAAAAAAAAGGTGATTGAATTTGTTAATATATCTCTTTTATATATACATCTCAGTGCAAAAATATAATAAAAAAAGTCATTGAATTTGTTAATATATCTCTTTTATATATACATCTCCGTGCAAATATATATATATATATATATATATATATAAAGAGTCATTGAATTGGTTAATATATCTCTTTTATATATACATCTCACTGCAAAAATATATATATAAACCATTTGACTATATCTGCATTTTTTTTTTCGTTCTTGAACTGAAACATCCAATAGTTGGATTCTAGCCATTACATTACGTATACCCAACTTGTACACACCCATATTAACCAATTCATTTTTATGAATCGCGTCAATTCTACCCCTAGATGTCCAATCAACTGTTGCGCCTCAACGCATTTCGGGGAGAACCAACTAGCTCTGGGTTCGAGTGGCATGAGCACTTTAGGGCGACCCCAAGATATGTTTTCTGATACCGCTATACAATTACAACCCGTCTTTGCTCAATGGATACAAAACACCCATGCTTTGGCGCCTGCTGCAACTGCCCCTGGTGCAACAGCAAGCACCAGTTTGACTTGGGGAGGCTCAGTGCAAAAATATAATTAAAAAAAATGTCACTGAATTTGGTAATATATCTCTTTTATATATACATCTCAGCGCAAAAATGTAATAAAAAAAAAGTCATTGAATTTGTTAATATATCTCTTTTATATATACATCTCAGTGCAAAAATATATAATAAAAAAAAGTCATTGAATTTGTTAATATATCTCTTTTATATATACATCTCAGTGCAAAAATATATATAAAAAAATGTCATTGAATTTGTTAATATATCTATTTTATATATACATTTCAATGCAAAAATGTAATAACAAAAAGGTCATTGAATTTGTTTATATATCTCTTTTATATATACATCTCATTGTATATATATATATATATATATATATATATATATATATATATATC
Organism: Eucalyptus camaldulensis; assembly: GCA_019915185.1. Lineage (NCBI taxonomy): Eukaryota > Viridiplantae > Streptophyta > Magnoliopsida > Myrtales > Myrtaceae > Eucalyptus > Eucalyptus camaldulensis. Next base: position 10,117,986 of record JAHSVA010000006.1, read on the forward strand.
ATTATTTTTGTTTTCAATTTTAAAAAAATAAAAATTAAAAACTTAAATTAGTCGCTCTAAAGGACTTCCTAAATATGTGTTTACCAAACAGCATTTTCCCAAAGTTGCTTCTTAATGCGTTTTTTAATTATAGTTTACCAAAACCCTTCAGATCAAAGGCATTTACATTTTCTTAAAGACTTTTCCCAAAAAACTTTTCCAAACGCACCCTTAGAAGTAGTCTCGGATATCTTTTTTAGAGTTGAGTGTTTATCAGCGTATCGCACGAGGTATCAGCTGCCTTTTGAGAGGAAGGGTGTCGCCAATGGGAACCCAAGACTTTTGCTATCTTTCCAAGAAGCTGTATGCAAGACTTTTGATGATAATTTTACCGTTTGTCTGGCTCGGACGATTATGCTAGGAAAGTTGTTGCCATATGAATACGTGACAATAAAGCAGAACAGCTAAAGGTGACTAGAAATAGTCTCGATATCACTTTAATATGTTTACCGGCCCCATGCCCAAGGCATCAACTTGTTTTTTGACCAGAAGGCGACATTTCTGGGGAAAAAGTGCCCTCCCATGTGACCCAAGACTTTGGCTATCTTCCGAGAAGGTGTGTGAAGACTTTGACGACAATTCTATCGTTTGTCTGGCTCGGGCGATGAAAAGCAGGGTTGATGCCATTTGAATTCGTGATGATAAAGCAGAAAAGCAAAAGGACACGAGTCTCAAAGTCGCTTTAATATGTTTGTCTGCACAATGCCCAAGGTATCAACACGTTTTTAAACTGAAAGAGACGTTTTTGGGGGGAAGAAAGTGCCTCCCATGTGACCCAAGACTCTGGCTATCTTCCAAGAAAGTGTATGCGATTGCGAGACTCTTGATGATAATTCTATTGTTTGTCTGACTTGGACAATTGCGCGAAAATAAGTCTTTGCCATGTGAACAAGCGATCATAAAGCAGAAAATATGAAAAGCGCTTCAAATTTTAAATTAACTTAAAGCCATCTTCCAGGAAGGTGTTCACCGTAGACCTGAGAAGACTTCTGCTTCGGGCATTGCCTTTAAAAGAGCAGAACGACTGCGAAGTTCCCCCTGCTCCTATCCACTTCCCTTTGCTGTGTACATATTGTCTCTTGACTCCATCGTTGAAAATTTGGAGCTCTCTTCTTTTTCCCAAACTTTTCATGTGCTTTCCCGCAAGCGGATGGATGGTTGAAGCGAAGATTCAGGCTTTAGAAGACATCTTGAGATCTTGCATTATTGATTTTGGCGGCTCTTGAGACGAAGTTACATTTGGCAGAATTTCTTATTCTAGCAATTGTTCTAGCATCAAGATGGCTTCTCTTGAAGAATTGTACGGTTGATGATGCAGAATTCCTATTTGGAAATGATATTGGTGAAAACAGTCTGATCTAGAGTTGATTGATCTCTCAAAAGAGAAAGTCAAGTTAGTTCGACAGCATCTCAAACCAGCACAGAATCGTCAAAAAAAGGTTACGCAATCCTCAAAAGGCACAGTGGAATTTAATGTGAGGGAACATGAAATTTCTTCTACGAAGGGTGCTATGAGATTCGACATGCGTGATAAATATAGTTCAAGATGCGTAATATCATCTTTTATCTTGTAGAAGATTAAAGATGTTGCTTATAAACTTGCTCTACGGTATCTTTATCTCGGAAACATATGTCAAATCTCGAAGATGTGATTTTACACCTCGAAGGAGATTCAAACTTATGAGGAGCAGTATATTCGCATTGTCGATAGAAAGGGTCAAGTGCACGACGCCTATCTATTCTCTATATAAAGATTTAAAGGCAAAACCACACTGAGAAAATGATCATCTGGGAGACGCAAAGCGCAATTACTTTTATTTGTTCGAAGGTTGAGGTAAGTTGTGAAAATATTTTTAATTCACTATCAAGTTCTATTTGATTAATTAGTTGGTCACTTTGGCAAATTCATCGGAATTACCTTGTTTTTTCCTTCAATGAAATATATATATACTAATCTATTTAATATTTCTTAGAGAAGCAACACTCTTGATGAAAATAAAAAACATGGAGTCTTAGTTATAATTGTCATATGTAGCTAGGTTGATTATATTATTACGTACGTGTGAGTTTGTTTTTGAAAATTTTCAGGTCTATATCTGTGTTACTTGATTAAAAGCTTATTCTCATCAATTATTCTCTATAAACAAAATCTGAAAAATTCGAGTTTATATTTTCTATTTTTTTTTCATTTATATGATAATATATACTTATTTGTATAAGTAATGTTTAGTTGTCGTAATTGGGTCATTATACTTAATTTTGTTTGTTTCGATAAATTTGTATCCGAATTTGAAACAAAAGGATGAATACTCTAACGCTATCTCTTATAAGACTAGATGGATATCAAAGCCACGCGCTCAATCTAGAGTAGTTCTTGACATGAAAGCAGCTGAATTAAGGTACCGTTGCCAATTATTTCTCCCCCAAAAAAGCTTCTCATGTGAGTTGTGCAGAAACAATTTCAAGTTTCGTGTTAAATTATATGATTTCGAGGGTGAAAGCCATTAAAAATTCCAAACAAATTTATCCTATTTCTTTTTTGCGACATCAAAAATCTCAAACTTATATTAACGTAACACATTTATCTTTCACCAATATGTAATGTGTAAGGTAGAGTCCTTTGAAGTAAAGTGAGTGTTTTGTAAAACTCTCAATGTTTTTCTAAACATTTCTTTTTCTACAGTCTGGTAGGATCATCTGAAAAATGCAACTCGGATAGTTAGAAATGTTATCATCCTGATATCTTTGAATGTCTCTAGGCTCTGAACTAAAAGTTAGAGTGGTTTCTTGTTAAAAGGTTATCTCTGAAGGGCTTGAACGAGAAGTTCGCTCATAATGGGAATGTATAATTACAGGAAACTGACTCCGTCTTCTTTGGTTTTAAGCCTAGGTCCATTCATGGTATCGGAGCAATGTGAATTGTTAAAAATCTATTTACGTCAATGTTAGAAAGCAAAAAATATTAACATGACACTTATGCAACTTAAGTGAAATAAAAATGATGTTATTTTGGCTCAAAAATCATGTAATCAATCCGCATAGGTACATGTTTTGGGATGGTTTAGAGTTTTTGATATCAAGAAAAAAAAAAAAGGTTCCAAGTATCGTAATGAATATAATTGGAGATTTTTTTTGTGACTTTTTCCTTTCTTCTACAACTTTTTATCTTCCTTAGGGTATCATCCAATAAGGCTGCGTTTGTTTTGATTTCTTTTTTCTGTTTTTAAACAATTTTTTCGTTTTTTGGTTCCTGGGAACAAAAAAGGAACAGAAACGCATTTGTTTGCGTTTTTGTTCCAAAATTATTTTTTTGTTCCTAAAAACACATTTGGAACAGAAATAAGAAACAAAAAAAAAAAGTTATTTCTTGTTTTTGGAACAAAATTTAGGAACACTTTCCATTTTCTTCTTTCTTTTTTCTTCTTCTTTTCTCCTTCTATTTTCTTTCTTTTTTCTTTGATCGGCGACCTTGCCTTGGTTGGGCAAGTTCCGCCTCACCAGATCTGGGCGAGCTCGAGCTCGCTGTGGATGGGCGAGGCCGCCGGCCCTCGTCGGCCAACTATGACCGAGGCCGGCGATTAGCCAAAAGAAGAAAAAAGAAAAAAGGAAAAATAAATAAGAAAATAAGAAAAGTAAGAAAGAAAATAGAAAAAATAAAAGAAATAAAAAAATTATATAAATTTACCAAACGTGTTTCTGTTCATTTTTTATTTTCGAAATAAGTTTACTAAACGCGTTTTTTTGTTCAAAAATTATTCCCCGGAACATAAATATTTTTTATTTTTATTTCTGTTTCCTAGAATAATTTTTAAACAGAAATGTTACCAAACGCATCCTAAATGGTTTCAAATTACTTGACAAGAAGAAGACTTTTTTTTTTTGGGAGCAAAAATGCAAGATTCTTGAATAACTTTTTCGGACGATGCGAATGCGCGACACGAAGGCGACTTTTTTATTGGAGCAAAAATGCAAGATTCTTGAATAACCTTTTCGGACGATGGGAATGCGTGATGATAAAGCTGAAAAAGGATGAGAGGGCTTAAAAATTTAAAAATTGGATGGACCCCCCATCTTCCATCTTCCAAGAAGCTGCCCCCCCTAGACCCCAAGCCTCAAGACTTCTGCTTCGGCCATTGGCTTAAAAGACCACGAACTGCTGCGGTGCTTCCTCTGCCTTCTGTTCGCTTCACCATTTTTCCTCCACTTTGGGTTCTCTCTCGCAGCCGTTCCTTCCTTTACTTCACCTATATTGTTTTTGAATTAATCTCTTGCTGCGGAATTTCAGTTGGAGGATTATTGGCAAGTTTTTACCAGGTGAGCCCGCTTTAGTTTAGTGAAAATTTGCGGTACTCTTTTTTTCCTTAAATTTTCCTGCGCTCTCCAGGTCTCTTGATTCCTGTTTTACTAGATTTATTTCGCACGTCCTTGCACACAAGGAACGTAAAAACGTAAAACCACATTTACATCTCGTGTTGTGTCGTTTGTCTGCTCTCTCTTTTGTAGATCTGTTAATTCATGAGCAGATTACCACGATCTTTTTCTTGCCAAAAGAATTGCTCCATTCTAATAAACTTTTCAGTACAGAACAACCCTGCTAATGGAGGAAAAGAGACATTAAAGGAAACGGGGGTTTCCGGATCTGATTCCGAGGTCACATTTTCCTTCTAGCGGTAGCAGCCAATGAAACCCAGTTGCCACTTTTATGGACTTCCTGATGACATACTCTGCCGAAATAGATTCAAACTGCTCAATGGATTTCTAATGTTCGAGCACGAAGGAACACAATCGCATACGGTGGAAGTGGAAATATCGAACCAGAAGGGTAGATCTGATAACGATCTCACGCTGGATGTTAAACCGGCCGGAGGCTATGAACTACAACCCGGTGAATTAGGGTGACAAGCTTCTCAAGCAAAAAGGGATGAGATCTGGGATTACTTGATGAACGAAAAGGTGCTCTGCACTGGAGTTTGAGGACGAGGGGGACCGAGTAAAACCTCTCTCGTGAAGCATATACATGATTAAATTGTGCAGAACTGTAGAAGGTTTCCGTGGTGCTTTTTTGGTCACTGATCGCAGGAAGGCGCTGTTGGTGTGATATAAACTGATATTGCGTACTTCTCGAACTGGATCTGACGGAGCAGGGTAGGAAGAACAGGTCCATATCCCTATCTGTGAGCGATATTTACCGGGGTGCAAGACTGAGGGACGGATTGCTGGGTAGGAAGAACAGGTTCATATCTCTGTTTGAAGCTTCGTCCTTTGGAATGGAGAACCCATGTCATTTACTATTGACTTGTAAAGGTATAAGAGTTTATGACATTTGTTGATATCAGAGTTACCAAAATATTGATCCATTTACAATCCTCTGTTAATGAATCTTTCAATTGAAATTGATAACAAATCGTCTATGTAATTAAAAGGAGTTCCAAAATACATACGCATATAATATAACACCTAGTAGTTGATTTCCTCTATTCAGTTGAAATCCGGTTGGCACATGAGAAGACCCTTTGTTTCTAAGAGGGGAGGATGTTTTTTTTCCCATACAATAAGAGAGTACTATTGAATTTTTAATCAAGCGAGTAAGAATTTGGATACGTCGAATAGCATGCTACCAACTGTGAAGTTTTTTGAAGATCAAAATAAAAAGAGATTTCTTGCAACACTTGTGGGAAGCGTTACATTGGTCACTGTCGCTGGAATGCAGGGGCATGCTTTCTTTGTGAAAATAGTCAGATTTCTTGCGACACTTGTGGGAAGCGTTACATTGGTCATTGTTGCTGGAATGCACGGGCATGCATTCTTTGTGAAGATATTCAGATTTCTTGCGACACTTGTGGGAAGCGTCACATTGGTCATTGTCGCTCGAATGCATGCTTTCTTTGTGGGAATATTAGATATATGGCACATGGCTGTTGTATGCAAAGGGATGATCTAGCTGATTGTACATCAAGCTTTCTGTGCGGGCAGGTTGGACATAGAGCATGAACTTGTTCTATGGGGAGGAATGCCCCTATTGTTTGCATGCCACAAGGTAATGAACAAAGGCAAAAAGCAACTGGAAAAGTTTTCATCGTGACAGAGTCGGATGCTGCAGTTTTTAATGCTTTCGTTGCAGGTGACAATACTATTGCATTGCAATATGTTTTTTGCATTATTTGATCTTGACGCTGCACATTTCTTTATCTATACTGAATTTGCTAAGATGCGTTGCCTGATTTTTTTAATGTGAATTGCGTGTTGATGCTCCCACTGATGTTTTGTAGTTGTTGATCGAGTCTTCAAGTAATGTGTGCCCCAAATTGATAATGAAAAATTGCCTAGTGAAGTTAATTATATAGGATTTTGGTGTTATTTAAGAGAGGGTTTGGTTCATATCACATTATGCTTTTGTTGATTGCGTTTTAAAGAAAGTTACCATTTGCCTTTCAAATTAGCTTGAATTTTCTTTTTCAGGAAATTGTAAAGGCACTTGTCCAATATTGATCTAAGCCTTGCAAGCAAGAGACTATTGAAAATGGACTATTAGGATTATTTGACTTGTCTAAAAGACAAAAGGAAGGGTGTTATAAAGCATTCCTATTATTAGAGTTTCCAGATGTGTTTCCTTAACATCTACCGAGTTTGCCTCCTGATGGAGAGATTGAAGTCTACATTGACTTGATGATCGATACAGTACCTATGCACCGCATCAGATGGTATTTCTAAACTAAAGGAATTGAAAACACAGTTGGAAGAGCTTTTGGATAAGTGTTTCAATAGACCCAATGTTTCATCCTGAAGCAATTGTTCAGTGGAATTGGCCTACTAATGTTATAGATGGGAGAAACTTTCTTTGGTTAACTAACTTCCACAGGCTATTGGTGAAGGGATTCCTTAAAATTGCCAGTCCACTTACTTGCCAAACTCATAAGGGAGTTAAATTTGTTTGATCAGGCCAATGTGGATGCAGTTTCCAAGAATTAAAATGGCAGTTAATTTTGGCTTCGGTATTGATTTTGCGTACATCGACAAGTGGGTTAACAATTTACTATGACACATCTGCATTGCTTGTGTAATGAAAAGCATGAAGATTTTACAGAACATGAAAGCTTGAAATATGCTTTTACTAAAAAGAAGTGAAGATGAGGTAGATGAGATAGTTAAAGCATTTGAAAGATTTTGACCGGTCTATTAATTGCTAGATAGGCAAAGCAAGCATGGTGACGGATGCATTGACTCTTAAGTCTTGTGAAAACATGACAGCTTTACTCACTACTCCAAAATCTATTCTTGAGAATATGAGAAAGTTGGACTTGGAGGCATTGGTTCATTGGCTTGGTTACAATTGACATTAGTTGACATAATATTGCTTGACTTTGGCTTCCCTCTTGTAGCTGCTCTATCCTCTAGTCAACCCTTGTTGTCTCTGCCATTGCTGATAATCTGGAGCTATCTTCTTTCCCTAAATTTTCTTGTGCTCTCTCGCAGACAATGGAGGGTCAGAGAGAACGATTCAGACCTTATTGGACATATTGAGCTGTAACATTATTGATTTTGGTGGCTCTTGAGATGAACACTTGGTAGAATTTACCTACCCATGCATGGCTACATTGGTGGGGGCGTTCTCCTCTGGTATATCCGAACCAAGAGGTTAGGAGTTCGAACCCCCAAGATATGCTCTGTGATTTAAGTGGAGGACCCTGACAGTAGGTTGCTGGGCCAATCTCATTCGAGGTATAGTTGGTGCTTTACTTCCGTAAGGTGAGCTAAGCCGGATCTTTGGCATTAAAAAAAAAAAAAAACACTTGGTAGAATTTTCTCATAATAATAACTATTATTCCCACATTAAATGAATTTTTTTTTTTAAGCGTTGTATGGTTGAAAATGCAGATATCCGATTTTGGGACAATGTTGGTGAAAAGAGACTAGTTGATTCAGAGTTTATTCAACTATCAAAAGAAAGAGGCAGGTTAGTCTGATAGCATCCCAAAACAACATAGAATCGTTATAATAACAATAATAATAATAATAAAACTCAAACCTTAAAAGGCATAATGGAATTGAATTTGGGGATCATGTGTTACTAAAATTTTCTCTTTCCTTACCAAAAAAAAATAAAATTCATTCTCTTGCAAAACGCATTATGAGATTCAGCACACATAATACATAAAGTCCAAGATATGTGAGATCATTCTTGATCTTAGAAAAGATTGGTGAATTTGCTTATAAACACTTTACCGCCAGCTCGATGCGTACACACTTTCATGTGTCAAATTATGGAAATATGTGTCAAATTACGGAAATATGTGTCAAATTCCAAACAACTGCTAGATTTTACATCAAAGGAAATCTTGACTTATGAGAAGCAACTATTCACATTGTCAATAGAAATGATCAAGTGCAGTGACATTGCTCTATTCCTTATGTGCAGATCTAATGGCAAAACCACACCGAAAGAGGGGTTACTTGGGAGTTCAAGGAGGATGCAAAGTGCGAACACCCTTATTTCAGGTAAGGCCCAAAAATGATTTTAGTGCGTTAACGAGTTCAATTTGATATATTAAATGGTGATCGGCATTGTCTTGATTGCCTTAAAATTAATCGGAATTGCCTCATTTTTTGCTTTGATGAGTGAACCATATACCAATTTATCTAATGTATATTTCTTTGAGAAGCAACACGCATGATGAAATAAAATAAAAAAAACATGAAATCCTAGTTATCATTACAAAATATAGCTAAGTTGATTAGATGTCAATCTAAAATCTATTTATTTTTTCTTTTTGGGTGAAGCAACACCTATGCAATATTTTTCCTTTTAACCTTTAATATCATTTAATTATCCAATACGGGCTGTTATAATATTGTCTAACATCATTTATTTGTGGACACATTTTTTGTATTGTATTTTCTAAATGGAGTCGTGTAACTGGGTCATATCTTTAACTTTGTTTGTTTCAATAATTTTTCATTGGAGTTCTGAACAAAAAAGGATAAATAGTATAAAGAAAGGTACCGTTAAAAATTCTTTTCCCCCCAAAAAAACCTCCGGTGTGATTAGTGCAGAAACAGTCCCAATATTCGAAATAAGTTCTATCCTTTTTTCTACGATTTTTAATCTACCATATATGCTATAAATAGCTTTTAAAACAAAGGCAGACTTCGTTTTGCAACCAACGGTGCTTTGTGTTGGCTGAAATCAATAATATGGAGGACTTTTTCGTGAAAATGATCGTCAATTTGTCATTTACTAATATTAGTTAATTATTAATATTTTTAATATTAACAATAGTTTTTATATAAATATTTTCGTCATCAAGAAAAATATTTTGCACCGATCAATTTTGTAAGCTGTCATATATAGGAGAGTCTTTTCTGAATTGTTGATTTTTCGGGCAAGGTGCTCACTCCAAAGATTCATTTGATGACAAAATTATCCTATCTTCGGAACGATATAGTTCATGAGATATGACATGATGATGATGCGGAAAAGCGAGAGGGGACTAGAAATATTCTCAAATATCTTTTACAAATTATATGTTAATCTGCACCATTTTTTGACATGCCTCCCGTGTGACCCCCAAGTCATACGGCTATCATCTTCCGGGAAGATGCACGCAAGACTCTGCAATAATCTTTTCAGACGATGTGAATGCGTGATAACTAATCAGAAAATGATAAGAGGGCTTACAAGTTAGAAAATTAGATAGAACCCATCTTCCATCTTCCAAGAAGGTGTCCCCCGTAGACCCCATGCCTCAGTACGTTTGCTTCGGGCATTGGCTTAAAAGAGCAGAAACCGCTGCGATGCTTCCGGAGCTTCCGTTCACTCTTTTTTTTTTTTTGGTTCAAAAGCCATCCCTTCCTTTGCTCTACCCATATTGTCTCTCGACTCCATTGTTGGAAATTCGGGGCTCTCTTCTTTTTTTCCTAAATCTTTCTTGTGCTCTCCCTCGTACAGATGGATGGTCATATTACATCGACATTAGACCGAATGGATTAATTGGCCTACATCACTTATTTATCTTGGTGAAATCTCTTGCAAATTAATCTCGCGAAAAAGGAATGTACCATATTCCTAACATTACGAGTAGATAGAAATATTCTCTATGCTTGGGGGCGAATAAGCAGATGGATTTGTCTTTTAGATTTTAAACGACCACTTTGCAGTCATGTCAACTGCATGAGACTTCCAATTTGAATGTTATGATTGGATACTTTGGCTCTGAAATCTATCTGCTGTTCTGTCCCAAATTGGATAGCGATTTCTCCTTTTTCCGTATGGCTCATCGGGTTGCCGTATGTTTGTATGGCAGCGAACAGGGGAGAGAGCTAAAGAAAGCTCCTTCCTCCGATCATGTTAGTATGTCTGGTCCCTGTACCTTAGTAGGATCTGATTTGTTTTTCATGTTCATGCCATTTTGTATCGCATGAAGTTTCACAAACCATCGAGTTGGTGTTCTGTGATTGTTTTTCACCTTCCTTTAAAAAATCAGGTATAGAATTTTTCTCGAAATCTCTATACTGCACCTAGGTCACCAAGCTGTTTTCCCAAAAACATTTATTTTCCTCTACGATGCACTAGTAAATCAATTTGTTGGGATTTGTTTATTTTACCCGCCACTAGTATTATCTTTTAATGTTGTTTTCTGGCAATACTTATTTAATGGCTTCTGAAGTAAAACAACTTTCTTTTATATCTGAACTTGATTTTCTTTTACATGACGTCAAAATGTCCTCTCTCTCTCTCTCTCTCTCTCTCTCTCTCTCTCTCTCTCTCTCTATGGTTTCCATTTCTTTGTTTCGACTGAAAACGTTATAATTTTCTTCGCCATGTATGACCTTGAAAAACCGGTGAAATGAGAACTTGCACTGAAATAATTGCATTGTAAGAATTGTGGAAACTCTGATTTTCTTAACACGCGACTCAATAGTTTTTGGAAATTCTGCATCTCTACGCCGTATTCATTGGTAGTTCATGCCATGTGATATGACGATGAAGCAGAAAAGCCAGAGGGCCAGAAATATTCTCAAACATCCTTTACAAATTATATGTAAATCAGCAACTGCACAGGGCGTCGTCCAGTTTCTGACATGACAGCGCCTTGTTTGGGGGGAAAATATGCCACCCATATGACCCAAAGTCGCTTGGCTATCTTCCAAGAAAGGTGTATGCAAGACCCTCGACGACCATCCCACGCGTTGTCTGGCTCGGACATTAATACAAGGTAAGTTCATGCCGTGGAAGTAGGTGATTATAAAGCAAAGAAGGACAGCAGAGCCTAAAAAAAATTTAAAATGAACAAAAACCACCTTCTAAGAAAGTGTCCCGCGTAGACCCCATTACCTTTACTCAAGACTTCTGCTCCGGGAATCGACTTAAAATCCTACTTTTATTCACCCCCGCGGTCATTCCTCCCTTCACTCGGCCTACTTTGTCTCTTAGTTCCATTGTGGAATTAATCTCTCGTCGCAATGTTTCCTTGCAAAACATGGCAAAACATAAAAGAGATGGGGAAGCTTCGTGAAGTTCCAGCGAGCATATTCTATGACAGATATGTTAGCTTCGTGTCTAATCTTTGAAGGAGTTCAAAAAAAGCATTATGTACTAAACTCATATGGTATAGCTTTTCATCCGTAGACAAATTTAACAATTAGAGAGAATGATTCAAACCTTCAAGTGCATTTTGAGATCCTGCGTTATTGAAGCTTTATAATGTTGAAAAAGCAAAACTCCTATTTGTTGGGATAGTGTTGGTGAAAAGAGGCTAACTAGCAAGAATTTATTTGAAAATCAGGAAAAAAGAAAGAAAAGAAAGTTAGGTTGTTGAAGAGTGTCTCATAATAGCACAGAATTGTGAGAAAAGCTACACGTACTTTAAAAGGCGCAGAGTGAAATTTAGCATGGAAGATCACATGTTCTTGAAATTTTCTCCTATAAATGGCACTTTGAGATTTAATATGCGTGGCAAATTAAGTCCAAGTACGTCAAATCATTGTTGATATTAAAGAAAATTGGCAATGCTGTTTATAAACTTGCTTTGCCATTAGCTTTATGTGGCGTAGATAATCTGTTTTGTATATTTTTATTGTAGAAATATATGCCAAATCTTGAACATGTGTTAGATTTTACACATTTGAGTTTGTAGGATGACTTGACTTATGAGGAACAACCTATTGACATTGTTGATAGAAACGATCAAGTGCAGCGATGCCAAACAATTCCCAAAACCACACTAAGAGAGGCCATTTGAGAATTCGAGGAGGATGCAATAAGCTAATAACTTCATTTATTTGAAAGTTGAGGTAAGGCGCAAAAATATTTTTAGTGCGTTCACATATTCTGTTGGATACATTAAATGTTGATTGGCATTTCTTTCCAATTTATAGGAACTACCTCTTTTTTCTTTGCTCCAATGAGTTCAAACGCATACCAATTTAACTTACAGGTCTTAGAGAAGAAACACTAGTGATAAAATCAAGAAACATGAAGCTTTAGTTATCATTACCAGATGTAGCTAGTTGCTTAGATGACAATTTAATATTTATCTATCTCATCTTTTTTGGTGAAGCAGCAACTACGAAATATTTTTCTTTTATAAATTTTGAAAAAGTAGGTGACTTTTTCGTTGATTTTTTATTCATTATTGTTATTTTATTTTATTCATTTATTTGTAAAATCCGGGAAAATATACTTTACTGTGAGGTATTTCCTCAAGACTCATCAAAATCAATATGATACTGAAACTCCTTCAAAAAATTACGGTAATTCTCAATTCAAATTAATTCACATCAATTATAAAGTGATAAGAATTACCTCCATCAACTATAGAATGACAAGGATTATCTTTGATAATCTGTCTAATCATGTCTGAATCATTATAGAATCTATATTAACGGCTAACAGGCCCTTGATTCTATTTTACTTTTTGTGAACATTTAATTTTCAAATAATTTCGATATTTAAAAATAATATCGTTATAATCATCTGTAATTATGCATTAGCCATATTTATTTATGGAATATGGGAAACTGTGTGCTAATTTTTATATATGAAATTATCGCTTTTTCCATATTTTCTAATTTGTTATGCAATTTCTTAATATTTTTACTAATTCGTCACAACGTCTAACCATTCTAATAACCCTGTAGCATCGTTTATTTTTCCACTTTGGGCTTTCATCTCATGTATGATTTTTTTAATGATAGTCTAACATCATTTATGTAATTTTTTTAATGATAGTCTAACATCATTTATGTATGGAAATATTTTTTTAATTGTATTTCTAAATGAAGTTTCATTCAATTTTCATTTGAGTTTCGAAACAGAAAGGATAAATAGTCTAAAACTATCTCCGATAGACTAGATAATTGTCAGAGTCTCAACTAGTTCTTAACTCGAAATAAACGCGGCCAAAGTACGGCACGTTTTTCTGGCCAAAAAGAAAAAAGAAGAACAAAGTACGGTACCTTTTTTTCGAGAAGCCGGATACAGGTTTCGTGATAATTTGTACCATTTTCCCATGATTTTTAATCTACCTTGAAAAGGGGTTCTCCAATGAGTAGGCTTTACAATAAAGGAGAAATTTCCGTTTTTCATATTACTTAAAATTATAGATTAACGAAAATATTGCATCATCCACAATAATCTACGTCCAAGCATTTTCATCGTCAATAAAATTATCATTCACCGATTCATTTTTGAGCGATTAACTTTAAGAAATTTTTTCCATGAATTATAGCTTTTTGAATGCACCCAAAATTCCTTTGATCGCAGAAGATTATGAAACAGATTAGTTAATGAGGATTGGAAATAGTCTCAAAAATATTTCACAGATCGTATTTTATCAGCAAAGCACAAGGCGCCAAACTAGCTTTTGACATGAAGGCGAGCGACCTTTCTTCGGAGGGAAGAATGCCTCCAATGAGACCCCAAGACTTCGGTTGTCTTCCAAGAAGTTGTATGCAAGACTCTTGATGATCGTTCTATCGTTTGCCCACCTCGGATAAGGCAAGTTCATGCCGTGTGTATAAGTGATTATAAAGCAGAAAAGGTGAAGAGGACTTGATCATTTTCAATTAACTAAAGCCATATTTTCCAGGAAAGTGTTCCCCTTCGACCAAAAAAAAAAAAAAAAAAAAGGAAATTGTTCTCCGGTCGACCCCATGCCTTAAGACCTTTGCTCCGTTCACGGATTGCAAAATCTATATATACTCACTTTACCATTGGCAATCTGTCTTGCAGCCGTTCCTTTCTTTACTTTGCCTCCTTTGTCTCTCAATTCCATTGTTGACTTAATTTCTTGTTGCGGTGTTCATTCAGAGAATTATCAGCAAGTTTTTACCAGGTGAGACTGGGTGCATTTGGGAACTGTCTTCCCAAAGCCCCTTGGGCATGTAAAGCCAAATACTTCATGTTTGGCAATTTTTTTTTTACTTGCCTTCATCAAATGCAAGCCCTCAGAAGGTTGAAAGCCAAAGATAGGTTGGGGGCTGCTTTGGGCTTTCTTAGTATGCTGGCCTTCAAGGGTAGTGAAACTCAAAATTCTCCTAGCTAATATATTGTTTTTTTAGTTTTATCCTCGATAATTGTTCATCATCTTCATCTTCTTCCCTTCTCTCTACTAAGCATGACCAGCATCTACGTGTGGTTGCCAGTGAAGGATAGGCGGTCCGACGAAAGGTAGGCGATTCGGCGAAGGGCAAGTGGTCCAACTAGGATCTCACGACCCTTCGACGAGGGTTGCCGAGTGGAGGACGCGGTGCGGCGAGGGTTACGGCGACCCAGATTTGGTTGGGCAATCTTGGTCGCGGCGACTAGATCGAGCGTTGCGACCTAGATCGAGCGGTCCTGACGACCTTTGCACGGAGGTTGTAGCGTGGCAGGTCGCACAACTGTTTGGTGAGGGTCACCGCGTCCTCCGCACGACGACCCTAGCTGGACGCCTGCCCCTTGCCAAACGGCCTACCCTTCACCGGTGGTCACTGGCCAAGCCCTTGGCTGGCTAGCTCTCCTTCTCCTTCTTCTTTTTTTTAATAACAAAAGTCTTTTGTAAATTTAATTTGCTCAAAGGTACTTCACAATGGACTTTCACAAATATGATTTACCAAACACAATTTACATCATGAAAAACTCATTTAACTAAAAGACCTTTGCATTTTCTCAAGAAATTTCCTCGAAAGCCTCCCAGACACACCCTTAGATTGGGCAAATTATCCAAAAAGTCCTAAGCCTATTATATTTTTGCTAATTTAAACTTAAACTTTTCAATTATATCAATTTTCCTAAATCTTTCAAAATTTTGTCAATTGAGTCCATTTGGCCAATTTTCTAGCATCCTATACATCAAATTCGTCTTGCAATTGTTTTCCACGTGTTAACACCTATGCCATTTAACGGGAGGATGAATTTGGGTTTTCAGGAGATGAAAATTAGTTTAGGATAAATATGTCATGGATTCCAATTTGAGCCTTTTGTGAAACATGGGATAAATCTATCAAGGTTATCAAGTCTGGATTTTAATAGTATTAACTTTTTTGTTTGTATTGTTGATTTCCTCCTTTGTTCATGTCCTTGACACATTCGAACTTTCTCAAATTGCTCATATAATTGATTCATTAGCTAGTGAAATGATGGTTATTATAGGAAAAAGCACCCTCTTTCGAATGGCTGTGCGCTTCTTTTCTTTCGCTAGAGTCGTTTCATTTTCATTCTTCCCTTGCATATCGAATACCAAATAACAGTTAACGCTCTAAACTACTGAGGTACTCAATTACCCGATAAAGGTCAAAATATAAATGCTGAAAGCAAAAATAATTTGTACCTGGAATACTAATTGACAACGTTTTGATCATTATTTTCTCAGAAGTCTAACAATGGATGTCATCAAACTTCTGGATGTCATCACAATTCTGAGTGCCACCTACGGTATACTCCAAACGGTCGGAAAGGTCAGAGGACTCCGAGAGAAGATGGATGCCCTGGAACTGAATATGAGAATGGTGTCGGCCCAGAAGGCTGACATAAGTGACCAACTAGAGCAGGAAGAAAGGAGACCGCTGAAGAAAAGGAAGAGGGAAGTTGACGTGTGGATGCGTTATGTAGAATCTGTGCAGGATCAAGTCCGCGACTTAAAACGAAAAGTGAAAGAGGAGCCTTTCATGTCTCGTCTCAACTTGGAGAATCAGGTGTGTGCCCTTGCGACTCAAGTGGACAAATTGCACGAGAGGGGTAGATTTGATAAACTCACGCTGGATGTGCAACCGGCTGGAGTCGGGCACAACCTCTCCCGCGAAGAACATGGTGCAAGATCGCAGGAGATTTGACAGTGAACTGTAGGTTAGAGGAATCCTCTGAAAGGGTAGAAGTACGACCTCCTCTTACTCTTTTCACTTCGGCATGTCTAGATATCCTGCGTACGTTTTCTTCTCTCTTGCTCTCTCTTTCCTGTTAATGTAAGGAGATGCTCCCGCTATCTCGATCGTGCAAAATAAAAGAACAACATAAAATGTTGCTCTTTTCTTTCGTAAGACAACCCTGCGCTTTTTTGTCTTTTTATGTTGGTATATTAATGCGTGCTCCTCCTTCATGTATGTACTTGATACGACCCTTCAAGCGCTTTTAACCTAAAAGCTCTAACGACTTATTCCGACATAAACAAAAAGAAAAAGGGTTTTGCATGTAATCTACAAAGAGTGATCGTACATCCTCCGAAGAAAACAAGCTGAAAGTGGTCTCAGTGCCACTCGATTGCATCCATGTAATTAACAAAAAAGAATTGGGTGGTATTTTAAAGTCTCATTTGGAAGCATTTCGGATCTGGAGAACCAATCATTTTCCAATCTACAGTCGTTTTCGTTGAAAGCAGCCAAAGGTGCGACCACGTTCCTCAACATTCACACGTAAATCAGCACTTATCTTGACTCCATGCGCCGCAGAGAACAAGAACCTTCTATCAAAATGTATTTTACCATCTGCCGCCAGATGTTGGTAAGCCCTTTATTCTGTAGACCATCCAGACGAGTGAATAACTCTACGTTACCTAACGAAGCACAGCACCACACTAGATCAGTAATCCGTGTCTCATATATTCTCTCACCCTCGAGCTGAACAGGGCTAACTAACTTTGACCAAAAGATGATGCCTGACATCTGTAACTTACAAGAAAATATTGAACAAAAATAAGAAAATTTCCACCAAACCAGGACAAGTTCTTTTCGTGCATAAATGATTCTATTTTCTCACATCTTCGGAGTATCCACCCGCGAGCCTCATGATCAACCTTTGTCGCCTGTTTAAGTTATAAAAAAGAAAAAGAAAAAGGGGCAATGCAATCAGAATGCCAGAAAAAGAAACGGCTTGTTTTTGTTCTATTACCAATAACCCGTCCGAACTCCACTCGTCATCCTACATTGACAACTATCTTAGTAGATCATCCTTCATCAATAACATCGTTGGCCGCATAACACCAATTTGCGGTTGTACTTAGTGATTGCTCTATCGACATGTCAATATAAACTCCACACCGATCCATAAGGCTATAGTTATTTTTTTAGTGTCAACACTAAATGACGTAAAATTGCAAGTCATCTTCTTTCAATAATTTAAAAGCTAGATCCGATACAAAAAGTGAATCCTTTGATTGACCGGTAACACATACCACGTCATTTGGTCTCTCTCTCTCTCTTTTTGGTCTTTCGATTTATGTCCTCCTTTGTTAATCTCTTTTGACACATTTGAACTATCTCAAATTGCTCATATGATTGATTCGATAGCAGTGAAACGATGCTTTCCGAACAAAAAAGCAATCTACATGGAATGGGTTCGTTGCCTCAAGTTATGCTAAAGCTTTTCCACCTTTCCTTCGATTTTCTTATATCAAACAGTACCTTGTTTTCAGTCCACAAGTCAATTTTGAGGATAATTTCGCTTGTTTTCCTCTAAAAGCTGATCTAGAAAAGATAAGACTTTTGTACATGGGGATTATGGCAAGTGATAATTTACACCACCACATGAAGACTACCGCATGCGGAGTCAGCCACCCACGTTGCGATTTGCACCTTATCATGGTCCTTTCATCGAGTTAGTGGGGGGTAGCTCATGGGCTTGGATTTTCTCAACGAAGGAAGGACAAGTCCTTTGCACGTTCCAAATCATGCCAATTGCTTCTTTGCCTCAAAATTATAGCAGCGTCTAAAGCGAATTACGTTGTTGTTTACTTCCCCGCAGGTTTTCCCCTAGCAAATCAGCGCTTCTTTTCTTGCTCCAGAGTGCTTCCAGTTTCATTCTTGTCTTGCACGTCGGATACTAATTAACAATTAACCCTCGAAGATAGTGAGGCACTCAATTATCCGATATAAGTCAAAATGTAAATGCTGAAAGCTAAAAGGTTTTATATTTAAAACGCTAATTGACGACATTTTTCCCCTAATGCTCTCAGCAGTCTTACAGTGGATGTCAACAAAATTCAGGGAGTCGCCAACATACCATCATTCTTGTTCAAAAGGTCAGCAAGGTCAATGGAGTCAAAGCGAAGATGGATTCGCTAGAAATGAGTATGGGAATGGTGTCAGCCAGGAAGGCCAGCATAAGTTTCCAATTAGAGCAGAAGGAGAGGAGACCGGGAAAGACGAGGAAGACAGAAGTTGAGTTGAGGATGCAAAGTGTAGGGTCGGTGGAGGATCAAGTCCACGAGCTAGGACGAAAAGTCAAAGAGGGGAGGCGTTTCTTTTCTCATCTCATGTTGGCGGATCGGGTGAGTGGCCTTGCGACTTAAGTGGACAAATTGCACGAGAAGGGTACATTCTGATTCGAGGGCTTCTTGTTTATGTCCGGCCCAAATGTTCTTTTAAGCTATTGTGAAGCTTCTCAGTTGTGACATGTTTGAATGCACCTGGGATCAACACTTCTTCCATTTTTTTTTTTTTTAAGGAAACATGATACAAATGATCTTTGAAATTTGGCCTCACGTATAATGTGGTTTTTAAATTTTTTATTTATCCAGTATGATTCTTGGACTTTTGGTAAATATTCAATTTAATCTTAAATTTAAATTAATAGAATGAAAATATTGAACATTTTTATATAACTCAAGAACTAATTTGAACATGATTGCATTGAATATATTAAAATTTTTAGAGACCACATTGTGCATTATGTCAAATTTTATAGATCAACTGTGTCATTATCCTTTTTTTTTTTTTTTTTGCTAACCTTCCTTTTATCTGACTTTCGGAGTATAAACTATATGCAATAATCAAATGACTCTCTTTCAACTCTCGTTCTCACACTCCTGCTGCTCTCCTTCCTCAACCCCATCTCTTGGAAAAGTGAAACAGATTTTTGAGAAAGAAAATTACTTCATAATTAACAATGGTGACGGTAGAGAAGATCTGCGTGCTCCTCCTTTGTATGTGTACTTGATAGAACTCTTCAAGAACTTCTAATCTAATAGCGCGAACGGCTTATCCCTACATAAACTGCCGGAAAATGGGTTTTGCACATTATCTACAAGAATGCTCATACATCCTCCGATGAAAACAAGCCGAACGTGGTCCGAATACCCCTCGATGGCATCCATATAATTAACAACAACAACAACGGGGTCAATTTTTATTGTCTCATCGGGAAGCATTTCGGATTCTATAATCGGAGAACCAATCATTTTCCAATATAAAATCATTTCCTTGAAAGCAGCCAAAGGGACGACCACGTTCGGCAACATTCATGCATACGTCAGCAATTATGTTGACTCTATGCTCTGCAGAGAAACAGAACCTACCGTCAAAAGGTATTACCATCTGCCACAAGATGTTTGTGCGGCCTGTATAATGTAGATCATCCGGGCGAGTAAATTACTCAAGATCACATTACACAGCAAAGCTCCATACAAAAATCAGTGCTCCGTGTCTGACGAATTCTCTCACTCCCGAGCTAAACAAGGTTATTAACTTCGACCAAGATGAAGTCTGACATCTGTAACTAGCAAGTACATATTAACCATAGGAAAAAAAAAAACGAGAAAATCCCACCAACCTACGACAATTTCATGCATCAATGATTCTATTTTCTCAACATCTTCTGGAGTATCAACACCACGAGCGCCATGATCTACCTTTATCACCTGTTTAAGTTCCAAAAAAAAAGAAAAAAGAGCTGTTCAATCAGAATGCCAGAAAAAGAAACGGCTTGCTTTGCATTCTACTAGCAGTGACCCGGCTCGGATTAAGTAATGTTAGTATACAAATTCTCGTGTCGGACAAAGGGATCTTGATAGAGTCAAGTGGAGAGGTGATTGAAGTTTTGGCCAGAAAGGTATTTATCTTCTTTTCTTTTGGTCCAAAGAAAAGTACTTATCTTGAAGATGAAGATTTCCTCCTCATTTGAGCCTCACATTGCATGAGCTAATCCACAAAAATAGAGAATTTGAACCAAATACCTTATTTTGGCCCCAAAAAAATCCTGCCAATTTGTTACATGATCTTCATAACTACGAAACTTTTACTCCCTTGCATTTTTCAAGCAGCTCGAAAATTTAACCAATGAAGAGAGAAAGGAAAACGTCCAGTATACCTTCATTTTAAAACCATTCTCAACAACTTTTCGCTGTTCTAGATCCTCTTCAAGCTGGAGTGGAGAAGGCTGAAGCTCTTCATACATCTTTAGAAACTTTGAATCATAGCTCTGAGAGAGGTCCGAAACAAAGATGCACTAAGATCCACGTCGGACACTGGTCCTCACCAAAATGCAAGAAGAAAACTGAAAATCTACCTGCATTCCAAGATCAAGCAAACAGGGAAACTGTGGATTGACTTTCCTGACCTGTTTCATTTGGGGAGATGGGTGCTACCGTGACATACAATTACACATACGGAGAATTCCAAGAAATAGAGAAACGAGTGCAGAATCAGTACATAAAGTCATAGTCATAGTAGTGCATATGGGTGAAACCGAGATAAATTGAAACTCGTTATGCCAAATTAATCACTTAGAGAAGTAAATGGCATAGCTACGATTGTCCCCAATAATTAAACACGATTTAGATCAAATGCATCTTCAGGATTTAAGGAATAACTGCAGTGCTAAAAACTGCATATGGGGCAGCCTGCAAACACCGTAAGGGCAACTGAGTGCAGATACATAGAAGAAGATGCTATATCTCTTAAAGTGACCCTTGAAGAAACAATGCAGCTTCAAGAAATCAGAAGTTTGACCATCCACTTGCAGTGACATGGGAAGAGTTAGAAGAGGAAAACTTCACTTATCGACAAAGAATCAATTTAAGCAGGCGGCAACAAACTTCCATAAGAAATAGTAGCAATAAGACAAGTCATTTTACCTAGAGATTCACAACCCCAAACTCTCTTTCTGCTGCTTCATTTTCTTGAGCATACTCTGTTATTCAAATTCCAAAGAATGAATGAGAGGCAAATCCAATGATCAATGACTAGTTCTGCCGATAGACCTGCCAAATTGAGAGTCCCGTTTCGTGCAAGCACATACCAAATCTACGTGCTGACTGATGTTTTGTGGTGTCTTAGATATAACTGATACCTATGCCTAAATCTGATGACCGAATAAGGCAGGGTGCCATACTAGTAGAGTGGCCCTACTTTTGCAACCTGTTCTGGCAACCCCCTTAGCACATTTTCCTCTGCATTATGACATGATATTGTTAAACTGCGTTCAATCAGAATAATAAATGGATGAATCTCAAGATTAAGGAGGGAAAAAGGAGAGTGAATAGTGTTTAAAATATACAGTATAATTTCGATAAAGTAAATCTTAAACTAGGGAAAGTTCTGAATGTATTACACTTTTGTTGATTCAGTCTAAAACCTTTTCAATTTTACCAATTGAATTCCAAACATTTTCACATTATACTAATTGAGTCCAGCCGGTCAATTTTTGCTAAAAATCGCTGACGTAGACGTTAGTCATCTTACGTGACATGGCTGGCACTGATATGGACATTTTTAAAAAATATTGTAGTATTTTTTGAATTCTTGTTTTTTCTAACCCTAGGTAGGCGAGGGCTGCAACTTTCACCCTTTGACATTGTTTTACATCTGCGATGATTCATTAATGTCAAAATTTTAAAATAACAGGTCACTGACTTTGTTTTACATTTTTGCTGACATTTAATTTTCAGACGTAAACATTTAAAGAGTTGTGTACAATTATGCATTTAATCATAAGAGCCATAACTAATCAGAGATTTAGTCATGTCTACCTATGAAATATGGAAAATTATATAATATGTTGACAATATACTTTTCCTTTATATACAATGTATGAAATTGACGTTTTTGTGTTTTATATTCATTATTTTTGTTAAACGTTAACTTTGTAAAAACTACTTTTAACTATTCTAATAATCCTCTAATATCATTTACTTGTCAAATATAGGCTATCGTACTATATATAGTTTTTCAAATCATCTAATATCGTTTATTTGTTGAAATATCTTTCATATTGTATTTTCTAAGCGTATTGTAATGGGATTGTACATATAATTTTGCTTGTTTTGATAAATTTCTTTCGAATTCCAAAATAGAAAAGATAAATACTCTAAAACTATCTTATAGAGACTAGATGTATGTCGGAGCAACTACTGTGTCTTAACAAGTTCCTAACATGAAAACCAACAGGACCAGAATAAGGTGCCGGTAGCAGTTCTTCACTCACCTAAAAGGCCTTCGATGGAGTAAGGCGAATTTGAGATTCGTGATAAGTTCTATCGTTTTCATACAATCTTGCAAAATGCAATAAGTAGGTTTTCCGAAGAAGGAGATATTTTGTTTTCCAAATAACAGTGTGCTTGTTTCACTGAAAATCAATTACTTGGAAAATATCTTCTTAAAAATGATAATTTGTAATATTTTTGTTATTGATGATAATTTTTTTCTAAAACATTTTCATTTTGATAATTTTTTTTTTTTGCTGATTTCATTGTTGTAAGTGATACAAGTAATAATTTTAGGAAAAATCTTTTCCAAAACCATTTATCTTTTGCGAAACAAACTAATTTTGAAAATCCATTTAAATACATAATGTTAAAATATCATAATATTATATCATGTTTTCATTTAACCGTTTAAGGTTTTAAAATAGTTAGTAATAGTTCCATAAAATTTAAATTCAAATCTTTCTAGGTCCCTACTCCCTTAACATATATTCCATGCCTAGATTGAGGCCGATATCTAGCTTCTATGTAAGGGGGAGTATTGAAATTTTCAAATCTCTTCAAATCTTGTATTTGTTTCCCTTTGTATATATTTCCACACTCTTTTGAAATATATCTCCATACTCAGTCTTAAGCCAAAATATAATCTATGCATGAGGGTAGTGCTAATATTTCATTTAAGAATTTAACTTATTTGAATAGTTAGCAGGCGGTTCTACAAAATTTTGCAAAAATTATCCTATCTTCCAGAGACGTTGTTTAATGCAATGTGCTTATCAACACAACGCACAAGGCATCAAGTAGTTATCGACATGAAAGCGACCAAAAAATGCATCCAAAACGACCCGAAGACTTTGGTTATTTCCAAGGTGTATGCAAGACTCTTGATTTAATTTCTCAACGAAGAAGGAACATGTATTTGGGACCTTCCAATTTGCCAATTGCCTCTTTGCTTCAAACTATAGCAGTGTCGAAAGCGAATTAAGTTGTCGTCTTCTAATCCCCGCGGGTTTTCCCCTTGCAAACTCCACCCAAGACAAACCCAAATCATAGCTGTATGCTTCTTTTCGTTCTCTAGAGTCCTTCCATTTTCATTCTTATCTCGCACCTCGAATACTAATTAACAATTACAACTCAAAAGTACTGATCTGCCGAAATATTGGATAAAAAGCAAAATGTAAATGCTGACAGCTAAAAGGTTTTGTACCTGGAATACTAATTGACAATATTTTTCCCCTGGAGCTCTCGGCCGTCTTGCAATGGATGTCAGCAATGTCCTGGGAATCGCCATCGGTGCCATAAGTCTTGTTCAAAAGGTCAGCGAGGTCCGTGGAGTCAAAGCGAAGATGGATGCGCTGGAAATGAATGTGGGGATGGTATCAGCCAGGAAGGCTGACATAAGTTTGCAACTAGAGCAGGAAGAGAGGAGACCGGGAAAGAAAAGGAAGAAAGAAGTTGAGTTGTGGATGCAAAGTGTCGGATCGCTGGAGGAACAAGTCCACGACTTGGGACGCAAAGTTAAAGCGGGGCATTTCTTTTCTCATCTCATGTTGAAGGATCAGGTGAGTGAACTTGCGACTGAAGTGGAAAAACTGAACGAGAAAGGTAAATTCGATAATGGTCTCACGCTAAATGTGAAACCGGCCCATGGCTATGAACTGCAGCTACGTGAACTAGTGAGACAAGCATCTTTTTGCAGAAACTTGAGGTGCTGAGTCGCTTGAGATTTAAGCCACCTTCGTGGCTTTCTTCGACGCTGATGGAACTTCGGCAACTCAGGCAGATTAGATGGCCAAGAAGTGGAAGGTTGGATGGTGCCTGTTAGGTCACTTCATCGCAAGAAGGCATTGTTGGTTAGAGGATTCCTCTGGATGGGTTAGAAGCGCAGGCTTATTCTTCCCTCTTCGCTTCGGTATGTCTGGATATCTTCCATATTATTTCTTCTCTTTATTTGGGTATACTAATGTAAGGAGAGATTTCCCCCCTAATTTGATCGTGTAACATAGGAAGACAATATCAAATCTTGCACTTTTCTTTCATAAGACAAGGGATAGTTAAATCAAATATTATCAATACCCTCTCTTCACATCATTTCCACTTGACACAATGCTTGACAAGAGATTTCGGTTTTCAATCTTTTTCGTTATTCTATCATTGCATCACTTTGACAAGTTTGATGTATGAATCAGGACACCTGGACCAAAGGGTTTATTTCTTCATTTTCTTTTTATGGGTGGAGAGTTTCTTGATGGCATTTTTATGGACTTAGCTTGCTTGAAAGTTCATGAATCCGTCGAATAACTTTTTTCTTTGCTAATTCATTGTTCGAATCGAGGTGCTTTTTATTAATTTCCCTGTGCTCTTTTAAGTTATTGTGAAACTCCTTAACTGTAAGATGTTATTTTAATCTTTCTTCTATCTGACTTCTGAAGAAAAAACCATATGCAATAATCAAATCACACTTTCAACTCTCGTTCTTGCACACCTTCTGCTCTCCTTGTCCAACCCCATCTCTCGGAGAAGTGGAACAGATTTTCGATGAAGAAATTACTTCTTCATAATTAACAACGGTGACGGTGGAGAAGATCTGCATGCTCCTCCTTTATACGTGTATTTGATATAACTCTTAAAGAACTTCTAATCTAACGGCTCTAACGACACATTCCAACATAGACAGCAAGAAAAAGGGTTTTGCATAATATCAACGAGAGTGATCATACATCCTCCGACGTAATAAAGCCGAACGTGGCCCGAATACCACTCGATGGCATCCACGGGAATTAACAACAACAATGGGGTCAATTTTTATAGTCTCATTGGGAAGCATTTCGAATTCTACAATCGGAGAAGTGATCATTTCCCAATCTACAATCATTTCCTCAAAAGGAGCCAAAGTTACGACCACCTTTTACCACATTCGCGCACTCGTTAGCACTTAGGTTGACTCCATGCGCTGCAGAGGACCAGAATCTACCATCGAAAGGTGGTACCCTCTGCCACAAGATGTTTGTGCGTCCTGTATTTTGTAGACCATCCGGATGAGTACGTAAGTCAAGATTACCTTACGAAGCAAAGCACCATACAAAATAAGTGCTCCGTGTCTCATGAATTCTCTCACAGTCGAACTAAACAAAGATGCATTGGAGTGATGCATCTTTTGAATGCATCTTTGTTCCAAGAGTCTCTAAGCTAATACGAAACTCCTCTCTTTCTTCTGCTTCATTTTCTCGAGCATACCTCTGTCATCCAAATTCCAAAGTACGCATGAGATGCACATCCAATGATGAATAATGACCCGTTCTGTGCATGGACCATCTAATTTTCTAGACTGGTTTTGCACAGACACATGAAGTTATCTATTGACACCAGAATTTTTGTCAACAATTCAAGCGCCTAGTGTTATAAAGAGTACAAGATTAGAAAATAGCCAAAAAGAAGAAGAAGATCGAAATAGAATAATAGATGATGGCTAAATTAAAAGATAAAATAATTAGAAATGAATTAGAAAAATGATGGGGGCCCTTTTCTGGTTCTTGGGCCAGAATTTCATGGTTCACAACACGACAAAATTTCGTTTAACCCATCAAAGCCCGTCAGCCAGTGGCCTCCAGCCTCTTTCATCCAGCAACTAGGCCCAAGAAACTGCAGCCCTAACCAGCCCAGTCTACACACTAATACTCCAGCCCATTATACATACGGCCCATGAAAAGAGACGAGCCCATTGGTTAAAGCCTGGCCTCTCTCTTCCCTTTTCCATCTCTCTCGTTCGCTCTATGGACGTCCTCAAGCAACGCGAACGCAAGCATGAGAGCGTGGGGAGGATGCGAGTGACCATTTTAATAAATCTTTCAACCGCCCAATACTTACTAGGGAGCCCCTTTGGGGGCTGCATGTTTTTGTTTCTCGGATCTGTTTAAAAACAGATTTTGTGTTTTTTTGTTCCCGGGAACAAAAAAAGAACAGAAATGAG
Organism: Eucalyptus camaldulensis; assembly: GCA_019915185.1. Taxonomy (NCBI): domain Eukaryota; kingdom Viridiplantae; phylum Streptophyta; class Magnoliopsida; order Myrtales; family Myrtaceae; genus Eucalyptus; species Eucalyptus camaldulensis. The sequence goes on from JAHSVA010000006.1 coordinate 10,144,665, forward strand.
AGAAAAAAAATTATTTCTTGTTCCAAAAACGATTTTGAAGAAACGATTTTTTGTTCCTTATTTCTTCTTCTCTCTTTTCTTCTTCTTTTCTCTTTGGCCGGTCGCCGGCCTCGGCCATGGCCGGCGACGCCGTCGAGGGCCGGTGACGCTCGGCGTCGCTGGATCTGGGCGAGCCCGAGCTCGCCCAGCCAAGGCGAGGCTGAGCCTCGCCCAACGACGGCGAGTCTCGCCATGGCTAGGCGAGGCTGCCGGCCCCGTTGGCCGGTCGCTGGAGGTCGGCGACCGGCCGAAAGAAGAAAAAATAAAAAAGAAAGGAAAAAAATGAAAAACAAAAAAAAGAACATAAATTTACCAAACGTGTTTCTATTCATTTTTTATTCCCGAAACAAGTTTACCCTATTTCTTGTTCCTATTCATGAATTTGCTTCATCCCCTCAAAACTGGGACGATCATTCATGTGGGAGATCAAAATTGGTGGATTGACTTTAAATATGAGAGAGTACCACACTATTTCTATTCTTGTGGTTATATAGATCATTATGCAAACTATTGTCCGACCTTTCCATATGAAGAATCGGGAATTCCTCAGGATAAACCAGGACGTTATGGCTCTTGGTTGAAAGCAGAGGTGAAGGATCTAAGCCCTTGCTAGAATACTTTTTATGGAGAGATTGACTTTACCTTAGAAGCAGATGACCTGCTTCTTGAGACTCTTGTTATTCCATCTGGGGATGATTCGAACAGCAACACTCCTATAAATGGTAGTCAAGCCATAGTGCTATATCACCCTACAACGCAGCCAACACTAGAATTATTATCTTCAGCAGAACTTGTTGCACAGAAAAAAAAAAAGGAAAAAGAATATAGTAGTGTTTGGAACAACAAAAGGAGTCTATATTTCATGATGTAGGGGTGGGGATCCAGGTAGCAGCAAAATCTGGCTCAAAGAAACAAGCTTCCAAAAAGTTAAAACGCTTTGCTCCTTATGAGAAAAGGGGTTCTCTGACGACCCTTATTGACATGGATCAACTCCTGAATACACCAATTCAAGAGTGGGAAGGCAGAACGGCAGGGGATTTGGTGGCTAGCCCTAATAAGCTACCAAGGAAGCCATGAAGGTGTTAAGTTGGAACTGTTAAGGTTTAGGCTCTCCCTTGACAGTCCGGCACCTATGAGCCTTAGTGGCTCGTGAGAGGCCTAATTTGGTTTTTCTTATGGAAACAAAGAATCAATACCAAGTGATGGATAATATCAAAAGAAGACTTAAGTTTTCCTCTATGTTTGTTATTGATCCAATTGGAATAGCGAGATGTTTGGTATTATTATGGGATGAGTTGGTGCAAATTACTATTGAACATGGTTGCCAAGAGGTGATTAAACTTTCATGCAGAGATGCTGGAAATGGATTTCAAATGAAGATATTTTTCCTACATGCGTCTACTAATTTCCAAGAGAGAGTCTCTCTTTGGAATTTACTTCGTGCTAGAAATGGAACTACAACATCACCTTGGCTATGTATAGGGGATTTTAATGAAGTGTTATACCATTGGGAGAAGGTGGGTTGAAGACTAGCGGAAAGATTCCGAATGACGGTGTTTCGGGAATTTGTCGACTCGTGCTCTCTAATAGACATTGAAAGTAAGGGTTGTGCTTTCACGTGGACAAATAACAGGGAAGGAGATGAGTTAGTTAAAAAATGCCTTGATCGAGCACTATTTAATCTAGAATGGAGGCTTCTATTTCCTAATGCTGAAGCTTTTGTATATCCAGCCATAGGATCTGATCATGGTTCTCTTCTACTATGCCTAAATTTGCTTGAACAAAAAAAATAGAGGTTATTCAGATTCAATGCCTATGCGAAGCTGTAGTGGATAAGGCTTGGAAGGTAGAGACTGGGCAGCAGAAGAATTTAGTTAGGAAGACAAAAAAAGTGACTCAAGATTTGAGAAATGGAGCCGGAAATCTTTCCAAAATGCATCCAAACAAATTGACTATATAAAAAACCAGCTTACTCAGCTTATGAACAGGGTAGACCAGATAGATATGGGAGAGGAATACAATACCATGATTGAGAAAATCGGTACACTGTGGCATCAAGAAGAAATATATCGGGGCATTAGATCCAGAAGTAATTAGTTAAAGTGGGGTGATAGAAATATCAAATTTTTCAATGCAACTACCATTCAGATGAGACAAAGAAACAAAATCACCATGTTAAGGCTTGAGGAGAATGTTTGGAGTCGTGAGCCTCAAATCATCAAACAACATATCGCAGGTTATTATAAAGACTTGTATAAATCAGTGGGGTCTCGATTCTATCAGCCCGTCTTACAGCAGTGTCCACTTGTTGTTTCTAAGGAAATGAATGAGATTTTAACAGAACAAATCACTAGGGAGGAAGTTCACCAAGCTGTTTTTCAAACGGGAGCAGCTAAAGCCCCTGGACCAGACGGATTGAGTGGTCTTTTCTATCAAAGTCAATGGCATATCATTTATGAAGACATATTTCGACTGGTGGACTCTTTTTTCAAAGAAGGTACCTTTGATCCGGAACTAAACGAGACCCATATTACACTTATCCCCAAAGTAGCACACCTCGAGAGTATAACCGAATTCCGACCAATCAGCTTGTGTAACTTCAGCTATAAAGTTATTACAAAAGCCATGGCGAATAGACTTAAACCTTGGCTCCCACTTATTATCTCCCTGAAACAAAGTGCATTCGTAGGAGGTCGGCAAATACAAGACAATATCTTTATCGTTCAAGAAGTCCTACATCAGCTAAGGGCTAGAAAGAGACGCAGGAAATTCCAAGCGGTGCTGAAGCTGGATATGCAGAAAGCGTACGACAGAGTTGAGTGAGACTTTCTCTGTGATTGTATGAAGAGGATGGGATTTAGTGATAAATGAGCGATATGGTCAGATTTTGCATCTCCTAAGCTAAATTTCGAGTCCTAGTTAATGGCGAAGCTAGTGAAGCTTTCTCTCCAACTAGAGGTATTAGACAAGGTGATCCCCTATCACCTTATCTTTTCATAATTTTGGCCAATGCTTTATCTCACATGGTGAATAATGCTGTTATGGATGGAAGTTTAAAGGGAATCAAGCTGAATCCTCACTGTCCTATTCTATCCCACCTATTCTTTGTGGATGATGCCATTTTCTTCTTGGATGGCACAATTAGGGAAGCTCAGAACCTTGCTAATATACTGAACTACTATTGTTTTGCTTCTGGCCAATCAGTCAACCTTAATAAATCTGGGGTGTTTTTCGGGGCAAGTTGTCCACAAGAATTGAGAATGAATATTGCATCTGAATTGAGGGTTCCGATATTAGAAAATACTTTAAAATACTTAGGGATACCATTCGATTGGGGCTAAACTAAAAAACAGATGTTTGATTGGATTACAACAAGGGTCGACAGAGAACTGGAGGGATGAAAAGAGCAATTAATATCAAAGGCGGGTAAAGAAGTGCTGATTAAAATGGTTGTCCAGGCATTACCCCAATATGCCATGAATATCTTTACAATACCTATATCAATTTGCCGAGCAATTGAAAGAAAAATCTTAGCTTTCTAGTGGAAATAGAATGCAAAACAAAAAGGTATTCACTAAAAGAGTTGGGATATTTTAAAGATGAGGAAAGCACAAGGAGGAATAGGGTTTAAAGACTTAGTGGAATTTAACAAGGCTATGCTGGAAAAATAAGCTTGGAGATTAAATCAAGCTCCCGACGCCTTATGGAGCAGAACTTTCTAAGGCCTCTACTTCCCTCATAGTAATCTATGGACTGCAATAAGGGGGGCCAAACCATCTTGGGGTTGGCAGAGTATCCTAATTGGCCGAGATGCCTTAAAACCTGATCTGAAATGGGAGGTAGGGGATGGCAAATTTATTAGCTTGAGAGAAGATCGTTGGCTAATGTTAGGCAAGATTGGAGGACCAGCGAATCTAAATGACCCTAAGCTAGTGGCAGGTATTATCGACCCGAATGTGCGCGCATGGAATAGTCAACTTATCAATGATCTATTTGATAGCAATATCTTAGAGGAAATTCAGGCAACCCCTCTCAGCATAATTCCCAGACCCGACCGTCTAATTTGGACAAGACATTACTCGGGGCACTATAAAATCAAAAGTGGATATCATAGATTACGAGAAACAAACACAACAACCATAGAAAATCAAGCATCCTCTTCATATCAGGCCCCGAAACATTTATGGACAAAAATCTGGAATCTACAGACTTCACCCTAGAATCAGGCACTTTATGTGGAGTCTATGCAATGAAGGTCTTCCTACAAGAATCAACTTATGCCATAGAAAAATCATACTTGAGCCTACATGTCCATTTTGTCATCAATTTCCAGAGTCGTCCGAGCACCTCTTCACGCTGTGTCAGTGGACAAAAGAAATATGATTGAATTATAGTGTTGACATAGATGTTTCTGCAACGTCTATAACAAGAACAAACAAATGGGTAAGCTACTACTTCCTGTTTGGAATCTCGGCAAGCCAAAAGGTGATCTTCGCGCATGCTCTCTGGCTAATATGGAAGGCACACAATGCTCTGTTATTTCAAGGCTGAAAACCAAAACAAACCCAGATAATCAGTGAAGCCTTCCTCTCCCAGCAACTATATGAGAAATGGAGTTCACGAAGGAAAGTGATTACCTCATAACAGAACACATGGGTGCCTCCAAATCCGGGTTCCTTGAAGTTAAATGTTGATTGCTCTTGGCAGGAAAGGAGATCGGAGGGCTCCATAGCCGGAATCTGCTGAGGAGCTGATGGGGTGTGTATTGCTGGTTTTGCGTAGAATATCAGAGCCCAATCGGCTCGAACAGGAGAAACCCTAGCTATCTAACAAGCGCTCGTGTGGCTGAAGGAGTTTCGAACTGGTCTAACAAGAACAACTTCAGCTGCACGAACTGATTTGCCCGTGTATATCTCCAGCGACTGTCTTCCAATTGTGGACTCCATCTTGGGCCAAACTCAAATCCCCTGGGCCTCTCTGCCTTATGTTCTCGACTGCAGACAACTGATGGCCCGAATTAAGAACGTCAACTTGTTGTTTGAGCCGCGCCAAACAAACCGGGCTGCTGATTGGATCGCAAAATCCCATAATGCCGGATCTCTTCCTAGTAATTGGGTATCAAAACCCCCGCATGAGCTTTATCTTATTTTATGTTTAGATTTTCGCACTACTTGTAATCCACCATCTTAGTATTAATCAATGAAGTATTTCCAACCAAAAAAAAAAAAAAAGAAGGGAAAATGACACACATGATTCATAAATTTTGATCTAATGTGCAATGTAGTCTCCAAACTGTCAATTTGTTCACAATAGCTCAATATCTAATTTGAACATGTATCAACAGTTCCAGGATTTTATTGGACAAATTAAAAATTTAGGGCCAATTGGATCAAAGTTCATAAATCATTTGTGTCATTTTCCATTCTTCAAACATACATAAACATGATTTGACCCCGAAAAAAAGAAAATCATACACATACATGGAAAAAAAACTCCAAGCTGCCATGTGTCTCTCTACTTCTGTGTTTGTGGTAAGTTGTCACTTGTAGTTTTGCGTCATAAGAAGATGGTATGATTCAATAAGCAGGATGTAGCGGGAATTTCGTTTTGCAAATGACTGCGTTAGTTCACTTGAAATTCAAAAAACACTTTCCTAAGAATAATTGTCTATAGTGCTTTGAATTATTTGTTAATAGAAAAAAAGTTCAATTATCTACAACACTCTACTTATAAATATGTTTCGCCAATTCATTTTTCAAGCGATACTGACAATCATTTCTAATAAAAATCTTTTTCGAGCGGCAACGACAATCACCATGGCAAATCAAGGAAGACAAAGATGAACAAAGAAGAAGATGAACAGTGACGCATATGAACAGTATAGTTATATTTTCAAAATATCGAAAACTCAAAACAGTTCCAGACCTAGCTTTCTGTATTCTCAATACTAATATTTGGTCAATAGAGTTCTAAAAATACTTACCAAACCTTTAATATTTTTTACCTCTAAAGTATATCGAAAAAGCAGAATCAAACTCATTTTAGAGATGTTGATGAGGGCGCCTTGTCATTTGTCAAGCTTCATTCTCGATGGGTGGCGCCTCGTGTGCCGAGGCGACAATGTCCAAGAAGTCTCACCCAGGTGCGAAGGAGTGGAGACGAACAGAGAAGGAAAGGAGAGTGGGGTCGGAGAGAGGGACTCCAAAAATAATTTCCGAGGGGATGACGGGATCATCTGATACACGTGTCGCGTGCTGAATGGTTAGTGTAAAACTCGTGTCGCGTGCTCAATGGTGCACCAATTTGCTGGCTCCGCAACATTGCGTCATCGTGTCTGACTCGTGCATTTTCTTGTACATTTCCCAAGTCCGACTCGGCCAATTTACAATGGGAGCCCGCTTCCTCCACGACTGTATGCGCCCCTACCCAGCCCTTCGCTTCTACGAAACTCAGAAACTTCCCCTCTCTATATTTATATATGTTGGAAAGCGTTTTCTCCATAATTCCTTTCCTTTTTTTAATCTTTTTGGCCGAACCTCCATCTCCAAAGTTCAGTCTCCACCTTATCTCGTGTTTTGCTTCGCTGTTGAACTGAAGGAGGCCTCGATTCAAGGAAGCGAATAGAGAGATATAGTGGCACATTCAATAAAGTTCCTCATTCCTTCGTTGTATAACTTTTATTATCCAGCCACATGCAAACTCATTGAAATTCATCTGATCCACTGACAAAAACCCAAAAAAGAAAAAAGAAAAAAAAAAAGAGCATTAATAATATATTAACTTGCGATCTACGAACCTAATAATTTGGTTCAACTGTGGAATTAAAAAGTTTATGAACGTAATACTGAACAAACACAATTAATTTTCCAATCAAGGCTCTCCATTATATTAACAAGGTATATAAATCGATTGTCTCCTCAGTAAAATTGACTTAAATAATTAGAATGTTGTTTCCTTAGGAACATTTGCTAAGCAAGAAAAATGATGTGAAACAAAATGGAATTGGGTTGAAACAGAGTAAAGCCTGGTGGAAAGGAAATAAGTAATTTCTCAATTCCAAATTTTATGACTTCTGTCCTAGAAGAGAGAGATTGTGACAATTAAAAGAAGAATCAAATTAGGGGAAGCTTGGGTTCTGTGGAGGGCATTTCTGGTATTCCGGTGTCTTTATTTGAAGTACATGTTCCACCTTCCACGAAACTCCATGCCTCCACCCCCCTCCCCCCCGGGATCTTCTGCATGAGAGAAGTCGCCTCGGTTCTGTGGAGCTTGTTCCTTTATAAGCCAAACCTTGGCTGCCGTCATGTACCCATTCCTCCCTTTGTCTCTCTTAATTCCATTCTTTGATTAGTCTCTCGTTGCGGTCTTTCATTTGGAGGATTATCTTTATTTGAACCAGAACCTAATAATTTGGTTCAACTGTGGAATTAAAAAGTTTATAAACGTAATACTGAACAGACACAATTAATTTTCCAATCAAGGCTCTCCATTACATTAACAAGGTATATAAATCGATTGTCTCTTCAGTAAAATTGACTTAAATAATTAGAATTTTGTTTCCTTAGGAACATTTGCTAAGCAAGAAAAATGATGCGAAACAAAATGGAGATGGGTTGAAACAGAGTAAAGCCTGGTGGAAAGGAAATAAGTAATTTCTCAATTCCAAATTTTATGACTTCTGTCCTAGAAGAGAGAGATTGTGACAATTAAAAGAAGAATCAAATTAGGGGAAGCTTGGGCTCTGTGGAGGGCATTTCTGGTATTCCGGTCTCTTTATTTGAAGTACATGTTCCACCTTCCACGAAACTCCATGCCTCCACCCCCCTCCCCCCCGGGATCTTCTGCATGAGAGAAGTCGCCTCGGTTCTGTGGAGCTTGTTCCTTTATAAGCCAAACCTTGGCTGCCGTCATGTACCCATTCCTCCCTTTGTCTCTCTTAATTCCATTCTTTGATTAGTCTCTCGTTGCGGTCTTTCATTTGGAGGATTATCAGCAAGTTTTTACCAGGTGAGACTTCTTCAGATTAAATGAAAATTTTGAGCTCTCTTCTCTTTCCTAAATTTTCCTGCGCTCTTCATGTAACTGGTGCTGGTAGATTGTCATGCCTATTTTTCCTTGATTTAGTCCACAGATCCTTCGTACAAGGAAAGAAAAGAAAATTTACATCCTGTGTTGTGTTGTTTGTCTGTTCTCTCTTTTGTAGATCTGTTAATTCTCGAGCAACTTAAGATACATGGTCAGGTTTGTTTTTCTTTACGTTTCTTATCCTTGCCCAAAGAATTACTTCTTTCTAATATACTTTCCAGAACAGAGCAAAAAGAAAAAGAAGCTTCTAAAAAGAACAGAGAACCATCAATAACCCTGTTATCCCACTCCAAATGGCCTTCCCACGCCCTCTGGTTCACATTATGTTGAACTTGGATGTCCCTTCTTGCATGGTCTCCTGCAAAACTCCAACGAATAATTGGCAGATTTTGCTGTAAGTCGCCCGCCGTTAGTAAAACCTAGAATAGTCAACTTCTTATCCCTGCTCAGAGTTAGTCGGATGGGTGAGAAGTCCCCATGCATTTGTAGCCTTGTCAATTAGGCGCTCCACTAACATGCTTCTATTGACATCTGCTCCGCCTGCTGATCTTTGATCGACTTCCCTCTGTAGCCATCTTCATTCCATGTGCTGAGATTCTTTCCATTATGAACTCGCCGCATTGCTCCTTGTCCGACTATCTCCATTCCTTCTAATAGACTGCCCCGTCCCCGAGAAGCCCTTGCCCTTTTGTTTAGCTTTGGAAAAAGGAACAATTAGGAAGAGCAAGGCCCTATAAAGTATAAACCTAATCCTTTCAGCACCGTCACCCATAAAGCATGATGTTCTTTAGTTGTTCTCGAGGCAAGTAGGAAGGACAAGGCCTTATAAAGTATAAACCCAATCCTCTCCCGTAAATTTCGATTAAGACACTGCCTCTTCCGGTGAATTTACCTTCTTGTCCGCTCTTTCCCCACTAGTAGTTTTTTTTGGTCGGTCTCCCCACTAGTAGTTGGAAATCATGTTATTAACTCATTTACACACTTCTCTTCCAGCTCGAGAAAGAAATGATCGTTTCCACCCATGCATATTTCTAGCCACGCCTTTCCCTTTACAAAGTTTACAGCCTCACTTGTAGATCTCCCTCAGAGGTCCAGATTGAAGGAAACGCTACATATATAGCAGAATTCTCAGCAACAGTCGTACCAAGGGCATTACATACTTCTTCCTAGTGTTCTAGGAAGAGTCAGTGCTGAAAGACAGCAGATTCTGCACACTAATCTCTTGACCTCATGCAAGGTTAACCTTCAAAAAGTTCCTTCACTGTCCTACAATTAGCAGCAGAAGCTTCTAAAAAGAACAGAAAACCATCAGCAAAAGAGGAGTGGGATAATTGAGCAGCTGCTTTTCACCTTGATGCCCTTCATTTTAATGCAGACAATGGCTTTATTGAGTTAGGGAGACAAGAAATCAGTGAGAATTATGAATAGAAATGGATATGGGGGTCTCCTTGTCTGTTCACCAAAGAAGATCTCATCCATGCTTGGACTCTTTCCTAGTTGTAACTAGCCTATAAGGTAAGTCATGATCCATTTTATCCAATAGCATCAAAACCCGTTTTTCCCATGACTTTTTGCTACATACCCGGCTCAAACCTGTCATACCCTTCCTCATACCAATCTTAGCAGCAAACCACTCTTTCAGTTTCTTGTTCTTAATCCTCATTTAACAAAAACGTTCATGAGCAATCACAATATTATCCTGGAATAGTGTAACACGGACAAAGACACATTGATTACTGGAGATGATGTCAGGAAGAAAAGCTTATTCGCAGGACTTCTATATGATTCTGGACACAAAGCTACCCAAACCAATTGGTCTAAAGTGACAAAACTCCCCAGGAAGTCGATTTTCCAGAATCAAAATGGTATTTGTCAAGTTGATTAGAGAAGGACGCTCACCTGCATGGAAGAACCGATGACTTCTTAGCTGTTTAAGACCTAACTACACTGCGTCCCAAAAAAGTCTGAAAGAAGATTCCTGCAAGGCCATCAAGTCCAGGAGTTTTCAAGGCACCCACCTGGAACATAGGTTGCTTCTCTTCTTCCTCTGTCACCTCCTCTGTTTGTGCATGGTTCTTGTCCTCAGTTATAACTCTATTAAAACTAGAAAATTATTGCATAGGTCAGGTGCACAGACTTTGATACCATATGTACCGCTGAATTTGGTGGGCTACATGATGATATTGGCCACTAGGGCTAGGGTGAATGAATTGTTACTATAAACTCTATAGTAAATTATGTTTTTGTTTTTACCTATGTCATCTTTTTTTAATATTACAGAAGTTGGATCTGATGCAAAGAGTGTATCCCTTTAATTCACCAATAATCATATGCCACATCATTTGGAAACATAATTTAACAGCTAGTTAAATGATGTTTATTAAAGAAAAAAGCAATTTATTTCGAACGGCTTGGTGACCCCAAACAACGGCAAAAGCTTTTCCACTTTTCATTCGATTTTCTTATATGAAATAGTTCCTTTTTTTTTTTTCTGAGTTAATTCGAGAATAATATTTCCTTATGTTCATTTGAAACTGATCTCAGAAAGATTACTTTTGTATATGTGGCTATGGCACAATACAATTCATACCACCACATGAAGAGTATTGCATGTCGAGCCTCGTCATTTTGAACCACCGCAGGTTTTTCCCAGCAAATTCCACCAAGACAACAGAAATCATTCTTGTCTTGCACCTCGAATACTAATTAACAATTAAAAGTTCGGAAATATCTACTGAAGTACTCGATTATCGCATAAAAGTATATAATGCTGAAAGCTTAATAGTTTTGTACCTGGAATACTAACTGACGACTTTTTCCCCCTAATGCTCTCAGCAGTCTCACAATGGATATCAACAAAATTCTCGGAATCGCCAAAATGCCATCGTCTTGTTTAGAAGGTCAGTAACGTCAAAATATATTCTCAAGGATACGAGAAAGCTGGATATTGAGATATTGGTTCGTTAGTTTGGTGTTCGGTTAGCTAATCTTCGAGTTCAACTGATCTTGATTGGCAAAATCAAGTCTAAACAGATTTAAGGACCTCCACTGCAAAAAAGCAGAGATGTTGTAAGAAACTGAGGGGACATGCAAATTTCACTGTCCACTGTTGGGTCCAATTCGTGGTTGGTTATGCATTTCTGATGATTCAGAATTGGAAAGCAAGAAGCTAACATTCTCAACACATCCTAGGACACTAAAATATTTAGGAATTTGAGAGAATACTTCTGGTGGACTGACATGAAAAATGATATTAACAAGTGAAAAGTGAGCATTGAAAACCAGGTGGAGCATATTTATCATTGGAATGACACGGACGCCAAGTGGTAAGTGTGGTATATGTCAATTGACTAAGATGGACCTGTTTGAAGATTTGTATGGTCAAAAATGCAAAAATCGTACTTGTTGGGATCATGTTGGGGAGAAGAGACTAAAGAGTCTGGAGTTTATTCAACAACTAGAAGACAGAGGGATTATGAGATTTGGCATTCATGGCAAGTTATGTCCAAAATATGTGGGAGCATTCATGATTTAACAGAAGAGTGGCGATATTGCTTATAAACTCACTTTGCCACCAGCTCTATTAGACGTGCGTGATATGTTTCATGTGTCTTCATTGTGGAAGTATGTGTTGAATTTTGGACATGTGCTAGATTTTACACCTTTTTGAGATTAAAGGACAACTTATGAGGAGCAATCTATCTGTAACTTGGAAATGAAGGAGCAGGTGTTGTGCCACTGAACTATTCCTTATGTGATGTCCACTGGAGAAACCACATTTAAAGTAATTGATTGGGAGTTCGAGGAGGAGGCAAGGTGCAAATACCCATATTTGTTGAAAAGTTGAGGTAAGACACAAACACAAAAATATTTTTATTGCGTTAACAAATTTTGTTAGAATACATTAAATGTTGATCGGCATTGTCTTGATTGCTTTAAATTATTCATTTGGAATTTTTTTTTGTTTTTTGCTTCAATATGTCTAAACATATAGCAATTCATCTGATACTTCTTAGCGAAGCAACCCTGTGACGAAAATAAAAACATGAAGATTTAATTCTATTAATTTATATTTAAGATCTGCTCTGACCAAAATATAAGTTATTGTAAAAATTTCTTCAAGACTGACCGAAATGCATTTAATGCTGAAACTTCTTCAAAAATTTACTGAGATTCTTATTCACAGTTTGTTCTCATCAATTATAAATTTATAGGAATTATATTTGATGGTCTATTTAATCATATTTGAGTAATTTTAAAATTCTAAATAAACCGGTCCTTAATTTGTTTTACTTTTTTTTTATTGAGATTCAACTTCCAGATATAAATTTCTAAAAGTAATATCATTAGAATTATCTATAAGTACAAATTTAGTCATAGTTACATATGAAAATATAAATAAATAGTCTAAAGTCTAGATAATGGTCAGAGCGACGTCGCTGAGCCTCAAGTCTCAAGTCGGGCCGTAACACTCCCGAGTCTTGGGGCTCCTTCCGAGAAGGCGAATGCAGCATTCGTGGTGAGTTCTGCAGGGGTTCGTGGTGAGTTCTGCAGGGGTTCGTGGTAAGTTCTGCAGTCTTTCGAGCAACGTCGCTGAGCCTCAAGTCTAAAGTCGTGCCTTAACACTCCCGAGTCTTGGGGCTCCTCCCGAGAAGGCGAATGCAGGGTTCGTGGTAAGTTCTGCAGTTTTTCGACCAACAAGTCTAAAGTCCCGAGTCTTCGGGCTACCTCCGAGAAGGCGAATACCATTTTTAATCTACCATGACAAGCTTATTATACAATACTGACGGTGTATTTATCTCACCCAAAATTAATAATCTGAAAAATATTCTTTAAAACTGATTATCTGTATCACTTAGAATCATAAGTTAACAATAACAAAACAACGATTTCATCGTCGACAATGTATGTCTAAACATTTTTGTCAATTTATTTTTGTAAGCGATACGAATGATCATTTCTTAGAATGTTTTTCACAAAGTGTAGATTTGCTAACACACTCAAAATTCATTTCATTGTGAATTTAATCGTGCCTCTAGGAAACGTTGGTTCATGCTATGTGATGTGATCATGAAGCATGGTAGCTTCAAAGGATTGGAACTATTCTCAAATATCTTGTACAGATTATGAATTTGCAGCACGATGCACAAGGCATCGACTAGTATTTGGGGGGCCAAAATGCCTCCCAATGTGACCCCATGACTTGGCTGTTCTTCCGAGAAGGTGTAAGGAAGACTCCAGAAGATAGTTCGATCACCTGCTTGCATCGGACAATTATGCAAGGGTAAGTTCATGCAATGCAATTACACGATTGTAAAGGCAGAAAAGATATATCGAATTTTCCAGGAGATTGTCCCGTAGACTTTTTGGTTCAAGCAGTGTCCTAAAGCCCAACTTCTGTGTACTTCACTCTCCATCTCGACTGTACTCTCTCTTGCAGCTACGTTGTCTCTCCCACTCTATTGTTAGATTGGTCTCTGCTTGGGGTGCGAGGAATATCAGCAAGCTTTCAGAAGGAAAGAGCTCTGCTTCAGATTAGTGCGAATTCGGAGCTCTCTTTCTTTTGGTAAGTTTTGCTGCGCTCTCCACGCGACTAGCACTACTGGTAGATTGTCATTTGATTTTGTAAGAAAATTCAGTTCATTTTTCTCTTTTTATTGTTTTGTTTCTTTGTTTTGGCTGTCGTCCTTTGTTGGTGTCCTTGAGACATGCGAACTACCTCGAACTGCACGAGTAGCTAGTGAAACGACATTTACTAAAAGGGAAGGATCTATTTCAATAGGCCACAAGCTTTCCCTCTTTTCATTCGATTTTCTTATATAAAAGAAATATTTTTTGTTTTCCTTTTGAGGGCAGATCCCAAACCACCGCTGTTCGTGTCCCCTTCGTTCGGGCTCGTACGAATCCGTGCCTCTCGCTTCCATCTTCGTCTTCGTCGTCGTCTTCTTCATACCTCAAATTCTCTGAAACTTCAACAGCCATCAATCCCTTCGATTGTCATTCTGCTTCCCCCTCTAGCACTAGTCACCGAGGGCGGCGCGAGGAGGGTTGCCGAGGGTCGGGGGAGGGTTCAGATCTAAGCTCGCCTGAGTTTGTGCGATCTTGGCGACACCTCGCTGATGGTCACCTCTGGTCGCCTCCGGTTGCCTGGTCGACGTTCGAACAAGGCTCGCCCACGCTCCGCCCGGTCGCTGCTGGTCGACTGGTCGGCACTCGTGGGAAGCTCGACTCTGGTCGACCCTTGCACGAGCTCACCCGGTCAACGCTCGTGTGAAGCTCGCCTCTGGTCGACGCTTGCGCGAAGCTTCCCAATGGTCGCCTCCAATCGCCCAATCGATGCTTGCACGAGGCTCGCCGGTGCTCGCCTCGTCACTGCTGGTACGAAGCTCACCTCTGGTCGCCAGCTTGATGCTAACGCGAGGCTCCCCAAGACTCTCCCGGGCGCTGCTGGTTGCCTGGTCAGCGCTCGAGTGAGGCAGGCCTGGTCGACGCTAACGCGGGGCTCCCCAAGACTCGCCCGGGCCCCCTGATTGCCTGGTCCACGCTTGAGTGAGGTAGGCCTGGTCGACGCTGACGCGAGGCTACCCAAGACTAGCCCGGGCACCGCTGGTTGCCTGGTCGACGGTCGCGAGAAGTTCACCAAGGCCCGTGACAGTCGCCTGTTCGACACTCGAGTGAGGCAGGCCTGGTCAACACTAACGCGAGGCTCCCCAAGACTCCCCCAGGCGCCGCTGGTTGCCCGGTCGATGGTCGTGCGAAGCTCACCGAGGCTCGCCTCTGGTTGCAACCGGTCACCTGGTCGATGCTTGAGCAAGGCTGGCCTTTCGATGCTCACATGAGGCTCCCCAAGACTTGCATGGGCGCCACTGATTGCCTGGTCGACGCTTGAGCGAGGCAGGCCTGGTCGACGCTAACACGAGGCTCCCCAAGACTCACCCGGGTGCCGCCGGTTGCGTCTCGATTGGAAGATCCCCTATATGGATAATACACATTCCAGTTGACCGAGCCTAATTCTAATGGCTCACCCCGGTCACCTGGTCGACGGTTGAGCGAGGCAGGCCTGGTCGACGCTAACGCGAGGCTCCCCAGGACTCACCTGGGCACCACTGGTTGCTTGGTCGACGGTTGCGCAAAGCTCACTGAGGCTCGCCTCTGGTTGCGACCGATTGCCTGGTTGACGCTCACGCAAGGCCGGCCTGGTCGATGCTAACGCGAGGCTCCCCAAGACTCGCCCGGCTACTGCTGGTTGCCTGGTCGACGGTCACACGAAGCTCACCGAGGCTCGCCTCCGGTTGCAACTGGTCACCTGGTCGCCACTGGTTGCTTGGTCGACCTTGTGCGAAGCTCAACTCTGGTGGCCCGGTAGACGCGCCCACTCACCTCGCCCCGGTGACCCCACACTCTTTTCTCCTTTCTCTGAGAAAATAAACTTTGAGGGAAAGGATTGAGGAAGAAGGACTTACATTATCCCAAAGCTCTCCCAACGCACCAAAGGACTATTGCATGTTAAGTATTGTACCTTACCAGGGTCAGGGGTTATTCGGGGTAGCAGTTCATGGGCTTGGAATTTCCCAACGAAGGAAGAACATATTAATGGGACGTTCCAACTCTTGCCAATCGCTTCTTTGCGTCAAATAATTACAGAGTCAAAAGCAAATTAAGTTGTCGATTTGATTCCCCGCAGGTCTTTCCCATAGCAAACTCCACCAAGACAGGCTGTATGCTTCTTTTC
Organism: Eucalyptus camaldulensis; assembly: GCA_019915185.1. NCBI lineage: Eukaryota > Viridiplantae > Streptophyta > Magnoliopsida > Myrtales > Myrtaceae > Eucalyptus > Eucalyptus camaldulensis. Next base: position 10,160,521 of record JAHSVA010000006.1, read on the forward strand.
TATCTTTAGAGTCCTTCCATTCCGTTCTTGTCTCGCACCTCGAATGCGAATTGACAATTAACACTCTGGAATACTGAAGCACTCAATTTAATGGGATAAAAGTCAAAATATAATTACGATGCTAAGAAGCTTTTTACCTGGAATACTAATCTACAAACATCTTTACCCTGATGCTCCATGCAGTCTGACAATGGATTTCAAGAAATATCTGGGAATCGCCAAACACGCCATCAGTTTTGTTCGAAAGGTCCGCAAGGTCAATGGAGTCAAAGCGCAGATGGATGCTCTGAAAAGGAATATGAGACTGCTGTCAGGCAGGAGGGCTGACATAAGTTGCCAACTAAAGCAGGAAGAGAGGAGACCGGGAAAGAGAGGGAAGGAAGAAATTAACTTGTGGATAGAAGAGGTAGGATCGTGGGAGCGTCCAGTCGACGAGTTAGGACGAGACGTCGAAGAGGGGCATTTCTTTTCTCTTTTCCTGTTGGAGGATAAGGTGAGGTTCTTTGCGACACAAGTGGAAAAATTGCACGAGAAGGGTAGATTTGATGACGGTCTAACGCTGGATGTGAAACCGGCCCGAGGCTATGAACTGCAACCAGGTGAACTAGTGGGACAAGCTTCTCAAACAAAGAGGGATGAGATCTGGGATTGCTTGATGAAGGAAGAGGTGCTCCATGTGGGTGTTTGGGGACAGGCCGGAGCGGGCAAAACCTTTCTCGCGAAGCACATACATGATCGGATAGTGCGAGACTGTCCAAGATTCGATGGTGCTTGTTTGGTCAATGTATCGCAAGAAGGCACAGTTGGTACGATACAAGCTGACATTGCGAAATATCTCGAACTAGATTTGACGGGGGTGAGCGCTGTTTACTGGGGCGCGAGACTGAGGGAGGCATTGCAGAGTAAGAAACTCCTCCTTATCGTGGATGATGTTAGGGAATCTTACTCTTTGGAAGAACTGGGTATAGCCCTAGAAAGAAATGGATGCAAATTGATCGTGACGTCGCGATCGAGTGAGGTGTGCGAGCGAATGAATTGCCACGAGCTTGTCCATGTACCAACTCCTCCCAAGGAGATACCTTGAGGGTTGGAAGAAGTGTAAACACTAGAATTAGATGGGTTGGAGAAGTTGGAAGAGGGGAGATGGGGGGTCTGAGGGCGTTGATGAATTTGACTGGGATGTTGGCGGGGCACGGTCATCTGTGATTCCATTAAGGAGGGGAAAAGTGTTAACAAAGTTCTAAATCTTTTACATTTGTATCAATTTAGTCCTAAATCTTTTTTTGGTGTCAATTAAGTTCTAAACCTTCTTATGTTATGTCAATTCAGTAATTTTCGGCTAATTTTGGTCGGATTTTGCTAACTAGACACTGGCCGACTGACGTGGCTTGATCGGCGCTAATGTTGACAACTTTTAATAATGTTTAATTTTTTAATTTTTTTTAATTTTTAATTTTTTAATTTTTTAATAATATTCTGACTTCTTCATAATTAGTAACGGCAATGGTGAAGAAGATTTGGGCGATCCTCCTTTATATGTCTAAAGAAAAATGTTTCTTCACATAATCCACACAAGTGGTCAACCGAAGAAAACAAAGCCAAAAGTAATGGTCCGGTTCCCACGCTGCAGGTCCGGTCCCGGTTGCAAAGGCAGAACCGACCAACCGTAGCGGACGGACTTTGAATATCTTCAACCTTTAAATTACTTCCTAAAAACGTACTCACATTTTTAATGTTTAGGACAAAAGAAACACTTCAAGGGCCCTTCGTCTTCATGTTGCTGCGACACCAACAAAGGGAAGGAAAGTATCTAACAGTTCGTCCCTATTTATAGAGACTAATAGCTTGTTGTCTTTGCTTATACTCGTGGTGGAACAGCCGCTCACTCCCCCCCCCCCCCCCCCCCTCTCCTCCTGTCTGCCCCTCAATCAAGTGCCCACTTCAAGTCTTCGGGATTCCCACATTAAACAACTATTCAAAGAGCATTTGAGAGTTTGCCTATAAAAACCAAGCCAAGCAAACTCATGGATTGTGCTGTCTTGGCCTTTGGATAGACACAGAGTGAGAGGCTTGAAGCTGGCGCAGATAATGCTTACTCAGATGATATGGATTTTTTTTTCTTGTGTTAATAGTGGTCGGCTCTATTGGACCTCCTGGGAATCGGCCGGACCGATCCCTACTGTTGGTCCGGTTCCACTCTTGGTCGGTAGGGATCGGTCTGGTTCCACTCTTTGTCGGTTCGGTCCGGAAATGAGGAATCCATCCTCACCCCTAGCCAAAAGTAGTCCAAATACCACTTAATGGCATCCACGTAATTAACGACAACAATGAGGTAATTTGTAGAGTCTAATTGGGAAGCATTCTTCTATAATTTGAGAACCCATCATTTTTCAATGTACAATCACTTCCTTAGAGGAGCGAAAGGTATGACTTAAGTAGCATGGACATCAACACGTGACACGTCGTTTCTTAAAAAATAGAGAATTCTAACACGTTGGAACACGTTGTATATTAAATATATATTTATATATAATAAATTATCATTTTTGTAATTATTTCAATTAAATTAATTCGATTCAAATTTACAAATAAATAAATAATAATAAAAGCCTATAATGAATTTATACTAAAAACGTTAATTTACCATCCATTATTATATTGATTTAATTTTACAAATTCAACTTCATTCTAATAATTCGTAAAATTTGAAGGAAAAAACAATCAATTCATATTCAAGACTCATGTGTTAACGTGCCGGAAGAGGAGAAAAAAACTTGGAAGTAAATTGTGTATCACAAGAAGTGAGGGTCAAAAGAGGGGAAGACCAAGTTTTTCTCCTTTCCCATTTATTAATTTTGTTGTTTTTTTCACATATATATATATATATATATATATTTTGACTCTTCAATTATTTAAAATTTTTAAAATTGACATCGCATATCAAAATCACGTGTCAGAAACTCGTATATTATAATTCCAATTCGAACATCAGAAAGCATTGAGAAAGTTGATCAAGTATTGAATTTTTTGATATGTATTAACTGAGTATTGAAGAGTATCTAAAAGTGTCGGAGAATGTCTCAGAGTGTTAGATAGTGTCAAACATGTATTAGAGTATTTGACATGATATGAAGGCTCCCGAAAAATATCAGTATTTCCTAGGGTACGACTACGTTCCGCAATGTTCCCACGAATGTTAGCACTTATCTTGACTCCATGTACTGTAGAGAACCAGTGCCTACAATTGAATGGCATTACTATCTACCACGATGTGCTCGTAAGCCCCGTATATTATAGATCATCTGGACGTGTAGATAATATTACGTAACGAAGCAAAGCATGACACAAAATCAGTGCTCCCTTGTCTCCCGAATTCTGTCCGCCTCGAGCGGAACAAGGCTAACTAACTTCGAGCGAGATGAAGTCTGACATCTATAGCTTACAAGTACATATTAACCGAGGAAAAAAAGAAAAAGAAAATCCCGTATACTTAGGACAAGTTCCTTTCATGTATAAATGAATATATTTTATCAACATCTGACTGGAGTATCAGCACAATGAGCCTCATGATCAACATTTATCACCTGCATAAATAAAATGAAAATGAGCCGTGCAATCAGAATACCAGAAAAAGAAACAGCTTGCTTTCTGTTTCATCCGCGATCCGGTTGAGATCCCGCAATGTCAGTATACAGAGTTTTTTGTCGGATGAAAGCATCCTGGAGAGTCACGAAGAGAATTGATCGAAATTTTAGAAAGCATTTATCTTGAAGGCGATATCCCCAACATGGAATGAGATCTACTTTCTAATTTTAGCCTCCGTTTACATAAGGAAATCCACAAAAATAGGAAAATTGCACCATGGGATGACATGGAAACATTGTACATATCGTTATTATTCATATATATAAAGAAAAATAGCTAAATGGCAAAATGAAAAGCCTTATCTTTGATTATGCATTTAACCATGGGATCATAACTAATTGTGTTTTCAACATTTATTCATGAAATGTGCATAATCATGGAATATGACCCTTGAAAAATATTCTATAAATTTTAGTAGTTAATGGATTATTTTATTTATGTAATATTCAATGTAATTATTTTATTAGTTATATAATATTCATTCATCTGGAAGACATCAGTTATAATGCTTTAGTGATGATTTTTTTTTTTATCCTCTAACATCATATTATTTGTCAAACAGAGGGTATCATGTCATATTCGTCTTATAGTAATTACTTTTCTTCGATAAAGTATTCATTTTAATGGGTAATTTATTGTTTATTTTCTAATGTTCATTTGTATGTAAAATATATATCATCTTGTTTTGATCATATTTGTCTTGTTTTGTCAAATATGGGCTATCACATCGAGAGATTTTTCACTGGTGAAATGCTGTGTCTTGCGGATTCTTATATATTATTCAATCTACTTTATTCTTATCAACTGAACGGGTTACGAATGATATCGAATGTAGGGCTTTATTCACATCAACTACAAAGTTATCATAATTCTACTAGAGGCAGAGTTTTAATAATAAAAGTTATCAATAATTATGTGCTTCACCATATTAATTTATCATAAATGTGCACGATTCTATAACCCTAAAAAAAATTATTAGTTTTGTTCTGCAGACTTTTTGTAATAATCGGTAATTTTTTCTTTTAATTTCCTATTGGTTGTTTTTCATGTATTTAATTAAAGCATCTAATGTAGTTCTTTTTGTGACGAGGGATAATTTTTTTTTTTAATCCTCCAATATCATTTATTTTTCAAAAATAGACTGTCGTTTGATAAAAGATATTTCCACTTTGTTCAATTCCTAGTAAGCATCTTACTGAGCACAGATTAAATTAATATTAATAGTATTTGTTTTTTTATATATGGGCTATCATGTTTTGGAATATCTTCTTTAATTTCGTAAGTATTATTTACTTATGAAATACATTAAAGTATTTTTTCATAAGAGGAACCCATACAACATTTTAATCATAAAAGTCATCACTTAGTGTTCACATCTTAATTTTAATGACACGTTTAGCTAATCATATTACATAAGAAATTAGGAGTTAATCCCAACCCTTAAACAAGGGTATCAATATCACCTTTTCTATTCTTTCCTGCATATCTAGGTTTAGACATAATGCATTTACAATAAGGCTCCGTTTGATTAGCGGAAAATGAATGAGTTGTAAAATATTTTCCTTAAAATGATTGTTTGTGTCGCTTGAAATAATTAGTTAATAAAAAATATTCTCATTGTCAATAATAATTTATGTTTATCCTTCATTCAATTTTTGTAAGCAATAATAGCCTATCATCTTAAAGGATTTTTTTTTTTTTCAAATCAGTCATTTTTTGTAAAATAAACGAAGCCTAAGCAAGATGTGACCAATATTGTAACTTTCATGTTGCAATTTAGTCTTCGCTCATTGGATTAAAGGAACAAGGTAATATATGGTCGAGCAATCATTTCCAGGTTTGAAGTGACGACAACTATAGCTCTTGGCAAGATTCTTAAGTGAAGCAAAAAGTAAAATGCGGACTGAATATATATGGTTCTTGGTAGGGGTATGCATGGTCCGAGTAGGCGGTTCCAGACCTAGAACCGGGAACTGCCCGCTAAGAACTAGTTCCAAAAAATTGGAAACGGGAACTACCCGCTAAGAACTAGTTCCAAAAAATTGGAACCGAGAACCACTCATTAGTTGCATGGATCCATCCAAGAATCAGACTGCCAATCCGGTCTAGTTCCCGAGTGGATCTATAGAACTAGTCCAACCTCCACGCCTTCCCCTTTTCGGCCTTCCCACATCTACTTATTCTGTCTCTCCTGACCATGGTAGTTTTATTCTCCTCAAGTACTAGCGTTGCAGCGGCAGTGATTGCGACCCTCGCCCCACTTCCGTCCCAACCACCACCACCATCTTCGCCATCACCTTCGCTGTCTCCCGCTCCTCCCTCAAGACTGACAATGAGGAGGACAATGGGGACAATGAGCTATTCTTAGACTTGGAGTTAGCCTTTGTCCCAAAAAATGAGGACGATGGGGGGAGGCTTGAAGAGGGGAGGAGGAAGAGGGGAGATAGAAGTGGGACGAGCCCAACAACGAAGATGACGATAGTGACAGTGAATGCGGATATAGCGACGAGGATGGCAACGACATGGAGAGAGAGTTTAAGTTCGAGGGGGGAAAAAGAGAATTAACTCACTGTTTCACCGAGTTCGGAGTAGGACTTGAAGGAAGATGAATAAATCCGGAGGTGAATTAGAGAGGAAGAGGGAGCTCGGGGAGATTTTGAACTAAAGAGAGACGAGATGGAGTAGGAGAGTAGTGAATTGAGACAAGATGGAAATTAGAGCCCTAAATTTTAGATTTGCTAATTTCTAATTTTTTTTAATATTAAAAATTAATATATTCTTATAATATAACCGGTCCGATCAGGTCCGGGTGGGCGGGTGGGCGGATCTACCCATAGAACCGGAAATCGGACCGGTACCCACCAGTTCTCATAAAGTCGGTTATCTTAAAAACCATCGGTTCTGGTCTGGTTTCGGGCGTTCCGAGTGAGTCCTGGTTATTTTGCACACCTCTGGTTCTTAGCAAGAAAAGAGTGATGGGCACATGATTGGGGCAATCCTCTACAGAAGGCAGAATAATATGGACGCCATGATTGGGAAAAAAGAAGGAAAGTATGTCGGAATCGGTGCGCTGGCGGAGGCCGAGTATGGAAGATCAAATCCATTCCCATCAGCGGAAATGTGATTCTCAGCCAAGAGAAAATCTTGTTGGTCAACAGACCTTGGACCTCTTTCCCCGAGCAAGCACCGGCGCTCATCGATCGCACTTCCTCCACTGCCCGGCGATCCTGCCGAAACCTCTATCCGGTCATCTCCAGTCCGACTACCCCACACGGAGATTCACGCATCTGAGTCGCGCATCTCTCACCATCTCCTCGTGAAGGGCCTAAAGGAGAAGCGCGCGCCGTCAAAGAGTTGGAAGCGATGGGGTTTTGTCTTTTCTTTTTCCCGGGGGTCAAAAGAGAGGACAAGAATGATTGAGCGAAAGAGATAAAATTCGTGGTTTTGGTCAACGAAGAATTTCACTGAAAAGGAGGAAAAGGAAGAACGTGAGCGGTGGCGTGCCCAGGCTTAAGCCAAAAGAAAGGTTTTAAATAAAATAATATAAAAAATAAAAGCCAAAAAGAAGAAGAGTAAAGAAGACGTTTCCATCGTCCTTGTCAGCGAGAAAGCGTGGTCAGGGTCAACTCTCCATAATCGGTCGGTCGGTCACATCTATATATATAATATTTATTACATATTTAGATATTTTTAATATATTTATAAACTTTGTTATTGTATAAATTTTTATTAGAGAATGATGGAAGGAGAAAAAATAAATAAAAAAGAGAGAGGAAAAGATAATAAAAGATAAGAAAAATAAATGAAGTAGACAAGAATATTGTGAGAAATTGTTATCAACTCTCTTTAAATTCATTTACACCAACGTGTTTTCATGCTAAACAATGGACATGATGGAAAAATATACATCTTTGTTATCGCGACTCATTAAATAATAGATAAGATATAATAAAATTTATGAATTTCATATTCTATTCTATCTAGATCTAGACGACCAAATGGAACATAAATGAATGATAAAACAATTGACATAGGTTTAATTAGAAAAGACACTAACTAGTAATGTAGACTTTCATCACCTTTCGCTTTCTCACAATCCTCATTGTTTAATTCGCTTGCTGACTTCCCTATTTCTTCTGAGGTTCTTGTTAAAAGATTCTGAACGTTCCACATGCTGTACCATCTTCTACCTCGACTTCCCCATGAAAGTTAGAAAATAACAGTATATGTAAATATTTCTCGTAATTGCAAACTCAAGGATAGTAGGTAAACCAACGTCCTCTATAATATGTAGAGAACTTATTATTGGGTAGGTAACAAATATGACGCATTTATCGCATTAAAAAACTTATCTCTTACTGTGATCATTCACTTAAGACTGCTAGAAACGTAGAACCAGCTGTTCTTTCTGCGAATGCTCTTCATAGTTGCCAAACGATAAATATTTAGTTTTGAGAAAAACAAAGAAATATAATAAAGATTATTTCCTGCAACACAATAATCTATATAAATCTTAGTAGATCTCGAGGTATTGAGGGTCATAGCAACTAAAAGATGGATAGACCTTTTTAATTGAAATTATAATGAGAAAGATAAACATCCTATTTCTTAACAACTAAAGAATTCTTGAACAAATATATATTTCTTTCCTTCAGCAAATCACGAAATCCTTGTGCAATGTTGTCCTTGATTGTAACGTGGATGTATTATTGGAAATAACCAAAACAAAGCTAAATGCAAATTCATTTGACCAAAAAAATTTAAAATAAGAAAGAATGACAACTCACCTTCTGGTTTCTCATATAGAAGAACCATATTACTACTAATTAGTTCCTTATGGGAAGAAAATGGCAGGTGAGCATGACCACAATGGTAGATGTTATCTTTAATCTTCTTTTGCAACCTTCGAGTCCTCCAATACTGAATATTTGTCATCTTCCGTAGCTAAAAAAATTGATTATGAACAACATACAGTTATATTGAAAACCAAGTACATCGGAGTGCCAAAACTTAACATAAATTGACACTTCAGTGTCAAAAGTTTGTAAAAATACATTTAAATGCCACTTTTTTTATTATAAAAAAAATTGGGACACTTCAAAGCCAAGTCTGGTGAGAATAGTTGGAAATCCAACATGACTTATTTTAATAATATAAGTGGTCTATGTTGCTCACCGGAATACCTACGCAGCGATGAACGTGCAAAATGACATTGTTTTGCCCCTAAAATTTTTAATTTAGTATTAAATAAAAAATTAAAAAAAAACTAAAGTATTAAAAGAAGAAGGGGAGGGGAGGATAGTAGGTTCGGCTAGGGTTGAGGCCCTCGTCGCCACCGTTCCACCATTGTTGGAAAGGGTTGGTGAGGGTCGGCAGAGGGGGCCCTGGGCAATGGTCAATGACCTTGGCCAACTTACATTTTAGCTTCAAATTACATGAGGAAATTTATAAAAATAGAGAATTTGAACCAAATACCTTATTTTGGCCCAAAAAAATCCCGCCAATTTGTTACATAATCTTCATAACTACGAAACTTCTACTTCCTTGCATTCTTCAAGCAGCTCGAAAATTTAACCAAGGAAAAGAGAAAGGAAAACGTCCAGTATACCTTCATTTTAAAACCATTCTCAACAACTTTTAGCTGTTCTAGATCCTCCTCAAGCTGGAGTGGAGAAGGCTGAAGCTCTGCATACATCTTTAGAAACTTTGAATCATAGCTCTGAGAGAGGTCCGAAACAAAGGTGCACTAAGTTCCACGTCGGACACTCGTCCTCACCAAAATGCAAGAAGCAAACTGAAAATCTACCTGCATTCCAAGATCAAGCAAACAGGGAAACCGTGGATTGACCTTTCTGACCTGATTCCTTTGGGGAGATGGGTGCTACCGTGACATACAAATACACATACGGAGAACTCCAAGAAATAGAGAGACGAGTGCAGAATCAATACATAAACTGAAACTCGTTATGCCAAATTAATCACTTAGAGAAGTAAATGGCATAGCCACGATTGTCCCCAATAATTAAACACGATTTAGATCAAATGCATCTTCAGGATTTAAGGAATAATTGCAGTGCTAAAAACTGCATATGGGGCAGCCCGCAAACACCATAAGGGCAAATGAGTGCAGATACATAGAAGAAGATGCTATATCTCTTAAAGTGACTCTTGAAGAAACAATGCAGCTTCAAGAAATCAGAAGTTTGACCATCCACTTGCAGTGATATTGGAAGAGTTAGAAGAGGAAAACTTCACTTATCAACAAAGAATCAATTTAAGCAGGCGACAACAAACTTCCATAAGAAATAGTGGCAATAAGACGAGTCATTTTACCTTGAGATTCACAACCCCAACCTCTCTTTCTGCTGCTTCATTTTCTTGAGCATACTCTGTTATTCAAATTCCAAAGAATGCATGAGAGGCAAATCCAATGATCAATGACCAGTTTTACCGATAGACCTGGCAAATTGAGAGTCCCGTTTCGTGCAAGCACATACCAAATCTACGTGCCGACTGATGTTTTGTGGTGTCTTAGATATAACTGATACCTATGCCTAAATCTGATGACCGAATAAGGCAGGGTGCCATACTAGTAGAGTGGCCCTACTTTTGCAACCTGTTCTGGCAACCCCCTTAGCACATTTTCCTCTGCATTATGACATGATATTGTTAAACTGCGTTCAATCAGAATAATAAATGGATGAATCTCAAGATTAAGGAGGGAAAAAGGAGAGTGAATAGTGTTTAAAATATACAGTATAATTTCGATAAAGTAAATCTTAAACTAGGGAAAGTTTTGAACGCATCACACTTTCGTTAATTCAGCCTAAAACATTTTCAATTTTACCAATTGAAATCCAAACATTTTCACATTATATTAATTGAAACTAGTAGGTCAATTTTTGCTAGAAATCGCTGATGTGGACGTTAGTCATCTTACGTGGTATGGTTGACTCTGATATGGACAATTTTAAATAATATTGTAGTATTTTTCAAATTCTTGTTTTTTCTAACCCTAGGTAGGCGAGGGCTGCAACTTTCACCCTTTGACATTGTTTTACATCTGCGATGATTCATTAATTTCAAAATTTTAAAATAACAGGCCACTGACTTTGTTTTACATTTTTGTTGACATTTAATTTTCAGACGTAAACATTTAAAGAGTTGTGTACAATTATGCATTTAATCATAAGAGCCATAACTAATCAGAGATTTAGTCATGTCTACCTATGAAATATGGAAAATTATATAATATGTTGACAATATACTTTTCCTTTATATACAATGTATGAAATTGACGTTTTTGTGTTTTACATTCATTATTTTTTGTTAAACGTTAACTTTGTAAAAGCGACTTTTAACTATTCTAATAATCCTCTAATATCATTTACTCATCAAATATAGGCTATCGTACTATATATAGTTTTTCAAATCATCTAATATCGTTTATTTGTTGAAATATCTTTCATATTGTATAAGCGTATTGTAATGGGATTGTATACATAATTTTGCTTGTTTTGATAAATTTCTTTTGAGTTCCGACATAGAAAAGATAAATACTCTAAAACTATCTTATAGAGACTAGATGTATGTTCGAGCAACGTACTGTGTCTTAACAAGTTCTTAACATGAAAACCAACGTGCCAGGATAAGGTGTCGGTAGCAGTTCTTCACTCATCTAAAAGGCCTTCGATGGAGGAAGGTGAATTTGAGATTCGTGATAAGTTCTATCGTTTTCATACAATCTTGCAAAATGCAATAAGTAGGTTTTCCGAAGAAGAAGAGATTTTGTTTTTCAAATAATAGTGCGCTTGTTTCACTGAAAATTAATGATTTGGAAAATATCTTCTTAAAAATGATTATTTGTAATATTTTTGTTATCAATGATAATTTTTGTCTAAAACATTTTCATTTTGATAAAAAAAAAATTGCCGATTTCATTGTTGTTAGTGATACAGGTAATAATTTTAAGGAAAATATTTTCCAAACCGTTTATCTTTTGCGAAACAAACTAATTTTGAAAATCCATTTAAATACATAATGTTAAAATATCATAATATTATATCATGTTTTCATTTAACCGTTTAAGGTTTTAAAATAGTTAGTAATAGTTCCATAAAATTTGAATTCAAATCTTTCTAGGTCCCTACTCCCTTACCATATATTCCATGACTAGATTGAGGCCAATATCTAGCTTCTGTGTAAGGGGGAGTATTGAAATTTTCAAATCTCTCCAAGTCTCTTATTTGTTTCCCTTTGTATATATTTCCACACTCTTTTGAAATATATCTCCACACTCAGTCTTAAGCCAAAATATAATCTATGCATGAGGGCAGTGCTAATATTAAACCATGGTTTCATTTAAGAATTTAACTTATTTGAATAGTTAGCAGGCGGCTCCACAAAATTTTCAGAGACGTTGTTTAATGCAATGTGCTTATCAACACAACGCACAAGGCATCAAGTAGTTATCGACATGAAAGCGACTAAAAAATGCATCCAAAACGACCCGAAGACTTTGGTTATTTCCAAGGTGTATGCAAGACTCTTGATTTAATTTCTCAACGAAGAAGGAACATGTATTTGGGACCTTCCAATTTGCCAATTGCCTCTTTGCTTCAAACTATAGCAGTGTCGAAAGCGAATTAAGTTGTCGTCTTCTAATCCCCGCGGGTTTTCCCCTTGCAAACTCCACCCAAGACAAACCCAAATCATAGCTGTATGCTTCTTTGCATTCTCTAGAGTCCTTCCATTTTCATTCTTATCTCGCACCTCGAATACTAATTAACAATTACAACTCGAAAGTACTGATCTGCCGAAATATCAGATAAAACACAAAATGTAAATGCTGACAGCTAAAAGGTTTTGTACCCGGAATACTAATTGACAATATTTTTCCCCTGGAGCTCTAGGCCGTCTTGCAATGGATGTCAGCAATGTCCTGGGAATCGCCATCGGTGCCATAAGTCTTGTTCAAAAGGTCAGCGAGGTCCGTGGAGTCAAAGCGAAGATGGATGCGCTGGAAATGAATGTGGGGATGGTGTCAGCCAGGAAGGCTGACCTAAGTTTGCAACTAGAGCAGGAAGAGAGGAGACCGGGAAAGAAAAGGAAGAAAGAAGTTGAGTTGTGGATGCAAAGTGTCGGATCGCTGGAGGAACAAGTCCACGACTTGGGACGCAAAGTTAAAGCGGGGCATTTCTTTTCTCATCTCATGTTGAAGGATCAGGTGAGTGGCCTTGCGACTGAAGTGGAAAAATTGAACGAGAAAGGTAAATTCGATAATGGTCTCACGCTAAATGTGAAACCGGCCCATGGCCACGAACTGCAGCTACGTGAACTAGTGAGACAAGCATCTTTTTGCAGAAACTTGAGGGTGCTGAGTCGCTTGAGATTTAAGCCACCTTCGTGGCTTTCTTCGACGCTGATGGAACTCCGGCAACTCAGGCAGATTAGATGGCCAAGAAGTGGAAGGTTGGATGATGCCTGTTAGGTCACTTCATCGCAAGAAGGCATTGTTGGTTAGAGGATTCCTCTGGATGGGTTAGAAGCGCAGGCTCATTCTTCCCTCTTCGCTTCGGTATGTCTGGATATCTTCCATATTATTTCTTCTCTTTATTTGGGTATAGTAATGTAAGGAGAGATTTCCCCCCTAATTTGATCGTGTAACATAGGAAGACAATATCAAATCTTGTACTTTTCTTTCATAAGACAAAGGATAGTTAAATCAAATATTATCAATACCCTCTCTTCACATCATTTCCACTTGACACAATGCATGACAAGAAATTTCGGTTTTCAGTCTTTTTTGTTATTCTGTCATTGCATCACTTTGACAAGTTTGATGTATGAATCAGGACACCTGGACCAAAGAGTTTATTTCTTCATTTTCTTTTTATGGGTGGGGAGTTTCTTGATGGCATTTTTATGGACTTAGCTTGCTTGAAAGTTCGTGAATCTGTCAAATAACTTTTTTCTTTGCCAATTCATCGTTCGAATCGAGGTGCTTTTTGTTAATTTCCCTGTGCTCTTTTAAGTTATTGTGAAACTCCTCAAATGTAACATGTTATTCTAACCTTTCTTCTATCTGACTTCTGAAGAAAAAACTATATGCAATAATCAAATTACACACTTTCAACTCTCGTTCTTCCACACCCTCTGCTCTCCTTGTTCAACCCCATCTCTCGGAGAAGTGGAACAGATTTTCGATGAAGAAAATTACTTCTTCATAATTAACAATGGTGACGGTGGAGAAGATCTGCATACTCCTCCCTGGTATTTGTATTTGATATAACTCTTCAAGAACTTCTAATCTAACGGCTCTAACGACACATTCCAACATAGACCGCAAGAAAAAAGGGTTTTGCATAATATCAACGAGAGTGATCATACATCCTCCGACGTAATAAAGCCGAACGTGGCCCGAATACCACTCGATGGCATCCACGGGAATAACAACAACAATGGCTTCAATTTTTATGGTCTCATTGGGAAGCATTTCGGATTCTACAATCCGAGAAGTGATCATTTTCCAATCTACAATCATGTCCTCAAAACGAGCCAAAGGTACGACCACCTTCCACCACATTTGCGCATTCATTAGCACATAGGTTGACTCCATGCGCTGCAGAGGACCAGAACCTACCATCGAAAGGTAGTACCATCTGCCACAAGATGTTTGTGAGTCCTGTATTTTGTAGACCATCCGGATGAGTACGTAAGTCAAGATTATCTTACGAAGCAAGCACCATGCAAATAAGTGCTCCGCGTCTCATGAATTCTCTCACCCACTCGGACTGAACACAGATGCGTTGGAGTGATGCATCTTTTGTTCCAAGAGTCTCTAAGCTAATATGAAACTCCTCTCTTTCTTCTGCTTCATTTTCTCGAGCATAACTCAATTATCCAAATTTCAAAGTACACATGAGAGGCACATCCAATGATGAATGACCCGTTCTGCGCATGGACCATTCAAGTTTCTAGACTGGTTTTGCGCAAACATGTGAAGTTATCTGTTGACACCGGAACTTTTGTGAACAATTCAAGCGCTCATTGTTATAAAGAGCACAAGATTAGAAAATAGCCAAAAAGGAGAAGATCGGAATAGAATAACAAATAATGGCTAAATTAAAAGATAAAAAAAATTAGAAATGAATTAGAAAAATGATTGGGCCCTTTTCTGGTTCTCGGGCCAGAATTTCACGGTTCACAACACGACAAAATTTCGTTTAACCCATCAAAGCCCGTCAGGCAGTGGCCTCCAGCCCCTTTCATCCAGCAACTAGGCCCAAGAAACTGCAGCCCTAACCAGCCCAGTCTACACACTAATACCCCAGCCCATTATACATACGGCCCATGAAAAGTGACGAGCCCAATCGTTAAAGCCTGGCCTCTCTCTCCCCTTTTCCATCTCTCTTGTTCGCTCTATAGACGTCCTCAAGCAGCGCGAACGCAAGCATGAGAGCGTGGGGAGGATGCGAGTGACCATTTTAATAAATCTTTCAACCGCCCAATACTTACTAGGGAGCCCCTTTGGTTTCTCCATAATGAAGAGCCAGCGCCGAGCATTATGCTGCAATTCAGAGGTAATCAACATTCGCTTAGGCTTGAGTGTAATACGGATAACTCCTATAGAATAATAAAGTATCATGTGCTAATTCCTCGCGGTAATATTTTTTTCTTTTTGAGGACAGACTTTTGAGCTCGTTCATTATCTCTTGGCCGAAGAGATTTAATTGACAATTGAGAGAATAATAACATAAAAAAGAAAAAAGAAAAAAGATAGTTATACAGCATCCCCCAAAATATAATATATAACAAACTTAAAAATATGCAAGCGACAATCCATGCACCATATGAAAAATAAGAATTATGCTTAGCAACACCATAGCCTCAATATGTACAAGAGAGGTAGAAATAAGATAATAGGTAATACATCATGCATATCTTAAGAGAAGATGACAGTAAAGAAATCAAAATACAAGTAGAATACAACAAATTCAATTGACAAAAGAATATCTAAAATAACAAAGAATGACAACTCATCTTCTGGTTTCTCATATAGAAGAATTGTATTGATACTAATTGTCCTTCTTTTGGAAGACAGTGATAGGTGAGCATGGGTACAATGGTAGAGGTTATGCTTAATCTTCTTTTGCAATCTTCAAGCCCTTTAATACTAAATATTTGTCGTCTTTTGTAGCTAAAAAAATCGATTATGAACAACATATTGTTTGATTGAAAAAGCCAATACAAACAACATAGTTTAAAAAAAGAAAAATTAGATTGGTCGGTATCAACTACCCCACGAAACCTAGAAAATAACAGCATACGTATATATCTAGTAATTGCAAACTCGAAGATAATAAATAAACAATAAGTTGTCTATAATATGTAAAGAACTTAGTACGGGTAGTTAACAGTTTTGACCCATTTATCATAATAAATAACTTCTTGTTGAGACGCTATGTGCCCTTGCCCTTGCTTCTACGTCGCAGAAAACAACAATTGATTACTGAGCAGAAGATGACAAAAATAAGACCATAACTCGAACAACTTACCATCCAATGATACGAGTGACCGTTTCAATAAATCTTTCAACCGCCCAACAATTACTAGGGAGCCCCTTAGGCTTCTCCATAATGAAAAGCTAGTGCTGAGCATTCTGCTGCAATTCAGAGGGACTGATCATCCGCTTACCATGAGTGTAATATGGACAACTCCTACAAAATAATAAAGTATCATGTGCTAATTCCCCGCGGTAATATATATCTTTTTTTTTTTTTTTTTAGGACAAACTTTTGAGCTTGTTTATTATCTTTTGGCTGAAGAGATTGAATTGATATATAAGAAAAGAAATAGTCATATAGCAGCTCATCCCAAAATAGAATATATAACAAGCCGAGGAATATGCAAACGACAATGCATGTGCCATATAAAAAGAAGAATGATGCTTAGCAACACCATAGTCATAGTATGTACAATAGACGTATAAATCAGATAATAGATAATACATCGTGCATGTCATAATAGAAGATCACAGTAGACAAACCAAAATACAAATAGAATACAGCAAATTCAATTGACAAAAGAATATCAAAAATAAGAAAAAATGACAACTCACCTTCTGGTTTCTCATATGGAAGAATCGTATTGATACTAATTAGTTCGTTTTGGGAAGAAAGTGATAGGTGAGCATGGCCATGATGGTAGAGGTTATGCGTAATCTTTTTTTGTAATCTTATCTTTCGTAGCTAAAAAAATCGATTATGAACAACATATAGTTTTATTGAAAAAGCTAATAAAAACAACATAATTCGAAAAAAAAGAAAAATTACATTGGTTGGGATCAACTTCCCCACGAAACCTAGAAAATAACAGCATACGTATGTATTTCTCGTAATTGCAAACTCGAAGATAATAAATAAACTAACTTTGTCTATAACTTATTATGGGATAGTTAACAGTTTTGATGCATTTATAATAATAAGTAACTTTTTATTGAGATGCTATATATCATCGCCCTTGCTTCTACGTTGCTGAAAACAACAATTGATTAATGAGCGGAAGATGGGCAAAAATCAGACCACAACTCGAGTAACTTACCACCCGACGATGCGAGTGACCGTTTCAATAAATCTTTCAATTGCTCAGTACTTACTAGGGGTGTGCAACGGGAACCGCCCGAACCGGGAACCGGCCGGACCGGACCGAACCGGTCGGTTTTGGGCAGTTCCCACGGCCGGCGGTCCGGTCCCTGGTTCCTAATCTTGGAACCGGTGGCCGGTCGGTCCGGTTCCCGGTTTCAAGGTGGGAACCGGACCGAACCGGACCGACCGGACCGAACCAAACTTTTTTATATATAATTTATATACATATAATTAATAAAACATATAAACATGATAACTTATTGCAACCAAAATTGCAATTTGAGGTAGTAACCTCTTATGTGGCCAAGAGACCATTAAAATCTTTTTTATTACTCTTTTATTTATAGAAAAAATCTCGTTGATAGTTTCGACGTGGGACTAAAACTTCAAGAGTTCCCGTGAATCACACAAGTGAAGTTTGGATATTTTGCACGTGGAACACGTGTGATTAGTTTTGTTGAATTGCCCGAGAATCGAATTGAATTGATCAGTCAAGAGCGCGGTCACTCTTTAGTTCTTTAGTGCAAAAAAGTATAGTTGATTTTTTTGGACCGGACCGGACCGGACCGGAACCGATGGAACCGATGGTCCGGTCCGGTTCCCGGTCCTAGGACCAAACGGTCCGGTCCACGGTTCGCAATTTTGGGAACCGGTGCTCCCGGTCCGGTTCCCGGTTCCAAGGTGGAATCGGACTGAACCGGGAACCGATTACCCCTAGTACTTACTAGGGAGCCCCTTTGGCTTCTCCATAATGAAAAGCTAGTGCCAAGAGATAATGCTTTTGCAATCTTCAATACTAAAAAAATCGATTATGAACAACATACAGTTTTATTGTAAAAGCCAATACAGACAACATAGCTCAAATAATAAAAAATTAGATTGGTTGGGATCAATTTCCCCATGAAACCTAGAAAATAGCAACATACGTATATATTTCTCGTAATTGCAAACTCGAAGATAATAAATAAGCCAACGTTGTCTATAATATGCAGAGAACTTATTATTGGGTAGTTAACAGTTTTGACGCGTTTATCACAATAAATAACTTCTTTTTGCAGAAGCTTGAGAATGCTGAATCGCTTGAGATTCAAGCCGCCTTCGTGGCTTTCTTCGACGCTGATGGAATTCCGGCAACTCAGGCAGATTAGATGGCCAAGAAGCGGAAGGTTGGGTGGTGCCTGTTAGATCACTGCATCACGAGAAGGCACTGTTGGTTAGATGATTCCTCTGGATGAGAAGCGCAGACTCCTTCCCTCTCCGCTTCGGCATGTCTGGATACCAGCCATTTTATTTCATCTGTCTCCATTTGGGTATAGCAATGTAAGGATTTCCCCTCCAATGTAAGGAGATCACCCCCTTTTCTTAATTTGATCATGTAACTTGGGTAGACATTCAAGACAATATCGAATGTCGCTCGTTTCTTTCATAAGACAAAGGATAGTTAAATAAAATATTATTAATAACCTCTCTTCACATCATTTCCATTTGACATGACGTGTGATAAAAGAAATTTCGATTTTCGTTATTCTATTATTGCATCATTTTGACAAGTTTGATGTAGGAGTCCGGACATCTAAATTAAAGGGTTCTTTCTTCATTTTCTTTTTATGGGTGGTGGGTTTCTTGATGGCATTTTTATTGACTTAGCTTGCTTGAAAGTTCATGAATCCAACGAATAAGTTTTCTCTCTGGCAATTCATTGTTCGATCGGGGTGCTTTTTGTTAATTTTAAGCTACTGTGAAACTCCTCAAATGTAACTCATCAAATGACACACTTTCAACTCTCGTTCTCGCACAGCCTCTGCTCTCCTTGTCCAATGCCATCTCTCAGAGAAGAGTAACAGATTTTTGATCAAGAAAATTACTTCTTCATATTTAACAACAATGGCGGCGGAGAAGATCTGCATGCTCCTCCTTTGTATGTGTATTTATCTAAATTCTTCAAGAACTTCTAATCTAATGGCTCAAACGATACATTGCAACATAAACTGCAAGAAAAAGGGTTTTGCACATTATCTACGAGAGTGATCACACATGTTTTGCACATTATCTACGAGAGTGATCACACATTCTCCAAAGTAAACAAGCCGAATGTAGTCCGAATACTATCAGAAGGTAGTACCTTCTGCCACATGATGTTTGAGAGTCCTGTATTTTGTGGACCATCCAGACGAGTACATAACTCAAGATCACCTTACGAAGCAAAGCACCATACAAAATCAGTGTTCCGTGTCTCATGAATTCTCTCACCCTCGAACTGAACAAGGCTAACTAAATTTGAACAACATGAAGTCTGACATCTGTAACTTACAAGTCCATATTAACCCTAGAGACTTCAAAGAAAATAGATTTTTTTAGGGAAAATAGCTTGGTGAGGGTGCGTTTGGCTGTCACCTATTTCTGTTCCCAGGAACAGAAATTTCTATTTTTTTGTTCCTGGGAACAAAAAAGGAACAAAAACGCGTTTGGGTGCGTTTCTGTTCCTTTTTTGTTCTTTTGTTCTCAGGAACAGAAAAAAAAAAAAACAGAAACAAAACTTAGAAATACTTTTTATTTTTTCTTCTTTTTCTTCTTATTTTCTTTCTTTTTTCTTTCACAGGTCGCCGGCCTCGGCCATGGCCGGTGACCGGCCAACGAGGGTTGGCGGCCTCGCCCAGGCACGGCGAGGCTTGCCGGCCCCCGGCGAGGCCGAGCCTCGCCGTAGCTGGGCGAGGCTGGGCGAGGCCGCCGGCCCTCGTCGGCCGGTCGCCGGCCATGGCCAAGGCCGGCGACCGGCCAAAAGAAGAAAAAAGAAAAAAGGAAAAAGAAAAAAGGAAAAATAAGAAAAAAAATAAAAGAAATAAAAAAAGTATACAAATTTACCAAACGTGTTTCTATTTATTTTTTGTTCCCGGAACAAGTTTACCAAACGCGTTTTTTTGTTCAGAAATTATTCCTAGGAACAGAAACACTTTTTTCTATTTCTGTTCCCTGGAACAATTTTTAAACAGAAACGCAAACAAACGCACCCTAAGGTGTAACACACAGATTTCAAGAAAAATTCTGTATCTGACTACTGAAAAAAGGGTCAAAAACAATCACAGAACACCAACTTGATGGTTTGTGAAACTTTATGTGCGACAAAATTGCATGAACATGAAAAACAAATCAGATCCTACTGATGTACAGGGACCAGACATACTAACATGATCCAAAGAAGCAGCTAGTTTAGCTATCTCCCACGTTCTCTGCCATACAACCAAATGGCAACCCAATAAGCCATACGGAAAAAGGAGAAATCACTATCCGACTTGGAATGTAAACAAATCCATTTCAGAGCCGAAGTATCATATCATCGCAAACACTGAGGATTGTCCTTTTCCATGCTCTGCCAATGCCTTTTAGATCTATCGATCAAATACACACATAATTTGACCTTTGCTGGTCATTCCCCAATTATTTCACTCTATTCTTGCATGCAATCGATTATACTCGTAATGCAAAAAGCTGGACATGGTAATGATCCATCAAATAAAGATGAAAGAGGCAACATAAAAATGCGTACTTCATCCAGCATCATCAAAATTTGGTCTCGAGATACCTGATTATGAACAAGGAAGAAAGACAAACAGATATAGGAAAGGAAGCAAGAAACGGAAATGTGAGAAATCAAACAGAGAACAGACAGGATCATGTAAAACAGGGCACAAAGAGAATTATCCTGAAAAAAGCATAAGATTTTGGACACTTTGTGATATATATGTATTATATATTTACAGGCCAAGAATCCATTTTTCCAACCGAAGACGAAGAACCAGACGGAGCACATGGTTACACATGGTGATTGCCTTTGCTCATGCTCTGTAATTCAGTATTTGAGTACATTATTTCTCTAGGCTTTAGACTACTTAGGAATCTTAGACTAGTTACTGATCGTGTAATAAATAATTTAATACCATTCTTTGCGTGTAGAGGGAAAAAGCCAAGAAGGTGCTCGAATAAATTGAACTGAGTTTCATTATTTATCTGAAAGAAGCAATAAGAAGATTTGTCTAACTTTTGCTTGGTCTGCTCTCAACCTGCATTGGAGTGATGCATCTTTTGTTCCAAGAGTCTCTAAGCTAGTGTGAAACTCCTCTCGTCTGCTTCATTTTCTCGAGCATCCCTCTGTTATCCAAAGTCCAAAGCATGCATCAGAGGCATATCCATTATCAATGACCCGTCTTGCGGATGGACCTTCCAAATTTCCTGACCTGTTCTGCGCAAGCACATGTAGATACCAAGTCTAGTTCAAATGGATGACATTTTGTCTTAGATGTTACTGATACAGATTCCTAATCTTGACGATCCACTCAAGGAGGGTGCAATATTGATAGAGCGCCTAGTTCTCTTGCAACCTTCCTAGTACATTTTGCGGTGTATCATGAGATGATATTGCTAAACTGCATTTAATTAAAATAATAGATGGATAAATTTCAAGACTAAGGGAAATAGGAGAATGAGATATTATTTAGAATTTACTATAAACTATAAAATAAACTATAAATAAGATATATGTTAAATTATGGTGCAGACTATAATTCAAACCTCTTGCAGCTGTAAAAATTAGCTCTGCGATAGTAATATTAGCTACGCAAAATAACAGTGGAGCATTTAAATTAATCGCCAGAACGCTAATGTGTTGACAATATCTACTAGATATATTAAATGTCGATTAGAATTGTCTTGATCGTTTTAGAAAATTTATCCGAATTACCTTATTTTTTCTAACGACTCCCAAATATACCAGTTTATCTAAATTTTATGGGAAAAGTAACAGTTGTGACAAAAAAAATGTGAAGTCTTACTTTTCATACCAAAATTTGGCTAGATTGATTAGATGCCAATATAATTTTTATTTTTCTCCTTATTCTTGGTGAAGCAGCACCTAGGCAATATTCTCTCCTTATAAATTTTGAAACCATAGGTAACTTTTTTTAGTTGATTCATATGTTTTTATCATTTATTTTAATCTTGTATTTGTACAATCTATGCTAACTAAAGTATACTTTCGAGACTTATAGAAATCCACAGAGAACTGAAAATCCTTTAAAAAAAACATACTACGATTCTTCGATAATTATAAAGTTATAGAAATTGTCTTAATTGCTCATAAAGTGATAAAAAAATATCTTTGATAATTCATATAATCAAAATTTTTAATAATTTAAAAAATTCTCATCCACGACTTAAATGTCTTTTAATGTCTGAAAGTATAGTTGTAACTAATTAGAAATTTAGCCATGTTTACATATGTTTATAATTATTTATTTATTGTTAACATTGACAAATCTGTAAACACCACACATAACCATTCCAAATTTCCAATACATCTCTATTATCATTTGTTTGTCAAATATGAACTATCTTACCATAAATGATTTTTTAAACAATCTCACGTAGTTTATATGTAGAAATACTTTATTATATTGCATTTTCTAAAGAGAAAATTCTAAATAAAGGCATAAAGTACCATCATTTTCTCCAATAAGGGCATGAGGCAGGTTATGTGTCAAATAAGGGCATAAAGTGGCTATATCAATATCAAATAAAAGCCTAGAGTGGCTATGGATATTTTGAATAAGGGCCTAACTTTGTCTGTTAATTTTAAATTCTTCTTCTTCTTCTTCTTCTTCTTCTTCTTCTTTTTCCTTTCTTGTGAGGTAGTAGTGAGGTGACCCTAGCCAATCGCTGGCGAGGGCCATGACCCTCACCCAGGCCCTCTTCTTCTTCTTCTTCTTCTTCTTCTTCCTCTTCTTTTTCCTTTCCTATGAGCAGTAGTGAGGTGACCCTAGCCAAATGCTGGCAAGGGCCATGACCTTCACCTAGGCCCTCGCCGACTGTAGGAGAGGTGAGGCAAGGCCATCCCTTGCCCAAGTGAGGCCGTCCCTCACTTGCGATCAACAAGGGTGGCCCTTGCCAAATCAAGTGAGGGCAATCCTCGCCCAGCCCTCTTCGGGTATCGGCGATGGCCGGGCCGACCACAGGTGAAGAAGAAAGGGAAAATAAGAAAAAAAAAAGGAACAAAAGAAAGAAAATTTAAAAGGATAAATGACGAGAATGGCCTTAACCAAGTGGAAAATCAAGTCATTCTTTGGAACTGATGTAGCCATTTTAAACTTTTATTTAAAATAAAATCCACTTTATGATTTTTATTTGGAACAATATCTACTTCAGACCGCTATTTGAAAAAATGATAGCCCTTTAAATTCTTATCTAAAATTTTCCTTTTTTCTAAATGAAGTCGTGAGGGTTACATACTATTTAGTATATTTCAATAATGCCAATATAATATTTATTAATCTCACATACTTGTCTTCCCATTCTCGATGCAAAGCCACGTGAATGCCATGTTCAAGCTCGCCAAGCTTCCCTGCCTCGCCGATCTGGACGTCACCTTCCTCAACTCTGCCCACATCCAGAGCCGCCTACTCCAGTTCTCCAACATCCAATCCGGTTTCATGCGGTACCTAGGCTTCCGGTTCATTGCTTTAATGGACAGGCCGTCGGGGGACCACCCGCAGTACGGTTACAAGGCTTGAGAGTTGTTCCACTAGACGAAGGCGATGACGAGACCGGCGTTTGGGGAGATGCTGGTTTCGGGCCGACTAAGGTCCGCGTCCGGGAAGCCTGTCACGTGCATCATGGATGGGTTGCTGACTCTCGACTTTAATTTCCCGAAAGAGGATGGAGTTCGTTGCTTCTTGTTCATTACTACTAGTGCTGCTTGTTTTTAGGCTAAACTTTGTATTCCTAAAGCTCATTTGCTTCTTGTTCATCTGTTTATTTTTGGTCAAAAGGATCTCTATTGTTCTTTACCTTGGGATGTTGCCTATGATGAATGGTCCACTGATTTTACTTTAATATATAAAAAAAATCAGGTATTGATTATATAGAGGCAATGCTAGAGAAATTTGTAAAATAAACTCAATTGCATATCGCAAGATTAACGGAGGGTAAATATATCATGCATGTATCAGTTTGGGATTTTTAGTCACCCAAAATATCAAATTTGGGGTAAATTGATTTTTCATGTTCTTAACTTAATGGATTTCCACGTTGACTTGCCACATGTCAACCACGCAAGAAAATATAATGGTGAAATTGGATAAAAGTTAATAGATAGTGAATTTGTTATTTAAAATTTTTTGTGGTCAAAAACTTCATTTGTAAAATGTATCAATTTGAGATTTTTCGTCTTAGTACATATATTTGGCAGCATGATTCACAGGGCATAAGGTAGTCGCATGAAAGAGACTAAGAAACATCTCCGATATGACCCAGAGACTTTTGGCTACTTCCAAGAAGTTGTATGCAAAACTTTTGATGATAATCCCACCGTTTGTCGAGTCTGCCTCAACCATCTTCCAGGAAATTGTCCCCCATAGACCCCATGCCTCAAGACTATTATTGCTTTATTTTTTTTTTTTGGTAAAGACTATTATTGCTTTATTGACCTCCATTTTCCTCGACTTTTTCTCCTCTCAGGCAGCCGTCCCTCCCTTTACTCTGCCTGTGTACTCTCCTAATTCGATTGTTGGAATTAATCTCTCGCTGCGGAATTCATCTTGAGGATTATCAGCAAGTTTTCATCAGGCGAGACTTCTTTAGATTAGTGAAAACTTGGAGCATATTTTTTAACCTAAATTTTCTGGGCTCTCCACGTGACTAGTATTGGTAAATATGGTCATGCCTTGGGTTCCTTGAATTTCTTTTAACCTAAATTTTCTGGGCTCTCCAGACAAGCAATCGTCATATTGTCGTGAAATTGTTTGATTTTGACAGAAGGCACATTGATTAGGTGAGACAATGTCAAGGAGAAAAAGATTCACCCCATTCGTAATGATTTTCATATGATGCCGCAAAGTTACACGGATCAATTGGTTTAAAGTGATAAAGCTTCTCAGGGAATCGATTTTCCGACAATCAGAATGATATAAGACAAATTAATTAAAGGAAGAAGCCGACCCGCATGGAAGAAACCGATGACTTTTTTTAGCTGTTAAAGGCTACAGTGCATCCCAAAAAGTCCGAAGAAGATTCCTACGAAGCCATCAAGTTCAGGAGTTTTCTATTGGTAAAAATTCAATCGAGAACAATGAAAATAAATTTTGAGGTGTGCAAAGATATTATCTTTATTGCCCTACAATGTTGCTAATGTTTATAGACAAAAAATATTTAGGATACAACAAAATCTTAAATAAGAATATCATATAACAATTTTGTATTTCTTTAAGAACTCTCAAAAGAAAAAAATTGCAAAAAATTATTGGCTATTGTGAAAAGTAAATACACAGGACTTAATAAAAAAAAAAAAAAAGGAGATCAAAAGCAGATGAATTTCAGTCTTTTAATATAGAAGCAATCCTTTAGGAAATGTTGCAAAGTGAGTGGATACTTTCTTAGAGGACACATAGAAAATTCGATACATGTCTAAGAGAGTAATAAGAAGTTGCTGTTTTCTTGTCTTGCCATTGAAAATAACGGTTGAACAAATACAACCTTACGTTTTCTCAAAAGACATGGTAAAAATTTGAAGTGAGAAAATAATAAAAATAGTAATAATTATAACATATAATTTCGAATTTGATAATTTCTGAAAATAACGATTGAATAAATACAACATTTCAAAGCTTGTAAGACGCCTAACAACCATTAGCAAAATAATTGCTGATAAATCAAAATATTAATAAATGATTGTTAGTGCCGATTATGATCCATGAGCACATCAATTGTTAAGTGCGCCAAAATTTGAAGGATATTGCAGGGTCAAGCCCGTGGGTTTGGAATTTCTCAACGGAGCAAGAACATGTCCTAGGGGCGCACATTCCCACTCTTGCCAATTGCTTATTTGCCGCGAGTTACAGCAGCGTTGAAATTGTCGTATCAATTCCCCGCAGATTTTCCCCCATAGCAAATTCCGCCAAGACAACCCAAGTCTAGCGGTCTAAAAATTATACATTTGACATAGAGAATTATCCCATCTTCCACGAACGTCGGCCCTCGCGATCTGGCATGGCAATGAAGAGGCCGACAAATAGTCTCGAACTTATTTACAAGTCACATGATTATGAGAGCAGTCAACGAAGCATTAACTAGTTTCTGACATGAAAGCGACATTCCTGGCTAAGAAAATACCTCCGACGTGACTTCAAGACATTTGGCCCATTTCGAAGAAGGTTTATGTTAGACACAGCGATACGCTAGCATTTCCTGGATGGTTCCTTTGGTAACCCAACCGCCCAACCGCCCAACCCCCGGGAGCCAGTCATGGTATATGAAGTTTTTTAAAGAGGATGTTGATATTTTTCTATGTTGAATTAAAACTTGAGAATAAATTTCAAAATATTTTTCGCTGTTTGATATGACATATTTAATTTTCTTTGTGCACTCCTTTTTATAAATTTTTTAATCTTTATTATTTCTTCCTTTATTTAAAAATTCTTTATATTTCTATTTTTTCTTTTCCTCATTCTTCTTTCATGGTGGTGGCCGATAATTGGTCCAGGGGTATGCAAGATGGACAGCCCGAATTGGCCTATTTGGTTTGGCTTTTGAAGAATCAATATAATTTCTGGTTCCTAAAAGAGTAATCAATGTTTAGATAAATTGGTTCTCGATCTCAAGGGGGAATCAGCCTGATTACATATAAATTCTTGTATTTCAAAAAAAATAAAATTAATTAGATTTTTTTTTTTATTTCTTCATAACATATAACATCAAGTAATTAATAAAAGAAAAAGAGTGATTGATTTCACCTTAAAATCAGACTAGATCGGGAATGTCCAACATTCTTACACATGGTTAATGAGTGTTGAAAATTGCAACACGTGATCAATTTTTCCTGACACGCTTCAACACAAAAGTCCAAAATTCCGCAATGCGATTCCGACATGTATGGGGGGCATTCAAGGAATTATGAGGGCTTCCGCCATGCGCCGCCATAGAGGAGGTGGGGGTTGGTGTTCTTAAGGGAGGCGGAGAAGCAGGAGGTGGAGGACTCGCATGGCCGCCACGCCCAACGATGAATCCCCACCCAATGTCTCCGCTGCTACAGATTGGATCTGGATAGTTATATTTGCAGCAACCATGGCAACTAGGGGTGTCAAAAAAACCGAACCGAATTGAACTGTTAGGAAAAACTCTTGAACTAAACCGAATGAGACCCGAATCGAATACAAACCGAACCCAAATTTTGGTTCGATTTTTTATTTTTTGGTTTTCAGCTTTTAGCTTTCCGTTTTTGCATTTATTTATTCTTTTTCAGTTTTATTTTTCTGTTATATTTCCAAGAAATAAACTCTTATTGGTTTGTTGGTTCGGTTCAGTTAGGTTAATTGATAAAAAAAATTTCAGTTTTTAATGAGAATTAAATCGAATGAAAACCGAACCAAAAAAATCGAATTTTTTGATTTGATTCGATTTTCAATTCAGTTTTTGACACCCGCAACAACGGGGAAGATGGAGCCCAATCACGACCGCATCTCAATCTCGCCTGCATGGGCCATGGACGAGCCGGTCGTGACCAAGAGCCTCCAGATCTGGAAGTCTGCCGTCGAAATCTCGAGCTTGCCCATCGCGGCCACGGCGAGCTTCCGCGAACGGCATCCCCTGCTTTCACTTGGGGCCACCGTCTTGTTCCTTGACGGTTAAAGTCCACGGTTGTTTGTCGAGGGCAAGCTTCTTGGTCTGGAAGACGAAGCTGCCGACGACAGAGAGGCAAGGAACCCCGGGAAGAGGGCGAGAGGGATGGTCAGAGTAAATTTTTAAGTTTTTTTCTTTTTTTATTAATCATTAGATTAATATATTATTATATCAATTATTTTCAAAAGAAAACGAAAAAGAATTCCTGTCTTATTCTAAGAACGTGTGTTTGAATGAATTGCCAAAAAGGCGCGGTAGCCAAGGCGGGAGAGAGGGCTCGTTAGTTCATTTTAGTTTATTTATTTTTTCATTTATTTATTTATAAATTTAAATTGAATTAATTGAATTGAATAATTATAAAATAATAATTTATTATGTATATATAATAACATTTATTTAATATATAACATGTCTTAATGTATCAGAATTCTTTATTTTTTTTTAGAAATGACATGTCGATCTGTTATATCATATTACGAATCGTGTGTAAGTGTGGATGTTATCTAGCTTAACACATTCGTGAGAATTGCCGGCAATGCCATAAGTGTTGTCCAAAAGGTTAGCGACGTCAGCAAAGTCAAAGCGGAGATGGATTCAGTGGCAATGAATATGAGAATGACGTCACCCACAAGGCTAACGTGTGTTTCGAAGTAGAGCAGGAAGAGAAGAGAAGCGTAGACCTGATCACGGTCTCACGCTCGAGGTGTGCAATTAGTTACTTCTTATTCAGTCATTCGGTACAAACATGTAATGTGAAATTTTACACTTTTTCTTGATGGATATTTCCCTTTTCTCCTCCAATATCCTGTTAAACAGATATTTCCAAAGAGAATCTTATAGTATAAAATATTTTTTACCGAATATATTTACAACCATGCCATTTAACTTTTATCATGAAATATAACTCTTCTTATCGAATTTTATATACATATTGCAAAATAGAAATAAATTCGAATCCATATATACGTTAACGGTATTAGACAAAAGAATTAAAGACCAAGTGAAGCTTAAAATAGAATCTTTACATACCTAAAAATAATATATGCATAAGAATTAAAAATATATGCTAAACAAATCAACAAATACAAATAGCTGGATAAAGCTCGCGCGTAAGCGTGCTACATGGCTGAAATTTTGCGATATAATTTATGGTTTCCAAGGGGCACTGTGCCTCTTGGGTTTCTCATCGTTAGATCCAAAAATGAAAAGGACACAATTGTTCAACTCGATATACGTTTTTTTTTTTCGGTCCTATTTTACTCTTATGTTAATTTTTACTCTCAGACTTTTATACTGCCTTTTTACAGGGTGTGAAAATTGAAACCTATAGTTAAAATTAAATTGTCTCTATCGGTGAAGATTCGAATTTCCTACCTCCCTCTTCTATGTTGAAAGAGTGGTTACTAGGGTAGACTCTATTATGTTGAACGGTTGAGCTTTACCACATCTCAATTCAATGGTGAAAGATTATTAGAGAAAAGATGAAGACAGAATATGA
This sequence comes from Eucalyptus camaldulensis, assembly GCA_019915185.1. Classification (NCBI taxonomy): domain Eukaryota; kingdom Viridiplantae; phylum Streptophyta; class Magnoliopsida; order Myrtales; family Myrtaceae; genus Eucalyptus; species Eucalyptus camaldulensis. Next base: position 10,189,972 of record JAHSVA010000006.1, read on the forward strand.
GGGAGGACATAAAATTCTTGAGACAGCACGTTATGCAATTTCCTTGTCAGAGACCTAGCGTAAAGATGTCCCGAATTTTGTTTTTTGTTTTTTTTTTAAAAATAAAAACAGAAAGGTAAACTTAATATAATCTTCCAGGAACGCGTCTGGCAGGCCTCATCTTTCGAAGACTTTGCTTTTGAGGAGTCTCGTAAAGTGTGTAGCTGTGAAGTTTCCTCAGCTTCTTCGGGCGGTTAATAATATATCTGTTTTTGAAAATATTTTATGTTCAAAAATAAATTTTTTCATTTTTATTCCTTAAATGAGTTTTTTTAGCATTTAAATGCATTTGATAAATATAAATTTTTATTTTCGGGATAGAAAAAAATATGAATACTTTTAACATGACCCTCAATTTTTTTATAACGTAAAATATTTTTTTAGTTTTATAATAATTTTATGAGATTCTTCTAATTTTTTTTGAATTTTTCTTTTTTTTATCCCTTCTTCTTCCTCCTCTAGGCCAACGATCGCCCACAGACGGGCGGGCTACCTCATTGGCCTCAAGGATTGTTAGCCTCTATCGAGGCTCGACCTTAGGTGAAGTTGACCTCACGGTGGTTGGGCAAGGTCTGGCCATTGCCGAGGCTAAGCAACCGATTGGAGGAGGAAGAAGAAGAAAAGTTAGAAAAGAAAATGACATATTTCAGAAATTGTTATGCAAAACAAAGAATTAAAACTTTTTCTACTTTTTATTTATGTTCCAAATTTATTTTCTAACCACTGATTTATTTTGATAATGGAAAAATTAGTTGATGTTATTAAATAAAATTATGCGCCTTTTATGTTCTAGATAACAAAATAAAAGAAAAATTGAGAAATAAAAATGTTACCAAATGAGGTGTTGATCTTCTCTCGTTACCCTTTCCCTCAGTTTCGCTTCTGTCCTCTCTCCTCGGATCGGGGTACATTGTCACGTGCAGTTTTGCTCAGTCAATTTCACCCGTGTCCTTACTCTTGTCTGTCCTCTCTTTTGTAGATCCGCGAGCCCATATTTTTCAATTGCATTCTAGTTTTCTACCCAAAACATTTAGTCAACGAAGGTAACAAAAGCAATCATTAAGTCAACGAAGGTAACAGTGCGCGGTCATGATCTGCTTCTGATGCAAGCTTCAGAAGTCGCTGAATTCGCCAGCGGTAGCACCAGTCTGGCCCAAAAGATCAGCAACGTCAAAGAAGTCGATTTAAAGATGAATACCCTCAAAAGTAAAATGGAAATGGTGTCCAATTCTCATACGTTCAGGATTGGAACGGGCGGAGAGGAGGCCCCGAAAGAAAAGGAAGGGAGAGGTTGGCATCTGATCGCCGGAGTTAAAGATGGGAGCCTTTGGGCTCGTCTAACATTGGAGAATCAGGTCATCGATCTTAGGAGAGTAAGGGAAAAAAATTCCTTTAGAAATAGCTGGAGGCCTCCCGGTGGATTGAAAACCTCCTGGAGGCTAAGAACTGCCAGTAGGAGAACTAATGGTACAAGCTTCTAGAGCTAAATTGGATGAGATCTGGGATTATTTCATGAAGGAGGACGTGCTCAGTGTTGGTGTTGCAAAACCAATATCCAGAAGCGCATACATAGTCCAGTAGTACAAGGCTGTTGGTAAAGGTTCCACAGGAAAACACAGTTGACAAAGCACGGTGTGACATTGCTAATTATCTTGGAGTGGATCTGGCAAATGTCAACGATGATCATCAGGGCGCAAGACTGAAGCACGTGTCAGAGGGTAGGGAATTAGTTCTTACCTTGGATGATGTTCATAAGTATCCTTGTGAATAGGCCATGAAAGAAATGGATGTAAACTAATATTGACTTCACGATCGCGTGATGTTTATGATCAAATGAATTGTAGTGAACTAGTTCAGATAGCAACTCTTCCTCAGAAAGAAGCTTTGACTTAATGCCTTGTTGTTGCAGCTAGGCTGATCAGTTTGAATTTGGATCGGGATGTTTCGGTTCTGTTTATTACAGGTCCAGAGTTTGAGTAAGGGTCATTCAAATCCAGTTTCAGCTCTCTCCTGATACAGATCGCTTCCTGATACAGATCGCTTCAATCCGAATTTCAGTCGAGTTTGTTTTTTCAAGTCCATATTCAATCAGTCCTGATTTCTTCTGTTTCACTGCTCGAATGCAATGAAACCAGTCAGTATGGTTAGGGATTACGTGTGTTAATACTTCTCAATTGACCATTTATTTGATTCTATTTTCTTAGCTCTGTGAAGCGCGACTTGTTTCCTTATTCTCTCCTGCTAACGCACCAGTAAGCATTGGCTCCTAGGCTCGAATTCTTGAATTTAGCCTTATGAACATCTGAAGGATCTATATTAGATACAAGATCTTATCGTGATGCTTTTGAGAACTTGGTTTACTGCGTAGGTAGTAGCTTCAGCGACATCTTCATTTATGAATATAATGCATTCAACTCTCATGACACATTCTCTCGCCCGGATGTAATTTCTAAATGGAGTCATCATAACGGGTCCATATACGTAATTTTGTTTGTTTCAATAAATTTTCATTTGACTTTTGAATCAGAAAAGATAAATAGTCTATAACTATGTTCTATAGACTAGACGTGATTGAACGCAACGCCTCCCATGTGAGTTGTGCAGAGACATCCCAGGTCTCTTCGTCATCTTCTGCGAAGGCGAATCCAAAATTCTTGATAAGTTCTACCGTTTTTCAACAATTTATAGTTTACCACGAGAAGGGTATTATGCAATAAGTAGTTTTTACGAGAAAGATGGATTTCATTTTTCAACCGACGGCCCATTTGTTTAAATTAAAATCAATGATTTGAAAGATATTTTCTTAAAAATAATTATTTATATTATTTAAAATTATTAGTTAACCAAAAATATCTTCAACATCAACAATTTATAACAAAGCATTTTTGTAACCAATGAAAATACTTTTCGCCGATTCATTTCCATAGGCAATGCAATTTATCATTTTTTTTTCAAAATATCTAAATTATAGATTTTTTTTTTTGCAAAATAGGTGTAAAAAAATGGTTAATGCCACAAAAAAACCCTAAATTTGTATATTTTAAATAAATTTAACCCAAAATAATTTTCCAACAACCAAAATACACCTATGACAAATTTACTTTACATTAGTTTCCATAAAGTTTTGTTGTCAAATTGCTGAATTGGATAATATATGATAATTGATGAATATATTAATTTGAATCTTGTTATTAATTCAATATAACAGAAATCAACAGAAGGTAAATTTATCATAAATATGCCAATTTAGGGTTTTTGATAGTCAGAAAATTACTTTAGAACAATTTATCACAAGCGAGTTGATATTAGGTTTTTGATGGTCAATAAATAAATTTGAGATGTATATCAATTTATAAATTTTAGCAATATTAACCCTCTAAAAATAAGTTGGTTCATGAGAAGCGATCCAATAACGAAGCAGGAAAGCTAAACGGGACAAAGAAATAGCCTCGAAGGTTTTTTGCAGATTGCATGTGTATCAGCACAATGCGCAGGGCATCGAATAGTTTCTGATATGAAAGCTGCTTTTCTTTTGGGAGGTTAAAAACGCCTCCAATATCGAAAATAAACGCCTCCAGTGTGACCCTGAAGATTGCGGTTATCTTCCAAGAAGGTGTATTTCTTTATTTATTTTTTTTGGGTCATTTTCCAAGAAGGTACATGCGAAACTCTGGACGATAATAAACCGGAAGTAGGCCGTTTAAAACTTTCAATAAAGGTTGATACTTGATACTCTTCCGGGAAGGTGTCCTTGCAGATTGTCTCCCCTTGGACCGCAGTTCGTGAGCTTGACTTGGGGAAGACTGGGGCGGCCTCTCTATATAAAGGTTACTCTGCTTCCATTCCCTTCACCATTTTCCTCGACCTTGGCTTCTCTCTCGCAGCCCTTCCTTCTTTTATTCTCCCTACATCTCTCTTACTTTTCCATGGTTGAATTAACTTCTTCGCGCGGTATTTCATTTGGGGGACTATCAGCAAGCTTTTGCAAGGTGAGACTCCTTAAGTTTAGTGCAAATTTAGAGCTTGCTTTACTGTTATTTTTCGTAGATTTTCCTGTGCTCTCCGTGTTAACTGGTAGTCGTATATTGTCATGCCTAGTTTCCCCCGATTTGTTTCACACAAGGAACGAATACGAAACTTTACATCCTGTGTCGTGTCGTTTGTCTGTCCTGTCTTTCGTAGATGTGTTAATTCTTGAGCAAATTGCCATGTTACAATGCGTCGTCATTCTTTTCACTGGCCAAAAGAATTGCTTCGTTCCCCTGGACTTCCCAATACAGAGCAACCCTGTTAATTGGTGAAAGGCCTTCACATCATCGCGTAATAGCGACATTAGAGGAAATGGGGGGTTCACTGATCCTATTCCGAGGACACGTCTTCCTACTAGCAGTAGCGGCCAATGAAACCCAATTGTCGCGTTCACTGGACTTGCTAGCGACGTACTTTACTGAAATAGATTCAAACGGCTCAAAAAGATTTCTAATGTTCGAAAACAGAGGAACACAACCCCTCCTGGTTGAAAGACCAGACGCACCTTGTGGTACCAACTTTGCATCTATGGGGCTTAATTTCATCCACTGTGCAACTTTTGCCCTGTCAACTTTAGTTTCATTCAAGTAAAATTTAGCTTATGATCTCAATAGTAATAGTAGTATACTCTCATTTAGAGTTGTATCCCTTTGACACTCTTGCCTTTTAATGTTCAAGTGTTTTCATAAAGAAATCTGAAATGATATATATTTGTTAGATATTTCTAAGGAACGTGATTTAGATTAATACAAATACAATATAATCATGAAAACTTAAGTGGAACTATCATAATGGGTAATAAAAGCATATGTTTTTATTGATTTCGACAAATGATTGAAATGAAAAGATATTATAGATTATGGGCAACAAAATAATCATGAAAACTTGTGAATAATATGGAATGATAGATTCAAGACTATATTGCCCATTTAGAAATAGTTCAAATACCACGTTAAACTAATAAAATGTTCAAGGATGATATTGCACATTGAGCTAGCATTTAATGGCTATATAAGTCAATTCCTGGTCAATTTTAATGTCCAATACACTGAACCAAACAAAAGATGCCCAATCACATGTTAGCAGCATATGCTCAACAGATCTCCCTTGCCAAAAAGACAACAGCTAGCCTTCTGCTTTATTCTCGTTCCGCACATGTTAGCAATTGCATCAGAAACGGCCCTCCAAGAAAAAGTGGATCTGTTTGGGAGGAGAATCTGTATTCGACATGGCCTTGCATGCCTTCGGATTCACGTTATGTGAGCTTGAATGTCCCTTCTTGCATGGTATCTCCTGCACAATCTCAAAGCATAAAAGTTAGATTTTGCTCGGTATCTCCTGCACTAGATTGTCATCTGATTTGGTAAACAAAATATAATACATTATTCTTAGTGCATTTAACATTTCTCACTTTCTCTGGTCCTGTTTTGTATGTTTTTTTTTTCTTTTTCTTTTTTGTCCTCCCTTGTTAATGTCCTTGAAACGATGTCCATTAAAGAAAAATGCAATTTACTTTGAATGGCTTCATTGCCCCAAATTTCGCCAAAAACTTTTCCACTTTTCATTTGATTTTCTTATATCAAATAGTTCCTTATATTCAGTCTATTAGTTAATTTGAAAATTAATATTTCCTTGTGTTTGTTGGAAAACCGATCTGAGAAAGATTACTTTTGTAGGTGTGGTTATGGCACAACATAATCCATCCCTCCACTTGAAGACTATCGCATGTTGAATCAGGCCCAAGTTTCGATTTGCTCCTCCAGGGTCCTTTAATCGGGTTAGTGGAGGTAGCTCATGGGCTTGGAATCTCTCAACGAAGGAAGAACATATCCTTGGGACGTACCTACTCTTGCCATCTACTTCTTTTCATTCTTGTCTTGCACCTCAAATACCAATTGACAGTTCACAGTTCGGAAATTCTGAAGTACTCAATTACCGGATAAAAGTCAAAATATGAACGCTGAAAGCTAAAGAAGTTTGGTACCTCGAATGCAACCGCCAACGTCTTACCCCTGAAGCTTTCAAAAGTCTTACAATGGATGTAAACAAAATACTGGGAATCGACAAAAATGCCATGAGTCTTGTTCAAAAGGTCGGCAACATCAGATATATTTTCTGAAGAATATGCGAAAACTGAGTCTAGAGGCATTGGCTCGTCAGCTTGGTACTCGGTTAACTAATCTTCGAGGACGACCAACCTTGATTGGCAGAATCAAGTTGGAACAAGACCAAGATCCTCAATTGCAAAAAATTGCGGGACAAGCAAATTTTACTATCCAAGTGGATAGGTTTGATTCGTGATCAGCCATATATTCCTAATGATTCATAGTAGAAAAAGCAAGGAGCTCACAACACCAGATTCCCGATTTATCCCAGGGCGCTAGAAGTTATAGGGAATATTCCTAGTGGATTTATGTGAAAATAATGTCAACGAGTGAAAAAAGAGCATCGAAAAGCAGGTGGAGCAACATGATTTTATCATTGATCTACCGAGAACGCCAGTGGTAAGAATGTTTTCTAAGTGATTGTTGATTGATTGATCAAAATGTCTCGTCGTTAAGTTTTGTATCGTTGAAAATAAAAAGATGATGGTGATGAAATGGGACTGATCGGCCCAATGTTTATTAAACAATTAAAAGATAAAGTCAAGTTAGTTCAAGGGCATCTAAAAATAGCACAGAATTGTGAAAAAAGTTGTGCAAACCTCAAAAGGCAGAGTGCAATATAATGTGGGGATCATTTGTTCATGGAGGTTTTTCCTACGAAGTTGTACCGACCCGGTCCAATAAGAGCAAGGAGTGATTGTCAACGTCAAAGGTCTTCAACATGAAGAGGATCTTAGTAGGCTTCTAGTATGGCGAAGCGAGTACGAATGAATCAAATTATGCAAGAGCAAGGGGAGCATTATAGGAGGCATCTTTTGACGTAACAGTAACATTTGGCATTGGAACTACAATGTTAACCATGCTTAGGTGTGTGCATTACTAGGAATGATCTTTGGGAATAGTGTTTACCTGTATGCCAAAAGACAAAACCGTGAGGTTAAGAATTAGATGGGCCAAAGAAAACAAAGCCTCAAATGAGATAATCCAAGAGTGTCACAATATGATAGTGGAGCAGGAGGAGCGTGATCCATAAATAGATTCATAAATAAATCATGTAGGAGCTGATATGCTTGTAATGATTCAATCTAATGAGGGTGAGTAGTATTTATTGGAGCCATATGAGTCTAGACCAAAAGTAGCTCTTGACAAGCTTCCAAGATAGCAAATGGGGTAGGAATAAACTGAACTGAGCAACAAATTGGAGCATATCAATTCTTAGGATATATATGTGAAACTGAAATTGACACAAGAGGTGTCTTTTGACGTAATGATGGCGTTTGGCATTGAAATTACAATGTTAAGTGTGCTTAGATGAAAGTACTACCGGGATAGGTGACCTTCTAAAAAAGTGCCTACTTGTAGGCTAAGGACAAGATTGAGGTTGAGTGTGGGTCGGGTCAAAATGGACAATAATTTAAGTGAGTTAATTCAAGGGTATCACATAAATGCATTATGAGATTCGGCATACACAACAAGTTAAGTTTAAGACATGCGAGACCATTCTTGATTTTACAGAAGATTGGCAATGTTGCTTATAAATTTGCTTTACCACTAACTCTATCGACATGCATAATGTGTTTTTGTATCTTTGTTACGAACAAATGTGCCAACTCCTAAACATGTGCTAAATTTTATACCTTTCAGATTAAAGGATAACTGAACTTATGAGGAGCAATCTATTCCCATAGTCGATAGAATTGATCAAATGTTATGACCCTGAATGTACCTTATATGAAGTCCAATGGCAAAAGTACACTCAAAGAGGCTAATTGAGAGCCCAGAGATAAGGCAAGACCCAAAAATTCTCATTTATTTGAAAATTGAGGTAAGGCGTAATAATATTTATATTACGTTAACAAATTTTGTCGGATACATTGAATGTGGATCGACATTGCTTTGATTGCTTTAAAAATTCATTGAAATTATCTTATCTTTTGCTCCGATGAATTTAAATGTACATCAATTTATCCGATATTTCTTGGAGAAGCAACCCCTGTGATGAAAATAATAAACATGAAGATTTAGTTATCATTACCAAAGGTAGGTTGGTCGATTAGATGTCAACCTAAGATACATTTATCTCATCTTTTTCAGCGAAGCAAAATCTAGGCTTTATTTTTCTTCTATAAATTTTCAAGGGTAATTTTTTTGTTGATTTTCTATTTATTTTTATCATTTTTTGTCAGGATTTCTTCAAAACTTATCGAAGCGCATATAATACTAAAGCTCCTTCGAAAAATTACTGTATTTCTCAATTCAAAGTTTATTCTCATCAAATTTAAAGTGATAGAAATTATGTTCACAATTAGAGCGATAGGAATTATCTTTGATTTTTCTATTTAATGATATTCTAAAATTTTTAAAAATTTAAATAAATTAGCCCTCATTTTTTTGTGGTTGATATTTAACTTCCATATAATTTTTTTAAAAAGTGATGTCATTAGAGTTATCTGTAATTACAAATTTAGTCACATTAAGAAGTTAAAAAAAGAAATTGCCATTTTATATCCTTTATTTTTTTTTAATAGTCATTTATTTGTGGAAAAATGTCTAACCATTATTATACTCTGCTGGTATCATTTATTTTTCCAATATGGGCCATCACATTATATCCTCTGATATCCTCAACTAGTTTTTAACATAAAAGAAACGCGGCCAAAGTAAGGTACCGTTCCTTGTCAAACACTCCCCCCTTCCAATACTGTCAAGTCTTGTAGGTATGTTCCTAGAAGGCAACGTGAACATACTCAAGTCTTGTAGGTATGTTCCAAGTCTTCTAGCTATCTTCCTAGAAGGCAAACCCAAGATTCGTGCTAAGTTTTACCGTTTTTTAAACTATTTTCAATTCACCGTGACAAGGATAACATGCAGTAAGTCTGATGCTGCCTTTTTGACTTCATCAAAAGTGGGGTTGAATTCAAAAAAGAAAAAGGAAAAAAGAAGAGTTATATAGGGAAAAGAGGGCACGCACAGGGTAGGAAAAGAAAAGAGAAGAAAAAAGAGAGAGAATAGAAAGAAGAAAAAAGAAAGGTTTCTCCATATACATCACGGAGACCTCGCAAACCAGATTAACTTTGTGTTTGCAGCGCCCGCTAAGGATTAAAGTCTTTTATTCATCTAATTGGAGTAGTTTTTGAAATTATGGCATAACCTTTGAGTTATATGAAATTTGAACTGTGGGGTCCGATTAATGAGTTTTTGAGTTGTGAAATTGCATGGAGATGAGAGATTAGGGTATTATGGAGCCATGGGGTTTGACAAAAAAGGATTCACAGTAGTAATTTAGTCAGAGTGAAATTTTAAGTTACGCATGTAAGCTCCACGTTGCGGACAGCTTTGACGATTTGCTTGGAGCAAGCATTTTGTTAGTGTTTAGGACTCGTTTTATTGGCGATTAAGCTTAATTTAGTTGATTCGTAGTTGAGGTAGCATTTTACTTGATTTTGATATTGTTTCACGCTTATTTGAAAAGATTAGGAATTTGTTGATTCATGTGATCATTGTCATTGGTTTTTAGGCTTTCCCAAGTAAGTGGCGCTTTATCTATTTTCTGAGTTTGTAAACTCATATTTTTAAAGTGATGTATTATGAGTTATGAAATTGGTATATTTATTGTATAAAATTTCGATTGGGCAATTATTACTCTTTAGTTATTTATGAATGAATTTAGAAACATGGCACGAGAGGTACTGTGAAAGTTCATATGTATGTTTTGCTTTGCGAATCTGGTTTATAAAATAAATTTATGAAATGATCTGAGAAATGATTTAACGGAATGTATTTTTGGCCGATTAGTTGAGTTGTGAAAGGTTATTTACCTTGGTTTGTCAATTGGATTCAGATATGAATTTTTGGTTTTGGAGGATAATAGTTTGATGCTCATTATTGTTGTGAAGCAAATTAAGATTTTTGATTATGCATACTAGTTCTAGGATATTCTTCAGTGCCGAACTGTCGGCTAATAACAAGTAAAGACTCTACTAGTGGCAATATTACTTGCCTAGTCACTAGGCATCATGTTGTCACCATGATTATATATTTAGCAATGAATTGGTCAATGGAATGGACCATCACCCTATAATTTCATAAAGATTAATCAATGGATTTGATTGTTGATGTTAACGGAGAACTTTTGGTAGTAAGAGTTTTAAAGTATGACCTTAGCTAGTTTACTTTTTCTGAATTTATACTTGCTGGGTTTGTTGAGTTTTGAGTTGTCCATTTTTATTTATTTATATAAATTATGAAAATTCTGATATTGTAATCAACTTGTCGGTTTATCATAAATATGTATGGAAATATATATTTTGATAATAGGTTGTTGATTTCTACATGAGAATGTGCCTTTCGGGTATCCTTTATTATTGATGGAGCTCGGGTGTCATAATAAGCAAGGTTCACAACAAGGGATGATTTCATTTTTTCAACTGATGGTCCGCTCATTTCACGTAAAATCAATAAGTTGCAAGTCATTTTCCTGAAAACGATTGTCTATATCAATTAAAATCAAAACTTAATTCTCATCATCAACGATAATTTCTAATTTTTTTGATTGAGGAAAAAAAACACGGCATCTTATGGGTACATTGGCTCATGCTAGGCGGTGACGGAGCAGAATAGGCAAAAGAGGAAAAGGATGCCTCCAAATGTCAAGGTCGTTATTTCGGGACAGTCCCCGGTTGACCCCCATGCATGCCCGCAGTCGTTCGGTTGGGGTATCTGGAAACTCTCCTGCTATTCACTTCACTATATATCTCGATGCAAGCTTCTGTCGTCCAGCTATTTCCTTCCTGTACTCCTTCCTTCTGCATATATTCCATTCTTGAATTGATCTCTTGTTGCGGGGTTTCATTCGGAGGATTATTGGCAAGTTTTTAACCAGGAGAGCTCTCCTCCGTCTCCTAAATTTTCCCGGCGCCCTCCTCGTAGCTAGTGCCGGTGGGCCGTCAGTTGATTTCGTAGGTAAGATACGGCGCGTTTTTCTCAGCACAAACAGCATTTCTCACTTTCTCTAGTCCTGCTTTTCTTTTTTCTTTTTCGTGGCTGTCCTCCTCTATTGATGGCCTCGAGGCATTCGAACCAGTCGAATTGCTCGCCTGATCGTGTCGGCAGCTAGTGAAAATCACATGTATGAAGAGAAAATACGTTTCCAAAAGCTCTTTCGCTTTCCAATCGATTATCTTATATCAAAGAGCGCCTTGTTTTGAGTCCAAAAGTTAATTTGGAGAATGATTTTTGCTCGTTTTCCTCGGATAACTGATCCCGAAAGGATGACTTTTGTAGGGGTGGATTGTGACACAACATAATTCACGCCACCACTGTTTTGCGTCTTGCGTCCATTAGCGCACACGAATCTGACGACTCCCCCTTCTATCTTCGTCCTCGTCTTCTTCTCCTTCAAAATCCCAAATTCACCGCCCCCCCCCCCCCCCCCCCAAAAAAAAAAAGAGAAAAAAAGAAAAACCACTTTCAATTCCTTCCATTCTCATTCTTCTTCTCGCTCTTCCGCTAGTCGCCGAGGAGGGTCCAGATCTACCTCGCCCAAGATTGCGCGATCTCGGCGCCCCGCCGATGCTCGCCTCCGGTCGCCTGGTCGGAGGCTTGGCCGGTCGTCGCCGGTTGCCTGGTCGGCGCTCGCGTGAAGCTGGCCGATGCTCGCCTCTGGTTGCTTCCGATTGCCCTGGTCACCGCTCGCCGCGGAGCTCGCTTCCAGTCGCCTGAGTCCAAGGACTTCACATTTTTCCAAAGCTCTTCCGATACACTTACCTAAGGCCTGTGGAGTCAGCCGCCCAAGTTTCGATTTGCAGTTTACCATGGTCAGGGTTTTTCGGGGGAGCTCATGAACTTGGAATTTCTCAACGAAGGAAGAACGTATCCTCGGGACGTTCCCACTCTTGCCAATCGTTTCTTCGCCTCAAATTATAGCAGCGTCCAAAACGGTTTAAGTTGTCGTTTCGATTCCCTGCAGGTTCTCCCATAGCAAATTCCCCAAAGACAACCCACGCCATGGCTGTATGCTTCTTTTTTCTTTCTCTAGAGTCCTTCCATTTTCATTCTTTTGTTGCACCTCGAATCCTAATTTACAATTAAAACTCGGAAATATCTGCTGTAAGTACTCAATTATGGGAGAAAAGTCAAAACATAATGCTGAAAGCTAAAAAGTTTTGTGCCTGGAGTACTAACTTGCATCTTTCCCCTAATGGTCTCTGCAGTCGGACAATGGATGTCAACACGATTGTGGGACTCGCCAACAATGTCTTGAGTCTGGCTCCAAAGGTCATCGACCTCAGCAGAGTCGAAGCGAATATGGATGCTCTGGAAATGAATATGGAAATGGTGTCAGCCAGGAAGGCTGACATAAGTTCCCAACTAGAGCAAGACGAGAGGAGACCGGGAAAGAAAAGGAAGAGAGAAGTTGACCGGTGGATGCAAAGAGCAGGATCGCTGGAGGATCAAGTCCATGAGTTAGGACGAAAAGTCAGAGACGGGCATTTCCTTTCTCGTCTCATATTGGCGTATCAGGTGAGTGGCCTTGCGACTAAAGAGGACAAATTGCACGAGAAGGGTAGATTTGATACCGGTCTCACGCTGGATGTGAAACCGGCCCGAGGCTATGAACTACAACCAGGTGAACTAGTGGGACAAGCTTCTCAAACAAAAAGGGATGAGATCTGGGATTACTTGATGAACCAAGAGGTGCTCCAAGTGGGTGTTTGGGGACAGGCAGGAGTGGGCAAAACCTTTCTTGCGAAGCATATACATGATCAGATAGTGCAAGATTGTTCAAGGTTCGATGGTGCTTGTCTGGTCACTGTATCGCAAGCAGGCACTGTCGGTACAATACAAACTGAAATTGCGAACTATCTCGAACTAGATTTGACGAAGGTGGGCTGTGTTTACTGGGGCGCAAGACTGAAGGCGGCATTGCAGGGTAGGAGACTCCTCTTTATCTTGGATGACGTTGGGAAATATTACTCTTTGAAAGAAGTGGGTATAGCCCTAGAAAGAAATGGATGCAAATTAATCGTGACGTCGCGATCGAGGGATGTGTGCGAGCAAATGAATTGCCACGAGCTTGTCCATGTAGCAACTCCTCCCGAGGAGATATCTCAAGGGTTGGAAGCAGAAGTGTAAAAACTAGAATTAGACGGGTTGCAGAAGCTGGAAGTGGGGAGGTGTGGGTCTGAGGGCGTTGATGAATTTGACTGGGATGTTGGCTGGCAAGATCATCTGTGATTCCATTAAACAACTCGGGATTTGCTGATGGTCCCAAGTTAGAGAGGATTAACATAAAATTTATATTTTCATTCTTTTCCTTTCTGTGTTACTGCAGCATTTTGACAAGCTTGATGTTTGGACGAGAACTTACGGCCTAAAGGGTTTCTTTCTTCTTTTTTGCCTTTATTTCTTGGGGGAGTTATCTCGGTGGCATGTATGTGGACCGAGCTTAGATTGACAGTTGGGTATCCACTGAATGACTTTCCTCTCTGCCTACTCATGTTCAAATTCGAGTGCTTTTAGTTTATGTTCAGCCCAAGTTCTCTTTTAAACTTATCGTGAAACTCCTCAAATGCTAACATGTTTGGGTGCACTGCACTTGGCATTAACCCCTCTTCATTTTTTTAATTTATCTCCCTTTGTCTGACTTCTGGAATAATAACTAAATCCAATAATATAATGACTCCCTTTCAACTCTCGTCCTCTCTCACATGCTCTGCTCGCCTTTATCCAACTCTTATCTTTTGGGAGAAGTGAAAGCAGATTCGAGCGAGATAATTACGGATTCTTCATAATTAATTACGGCAACGGTGAAAGAAGATATGAGCGATCCTTCTTTGTATGCTACTTATGACACAACTCTTCGAGAACTTTAACCGAAAGAAAAATGGTTTTGCACATTATCTACGAGAGTGATCAACTGAAGAAAACAACCCAAAAGTGGTCCGAATGCCACTTAATGGTATCCATGTAATTAACAACAACAATGGGGGTGATTTATAGAGTCTAATTGGGAAGCATTCTTCTATAATCGGAGAATCAATCATTTTCCAATCTACAATTTCCTTAAAAAGGGTCAAAGGTACGACTACTGTCGGCAATTTTCCCATATACACTAGCACCTATCTTGACTCCATGCACTGCAGAGAACCAGAAACCTATTATCAGAAGGTATTACCATCTGACACGATGTGTTCGTAAGCCCCGTATGTAATAACTTCTCATAATTTTTTTTTTTGTTTTTATTTGATCAAAAAAAATTTTAGAACTAAATTGGAACAATTGTAATAGACTTATGCCACCACAGGCCGCGGACCTCCTTCCCTCCCTGAGCAAGCACCGGTGCTCGTCGATGGCGCTTCTTCCACTGCCCCACGATCCTGCGGAAGCCTTTTTTCCGGGCATATCGAGCTCGACTACCCCACATGGGGATCTCTCGCCATCACCACGTGAAGGGGCTAAAGGAGAAGAGCGCGCGCGCGGGGTCAAAGAGTTGGAAGCGGAGGGCTTTTGTCTCTTCTTTTATCCTGGGGATCAAAAGAGAGGACAAGAATGATTGAGCGAAAGAGATACAATCCGTGGTTTTGGTCAACGAACAGTGAAAGGTCAACGAAAAGTTTCACTGGAAAGAAGAAAAAGGGTGAACGTAACCGGTGGTGTGCGGAAGCTTAAGCCAAAAGAAAGGTTTTAAATAAAATAATATAAATTAAAAGCCAAAGGGAAGAAGAGTGAAGAAGACGTTTCCTTCGTCCTTGTCAGCGAGGAAGCTTGGTCGGGATCAACTCCATAATCGGTCGATCACATCTATACATATATATCTCATATTTTAGGTATTTTTAAAATAAAATTTTATTAGAGAATGATGGAATGAGAAAAATAAATAAAAAAGAGAGAGGAAAAGATAAGAAAAATAAAAGGGATAAGTGCATTGGAAGTCCTAAAATTTATCATAAAAATGCAATTAAGTCATAAAACTTTCAAAAAGTGCAATTAAGTCATAAAATTTGTCACAAAGTGCAATTAAGTCCTAAAACTTTCAAAAAATGCAATCAAGTCCTAAAACTTATCAAAATGGTTCAATCTAAATATTTCAATTGATTGCACTTTTTGAAAGTTTTATGACTCGATTGTACTTTCGAGACAAGTTTTAGGACTTTATTGAAAATTTTGAAAATTTTAGGACTTGATTGAACTTTCGTGATAAGTTTTAGGACTTAATAACACTTTTTGAAAGTTTTAAAACTCAATTACATTTTCATGATAAGTTTTAGGACTTCTAATATACTTATCCCAAAAATAAATGAAGTAGGCAAGAATATTATGAGAGATTGTTATCATCTCTCTTTGGTTTCATTTATGATGGGAAAATATCCATCTTTGTTATCGCGACTCATTAAATAATAGATAGGATATAATAAAATCCATGAATTTCACATTCTATCCTATTTAGATCTAGATGACCAAATGGAATATAAATGAATGATAAAACAATTGACATAGGATTAATTAGAAACGACACTAACTAGTAATGTACACTTTCATCACTTTTCGCATTCTCACAATCCTCATTGTTCAATTCGCTTGCTGACTTCCCTATTTCTTCTGAGCTTCTTGTTAAAAGATTCTAAACGTTCCCCATGCTGTACTGCTTCTACCTCAACTTCACCACGAAACCTAGAAAATAACAGCACATGTATATATTTCTCGTAATTGCAAAATCAAAGATTATAAATAAACCAACGTTGTACACATTATGTAGAGAACTTATTATTGGGTAGTTAACAGATACGCATATATCACGATAAAAAGCTTGACCTCTTACCGTGATCATTCGCTTAAAACCACTAGAAACGTAGAACCAACTGTTCTTTCTTCAAATGCTCTCCATAGTTGCCAAACAATGAATAATTTAGTTTAGAAAAACAAAGAAATATAAAAAAGATTATTTCCTGCAACACAATAATCTATATAAATTTTAGTAGGTCTCGAGGTATTGAGGGTCATAGTAACTAAAAGAAGGATAGACCTTTTTAATTGAAATTACAATGACAAAGATAAACATCCTATTTCTTAACAACTGAAGAATTCTTCAACAAATATATATTTCCTTCCTTCAGCAAATCTCGAAAACGTCGTGCAATGTTGTCCTTGATTGTACCATGGATGTATTATTGGAAATAACTCAATCAAAGCAAAATGCAAATTCAATTGACCAAAAAAATCTGAAATAAGAAAGAATGACAACTCACCTTCTCATATAGAAGAACCATATTGACCAAATCTGTTCTTCATGGGAAGAAAGTGGCAGATGAGCATGGTCATGATGGTAGAGGTTATCTTTAATCTTCTTTTGCAACCTTCAAGTCCTCTAATACTGACTATTTATCATCTTTCGTGGCTAAACAAATTGATCATGAGCAACATACAATTCTATTGAAAAAGCCAATACAAACAACATAGTTCCAAAAAGGGAAAATTAAATTTGACTCTCACCTCTTTCACTTTGTTTAACGCATGAAATTGGAATGAGGATTCATGATCTACAAAATAGTTGCTCTTGAGATGAATGATTTGATAATCCAAATAATCAATGTATAAAAAGCATGCAAGTGATATAAGTAATTGGAATTATACTCGATATTTATGGAATTAATGTTTACATTACATATATATATATATATATATATATATATTTGAAACAAAATCTTCGTGTATAGAAAGTATACTCATAAAAATTAAAAATTCCCAAAAATATGCACGATAATCTATATATGATTGTTATTATGGAATATAACACTTTAAACATTTAATCTTTTTCTTCAATTCTTCTTTTGCTTTAAACATCTAATACTGTTTTCAAGCCAAGTTAACTCGATAGTGGTCTCATCTTTTCCCGCGTTTTCGTGCTTCCTCTGCGTAGAAAAAGGTCAGGAAACAAAAAAGAAAGGAGAAGAAACGAAGTTCCAGGAAGGTCTGGTACACCTCCTTTTCCTTGGTCAAATCTTGCGTCTCTCCCCTCGTTCGGAGAACATTGTCGCGTGTAGTTTTGCACCATATGAAAAAGGGTTTTTACGCAATAACTAATATTACCACAAAAAAGAAATTTCGCTTTTCAATCAAGACTCCGTTGTTCCATCAAAAATCGATAATTTTATTAAAATGATTGTCTAAAGCATTTAGAATTAATTAATTAATTAATAGATAATAATATAATTATCAATAATCACTTATATGTAAATATTTTCGTCGTCAATAAAAATGGTTTTCATCGATCTATTTTAATAAGCGATACAAGTAATTATTTTTGAATTATCGATTTTTCCTGAAACAAATGTATCCTGATTATTTATTTGATTACCCAATTATCCTGTCTTCCAGAAAAGAGGGCATCAGTCAACTAGTTTCTTACATGAAACCAACCATGTTGGGGATAAAAGATGCCACTGATGTGTGTGAACTGAAGATTTCGGCTATTTCCAAGAAGGTGGACGCGAAACTCTCGATGATGATCCCAGCGGCTGTCCGCCTCAACCATCTTTCCAGGAAGGAGTTCCCCCGGAGACAGCATGCCTCAAGAATTTCACTCCGTGCATTGAATTAAAAGAGCAGTGCGTCTGCGAAGTTCACTCCGCGTCTGTTCACTTCCCCATTTTCCCCGACTTTGGCTTCTCTCTCACGCAGCCATTCCTTCCTTTACTCTCCCTATACTGTCTGTTAATTCCATTGTTGAATTAATCTCTGGTTGCGGTACTTCCTTCGGAGGATTATCGGCAAGCTCTTACCAGGTGAGACTGCTTTCGATTAGTGCAAATCCGGAGCCTTTTTTTTTTTTTTCTTTTTATCTTTTTCTCTAGATGTTCCTGCGCTCTCCATGGAAATGGTACTGGTAAACCGTCGGGCCTCGTTTTCCTTGATTTATTTCACACATCCTTCACACAAGGAACGAGAAGAAAATTGACATCCTGTGTTGGGTGAATTGTCGGTTCTCTCGTTTTGTAGATCTATTAATTTATGAGCAAATTACCATGATACCATACATTGCTATATTTGTGTTTTCTTTTTTCTTTTTCTTTTTTCGTTTCTTTTCTTTTCTTGCCAAAAGAATTGCTTCATTCCAATACACTTTTCAGCACAGAACAACCCTGTCAATGGGGGAAAGGCCCTAAAAGAATTGAGGTCGACATTAAATGAAATAGGCATTCACGGTTCCGACTCCAAATGGCCTTCCCCATGCCTTCTGATTCACGTTGTTTGAGCTTGAATGTCCCTTCTTCCATGGTATCTCCTGCACAGTTCCAAAGAATAATAGGCAGATTTCACTGTAAGTTGCCCACCAATAGTGACACTTAGAATTGCCAACTTCTTATCCCTGGTCAGACTTCGTTGGATCGTTTAGAAGGCCCACGCATTTGCGTCCTTGCCGATTAGACGCTCCATTAACGTGCTTCCACTGGCATCTACTCCGCCTGCTGATCTTAATAGACATCATTCTAGGCTTGGTAGCCATATTCAATCCATAAAGGACGGTGTTGTGGGGTAGTCCTTTCTTTTTCTTTCGGATTAATTCAAGATGCGTTCACTGAACAACTTTTCGTTTGGTCGCCATTCACTCTGTAGGAGGCAGTGAGGATGCCCTGGACGATGAGGATGGAGACAACGACGACGAGGGAGACGTCGGGAGCTATCTACTTGATGTGGGGTCTGCTGTTGAAAGCGTAATCATTTTACTTAATTTGGTTCTTCTCATTTAGTACAATTTTGTCTCTTACCACTTTTTGAAACACCAATTCTGTATTTCTATCTTTCGAGGGTGTTTTCTTTAGGATAGCCCTAAAACACATGTTAAGGCATGCATTCAAAATGTATGCGGCTACAATACGTGCATTCTTTTCTAATTATTTACGAATGTTTTAATTTTTAGTTTCTTTTTACGTTTTTATTTTATTTACTAACAACTTTTTATTTTGTTAATTCACTTTTCTTAATTTGATATGAAATTTTATTCAAGTAGATATTTACGTGAATAGCTTAGATTTTTTATATGGGTAGGTATTTGTTTTCATAGGTTTGTTTAAATAAGGATGTGTTAAAATAATATGGGTCGCGTTAATATGGGTCTATTTGTGGTTGGACCTAGTAAGGATCACTAAAATGGTATTTTTAAAAAATGGGTCAATTCAGATCGAATAATTTTTTATCAACTATTGCATTGATTTGCACTAATAATAGGGATTAGCTCATGGGCCTGGAATTTCTCAAGAAAGAACGAACTTGTCCTTGAGACGTTCCCATTTGCCAATTGCTTCTTTGCCTCAATTTATAGCAGCATCAAAAGTGCATTAAGTTGTTGGTTTGAATTCCCACAGTTTTTCCCCTAATTAATAGCAACTTTACCCTAATGCTACCTGCAGTCTTACAGTGGGAGCCGCCTACGGCATCGGTATTTTTCTAAAAGTCAGCGAGGTCCTTGGAGTCAAAGCGAAGATGGATGATCTGGAAATGAATATGCGAATCTTGTCAGCCAGGAAGGATGACGTGGGTAACCAATTAAAGCAGGAAGAGAGGAGACCGGGAAAGAAAAGGAAGAGAGAAATTGAGTTGTGGATGCAAAGTGTAGGATCGCTGGAGGATCAAGTCCACGACCTAGGACGCAAAGTTAGAGAGGGACATTTCTTTTCTCATCTCTTGTTGAAGGATCAGGTGAGTGGCCTCGCGACTAAAGTGAAAAATTTGCATGAAATGGGTAGATTTGATCATGGTCTCACGCTGGATATGACACTGGACCGTGCCCCTGAATTGCAACTAGGTGAGCAATCCCGAACAAACGAATCGACCCCTCTTTCCGACTGCCTCGAGCGATGCCCGACAAATGAATCGACCCTTTTTCACGACTGCCTCGACCATCTGCCTCCTTTGGAACTCGAAGGACGGGGATCTGGAGACTCTGAACTCCACTTAAGTGAACAATCCCGGACAAATGAATTGACCCCTCTTCCCGAATGCCTCAATGATCCGCCTCTTTTGGAACTCGAAGGACTGCAATCTGGAGGCTCTGAATTACAACTAGGTGAGCAACCCCGAACCAATCAATGGACCCATCTTCGCGACTACCTCAATCTTCCGCCTCTTTGGGAACTCGAAATAGTGCGATTGTTCGAGAAACTGCATCTGACTCCTTGCAGAGGACTGCAACATCTTGAAGAACCGCCTGAACTGGATCCGACTTTTGGTGGTTCCCCTTCTACTCTTCCTCCTATCGCTGCAGCATTTTGACTAGTATGATGTTCTAACAGGACTATTATGAAAGATTAGCTGAAATTTTTCTTGCTGTTTTGGTTAATATTTAGCATATCTCTTATCCATACTTGTTAGTTAACATAATATCTGGTATATCTCTCATAATTAACTAGAGATATTTTGTAATTATTTCTTTTCCTTTTCTATTAAACTACATACTGGATTTTTGTTTATACTGTAAAATTAAGTAATAGATGTAATTAAAGTTTCTCTTGTGGTAATCGAGCAAAGTGTTTAGAACACGTCAAACAAATCAACCCACATCATTTGCGATATGGCTGAGGAAGCACCTGCAAAGAGGGTGATTGACCTTTCCTCGCCATATCACCTCAACACCTCACACAAACCCAAAAGCATACTTGTTTCATGTGTGCTAACCCAAAGATAATTAGGCAACATAGTCGAAAGCGACAAAACATTGCAGGTGAAAAACAAACTCTGTATATCGACTGATTGTTAGAGAATCCAAACCCAATGGCATCCCAATTTAATACTCGATACATTGTAATTCCATAATAGTTTCATGGATTTTCAATTTCCTTGACAAGAGTATATAGAGAAGCGTGGCATATGCAAAGGAAGCCAAGATAATGTGGGACGAGCTAAAGGAGAGATTGACCAAGGTAATGGATCTCGAATTCACGAGATCAAAACCAAGATTGGGCTACTACAATAAGGAGGACTCTCACTCATGGAATATTTGCACCAAATTGAAGGCCTTATAGGCTTATGATGATATCCTAGAATTCACCCATGTTGCAGCCATGAAGTACGCAAAGAAGAAAGAGGTGAAGAAGGTTTACTAGTTTCTTATGAGCCTTAATGTCGAGACCTATGACAATGTTTGTTCTCAAATTGTCAACTTTAGGCCACTCCATTCCTTCGATAAGATTTATTCCATGATCAGGAGGATTGCCAATGATCAATTGTCAGGGGCAGGGAAAAGAAGATCGAGGATGCTGCCGTCTGGGTTGGAAGAGCAAAATCCTAGGAAAGTACTGTTCAGGAAACCTAAAGTGAGAAGGTTAGGCATGAGATGAATTGAATGGATATCCTCCAAATTAGGATCCAGGGAAAGTTGGAAAGGCACGCAAAAGGAATGCTCCCATAGCGGCTGTACACTCCGCACAGACTAGCAGCAGCAGTTCAGGCACTATTGCAAATAGCAATTGAGCAGGTCCGCCCGGCACCAACATAGCTACAATAATGGGCAATGATCAATATTAGCATTTGGCTAGTCTGCTGTATCTCAAGCTCGGGACCTCGATTACTCAAGGTTGAGCTCTGTGGGCATGGCGGCCGCAAGCCTTGGGGTGAGAAAAAAAAGAAAAGGACGAGAAGAGAGGGGTGAGATGACCAGCTGCCACGATGTGTTTGTAAGCCCGTATATTAAAGATCATCTAGACGAGTAGATAACGTTACCTAACGAAAAAAAGCATGACACAAAATCAGTGCTACCGTGTCTCCCGAATTCGCTCACGCTCGAGCCGAACAAGGCTAAATAACTTTGACCAAGTTGAAGTCTGACATAAACTTACAAGTACACATTGACCCAAAAAATGAAAAAGACAGTAAAATCCCATTAACCTAGGTCAAGTTCCTTTCATGCATAAATGATTTTATTTATCGACCAAAAAAGTAAAGAAATAAATGATTCTATTTTATCAACATCTTCTGGAGGATCAACACCATGAGCTTCACGATCAACCTTTATCATCCTGTTCAAGTAAAAAACAAAAATTGGTCATGCAATCAGAATGCCAGAAAAAGAAACTGCTTGTTTATTTTCTATTAGTAGTGATGCTTGTTCAGGAATTTTAGTATATAGATGTTTTTTGTTGGATGAAGGCATCCTGATAGCTTCAAGAAGAGAGTTGATTGAAATTCTAGCTAGAAAAGTATTTATTTAGAAGATGAAGATTTCACCAACATGGTATGAGATCTACTTCCTAATTTTAGCCTCACATTAGATGAGGAATCCAAAAAAGTTGAGAAATTGCCATCCTTATTTTGGCCAAAAACAACCACCAATATGTTACACCACCTTCATAACTACCAAAACTTTACATCTTTGCATTTTTCAAGTAGCTCGAGGATTTACTGATGAAAAGAAGCAAGGAAACGTCTGTTTTACCTTCATTTTATAACCATTCTCAAGAACTTCAAGCTGTTCTAGATCCTCCTCAAGCCGGAGCGGGGTAGGCTGAAGCTTTGGATATATCTTAAGAAACTTTGAATCATAGTTCTAAGAGAGATCAGAAACAAAGATACAACAAAACCCACGTCGGAAATTGGTCTTTGCCAAAATTCAAGAAGCAAACTGAAAATCTACCTTCATTCTAAGATGAAGCAAATAGGGAAATTGTGGATTGACCTTTCTAGACCTGTTTCATTCAAATAGTCGGGTGCTATCATGTTTAACAAAGTAACAATTACATATATAGAGAATTCTGAGAAATATAGAGACAAGAGTGCAAAAGCAATACGCACAATCATATGAGAACATAGGGGTGAAACAGGGATGATTTGAAACTTACTAATCCCCTAGAGAAGTAAATAGTATAGCAGCGTTTGTTCCCAACAAATTTAAAATGATTTGGATCAAATGTGCCTTCAAGTTTTAATGTCAAGCACCACAACCAACAAGAATGGAGATAACACGGTTGTCCTTCTATCCGATGCTCCCTCAAATAAAAATCAGCAATTTGTTATCAACATAAATATCCAGCAGATTGATTAGAATATCGGAGATTTTATAACTTAGAATTACAATTCATTGAGCAATACGTCTCTTTTAAGCAGATTGAGTATTTACTATGCATATTATAAAGCAATACAAGAACTCATAATCCAAACTCAAGAAGGGGACGAAGAAAATTACCACAGGAGGATTTTCTCATAGAGAAGGAGGAGAAAGAAAATTACCATGGATTCTCCTCAAATTCTCGTTCCTTTCATCACCTTCATAGCCCGTTGTTAGAAATCAGCTCCCTCGCCACATATTACAGCTTTGTGTTCTGTCATAGTCATTGAAGAGATGAAGTTGTAGTTGCCGTTGTTTATTTCACCGACCCAAGCTTGTATTAAAACTTAGGGGAGCTTCTCTGTTGCTATACCAACGTCGATTGGCCCTCTTTGCTTTTTTTTTTCTTCATTTTAGATCTGCAAACTCCCTCACTCTTCCCCTCTCTGTTTTTTTACCATGAAGTGCGAAGAGCTTCGTTCTCGGTTCAAGCTTCATAACCGACGTTAATTTCAACCGGAAACTCAATCCACCATGATACCCTGTTTTTGAGATAGAGTGGCTGAGGTGTTGTGCGATTTCTCCCAAAGAAATCGCAACCGTTTTCTTCAACTCCTTCTCCTTGGTACAAACATCCTATATTGAGTCTTTTCAAGCCTAGTTGTGAACCTCAATTTGGAGCGATTGGATTTCTTTAGAACTGATGCATAAAACCTGTTTGACGAATTTCTTATGAGACTATGTTATAAGTTAATCTCTGTTGTTGTCCGAATCTGAGCATGTCTTGATCTGTTCTATATATTGGTGACCCGTTTGGTAAACTTGTTTGTTGAAATTTTTAGTATGATTCATGGCTAACGTGACTGTTTCTAAGCAATATTTTCTCTGTTTTTCTGGTGAACCTTGCGTGTGCCGGTGGTCAAGCAATAAGGCTCGTTGGAGAAGTAAAGGCCTTGTGATGATACTTGAATGAGTCCATACCAGTTTGTCCATAGAATACCAACTCCTGCAGCATGTGGAGCGAGGGTGGAGAATGTGACGACTTAGAGCCTGGGCAGTACGCAACACGCGGGCAAGGTTAAGGACATGTCTCATGTCTCACATCGCTTAGGAGGGGAGTCTTGGGCTAGCTTATAAGGCTTGGACCCCTCCATCTGTACATACGCATTTTCTTAGGGTAGTATGGGCTACCTTGAGAAGAATAAAACCATGAGGATTTTGATAATATGTGTACAGTTGAGACCCAAGTCCTTATAGTCCATTGTCCTCACGGTTTTGTTCTTTTGTGGGATAGGAGTCATCACATTGGTTATGTTTTTTTGTGGGACAAGAGTCGTCATATTCTCCACCCCTTAAGGCACAACGCCTCACAAATTGACACACTGCAAAAGGCAGCTCTAATACCACCTGTAAGGACCTGGTTCGTCATAGTGACCGTATTTGTGAATTCTTGAATAGTTGATGGATGACAGTGGCATCCGAAAATGGTGGCTAACAATGGAAGTCCAGTGATGGACGTTAATCTGATTCGGCTTGAAGTAAGATATTCATGTTATGGTGTTTTGATTGTTGTGAGGTATGAGCGAATGGGTAGGCTTTCGGTCATTGGATTTAGTGTGGGCTTGATGCAGTTTTGATAAAAGTCGGCTTGTCAAGGGTATATCTGATTTGGGCTTTAGTTAGGTTAGAATTAAAAAGAGTGGGGCGGATATAATTAGGGGTGAGCGGTTCCAGGTTCCGGTTCGGTTCCGTCTGGAACCTACCCGTGGGAACCGAGAACCTTGAACCTACCCTGTCACAGGTTCCAGGGTCAGTTTCAGGTTCCAACAGGTTCCTTTTTTTGTTGTTGTTATTTTTAGATTTAAACTATAACATATGCACACGTTACCCAAAAAAACTATATAATGTACGTGCACGTTACCAAAAAAACTATAACGTACACGCACATTACCAAAAAAAAAAAACTATGACATATGTGCACGTTACCAAAAAAAATATAACGTATGCGCACGTTACAAAAAAAAAAAAAATATAACGTGCACACACGTTATTAAAAAAAAAATATAACGTATGCGCACGTTACCAAAAAAAACTATAATGTATGTGTATACTACACGGTAACTTCCTATTGACATGTTATCTTGATACATTAACTTCGCACTGCACAACAATAATATAATATAATTAGAAATTTCAAAACAAATAGCAAACTAGAAAGTAGAAATAAAACACCACTAGAACAAAAATGTCTAGAGGTACAAGTTTTGAAAATAATTTCGATTAGACCCTTAAATGAACTCAGAAAATTCTGAAATTTGGACACGTTATATTTAAGACCTAGAGGTACAAGTTTCATGAAGAAATCGTAGTCCAATTCGTTCTGGATTAAAAGATAAAATCGATTTACTTTTCCTATTCTCTACTTGCACAGTTTTTGAAACATTTTTGGTTAAATAGGCAAATGAACTAAAAAAATTACGAAATTTAAATATGTTGTATGGAAGACATGAAGGAAGATATTTCATGCAGAACACATTTCCAAAAGAACCTCATACAAAATGATATAGTCCACGCATTGCAACTTACAAGATCCGAACACATCAGATTGCACAGTTTTAGAAACATTTCCGATTAAATACCCAAATGACCTTCAAAAATTATGAAATTATACTATGTGATAGCCAAGACCATAAGGTAGATACTTCATGAAAACATCGAAGTCAAATTCGTCCTAGATAATTAAATATGGACGGTTAAAATCCCTGTTCGTAGTACCGTAATTCCAGATCTAACCATCTCCAAAGGACCACGATTTCACCTACCTATTCTTGTTTTTTTTTTCTCTAAATTTTTTATATGTTGTACCTCAGGATGTCCTTTACAACTTTTGTTAAGAAATCGAAGTGAAATTTCGACAAAAAGGTTGCCTTACAGTCCATGCATTCATCAAGGGTCGGTCCCAAAATCTCCAGATCCAGTCTTTCCAAAGAATAACGATTTCACCCACTTATACTTGTTTTTTTTGTCCCAAATTTGAGGATGTTATACTCCAAGAAGTCCTTTACAAGTTTCATTTAGAGGCCGAAGCCAAACTTCAACTAGAACATCACATACAAGTCACTAGAACATCCAAGGTTGAGCTTTTTCTGCCCTAAGTAACCGGTTCCGGTTCCTAGAAAAAAGGAACCAGAACCGGAACCGGTCCCCCTTGGAACCGGGAACCGAACCGGACCCTCCTCCGGTTCGGTTCCGGTTCCCGGGTAACTCGGGAACCGCGCTCAGCCCTAGATATAATAGCCCAATTTCGTATCCGTTGCACAGCTTGTATTTGGACCGGGCCCAAGAGGCCAGCCCGAGTCCTTGTTTCCTGAAAATAATATTTTTTAAAATAATCGAAAAAGAGGAAATTTTAAACATTGAAAAAAAACATATCGAAATATAGCTTGGAAAGAGGCCTTGATTAGGTTGTTAAGTTTTAGCATTAGTTTATGCTTGGTTTTTTAAATTAGTAACCATTTAGTTCAGGGATTTTAGTGAGCACTTTTGATATAATTTTAGTCTTAGTAGATAAATCTTTTACGTAATGAATTAGGCTGATTTTAATCATAACTCATGGGGTTGCTATCCTAAGATTATGTTATTTGCCCAACATATATTTGGTTACTTTACTGCACTTTACATTTAATTGTTCTTACATTGCTTTCTTAGATTAAGTGATTGCATTTCTTCCATGTTGTTGTTGTTGTTTTTTTGTTAAGTTGTAATTTGCTTGTTTCAGTTGAATGTTTAGGTTAAACTTTAGAGCCATATTAAACACACATAAAAATTTCCATGGACACTTAACGGACAAGAACTTTAAGATCGATAATTTTGTAAGAAGACTGCATTAACACATTAGTTGACAAATAAGTTTAGAATCGAAAGGACACTAGTTAGATAACTAGCGTAATCACCCACTCTAGATCTCTAATTGCATAAGAAATGAGACATCATTTCATATCTCACTTGGCTCCTAGTGACTCTAAGTTAGTTTAGATTTCAGGGATGGATCAATTTCAATCATAATATTTCAACACCACACGAGGTAAGAGTTTGGGAAAACTTGCACCAATTGTGAATTTATTGGTCCCAACTCGACATTACCTCTAAACTTGTCATTTCCCCAACAACCATGCCGGGAGGGTCGTGGCATTTCCAAGACTAATTCAAATGGATTACATGGGCCAATTGATGTTTTATTGTGTCTTAGATGTTATTGGTACATTTGCCTAATCTTGATGACCCACTCAAGGGGAAAAGTGCCAAAAAAGTCTTAAACCAACCTTTTGTCTGTGCCGATTTAGTCCTAAACATTTTTTTAGTGCCGATTTAGTTCTAAACCTTTTTACGTTGTGTCAATTCAGTCCTTTTCGGCCAATTTTCGCCGGATTTTGCATACTAGACA
The DNA here is from genome assembly GCA_019915185.1 of Eucalyptus camaldulensis. Classification (NCBI taxonomy): domain Eukaryota; kingdom Viridiplantae; phylum Streptophyta; class Magnoliopsida; order Myrtales; family Myrtaceae; genus Eucalyptus; species Eucalyptus camaldulensis. Next base: position 10,217,627 of record JAHSVA010000006.1, read on the forward strand.
TCAGTCAGCTGACATGGCCTAATCGGTATTGACGTGGATAACTTTTAATGATATTTTAATATTTTTTCTTTTATTATTTATTATTTATTATTTATTATTTCTTTTTCTTTTTTTCTTCTCCACTTCTTCCTCCAGCTAGTCATCATACCTCGGCAACCGGCCAGAGGCGACGGTCGGCGAGGTTGAGGTCGACCTCAGCCACCGCACTTGCGAACCGAGGCGCAATTCCAGAGCAACACGAATGCGCAAGGAAGGAAAAAAAGCCGACTTGCGCAAGTATCGTCGGAGGTGGCATGCTTGAGGTCCTTCTTCTTAAGGATGACGCTCACATCGATGAACGCGCTCAAGGCCACAGCCAGTACGAGCCCCCCGGCGTTGTCAGACATCGCCATCGGCAGCTCGGCCCTTGTGGGCAGCGGGCTCATTCAAATTGCCTCAAGAGCGTGTGCGGGCACACTACTTGCCGAACTTGGAATCATGCAGATTGTGCGAGTTCCTCCGATCGGGGAAGGATCACTCCATAGTCGATTGAGATGGAGCATCTCGCATCGTCGGAGATGTAACGCGGAGAATGAGAGGATCGCGAAGCAGAGGGAATCTCGACGGTTGTGCTAGAGAGAGAGATCTTCGACGGCACGTGGAGCTCGTTGTCTGGTTGGAAGCTTCCGGTTGCCCGGCGCAAGGCCAGCTTGAGGCCGCCTCCTCGCACCGAGTTGGCAAGGCTCACCCTTGCCGACCATGGGGAAGGCTCGACCCTCGCCAGATCCGGCAAGGGCGAGTCTCACCGCCCAAGCCTCGAGGGCGGCCTCGCGTTGGGTTGGGCGAGGCTTGCTCTTGCCTGCTATGGGCGAGGCCGCCCTTGCGGCCACTGGCGAGGTGGCCGGTGAGGTTAGCCTTGACCTCGCCGGCTGTTGCCTTTGGCCGGTTGCCAAGGTCTGGCGACTGGCTTGAGGAAGAAGAGGAGAAGAAAAAAAGAAAAAAATATTATTAAAAGTTATTCACGTTAGCGCTGATCAGGCCACGTTAGCCGATCAACTTCCAATCAGCAAAATCCGACCAAAATTGGTCGGAAATGATTGAATTGGTATAACGTAAAAATGTTTAGGACTAAATCGGCACAAAGACAAAAGGTTTAGAACTTTTTTGGCACTTTTCCCTATTTTTTATATATTCATTTCATTCAATTTAATCACGTATTTGTACAATTTGTGGTAACTAAAGTATACTATGTCGTGAGAATTTCTCCAAGACTTGTGGATATCCATAGAATACTGAAACTCCTTTAAAAATTCATTGCAATTCTTCAATAATTATAAAAAAATAGGAATTATCTTCATCAATCATAAAGTGATAGGAATTATTGTCGACAATTCATTTAATCATATTTTGCAATAATTTCAAAATTTTACAATAAAAGGCCATTGATTTTGTTTTAGTTTTTTAAGGCATTTAATTTTCAGATGCAAACGTTTAAAAATAACATCATTAGGGTTATCTACAATTATGCATTGTAAGTAATATGATTGTTGTCAATGGAGATGTTTTTCGCTTATTTATTCTTTGTAAGTAATATGACTGTCATTCTTGAAAAAAAAAATATTTTTCAAATTATTAATTTTTGCGAAAAAAATATATCCTGAATTTTTTTTACCAAATATATATATTTATATATATCCTGAAAATTCATTTTATTGCAAAATTATCATTCCTTCCAGAAAAGTAGGTCCATGTGAAAGCAAACTAAAAACAATCTCAAATATCTTTTGCAGAATATAAGTTTATTAGCACAGTGCACAAGGCATCAACTAAGTTTTTGGCATCGATGTCTAAGAACACTTCGCTGAACTTAAGTGTGAAGTCAGACAACTTAGATGTGATAAGGGCACTGATAAATCAAGAAAAAGCTTTGTGGGAGGAGGAAACTATACTCAACGCCTACAAATTAGAGATGACCCAATTTGAAAACTTGAGTATAGCCCACTGCCCAAGAGAAGCAAATAAAGTAGCAGACTGGATAGTTGAGACCCATAAAGGTAATTATTTCCTAAAGTTTGGCTTACTAATCCTCCCAGTACATTATAGAACCTCATTGTTTTTTAATATTTAAATATGATTGTTTGTCAATGAATATCTAATCTTCCCAGAACACGAATACCTAAATATGATTGTTGTCAATGAAGATGTTTTTCGCCTATTTATTCTTTGTAAGTAATATGACCATCATTTTCAATAAGAATATTTTTCAAATTATTAATTTTTGCAAAATAAGTATATCCTGAAAATTCATTTTATTGCAAAATTATCATTCCTTCCAAAAAAGTAGGTCCATGTGAAAGCAAACTAGAAACAATTTCAAATATCTTTTACGGAATATAAATTTATCAACACAGTGCACAAGGCATCAACTAAGTTTCTGACATCAATGTCTAAGAACACTTCGCTAAACTTAAGTGTAGAGTTAGACAACTTAGATGTGATTAAAAAAGCTTCTTGGGAGGAGTCAACGCCTGCAAATTAGAGATGACCCAATTTGAAAACTTGAGTATAGCCCACTGCCCAAGAAAAGCAAATAAAGTAGCGGATTGGATAATTGAGGCTAGGTAATTATTTCCTAAATTTTGGCTTACTAATCCTCCCAGTACATTATGGGACCTCATTTTTTCTGAATATTTAAATATGATTGTTTGTCAATGAATATCTAAATATGATTGTTTGTTAATGAATATCTAATCCTCCCAAAACATGAATATCTAAATATGATTGTTGTCAATGAAGATGTTTTTCACTTATTTATTCTTTGTCATTTTCAAAAAAATATTTTTCAAATTATTAATTTTTGCAAAATAAACATATCCTAAAAATTCATTTTATTGCAAAACTATCATTCCTTCCAGAAAAGTAGGTCCATGTGAAAGCAGACTAGAAACAATCTCAAATATCTTTTACAAAATATAAGTTTATTGGCACAGTGCACGAGGCATCAACTAAGTTTCTGACATTGATGTCTAAGAACACTTCGCTGAACTTAAGTGTGGAGTCAGATAACTTAGATGTGATCAGGGCAGTGATAAATCAAGAAAAAGCTTCATGGGAGGAGGAAACTATAGTCAATGCCAGCAAATTAGAGATGACCCAATAGTATAGCCCATTACCTAAGAGAAGCAAATAAAGTAACAAACTGAATAGTTGAAGCCCATAAAAGTAATTATTTCCTAAAGTTTGGCTTACTAATCCTCCCAGTACATTATGGGACCTCATTGTTTCTACGGCCTGTGTTTTTTGTCAAGAAGAAACTATGTCAACTAACAAAGCTTGAATATATTTTCTGACAAAAAATAACTAAGTTTCTGACATGAAATCGACTTTTTTTTTTTTAAAGGAAAAAAAATGTCTCCCATTTGACCCCAAAACACTTTGGTTATCTTCCGAGAAGGTGCATGGAAGCCTCTCGACGATAAATCTCGTCGTTTGCCTGACTCGGACTGGTGAGCAAAGAGATAATCAAGCATAAAGCGTAAGGCGTTTCGAAAATTTTAAAGTCACTTTAAACCCATCTTCCAGGTAGGTCCCACCCCATGTACTGTTTGTCGGCCATGGACTTCAAAGAATTGCAAGTTCCCTGTGATTCTGTTCACTAAGGCACGTCCTCACTTCACTCATCTCGGTTTCTCTCTGCCAGCTGATTCCTCGTCTCTGCCGATCCTTTTGTTGAATCAATCTCCTGTTGCGGAATTTCATCATAAGACTTATCGGCAAGTTTTTACCAGGTGAGACTGCTTGAGATTTGTGAAGAGTTGGAGCTTTCTCCCCAAATTTTCCTGCACTCTCCACGTCTGTTTAAGTCCTAGATTTCCTTGATTTATCTCGCACATCCTTCACGCAAGGAACGAAAAGAAAATTTGCATCCCGTGTTGTGTCGCTTTTGTGTTCTCTCTTTTGTACCTCTGTTAATTCATGAGCAAATTACCACGATGGCATACGTTGTTATGTGTGTTCTCTCTTTTGTAGATCTGTTTTTGCCGAAAGAATCACTTCAGTCCAATAAACCATCCAGTATAGAAGAACCCCCTTAATGGGGGAAAAGCCTTTGACATCGCGGAGTAAAAGAGACGTTGAGGGATGTGGGGGTTCATTCCTACCGGCAGGAGCATCCATTGGAAACACAGTTGGCACATTTTCCTAATGAGATAAGTCTACTGAAATAGATTCAAAGTGCTCCAAGGATTTCTAATGTTTGAAACAAATGAACATGTGTTGGAGTTATCTCATATCAATTATGAAAGGGGTTGGTGATCAATTTATATATGAGGAAAAACCACACATTTTGAGTTAACTTTCGGGATGAGAGAGACCCAAGATGACCCAACACGATTCAATCTAGTTTTTTTTTTTTCGTTTTTGTCTCTTCTCCATCTAGTTGGAGCTTAATTTCATCCACTATGCATCCAAGGTTGCAACATTTGCTCGGTCAATTTTAATGCCCCATCACAGGTTAGTAGCATATGCTCAACAGTTGTACATGCGGATTATGGCACAACATAATTCATACCTCTATATGAAGAGTTTGCAGATTGGAGTCAGCCACCCAACTTTGGATTTGCACCATACCGGGATCCTTGAATAGGGTTAGCGGGGGTAGCTAATGGGCTTGGAACGTCCCAACAGAGGAAGAACATGATGTCCTCAGGGACGTTCCAACTCTTGCCAATTCCCTCTCTGCCTCAAATTGTCCTCGTAAATTCGACCAAGATAACCCAAATCAGGGCTGTAAGCTTCTTTTCTTATTCTAGAATATTCCATTCTAATTCTTGTCTTGCACTTCGGAACACTAAATAAACATTAACAATCGAAAATACTGAGGTACTCAGGATAAATGTCCAAATATAAATGCTGAAAGCTAAAAGTTTTGTACCTGGAATGCTAACTGACGACATTTTTCCCCGAGTGCTCTCAGTAGCCTTACAGTGGACGTCAACAAAATTCCGGGAATCACCAACCGTGCATTCACTTTTGTCCAAAAGGTCAGCTATGTCTATGGAGTTAAAGCGAAGATGGATGCTCTGGAAGGGAATATGGAAACGGTGTCAGCCAAGAAGGCTGACATAGGTGACCAAGCAGAGCAGGAACAGGGGAGACCGGAAAAGAAAAGAAAGAGAGAAGTTGACCTGTGGATGCAGAGAGCAGTATCGCTGGAGGATCAAGTCCACGAGCTAAGACGAAAAGTTAAGGAGGGTATTTCTTTTTGTTGGGTGTCTTGGACCTCTTTCATCCAAAAGATAGCTCAAGGGTGAGGAAGGCCTCACCCTTATAAAAATCTCCTCCCACATATCAAGCTTAGGTCGGAGGCACTTGTTCATAACCTGGGTTCTGATGCTAGTATTGAGTGATCTTGGCCCTCTCTCACCTCAAAATCTAATTCAAGGGGTGAGATTTTCCCCCACATTTATAAATATTACATGTCCCTTCCACAACCAACGTGGGATAAACCCCAATACTTTTCACGTCTTACATTGGTGTATCAACGACTGAAGTGGAGAAATTACTCAAGAATGGTAGATTTGGTGACGGTCTCACGCTGGATGTGAAACTAGCTTGAGGCTATGAACTACAACCGGGTGAACCGGTGAGACAACCGTCTTATTTTATATTTCATGTATCTTTATTGAGAAAATATATGCAAAATCTTAAACGTGTGCTAGATTACACCTCCGAAGTCAAAGGAGAACTCAACTTTTAAGGAGCAAGCTATATGGATTATTGATAGCAAGGATCAAGTGTTGTGACGTGGAACTATAACCACACTAAGAGAGAGCCACTTGGGAGCTCGAGGAGGATGTAAAAGGCAAATACCCTTATTTATTTGCAAATTGAGGTAAGACACAAAAATATTTTTAGTGCTTTAACAAGGTCTGTTTGATATATTAAATAATGATTGGTATTGTCTTAATCGCTTTGAAAATTAATTGGATTTGCCTTTTTTTTTGCTTCAATTAATTCAAACATATACCGATTTACACTATATTTCTTATAGAAGCAACATCCTTAGTGAATATAGAAAACATGAGTTGTCGTTATCATTATTAGATGTAACTAGGTTAATGACTTGTCAACCTAGAATTTATTTTTCCTTTTTTTTTTGGGGTGAAGCAACAACTAGGTAATATTTGTTGGGAGCAGAAAAGAGAAATAGCCTAAAACTTCTGTACATGTACGTCAGGGCGACACGCCGAGTCTCCCCTCCCCAAGTCTTTTAGATATTTTCCGAGAAGGAAAATCCACTATTCGAGATCATTTCTACCGTTTCACTATGATTTGTAATCTACTATGAAAAGGGTATTATGCAATAAGTAAATTTTGCAACAAAATAGAGATTTTGGTTTTCAATTAATGTGCATTTATTTCCCCTGAAATTAATGATTTGGAAAACATCTTTCTTAAAGTGATTTTATGTATCTCTTAAATTTATTATGAACATAAAATATTTTAATCATTAATAATAATTTATGTCTAAATAATTTCGTCGCCGATGAAAATATTTTTCATAAATTATAGTCGTTCTAATGCACCCAAAATTCATTTGATTGCAAACATTATCGTATTTTCTGCAAACTTTGGCTAATGCGATGTAATATGATAACGAAGCTAAATAGCCAAAGACGATCGGAAAGTGTCTCGAATATCTTCCTCCAACCGTGAGCCCGATGGACAAGGCATCGACTTGATTTTGACATTAGATTTACATTTGCGTGTGTGCGTGTGTGGTGATAAGGGCGTGGGGAAGTTGCCTCCAATGTGGCCTCAAGACTTTTGCTCTTCTTCCAAGAAGGTGTGCAAAGACTCTTGATTGTCATTCTATCGATTATCTGCCTCGAACAAGAACGCAGCATAACTGTCAATTTTGTAAAATCACCGCAAATTATTTTAAAAATTTAAACTATCAAATAAAAATATGATTTATTATTTAAGTATTTTAACATTCCCCTTCATATTTAGTCCGGACTTTTTGCCTAGTACTAGTATTAAAATATAATTATATAGACAAATGAGGCATGAAAAGATTCAAACTAAGGACATTTATATAGGACCGCTACTGCTATTAGATGAAAGGTGGTTTATTATTTAAATATTATAACAATAAGTAGATGACAATAGGTAAGTAGGGCTTAAAAATTTTAAACTGAAGGTGCGTTTATTTTTTAGAAAATGAATAATTAAAAAAAAAATTGTATCATTAACCAAAATCAATGAACAAAAAATATTTTCATTATCCACAAAAATATGTATACAAAAAATAATTATCATTAATGAAAATACTTTTTATTGATGAATTATTTAAGTAATCATTTAAAAAAAATATTTTCGAATTTTTTTTTTCGTGAAATAAACATAACATTAAAAAGTCATCTACCAAGAAGGGGGTTTGGGGGAGAAGGGGGGGGGGGGGGGTTGCCGGAGACCTCATGCCTCTTTTTATGGACTGAAGCTTCCCCCTATTTACCCCCCCCCCCCCCCCCCCCCCCCAAAAAAAAAAAAAAAACTTCTCTCTCGCTTAGCCATTCTTTCATTCCCTCTGCCTGGATAGCCTCTCAAGTCGATCGTTGACTGAAGCTTCTCTCTACTTACCCAAAAAAAGGGAAAAAAATTCTCTCTCGCTTAGCCATTCTGTCATTCCCTCTGCCTGGATAGTCTCTCAAGTCCACCGTTGGGGTTCTTCATTCGAAGAGATATCAGTAAGTTTTTGACCCAGGTGAGACAGCTTTAACTCTCTTTAGATGAGATTTAAGGGCAAAATTTAGAGCCCTCTTTCGTTTCCTGAAATTGCGTGCGCTCTCAATGTGACCCAGTTCTGGGAGTCGGTTGTCATTTGATTTGGTAAGACAAAACAAAAGGCGGTGCATTTTCCATAGTGCCCACGGCATTTCTCAATCTCTCTCGCTAGTCCCGTTTTCAACTTGTTCTTTTCCACGGTCTGCACGTTGCGCCCATTAGCCCATCAGACCTTCCCTATCCCTTCCCAAAATATCTCCATCCCCCTCTGCGCCTCTCTTTAATTTGGGCCGTACGAGTCTGTGCTTCTCGCTTCCCTCTTCGTCTTCGTCTTCTTCACGTCTCAAATTCTCTGAAACTTCAACAACCCATCAATCCCTTCGATCGTCATTCTGTTGGGAAAATATGGCTTCAAATTGGGTAAAACAATGAAGTCAGATCTTTAGAGTACTCAAGTCGGACTTTGAGACGTGATATCACTTTCTTTAAGGATCTATTTGCCCCACTACGTTGCTAATGGTCACCGGCAAATTTCCTCCAGGATACAACAAAGTCTCAAGTGAGAATACTAGATAGCAATTCTAGTATTTCTCCAGGGTTTCTCATAGGAAACAATTAAAAACAATGGCTGTAGTTTCTTTCGAAAGAAGACGAAAAATAGAAGAAGATCATATTCTGATCTCAAAACAAATGTACTTATATATATCTTTCGAATAGAGGCAACTCTTCAAAAAATTACAAAAAGAACAAAGGCAACCTTTCGGGAAATGTTACAAAATAAACAAGTATATCTCAAAAGTTACCTTGAAAAGACATAAGAAATTCGAAATTAAATAAATAAAAAATAAAAAATAATTGTAACTTTTCGTGAACAGTCGCACTGTTTCAACAAGACTTTATAGTTAATTTTTTATAAAATTAAATCCGAATTTTCAATAAATAAAATTAACGATTGTTGGTTAGTGCCAAATCTCGTCCACGTGCGCACTCACATCTTTTCGATGTGGGACAAGGCACCTCTTCATTTGTTTTATAAACAAATTACCAACAATCCCCCACTTTTGTTTATAAAACAAAAACAAAAAATAAAACGTTAGAAATATACTGCCAAAGTTTCCGTGAGATTAATATACATACATAAAGGTCTCTTTCGAGTTAAACCTTTACTTAGTGCAAGTATCTCAAAGCTCTATCAAAGTGACAAGTAGCTCAGCTTTAAACTTGTACTTTTATGTAATAGAACCGGACATACCGCACATACACTAACCTCTTGTTTCAGTGAGAAGTTCTATATTACTCTGCACTATTATGGCCTTGTGCTTGATCCTGTTTCATGAGCTCTCTAGAAAGCAACCCTAACTTTCGTAAGAAGCGGCACCACTTCTAAGCTCATATAGGTGAAGTATCTATCATGCGTTTCCGTTACAATTAACACATTACAAATTTGTATCATACTTCATTAAGAATTCAATTCAACCTACAAAACGTAACAGACGATACTGACTTCTCATATCAGGGCTACGTCAATATCAAACAATCACATTCAATAACTTGTTTTTACCCATTAAACCTTGTAACTAGTGATGTTCTAGAAAAAAGGTCGGGTTACCATCATTGGTGATTTCAATTAAAGGGTTTCAGCCCCGTTTCTTATGAGGTCATTATTACCATGTCTAAGCCTTCGTTAAAGGATCGGCAAGATTATTACTTGACCTCACATAGACAATTGTTATGGTACCATCTTTAATCAATTGTCTCACACATTCATGTCTTAGACTAATGTGTCTAGACTTACCATTATAGGTGCTATTATAGGCTCTTGCCAAAGTAGCCTAACTATCACAGTGGATAGAAATATGAGGGATTAGGCCATAATTTGATATCCAACAACAAATTCCTAATTCATTCGGCCTCTTTCCCAGTTGCTACCAAGCAAATGATTCAAATTTCATAGTTGAGTGAATTATGCACACTTGTTTCAACAACACATTCACGTAATGTGAAAATCCATTCAGAAGTTTCATCTCCCACACTTATAATCCAAGTAGTATCGGCATATCCTTCTAATATACCTAGATTATTATAGAACAATAAGATAACTCTCACATGTTCTATATTTGGATTATTAGTATTTACTCAACTTGCATATACAAAAAGTAATATCAGGTCTAGTATAATGTATCGCATACATTAAAGACCCATAGCACTCACATTAAAAACTCTCCACCAGGAATCAAATGTAGTACTTATATATTTGAAAACAAGATGTTTAAATCTATACAACATCTTCTCCATGTAATCACTTTGGCTCAAAGGATAACCCCCACTATTTTTTAATTTTAACATTTAAGATAATATCTGTTTCACCCAAATCTTTCATTTTGAAAATAAAAGTTAGATACTTCTTAATCTCAATGATTCCAATCATATTAGTTCCAAAGTCCCCTTCGGACATAGCCCCACTTCAAGAATATTCCAAGAGGTAATTAATCGAAATTATGCATCATCAAATTTTCATCCTCGATGAAATACATACATCAAAATACTAAATCAATGCAATTCTACTCTCTTGGCTCATTTATGCTATTCCATAGAATCAAATCTATGAGGGGCAAGGACAGCAAATAAAACACATTAGAACCAAACAAGGGACACCTGAAAACCCATTTAATATTTCTATATCACCTCCATAAATAGAGCACTACATATTAGCCCATGCATGTAATGACATTCTCTAACAATCCAATAAATGCGAGCAAATCGAGTATGGGAGTATCAAAAGCACATAAACTAGGATTGAGAAGGGAAAAAACAATTCTTGGAACGGAATCAACAATATCATATAAGCCGAAACCTTCCGAAATATATAATAAGATGCATACCTTGCGCTTGGTCTTGTGGACCGGAGTCTCGGCTTCCTCAACGTCGAGCACGAAGGTCGTGGACTGCTTGGGCAATATCAGGGCTATGCTACATAATGTTGACAAGAATCTTGCACTGGCCAGCATCAAGACCGATGGCATCGGACACAAACCCAATAGACCTAGGTCCCTAACAGTGGTATACACAGCATAGCCCTTCTCAAGCAAAAGCTTGATCAGCAAAGAAGCCACGAAACCAGTCCCTCCAATAACACCTTTTTGTTCCCTCCAATTCTTTTAAAAAAAATAAAAATAAATTAACGGTCACATGCAAATATGAACAGGAAACCACATGCAGACATACACGAACATGTCTTTACTAGCCTAAGCCTCGTGGAGCATGACGACAACTATAAAGAGAGTTAAGAGAAATCATCACCAAGAGAATCCAAAGTAAGATCACCAACAAAGCAGCGCGAGAACCACAAAGACTTCGATGAGTAGAAGAAGGTTCTTCAACACGGTATCAGCCTGCTGTCCACACACAGCCGTCTGCGGAAAACCGTGGGCATGACCCCTGTGGAACGTGTTGAAGCCGCATGGATAAGCCGGAGTAGTCCCATACACAGTGGCATTTTGAAATCCATGGAATTGCACATTGAACAGAGCGGGGATTAGACCACCAAATGCAGTAGATAGCGTGAAGTTCCCGATCCTAGCATAGGCCATCGGCATGAACCCTCCCATGAAACCAAACCCATAATTCGCGAACTGGTTCGCGTTTGGAGGCAGAGCAGTTTCAGGCCTTTGTTCGGATGGGTGATTGGGGATATCAATTCGTGGATAAGATTTGGATATGGGGTCCGTCTGGGTCTTCCCTCCCATAAAGAGGGACTAATTTCTCCTCTTGTATAAGGGCCTTGCAGACCGGGCATCCGTGGCAGTGCGAGTGATGGCGCAGCCACGGGGAAATTCCGAGCATTTTCAACGCCTGAAAAATGCGAACTTGGAACTGCCAGAACCTTCCCAGATCGCAATAGAAAGTCAAGATCCAACTTTCCACGCCGCCGGCTTGGGCGACTGAGACTTTCCTCGCCGGAACCAGGCACCCGACGTCGAGCAGTGCCTCATATTACTCTGGACCGAAGGATCGCTGAATCTCCTCCCGAACAACCAATTTGCATCGGAGACGGAGTTGGTGGGATTCATGCAACCTGGTTCTCGGCGGCGTTGCCTATCAATTTCTCTCATTTTTCGGCCATCGATTCCTTTGGATGCGCATCCACACCCCTCGGACATTTCTCTTGTCGTTTTGCCAAACAAATCAAAAAATAGATTCCCTCGATTCAATGAAATTTGAGCAAAAAGAATCAAAGTCCCCTCGCTTAATCAAGCCAGAGACTCAAAGGGTGCCTCCGGTCCATCTGCTAAACAGTATTTTCCCCCGGTAAGTGTACACATCACATGGCAATTTTGCTAAACACGCACCACCAATAAATTTTCGTGTCTACTTCATCGGCCTATGCCGATGCGTGTAATAATCATCATTTAGGCCTTGGATCCAGCAGCATCATCTCACCCATAACCACCATTAGTAACCACGGGGCATAAAACATAAGACAAAGAAAATGATGAATTAGAAAATGCATTTGATCATTGAAATGACTGAGAAAATAACTAACATGACTTAATTCAAGTCAAAAACAAAACCAACTAGCATTAGAGATATTGTGACAAAAATTATTAGCAAATGGCAAACACTATCAGCGCATGATCAAACACAGAACTTGGCGATTTTTTTTTTTTTTAAGTAGCATAAAATTTTATGCACTTGTTCGTTTGCTATCTAGGACATGCATATATGTAAGGAGCAAAAAAAAAGCACGAAGCTAGAACCATGTCTTTTCAAACATGCCTCTTCGCTGAGACAAAACTACCACACGAATTGGAACTACACGATGGTTGGAAAATGAGAGATTCCAATCAACACCAATTCATGGAATTGGGCAAGCGGGAGTAATTGTGCAGAAGAGGCGGTCTGAGATGCGCTTTACTCTCCCTCTGCCACTGCACGGATTTGATTCGCCACTGGCCCCGTAGCCTACTTCCGGCTTCTCTTCGTCTCGTTCTCTCTGTGTGTCCCTTTTGACTTCTCTCTCACGTTACAGAAAGAACCCTCGCAAAATCTTTCCCTGCTTCGTTTCTCTCTGTGCCGCGCTCGCGTGGGTGCCTATTTTGCGAGAGGCATCGCAAAGAGAGACCGAGGTGAGATCTCCATTCTCGCCCAACATTTTGCATTTTTTTTTTGTTTTTCGTTTTACAAGCGGAATGGAGGTGTATAGGCTCTCCCACAGAGTGATGGCCACCATTGCAGCCCTCGTTATCGCCAATTGGTTGCCCACCGCCAGGCTCAATCCCTCGCTTCTGCTCCCTCAAGAGCCTCCAACAGATCTTTCTTTTTTCTTTTTTCTTTTTGCCTGCGTTTGTCTATATATGGTGTTCCCACATTATAATGATATCTAAATCACCGCTTATACGAAGGAAGAGCCTTCAGAGCAGGATCAGAAGTATCGTCCAGAGGATGGTGGTCATCCAAGAAAGACAGCATTGCAGGGTCTGTGATTTCGATGATATCCACTTGCTCCGGTGGAGGACGTAAAGAATTATTATGCAGCCTTGCTTTGTTGAATATGAACACCTCTTACTCGTTTTGTGTGCTTCATCCACTTGACTCCATTGTTGCGAAATAGATCCTTAAAATTGTTGAGAAAATATGGCTTCAAATTGGGTAAAACAATGAAGTCAGATCTTTAGAGTACTTAAGTCGGACTTTGAGGCGTGATATCACTTTCTTTAAGGATCTATTTGCCCCACTACGTTGCTAATGGTCACCGGCAAATTTCCTCCAGGATACAACAAAGTCTCAAGTGAGAATACTAGATAGCAATTCTAGTATTTCTCCAGGGTTTCTCATAGGAAACAATTAAAAACAATGGCTGTAGTTTCTTTCGAAAGAAGACGAAAAATAGAAGAAGATCATATTCTGATCTCAAAACAAATGTACTTATATATATCTTTCGAATAGAGGCAACTCTTCAAAAAATTACAAAAAGAACAAAGGCAACCTTTCGGGAAATGTTACAAAATAAACAAGTATATCTCAAAAGTTACCTTGAAAAGACATAAGAAATTCGAAATTAAATAAATAAAAAATAAAAAATAATTGTAACTTTTCGTGAACAGTCGCACTGTTTCAACAAGACTTTATAGTTAATTTTTTATAAAATTAAATCCGAATTTTCAATAAATAAAATTAACGATTGTTGGTTAGTGCCAAATCTCGTCCACGTGCGCACTCACATCTTTTCGATGTGGGACAAGGCACCTCTTCATTTGTTTTATAAACAAATTACCAACACATTCTTGTTCTCGCTCTAGCACTAGGCACCGAGGGCGGTGCAAGGAGGGTTGCCGAGGGTCGTGGGAGGGTTCAGATCTAGCTCGCCTGAGGTTGTGCGATCTTGGCGACACGCCGCTGATGCTTGCCTCTGGTTGCCTCCGGTTGCCTGGTCGACGTTCGCACGAGGCTCGCCCACTCTCGCCAGGTCGCTGCTGGTCGACTGGTCGACCCTTGCACGAGGCTTGCCAATGCTCGTCGGAGTTAAAGCGAACATGTATGCTCTGGAAATGACTATGGGATTGGTGTCAGCCAGGAAGACTGACATAAGTTTGCAACTAGAGCAGGAAGAGAGGAGACCACTAAAGAGAAGGAAGGAAGAAATTGACTTGTGGATACAACATGTAGAACGGTGGGAGGGTCAAGTCCGCGAGTTAGGACGAGACGTCGAAGGGGGGAATTTCTTTACTTTTCTCAAGTTGACGGATCGGGTGAGGTTCATTATGACTCAAGTGGAAAAATTGCACGAGAAGGGTAGATTTGATGACGGACTCACGGTGGATGTGACACCGAACCGAGGCCTTGAACTGCAACCGGGTGAACTAGTGGGACAAGCTTCTCAAACAAAAAGAAATGAGATCTGGGATTGCTTGATGAAGGAAGAGGTGCTTCGTGTCGGTGTTTGGGGACGGGCGGGAGCGGGCAAAACCTTTCTTGCGGTACACATACATGATCAGATAGTGCAAGGTTGCACAAGGTTCGATGGCGCTTGTTTGGTCGATGTATCACAAGATGGCACTGTTGGCACGATACAAACTGACATTGCGAAATATTTCCGAGTCCTACCGAATTTGATGGGGGAAAGCGCTGTTTACTGGGGCGCAAAACTGAGGGAGGCATTGCGGGGTAGGAGACTCCTCCTTATCTTAGATGACGTTAGGAAATCTTATTCTTTGGAAGAAGTGGGTATAGCCCTAGAAAGGAATGGATGCAAATTGATCGTGACATCGCGATCGAAGGAGGTATGCGAGCAAATGAATTGCCACAAGCTTGTCCATGTACGAACTCCTAGGAGAAATCTCAAGGGTTGGAAGAAGCAGTGCAAAAACTAGAAGGGTTAAGTTGGAAGAGGGAAGGTTTCCCCCCGGGGGGGGGGGGGGGGGGGGTGGTGGGGGGGGCGCGCGGGGGGGGCGCGGCGCGGCGGGGGCTGCTGAGGAAGTTGATAAATTTTGACTGGAACGTTGGTGGGGCAAGATCATCTGTGATTTCAATAAGCAACTTGGGATTTGCAGATGTCCCAAGTTAGAGAGGATTTTAGAAAGACCTCTCTTCATCATTTCCATTTAACATGATACTGCAGCATTTTGACAAGCGATGTTTGAACAAGGATATCAGGACTAAAGGGTTTCTTTTTTCTTTTTTGCCTTTATTTTTGGGTGGTTTATCTTGATGGCATTTTCATTGGCTGAGCTTAGCTTGACATTTGTGTATCCACCGAATGACTTTTCCCTTTGCCTACTCATGTTGAAATTCGAGTGCTTTTTCTTTTAAACTTATTGTCAAACTCCTCAAATGTGAACATCTTCGGGTGCACTTGACATTAACCACTCTTCAATTTTTTTCCTTTTACTAATCTCCCTTCTGTCCGACTTCCGAAATAATAACTAAATGCAATAATGAAATGTCTCACTTGCAACTCTTGTTCTCTCACTGGCTCTGCTCGCCTTTGTTCAACTCCATCTCTGGGAGAAGTGAAAGCAGAATTTCGAGCGAGATAATTTCGACTTTTTCATAATTAATTACGGCAATGGTGAAAGAAGATATGCGCGATCCTCCTTCGTATGTCTACTTATGATACAACTCTTAGAGAATTTAAGCTAAAAGGAAAATAGTTTTGCACATGATCTACAAAAGTAATCAACTGAAGAAAACAACCCAAAAGTGGTCCGGATACCACTTAATGGCATCCGCGTAATTAACAACAACAATGGGGGTGATTCATAGAGTCTAATTGGGAAGCATTCTTCTATAGTCGGAGAACCAATCATTTTTCCATTTACAATCATTTCCTAAAAAGGAGCCAAAGGGACGACTACGTTCCGCAATTTTCCCACATGCGTTAGCACTTCTCTTGGCTCCATGCACCACAGAGAACCGGAAACCTACTATCAGAAGGCGTTAACAACTGCCAAGATGTGTTTGTAAGTCCTATATATTATAAGATCATCTGGACGAGTAGATAACTCAACATTACCTAGCGAAGCAAAGCATAACACAAAATTAGTGCTCCCCCATCTCCCGGATTCTCTCATCCCTAAGCCAAACAATGCTAAGGGTCTGTTTGGTAACACTCCCGAGAATAATTGATTATGTTCTTTTGTTCTCTAGAACAAAAAAAGAATATAAATCTGTTTGATAAGTTTTTTATTCCCGGAAACAAAAATACATTTTTTTTGTCTATAAAAATAGATTTGGAACAGAATGAAGAAAAAAAAAAGTTACTTCTTGTTTCCGAGAATAATTCCTAGAATCAAGTCTAATTTTTTCCTTTCTTTTCTCTGTTCTTCTCTTTCCTTTTCTACTTCTTCCTTTTAGCTGGTAAGGCCGTCCTCATGCCGCTTGGATGAGGTTGAGCATCGCCTAGCCACTGGCAAGCTCACCGACCCTTGCCCTAGCTTGGCGAGGCTCTGGCAAGCTCACTGGACCTCGCCTAGCCGATCGCCGACCACTACCTCGTCGGATCTCGCCTAGCCGGTTACAACCCTAGCTGACCCCCCCACCGTCGCAGGCCCTTCTCGGCGGCGATGGGGAGGCGACGATAGCGAGGGCTCAACCCTCAGCCGCCTCCCTTGGCTTTTTTTTTTTTTTAAATATTCATATTTTTAAATGTTTTAAATAAATTTGGCTTTAAATTTAATTTAATTAATTTCAAATTAATTTTTTTTTACCATGTCAGCAACAAAACGACATCGTTTTGCATTTGTCTAATCATGTCAACGTCCAAAACGACTTCTTTTTGTACTTACTTTGCCGGAAAATTGCCACGTCAGCATTTTGGCCGGATTTTCTTGTTATTAGCATTTAAGTGATTCATTTTGCTCCGATTTTGATAAGTGTCACTTTCCTCACTTTTGGCACTAAAGTGTCCCTCCGTGTGAAGTTTTGGCACTTCAAGTGTCCAGCACTCCTTAATCATAGGAGAGCATAGGAGTGAAAGTGAAATAGGGATGATTTGAAACCTACTTGTTATGTGCAATTAATCCCCTCAAGAATGAATAGCATTGCCACGACTATCCCCAACACATTTAAAATGAACTAGATCAAATGCGTCTTTAGGTTTTAATGTTACACCCTGAAATCAATAAGAATGGGGATGACTCAGCCATCCTTCTACTAGAAGGACACTGCATCAAACAAAAACCAACTTGTTGTCAATATATATCTACATCCATATATTTATGATAAACCAATGGGTAGAGTTTCTATAATACATCTAAAAAGAATTTGTACAACTTAGAATTCAGCATACCCAAAAATCCTACTATCAAAAGTCCTGGTGATGACACAAAGGCCATCATTCTATTTGTGGCTAATCGAGGAATTTGTAAAGCAAAAAAAATGAATGGAATAAGCAATTACATCCGCCAGTGAGTTATGCATGTCTTATAAGTAAATCAAGTATCCACTACGCAGATATAAAAGCAATACTAAAATTCATAATCCAAACCCAAGAAGGGGAAGGTCGAAAATTACTACTGGATTTACCACGCTGGAGGAGAGAGCAGGGCGTTGGCTCTAAAAAGAAAAGAAGAAATTTGGGCGTTTTCTCAGAGAAGAAGCTAGAAGGGAGAAAATTACCACAAATTCTCCTCAAATCCTTGTTCCTTTCATCTTTCCCGATGCTAAACCTTCATAGCCTCTAATCCTTGTTGGAAACCAGCTCGCTCACCACATACTACAGCTTTGTTCTTGGTCATGATCATTGAAGAGATGAAATTGAAATTGCAGTTGTCGTTGTCAATTTCACCGATCCTAGCTTGTATTGACACCGGAGAGCTTCTCTGTTGCTATACTGACGTCGATTAGCCCTCACTGCTTCCGTTTTTTGTCATTCCAGATCTGCAAACTCCGTTACTCTTCCCCTCTCTGTTTTTTTAAGATGAAGCGTGAAGAGCTTTGTTCTCGGTCAAGCTTCATAACCGACATTAATTTCAACCTGAAACTCAATCCACCATGATACTCTGTTTTGAGAAGAGAGTGGCTGAGATGTTGTGCGATTTCTCTCAGAGAAATCGTAATCCGTTTTGTTCGAACTCCTCCTTGGTACAAACATCCTATATTCAGTCTTTTCGAGCCTAGTTGTGATGGAGCGATTACAAAGGATTTCTTTAAAACTGAGCATCTCCTGATCTGTTTGGCAAACTGCCGTGTCGAAATTTTAAGTACAATTAAAGGCTACGGTGAATGTTTTTGAGCAATATCTTCTCTGTTTTTCTGGTGAACCATGTATGTGCTGGCGGTCAACCAATAAGGCTCATCGGAGTAGCAAAGGCCTTGTGATGATCCTTGAATGAGTCCATACTGGTTTGTCCATAGAGGTCCTTTTTGTGCTCCATCTGCTCAGGTCAACGTTGTCACCTTATTTGTGAATTCTTTGATGGTTGATGGATGACAGCAGCATCCTGAAATGGCAGGTGACGATGGAAGTCCAGCGAAGGACGTTTACCCGATTCAGTGTAAAGTGAGGTGTTCATGTTCTGGTGTTTTGATTGTTGCGAGATGTGAGCGAATGGGGAGGCTTTCGGTCCTACGAGGAAGACGATACAAGCGTCGGTGTTACGAGGCTGGGAGTAGTCATGAAAGTAAGCAGTTGATGCAGTTTTAATAAAAGTCGCCTCGAATAGGGTATTTCTGATTTGGGCTTAGTTAGGTTAGAATTAAAAAGAAGGGGGCGGATATAATAGCCCGAATTTCGTATCTGTGGCACTGGTCGTGTTCAGACTGGGCCCAAGAGCCCAGCCCGAGTCCTTGTTTCCTGAATATTAAAATAATATATATTTTTAAATAATCGAAAAGAGGAAATTTTAAACATTGAAAAAACAAATCGAAATATAGCTTCGACAGAGGCCTTGATTAGGTTGTTAAGTTTTGGCATTAGTTTATGCTTAGTTTTTTTAGTTAGTAACCGTTTAGTTCAGGGATCTTAGTGAGCACTTTTGATATAATTTTAGTCTTAGTAGATAAATCTTTTACGTAATGAATTAGGCTGATTTTGATGATAACTTATCGGGTAGCTATCCTAAGTCATTTTATGATATAAGCCCAACATATATTGGGTTACTTTACTGCATTTTACATTTAATTTTTCTTACATTGCTTTCTTAGATAAATTGATTGCGTTTCTTCCATGCTTTTTTTTTTTTTTTCTAAGTTGTAATTTCCTTGTTTCAGTTTAGGTTACACTTTAGAGCCATATCAAACACAAATATATATATATATATATATATATATATATATATATATATTGCATGGACACTTAACGGACAAGAACTTTAAGAACAATAATTTAGTAAGAAGACTGTGTGGACACATTAGTTGACAAATAAGTTTAGATATGGAAAGGGCACTAGTTAGATAACTAGTATAATCACCCACTCTAGATTCTGGTTGCATAAGAAGTGGGTTCCATATCTCACTTGGTTCCTAGTGATTCTAAGTTAGTTTAGACTTTAGGGATGGATCAATTTCAATCATAATATTTCAACACCACACGAGGTAAGAGTTTGGGAAAACTTGTGCCAATTGTGAATTGTTGGTCCCAACTTGACATTACCTCTAAACTTGTCTTTTCCCAACAATCATGTCGGGAGGGTCGTGGCATTTCCAAGACTAATTCAAATGGATGACATGTGCTGATTAATGTTTTATTGTGTCTTAGATGTTACCGGTACATTTGCCGAATCTTGATGATCCTCTCAAGAAAGGTGTAGTATTAATAGAGTGGCTCATTCTCTTAAAATTTGCCTTAGTAGATTTTTCACTGTATCGGGAGATGATATTGTGAAACTATATTTAATTAAAATAGTAAAAAAGTCACCAAAAATTCTAAATTATGCACATTATAACACATTCCTCACATTTTTTTGGTGACACAAAAAATCCCAAATGTGTACTCATGTGACACATTTACGTCAAAATTATAATAATATGATACATTTATCCTAAACTTTTTTCTTGTGACGCAAAAAACCCTGAACTTGTATGCATGTAACATATTTACCTCAAAATTTAGGATAAAAATATCACATGAATATAATTTTGAGATTAAATGTGTCCCACAAATATAAGTTTGGAGTTTTTGTGTTGTAAAGTATAAGTTTGGAGTTTTTGGTGTCACAAAAAAGATTGAGATAAATATGTCACAATAGACATAATTTAGGATTTTTAGTGATTTTTTCCATTCAAATAATAGATGGATGAATTTCAAGATTAAGGGAAAAGAAAAGAATGAGATTTTTAAGAATTTACAATGAAATATAAATAAGATACATGTTAAAGTATGATGCAGATTATACTTTGAACCTCTTGCAACCGTAAACATTAGCTATGTGATAGTTATATTAGCTAAACAAAATAACAATTGAATGTTTAAAAAAAGGGATAATACCCTAAAAAACCCCAAACTGATACACTTGTGACAAATTTACCTCAAACTATTTTTTTGACTACCAAAAACCCCAAACTGTTATACTTTTGACAAATTTATCCCAAACTGGTACACTTGTGACAAATTTACCCTATGTTAGTTTTCGTTAAATTTTGTTCTCAAATTATTAAGTTAAATGACACGTGACAGTTAACCAGTATATCAATTTAGGATTTTACATTCCGTTTGTCACAGTTTACAATTTTTATGATTTTTTTGTGGTATTAATCCAATTTAGCATAGGGTATATTTGTCACAAATTTACCAGTTTAGGGTTTTTTACAATCGAATAAATTAGTTTGGGGTAAATTTGTCGTAAATGTACCGGTTTAGGGTTTTTTTTTTATAATCAGTCGGGGTAAATTTGTTACAAGTTTACCAGTTTGGGGTTTTTCATGGTCAAAAAAATAGTTTGGGGTAAATTTGTCACAAGTGTACCAGTTTTGGGTTTTTTAAGGTATTATCCCTTAAAAAAATCACCAGAGCGCCAATGGTTGATCAAAAATATTTTGAATGCATTGACAAATTCTACTAGATATGTTAAATGTTGATTGGAATTGTCTTAATTGCTTTAGAAAATTTATCCAAATTACCTTAAATTTACCTAAAGAGTCCCAACATATACCAATTTATCTGATTTTTAGAAAAGTAACACCCCTGACGAAGATAAAAAAAAATGCGAAGTCTACTTTTCATAAGCAGATTTAGCTAGATTGAGTAGATGCCAATATAATATTTATTTATCTCATTATTCCTGGTGAAGCAATACCGAGGCAATATTTTTCCTTTGTAAATTGCGAAATCATAGGTAACTCATTTTTTTATATATTCATTTCATTCAATTTAATCACGTTTTTGTACAATTTGTGGTAACTAAAGTATACTTTGCTGTGAGAATTTCTCCAAGACTTATGGATCCATAGAATACTGAAACTCCTTTAAAAATCTATTGCAATTCTTCAATAACTATAAAACGATAGGCATTATCTTCATCAATCATAAAGTGATAGGATTTATCGTTGATAATTCATTTAATCATATTTTGCAATCATTTCAAAATTTTACAATAACAGGCCATTGATTTTGTTTTAGTTTTTGAAGACATTTAATTTTCAGATGCAAACGTTTAAAAATAACATCAATAGGGTTATCAACAATTATGCATTTAATCATAAGAGTGATAACTAATTAGACATTTAGCCATGTTCACTTATGAATTGGAAAACTGTTCATTATGTTGAAAATATACTTTTCCTCTATGAAATAATATGACATTGTCGTTTTTATGCTTTATAATTATTTATTTAGTGTCTACGTTGACATATCTGTAAAAATCACATGTAACTATTCTAATAATCATCCAATATCATGCCTTCGTTAAGTAGGGGCTTCATACTATATATGTTTTTTTTTTCTTTTTTTATATTAACCTAATATTGTATTTTCTGTGGAGATAATTTCTTCATATTGTATTTTCTAACTGGAGTTGTTGTAACGGGGTCATATACTTACTTTGTTTGTTTTGATAAAGTTTCATTTGAGTTCCAAAACAGAAAAAGATAAAATAGTCTAAAAACTATCTTCCGCTAACCAGATGTCTCTCCGAGCAACACACTGAGTCTCAATTAGTTCTTAACACGAGACAAACGCGGCCAAAGTAAAGGATTTATTAACAGTAGTTTTCCCTCCCATTTGAGTCGTGCAAAAACACTCCAATTTTTACTCTGCCATGATCAGTTCTATTGTTTTGCTATAATTTTTAATCTGCCGTGAGAAGGGTATAATGCAATAAGTAGGTTTTGTGATAAAAGGAGAGATTTTCGTTTTCTCAAACCAATGGTGTATTTGTTCCTCCTAAAAGCAATTGTTTTGTAGACATTTCACTAACAATAAATTATCTGCATCGCTTAGAATTATTAATTAACGAAAAATATTTGTAATATCCATAACAATTTATGTCTAAGTAAGTCTGTTGTCGATCAATGTATTTATCACTGATTCATTTTTATTAGTGATACAAATAATCACTTTCAAAAAATCTTCTTTGAATTGTTAATTTTTCGCCACATAAACGCATCTTGAAAATTCATTTGATTGTATAATTATAGCATCTTGTGTGGACCTGAACAAGTCCTTAAAAGGTTCCCTCTTGAATTGGATATCCCGGGAGGACTTCCCCTCACAAGCCATTTAAGGTAAGTGAGAGGAAGTAGTATGGGATAACATCCCCATTGGGAATCCCGGCCAGTCCCCGAAAGGAGAAAGGGACCCACTCTAGATCCTCGTGAAGCCTTCCCCGGGTAACCAATCCTGGGCGTGGTTCAGAGAAATGAAAGAGCTTTTCCCCAGGAATGGGGAGGAGGTGGCCGGCCGGTTGTTAATTTTTTGCCACATAAACGCATCTTGAAAATTCGTTTGATTGTATAATTATAGCATCTTGTGATATGATGATGAAGCAGGAAAGCTAAAAGACTATAGATATAGTCTGAAATACATAATAGAATGTATAGGTTTAGCAGCACAATCACAAGGCAGCAACTAGTCGCATGAAAGCGACTAGGAAACGTCTCCAAAAATGACCCGAAAGACTATGGCTATTTCCAGGAAGGTGGGTGCAAGACTCTTGATGATGATTCCATTGCCTGTCAGCATCAACCAACTTCCAAGAATGTGTCCCGTAGACCCCGTGCCTCAGGACTTTTGCTTCGGGCATTGACTTCGCCATGTTCCTCGAATTTGGCTTCTCTCTCGCAACCATCCCTCCCTTTACTCTGCCTGTATGTCTTAATTCCGTTGATAAATTAATCTCTCGTTGCGGTAATTTATTTGGAGGATTATCAGCAAGTTTTTATTAGGCGAGACTGCTTTAGATTAGTGGAAACTTGGAGCTTTTTTTTTTTTTTTTTTTTAACCTAAATTTTCTGGCACTCTCCGTGTAACTGAACTGGTAAATATGGCCATGCTTAGGGTTCCTTGATTTTTCCCGCACATTCTTCATGCCACTCTTTCTATCCCCTGTTCTTAATCCTCATCTGATGAAAATGTTCATGAGCAATCGCCATGTCATCCTGAAATTGCATAACATTGACAAAAGGCACATTAATTAAGTGAGGTGATGTCAAGAAGAAAAATATTCAGTCCCATTTGCAATGACTTTTTATATGATGTCACAAAGCTGCACGAACTAATTGGTCTAAAGTGATAAAACTCCTCAGGGAGTCGATTTTTGATAATCAAAATGATATATAACAAGTTAATCAGAGAAGGAATCCGACCTGCGTGGGAGACACGGATTACTTCATTAGCTATTAAAGGCCCAACTTCATTACATCCCAAGAAGTCTGAATGAAAATTCCCGGAAAGCCATCAAGTGCAGGAGAGTTCCAGGCAACCCAACTCTGGAACATGGCTTGCTTCACTTCTTCCTCTGTCCCATCCTCTGTTAGTGTGTGCTTCATATCCTCACCTATAATTTTATCAAAAATAGATGCCATCAAACTCGAAATTATTGCAAAGCTCAAGTGCAAGGACTTTGAATCCATATGTACCGCTGAACTTGGCTGGCTCCATGCGTAATGTTGGTCAATAGGGCTAGAATGAATGAATCTATACTATTGTCTCTCTAGCATATAATGTTTAATCACAGTGATCAAATTTTTTTCGATATTTTACAAGTTAGATATGATGCAAAGACTAAATCACTACCAATAATGTACAGTCAGAGTAATCACCTACATTTTTCTTAGTACACATTGCACTTCTCACTCTCTCCCCAGTCCAGTTTTCTAAGGCCTTGTTGTTATTATTATTATTATTATTATTGCTGATGTCCTTCCTTCAGATGACCTTCCTTCAGATGACCTTGACACGATATTGGAGCTATCGCGAATTGCCCGTCCAATGTATTTCTTTTAGTCGGATAAATGCCTCCCTTGTTAAAGCTTGAAACTTTGGCCATTTCCACGAAGGTGCATGCACTAGTCTGACTTGGACCATACTGCGTAGGACCAGGTTTGACTTGACTGTCTAATAAAGGGATAATGATAAAAATTGTCTTGAAACTTTGGCTCAACGTGCAATATGATGCCCGAGTTTTTAAATTGTTCATTGAGACAACATTAAATATTTTCACATAGTTTAGAGATTATATTGAATATAACAAAAGCCTAGGGATTGTATTGAATAATTTAAAAGTTCAAGGGTCACATTACGTATTAGGCTAAAGTTTATAGGCAACATTGAATAAATAAAAAATTATGGACCATCTTGTACATTGAACCAAAGTTCTTGAATCATTTGTCATTTTTTTTGTTAAGAAAATATTGTTAGGTAGGACGTTTGCTAAACCAGCAAATAGCCAAGTCATTCGGCGTAGCATACATATCTAGACGGCCCGTCTATTAGAAATTTTTTAAAATCTCCCTCTCTCTCTCTCTCTCTCCTCTCTCTAACCCGCTTTCTCTTCGTTATTTCTCCGTTTATTGTCTCCACTTTTCCTCACCGTTTATCTACTCCCCTCTCTCTCCCACCCTGCATACTCAAAGCTCAAACTCCGTGGAAGCGAACTTCGCTACAAAGCCATAGATGCTGGTCTTCGCGCCATGCGCTTCCCCATCCCATTGTCTCTCTCCCACGAAGCTCAGCTTTATCAAAGGAGGTGCATCTCTGGAGATTGCTCATGCTTACTATTGGGAAAATATGATGAATGATCAAGAAGAACAATGAAGTCAGATTTTAAGGCGTGATAATACTCTTTTTAAAAAATTGTTTGCCCCATTACGTTGTTAATGATTACCGATAAAAATCCTTCAAAATACAATATATCTCAATTGAGAATACTAAATAACAATTTTAGTATTTCGCTATAGTCTCTCAAGGAAAATGATTAAAATAACATCTGTATTTTTTAAAGGAAAAATCAACGTACTTATCTCAATATTCTTTAACAGAGGTAACCCTTCAAAAATGGTTGTAAAAGTGAAGGGTACATCCTCAAATGTTATCTTGAAAAGACATATTAAAATTGAGAATAAAAATAATAAATAATAATTAAAAATATATGTATTTTTTAACTTAGAATTTCATAACTTCTAAAAATATCGATTGAACAAAAATAACCTTTCAAAAGTTGTGACCCGACTAAGTATGATAACCAAGATAACCATACAAAATAAATGAGGATTAGTGCTAATTATTATTCCCGAGAGTGCATCACATGCGGATATTATGAAATCTAGGTCACATCTCATTGCCTTCGTTAGAACAAGCTTGAAAATATCCACAAAATTGGCTCACTTTTTCTTAAAAGAAAAACACTATTTTATTTGTATTACGGAGAACACTCAACGCTTACAGGTTTTGATGGGGGGTGCATCCGTTGCCCAGACGACAATGTCCGAGAAGGAGAGAGGGACTTCACAAATAATTTCCGAGGGGATGATGAGATAATCTCGAGACCCATGTCGCGTGCCGAATGGTGCTCTAATTTGCTGGCTCCCCAAGATTGTGTTATCGTGTCTGACTCGTGCATTTTCTTGCACGTCTTCTAGGTCCGACTCGGGCAATTTACAATGGGAGCCCGCTTTTTCCACGACCGTATGCTCCGACCACAGCCCTTCACTTACGACGAAACTCAAATAGACAAACTTGCCCTCTATATAATTATATGTTTCGGGAAGTGTCTTCTCCATAATTCCCTTTTTTTTTATAAAAAAAAAAAAAAATCTTTTTGGCCAAACCTCCATCTCCAAAGTTCAGTCTTCACCTTGTCTCGTGTTTTGCTTCGCTGTTGAGCTGAAGAAGGAGGCCTCGATTAAGGGAAGCTAATAGAAAGATATAGTGGCGCATTTAATAAAAGTTCCTTATTCCTTTGTTGTATAACTTGTATTATCCAGCCATATACAAACTCATTGAAATTCATCTGATACACTATCAAAAACGCGGAAAAAAAAGAAGAGAGAGAACAATTATTAGTATATTAACTTGCGATCTACAAACCTAATAATTTGGTTCAGGTGCGGAATAAAAAAGTTTATATGAACATAATACTGAATAAACATGATTGATTTCCAATCAAGGCTCTCCATTACATTAACAAGGTATATATTTCGATTGTTTCTTTAGTGAAATTGACTTAAATAATTACAATTTCGTTTCCTGAGGAACATTTGTTAAGTAAGAAGAATAATGCAAAACAAAATGGAATTGGGTCAAAATGGAGTAAAGCTTGGTGAAAGGGAAATAAGTAATTTCTCAATTCGAAATTTTACTATTTGTTTCATTGTGACGTCTCTCCTAGAAGAGAGAGATTGTGGCAATTAAAAGAAGAATCAAATTAGAGGAAGCTTGGGATTCCGTAGAAGGCGTTTTTAGTCATTCCACTATCTTCACGTTTAGCAAGCCGTCCTCCTTTCCAGGAAGGTGAAATTTCTCTGATCTCTCTTCGTTGAATACATGAGTCAAGTCGCCTCGGTTCGCCCTACTATATAAGCTTCCCCCGCTCCCCTGTTTTCCACCACCTTGGCTGCCTTCATGTATCCATTCCTTCCTTTGCCTCTTAATTCCATTCTTGGATTAATCTCTCGTTGCGGTATTTCATTTGGAGGATTATCAGCAAGTTTTTACCAGGTGAGACTTCTCCAGATTAAATGAAAATTTTGAGTTCTCTTATCTTCACTAAGTTTTCCTGCTCTCTTCATGTAACTGGTGCTGGTAAATGGTCATGCCTATTTTTCCTTGATTTATTCCACACATCCTTCGCACAAGGAACGAAAAGAAAATTTACATCCTGTGTTGTGTTGTTTGTCTGTTCTCTCCTTTGTAGATCTGTTAATTCTCGAGCAAATTAAGATACATGGTCAGGTTTGTTTTTCTTTATGTTTCTTTTCCTTGCCCAAAGAATTACTTCGTTCTAATATACTTTCGAGAACAGAACAAAAAGAGAAAGAAGCTTCTGAAAAGAACAGAGAACCATCAATAACCCTGTTATCCCACTCCAAATGGCCTTCCCATGCCCTCTGATTCACATTATGTTGAGCTTGGATGTCGCTTCTTGCATGGTTTCCTGTACAACTCCAAAGAATAATTGACAGATTTTGCTGTAAGTCGCCCACCATTAGTAAAACCTAGAATAGTCAACTTCTTATCCCTGCTCAGAGTTGGTTGGATGGGTGAGAAGTCCCCATGCATTTGTAGCCTTGCCGATTAGGCGCTCCACTAACATGCTTTTATTGACATCTACTACGCCTGCTGATCTTTGATCGACTTCTTTCTGTAGCCATCTTCATTCCATGTGCTGAGATTTCTTCCATTATGAACTTGCCGCGTTGCTCCCTCTCCGACTATCTCCATTCCTTCTAATAGACTGGCCCATCCCCTAGAAACTCTTGCCCCTTTGTTTAGCTATTAAAAAGGGAGCAATTAAGGTAACAGATTCCTTTCAGCACCTTCAGCCATAAAGCATGATGTTCTTCAGTTGTTCTCGAGGCAAATATGAACTATCATTAGCAAGGTCCTATAAACCTAACCCTCCCATAAATTTGGGTTGAGTAAGACACTGGCAAGTCTTCCAAGGAGTTTACCCTCTTGTCCCCTCTGTCCCCAGTAGTTGTTGAAAATCATGGTATTAACTCATTTCCACCCGTGCATATTTCTGGCCACGCTTTCCCTTAAAAAGTTCACGGTCTCACTTTTAGATATCCCTCAGAGGTCCACATTGAAGGAAACCCCAGGAATTTAGCAAAGTTTTCAGCAACATTGATACCTGGAGCATTACAAACTTCTTAGTGTTCTGAGAAGATTCAGGACCGAAAAACTGCAGATTCTGCACACTAATCTCTTGACCTCGTTCAAGGTTAACCTTCTAAAAGTTCCTTCAATGTCCTACAATTAGAAACAGAAGCTTCTATAAAGAACGGAGAAGCGTCAGTAAAAAAAGATTGGGATAATTGAGCAGCTCCTTTTCACCTTGATACCCTTCATTCTAATGCGGACGACGGCTTTATTGAGTTAGGCAGACAAGCAATTAGTGAGAATTATGAATAGAAATGAATATGGAGTGTCTCCCTGACTATTCACCTAAGAAGATCGTATGATGCTGGACTCTTTCCCTTTTATAACTAGTCTATAAGGTAAGTCATGATCCATTTTATCCAAACAGCATCAAAACTATGACCCCAGAAAATAAAAATTAAAAAAAGCATCAAAACCCCTTATTCCCATGACTTTTTGCTAAATAACCCCCCTCAAACCTGTCATAGCCTTCCCTCGCGAAGCTTGCCAACGATCGCCTAGTCGACCCTCATGAGGCTTGCTGACACTTGCTCGGTTGCCCCTGGTAGCCTGGTCAATGCTCATGTGAAGCTCACTGATGCTCGCCTCCGGTAGCCTGGTCAATGCTCATGCAAAGCTCACCGACACTGGAGCAAGGCTTGCCAGATCCCCAGTGGCCACCCAAGTTTCGATTTGCCCTTACCAGCATCAGGGTTATTAGGGGCAGCAGCTCATGGGCTTGGAATTTGCCATTGAAGGAAGAACATGATGTCCTTGGGACGTTCTGACTCTTGCCAATTTGCTTCTTTGCCTCAAATTTATAGCAGGGTCGAAAGCAAATTAAGTTGCCGTTTCAAATCCCTGCAGGTTTCCTCTTTAGCAAATTCCACCAATATAACAACCCAAATCATGCTGTATGCTTCTTTTCTTTCTTTAGGGTCCTTCCATTTTCATTCTTGGTCTCGCACCTCGATTACTAGATAACAATTAACAGTTTGGAAGTGCCGAAGTACTTATTTATTGGATAGAAGTCAAAATATAAATGCTGAAAGCTAAACAGTTTTGCAGCTGGAACTGGAATAGTAACTGACCACATTTTTCCCCTAATGCTCTCAGCAGGCTGACAATGGATGTCGACCAATTTATGGGATTCATCAAGGTATCTTGAGTCTTGTTCAAAAGGTCGGTGACCTCAGTGGAGTCGAAACGAATATGGGTGCTCTGGAAATGAATATGAGTATGGTGTCAGCCAGGAAGGCTGACATAAGTATACAACTAGAGCAGGAAGAGAGGAGACCGGGAAAGAAGAGGAAGAGAGAAGTTGACTTGTGGATGCAAAGAGCACAATCGCTGGAGGATCAAGTCCACAAGTTAGGAAAAAAAGTTAGAGAGAGGCGTTCCTATTCTTGTCTCATGTTGGCGCATCAGGTCCGTGGCCTTGCGAATGAAGTGGACAAATTGCACGAGAAGGCTAGATTTGATAACGGTCTCACACTGGCTGTGAAACCGGCCCGAGGCTATGAACTACAACCAGGTGAACTGGTGGGACAAGCTTCTCGGACAAAAAGGGATGAGATCTGGGATTGCTTGATGAACGAAGAGGTGCTCCAAGTGGGTGTTTGGGGACAGGCGGGAGTGGGCAAAACCTTTCTCGCGAAGCATATACATGATCAGATAGTGCAAGATTGTTCAAGGTTCGATGGTGCTTGTTTGGTCAATGTATCACAAGAAGGCACTGCTGGTATGATACAAACTGATATTGTGAACTATCTCGAACTAGATTTGACAGAGGTGAGCTGTGTTTACTGGGGCGCAAGACTGCGGGAGGCATTGCAGGGTAGGAGACTCCTCCTTATCTTGGACGATGTTAGGAAACCTTACTCTTTGGAAAAACTGGGTATAGCCCTAGAAAGAAATGGATGCAAATTGATTGTGACGTCGCGATCAAAAGAGGTGTGTGAGCGAATGAATTGCCACGAGGTTGTCCATATACCAACTCCTCCCGATGAGATACCTCAAGAGTTGGTAGAAGAATTGTAAAAACTAGAATTAGAAGGGTTGGGGAAGTTGATGGCAATTTCATTGTCTGAGCTTAGCTTGACATTTGTGTATCCACCGAATGGCTTTTCTCTGCCTATTCATGTTAAAATCCGAGTGCTGTTACTTTTCTTTTGAACTTGTCTTCAGACTCCTCAAATGTGAACATGTTCGGGTGCACCTGACATTAACACCTCCTCATTTTTGTTTTACTAATCTCCCTTTCGTGCGACTTCCGAAATAATAACTAAACGCAATAATGAAATGACTCGACTTTCAACTCTCGCCCTCTCACTCGCTATGCTCGCCTTTATTCAACTCCATCTCCGAGAGAAGTGAAAGTAGATTTTCAAGCGAGATAATTCCGACTTCTTCGTAATTAGTAACAGCAATGGTGAAGAAGATATGCACGATCCTCCTTCGTATATCTACTTATGATACAACTCTTCAAGAACTTAAGCCAAAAGAAAAATGGTTTTGCACATAATCTACACAAGTGATCGACCGATGAAAACAAGCCCAAGGTGGTCCGAATACCGCTTAACGGCATCCACGTAATTAGCAACAACGGTGGGGTGATTTATAGAGTCTAATTGGCAAGCATTCTTCTATTCATCGAAGAGCCAATCATTTTCCAATCTAACAATCATTCCCTTAAAAGGAGCCAAAGGTACGACTACGTTCCGCAATTTTCCCACATACGCGAGCACTTATCTTGACGCCATGCACTACAGAGAACCGGAAACCTACTATCATAAAGTACTACCATCTGCCTCGATGTGTTCGTAAGCCCTGTATATTATAGATCATCTGGACGAGTAGATAACATTAACTCACGAAGTAAAGCATGATGCAAAATTAGTGCTCCCGTGTCTCCCAAATTCTCTCACCCTCGAGCCGAACAGGGCTAACTAACTTTGAGCAAGATGAAGTGTGACATATCTGTAGCTTACAAATGCATATTAACCGAAGAAAAAAAGAACAAGAAAATCCCAGATACTTAGGACAAGTTTCTCTCATGGGTAAATGATTATATTTTATCATCTGATGGAGTATCAACACCATGAGCCTCATGATCAACCTCTATCACTTGCATAAGTAAAAGCAAAATGAGCCGTGCAATCAGAACGCCAGAAAAAGAAATGGCTTGCTTTCTGTTCCATTCAATTGAGTATTACATCTCTTTTAAGCAAAGCAACATATAAAGGCAATACTTGAACTCATCATCCATATACCCAACAAGGGGACGAGGAAAATTACCGCAGGAGAGTTTTCTCAGAGAGAAGGGGGAAGGAAGAAAATGACCACGGATTCTCCTCAAACCTTCATAGCCTCCTATCGTTGCAGGAAATCAGCTCCCTCGCTACGCATTAAACCTTCGTTCTCGGTCACAGTCATTGAAGAGAAGAAGTTGCAGTTGTCGGTTTCTCTATTACTATACCGACGTCGATTGGCCCTTGCCGCTTCCGTTTTTCGTCATTCCAGATCCACAAACTCTATTACTCTTTCCCTCTCTGTTTTCTTAGCCTTGAAGAGTGAAGAGCTTCGTTCTCGGTTCTAGCTAACCGACGTTAATTTCAAACAGAAACTTAAACTCACCATGATGCCCTGTTATGAGAAGAGAGAAGGTGAGATGTTGTGCGATTTCTCTCAAAGAAATCGCAATTTCAAACTCCTCCTCCTTGGTACAAACATCCTATATTGAGTCTTTTCAAGCGTAGTTGTGAACCTCGATTTGGAGCCACTACAATGGACTTCTTTAAAACTGATGCATATAACCTGTTCGACGATTTCCAGAGAGACCGTCTTATAAATTAATCTCTGTTTTCGTCCAAATCCGAGCATCTCCTGATCTGTTCTATATATTATTGTCCCGTTTGGTAAACTGGGGTGTCGAAATTTTTAGTGCAAATCATTGGTACTGTCAATGTTTTTGAGCAGTATCTTCTCTGTTTTTCTGGTGAACCATGTGCGTGCCGGTGGTCAAGCAATATGGCTCGTCGGAGAAGCAAAGGCCTTGTGATGATCCTTGAATGAGTCCACACCGGTTTGTCCATAAAAATCCTTTTTCGTGCCCCATCTGCTCCGGTCGACGTTGTGATCGTATGTGTGAATTCTTGGCTGGTCGATGGATGACGGTGGCATCTGGAAATGGCGGCTGACGAGGGAAGTCCAATGATGGACGTTTACCCGATTCGGCGTGATGTGAGATGTTCATTTGCTGGAGTTTCGATTGTTGCGAGGGATGAGCGAATGGGTAGGCTTTCGGTCCTGCGAGGAAGACGATGAAAGCGTTGGTGTTACCAGGCTGGGCGTAGTTATGAATGTGAGGAGGATTCGGTGTGGGCTTGATGCAGTTTTAATAATAAAAGTCGTCTCGTTAAGGGTATATTCTAATTTGGGCTTGAATAGGTTGGTATTGAAAAGAGTGGGGCGGATATATTAGCCCAATTTTGTATCCGAGGCACAGCTCGTATTTGGACCGGGCCCAAGAGCCCAGCCGGAGTCCCTGTTTACAGAATATTAAAATGATAATTTAAAAAAAATCGAAAAAGAGAAAAATTTTAAATTAAGAAAAAAAAATCAGAAAATTGCGTAGAAAGAGGCCTTGATTAGGTTGTTAAGTTTCAGCATTAGGTTATGCTTAGTTTTTCTAGTTAGTAAGCATTTAAGTTGAGGGACCTTAGTGAGCACTTTTGGTATAATTTTAGTCTTAGTAGATAAATCTTTTGGACAATGAATTGGACTGAATTTAAACATAGCTCACGGGAATTGCTGCCCTATGGTTTAATGATAAGGCCATGTCATATTTTTTTACTTGACGCGTATTGATTTACTTTACTGCACTTTACTTTTGCTCATTCTTTCATTGCTTTCCTAGATTAGTTGATTGCGTTTCTTTCATGCTGTCTTTTCCGAGTTGTGATTTTGCTTGTTTAGGTTACACTTTAGAGCCATATTAAACACACAAAAAATTGCATTGAAATTTCGCGGATGAGAACTTCATGATCCATAATTTAGTAAAAAAATTACGTTGACTCCTTAGTTGACAAATAAGTTTAGATATCGAAAGGGCATTGATTAGATAACTAGTGTAATTAAGACATCAGCTCTAAAAACTATATTTGTGTAAGCAGTGAGATTTCATCCCATATCTCACTTGGCTACAAGTCAATCCTAATAAGTTAGTGGTGACTCCAAGTTAGCCACAATCGCATTGGGTGAATTGTGACATTACCAAGACTAATTCAAATAGATGACATGTGCATGTTTTATTGTGTCTTAAATGTCACTTGTACAATTCCCTTATCTTGATGACCCCCTCAAGGAGGGTGTAGTATTAATAGAGCGGCTCATTCTCTTGCAAGTCGCCCTAGGACATTTTTCATTGTATCATGAAATAATATTATAGCATTGCATTTAATTAAAGGGAAAAAGTTACTCACAACTTTTTTTTTTTAACACAATAAGCCCTAGACTTGTATTCATGTGGCACGTTTATCTCAATTTTTTTTTCTTGTTACAACAAAAATCCTAAACTTATGTCAGTGTGACACATTTATCTCAAAAGTTCAGATAAATGTATCACATGAGTACAATTTGAGATTTTTGATGTCACAAAAAAATAACTTGGATTAAATGTGTTACATGGGTATAATTTTGGAGTTTTTGGTGTCAGAAACAAAGTTTGGAGTAAATATGTCACGTTGGTACAAATTCAAGGTTTTTTATGTCACAAAAAAGTTTAGAATAAATGTGCTACGGTAAGTATAATTTAGGGTTTTAGTGGCTTTTTCCCACTAAAATAATAGATGGATGAATTTCAAGATTAAGGGAAATTAGAAGAAAGATATTAATTTTTAAAGTTTCCAGTGCAATATAAAATAAAATATATCCTCAAGTGTTATGCAGATTATACTCTGAACCTCTTGCAACTGTAAAAATAAGCTACGTGATTGTTATATTAGCTAAACAAAATAACAATTGAACGTTTAAAGAAATCACCAGAACGCCAACAGTTGATCAAAAATATTTTTAATGCATTGACAAATTCTACTAGATATTTTAAATGTTGATCAGAATTGTCTTGATTGCTTTAGAAAATTCATCTGAATTACCTTATTTTTCCTAACGAGTACCAACATATACCAATTTATCTGATTTTTCTAAGAAAAGCAACACCTGTGACGAAGATAAAAAAATGTGAAGTCTTACTTTTCATTACCAAATTTAGCTAGATTAATGCCAATACAATATTTATTTATCTCATTATTCCTGGTGAAGCAACACTGAGGCAATATTTTTCCTTTATAAATTTCAAAATCATAGGTAATTTATTTCCTTCGATTTCCTATTTATTCATTTCATTCAATTTAATCCCGTATTTGTACGATCTTTGCTAACTAAAGTACTTTGTTGAGAGAATTTCTCCAAGACTTATCAATATCGATAGAATACCAAAACTACTTTTTTTCTAAAATGATAGGAAATATTTTCATCAATCATAAAGTGGTAGGAATTATCATCAATAATTCATTTAAGCGGGTGTTGTAATAATTTCAAAATTTTACAATAACAGGCCATTAATTTTGTTTTGGTTTTTGTAGACATTTTTTTATCAGATGTAAACCTTTAAAAATAATACAACCATGCATTTAATCATAAGAGCCATAACTAATTAGACATTTAGCCATGTTTACTTATGAATTGTAAAACTGTATATTATGTTGAAAATATACTTTTCCTCTATAAACAATATATGAAATTGTCATTTTTACGTTCCATTATTATTTATTTATTGTCTATGTAGATATATCAGTATAAACCACATGTAACTATTCCAACAAAAATAGGTTGAGGGTTGAGAACTCGTGGCGTCTACAGAGGGCTTGAGCCACTCCATGGCTTGGCGAGGTCGACCTCTCTAGTGGCTAGCAAGGCAGCCAAAGGCAAGTACAGTTGGCGACTGACTGGAGGAAGAAGGAAGAGGAAGGAAAAAAAAAAGAGAGAAAGAAAGAGAAAGAAAAAGAAAAAGAAAAAATAAATAATTCGCACAAATATTAAAAATTATTCACATCAACGTCAATCGTATCACATAGGTTGACCAACATCCATGTCAACAATATCCGACCGAAATTAGTTGAAATAGCTGAATTTGTATTATATCAAAAGGTTCAGAATGAATTAGCTCTAAATTGAAAGATTTATAGTTAAATTGATACTATTAAAAAATTTAGAACTGTTCTAATACTTTTCCCAAGTAATTTTGTTGTCAATCAAGGTATTAATCATTGATTCATTTTTCGAATCGTTAATTTTCTGCAGAAGAAATGCATCCTGAATATTCATCTGAATTATAGCATCTAGCGATATGATGATGAAGCAGGAAAGCTAAAAAGGCACTAGATATGGTCTCAAGTACCTAATGCAATATACATATGTAGCAGCACAATGCACAAGGCACCAACTAGTCGCCTGAAAGCCACTAGGAAACGTCTCCAAAATGACTCAAAAGACTCTGGCAAGTTCCAAGAAGGTGGATGTAAGACTCTTGATAATAATTGCATCGTCTGTCTGCCTCAACCAACTTCCAGGAAGGTGTCCCGAAAACCCCGGGCCTCAAGACTTTTGCTACGGGCAATGACTTGAAGTTCTGCTTCTATTGACTTCACCATTTTCCTCGACTTTGGCTTCTCTCTCGCAGCCTTCCCTCCCTTTCCGCCGGTATTGTCTCTTAAATTCATTTTTGAATTAATTACTCGTTGCGGTACTTCATTTGGTGGATTATCAGCGAGTTTTTATCAGGCGAGACTGCTTTAGATTAGTGAAAACTCGGAGCCTTTTTTAATCTCAACTTTCCGGTGCTCTCCATGTGACTTGTGCTGCCAAATTGTCTAGCCTAGGGTTCCTTGATTTATTCCACACATCATTCACACCACTGTTTCGGTCCCTTATTCTTAATCCTCAACTGATGAAAAAGTTCATGAGCAATAACCATGCTGTCCTAGAATTGCGTAATATTGACAAAATGCACATTTATTAGGTGAGATGATGTCAAGAAGAAAAAGTTTCAGTCCCATTCACAATGATTTTTTACATGATGTCACAAACCTACATGAATCAATTGGTCTAAAGTGATAAAACTCCTCCAGGGAGTCGATTTTCGATAATCAAATTGATATATGACAAGTTAATTAGAGAAGGAAACCGACCTGCGTGGAAGAAACGGATGACTTCTTTAGTTGTTAAAGGCCCACCTTCACCGCATCCCGGAAAGTCTGAAGGAAGATTCCCGCAAAGCCATCAAGTGCAGGAGATTTCCAGGCACCCAACTGGAACATGGCTTGCTTTACTTCTTCCTCTTTCACATTCTCTGCTAGTGCATGCTTCGTATCTTCAGTTATTACTTTATTAAAAATAGCTGCCATCAAAGTCGAAATTATTGCACAACTCAGGAGCAATGTGCAAGACTTTGAATCCATATGTACGGCTCCATGAGTCATATTGGTCAATAGGGCCAGAGTGAATGAATCCTTCCTATAGTCTCTGTACTATAATCAGATGCCAATTCGCAAAATTTCTTACGGTTCTCTTAGTACACATAGCATTCCTCTCTCTCTAGTCCCGTTTTCAAAGGCCTTTTTCTTTTGGACTGATGTCCTCCTTTCTGATGAGCTTGACACATAGGAACCATCACGAATTGTTCTTTTAATCGTGTCGTGTCAGTAAACACGAGAAAGTATTTTGTCATAATGAAATTCTCTTAATGATGTCTTGAATTGAGCACATTAAACAAATACTAAAATTAAAGCGTGTGTGTCTATCTGATAAGTCCATGTTGGATTATTTTGTGATCGTCTACGATTTTGTTTAGCACGTTGGCTATACTTCATCCATTTAATACTTTGCATAGGAAAGGAAGAAGGAAGGATGAAGACAAAGAAAGCACCTGATTTTTGCAAACTACCATTTAAGGTGCTTTTGTTTCGCAAAAAATAAATATTTTGTAAAATAGTGTTTAAAATATGATGACTTGTATCTCTCACAAAAGTAATGAACGAAAGAAATTATTATCTACAAAAATATTTACACATAATTATTATCGATAATTAAAATTTTTATTATTGATTACTTACTTTAAGCAATATAGATAATTATTTTAAAAAATATACTTATTTTTCGCGAAGTAAATTCACCCTTAATTCCCTTCACGCCAAGTCGCTCTCCAAAAGATGAAGAAGGCAATGAGAAGAATTTTCTGACTGAGTATGCGTGGATTTAATTTGGCAGCCCATGTCCTTTGTTGACTCCCTGCCGCATGAGCAGGGCGATATTTTATTGACTTTTCTTGGCAGCAAATTAAAGGAGAATAGGAGAATAGGAGCCTCTCCTTTGTCCTTTCGTTTAACGCAGCAAGTGAACGAAGGAATCCTCTCGTACAAATTAAACGTAGGCAGGGCGGCCACAAAATGATGACCTCTCTCTCTCTCTCTCTCTCTCTCTCTCGCATTATGAAAGAGAGACGGAGACGTCCAACAAAAACAGAGCCAAGTCCTTGGTGGCCAAAGAAATAGACGCAACATTCGAAATTTCGACTTTGATTTTTCTTGATCATTATTGTCCGGAGTCAGATGCATCAGGCTTTAAGTGATAGATATTGATATGTAGGTTGATGGCGTAGAGATGACGATATTTGTTTTACCGCTAATTTCCATCAAATTGTATATTTGATGCTATTCAAGTTTTAAATTTACTAAATTGAGATTTTCGTAACATTCGATATCTTTTACTGATAATTATAGTAAGTTCAAAATATTAGATTTATCAATGTGCAGAGCAAACACTAGTTTTCTTAATCATGTACTAATTTATCAAGTGTTTTTGTAACTTAGCATAATATCTACTTTAAAAACCATGGAATTGAGCCATTGGTTTATTCTCTAACTCGTGCACATCTTTTTTTCATTTTTCTACCAAGTGTTTGAAGCTTAATGTCCTTAGTTTGTGACATTGAACTTAGTTTAACCTTGATATCATGTATTACATCATTTATTTAAACTTTTAATGTCTTGATAACTCATTCATTTTATTTGGCCAAGAAGCTTTATCTTTTTTACTACCCTATTTTGGCTACTTTTAAGGCCACTTCTATCATTTGAAGTGAAGCATCACAACGCTTACTTTTTAGGCACAAAAAAAATTATATGGCTTTAATAATTAAAATTTTTATATGTATTGGGCCTTTTTTTTTTTTTTTTGCACTAGAGTGATTATTTTTCATTGAGATTAGCACCAAAGTAATTTCCTTTTAACAAAGACTAACATTGAAGCAATCACATTTTAACCTCCTATACGATGTTGTTAAGAATTACATGCTGATTGGGAACACTGGCTGACCACATAGGATTAAGAAATTAATAAAATATTGCTACGTTATATTCCCAGCAACCCAGATCGAAGTTAGCACTTAAATGATTTTTTTTTTAAAGCAGCACTTAAGTGATAAAAAAAAAAAAAGGCATTAAAGTGAATATTATACACAACTTTTCGCACTTCGAGGTATCCTTCTCCCTTTTAAAACCTTTGTCGATTCACTCGTTGATCAATGACTTGCCGCAATGTGGAACTTATGCATCACAATTCTACTATCTTAAAATAAAAATAAAAATTGATATTAGTCAAAAAATAATAAAAAGGAATTTTGTGACGAGCAAGTAGTCCCTATTTTAAGGATGGAAGGGCCATGCGTGTGGAATGGCATACCTGCTGCAAATTTTGTTTTCATTTTCCTTGACACGTATCATAGACAAATTTTCTAATATCAAAGCCACGGCATTTTTTAGCACATTTCTAGTTATTAGTGCTTTTTGGTGAAATAGAAACTAATTAGTATGCTTAGGGATTATACATATTTATACTTCTTAATCAACCATTTACTCAATTCTATAATCTTAACCGTGCGAAGTGTGACTTGTTTCCTTAGCCTCTGCTATGCATCAGTAAGCATTGGATCCCATAATTGAATTCATGAATTTACCCCTTATCAACATGTGAAATTTTTCATGAATTTAAGTTTATCAACATTTAAATTTATGGCACTAAAGTAAACATACATACAATTCTTAAGAGACATTCTCTATGCCGGAAGTATTTCATAACAGGATTCATCGTAACTAGGTCAAATACTTAATTGTGTTTGTTTTAATAAATCTTCATTTTAGTTGGGAGACAAAAGAGATAAACAGTCTAAAATTATTTCCTATAGACTAGACGTGACGTATATCAGGGCAACGCGCTGAGTCTCAACTAGTTCTTTCACATGAAATACTCCCACGACTTTTAGACGTCTTCCCAAAGGCAAATCCAAGATTTGTGATCAGTTGTATCATTTTATTATAATTTTTATTTTACCATGACAAGTGTATTATGCAAAAAATATGTCTTACGATGAAAAAGGGAATTTGCTTTTCAATTAATGGTGCGTCTATTTCATTTTTTTAAGGAAAAAAAGGGATATATTCACTAAAAATCCTAAAACTTATCATAAAAGTGTAATTGAGTCATAAAACTTATAAAAAGTACAATTAAGTTAAAACTTGTTAAATTGATACAATCAAATCATTCCATTAATTTGGCTAACTAAAAATATTAACATGTTTTTTTTTCCCTTCTATTCTACATGGCGATGATGTGGATAAAACATGAATAATAGGACTAAAACAATATCGTTTTGGTCTAAATATGATTTTTAAATCCAAATATTATTTAAATTAGATTAAAAATAAATTTAAGAAAAAAAGAAACAAAGGGAAAACAATAAGAACCTACACATCCCTCACTT
This sequence comes from Eucalyptus camaldulensis, assembly GCA_019915185.1. Lineage (NCBI taxonomy): Eukaryota > Viridiplantae > Streptophyta > Magnoliopsida > Myrtales > Myrtaceae > Eucalyptus > Eucalyptus camaldulensis. The sequence continues at coordinate 10,258,006 of JAHSVA010000006.1, forward strand.
TTATTGTCCCAACATTGCTAGGAAGGGCCGGCGAAAGTGTAGGATGGCCAATCAAAGGTCAATGAGGGTCTTGCCATTTGCTAGGGCCTAACAACCCTCCCAACACTTGGCTGTTCATTCCCAACATCGCTGACCCTTCTTGGTGAGGGTGAGATGGCTGATGCAAACCCCACCTAATTTCACTTACTTCTTATGTCTTTTAAATATATATATAATTTAAATAATTTTTTATTAAACATAAAATTTGGATCGAATCTATGTTGTTTTAGCCACATCAAAGCCATGTAGGAAATAAAATAATAAAAAAACCATGTTAGCATTTTATTTTCACGAAAATAGATGGAGTTAAACACTAATTTAATAAGTTTTAGGACTTGAATGTATTTTTTTTAATTAAGATTCAATTGCACTTTCGCAATAAGTTTTAGAATTTATAGTGCATATATCTCAAAAAAATGCCTCAAATGTTTTGTCTTTCCGGATAAATGCCTCCAATGTGAAAGCCTAAAATTTTGATACGCACTAACTTAAATCATACCGTGTAAAATCATGTCTGACTAACTTGAGACATATTGCATAGATTCATGACTGATTTGACGGAGTGAAAAAATATTAGGTGAGACAATCTTTGCTAAGCCAAAAAATAGTGATGCCATTCAGCGTGTGGCATGGTCCAAACCGACCCCACCTGTCAAGAAAATTTCAAAATCCCCCTCTGCTCTCTTCGACCCCCTTTCACTTGGTTACTTCTCCGTCTACTGTCTCCACTGCTCTTCACCTTTCATTCATTCCCTCTCTCTTTTGACAACTGCAAATTGAATGATAAAACTCCATGAAAGCGAGCTTCACTACGAAGCCACAGACGCTGGTCCTCGCGCCATGCGCTTCCCCATCCCATTGTCTCTCTCCCACGAAGCTCAGCTTCATCAAGCAGTTTCTCGTTGCAGAAGAAGCTGAGTTCTGTGTAAGTATGTGTTGGAATTGGGTCATCTTCCCGCATGAAGGAATAAGATAAGGATAGAGTTAAGACCCCGCTTGGTTTGGCTTTCCCAATGGGCTTTGCGTCCTCAAAGCCCCTTGGGGAAAATATTATGCGTTTGGTTCACACATTTGAGTCTTCATTTGCCAAATGCTAGCATTTAGAATGCTGAAAGTCCAAAGCAGGTCCTTTGGGTTTTCAACATTTTCAGAATGCTAATTTTAGGTTTAATGAATTTTTTTTTTCCAATATTGCCCTTACTAATAATCATGCTTTCCCCTTTTGCCCTCAAAAATCATCATTCATCGTCTTCTTCCTAGAATTGCTGCTCCACCACGAATCTCTGCCGATGGGCAGTGCTCAGCCATGAGCGGCCAAATTTGGCCGCTAGGAAGCCTCGCTTGAGGTCGCGCGACCTCAGGCGAGGTACCTTGAGGTCAAGCGACTTCGGGCATCGCCTGGATCGCTTGACCTCAGGCGGCGTCACCTCAAGCCACACGACCTTAGGCATCGTCTGGGTCGCGCGACCATAGCCTCAAGCAACATCACTTGGGTCACTCAACCCAAGGCATCGCCTGAGGTTGGCGCGACCCAGGCAGCTGGGTTGTGTGACCCACGGCATCGTTTAAGGTTGCCAACCTCACGCAAGCCGCCTCCCTCCCACCGCCATCGCCATCGCCATCGCCGCTAGCCGCCTCCTCACCACCACCAGCACCACTGCCAAGCCGCTCCCCCACGATCCCCTCTCCACGCAATTGCGCATCTCTTCTCCTCCTTTTTCTTTTCTTTTTTTTTTCTTTTCACCTTAAAGTTGTTTTGCAAAATATACACAAAAATGAGCTTCCAAACACACTTGCCTTCACAAAATGCCCATTCACTCAAAAATACTTGGGGAAATGGCTCTGCATTTCTCCGAAGTTGAACTAAACGGCCTGTTAATTGTCTTTGGGTCAATATGAAAATAACAACCTATAACGCATTGACACCCTTAGGGAGCTTTTGTGTCATGTCAGATATTTTGACATGTATTCAACAATCTTCAACACTTTTCAATACTTGATCAGCACGTGTTAGAAAATTCGACAGCTAGTCAACTTTCTTAACACTCAAGTTTATGCAAATTTAAAATTCCAATACTTAATTTCGGCGGGCACATGGTCAATTTAAAAATAAAAAATAAAAAATTAAGGGTCAAAACATAAATGTGTAAAATAATAAAAAAAATAATAAAGGGAAAATAAGAAAAATCTAGTGTTCTCTTCTCTCTGACTCTCACTTCTCATAACACACAATGCACCCCCAAGTTTTTCCTCTTCTCTTCCAACACGCTCTAGCATAAAAGTCCAAAATGTAGATTGTCTTTTTTTTTTTTTTCCTTCAATTTTATGAATTATTGGAATGAAATTGAATATGTCCAATTGAAACAATAAATGATATATTTTTTTTGTAAGGTTGAAACAATAAATGATATTAATAAATAATTTATTAATTTTTTTAGTGTAAATTCATTTTAGGTTCTTTGTTAATCATTTATTTATTTGTGAATTTGAATCAAATTAATTTGATTAAAATAATCATAAAAATAATAATATGTCATGTATATATAAAAATATGTATTTAATATATACGTTTCAACATGTCGAAATTCTCTATTTTTTAAAAATGACATATTGACGTATGATGTGGTGTCGTGTCATATCGTGTGTCACATGTCAGTGTGAGTGCTGCTTAGATAATAACTTATAGTGAACCACAAAATTTTGAAGGAATAAGCCACATAATAATTTTAAAAAATGTTTATTATTTAACTTTTTATGATATAAAACAGATTCTTATTTTTATAATAGATTAAAGGTTGTCACTTAATTTTTTTTTTTCATAGGGATAAATTCAAAGGAACATGGAGACCTTATACAGAAAAAGGAAATTCGCGTAAAAGGCGGTCTTGCTCGTGCCTACAGGCTACAGGCGTTGAGGGCACTTGTTCATTCTTGCCGGATCGAGTGCCGAGACAACAATGTCCGAGAAGGTCCCACCCAGGTGCGAAGAGGAGTAGCGACGAACGAAGAAGTCGGCTCGGAGAGAGGGGGGAGGAACTTTGAAATTTTTTTGACGAGATGACGTGTTGAATGGCGTGGCTATTTGTTAATTTGGCCTAGGGCACCATGTTTTTTTTTTTTTTTTTTTTTTTTATATCGTGGCATTTTCTACGTCTGACTCGGACAATTCACAATGGGACCCGGTTTCCACGACCAAATATGCTCCAGCCACAGCCCTTTAACTATTTTCTAAGTAACTCCAAAAGACGAACTTGCCATCTATGAATAAATGCAACTTTTTCTTCATAATCCCTTCTTATCTTTTTGGTCGATCCTCCATCTCCAAAGTTCAGTTTCCTCCCTGTCTCAGCCGTTTGGCTTGCCGTTTAACCAAAGTATTCCTCACACACTCGAATGACAAGTAGCATTACCGAGAAGGAGGCCTCGATTAAAGGAAGCGGATAGAAGGACAGAGCGGCAAATTCAATAAAGTTCCTTATTTTCTTGTTATGTATTATTCAGGCACATGCAAACTCGTTGAAAGCCATATGTTACACTGTCCTTAAAAAAAACATAATGGATATTAAGTTGCAATCTATGAATCTAATAATTTGATTCTGCTACAGAATTGAAAAATTTATGACCGTAATACTACACAAACACAGTTGATCTTCCAATCAAGGCTCTCCATCAGATTAACAAGGCATATAATTCAATTGTCTCCTCCATGAAGTTGACTCAAACAATCACAATTTCATTTCTTTTGGAACATTAGCTAAGCAAGAAGAATAATTTGAAACAAAATGCAAATGGACTAGAAACAGAGTAAAGCTTGGTGAAAGGGAAATAAGTAAGGTCTCAATTCAAAATTTTACTAGTTCTTTCATTGTGACTTCCATCCTAGAAGAGAGGAGATTGTGACAACTAGGGATATGCAAAAGAATAGGAATCACCTGGACCACTAGGAATTGACAATTCTCATGAGGATTGGTCTGATTCCTAGTTCTAATTTACAAGAATTGGTGAATATATTAGTCCAATTCCCGATTTCAGATGTGGAACCACCCACCCAAACCAAACCGGTATATATACATATCTAAAAAAAGAAATTCCAACTAAATTACTTAATTATTTGATAGTTTTTTTACCAATATATATGTTGGACATTATTGGTTAATTTTGTCTCTCGAGTGCATAATAAGATAAGTCCCCTTGCTTGTTGTTCATCTTAATAATCCATTTACTTGCTTTCCATAAATGTTGCGGCGCTTTCTCATTAGGATACGAAATTAAGAGCCAATGGTTTGTTTCAATAGCATGATTAAATCTCTCATGATCTCTCCTTAGCCATCCTCATAATTAAATTAGGTTGACATTGAAAAAAGATGAATCAACCGATTAATGTTTTGACTTACGTGGAGATTAGGACTTCTGACTTTAAATCTAATCCTCCACTCAATGTCGAGAAACCTAAGAGGACCACATAATGACCTTCGGGGGAAATTAAGTTCCTAGGTAACGAGTATTATTAATTCGTTTCGCCTTGAAAGTTTCAATTCTTAAACAAACTTAGTGGCTCACAGTTCAATCTGAATTTAAGGCCAAACAAGCTTTAGTGCTCTATGTAAAAACTAGATTCATCATGATATTACTTGACAAATGTAATTTTGTAAGGATTGGGGACGTATTCCATGGACTCACTCGGGAATCAAACAGGACCCACCCAGGAACCAGACTAGATTGGACTAGCGATCCAATTCCCAGGTAGATCCACAAAAGTCTGGTTTCCAAGTAGATCCATGAAGCCAAGGAACGGTTCTGATTCCAATTTTTCGAATCCGAGTTCTTAATGGATAATTCCCGGTTCCCACCTTGGAACTATTCATCTAGACCATGCTCACCCTTAGTGACAACTAGGAAGAATCAAATTAGAAGAAGCTTGGGATTCTATCGAGGGCATTTTCGTTAAGCAGGTTGTAAAAGAAGCAAATTAGGGGGTGTGGAAGAAGCAGTCTGGGTGTGCGGGAATACAATTCTCCTCTTCTTCCAGGAAGGTGAGCACTCCCTGTTGACCCCATTGTTATATATATATGGCATCAACTCTGGCTTCTCCCTTGGAGCCATTCCTTCCTTCCCTCTCTGCCTATATTGTCTTTCTAGGTCCATTGTTGAACTAGTAGTCTCTTGTTGCGGTATTTCATTTGGAGGATTATCAGCAAGATTTTACCAGGTTAGACTTCTTTACGTTAGTGCAAAATTTGGAGCTCTCTTTTGATTTTTTTCCTAAAGTTTCCTGCTTTCTTCGTGGAACTGGTGCCAATAAATCGTCACGTCTATTTTTCCTTGAATTATTCCAAACATCCTTCACACGAGGACCAAAAAGAGAATTTACATCCTGTGCTGTGTTGTTTGTCTGTTCCCTCCTTTGTAGATATGTTGATTCTCGAGCAAATTAAAGGCGGATTTATTTCGCGGAAAATGAATAACCTTATAAACGATTGTTTGTATCACTCGGAATAATTAATCTTTAACACTTTATTGGATGATGAAAATATTTTTCTTTAATTCATTTTTATAGGTAATATAGGTGATAAACGAAGCCAAAGATACATTGTTATGTTTGTTTTTCTTTACGTTTCGTTTCCTTTCCAAATGAATTACTTCGTTCGAATAAACTTTCCAGAACAGAACAACCCTGTTAATGGAGGAAAAGCCTTGACAACTGCTAGCCTTCTGCTTCATTCTTGTTCTGCACCGTTGGTAGCTAGTGCATCGGAAACCCTCCAAAGAAAGTTGTTATGTTTGGGAGGAGAGAATCAGCACTCCAAACGGCCTTCCATGCCTTCTGATTCACCATATGTGAGCTTGAATGTCCCTTCGTGCATGGCAACTCTGCACAATCTCAAAGTTGCTCGTCCCCTCTGTCCCGCTAGTTGTTGGAAATCCTGTTATTATCTCATATACACACTTCTCTTCCAGATCGAGAAAGAAACAATCATTTCCACCCGTGCATATTTCTAGCCACGCTTTCCCTTAAGAAGTTTGCAGCCTCACTTTTAGATCTCCCTCAGAGGTCCCCATTGAAGGAAACCCTAGGTATTTAACAGAATTCTCCGCAACAGTCATTCCGGGAGCATTACACACTTCTTCCTTAGGGTTCTGGGGAGAATCAGTACTGAAAGACAGCAGATTCTGCACACTAATCTCTTGACCTCATGCAAGGTTAGCCTTCTAAAAGTTCCTTATACATCCTCCGGCTGGAAACAGAAGCTTCTGAAAAGAACAGAGAACCATCATCAGCAAAATAAAAGTAAAAAAGAGTGGGATATTTGAGCAGCTCCTTTTCACCTTGACACCCTTCATTGTAATGCAGACAGACGGTTTTATTGAGTTAGACAGACATGAAATCAGTGAGAATTACGAATAGAAAAGAATATGGGTGGTCTCCTTGTGTAGTAACCTAAGAAGATCTTCTGATGCTGGACTCCTTCCCGGTTATAACTAGTCTTCTTCTTTTACTTTTTTTTTCTTTTGGTCGCACAGTTATAACTAGTCTATAAGCAAGTCATGATCCATTTGATCCAAACAGCATCAAAACCCCTTTTTCCCATGACTTTTTGCTAAAAACCCTGCTCAAACCTGTCATAGCCTTGCTCATACCAATCTTAGCAGCAAAGCACTCTTTCAGTTCCTAGTCTTTAATCCTCATTTAACAAGAACTTCTATGAACAATCACGATAGTCTTGAATAACGTACATGGACAAAGGCAAATTGATTATAGGAGATGATGTCTGGACAAAAAGATTCAGCCTATTCGCAGGACTTTTGCAGGATTCTGGACACAGACCCACCCAAACCAATTGGTCTAAAGTGATAAAACTCCACAGGGAATCGATTTTCCAGAATCAAAAGGATATTTTTCAAGTTGACTACAAAAGGATGCTCACCTGCATGGAAGAAACCGATGACTTCTTTAGCTGTTAAAGGCCTACACTACGTTCCAAAATGTCTGAAAGAAGATTCTGCAAAGCCATTAAGTCCAGGAGTTTTCAGGTCACCCAACTGGAACATAGCTTGCTTCACTTCTTCCTCTGTCACCTCCTCTGTTCGTGCACGGTTCTTATCCTCAGTTATATCGTTATTAAAACTAGAAAATTATCGCATAGATGACAAGTGCACGGACATTGATACCATGAATTTGGTGGACTACATGATAGAATTGGTCAATAAGGCTAGGGTAAATGAATTGTTTCTATAGACTTAATACTGAATGATGTAAACTCTCAGTTTTTACCTATGTCGTCTTTTTCTTTTTGTAATTATAAAAGTTGGATATGATACAAAGAGTGAATCCCTTTAATTCACCAATATTCACATGCCTCATCATTTGGTAAACATAATTTAGTACGTCTTTCTTATTTCATATAGCATTCTGACTCTCTATAGTCCTGCTTTCTGTGTTTTTCTCTTTCTGTCAATGTCCACCCTTGTTAATGTCCTTGACATAGTCGAACTATCTTGAATTGCTGTCTAATCGATTCAGCAGCTCGTAAAATGATGTTTATTAAAGAAAAAGACGACTTAGTTCGATCGGCTTGATGAACCCAAACAATGCCAAAAGCTTTTCCACTTTTCATTCGATTTTCGTATATCAAATAGTTCCTTGTTTTCTGTCTATGAGCTAATTTGAGAATAATGTTTCCTTGTGCTCATTTGAAAACTGTTCTCAGAAAGATTACTTTTGTATGTGTGGTTATGTCACAACACAATTCATACCACCACATGAAGACCATTGCATGTCGAGCCTCATCATTTTGAATCTCCCGCAGGTTTTTCCAAGTAAATTCCCCCAAGACAACCCAAATCATTCTTGTCTTGCACCTCGAACACTGATTAACAATTAACAGTTCGGAAATATCTGCTGAACTGCTCGATTATCGCATAAACTATATAACACTGAAAACTTAATAGTTTTGTACCTGGAATGCTAACTGACAAATTTTTCCCCCTAATGCTCTCAGCGGTCTCACAATGAATGTCAACAAAATTCTCGGAATCGCCAAAATGCCATCATTCTTGTTCAGAAGGTCAGCAATGTCAAGATGTATTCTCGAGGATAGGAGAAAGCTGGATCTTGAATACATCTTGAGATATTTGGTGTTCAGTTAGCTGATATGCGAGTACAACTGACCTTCATTGGCAAAATCAAGTCTAAACGGAATGACGATCCTCCGTTGCAGAAAATCAGAGAAGGTGTAAGAAGTTAAGGGGACAAGTAAATTTCACTATCCACCGTTGGGTCCAATTCGCGGTTGGCTGTGTGATCCTGATGATTCTTAATTGAAAAAGCAGGAAACTTACATTCTCAATACATCCTGGCACACTAAAATGTTTAGGAATTTGAGAGAATACTTATGGTGGATCGACATGAAAAAATGATATTAACAAGTGAAAAGTGAGAATTGAGAAACCAGGTCAAGCATGTTCATGAGAAGTAACCTATCTGTAACTTGGAAATAAAGGAGCAAGTGTTGTGCCACCGAACTCTTCCTTATGTGATGTTCATTGGAAAAACCACACTCAAAGCAATCGATTGGGAGCTCGAGGAGGTTACAAGACGCAAAAATCTTTATTTGTTCGAAAGTTGAGGTAAGGCACAAAAATATTTTTATTGCATTAAAGAATTTTGTCGGAAAACATTAAATTTTGATTGGCATTGTCTTGATTGCTTTAAATTATTCATCGGGATTACTTTCTTCTTCTCCTTTTTTTTTTCTTCAATGAGTCCAATCATATAGCAATTCATTTACACCCACGCATGGCTACGTTGGTTGAGGCGTACCCCCTGATTTGGCACCATGTCAGGGGTTCGACTCCATGAGTCATTCACGACTCTTAGAGTAGTTCCATGATTTAAGTGGGGGGCCCGGCAGTGGGTTGCTAGGCCAATCTCTCTCGAGATATAGTCTGTACTATGCTCCCGAAGATAAGCTAGGCCGGTGAGCTAGGCCGAATCCTTAGCAAAAAAAAAACATTTAGCAATTCATCTTATAATTCTTAGAGAAGCAACCCATGTGATGAAAATAAAAATATGATAATTTACTTATCGTTACCAGATGTGGCTTGGTTGATCAGACATCAATCTACTATTAATTTATCTCGTCTTTTTCGGCGAAACAAAACCTAGGCTATATCTATTCATTTTCATCATTTAATTTTATTCATTTGTTTGTAAGTTCTTCGCAGATCAAAAGATAATTCGTTGTAAGAATTTCCTCAAGACCGATCGATATGCATATAATACTGAAACTGCTTCAAAAAATTTCCGTAATTCTTAATTCACACTTTGTTCTCATCAATCTTAAAGCAATAGGAATTATATTTGATGATTTATTTAATCATATTTGAGTAATTTTAAAATTTTAAATGAACGGGCCCTTAATTTTGTTTTTCTTTTTTGTTAACAGTCAACTTCCAGATATAAATTTCTAAAAGTAATATCATTAGAGTTATCTATAACTACAAATTTAGTCATAATTACATGTTTATTGAAAATATAAATAAATAGTCTTAAGTCTATATAGTCGTCAGAGCTACTTCGCTGAGCCTGAAGTCTCAGGTCGTGCCGTAACACTCCCGAGTCCTTTGGCTCCTTTCCGAGAAGGTGAATGCAAGATTCGTGGAGAGTCAGACAGTTTTTCTGCGATTTTTAATCTATGCAATAAGGAAGTTTTCCTAGAAATCTCCTCGTCAATAATAATCTATGTCTAAACATTTTCATCAATTTATTTTTGTAAGTGATGCGAGCAATCATTTTTGAGAAACTTTTTCACAAATTCGAGATTTGCTAACACATCCAAAAATCATAAGATTGCGAAATTATTAAGGAAAAGTATCAAAAAAAGTTCTAAATATGTTGCATTGCATAAACATTTCAATTATATCAATTAAGTCCTAAATCTTTTGACAATTTACCAATGTAGTCCATTCAGCCAATTTTAGCCTAAAATCACAGACATAAATGACAGTTATCTTACATGGTACAATCAATATTGACTTAGATAATTTTTAATTTTTATTTAATTTTCTAAATATTGTCAAATACTTTTTTCTTTTCTTTTTTTCCCTTCTTTTCTTTCCTTTTCTTTTTTTCCTCCAACTAGGGTTGGCTAGGTTGTCGTCCAACTCTCGTCGACCATAGGCAAGGGTGTTGGGCCCCTACCCAGATCCAACAGAAACCCACAACCCTCACCTATTGGCCGACAAGAACCATGACGCCCTCGCTTGGCCTAGGTGATAGTCACTATGCCATAGTGGGGCAGAAGCGAGGGTTGCAAGACCCTTGCCATATCCCTTGTTGGCCACCTGGGCGTCATGATCCTCGCCTAGATTTGAGTGAGGGTCTAGTGCCCTTGCTTGTGGCCAACGAGAGCTGCAATACTCTCACTTGGTCTAGGTAAGAGCATCATGGCCCTTGCTAATCAATAGGCAAAAGGATTGTAGTCCTCTTTTGGATCTAGGTGAGGGCTCGAGCCCTCACCACCCTACAATTGGAAAACCATCCACATTAGTATCAACCGTGCTATATAGGAATATAAGACGGCAAATATCCATGTAAATGATTCCCAACCAAAATTAATCAGATGGATTACAATGGAAAATTATTAAAAGGTTTAGGACTCATTTGATATATTTAAAAATTTAAGACTGAATTGGTACAAATGTAATAATTTATGAAATTTTTGGTACTTTCCCCAAATTATAGCTTTCAGAATCGTTGGTTTATGCAATATGATATGATCATAAAATTGAAAATAACCTCAAATATCTTTTACAGATTATGCATTTTATCAGCACGATGCCCAGGGCATCGACTAGTTCATTACATAAAAGCTAACTTTTTGGGTGGCCAAAATATCTTCCAACGTAGCCGCTGGACTTTGGCTCTTCTTCCGAGAAGGTGTGGGCAAGACTCGATCATCATTCTATCGCTTGCCTGCATCGGCTAATCGTGCAAAGTAAGTTCATGCCATGTAATTTTCCAGGAGATTCTCCCCGTAGACCCCGGGCCTCTAGACGTTCGGTTCAGGCATCGTCTTGAAAGCACTATACTTCTATTTATTTCCATATTTATCTCGACTGAACTTTCTCTCTCCCTCTCTCTCTCTCGCAGCCAGTCCTTCCTTTAGTCTCCCTGCGCTGTCTCTCGGCTCCATTGTTGGATTAGCCTCTTGTTGCGGTACACCATTCGGAGGAATACCAGCAGACCTGGTGAGACAGTTAGATTAGTGGGCAAATTTTGGAGCTCTCTTTCTTTTGCTCAGTTTTCCCCAGAGCTCTCCCAACGCACCGAAAAACTACTGCATGTGGTCAGGGTGATTCGGGGTAGCTCATGGGCTTTTGAATTTCTCAACGCAGGGAGAAGATGATGTCCTCCGGACGTTCCAACTCTTGCCACTAGCCTCTTTGCCTCAAATCATAGCAGCGTCAAAAGCGAACTAAGTTGTCGTTTTGAATCCCCGCAGGTTTTCCCCTAACAAAATTCCACCAAGACAAACCACATCATGGGCTGTATGCTTCTTTAATTTCTCTAGAGTCCTTCCATTTTCGTTCGTCTTGCGCCTCATATAGTAAATAACAATTGACGGTACAGAAATTCTAAAGTACTCAATTATCGGATTAAAGTCCAACTAGAAAGCTAATGTTAATATATCTAGATAGCTTACTTTTTTGGATTCAATTTTCTAATCGCTAAAAAGTTTTGTACGTGAAAATACTAATTGACAACTTTTCTCCCCCAATGCTTGCAGCAGTCTTACTATGGACTTCAACAAAATGATCGGATTTGTCAACAATTTCTTCAGTCTCGTTCGAAAGGTCAGCGACCTCAGCAGAGTCGAAGCGAAGACGGTTGCTCTAGAAAAGAATGTGGAAACGTTGTCAGCCAGGAAAGCGGACATAATTTTGGAACTGGAGCGGGAAGAGGGGAGACCCGGAAAGAAAAGGAAGAGAGAAGTTGACTTGTGGATGCAAAGGGCAGTATCGCTGGAGGATCAGGTCCACAAGGTAAGACGAAAAGTTAAAGAGAAGTGTTGCCTTTCTCGTCTCCTGTTGGCGCATCAGGTGCGTGGCCTTGCGACCGAAGTGGACACATTGCACGAGAAGGGCAGATTTGACAACGGTCTTACGCTGGAGGCGAAACCGGCCCGAGGCTATGAAATACAACCGCGCGAACTAGTGGGACAAGCTTCTCAAACAAAGAGGAATGAGATGTGGGATCGTTTGATGAAGGAAGAGGTGCTCCGTGTCGGTGTTTGGGGACAGGCGGGGGCGGGCAAAACCTTTCTTGCGAAGCATATACATGATCAGATAGTGCGAGACTGTCCAAGATTCGATGGTGCATGCTTGGTCAATGTTTCGCAAGAAGGCACTGTTGGTACGATACAAACGGACATTGCGAAATATCTAAAACTAGATTTGACAGTGGAGAGCGCTGTTTACTGGGGCGCAAAACTGAGGGAGGCATTGCAGGGTAGGAGACTCCTCCTTATCTTGGATGACGTCCGGAACTCCTATTCCTTGGAAGAAGTGGGTATAGCCCTGGAGAGAGATAGATGTAAATTGATAGTGACATCACAATCGAGGGAGGTGTGCGCGCAAATGAATTGCCACGAGCTTGTCCATGTGCCTCATTGGTCAGAGGAAGAGAGATGGCTAGGGTATGAGGCCGTCGATGATTATGCCTGGGAACGTTAGGGGGCCGCGATCATCTGCAGTTGCATTGAGCAACCCGGGATCTACAGATAGTGAAAGTTAGAAAATTTTAGACGCACCTCTCTTCACATCATATCCATTTAACCTAATGTAAATTAGAAGAAATTTTAGTTTTCCTTCTTTTATTTTCAGTATAATTGCAGCATTTCAACAAATTCGATGTCTGAACATGGACATCTTAACCAAAGGGTTTCTTCCTGTATGTCTTTTTTTGGGTGAGGGGTTTTCTCTTGATGGCATTTTCATTGACCGAGCTTAGCTTGAAAGTTAGGGGGATCCACCGAATGGCTTCTCTCTTTGCCAATTAATGTTCGAATTCAAGTGCTTTTTGTATAGACCAAAAATAAATTAAAAAAAAAAAACCCAACCGTGCTCACTTTGACACATTTACCCTAGTCTTTTTTTCTTGCAACACTAATAATTTTGAAATTTACCATCTCGCACACCCTCCGCTGTCATTATCCAACCCCATCTATTGGATAAGTGAAGCAGATTTTCGAGCAAGAAAATTACGGCTTATTCGTAAGTAACCACGGCCCGGTGGACAAGATGCATATGCTCCTCCTTTGTATGTGTTAACTCGAACGACTTATCCCCACATAAACCGGAAGAAATTGTTGCTCATAATCTACAATAGTAATCCTACATCCTCTGAAGAAAACAGCCGAAAGTGGCCCGAATACCACAAAGTGACGTCCATGTAATTAACAACAACAATGGGGTGAATTTTTAGTCTCATTTGGACGCCTTTCGGATTCAATAATTGGAGAACTAATCATTTTCCAAATTTATAATCATTTCCTTAAAAGTAGCCAGAGGCACACCTACATTCCGCAATGTTCCCACATACACAATAGTACTCATCTCGACTCCAGGCGCTGCAGAGAAGCAGAACCTACAATCAAATGGTATTGCCATCCGCCTCAAGATGCTTGTAAGCCCAGTATTTTGTAAATCCTCCGAAAACGAGTATATAGCTATACAGTACCTTACGAGGCAAAGCACCACACAAAATCAGTGCTCCGTGTCTCGTGAATTCTCTCACCCTCAAGCTGAACAAGGTTAACTAACTTAGAGCAAGATGAAGTCTGACATCTCCAGCTTACAAGTACATACAAACCAAATGAAAAGAAGAAGAATAAGAAGAAGAAGAAGAAGAAGAAGAAGAAGAAGAAAATTTCACCTACCTAGGACAAGTTCCCTTCAAGCATATATGATTCTATTTTTGAACATCTTCTGGAGTATCAACACCATGAGCCTCATGGTCGACCTTTATCACCTGTCGAATTGGAAAGATAAAAAAGAGCCATCCAATCAGAATGCCAGGAAAAGAAACAACTTGCTTTGTATTTTACTAGCAGTGACCCATCTGAGATTCAGCAATGTCAGTATACAGATTCTGGTGTTGGACAAAGGCATCTGATAGAGTCAAGAAGAGAGGTGATTGAAATTTAAGCAAGAGAATTATTTATCTAGAAGATCTCCCAAAATGGTATGAGATCAACTTCCTTTAGCCTCAGATTAGATGAGGAAATCCACACAAATTGAGAAATCGCACCAAATGCCCTTAACCAATAAGATGACATTCAATGTTGTTTGCTGATTTTCTCAAAAAATGTTGTTTGCCGATAACTTATTACTTTGGACAAAAAAGAAAAAGGGCAATTTCTTACATCTTCATAACAACAAAAACTTTACTTCTTTGTATTCCCCAAAGATCTCAAGGATTTACTGACGAAAAGAGAAAGGAAAAGGTCTGGTATACCTTCATTTTATAACCATCATCAAGAACTTTAAGCTGTTCTAGATCCTCCTCAAGCTGGAGCAGGGTAGGCTGAAGCTCTGGATATATCTTTAGAAACTTTGAATCATAGCTCTATGGGAGATCAGAAACAAAGATACATCAAAACACAAGTTGAACACTTGGCCTCTCCAAACTTAAAGAAGCAAACTGAAAATCTACCTGAATTCTGAGATGAAGCAAATAGGGAAACTTAGGATTGACCTTTCCAGACCTGTTTCATGCATGAGGTGGGTGCTATCATGACAAATAATTACATATACAGATAATTCTGAGAAATAGAGAGACGAGTATAGGATCTCTACACACAATCATAGTAAAACATAAGGGTGATAACAGGGATAAAATGACACTTACTTGTTATGTGGAATTAACCCCCTAGAGAAGTAAATAGCATAGCCACAATTATCCACGACACATTTAACACGATTTGGATCAAATGCATCTTCAGGCTTTTATGAGGTAACTGCAGTGCTAAATACTGCATCTGGGGCAGCCTGCAAACACCATAAGGGTAAATGACTGCAGATTCATATAAGAAGGTACTATATCTCATTGTAGAAGAAATACTGCAGCTTCAAGAAATCAGAGAATTCAATATCCACATGCGGTGACATTGAAGAGTTAGAAGAAGAAAACTTCAGTTATGTTCAAAGAATTAATTTTTAGCAGTTGGCAGTAAACTTCCATAAGAAATAGTAGCAATAAGAGAAGTCCATTTACCTGCAGAGCTTTAACAACCCCATCAATTATCTCGGGTTCGATAAGAGGCTCATCCCCCTGGATATTGACTATGTCATACTTTTTGTCAAGCTTCTGTAGAGCTTCATTGCAGTGTTCAGTGCCTAGAAATAATTACAATAACATAACTACTCTCCAAGTAGGTCAACATCACAACAACAGCAACAACCAAAGATCTCACCATTCCAACATGATTCAGATGTCATTATCACATCTGCACCAAATCCTCGACAACATGCTGCTATCTTTTCATCATTCGTTGCCACAACTACACCCAAAGGAATTAAGAATGAGGAAAAAAACAAGTGCATGCATGTATGACTAGTACGAAAAATAACAAATGAGAGACTACATATGAATACCATACCGAGATGCAGAATTTCAGCATTTGAGTAGCGTGTTGAAAAGAATTATAATTTCACCAATTCTATAAGTTCATAACTGGATCAACTAACTACAATTTTTTCAATGCAAGATCCCATTTTACCAGTTTCTCAAAGTCATACATGGCGAACAAAAAACTAGCTGTTGAGCCAAAACAAAAAATGAAAAACCAGAGAGAGAGAGGCATAAAAGTTTATAGTCAAGTAAAATAGTTAAATATGTAATCAAGTTTAGGAATAAAACACAATATTTTACTGCAGAAGCCAACTAAATGAGTTTTGCCTAAATGAAACATTTAAAAATTAAAACTAGTTGCCAGGAAAATGGTGTAATCCTGATAGATTACTGGTGCAATGAAGAGGAGAAGAAATGCTTTAGGGAAAATAGCTTGGTGCCCTATGTGTAGCATTGAGATCTCAAGAAAAATGCAGTATCTAATTATTGAAAGAAAGGAGAAAGTCCTTCATAACACAACACACCAACTTGATGGTTTGTGAAACTATAAGGGCAAAAAAATTGCATGAAACAAAAATCAAATCAGATGTACTAATGAACAGGGACCAGACATACCAACATGATCCAAAGAAGCAGCTAGTTTAGCTCTCTCCCACGTTCTCTGCCACGCAAACAAACAGCAACTCAATGAGCCATATGGAAAAAGCAGAAATTGCTATCTAACTTTGAAAATGAACAAATCAATTTTCAGAACCAAACTATCCAATCACAACAGGCTCAGAGAATTGCCCTTTTCCTTATTCATATTGGAAGTCTCATGCAGTTGACATGACTGCAAATTGGTCGTCTACATCTATAAGACACATCCATCTGCCTTTTGGCCCACAGCATAGAGAATATTTCTATCTACTTTAGTAGAAGTGTTGCATTTCTATAATGAGATTATTAACTTAGCAAGAGATTTCACAACTATAAATAAATGACATAGGCCAATTAATCCATTCAGTCTTATGTCTATATAATTTGAGATAGCTCGTCTTGAGATATCCTTTGTTTCTTTCTTGAGTTGGCATGGCTTTTGGAATCAAGTTGCCACTCATTGTTCCTCTTTATTAATCCGTTGCTTCAGTAAGCACCAAAAACTTGGCTACTTTCAAGCATATGCAAGACAGTCTTCTCAAATCCAACTTATTCATGGATATAAATGAAATTTATTCTCCAGCAAGTACTTAAAACTGATAATGGCAAGGAGCAGGTTTGTAATCTTGCCTGCTTTCTTGAAACAGGAAACTGGAAAAAATAATATATACATACACATACGCAATAGCATCTACAATTTAATTTATTCAAAGGTCTTTTGAAAATTTACAAGTTCCTATGTTCTGCCACTGTCTCGAAAATCCACTGATCAAATACACACAAAATTTGACCTTCATTGGCCATTTGCATCATCATGTATCCTGATCACTATACCAGTCACTGCCTAACAACTTCAAACTCAATTCTTGCACGCAATCAATTATAGTTGTAATGCAAAAGGCCTGACAGAGTGATCCATCAAATGAAGATCCACGAAAGAGGGCACATAAAAATTTGTACTTCAGCCAGCATCATTAAAACTCCTCTCTAGTTACGTTACTATAAACAAGGAAGAAAGACAAACAGATACAAGGAAAGGAAGCAAAACGGAAATGTGACAAATCAAACAAGAGAAGCATAAGATTTCAGTAAATTTGGGATATATATATTATATCTTTACCTGCCAAGAATCCATTTTTGAACCGAGACAACTATGTACTTAATTCTACAAAGACCCTCAGCTTTTTTTTTTTTTTGGTGTAAAATAAATATGTGCTTATCCATTGAAATTCTGAGCACGACTTAGAAAAAGACTGCATAACAGCTTCTTTCTCTGACAGGTAACAACAATTTCACATGGAGGCTTCCTATTCTTCTCGGGCATTCAAGACTGTCCATCGAGATTACAATTACATAGCACGGACTCGAAACAAAGAGACTGGAACACCGGATCAAGACTGTAATCGGTTCGAACATGGGCAAAGCAATGAGATAGAGTCGATCGACAATTCAAAACGAACCACATAAAGAAAACCTGGATCATGGGCTTGCCCAGAATGGGGACCAGAGGCTTGCCCTGAAACCGAGACGAAGCGAATCTGGCCAGTATGATGCCCACGACCCCGCTCCGGCACTTGGCGGATCTGCCGAGGTAAGCCCGAGAGCCGATCGCCGCCGCGACCGCCGCTCCCGCGACGATCCCGTGCACGATCCACGCTTTGGCGGTTGGATACGAAGAAGACGAAGACCCGGACGAGGAGGAGGAGAAGGAGGAGGTGCAGAACGACATTGGGTTCATGTCTGCCCACGCGAGAACGCGACCACGACGATCGTGCGAAGGTTACTTGTCCTGCTGGGTTTGAGAGCTTTGGAGTTGGCGGTAGTTTAAGCTACGGTTGCTGCCAACGTTGCTGTTAGCCTGTGCATATGCACGTGCGTTGTCTTCGTTGGATATGACACTCCAGATAACTCTTCCCTTCTCTATGCCCGTAGCGTGGGCTCGAGTAGATTGCTTCGATCTGGCTGTGATTGGAATGATTTATTTTTCAAAAAATCTCAAATTGGTAGATATATGATATATCACTAAAAACCTCAAAGTAATATATTATTGAAGATAAAATTCTGACATATATTTCTAACGAATTAATTATCATTTAGATTCTGCTAAATTGAATTGATATAATAAAAAATTACAAATCGGTACATCTATGACAAATTCTAAAATGATGTGGTAAATCGAAATTTAATGAAAACTAATGGATGTCATAAGTACGTCAATTTAGAATTTTCGATAATCAAAAAATTAATTTATGATAAATTTATTTAGGATTTTTTGTAATATTAATCCATTTTCCTTTTTTGTGCAGGAAAATCGAGTTGAAAATGAGCGAGGATGAACATGAATGAACTAAACAAAAGATAGATCATCAATTAAATGCTCAAATTTGGTAGATTTCAGTGTGGATAAATTTTTGACATGGTAACCATGCTTGGCTAAATTGGCTTATATATAGAGAGTAGAATGAAGCCATGTGTCATCAAAGACTGCAATTGCTCTACATGAAGTCCTGTGTTCTCGTGGACAAAATTAGCATACAAATACGCGAGCATGGGAGGAAAAGATAGGGGAGAAAACATATCGAGAACCATCAAGGGAAGAAGCATTTTTGCGGGCGATGGGCTAGAAGCACGGCCTTACGGGGAGGGCACCATACCAGACCGGTCGCACTTAGGGCCCATTTGGTTCGGCTTTAGGGAAATACCCTTGAGAGAATGCAAACACCTTTGAGGTAAAGGGATTTTCTAAAATGCTAGATCGTTTGGTAAACTATAACTGAAAAGTGTTTTAAAAAAATGCAAGACTATTTGGTAAATATATATTTGAAAAGCCTTTTAATATGATCAAATTAAGTTTTTTAGTTTTAGTATTTTTAAAATTATAAAAAAGAAACAATGACTATATAACATTTTACATTTTCATGTTGAGAGTAATGTAAAAGATATATATTAGTAAATTTATTTAAAAATTATATTAAAAGAATTTGATTATAGATTAGATGCAAAGCTCAACTTTTGGACTAGGGTTCTTTTAGGTTTGTTTTCAACTTTGAGTAATTTTTTTTTAATTATTGTAGTATTAATCATCTTCGTTAATAAATGACCATTCTAGTGTATTGATAAAAAGTTGGGCTATTGATTGCCAAAAGATAAAAATGACAAAAAAAAAAGGTGAACCCAACATTTGCAAAGGATTTTTATTATTTAAAAAAAAATCCAATGAAACTCCGTCATCAATCAACGGCGGTTGAGGTGTGAGAAAGATGATCGGTTTAAAAAAAAAAAAAAAGAAGTCAACAGATGAATAATAGAGGTGGACTTGCATTTCCAAAATGCTGAAAGCCCAAAGCAGGTGGGGACTTGCTTTGGGCTTTCGGCATTTTAAAGGCCAGCATTTGGCTAAAGACACTTCCAAATGCTGAACCAAACACCTAAACTTTTTCACGAGAAGCTTTCATGGCTAAAAGCCCCTTGGGAATGCTGAATCAAACAGGGCCTATTGATAGTTCTAAAATCACTCTCGAAAAGTTTTGCACGCTACATAAACATAGAGCGGCTCAGAAAGCTTTGTAGTTCCGTCACCTTGTACTCACCCCGTCCCCTTAAGGATCCAAGGTGAAGACATAAAACAAACTGTGAAACGAGATTGGAAAAAGGAACCGGAGTTAAAAAAAGATATATGTTTTTTCTTCTGGGAAGACATGTAAAAGAATAAATTACACCTGCTAAGAGGACTAATAATACAAGAAAGAGATTTGCTGAACAACTTGGGCTCATAAAATTATCAATTCACAGCAATCGTGACTGGTGTATTCCCTAGGACTGAAAATCTGCTGTCCTAAGTACTTTTTATTGCACACCTCTGGTTCCGACAGGCTTGTCTCAGTACAGGCAACCGTGAAAAACTTGCCCACAAAGCCTTCTTGGGTGCATAATTACACTTCCGCAAACAGGGAACCTGCTTCCGCAGTGTGGCTCCCTCTCACTCCATCTTGAATTTTATGCCTTTATTTTTGGGGGTTTATCTTGTCGACTGAGCTTAGCTTGACAGTTGTGTGTCCACCGAATGACTCTTCTCTCTGCCTACTCATGTTCAAATTCAAGTGCTTCTTGTTTATGTTCAGCCCAAGTGCTCTTTTACACTTATTCCGAAACTCCTCAAATGTTTAACATGTTCGGGCGCAGTTGACGTTAACCCCTCTTCATTTTTTTTTCTTTTTAACTAATCTCCCTTTTGTCCAACTTCTGGAATAATAACTAAACGCAATAATGAAACGACTCACTTTCGACGCTCGTCCCCTCATGCTCTGCTCGCCTTCATCCAACTCCATCTGTGGGATAAGTGGAAGCATATTTTCGAGTGAGATTATAACGACTTCTTCATAATTAATTACGGAAATGGTGAAAGAAGATATGCGCAATCCTCCTTTGTATGTCTACTTATGATACAACTCTTTGAGAACTTAAGCGGAAAGAAAAATGGTTTTGCGCATAATCTACAAGAGTGATCAACCGAAGAAAACAAGCCAAAAGTGGTCCGAATATCACTTAATGGCATCCATGTAATTAACAACAACAATGGGTGATTTATAGAGTCTAACTGGGAAGCATTCTCCTATAAATTGGGAACCAATCATTTTCCAATGTATAATCATTTTCTTAAGAGGAGCCAAAGGTACGACTACGTTCCGCAATGTCACCACGTCCGTTAGCACTTATCTTGACTCCATGTACAGCAGAGAATCAGAACCCACAATCAAATGGTATTACTAACTGCCACGATGTGTTTGTAAGCCCCGTATATTATAGATCATCTGGACGAGTAGATAACATTACCTAACGAAGCAAAGCATGACACAGAATCAGTGCTCCCGTGTCTCCCGAATTCTCTCACCCTCGAGCCAAACAAGGCTAACTAACTTCGAAAGAGATTAAGTTTGACATCTGTAGCTTACAAGTACGTCCTAACCGAGTAAAAAAGGAACAGGAAAATCCCGTATAATTAGGACAAGTTTCTTTCATGCATAAATAAATATATTTTATCAACATTTGCTGGAGTATCAACACCATGAGCCTTATGATCAACCTTTATCACATGCATGAATAAAATGAAAATGAGCCGTGCAATCAGAATACCAGAAAAAGAAACAGCTTGCTTTCTGTTCCATTGGGTGCCCGTTTGAGATCCAGTAATGTCAGTATACAGAGTTTTTTGTCAGATGAAAGCATCCTGGAGAGTCGCGAAGAGAAGTGATCGAAATTTTGGAAAGTATTTGTCTTGATCCCCAACATGGAATATGATCTACTTCCCCGTTTTAGCCTCAGTTTACATGAGGAAATCCACAAAAATAGAAAAATTGCACCTAATACTCTTAACTAGTAAGATGACATGGAAACATTGTATATATCGTTATTATTCAAATTTTGAAAAAAAAAAAAAAAAAGCTAAATGGCAAAATGAAAAGACTTATCTTTGATTATGCATTTAACCATAGGATCATAACTAATTGTGTTTTTAATATTTATTCATGAAATGTGCATAATCATGTAATATGACCCTTGAAAAATATTCTATAAATTTTAGTAGTTAATGGATTAGTTTATTTATGTAATATTCAATGTAATTATTTTATTAGTTATATAGTAGTCATTTATCTGGAAGACATTGTTATAATGCTTTAGTGATGAATTTTTTATTTTTATTTTTGTGTGGATCCTCTAACATCATATTATTTGTCAAACAGAGGGAATCGTGTCAAATTCCTTTTAGAGTAATTTATTGTTTATTTTTTAATGTTCATTTGTACATAAAATATGTATAATCTTATTTTGATCGTATTTGTCTCGTTTTGTCAAATATGGGCTATTGTGTCGAGAAATATTACATTGAGACATTGATATCATTTATTGGTGAAAGGCTTTGTCATACGGATTTTCATATATTATTCAACTTATTTTGTTCTCATTAACTGAACAGGTTATGAATGATATCGAATGCAGGGCTTTATTCACATCAACTACAAAGTTATCACAATTCTACTAGAGGCAGAGTTTTAATAATAAAAGTTATCAATAATTATGTGCTTCACCATATTGATTTATGATGTTTTTCATTGGCTCTGACACCAGTTAGCAAATTGCCTTAATGCATTTTTCACTACATCAAGAGATAGATATTGTGGAACTGCATTTAATCAATATAGTAAAGAGTCACCAAAAATTCTAAATTATGCACATTATAACGCATTTATCCTCAACATTTTTTGGTGACACAATAAATTCCAAACTGTACTCATGTGATATATTTACCTCAAAGTTATACCAATGTGATACATTTATCCTAAACTTTTTCTTGTGATGTTAAAAAATCCTAAACCTATATGCATATGACATGTTTACCTCAAAAGTTGAGATATATTTGTCACATAAATACAAATTTGAGAATATAAGTTTGGAGTTTTTTGTATTGTGAATATGCCACACAGGTATAAATTTGTAGTTTTTGGTATTATAAAAAGAAAGATTTGGGTAAATATGTTATAATAGATATAATTTAGGGTTTTTGCTGACTCTTTTTTCATTAAAATAATAGATGGATGTATTTCAAGATTAAGGGAAAATAGGAGAATGAATTTCTTAGAATTTACAATGAAATGTAAATAAGATATATGCTAAAGTATGATGTAAATTATACTTTGAAACTCTTGCAACCGTAAAAATAAGCTATGTGATAGTTATATTAGCTAAACAAAATAAAAATTGAATGTCTACAAAAATCACCAGAAAACCAATAGTTGATCAAAAATATTTTTAATGCATTGAGAAATTCTACTAGATATGTTAAATGTTGATTGGAATTATCTTGATCGCTTTAGAAAATTTATCCAAATCACCTTAAATCTACCTAAAGAGAGTCCCGGCATATACCAATTTATCTGATTTTTCGTAGAAACGTAACACCCGTGGCAAAGATAAAAAAAAATGCGAAGTCTACTTCCCATAAGCAAATTTAGCTAGATTGAGTATATGCCAATATAATATTTATTTATCTTATTATTCCTGGTGAAGCAACACCGAGGTACATAGGTAACTTATTTTCTACATATTCACTTCATTCAATTTAATCACGTAGTTATACAATTTGGGGTAACTAAAGTATACTTTGTTGTGAGAATTTCTCCAAGACTTATGGATATCCATAAAATAATGAAACTCCTTTAAAAATTCACTGCAATTCTTTCATAATTATAAAACAATAGGAATTATCTTCATCAATCATAAAGTGATAGGAATTATCATCAATAATTTATTTAATCATATTTTGCAATACTTTCAAAATTTTACAATAACAGGCCTTTGATTTTGTTTTAGTTTTTGTAGAAATTTACTTTTCAGATGCAAACCTTTAAAAATAACATTATTAGGGTTATCTACAATTATGCATTTAATCAAAGGCTTCTGATGACGCGCGGTGGGACCTGGGGCGACACGTGTCGCCGGGGGGAGTGGGGGTGAGATTTCGACGGGCTGGAATCTCCCTCCTTAACCAATAGTATTCTCCCATTCGGCCTCCGTGGCTTCCGGATGTGCTGTCGAAAAAAGTGTATAGGCGTACAGCTTCGGACAAGCTGCATTCGGGGGAGACGATTCCGCTTCGGACAATACCACCAGCGGCGGTTTTCTTTTTCCCCCAGCTTACGTGGACCAATCGCAGCCCCGCCTTGTCCTCGCTCTCTTTGTTCAATGGATTTCCAGTGATGGGCTCCAGCGTATAGATCGCCGACGCGTGGCATACGGATCCTTATAGGCAGTTTTTGCGTGGGGTAATATTGATGTTTGCAGCACAATGCACAAGGCCCCTAACTAGTCGCACGAAAGCGACTAGGAAACGTCTCCAAAATGACCCAAAAGACTATGGCTATTTCCAGGAAGGTGGGTGCAAGACTCTTGATGATGATTCCAACGCCTGTCGGCATCAACCAACTTCCAGGAAGGTGTCCCGTAGACCCCATGCCGCAAGACTTTTGCTTCGGGCATTGACTTGCTGTGCTTCTATTGACTTGACCATTTTCCACGACTTTGGCTTCTCTCTCGCTGCCATCCCTCCCTTTACTCTTCTCTTAATTCCATTTATGAATTAATCTCTCGTTCGTGGTAATTTATTTGAAGGATTATCAGCAAGTTTTTGTCAGGCGAGAATTCTTTAGATTAGTGGAAACTTGGAGCTTTTTTTTTTTTCTAACCTAAATTTTCCGGTGCTCTCCATGTAACTGAGCTGGTAAGTATGGTCATGCCTGGGGTTCCTTCATTTATTCCATACATCCTTCACACCACTCTTTCGATCCCCTATTCTTAATCTTCATATGATGAAAAAATTCATGAGCAATTTAGAATTGCGTAACATTGACAAAAGTCACATCGATTAGGTGATATGATGTCGAGAAGAAAAAGATTTAGCCTCATTGATAATGATTTTTTATATGATGTCTCAAAGCTACCCCAATCAATTGGTCTAAAGCGATAAAACTCCCAAGGGAGTCAATTTTCGAAAATCAAAATGATATACGACAGGTTAATTAGAGAAGGAAGCCGACCTGCGTGGAAGAAACGGGTAACTTCTTTAGTTGTTAAAGGCCCAACTTCACTACATCCCGGGAAGTCTAAGGAAAATTCCTGCAAAGCCATCAAGTACAGGAGATTTCCAGGCAACCCAACTGGAACATGGCTTGCTTTCTTCTTCCTCTGTTCCATCCTCTATTAGTGCGCGCTTCATATCCTCACTTATAATTTTATCAAAAATAGATGCCATCAAACTCGAAATTTTTGCAAAGCTCAGGTGCAAGGTGCGAGGACTTTGAATCCGTATGTACCGCTGAACTTGGCTGGCTCCATGCGTAATGTTGGTGAATAGGGCTAGAGTGAATGAATCCATACTATAGTCTCTCTAGTATATCATGTATAATCACAGTAATCACCTATGTCAACTTTTCTCAATATTTAAAAAGTTAGATTTGATGCAAAGATTAAAATCACTTTAATTCACCGATAATGTATAATCACAGTAATCACCTACTTTTTTCTTAGTACACATTGCATTTCTCTCTCTCTCCCGTCCAGTTTCTAAGCCCTTATTTATTTATTTATTTATTTATTTATTTATTTATTTGCTAATGTCTTTCATTCCGACAACCTCGACACGGCATTGGAACTATCGCGAATTACTGTTTCAATCATGTCGTGTCAGCAAGCACGACAAAGTATATTGGGAAGTTTTTTCTCCATAATTCCTTTTTCTCTTTTGTCTTTTTGGCCGAACCTCCATCTCCAAAGTTCAGTCTCCACCTTGTCTCGTTGTTATGCTTCCCTGTTGAACTGAAGAAGGAGGACTCGATTAAAAGAAGCGGTTGGAAAGATATAGTGGCACATTCGATAAAGTTCCTTATTCCTTTGTCGTATAACTTGTATTATCCAGCCATATACAAACTCATTAAAATTCATCTGATACACTATCAAGAACGTGGGAAAAAAAAAGGAGCATTGATGGTATGTTAACTTGTGATCTACGAAACCTAATAATTTGGTCCAGTTGCGGAATTAAAACGTTTATGAACGCAATACTAAATAAACACAATTGATTCTCCAATTAAGACTCTCCATTACATTAACATGGTATATAGCTTGATTGTCTCTTCAATGAAGTTGACTTAAATCATTACAATTTCATTTCCTTACGAACATTTGCTAAGCAAGAAGAATAATGCGAAACAAAACGGAATTGGGTTAAAACAGAGTAAAGCTTGGTGAAAGGGAAATACAAGCTGTCCTCCTTTCCAGGAAGGTCCAACTTCTGGATCTCTCTTCGTTGAATACACGACTCAAGTAGCTTCTGTTCGCTCTTATATACGCTTACCCAACGCCCCTGTTTTCCCCCACCTTGGCTGCCCTCCTGAATCCATTCCTTCCTTTGTCTCTTAATTCCATCCTTGGATTAATCTCTCGTCGTGGTGTTTCATTGGAGGATTATCAGCAAGTTTTACCAGGTGAGACTCCTTCAGATTAAATTAATATTTGGAGCTCTCTTTTCTTTCCTCAAATTTCCTGCTCTTTTCATGTAACTGGCGCCGGTGAATTGTCATGCTTATTTTTCCTTGATTTATTCCACACATCCTTCACTCAAGGAAAAAGAAAAATTACATCCTGTGTTCTGTTGTTTGTCTGTCCTCTATTTTGTAGATCTGTTAATTCTCGAGCAAATTAAGATAAATGGTTAGATTTTTTTTTCTTTACGTTTCTTTTCCTTGCCCAAAGAATTACTTTCTTGTCGATTAGGCGCTCCACTAACATGCTTCCATTGACATCTACTCCGCCTGCTGATCTTTGATCGACTTCCCTCCGTAGCCATCTTTATTCCATGTGCTGAGATTCTTTCCATTATGAACTTGCTGCAGTCCGACTGTCTCCATTCCTTCTAATAGACTGGCCCATCCCCCATAAGCTCTTGCCCCTTTGTTTAGCTTTAAAAAGAAGGAGCAATTAAGATAACAAATTCCTTTCAGCACCTTCACCCATAAAGCATGATGTTCTTCAGTTATTTTCGAGGCAAATATGAACTATCATTAGCAAGGTCCTATGAACCTAATCCTCCCGTGAATTTGGGTTGAGTAAGACACTGCCAAGTCTTCCAATGAGTTTACCTTCTTGTCTCCTATGTCCCCAGTAGTAGTTGAAAATCATGTTATTAATCCATTCCAGCCGCTCATATTTCTAGCCACGCTTTCCCTTAAAATGTTTACGGCCTCACTTTTAGATCTCCCTCATAGGTCCACATTGAAGGAAACCCTCCGTTTTAGCAAAATTTTCAGCCAATAGTCATGCCTGGAGCATTACACACTTCTTAGTGTTCTGAGAAGAATCAGGACCGTAACATAGCAGATTCTGCACACTAATCTCTTGACCTTATGCGAGGTTAACCTTCTAAAAGTTCCTTTAATGTCCTACACTTAGAAACAGAAGCTTCTAAAAAGAACGGAGGAGCATCAGTTAAAAAAGAGTGGGATAATTGAGCAGCTTCTTTTCACCTTGATACCCTTCACTTTAATGCAGATGACGGCTTTATTGAGTTAGGCAGACGAGCAATCTGTGAGAAATATGAATAGAAATGAATATGGAGGGTCTCCTTGGCTTTTCACCTAAGAAGATCGTATGATGCTGGACTCTTTCCCATTTATGACTAGTCTATAAGGTCAGTCGTGATCCATTTTATAAAAATCGCATCAAAACTCTGACAAAAAAGAAAAGAAAAGAAAAAGCATCAAGACCCCTTATTACCATGACTTTTTGAGAAATACCCCACTCAAACCTGTCATAGCCTTCCCTCGCGAAGCCCGCCAACGATCGCCAAGTCGACCCTCAAGCGAGGGTTGCAGACACTTGCTTGGTCACCCCCTCACTGATGCTTGCCTCCGGTAGCCTGTTCAACGCTCATGCGAAGCTCACTGACGCTGGAGCGAGGCTTACCGGATCGCTAGTGGCCACCGAAGTTTCGATTTGCACCTTACCAGAGTCAGGGTTATTTGGGATAGCAGCTCATGGGCTTCGAATTTCCTAACGAAGGAAGAACATGATGTCCTTAAGACGTTCCGACTCTTGCCAATTTGCTTGTTTGCCTCAAATTTATAGTAGCGTCGAAAGCGAATTAAGTTGCTGTTTCAAATCCCCGTGGGTTTCCCCTTAAGCAAATTCCACCAATACAACAACCCAAATCATGGCTGTATGCTTCTTTTCTTTCTTTAGGGTCCTTCCATTTTCATTCTTGGTCTCACACCTCGAATACTAGATAACAATTAACAGTTCGGAAATGCCGAAGTACTTATTTATTGGATAGAAGTCAAAATATAAATGCCGAAAGCTAAAAATTTTTGTGCCTGGAACTGGAATACTAACTGACCACATTTTTCCCCTTAATGCTCTCAGCAGGTTGACAATGGATGTCAACTAATTTTTGGGATTCGTCGAAGTATCTTGAGTCTTGTTTAAGGGTCGGCAACCTAAGCAGAGTCCAAGCGAAGATGGGTCCTCTGGAAATAAATATGAGTATGGTGTCGGCCAAGAAGGCGGACATAAGTATCCAACTAGAGCACGAAGAGAGGAGACCGGGAAAGAAGAGGAAGAGAGAAGTTGATGTGTGGATGCAAAGAGCAGGATCACTGGAGGATCGAGTCCACAAGTTAGGACGAAAAGTCCAAGAGACGCCTTTCCTTCTTCGTTTCATGTTGGCGGATCAGGTCCGTGGCCTTGCGACTGAATTGGACAAATTGCACGAGAAGGGTAGATTTGATCACGGTCTCACGCTGGATGTGAAACCTGCCCGAGGCTATGAACTGCAACCAGGTGAACTAGTGGGACAAGCTTCTCAAACAAAGAGGGATGAGATCTGGGATTGCTTGATGAAGGAAGAGGTGCTCCATGTGGGTGTTTGGGGACAGGCGGGAGCGGGCAAAACCTTTCTCTCGAAGCACATACATGATCGGATAGTGCGAGACTGTCCAAAATTCGATGGTGCTTGTTTGGTCAATGTATCGCAAGAAGGCACAGTTGGTACGATACAAGCTGACATTGCAAAATATCTTGAACTAGATTTGACGGGGGTGAGCGCTGTTTACTGGGGCGCAAGACTGAGGAAGGCATTGCAGGGTACGAGACTCCTCCTTATCTTGGATGACGTTAGGAAATCTTACTCTTTGGAAGAACTGGGTATAGCCCTAGAAAGAAATGGATGCAAATTGATCGTGACGTCGCGATCGAAGGAGGTGTGCAAGCAAATGAATTGCCACGAGCTTGTCCATATACCAACTCCTCCCGACGAGATACCTCTAGGGTGGGAAGTAGTGTAAAAACTAGAATTACAAGGAAGTTGGAAGAGAGGAGGTGTTTTTTTTTTTCTTTTTTTGGTGGGGGTGTCGTTGGGGCAAGATCATTTGTGATTTCAATAAGCAACTTGGGATCTGCAGATGTCCCAAGTTAGAGAGGATTTTTGAAAGACTTCTCTTCATCATTTCCATTTAACATAATATTGCAGCTTTTTGACAAGCGATGTCTGAACGATGATACAGGACGAAGGAGTTTCTTTCTTCTTTTTTGCCTTTATTTTTGGGGGATTTATCTTGTTGGCATTTGTTGCGACCTACCTCTCGGGCGGAGAGAGTAGGTTTAGGGGTAATGCCTAAATGACGGATCTAAGGCCCATAGTTAGGCGTGGGTTCTCCCAAGCCTATACCTCGCATGACATTAGGGTATTATAAAGAATTTCACAAAAATGAGTCGGCGTTAACCTATCGGGGTCGGTTAGAGACCAAGTGGGGCATGGGAGTATGCCTTACTTTCTACGCAATCAGAGAATATAGGGTCGGGGACTTGATTATACTAATTGACCAATTGGTGCCTTTTCGATACCTAATTTTGTTCATTTTAGAAAAAAAAAATATTTTTGTCAGGCAATTTGGATTGATTTTATATCTATCTACTAACATGTAAGGTGATATTGCGGATGCGCAATCATTATAATAACAATCATAGCTACCAAGATCCTAATTGCAGTAAAATTGAGCATGTGTAATTAAACATCCACAAACGTAATCAAATATGCAAATTAAACATGCAATATTATCAAGGTGTAAGAAAATAAAGGCCTAATTACGTTAAAAAGGCAAGACATGACAATTCATAACCAAACCCTACATTTTTTAATTTTCAGAAATGTTAATTTTTTTCGAAAAAAGAATGAAAAATATTATCTATATATAACTAGGTTGGGTTCGATGAGACTGGACCCGGGTTTGGCCCGCTTGGAGTTATTTCTCTACATTGTGTTTTATAAATGGAATTGCCGTGATGGGATTATATAATATATCGTTAGGGAAAATGTACCGAAAAAGTCATAAACTTTTCAATTGTGTCAATTTAACTCTAAATATTTTCATATTTTATCAATTGAGTTCATCCGGCTAATTTAGGTCAAAAATTGCTGATGTGAACGTTAGGCGTCCTACGTGGCATGGCTAATATTGACAAGAATAATTTTTAATAATTTTTCTTTCCCTTTTCTTTTTGCTAGTGGTCAACGATAGTTAGCCTTGCTCTCACCTGTCCAACGCTCAATGAAGCCAACCCTTGCCTAGGCAACACCTGACGAGGATCAACCTCGCTAGATCTAGCAAGGGTGGCCCTTGCCGGCACTCACCCTCACCCAAGTGAGGCCAAGCGAGGCCAACCCTAGTGGCGGGTGATCGACCATTGGCAAAAAGACAAGGGAAAGTAAAGAAAGGAAAAAAAATTATAAAATAAATAGTCATGTCAGCACTAGCCGTGTCATGTAAAATCACTAACATCCACGTTAGTGATTGTTGAATAAACTCAATTGGTAAAATGTGAAAAAGTTTAACACTAAATTAATATAATTGAAAGGTTTAGGATTTTCTTTTATACTCTTCCCTCTTTGTTTGTTTCAATATAGTTTCATTTGAGTTCCGAAACAGAAAAGACAATAGTCTATGTCTCTCGGAGGAACGCACTCAGTCTCAACTAGTTCTTAACTCAAGACAAGCGCAGCCAAAGTCCAATAGTTTTTCTACAATTTTAATCTACAATGAGAAAGGTATTATGCAAAAAGTAGGTTTCTCAACAAAAGGAAAGACTTCATTTTTACCGATGATGCATCAAATATTTAGAAGACATTTCCTAAAAATGATTATATATATATATATATATATATATATATTATTTAGAATTATTAGTGTCACACCCCGATCCTTAGTTACGTGTCCATCATTCATCTTTGGTTGATTTTAAAAACGATATCCTAGGATGTATCGCCGACCCTTTTCATTTATATATACACATGCGGAAGCAATTATAATCCCCAGACAATAAAGCAAAGGGATAGAAAAGTAGAGCCATATTTTTCATATTGAAATTCACAACCAAACTTTTATACAATCACAAGTATTTTACCATACTATTAACAAAGGTCTAGTCTCACACTCAACCACTTATAGATAGGGTTCACAAAGAGGATAAGATCTTAATCCTCATCTGGGTCGTACTCAGGATCATCATTAGGGTTCTCCTCGAGGTACTCCTCTTCGGGTTCTTTCTCCTCAGGCTCCTCATCAAGGTCCTGAAATGTTGTCTCTCACTACGTCTCAGCAAATTCTACCCTCTAAGACCCGATTAGTAAACCAATACACTATCCGGGTTGCTTATGCATGCATGGGTCAGATGACTTACCTTGGCCTCAGATTCCATCTGCATATTAGCATAGTTCAATAGGCACCCAAGTAATCACATCACAAATTGTTATCACGATCAATCGATCTAATCGATTACATGTCGATGGTCATTTCAATTCAATCAATCAATTCACGATATCATATCAAAACAATGATTAATCAACCTAGTCGATTACATGTTATCTCGACCCTTTCTTTGTCGGCTCATCTCATACTATCTATAAGTCTGTTCATATCAGGACTACTCACTGCTAAGCTGATAAATAGATAGTATAGCTCACTTCTGAGAAATATACTGCTCTATGCTAAGCTACTATATCGCCCTTAGGCTGATATAATATATCAACAGTGCTCAATCTAAGTTGATAAGGTATACTGCTCTCTGCTAAGCTACCATATCGTCTGTAGGCTGATATAGTATATCGACACATTCCATCAAAACTAATAAAGTATACTGCTCTCTACTAAGCTAATATATCGTCTATAGGCTAATATAATATACCGGTATACTGCTCTCTATTAAGCTGACATATCGTCAGTAGGTCGATATAATATATCATCACAATCATACAATCGATTCCATCTTTTTATCATTATCGATAAAGTAGCCGTGTGTGGGGACACGGTCGGCCTTATCTAAAATATAATATTTTCCTTTTCATAACTCCCACATTTTCTGTAGTCCACTCAAATATTTTTGGCATTATCAACCAATGTCAGGTTATTTTTCAATTAGTAACCAATGATTATCCAATTAAAAAATAATTCTCACTTTCACAAATAATTCGATTCAACATAAAATAGAGCTCAATTAAATAAACGGACTGCGTCATGACAATCGGCATAAAATTCTGCTAGTCGACTATCCCTACTTAATTTTCAAAAAAAATAAATAATTAATTAATTAATTTAAAAATTAATAATTGAATACTAAAAATCCAATTTATGCACGTAATGCATGATTGAAGCCCGACACAGGTCGGGAAAAATCCTGAGATGCATTCAATAAATAATAGTATGTCTCTACTTGCTAAATGCACAATTCAATTGCTTAACATGCATCACAATTATCTAATAATCACTAATCTACTCTAATATAACCACCTAATTACACTTAATTAAATCTAATAAATCCTTAAGCATAATTAGCAAACTAAGAAAGCATTAGTGAGTGAAACTCACTTGTGCAAAGCGAAGATTGGAACACTGCGATGACGGCGCAATGATGGCCGAACTTGGGCTCGCGACAACACTCACAGGCTTGGACCGGGCTTGAACTTAGCCCAACAAGTCTCAGCCCACAACTAAGATTTGTTATTGTGTCGGACCGGGCTTGGGCTTGGCTAAGGGCTGGACCTGCTGAATTGGGCTTGGTTTCACGGGCTTCAAATGGGCTGGAGCCAAAGCTGAAAACTGAACTGGGCTTGCTATGGCTGGGCTTCAAGAATTCGCTGGATCCATGGACTTCAAAGGCTGAACTGCGGGCTGCTTCTCGGGCTGCAATTACGTGAAGATGGGCTGAAGACACGGGCCCAACTGCTGGGCCCAAAATTCACGTGAGCTGCAGGATGAAGACTCGCTGGATTGCGGGCCGTGTGGGGATGGACGAACGGCAGCAGCCTCGGCGGATCGTTGGACGAAGACGCTGGACTGCTCGACTGTTTCGGTTGAGGAAAATTGAAGAAATCGGGGCAGCTTCGGTCTTCGTGGACAGCCAGAGGAGACGTGGGCTTCGTTGGCTGCTTGATGAACAAACGGGCATCTGCAGGGTCAACTAAAGAGCTGGCTGGAGAGGATTGTTGACCGGTGGAGATGAAAACAAAAGCGTGGCAGCTTGGACGTGGCAGAGGAAAATCGGTGGGGAAATTCGGATTCGGTGGAGGCGTGGGCGTCTTCGAGCGTGTTGCTGGCGGAGGATGACGTTGCAGGGAGATGGGGCAGCAAAATGGAGAAGCAGCTGCTGGCGTCGATCTCGTGCGGCTGAAGAGGGGACACGAAGTAGTGGGTGCAGCAGGTTTGCGGAGTCAACAAAGGAAGAAGAATGCGCTGGTGTTGACCGTGTGCTGGCGCTTCTTCAAGGGAAAACCGAGAAAGAGATGAAGCTGCAGAAGTTAGTGGGATGTTGGGTTCTTTCGGTGGCCAAAAGAAAAGAATGAGCTGCAGGTTTTGTCGAAGGAGAAATTGAGATAAGAGAAGTAGCGAAGGAGAAGTCGACAAGGATGGCGTGCTCAAGAAGCCGATGAATGGGGGAAGAAAAGTCAAGATAATTATCCAAAATCATCATAGCTTAGTAGCCCCACAAGTCCACATAATTATCTCCTTGTCTCCTATAATTAAATCTTGTAAATTAGTCCACAAAAATTCCAATTTGATGACAAATGTTGCACCCCCATGCCTAGCTCCGAATTTCACTTTCTTGGCCTCAATTTCTTCACAAATTCTCCAAATCGAAGTCCAATTTTGATGAAGTAAAATCACATTCCTTTTTCTGCAAGTCCATAACACTGAAAGGCTCAGCTTGAAAGTCCAAATTTCCTTCAATTGAGCCCATCCAAATTTCTGCTATTTTTCTACAACGTCCGAATCGATTTTCCGTAAAAATCTTGAACACGATGGAATTTCTCCAAAAGACAAGAGGATTTCCTATAAATGAATCATGACACGATCGAACATCTGATTCTCGAAACCGAATTTAATTTTGTGGTTAAAATCGACTAAACGCAATTTTAGTCCAATCCGATCTATCGGGTAAATTTTAAGAATTTTACCGCGGTTATATCCCTTAACAGCTTTACCCAATAGATTGGTTAACTCATAAGTAATCGGCTCAGAGAAAAAGGACCATCGGTACGTCGACAAGATGCCCATTTCGTTTTATCGGAACGAGTCGAAAATTCGGGATGTCACAATTAGTTAATGGAAAATATTTGCATTATTAACAATAATTAATGTCTAAATATTCGATGAAGGTATTTTCTTTTCATTCATTTTTGTTAAAGAAAATAAGTAATCATTTATAAAAAAGAATTCCAAATTTCATATCTTCCGCATAACAAACCCCCCAAAAAATTCATTTAATTGTGCAATTATCCTATCTTCAAGAAACGATGGTTCACACGACGTGATACGTTGATGAAGAAGAAGAGCTAAAGGGGACTAGAAAGAGTCTCGAATATCTTATACGATATACATGTTTTATCTGCATGTTGCGCTAGGGTCAACAAGTCACATAAAAGCGACAAAGAAACGTCTCCGATTTGACCCCGAGACTTCGGCTATTTCCAAGAAGGTGAATGCAAGATTAAGGCAATGACACCAAAGCGACCTTTTCTAGGGGCGTTGGAGAAAAAACGCCTTCCTACAAAGTTTAAAGAAAAAAACGCCTAATAAAACGCCTGAACAACGTCTCCAATGTAGCCCCGAAGAGTGCGGCTATCTTCCTTCCAAGAAGCTGGATGGAAGACGGGGATTGCCTAGTTTCTGACACATGAAAGCGATCTTTTTTGAAAGTGACGGAAAAAAAACGTCTCCAATGTCAAAAAAATGCCTAATGAACGTCCCAAACGTGGTCCAGGAGGGCGGCTATCTTTCAAAAAGGTCTACCGAGACTCTTTTAAGGTGATCACCGCTGGCCGCGGTGCTAATTGCCTTCGCGGCGAGTGATGATTGCCCGGCTTGTCCTTTCGAAGAGGAGACGCCTATAAATAGAGGTTACTCCGCATCTATTCCCTTCACCCACTTCCTCGACCTTGGCTTCTCTCTCGCAGCCCTTCTTCATTCGTTTACTCTCCCTATATCGTCTCTTAATTCCATGGTCGAATTTAACCTCCTCTCGTGTATTTCATTTAAATGACTATATCAGCAAGCTTTTGCCAGGTGAGACTCCTTTAGATCACTGCAAATTTGGACCGTGTTAACTGGTAGTCGTAAATTGTCCTGCCTAGCTTCTTCGGAGATTTGGTACAATTACTGTCGACTATCCTAAAACCTTAAATTGTTAGATTACAGCGTGATTCATTATTTAAATATCCTAACATTTTCCTTGTTTTATTTCACTCATGAGATGAAACGTTACTTTACATCCTGCGTTGTGTCGTTTGTCTGCTCTCTCTTTCATAGATGTGTTAATTCTTTGGGCAAACTGCCATGCTATGATACATTGTTATGGTTTATTTCACTTGCCAAAAGAGTTGATTCGTTCCCATGGGCTTCCCAGTACAGAACAACCCGGTTAATGGGTGAAAGGCCTTGACATCATCGAATAATAGCGACATCAGAGGAAATCGGGCTTCACTGCTCCTATTCCGGGGGCACATCTTCCTCCTAGCAGTAGCAGCCAATGAAACCTTCGTTGGATTTGCTAGTGACAAACTTGACCGTAATAGATTTAAACAACTCAAAAAGATTTCTAATGTTCGAAAACAAAGGAACACAATCCCTCCTGGTTGAAAGACCAGACATACCTTGTGGTACCAACTTCGCACCTATGGGGCTTAATTTTGTCCTTTATGCATTCCAGATTGCAACTATTGCCATATCAACTTTAGGAAACGGCATAAATAATCCTTAAACTTAGGGCAACATGCAATGTCATCCTTAGATCTTCATTTCATTCAATATAATTCTTAAACTATTCTTAAATGTCCAATATAGTTTTTAAACTTTTAATTTGACCGATCTAATCCCTCAACTTTCCAAAGGAGTTCATTTAGTTATTCAATATTATTAACAAGTTTTGATAATACTATTGCGTAGATTTCAGAATATCATTTCATTTTGGTCCTTTACCTAAATCAAGAAAAACGTATGATATCTTTTTGTTACCTTTTTAGTTTTTACAAAATTATGTAGAAAAGTTATAAAGGATCTTGAGAATATTCATCTTTTTTTTGGGATCTCAAGGAGACGAAGGGACGGCATACTTTTTCAAGAGTTGGGAGAAGAGAATGAGTGATGATTTGGAGGGATGGGTCGCAGTGAATTTGTGCTAGTTGGAATTGGAAAGGGAAAGTAGTACCTAATTTTATCTTTAAGTGATAGGTTTCTTGTGTAGTCTCCTTGTTGTTTTATGACAATTAACAACATCGAACAATGTTCTTTATGCCATTTACTTGAATCATATGATTTTTGAAGTGGATTGCTATTTAATGTGTTTCCATATTACTCGTTTATCAATTTGTCCAACAGTTTGATTTCTTTTAGTTCCTTTACTTGACTCGCTCGTGTTGACTCATTGCCACCCCTTGTCATGTATCATTCTCAAAAATTGTTCCATCCATTGATAGAACAATTAGTTGGTGATGCTTGCTACCAAATACAAAGACAAAGGTGGTATCAAGAATGAAATTGTATCAGATTAGCACTTTAAGCTTTGTTCCAATTGGACATCTGTCTTAGAGTATTACATTTAGTGTTCATGATTTTAGTTATATCGAGTTGTTTTTGAGTTTGTAGGAGATATGGTTCATGTATTAAACAGTAGCTTGTGTTTGTTTGATTTGGTATTAGACTTATAACAAAATAGAAAGAAGAAAAAAAAACTTGTAAGAGAGAAAAATAATTCATGTTTCAAAGTGAAAATATTGAACTTGAGGTTACTCTAAAAGCGTTTGATGTTGAAGTGGGTAACCAAAAGACTATTCCAAGGGAATGGAAAAGATTTGTTTTTTTTTTTTTTTGTACATAGGGAACCTCCGTGCACTGCTTCACAATGGAGTAAACACTGGAGGAGCAGTAGAGTCACCATCACTCTTGCTGCCCCGGGTAAGTCGTGGATTCCTTTCTCGCAAGGCAGACGATGCAGCGATTCGAACTCAAGACCTCTTCCAAAAGGAACCTGTGCTTAACCACCATGCCGCCACCACTGGTGGTACAGAAAAGATTTGTTGACACATAAATTTTTGCCTAAAAAATGGGCTAATTTTTACCCCCAAAAAATAGAATTAAAATTGCATAAAGTATAGTTTTAGAAACATCTATTTTATTCCATTTTTGCATTGGATTGACGGTGAGCGTTGATTTTTTGTATGAGGTGAGATTTTTTACATATTCAAATAATATATACCCAAAGACATATTTTTAAGTAGAAATGAAGATTTCGAAGTGGAATATTTGAAAAACACAAAAGAGAATATTACATGGAGTGCATATATATTCAGGGGCATTATGCACAAGCAAAATTGATTTTCATGCATATTGAAAAAGGAAATAAAATATTCCACCAAAATTCAAGTTTTTCCTTATAAAAGGGTTGTTCGCGCAAAGGCGGGGGCTTTTTCCAGGCTTTGGGGAGAGAATTCGTGCAAGAGAAAGTACAGGAAGATAAAATAAAATAAAATAAGAAGGAAACCCCCCATGTCGTCCAAGAAGGCCAGCTTCTCCTTTCTCTTCTGACAAAGTACAGAGGAAAGGAAAAAGTGAAAAGGGAGTGTCCTTGCTGCTTGAGGAAGATAGAGAGAGGGACGTGTGAGGGGACAGGAGAGAGAGAGAGAGAGAGGGACGAATGAAGGTGACGAAAAAAAAAAAAAAAGAACAGTGTCATCTTCTTCGCTTCCTTCCGCCCTGCAGCCGCTCGAGGCCTCCGCTGCGCCGGCCGCCGTGCGGCATCGACGCTCGTCCGCGAGCACCGCGCCACACCCACGCCAGCGCCACCCAACGCCGGCAGTCGAGCCGCTGATCACTGCCGCTCCGCCAGCACCCCGCGCCAGCAACCAGCAACGCCTCAGCCTCGCCTCCGCCTGCGACCCGCGAGCGCCGACGCCACAGCAGCTCACCCGTTCGTCGCCACTGGTCGCCGCGCCTCCGCACCACCATCCCGACACCTGCACTCACGGCCACGCCTCTGCGCGCCCGTCACAGCTCCTGCCGTCACCGCGCCACCGCTACTGCCAACGCCAACAACCCGTGCTTCCCCGTGCCCGACGCCAGCAGCAAGCCGCACCTCAGCCCGCCGCCGCCGGTCACTGCCGCCCTCCGACGCTCAGCAGCCCGCGGCTGCGCTGCCCTCCGCCCGAGCGCCACCCAGCCGACGCCCGCGACCTGCTTGCCCGTCGCCATTGCCGGTCGCCTCTGCCCGTTACTTCATCTATCGCTGCGCCCTCTCCCATCGTGCTGCTGATCCCACTGAGTCCCTTTTTTTTAGGTAGTTTTTTTTAATCAAGTTTCTTTATTATTTAAATTGGAACATTGGATGTCAAGGTTCATTTATGAAATTTTTTAGGCATTATCTATAGGATTTTGCCCAAGAATTACTAAAATTACTAATTTGATCTGTAAAACCTTAGATCATTTTTTAATTATATTGATTTTTTGGGTATTTTGATAGTGTTTTGATTATTAAATCATTATAATTATTAATTTGATCCGTAAGACTTTGGATTAAATTTTTAATTATTTTAAACTTTCTTATATGTCGTGATATTTAGAATTAAAATAGTTATTAATTTAATCCATGAGACAACGGATTATTTTTCAATTATTTTAATCATTCATTTGATGAATATCTTGATTGATTTAGATATAATATTTATCTGATAATTGATTGTTTTAGAAATACACTAAAAAATAAAATAATAAAAAAATCAAATCTTGGATCGGAATATATTGGTTTCGTAAATTAGGATTGCATTCTCTAGATTGTGCGACTTCATTATCTAGCTTGAATAGGATTGCAAATAGATTATAGTTGGATTTAAATGACATTTTTTTTATAGATAGGATCCTAGATGATGTTTGCACATTTTAATATTCTCTTTTTTCAAAAAAAAAAAAAAAGGTAGTCTTCTAAGATAGGATAGGGTTTAAGTCAAATTAATCCCTAGACTAGGTTAGAAAATTATTCATTTTAGATAGTTCAATTAAGTTTTCTTTTTATTACGATTTTTAACAAAAAAAATACAAAAATATTAGGTGCATGTTAAATAATTTGCATGTTAGGAAATTGCTTGTTAGTAAAATTAGGTTGCGCAGTTTAAATGCGTGTTTTATAGTAAAGTTCCGATTTCAAGATAAAAGAAAACCAAAAAAAATAAAATAAAATCAATTGCTTGCTTTGTATGTTTAATTCTTTTGATGCAATTTATTTAATTCATTGAGTGTTTAATAATTGTTAAGCATCCTTGTGATCACCCCATTTGTATGATAGTGATTTAAGTTAAAATAAATCTAGATTGCCTGCAAATACATTTTTTTTAAAAAAATAAAAAAAATGGTATCGAAAAGGCATTAGAAAAGTCTAGTGTAATCAAGTCCTCATACCCAAAGTCTCTGGTTCGTAGGTGTAAAATAATTCTCTCATTATTTTACTTAGGTATCTAATCGATCTACCATAAACTGATTAGTGGCGATTCCTTGATAAAATTTATTTGCATGCTAAAAAACTTGAACTTAAGTCGCGAATTGGTATGAATTTGGGAGAGCTCGAGTTAAGTCTAGATTAGCCAAATCCTTAGGTGGTCCAATCCGCTTCGGGAAGGTCGTGACAGCTTGGTGATTCCACTAAGACTTAAGTTAAAACTTTTAGTGGACTTAGGCCAAGTTTTTTTTTCTTTTAAAAATATTTTTGCTTGACAGCGAGGATATCAAGTACATCCCTAATATCAAGTGTTAAATGTTCTTGCAAATTGGAAGTATAAGGGAGAGTAGTCTATGCTAATTCTTGTCTTGCAAGGAAGTGTTGGGATTAATGATTTATTTTTTCCTGATTAGAAGTGTTGTTTACATTTAAAATGTTGTGCATGTTTTATTGCTTTTAGTACTACACTATTGCATATACAACTTGTTGCCAAACCTAAGCTGCGATAGGATTCTTAGGATGGTGTTGAGAAGGATACTTCCTCAAAAGCGAGACTACTATGTAGAAATTGACATTCTCTTCCCCAAAATTTTTCATGGTGTCGATTGTATTTGTCCATATTCGCAAGATTGTGTGATTATAGGACATTCCATTCGATTGAACTAGAGTTAGGAGGACTTGACACATTAAACGCGAGACTGCGACAGTCAAATCATCCTCTTAACTCCACTTTATTAAGCCATCTAGATAGAAATCGAGTCTCACATTTCATGCGTATGTCTATGTGATTGTCATCCATTTTCGGTGAAAGTAAGTTGTATAAATTCTAACTTTACAATTTACTTACTTTATTGCAATTTCATCGGTCCATAACAATAGATTTCGTCGTTAATCTTGTTTTATATGCGATGGGGAAGACTGATGTACAATTCATTTCCACTCCCAAAAAGATCTCAAAATGTGGTTTGACTAGTTGGATCAAGATGGTCAAAGATATGTGAAAGCCAAGATCACCCGACTTCTCCCATCGTTAGATATCAACATCCACTCTGGTGTTCTTCACCAAAAAAAAAAAAAACATCCACTCTGGTGTTATACAAGCACTGCCTCACTTCTGGAATCCACAAACTTCCACATTCATATTTGGTGAGTACAAGCTAACCCCAACACTAGAGGAATATAGTGTTGCCATTGGAATGCCTTTTAAAAGGAACTTTTTAGGCTGCCTATTAGTATAGATTTTATTTTTGAATTATCACAATCTTTAAAAATTGAAGCCAAAATGGTAAGAAAGGTTGTCAAAGCCAATTGTTATACATGCATTTTCATTTTTTGGCAGAGTGTTTTGCAAATCAATCAATGATTTCAAAGGCTAGGATCTTTATTTTAACATTTTTTGGGTTAATTGTTTTTCCTTATTGAAAAATGTCATTAATCCTTCAATTTCATGGGTGATTGGCTAAGTTTGTGACGGGTTGAATTATGTCAATATGATTTTAGTTGAAACATTTTTGTAATTAACCCGTTTCAAACAAAACGAAGATAGGACCATGCGTGCCCTCCCTAAGCTTTTACAAATATGATTTTTCTCCCACATAAAAGGGTTTGGGCACCTTATGAAATAATTTAAGATTAATGATTTTAGGCATCCTATACAAAAATTTGAGGTCTTGGACCGTTTTTCCCCTAATAAACAATATGCACGCTGGATTAATTTTTTGAAAGATTCTAATCCTAATACATTCATATGGCACGCTAAATGATTCCATATTGAGGAGGCTTGTTTCTCTCATAAGTATGATGGATCGATCCCGTTGCTGGGCCTTTCTAGTGCTACTTCTTATTACCCATATAGGGTGGCCTATCAGTACAGAGCTCTTCAAAAAGTGCCTCCGCCTCTCAAGATGGAATTGTTCCAAGTTCATTTTATTCATACGGATTATGACTACTTCAATGAGATCCATATGATCATTGCTGCATTGAATGAATGCCATATAGAGAAGATGTTGGTGCCCAAGAGACTGAAAGGCGGGGAGGAGATTCACCATGCGTTGGCATTCTACATCCAACAACACCGGATCCTTGCCGCCCTGCATCTAGTAGTCCCTGATGTGACTGAGAAGCCCACTCAGCAAGCACAAATTGAGCATTTTAAGCGGAAAGTAGAAATGATTGAAGCTAAAATAAGAAACTTCGCAAGGCATTGGGTTCCCAAAAGCATATAAAATGAGATGTTTTGGATTTTGTTTCTTAGTTCAATGTTTAGGGACCTTGATTTCAATTTTTAGTTCAATATTTTCAATCTTTAGTTCAATGTTTAGGGATTTGGATTTCAATTCTTAATTCATTGTTAGGAATTTGGTTCAATATTTCAAATGAATTTTGAATAAAATATGGTGATTATACCATTGTAATGGGTCAT
The DNA here is from genome assembly GCA_019915185.1 of Eucalyptus camaldulensis. Taxonomy (NCBI): domain Eukaryota; kingdom Viridiplantae; phylum Streptophyta; class Magnoliopsida; order Myrtales; family Myrtaceae; genus Eucalyptus; species Eucalyptus camaldulensis. Next base: position 10,300,317 of record JAHSVA010000006.1, read on the forward strand.
TTTCCTATCTTCTCATTGGTTCTTACATTACCTCTTTTACCATCTTAGGTGACAACGGATTTGCCACGCTCGCCTATTATTACACGATCAAGAGCTAAAATGGCCGACCAAACTGAAATACGTGATCGTATCTCCACTATGGAAGACCAACTCCAACAGTTGTTTGCCTCTATGAAACTTATGCTGGCTCAAATCCAATCCCTCCAGGTGAATTCGACTCCTACACCCGCTCTCCCCGAGATAATAGTCCCGAAGCAAGCAAGCAAGACACAAATGAGTGATGATAACATGCCCAAGTTGGAAGATGACCCACTGTCAGTCCCTGTTTCTAAGACGAAGCAAGATGAACGCTTCGCAAAGCTTGAGGAGAAAGTGAAGCAATTGCAAGAGTCACAGAGCTCACTCCCATTTGACCTCTTAGTTTATGAGAAGGTCAAGATGCCAAAGAAGTTTAAAATGCTGGAGTTCGAGAAATATGATGGTACTTCATGCCCGAAAGCTCATTTGCAAATGTACCATGTACGCATGGCCCAATATGTCAAGAATGAGTCTCTCATATTCTAATCATTTTATGCAAGTTTGACTGGGCCCGCACTGAACTGATATGTGATGAAGAACGTGAACATTCTTAACACCTTGAACGAAGTGGTTGATGCGTTTCTTAAGTAGTATAAGTTTAATATGGACATCGCACCTTCCCGAGAGAATCTTGAGCGGATGGAGAAGAAGAAAAGCGAGTCGTTTAAGAAGTATGCTATGAGGTGGTGAAATCTAGGGCTCAAATCACTCCTGAGCCTACTAACAAGGAGTTGATGAAGTTGTTTGTCAAGACTCTCTCGTCTGAGTTCCATAACCAAATGGCCAGCATGTACGTTGAGAACTTCAATCAACTGGAGAACAAATCGAGATGGAAATAAGGGAATGATGGTTTACTGAGCCATCGAGTAAAAGGTTCTCTACCAAGAAGGAGAAAGAGGTTGCAATAGATGTGAATGTGGCCTACAGCCAAGAAAATGTAAATCGCAACCCAGCTATCCAGATGAATGCAAGGCAACAACAAATTGCTGGCCGTCAATCATTTGCCCAAGCAAATAACAGAAGGCAATTCTCTCCCATCCCTGGATCTCCATCCCAAGTGTTGGCAATCCTCTGAAAGAAATGTTTGCTTACTAACAAGCCGAAGTGGCCTAATCAAGAACACATTTGTGGTTATGACTCGACAAAGAAGTGTGACTACCACAGTGGTGAATTGAGACATTCAACTAAAGAATGTTTCACCCTTAAGCACCGAATTCAAAATCTCTTGGACACAAAGGCCTTTTCATTTCAAACTACTTTGCCAAATGTCCAAAAGAATCTGTTACCGAAACATGAAGGTAGGGTGAATACTCTTCTAGAACCTGATATCGGTCGAATCGAGAACTTGAAGGTGCACGTGGCTGATGCCTACAATGGACTGATGAGAGCTAGATATTATGCAGATCATGAGGATATTCCCTTATCATTGATGAAAGAAAGAGTTGCCAAAATGGTTGATGACAACGTTATCGTGTATGCTGACCATAACTACATAGTTTCTATTATTTCTCATATCATTATCGATTGGAAAGAGGAGCAAGCTGCGCTCGATGCGGATAAGGATGAAATAGATCCTTCACTCATGGATATGCCCCCACTAGAAGATGCAGAAGTGTCTGTCGAGATCTCCGCATCCGATGAAGGGATAGTCATTGAGATGCCCCAGCCATATGAGTATGTCAACAATAGGGTAGTGCCTTAGTCTTATAACCTCAATGTTGACCTGGTTACAAAGTCTGGTCGGACTTATGCTCAAACTAGCACCAACCTGCGAAGCCTGTCATTGATGAGGAGGCTAAGAAATTCCTGGCTGTGCTTAAAGCAAGTGAGTATAATGTGGCCGACTAGTTGCAAAAGATGCCCGCTTAGATCTCTTTGCTCAAACTCTTGCTAACATCTCCCGTGCATCAAAAGTAGTTGATGAAGGTGCTAAGTGAAATTCGTGTACCAAAAATGATCAAGGCGGACAAGCTGAAGAAATTTGTGGGGTCGGTCCTTCTTAAGGACTTGATTGCTTTTTCTGATGAGGAATTCCCTATTGAAGGTAGGGGGCATTACTAGACACTCTACATATCTATCAAACACAAGTCTTCTCATGTGTCATGAGTGTTCATTGATAATGGGTCCGCCCTAAACATATGTCCATTGGTCACCCTTCACCGCCTCAAGATAGACCCATCCAAGATACATGCTACGAAGACTTCCGTATGAGTTTTTGAAGGGACAAAGAAGGAGGTAATCGGGAAGATCCATCTTGATGTGTAAATAGGGCCAGTCGTTTTCAACATCCCTTTTCAAGTTATGGATATCCCTACCGCATTTAATTTTCTGCTAGATCGTTCTTGGATACATACTGCTGGAGCGGTGCCTTCAAGTCTACATCAAAGTGTGAAGTTCATGATCAAAGGGAAGCTGGTCACTGTCTATGGCGAGGAAGATCACCGAATTTATCATGAAATGGCTATCCCCTATGTGGAGCCAGATTTCAAGTTCGAATCGAATTACCACTCATTTAAGTTGGTGTCCACTATACATGCTTCCTGAGATTCATCATCACCCACTCCTGAGGTTTCAAATGCTGCCTTATGGTAGAAAGGGTGTTGGTTAGGAATGGTTTTGTTCTTGGCTGTGGTATTGGAAGGAGTCAAGGTATTCGAAACCCCATTGAAGCCCCTCGGAGGACCCATTCTGCTGGATTAGGGTATTATGGAAGAGGTGGAGAAAGATCTGGAGGACAAAGATAGGAAATGCAGAACTCGCCACCTAAGCAAGGGCGAGGGAGGCAAAACTCACTATCTCCAAACATTCGTGAGACGTTCCCTGGCCCTTCGAGAATGATGCAAGATGAAACAGAAATGATAGACACCCTGGGACAGCCAAGTGGTAAATTTGACTATTTTGTGAAGTATTTGGCTCCTCCCATTTTTTATATTGGCCCTCATGACATAGTCCCAAACAGATGGGGTGGCATGGGCAACTCGACACCTCTAGAGATAGAGAACTCTGATGATGCATTGGAAGGAACCACGAGTCTGTTCGATGACCTCCTTATAGGCGCCGTTGACAAATGACCCTCAAAAGAAATGGTCTCTAGCCCACGAGAGTGACTCATTTATTGCTTTCGCATATTTCCCTGTGTGGGAATTTTTATTGCTTTCTAGGAAATGTTTTCAATTTTTTCTTTTTTGCTTTTCGTTTAGAGATTAAGCATTGCATTTACCATTTAATAAATGTAATTCGATTGATGAATATCACTAAAATTACAAGTTTTATTTTGAGGACATGATGGGGCATGCCAAACCAGCTTGGTGACGATATCCAACAATGAAAATAAAATATCATCCATGGAGAAATTCTGAGGACTGAGCTTTTTCATGCTTCCTCATCAAAAAAATTCCAAAAAAGGAGAATAAAAAAATCATTTTTCAAGACATTTCCAAAAGCATGCATTAGGTTAATCCCGTTTAATTTTCCGACTCATTTACTTCATGTTTCAGAGAATTACTTTCTTGGCCTGATAAGAAAGCATCTAAAAAAGGCACATCAGGATCAATTGGCTCAACTGTTGTTCAACAAGTTTGAGAACGTATTTCTAAAGAGTTAATGTGGGTCACATTTCGATCAATTGGCTCAACTGTTGCTCAACAAGTTTGTTTCATGTTGAAGAGCCAAACAAAGTGTTTTGCATTTCCATGCTTGACAAAATTTTCATTCTTGCCCAATAAATGAGGGGCCAGTAAAAAGAGGACCATCCATCTTTGTTGAAAGAAGTACATCTCGAACATAATTAATTTTGAGAGATGACACTATTCTTTTCCTTGCATATGACAAATTGGGGGCACTACAGATTCTAGTAGTGACATGATTGAAATAAAATCTCGATCCGAGCCAAAATGGATGTGCAATTTACTTTGATGTTATTTAGTATCCTATTCATGCATGTTCTCTTGTGCAGGGGCAAAAGCAAGAATGGACTATTTATCAAATCAAAGATCAAATTTTTTATCTTGATTCATAGGGGCAATCTAAGGAGGCAATCCCTTTGTGGGGCAATCCCCTGAATGAATGCTTAAAAACATGTTTTGAGAGTGGTAAATTGTCTATTTTGAAGTCACAAAGCTTCTCATTTTTAAATTGTCGAACTCTTTTGAAAAGAGAATTTCGATAGTGGTGTTGTCTATTTAACTCACCAATTTCCTATGGAGATTTGTCAAGATAGACAATTCAATGGAGTGACATCAATGCTCAAGAATGTTGAATGAGACGTGTCAGGATGATGAAAGGCAATCCCTATCCTATACACAGTCCCCTACACATACACTTATGAGATGAGTATAAAAAGTTCCATATCTGCAAGGTAAATAGTCCTCTCGCAAAAGGTACGATGACCGAAATGATGAGGGGCAATTCATTTCTCTATCCCAAACACTATAGATAATCCATTGTTTAACCCATTTTGAGCCACATACACTTATGGAGATTTTTTTCAAATTACCCCTAATAAGAACCACCCCATATTGAGGCAACTGGGAAGTAAAATGGCATCATGAGATGAGGAAAATGGAAAGAAATTTTCCTACTTTCACTTGCATCAATCTTCAAATCGTGCTATTACATTGAATTTATGTGGTAATTTAAGTGCCTTAGGATGACGAAGAGCATTTCTTTCTCTATCCTGCATACTTATATCCTTTGCATAGCCCACTTGAGCTTGCAATTTCATTTTTTTAAACCCAATTGGTGATCATTCCCTACACCGGGGCGAGGTAAAAGGCAATTGTTCAAACAATATGGTCTAAAGTGCTGACAGAAGACAAAGACCTCCAAAAAGTCTAAATGTTAAAAATACCATGTGGTCATTCAATAGAACTTAGGGGCATAAAAAAGTAGTGTGCTTAGTAAAAGTAAGGCCAATGCTCATAGATGAAAAAAGAGAGTCAAGATAGGTGACTATCAGTTGTAAAAAATCGTATCCCAATGGGGCAGTACGCAAAGGGCTAAGATCAATAGTGCATTTATAATGACAATCCCTAGTGAAGAGAAGATTGACGACGATGCCCAGATAATCATCAACTTCGACCCTTATACACATCTTTGAGCCTAACAATCTTCCGTTTCTCAACCCATGAACCTAGCCTATATTACGTCCTTTGCAAAGTCTCTTCTAATTAGGGCACTTAAATTAACGTAGGGGTTCACATGTCTTAAGCATTACTCGAAGAAATGTGGGCAAGATTATTTCTTTCTCATTTTGTAGGGTTCTTGACTTGTAAACCCGAAGATGATTGCGGAGTTATTCTTTCAATAGTCTTGATTCAAAGAGTCCCATTTGTTAAGCCGTCAACTAGGCCCACATTATGGTCCCCATCAAAGACCTCTCAAATCGGTAATGTCGTACCGCTTGCGAAAAATACTCAAATTCCTATTGGTATGATGATAGTAAGAGGGAGTGATTCTCCTAAAATAGCCCTTTTGAATTAGAGTGAGCGAAAGCCCTTTCTAACTGAAAGTCTCTCATTTAGTATTCTTAAGAAATTCATGTCATTGTCTTGAACAACAATTCTCTCTTGTGAAAATTTGGGTGATGCGTATATGGTAAAGTCATTATGCATAAACCTTGATTGAATTGATGAAAACCTCATTGAATTTTGAAATGTGCATTTTAAAGTAGTCCAGATTGTCTACATCTTTGATGAACGCATACCAGTTTTTGCTCTAATAGTGTCTGATAGATAATATTTCCTTGAAGACCAAGTAATACATGACGTTCAAGTTGCTCTTTGAAGCCTAGAGATTTGGCGTGCTTTCGTGGCCCGAAGTGTGCTTCTGTAACCCGGTGTCCTCTTTATCAACCCAGCGTGCTTTCGTAATCCGGTGTCCTCTTTATCGACCCGGAATGCTTTCATAGCTCGGTGTCCATTTATATTGATCCAGCGTGCTTTTATAGCCTAAAGTTCCTCTCATTGACTCTGCGTGCTTTCATAGTCCGATGTCCCTTTTTATCAACTCGGCGTGCTTCCATAGCCCGAAGTTCCTTAATATGACATGGCGTTCTTCCATAGCTCGGAATCCTTTTCACCGACTCGGCGTGCTTCCGTAGCTCGATGTCCTTTTTAATTGACCCAACGTGCTTCCGTAGCCCAGAGTTCTTTTATATTGACCTGGCGTGTTTCCGTAGCCCAAAGTCTTTTTTAATTGACTCAACGTGTTTTCATAGCACAATGTCTCTCTTAATCGACCCGGCATGCTTCCATAGCCCAGAGTTCCTCACCCAGTGTGCTTTCGTAGTCTAGAGTCCTTTTCATCGACTCGGCGTGCTTCCATAGCCCGATGTCCCTCTTAATCAACTTGGCGCTCGGAGTCCATTTTATCAACATGGCATGCTTATATAGCCTAGAGTCCTCCTATCAAATCGGCATGCTTAGGAGGTATTCTCTCTCAAGTGCACTGACACTTGACTTGGTCGAGCTGTCCTCCAAAGATTTTTCTCTAATTTCAGTCTGATTAAGGTGACTAAAGAAATATTTGGGTCTTGGTCAAATGATCTCTACCGCAATGTTAGATGACCATAGAATGGTACGGGTCCTAAACAATATTTGTTACTTTAACACGCGACTGTAAAAAGGTACGAGTCCTGGAAAAGTTGTTTCTCATTCAGGCAATCGTAGAAAAGTACGAGTCTTGGAAAGTGATTTCTCGTTTAGGCGACCGTAGAAAGGTACAAGTCCTAGACAATGTTTATGGCTCTAACAGGCGACCGTAGAAAGGTACGGGTTATGGAAAAGCCATTTCCTATTCAGGCGACCGTAGAAATGTACGGGTCTTGGAAAATGAATCTCCGTTTAGGCGACCGTAAAATGGTACTGGTCCTAGACAACATCTATTTCCCATCTAGGCGATCGTAGAAAAGTACGGGTCATGGAAAGTGATCTTCTGTTTAGGCGACTGTAGAATGATACAAATCCTAGAAAAGCAATTTTTTTTGTCAAGGCGACCGAAGTAAGGTTCGGGTCCTAGACAACTAAATATTACCATACTAGACGACCGTAGAAAGATACGGGTCCTAGAAAAGCAATCTCCTTACAAAACCTTGTTACTATTCTGGGCAACCGTAGAAAGATATGAGTCCTGGACATATAACACCCATTATCTTGAAGTACTCTACCCTCCTTGAAGGTAAGTTATATTAGGTAGATTCCTTTACCATTTGCATTAGCATTTCCATGCATTACATAAATTGTCTTTAAAAAAAAAGGAATTCATTTTCCAACAAAAATCATTCAATGCATGTGCATGACCAAAATTTATGTCTCAATTTATCTTTGAAGCCAACTTCTACAAGCTCACCTTCAAAGATGGGTAACTGTTGACACCTAAATTTTTGCATAAAAAATGGGCTAATTTTTAGCCCCCAAAAAATGGAATTAAAATTACATAAAATATAGTTTTAGGAGCATCTATTTTATTCCATTTTTGCATTGGACTGACGGTGAGCATTGATTTTTTATACGACGTGAGATTTTTCACTTATTTAAGTAATATACACCGAGGGACATATTTGTGGGCAGAAAGGAAGGTTTCGGATGGAATATTTGAAAAACACAAAAGAGAATATTCCACGCGATGCATATATTTCAATGATATATTCAAGGGGGATTATACACAAGCAAAATTCATTTTCGTGCATATCCAAAACGGAAATAAAATATTCCACCAAAATCCAAGTTTTTCCCCTATAAAGGGGTTGTTCGCGTACAGGCAAAAGTGGGGGCCTTTTTCTAGGTTTTGGGGAGAAAATTCGTGCAAGAGAAAGTACAGAAAAAAAAAAAAAAAAAAAAAAAAAAAAAAAAAAAAGGAAACCCCCCCTTGTCCAAGAAGGCCAGCTTTTCCTTTCTCTTCTGACAAAGTACAGAGGGAAGGAAAAAGTCAAAAGGGAGTGTCCTTGGGCGTGTTTGGTAACGTTTCTATTCAAAAATTGTTCTAGGGAACAGAAATAGAAAAAATTATTTATGCTCCGGGGAACAATTTTTAACAGGAGAAGGCGTTTGGTAAACTTGTTCCGGGAATAAAAAATGAACAGAAACACATTTGGTAAATTTCTGATCTTTTAAATTTTTAATATTTCTATTTTATTTTTCTTTTATTATTTTTTTCTTTTTTTCTTCTTTTGGCCGGTCGCCGGCCTCAGCCATGGGCAGCGACCGGCAGACGAGGGTCGGCGGCCTCACCCAGCCATGGCGAGGCTTGCCGACCCCCGACGAGGCCGAGCCTCGCCGTGGTTGGGCAAGGCTCAGCCTCGCCTTGGCTGGGCGAGCTCGGGCTTGCTGGCCTGCCCAGATCTAGCAAGCCTGAGCTCGCCTAGCCTTGCCCCACACCGGCAAGGCTCGACCTCGCCTTGGCTGGGCGAGCTCGGGCTCGTCGGATCTGCGCGAGCTCAAGCTTGCCCAACCTTGCCCCATGCCGGTGAGGCTCGGCCTTGCCTTGGCTGGGTGAGCTCGGGCTCGCCAGATTTGGACGAGCCCGAGCTCGCCCAGCCAAGGGCGAGGCTCGACCTCGTCGGGCTACTGCCAGGCTGGTGAGCCTCACCGGTGGCTGGCAAGCTCGGGCTCGCCGAATCTGGGCAAGCCTATGCTCGCTTAGCCTTGCCAGGGGCCGGCGATGCTCCGGTGAGGTCGCCGGCCCGCAACATCCGGTGACCGGCTAAAGAAAAAAGAAAAAGAAAAGAAGAAAAAACTAGAAGAAAAAGAGAGGAGAGAGAAAATTTGTTCTTAAAAATTGTTCCAGAAACAAAAAACATATTTTTCTTGTTTCTCGTTTCTGTCCCAAATGTGTTCCTGGGAACAAAAAAATAGATTTGAAACAAAAACGCAAACAAAAGTGTTTCTGTTCTTTTTTTGTTCCATTGAACAAAAAAATAGAAATTTTGTTCATAAACAGAAAAAAAAAAACGTTAACAAACAGGGCCCTTGTTGCTGAAGGAAGACAGAGAGAGGAACGTGTGAGTGGACAACACAGAGAGAGAGAGAGAGAGAGAGAGAGAGAGAGAGAGAGAGAGAGAGAGAGAGGGACACGTGAAAGTGAAAAAAAAAAAAAAAAGAGAGAGAGAATAGTGTCATCTTCTTCGCTACCTTCCGTCCCGTAACTAGTCAAGGCCTCTGCTACACCGGCCGCTGCGCGGCATCACTGCTCGTCCGCGAGCACCGCGCGACACCCGCACTAGCGCCACCTAACGCCGACAGCTGAGCCACCAATCACCGCCGCTCCGCCAGCACCTCGCGCCAACACTGCCTCGCGTCAGCCACAGTGCCTCCACCCACAGCAACTTGCTACCACACCAACAACCAGCAACACCTCAGCCTCACCTCTACCTGCGACCTGCGAGCACCAACGCCACAGCAGCTCACCTGTTCGTCGCCATTGGTCGTCGCGCCTCCGCACCACCATCCCCGACACCTGCACTTGCGGCCACGCCTTTGCATGCCCGTCACAGCTCCTGCAGTCACCACACCACCGCTGCTGCAAATGCCAACAACCCATGCTTCCCCGTGCCCAACACCAGCAGCAAGCCGCACCTCAACCCGTCGCCGCCGGTCACTACCACCCTCCAACACTCAGCGGCCCGTGGCTGCGCTGCCCTCCGCCAAAGCGCCACCCAGCAAATACTCGCGACCTACTCGCCCGTTGGCATTGTTGGTCGCCTCTGCCCATTACTTCACTTATCACCGCACCCTCTCCCGTCGTGTTGCTGATCCCCGCTGAGTCCCTTTTTTAGGTATTTTTTTTAGTTTTTTTTTAATCAAGTTTCTTTATTATTTAAATTGGAACATTGAATGTCGATGTTCATTTTACGAAATTTTTTAGGCATTATCTGTAGGGTTTTGCCCAATAATTACTATAATTACTAATTCGATCCGTAAGACCTTGGATTATTTTTTTAATTATATTGATTTTTTGGGTATTTTGATAGTGTTTTGATTATTAAATCGTTATAATTATTAATTTAATCCGTAAGACTTCAGATCAATTTTTTAATTATTTGGAACTTTCTTATATGTCGTAAAGTTTTGGGTTAAAGTAGTTGTTAATTTAATCTGTGAGATAATGGATTATTTTTCCAATTATTTTAATCATTCATTTGATGAATATCTTGATTGGTTTAGATATAATATTTATCTGATAATTGGTTGTCTTGGAAAAACACTAAACAATAATATTAAAAAATCAAATCTTGCATCAGAATATGTTGGTTTCGTAAATTAGGATTGCATTCTTTAGATTGCTCGACTTCATTATCTAGCTTGAATAGGATTACACATAGATTAGAGTTGGATTTAAATCACTTTTTTTTTTATAGATAGGGTCTTAGATAATGTTTGCACATTTTAATATTCTCTTTTTTCCGAAAAAAAAAAAAATAGTCTTCTAAGATAGGATAGGGTTTAAGTCAAATTGATCCCTAGACTAGGTTAGAAAATTATTCATTTTAGATAGTTCAATTAAGTTTTCTTTTCATTACCAATTTTAACCAAAAAATACAAAAATATTATGTACTTGTCAAATAGTTTGCATGTTAGGAAATTGTTTGTTAGTAAAATTAGGTTGCGCAGTTTAGATGCATGTTTTATAGTAAAGTTCTAATTTCAAGATAAAAAGAAAGCCCAAAAAAATATATGCTTGCCTTGTGTGTTTAATTCTTTTGATGCAATTTATTTAATTCATTAAGTGTTTAATAATGATTGAGCATTTGTGTGATCACCTCATTTGTATGATAGTGATTTAGGTTAAAATAAATCAAAACTGCCTACAAAGACATTTTTTAAAAGATAAAAAGAAATTGTACCGAAAAGGCCTTAGAAAAGTCTAGTGTAACCAAGTTTTTGTACCCAAAATCTCTGGTTCGTAGGAATAAAATAATTCTCCCATTATTTTACTTAGGTGTCTAATCAACTTACCATAAATTGATTAGTAGCGACTCCTAGATAAAATTCATTTGCATGCTAAAAAATTTGAACCTAAGTCGCGAATTGATATTGGCTTGGGAGAGCTCGAGATAAGTCTAGACTTAGTAGTCCATTAGCTGAACACTTAGGTGGTCCAACCTGCTTCGGGGAGGTCGCGACAAGATTATTACAATGCAAAATCATAGATTGATTCGATGAGAAGTTGTACTTGCCTAATGCTATTATTTTTTAAAATATCCGACTTTAAATATGTAGTTCATCAAACAGTAGATAGGATAAGATATGAGGATATCCGAATTTAAATCCATAATTCACCAAGCAATAGATAAAAGATGAAGTGACAGGAAAAAACGCCTCCAATGTTGAAAAAAAAACGCCTAATGAACGTCCCGAACATGGTCGAGGAGGGCGGCTCTCTTCCAATAAGGTGTACCAAGAGTTCAAAATTTTAACTAAATTAAGAAAGGGCGGCGGCTATCTTGTGATTAATGCGACCCCACCACACCCCTCCCCCCCCCCCCCCCCCCCCCCCCCCCCCCGGCGGCGGGGGCAAACAACCGGTTGCTGATTGTGTTCGCGGCGAGTGATGATTGCTCAGCCCTTAGAAGAGGAGACGCCTATAAGTGGAGGTTACTTGCGCTATTTCATTTGGAGGGTTATATCAGCAAGCTTTTACTGGGTGAGACTCCTTTAGATTAACTGCAAATTTGGACCATGTTAACTGGTAGTCATAAATTGTCATGCCTAGTTTTCTGTAAAATTTGGTAAAATTATTGCCAACTCTTCCAAAATCTTAAACTGTTAGATAAATGTGTGATTCATTATTTAAATATCCTAACATTTTTCTTGATTTATTTCGCATACGAAATGAAACAAAACTTTACATCATGTGTTGTGTCATTTGTTTGCTCTCTCTTTCATAGATGTGTTAATTCTTTGGACAAATTACATGCTATGATACATTGTTATGGGCGAAAGAACACTTGGAGTCAAAACTTGATACGGAGAACACTTAAGTGACACTTTATTTTTTAAATAGGATACTTGAGTGTCAAATCCGACAAATCCCACCAAAAATCCTACGTGGTAATTTTTTATTAATATTACTTTTGTCTTAGATTTGTATTTTAATATAAGTATAATTAAATTAAATTTAAAATCAAATTATTTAAATAAATAAATAAGATCTGATTGCATAAATAATTCTTAAACTTTGGGCAACATCCAATGTCCTTAGATCTTCATTTTGTTTAATATAATTCTTGAACTATTTTTAATTCATTTCATTTAATGTAGAATTTAAACTTTTCATTTGACCAATCTAATCCCTCAACTTTCCCAAGGAGTTCATTTAGTTATTCAATATTATTATAAAAAAAAAATTCATAATTACACTATTGCCTAGATTTCAGAATGTCATTTCACTTCAGTCCTTTACCTAAATCAAGGAAAACATATGATATCTTTCTATTGCATTTAGAGTTGTATCGTGTTGATACTCCTGCTATTTTATGTTTAAGTATTTTCATAAGGAAATTTAAAAATGATTTTTTTATTATGGGTATTCATTAGGAACAAGATTTCAATTAATATAAATGTGATTATAATTAAATTAATATTTTTTCGACTTGACATAATAATACCAATAACCTCTCTTCACATCATTTCCACCTGACATAACATAACGCACAACAAAAGAAATTTCTATTTAAATTCTTTTCATTATAATGATAATAATTATGATGGAGAAAATACCAATTCAAATTATCATTCCATCAGTTTGACAAGTTTAATATATGAATAAGGACATCTAAACTAAGGGGTTTCTAAGTGGCTCGACTATACTTTTGGGATCCCCGAATTCCTTAGTCATCAGCCGCCGATCATATGTGAAAATCAGCTAAAGTGGACCAATAGAAGGATAGGCACTTCTCTCCAGTTTGGAGCTGTCCTCTACCGACTGTGTAGCTATGGCAGCCCCCATTCTCATCTCTTCAAACCCTAATCCCCCACCATAATCTAGCCCTCAATCCCATAAAAAACAGCTATTCAGTCATTCGACCCAGTACATTTTACAACGTTTCTCCATTGTTCCTCCCATTTCCCATAAACCCATCGATTTCTCGAGTATGAGTGTGCGTGAGTGGTGTCCTTCTTAAGGGATCTTCGCCTGTGAGCCCTGCATCTCGCATCCCTGGTGTATCTCTCCCTGTTCGGACGATCACAGCAAGGTTGAAGTCAACAAACCCTAGAAGCTATTCCCAACGACCATGGCAGGGGAAGAGGAAGCAGTGGGTTGCCTTGCCAATCTCTGCAATAAATTGGGTAAGCTAATGTATGAGAATGATATGACAGTCCTGGATCAGGAAATTTCAGAAGAAAAAATACAAGAATGTCGTTTCTCCCTTGTAGGGCAACTATACAAGAACCCTAATGTGAACTTTCAAGCACTTACAACAGCAATGAAAAAGGCATGGAAAATTGAGCATGTGGAAGTTAAACCTTTAGAAAATGGGAAAATCAGCTTTATCTTTAGAAATGAAGGGGACAAAAACCGAGTACTCGATCTTACCAAAAAAAAAAAAAACCGAGTACTAGAGGGAGGTCATTGGTCTTTCTCTAACCATTTACTGCTGTTGAGAACTTAGGAGCCGGATACCCCTCCACATTGTTATGAATTTAATACCTGTGCCTTTTAGGTTAGAATCTTTGCCCTTCCTTTGGAATGGAATTCGGAGCGCATGATAAAGAAAATAGCAAGTTCAATGGGGAGAGTGCTGGAGGTAAAAACAGATGCTAGAAGCCCTGCTTTTCAGAGAATTGGGAAAGCAAGAGTGGAGATGGATGTCGAGGCTGAATTGAGGGTGGGACAATTGATGAGTCATGGGAATAAGAAAGTTTGGCTAGACTTTAAATATGAACCATTGCCCTTTTTTGTTACTCTTGTGGCAAAATTGGGCATTATGCTAACTACTGTCCAGACATACCTTATGAAGAGGAAAAATTCACAACTGAGCTGGGAGGATGTTTTGGAAGCTTGATGAAAGCAGAAGTTTCTGAGGACGGCCCATTCTAGAAGGTGTTCTACCATGAAGTGTCATTTGCATCGAATGTAGAAGAGGTTGTTCTTGAAACTCCTGAACAACAAAGACAAACTGAAGTTATGGATGTTGGTCAGCCTATTACTCCAACTATCAATCAGAATTTACAGCAGGGAGGACCTAACCAAAACATCACAAATGAGGTGACTATACACAACTCAAGGAAAATAATACTTATGCTCACTAGTCCAGAGAATACAATCAATACAAATTTCCAGCCAGCAACTACCACTAACAGAAAGAAAAACCTATCCCAACACAAAACCCACTCTTTCAAGAAACAAAGAAAAAGCAGCACGCAAATGACAACTACTATGGTTCAAAGAGTGCTAGATGAGACTCAACTTATGGAAACTCCTATTCAAATGACTGAAGAAGTGGCAGCATGGGCTTTGGTGGCTAGCCCTAATAAGCCACCAAATGAACCATGAATATATTAAGTTGGAACTATTAAGGGTTGGGCACACCTTTGACAGTTCAAGAATTGAGAGCCGTTACAGTTCATTTCAGGCCCTCGATGGTTTTTCTAATGGAAACAAAAAACAAGAATGATGTTGTGCAGAGAGTAAGGAGAAGACTTCAATTTCAGAACTGTCTGGTAGTTGATCCAGTGGGTACGGCGGGTGGTTTAGCTCTTATGTGGGATGATCGACTATTAGTGGAAATTGACTCAATGACTGAAAGCTTTGTCAACTAGAAATGTGAAGAGGGGGGGGGGGAATGGGGGAAAATGAGAATCACCTTTGTTCATGCGCCATATACATACTCAAAGAGGTTACAACTTTGGGACAGCTTGTGACATATAAGCTACACTAATACGCTGCCCTGGGTGTGCTTGGGAGACTTTAATGAAGTTCGCTTTTATTGGGAAAAAGTGGGGAAGAGGATGGCTGAAAATTTCAAAATGACTGCGTTTCAGGATTGCTTAGATGCATGCTCTCTAATGGACATTAACAGTAAGGGATGTGCCTTTACTTGGGCTAATAATAGGGAAAGGGGAAGAATATGTGAGAGAGCGACTAGATAGAGTAGTGAGTACCATTGAATGGCGGCTGATGTACCCTGAAGCTCAAGCTTTTGCTCTTCCAGCAGTAGGCTCAGACCACGGTCCTATTATCCTGTCTCTTCAATCGACTCAAGTTAGAAGAATAAGAATATTCGGGTTTGAGGCTTTTTGGCTTAACAGTGCTAAATGCAGGGAAGCGGTGTTAGAGGCATGAGAATCTACAAATCAGCACCAGACAAAATTAGAAGGAAAACTTCAGGATGTTCAAAAAGCACTAACTAAGTGGAGTAAACAGAAATTTGTGAATAGAATGGCAAGAAGAAAATCAGTCAATTAAAGCAAGAACTGGAGGGCTTTACAAATAATGTTTCTGATGCTTTTAATAAGGCACTTTTCAAAAAGTTACAAAGTGAAATAGACGAACTTGGAAGGCAAGAGGAGATGTACTAGGGGTTAAGATCGAGAATTAATTTGGCTGAAATAGGGAGACCAGAACACCAAATACTTTCATGCTACAAGCATACAAAGAAGATAGTGAAACAGAATTTCTATGTTACAAACCACAGAGAATACATGGCTGGTTGACCAAAATCAGTTGAGAGAACATATTGTGCAATTCTTCAAGGAGTTATATCAGTCAAATGGACCCCAGAATTTTGAGCCAGTGATAGACCAAATACCTGCAAGAGTATCCGATGCCATGAACGGACAATTACTTGCTGCAATTACTATAGATGAAGTCACAGAAGCTGCATTTCAGCTTGGAGCCACAAAAGTCCCCGACCCAGATGGTTTTAATGGTCTATTCTATCATAATCACTGGGAAGAAATCAAATGGGACATATTCAAGGAGGTCGAGGAATTTTTGGCCACTGCATCTCTATCACCAGCAATGAATAAAACAAACATCTCCCTTATTCCGAAGGTCCCTCACCCGGAGAGATTAGACTAATATCGTCCAATTAGTTTATGCAATTTTGGATATAAGATTACCTCCAAAGTGCTAGCAAATCGACTCAAACCCCTTCTAATAGAAATTATAGCACCAGAACAGAGTGCCTTTATAGGTGGGAGGCAAATCCAAGATAATATCTTCATTGTCCAGGAAGTATTGCATCAAATCAGAATCAGAAATAGAAAGAAGAAGTTTCAAGCAGTTTTGAAATCAGACATGAAGAAGGCATATGATCGAATGGAGTGGGACTTTTTGGAGGCATGCCTTCTAAAAACTTGGTTTTGATGAAAAATGGGTGAAATTGGTGATGCAATGTGTTACTACAGTCACATTTAGTGTCAAATTTAATGGCAAACCCTTACAATACTTTCAACCTTCAAGAGGACTCATGCAAGGGGATCCCTTATCTCCGTATCTTTTTATTATTGTGACAAATGTTTTATCCTCCTTGATGAAGCAAGCTGAAGATGATGGTAGCATTACAGGAATCAAGCTAACTAGAAATTGCCCTCCACTTATTATTTGTCGACGATTCAATCTTTTTTATGAACGGTACCATTTTAGAATGTCAGAACCTGGCTATGATTTTGAATCAATATTGTCTAGCTGCTGGACAAGTGATTAATTTGAACAAATCGGGCATATTTTTCAACAGGGGCTGCCCTCAAACATTGAAGGATAATATGGCCAGGGAATTGAGGGTTCCTATTATTGATAAAACCGGCAAATATCTGGGTTTTCCCTGAGACTGGGGAGAGTCGAAAAAACAAATGTTTGCATGGATCCTAGGAAGAATTAGTTCAAAATTGGAAAGCTGAAAGGAGAAGCTGCTCTCTAAAGCTGGGAAAGAAGTCTTGCTGAAAACAGTGATTCAAGCATTACCTCAATACGCTATGTCAGTATTTAAAATCCCAGTATCTATTTGCAAGACTATTGAACAGAAAATTGCCGCATTTTGGTGGAAAACTAATGAAAAGAAAGAAGGCATTCATTGGAAGAGATGGGATATATTGAAGATCAGGAAAGATTGAGGTGGTATGGGTTTTGGTGGTATGGGTTTTAGAGATCTTCTCTTTTTTAATAGAGCAATGTTAGGGAAGCAGGCATGGCGACTGGTACAACAACCATCTTCTCTTTGGGGCAAACTATTCAAGGGGTTATACTATCCCTACATGGATTTTTGGCATGCAACAAAGGGCATTCGACCTTCATGGGGATGGAGAAGCCTGCTCCTAGGGAGGGATCCTATAGCATCTAAAATCATGTGGAAAGTGGGAGATGGAACAAAAATTAAAATCAGGGAGGATAAATGGCTGCATAGAGGTATTATTGAGAGTCCAGTGCATGTAAATGAACCTTCTCTAGTCTCTGAAATTAAAGACAAAGAGCAAGGGAGATGGGATGAAATTAAAATAGCAGCACACTTTGATAAACAATTAGCTGAAGAAATTTTGACTATCCCTATAAAGCCACAAACAAAAACGGATCAACTTGTATGGACTGGTACGCAGGCAGGCAAATATATAGTGAAGAGTGCATATAACTACATCAAGGAGGACAAAGCACAATTTCAGGAGAATCAACCAACAACTTCTTTTCAACCTCCCCCCTCACTCTGGAAAGACATATGGAATCTGCATACCCCACCCAAAATAAAAAAAATAAAAAATTCGATGGAATCTCTGTAACAATGCTCTCCCAACAAAAGATAACCTGTTTAGAAGGAAAATATTACTTGACCCCATATGCCCATTATGCAATCTTGAGAGGGAAACAGTTGAACATCTATTCTTGCTGTGTCCATGGACAAAATAGATTTGGGACACTGAGCTGCACATTAAAATTTCACGTCAATGCTTGACAAGGATAGAAGAATGGTTTTGTCAACTCAAAAGAAGACAACGAACCCTCCAAACCTGCACATGGTGGCTATAACGTTGTGGAATATGTGGAAGACTCGAAATCAGGTAGTATTCTGGGGTCGAAAACTAGAGGTGTCAGCTATCATCAACTCAGCATAAGCGATCCTCAAAAGTTATCAAAGGTGGAATCAAAGGAAGGGTGGATTCAAAGATAGTGGTGATGCCGAACCTGCAAATAGAGAAACAAGCACAGAATTAAGAGAGACTAATGCAGAGCTGAGACAGGGGAACAGAGAATCGGGTGAGGAGCAACAAACTAAGACTCAAATGCAGGAACAAAGAGCAGATGATGGTCTACGAAATAGGGTACATGAGTCGAGAGAAAACATGAGATCAAGCTTGTGCGGTGAGCTGAGCCTAGGTAGGAGAGTAGTGTCGAGCACAGGAGGGGAAGACAGTAGAGCACGACGACGACAGGAGCACCCTTGGCCCAGCGCCTCTAACCCTCGACTTCTTAGTGCATCCGGGTGCGAAACAGAGGAATTAAGAAACAGAAGGCAGAACGGCGAGCTGCGAGGAACCGAAGAGGACGATCGATCCCTTCACAGATCTGAATCTAGACGAACTGCATGCTGGAGGACCCACGAAGCTGGTAGATCTGAAACTCGAGCAACCGATCCCTCTCAACTCAACAACAAATTTTGTCAAATAATTAGTGAAGTAGAAAAAGCACTGACCAGTGGGATGAACGGAGACCAGCAAACCCGAACCAGACCAGAGAAAGCTGAAAGGGACAGTAGATCCGGAAGGAAAGCAAGCGCGATGAACGGAGAGCGGCGCATTAGACTGCGAGATGAGCCGAAACGGAGCCATAGAGGGTCGGAACTGGAGGGATGCGATGGTGTAGAGGGCAGAGGAAGCAGCTCCAAAACTAGTCAAGCTGCTCATAGAAAAACCCTCGAAGTAGACAAATCTGCAGCTCGGCCAACAAAACCCTCTCAGACATGGATTCCACCGCCAAAAGGAGCCTTGAAGATCAACCTAGACAGAACATTCTTACCTGGTTCGCTGGAGAGTTCTGTTGCCTGTATATGCCGTGATTTGGAGGGGAGAATGGTGGGCGGAGAGGCTAAAGCAATCAGAGCCTCCTCCCCTTTGATGGCCGAAACCCTAGCACTTTGGGAAGCCCTCAACTTTTTCTATCCTAAAAGACACGAAGTACTTCTCTTTGGGTCAGACAGGTCACAACTTGTTAAAGCAATGACCAGTTCAAAGCAATTCAGTTGGGAAGTTCAACCTATTGTCAACAAATACAAGGAAAAAATGCAGGCCTTTTCATATGTTCAGATAGCCCATTGCTCTAGAGAGGCCAATTGTGCTGCAGATTGGGTAGCTAAAGTCCATAGGAACAATTACTTATTTTTTAATTGAGTTTTATCACCTCCACAAACTTTATGAGACATTTTGTGTAATGACACTCCTTTACCGAGCGTATTATCTTTGATTACATAATGAAATGCTTTAGCTTCTGACCAAAAACAAAAAAGAGGTTTCTTTCTTCATTTTATTTTTATGGGTGGGGGGTTTGTTGATGGCATTTTTATTGACGTTGACTTGCTTGAAAGTTTGGGAATCTGCCAAATAACAGCTTTTCGCTTTATCAAGTCGTTGTTCGAATTCGGGTGCTTTTTGTTAATTTTACAACCCATGTGCTCTTTTAAGCTATTGTGAAACTCCTCAAATATGATATGTTATACTAACTTTGCTTTTGTTTGACTTTCGGAAAGAGGAAGAATAGGTGAATTATCAAAAAAAAAGTCTTAAATCTACAGTAATTATTTCAATTCAATCATAATTTTTTTTTTATCAATTTAGTCTTAAACCTTTTGCAATTGTGCAATTCGGTCGATCTAGCTAATTTTGGCCAGCCGGCACCGGCCAACACTAATGTGGTAATTTTTAATAATATATTTTTTCTATTTTTATTTTTATTTTTTCCTTTCTTTTTCTTTTCCATTTTCCTTTTTCTCCTCTTCCTCCTCTGGCTTCCTTTCCCCGCAAAGGCCAACGAGGGTGCGCAAGGCCAAGCGAGGGCCGTGACCCTTGCCGGCCATTGCGGGGAAAAGAAGCCAAAGAGAAGGAAGAGAAAAAATAAAATAAAAAAATAAAATAAAAATTCGGAAAAAAAAAGAATATTATTAAAAAATTGCCACGTTACCGCTGGTCAGCCAAAATTAGCCAAAAAAAAAAAAAATAGCACTGAGTTGGCACAATTGCAATAATTTTTAAGACCTTATTGTTAATTTCACCGAGGAAGAACTATACACAATAATCAAATGACTCGCTTTCAACTCTCATTCTTGCATGTGCTCTGCTCTCCTTGTCTAACCCCATCTCTGGGAGAAATGAAGTATACTTTCGATAAAAAAAAATGACTTCTTCATAACTAGCAACGGTGACAGTGGAGAAGATCTGCATGCTCCTCCTTTCTATGCGTACTTGATACAACTCTTCAAGAACTTCTAATCTAATAGCGGCGACAATGCCTCAGCGAGAGCGGCAACCAAGCGTGAGAAGGAACAACAAGCTATGGACCATGCTTGATTGTGTGACGTCGTTTAGTATCTTCATTAGTATCTCACAATCAAGTGAAGATACTAAACGACATCGTTTAGCGAACCACACTAAAACAACTACCACACTAAAACAACGTCGTTTAGTATTATCTCGCATAGTCTATGTGGATGGCACGACATCATTCACCTTGTTTACGTGGATAAATTTTTCTAAAGAAATGTCACATCATTTAAAGTTCTCATCAGAAAAAGCCACCTCTGCTATTTAGCCAAAAATTCTCACTGTTGGCACTTAAATGGGGCCAATTCCCTAAACATTTTTTTATCTCAGAAAGAACCCAAACTGTATGTCCATTCCCAAATCTACCCAATGAACTTTTCTTTTGTCTTTGAAAAAACCCTAAACTTTAGGTTGAGTCCCAAATCTACACCAAATTTTGTTCTGTCTTTAAAAAATTGCCAACTTTTAATCTATTCTTAAATTTACTCTGTGATATAGTCCCAACTTAATGTGGCATTTTCACATCAATAATAAGTACACAACGGCAAGGCAACATAGAAAATTATCTTCAAAATAAAACCGTTTTATGATACAAAAATTAGACATGACTAACCACGACATTTTGACAAAGGGCTAAGGGGGGCAAATTTAGGACTAGAGTCAAAAATTAATGATTTTCTTTTTAACAAAAAAAATTGGGGTAAATTTAGAATTGAACCTAAAGTTTGGAGTTTCTTTTAGCTGAAAGAAAAGTTCGAAGCAGATTTGGGACTAAATCTAAAGTTTGAGGTTTTTTCCAAGACAGGAAAAGTTTGGGATAAATTTGGAACTAGACCTGGAGTTTGAGTTTTTTGAAGACAAAATAAAAGTTCGAGGCAGATTTGGGATTAAACCTAAAGTTTGGGGTATTTTAGGAAATTAGCTCCACTTAAATGTTCATTTTTTTTTCCGATTTTGTCGCTTAAGTATACCATTTAGAAATTTTGGCACTTATATGTTTCTCGTGTCAAGTTGTGACATTTGGGGTGTTCTTTTACCATGAATCTTGTATTTGTTAGACTTTTTGGACAAGTACATAACTCAAGATCACCTTACGAAGCAAAGCACCATACTAAATCAGTGCTTTGCGTCTCATGAATTTTCTCACCCTCGAACTAAACAAGGCTAATTAACTTTGAACAACATGAAGTCCAACATGTGTAATTTACAAGTAACTATTAACCTAAGAGATTTAAAAAAAAATGTTTAAGGAAAAATGGCTTAGTGAATTAGCTGTAGCTTAACCTGTCACACGGGTGAGTCGGGTCAAATATGGTCCAACCTAAATAGATCAATATGAACCAATTTAACTCATTTTCCATGCAATGTAAATCTAGTGACATATATCCGACTCAACTCATATTGATAAAACATTGTCAAATTCAACCTAGATTATGAAAACTCATAGCTAAACTGAGGCGAGAATATATAGTGCATGAGAGCGGGATCGAACAAGGGCAAGAGAGAATGAGAAGACGATGATTGAATCTAAGTAAGTTGTGAACTCATTTATGACCTATTTACAACACATTTTTGAATTTTTTAACACCCATATTATATTTAAACTCATTTATGATATATTTATTGTGAGATTTTGAGGGACCATAGCCAATTATTCTAAAAGTTTAAACTGTTAGACGAATGCATTGTTTAATATTTAGTTATTCTAACATTCTCCCTCACGCGTAATCTGGTCTTTTTGCCTAATATTAAGCGTGGACATATTTAATTATGGAAACAAATTAGGGTGGGAAAGATTTGAACTTAGAACCTCTAGCTCTAATACCTTGTGAGATTTCATGGGATCATAACCAACTGTTCTAAAAGTTTAAACTATTAGATGAAGGCGTAATTTAATATTTAGTTATTCTAATATAAACAAATAGAAGGCAACTCAACGAGCCACATGGAAAAAGAAGAAATCACTATTGAACTTGGAACGCGAACAAATTTGTTTCAAAGCCAAAGCAACATATCGTTAGAGACACATAGAATTGTTCTTATCTATGTTCTGCTAATGTCTTTGTAAATCTATTGATTCCAATAAGCATAAAATTTGACGCTCCAGCCATTTGCATTGGCATGTCATCCTGATCACTATATCAGTATTCCCTGATTATTTGTACTCTATTCTTTCATGCAATCGATTATACTATGTAATGCAAAAGGCTGGACATGGTGATCCATAAAGATGAAAGAGGCAACAGAAAAATGCGTACTTCAGCCAGAATCATCAAAATTTTCGTCTTGAGTTATACCTTATTATAAACTAGGAAGAAAGACGAATGGATAATCCGGTCTATGTTGGGACCCCTTAGGTAAAATGAGGTAATTAGGATGAACTTTTAAAGCAATCAAGACAATTCCGATCAAAATTAAAATAAAATAAATTGTTAACGCATCAAAAATATCTTTGATCAACTATTGGCATTCTGGTGATATTTTTTTCCTTAAATGTTCAACTGTGATTTTTGTTTAGCTATATTACCATCACATTGCTTATTTTACAGCTGCAAGGGGTTTAAAGTATAGTCTGCATCATACTTTAACACATATCATTTATTTTTATTGTAAATTCTAAACAATATCTTATTCTCTTATTTTCCCTTCATTTTCATCCATCTATTATTTTAATTAAATGAGGTTTAACAATATCATCTCATGATACACTAGAAAATGTACATAGGCGGGTTGCAAGACGAAGATAAAAACATGTCAAGTCTGGCTTTTCATTACCAAATTTAGCTAGATTGATTAGATGCCAATATAAAGTGGGAGAATAAATTTAAAAAAATCATAAACTTATTACATTTGTACCAATTTAGTTCTGAATAATTTTAATTAAGCCATATAAATTTTAAACATTTTCACGTTTTGCTAATTAATTCAATCTAGTCAATTTCGATCAAAAATCATTTCTTTCCTTTTTCTCACTTTAGTTTTTTGGAACTAAGGGTCAGCAAGGGTCGTCAAGGGTCGTCAATCGACCCTTGTTGGCACTAGGTGAGGGTCGTAACACCCTCGCTAGCCCCAAGCAAGGGTGTCGCAGCCCTCGCTAGTTTTGAGTGAGGCCGCAACACCCTCGCCCAACGCTGGTGACCCTTGCCAGCCCTAAGTTAAAAAGTACAAAAAAGAAAAGAAAGTAACATAAAGAAGGAAAATTCAAAAACATATTCAAATTTTATAAACAAATGTCTATGTCAACATAGGCTGTGCAACGACATCCATGTTAGTAAGTTCCTGCTAAAATTGGTCGAATTGACTCAATTAACGCAACATTAAAAGATTTATGACTCAATTAGTACAAGTACGATAATTTTATGCTTTTTTTGTAAGTTTCCCTATCATATTTATTTATCTTATTATTCTTGGTGAAGCAACACTTGGGTAATATATTTCCTTTATAGATTTTCAATCACGGGTAACTCTTTTTTTTTTGGTTGATTTTCTATTTGTTTACTTTATTCATTTTAATCATGCATTAGTACAATCTGTGCTAACTAAAGTAGAATTGTTGTGAGAATTTCCTCAAGACTTATCGATATCCATAGAATACCGAAACTCCTATAAAAACTTGCTGCAATTCTTCGATAATTATAAAATGATAGGAATTATTCTCCAATTACTTTATCATATCTCGAACTAATGTCAAAATTTTACAATAACAGGCCATTAATTTTGTTTTTATTTTTGTTGACATTTAATTTTCAGAAGTAAACGTTAAAATATAGCATCATTAGAGTTATCTACAATTATGCATTTAGTCAGAACAGAGTAACTAATTAGACATTTAGCATGTTTACTTATGAACTGGAAACTGTATATTATGTTGAATATATAACTTTCCTCTATAAACAATCTATGAGATTGTCGTTATTATGTTTTATAATTATTTATTTATTGCCTACATTGACATTTCCGTAAAAACCACATGTAACTATTCCAATAACCCTCTAATATCATGTATTCGTCAAATATGGGCTATCGTACCATATATAATTTTTTTCTAAATAGTCAACTAACATCGTTCATATGTGGAGATATTTCTCTATATTGTGTTCTGTAAATGGAGTCGTCATAACAGGGTTATATATTATATTGTTTGGGAAAAAGTACTGAAGAAATCCTAAACATTTAATCGTATCAATTTAGTCATAAATCTTTTCACATTTTATTAATTGAATCAATCCAACTAATTTATATTAGAAATTGCTAATGTAAACACCCAATTGATGTTAACATGAACATTTTTTGATATTTTTTATTTTATAATTTCTCTTTCCCTTTTCTTTTTGCCAGTGGTAGGCAAGAGTTGGCCTCAATTTCACCCATTTGATGCCCGGTGAAGCCAACCCTCACCTAGGCAACACCTGGCTAGATCTAGCGAGGATAGCCCTCGCCTTGGCAAGTGGGCCCTCGCTAGTGCTCACTCTCACCTAGGTGAGGCCCAGCGAGGCTGACCATCGTTGACCATGGCGAAAGTCGCTAGCTGTCACACCCCGAACCTCGAGACACGTGAACAACCCGCCATGGTCATGCAAATGCGACATTCCCAGGTAGTGTCGCCGACCCCAATTTTTTTTATTTTTAATGCGCAAGTGGAACGTACTAAGAAACCCCTTACAAAAGCATACGGGATAGGATAGCAGGAACATCAACTCAAAATCAAACAACATACTTTCATATATCATCAACAATCCAGGGCTTACATACATCAACCGGATCCAGGGCCTATACACCAAAAATGGGTCAAAGTCTAAGTGCATCAAAAGAGGGTTAGCCTACACAACAAGGATTAGCCCACCAAAAAGAAGAATGGTCCTGTAACTACTAATTGGACTCGTTCGACGATCCCACATCCTCCACGTCTGACGGCGCAGGGTCCAGAGATGATGGGTTGTCTACCCTACCATCGGGAAGGTCAGCCACACCCTCTCCTAGAAGAGCATCCATCACAGCTAGGGGAATGTCAAAACTGTCAAGCGGACCAATCCTAAAACCATTGGCCCCAAAACGGAACCAAGCCCTATACCTATGGGGCACCCTAACATCTTCAGTCTCCTGGATCCACACGGTAGCCCTGATCAGCTCATAGACCCAATGGCTCCCAAGATCAGGGGCGCTGCGCACATGCTCGATGATCTGCACTAGGAGGCCATTCTTCTCCGGGGGCTCCCGCCATTTACGGTCCTATAATATTTTTCCCCAAACCGGGATGAGACTTTGTCTCAGCAAGTTCACCCCTCCTAAACCCCTATTAGAAAGCAAATACACCCCAAAGTAGCTTAGCCACAACATCTAGAAAACTTACCTCGCCTTAGCCTTTATCTGCAGGTTAGCACAGTTTATATAATTCAACCACGTGCAATTTTAGTAACTCAACAACGAAGGCACAATCACATCATCATAACAATTCAACCACTTGGATCGTCTCAGCGATCAATCGGCTCGGCCGATTACATGTCACTCTAGCAATTCAATTACTACTACCCATCTCGACCTGATAGGAAGATTTAATAACCAGTGGCAATCACGGCCTCATCGGGCACGACCTCTAGTAGGTGGTATTTCACGGCCTCATCGGGCACGACCTCTAATAGGTGGTATTTCACGGCCTCATCGGGCACGACCTCTAGTAGGTGGTATTTTACGGTCTCATCGCTCCTCAATTTCCACATTTAGGATTTTATAAAGAATCCTCATAAATTGAAATCACAATCAATTTGCCACAACCAATCATCAATTTCAAATTCTGCAAGCACAGCAACGATTGGCACGAAATTCTGAGCAACTATGGTCAAAATAAATTTTTTGAGTTTTTTTTTTATAAATAATATTTTAATGAATTTCGGAATAAGATATATTATTTAATAATCCAACAATTTCGAAGCATTTATTTAAATCGTAAATAAACTCCTTTAAGTCACATCAAGGCTTATTTTAAAATAAACTCTCTTAGCCCTTAATTAAACACACCTTAATTTAAACAAACCTTTTAATCTAATCCACAACTAATTGAACTAATATAACCACCTAATCTCAATCAACTTAAGCTAAACCTACTTAAGGCATCATTAACTCGCTAATCGCGGATTAGTGAAGTAAACTCACCAGAATCGCTTTCCAAGGGGTCTCCGGCGAAGAGCACGACGACGCCGACGACAAACCTATACGGATCAACACCAAATGAGCACTAGAAGGGGACCAAAATGAGCCCGGAAGGAACTAGATTTTGCTGGTTTTTCCAGCACTAACCGAGCTTCAAAGGGCGGCGGACGGCGGCTGGACAGGCGGAGAGACGGCGGAGAATGACCGGCGAAGGAAGCTAGGGCTCGGGGCGGTGGCTTACGGCGATGGACGGCGGTGACGGAGCTTCGGCGACGACGAGCAGCGGACGGCTTGGAGCTGCGACAGTGCGAGACTCACGACGGAGACGAAGGCAAGCGGCTCGGCGTGGGAGGGCGTGCGGTTGCGCGCGGGCGAGCGGCGACGGTGACGCGAGCTCCGGCGAACGGCGAGCGAGGTGGCGGCGACGGTCGAGCGGCGAAGGAGCGGACGGAGGGGCGGGCGGTCGCACGGCTGGTTGCTCCTCTTCCTCTCTCTCTCCTCTTCCAAGTTCAAATGGGGAAGATGATGGGGACAAGGGGGTAGTGACATCCCACCTTTCCAAGACCTCATCCCCACCTTCCACTTGTCACCACCCTAGCCCATCTTGCCTCATCCATGACATCACTGGTGACATCATCATCCACTAACTCCAAACCTTCCATAACTTTAGTCCAATAGGTTCGATTTCATTTTCCGCCGGGGTCCAAGTTCTTGCACATCCAATTACTTCAATTTCCATCAATTCTCTTCCAATTGAGTCCAAATCAAAGTCCATAATTTAATCCAATGATCCTAATAAGGTATGTGACATGACCGGCTTCCAACTTCTAAGTTCAATCCCAATTTTTACGGTTGAATTCAATCCGGTGCGATTTCAGCTCGCCTAATCTATTGAGTAGCTTTTGGGGAAATTTTCTTGCATCCAACCCGAGGGTGATCAGTCCCCAAGTCTAACGCGGTAAAATTCCTTAATTACTTCACTCAATAAACTAGTTCCCTCGTGAGTGGCCAACTCTAAGAGACGAACTACATGCACGGATGAATTGCCAGACTCAATTGACTGAAAATAAAATTGAGAAAAATCGGGATGTCACACTAGCTATTGGCAAAAAGAGAAGGGAAATTAAAGAAAGAAAAAAATATAAACTTATAAAATAAATATTTATGTCAATACCAACCATGCCACATAGGACTGCTGACATCCACGTCAATTATTTCCAACTTAAATTAGTCAAATAAACTTAATTGTTAAAATGTGAAAATGCTTATAATTAAATTAACATAATTGAAAGATTTAGGACTAACTCAGTACAAATGTAATAGGTTTAGGATTTTTATTTTCTTGTATACTCTTCCCATATTGTTTGTTTCAATAAAGTTTTGTTTGAGTTCCAAAACAGAAAAGATAATAGTCTAAAAATTATTCTGTGTTAAATTAATATCTCGAGTTTGAATTCAGATAACAATTTGTTAAATCGAATTTGTTGATAAAGATTTCCCAAGTAGATTTCAAATTGTATGAAGAAGCCCTTCTTTTCTTGAACTCCTTATAGCTGCATAAAGGAGGAAATAAAAATAAAAAGGAGCAAAGGTTTCCTCTTTTATCTGGAGGAGCCGAATCCCTATGTAGGTTATCCATGGTGAGGACCAAAGTCAAACATTTGACTTTTGGCACACAATATTCCAGGGTTGGGTTTCTTTTTAGCTGATGGAAATAACGAAAGGAGTCTCTGCACGTAGAGCCAAGTTGGTGGGCTCAGGTCAAATTGTTGACCTTTGGGCACACACACATATAAAAGACGTGCAGCCCTACAAAAGAAAAAGTGACATGAAGCCTATAAAGAAGAAGGTACAGCACGTCCAGAGAGCACGCCGCTTGAGAGAGGAGCCACCCACGCAATCAAGAAAAGGAGAATGCGAAGCAGTACGTACATGAAAGGAAAAAATAGACGCTGAAGTTCTTGTTTTCGGCGTATGTAGAGCGTTTTGTTTTGAGCTTGAATGCGTGGTGAGCGATTGTAAACTCTGATTCTCCGATTATAGTGGATTATTTGCTACTGGCTCTCCTCGTAGATGTAGGTACCGATATTTGGACCGAACCACGTAAATTTCTAGTGTCCTTATTTATTGCACGTTGACGTAAATTGCAAGATCCTATCGTTTCCACATAATATATTCCAACAATTGGTATCAGAGCTTGGGATCAGATTTTTTTATTGTGATTTGGAGCTTTTGCTTGTCCAATTATTATCTGGAAATTTTGTTATTGCAATTATGTTTGAGATGAAATTTTAAATCGAGAAGTTTAACGGAAGGAACAACGTTATGGAGCATCAAGATACGGGCATTATTGACAACCCAAGGTTTGGTCAAGGCACTGGATGGTGAAAATGAGTTGCCAATTATAATAAAAACCTCAGAGAGAGTAGAGTTAATGGAAAGAGCAAAGAGCACAATCCTATTAAATTTGTTGAATGAGGTCTTAATAAAGATTACTAAGGAGAAGGATGCCGCAGCATTATGGGCAAAACTCCAGACACTCTATATGAAGAAAGGTTTGAACAATCACCTATACATGTTGAAGAGAATGTTTCAATTTAGATAAACTGAAGTCACGTCTATCAGAACCCATCTAGATAAATTTAATAAACTCATGATGGATCTGAAGAATGTCGGTAAGATACTTGATGATGAAGAACGGGGCATGATGTTGTTAGCCTCTTTACTAGAGTCATGGGAGCACTTCACTAATTCACTGTTGCAGGGGCGTACTACAATTACCTTAGAAAAGGTAAAATCTACCTTCAAAAGTTACGAGATGATAGTCTGGCATAAGGAGTAGCACAAGCACTGACTATTCGAGGTAAAGTACAACATCGAGGACCTAGCAGCAGCAGAAGTAAAAGGAAATTGAAATCACGCCATAGAAAGTCCAAGGGAAGCGTGAAGTGCTTTGAGTGTCATGAGGAGAGGCACATCATGAGAGATTATCCAAAGTGGAGGAATAAAGCTAATAAGAAGAATGCCACAAGCAGTGTGGCAAACGTTGCTAAGGGGAGCAATAGTGATGCAGAAGCCATTTTATGTGTGACTACTACTTCGTCAGGAGACGAATGGGTGCTGATTCGGGGTGTTCTTATCATATGACACCTCATAAGAACTGATTTACTACTTACCAAACTACAGATAGTGGTAAGGTTCTTTTTGGGAATAACGCAGTCTGTAAGGCTGTGGGGACGGGAACAATTCGGATTTAGATGCATGATGGATTGGTGTGCACATTAACAGATGTGAAGCATGTACTGAAGCTCAAGAAGAACGTTATTTCTCTGGGGACACTCGACGACATCGGATGTAGGTACACCGCTGAAGGTGGAGTATTGAAAATCTCTCGAGGTGCCATGACAATGATGAATGGGAAGAAAGTGAATACTCTCAATCATCTACTGAGAGAGATCGTGACCGGAACCACTACAGTTTCATCAAGTGAGTCAGACTCTAACTTGACTCAATTATGACATATGCATTTAGGGCACATAAGTGAGGCAGATATGACGATGCTAAGCGAAAGGGGGTTGTTGAAGGGTCAAAAGAAAGGGAAGCTGGACTTATGTGAGCACTACATCTTTGGGAAGCAGTACCGAGTTAAGTTTACTACAGCTGTTCATTCAACCAACGACCAGTTGAATATATTCACTTAGATGTCTAGGGCTCGTATTCGGTTCCTTCAAAAGGAGGTACCCGATAGATGCTAACATTTATCGACGATTATTCGAGGAATGTATGGGTATACTTTCTGAAGCACAAATATAATGTGTTCGATCGGTTCAAGAAATTTAAGGCATTGATTGAGAAGCGGTCAGATAAACAAATCAAGTGCCTAAAAACCGATAATGGCATGGAGTTCTGTAGTAAAGATTTTACCGAGTTCTATGAAAAAGAATGTATTGTGAGATACCGCATAGTACTTGGGACACCACAGCAGAATGTCGTGGTAGAACAGAAGAACAAAACTTTGCTTAAGCAAGCTCGATGCATGCTTTCGCATGCAGGACTTGCTAAGGAATTTTGGGCCGAAACAATGAACATGGCATGTTACCTGGTTAATTGATATTCATCATCTGCTATCGAGTAGGAGACTCCTGAGGAAGTATGGTCGAGGAAACCTGTTGATTACTCTGGATTATGTATATTGGGATGTGTATGCTTATACGAGTGATGGTAAGCTTAAGCCAAGGGCAAAAAAGTACATATTTATGGGTTATACACATGGGGTGAAGGGCTACCGACTGTGGTGCACTGATCCCAGATCACTCAATTTTCTAATCAGCAGAGATGCGATCTTTGACGAGACTATAATGCTTAAATAGAAGAGCTCTGATACACAACCAATAAAGAAGATAGATCATGGTGTCATTAGTGAGATGGACCTTTAGGTGGAGACTTTAGAGACCTTGAAGGTAATTGAAGTTGATACTGCAAATGAAATCGCAGTTCCTGAAATCGGTGATAGTGAACAACCGGCAAAACCGCAACATACTATAGCTATAGATAGACAAATAAGGAAAATTAAATTACCGATACGTTATGGTTATACAAATATTGCTTATGCATTGACTATAGGTAATGAGGTAGAAATAGATGAGCCTTCGTCTTACTCTGAGGCGATGGTTAATTCAGAGTCGTCGTAGTGGCTAGGGGCTATGAGTGAAGAGATGGAATTACTCCATCGAGATCAGACATGGGAGCTGGTCAAAGCATCCAAGAGCCAGAATATTATAGGAAGTAAATGGGTCTTTTGTCACGCCCCGAACCCCGAGCGCGCGCACATCCCACTGCGGTCGATCAAATATGCGACATCCCAGGATACGTCGCCGACCCATTCTTTTTATTACGCATGCGGAAGCGAAACAAATCCCCTGACAACATTTAACTTGGGATAGAAAAGCAGGCAATCAATCACAATACTAAACACTCATTTACAAACACATAGGCTTAAATACAACTCTGGGCTGTCTGCGAAATAGACCAGCTCGACAAAAGGGGAACTACCCTAAAACCAACTAGCGGGACACGATCACCGATACTTCAGTCTCCACCTTTCCAGACTTAGGGCTTCGGGTCCTCCACAACCGCCATCTAGGGACCTGAAATTTTAATCCCACAACCGGGATGAGACGATGTCTCAGCAAGTTCAACCCCCTAAACCCCTATTAGAAAGAAAATACGCCCCGAGTGGCCTAGCTACATCACACAGAAGACTTACCTTGCCTCAGTTCCTTCCTGCAGGTTAGCACAATTTCAAATCACTCAATCACAGATAGTAATATGAACTTAACAACCAGAACGCATTCTCTTTCAGATAACCAACAACCGCGGGGGTCCTGATTATAAGACTAAATCGTTATGACACGTCCCATTCCATGCCACACAATTCCGTCCCATAATCCGACACATCAACAACACCCAACATGCATTTCAATTGTTAATCACTGCCACACAAGGGCATAGCCTACTCGCAGTTCGGCTATCTACTGACACTAATGCCAGGCATCGCCTCCCCCCATGGAGCGTGGCTTCGTCAGTACGTCGACGGCATTCCCTTGGAGCATCGTCTCCCCCCCTTGGAGCACGGCTTCGTCGCTACGTCGACGGCATTCCCGAAGGAGCATGGGCCCAGAATCTACTGCGACCCGCATCCACCGCGTGGGCATCCCATATAGGGGCAAGTCCGGCTCAACAGCCCAGGACGCTTCCTCATAGTTATCACACAACCAAAGCATACTCGGCCCCAGGACACTTTGTATTTCAATCAATGCTTTCACTTAAAATAGTGATCCCGGCCATTTTTCTCCATATTAAAAATATTCCATAAATTACTCACGTGTGTGGGGACACGCTAATTTCGAATCAAAAAGCCAATATCTCACTTTTTCAAACCCCACTATTTAATATAATCATTAAAATCCAATTTTTGCATCAAAACCCGACGTTTGGGTTTTTATGAATAAAATCCTTATTTATCACAATCAACAGTCAATTTGCCACAATCAATCATCAAATTCAAATTCTAAATACACAACAGTGATCGGCACGAAATTCTGAGAGTATAAGGTCCCGATGAAATTTTCGAATTTTAATAAATAATTAAATTAATTCCAAAAATTAATTAAATAATAATATTCACATTTTTCGCAATCCACATTCAATTTATATTATCCGACCATCAATTTCAAAATCCGAACACACAGCAGCGATCGGCACGAAATTCTGAGCAACCGGGGTCAAAAATAATTTTTCCGTTTTTTTTTATATAATAATATTTTAGTAATTTCGGAATTAATATAATATTATAAATTTCCAGAATTTCGAAATCTTTAAATAATTCAAAAATAAAACCCTATTATGTCACATCAAGGCTTTATTTTAAAAATAAACACACTTAACTTTAAACTAACCACACTTTAACTTAATTAAACATCCTAATCTAATCATCAATCAAATAAACTAATCTAACCACCTAAACTTGCTTAACTTAGACTAAGCACACTTAGGGCATAATTAACTGTCTAATCAAGATTTAGTGAGCTAAACTCACCGGATTAACGAGCCGAGCGAGCCAAAACGACGGGGACGACGCGAGGATCGACTTTCCTCAAAGCGGGCCAAGCATCCGAGCTCGGGAAGGCGGCCAAAACGGGCCAAACGTCCGCTGCATACCCATTTTTCTTGGTTGCTGTCCATGGCGGTTTGAGGCCGAGAATGGGCGGATCCGGCGCCGGTTGAGGCGGCCAAGGGCGGCGGAGGCAAGGCGAAGCTCCAGCGGGCTAAGGCGGAGGTCGACGGCGGCGGAGGGAGCTCCGGCGAAGGCCCGAGCTGCTGGAATGCGGGCTGGTGCGGACGAGGGCGATGGCGAACGAGGGAAGAGCAGCGGCGCGCGCGCGCGGCGCGGGACGGACACACGGCGGCGGCGGCGACGACGGCGTGCGAGCGGGTGGCCGGCCATGGCTGCTCCTTCTTCTTCTCTGCAAATTTTTCTGGTCCTTCGCACAAAGAAGATGGAGGAGAGAGGCAACGGGAGAGAGGAAGAAGAGAGGGAGGAGAGAGAAGATAGGGGCTTTTTCTTTTCTTTTTCTCTTTCTTTAATCCACAAAAATGGCCCACCACCATGACATCATCCATGATGTCATACTCCACTCACTCAAAACTCCCACAACATTATTCCAATGGGTTCACTTCCATTTTCCGCCGGGGTCCAATTTTTGTGCGTCCCATTTCTCCAATTCCATCAATTCTCTTCCAATTGAATCAAATTGAAGTCCGTAAAATAAATTCAATGTCACCACACTTCAATTCACATCTTCACTTGTCTATAAAATCAACTTGAGTCCCAAAAGTACGACCAAAAGCGGGCCTACTAATTTCTCGAGTCAAATTAACCATTTTCTGATTTAATTTGCCAAAGAACTCTGATTGCATGAAAAAATCTTCCAGAGATGATTCGATGATCCTGAAATGATTTGTGACACACCCAGACTTTCAATTTCTGAATTCGATCTCAATTCCACGGTTAATTTCACTTTGGCACGATACTAGCGCGGCCCAACCTACCGGGTAGCCTTTAGAAATTTTCACGCATTTGACCTGTGGTCGATTATCTCAAGCCACAATGTACATCTTTGAAACATTGGCGACTTTCGGTTGTTGGGTAAATCTCAAGGTTTCAAATACGAACACAGGGTACCCAATCGATAGAAAAGTCGGTTCAGTGTCGATCGACAAGGATTATGTGCTTCGGTGGAATCACCCACACTCGATCACATGCCTCTGTCGAGTCGACCTATCTCCGGTCTCTAATCGACTTTTATTTGTGCCGTAATGACCCTTGCAGATTAGCTCGGTCGAAAGGTCGCTTCCTGGCCAAATTCTCGAGTCTAATGCATTAGAAACTCTTAACAGCTTCACCCGATAGACTGGTTTTCACATGAGTGGCCGACTCAAGGAAAAGAACTATATGCGTGCCAACGAAATGCCCGTCTTAATTTATTGAAAATAGAACCGGAAAATCGGGATGTCACATCTTTAAACGAAAAGATGGCATTCCCGATGTCGAGGCAACGAGGTATAAGACAAGACTTGTGGTGAAGGGATATACACGGCATGAGGGCATTGACTACAATGAGTTGTTATCTCCTGTGGTAAGACATACTTCTATTTGTGTTTTACTTGTCTTAGTTACTTCGCAGGATCTTGAGTTAGAGCAGTTAGATGTGAAAACTGTGTTTCTTCATGGTGAGTTGGAGGAGTAGATTTACATGAGGTAGCTAGAGGAATTTGCTATTCAAAGTAAGGAAGATCATGTTTGCTTGTTGAAGAAATCTTTGTATGAGCTAAAACAGTTTTATAGGCAGTGGTATAAACGTTTTATAGTCAAAACTACTCAAAAAGTCAAATGGATAGCTGTGTTTACTTTAGGAGATTGGATAATGTTTCTTTGATTTATCTACTCTTATATATTGATGATATGCTAATAGCAGCTAAGAATATGTCTAATATTGATATGCTGACAAGGTGATTAAATGTTGAATTTGAGATGAAAGATTTAGATGCTACAAAGAAAATATTGGGTATGGAGATTTTGCGTAACAGAACTACAAGAGTTTTACGTCTATCTCAGAATAAATATATTGACAAATCGTGACACGTTTTAATAAGCAGTCAACAAAATCTATAAGTACATCTTTAGCGAAACACTTTAAACTTTCAAATAAATTATCACCACAAACTGAGGAGGAGGAGGAGTATATGTCCCATGTTCCTTATTCTAGTGTCATGGGTAGTATTATGTATGTTATGATGTGCACTAGGCCTAATATTTCACAAACTGTGAACATGGCTAGTCACTATATGAAATGTCCTAGTAAAACTCATTATTAAGTTATGAAATGGATGATCAAATATTTGAAGGGGATAACAGACGTGGTTGTAGTCTACTATAAGACAACAATGGCAATGAGACCATTGGTTTGTGGATTCGGATCACGCCGGTGACTTGAATGATCACAGATCTTTAGCATAGTAATGCAGTTAGTTGGAAAACGTCCTTACAAGATCACATTGCCTTGTCTTCGACTGAGGCAGAGTACATGGCACTAACCTTTGTAGCGAAGGAGGCAATATGATTACAAAATTTGCTCTCGAACTTTGGGTTAGAACAGAAAAGGGTGGATATACACTGTAATTACCAATGTGCGATATATTTGGCATATAATCCAGTTTATCATGAGTAAACGAAGCATATCAATATTAGGTACCACTTCATCCGAGATGTCTTAGCTAAGGATAATATTATTATCAAAAAGATTGCTACAGCAAATAACCCGGCAGACATGATGACTAAGTCTGTTCCTTTGGCGAAACTCCAGCTCTGCTCAAGCTCTATTGGCATCTGTGGGGAGTGAGTGCCTATCGGAGCGTCGGGAGAGCAGTATGGATGATTAGCACTATAACTTAACTTCAAATATCGAGTCAAGGCGGAAAATTGTTAAATTAATGTCTCGAGTTTGAATTCGGATAGCAATTTGTTAAATCGAATTTGTTGATAAAGATCTACCAAGTATATTTCAAATTGAATGAAAAAGCCCTTCTTTTATTGAACTCTTTATAGCTGCATAAAGGAGGAAATAAAAATAAAAAGGAGCAAAGGTTTCCTCATTTATCTAGAGGAGCTTAATCCTTTCCAGGTTATCCATGGTGGGGACCAAAGTCAAATATTTGACTTTGGGAACAAAATATTCCAAGGCTGGGTTTCTTTTTAGCCGATGGAAATAAATAAAAATAAAAATAAAAAGTCTCTACACGTAGAGCTAAAAGTTGGTGGGCCCAGGTCAAATTGTTGACCTTTGGGCACACACACATATAAAAGACGTGCAGCCCTACAAGAGAAAAAGTGACGTGAAGCCTACGAAGAAGAAGGTGCAGCACGTCCAAAGAGCACACTGGTTGAGAGAGGAGCCACCCACGCGATCAAGAAAAGGAGAATGCGAAGTAGTACGTATGTGAAAGGAAAAAATAGACGCTAGAGTTCTTGTTTTCGGTGTACGTAGAGTGTTTTGTTTTGAGCTTAAACACGTGGTGATTTTGTAACATGAGTTTATGTCTAAATGAGATATTTATTTATAAACACTTTGAGTTTGGGGTTAAATTTAGGTGTAGAAAATACTCGAGCGTGTGAGCGATTGTAAACTCCGATTCTCTTATTATAGTAGATTATTTGCTGCTGGCTCTCCCCGTAAACGTAGATATTAATATTTGAACCGAACCACGTAAATTTCTAGTATCCTTATTATTTCTCGTGTATTTCTCTAGAGTTTGCGCGTTGATGTAAATTACAAGATCCGGTCATTTCCGCATAATATATTCCAACATTCTGCTGACCAAATGTCTCTCATGGCAATACACAATGTCTCAACTAGACCTGAATATGAGATAAACACAGCCAATGTTTTATTGTTTTTTCTATGATTTTCAATCTACCATGAGAAAGGTGTTATGCCATGAGTAGGTTTCACGACAAAAGAAGATATTTCGCTTTTCAAACCAATGGTGCATCGATTATTTGTTAGACATTTCCTAAAAATGATTATCTATATCATTTAGAATTATTAGTTAACGGAAAATATTTACAGTGTTAACAATAATTAATATATGAATATTCCATGAAGGTATTTTGTTCTGATTCATTTTTGCTAGAGAAAACAAGTAATCATTCTAAGAAAAAAAATTTGGAATTTTATATCTTTTGCAAATCAAACCGACCACAAAATTCATTTAATTGTACAATTATCCTATCTTTAAGAAACAATGGGGCAGAAAGGCTAAAGGGGACTACAAATAATCCAGAATATCTTATACGATATACATGTTTTATCTACACGACGCGGTAGGCATCAACTACATGAAAGCGACAAAGAAACGTCTCCAATTTGACCCCGAGACTATGGTTATTTCCAAGAAGGCGGATCAATGACATCGAAGCGACCTTTTTTAGGGGGCCGTTGGAAAAAAAAAAAAAAAACGCCTTCCTAGAACGTTAAAAAAGAAGCGCCCAAAAAAACTCCTGAAGAACGTCTCCAATGTAGCCCCGAAGAGTGCGGCTCTGTCTTCCTTCCACGAAGGTGGATGGAAGATTCAAAGGGATTGACAGTTTCCGACACATGAAAGCGACCTTTTTCAAAGTGACGAAAAAACGCCTCCAATGTCAAAAAAAACGCCTAAAAAGGCCTAATGAACGTCCCAAACGTGTTGGACAAAAAAAAAATAATAAACGTCCCAAATGTGGTCCAGGAGGGCGGCTCTTCCAAGAAAGTGCTTGCACGACTCTTCCGGGAAGGCACCTCGAATGACGATTGCTCGGCTTGTCCTTTAGAAGAGAAGACGCCTATAAATAGAGGTTACTCTGCTCATATTTTCTTCTCCATTTTCCTCGACCATGGCCTCTCTCTCTCTCTCTCTCTCTCTCTCTCTCTCGCAGCCCGCCCTTCTTTTACTCTCCCTCTATCTGTCTCGTAATTCCATGGTTGAATTAACTTCTTGCGATATTTCATTTGGGGGACTATCAGCAAGCTTTTACAAGGTGAGACTCCTTTAGTTTAGTGCGAATTTAGAGCTTGCTTTTCTGTTATTTTTCGTAGATTTTCCTGCGCTCTCCATGTTAACTGGTAGTCGTATATTGTCATGCCTAGTTTCCCTTGATTTGTTTCACACAAGGAACGAATACGAAACTTTACATCATCCTGTGTTGTGTCGTTTGTCTGTCCTGTCTTTCGTAGATGTGTTAATTCTTGAGCAAATTACCATACGCTACAATGCATCGTTATTTCTTTCACTGGCCAAAAGAAATGCTTCGTTCCCCTGGACTTCCCAATACAGAGCAACCCTGTTAATGGGTGAAAGGCCTTCACATCATCGCGTAATAGCGACATTAGAGGAAATGGGGGGTTCACTGATTCTATTCCGAGGACACATCTTCCTACTAGCAGTAGCAGCCAATGCAATTCCTTGGACTTGCTAGCGACATATTTTACTGAAATAGATTCGAACAGCTCAAAAAGATTTCTAATGTTCGAAAACAGAGGAACACAACCCGTCCTGGTTGAAAGACCAGACACACCTTGTGGTACCAACTTTGCATCTACGGGGCTTAATTTTGTCTATTGTGCAACTTTTGCCCTATCAACATTAGGAAATGACACGAATAATCCCTAAACTTTGACCAACATGCACTATCATCCTTCGATTTTTGTTTCATTTGATGTAGTTCTTAAACTATCCTTAAATGCTTAATTTAGTGTCTAAATTTTTAATTTGTTCAATTTAATTTATCAATTTTCTAGAAAAGTTCATTTAGTAATTCAATATTATTAATAAGTTTTCATAATTGCACTATTACCCAGATTTCAGAATATCATTTTATTTGAGTTTTACCTAAATCAAGAAAAATATGTGCTATCTTTCTATTACATTTTTAGTTTTTCTAAATATTACAATGGTTTCATTCAAGTAAAATTTAGCTTATGATCTCTATAGTAATAGAAGTAGACTTTCATTTAGAGTTGTATCTAGTTGATACTCTTGCCATTTAATGTTTAAGTATTTTCATAAAAAATTTTAGAAATGATATATATTTACAGATATTCATAAGGAACATGATTTAGATTGATATAAATACGATTATAGATAAGTTAATATTGTTTCTAGGTATCCTAATGAAAATACTTAGACATTAAATAGTAGGAATATCAACTTGATACAACTCTAAATGAGTTTCTACTTTTACAATAATAAAGATCATAAACTAAATTTACGTAAGTGGAACTATCATAATAGGTAATAAAAACATTTTCTACTTTTACAATAATAAAGATCATAAACTAAATTTACTTAAGTGAAACTATCATAATAGGTAATAAAACCATATGTTTTATTGATTTCCATCAATGACTGAAATGAAAAGATATTATAAAATATGGGCAACAATACAATCACGAAAACTTGTGAATAATATCGAATGATTGAGGACTCTATCATGAAAAAATGAGGTACTAGATAGAACATGTTAGTTTCAAGACCATATTGACCATTTAGAAATAGTTCAAATAACACATTAAACTAATTAAATGTTCAAGGATGATATTACACATTGAGCTAAATTTAGTGGCTATATGCATCAATACCTAGTCAATTTTAATACCCAATACACTGAACCAAACAAAAGATGCCCAATCACATGTTGACAGCATATGCTAAACAGTATCTTACTTGCCAAAAAGACAACAGCTAGCCTTCTGCTTTATTATCGTTCAGCACCAAAAAGAAATTGGTGTGGTTATGGCACAACAAAATTTATTCCTCCTTGAAGACTATCGCATGTTGGGTCAGGCCCAAGTTTCGATTTGCTCCTCCAGGGTCCTTTAAGCGTGTTGGTGGAGGTAGCTCATGGGCTTGGAATCTCTCCACGAGGGAAGAACATATCCTTGGGACGTACCGACTCTTGCCATTTGCTTCTTTGCCTCAAATCATAGCAGCGTCAAAAGTGAATTAAGTCGTCGCTTTGAATCCCCGCAGCTTTTCCTCTAACAAAATTCCACCCAGACAACCCACTTCATGGGCTGTATGCTTCTTTTCTTCCTCTAGAATCCTTCCAATTTCATTCTTGTCTTGTCCCTCAAATACTAATTGACAATTCACAGTTCAGAAATTCTGAAATACTCAATTATCGGATAAAAGTTATAATGTGAATGCTGAAAGCTAAAGGAGTTTGGTACCTGGAATGCTAACGGACAACGTCTTACCCCTAAAGCTTTCAGCAGTCTTACAACGGATGTCAACAAAATACTGGGAGTCCACAAACATGCCATCGGTCTTGTTTTAAAGGTCGGCAACATCAGAAATATATTCTCGAGAATATGAGAAAATGAGTCTGGAGGTATTGACTTATCAGCTTTGTGCTTGGTTAGCTAATCTTTGAATACGACCAAGCTTGATTGGCAGAATCAACTTGAAACAAGATGAAGATCCTCAATTGCAGAAAATGAGAGAAGGTATAAGAAATTGGGGACAAGTAGATTTAACTATCCACGTGGACAGGTCTTATTCGTGGTCGGCCATATACTCCTAATGATTCAAAGTAGAAAAAGCAGGGAGCTCACGCCACCAGATTCCCAATTTATCCCAGGGCACTAGAATTTGTTGGGATTTGACAAAATACTTCTAGTTGATTTACGTGAAAAATGATGTGGACAAGTGAAAAGTGAGCATCAAAAATTAGGTGGAGCAACGGGATTGTATTGTCGATGGTAAGAATGTCATATGGGTGATTGTTGATCGGTTGAGTAAAATGGTTCTTTTTTAAGTTTTGTATGGTTAAAAATGAAAAGGTGGTGATGATGAAAAAGGACCAACCAACCCAATGTTTATTACACAATTAAAAGAGAAGGTCAAGTTAGTTCGAGAGCATCTAATAATAGCACAGAGTTGTGAGAAAAGTTGTGCAAACCTTAAAAGGCATAAATTGCAATTTAATGTGTGGATCAATTGTACATGGAAGTTTCTCCTATGAAGGTGTACTAACCTGGTCCAACAAGGGGAAGGAGTAAGTGTTGGGGTCAGAGGTCTTGGACAAGAAGTAGATGTTGGCAGGTTTCTAGGATGGCAAAGTAGGCAGGAACAAATCGAATTATGCAAGAATAGGGGAAGAGCATGCATATATATAAAAATTGAAATTATCTTGCAAGAGGCATCTTTTGACGTAACAATAACGTTTGGTATTGAAACTACAATATTAAGCATGCTCAAGTGTGAGCATTACCAAGAATGGTGATCTTTTGGGATGGTGCTTATCTGTATGC
Organism: Eucalyptus camaldulensis; assembly: GCA_019915185.1. NCBI lineage: Eukaryota > Viridiplantae > Streptophyta > Magnoliopsida > Myrtales > Myrtaceae > Eucalyptus > Eucalyptus camaldulensis. The sequence goes on from JAHSVA010000006.1 coordinate 10,341,913, forward strand.
CAAAAGACAAAACCATAAAGCTAGGTATGAGATGAGCCAAAGAGGAAAAGATCTCGAATGAGTTAATCCAATGTGTCACAATATGGAAGAGCAAGATCCCCTCCAGAAGGAGTGTGATTCGCAGATACATCATACACAAGCTAATGTGCTTGTAACGATCCATCTAATGAGGGCAAGTAGTAATTGTTAAAGCCATTGGGTCTAATCAAAAAGTGGCTCTTGGCAAGCTTCCAAGATAACAAAGAGGGTAGGAATGAACTAAATTGAGCAACAAGTCGGGGCAAAGCATTCTTAGCATATATATGTGAAATTGAAATTGACTTACAAGAGATGCCTATTGAGTAAAGACGATAATTGGCATTGAAACTATAATGTTAAGCATGTTTAGATGAAAGTGCTACCAGGATGGATGACCTTCTAGAAAAGTGCATACCTGTACGGCAAGGACGAAATTGAGGCTTGATATAAGTCGAGCCAAAACGGACAATACTTTGAGTGAGTTAATTCAAGGATGTCACAAAAACAAATTATGAGATTGAGCATACGCAACAAGTCTAAGGTATGTGAGATCATTCTTGATTTTACATAAGATTGGCAATGTTGCTTATAAATTTGTTTTACCACTAGCTCTATCGACATACATGACACATATTGTGTTTTATGTATCTTTATTATAGACAAATGTGCCAGCTCCTAAACATGTGCCGAATTTTATACCTTTCAGGTTAAAGGATAACTTACCTTATGAGGAGCAATCTATTCCCATAGTCAATAGAAATGATCCAATGTTGTGACCCCAAACTATCCCTATGTGAAGTCCATTGGCAAAGCCACACTCAAAGATGTTAATTGGGAGCTCGAGGAGGAGGTAGACACAAATAAATTTGTTTGAAAGTTGAGGTAAGGCACAAAAATATTTTTCTTGCACCAACGAATTCTATTGGATACATTAAATGTTGATCAACATTGTTTTGATTGCTTTGGAAATTCATTGGAATTACCTTATTTTTTGCTTCAATGAATCCAAATGTTTAGCAATTTATCTGATTTTCCTTGGAGAAGCATAGAGGTGTCAAAATGGGTCACTTATTTTTTGACAAAAGGTAGTTAATGGGTTTAATAACTAAAGATTCTTATTTAAATTTTCTTTTCTTTTTTATTTTTTCTTTCCTTTTTTTTTTCTTCTTTTTTTTTTTTTACTTTCTTCTTCCTTCGGTCGTCAGCACGGCGATGGCTGGCGACCGGCTGGGCGAGCCTCAAGCTCGTCGGCTTCGGGCGAGCTCGAGCTCGCCCGATCTGGCGAGACACAAACTCACCGATGTTGGGCAAGGCTCGAGCCTCGCCAGATCTCTCGCCCAACGCTGGCGAGCCTCAAGCTCGCCAGATCGGGCGAGGCGAAGGCCTTGCCAGATTGGGCGAGGCAGAGGCCTCGCCGACATCCGGTGAGGCTCGAGCCTTGCCGATCTGGCTAGAACTCAAGGCTCATTGGAGTCGAGCAAGCCTTGAGCTCGCCGAATCTGGCAAGGCGGAGGCCTCGCCAACGTCCGCCGAGGCCCAAGTGTCACCGATCGAGCGAGACTCAAACTCACTGGCGTTGGGCGAGGCTCTAACCTTGCCAGATCCGACGAGGGACAAGCTCGAGCTTGCCGGCGCCAACGAGCTAGGCGAGCCAACTCGATTATGGCCAGTCGCCGGCTATCATCGTGGCTGGCGACCAACCAAAGAAGAGGAAGAAGAAAAAAGAAAATTAAAATTAAAAATTATATTCTTAAAAAATAAAAATAAAAAATAATTAAAATTTTCATTTTTAAAAATAAAAATAATTAAAATTCGATTTTTTAAAATAATTATTTTAAAAATTATAAAAATTATCCATTAAATTTGTATTGTATAAAACCATGTCAGTAATACCATTTTTAAAATATATATATGATTTTTTAGATTTCATTAAATGAGTCGGGTATGGGTTAGATATGGATCGGGTCAAGTATAGGTCAAAAGATTTGCACTACAATAAATTGGTCATAAATGGGTTAAATGGGTCGATTTGGGTCGGACCATTTATGACCCGACCCAAACCCGACCCAATCCACTCGTTTAACGGGTTTAGAGAAGCAACACTCGTGGTGAAAAATAAAAGACATGAAGATTGAGTTATCATTACCAAATGTAGGTAGGTCGATTAGATGTCAATATAAGATGAATTTATCACATCTTGTTCGGTAAAGCAAAAGCTAGGCCGTATTTTCCTTTGATAAATTTTGAAAGGTAATTTTTTTTTGTTGATTTTCTATTCATTTTCATTAGTTCATTTTATTCATTTATTGTCAGGATTTCTTCTAAACTTATCGAAATGCATATAATATTAAAACTCCTTCAAAAGTTACTGTAATTCTTAATTCAAAATTTATTCTCGTCAAATATAAAGTGATAGAAATCATCTTGATCAATTGGAGCGATAGAAATTATCTTTGATTATGATTTATTTTTATTTTTGTCAGTCATATTCTACTCCTACTCTAACTCTCACTCTCAAACTTTTGCCCTATCACCTTGCAAGGCGTGAGAGTCGAAAACCACACCTGAAACTAAATCGTCCCCACCCCCAACCCTCTTGAGAATATGAGGATTCGAACCCCTCACCTCCCCATTTCCATGTTTTGATTATGTATTAAATGATATTCGGATAATTTAAAATTTTAAATAAACTACCCTTAATTTTGTTTTACTTTTTTGTTGATATGTAACTTCCATATATAAATTTTTTTTTAATATTAGCATTGGAGTTATCTATTACAAATTTAGTCACATTAAGAAGTAATACATGAAATTGTCATTTTTATTTCCTTTTTTATTTATGTTTTAATAGTGATTTATTTGTGGAAAAACGTATGACCATTATTATACTCCTCTAGTATCATTTATTTTTCCAATTCAACACACACACATAGTCATGGGCACACTTCCAAGTCTTTTAGCTATTTTCCGATTAGGCAAACCCTCTCCTCAAGCCCCCGCATGCCAACAACCAACCTAGGAGTCTAGGAGCTCCGTTGATGACCGCCCCACTTACTAGGGCCCTGTTTGTTTGTATTTCTTTTTTCTATTATGAACAAAAATCATGTTTTTCTGTTCCAAGGAACAAAAAAAAAAAAACAGAAACGCGTTTGTTTGCATTTTTGTTCCAAATCTATTTTTTTGTTCCCAGGAACACATTTGAAACAGAAACAAGAAACAAAAAAAAAACAAAAAAAAAACTTGTTTCTTATTTCCAAAATGATTTTTAAGAACAAATTTTCTTTCTATTTTTTCTTCTCTTTCTTTTCTTCTTCTTTTTTCTTTGGCTGGTCGCCAGCCTCAGCCATGGCTGGCGATCGGCCGTTGAGGGCCGACGACCTCACCGGAGCATTGCCAGCCCCCAGCGAGGCCGAGCGTCACTAGCCCCTGGCAAGGCTCGGCCTCACCTTGGCTGGGCGAGCCCGGCCTCGCCAGATCTAGGCGAGCTCAAGTTTGCCCAGCCAAGGCGAGGCTGACCTCGCGCCGGTCGGCGAGGCCGAGCCTCACCAATGGTTGGGCGAGCTCGGCCTTGCTGGATCTGGGAGAGCTCGAGCTCACCCAGCCAAGGCGAGGCCGTCGGCCCTCGTTGGCTGGTCGCCGGCCATGGCCAAGGCCAAGGCCGGTGATCGGCCAAAAGGAAGAAAAAAGAAAATAGGAAAAATAAGAAAGAAAATAGTAAAAAAAATATTAAAAAATTAAAAGAAACAAAAAAATTATACAAGTTTATCAAACGTCTTTCTGTTCTTTTTCTATTTTTGGAACAAATTTACCAAACGCGTTCTTCTGTTCAAAAATTGTTTCCTGGAACAGAAATAGTTTTTTCTATTTCTGTTCCCTAGAACAATTTTTAAACAGAAACGTTACCAAATGCACCCTAAGTTTTATTAGTAGGACTGAGTTTCTTATTTTAATATATCGGTGCTGTTAACACATAAATTTTACCATTTTATTTAGAACTTAATCGCGTACAAAATTAGGAATTAATCGCAAAAAAAAAAAAATGAGAGGAAAGTAAGTAAAGAGTAAAATAAATAACTTTAATTAAAAGGCATCGTGTATGTTTTCTTAAAAATCTGTTATGGGTAGACATTATGAGCATTTGCATAACTATGGGTAGACATTATGAGCATTTGCATAACTATCACTAATTATTAAATTTAATTATTAAAAAAAAATGCACACGAGAGAGGCCAGGTCGAGCTGAAACCGACCTCAGCCCGACCTGCCCCTCCTTCCTTCCCCGCATGGCCCAGCCCATTTTTCTTTTCCCCCTTTCTCCTTTTCGCGCGACCAGGCCTGGCCCAGCCTTCCCTTCCCTTCGGCCCAGCCCATCCGAGCTTGTCTTCTTCCTCCAAACCAGCTTCGCGCGCGACCTGCAGAAAGGAGGGAGAGGACAGCATCAACAGGAGAGCAGAGGATCGCGAGAAGCTTATGCTGATGATTCAAAGATATGTATTTTTTTTCTTCTTTTTTTTGGCGGTATAAGGCTTCTAAAGTCCGTGGGATATATTTCAAGTCAAGTTTGATTCTCCCCAAGTTCTTGGTTGCCTTTTGTTTTGTGTTTTGGTATATTCTATGAAGGCTCTTTGCAGTGGTGGCGTGGCCATGAGGGTGAGTTTTAAACGAATGATGATGGGGATTGTTGTTGAAGGGCAGTGGTCCGATAACTTGTGGTATCTTGTGTTGGGGATCTAGGGTCTGATGATGGGTGGGCGTCGGTGAGGTTTGGCGGAGTCTTGGCCGTGGGCGTGGGAGTGGGAGAGAAGCTATTGTTCAGGGATGGGATGAGTCCAACTTGGACTCAAGACGTGGGGGCCTTGTGTTTGGTTCGGGCTGAATTTTGTTGTTGGGCTTAGGTTAGTTTATTGGGTTTAAGGTTATTTTCATGTCTAAAAAGGAGTTTGTGGATAGGTCAAGTAAGTGGGCTAATTTTGGAGCTGGGCTTATTCGGACGTGCTGGAAGTTGTTTTAAATTGATCTTATTGTAAGTGGGCTTAAGTGTTTTCTTTTTACAAATTTAGGCTTGATCGTGGCCCTTTTTCGAATGGGTTAAGTCATTGAGCCCACTTCTTCAATTAGGCTTTTAGTGTTCATGACCCAAACCCATGAGTCCTTACCTGACCCACATTTGAATCGGGCTGAGGGCCCGGCCCGAGTTACTATTTTCGGAATAAAAAGTTGCAAAAAATATATATATTTTAAAAATTTTCAATTTTTTTATTTTTTATAAAATAAAAAAATACTAAAAATACTAAAAAGTTAGTTTTTGATTAGTTTTCTCTTAAAGTGTGGGAAAATCATCGACAAAAATAGGGCACAAAATTGAACAAAATCTTAGAGCCTTGCAATAGGGTTCTAATATTTCCCTTTTTGAGACAAATTATCAAAAAATTGATGGCGCACTTTCAATATATCAATTGTGATTTCCCTTTAACCCAATTAGGAACGTCATTTTTCTTATTTTTTTAATGTTAGATTATTGCTTTTCCTTGTAATTTATTTAATACTTTCTTAGTTACCGATTATTACTTTAATGATTGCGTACCCACATGATCATATCATATGTTAGTAGATAAATTTAAAAATCAATCCAAATTATATGATTGTTAAAATGAATAAGATTAGGTACCAAAAAATGGTATTAATTAGTTAGTTAGTGTAATTAAGTCCTCGACGCCGATTTCTTTAGTTGTGTAGGAAGCGAGGTACACTTATATACCTCACTTGATCCCTAGCCGACCCAAATAGGTTAGTAGCAACTCCTTATTTTGAAATTTTTAAAAATACATAAATGCCGTGCGAGGTATGGGTTTAGAAGAGCCATTGCCTAATCATGAACCTTAGATCCATCATTTAAGCGATGCCTCTTAAACCTATTCCCTTCTTGAGGATAGATCACGAAAGATGTCTGTACGCTTTAACCCCTAATTTGGGAGAAAGCTTTTTTTTTTTTCTCTTTTCTCAAGATATATTTCTGAATCTTAGTAATTTAAGGATATATTAACGTCTAAACCTTTAATATCCTCACACATCATTCCCTCCCCCCTCCCCCCTGCGCTTTTTTCCTGGGAGGCAAACCATCTCGTAAAGCCTCCTCTCCATCCCCTCTCAAAGAGCTGCACTTGCTCCCCAGTCTATTAGCTAATTTCCCAGAAGGCAAACCATCTTGTCAAGCCTCATCTTGTCAAGTCCCCCTCTCACTCCCCTCTCAAAAAGTCGTGCCCGTGCTCCGAAGTCTTCTAGCTATTTTCCTAGAAGGCAACCCGAAGATTCGTGGTAAGTTTGCTTTATTTTAACTATATCTAATCTATCTTGAGAAGCATATCATGCAATGTTTCCTTTTTGACTTGACAAATAGTGGGGTTGAAATCTAAATAAAATAAAATAAAAAGAAGAGTTATATGGGAAAAGTGGGCACGTACGGAATAGGAAAAGAAAACAGAAGAAAAAAGACAAAAGACACAGAAGAGAAAGAAGGAAAGAAAAGTTTCTTGCATTTACACCACGAAGACCTCACCAAACCGAATTAATTTCATTTTGTAGCACTTGCTAAGAATTCAAGTCATTTGTTGTTAGAGCATAAACCTAGAGCTATGTTAAATTTTAATTGTGAGATTCGATTTAATAGTTGTTAAGTTGTGCAATTATATGAAAACAAGATATTGGGGCGCTATGAAGCCGTGAGTTTTAATGAGAGTGAAATTTTAAAGTTACGCATGTAAGCTCCTTTTAGCAAACAGCTTTAAATATTTGCTTTAGGCAAACATTTTGTTAGCATGTAGGACTCATTTTATCAACAATTAATCTTAGCTTAGTCAATCCATAATTAAGGTAACGTTTTACTTGATTTTGATATTGTTTCTCACTTATTTGATAGTACTGGGAGTGCATTGGCTCGAGTGAGCATTGTTGTTGAGTTTTAGGCTTTCCCAAGGGAGTGGTGATTATCTATGTTTCAAATTTGTAAGCTCATTTTCTGAAAGTGCAAAATAGTATTTTTATTGTATAAAATCTATATCGGGCATTTATTACTCTTTGATTATTTATTAATGGCTTTAGAAATGTGTGATGAAAGATGTTGTGAAAGTTTATACCTATATTTTGTTTTGTGAATCTGGTTTACGAAATAGATTCTTTCCCGATCTGATGAATGTTTTATGAAATATGTTTTTGGCAAATAAGTTGAGTTGCAAAATGTTATCTATTTTGGATGATGATGTTTTGATGCTCATTATCATTGTAAACCCAATTAGGAGTTATGGGTATGCATGCTAGTTTTCGGATATTTTTTAGAGCCGAACCACCGCCTACTAATAGTAGAGACCTTGTTAAGGGGAATCTTAGTCACCTTGTCACTAGGCGTTACACCATAGTTAAATATTAAGCAATAGATTGGTTAATAGAGTAGACCATCGACATGTAATTTGATAAAGATTGATCAATAAATTTGCCCATTGATATTTGATTTACGATGGTGGATTAAATGATATTTAGGATTTGTATAAAAGTCTATTAAAGTGAAATAGCTCATATTTGATCTAATACGTATACTATAAATTGGGTTTGGATTATAAGTTTCTAGTATTGCTCTAACTACTCACAAAGCCGTGGCTGCTCATATCATTCATTCTTAAATATATTTCAACTTTCTCAATTAGTGGCAAGTAAAATGAGAGCGCTGTCAATAGGAAATTTTGGGTAATGGGAGTTTTTAGGTATGACCTTAGCTAGTTTATTGTAACGAATGTACTGGTTTATCATACATATAAATATAGATAAAAACATTTATTTTAATAACAAATTGTTGGTTTCTATCGCGTCCTTCAAAATTGGTTTCTATCTTCTTAATACGTTGGCTCCTACTATGTGGTAATTAGAGATGTGCAAATGAACCGAGAGCCGCCTTGATCACCCGAAACCTAACTAGACTAGACCAAAATCGGCGATTCTTGGCTCCAAATGTGGAACTGCCCACTTAGGCATCCGGGTTGAACTGGTATATATAACTTCAAAAAAAAAAAATGAGAAAAATGAAAACCCTAAAATCCCTAATATGAAGCTCAATACCCATTGGCCGAGTGTTTATCTCGTCTCACTCTCACTTTGTATGAGTTGTCTCTCTATCTCTTACTCACGGCCTTAACTCTCAAGCTCAACACCTATCGACTCACAGTCTCAACTCTAAGCTTTCAATATGAGTCCAATCTTTTTACTGAGCTTACAATTACGGATAATGAAGTTTTTTTGTTTTCCGCTTTAGCTTGGCTTGCTTGAAAGCATTGCACTGAGTGCGTGAAACTTGGCGTGACCGGTTCAGTGGACCCATCTGAGAATCGAACTGACCAACGAGCGGCTCCTAATTTGGATTTAATGAAACCAATTTTTAATGGCCGATTCTCTTGGGAGCGGTCTGTCCGCCGGTCCAGACCCTGCTCAGGTAAAGGAGCAGAAAAGCTAGAGAAGGAAAGAATGCCTTACATGTCAACTGTCGAATCTTCCCGGATGGTGCCCTCTTGACCCGATGTCGTTTACTTGGGGCAGTCTCTGCAAATTGCTACGGCTTCCGGTTCACTTCATATATCTTGATGGTAAGCTTCTCTCTCCTAGCTATTTCCTACCTCCTGGATAAATTCCATTCTTGAATTATTATCTCGTTGCGGTGCTTCATCTAGAGGATTATCAGCGAGTTTTTTACCTGGTGAGCTCTCCTCCATTTCCTAAATTTTCCTGCGCTCTCCTCGTAGCTATTCCGGGTGGCCAGTCATTTGATTTGGTAAACAAGATTTAGTACATCTTTCTTAGTACAAGTAGCATAGCGTTTCTCACTTTCTCTAGTCCTGTTTTTCTTTGTACTTTTTTTTTTTTTTTTTCTGGTGGTTGTCCTCCTTTGTTTATGTTCTTGATGGACTCAAACCATCTACGATTGCTAATCTAATCGAGTTGGTAGCTAGTGAAATCACATATATAAAAAGAAAAAAGATAAGTAATCTATCTTCAAAAGCATTTCCACTTCCCAATCGGAGTACCTTGTTTTCAATCCATAAGTTAATTTTGAGAAAGATTTTTGCTGAGGGTGTGCAAGGAGAACCATTTGAACCAAAAATTGTTCGGACTGGACCAAACTAACCAATTTTGGTGGGATTTCGAGGGTGCCTGTCCAACTCCCACTTTTATAAAATTAAAACTGGCGAAGAGCAATCCAATTCCCAATTCAAACCACCCCGATTGTACCGATTTTTTCATAGAGAAATCAAAATAACATCTTTTCTTCGTCTTCATCTTCTTCATTTCCAAGAATATATCCTTGGGAAGTTCTTACTCTTGCCAACTGCTTCTTGCCTACTATCCTAGCAAATTCCACCAAGACAACTAGGGGTGTGCAAAATACCCGGGAACCGCCCGGACCGCCCGGAACCGGACCGGAACCGCCCGGAACCGGCGGTTCTTGAGGGAACCGGTCCGGTTCCCGGTTCCAATTTTTGGGAACCGGTGGGAACCGGTCCGGTTCCTGGTTCCATGGGCGGATCCGCCCACCCGGACCGGACCGGTTCCCTTTTAATATTAAAAAAAATTTACTAAAATTGAATACAAAGCAATTGTTTTGTGGCAATTGTTTCTACCGAGGATGAATACAAAGCTGAATATTGGGGAATTCTTATGCTTTTTGGTTGTTTAGTTTATTTATTAATATAATGATGAAGGTGATGTATTCAATAAAGTCTTGTTTAGTTGCACTTCTTTTGTTTTCATTTGTTTGGATGGTGCCTAATTTCACCTCCTTTGATTTGTTTGTGCGACTTGTGATATTTTGCCGAACCTTATGAGCGATATGTCTAGTTCATAGCTTTAAGAGAGACCCATTTTTCTTGAACACTTACTACTCTCTCTACCTCTATATCAACTTACGTACATCCAATCCTTCATTGGTTGCATTTATAGTTGCAACACATGAATTTTTGTTCCACGTACTTAAATTTGGTTTTTCTTTTTTTGGCTTGCTTTGATGTCACGTAATCGTTCTATGTTGAAAACCAAAATTATTTCGCGTCAATATCGGTTCCACAGATCCACCCAAGAACCGGACCGGACCGGTGGTCCGGTTCCCGGGTGGATCCATGCAACAAACGGGTGGATCCCGGTTCCAATTTTTCGGAACCGGTCCTTAGCGGGTGGTTCCCGGTTCTAGGTCGGGAACCGCCCGCCCGGACCATGCACACCCCTAAAGACAACAACCCAAATCCCAGCTGTATGTTTCTTTTTTCTCTCTAAGGTCCTCCCATTTTCATTATGGTCTTGCACCTCGAATACGAATTAACAAATTAACACTCTGGAATGTTGAAATACTCAATTTCAAAATATAAAAGTCAAAATATAAATTCTGAATGCTAAGAAGTTTTCTACCTGGAAAACTAATCTACAAACCACTTTCCTCTAGTGCTCTCAGCAGTATGACGACGGTTGTGAAGGAAATTCTGGAAATGTTCAACAATTTCTGCAGTATTGTTCAAAAGGTCAGCAACGTCAATGGAGTCCAAGCAAAGATGGATTCTGTAAAAAGGAATATGGCAATGGTGTCGGCCAGGAAGGCGGAGATAAATTCGGAAGTAGAGCAGGAAGAGAGGAGACCGGCGAAGAAAAGGAGGGGGGTAGTTGAGCTTTGGAGGCAAAATGTAGAATCGATGGAGGCTCAAGTCCACGAGTTAGGAACCAAAGTTAAAGAGGGGGGTTTCTTTTCTCGTCTCATATTGGCGCCTCAGGTGAGTGCCGTTGCGACTGAAGTGGACAAGTTGGGCGAGATGGCTAGATTTGATCAAGGTCTCACGTGTGTTGTGAAACCAGCCCGAGGCTATGAACTGCAACCACGTGAACTAGGGGGACAAGCTTCTCAAACAAAAAGGGATGAGATCTGGGATTGCTTGATGAAGGAAGACGTGCTTCGTGTCGGTGTTTGGGGACCAGCCGGAGGAGGCAATTTGGTCACGAAGCATATACATGATCAGATAGTGCGAGATTGTCCACGGTTCGATGGTGCTTATTTGGTCCATGTCTCGCAAGAAGGCACTGTTGGTACGATACAAACTGACATTGCGAAATATCTCGAATTAGATTTGACGGGAGTGAGCACTGTTTACTGGGGCGCAAGACTGAGAGAGGCATTGCAGGGTAGTAGACTCCTTCTTATCTTGGATGACGTCCGGAAATCTTTTCCTTTGGAAGAAGTGGGTATAGACCTTGAGAGAGATGGATGTAAATTGATAGTGATATCACGATCGAGGGACGTGTGCGAGCAAATGAATTGCCACGAGTTTGTCCAAGTACCTCATGGGTCGGAAGACGAGTTATGGTGGGGGTCTGAGACCGTTCAAGATTATATCTGGGGACGTTAGAGGGGTGCGATCATCTGCTATTCCATTGAGCAATCCGTGAGCTGCAGATGTCCCAAGTTAGAGGATTTAGGAAGCACGTCTCTTCACGTCATTTCCATTTAACCTAATGTAATTCAGAAGAAATTTTAGTTTTCGTTCTTTTATTTTCCGTATCATTGTAGAATTTTCACAGATTCGACGTTTGAACATGGACATCTGAACTAAAGGGTTTCTTCCTATTTGTCTTTTTTGGGGGAGGGGGTCTTCTCATGATAGCATTTTCATTGACCGAGCTTCGCTTGGAAGTTACTCTTTGCCTATTCATGTTCGAATTCAAGTGCTTTTGGTATAAGGAAAAAAAAACCAACTATACTCACTTCGACACATTCACTCTAATCTTTTTTCTTGTGACACATGTACCATCTCCCACACCCTCTGCTCTCAATATCCAACCCCATCTCTTGGAGAAGTGAAGCGGATTTCCGAGCAAGAAAATTACGGCTTTCATAACTAACCACGGTCACAGTGAACAAGATGCATATGCTCCTCCTTTGTACACGTAAGCTCTAACGTGTAATCCCCACATGAACCAGAAGAAAAGGGATTTCGAACAAAATCTACAATAATATTCCTACACCCTCTGAAGAAAACAAGCCGAAAGTGGTCCCAATACCACACAGTGACATCCAAGGTATTAACAACAACAATGGGGTGAATGTTTATAGTCTCATTTGGAGGCATTTCAGACTCGATAATTGGAGAACTAGTCATTTTCCAATCTATAATCATTTCCTTAAAAGGAGCCGGAGGCATGCCTACATTCCAAGATGTTCCAACATACACATTAGCGCTCATCCTGACTCCATGCACTGCAGAGAAGCAGAACCTACAATGAAATGGTGTTACCATCCGCCACAACATGCCTGTAAGCCCCTGCATTTTGTAAATCATCCGAAAACGAGTATATAGCTATACATTACATTACGAAGCAAAGCACCCACACAAAATCAGTGCTTTGTGTCCCGCAAATTTTCTCACCCTCAAGCTGAACAAGGCTAACCAACTTTGAGCAAGATAAAGTCTGACGTCTCCAACTTACAAGTACATACAAAAAAAGAAGAAGAAGAAGAAGAAGAAGAAAATATTACCTACCTAGGACAAGTTCCTTTCAAGCATATATGATTCTATTTTCTGAACGTCTTCTGGAGTATCAACACCGTGAGCCTCATGATCAACCTTTATCACCTGTTTAAGTAAAAGAATTAAAAAAGAGCCGTTCAATCAGAATGCCAGAAAAGAGACAACTTGCTTGTGTTTCACTAGCAGTGACCCATCTGAGAATCATAATGTTAATATACAAATTCTGGTGTTGGGCAAAAGGCATCCTGATAGTCTCAAGAAGAGATGTGATTGAAATTTTCGCAAGAGAATTGTTTATCCTGAAGATGAAGATTTCCCCAAAATGGTAAGAGATTGACTTCCTTTAGCCTCAAATTATATGAGGAAATCCACAAAAATAGAGAATTGCACCAAATGCCCTTAACTAATAAGATGACATTCAACGTTGTTCGCTGATAACTTGTTACTTTGGCCGAAAAAACAAAACTGGCAATTTGTTTCGTGATCTTCATAACAATGAAAACATTACTTCTTTGTATTCTCCAAGCAGCTTGAGGATTTACCAATGAAAAGAGAAAGGAAAAGGTCCGGTATACCTTCATTTTATAACCATTCTCAAGAACTTTAAGCTGTTCTAGATCCTCCTCAAGCTGGAGTGGGGTAGGCTGAAGCTCTGGATATATCTTTAGAAACTTTGAATCATAGCTCTGTGGGAGATCAGAAACAAAGATACATCAAAACCCATGTTGAACACTTGTCCTCTCCAAACTCAGAAGCAAACTGAAAATCTACCTGAATTCCAAGATGAAGCAAATAGGGAAACTTAGGATTGACCTTTCCAGACCTGTTTCATTCAGGGAGATGGGTGCCATCATGACAAACAATTATATATTCAGATAATTCTGAGAAATAGAGAGACGAGTATAGTATCTCTACACACAATCATAGTAAAGCATGAGGGTGATAACAGGGATAAAATGACACTCACTTGTTATGTGGAATTAACCCCCTTGAGAAGTAAATAGCATAGCCACGATTATCTACAACACATTTAACACGATTTGGATCAATTGCATCTTCAGGCTTTAACGAGGTAACTGCAGTGCTAAATACTGCATCTGGAGCAGCCTGCAAACACCATAAGGGTTAGAAGAAGAAAACTTCAGTTATGGATGGTAAAAGAATCAATTTTTAGCAGTTGGCAGTAACCTTCCATAAGAAAGAGTAGCAATAAGAGAAGTCAATTTACCTGTAGAGCTTTAACAACCCCATCAATTATCTCGGGTTCAATAAGAGGCTCATCGCCCTGGATGTTGACAACTATGTCATACTTTTTGTCAAGCTTTTGTAGAGCTTCATTGCAGCGTTCAGTGCCTACAAATAATTACAATAACATAACTACTCTCCAAGTAGGTCAACATCAGAACAATAGCAACAACCAAAAATCTCACCATTCCGACATGATTCGGATGTCATTATCACATCTGCACCAAATCCTCGACAGCATTCTGCTATCTTTTCATCATCCGTTGCCACAACTACACCCAAAGGAGCTAAAAATGAGGAAAAGAAGTGGATGCATGCATGACTAGTATGAAAAATAACAAATGAGAGACTACATATGAATACCATACAGAGATGCAGAATTTTAGAATTTGAGTAGTGTGTTGAAAAAAATTATAATTTCACCAATTCTATAACTGGATCAACTACTGCAGTTTTTTCAATGCAAGATCCCATTTTATCAGTATGGTGAAAAAAAAAATTAGTTGTTGAGCCAAAACAAAAAATGAAAAACCAGAGAGAGAGAGAGAGAGAGAGAGGCAGAAAATTTTATAGTCAAGTAAAATAGTTAAATACGTAATCGAGTTCAGGAATAAAACACGATTACTTCAGAAGCCAACTTAATAAGTTTCGCCTAAAAGAAACATTTAAAAATTAAAACTAGTTGCCAGGGAAATGGTGTAATCCTAATAGATTACTGGCGCAATGAAGAGGAAAAGAAATGCTTTAGGGAAAATAGCTTGGTGCCCCATGTGTAGCATTGAGATCTCAAGAAAAATGCAGTATCTAACTATTGAAAGAAAGGCGAAAATCCTTCATAATACACCAACTTGATGGTTTGTGAAACTATATGGATTGCATGAAACAAAATCAAATCAGATATACTAATGTACAGGAACCGGACATACCAACATGATCCAAAGAAGCAGCTAGTTTAGCTCTCTCCCACGTTCTCTGCCACGCAAACAAACAGCAGCTCAATGAGCCATATGGAAAAAGGAGAAATCACTGTCTAACTTTGAAAATGAACAAATCAATTTTCAGAACCAAATTATCCAATTACAACGGCTCAGAGAATTGTCCTTATGCTTATTCATATTGGAAGTCTCATGTAGTTGACATGACTGCAAATTGGTCGTCTACATCTAGAAGACACATCCATCTGCCCTTTGGCCCACAGCATAGAGAATATTTCTATCTACCTATTTAGTTAGTAGAAGTTTTACATTACTATAACGAGATTACTAACTTAGCAAGAGATTTTCAACTATAAATAAATGATGTAGGCCAATTAATCCATCCAGTCTTACGCCTATATAATTTGAGATAGCTCGTCTTGAGATATCCTTTGTTTATTTCTTGAGTTGCCATGGCTTTTAGAATCAAGTTGCCACTAATTGTTCCTCTCTATTGATCCGTTGTTTCAGTAAGCACCAAAAACTTGGCTACTTTCAAACATATGCAAGACAGTCTTCTCAAATCCCAACTTATTCATGGATATAAATGAAAATTATTCTCCCGCAAATACTTAAAACTGATAATGGCAAGGAGCAGGTTTGTAATCTTGCCTGCTTTCTTGAAACAGGGAACTGGAAAAAATAATATATACATACACATATGCAATAGGATCTACAATTTAATTTATTCGAAGGTCTTTTGGAAATTTACAAGTTCCTGTGTTCTGCCATTGTCTTGTAAATCCAGTGATCAAATACACGCAAATTTTGACCTTCATTGGCCATGTGCATCATCATGTATCCTGATCACTATACCAGTCACTGCCTAACAACTTCAAACTCAATTCTTGCACGCAATCAATTATAGTCGTAATACAAAAGGCCTGACAGAGTGATCCATCAAATGAAGATCCACAAAAGAGGGCGCATATAAATTTGTACTTCAGCCAGCATCATCAAAATTCCTCTCTAGTTACATTACTATAAACAAGGAAGAAAGACAAACAGATATAAGGAAAGGAAGCAAAACGGAAATGTGACAAATCAAACAAGAGAAGCATAAGATTTCAGTAAATTTGAGATATATATATATATATCTTTACAGGCCAAGAACCCATTTTTCAACTGAGACAACTATGTACTTAATTCTACAAAGATCCTCAGCCTTTTTCTTTTTTTTTTTGGTGATACAAATATGTGCTTATCCATTGAAATTTCTAAGCATGACTAAGAAAAAGACTGCGTAACAGCTTCTTTCTCTAACAGGTAACACCAATTTCACATGGAGGCTTCCTATTCTTCTCGGGCATTCAAGACTGTCCATCGAGATTGCAATTATATAGCACGGACTCGAAACGAAGAGACGGGAGCACCGGATCAAGACAGTAATCGGTTCGAACATGGGCAAAGCAATGAGATAGAGTCGATCCACAATTCAAAATGAACCACATTAAAAAAAGAAACCTGGATCATGGGCTTGCCCAGAATGGGGACCAGAGGCTTGCCCTGAAACCGAGACGAAGCGAATCTGGCCGGTATGATGCCCACGACCCGGCTCCGGAACTTGGCGGCCCTGCCGAGATAAGCCCGAGCGCCGATCGCCGCCGCGACCGCCGCGCCGGCGACGATCCCGTGCACGATCCACGCTTTGGCGGTGGAATACGACGAAGACGAAGACGACCCGGATGAGGAGGAGGAGGTGCAGATCGACATTGGATTCATGTCCGACCACGCGACAGCGCGACCCCGACGGTCGCGCGAAGGTTACTTGTCCGGGTGGGTTTGAGAGCTTTGGAATTGGCGGTAGTTTGAGCTACGTTTGCTGCCGACGTTGCTGATAGCCTGTGTATATATATGCACGTGCGTCGTCTTCGCTGGATTTGAGATTCTTGACAACTCCTTCCCTTCCTTATGCCTGGAACGTGGGCTCAAGTAGACTGCTTCGATCTGGCTGTGATTGGAATGACTTAGTTTTCCTTTATTTAATGCTATAAAAAAATCTAAAACTAGTATCCGTACCACAAATCATGAAAAACTTCGAAGTAATATATTTTTGACAAAGTAATCATCCATTAGTTTTTATTAAATTAGATTAATATCACAAAAATAAATCTCAAAATGGTGTGATAAAACTAAATTCAGCGAAAACTAATAAAGAGTACATTTATCACAAATATATCAATTTAGATTAAAAATTTAATTTGTGATAAGTTTACTACCTGTATACTAATTTAGAATTTTTTGTGATATTTAACCTGTTTTTCCTTTTTGTGCAGAGAAATCGAGTTGAGAATGAGCAAAGATGAACATGAATGAACTAAACAAAAGATAAGCAAAGATGAACATGAATGAACTAAACAAAAGATAGATCAACTAATTTGAAAAATTCAGTGTGGATAAATTTTTGACATGGTAACCACGCTTGGCTAAATTGGTTTATATCTAGAGAGTAGAATGAAGCCATAATGTGTCATCAAAGAATGCAGATGCCCTACATGAGGTCCTGTGTTCTCGCGGACGGAATCAGCACACAAATACACGAGCGGAGTAGGAAAATATAGGGGAGAAAAGAACTATCAAGGGAAAAAGCATTTTTGCGCGCGATAGGTGAGGAGTGCGGCCCTAGTAGCTGCTCGGCGGTTGCACTCCACGGGAAGGGCGCTGTACCAGTCCAGTCGCACTTATCGATGGTTCTAAAATCACTCTCGAAAAGTATTGCACGCTGCATAAACAGAAAGCGGCTCAGAAAACTTCGTAGTTCGGTCACCCTGTTCTCACCTCGTCCCCTTAAGGATTCAGGGTGGAGACATAAAACTAACTGTGAAACGAGATCAGAAAACGGAACCGGAGTTCGAAAGGATACATTTTTTTTTCTGGGAAGACGTGTAAAAGAACAAATTACACCCGCTAAGAGGACTAATCATGCAAGAAGGAGATTTGCTAAACATCTTGGGGTCATAAAATTATCAATTCACAGCTATCGTGACTCGTGTATTCCCTAGGACTGAAAATCTGCTCTCCTAAGTACATTTTTTGCACGTCTCTGGTTCCAACAGGCTTGGCCTCAGTATGGGCAACCGCGAAAAACTTGCCCACAAAGCCTTTGAGGGTGCATAATTACACTTCCGCAGTGTGGCTCTCTCACACTCCATCGAAACCTCCTGTAAATCCATGCACGAATCACCTTAAGATCTTATTATCTGTTCCAATTAGAATCACTGCCTTGATGATGGCTGTAACCATTGGCCTTATACTGACCATGCCTAAAATATTTCTTCTTAGCACTCTTCTCTTTCTTAGTGCCACTCTCTTCGTGCCTAAGATATTTCTTCTTGGCACTCTTTTCTTTCTTAGTGCCATTCTCTTCACGCCCTGGCATATTCTTCTTGGCACTCTTTTCTTTCTTAGTGCCATTCTCTTCACGCCCTGGCATCTCCACTCCTCCACCTTCTTTAACCTTCTTGTTACTGGACTTCCCCTTGGGAACAGATTTTCTCTTCTTGGAAGGTTCGCTACCAGATGCAGACACTCCACTTCCCCGTGTCAGTGGCTCTTCCTCATCATCTAACTGCCAGTTGCAAAACATCTCTGGCGGATCTACAAGGTTCAGTTGTAATGATTCCCCTGCCCCAGGAAGCAAGCTACTAAAAGTGACATCTCCCCTAGAACCACCTTTGCGCTCAACCAGTACAGGGTCCGGTCTGATTAATAGACCAAGAATGCTCCGGTTGGGCCCAAGGCCCATGATGGCTTTGAAATTCGTCAAAGTAGTGAAGGCCATTGCAAAAGCAGATCTAATCTGTAATTACAAAAATGCATCAGCAAAGATAAACTCTCTCCCTTTTGAGTCTACAACGCCAAAAGATTATCCCCTTAGTCGACAAGCATAAGTTTGACAGGCCAAAAAACAAGCGAAAGTTTAAAAAGTCAAGAAAAGCATGAATATGAAGCCCCGACAAATAAAGAGACTGAAGAACAGCGACCATAGTCTACAATTAGTTAGAATCAATCAAACCATTTACCTACAAGTAACAATCTCATACACCCACATGCCAGATGGTACACAAACTACCATGAGTGGTATGAGCAGCAGTGAGGATCCTTCCATTTTGTCCATTCGCAAAAGTGGACAACAAACTCACTCAACAAAATTCACAATTATTTGATGAGTATAAAGACTGAACTACATGGAGGCATTAGAATCTGGAGATGTAACAATTTGTAAAATATGCTTGAGGCTTCTTATAAAGATAAGGGGAATACGCAGAGATTACTCTTAGAAGTGATTAACACTACTTAAACACCTTGATTTGATACTCACAAACTTACGGCCACAGTATAATAACAGTTTAACTTGGGAGGGTTGGTAGTTCATACCAACAACAAACAGAACAGCACAAACAACTGCTGCCATAGCTATGAGTTTAATTCTTAATAAAGGAAAAATTGTAGCGCTTAAAACACCTACGGATACAGACTACACTCAGCCTTCTCACACAAGAAATGTTGTGCACGTATTTTACTTGGGAGGGTTAGTAGTTCATACCAACAACAAACAGAACAACACAGACAACTGCTGCCACAACTACGAGGTTTAATTCTTATAAAAGTAAAATTGTAGTGCTTAAAACACCCTATGGTTACAGAATACAGTCAACCTTTTCACACAAATGTCATAAATGTATTTAAATTGGGAGGGTTGGTAGTTTATACCAACAACAAACAGAACAACACAAACAACTGCTGCCATAGCTACAAGTTTAACTCTGAATGAAAGTAAAATTGCACTGCTTAAAACGCCTATGGATACAGACTACAGTCAACCTTCTCACACAGGAAATGTTGTACACGTATTTAAGTGAACAGAAATTATGGGACACCCAAATCCAAGAAGTACTCACACAGAAATCAGATGATTCAGGAACAAACCTGGAAATAATTGAAAGAGTTCTTTCCAATGTCATTTTCTGGAGTCTGGATCAAACATAATAAAACAAAGTCAATGCCATGGCAAATCCACCAAAAAGAAATTTCTTTGCTCAGCAAAGATCACCACTTATTATTTGTGAGACACCACTTATTATTTGAAGAACAGATTCTTCATGTAATGAAGGCGCCAAACCCAGCCATGTCCATCACCTACTCAAAGATGACACTCAAGGCCCGCTTAACTCCTCAAGTTAACTTTGGAGACACAAAAAGGAGAGAAAAGGATCTGGTTCATTCAACCAAAGGAGAAAGAAGAAATAGAAAAGAAGCACCAAGCATGACAGGGTGGATCAGTGTTCCCCACCCCATCCCGCACCACTAACCCCACTCCCCATCACCAACCCACACTCCATGCAAGGTGAACTTTCCTCTCCCCATCCCAAGCCTGTATTTGATTATGCCGGATGCCCAGCTCCACCTAAACTTTCCATATTAAAAGGACAACCTTAAATCTGACACGATCCTAAATGATAAAGATCTTATATCTGGAAATGAATGGTTTAATTAAATTATATCAGAAATATGTAATATCAAATCCACCTGAATGTCTATTTTTACAAAATATTTCTCAATTGAACATAGAATTTTACATGACAAAACATGTCTCAAATAATTAACATAGTGATTATAGTCACAGGAGCATAAAACATAAAGAAAGAACTCATTTAGAACTAGCAAAAAAGAAAAAAAAAAAAAGAGTGAAATGAAAATTTATATGCAGGGCAGGTAGAGGAGGTCCCTGTCATGGAGCAAGGATTTTGTCCCTATCACCACTTCACACCCATGCCACACAGTGAACGGCTAGCAACCGCCACATTTGGGACAGGTCTTGCCACCAACAACCCCCCCCCCCCCCCCAAAAAAAAAAAATGCGAGGAAATTTTTGCAATCCCTCAGAAAGAAAGATCCTGTTCATCTATACTTCTGTAATCAAGCAAAAGCAGGCGGAGCAACCAAATATTCTTTGTCCTGCTTGGGATTAACATCTGCCACTATAGGCTCACTCAAGAATGAGAACATTCCAAATTACTGCATAATACTTAAAATGGATCTCCAAGAAGTCTCCTGTATATTTAAACTGAAAAAAAAAATCAATACTTATGAACCAACCTGTGGATCCTCAATGGAGATTAAGGATGGCCGACCTTGGTTCAGAAACCTGATATGGAAGCCAAGACTCGTGTATAAAGAATAGTGTATATTATTTAATAGAATAATTTAAAGACAATGCCGATGAGGAAAAGGTAGTTCATCATAATTGGTTACCCTTTGTCCCTCTTCAAATAAAATATTCCTGCCCCTCTGCAAGATACACCAACATCCGACGTGTTTAGCTTCCGTCCATAGAAATCAAAGAATTGCACCTGGTTTAGGATGGACAGAAACAAGGTTTCAAAGTCAATTAAGATCAAATAGAAAGTTATGTATTCCAAGCAGCAAAACATAGAGTAAGACAATTGTCTTGTGCAGGTTGTTGGAGACTGAAAGCTCCATAAATTTACTCATGTATTGTACTTGCTAGAAAGTACATACCAATAGCACTCCCAAATTATGTTCCCGAAAAGCTTCACGCTCATTAATACTCTGTAGCATAAGTGGAAAACATAGAGAGGGTTAAATATAAGGAAAAAAGTAATATCAAAAGGCTATCACACTGAGCCAATCATTGCAATGACAGTCATGTAGAACACAGAAGAATCCATAAGCAGAATGAATGATCATAATCAACATATCAATGGAGCTTATCATCATGGCAACGTAAATATTAAATAGCAGGATAAAATTGTTTTAACACAGTCTAAGTGACTACAACTAAAAGAAGGAACTTAAAGAAATGACGCTAAAAGAAATTCCTTCCGACTTCTTCCAGTCCTGCCTACTGACTTAGTTATTCGGTTGAAAGCATTCAAAAAATAAAACAGAAGACGTATTTAAGAGACAAGCCCATGTTTAAGCGAGCAACATTTAAGCAATTACCTAACACAGCAACTTAATTCACTGAGCTCTGAAAGGACACAGGGGAACTGGAAATTGAATGTGACAGAGAAACTCTCTAGACTACATTTTTCCAGACTTGATGATAGAACATATCTCACTGGCTTCCTGATGTCTCTGCGGGACCTCTCCAAATGGTTTGACATTTGTAAATAACATTTTTTTCGACCCTCAGCAAGATGACAAAGAAATTGCTCACATTTCAAACAGCAACTGCCAATTACATTGCCACTCTGACAGAATGGTCAAGCTACCATTTAGTAGCATAAACATAGAATTTACATGGCAACGTGCTCTTTTAGTGCTTCTAAGAAAAATTGCATAATTTTTTTCTACAGCAAATGACAGGCAGTTTAGCAAGTTAAGACAAGCAGAAAGGCATCAATCCACTCCATCTATTGGAAATGTCAGACACTCAATGTTGTCCTTAAGATTACTGCACAAGAGTAAGTTACAGAAGACAGCATAAAATTGTTTTTACTGATACTGAAAAAGAACAATTATATTTATATTCAATTATTCAAGTAGCCAAGACCAAATTTTGTATTGAAAATTTTTACCTTAGACAATTCCCATTACTGCTGTATTTAATAAGCAAAATGCATCATTTAAGAATCGAATTTCCAAACTCAGCAACCGTTGTTTAAAATGAGAATATATGGAGGCACCAGATACAAATCTAAACTTCTCCTCAAGATAAAATCATGAACTCAAAAATTGCTTACCCGCAACATTGCCATCAGCATGGTGAGGAGGGCATAAGATCCTATACCCCCGGAATAAACCTGCATTATTCATGCAACACTTGGATTAAACGGTGATCAAAGGCAAAAGAGTTACTGTAACAATTATCTAGCAAGACGTAGTCAACTGGCACCTCATTCAGTTCTCTCTGCTGCAGAAATACTTTCAAGATGAGACATAGAGGTCGCAATGGAGGCCACTTAGATATAGCATCCTGACAGAAAACACAAATTAAATATTTCAAATCCCGAAACATAAAAGTCAGCTGACAAATAAATTCATCCTACCATGTATATAGGCAGTAAAAATGTCTGTACAAATTAGACACGTGACAATCATGTATCAACAACAACTCAAAAATTCAGATCCTTAACTTAATTCATGGGTGGCAATCCTAGATCTAGATTATACCATGATGGAAAACTTTTAGGAGCATCTGACTATTGGAGGAATGTTTTAACATGTCTTTTATTCAGCACTGCGCAATTCTCAATGCTTCCATAATGGTAAAGAAGCTTATCTTAAACAGGCTGGCCACTCTCTAAGCCTCATCAGAAAAATATGGAAAGAGGAAATAAGGGACGAACCTTAATGAACTCTGCAGCTTTGGGTCCATTGTCCACATCAAAACTATAGGGCATATAAATTCACAAATTCATCAGCAGCAAGAGATCATCGAAAAACATGCTTCAATGTAAAATATAATGAAGAAAGACTGCATAAGAAACAAAAGCCTCAACCCCACACAGTAGAAATAAAAAATCTAAAGTACATACCCTGCCAATCGCATATCTATATGTCAAATTAGCATTAACACATTAATCATAAGGCATTAAATAGATGGAACCTCCATGTAATCAGAACAACACGATGACATCAGGAAATTACAAAGTTTCAAGCATGCACCAAAATGAAACTTCTGGAGAAACCCTAGCAATCAAAAATGGAATATCTTAAATCAAACCATCGCCAAAACGCTTCTTCAAAAGAAAGAATTGGAAAACGAATTACAATATCAACTAAATGACAACAAAAAATCAAAAAATCATGTCACATATTTCATCACATCACATACTTAGGGCCCACAAAATGCAGACAATGATTGAAACCAATAATGAAAAAAGAAATAAACTAGAGGCATACTAAAAGCTTAACTCTACAAAGATTTACCTCAATGCCACAGCTTTTTACCTCTCACTATCTTACATCAACTTAATCATGCACTCATTCATATACAGCACAAGAAGATGCCTGTTTGTTCCTTTCTACCTTGGTTGAAGTTTTGAGTTAATCACTAGGGAAAATGGATGGCTAAACAGACTTTTCATATATTTGGCATACAGGACATTCTATGTCCATGTTCCAATGTCCATACCTCTTTCAACTAGGTTTGTACCACATGTCTTCATTTGGTATTGGTAGCTAATTCAAAAAAAGCCTTCCATATCATGACATCATTTGAAAAATTGGAAATGTGGATTGCAGTAAAAAAAAGCACAAGAGGTTAAATTGAACTAGAAGAGGGACGGAAGTGACTGATTGCAAAGAATATAGTACAACTAGAGACTGCCAGACGGCCAGGTCTAAAAAGTAAACATTTCATATTTGGCATGCATGTTAGATACCACGAATAGGTCCTAAAAGTACAAATGATGCAAATTAACTTCCAAATGAATGATTGAAGAAGAAAATAATTACTTCACCTTATATCAAATGCAACACCACTTTTCTTCTCCACAAATTTAACAATCGGGACACGTGCTTTTGCTATGACCTGCGAAATTTCCAACCGCTTCAGCAACTAGAAGACTGATACTACCAAATACATATAGAAGAATACGACTTTGACACGAACCAAAACTTCAAAAAGGGTTCCTGACCTGCATATTTTTTGCGATACCCTTTTGCGACAATGCCCTCGATAGGGCCTGTAATCCTAATTGTGGAGTTCTGATACCTGAATCTAGGATCACAACCTAAAAATGGAAAACTTTCAGCTTCCAACAGTTCATAATAACAATATACCTTTTGGAAAAAGAACACAATAATTTCATAAACATAACCCACATGAAGATGGATGGTATCAGCAGACTAAAACCTAAGTACAGCTTCCAGAGCAACATTAATCCAGTAGGAGAAAAGATAGTTCATAGAAAACACTTACTTACATCAATATCACTGGTTGGAAGATAAAGTCCAGTTCGGAAAGACCCGAAAACCTCTACCTAATAAGCATGAAGGTGAACATAATACACAAAGTTACATTCGTATCAATATGCATGAAGCATGAGCAAGGGTGTACACACACGCACGTGCATGTGTGATTGCATATTTCTTTGGGTGTGTGCTGAGAGAGAGAGAGAGACAGAGAGAGTACATTGCAACTAGGCCATATGTATTTAATGACACCAAAGACAGATTTAATAGCTTCATTCCTCGAGGCTTGTTCTTCCGGAGTTGGTGATAGAAAGTCACAGAAATCCACTATCTCTGCAGCGCCAACACCACAGCACAGTTCAGGTAGTAATTCAAATTCATTCGCCGACAAGCACTACAGCATGACAAGTTTTTTTATAGCCAAAACATAAACACGCTTAACACAGAAACGCAACTACGCATGAATGCAACACACAAAAGTACTAACTAAATCAAAATTTAACTCAAAACACGGAGAAAAAAAAAGCTTTTTCCTTAGAACATTGATTGCTTGTGCTATAGCAGATGATGGATAGTTTCCTTATCAATGTACCACATGCACCGTCAGCCTAACATAAAATTAACATAAGAGAGGAGTTAACATGCGTTGGGATTTAGTCACGCCATCAACTTGAACTCGGAGGCCATCCATTCGTCCGCGCTCGCTTTACAAGGTCAGTGAACCTCATAAGTTGCATCTACACCTACGTGAACTTGCAGCCAGGGAGACGAAGACATACTGCCAATCAAGCTCAAACTACAGGACTACCTTTGTGTAATTGAAGCATGGGGCTCTCGAACCTGCTGTTCCCCCGGAACCACCCGCTCTCGAGCCTCGCCCCCGTCTCCCTAGCCGGCGTCTTCGGTTCGGCCACTTCCGCCGCCGCCGCAGCAGAGGCGGGGGCAGCCGAAGCCTCGAGCGGCTCGGGCTCGGGCTCGGGCTCGTCGCCGACGTCGAGGGAGAAGTAATCCGGCGCGGCGGCATCGGAGGGATCGGAGGGGAGCGGCCAGAGGGAGATCTCGCTCCTGAACACAGAGTAAGGCTCGCGGTCAACGGGCGTCGAGGGCTCGCTGTCGGCGGCGGCGCCGGAGGACAGAGAGAGCGGGGTGAGGGTCTCGTAGAGGTAGCCCTGAGGCGCGATGTCCTCCTCCATCGGACGGCGGCCGGCGCGAGAGAGAAGTCGAGAGGGTTTTGAGGCGGCGGAGGAGCGATTTAGCGAGCAGAGCAGGATTTAGCGAGGCGCAGGTTTTCCGAGCTGTTGCCGCTTCTGCAACCGCCTGCGCTTTTTCCCTTCTTCGTTTTTTTTTTTTTGGCCTTTTTCTGGAAGGTGGAGAGTGTTGTTTAGGGCTTTCCGGTGTTAAAACAGGAAACTGCCGATGGGCTTGGGCTTTTGCAATCGGAAATAATTTGGGCCCACCAAGATTGTGCAATTTTAGGCGTGTTTGATAATCATCCCGGTTTTGTTCTCCGATAAAAAAAGAATAGAAGTCCGTTAAATAATGTCAACTAATTTCTTTTATTTTCCGAAATAGAAAAATGATTAGAGATTAGATTTAGAATAGAAACAACAAGTAAAACAAAATCTATTTTTCTTTTTTTATTCCTAATAATTAAAAATGAAATTATTCTCAAGAACATAAAAGTTACCGAACGCACCCTTACATATCAACCCAAGTTTTTTCCCATTGATTCGAATTACAATAATTACACAAATGATCTCTAAACTTAGTTTAACGTATAATGTCGTCCATGAACTTTTGATTTGTTCAATGTTGTCCTCAAACTTTAGCTCAATGCGCAATGTTATTCTTGAAATTTAGTTCGTTCAATTTGGTCCATGAATCAAAAGTTCAACGCCTAGGTTGAAAAAGTTAATATTTCAACTATAAAATTACATATTAGAAAAAAAGTTCAAAGACCATTCAAATTTGAAATTTTCATTTTTATGACTCTATTGCCGAGAAATTCTGAAATCTCTAGTGCACATAAAACCAAATCCACAAGAAACATCTGGTTTTTCTAGTTTATAAGCTGAAAGAAGCAAGACCAAGGGCATGCATCCATTTCCCCTCACATGGTTACACGCTTATAGCGTAGAAATTATTATGGGCCTAAAATTCTCATAATGGCACATCATCGACCATTGCTGTTACCATCTGATAAGCTACGGAGTTCCGAGACCTCTTGGGCATGATACAAGCCCCGTAGAACCGCTGCTGTAGGAAGATGATCGCTGCAAAAGCGAGTCCGCCTAAAGGAATGATCACATCCCCTGCAGTCGAATAGAAGTCTCTATCTGGAGTTCCATAAATGTACGACCCAAGGAATTGCGGCGAGTAGGTTCGGGCCCTGTAGAGATCGTACCCGTGCGGCAGCAGCCGAACCAAGGTTGTTCCGAGGTAGAAAGAACTCGAGAGGGCCCTCTCAGATGAGTTCCTGAAAACATTGAGCAGAATCTGAGGCAAGAGAAAACCATCCAAGATAAGTCCTACATAACATTTCAATCCTCCCAAAATGGAGAAGCCCCGGTCATCAGTTGTAGAACTTGCAGTATCAATGGCCCTGTCATCAGAACGGCTTCTCCAGCTAAAGATGATAGCCACCAGTGCTCCGATGCCATATAATAGCAAAGAGACGATCAGAGCCTTCTTTTCTTGGAACCACAAGCCGGCCCCGACCCCATCCCTCTTTCTTGCGACCCAAGTCCGCTGGAGAAGATGGAACTGCATCAAGAAAGCTATCATCATGGCTACCATTACCACCACCTCGTTTGTTTCGAGCCATTGACCACTTCCGAGAGAAATGTGCTGCCTGTTCCGACCGTCCAGGAACAAGGCTTCAAAATTGAGGACAAGAGGGAACACATGGCCTAGAGTGAGAATCACGAGCATGGCGATAGAGACGAAGGGAACCACCTCGGGGTGCTTCTTCACGTGAAGGATTTGTAGGCCGATGAAGATACATAAGAATGTACTGGAAGCAAGGACAAGAAAGAGCTCGAGGTTCATCCCCCGAATAGACCGTCTCAGTTCCTCCATATAAGGAGAATCAGAAGTTACGCTCTGCCTCTCAAAATGAAGAGGATCGGATGGGTTCCTTGTGCTCTCGATGGTTCCCACGATGTGATCTTGCTTTTTCTTTGATAAGGGAGGAAACTGCAGTTTGATTAGGATTTCACAGTCCGGAGATTTGTCAATTTGCTTCTCCCCAGTCAAGACGACACTTTTACATCCCACCATACATAGGTCACCAGTTTCGGCATCGTAAACCCCTTCTGCAGAAATCTCTACTCGATCATTTGAACTCCAAGATTGATTATAACTGGCATTTTTGCTCTTGCGCTTCACATGTTGCAGTCCTGTGAAGCCAATATGATATGAGATGTTGAACCGGGAATTGCTGCTTGAGGTTAAGTGACTGTCGACAGTAGAATTCTCATGCCTGGAAACCGGCATGCTATAGCCATATTGTTTATACATTTGGTTGCCAACAAAGAGAGGGTAAGAATATCCTCTGCCTATATCTCCTTCGGAATTCTTAACCAACATGTAGAACCTCATATCTCGAGAGTACCAATTTGGATATTTTTCTCTCCCAATTTTCAGATCATTCTTTCCTGGGCACAGCTTTCTTACTCTCTCGGTTTCAGTATACTTATACTTCAAGTCTGGAAACTTCCGAAAACTGCTTCTAATGCCTCGGAACATGATGTTTGGGAAATAACCCAAATCCTTCTCGCTCTTCTCGCTCCATATGTGACCTAAAATGCCATCTCTTTTCTTGATTGACCACACTCCTAGGAACACCAACTCAATGCGGACTGAACAATCCTCAACGCAAGCAGTTGAGAAAGATCCTGCCACGTTGATTTGACAAGCTTTAATCTGCAGTCGGTTCTTATTCTCATCCCACATTGCCTCTCCAACCAACATTGAGTTTGGATTGAACTTTCCATAGTACCGAAAGTTGCTATCATTGGAAAATCGCAGCAAGACCCGCGTCTTCCGTTCACCTTCAGAACAACCGATTCCATCAAGGGACATGATAGGGGGCAAATATCCTGAAGGGCCCGAGATGGGTGTGCAAATTTTGACAGGACTACAATCAGGTGCATATTTAAGATAGAGTGCTCTGCCTAGTTGCCGGAAAGCCGAACAAAAGCTTCCACTTTTGGGTGCTATACCCAGTGGAATATTGCTCTTCCCATTATTGAGTTCCCCAAAAACCAAATTGTACTCGTAATTTCTCCTAGGAAACATCAATACCGATATGGCATCGAAATAATTCTTGTCGTCTGGAGGACTCAAACCCTCCAAAATGCCAGTAAATAAGCTAGTGACATCAGTAGAATTACTTACATTATTGAGCTTAAGCACAACATCAAGACTGAGAGGGTCACCTTGACCCGAAAGAGAGGAACCAACCATACAGAGCTTCCCCGAAGATTCCGACCAGAAACCCTTTAATCGGAACGTGATGGGACCTTTAGCTCCATGCGGAGCATAGGCTGCCTTTACAGGAGTGGCTCCTAAGCATGCCTGACCATACATGTAGTTTCTTCCATCATAGTAGTAGATTCCAAATCTCAGGTTTGCTTCGACCTTGAGCACCCCATCGTGATTGGTCTTGTAGACGTCACAAACTAGAAACGAGAAGGAATTGGATTTTGAAGAAGAGGAAGGTCCTAAAATGTTTCCGCCACCGGTGTAGTAACCAACTTGGTATCCGGAGAGTGGCAAGGTGGTTTTTGAATACACGTTAGGAGTGGCTTCAGGGACGGTTGAAGCACAATGGTCGGAGTAAGAAATTTGTTTTGCAGATGCATGCCAAGATGGGTTCATGTTCAAGGAGAGAGAGATACACAGTAGAGTGAAAACCCATGCTGGCCTAAAGGATCTAATTTTAATAGCCATTTGGTGAGAAGGAGGAGAGCTTGTGAGAAAGACGAAGAGATCGGTGACAATTTATAGTTGAGAGGAACTTTCGTGTTAGGACTTTAAGGACCATATGTGTTTTGGCTTTGTTTACACGAACTTCATCTTCTGATTGAGAAGAGATATAAACCAGAGACCTACAAGATGAATCATGACTCTGATTTCCAAGTTGATAGAGACTTCCATAAGTTTGACTAGGCATCTGCTACAGTACAAGACATGGCATTCAAAAGATGAGATTTTCACCACAACCAAGGACACTAACTCTTGTGCTTTTTTTTGTTCGTTTGCACAAAGAAGTCAAGGCTTCGAGTGGACGTTTTGGTTGGACAAGGATTTTCGTTCATCAAATTGATTTATTATTGTGAGAAAGCATTACTCCTTTGCAATAACAATAGTGATGAATAGTACCGCTCATGTCATACCTCGAATCCTAACACAAAAGGGGATAACACAGCCGTGCATGTAGCCTCAAATCATCAAAATCCAACTCTCAAAAGTTCCTGCAATAATGCTCTTGCTCTAATGGCCACTAAGTGATGAACCTGAAAAGATTGAATAAGAGAGGAGTGAGCAATCATAGTTCAGTAAATAGTACATATCCTATAAGTAGATCAAGCCTTTACATTACACATTTAGAACTCAAAGATATGACTCATTTATGTCAATCTAACATATAATAAATTACAAGAATAAAATGAATTATATAATACTTCAACCTTGCTATTTCAATAGCATAATTTCATGTTCGTTCATAATATCAAAACAAATATCACTAGATCAATTCGATAATCGAACTCGTCATATCTCATGTTAACAGTTTATTCTCTTAATCAAACTTGTATCATACATCAATAGTCTATTCCCCCGATTAATCTCATAGCACATGACATCTCAAGGTCCTAGATGTGACTCCTACAAGACTATATCACCTTGTAACACTTGGCTCTTGAATAGTACAAGACCCTAGAAGTGACTCCCACGAAATTACATTCCTGTGTAGCACTTAATTCTTGATTACAAGGCTCTAAAGGTGACTCCAATGAAATTATGTTATCATGTAGCACTTAGTCTTTAATCAACACATATCAATAGTATAAGCCTCTAAAGGTGACTCCCATGAAATTATGTTGTCGTGTAAAATTTAATCATTTACCAATCCATGTTATAATTGGTTTCACAAACCAAAAGTCCAAAACATAGCCTTTCACTAGTTAATTCTCTCCACAAAATCAATTCAAAATCCATATCATAAATCAGATTCACATATCAAATCAAATCACATTTTACAATCCATACTCAAGTCAACCTAATTTTTCACAAAAGTGTTCCTTAAACCCAAAATATATTCCATCTCCCAACTCCGTTTGTTGGATATCTAAAATTCATTTCTCATACTATTTCAGAATTCATATCTTAAAGAACCCATGTCATAAATCTGTTCGCAACTTTCACAACACCTTCCATAACACATTCCTCTCATCATTCTCAAAAGAATAAAGACTAATAAATGCCCAATCCAAAGTAATTCATCAAATATGATATGATAGTACTTTTACTTTTTAGTTGCTTCACAATGTGCACATAATATACCTTATATTTTTCACTTTCGAAATATGAGTTTACCAATTAAAATAATAGATAGCATCACTCATCTAGATATGCCCCAAACCAAACTACAAGGCTCGCTTGAATCAACAAACTCCCAGTCTTATCATATAAGCGAAAAATGGCATCAAAATCAAGAAAAATGCTATTTCAACTATGGCTTAGCTAAACAAAGCTTAAATATTGACAAAGTAACTCCTATACGCTAAAGAATCGCATATCCAAAGCGATTAATCAAGCTACTAGTAACACAAAGCTTAAGCGCAAAATTTAATCATACTATAACTCTCTCAATCGAACCCCATTTCAAAAGAAATTATAGTCAATGGAAAGCCATTTTAACGTATTATAAGAACCCCAACTTGACCATCCCAATATCAAGCTGAAAACCAACAAAATATGGTCCCGAAATTGCTAGATGCACACTATTCATCACACGTGAGAAACTTCGAAATTTTATTTTGAACAAATCGTAAGCTCAAATCAAAATTCATAAAATCTTGCGGCTCCACAACATTTTAAACTATCATTTCTACATATATATATATATATATATATATATATATATATATATATATATATGCAGCTCAGTAACTCAAAATCAGACTTCACAACTCAAATCTCATATAATTCCAAATTTCAAGCTTTAAAACTAAAATTACCCTGATTGATAGAACAAGGGATGTGACTGCTTACCGAATGTTGCATTATATAGTACCATGACGCGAGTACACGAATTCCTCCCTCTCCTTTTTCCTCTTCTTCTCTCCCCAAAGCCCCCTCTCTCCTGCACTCCTCTCTGCTCCTTTTATTTAAGCCAAGCGTGACTCTCCCCTTTCTTTTACTTTTCCTTTTTTTCTAAGTGAGTCCCACCACCTTTTCTTTTTGACTTATTATAAAATTTCAAATATCTCCCTTGGATATTGGTCTGCGTCTGATCTTACATCATTCTTTTATTTCTATATGTCTCCATTTATCTCTCAGCTTAAACAGTGAAGCCCCTAGCTCAGACCAATAAAGTGTCGGATGTGACGAAGTCCGGTGACATACCACAAGTTTACCTTTATTTGATGACTAGATCAGACCAATAAAGTGTCGGATGTGACAAAGTCCGATGACATACCACAAGTTTACATTTATTTGATAACCAGTGTATTTGAGTAAAATACAATTCATACTATGTGTGTACTACCTTAAATCAATAATCTAATAAATATTTACTTTAAATTCACAGCGGTACTTACTGACATAAACGCTTCCCAAAACCAAAACAAAGAGACGGCTCATTTATTGATTCGTATTAGATAACCTCGTGTCATCATGTCGACCATCGGGTACTCTGATGAAGAGATTTCCTATTCTTTTCCCCCGTCGCTTAAGCAAGTGCACAGGGCTCGCGGGGTCAAGGCCGGACGAGTACATTGAACAAAAACACAGGATGTCGTTGTCCCCTTCGTCACGAGGTGGATGGCGATGTGTAGGAAGACTTCAGAATTCGAGCTTCGAAGTCGATGTCAACGCAGAGGACGAGTCCTCCTGCGAACGAAACAAGACGGTAAGGAGAAGGCGAGAATTTCAAAGCAACTTTTCCAAAAAGTCGTTTTGGAGCGGAGCACTTCCTTCGACACTTACTTGACAGAGACCGAGGATAGCCAATAGGGACGGAAGAATCCCATTTTTGCTTCCCCTAATGCCGGACCATGCCTCCGAAAGAATGGTCTCGCAAACGCTACACGTCTCTGGGAGGCCACAAGGAACACGGTTAGATTAATTAAATATTTAAAAAGACCCAGACTCCGAATCTTGTATCGATGATAAAATTAGTTATAAAGGCGATGAAATATCAGAATTATGGTAATAGAGCGATTGAAATATCAGAACATCCAACGCGTTAATGCTTATTATTTGACCAAGTATTAGAGGTAAAACCGTAGTAATGAGGACTGAAGCAGAATCTCAGAATCCTTATGATTCCATCTTCCTTTCGCTCGGCTGACCGCCAAAAGAGTTTCATTCATCCAGCGAAATATCTTGACCGAATTAATTAAACCATGAAATGAGGGGGTAAAATTAATGAAATGGCATGCTAAACAAAATGCCGGAGCGATCAGAGTGACCCACTATCAAGAGACACCCAACTGTCATATTCAGATAGGATATGTCATGCTGTCCAAAACGCGTTTACCACTAATACCACAGTAACAGAGGAAACATGCTGGAAGAATGCTCTGCGACCTCAGTCCAGGGACATAGATAACAAAGGCCGAAAAAAGCTATCAAACGGCAGAACAATTTATAAGCACGATAGGAGGGACTAACATAGCATATCAGCAATTGGCCGAACAGAGTACCTTCTATATATATTATATCATCAAAGGTGTGAATTCTATATCTCAACCATTTCTACACCTATGTACATGATCCAAAATCATCCGCAAAAACATCCAGCAAGTTACTGATCCCTAATCAAAGACCTTAATATGTGTTGCTACCAAAAAATGATTGTCTCGATCAAGAAGTTATTTGGATATTCACTCCGTTGTCATTGCCAGAGCTGGAGCCGGAGGCATAAATTTCTCCGAGTCCTTGATCCCAGGTCTCCTGAATTCTTTCACCAGAAGGCTAATATGCTTAGATACAGTATCCTTAAAGCGTGGGGAGCTGGTGCGGGAGCTGCTCCTGTGATCTGCATCAACATCTGTGGAGCTCCTTCCACTCCCTGCGGCGCGCCGCCCCCTGTGGACAAACCGGCAAAGGATCCCTACAGAGCCGCCCTGCCACCAGCAGATACCAGCCGGTGCCAGGGGCATCACCTTATGGGAGCCCATTCGCGGCAATGATACCATCACAGTTCCTGCGGGGAATGGACCCGAACCTGGTACCGTGCTTCCAGACGGCAGACCATTTCAGGAGGGGGATCATCGACAACAAGGAGCCCCAGAAGGCGCTGTCGACGTATAAACAGAGCGTCGGCATGAGGACGGTCCACCTGCTGATGTATTTGTTCACCAAAACCCACACGAGGAAGATCGGCGAGTTTTTATTTCTTCCAGCCATTCATGTCTCGATCTTGTTCGATTGATTGCGAGGTTTACCTGCGATGGTGTGAGTTTAGCTGTTTAATTTGGAGTTTGAATGGTTTCTCTTAGCCTTGCTCGACCTTGTGCGCGACAACGTGCGTTTTGGTCTTTGCGATGAATTCGCGTTGTGAGATTCCGTGATTTGTTGCTGAACCTTACTTGTCGCTTTTACTCTCCACCTGACCGGGCAACCGTGACTACATATTGCAATATGTATGAAATCTCTCTGAAAATCAGCCTTTTGCCCCTTCTTCACCTTTAAGGAGAGGGATTTGACTTAAATCCCTCAATCTATTCCCTTTTTGGTTGCTTTACCTTCTGAGGAAGCTCTGCTCTCCCAATCTTAGATCCAAGAGCTTTTTTTCTCCTTATCTAGTTTTAGATATAGGGGTTTTGAGCCCTAGCCATTCTCATCTCGGCTGGACATATCAGGCCAATTCTTTTTATTCGATGCAGTAAAGTTGATCGTATATCTTCCTAGATGAAGATTATAGATTTGATATAGTAGGAAATCTGAGCCCCTTCTGCGTATGCTTTACAAGCCATCAAAATATCTAGAGCGCACTTGAAGAAATGGCCCTTAACAAGGTCCTCGAAATGCTGCAGCCAGAAATGAGAATCATAATGCAGCTAGATTTAAGAGGGACGCATGCATCTCATAATTAGCCAAAAGAATGTCTAGAATCCTAATACAAAATCCAAGGACTCACTTCATACAAATCGCTGAAGATA
This sequence comes from Eucalyptus camaldulensis, assembly GCA_019915185.1. Taxonomy (NCBI): domain Eukaryota; kingdom Viridiplantae; phylum Streptophyta; class Magnoliopsida; order Myrtales; family Myrtaceae; genus Eucalyptus; species Eucalyptus camaldulensis. Next base: position 10,376,974 of record JAHSVA010000006.1, read on the forward strand.
TTGCATTTCAATGCCAAAAAAAAAAAAAAAAACTTGAAAAAGCAAAAGGGAATAAATGCAGAACATCGCAATAACATGAGATGCAACTTAAACGCGCAAAAGATTTCACGGTTGTCCGACTCCAAAGTTTCTTCCAAGATTTTGTAGACGTCAGAGAGGAAATTATGGAAGGGATCCCACGATTGTGTGCGACCAAATAGCTTGCCTACTTTGGAAGTTAGTGGGGCTCGAAACCGAATTACCCGGACCATTATCGCAAACTAACACCAATAGCTGTAGAACTGCAAAAAGAACCGGCAAACATCCATGATATGACTCCACAGTCACTTCAACGACCTTCTATTAGTACATTGCAGCACCAGATTAAGAGATATTTCAGAAAAAGCAAGACCCGGTGCATCTCTATATTAAACTTCTTATGAGAAATAAGAAACAAGACTCCACAGCAAGATGCTCATTGCAGCCAAACCCGGAAAAACTAGTCATACAAACCTTCACATAGATGCAAAATGAAAGATGACAACTAACTTGAATGAGGCGTAAAGCACCTAACCATAATTGAAAGAAGAACGAATTGTTACATTGCTTACGGCACTCCTGTTATTTTGTTACGAGAGGAAAATGTGGTGTCGAATTCATAAATCGCAAAGATACACCTCGAGGCTTTTCCAAAAACATTTAAGACTACTGTTCTTCTTTGATAAAAGAAAAACACTGCAAATACCCGTCGAGAAATCTAATCTCTAGGCCATGGATGTTGAGGATCACACCCAACAGTCCATAACCACAATATTATGCAACTATAGCCAGTTGTTGCTATCTGTACGTTTTCTCAATGAAGAGGGCACATGCGAGAATCTCTTACCATGTCCTCTGGTTGGTAGCAAAAAAAATAAGGCTCCATTGCAAAATACTAAATAAAATCGCGGCCTTCAGTCTCTGATGGTGACAAAAAATAAAACAAACAATGTAACTACTATTGTCAAGCATATATGCCTGAAATTTAATTTGTTCAATTTGATTCATGAACCAAAAGTTCAAGTACCAAATTTTATATTTATTTTTTTGAATAGACAGATACCAATGTGAAAAAGTTAAAAAGTTCAAGAAGATAATTACATATTAGGCAATAGTTCAAAAACCATTCAAATTTGAAATTTTCATTTTTATGACTTTATAGTCGATAAATATTAAAGTCTCTAGTGCACATAAAACCAAATCCACAAAAAACATCTAATTCACGAACATATTCTATATGGTTTTTCTAGCTTATAAGCTGAAAGAAACAAGACCAAGGGCATGCATCGATGTCCCATCACATGAGAACTAATAAACATGGTTACACGCTACAGACCAAAAAGATAAATAAAAAAAAAAGTACACGGTTACATGATCACAGCCTAGATATTATTATGAGCTCGAAATTCTCATGCCGGCACATCATCGACCGTGGCTGGTACCTTCTGATAAGCTACCGAGTTCCGGAACCTCTTGGGCAAGATACAAGCGCCGCAGAACTGCTGTTGCAAGAAGATGACCGCTGCAAAAACGAGTCCTCCTAAAGGAATGACCACATCCCAAGCAGTCGAATAGAAGTCTCTATCTGGAGTTCCGTAAATGTAGGACCCGTAGAACTGTGAAGAGTAAGTTCGAGTCCTGTAGAGATCGTAACCGTGCGGCAACAGCCGAACCAAGGTCATTCCGAGATAGAAAAAACCTGAGAGGGCCCTCTCAGATGAGTTCCTGAAGACATTGAGCAGAATCTGAGGCAAGAGAAAACCATCCAAGATGAGTCCTGCATAACATTTCAAACCTCCTAAAATGGAGAAGCTCTGGCCGTCGCTTATAGAACCTCCAATGTCGATAGCCGTGTCATTAGAACGGCTTCTCCAGCTAAAGATGATAGCTGCCAGTGCGCCGATGCCATATAATAGCAAAGAGACGATCAGAGCCTTCTTTTCCTGGAACCACAAGCCAGCCCCAACCCCATCCTTCTTTCTTGCGGCCCAACTCAGCTGGAGAAGACGGAATTGCATCAAGAAAGCAATCATCGTGGCTACCCTCACCAACACCTCGTTCATTTCGAGCCATTGACCACTTCCGAGAGAAATGTGCTGCCTGTTCCTATCATTCAGGAACAAGGCTTCGAAATTGAGCACGAGAGGGATTACATGGCCTAGAGTGAGAATCACCAGCATGGCGATAGAGATGAAGGGAAGCACCTCGGGGTGCCGTTTCACGTGAAGGATCTGGAGGCCAATGAAGATGCACAAGAATGTATTAGAAGCAAGGACGAGAGAGAGCTCGATGTCCATACCGAAAATGGACCGCCTCACTTCCTCCAAATAAAGAGAATCAGAAGTCACGTTCAGCCTCTCAAAATGAAGCGGATCGGACGACTTCCTTGTGCTCTCGATGGTTCCCACGATGTGATCCTGCCTTCTCTTCGATAAGGGAGGAAACTGCAATCTAATTACGATTTCACAGTCCGGAGATGTGTCGGCTCGCTTCTTCCCCGTTGAGATGACACTTTTACATCCCACCATACACAGCTCACCAGTTTCAGCATCGTAAACCCCTTCTGCAGAAATCTCCACTTGATCATTTGAGCTCCAGGATTGATTATAAAGGGCATTTTTGCTCTTGCCCTTCACGTGTTGCGGTCCTGTGAAGTCAATACGATATGAGATGTTGAACCGGGCATTGCTGCTTGAGGTTGAGGAAGTGTCGAAATTCTCAGTCCTGGAAACCGACATGCTATAACCAGATTGGTCATACATATGGTTGTCAACAAAGAGAGGGGAAGAATATCCACTGCCTATTTTTCCTTCAGAATTCTTAACCAACATGCTGAACCTCATATCTTGAGAGTACCAATTCGGATATCTTTCTCTCCCACTTTTCAGATCAGTCTTTACTGGGCACAGCTTCCTTACTCTTTCGATTTCAGTATAATTATACTTCAAGTCTGGAAACTCCCAAAAACTACTTCCAGTGCCTTGGAGCGTGATGTCTGGGAAATAACTCAATCCCTTCTGGCTCTTCTCGCTCCATAAGTGACCCAAAATGCCATCTCTTTCCCTGATTGACCACACTGCTGGGACCATCAACTCAATGCGGACCGAACAATCCTCAACACGAGCAGTCAAGAAAGATCCTGCCAAGTTAATTTGACAGGCTTTGATCTGTAGTCGGTTCTTATTCTCGTCCCACATCGCCTCTCCAACCAACGCTGAGTTCGGATCGAACTTTCCATAGTACCAAAAGTCGCTGTCATTTGAAAAACGCAGCAACACTCGCATCCTCCGTTCACCTTCAGAACAACTGATTTCATCGAGGGACATGACAGGGGGCAAATATCCTGAAGGGCCGGAGATGGGTGTGCAGATTTTGACAGGACTACAATCAGGTGCGTAATTAAGATAGAGTGCTCTACCTAGGTTCCGAAAAGCTGAACAAAAGCTTTGACTCTGGGGTGCTAAACCCAGCGAATGATTGCTCTTCCCATTATTGAGTTTCCCAGAAACCAAACTGTACTTGTAATTTCTCTTAGGAAACATCAATATCGATATGATATCAAAATAATTCTTGTCATCTGGAGTACTCAGACTCTCCAAAATGCCAGTAAATAAGCTAGTGATATTAGCAGAAGTGCTTACATTATTGAGCTTAAGCACACCATCAAGATTGAGAGAGTCACCTTGACTCGAGAGAGAGGAACCAACCATACAAAGCTTCTCCGAAGATTCTGACCAGAAACCTTCTAATCGAAAAGTGATGGGACTCTTAGCCCGGCGGTGCGGAACATAGGCTACCCTTACAGGAGTGGCTTCTAGGCATGCCTGACCATACCAATCGTCTCCTCCATAATAGTAGTCGTAACCCGAGGTTCCGAATCTCAAGTTTGCTTTGACCTTGAGCACCCCATCCCGATCGGTCTTGTGGACTTCACAAACATGGAACGAGAAGGAATTGGATTTTGAAGAAGAGGAAGGTCCTAGAATGTTTCCGCCACCAGTGTAGTAACCAGTTTGGTATTCGGAGAGTGGCATGGAGGCGGCTCGAGTATACACGTTAAGAGTGGCTTCAGGAACAGTTGAAGCACAGTGGTCAGAGTAAGAGATTTGTTTTGCAAATGCATGCCAAGATGAGTTCATGCCTAGGGACAGAGAGATGCAAAGTAGAGTGAAAACCCATGATGGCCTGAGGGATCCGATTTTAGAAGCCATTTGGTGAGGAGGAGGAGGAGAGATTGTGAGAAAAATGAAGAGATCACTGACAATTTATAGTTGAGAGGAACTTGTTGACAGGACTTTAAGGACTATATTTTTTTGGCCTTATTTACACAAACTTCATCTTCAGATTGAGAAACCATATACGCTTGGGGCCTACTGGATGAATCATGGGTTTGATTTCCAAGCTGACAGAGACTTCCACATGTTTGACAGTGCATCTCCCCCAATACAAGACGCGGCATACAAAAAGACGAGATTTTCACCACCACAGGGGATATTAACTCTTGCGCTTCTTTTTTCTCTGTCTGCACAAAGAAGTCAAGGCTTCGAGTTGATGTTTTAGTTGGACAAGGAATTTCATTCACCAAAATGACTAGTGATCGTGAGAATGCATTATTCCGCTGAAATATAAGCATGAAGGGTCGAATGCGACGAAGTCCAATGTACTTACTACAAATTTATCTTTGTTTGATAACTCGTATATTCCGGTAAAATGCAATTCATATGATCCTCATACCACGCTATCAATAACTGTATAAATTTTTTCTTTAAATTCGCAATGGAATTTATTATCATAACCGCATTCAAAGGCCACAGCAAACAAAGACGGTTCAATTATTGGTTCATACCAGATAACCTCGTGGCATCATGTTGACAATTGGGCACACTGATGAAAAAGATTTCTTAATCTTTTCCCCCGTCGCTTAAGCAACGCATCACAGACGGTGTAAAGTCAATTTCCTCTTGGACAAAGCACAGGATGTCGCTTATGCAGCGCATCACACGCGATTCGATGTACATGGTGAGAAGTGGGGAACAGTGTCGACAAATGTTTAATATTTGGAATCAACGAGGTGCGCTATTGACACCAAAACAAACAAAAGGAAAATCAATTAAAAGCCCTTCACAAATAATAAAAAAAAAGACTGAACTTAGCCGGTCCATTGTATTTCAAGTCCGATGCAATTAATGTTACAGTCAAAACCTAACATCTCATCTTTAAATAAGCTCTATGGGACCACGCTCGTGCGATTAGAAAGGCATAGCCGTTTCACGACCACAATGCCTGGCGCAAGTCTATATAAAGGATTAATCGAATTAACCGTTTCCAATCAACGCCCACGAAACCAATCAGCGCCCCATAACACGTGTAACCGAATAAAACAAAAAATAAAAATAAGGGTGGGGAAGGAAAAAGTGACGAAAAGTAGCATCGGCGATTGTGCTCCTACGTGAGGCGTGCGGAGACACTGCAATGTCTCTGGAGGCAGGATTCGGGGCAGGTTCTACAGACTCCCTGCTATTTTCTAAGCTACCATGAAAGGGAGTACAGTATCATACAAATAAGTGGCTTTCCAGTCAGCCAAGAGTTTTCGTTTTGGAAAGCCTAGAATTTTTTAATGAAAAATAATTGTGTGAGAGTTTCTAATATAGCATGAAAATAATAATTTATTTTGAATCACAAAAAATCAAATTATAAATAATTATTAATTATTGTGGAACGCATTTCTTAAATTTGTGAATAATAATAAATTATGATAACCAAATACTGTTATGCTAGTAAAGTCATTTTTTAGTAACCAAATATTGTGGAACGCATTTCTTAAATTTGTGACTAATAATAATTATTGTCGAACGAGTTCCACTGCCTAATCATGGAGACAAAGGTGACAAAGGAGTGTGCCTTGACGAAGAAGAAGATGAAGAAGCATTGGAATGCTCATAAGGGAGAGAGCCACCGCGGGGCGGGGGGTTTGAATGAGCCCTATTTGTTTACAAATTACGGCTAATTGGAGAGAGAGATGAATTTCCACGTAAACTTGCTATGTTAATTAAGTTATTGTCATCTATCTTTTAGCTCAATAATTTTATAGTAAAATTTGACGGAAATTAACAAAAGACAAATGCATCATTCATATATTAGTTTGAGGTTTTTGATAACTCAAAAATTAATTTAAAGTAAATTTGTCACATGTGTACCGATTTGATATTTCAGTGAGCATCCAAACTGAGCACCTTCTACGTATGCTTTACAAGCCATCAAAATGTTTGGAGTTCACTTGAAGAAGTGGCCCTTAACAAGGTCCTCGAAATGTTGCAGCCAGAAATGAGAATCATAAAGCGGCTATATTTAAGAGGGACGCATGCATCTCATAATTAGCCAAACGAATGTCTAGAATCCTAATACAAAATCCAAAGACTCACTTCATGCAAATCGCTAAAGAAATTACATCTCAATGCCAAAAAAACCTGAAAAAGCAAAAGGGAATAAATGCTGAACACCACAATAACATGAGACGTGACTTAAACACGCATTCAGGGTTGTCCAACTCCAAGGGAAAAGTACCCAAAAAAAATCATAAACCTATTGTATTGATACAAATTCAATCATAAATTTTTCAATTTGACCAATTTAGTCCTAAAACTTTTTTACATTAATACTAATTCAATCCATTCGGTTAATTTTGGCCGGCGGGCACTGACATAGATGCCAGCTAGTAACCGAATGCTGACGTGACAATTTTTAATAATTTTTTAATTTTTTGATTTTGTTATTAATTTCTTTTCTTTTCTTTTTTCCTTTTCTTTTTTCCCTTCTTCCTTCTCAATTTGTCCTCACAGTGGCCAACAAGCCTCCCACCGCCAGCCCTTGAAGCCCTCATCAGCGGCCGATGAGGGCTTCATGGCCCTCACCCAAGGCTCGCTGGCCACTGGGAGGATAGACCGAGGAGGAAGAAGGGAGAAAAGAAAAAATTATTAAAAAAATTGTCACTTCAACATCCGGCCACTAATCGACATCCATGTTAGCATCCGACCACCAGTTAGCATCCACATCAGTGATGTCTGATCAATTGATCGGATGGAGATACCAATGTAAAAAGGTTTAAAATTAAATTGATTCGATTGAAAATTTTAGAATTGAATTGATATCAATGCAATGAATCTAGGATTTTTTTTGGTAATTTCCCCCCAACTCCAAAATTTCTTCCAAAATTTTGTAGACATCAGAGAAGAAAATGTAGAAGGGATTCCCAGATTTTGTGCGACCAAATAGCTTGCCTACGTTGGAAGTTAGTGGGGCTAAAAACCGAATAAACCAAGGCCGTTATCGCAAACTAACACTAATAGCTGTAGAACTGCAAAAAGAACCAGCAAAAATCCATAATGTAACTCCAGTCACCTTCGACAACCTTTTATTAGTACAGTACAACACCAGAGTAAGAGAGATTTCAGAAAAAGCAAGACCTAATGCATCTCTATATTAAACTTCTCATGAGAAAATGGAAACAAGATTCCACAGCAAGATGCCCATTGCAGCCAAGCCAGGAAAAACTAGTCATACAACCCGTAACAAATATGCAAAATGAAAGATGACAACTAACTTAAATAAAACGTGAAGCACCTGCCCATAATTGAAGAAAGAACGAATGTTACATTGCTCACGGCACTCCAGTTAGTCTGTTACGAGAGGGAAATATGGAGTAGAATTCATAAATCGCAAAGATACACCTCGAGGCTTCTCCAAAAAATTTAAAACTATTATTCTTCTTTGATAAAAGAAAAACACTGCAAATACTCATCAAGAAATCAAATTTCTAAGCCACGGATGTTGAGGATCACTCCCAGCAGTCCATAACCCCAAGATTATGCAATTATAACCGGTTTTTTTTCCATCTATAGGTTTTCTCAATGAAGAAGACACATGCAGAAATTTTACCATGTCATCTGTTTTATTAAGTTGGTGGCAAAAAAAGAAAAAAGAAAGCTCCACTGCAAAATACTAAGAAATATCACCGCCTTCAGTCTCTGATGGTGACAAAAAATAGAAGAGACAATGTAACTACTATTTTCAAGCAAATATTCCCCCACGTCAAAGGTCTAATATAATTCATGTCATTTGATAAGCACACCAAAAACAGTATGGTACCAAATAAACTCGAGGACTCACATGCAGCCTTCCTCACCACATACAATCTGGGAATTCATAGACCTAAAAGTGAAGGAGGGTGAACAAACACCATGTTACAGAAATATTAATATGCAACGTCAGCAAACCCCAGCGTCATATTTGGCATTCACAATTTTGTCTGAGGTAAACAAGTACCATAGTTGGGGCATGTAGTTATAAACATATCCGCAGAATATGCACATAAACAACTGTTACCTTAGGAGGTTTCTTCATATTATATGTCATAGTTCTCAAAGAAAGGATAAATGTATCTGCATTATATGTCATCGCTGTCGATTCTCCCTGCTCCGTGTTCATTGACGTCTCATACCCAGGCTCATTAAAATAGGGCTTTGAGTTTAATATGAGCCCCTGTATGGATACCCGAACTTACAGCGCAGTTGAAACGCCAGGAATCCACTTCTCATTCTTGTGTTGACAAGATCAAGTGCCAAGGAGGCTGAGCGATTTAGCGAGCAGAGCAGGATAGGTCGGCGCAGGTTTTCCGAGCTGTTGCCGCTTCTGCAGCCGCCTGCGATGTTTCCCTCTTCCCTTTTTTTTACTTTTTTTTTAGCGCCCTTTTCCGGAAGGGAGGGAGCGTTTCGGGCTTTTCGGTGCTAAAACAGGAAACCGTCGATGGGCTTGGGCTTTTGCAATAGGAAATAATTTGGGCCCACCAAAATTGTGCAATTTATGACCTGATAATCATCCATTTTTTCTATTTTTCTGTTCTACTGTTTTCTGAAATAGAAAAAGAACATAAATCTATTTAATAATATCAGTTAATTATTCTATTCCTCATAATAGAAAAGTGCCAAGGAATAAATTTAGAATATAAATAAATAACAAAAAAAGAAAACCTACTATTTTTTTTGCTCCCAAGAATTAAAAATGGAATTGTTTCTGAGAATAGAAAGATTATCAAATATATACCCTTATATACCAATCCAAATTTTTCCATAAATTCCATAGACCCGTTTCGAAATGGATTGATTACACAAATGACCCCTAAACTTGGTTTAATGTACAATGTTGTCCAAGAACTCTTGATTTGTTCAATATTATCTTTAAACTTTAGCCAAATGCGCAATATCATTTCTGAAATTTAATTCATACAATTTGATCCATGAACCAAAAGTTTGAAAAAGCTAAAAGTTCAGGGATAAAATTACATATTGAACCAAAGTTAAGAGACCATTCAAATTTGAAATTTTCATTTTTATTACTTTGCTGTAGAGAAATATCGAAATCTCTAGTGCACGTAAAACCAAATCCACAAGAAACATCACTAACATATTCTATATGGTTTTTCTAGTTTGTATGCTGAAAGAAACAAGAGCAAGGGCATGCATCTGTTTTCCCTCACATGCGAACTAATTAATATGGTTACACACTACCGACCAAAAGAAAAAACAATAGATGGTTACATCGGCACGTCATCGACTATAGCTGGTACCTTCTGATAAGCTAACTTGTTTCAGAACCTCTCGGGCATGATCCAAGCGCCGCAAAACCGCTGCTGCAGGTAGATGATCGCTACGAAAATGAGTCCTCCTAAAGGAATGATCACATCCCACGCAATCGAATAGAAGTCTCTATCTGGAGTTCCATAAATGTATGACTCGTAGATTTGTGGCGAGTAGGTTCGAGCTCTATAGAGATCATAACCATGGGGTAGCAACCGAACCAAGGTCATTCCGAGGTAAAAAAGATTCTGCAAGGGCCCTCTCAGATGAGTTCCTAAAGACATTGAGCAGAACCCGAGGCAAGAGAAAACCATCCAAGATGAGTCCTGCGTAAGATTTCAAGCCTCCCAAAATGGAGAAGCCTTGGTCATCGCTTGTAAAACTTGCGGTATCGATAGCCGTGTCATCAGAACGGCTTCTCCAGCTAAAGACGATGGCCGCCAATACTCCGATGCCATATAATAGCAAAGAGACAATCAAAGTCTTCTTTTCTTGGAACCACAAGCCGGCCGCCACCCCATCCTTCTTTCTTGCCGCCCAAGTCAGCTAGAGAAGACGGAACTGCATCAAGAAAGCTATCATTGTGGCTAGCCTCACCATCACCTCATTCATTTCGAGCCATCCACCACTTCCAAGAGAAATGTGCTGCCTACTTCGATCGTTCAGGAACAAGGCTGCGAAATTGAGCACGAGAGGGATCGCATGGCCTAGAGTGAGAATCACAAGCATGGCAATCGAGATGAAGGGAAACACCTTGGGGTGCTTCTTCACGTGAAGAATCTGGAGGCTGATGAAGATGCACAAGAATGTATTAGAAGCAAGGACGAGAGAGAGCTTGAGGTCCATCCCCCAAATCCATCGCCTCACTTCCTCCATATAAGGAGAATCAGAAATCACGTTCTGCCTCTCGAAATAATGCGGATCGAATGGGTTCCTCATCCTCTCGATGGTCCCCACGATGTGATCCTGCCTTCTCTTCGATAAGGAAGGAAACTACAATCTGATCACGATTTCACAGTCCGGAGATGCATCGCCTCACTTCTCCCCGGTTGAGATGACTTTTTTACATCCAACCATACATAAGTCACCGGTTTCGACATCGTAAACCCCTTCTGTAGAAATCTTCACTCAATCATTTGAACTCCAACACTGATTACAAATGGCATTTTTGCTCTTGCCCTCCACATGTTGCAGTCCCGTGAAAGTCAAAATGGTATGAGATGTTGAATCGGGCATTGCTGTTTGAGGTTGAGTGACTGTTGACAGCGGAACTCTCATTCCTAGAAACTGGCAGGCCATAAGCATATTGTTCATATGTTTGGTTGTCAACAAACAGAGGGAAAGAATCTCCACTGCCTATTTTTCCTTCAGAATTCCTAACCAACATGTTGAACCTCATATCTTCATTTATCTTTCGACTTAGACAGTGAAGTCCCCTAGACCAAACCCATGAAATTTCGTATGCATCGAAGTCCAATATACTTACCACAAGTTTATCTTTGTTTGATAACCCACATCTTCAAGTAAAATGTAATTCAAATGATGCTTATACCACGTTCAATCAACAATCATATAAACATTTGCTTTGAATTCACAATAGTAGTTATTATAATAACCGGGTTTGAAAACCACGGTGAATAGAGACGGTTCATTTATTGGTTCGTACTAGATAACCCCGTCGCATCACGTAGAAAAGATTTCCTAATCTTTTTCCCCGTCGCTTAAGCGAGTAGGGCTGGCATGGACTTGGCCCGAATAGTGATTGAACAGTTCAGCAACGCCCCATAGACGGTGTAAAGTCATTTCCTCTTTGGACAAAAGCACAGGAGATGTCGTTGTCTCCTTTGTCACGACGTGTAAGAAGTTGGGCTTCGAGTCAACGTTAACGCAGAGGACGAGGATTTTTTTTTCCTTCCTTCGAACCAAACGAGGCGGCAAGGAGAAAGGAGAAAGCGAGAATTTCAAAGCGGCTTTTCCAAAAATGTCGTTTTGGAGTGGAGTCCTGTCTCCTCTTATTCGATAGGAGACCGAGGATAGGCCAATAGGTAGGGGTGAGCGGGTCCAGGGTGAGTAAGATCTAGATCTGGACCATGTTCCCTATCCTGTTATAACCGGTTCTCCTTTTTTGGATCATATTCCCTATCCTGTTTGCATTGGACCCTGTTCCCAGCCCACCTTATTTTTTCAGTCCGGGAACTGGGTTGACCTGTTTTGCAAAAAAAATTACTGTACAACACTCATATGTAAACACCCAGAGCAACTCACCTTTAGATGTGGACAGCTATTGGCAATTGCATATAATGATTCATCGGTGATGAATGTGCTGCCAATATTCAGATGTTGCAAAGCAGTAACTCTTGCAATCTGTAGAAATGGCTCAGATGATGGGGGAAGCACACAAGAAGTTCTAAGCCTCGCACATCAAAAGGACTTGATGGTCAAACTTTTTTTCCAAAACGTTAGGACTAGATTGTGAGAGAACTTCAGGCTCAGTTATCCCATAGACAAGTGGCATGCGAATAAAACAGATAATCATCAACAGAGCAAGGTATTGACAATTTCAAGTCCTTGCACTGATTTTTATCAGATTGCACAATATGACTAATAAGCAACACCGACACTATCATTGAAGAACACTAGCATCAGAACTCTGAATGAAGAAACGACCATCAACACCCAGAAATCGTTCCAACCACAGAACAAGACTAAAGCCTACACACATAACATCTGCAGAAGCGAACCATCACTTCGAAACGACAAACATACCAGCTTAACAACACCTTGGCCAGTGACCCCTGTCATCCCCAACAGAGAGATGGACGTAAGCTTCGCCGCGCATTTCATTAGTGAAATTCTGTACAGCCCTTTATCAGTAATATGGCAGCCCCAACAAATCTTCGAACTGTGGACAATTCAATCAGCAAAAGTTCAAAAATCCATAGACACATCATAAGCTAATCATCAAACAATTCCTAAGTAACTAATCCTCCATGTACCAATCTCCAAATTCAAGAAGTGTCCTAACAAACTTCCAACAACCCTCCATCAATCATGCTGCACAGTAAATAAAGAGACAGAGAGAGAGAGACAGAGGGAGTACATGTCGAGTTCACAGAGGGCGTACGCACGGCGAACGACACGGGCGGTGGAATCGTCGTCCATCTTCAACCCCGCGAAGCTGAGCCTCTCCCTCCTCCCCAGTGACAGCTTCACCCCACGCTTCCATTGCTGCACACGCTGCTCGCCCTGTGAGGAAATTTCGGTTTTTGATCACAACCCACGTCTCAGAATCATCAACACCACACGAAACTGCAGACAAAACAACTTCTTTCCCCGGAACCAGAAAGCAAGAATGGGAACTCCCCATGGTCAAGAGCACGTACCGCGCCAAATCGGCGAAGGACGGGATCATGAAGAAGACATGCGCCAGCACGTCGATGGGCAAGCGGTCGATCTTTGCTTCCCTCTCCTCCACCTCCTCCTCCTCCTCCTCCTCCCTCATCCCCGTGGCGAGACAACGGAGACACTAGAGAGAGAAAGGGAGATGGAGATGGAGCTTCTTGGTAGAGAGAGAAAGCGTCGTCACCGTCTTTCCTTATTTAAGGCCGGAGGGGACGGAGGAGGAAGGGCTACTATGGGTTGCTCGAAGATGCAACAAGGTGGGCTTGCGAACGCGAGATCTGCGGGTCAGGGGCGTCGGCGAGGCAACAGCAGCAGGTGGAACGACGAGATCGAACGGAGGCGGCGTCGGCGCTCGGGTGCGAGCTCGGCGGGGGTTAGCAGCTTCGCGGGCAGAACCAGTGGAGCGGAGTTTCAGATGACCGGCGAAACAGCAGCGGTGGTGTGAGCGCGAGGGGTGCAACGAGAGCAGCAAAGGCGGCGTCGGCTTCGCGATTTCGGGAGGGGAGCTCGAAGCAAGGCTGGCGAGCAGCCAGGAACCGGGTTGACAGAGGCGGTGTCGCAATTTCGGGGGGCGACGGTGGGCGAGCGGAACCAGGATCAGTGGACGCCGGACGGGCGGAGGTCGCGAGCTGCCGTCTACGGGTGTCTCGGGAGGAGAGGAAACCGGTAAAGATAGAAAGTAGAAATTAGGGTTTTGGTCTTTTTGGGGGGCTTACAAACCGGTCCCCCAACCGGTTCCCAAACCGGTCCGGTCGATCCGGTTCCCGGGTGGGTAAACCCTCGGAACCAGTTCCCGGACCGGTTCAAACAGGGTCTTAGGTTTGGGAACCGGTTCTCGGACCGGTTTCAACCAGAACTGGTTCCCGACCCTGTTTTCCAGGTGGGCCGGACCGGGAACCAAGTAAACCCGGTCCGGTTGCACACCTCTACCAATTGGGACGGTAAAATCCGATTTCTGTTTCCCGTAAATGCCGGACCATGCCTCCGAAATAATGGTCCCGCAAACGCTGCCCATCTCTACGAGTTTAGGGAGCATGGTTAGATTAGTTAAGTAGTCGAAGAAACCCCCAGCCTCTGAATTTTTCATCCATGATGAAACTAGTTACAAAGGCAATAAATTAGAATTACAAAGAAAGCAATTGAACATTTCAAATCCTACAATTGATTTTCGACAAAAACGGTAGCAGAACAATCAATATATCAGAACATCAACACGTTGCCGCTTAATACTTGACAAAGTATGAGAGTAAGACCATACTGGTGATGACTAAGAAGCAGAATCTCAACACGTTAATGCTTATTACTCCATATTGGTGAGGACTGAGAAGTAAAGTCTCGGAATCTGTATGATCTCGTCCTCATTTTGCTTGACCAACCGTCAGAAGAGTTCATTCATACAGTGAAACATCTTGACCGACTTAATTAAACCATGAAATGAGGGGGTAAAATAATCAAATGGCATGCTAAACAATACGCCAGATTGATCAGAATGATCCACTATCAAGAGACACCAAACGGTCACATTCAGATAGGATATATAATGCTGTCCACCACTAATACCCACGGTAAGATAGGAAACATGCTGGAAGAACGCTTGGCGACCTCGCTTCAGCGCAATAGATGACAAAGGCTGGAGAAAGCAATCAAACGGCAGATTAATTTAGAAGCACGATAGGAAGGACTAACATAGCATATCAGCAATTGGCGGAACAGAGCACCTTCTAATATGTATGTATGTATGTATGTATGTATGTATGTATGTATGTGTTATCATCAAATGTGAATTCTGTAAGTCATCCATATCTACACCTATGTACATTATCCAAAATCATTCGCAAAAACATCCAACAGGTTACTGATCCCCAGTTAAGAAGAACCTTAATCTGCGTTGCTACCGAAAAAAGACAGTCTCAATCAAGAAGTTATTTGGATATTCACTCCCTTGTCATCGCTGGAGCCGGAGCTGGAGCTGGAGCCGGAGGCATAAATTTCTCCGAGTCCTTGATCCCAAGTCTCCTGAATTCTCTCACCAGAAGGCTAATATACTTAGATACAGTATCCTTAAAGTGGAGGGAGCTGGTGCGGAAGCTGCTTCTATGATCTGCATCAACATCTTGTACGCCACCTTTAAGAAGGCATCCAACCTAAGCACCTTCTGCGTATGCTTTACAAGCCATCAGAATATCTGGAGCGCACTTTAAGAAATGGCCCTTAACAAGGTCCTCGAAATGCTGCAGCCAGAAATGAGAATCATAATGCAGCTAGATTTAAGAGGGACGCATGCATCTCATAATTAGCCAAAAGAATGTCTAGAATCCTAATACAAAACCCAAGGACTCACTTCATACAAATCGCTGAAGATATTGCATTTCAATGCCAAAGAAAAAACTTGAAAAAGTAAAAGGGAATAAATGCAGAACATCGCAATAACATGAGATGCAACTTAAACGCGCAAAAGATTTCACGGTTGTCCGACTCCAAAGTTTCTTCCAAGATTTTGTAGACGTCAGAGAGGAAATTATGGAAGGGATTCCCACGATTGTGTGCGACCAAATAGCTTGCCTACTTTGGAAGTTAGTGGGGCTCGAAACCGAATTACCCGGACCATTATCGCAAACTAACACCAATAGCTGTAGAACTGCAAAAAGAACCGGCAAACATCGATGATATGACTCCACAGTCACTTCAACGACCTTTTATTAGTACATTGCAGCACTATATTAAGAGATATTTCAGAAAAAGCAAGACCCGGTGCATCTCTATATTAAACTTCTTATGAGAAATAAGAAACAAGACTCCACAGCAAGATGCCCATTGCAGCCAAACCCCGAAAAACTAGTCATACAAACCTTCACATAGATGCAAAATGAAAGATGACAACTAACTTGAATGAGGCGTAAAGCACCTAACCATAATTGAAAGAAGAACGAATTGTTACATTGCTTACGGCACTCCTGTTATTTTGTTACCAGAGGAAAATGTGGTGTCGAATTCATAAATCGCAAAGATACACCTCGAGGCTTTTCCAAAAACATTTAAGACTACTGTTCTTCTTTGATAAAAGAAAAACACTGCAAATACCCGTCGAGAAATCTAATCTCTAGGCCATGGATGTTGAGGATCACACCCAACAGTCCATAACCACAATATTATGCAACTATAGCCAGTTGTTGCTATCTGTACGTTTTCTCAATGAAGAGGGCACATCCGAGAATCTCTTACCATGTCATCTGTTTTGTAGCAAAAAAAAATAAGGCTCCATTGCAAAATACTAAATAAAATCGCGGCCTTCAGTCTCCGATGGTGACAAAAAAATAAAACAAACAATGTAACTACTATTGTCAAGTAGATATGCTTGAAATTTAATTTGTTCAATTTGATCCATGAACCAAAAGGTCAAGTACCAAATTTTCTTTTTATTTTTTTTTAATAGACAGGTACCAATGTGAAAAAGTTAAAAAGTTCAAGAATAGAATTACATATTAGGCAATAGTTCAAAAACCATTCAAATTTGAAATTTTCATTTTTATGACTTTATAGTCGATAAATATTAAAGTCTCTAGTGCACATAAAACCAATTCCACAAGAAACATCTAATTCACGAACATATTCTATATGGTTTTTCTAGCTTATAAGCTGAAAGAATGGAGAATTACCAAAAAAGTCCTAAATCTATTGCAATTGTGCCAATTCAGTCCTAAACTTTTTTTTTTGGCCAATTCAGTCCTAAACCTTTTACTTTTATTCTAGTTCAGTCCTTCCGGCCAAAATTAGCCGGCCGGCGATGACATGGCAGCCGGCCGGTGCCGGCGAGCTTTTTTTAATAATATTTGATTTTTAAAATTTTTTTATTAATTTTTTTCTTTTTTCCTTTTTTTTTCCTCCTCCCTCCTCCATCCTTGGGCTCCGGCGACCGGCCAGCCTGGCCGGTCGCCGGACTGAGGCGATCCGGCGGGAGGAGGCCTGCGAGGGGGGCTCGCCGTCGCGTCTGGCGAGGCCTCCTCGCCGGATCTGGCGAGGGCTCGCCTCGCCCGGCGACCGCGAGGCGAGCTCGCGCCCAGCGACGGCGAGGCCCCCTCGCCGAATCTGGTGAGGGCTCGACTCGCGGTCGCTGGGCGAGGCGAGCCCTCGCCAGATCCGGCGAGGGGGGCTCGCCTTGCCCGGCGACCGCGAGGCGAGCTCGCGCCCAGCGACGGCGAGGCCCCCTCGCCTGATCTGGCGAGGGCTCGACTCTCGGTCGCTGGGCGAGGCGAGCCCTCGCCAGATCCGGCGAGGGGGGCTCGCCGTCGCGTCTGGCGAGGCCTCCTCGCCGGATCTGGCGAGGGCTCGCCTCGCCCGGCGACTGCGAGGCGAGCTAGCGCCCAGCGACGGCGAGGGGGGCTCGCCGTCGCGTCTGGCGAGGCCTCCTCGCCGGATCCCCCGCCGGATCGCCTCAGTCCGGCGACCGGCCAGGCTGGCCAGTCGCCGGAGCCCAAGGAAGGAGGAGGGAGGGGGAAAAAAAAAAAAGAAAAAAAATTAATAAAAAAATTAATAAAAAATTTTAAAAAAATAAAATATTATTAAAAAAAGCTCGCCGGCACCGGCCGGCTGCCACGTCAGCGCCGGCCGGCTAATTTTGGCCGGAAGGACTGAACTGGAACAAAGTAAAAGGTTTAGGACTGAATTGGCTAAAAAAAAAAGTTTAGGACTGAATTGGCACAATTACAATAGGTTTAGGACTTTTTTGGTAATTCTCCCGCTGAAAGAAACAAGACCAAGGGCATGCATCGATGTCCCATCACATGAGAACTAATAAACATGGTTACACGCTACAGACCAAAAAGATAAAAAAAAAAAAAAAGTACACGGTTACATGATCACAGCCTAGATATTATTATGAGCTCGAAATTCTCATGCCGGCACATCATCGACCGCGGCTGGTACCTTCTGATAAGCTACCGAGTTCCGGAACCTCTTGGGCAAGATACAAGCGCCGCAGAACTGCTGTTGCAAGAAGATGACTGCTGCAAAAACGAGTCCTCCTAAAGGAATGACCACATCCCAAGCAGTCGAATAGAAGTCTCTATCTGGAGTTCCGTAAATGTAGGACCCGTAGAACTGTGAAGAGTAAGTTCGAGTCCTGTAGAGATCGTAACCGTGCGGCAACAGCCGAACCAAGGTCATTCCGAGATAGAAAAAACCTGAGAGGGCCCTCTCGGATGAGTTCCTGAAGACATTGAGCAGAATCTGAGGCAAGAGAAAACCATCCAAGATGAGTCCTGCATAACATTTCAAACCTCCCAAAATGGAGAAGCTCTGGCCGTCGCTTATAGAACCTCCAATGTCGATAGCCGTGTCATTAGAACGGCTTCTCCAGCTAAAGATGATAGCTGCCAGTGCGCCGATGCCATATAATAGCAAAGAGACGATCAGAGCCTTCTTTTCCTGGAACCACAAGCCAGCCCCAACCCCATCCTTCTTTCTTGCGGCCCAACTCAGCTGGAGAAGACGGAATTGCATCAAGAAAGCAATCATCGTGGCTACCCTCACCAACACCTCGTTCATTTCGAGCCATTGACCACTTCCGAGAGAAATGTGCTGCCTGTTCCTATCATTCAGGAACAAGGCTTCGAAATTGAGCACGAGAGGGATTGCATGGCCTAGAGTGAGAATCACCAGCATGGCGATAGAGATGAAGGGAAGCACCTCGGGGTGCCGTTTCACGTGAAGGATCTGGAGGCCAATGAAGATGCACAAGAATGTATTAGAAGCAAGGACGAGAGAGAGCTCGATGTCCATACCGAAAATGGACCGCCTCACTTCCTCCAAATAAAGAGAATCAGAAGTCACGTTCAGCCTCTCAAAATGAAGCGGATCGGACGACTTCCTTGTGCTCTCGATGGTTCCCACGATGTGATCCTGCCTTCTCTTCGATAAGGGAGGAAACTGCAATCTAATTACGATTTCACAGTCCGGAGATGTGTCGGCTCGCTTCTTCCCCGTTGAGATGACACTTTTACATCCCACCATACACAGCTCACCAGTTTCAGCATCGTAAACCCCTTCTGCAGAAATCTCCACTTGATCATTTGAGCTCCAGGATTGATTATAAAGGGCATTTTTGCTCTTGCCCTTCACGTGTTGCGGTCCTGTGAAGTCAATACGATATGAGATGTTGAACCGGGCATTGCTGCTTGAGGTTGAGGAAGTGTCGAAATTCTCAGTCCTGGAAATCGACATGCTATAACCATATTGGTCATACATATGGTTGTCAACAAAGAGAGGGGAAGAATATCCACTGCCTATTTTTCCTTCAGAATTCTTAACCAACATGCTGAACCTCATATCTTGAGAGTACCAATTCGGATATCTTTCTCTCCCACTTTTCAGATCAGTCTTTACTGGGCACAGCTTCCTTACTCTTTCGATTTCAGTATAATTATACTTCAAGTCTGGAAACTCCCAAAAACTACTTCCAGTGCCTTGGAGCGTGATGTCTGGGAAATAACTCAATCCCTTCTGGCTCTTCTCGCTCCATAAGTGACCCAAAATGCCATCTCTTTCCCTGATTGACCACACTGCTGGGAACATCAACTCAATGCGGACCGAACAATCCTCAACACGAGCAGTCAAGAAAGATCCTGCCAAGTTAATTTGACAGGCTTTGATCTGTAGTCGGTTCTTATTCTCGTCCCACATCGCCTCTCCAACCAACGCTGAGTTCGGATCGAACTTTCCATAGTACCAAAAGTCGCTATCATTTGAAAAACGCAGCAACACTCGCATCTTCCGTTCACCTTCAGAACAACTGATTTCATCGAGGGACATGACAGGGGGCAAATATCCTGAAGGGCCGGAGATGGGTGTGCAGATTTTGACAGGACTACAATCAGGTGCGTAATTAAGATAGAGTGCTCTACCTAGGTTCCGAAAAGCTGAACAAAAGCTTTGACTCTGGGGTGCTAAACCCAGCGAAAGATTGCTCCTCATTATTGAGTTTCCCAGAAACCAAACTGTACTTGTAATTTCTCTTAGGAAACATCAATATCGATATGATATCAAGATAATTCTTGTCATCTGGAGTACTCAGACTCTCCAAAATGCCAGTAAATAAGCTAGTGATATTAGCAGAAGTGCTTACATTATTGAGCTTAAGCACAACATCAAGATTGAGAGAGTCACCTTGACTCGAGAGAGAGGAACCAACCATACAAAGCTTCTCCGAAGATTCTGACCAGAAACCTTCTAATCGAAAAGTGATGGGACTCTTAGCCCGGCGGTGCGGAACATAGGCTACCCTTACAGGAGTGGCTTCTAGGCATGCCTGACCATACCCATCGTCTCCTCCATAATAGTAGTCGTAACCCGAGGTTCCGAATCTCAAGTTTGCTTTGACCTTGAGCACCCCATCCCGATCGGTCTTGTGGACTTCACAAACATGGAACGAGAAGGAATTGGATTTTGAAGAAGAGGAAGGTCCTAGAATGTTTCCGCCACCAGTGTAGTAACCAGTTTGGTATTCGGAGAGTGGCATGGAGGCTCGAGTATACACGTTAAGAGTGGCTTCAGGAACAGTTGAAGCACAGTGGTCAGAGTAAGAGATGTGTTTTGCAAATGCATGCCAAGATGAGTTCATGTCTGGGGACAGAGAGATGCAAAGTAGAGTGAAAACCCATGTTGGCCTGAGGGATCCGATTTTAGAAGCCATTTGGTTAGGAGGAGGAGGAGAGATTGTGAGAAAGATGAAGAGATCACTGGCAATTTATAGTTGAGAGGAACTTGTTGATAGGACTTTAAGGACTATATTGTTTTGGCTTTATTTACACCAACTTCATCTTCAGATTGAGAAACGATAAACGCTTGGTGCCTACTAAATGAATCATGGGTTTGATTTCCAAGCTGACAGAGACTTCCACGTGTTTGACTGTGCATCTCCTCCAATACAAGACACGGCATGCAAAAAGATGAGATTTTCACCACCACAGGGACATTAACTCTTGCGCTTGTTTTTCCTTTGTCTACACAAAGAAGTAAACGCTTCGAGCTGATGTTTTAGTTGGACGAGGAATTTCATTCACCGAAATGACTAGTGATCGTGAGAATGCATTACTCCGCTGAAATATAAGCAGGGATGAATGGTACCGCTTATGCCTCCCTTTGATCTTTGTCTATGTTTGATTTTACATCATTCTTTTGTTTCTCCATATCTCCATTTATCTCTCAACTTGAACAGTGAAATCCCCTAGACCAAACCCATGAAAGGTCGAATGCAAGGAAGTCCGATATACTTACTACAAGTTTAACTTTATTTGATAAACGTGTATTCCGATCAAATGCAATTCATATGATACTGATACCGCGCTCAATCGATAACCGTGTAAATTTCTTCTTTAAATTCGCAATGGCATTTATTATGATAACCACGTTCAAAGGCCACGACAAACGATGAGGGTTCATTTATTGGTTCGTACTAGATAACCTCGTGACATCATGTTGACAATTGGGCACACTGATGAAAAGATTTCTTAATCTTTTCCCCCGTCGCTTAAGCAACGCATCACAGACGGTGTAAAGTCATTTCCTCTTGGACAAAGCACAGGATGTCGTTGTGCCCTTTGTCACGAGGTGGTGGGGACGGAGAAACGAAGTTAAATGTGTGGATGACAATGTGTAGGAAGACTTCAGGAGTCGGTCTTCGAGTCAACGTCAACGCAGAGGACGAGGATTTTCCCTCCTTCGAACCAAAAGAGACGGCAAGGACAAAGCGAGAAATTTCAAAGCAACTTCTCCAGAGTCGTTTTGGAGTGGAGCACTTCCAACGACGCCTATTTGATAGGGACCGAGGATAGGCATTAGGGACGGAAGAATCCCATTTTTGATTCCCCTAATGCCAGACCATGCCTCCCAAAGAATGGTCTCCCAAACGCTACACGTCTCTAGGAGTCTACAGGGAACCCAGTTAGATTAGTTGAGTCCTCAAAAAGACCCAGACTCCGATTTTTGTATCGATGAGGAAATTAGTTACAAACGCAACCAAGTGCAAATACAAAGAAAGCAAATGGACGTTCCAAATCCTATAATTAATTTCTGACGAAAACGGTAGCCGAACGGTCGATATATCAGAACGTCCACCGCATTAACGCTTACTATTTGACCAAGTATGAGAGGTAAGACCGCAGTGAGAAGGACTGAGAAGCAGAATCACAGAATCCTTATTATCCCATCCTCATTTTACTCGACCGACCACTAGAAGAGTTTCATTCATCCAGCGAAACATCTTGAGCAAATTAATTAAACACGAAATGAGGGGGTAAAGTTAAATGGCATGCTAAACAAAATGCCTCAAGTCGACTTATCAAGTGTAACATCTCAAATGGCATGCTAAACAACATGCCGGAGTGATCAAAGTGACCCACTATCAAGAAAAACCAAACCATCACATTCAGATATGATACATCATGCTGTCCAAAACTCGTTTACCGCTAATACCACAGTAACAGAGGAAACATGCTGGAAGAATGCTCTGCGAACTCGGTCCAGGGGAATAGATAACAAAGGCCGAAAAGAGCTATCAACCGGCGGAATAATTTAGAAGCACAATTGGAAGGACTAACATAGCATATCAGCAATTGGCCGAACAGAGCACCTTCTATAATTAATATATACGTATAAATATATATGTGTGTGCGTGTGTCATCATCAAAGGTGAATTCTATAACTCATCCATATCTACACCTATGTACATTATCCAAAATCATCCTTAAAAACATTCAGCGAGTTACTAATCCCTAATCAAGAACCTCAATCTGTGTTGCTACTGAAAGAAGATGGTCTCAATCAATAAGTTATTTGGATATTCACTCCATTGTTGTTACTGGAGCCGAAGCCGGAGGCATAAATTTCTCCAAGTCCTTGACCCCAGGTCTCTCGAATTCTCTCCCTAGAAGGCTAATATACAGATACAGCATCCTTAAAGCTGGGGGAGCTGGTGCAGGAGCTGCTCCAATGATCTGCATCAACATCTCGTAAGCCACCTTTAAGAAGGCATCCAACCTGAGCACCTTCTGTGTTCGCTTTACAAGCCATCAGAATGCCTGGAGCGCACTTGAAGAAACGGCCCCTAACAAGGTCCTCGAAATGCTGCAGCCAGAAATGAGAATTAAATTGCAGCTAGATTTAAGAGGGACGCATGCATCTCATAATTAGCCAAAAGAATGTCAAAAATCCTAATACAAAATCCAAAGACTCACTTCATACAAATCGCTAAAGATATTGCATTTCAATGCCAAAAAATCCTGAAAAAGCAAAAGGGAATGAATGCAGAACATTGCAATAACATGAGACGCAACTTAAACATGAAAAAGATTTCAGGGTTGTCCAACTCCAAAGTTTCTTCCAAAATTTTGTAGACCTCAGAGAAGAAAATGTGGAAGGGATTCCCAGATTGTGTGACACAAAGGGCTTGCCTACTTTGGAAGTTAGTGGGGCTAAAAACCGAATTAACCAAGGCTGTTATCACAAACCAACACTAATAGCTGTAGAACTGCAAAAAGAACCAGCAAGCATCCATAATATCATTCCAGTCACCTTCAAGGACCTTTTATTAGTACAATACAACACCAGAGTAAGAGATATTTCAGAAAAAGCAAGACCTAGTGCATCTCTATTTTAAACATCTTATGAGAAAATAGAAACAAGATTCCACAGCAAGATGCCCATTGCAGCCAAGCCAGGATAAACTAGTCATACAACCCTTAACAGAGATGCAAAATGAAAGATGACAACTAACTTGAATAAAGCGTGAAGCACCTAACCATGATTGAAAAAAAAAAAAACGAATGTTGCATTGCTCATGGCACTCCAGTTATTCTGTTACGAGAGGGAAATATAGTGTAGAATTCATAAATCGCAAAGGTACACCTCGAGGCTTCTCCAAAAACATCTAAGACTACTGTTCTCCTTTGATAAAAGAAAAACACTGCAAATACCCATTGAGAAATATCTAATCTCTAGGCCATAGATGATGAGGATCACACCTAACAGTCCATAACCCCGAGATTATGCAACTATAACCGGTCATTTCCATCTATATGTTTTCTCAATGAAGAAGACACATGCAGGAATCTTACCATGTCATCTGTTTTATTAAGTTGGTGATGAAAAGAAGAAAGCTCCACTGCGAAATACTAAGAAAAATCACCGCCTTCAGTCTCTGATGGTGACAAAAAATAAAACAGACAATGTAACTACTATTATCAAGCAGATATGCGCCCCCCGCCCTAAAACACCCGCCCTAAAACAACGTCAAAGGTCTAACATAATCCATATCATTCAATAAGCACACCAAAAAGAGTATGGTAACAAATAAACTCAAGGACTCACATGCAGACTTCCTCACCATATACGATTTGGGATTTCATGGACCTAGAAGTGAAGGAGGGTGAACAAACACCGCATTACAGAAATATTAATGTACAACGTCGGCAAACCCCAGCGTCATATTCGGCATTCACAATAATCTATGTAATTGTCTAAGGTAAACACGTACCACATTTGGGCCATGCAGTTATAAACAAATCCGCAGAATATGCACATAAACAGGTGTTACCTTAGGAGGCTTCTTCATATTATATATCATTGTTCTCAGCGGAAGGATAAATGTATCTTCATTATTTGTCATTGCTGTCGATTCTCCCTGCTCCATGTTCATTGACCTCCCATACCCAGGCTCATTAAAATAGGGCTTTGAGGTTAATATGAGCCCCTGTATGGATACCAGAACTTGCAGCACAGTTGAAATGCCAGGAATCCATTTCTCATTCTTGTATTGACCAGACCAAGTGCCAAGAAGGCTGAGGCACACCTTCCCACAGTTATACAGATTTGGATTGATGCAAAGCCTACCAGAATGATAGCGAACTTTCTGAAATTGAGATCCTTAGAAGCAGTGTACAGTACACACTAAAAGATAAAATAAATATAGACCTCTTCTTTCAAACACATACTGGAGGTCCATTAGGATAATCAGAAGAAAAGAAACATCAAAGAAGAAAAGACCATCGTGGTAAGGGGTGCCTTCAGCTCCAATCATTACAGCCCTCAAGAGATCCATCCGCCTTCTTTAACCTTCTCCTTACTGGACTTCCCCTTGGAAACAGATTTTCTCTTCTTGGATGGTTCACTACCAGAAGCAGACGCTCCACTTCCCCATGGCAGTGGCTCTTCCTCGTCATCTAACTACCAATTGCAAAACATCTCTGGCGGATCTACAAGGTTCAGTTGTACTGATTCCCCTGCCCCATGGAGCAAGCTACTAAAAGTGACATCTCCTCTAGACCCGCTTTTGCGTCAACCAGTACAGGGTCCAGTCTGATTAACAGACCAAGAATGCTCGGGTTGGGCCCAACGCCCATGATGGCTTTGGAATTCATTAAAGTAGCGAAGGCCATTGCAAAAACAGATCTAATCTGTAATTACAAGATGCATCTGCAAAGATAAACTATCTCCCTTTCGAGTCTACAAGGCCAAAAGATTATTCCCAGAGTCAACAAGCATAAAATTGACAGGCCAAAAAAAGAGCAAAAGTATGAAAAGCCAAGAAAAGCATGAATATGAAGCCCCGACAAATAAAATGACTGGAGAACAGCGACCATAGTCTATAATTAGTTAGAATCAATAAAACCATTTACCTATGAGTAACAATCTCATACACCCACATGCTAGATGGTACACAAACTACCGTGAGTGTTGTGAGCATCAGTGAGGATCCTTCTGTTTCGTCTGTTTTGTCCAGACGCAAAAGTGGACAACAAACTCACTCAACAAAATATACATTTATTTGATAAGCATAAAGACCGAACAATATGGAGGCATTAGAATCTGGAACATATAACAATTTGTAAAATATGCTCGAGGCTTCTTATAAAGATAAAGAGAATATGCAGAGATTACACTTAGAAGTGATTAATACTACTTAAACACTTTGATTTGATACTCACAAACTTACGGCCACAATATAATGACAATTTAAATTGGGAGGGTTAAAATTGTATTGCTTAAAACACCTATGGATACAGACTACAGTCAACCTTCTCATACAGGAAATGTCGTACACGTATTTAATTGGAAGGACTGGTAGTTCATACCAACAACCAACAGAACAACACAAACAACTGCTGCCATAGCTACGAGTTTAATTCTGAATAAAAATACAATTGTAGTGCTTAAAACACCTATGAATAAAGACTAGAGTGAACCTTCTCACACAGGAAATGTCGTACACATATGTAAATTGGGACAATTGGTAGTTCATACCAACAACAAACAGAACAACACAAACAACTGCTGGCATAGCTACAAGTTTAATTCTGAATAAAAGTAAAATTGCAGTGATTAAAACACCTATGGATACAGACTACAGTCAACCTTCTCATACAGGAAATGCCGTACATGTATTTAGATGAAGAGAAGTTATGGGACACCTAAATCCAAGAAGCAATCACACAGAAATCGGATGTTTCAGGAACAAACCTGGAAATAATTGAAAGAGTTCTTTCCAATGTCATTTTCTGGAGCCTGAATCACACGTAATAAAATAAAGTCAATACCATGGCAAATCCATCAAAAAGAATTTTTTTTTTTTTTTTTTTGGTAAAGGTAATGGATAAATAGCTAAAGACAAATACAAAAGCGACACCAAAGACTTACACTCTAACTACAGTAAGTAGAAAGAGTGGAAGGGAGCCGAAGAAAGAGCCAAAGGCAAAGAGAAACAAAAACAAGAAAAACAAAAAGCGACCAACACGGTCACTAAACAGAAGTCACGGCAGCCAACACGAAACCTTGGCAATTCAAGAAACGAAGAGACCAAGAACGGAGAGCTGAAGTAACTTGAAGCAGGAACGAGATCCAAGCAACAACCTAAAGAGTCGAAGTACGGCCTAAGAAAATGGAGGGATGAAAGCCCCAGTTCCTCTGAAGACGCCTATTTCTCGGGATATCTGGAACATTTGAGAAGGTAAGCGCTTTCTCCTTTACAACTTTGATCAGCTGATTTTTCAAGGCAGAGACGACCAAGGCTTCCCCACGGAATATAATATCATTCCTTTTTTTCCAAATCAAGTAACATAAGGCAGCAAAAGAAAATCTAGCAATACAGTAGAAGAACCCTTTACCGGATAAGAATTTAATAGCCCAAGATAGGTTATCCACCCACAGTCTCGCTCGCCAAGGTAAGTTACACCTTGTCGCCCAAAAGAAAGCAAGAGAAATCAAAAAAAAAAAAAAAAAGAATTTTGCGAGACACCACTTATTATTTGTAGAACAGATTCTTTATACAACGAAGGCGCCAAACCTGGCCATGTGCATCACCCACTCAAAAGCGGCACTCAAGGCTCCCTTAACTCCTCGAGTTGACTTTGGAGACACGAAAAGGAGAGAAAAGGATCCGGTTCATTCGACCAAAGGCGAAAAAAAAAAGAAATAGAAAAGAAGTACTAGGCACAACAGAGCGACTCAATGCGAGGTGATCCCCATCCCGCACCACTAACCTCACTCCCCATCACCAACCCACGCTTGGTGCAAGGTGAACTGTCCTCTACGCATCCCAACCCTATATTTGATTATGCGGGGTGCTCACCCCAACTAAATTTTCCATATTAAAAGAACAATCTTAAATCTAACACAAGATCCTAAACAATAAAAATCTAGATTAAATTTAAGTGCGATTATTTTATGTATTTAATCGTTATTTATTTAGTTAATCGTAATTATTTTAGTTAACGCCGATTAATTTTTAATTAATTATACGTTGGCGAATTAATCAAGTTTATTTTAATTAATTGCAATTAGACTAATTATTCATAATTAGCATAACTAATCATGATTAGCTTAATTCATGATGGATTAGCCGTTAAGTAGAATTTTATACTCGTTTCTCTAGATGAAATTATGAATAATTCTGGTTGTTTGAGCGTGTGATGTTGTGCTATTGATTGCTCAATTATACATTTTTATTTACTATTTTCAAATGGTTTTATGGACAAAAAAATAATAAAATAAGAGGTGTCGAGTTTGGATGCCGAATTTTATGTGCTAAATAAAATAATGAGATTTTAAAATAGAAGCATGCAAAATTTGATGGGTTAATTTCAAATACGTAACCACGTAAGAATATTTTATCGGAATTTTTAAGTCTAAAAATTGCCAAACTTGATTATTTAGAAATGAACTCTTTTGTTCCTGCCCAATTAATGGTAATAAGAATCGGCTTGATTATTGATGTGCTTAAATTGTCATTTAATCATACCTGTCAGCCAACGGGAGTTTGGGGGTGATATTCGATTTTTTCGAATGACCAATGCGGATGCTGAGTCGCAGTTGAGGCCGGAACGATGCTCTTTTCTTAAATACTGTATGGACGGAAGTTCAGACTATTTTATCCTCGCAATGATTGAGTGGACAATTGTGAAAAATCTAAAGTAATGAGACATTCTTTTATGGGATGCCGTCTAGATAGGAGTTCAGATAAATGTTTTCTTATCCTTATATTGCTTGAGTGGACAACTGTGAAAAATCTAAAGCAGTTCAAATAGATGTTTTCTTATCCTTCTAGTGCTTAAGTAGATAACAGTGAAAAATTTAAAGCAATGAGACATTCTTTTATGGAATACAATTTAGACGGAAGTTCAGATAGATGCTTTCTAATCCTTCTAGTGCTTGAGTGGACAACTGTAAAAAAATCTAAAGTAATGAGACATTCTTTTATGGAATGCCGTTTAGACGGGAGTTCAGACAAATGTTATTTTATTATCGCAATGCTTGAGTGGACAACTGTGAAAATTCTAAAGCAATGAGACATTGCCGAAAAACTCCCCAGTTCATGTGGTTAGTATTTGTTAATTTTAGTTTAGCCTTAATTGCAATTAATGATGGTTTAAATTAAACTTAAGTACAATTATTTCAAGTAATTATGATTATATTAATTGATCATGGTTAGAGTAATTAATTGAGTATAGTTTAATTAATCATGATTTCTTTAATTAATCGTAATTTATCTATTTAATCATTATTTATTTAGTTAATCGTAATTATTTTAGTTAACATCGATTAATTTTGAATTAATTATACGTTGGCGAATTAATCGAGTTTATTTTAATTAATTTCAATTAGACTAATTATTCATAATTAGCATAACTAATCGTGATTAGCTTAATTCATGATGGATTAGCCGTTAAGTAGAATTTTATACTCGTTTCTCTAGATTAAATTATGCATAATTCCGGTTGTTTGCGCGTGTGATATTGTGCTATTAATTGCTCAATTATACATTTTTATTTACTATTTTCAAATAAGGTTCTATGGGCAAAAAAATAATAAAATAAGAGGAGTCGAGTTTGGATGCCGAATTTTATGTGCTAAATAAAATAATGAGATTTTAAAATAGAAGCATGCAAAGTTTGATCGGTTAATTTCAAATACATAACCACGTACGAATATTTTATCGAAATTTTTAAGTCTAAAAATTGCCAAAGTTGATTATTTAGAAACGAACTCTTTTGTTCCCGATCAATTAATAGCAATAAGAATCGGCTTGATTGTTGATGTGCTTAAATTGTCATTTAATCGTACCTATCAACCAACGAGAGTTTGGGGGCGATGTCCGATTTTTTCGAATGCCTAGCTGAGATTCGGATGCTGAGTCGCAATTGAGGCCAGAAAGATGCTCCTTTCTTAAATACCGTCTGGACTGAAGTTCAGACTATTTTATCCTCGCAATGATTGAGTGGACAATTGTGAAAAATCTAAAGTAATGAGACATTCTTTTATGGAATGCCGTCTAGAGAGGAGTTCAGATAAATGTTTTCTTATCCTTATATTGCTTGAGTGGACAACTGTGAAAAACTTAAAGCAATGAGACATTCTTTTATGGAATACAGTCTAGACGGAAGTTCAGATAGATGCTTTCTAATCCTTCTAGTGCTTGAGTCGACAACTGTGAAAAATCTAAAGTAATGAGACATTCTTTTATGGAATGCCGTTTAGACGGGAGTTCAGACAAATGTTGTTTTATCCTCGCAATGCTTGAGTGGACAACTGTGAAAATTCTAAAGCAATGAGACATTGCCGAAAAACTCCCCAGTTCAGGTGGTTAGTATTTGTTAATTTTAGTTTAGCCTTAACTGCAATTAATGATGGTTTAAATTAAACTTAAGTACAATTATTTCAAGTAATTACGATTATATTAATTGATCGTGGTTAGAGTAATTAATTGGGTATAGTTTAATTAATCTTGATTTCTTTAATTAATCGTAATTTATTTATTTAATCGTTATTTATTTGGTTAATCGTAATTATTTTAGTTAATGTCGATTAATTTTTAATTAATTATTAATCGAGTTTATTTTAATTAATTTCAATTAGACTAATTATTCATAATTAGCATAACTAATCGTGATTAGCTTAATTCATGATGGATTAGCCGTTAAGTAGAATTTTATACTCATTTCTCTAGATGAAATTATGCATAATTCCGGTTGTTTGCACGTGTGATACCGTGCTAATAATTGCTCAATTATACATTTTTTTTTACTATTTTCAAATGAGGTTTTATGGGCAAAAAAATAATAAAATAAGAGGAGTCGAGTTTGGATGCCGAATTTTATGTGCTAAATAAAATAATAAGATTTTAAAATAGAAGCATGCAAAGTTTGATCGGTTAATTTCAAATACATGACCACGTACGAATATTTTATCGAAATTTTTAAGTCTAAAAATTGCCAAAATTGATTATTTAGAAACGAACTCTTTTGTTCCTGATCAATTAATGGCAATAAGAATTGGCTTGATTGTTGATGTGCTTAAATTGTCATTTAATCGTACCTATCAACCAACGAGAGTTTGGGGGCGATGTCCGATTTTTTCGAATGCCTAGCTGAGATTCGGATGCTGAGTCGCAGTTGAGGCCAGAAAGATGCTCCTTTCTTAAATACCGTCTGGACTGAAGTTCCTTGAGTGGACAACTGTGAAAAATTTAAAGCAATGGAATGCCGTCTAGACGGAAGTTCAAATAAGTGTTTTCTTATCCTTCTAGTGCTTAAGTAGATAACTATGAAAAATCTAAAATAATGAGACATTTTTTTATGGAATGTCGTTTAGACGGGAGAAAGAAAGATGTTTTCTTATGCTTATAGTGCTTGAGTGGATAGCTGTGAAAAATCTAAAGTAATGAGATATTCTTTTATGGAATACCGTCTAAACGGGAGAAAGAAATGTTTTCTTATGCTTGTAGTGCTTGAGTGGACAACTGTGAAAAATCTAAAGTAATGAGACATTCTTTTATGGATTGCCGTTTAGACGGGAGTTCAGACAAACGTTGTTTTATCCTTGCAATGCTTGAGTGAACAACTGTGAAAATTCTAAAATAATGAAACATTACCGAAAAACTCCCCAGTCAAGGTTGTTAGTATTTGTTAATTTTAGTTTAGCCTTAATTGTAATTAAAGATGGTTTAAATTAAATTTAAGTACGATTATTTCAAGTAATTACGGTTATATTAATTAATCGTGGTTAGAGTAATTAATTGAGTATAGTTTAATTATCATGATATTTTTTAATTAATCGTTATTTATTTAGTTAATCGTAATTATTTTAGTTAATGTCGATTAATTTTTAATTAATTATATGTTGGTGAATTAATCGAGTTTATTTTAATTAATTACAATTAGACTAATTATTCACAATTAGCATAATTAATCGTGGTTCGCATAATTAATCGTGGTTAGCTTAATTAATGATGGATTAGCCATTAAGTAGAATTTTATGCTCGTTTCTCTAGATGAAATTGTGCATAATTACGTCTGTTTGCGCGTGTAATGCTGTGCTATTAATTGCTCAATTATATATTTTTGTTTACTATTTTTAAATTATATTTTATGAGAAAAAAGTAATAAAATATTAGGTGTCAGGATTGGACACCGAATTTTACGTGCTAAATAAAACTATAAGGTTTTAAAATAGAAGCTTGGAAATTTTGATGAGTTGATTTCAAATACCTAACCACGTACAAATATTTTATTGGAATTTTTATGTCTAAAAATTGCCAAAATTGATTATTTAGAAACGAACTCTTTTGTTCTTAACCAATTAATGGCAATAAGAATCGACTTGATTGTTGATGTGGTTAAGTTATCATTTAATTGTACCCGTCAGCCAACAGGAGTTAAGGGGCGATGCCCGATTTTATTTCGAATGCCTGAGATTCGGATGTTGAGTCGCGGTTGAAATCGAAACGATGTTTTTTTATGGAATGCCATCTAGACGGGAGTTCAAATAAATGTTGTTTTATTCTCGTAATACTTGAGTGGATAACTGTGAAAAATCTAAACCAATGAGACATTGCCAAAGAACTCCCCAGTCAAGGCAGTTAGTATTTGTTGATTTTAGTTTAGCCTTAATTGTGATTAATGATGGTTTAGATTAAATTTAAGTGCGATTATTTCAAGTAATTACGATTATATTAATTAATCATTGTTAGATTAATTAATTGAGTATAGCTTAATTTAAATTTGATTTATTTAATTAATCGTAATTTATTTAATCGTTTTTTTTTGGTAAAAGGTAAGAATATTTATTTAGTCGTTATTTATTTAGTTAATCGTAAACATTTTAGTTAGCATCGATTAGTTTTTAATTAATTATACGTTTGCGAATTAATCGAGTTTAGTTTAATTAATTGCAATTAGACTAATTATTCGTAATTAGTGTAACTAATCATGATTAGCTTAATTAATGATAGATTAGTTGTTAAGTAGAATTTTATACTTGTTTCTCTAGATGAAATTGTGCGTAATTCCTGCTGTTTGCACTTGTAATGTTATGTTATTGATTGCTCAATTATATATTTTTATTTACTATTTTCAAATGTGGTTTTATGAGCAAAAAAATAACAAAATATTAGGTGTCGGGTTTGGTCGTCGAATTTTACATGCTAAATAAAACGATGGGTTGATTTCAAATACGTAACCACATACGAATATTTTATCAAAATTTTTTAGTCTAAAAATTACCAAAGTTGATTATTTAGAAACTAACTCTTTTGTTCTTGACCAATTAATGGCAATAAGAATTGGCTTGATTGTTGATATGCTTAAGTTGTCATTTAATCATACCCGTCAGTCAACGAGAGTTTGGGGGTGATGCCCGATTTTTTTCGAATACCTGGTTGGGATTCAGATGGTGAGTCGCGATTGAGGCCAGATGATGCTCCTTTGTGGAATGCCGTCTAGACGGGAGTTTAAATAAATATTATTTTATCCTCGCAATGCTTGGGTGGACAACTGTGAGAAATCTAAAGTAATGAGACATTTCTTTATGAAATGCCGTCTAGATGAAAGTTCAAACAAATGTTGTTTTATCCTCGCAATGCTTGGGTGGACAACTGTGAAAAATCTAAAGCAATGAGACATTTCTTTATGAAATGCCGTCTAAACGAAAGTTCAGACAAATGTTGTTTTATCCTCACAATACTTCAGTGGATAATTATGAAAAATCTAAAGCAATAAGACATTCTTTTATGGAATGCCGTCTAGACGGGAGTTCAGACAAATGTTATTTTATCCTCGCAATGCTTGAATGGACAATTGTAAAAAATCTAAAGCAATGAGGACATTGCCAAAGAACTCCCCAGTCAAGGCGGTTAGTATTTGTTAATTTTAATTTAGCCTTAATTGCGATTAAATATGGTTTAGATTAAATTTAAGTGCGATTATTTCAAGTAATTACGATTATATTAATTAATTGTGGTTAGATTAATTAATTGAGTATAGTTTAATTAATCGTGATTTATTTAATTAATCATAATTATTTTAGTTAACGTCAATTAATTTTTAATTAATTATACGTTGGCGAATTAATCATGTTTAGTTTAATTAATTATAATTAGACTAATTAATCATAATTAGCGTAACTAATGGTGATTAGCTTAATTAATGATAGATTAGATGTTAAGTAGAATTTTATACTCGTTTCTCTAGATGAAATTGTGCGTAGCTTGTGATGCTATGCTATTGATTGCTCAATTATAGATTTTTATTTATTATTTTTAATGAGGTTTTATGAGCAAAAAAATAATAAAATATGAGGTGTTGGGTTTGGACGCCAAATTTTACATGCTAAATAAAACAATGAGGTTTTAAAATAGAAGTATGCAAAGTTTGATAGGTTGATTTCAAATACGTGACCACGTACAAATATTTTATTTGGATTTTAAGTGTCAATTTCTATTCTATAGACAAGTTTATGAACAAAAAAATACGTTTGAGAATGATTCAAAATTTATATTTCTGAAATAAAATTTCATTTGATGATAGAATAAAATTTCTATTGCTAGGAGCGGTAATGATCGGCGTTCGGTGGCTGTAGCCCGACGTCCCACGATCTGTGTTCGCCGTCCGATGTCCAGTAACCACCGGCGGGCGGCCGAAGTCCGGAGTCTAGCATTCGGCGCTATAGTTCGGTGACTAGCGGCGAGTGACCAAAGTCCATAGTCCGATGCCGGAGTCCGACAACCGGCAACCGGCATCCAACATCTGGAGCTCGATGTCCGATGTCCAACATTCGGAGTTTGGCAACCAAAGGCCAACGGTAGGTGGCGGGCGGCCAACATCCGACAACCGGTGTTAAGCAGCGGACGGTCGGCAGCGAACATCCGATGGTTGGTGGTGAACCTCCAACATCCAACGATTGGCAATGAGTGGCCAACGAACAATGAATGTTTGGCATTTGGCAACGGGCGGCCGACATTTGCTGGCCAGCAGCCAACGTTCGATGGCCGACGATCGGTGGCTGGTGGTTGGGGCCAGTGGCGAGCAACTAACAATCGGCAGCGAGTGTCCGGCATCCCATGGGCGGCAAGTGAGCAACGGGCGGTAATAAGAGTGAACGATGAGAAAAGTTTTTATTTTTCATTTTTGTTCGAGAAATAGAAATGTTAAAAATTTTAACTTCTGATTTCTACTCCAAATCTATTTCTAAAATAATCTGTTCTAGAAATAGAAAAATGAAATTGCGTTACCAAACGAATTTCTATTCCAAACCTTTTCGAGGGAACAGAAAAATAGAGAAATTGAGAAATTGAAATGTTGTTATGCACGCCCTATGTTTTCCAAAAGTTAAAATGTACTTGCAATTCCTCTCAGGAAACATCAATATCAACATGGCATCGAAATAATTCTTGTCATATGGAGGACACGAACTCTCCAAAATATCAGAAAGTAAGCTAGTGACATTAGCAGAATTGCTTACATTATTGAGCTTAAGCACAACATCCAGATTGAGAGACTCACCTTGGCTCGAGAGAGGGGAACCAACCTTGCAGAGCTTCCCCGAAGATTCCAACCAAAAAGTGATGGGACTCTTAGCCTCCTGCGAAACATTGGCCGCCCTTACAGGAGTGGCTTCTAAGCATGTCTGACCATACCTATAGTCTCCTCCATAATAGTAGTCATAACCTGAGATTCCGAATCTCACACTTGCTTTGACCTTGAGCACCCCATCTCGAGCGGTCTTGTCGATGTCACAAACTTGAAACGAGAAGGAATCGGATTTCGAAGAAAAGGGAGGTCCTAGAATGTTTTTGCCGCCGATGTAGTAACCAGCTTGGCATCCGGAGAGTGGCAAGGAGGCTGAGGAATACACATTAGGAGTGGCTTCAGGGACAGTTGAAGCAGAGTGGTTGGAGTAAGAGATTTCTTTTGCAGATGCATGCCACGATAGGTTCGTGTTCAAGCAGAGGGAGATGCACGGTAGAGTGAAAACCCTTGCTGGCTGGAGGGATCCGATTTTAGTAGCCATTTGGTGAGGAGGAGGAGAAATTGTGAGAGAGACGAAGAGATCACTGACAATTTAAAGTTCAGAGGAACTTGGTGACGACTTTCAAGGACCATATTTTTTTGGCTTTGTTTACATAAACTTCATTTTCTGATTAAGAAGAGATATAAGCTAGAGGCCTACTGGATGAATCATGAGGGTTTGATTTCCAAGCTGATAGAGACTTCTATAAGTTTGACCGTGCATCTGCTATAGTACAAGACATGGCATACAAAAGATGAGATTTCCACCGCTGCAAGGGACATTAACTCTTGCGCTTGTTTTTTCTTCTTTTGCACGAAGAAGTCAAGGCTTCGAGTTGACGTTTTGGTTGGATAATGATTTCATTCGCCGAAATGACTAAGATCAAGAGAATGCATTATTACTCCGCTGAAATATTAACAGTGATGAATACCACTGCTCATGCCTCCCTTTGATCTTTGTCTACGTTTGATCTTGCATTATTCTTTTGTTTCTCCATGTATCAATTTATCTTTCGACATTTCTCATTTTATCTTTCGACTTAGACAGTGAAGTTCCCCTAGACCAAATGCATGAAGTGTCAGATGCGACCCAGTGCTATGTACTTACCACAAGTTTACCTTCGTTTGATAACCAGTGTATTCGAGCAAAATGCAATTCATACAATACTTATACCACATTCAATCGATAATTGTATAAATATTTACTTTAAATCCGCAACAGAATTTATTATCATAAACCGCATTCCATAACCACGGCCAACAGGGGCAGTTCATTTATTGATCCGTACAAGATAACCTCGTCGCACCATGTTGGCAATGGGGTTCACTGATGAAGAGATTTCCTATTCTTTTCCCCCCACTTAGGCAAGTGAATAGGACGTCGTTGTCCCCTTTGTCACGAGGTTGTGGGGACGGAGCGACGAAGTTAAAATATGTGGATGACGATGTGCAGGAAGACTTCAGAAGTCGAACAGAGGACGAGGATTTTTCCTCCTTCGAACCAAACGAGACGGCAAAAGGAGAGAGCGAGGATTTCAAAGCAACTTTTCTAAAAGGTCCTTTCGGAGCGGAGCACTTCCATCTACTCTTATTCGACGGAGACCGAGGGTAGTCAATAGGGACGGAAGAATCCTATTTTCGTTTCCCCTGAAGCCAGACCATGCCTCCGAAAGAACGGTCTCGCAAACGCTACACGTCTCTAGGAGGCCCAGAGGGAACACAGTTAGATTAGTTGAGTACCCCAAAAGACCCAGGCTCCGAATTTTGTATCGATGACGAAATCAGTTACAAAGGCAAGGAACTGCAAATACAAAGAAAGCAAATGGACGTTCCAAATCCTATAATTGATTTTCGACAAAAACGGTAGCAGAACAATCTATATATGAGAACATCAACACATATCAGAGGTGAGACCATACTAGTGAGGACTGAGAAGCAGAATCTCGGAATCCTTATGAACCTATCCTCATTTAACTCAACCGACCACCAGAAGAGTTCTCATTCATCCAGCGAAACATCTCGACCAATATAATTAAACCATGAAATGAAGGGGTGAAATTAATCAACAGGCATACTAAGCAAATGCCTCGATTCATTTTATCAAGTGGAACATCTCTGGAACATCTCACACATGGCATGCTAAACAAAACGCCAGAGTGATCAGAGTGACCCACTCTCAAGAGACACCAAATTGTCACATTCAAATAGGATATATCATGCTGTCCAAAACTCGTTTACCACTGATACCACACAATAACATAGGAAACATGCTGGAAGAATGCTCTGCAACCTCCGTCCAGTGAAACAGATAACAAAGGCTGGAGAAATCCAGCAAACAGCAGAATAATTTAGAAGCACGATATGAAAGACTAACACAGCATATCAGCAATTGGCGGAACAGAGCACCTTCTATATATATATATATATATATGTTATCATCAAAGGTGAATTCTATAACTCATCCATATCTACACCTCTGTACATTATCCAAAATCATCCGCAAAAACATCCAGCACGTCACTGATCCCTAGTCAGGAAGAACCTTAATCTGTGTTGCCACCGAAAAAAGATGGTCTCAATCAAGAAGTTATTTGGATATTCACTCCGCTGTCGTCGCTGGAGCCGGAGGTGGAACCGGAGCTGGAGGCACAAATTTCTCCAAGTCCTTGATCCCAAGTCTCCTAAATTCTTTCACCAGAAGGCTAATATACTTAGATACAGTATCCTTAAAGCGGGGGGAGCTGGTGCGAGAGCTGCTCCTATGATCGGCATCAACATCTTGTACACCACCTTTAAGAAGGCATCCAACCTGAGCCCCTTCTGCGTATGCTTTACAAGCCATCAGAATATCTGGAGCGCACTTGAAGAAATGACCCTTAACAAGATCCTCGAAATGCTGCAGCCAGAAATGA
This sequence comes from Eucalyptus camaldulensis, assembly GCA_019915185.1. NCBI lineage: Eukaryota > Viridiplantae > Streptophyta > Magnoliopsida > Myrtales > Myrtaceae > Eucalyptus > Eucalyptus camaldulensis. The sequence goes on from JAHSVA010000006.1 coordinate 10,415,266, forward strand.
GAATCATAATGCAGCTAGAGGTAAGAGGGACGCATGCATCTCATAATTAGCCAAAAGAATGTCTAGAATCCTACCACAAAATCCAAAGACTAACTTCATACATATTGCTAAAGATATTGCATTTCAACGCCAAAAAACTCCAAAAAGCAAAAGGGTATAAATGCAGAACATCACAATAACATGGGATGCAACTTAAACGTGCAAAAGATTTCAGGGTTGTCCAATTCCCAAGTTTCTTCCAAAATTTTGTAGACATCAGAGAAGAAATTGCGGAAGGGATTCCCAGGATTGTGTGCGATCAAATAGCTTGCCCACCATGGAAGTTAGTGGGGCTAAAAACCAAATTATCCAAGGCCGTTATCGCAACCTAACACCGATAGCTGTAGAACTACAAAAGAACCAGCAAATATCCATAATATCACTCCACAGTCACCTTCAACGACCTTTTATTAGTACATTACGACACCAGAGTATGAGATATTACAGAAAAAAGCAAGACCCAGAGTATGAGATATTTCAGAAAAAGCAAGACCCGGTGTGTAACTTTTTATGAGAAAATAGAAACACAACTCCACAGCAAGATGCCCATCACAGCCAAGCCAGGAAAAACTAGTCATACAACCCTTAACGGAAATGCAAAATGAAAGATGACAACTAACATGAACAAAGCATGAAAGCATGAAGCACCTAACCATAATTGAAAATAGAACAAATGTTACATTGCTTACAGCACTCCAATTATTCTGTTGCGAGAGGAAAATATAGTGTAGAATTCATAAATCGCAAAGATACACCTCGAGGCTTCTCCAAAAACATTTAGAACTGTTGTTGTTCTTTGATAAAAGAAAAACACTGCCAAGACTCGTCAAGAAATCTAATCTCTAATCCCCAAATGTTAATGTTAATGATCACTCCCATTAGTCCATAACCACAAGACTATGCAACTTTAACCAGTTGTTTCTATCTATATGTGTTCTCAGTGAAGAAGACAAGTGCGGTAATCTTACCATGTCATCTCTATTATTAAGTTGGTGGTAAAAAAAAGAAGGCTCCACTGCAAAATACTAAAAAAAATTGCCGCCTTCAGTCTCTGATTGGTGGCAAAAAGTAAGACAATGTAACTACTATTATCAAGCAGATATCCCACCCCCACCCCCTTCTCCCCCCCCCCCCCCCCCCAAAAAAAAAAAACGAAGGCTCCACTGCAAAATACTAAGAAAAATCGCCGCCTTCAGTCTCTGATTGGTGGCAAAAAGTAAAAAATGTCTTGTCCCCCCCCCCCCCCACATCAAAGGTCTAACATAAGAACATATCATTCGAGAAGCACTCCAAAAACAGTATGGTACCAAATAAACTACAGGACTCACATACAGACTTCCTCAACATATACAATTTGGAATTTCATAGACATAAAAGTTAAGGGGGTAAACAAACACCATGCTACAGAAATATTAAAAACGCAACGTCGGCTAACCATAGCATCATATTTGGCATTCACAATAGTCTATGTAATTGTCTAAGGCAAACAAGTACCATATTTGCCCTGTAGTTATAAACAGATCTGCAGAAGATGCGCAAAAACAAGCGTTACCTTAGGAGGCTTCTTCATATTATATATCATTGTTCTCAGTGAAAGGATGAATGTATCTTCATTATATGTCATCGCTGTCGATTCTCCCTGCTCAGTGTTCATTGACCTCTCATAACCAGGCTCATTAAAATAGGGCTTTGAGTTTAGTATAAGCCCCTGTATGGATACCAGAACTTGCAGTGCAGTTGAAACGCCAGGAATCCACTTCTCATTCTTGTGTTGACCAGACCAAGTGCCAAGGAGGCTGAGGCATACCTTCCCACAGTTATACAGATTTGGATTGATGCGAAGCCCACCAGAATGATAGTAAACTTTCTGAAATTGAGATCCTTAGAATCAGTGTACAGTACACACTAAAAGATAAAATAAATATAAAACACTTCTTTCAAATGCGTACTGGAGGTACACCAGGATAACCGGAAGGAAAGGAAACATCAAAGAAGAAAAGACCGTCGTGGTAAGGGGTGCCTTCAGCTCCGATCATTACAGCCCTCAAGAGATCCATTCGTGTTTCATAAACCCTTACAAAAATGGTATCTGTAAAGGTAATAACACGAAAGAAAAAGAGTCAGAACCTGGTCTCCACTGCTGCTGAGGCAGCAAAAGCCAATAAGTCCCACACACTTGGCCAGCTTCATTCTTTGTCTTTGTTTAATAAGTAGTACAGAGAACTTTGTCAAAACAACTATTCAGGTACATCAGTTCTCAACTTCATTTTTACCACAGGTTTGCCTTTGCCAAAAGCAAATATATGAGATGCTAATTGCTATTATGCTGAGTCATGCAAATAATATGAGCAACAACAGAACATTGAAGAATTTATTTTAGAGAGTCTTTCCCCTCAAAGGGACATTTAACCACAAAGATCCCAAGAAAGAGGTAATTACAACAGTGAGAGACACGACCCCAAACCTGGCAAATCCTTCTCAAGAATCTTCCACTCCTCCTGTATTCTCTTCGCCCAGTTTTTTGGAGGCTGTGAGGCTGATGAAGTTAGAGAACCGTATGACTTACAAATTTTCATCGAAAGAGGTACTTAAATATGTTTTAGAGTACTCACTTGCTTCGCTCCACAACTATCACTTGTATAATGATGATCAGAATGATCTTGAACAGTGTCGAATTGTTTAAAAAGCTTCAGCTTTCTCATAACTTCCTCTTCAAAACCATCACCCTGATCTTCTGTCAAATCATCAGGAAACTTGCCGTCTTCCTCTTCCACGGGAAGGATATGTACAGAGGATTGCAAAGGCGACACATAACTAGTATAAGCAGAATGTTTATATGATTGACCCTTGGGATGCTTAGGATGGCCCATCATCCATGAACCAAATGGTGCTGATCCAGAAGAAGGGCTGTGTGTGCCTGTTTGAGCATGGAATGGAGGGACAAATGAATAGCTTGAACCGCTAGGATTGCTTCCACTGGTGTTGATAACTTCGCCCCATAAAGGAGGCTCAACTCCAGACGGAGGCTTTATAAGATCAAATTTATTTACAGCACTGGATTTGGAAGAACTACCAGATGCATCTGGTGTCTTCTTATTTCGAAAAGGCTCAAAAATGCGCCGAGCTTTAAATGATTCCAATCCAAATGGCAAGGTCTTGGAATTGCCACTACGTTGTGAAGAAGCACGATTCTTTTTACTTTGGCCATTCTGTGTGACTAAGTAGGGTGCTGATGTATCCATTGAAGTAGATTGACTCACTGAGTCGACTTGGCCCGGCAGACCATGAACAACTGAAGTATGGTTCACCTGAGTTTGCACAGGCTCGGTCAAGCCAATATGTTCCATCCCCTGGAGGTTCAATGAGGCATCGGTTTGTATCAGAGAGCTTGAACCATTCAAACTACTGCCACCACTGGACTTGTCTTCATACTTGGGGAGATCCGACAACCAAGGTATAGGTGCTTCCACGCCTGGAGGTATATCCATATTATCAAAATGAGCTTGAAGTGTATCGTATTCATCAACATCCAGTACATCTTCAAAAAGGTCCATGTAATCATCCTCATAAGAAGTAGGATCATAAATTTGGCCGTCCAGATTTACAAAGGAATGTGAATCCTGCGCTAAAGCGTCAAGCGGAATGCCCCCATTGATTGATCCATCAGCACTACCATTGACACCGAGAACAAGAGGGGTGCCAGCATCCTGTTAAATCCAATATTTAAGTGAAACAGAGACATAAGCCAAAGAATTTCTACAAACATCAAGCTTTCGGACGGGTCAATTTCACATTGACTAAATCAAATTACCACTTAGGATCCCCCAGTCACTAAGCTTTAAAAAAAATATTCTTAGAAAAGCACTCAAGTTCATTATTTCATATCAAATCATTACATCCAGTTTATTGAGTTTCAAATGACCATCACCGGGCATAATATCGGACTGAACAGGGTGCTCAAGTGTTGATGTGGCAAACTTAAGCCCTGAGAACAAAAAGAAAGTGACGGCCACCCAAATCCACCTGCCAACAATAGATTTGACCTTGGGGGTGCTGTCAAAAGAGACCAAGTCTGACAAACAACCGGATTTAGGGTAGATTTGGTCTATGCCTTTTGCCATTTGGTATAGAAATGAAATATGAAGCCCGTGGACTAATAGCATCAAATTAGAATTCAGCAATCCAAGGAATAACTGAACAATTCAATAATACAAAGTGCAATTTGACAGAGGTAGAATAGAAAACAATGTCATATGTCATCATAGAAAAGGTTAAGAACTAAATGACAAGTATCACATACCACTGGTTGACCATTGCAGTAATCATCAACATCGATCACTGCTTTGCCTTTCCTCATGGCATCAACTTTTTTATCAATGACCACAAGATCAGCACAATCATCATCGTTGTCAATATCAATTACTTCATGGAAAATAGCCTGCACAGAAGTTTATGCGAGAGCAGTGTCAAATATCAATTACTTCATGTAACATGTTCATTCTTTTAACGATAAGAGCAGTGTCAAATAGCAGTACAAAGAAAAAGCCACTATAAATACTATGTTACTAGAAAGACAAGCAATTTTATGCTGTTTTAAAACGAGTAACCAACTACCACCATTAATTATTTTTTTTTTAGCAGCTTTAACATAGAAAGATGAATAGATAGATGCAACTTCATTGACATTAAAGGATTTAAGGTGAAGCACTTTAATACTTCGATGAAATGAGGCAACCAGGCTACAGGAGCTAGAGCATATGCAAATTGTCGGATTACACAATCTTGGTTGTAAATCATTTGCGAAAAGCTTCACAGTTTTGTTACACACATTTATACATCAATAGGGTAGCGCACGTTGGAAAGATGATGCTTCCTGCATTTGGCTTTATGTTGGAAAACATCACAAAAGAAGTTCCATTTGCCTAGAAGTCAGAGAGATGAAACCTTACTTAGGTTTAAAAAAATTTACTATTCCTTCTGATGGAAACTTAAAAGACAAGTATTTAGGTCTACAGATCCACCAACATGCTGCTTATATTGACTTTATACATTTTAACCAACAATTAGATTAACCCTCCCCATTCCAAGGCTAAATGCAAGACCTTAGTCCTCAAAGATATTCAACATCTCAATCCAATTTCAAGAATAGGCACAAGTACAAGGGACGTCACATTATAAAAGGAAAACGAATTTCAAATAGTCCAGCAGACAAAGTAAATAGCCAGTGTTATTTCCCATAAGAATCTGGAGCCAAGAAAGCTCAATAGAAGTTTTCTTGGAGAGTCATTGACAGGCTTGACAATTCCATGTCCCTGATTCTCTTATGTGGACAATAATCTAGTCAACCACAAAGAGATTCGCACTGAGAACTTTCCTTTTACCAAAACCTAGCAAGGGATTAGTCCCTTCGCATTCCATACAGTTCCACAACAAAGACAAACACTGAGAAGGGTGGCTCCGATGTTTAATAAGCCCTACAACATCATCTCACAACATCCATTCTACGTCTTTGAAAAGGAAAACCCAAAATTACCACCTAGTATCACTCGAGACATTGCTAACTCAATTTTTACTCAACAGGATATATTCAGAAGAAAGATGGACGCAAATTTCAAACGATGTCCCATATGTGCTAAGACCACAAACCAAGAAACCGAAGAAAAGACAAGGCTTTTATCCATCGAACCACTCAATACCGGCAGGTAATAAAAGACTCCACAGCAACCGAAGCTGAAACAATCCACATCGAAATAGATGCTCGAGGATTCAGGTGAATTCACACTTTGCGGAATGGAAGGAAAGCCTAAATTGGCTTCTCTACGTTTTAACAGCATTTTCGCGAATCTCCTCTTCCAAGGTAGTGGTTGATATCATCCATTGGGAAAACCCAAAATAACCACCTTGCAACGTTGCTAACCCATATTTCAATCAACCAAGACATAAAGGAAACACAGATTGACGCTAAATTTCGATCATTGCACAGCATCTAGTTCACCCAGCAGCTGGAAAACAGTAGCATAAAAAACCAAAGATAAAAATAATAAATAAATAAATAAATAAGGAATTCCACTCAATGGTCGCGACCCCAGAGTCCCAAAACCAACCACTCGACGAAGGTCACACGACACTCTCGGAGTGATCGAGGCGACCCAAAATCGAGCAGAAAAACGACGATCAGGCGCGTAATCGCGCTGATCGAAGGCGAATTTCACACTGCAACGAACCAAGGAAGGAGGAAAAAAAAAGACTTTTTTTTTTTTTTTGTGGGTGGTTTGCGATTTCGATCGAACCTCTTTCTGCTTGGGCTCTTTGGAGGGGCGAGGAACGGGAGGCGCGATTTCGACGACGTCGGGGTCCATGAACGCACCTGGCCTCGAGAACGCTCGCTTCCTGTTCGGTCAGTCAAGACACCAAGACAGAACGAGAGACAGAGACAAGAGACAGAGACAAGAGAGACCGGGTGAGAGAGAGGACCAGAAATTTTGATCCGACACACTGAAGCAAAGCGAGAGAGAGAGAGAGAGAGAGCGAGAGAGAGAGCGCCCAGCGAGTGTGCGTGCGTGCGTGGGCGCGTGCGGTTTCGTGCGCTTGCGTGCGGGCGTTGGACTCTAGCGCGCAGAGTAATAGAGAGAAAGAGAGAAGGAGAGAGAGAGCGACTTGGGATTGTGGGGAATGAGGGCATCAAGCGGCGGCGGCTGCATGAAACGGCTCGGCGATCGGCGGCCCGAGCGGGCGGAGGAGGGGGCGGGCGGGCGGGCCGGCAGCCGTCCACGGGGGCGCGTCCCTTCCGGTTCCGCGAAATTCGATTCGGAAGGGGGGGCTGCACAATTCTGTTGCGAATTCTAGAGAGAGAAAGGGAAGGGCTTTTCGGCTTCGCGCGTGTTTGGGTCGTTTGGGTTTTTCGGAGCCAAGATCAGAGAGAGAGAGATGGAGATGGAGATAGAGAGAGAGAGAAGACGACTCCCAAGCAGAGGTAGAGAGAGAAAGAGAGAGAGAGAGTGGTTTGATGAAACCCACTGCGTCTTCTTTTCTCTCTCTTCCTCTCTCTCTCTCCTCTTTCCTTCTCTGTGAATTTCGCCCCGTTTCTTGTTTCGCGGGGGCCCCGATCCGCTGCCCCCGCGCCCACGCGCCCGCGCGTGCGACCTCCTCGACGCCCGTCGATCGCACCCCGCGCGATCCCCCCCCCCCCCCGGGCCGTCGATCTGCGTGACTGCTGACGCCCCGCCGTTGACGGGAAACCCCGGTTTTACGATTTTATCCCCGGCCGGGGGGCTGCGGGAGGGAGGTGACCTGTCCGGCGCGAGCGGGGCGTCGCCTTTTTTCCTGCCCCCGTGGATGACGTGGATTTTTTGAATTTATCGCAGGGAAACAAAATAAAGGTTAAAGATTTACATAATCTCGCGTGATTTTCCGAACCGGATTATCGGGATTTCTCGATATATAGTCATTAATCATCAGCCGCTTGATTGGAGATGATTACGCAAGGAGCGTGGGGGAGCGGGGGTGGCGTTGCGGATGCGCTCAGCTGCGGGGGGATGTACCGGATCGAAACCCCAGACTTGGCATGCAAGTTTGGGTAAATCTTTTAGAGATATATGTGTATAAAATGTCCGATTTTTTCCTCTTTCTTTTTTTCCTCTTTTTTCCTTTTTTTGACGGAAATTAGAGAGCGACGCGTGTCTCGCCTTCCTGCTGACCGTCGGATGCGCTCGGCACCCCACGCTCACGCCACTCGCCATCGACGGACGCGATCGCACGGAGGGCTCGGTGGGGCCCCCCCTCCCCGGGCCCGCCGAGCGTAAGAATTGAGGAAAAAACGAAAAAAGAATGGGCCGGGAACGGTCAAAGACGGACCGAATTTTTTCCACGCAAGGAGAAAGGATTCGAGGTGGGGCCCGCCGAGGTTTTTCTTCGATCACTATGATGAATCGGATAATTTTTTTTTTTTTTTTTGGCTTCTGGGAATAATCCAAAATATGTCTCCCCCGAATTTTGAAAGTCCGAAACGAAGATGGTGAGAAAACGCTCGCGTAATTTCCATTCGAATCTGCCTCTGTTGACACAAATCCTACATCGAGTCAAATGTTTTCGCTAAAAAATAATTATATGATATCTCATGAGTCGTTACGAATTTTTATTTTGATCATTTAATTTTTGCGATCAACGATCAAATACTATGATCGGGACAATAATTTCGTGTCATTGGAAAGCAAATTCAAAGGGTTCTACCATTAAATATAGATTTCATGCTCCTTGTTCAAATTTTGATTTCCTTGGCAAGAAATTAAGATAGTCTTGAAAAATCTATCACTCACATGATTTCCCTATAAGCCTCTTTCGTTGACTCAACTTGCATCAAGCCAAACATCTTTATTAGAAAAATTGGTGCAATTTCTAACAAATCGGTCTAGCCCTTAGTTTTTGTGATGGATGATTGGATATTGATTTATATTGCCTCTCTCGAAACGAGATCAAAAAGTTCCGTGATTGAAAATTTAGAAACGGATGCCACCCCTCGTTTGAATTTCGATTTCTTCGGCAGGAAATCTTAATAGGTCTCGAAGCATCTATCTATATTCGGTTTAGGAAGGGTTAAAAGGGATTTCTATGATTATGAAGGGAGATGTGGTGATATGATTTGGGGGTTTTGGATTTTTTTTTTTTTTGATGGAGCCCACATCGTTTTTGTATTGGCACGTAGGATGGTTCTTGCAAACTCCTTGTTTTGGGTCAATGGGAATTTGGAGGGCTGGCATTGGAGTGAGTCCAGGCCCATTGGTCCAGCTAAAAGACAACCTTGGGCCCCAAAAAGTTGACTGGACAACATAAAATTTGTCTAGTGAGTGGGCCAGAGGCCAAGATTCATGGACATGATAGTCAACCCAAACCCAATCATCAGATTTGCTAGAGACTCTGCCTAGGGTTGAAATAAATAAATAAATAAATAAATAATTCCATTTTTCACTATCATTAACTGGGGGTAGCAGCCCACGCTTCATTTTGACCGTGAGAGCGGTAAGTATATTGATCTTGTGCATACACATACACTCTTATAAATCTGTTAATAAAGACGATATAGATCCAACATTTTGAAATATTACAAGGATCTTCGACACTTTATCATTTATATCAAGTACTCTTCCCTATAATTCAAAATCGACACTTTGAATCTTTCCAACTTATAAAGACCTATTTACCTTGATGTAAACCCGAAATCCGCATTGATATAGTTAAATCCCATGATGAGGACGTGGTAATTCAAAACTAAGGACAACAACTCGTTATTTTATGCATGGGCATGAGATGCAACTTGAATCCAATACAAAAAGCGAGGATGGTCATCACATATTTCAAATAGTGAAGAAGTTATTCGACACGGAGAATAAAGATGATGGTACTTTTAACTTTCTCTTCATATTATAGTTTTTATTGGAATACAACTAATATCAGAGATGATAAATATCAATATTAGAGTGAAAGTGACAATATGAAATTATGAGGAACGGTGGAGGAGAACCTCCCTCGAACTTTCTCGGTTGCTCTAGTACGTTTATGAAATTATATTTTTTTTCTCAGTTGCATATAGCGGGAGTGATAAAGACTAGAGCAAAGGGAGACATTATTCAATCACCGGACCTGGGAGGTCTTATCTTTCACTTATTGATCCCACCAGTCCATGATCATCATGCTTAATCTCCAGCCTGTGGTCTCTATTGTCAAATGAATCACGTCACAAGAAAAGAAAAACCAGGGTTCCATTGCTTTTTAAAATCAATCACCGTCAGAAAATAAAGCTTCCAATTTTGGGCAAAGCTTTCATGGAGGAAGAAATTGATCCCTCAGACCACCTTCTTTCTCCAGTAAATCGTAAGGATATGTTCTAAATTGATCGTTATATCTGATAGAGGGAGTTCTTGGTGATTAAACTATACCGTGTCGATCATTTTCTAGAGAGATCTCAGACCAGACAAGCATTTTCGGGCCTAGATCAAATTGGAGTTTTCTCGAAACGCAACGATACGAAAAGACAGTAAAGTTCAAAGACGATGGCACAAGGATAAGAGTGCCAAATGCTCATATGCTTGGGAATATATCTTTGCTTTACTTTCTTGGCAGACATGAGAGGTTTTCCTAGAAAGAAATGGTTGGAGACATACTCATGTGTATGCACAACATCTGTCTTTCTTAGATTCCCTTATTTGTTCGCCTCAGACATCTTTTCATGTTGCAGGAGAGCAAAAAGCAGCAGAATCGACGCCACAGTTGGACGGATAGAACAGAACTCAACTCGAATTTATGCTTTACGTACGTATCCAACACAGCGTTTGGAAACCATGTTCTCTTTGCTGTTTGATTAAGGCTTGAGTTCAAAAGGACAAAGACAGAGAAAAGCCAAGTCCCCTTTTGATGGTCCGAAGGTACCAAACATAATGATAATTCATCGCACTGTAAACTATCCGAGGGTCGACGAACTTCAGAGTTCATCGACATGCACAATAAGCTTGTTCCATGACCGATTTACCCAATACAAAACCTACGTAAAGCTTCTTAATTTTCATGAGGTAGCACAACCAATTCATACAATGGGTTTAACCAATTAGAAAGATCTTGTCCTACGAAGCTATGTAATACAAGATTGATCCAAGTCGTTCCATATTCACGCCAGTTCTACAGTATGTGGACAGGGAACGAGTCTTCTTCCTCCATTGAAAAATCCAAGCCAAGCAAAAATCGAGCTGGCTCTTTGCTGGTTTTGACAAAGTGGAGAGTTCATCAACATGCACAGTAAGCCGGTTTTGACGAAGTGGATGGCCAAACCCAGACAAAACCCAAGTTCATCGACAAAGTGAACGTTAGTTTTTTTATATCCTTATTATAATAGGCCAAAAAAGCTGGTTTTGACAAAGTGGAGGCCCAAACCAAGAAAAAATCAGAGTTCGTCGACATGCACAATAAGCTTGTTCTATGACTGATGTGTCCAATACAAAACCTACGTAAAGCTTCTTTCTATTCATGAGGTAGTGGATCAACCTATTAGAACGATCTTGTTCTATGAAGCTTAGAATAAAAGATCGATCCAAGCCAATCCACTTTCACGGCGGCTCTACATTAAGTGGACAGGGAACGAGTCCTCTTCCTCCATGGAAAAATCCAAGCTAGGAAAAAAAAAAAAATCAAGCTGGCTGTTTGATGGTTTTGACAAAGTGGATGGCCAAAAAAGAAAAATGACAATCTCTAAAATTAAGAGAAGAGCAATGTCCATGTCTGATCTCTTAGAACCTTAAGAATTCTGATGTAGACATGAGGGGAGGAAAGGAGGCCAGCCCCTCCATTATTAAGATTCCTTTGGGTGCTTCAATGGCGTGTGCTGCTCTTACGCCTAGTTTTGGTCCCACACTGGCTATTCCCGTGGCCCCACATCGACATGAACCTCCACTGGAGCCTCTTCATCACCCATCTATAAATACCGAGGTATAGCAGAGCTTGGAGATATAGCAAGTCACATAGCAAAACAGATACCTCCACATACAAGTTTCTAAGCTCGTCTCTCGTGTTCAAACTCAATCACCATGTCGGACAAGTGCGGCAACTGCGACTGTGCTGACCAGAGCCAGTGCACGTAAGTGTTCTCTATACTATTTCCAAAGCATTCCAATCTCTCAAAAAACTGAAATCAGTAGGCGTACTCATCATATGGCAAGCATGGTGCACTTGGCTTTGATAATCCATGATACAAATGAAACATGTGGATCCGTCTGAAGCTGTGATATACAGGATTCTGCTTTCCAAATATCTGTACTTTGCGTTTCATCAATATAGAATTGGTTATTAAGCTGGAAATAGGAAGCATATTAATGGAAGTTACGTATGTTTTGTGTTTATACTTGCAATAAAAACATTGCTGTTCTTGATTACAGGAAGAAGGGAAGCAGCTATGCTGCTGACTTCGTGGAGACTGAGAAGAGGTAACTGTTCTGCCTTGAGGACTATAGTTTTTTTAAGGGGTTATTTCAAATGCAACCTCCAATACCTGGACTGAGTTACACAAGTCGTCATCGAAATTCCTAGCCAGTAAGAACCTGCTCTTAGGGAGGACATGAGGAACTAATATAATATGTAAACGGATAGGATCCATGATTTCTAACTCCCAAATTTGCCAGGAATAAGATAGTTCTAGTACTGCTATAGGCGGAGACCCGTAGTTAGTAGAACACACCCTTGCAAAACACAGGAACAGCAATAAACGAGTATCATTGACAGCATATGCAAAACATCTCCTTCTACACAACTCTAAAGAAGAAAACCTGAGATTTCAGACTTGATGAAGAAAGAATTCGAACTTTTTCCATCTTTTTTTGTCCTGAAAGACGAATTTTTACCTGGCATAAGTACCTTACAATTGATCACTTTCTTTTTTACTTTATTAAGTATCACGATATCAGTTGTTTCAGTTTCTGATGGTTGCCTTACTGATGCAGCCACATCGAGACTGTCTTCATGGATGCTCCGGCTGCTGAGAATGATGGCAAGTGCAAGTGCGGCAGCAGCTGCGCCTGCACCAATTGCACCTGTGGCACCTGTGGTCATTGAGCACAGAAACCCGATGTTATATGCATGTGCTGTGAAAGTCACCTATAATGTGGTTGTGACGTAATTTTAATGTTGTCCTCTACTGTCTTTTGTGCTTCTTCAGTGGCATCTGCATCACGGTGCAGATGCCTCGCTAATAATATCATGTAATACCACCTTTATGGCTCAATCATAAATGAACTAATATTAGTATAAGCTTGACTTCTCCCTTTACTTGATTAGTTAGTACGATTGCCTCTCGATTTGTTAATACGATATTTGTCCCCGCGTGATGAGTGAGCATCTATGGTGATGTGAAGGGTGCTAAAATTCAAACCTTAAAGGAATTTCACATACATAAGACGAGCTAGATCATGCCATCAATTATTATTACCAAAGCACGTGATGGTAATGATCAATGAGCGAGAATCAGGAGCAACAGGTGATGGTTTCAAAAACTTTGGATGCTTCAGCTTGAGCTTTTCATGGCCCACATCAAGTCAATTGAATCATCTGGAAAGCAAATTTGTGGCTGCACAAGCTAAATTTCAATTAAGAAAAGGACAAAGAAAAGATACCGAGGAAGATATAAAAGAAAAGGAAAGAGCTATTTGTTAGCATACCCTAATTACAAGTCAGACATGTCAATATGAAAGACAGAAGACATATAGTTCTAATTAGCCAAACAAAATCACATTAATTTTTACGGAAGGTGAAAATATGTATGATTTTCCCATTAAATGATGCCTTATCTCTCTTGGATTAGATGTAAATCCACCCAGAAAACTCGTGGGAACATGTGAAGAAGTCGGCCAGAACAACTGACTCCGCAACAGGAAAAGATGATGACAATCAAAAGCAAAGCAATAGCTCAAGTTTACATTACTCCATAAGCACACCGCAGAGAAAAAGCAGAACATAGATAGAAACATGAGAGAATAGTCTGGGTTTGAAGTTCATGATCAGGCAATCAACTGTATCGTTCCATTTGGAAACTCAAACTGACAAGCTTATATTTATCAAACCGGAAAAAAAATAAAAAATAAAAAATAAAAAGGTGTAAAACCGTATATAAAATGCATTTTCTCTCCATCAGTGTTTTGTAAATAATATCAGTTCATTCCATACGTCTTCGGCTTAGCTGCTTTAAGATATGAAAACCCTCCGCTCAAAAGCAGTCGAGATGAGACTCAAATACTTTCTGCATGCATCTTCTTCACCATGCTGCAAATTGCATTCATCTCTTAGCCATTTCAGTGTGAAGACCAGAATAGTATCTTTTTCTTCACTAGATGCTGCTGGATGCTTGAACTTGGTCATGTTTTGACCCTGTGAGGCTCAGGCTGAAGAAGTACTTCATAAGGAAATTCCATCCATCAATGAACTTGAAACCAAAAAGCAATGACAAACTGTAGGTAGATTTCAAAGTTAACAACAAAAGGAAATTAGATATGTGCTGGCTATACTAGCTACCAATTTACAATTCCAGACAAAAAGGGCATATCAGAAATTGAAGCAACTGACTTGAGAAAGGGGTCCCCTCGTCCTCTAGAGATTAGGAATATTTAAGCAAACATTCTGAAGTACGTGATTTTTTGCCCCATAAAAGAGATTATGGTACTTAGAAAAAATTTATTGCTAAGCTTAACATCTACAAACTATTCAAAACATACTGCTAATAAAATAAAACAGATGACAAAAGATTGCATAATCAAGCTCAATGGAACTTAATGATCACCCAAGATGAATTCAGGCTTAGTCCCTTTCCTGGCTTGAGCCATAGATATTGAACTGGTACATGCCATGGCGCTCTCTCTATCTCTCTCTCTCTCTTCACAGACAGAGTGAGTTCTCTTGTGATTTGCTTCTCAAAAGAGCCCCGCATTTGTATGAGTACTTTGTTAACAACTGAAATTGTATGACAGAATTGGGTTGAATTGGTATCAGTCTGGATAGCAAGAAGAATATGGATGACTGCTCCATCGGATGGATAATTTCAATGAATTAGTCTTTTTCCTTCTTAGCCTTCTTCCCCTCTTCACTAAATATGAGGTTGCTAGATGATTCAGGTTGGTGCCTGGGAAATGCACGATCCTATGACCCCAGATGAATGGTAAGCTGTTACCAAATTCCCTGTTATTTCTTCCTTGCATCTTATGAATCAATTCAACTGAAGAACGTCCAAGATGAACCTAACTTGCTTCACCTGAGAGTTCTGTTTACAACCTGATGAAGACAACGGGAGGCCCAATAAATGGCTTAAATGGAGACAACCATTCGTTGGTTTGTACTCCACAACTAATTAGTCTAAACATAACTTGCCATCCCTAACATCCGCCATACTTCTCTACGACAAGAATGGGCTAGTTCTAGTTTGACAGCTCTAGACTGAGAGGTAGCAAATAAAGGCCAAAAAAAACAAATGCGAATATCGTAACCATGATAATCTGTTCCCAACATGTCCAACACAATGTTTAAAGTGGCTGTCTGCAATTGGAAGCATTTACATGAAAAGGTCAATCACAGCACTCATTATTGTGTTATCACATTCACCTTGCTGAGTGAAGAAGCTAAATTCCTAGTTCCCACTGCTTCATCCACCATGTTAAGTAAAAGAAAGAATGTATAACACCGCCACGACAATGGCTAATTTTGTATTGAGGTGGACAAAGGCATGACAGAGAAGGTTTTAACAAAGAAGTCAATCTGAATGTACAACTTCAATTGAGGAAACAAGCGTTATCCTCTTGGATAACTTAAAAGCAAACAGGCAGAACTGCACAGATTACCCTTATCTCTGCTTGAAAGATTCAAGCAACATCAGCTAAAGCACGAAATCACCAACAGCTGGTGAGTTAGGACATTATTCACTCATTGCTATTATCCGTGAGTAAGATCTACAAAATAATTTCCCAACGTGAAGCAAATGATGGCACACTCCAAACTCCAACCTCTGACCCATCTTCAAGATAACGAAAATTAATTGATCCCTGAGATTTTTGAGACACCTGTGAACAAGAGGAAAACACGGGCCTCCTCCAGCTTGTGTGGAATTCCAGCAGAAACAATTGCCTAATGAAAATTACATAACCAAAATATCCAGGAATTACAATCACACCATATGATCCTACTTTTCGTTCTTTTCCAACTCCCCCGCATTATTTCATGCCAAAAGCAGCATAACTGGGCGATTATATAAGCATTTTGCAATCACGGTCAATGCCTACAAGGGAATTTTCGAAGTCCCTCTCATCACAGCACAGACAATCCAGTTTTCCAAGCTAATCATACTTTTCCCTCCATGAGTACACCAAATAGAGGATCCAGGAAACTGCTAATGCAATATCACCGACAACCTTCCTTGGCCACTCGTCGGCAAGTTCATCCACCTTCCTCTCAAAGTAAAACCTCCAAACAGCGGTCACAACATGGAGGAGCACACACCCTTTTGCAAAGAAGCTCTGGAACTCCCTGTCCTTAACAAATCCCACCATGATTAATAGGAAGCCGACAGCCACAAGCAGCAAACCCGAAAAGGAATCTGAGGTTTTGATCAAGAGTTGATCATGCGGTGTAGATCCTTGAAGTTTCATTGCTGAAACCTCGGAGGAGTAGAACATCATAAGACCTCCACAAGCTATGGCTACCAGAGAATGGAGTGCACAGATCAAGAAAAACCCAGGAGAAGCCATCACTGGATAAACACTCACAGGTCACGAGTCACAAACAACCCTGTATCTCCTCAGACACCCACACAAACTAACGAAAGTGGCAGGAGAAACCAACAAACCACATAAACCCTATTCATCCAAAACAAGAAAGGCCACAAAGATCCCAACTTTCAGCCCAGAATTCAAGCACCAGCTGCTTATTGCCTCCATCGCCACACGGCCAACGTTCCTGTAACAAGAATCAGAAGCTCAAACGACAAACAAACACAATACTCCGGGCTCACGAGCATCATTCAAGAGCCTAGAGTGACATACAGGTGACAAAAATCCGATGAATTTCATAGAAAAGAACCGATGGACGACTCCACACACCGGAGCTGAAACAACGACCTTAGGTACGGACCACGATCATCCCCACAAAATCGCATCTTTAAGGAGAGAGAGCAACAAATTATCAAACTTTCAATTGAAATTCAGATTCCGATTGGCAAGTCATTCCAGTCTCATGATGATTATAACAGAGAGAGAGAGAGAGAGAGAGAGAGAGAGATTACCCAGATGAACTCTCGAACGTTATGTCCTAACGTATTGCCTTAGAATTTAATTATTAAGAAGAAAACATAACCGCCTTCTCGATGGCAAGGAGAGATCGCTTTTTACTTCTTGAAGCCTCCGCACGCAAAAGAATGCCGTCCTTTTCACGGTCATTGCCTTGCTTGTCCTGCTAAAGAACTTCAGGGCTGCTTCATCATGCCTACTTGGACCAATATTATAACAACCAGAAAAATGAAGAAGTCATGACGGCATAAGACAAGGGAAGTAGCCAAGAAATTTATTGGAATTTGCCAATTTCGGAAAACTTATAGACAATGAAAGCGATAAAAGAAAAAAAAGAAAAAATTGTAACTTTCATATTTATGAGAGACGTGAAGTTGATGGGCGGGGCTCAGATTTATCAGACCTGTTCTGTAGATACAGCAATGCTCATTAATGGGGTATTGAAGCATTGGGATCGTGTAGGCCACCAGCCATCAACAGTTTTCAGCTTTGTTGGTGAATATTCTTAAGAGTACTTATAATTCTCCAACAAGTGATTTGTTTAATCGACAACAACAAATACAAAGTCCTTCGGGGACTTCAACAGTTCTGCGTAGGATGGCGTTTCATTGGTCATTGATTATTTGATTCTTAACCCACAGCTGGATGCACTATGATTTCCTGATAAACAACGAATTATGCAGATTCTGAGAGGCTCCCTTTCTCTTCCCACGCACACTGTTTTGGTGATAACATCGTAATTTGCCCTCAAAACGATGAGTCTACCAGTAATGTATTTATCAGTCAAATTTGTCACTACCAGGGTTACTCGGTACCAACCGAGCGAAACAATTTCTTTACAGTGACGATCCTAACACGAGAATGAGAAAAGCACTTGGTATCGACGGGCAGGTGGTATAATTATTTGGAATAAAGTGTATGTACAAAAAAAAATGAGAATAGATATCGACACTTTCAAAAATTTTGAGCTTTTCCTAGCTCCGGAATCAGCCTATGCCTCTTTGAAGAAATCCTCCTCTCCCAAAATATATAAATGAACGAATGAATCAGAATGTACACGAAGTTCAAAAGGAACTTCTGTCCCTAGTGCCTGCAGTGACTTTCCGGTGCCGCCTCCTATCACTCTTCGAGCGCTTGCTGCTAATACCCTTTTTCACAGGAGCTCTTCTTCCAGATGTACTGATGATGGTTGAAGACAGTCGAGCTCGTATTGCGGGACTTGCTGGAGGCGGCATCTGCTCCAGCAGATCTCTGTGGTATGCCTGCCAATGAAAGTTGCCGTGTTAAGATGTCAGGTAATGTCCTACGAACTTAAGTTAGTACAAAGTACATAAAGATTCTAAATGAGCTGATCCAACAGACAGGAATAGCACGACTATCTGTCTTTATCATCCATGCATTCGCCCACTTATTGACTATAACCTTCAATGAACCATAAACACAGTAAGAAGAGCTTCAAACCTCATCAAAGGAGATAGGAGTACCCCTGTTTGAAGATGCTCATTGGAGCACATTTCCCTTTTCTGTTCTCTTCTGTATATTTTTTAGTTAAATAGGGTGGGAGGGGAGAACTGTGAAGCTGAAAGTGGAACATAGTTTGTAAGGAAGATTGAGCTCTCTCGACTTAGGCCAACCCTTGGCCTCCTATTAGTGCAAATTCCCCAAACAGATGTAAGCCCTCATCAGTAAAATACAGAGTGCAGAAGGAAGAAGGACAAGAAACAGTATTCCAGTCTGATTTCATTTCAAAAATGTGAAGTGAATAATATTTTACTGTATATACCCCATCATTGATCATCAATGAAAGCTGCCATACCAAATAAATGGATTAGCCTCTATAAAGCCCTGAACCATCACAGATGAACTAAGCTATGAGTTCGCTTATCATAACTACATGAACATTGACAGCATAAATGGCGGTACCTGAATCACAAAGTTCCGCCTTTCACAATCCAGAAACATATTGATGGACCAATCAGCTTTTGCCATTATCTTGTCCCTCACTGTGGAAAAACTTAATTGATCCCTGGCAGTAAATCGATCCACTTCATTGAACCATAGACAGGTGAACAGATTCGTAATAGGAATATGTTCCCTCATGATCACACACCCCTCAGGAACATCTGCACCAACCCAACCATCCATCAAATCATAAATACGCTGATACAAAATCTCACCAAAATCATGGGGAAAATATATCTAGGCATCCCAATAAATAAAATGCAACAACACATACCACTAGTTATAGGGAGCTTGGCTACAGAATATGGAGTCAAGCCCTCTCTTTTATAAAATTCTATCTGAGAATCAATAGAGGCATTGTCATACTTTCCCGCAGCTTTATTAGCCTCAGCCTCTTCGAAGACATCAAAGCGCCTATAATGTCTAGAAATTGCAAAACTAGCATTTTCGCGCCATAGGAACCTGAAAAGGATAAACTTCTGCATATTAAAATAATAATTAAGCAACCTGAATAACTTCAACTTCAGAAAACCCAACTGAGTCATACGCAAAAGCAATTGAATCCTGTGTCACACACCTACATGCACCCTAGGTGAGAGTTTACACCATTCTCTCAATTACTTTTGGTAAAAATGGAAAATGGAACTTGACCAAAAGGTTCGCAGGTTACAGAAAAGTATATTTTCAACGAAGATGAAGCAAATCACCCCAAAAGAACAAGCTGCTTTACTCTCACTTCAACACAACTTAGAAAATGATTGTCGGCTTCTGTTTTGCAACAGAAAAAGGGTAGTTTCTAGCTTAAGAAAAGGTTTTAATTGAGGGAAGGCAGAGTCAAAGACAGATAAAAACTGCTGTTTTTAAGGTTAATTCCTCCCCCACCCCCCACCCCCCCCCGCCCCCCCCCCCCCCAAAAAAAAAAAGTAAAGAAATGGAAAAGATAGCTGTATTATCGTCTCTTCTAGGACTCAAGATGAGCTAATAGAATAGTACTGCAAAATGCCTCCAAATGAACTAGAGGCACTTGCTGCTGACTTGTTGCCTGCTCATGATAGAATTGACCAGCTGGACCACAAGATCCCATGATTCTCCAAATGTCTCGCTGAATAGGAGATTATCCACTTTTGTATTTTCGATAAGTAACGACTTTTAATGATAGGAAGATCTTGCAGTACTCAATAACTATAAAAGAACTACAGTCCCTTGCCAAGGAAAGTACTTTAAAAGGATAAGGGATTAAGGGACCAAAAAGCAAATGGAAACAGCCTTAAGATTCATATTGAAAGATCCGGTGTTTCATATCTCATCACTTTGGGGTTAGGAATTGCATCCCTCAGGTATAAATCAATTGACTCTTGCCTTACTAGCTGCACAAAGAAGCAATTTCTAGAAGGAACACATGACAACAGTATATAACACTTTAGCTCAACTAACTAATGGCGACGAAATATCAAAATGTTATCTCAGATGCAACAACACAATTTTATCTTCCCTGTCATTAGCAGCAAAGATGTCAAAAGCAACAAAAGATAATTCCTTATGTTCCTATCGCCTTAAAACTTCTCGTGAAACTTTCAAATAAAAATGCTTCCTATTACACTCAGTTATAGATCGACAACAATCGTCGGTAATTGGAGGAAAGGGAAAATAGGAAAAGGAGAAAAATAGAATTCTCCAACATGTTGAAGCTGAAAATTTTCCAAGCTTATGTTTCTAGTGAAGATACAAACTAATGCATTCTAAGAAATTCTAACATCAAACCTACAGTTATATGACCCTCTAAGGCTTTAACTTACTCAAACTAGCAATTACATTTGCTACAAAAGTTTCGATAAAGTTTTGTGTAGAGGCAGTATCCCATTGGTACCTTCTTAATGAAATTTTACTTATTGTTCCCAAAAGAAAATTCATTAACACCATACTGGTACAAAAAGCCTCATTCCCACCCCCCCCCCCACCCAAAAAAATAAATAAATAAATAAATACATTAAAGACATTAAAGGAGGAAGTTCATGAAAATTACTGAATAAAATAGAAAACTGAAAAACAGTGCCTCCCACAAGAAATGTTGTTTACTGCTTCAAATGTCAAAGATATCCATCAAGCATTACACATAGCACCAAGGAAGAAACAAAGCCGTATTGGGACATGGAATTGGGGCAGAATAGAATCAGAATTCCAGCTGCCATCCCCCTTCTATAGGTTGCAGAAGCTTTCCCTAGAAATGGGCAGACCAATGGGAAAGCCAATTCTATTGCACGAATATAATGTATAGCCAAAATCTCGCCAAATATTTCTCTTGCATCTCTGACATTTGTCTCTACTAACTTTTCCGTTCCAAGTCGTATCTCTATCACAGCCAAACATAGTTGAGGTATATCAATTCCATTGCAGTCCACAGTAATTTCTTCCTCCATTCTGTTTTCACCCCTTTCGATTTGTTTACACTAGAGATGAGGTTCATAACATGTGGAGTCAAAAGAAATTAGTCGATATAAATTATAGATTAGAAGATGGAGCTGCTCTAAGATCTCTATTCGCCCACCAGATGCAAAGTAGCAACCATATAACAGGCATTAAAAATAGCATCATCTATACTCCTGAGGACCTCAATACAAAAAGTTCATGGACAGAAAATAAAAAGATAAGCTGGAGTTACCTCTCAAGAATTTGATAGGGATCCACAACAAGCTGGAGCTTTCCATCAACCCAAATGGAATAGCGAACGTTAGGGAAGAGCCTGTGCAAAAGAAGCTTTGGGATCTGCCAACTTACATGCCAGGTCAAATTTAGCAACTGAATCTTAGTATTTTCAGTGTAAACAACAAAAGCATCCCAAAATTACTTCTCTCGAGCAGATGACTAGTTTCTGATTAAAAAACCATATCGTACTAGATAGCATGACGAGCCCCAAAAGGAATCCAGCCTTCATCCACAATATCAACCATTGCCTCAAACTAATGTAAACAAAGGGATCATTGTCGTATGCAATCACAAGAGCTTTTTCTTAATCTTAATTTTTGTAAATGCAGGGGACTTTTAAATGAACAATGATGCTTTCAAGATTGAGAAAAAAACTTAGAAAGAGAGAGACTTCATAACACACTAAAGCAAATAGTCTGATAGAATAGCGCTCTGACCTTTCCATTACGCCTTGCATCAGCATAAGGGATGTTGTGAACCACTATAATTTTCCACAATCCAACCCTCCTGCTACTATTGAGCACACTAGAATTCTGCATGTATGCCTCTGTCTCTTCATCAATGAACATAAAGAAAGGAATATTTTTCTTTGCAGCTTCACTAATATTTCGAGGTTCTTGGATTATGTCGTAATTTCCTAGGACAAGGTAAAAGAGACAAGAATATGAGACAGTTGACGTATAAAGTACAGAAATTTCAATGACTACTGCGCGGGACAATACCAAATATAGCTGATGCAACAATGACATCGTGATATTGCTCCATCTCCTCCAAGTCAGCTTCATCAATATCAAACCCGGTTTGACGACCAGGCTTATGTCCTTTGACGAATCTGCGCATCCGCAAGGTCGCTTTAGCAACAAAATGCCACCATGATGATGATATTTTAAAGGATAAAGTAGTTTACGTCATATAAAAATTTTACAGATATTCAGTGCAGCAAAACTGAAAAGCAGTACAACAACCTACCCACAATGCACTCTCATAGACTCCTTTATATCAAAGGAATCGTCTCTTTCCGTTAGAGATGGATATCCTCCAAAATCTGAAACTCCATGCTGTTCAGATTTGACTGGATCTTCATCATGAATGTACGTGAGATTACGAAGTACTGGAGATATTGCTGGGGAACTCGGCATGCTAGCTATTGCCTGCTCCAAAGGGACGTAACATACTGGACATGCTGACATTATAGAGCAAGAAAACAGAATTTGTATAGTTAAAACATGTACTAACTATTTCTTCAGTTAAGAAACAGCATAAAGATACTGCAGAGGCAATGTCCTAACGATTTCATATAGGAATTTCATTACAAAGGAACAAGAAAAGAATTAGGAATTACGCCGGGGTCCAATCCGTTTTCCATCAGCAGGTGGCGGCGGAGGAAAAGCAAATTTTTTGCATTGATGGCCCATAGGGACGGAGCCAGGTTTAGGTGAAGTCGGATCAGAACGAGAAAGAGGATGAGGACGAGCACGCCTGTGTGAATGAGCAGGTACCGGAGGAGGTTGAGCTCTACTTCGACCGCCACTTCGGGATGCAGTCTTCCGTCCAAGGGAACCTCTGCCCTTTTGTCTATCTTCTACCCTGGGGAGATGCATTACAACGGCATGCCCCGTACGCCTATCGACAAAAGGTATCGTGCTCTCCGCATATGGATCTATTATAGGACCGCTGCCTTCTGTACTTCGCAAAGTAAAGGGCGAATGTGTAAAACAAATGTCCGCTAAAGCTGATAGCATATTACGAGCGAAAAGGAGCTGAGTGATGGAAATGAGCAAAGAGAAGGCAAAAAGCCAAATACAAAAAGGCAGGATCACGGCATATCGAAAAAGCCCATCAAGAACAAAGTCCCTGGGTTGGAATGAATCGGGATGCACCACGAGAACTGGCCAAACAACAAGCAGACACATAAGCACCCACCGCCACCAACGCAATGTAGAAAAGAATGACAACCGTCATTTTCAAACGACAATCGCAGAACGAGAGTCAACTCGCGAAACCTCGTCACGGAATAGTAAAAGTAAACAGACACCGGAAACGGATGAGAAAATTCATGCTCGAATTGCAGACGCGAGTCGCGATCTCCGGATAAGGGGGGGACCAAGAGCGAACCTCTATTGACCGTAAAGGAACCGAAGACGAAGACGAGGAGGGCGAGAGCGACCAGGAGCATCATCGCGACCCGCTTCCGGCCCAAGTACCGGCGGACGAAAGGCAGGAACTTTTCCTTCTCCCGGTAACCGGACAGCCCCAGCTTGGAGGGCTTCCGCAGGAGGACCGGCGCGGCGTGGTTCTGCAACGCGCCGCCGCCGCCGCCGCCGCCGCCGTTGGACAACTGCTGCAGCGATCCATAACTCCCGGTGCGGAAGCCGAATGACACGCCAGTCATTTTACCTCTGGATCCGCGCACCGGCGATTCATCTCCCCTCTCCCCGTTCCGAGCGCGCTACCCGATCCGGGGCCGCCCCCAATCGCTCGTCGATCCCGCGCGTTCCAGATCGCCGGAAGCCGCGGCGATCTCCGGCCGGCGGAGCGAAGGAGATTGGAGGATGCGGATGCGGATTCGAATCGAAACCCTAGGCTGATGCGGAAAGCGGAAGGCGACCTCGCGCGTCCGTGCTCGGTTCCTCTTTTGGTTGACAGCATATTTGCTTGTTTTGTTTGAAAAGCTGATTTCTTTCTTCTTTTTTTTCTATTTTTACTGAGGATCAGTAAATTTTGATTATTCGGGTTTCATTTATCCATGAATATTTTATTTGACTTTACAATAGCGGCCTTATGTTAATCTACAAAGCAGCAAAAACTTATTTTTGAACACTTTTTCCCCCCCGCTGATGCACATGTTTATTACGGGAATGGCTAGAATTATAAGGATTCACCTTTTAATTTTGATGAAACATGCTTATATCTTCCCCCTGAATGATTTCTTTTTTTGTCAAATGCAAATCCATGTTCTGCCGAGAAAATATATGGATAAGAGTGGGATTCGAGCATGTCAAAATCCCACTCCATTCATCCAGCGATTATGTCGTCCGGATCTTACTGTACCATAAGTTTTTTTTTATTGTATGGGTCCCACCTCTCCCTCTCTTAATCAATTTCAATTTCACCTCTCTTTTTTACTTTTTACTTTTTACATTGCGTCGCAAGCCTTTTGTTGCCCGGGCCCCACCTCTCCCTCTCTTAATTGATTTCAATTTCAGGCGGCTCTTTTCTCCCTTCGCGTTCCCGCAACCATTTCGACTCGCAATGGAGCCCGCCGTCCGACCAATCACACTGCTGCCTCCACATCCACCTTGTCCGTTACTTCCGCTGTCCATTGCCTCTGTGGTTCAATGTAATCCCGTTGGAATCCCGCTCCTACCTAATATTTTCTCCATCGATGGGCTCCCACCAAAACTGTACCTGAATTGATCCTTCTCGGTGTTATAGAGAGAGAGAGTGTCTCAAAATTGAAATCAAGAGAGCAAGAGGTGAGGCCCAAGCGACGTAAGGCTTCTGGTGCACAATGGAGCCCGATAACAAGTGTCGCCAGGTGAACGGAGTTGGATTTTGGCACGCTAGAATCCCACCCTTGCACAATATTTTCTTTGTTTTCTCATAACACGGTCATCACTGACACATGCATTATAGCCCACAAAATACCTAATCGATAGATTGGTGGAATGGAATGCAATGAGAAATCAGAAGCATAAGAAATCTGAAGTTGCATCCATGAAACTTTCAGAGAATGATGGGGAATTTTTCGTAAATTTGTAGCTTTGAGGCTCGTTACCGCCATGGCCAAATCTAATTTTGAGGCTTGTGGACGCCATGGCCACTCAAGCTCGAGGTCAAAGCTCACTATCATGGCCGTTTTCATCTTGAAACTCGCAATAGCTATGGCCAGATCTAGCATTAAAGCTCGCAACTATAGCCATTAGCTGCTCCAGCCCAAAATATGCAACCATGGATTTTGACAATTGAAGCTCAAAAACTTGTGGGCCGATGGCCAATTTGGCTTTGAAGCTCGCGATCACGGAAGAGCTCGGGCTCAAATGAAGAAAAAGGATGCTAGAACAGGGAAAAACAAGATGTCAAATTAGCATCTCTCTCGTTAAAAAGTAATAGAGTCCCATCATTTTGAAATGATAATAAAAAGAAGTAAGTCGATATTTTCCTTTAAATAAATTAGAAATATTGAATTAAAAAGCTTGATTGCATCAATTTAATAAGTTTTACACGTTAATTGTCTTTTTCATAACTTTTACGATCTGATTATATTGTAGCAAAAGTAAGTCCATTGAGCAAGGATATCGACACAAACAAAAGAAAAGATAACACAGAGATAAAACGATTTCCTCTCCTCTAAACTTAAATTTTTCCTACCTTCAGTTTGTTTGTAAAGTGCACAAGAGAGAGAGCCAGTTATTCTGTTCAATGCTGCGTCGCTCTAACTTCTAAGTCACGTTTGATTGTTTTTTCTCACTTTGGACTTAACTCTCTGTAAAAAGCCACGTCTAATTTGTTATTACCAAAACAATCTACCTGAGATTTGCCGTTGGAGATATATTGCCGGAGTCATCCTTTACCACTAGCTGAAACGCCTAGTACATACATTTATTCATAATTTTAATGGGTGTAATTATAATTTTACTTTTTCTAAATTAACATCTTTTACTTATAATTGATTTTCATCCGTTGCTTTTTTTTTTGGGTCGGTATTTTCATCATTTACTCCAAAGATTGACTTCCTGACCCAAAAAGAAAAAAAAGATTGAGTTCAATAAGCCGATAGACGTATATGTACTCCTTTATTACTATGTATCGACGTGTGATGGGGTCCTTATTAAATCTCATACGATTCAATGTAGATCCTCATGTCGACAAGTTACAATCCTAGCCAATAATACATTCCGAACTTGATCAATGAAAAGATCGATCCCTTCCGACCACGTACGATTTGCCCTTGTCATTTCGCGCCAAACATTGATATTACGCCAAACCACGCGGGCCATTTGAAATCTAGCGAAGCAACCAACACGCAAGCCCCACATTGTAACGTCGCCATAAATCAGCAAAAGGGCAACCAAAAAAAAAATCGAAAAATAAAATAAAATCTCAACAAACGTTGGAGTTTGAAGCGCACGAATCTGGTGAACGCTAGATGGGCCACGGAAGTGCGTGGGAGACATGAAAGCTAAGATGGGCCTCCCTGGGGCCCAATAGGCTGTTCTCTTGTCTCGTGGAGAGAAGACAGCCCCCCATGAACTTCATGCACGGATCATCATGTGGTTAACTGTTCCCAATTTCGGTTGATTTGGACAGCTGCTGATCGGTCCTAGGTCGACATTGGAACCGCCCAATCTCTCTCGGAGTCCTATGGACAGGATAAATCTTCTCGATCTCCACATTTAATTTCGCGTGTCGGGCCAACGCGTTTATTAATTTGATTTCTCGATAGAATCATACGCTTAAAGACAATGAAATAGACAGTAAAAACGAAAAAGAAATCGATATGCAGGATTTATCCTAATTCATCATTAATTAGTATCCCACGCCTTTTTACTACGATCATTAATTTCAAATGAAATATATAATATATGTGCGATAGTTATTTATAAGTCTGAGTCTAATCTACTAATAAAATATGAATTTAAATTATAAAAACTTTCCAGCATCTCAAGATGCTGCTTTCGTGACTTTTGTTGGGGTGCCCCACATCCACGCATACTCACTAGGGAGCATGACTCCCGCCCTATCTTGTCAGTAGGGAATATAAATCACACCCCAATAATTGCAAGTTCTCAACGCTAATTCTTTTTCGAGATGAGTTTGTCTAAAGACAAAAGAGAAATGCCCTCTTTTATCACTCGCCAACCAATTTTGAACTGTGGATGTGCTCGGCAAAGAGTATTGTCGTATGAAGCAGAATGTGGTCAAGGGCCAAGGCACGTCACGGATGTGGAAAACTTTTAGGACGCATCAATACATTTAATGGTCATTTATGACACGTATAAATTATTTACACGCACCGCTCCTTAATCTAATCGACGGGTAAGCGACTCAATTACATTCGTATTTGCTTGATTAAGCAGTCTCTAAAAACGAATAGAGATGAAAATTGCAATTACCAGGGGAACGTAAAGGCGATCTACGATTTGCCACCTGATTCTTTTCGGACATTTAATTCGATGTTCATTTATTAGCGCGCGAATTAAGGTTTTCTTTATGTACCCACCTTTTCATTCTCTCTCCCCCAATTTATTTATTTTTCTGGGTGGGACTCTCTCCCCCATTGACTACCAACCCGTCAGACCCACTGCGTGCAAATATTCGGCGTAAAATGTAAAAATTCCACATTTAATAATCTCCTTAAAAACTGTGAAAGTTGTTCTGTCCCATCCGAAGGTGTGCTTGTCCCATTGAAAGCGCATTACCCAAATTAATCTTCCCAAATTTTTACTTATTTGGTAAGTTGAATATGATCAATCAAGGGAAAAAAGTACTAAAATTAGAAAAAGAAAAAAAGTCTCAATTCCAAGTAGGGGAAATCATCTTCAGCGTGTTGCCAAATGAATAAACAAATCCGCACTCCGACAGCGCTTTTCCACGGGGAGTCTACGGGCGAGTCAAAAAGGGGACTCCGATCCGAGTCACCGCCCGTCATGGACGACGCATTTTCGAAAACGAAAGCACTGGCGTCCATGCGCAAGCAATCTCGTATTCTAATCTCCTTTCCTGCCCTTTCCCCTTTTCCTTTACACGACGGATTGACTGGGAATCGCCGTTGCCCGACACGAGAGAAAAGCGAGTCGGGGTTTTTATTCAGTTCCAGGTGCGTGCCCCCTCATCGTCGGTCAATGCAATGCAAAGGTTACATCCTAGGAATGATGACGATGACGATGACTAGGTTCGCACGATGTCACTTCGGTCGGGGACCGGTCATGAAGCCAACCCGTCTCTCCCCCGCTTTTTGCTAATTTTTGCCCCTTCTTTTTTTAATATATAATGGGGGAGAGGAGTTGACAATTTTTAGTTCCAAATCCCCCGGAGGGAACGCTTCGAGAATCCGAAGAATCAAGCGTTCGAGCAAGGGCACTGTCTTTATCCAAAATAGCCACCACCTTCCGTTTTCAGGGTCTTAAGACTTTTCTCCCGAGAACATTGGAGGGAAAAGTTACCCCCGAGATTTTCTTTTATAAAAAACCCTTAAACTTCTTAATTCGATTAGTCTTAAATAGTCTGTTAATGTAATTCTTTCAGCCAAAAATCGTTAACATAAATATCAATTGTTTTAGGCAATAATGTGGGAAATTTTTGTTACTTTGATTTTTTTAAAAATTTTTAGATCACGCAACCGTCGCATAAATCAATAAAGAGCACAGAGACCCCTGCTAAAAGCGGCTTCGACCGAGAGCATCCCCCACCATGTTGTTGACACTGGTGCTTCCTTCGCAATCCCTCGGAGAATCATTCATTTGGGGAGCCGACGTCAAACAAATCCCAAAAAAATAATGGATCTACCTAGTTAATCTAACCCTTTTTTCTCAGACAAGACATCTCATGGAAAAGATTAGGTTAGTTTGCTTCGCGATCACGATGCAGCACGACTGGGCGATCCATTTCGGAAGCGAGAGCAAGAGGGACCATCGAAGATGGGCCATTTCGGAAGCGATCAGGTGGGCTAAAAGATTCATGATGGAGGGAGGAGGTGGGTAAATGGAGGAGATGATGATGATGATGATGATGATTGCATTTTTGCTAGTTTCAGCGCATCCGCCTTTGGAAATCTCCCCATTCGACGACGATGATCATGATGATGAAGGCGATGTTCTTGATAACCACTCGACACCGCAGTTTCGCGATCCCTTCCCGGCGTGGGGCCCGGGGGGGAGTTAATGGTCGGGTCGGGGGGGGGGGGCCCATCGTCACCGTCCGCTCGGGGATTGGATAATCATGTTGGAAGATCGGGTAATTTTCACCCACCTAACTCCATTTATGGACCGAACAGCCAAAAAAGAGAGAGAGAGAGAGAGAAAATTTAGAGAAGGGAGGGGAGGGGGGAAAAAGGTGAAAAGAGTGGAGCGGGAACGGAGAAAAGCCAACGACCTTCGTGTTTTATTGCTGGAGCTTGGGAGGACCAGCGGCGGTGGGGGATGAGGGGAAGTGGCAGCGGCGGCTCACGCGCCTCGCGAGTTCCGCTGGACCCCACGTGCCCGATGTCACATTTTGAGAAATGAAAATAAAAAACTCAAAAAACTTGGAATGCGAAACGGTCCATGGTAACTGACGAGAAAAAAAAGAAAAAAAGAAATGGTCCATGGTACATGTCGACCTAGCATATGATTTTTTTGGGGGGGAAATTTAAAAAAAAAATCATAAACGTATTATATGGATACAAGTGGTTATTCAATTCTAAATATTTTAATTGAATTAATTTAATCTTAAATTTTTTCACATTAATTTCAATTCAATACATTCTACCAATTGAAGTTGATAATTATTACTATAGACAAAATTTATAAATTTTAAATATTTTTTAGAAATTTTTTTCATTGTTCTTTTATTTTCTTTTTCTTTTTCAATAGCCTATTGGCCAACGAGATCACTAACCACAAACAAGGGCCAAACACCTAGTTTGGGTGTGGATGACGACCCTCACCTAGATCCAAGTATGGGCTCGCTAGCCACAGATGCTTCAGCTTGGATCTGGGTAGGGGCCTAGTGCCCTCGTTGTGGACAACAAGGGTGTGGTGGCCCTTGCCCAGTGTTCTCACTGTGGTCGATGGCCTCATTGAAAAAAATAATAAATAAATAAAAGAGGAGAAAAAAATAAAAAAAATTGAAAAGACATTAAAAATTATGATCAAATTTCTATATTAGTACTAATCATGCCATGTGGGACCACCATAGTCCATTTTAGCAATTTTTGATCTAAATAGATATGATGAACGTAGTATTAATACGAAAAAAGTTTATGACTAAATTTGTCTGATTGAAATGTTAAGAACTGAAATTATACTAATGTAATAAATTTGAGATTTTTTTTTTTATACTTTTCCTAATTTTTGGCATTTTGTGGTTACAAATATGCTATTTGCTTGAGATGGGGATGTTGATTTTGGCAGTATGCCTCATATAAATTTTGAAGTTAACTTTTCTATTGACTCTAGTAAATCAAAATGGGATCCCAATTCAAACTAGTAGCACACACATATACATTTTTTTGGTGACCTAGGAACTGCCGTACAACTGGCAGCCGACGGCATAAACTCGAGGCGAATTGAGCCACCACCACAGCCCCGTTGCAAATGAGTTGCATAATGGGGGTGTGGGGTTTTGAACCCCTCCTCTCTAGATGAAGGAAGAGAGCTTTAACCACCGCGGCCACTACTGGCGATGGTAGTAGCACACATACTTTGATCCAACTTTGATTGGGAAAAATGGATAATATTGAGACATGCAATCATTAGATATATTAATCAGTCCACGGTCCCGTAAGAAAGTTATCGAACGCGCATTGTATTGGAAAATGATGTTTGGGCAAGCACCAAGATGGGCCTGCCATGTATGGTTGACCAATCACAAAATGAGTGAGTTGGGACAAATAAATCATATATATTAGACTCGGTTGAATTATCTCGATTTGCTCGTGTCCATACTAGTTAGGTCAATTTTATGAGGCGAGATGCAATGTCATATAACCATAGATGGGCGCCGATAAGGATTGGGATGCCCGGTGCTTTAGCTGACTAACAAGTTTCACCAACATCGCTAAAAGCGAGAAAAAGGTCGAGTGACGCGGTGAACAGTGAGCGAATAATTCGGGCACGAGAACGATGTCCGAAGGGCCACCAAGATCGGCGAGTGACGGCCACTCTCGGTCAACCGCGCGTGGCGGTGGCGGCGGCGAGTGGTGGGGGGGAAGGACGAGAATGTCTTAAGGGAGGGACATCGGGCACTTCCCACTTTACACTTCACTCTCTCTCTCTCTCTCTCTCTACACTTTCTCTCTCTTGTTTCTCTCTCTTCTTTGCGTCTCGCTGAGAAAGCTGCACTGTCTCCTCCTCAGCTCCGCTAGTTTTTTTTTTTATTAATCGGCGCCCGCGACATTATCGTAAAAGTGCCGGGCTTTTTCATAATTCAACATGCATCTCCAGCATCCGACACATTAGAAAAATCTCTCCGCCTTCCTTCCCCCCCTATTTCCAGATTTATTCAATCACCTCTTCACCTTCTGCACTGCAGCCCAAAAAAAAAAAAAAAAGGGGACACAAACACACGCTCACTTACTCATCAGTTACTCCTCAACAACGTGTGTGTGTCTGTCTGTCTCTCTCTACCTCTCTCTCTCTGCACGCCTAGATCCATGCCTCCTCCCCCCAATCCTCGAAACCCTAGAGCGCTACCTCTCCTGGGCTCTGCTCAAAATCCAATCTTTCCCTCGCGCGCGCTCTGCTCGGCGAGATGATGGGTCGGACGGGCTGCTGCGCCGGAATGCGAAGGGCCACTGTCGAGGTACGGCTTGTTTCGCGCTCGTTCCCTTCCGAAATTTTTCTTTTTTTTTGGGTCCCCTGTGGAGATTCTGAGGATTTCTGACTTTCTTTCGTCCGTTGCGATTCGGATGGATGGAGCAGTCGCGGTTCTGCTGCTCGGGAACGTCGATTTCCAGCTGAGGCGTTCGTTTGGTCGTCACGGTGGTTGTTTGCGGATTTAGGGCTGGGCACTTTGTGGTTAGTTTTTCCCGTGCTGTTTGATTCGGGTTAAATTGCAAGGTCTTGTAGCGAAGCGCGGTTCGTTTTGCTGGATACGCATTGGTCATTTCGCGCGGCTCTCCTGTCTAAAATTCGGGCGATTTCCATAAAATGGTAGCCCGGATTTCAGGGTCCGGGTTCTGATTTTGGAGGTCTTGGTTTTCAGCGCGAGGGTTGCACTATCATGTTAGCTTGGCGATGGATGGTCCGGAAATGCGACGAGGTGGATAATTGGTTGTAGCTGGTGGATTCACTTCAGCAGCTCCTGTACAATTTTTGCTTGAGTGTGATTGTGGTTGTAGAAAGAAGATGATTTAATTGCTACTTCAGGGCTAACTATTGATTGGGAAGAAGGGTGTTGTTGGGGGTGGTTTTGGTGCATAATGGGTTGCGTTTGCTGCAAGCCATCTGCCATTGAAGATAGTAAAGAGAGTCCTCGGGAACGGTTATCCAGCAAAACGTCCTCGGACTTGCGGCTCTCGAGGACAGTTTTGCCAAGGAGGGAGGAAGGTTATCATCGAGTTAAGGACAGATATGGTAGTGGTGATGATGGGAGAGCAATATCAATTGACAAGCAAATGAATGGGTCTTTGAGGCTGCAGGCTGATAATCTTGAGAGAAGTAGGGAGAAGATGGAGCACATTGTCGCTCAACATCCTTCTACAGGCAGCGTTCCAAAGGCTATGGAAGGAGAGCAAATTTCGGCAGGGTGGCCCCCTTGGCTTGCCGCAGTAGCTGGAGAGGCTATCCGGGGGTGGGTGCCACGAAGGGCTGATTCTTTCGAGAAGCTGGATAAAGTATGCTTCTATCTCTATATGCTGGTGAAGTTAGGCCTGCTTTGTGTTCTTTGCTTGCAAAAGGCATATTTTAGTTAGTTTAATCATTATTCTTTGCAGCACTTTCTCTTTCTTTGTAAAGTGAGATCACCTATTGGTTGAGTTAGCCACCTTATCCTGACACATGTTATTGTAGATTGGACAAGGAACGTACAGTAATGTTTACCGGGCTCGTGATCTTGATCAGAAGAAAATTGTGGCACTGAAGAAAGTAAGATTTGATAATCTGGAGCCAGAAAGTGTGCGATTTATGGCAAGAGAAATCCACATTCTCCGCAGGCTTGATCATCCGAATGTGATCAAACTGGAAGGTTTGGTTACGTCGAGGATGTCCTGTAGCTTATACCTTGTCTTTGAGTATATGGAGCATGATTTGGCAGGTTTGGCTGCCCATCCTGGTCTGAAATTTACAGAAGCGCAGGTACACTTGCTAGCAATTTACTCCGGGAACTTAATATTTTATTGGTTCAGTTTCTCTCTATATGCACCAGAATGTTGATGTTGTTATACTGGTGTTTATGACGATGCTGTACTAGACCATGACATGTTAATTTTTCTTTCTGCGTGACATTTTTCTTTCAATTACTTGTGCACAGGTCAAATGTTATATGCAGCAACTGTTATATGGACTTGATCATTGTCATAACCGTGGAGTTTTACACCGGGACATTAAAGGGTCGAACCTTCTTATTGATAACAATGGGATTTTGAAAATTGCGGACTTTGGCCTAGCTAGCTTTTACGATCCTCATCGGAATCAGCCCCTGACGAGCCGTGTCGTGACACTTTGGTATCGGCCGCCTGAGCTTCTGCTTGGAGCCACCTACTATGGGACTGCTGTTGATCTTTGGAGCACTGGCTGCATACTTGCTGAGTTATATGCCGGCAAGCCTATCATGCCTGGAAGAACAGAGGTACTTGTCTTTGTTTTGTTCCTAGGATTATTGAACTTGTCTCTATTTCCTTTATCTGATTTATGATATTGACGAGAGTCCCTAGATGCCATCTACCCTTGGTTATTAAGCATTTTAGTCCCTCCTGCATGCTGAAAGTCTGTGTGAACTTCATGCTTTTTCTAGGGTTTGGGTTGCATGTATACTGGAATAGGATGCCTATTTTTAAACATACTTTCTTGTCTTGACAACGTAGAATTTTTCCAATTGACTTTGTTGGGAAAAGATTGCTTCAACATGCCTTATTATTATTATTATTATTATTATTATTATTATTATTATTATTATTATTATTATTATTATGTTTTACCTTTCTATGCTTGTGTGCTACACATTTATTTTTAATTGTTTTGCTCATAGGTGGAGCAGCTGCATAAAATTTTCAAATTGTGCGGCTCACCTTCCGAGGACTATTGGAGAAAATCTAAGTTGCCTCATGCAACTATATTTAAGCCTCAGCAACCTTATAGACGTTGTGTGGCAGAAACATTTAAGGACTTTCCTGAACCAGCACTCGACCTTGTGGAGAAGCTACTCTCAATAGATCCTGCTGACCGTGGAAGTGCAGCTTCTGCACTCAAGAGTCAGGTAATAGAGATTTTTGTTAGATGGATTCAAATAATCTTTCACCATGTCATGATTAATGGGTCTTGATGGTTTGTTAGGTTTGGTTTTGAGCTGTTGTTGGCTGCTCCGTATTTTCTTTTCTTTTGTTTTAATGTATTTATTGCTTTCTAGTTACCCGATGTTAATGCTTTCCAGAATTATTTTAAATCAAGAACGAATAATTGGCTACATGGAACTCCAATGCTAACTACTTTTCTCACATATAGTATCTTTTCTATGTACTCATTCTTTCTTTCTCCCAGTTCTTCACTACAAAACCACTTCCTTGCGATCCTTCTAGTTTGCCCAAGTATCCTCCCAGCAAAGAATTTGACGCGAAAATTCGGGATGAGGAAGCAAGAAGGTGACTATTCTTTTTGTATTGTTGCAGTTTGTATGGTCATTAAAGGGTGCTCCGCTTTGTGTTACTGATGGATAGTTTTTGTCTATTAATCCATCTGAGATGCTATTGTTGCTTTATGGTTTCTTCCAAATTTATCCTCCTACATAGGTCTGTTTTTGGGAATTATTAAAGTGTGTTCTGATTGTCTAGGTAATTATCTCTGAAGGATTAGGATGAAGTAGATAATCAATTACCGGTTCTTCTACTTTGACAGTACTTTAGTGTATATGGCTGGAGTAAATTTGAGGACAGTTGCTATAGGGAGAACATTTGTCTCTAAAGCTGCTTTTTGGCCTTATAGTTAGGGGCTTTCCAAGTAGTAATATTGGTCTGACGTATGGTAAGGCTAGAAAAGTCTCCAGTGATGAGTTTGTAGCTTTCTTCAATTTGTGTTAGCATTGGTCATGGAGACTCCTTAGAGATCTCTCGTCTCTGTACTAAAGTTTCTCATTTATCCAAAACAATTTGGGCTTGCTGAATTTGGACTCATATGCTTATGACAGTTGGGGGGATGACAGTTAGTTGTTCTTGTTTATGCTTCTAACTATTTGAATTTACGTGCTTTATGGTTGAGCTACTCTGCATGGAACAACTATTATGTTCTTATCAACCCAATAATTAACTAAATGGAGTTCAGTGCCCATTATCTTTGATATTTGGATTTAGGATTGACATATCTTGACTAGTGGCTTTGAAATATCCTTTTTCATATGGGCAATAATCTTCTATTGAGTTAGTACCACAATTTTCTTGGTTCTCATCATTGCTTATGCTCTTACTGCACCTTTTATAAGCAACAGAAGATGTTGCTGATTATCCAGCTTCCCTTTGTATTGCTAGACAAGGAGCAGCAGGAAATAGGGGCCAAAGGCTTGATCACGAAAGAAGGGGAGGAAGGGAGTCACGAGCTGTCCCAGCACCTGATGCCAATGCTGAGTTAGTGGCATCGATGCAGGTCACTCCTCTGAAATTTGTTAGCACTTTCATATATAGTTGATATGTAATGAAGACGATTCCATCTAATGTATGTGCAAACTGAAGGGACAAAACTGGGCATAAGGTTCTGAAATTCTACGGACAAAGCTAGATCTTATATATGACTTTTAAAAGATGATATATTGCAAACTGAAGGGACAAAACTGGGCATAAGGTTCTGAAATTCTACGGACAAAGCTAGATCTTATATATGACTTTTAAAAGATGATATATTGCTTGAAAGTACCAGAATGGGGGATGTCCTTAATGTTTCGACTTATGAAAAACTGAAAATAGGTTTTCTAGAATCTTACTACGCAAGAAGGACCTAATAGTGTGCCTGTGGGTGGGTAAATTTGGTCAAAATGTGAGCAGTTTTTTTAATTTGGCATATACCTTTCTTTTTCCATTTTGGGAGAAAGTCTAATACATAAAGTAACAGACAAATACAAGCATCCAATTTTTCATTGAAACAACCTTGCATCTGAATCTGGGACAGTAAAAGTTATGTGAACCGTCATGTGTAACATTGATTCATATGATCCTTTTCAGTCATATAATTTGTATGATCCTTCCACGGACAATTGTTCGCTGAAGGAAGAACTAGATGCTGATAGATGAACCTTCAAAACAACCGTGATATGAGATTTCATATCAGAGTTACACCTCCTTCGATAATTTTGATGTATGTCATTTTTATCATGCCATCACAGCGTCGACTACTACAGTATGATGGCATGGTCTGTGAACAATAAAGAAATCTTGCTTGAAGTAACAGTGCTGCTAGTTCAAAGTAACTCTTTTATTTGTTCTTTCCTTTTTTTTTTTTTGGAGGGGGGGGGGGGGTTGGTTGGGTAGGGTTGACTATTAAAGGGACTGCTTTCACCCTGTGACAATATATCTAGTTAATTTAATTTCCAACCATCTTATGCTTTCTACAATAACTTCACATCATATGAGATGGTTTTATTTGCAGAAGAGGCAAGTCCAATCCAATTCTAAGAGCCGAAGTGAGAAGTTCAACCCCCATCCTGAAGAAGTTGCTTCTGGCTTCCCTATCGATCCACCAAGACCATCACAAGCAGCAGAAAGTGGCATTGATTCTCAAGGACATCTTCACAAGAGGGCCTCTCATTCCGGGCCACTGTCTCAGAGGGCTGCATGGGCAAAGGAGGGAAAAAGACACGATGATGCTTCAAAAAGTTTTGCTGGTGCTGACCAAGTTGTCACAGGTATATCAACTGCAAGGAGGAGTTTGCTATCGGACGATCGAAGAGAAAGGTCCGGCCCTTCACATTCTGAAGTTCCCAAACTGATTGGAAGGTTTCCTGGATCCTTCAAGGAGGCCTCGGAGTGCTTGATCCAGCAGGATCAGAAGAATAACATCCATGGTTTATCTGGTTCACGCCATAAAGAAGATGGAAGAACCAGTGACAAAGATCCCATTCTTGTGAGTAGTTGAACTCGTCATATTCTCTCTTTACCATAATTTTGGTTTCACAAAACTTCTGGTCTATGATGAGTCTTGGACTTAATAGCTTCATAGTCGAGAAAATCCAAATGTTTTTAACCGACTTTGGTTATCTATCTATTTCAATATCTATAAGTGGTTTTTGTTGCATCTCAAGGCCAACTCATTAGATTTTGCTTATGTTTGAAAGGTTAGTTGCCTGCCTTCTTATGCAACATTGTTAATGAGGTCTCAACTCTCTTTTTTTTCCCCATATTGATGACAGCTCGGCTATGGGTCCAAGGGCAACAAAATTCACTACTCTGGGCCATTGCTAGTACCGGCAGGCAATATGGACCAGATGCTGAAAGATCATGATCGCCACATTCAAGAGGCTTCCAGAAGGGCACGTATAGACAAGGCAAAGGCCAGAAAGATTCAAGTCGACGGGAATCAGATATTGGCCAGTTCGTTATTTGTTTCTGGTCGTTAAATCGGACAGGTTTTAGCAGTCAATAACGAGAAGCATTATCTTAGGTTGCTGCAGTATCAGATTAGGAGTTTTTGTAAATGCGTTCGTGCAAGTACATTCTCGGGCTATTTTTGGTTCGAATAGTAGTTGAGAAATCTGTATTGCTGTTCAACACGTGTAATCTCATTCTACTCCGTGATTGTAATATCCTCCAGATAATTCATTCTTGTAGAGATGATTGGTTAGCCATAAGCTGTGTAGATTTGTATCTTCATGGTTCGCAGAACTGGTCCCTCATATGCTGTCAATGAAGAGAATGTTTCTAGTGCCAGCACAAGAGATAAAAGCAGAAATCAGGCAGATGATTTTTTCTACTTCTGTTTAGAACCTGATGCGTACGACTACACTGACTCTTAACTAATCTAATGAGGTTGTTTAGCTATAAATAGCTCGTGCAATGAGCGAACAATCAAAACTCTGCATTTATAAACTGACATTTGGCAATGCTTTATGCCCAATATAATCATCCTTATCATTGTGCGGAAAGTCCACAGGAGCTCAAGTTGCCGTTTTATTATACTGCTTTACTTTTTTGAACAGGATGTCCAGATCACTATTTTCTTTCGGATACCATCACATCATGTGCTCAATGCAAGTCTTGAAATAAAGACCTATGCTCTTCATGGATTTGGATGTTCAGGAATGCTTCAGCAATACTATGTTCACCGTCAAAATGAAATGGGGAAAAATTTGTCTTCTCTTCCAGGACGGTCAATTTCAGTGTCATTCGCTAGCAGAAAAATAATAGTGTTCCAAAATCCTCTGCAGGCTAAGGCTCCATCATCCCTAGAACCTTGTAGAAATTATTACACATAAATATTATATAATCTGTATAGCTCTATCGAAATGTAACCTACAAAAACAGGTGTT
Organism: Eucalyptus camaldulensis; assembly: GCA_019915185.1. Classification (NCBI taxonomy): domain Eukaryota; kingdom Viridiplantae; phylum Streptophyta; class Magnoliopsida; order Myrtales; family Myrtaceae; genus Eucalyptus; species Eucalyptus camaldulensis. Next base: position 10,454,133 of record JAHSVA010000006.1, read on the forward strand.
TAGGAGGCAAATGTGTAATAGTACTGGTAGCTCCGAGCCTAGTTAATATAGGATGCCACTAGTAGAGACTTCAGATCTAGCCAAAGTTCCAAAACTCTTTCCTTCCAACAGTCATTCCAACCCAAGAACTCAGCTTCGCATTTTTCACTCTCCTCTCTTATCATGACCCCCATAGGAAACCAAGAATTGTTTCTGATATCTATTTACACTGATCTCGACCGAGCTTAGCTGCCATGACTAGCTTAGAAATCAGAACACGGAGCCTTTGAGCTCCAGGACCAGGTTTAAGCTTTGTGGGATTGCCAACCTCTGAACACTTTGGTTTGCCAGAGCACCAACCACCAGGGGTGAAGCCACCCTTCTTCCGACCAAGTAATTCCTTATCGATCCTATCCAGGACGGCATCATCTTGCTTAAATTTCCGAGCGAAGGCGGCCCCGCTTGAAATCATTTTGCCCGTATCATTGATAGTGAGTGTGTGTGGATGCTGCCTTGGAGGATTGTCCCAGGAAATATAATGCAGATCATGGTTGACAGCAGTCTGAACAAACTCGGGAACGTTGCAAATGACGGTCTGGAAATACCCTTCAGGAGAAGAGACGAAATTCGTGTAGTACATGAGCAGGGTCCTTGGCAGATTATCCCAACCCCAGATGCAGTACTCCACAAATGATCGCGAGAGGACCATCCATGCCGAACCTGCAACCGAACTTGGAGGGTGAAATGGTACCACAAATACAGAGCTTGGTAATATGAGCTTGCAACGAAATGATACCACAAATCTGAAACCAGTGCCAGACCTTAATTTGATGTTTCAATATGCTTAAACACTTTTGAAGCTTCAATTACATAGTTTCGAAAAAAAGGAAACTAGTTAGTCCATTTGCAACGTCAAGAAAGTTTAGCACACTCACTTATCAGCAAGAGATGCAATTAAATCCATTAGCTGTCACAGGATATAACTAAGTAGAACCCACTTGTTTGGCTCACACGATCAACCAAATCATTACAGAATGCGTGTCTGTGGACTATACCAAAGCAATTCAGGAGACCACATCTTAGTTAAACTTGGGGACATCACGCAACTCGGGAGGAGGATAAGATGCCATATTTGTTATTGAAGACCATAAGGAATGTTACATATTCGACAATGTTCCATCAGGGCAGTCCATTTTGATAGGCAACTGTGAAATCCTCACTTTCAACATTCTTCCAAAAAGGATAGGAGAGAAGAAATATCAGACGAGATATAGGCTAACTTCCACAGTAACAAGGATATGTTTTGATCCCCCACCCCTAACAGCAAAGGAAAATGAGAGAGAGAGAGACAGAGAGAGAGCTGATCATTTTGTCACTAACCAGTAAACAGTTTAAACGCTGTCGGCAAAGTTCTTCTAGGCGTGACCCAAAATATGTCTGATTTTGTCGACTTGTATAAACCAGGGTCTACCATCAAAGGCATGGCTCGCTTATCCCTGGTTGAGACAACCAAATATAATATCAGACAATTAATACCAAGTACTTGCATCCACAAATGTGTGCCATGCACGCACGCACAGGGAGAGGGGGGGGGGGGGGGGGGCAGGGGGAGAGAGAGAGAGAGGGAGAGAGAGAGAGCTCACTCCTTCCAACCTAGCTGGCTTGTGTGCTCGATGAAATTCAGGTTCCGGTTCAAATTGGAAAATGCAGACAGCAAATCTGCAAATCACAAATGAATCAATCAATCAATCAATCAGCAGTTCTGAGACATCTCATCACATTCTCCACAATGACCTTCAAACAAGCAGTAGGTGCACGACAAAGACTGACCATCTTGAGTTACAAGAGGATAATCCGAAGCACTGAGGTTGATGAACCAATCCCAGTCCTTACTCTTCTTCAGAAGAATGGCACAGGCATGAAGGGTATTAGCAACCATGGTCGGTCCTCTGTAGGTAACCATGTTTGCTTTGGTCGTCATGTGAACATTCCCAACTTTGGAAAAAAGTGGATCCTTTTCAACCCTCGAAGCAAGCTGCAATCTCTCCTCTGCTGGTGACTCGAGGTCCAAATGGACAACATACTGGTTCAACGGATGATAAAGCGCATGAAGAGTTCTCCAGAGCTTATCCAAATCGCCTCTTGAGCCAGAAATCAGATATGCAAAACGGGGAACTCCAGGACCAGAAGGAGGCGGTGGCGATTGCGAAACCTTGCTCTCGGCAAATACAGGGTTCGTTTGGTTTGTGGATAGACGGGATGGGAAAATTGAGAAGATCGAATTGATTGTATGAAGCGAAGAAACAAGACCCATGTTTAAGGAAGTGGCAAGAAGAAAGATGCATAGTACAGAGCTTATAACAAGCGGGAAGACCCATTTCTTCTCCATATTTAACGAACCCATCAAGGGCGAAATTTTCATCATTTCAAATTGGTGTTCATCGCATCCCAGTTTCTGTCAGGCAACACATCTAACAGGTGGAAGTCGGATCAAAGAGGAAACGGCTACCAACATAGAGCTAGAACCAGCAAATTTAAGGAACAAACCTTCCTCAGATAGATCTCCAGATTCCAGACTCTGGGGTTAAATTTATCCCAATCGGCACAGCACCTGTCAAAAATAACATTCCATCGCTAAATCTTGTCGCGAGAGTGAAGGTTTCGTGAGAAAACTAACGTACGCATTGGAATAACTTAAAATTGCCCATCACGATGTTCGGCATCATTATATAAGCGGGACACGTCAATAAATAGTATCATTAAGGACAAGCTACGCATCAAGAAAATCGACGACTTGCCTGCACAAGGAATCAACGCAGATACATATATTAAATAAAGAAAGGAAGGAAAAAAAACAGAAGGAGATTAATTGAATCCTCGCCATCGGTTATTTAATTAGTTTCCTGACGTTCGAACAAGCCCCCATTGAAAGTGACAAAATTAATGCCAACCCAAATGCCGTATCTTTAATAATCTCAACGCGATTTCGTCAAAATCTGGCTCCCGCAAAAATCCTTCGTTTAATAGTCCCCCGCAATCTGGAGACGACGAAGGTGGAGTCATCCCCTTGGTATAAACAAGAACCCACGTTCACAATGGCATTAAACAACGGCAGATCCGGGGGAAAATGGAAAAAAGAAACGGAACCCAGATCCCAAAAACGAATCTTTAGATCACCCAATCGCGAAACTGGAGAGTCCCCCATTGAGTGGGGAGCCGCCAATGAGCGCGAAGCTCAGCTAGAGAGCTGCGAAACGCGTCGGCAGGAAGGGGGGGGGGGGGGGGGGGGGGAAGCGCAGGAGAGACGAACGGGACAACTTACGGTTGCCAGGCGCGAGTGGCCGAGTGGAAGGAGGAGAGAGCATGCACGGATCAGTTAAAAAAACAAGATGGAGGAGGAGATCGAGGAGGAAAATGGGACTAAAGAAACGGGCTTTGGGATGTCGAGAACGGGATTACCTGTTTTACGCAGAGCCGTGACTGCACGTCCACACAGAGAGAGGTAGAGAGAGAAAATAAAATATGCCAAAAAGCAAGATTCAGAGAGAGAGAGAGAGAGAGAGAGAGGTAGAGAGAGAAAGTCACGGGGGTGAAGATGAAGAATGTTATTTAGCAAACGGATCGCAGCATACGGTACCGATCAAAAGCGAGATAAATGCGTATTCTTGAATGAATTATATTTCTTTTTTTCCCCTCAAAATCTTAATTTTTCGACCCGATACAATCGATGCATAAAATATTCTGAAAAATCGAGCCCGACCCTTGAAAGTTAAAGAAAGAGAAAGAATGAAATGGGAAGAAAGATTGAAAATTTGTGCGATGAGGGGGACGTGTGGAATGAGTTGTTTGGTCAGTTGCAAAGGATTTCTCCATGTCGGGATTTTTATAGTACAAGGGGAGACACGCAAGGAGTGGTGTGATTTGGTAGGTACATGGGGCTCCGACTTATATTCTTGTGTCCGGATTCTCGGGTCGGTCGGTCGTTTCTGTTATTATTCAATTCGATCGCAATGATGCGAACATTTTGGCAAAATCAGGCCAGTTCTGACCAAAAAAAAGGAAAAAAAAAAAACCCAAACTTGACTTTTTGTATGAATTGGTACATGAGATGTGGTTTTAGGCAAGAGGGAAGTCGAGGCCGAGCTCCGGTATCAAAATTAGGGTTTTCCGAATTTTTTTGGCGTTGATGGGAATGGAATGTTTGTCTTGTACCGGGATATTGACGATAGAAATGGAGACGAGAAACAATTTAGAAAATATGGCGAACGAACCTATCACGAGAAGGATTGATTTTAAGCTTGGCGTGCTCCACAATTCGTTGATAACCCATTTTACGGTATCTTAGATCGTCGTTGAATCAAACAAAGTTGAAAAATAATTCTTGACCGGTCCGACTTGAAAGGGATTAGTCCATCGAGCAACCATAATAGCTCCCAACTCCACAAACCTCTTCTTCTTTTTCCAGATAAAAATCTCGTTGTCATATCGAATTTTGATCCTTTAATAAAATAAGAAAATTCAAGGTGTTAGCGAGTCAAGATTTGTATAGAAGATCAACAGCAAATTTTCTGGAGGGTTTTTTTAAAGCATATCTCAAACAACCAAAATTTAGTAAATCCAACACGCCGAGCCTATCCATATTGTTAAAACAATGAATCTCGTATAAAAGCTAACGGCACATGCACTTAATCTAATAGTGCAATTAGGTCTAGAATTTATGTACTCAACTCAAATTAGACAATGACATGGATGGGAACAACCATGGGGCTAGATGCAGGGTGCCCAGCAGCTAATCAACCTCCATTAATTACCTGAATTAGAACACAAAACATTCAATGCAATTTCCTTTATTTTACTGTCCAAAAAAAAAAAAAAATTTCCTTTATTTTATTCGATGCATCACCCCATATATATAATAAATTTATAATGGAGGGGCCCCAGCGCATCTTCTCACCTATCATTCTACAAACCAACAAACGAATCGCCCCTTTAATTTTCTATTTTATTTTTTTATTTTTGGAAAAATTGGGGCGTCATGAGATATTGATGAAATGGTTGGGACTTGGGTTGAGCCCGCCATCGGAAATACTGTCGGCTGGGCAGCCCCTCCCCCTCGATTCCACGTGGAAAATGCCGTCATCTCCTTTCGTTGCCTAACGCGTTCTTCGAGGACTCCGGAAATCGCCATCTTAGAAAAAAGCAACTTTAATACGAAGATGGCGGCATGATTTAAGTCGGGAAAAAAAAGCTTAATTTTATATGAATTCCTCTGGCAGACGTCCACGTAGCAATGGAATCCGTTAAGGGTGTGCATGGAAACGTTTCTAAAAAACGTTTCCGGCACACTTCTGTACGGAAATTGTTCCCCGGAACAAAAAAGGAACAGAAACGCGTTTGGTTGCGTTTTTGTTCCTTTTTGTTTTTTTGTTTCTGGAACGAAATAAGAACAGAAAAAAGAAACAAAAAAAAGTTGTTTCTCGCTCCAGAAACGTTTCTTGAAAAAACGTTTCTCTCTCTCTTCTTCTTCTCTTTTTCTTTTCTTCTTCTTTTTTTTCCTTCTTTTTTCTTTCGCCGGTCGCCGGCCTCGGCCATGGCCGGCGACCGGCCGTCGAGGCTCGGCCTCGCCCAGATCCGGCGAGGCTCGGCGTCGCCGGCGCGGGCGAGGCCGAGCCTCGCCTTGGCTGGGCGAGCTCTGGCTCGCCCAGATCCGGCGAGGCCGAGCCTCGCCATGGCTGGGCGAGCTCGAGCTCGCCCAGATCCGGCGAGGCCGAGCTTCGCCGGGGGCTCGCCCAGCCAAGGCGAGGCTCGGCCTCGCCCGCGCCGGCGACGCCGAGCCTCGCCGGGGGCCGGCGAGCCTCGCCGTGGCTGGGCGAGGCTGCCGGCCCCGTCGGCCGATCGCCGGAGGCCGGTGACCGGCCGGAAAAAAGAAAAAATAAAAAGAAAGGAAAAAATAAAAAATAAAATAAAAATGTTTAAAAAATTAAAAGAAATAAAAAAAGAATAAAATTTACCAAACGTGTTTCTGTTCATTTTTTATTCCTGGATCAAACGTTACCAAACGCGTTCTTTTGTTCAAAAATTGTTCCTCGGAACAGAAACACTTTTTTTTGTTTCTGTTCCCTGGAACAAAAAAAGAACAGAAACGTTACCATTCGCGCCCTAAAGTTCCTGCTTTTTCAATACATCGCTTTTTCTTAGACAAGTTTTTAAATAACGGGCGGGCCAAATAAGATGGAGTAGATTTATATGCATATCAGCCACGATTCACGTTACTAATAAAAACTCATATCCAAATTGAGATAAAATGCGACGTAACTAAAAGCGAGAAAGAATAAAAAAGAGTCATAGAATTGAGTTTAAGTATATTATAAATCCATTTATAATATATTCAATGCTCATATTATGTCACAACCCATTTATGATCTATTTAACACCTATATGGATTAATAAATCTTTGACCCATTTGATGGACTTACAAATACTTTCAAAAACGTCAAATTATACCCATCGTTACACAAATACTTTAAACATTTTTTTGTGCCGCAAAAAATTTTAAACTTATTCATTGTGACATAAATAACCCAAACTTTTTTTTTCGTGTCTAGAAAAAACTAAAACTTAATACATACATACATACATATATATATATATATTAATTCCATCCAAGGTATATATGTCACACTAGTATTAGTTTAGAGTTTTTTATAACATAAAAAATAATTTGGGTATTTGTGTCATATTAGACAAATTTAAGTTCAAGGTTTTTATATTTTATAATCTGGGATTTTTTTAAATTATATTAACCCTTTTTTTTTATTAATGTGTAACTAATAATTTAAGAAAAAAAAGACGTCACTGATGAGGCATGCGGTTTGACAATACTCGCCAGCATGACTGGACTAATACATATGAATATATATACGTGCGTCCATATGTATGTGTTTATATTATATAGTCAACGCTAGCACGAAAGCTAAGTTGCGCAGCCGTATGAACGTGGCGAAGAAGAGGACCACAACGTGTCCATCCAAAGTCCGAGAAAGGGAGGAATAGAAAAGTCTAAAATGGCGGATCATAAGTTGGGATTTCCACGACCGAGATGAGCCCAGAGGACTTATCAAATTCGATTCCAGAGGAGGGATCGCATTGCCAGTCAACGTCCTAGTTCTTCCCCGCATTTTGGGACACTTATCTCGGGGACTTTCATCGATTTGACTTGACCAAATATAGAAGATAAAAAAGGCGTTACGCGGCTGGTGAATTCTTTTCCCACTTTAAAATTGTTCAAATCTCGTCACACGAAGCTTTTCTTCACGCAATCGAATTGTCGAATTATATATCTGTTGCGGTGGAATTCCCACCCCACCGCGTGAAGTACTTAGAATTCGAGTTATCTCTTGGAAGATCATGTGGTGAAAGAGATACATAATGTACTTTACCCTTCGTAGGTAGGATTCTAGTCCAGTTGTAACTCACAACTTGATGTGGTCCTAAAATTGATTTTTTTTTTGTTTGTTTGGATAGTACTAAGATTAGTTGACATTGATTTTAGGTGCTTTTGCTCTTAGTGTTTGAGCATATTATGTGGGGAATTATTCTATTTTTATTGATGCAATTCGGTCATCCTATGGAAACTTAATAAATATTCTAGTGTAATTTTCAGAAGCATGTATATTTTAAAAAGTCAAAGCAAAAGAGTTGTCGATAAGGATCGCCTATCCTTATCGGTCATCACGACAACAATAGGGGTAATGACCCTCGCCAAACTTAGGCAAGTCATACAAGTTTGCTATAGAATCTTAGAAACGATGCTTAGCAAGGGTCGGCCCCTTGCCGCCGCTTGCGGAACGAGGAAAGGTGGCCGGCACACGACAGCGAGGGTTCTTGGACCCTCCTCGATGGCTGAGGGTGCTCGTCCCACCTAGCCTCCCCCCTCATCTCTCTCCAACATTTTGTCCTGATGATTGTTTTTTCGTTTATGTATCATCATTGCACATCAAGAATTAGCCCGGGGAAATGCGCGGGTCTTGAGTTGAACGTGAATTGTTGCGTCGACGTTTTCGTCAAACGGGAGAACTAACAAAAAAACACAATAAATAGGGGAAGTTGCTATTTCCATCCCATTCATTCATTGCCCACTGAAAGAAGGAAGCGGATCAAAAAAGAAAGAAAGAAAGAAGGAATTCCCCTCTAATTGGCTTATCTTGTCCCCCAAACCTTTGTTGGACATCTTATCTGGCGATGTGGACGGACCCCCTTTTGAGTTAATGAAATTTCCCTTTTACAACCGAAAAAAGAGAGAGGCCAAAATATCTTTTAAATTAAAAAAAAATCAAATTTTGGGCACTTATTAAGAAACCGTTTGAGGTAAGCATGCCATTTTCCACGTACTATTATTTTTTAATTAATACTTTGGAAATCGATGTATTAAAATATTGAGTATAATCATCAAGGGCTACTATCCAGTTCACGAGACCTAGCAGTCTCAGGCTTAGGATCGGTCTAAATTTACTCGTGATTTGGAACCTATTCTAGTGGAACCAATTTGCTTATTGTTGGAACTTGACACTAACCATGTCAATCAACTCCTAGGTTTAGGATTGGTTTTGGGGTCTATCGAGGAATCGACCAATTTCTTTTCTCTTTTTAATTATTTTTCCTTTCGTTTGTTTCATTTTTAGTTATGGAAAATGAAAATGAACACAATAACAAAAATCCAATAATTCATAAAAGATAAACACATACAATAAAATAAACAATAAAACTTTTAAAACAAATAAATACTATTTATCAGTTTTTAGTTCCAGTTTAGTTTTTCGGTTCGTTTCTTAACTAGGAATTGAGAATCGAACCTTACCGTATTAATTCTATTTAAGAAATATCGAGAATCAGACCAATAATCCCAAGAATCTAATCGGACTGATAAATTATGGCGGATTTGGTTTAATTGGAGTTCTATCTTGAACCTATGCTCACCTAATCCTATTACGTGTGAGCGGCGGCTTAAACGCAGAAAGGGCATCGATGCTTCCTGCCAACAATAAGTGGCGAAAAGATACCCCTACTGTTCCGCGAAATTACAAAATTACCAATCACAGGGAGCTCGTTGCCGCCGGCCCAGTTCTCTCGCAGCCGCAGTTCGCGATTCCGTCGGAGTCCAGCGCTCGTCGCCGGCGGTCAGTTCGCCATTTCACAACCAACTTCTCCTCCATCACTCCATCCTCCCAAGCTCTCTCTCTCTTTGCGCGCGCTGTTCAGGTGAATTTCGTCTGGCGGACTCGGACCTTTTTCAAGCTTCGTTTCTTGCACACTTGTGAAGCTGAGATTTTTAATGTGAAATTGCGCGAATTTTTCGTCCACTTGCGAACCTGGAAATGCTGAGGTTCAGCTTTAACATGGGTAATCGTTAGAAATCAACCTGGGGGATCTAATTCGAGCTGATTTTGCTGAATATAATCAAATTGAATTAGTAAACGCGAGTGTTCTTCTGGGTTTTAACTGTTATCTGCTCTTACAGTATTTGCAGCGAACCTGTTGGTGAGCATGCGCCGGTTGGCCAATGCTTCAGACGCCAATGTAATGGCTGGCTGCAACCCATGTATAATTTGGATTTGCTGATGATCATTTGGGTAAGAATAATGAGGATGTCATGGTTTCTTTGGTCTCAAAACTGGGATCTGTGCTTTGAATAGTGAATACTTCTCACAAGTGACTGGATGACATCATTTTTCTTGTGAGGGGAAGTCGAATTTCATACTGCCTAAAAGCGTCGCCTACACTGATCCCCCTGCCCTTTCTAACCAATAAAGAAGAGCCGAAAAGACCGAAGCTCTTGTTCTTTTTAGTTTCAGTGTCCTTGCCTCTATTATCTCTCAAACGGTTGTTCTGTTCTGGAGATAAATGATTGAAATATCAGAACCGGTTGTTCTGTCATTTTTTGCTCGGTCACTGGTTGGCCGTCACGAAACATTGTTTAGCTTTAAAGTAATTAAGTCCTCGATAGGAGAAATATGCAACATAAAGCGGGAAACATGAATTATTATCTGAGGTGAGTAGTCAATTGCCATGGTCCATGGAAATCAATTATATATACAAACATCCGAAGTTTCCAAGCTGACCCGGTTTCTGCTTACAAGGATCGGTTAGAATAGGTTATTCTCCTGCTTAGTCCCGGCCACCTAAGCCATGGGTTTCGACCCCAATTCTTGATTGTTTTATAATGCTGCTAAACTTGCTTCTTTTTTTCCCCACCAATGAGCCTTATCAGTTTTTCTTTCTGCAGGCATTTCTTTGTTATCCTTCACATTTCATCCATGCGATTGCTGGCTTAAGTTTGCGGAATTGATCCTCTAGCAAAATAGTAGTTGGGACTGGGAACTGAAGAACCGAAAGACCCTTTGAAGGGGATGGACTGGAAAGCCATCGGCAGTGACCTACAGAAGGATCCTTCTGCTAAACCAATTGTAAAGAAGCGATTGCCAAGAAAGATTAGGCAAATACTGGACTACTATTTTCTTTCTTGAAGATCTTTGGCCTCAACTATTGCCTTTTATGGGGCATGCATTGCGGGTGGAATTGGTGCTGGAATGCTGCTGGAGATCTGGATAAACAAGAAAATCAAAGGTGAGTGATATTTCATTGATTTCTTCGTTTGTCTCGCAGATGCTCAGATCAGACAATCGTGGTCCTAATTTCCATAATTTCATTGAAAATAATAATTTCACCTACTAAGGAACATATCCTGCCACGATGTGGAATCTAGCCTGGAGCCTTTTTCTGTCAAATGACCTCATCTCTTTGCACTTGATGTATGGAACATAGCTGGTTTACTCTTGAATGATTTAAGTCTTAAACAGGAAGAATACATGGGAGGCAAAGCTGAAAATGGACAGTGATAAGGACTTGCTTTCTTTTTGATGCATTGCATAAGAATATGCATCACTAGAATTGAGAATTTCCAAGACTTTGCGGTTCTTTTAGAATACATAGCGTCGGTACGATTCTCATCAGGCAGATCTCCTGCCTTCGCATGCTCGAAGTGCTCTCGGCCGTCAGATGTTAACAACTTTCTATGGACATGTACTTGTGTACTTCATATTATGTTTTAATCTATACAGCAAATTCGTCATGCCATCTGCACAATGGAATAATTGCTTTATTACTTCCACATTGCAGAGGATGGAGGCATGATTTGGGAGTTCAACAAGTAGAGGCAGCGTGGCGTGCTTGCTTGGCAAATTAATCAACACGGTTGAGATCATGCATGAAGTGTAAAGTGGTTTTACCTCAGCTGATCATGTGGAGTGTACATGGATTCATGGGATATGGGTTTCTTCTGAGTAATAAAGTTCAATAACAGGATCGTGAGATCCACCAAAGAAGTTGGTACTTTATGCAGACCAAGTTATTATGGACTGCATTCGTTTCAATTCAGTATTTTTTTGCCAATCATCGTAACACCTTGAGTATGACAACATGGAGGGATTGCGAAATGATACCTGAGACGAAACACGGTGCAAGAAATCTCCACTTAAGTACTCATCTTAGGAGTTTCACCCTTGTGCTTACGCACGAGTAGTCACTAACATGGCTGTGATAGTGTGATGTCTTGAGATTCGTGAAACATATATACAGCAGCTTCTCGTTTCAATGCTATTGCTGCTGCCATATGAATGTCTGCTTTTCTCTCTCTTTCTCTTTCAATCAAGCAGAACATGTCCCGTGGGTCCTTCAGATTAATGGGCATCACATAAACCTACCTGCGCTCATCTTCCAACGACCATCGCCGATTCATTAATGATTCAGAGGTTTGGTGCGATCTACACCTTCCAATTATTCCTCCCACTGTGTTGCGGTTGTCCTGTCTGTTTCTCAACCAATTGATTGTCAAGATTGACCTCTTTTCTCAATGGATCGGTGGCCATTCGGATGGATTCGTTGATCATGCAATTAAATATAGTGTGTATGGTTTGAAGGTTGATAACTTATTTTGGGAGACTAGAATGCGAATCATCAACGAGCTTCATATGAATAAGCGAGTTTCCTTTTTTTGAGAAAAGAAGATGCTATTTTACAGAGTTCGATAAGTCGAGTGCGTAAAGTCGATTATGTAAACAAGTTGGGAATTTGATGAGTTGTGTGTACGGCGAAAAAGCATGATTGAGCTTTCGCATCTATTTAAGAAGGCTTACTTCAATGATCAGAAAAGATTTAGTACCTAATTGGGTTTTTGTACGTGAGCTTTTCAGCTAATCAAAAGAGATCCAGTACCAAATTGGATTGTCAGTTAAATTTTCAGCTTTAGTTACGGATTATGAAATTTCTTGAGTCCTGTCAAGTCGAGTGTGTGCATTTGCAGATGCGAGAGCTTGATAAATAGGGAGTACAAGGAAGGAACTGGGTCGAGATTGCTCATCTTGTCACAAGGCCAAATGACTAAATTAAAAACCAAGGTTGGACCAGGAAGCGTTTGTGGTCTGGATTAGACAACTTTGAGAATGGACATTAGTACATTACCTTGCTAGCGGACTTCTGATTTTGTATGGATCAATGTGGAGCAAGGCATGAGATTTTGGGCCTTTTGAGGAAGGCCTCTTGGCTCACGAATAACGTGATCCATATCTACTTATCAAGTATGGAACCTTGGTCTATTAGACTATATTCTGTTGAGGTTATCTCGGACTTTGGCAATCGGTTTATAAATGTAAGAGAAACTCTCTCCTGTATGGTTGTTGGGTCTTGACTTGTTTGTTACCTAAGAGATATGGGTTGTTGCTACTCTAACATGACGGGAAGATGGATCTCAAGCATGAATATCCAGGACAAGATGGTTGTTGGGTCTTGACTTGTTGGTTACCTAAGAGATACAGGTTGTTGCTACTCTAACATGACGGGAAGATGGATCTCAAGCATGAATATCAAGGACAAGAAGAAGAAATTATGGTCGTCATTGAAAGACTGTGAATAATGTGTTAAAAAATTTCAACGTGGATAAGGCAAAACCGATCACAACTCCTCTAACAAGCCACTTCAAACTTTTTGAGGATATGTGTTAGAATACTCAAAGATGAGATGGTGGTAGTCAAATATGCATCCACATTGGAAAGTTTGATGTATATCATGATGAGCATAGGACCAAACATTGCATGAGAGTGGGAGTTGTGAGTTGATATTTGCAAAACCAGGCAAAGAGCATTGGAGTGCACTACAATAGATATTAAGATATCTAAGGCATACCCTCTCACAAACAAACGCTGCTGCCAATTCAATGGAAGTCTAGTCTCCTTCAACACAGTCATCACTTAGCAAGTATGCAATTCAGTGGAAACAGAGAGACATTTAATGGACATTAACAAGTCATGAAGAAAGAGCCTTCTGTAATGGAGATTTCTCTCACCAAATCATAAAAATTGCGAGAAATCAACCATCTCTTAAGCATCAGCCATCAACACTTTTACAAACAAAACAAAAGGGTACACACAACTGCATTTTGCAGAGACAAAAAAGGCTAGAGAAAAGCACAAAAGCACCTACTGTGAAGCCCGGCCAGGATGAACAGGTGCCCCGAGAGTCCAGCAAAATTCTCTTCTGCAAATGCGAGTAATACATCGTCCGAGCTACTCCACAACACCTCACAGGCACGTTTTTCGATGATTACATCTTCGAAATCAGACACAAAAAATCGATTAGCAGATCTAATCAGTGTTCTCGAGATTGCAAACAATTTTTTTTTTTTTTTGGTAAAGGACTGCAAACAAATTTTGGTGTCTCCTAAAATCGATAAATAAAATCCTTGCCAAATCTCTATGTAAGGAAAAAAATTGGCAGGGTACCTACCAAGGGCTAGCTAAGTATGTACATTGTTCTTATATCCACAGGAAAGACGACCCTTGCCCATAATTCTCCGGGCACCGGCAATGTTACTAATCAAGTAGCTAGCAAAATTTACCACTGCACTAAGCCCCATTAACTTCAAACAGAGTGTCTTAGTCAAGTACGATAATCTGCTGTCATCCCTCCACTCATTAATTGTAGATCCTGAGCCTATTCACGTGTTAGTACCGTGTAAAGTGGCGACAATCCATTAGTAGAGTGCTCATGGAAGCTATTTAAATTGCCAGGCAAACTGATTTTATTATTGTCAAAGTTAACTCTTAGTATGGCCATTGACTTTGGGTCATCATTTAGAGGATCGAAAATGACCATGAAATTCCCAAATGCTAAATCAGGCTTCAGGAACAGATCCACCAGCAAATCGCTGCTTGCCCCGATATTTCTCTGCACAAACTTTCTTGGAGTGGTTTCCCAATCCCTGGCAGCATGAGAAATGTGTGAAGCTTCTTTCAAGCCACTCAAGAAGGCACCATGCATGCTAGTTGGGTACTGCCCACTTGTGGCTTCCCCAGCAAAAAAAAGGTCGGTTCCCCACGCTCTCTCCAAGTACGTCATAATCTCTACTAGACGAGTTCACTCTTACAAGGGAATATGAACCATAAGAAAGAGGATCGCTTCCCCATCTTGTACATATAGATTGTATAACCTCCGTGCATGACAATCAACCTACGTAACATAAAAAGGAAGGCAATTTACTTGCATGAGGTCCTAGGTGAGTGTTGTCGTGGTTTGGTGAGGTCTCGGAAGTCCGAGGCTGCGGCTAGCATTGTGTGTATTTGACATTGAACGAGTAAAAGAAAGAATGACAATTCATGGTTGAATCAGCATACAAAACCACATCAAAATCAAATGGTTATGACGACAAAGTAAGAGTTGAAGCTCCAATTTCACTTCCGGGTGAAAAAACTAGAGATACTTGCCCTTCTTTGTCATGAGCCTATTAAGTTTACATCAAATGTCGAATCTACACAAGATGCAGTTGCGGAAAATCTCCTCTCGAGTCTTCTTATGAATCTGACCTTTGTTTAAAAACTCGAGGTTGGACGATCATTTTTAATGGTAAAGGTTTTGATGAATTCAACTGCGAAGTGCATTTGATCAGTAGCTAATTACTAATATCTATCAGACGATTTCTTTTGGGGATCATGTTATTCAGGTGATTAACCAAACAAGAAAGAGATCCTAGAATAGGAAGGTTTCAGATTTCACTACTGTGATAAGTCACCAATCTACTAACTATCCCATCAAATAAGTCGAAGATTTGTTAAACTACGAAACCTCATTTGGTTGTGATGTGATATATTTTCGATGTGAATAAAGTACCAAATGAATGATTGAGTATTCCTTTAGTCGTTGAGACATATCATTATGTATGAAAGATGGCCAATGGGTTCAAGGCATAACATTGGTAATGCTATGTAATCTTTTGTTTACCAAGGGTTTGAATCCCTCTCTTTATGCACCTTGAAGTAATTGACCATTGATACTGATCACAATGTATCAAAGAAAAACACATACACTAATTCCAAAAGTTAAAACTTTCTTTGATATGTATTCCCTATTTCCAAGTCCCCACTCGAAAATTCTGATCGGAGGGAATAAAATAACCCGGTGCGATTTAATTGTCCTTAAATCGGCCCAGTATGGGTTAGTAACAACTTATGAATAAAATCTTATGTTTATGATTGACCAGAGAAACAATTTGCGATCGATAGGGCTCGAGTGAACTGTAGTCAAGCATAAGTGTAATCTTGCAAGAGAAAAATTCCGTATTCCCAGAGTCATATGTTAACTCATATCGTGAGAACATTTAGCATTTTACCCATGGTGAGGGTCGTGATAATTGTACTTTCTTATAATAAATGCAAATCAAGCAATCATGAGATAATTAGTTTTTTTATTTTATTTTATGCATCTCGAGTAATTCTTCATATAGAAACAACAAAGAAGTAAATTTAAATGCAAATTTCGTCCTTTCGAGGATTAGTAATTCTGGTCAATGATTTGGGAACACCGGATGGTTTTTTTATGGAATCAATTTTCGGAAATTTTGAACCCAAATAAAATTTTTCTGTTTTTTTTTTTGTGTGTTTGATGCTCTTTCTTTTATTGGTTGGGGGGGGGGAGTGATTTACATAATCCAACGATCTGTGCTCGTTTGAAAACGAACGGTGCAGATGTGCCGAGCACGAAAATCGAGGGGCACTATCAATTTCTAGGGTTTTTTTTTTATACCTATTAAAAATTCGAACTACCAAACGTAGCGTGTAAGCGATCGTGGTTTCTTTCTCCTCTCATCTTGTCTCTACCTTATTTCCTCTCGCCGTATCCCACCTCTCCAAATTTCCACGTGAACGAAGATCGAGATCGAGGGAGAAGAACTCAAGCGGGCAGTTGAAGCCGGGCCATGGAAGTTTTGCTGTAACCGGATTCAAGGGCGTGTGATCAGGGGCTGAAGAAACATATCGACGCCAGAGATTAGCAACTGGACCGGAACTTCAGTCCTCCTCATTGTACGTTGTCTTTCGGCCTCGTTATGCAATTGCATGCCTGTCTGAATTTTCTGTTGCAACTCGTGACGCTCTATTATAGGATTTTTCTACTTAAATTTCCAGATCTTCTATATCTGTAAGAAACATAAGACACTTAAATCGTTTAATCGGCCAAGTATGGAACAGAAAATAAGCAATAATCATGTCTGGTCTTGTGTCTGGAGCTTTTTCCCGGAAGGCGTTCTCTATCAAATAAGATAATTAATGTTCCCGTTGAGCAAAGAGCGAAGATTTTTATTGGTTTATCAACGCCAAGTTACATAATTGGCTTGACTGATGGCTTCCACTTCAATCGTTCTCAACTCCAACTGGGGTTGAAAGCCTTTGGTCAAGCCAAGCCATACTAGATGCGGGCAAACTGGATAATTTACCGTCCATTGTTACAATTGATTGGCATAAAATAGAAAATAAGCAAACTGAAGAACTTGAGGGTGCAGCTTAGCCGGGGCCATGAAATAATGTTGAGAGAGAATCTTAGATGTAGCAGCAAATTATGTGATGTTAGGAGTTTGGAAACTTCCAAATAATCAAATTGGACAATTAAGTTGGGTTTTGGTGAGCTTGACTCAAAATTTCACTTTTCATGCTCACTTCACCAAAACTTTTATCCTTACAAATCTCCAAATCCCCGTCCCATTTTTTCATTATGAATCTATGATTTCACATATAGGTTCATATAGGTTGAAATTTTGAGTTGGTAGAACAATTTGCTGCATCCGAGTCATTCACAGAAAAACTAAGCCGGGCTTGTGTATAAGAAGCAAACGACAGAGCAATAGTTTTTAATCTGAAGAGCAAAATTTGAGCATTGTTTCCTGTCTTTTCAAAAGAAGTTCCCATGGTCTTGCTTGTTGGTACCCAGTCACTTGAAACATATCTGTTCACTCTTCTGTGGGTTACAGGCGAAATGCCGAGTGCGGCATTTAAATTATGGGAGCTTGTTGAGTTTCTGCCTAATAAATTGTTGTTGATTTGTCTGGCATGCCATGCCCACTGAATAACCCAATGCAGTGGATTTGTCTAACATGCCACGTCCACTGAATGCAGAAGAGGAAGAACCCAATACGGAGGTTCCCCAAGGTATGTGCATCTCCCAATTCCCCTTTTGTAAAAGCTCGTGCAGGATGCTTAAGAGTCAGTCATTGATAATTAATAGATCTTTGAAAATGGACAGAACAGTGCTCCTAAGTGTGACATTTAAATATTGAAAAGCAATGGCTTTCTCTATCCCCTTAGATCACCTGCATAAAGAGCATCCGTTTTTAAGACAGAAGCAAAATATAGTTTTCAATCTGAAGAGCACAGTTTGAAAACTGTGCCCACTGAATGCCAAAGAGGGAGAACGCAATATGGAGGTTCCACATGGCATGCATGCATCTCTAAATTTGCCATACGTTGAAGCTTGTGCAGGCTGCTTTATTTGTCTTCTAATCTTCACCTAAGAAAAGGGATATAGGCAGGATGCTCAGATTTCTAATAGTTATGGAGAAACAGAATAGTCAGGAATTAATAGGAAAAGAGGAGTTTTAGAGTCGGTCATTGATAATCACTAGATCTTTGAAAATGAAAAAGACAAATGTTTTGAAGTCTGGCATTCAAATCTTGAAAAGCCATGGATCTCTGTCTCCTCTGATCTCCTACATGAGCATTGGCGTGTATATGATTAAATTATTTGTCAAAGATAATTCCTATGAATTTTAATTTTAAGTCAATTATTATGAGGGGTCGCTAGTTTTTTACTATTGTGACATGAATGCCTACATAACATATCAATTATCATATGGAATGTTGTATATAATATTTTTGTTTGAAAAAATGAATACAAAGTTACAATTTTTTATATCTGTATGTGTAACATATCTATAAAATATATCTCGGAAGTACCTAATAGTGAATTTTCACTTATAATTGAGTTTAGGTGCGAGAACGCATGTTGCACCAGCTAAGAGTCAACGAGGTACCCATAGGCTTGCCAACGCGGATATGACATCTCTCAAAAGAAAGCTGGAAGAACTCATCGGCAGTCGCCAAGCGGACATGAACAAGCTAAAGTTGAAGTGGATGAGAATAGAAGAGCAATATTGGAGTGTAGTGCGGGCAATTAGAGAAGGAATATCTTTTCCACCGGAGAAAGTAGCAGAGGTGGAAGGGTTGAGCAAAGAAGTTGAACAGATTCTTCCAGTTCCAGGAAGATTTCGGCAAGAGGCGATGGCACTTGTTAGATCTAGCAAAACATCTCATTTGGTGACAATAGAAGAATTATTAGGCAAAGAAACTCAACGGAAGGTGAAGGAGATGTTTTACACTATATTGCGGAATGAGTTTTTCATACTCGGTGTTTATGGTATGGGCGGAGTGGGCAAGACGGCCATTTTGAGGCATGTCTATATCATTCTCCTTGATTTTCTTCCGTCATATGTATTCTGGATTGCTGTACCTCAGGATTTTAGTGTTTATGCGCTACAAGAAGAGATTGCCAATGCGGTTGGACTAGACAATCTTTCAAATGAGAAGGACGTGAAGAGAAGGGCTGGCCTATTGTATGGACATCTGAATGCAAAGAAGGCATGCATCCTACTTTTAGATGGCCTTTGGAAGCCCTTTGAAGTTAAGGATGTGGGTATTCCAGTTGAAACGGGCAAACTAAAGTTGATAGTGACAACTCGATCACCAGATGTGTGTCGTATGATGCTTTGTCAAAAGCAAATTAAGATAGAGCTTCTTGATATGGAAGATTCTTGGAGGTTATTTTTAAAGAAGCTTTGCTTTGCGGGAGAACTCCCTCGGGAAGTTGAACAAATTGCAAGGTCTCTTCTTGATAGGTGTTGTGGTCTGCCACTTGGGATCATTGAGATTGCAACTCGCATGAGAGGGGTAAAGAAAGAGCGTGAGTGGAGAGACATGTTGGGAAATTTAGAAGAGTCCAGGATGGAGCTTGACGTGTTCAAGCGTCTGCAGCTCAGTTACTTGAACTTGGGTGATGAGCAAGTGCAACAGTGTTTCCTGCATTCAATGCTTTGTTCTGGAAATCTCCTTTCAAAAGCTGACAGAGAGTATTTGATAGAGTCTTTTATAGAAGAAGGTTTGTTAGGTGGAAGTGCCACCAGGCAAGGACTGTACGATCAGGGTAACGATATATTGGATAAAATAGAAGGGGCCGGCCTGTTGGATCCTGAAAAAGGGCATCGGTATCTACACCCATTGACAAGGGAAATGGCATTGCATGTAGTGCGGAGCACAACTCACATGGTTAAGGCCTATATGGGGTTGAAAGAAATACTGGAGGAAGTATTCTGGACTGATCGTCTAGAGAAAGTCTTTTTACAAGGCAACAAAATAGAAGAAATGCCATACAACGTATCACCAAATTGCCCTAAACTGACGCGGCTGTCTTTGTATGACAATTTGACCTTGGGAGACATCCATGAATCTTTCTTCAAACATCTAAAGGGGCTGACGGTTCTAGATCTGGGCCGCACTGGAATCATGAAATTACCGGACTCCATCTCCCAGTTGGAGAGCTTGGAAGCACTGTTACTGCAAAGTTGTTTCGCATTATGCTTTATTCCTTATGTTGGAAAGTTGGGATCCCTAAGAAAGTTGGACCTCAAAGGGTGTGAAAGTCTTGAAGAAGTGCCAGAGGGCATGGAGATGTTGGCAAACCTGAGGTACCTCGCCCTAGATGGCACAGAGATAGAGACATTACCAGAGGGAGTGTCAGGGAAGCTGGTGAACTTGCAATATCTCGCGATTAAAAAGCTAAGGGCAGGAGAAGAGGTAAAATTACCGAAGGTGGAGGAACTTCATTGTTCTGTTTCCAATGTGGAAATGTTCAATGCATGTGTGGGGTCTCTTGAGCGAAATAGTAGCCAACGGTACAGGCTCGTGATGGGTGCACCAGAAAATTTCAGCCTTTGGTGTGGGAGGAAGACTGAGAGGTCTTTACTCATTGATAGTTGCAACCATATCGCTGCGAGTATAGATGGAACAAGTGGTGATGGCTGCGCTCTGCTTCCAGAAAGTGTGCAATCATTGGAATTGTCCGGGTGTCATGAAATGAAGAGAGTGATGGAATGGGAGTGGCTGACCACTCTCCTTCCAAATCTGAAGGAGATTATAACAAAGAGTTGTGAGAACTTAGAGGAGATAATACATGGCCCATTGCCAAGCGGAGCCACTTGTCGCCTTACATATCTTGAAGTAAATTGTTGCAACAACATGAAGAGGGCGCTGCTGACGCAAGACATGGTGCTCCACCTCCCTTTCCTCCAAGAGATATTAGTCAAAGACTGCAAGGGCATAGAGGTGATAATGGGCACTGTTGCCAAAATGACGCACTTTTCCTTCCCAAAGTTAATGAACCTTGGTCTATGTAATCTTCCGGAGCTGAAGAGCATATGCGATGGGACCACGAGATGCAATTCCCTCCAGTTGATATCTATTCACAATTGTCCAAAACTGAAGGGGATTCCTCTGCAGCTGCCTGTGCTTGACAATGGGCTCCCTTCTCCTCCCCCTTCTCTTCAAGAGATTCGGATAAATCGGCAGACGTGGGAGTCACTGGAGTGGGATCATCCCCTTGCCCGTTCTACACTTGAACACTTCATCAAGTTTCTTGGTAAGTCCTGCACAAATTTTACTTCTTTTATCCTTTCCATCTCCCTTTGGTCCCTTCTAAGGATTGGTTCTCCCGCAGTATGGGTTGCTTATTTTATTCCTAACTTTTATAGTGAGTGTTATACCTCATAACTGCTCAGAAACTAGCAATTAGGCCCGTGCTACGCCCTGATAAGTGAATTCCATTACAGCTTGAAAGTGCAGCATACTAGTCATGTTATTATTGAACCTTAGTTGTTTCAATGATGTTCAAGAATTAAAAAAAAAAAAAAAATCTCCCTTAACTTTGAATAAATAACAATGCTTCTAGTCCTTGCTCTCTCTCTCTCTCTCTCTCTCTCTCTTTTTCTTTTTTTGGGGGGGGGGGGGGGGGGGGAGAATTTAAAAGATTTTCTCACACCGGTTTTCTAAAAACAGGCCATTCTGAGTATACAAAATTTTGCATATGCTGATATGCAAATCCCTCTGTTATAAGTGAGCAGTTTTTGTGGTCACAAAATGATCACGACATAGAGATAAGAAATGATTAGTGGCTGCAGAATTCTCGTACAATAAAATTGAAATTCATCATGGCATCCTTGTTGGAAGGATGCTAAAGCCTAGTAAAAGTAGAATTTGATTGGGAAGTTCTACTTTATTGGTTGGGATAGTTTAAGAGAGCATGTTAAATGCTTTTTACGTTTCCTTTTTGTTGTCTTTTCTATTTTACCTCATTCGGTACTTCTATTTGCACTTTCAAGTCCTCTTTTTACTTTTTAAATTGATCACTATTCTTCGGGAATACTTTTCATGGACTTTGTATTTCCGATTGCGTATTTGAACTTATTGAATTCCTTTATGTTTAATTTGATTCGGTTAGGTTGGCCGGAGGAGTCTCTAATTTCTTTAGATTGTTTACATTCTCTCTTTAATTTGATCAAAGAAGTTTCTAATCCCTTTAAATTGTTCTTGGAGGAGAGAAATAAATGAGGGGCTAGCTATATCTAGAACCTTGTGAAATCTATGAGGGCTGGTCTTTTGGAAGCACAAATATTGGACAGAAATAAGATGGGCGTAGGTGTCAACAAGCGAATTGGCCACAGTTAAAGTTTTTCTAAGCTCTCTCAAAATGCACCGCAATCTGTATATAGATTTCTCGTGAATAGTCATGCGGTACACAATGATATTGGCTATGAGTACGAGAAAGGTCCTTGGGCATCAGTTGCTCGCCAACTACAAAAAAACTACTCTCCCGCTCCCTTTCTCAACTGATTTTGGGTCCTTTGGACCCACTTTGCGAGCGACTAACAAAAGAATATTTCTGCCCCCAGACTGATGAAGCCGTGGAGGATCCCGTTGAGTATGAATCGTCTTCTGATGGCAGTGGACTCAACGCCATTGCTACATCATCCTGCTCGATTGATGTTTAAAGTACCTCTGAACCTTACGATGACATATGCTTAATTTATGCCTTATTTTATAATCTATGTTAACTACGTCTTGTTTCTGGATTCTTCAGTTTGTATTATCCCTTAATTCTACCTCGTGAAACATTTATCTTTCCATGCCCCCCCCCCTCGCCCCCGGGCCCCTTCTTCCTCCTTCTCCGACGAATCTTATATAGAATTGTTCTGGATATGAATTTGATGGTCTACTACTTAAGTACAATCTACTGTGGGAGGTGTTCTTGGTTTGGAGCAGACTAGTGGCTATTTCATTCGACACGCTTTAATGGCATCCGCAATGTTGACCGTCTTAGAAATCATCTGAGTATCCAACTTGTGACTAATGCTTTCGAGAAGGTTTTCATGCAGAAACCCATTCTTGTCCACTGGTTTTAGCAGGGAAATACTAGCACTTAAATTCAGAACACATAGGAAGACACCTGACGAAATCAAATAAACACGGACGTCTTGGCACGATGAGGTTTGTACCTCTCTGGCTGAGGAAAGTATGTAATGGGCCCATGAGTTTATGGACAGATGGTATCTACGGCGAATGTTTAGTCAAAAGACTTGACGTTTCGAGCGTCCCACTAGACCTGGCTTCATTCAGTTGAGTCTTGAATATTTAGTGCATGATAGTGTTGACCATCGGTGCGATCTCCCATGTGCGTATTTCCAGCCTGCGCAACGAAGGCAGAAGCAGACGGAATGACCATTGGTGCGATCTCCCCACGGAATGATGACGATCAGAAATTCTGATTTTTGTGTTATTGTTGATGTGGTGAACACCATGGTAACCGGGGATTAGCTTGTGGACTAAGAGCGTAGGGCCTGGTAAATTGATTTTGTGTCCAAGACATAATTTGTCTGCGCGAGTTTCATGCTTGAGACAAAAAGGGAATGAGCTGCTAAATTGACCAACGGATCATCCGGAGGATGGGCTGGTACTTCACTGAAATAGCGTAAGGGCGCATTTGGTAACGATTCTGTTTCCGGGAACTGATTCTGATCAGAAATGATTATTTTTGATTCTGTTCCCGGAAACTGATTCTGAGTAAAAAAACGCATTTGGTAACGAATAAAATTTCTGATTCTTGAATAGAAAAAGAATAGAAACGCGTTTGGTAACTATATTCTATTCTGATTCCTTTTTAATTACATTTTTAGATTAATATAAATTTGATATTGAATTTTTATAAACCATTCACTGATTAATTATATTTTTATACTAAGTAATAAAAATATTAACTAATCAATTTTTATTATATAGTAAATAATAAACGATAGTATAAACTATACTAATATCCCTACAATATGTAATAAATATAAATACTAAATTATAATATAAAATTAAATATGTATTCTATATACAAAAAATATATATTTCATAATAGGAAGTAATAAAAATAAAATATAGAAATAAAAAATTAGATAAAATAAAAACAAAAATTGTTGTTATTTTAAATTTGGTTTTCTTATTAGAATTTCAATATTATTTATATTTAAATAAGAGTTTTTTTTTTATCGGGGCGATTTCTCATTTTCAATTAATATTTACTTTTATATGATTAAATATCTAATCCATTTTGAATTTAATATGAATGAATGTTAATTTTAATTTAGCCAAGATACTTCTCTCTCTCTCTCTCTCTCTATTCCCTTCCCCAAAACCGAACATCCAACGTTTAAGAAGATAAAAGTCTTCAAACCAACATGACTCTTTGGAAGAGAGAAAAGGCTTTAATGAGAAACTCAACACTACAACTTATCCATAAATGAATAATGAAGTAATATAGTCCATTGTTCAACTTTGAATATCGACTTTGATAAGTCAATAATTAATAACAATATTACAAAAGTCGTAAACATAAAGTTATTGAATCTGCGGCATATTGTAATCCCTTGCCATTTGATTTGCAATACTTCAATGAATATGAAGTTTGCCTTCGAATGGGTGCTCGAAATCGGAGTCCACAGTAGCACGAAGCAACTCTAGGTTCAAAAGGAAGTCTTGACGTAACCCCTGCACGACATCGAAACAAGAATAAGCTCTCCGCGCAAAGAATCGGCAATAGTGGTATGCAGGAACTCAATATCAAAATGAATCCACGTGAAACAAGGAAACCATTCTATTTCACTCCAACTTCCATGCGTAAAAGACCATCAACCATTTTTGCGTTCATTAACTTCTGTTTCATCATACTGCCTCACCTCTACAAAGCTAGAGCCCAAATTTGACTCTCCAACAAACACATAAACTCTATAAAACCAAATCTACTCTCGTCCTAATCAAATTGGGATCTGATCACCAAGAACAACCCTTTGTAAACCCGAGTGGCAATGCAATGCCCAGTTTTTGTCCGGATCGAGGAGATAAACTCAGTTTGGGGCGCAAAAAATAATCAAGATAATAGACACGGCTCCTACGCAACCTTAAAAGACAAGGACTGCCTGACCTCCACTTCGCTTACATGATACATCCATACACCTAATCGTTAGCATCATTCCGGATCTAAGATTCGCACTATAAGTCAAAGATTGCAATTTCCATATTCAAATTCGACCAAGCACAGCACACAAAATTACAGATCTAGCACAATACAGAAAAAGGCCAGCGACCCCTCGGCCAGCTCACCGAGGGCGCCTGCGGAGTCGGCCCCAGGGGTCGGATGGCGAGCAACCCCTCGGCTAGCTCGGCGAGGGCGAGCGAAGTCGAATCGGTCCCAGGGGTCGGACGGCGAGCGACCCCTCGGCCAGATCGGCGAGGGCGCCCGCTAATTCGGGCCCAAGGGTCGCTCGCCGAGCGACCCCTCAGTCAGATCGCCGCGGGAGCCCGTCGATTCGGGCCCAGGGGTCGCTCACCGAGCGAGCGCCACCCGTCACAGACGCCGAACCAACCGTAGAAGGGAACTCACCTTGAACGACGCCCTTCAATGATGAAGAAGCAGCAGTCGCCATCGCCATTCTTGCGGAGAGAGGAGCAACCGTCGCCGTTGCTGTTCTTGAGGAGGGAGGAGCAGCAGTCGCCTTTCTTGAGGAGGGAGAGAATGAGACTGACGAGCAGAGTCGAGATGAGAGGACGAGAGAGAGAGTAGAGAGGAGATAAGGCTTGGCACTTTTGATTCTCTTTTTTGATTCTCGGATGGAGAATCATATTTTTTTTTTAATTATGAATTCTTGTCCAAAACTAATTCTGGGAGTAAATTTGTTCCCAGAATCAGTTTTGGACAAAAAATTTACCAAACGCGATTCTGTTCCAAAACTGATTCTGGGAACAAAAAATCAGAATCAAGCACTCTTTGGATGGTTGCCAAACATGACCTAATTGTCTCGGGAATTGCATGATTTCCCTATATCCACGAAGAGTCTATACTGAAAAAGTCATTCACAAGGACCTGAAAACAGGCAGTGTACTTTCTGGGCGCTATTCTGAATCTTAAATATTCAGACTTGGGATTGGCAACGGGAACGAAGCAGAAAGGACAAGTACAAATAATGATACTTAGAAAGTCTGCAGCTTGTTCTTAGAAGATCACTGGTAAACTTTAGGACAGTTTTGAGACATGACCGTTCGATAGGGGCTTTTGCTGCCAACATATGCCTTGGGTGATTTAGAGTGAAATCTGATGATTGTGGATTTGGATTGCTTTTGTTAGAGATAGGAGTAAAAAGAAGTAGGAAATTTAATTAAAGTCATCACCGTAACCATTTTGGACATTCAAGGAGCAAATATAAAATCATGATTGTTCTTTCTTTTGGTTTGTTAGTTTCTTTGATTTTGTTAACCCCTGGGGATTTATTTTCAAGCTATAGCTTCTGGTGTTGATATTGAGCTGAATGGGACGGGATTAAATGCGAATATAGAAGAAAGAACGGTCGACAGAAATGTGGAAACTTGGAATCTGGAAGGGAAATAACCTTGTTTGTAATGAAAAAACAGACTAAGGGTGCGTTTGGGAACCACTTCCCAAAGCCCCTTTGAAGCCTGAAAATACTTGGGCAAATGCCAGTCCGTTTGGCAAAAAATTTTGAGCCCACATTCCCTAAATGCCAGCATTGTGAAGCCGAAAGCCCAAGGCAGGGGGGGGACCTGCCTTGGGCTTTCGGCTTTTTCGGGATGCTCACATGGGCACTATTCATAATTTTTTTTTTCGAAATTGTCCTTACGAATTTTTTGTTTTTTCGATTCTTGCCCTTGTGTCGCAACTGTTCATCTTCTCTAGGGGGTTCGGTTCCGGCTGACTGCGAGCGGCCGGTGACTGCTAGAGGGACGCTGGCGATTGTCGGGGGGTGGCGCAACCGACGCCGGAGGTGGCGCGACTGAGGGTTGGGTCACCGCAACCCAGATCTGGGGCGGTAGGCGGTCTTCTTCTTCTGTGAGCGGTCGCCGGCGACCGTCGCCCAAACAAGCGACGCCGGGCAGTGGCGCGATCGCCGCGACCCACGACAAGTTCTGGATCACCGCGACCCAGATCTGGGGGGGCAGGGTCGCGGGAGGACCTTGCCGCCCCCGATCTGGGTCACGCGACCTCGCAGCACTCGGATCTGGGTCGCGGCGGCATCGCGCGACCTCCCGCGACCTCGCCGCCCCAGTTCCGAGGGTGGTGAGGTCGCGCAACCCCGCTGTGACCCAGATTCGAGGCGGCGAGGTCCTCTCGTGACCTCGCTGCCCCAGATCCGGCGGCGCCGAAGGTCCCCGGAGGTCGCGACGGCGTCACGTGACCTCGCTGCCCTAGATCCAGTGTCGCCGGAGGTCGCCGGAAGTCGCCGGCAGCCACTGCCCTTTGATCAATTTTTAAAAATTTTTCTTTTGATAATTTTTTTTTACCACAAATATCCTTTGTAAGTGTAATTCCCCAAACACTATTTTGCTCAAAATACTTTACAAAGAGCTTTCAAAGTACAATTTACCAAACACGGTTACATTTTGGAAAAAACCTTTAACTTAAAGGTATTAGCATTTTCCTAAAGACTTTCTCCAAAAGTGGTTTCCAAACGCACCCTAAGCGGTCTTCATTCAGGCATAGCCTTTATATGAAGACAAGGAATGACATTGTTCTTTCTTTCTTGGAAATCATAGTAATAATGATTCCAAAATTTGCATTATCAAAAGACAAACTTTACGAGCGCACATGAAGTCAGACAAATGAGCAATCTATACATTCGCAGCGTTCAATATCGTTTGCAACAAATCCGATTGTACGAAAGCGCATCATGTCACGGACCAAGGAACGTCACGTCATCAATCCAAAGGGGCTCATCAAGACCATTAGTTTGTAAGGGGATTTATTCTTTGCCCTCGGATTAGTTCGACGGGGATTGATGATCTCAACCATTAGATGAGATCAATCTCCACCGTTTGACTAATGTGACGAGGGTCAACATCCTTCACAATCAGATTAAGCACATTTCTACCATTGAATCGATTAGACGAGAATTGATATCCCTATCGTTAGATAATGTAGAAGACCAACGGTTTGTGATTAGAGGACTTTTGTATAAATAGGGGAGCCCTCTCTCCATTTGTGTCATCAACTTCATTTGAGTATTACAAGTATCTCTAGAGCTTCTCTCTCTACTTTCTCTCTCTAGAAATTCCCTTCATTGAGTGCGAGAGTGTGAGTGAGAGCAAGGCTTACTTAGACTTGACTAGGCGATTCAAAACTCTAAGTGCCTTCGCGATCGAAAGAATCGTCTTGTGACAATCGCGCATTGAATTCCGAGAAAATATAGAATGGAGTGATAGTAGGACCTGATCAATGACCTCGGAACCATCTAGGTCAAACTTAAATTGTATATTTTGATTGCTAAATCAGAAGAAGGTTGATGTTAGTCGTAGAAAAAAAAATATGCAGAAATTCTTGCTCTGACTTTAGTCTCTAGACTAGAAGAGATTCTAAAATAGTGACACATAGCTCGTCTTAATGTACACGCCACTATTAATGATAATCTTCTTGATCTTGTAGGAACCTGAAGATAGACTTCATCTTAACCTTCTGCCTTCCCTGATTTGAAATAAAAATGGATTTAATTATGAGGAGCACAAAAGATTGGTTGAAGTCTTCAATCAAATGCAAAAAATGCCATTAGCGACATTCCGCCTTTTTAGAAACTGTTGTGTCGTTATCGTAATAAAATGACGTCATATTGCTTGATGGTGATAATTCATTTTTACTTTTCCTTTTTGGATTATCATTATGGGAGATGGATGTGGAACGTTAACAGACACAAACTCCTCATCCACTGCTATCTCCCTTCTTCTCTGATATTTTCCCACACTTTCTCGCTCTCTTTCCCTTTTCCTCCCTTCCCTTTTAAGTTCTTCATCCATTGTCGACACGCGACTCCATAGCTGGGTTCTGCACGGCCTGGCAGGATGTCAAGTGTACCATGGATCTCTTTGTGTATGGTTCCCTATCGTTCCATTTCTCTTCTGCACAAGAGATTTAGACCCTGCTTTTGCATGTGCATGGCCGAGCGGGCGTGGTGAGGTAGATAAGGGAAGAAAAAGAAGTACCGTACAGTCATCCGAGTGCTGACCGAGCCAACTTGAAAATATAGGCTTGCAGGCTTTTGAATGGGCTCTGGCCTGAGCCATGACAGCTTCTGTGAAGCTAGTTGCAAATTGTTTCACGTATACATGTCAGTATACGTGAAACAAATAGGTGCTACTTGAATCGTTCACTTTTTCATATTTTACCTGGATTTCTGATCTTTTTAACTACAAAGAATCACAAAATAGCGCACACTAATTTCCATCTATTTTTATCCTTTTTTTCTCCATGGTTCTAAGAAACCTATTGTGAGTTGCCACATTTTTCTTAGGCAAGTGAGTGGACAAACTTAGATTGAAACAACTAGTCTTCCCCTCCATTTCATTAATTAATATCTGTCTTGAAGTCACCAAAATACAAATCATCCTCCTTAGATTTTATTTAAATTTCACTTCGAATCCTTTATTTCTAAATTATCAATATTTTGCACATCGAGTTAAAGCTAGAGGAGAAAAACTCCTGCTTTGTCCTTGGCTGCCACCCGCTCTCTCGTAAGTTAAGATAAAGTGCGTTTGAATATGATAATGGATTGATCTCTCGAGGGATCATAGAAGCTCCAAGCCCAGAGGACGACAAGGCAAAATTTTTCCTCAAATAGTGTCACATGTGTTGCCACATCATTAACTAACTAAATCGTAATAAGCATATGGCTGTGCAATCTAATGTTCTTTTCTTCTTCTTTTTTCATTATTTAACACGCGAATGAGAGATGAATTATCGTAAAGAAGGTGAGAGAATTGAGAATAGAATACAAGGTTTGGTTGAGCTACACAACTAGCTGCCTTCCAATTGATCACACCATCTATCCTTATTGTATAACGCTACTACCAACTCGTCCACACGAAATTCTTGGAACCATAAATTGTTCTGGCAAAATCGAATGAGAAACGATTCCACCTCCTCAAAATCACTAGGACACAAGCAATTCCTTTGTTAATGACCTGTTTAGTCATTTTCTTGTTTTCGTCCCAGCTAAACCACTACATAGTGGTAGGTATGTAATATGAACAATCCTGTTAACTTTTAGGTTCTTCTTTTTAAGATTTTTTTTTTAATAGTGAATTTTTACTTTCTTGCTAAAAATTCAAATATTATATAAATCTAAAAAGTTTTGAAAAAGTATATGCAAATCTGGTTATTACTAGAGAGTACGTCACTCTCTTGTGAGGGAGGATAAGCAGACAATATGTCCCTCTTTGAGAGCGAAATACTCTCTAGTTATCAGGAGAGAGGATGTCCCTCTCCGGTCATTATGAGAGAGCGACATACTCTCTCTAGTTATTATGGGAGAGGATGTCCCTCTCTGGTCATTATGAGAGGGTGACATGTCACCTACCATATGATGGATGATTTTTATTGTTTAATGACCATGTCGGATGCCTTACTTGGTGTTGACTATCGCGACCAAATTTTTTGGGTGTGAACCACCTAAGGTTTGGCTAATGGATTGTTATGCCTAGGCCTAACTTGGGCTCTCCCAAACATATGTCAATTTGCGACTTATGTTCAGATTCTTAACATGAAGATAGATTTTATTTAGAAGTTGTCACTAATCTATTTTTGGTGGGTCGATTAGAAACCCAAGTAAAGTAACGGGAGTTTTACCTTACTCCTACGAACCAGAGACTATGGGTACGGAGACTTTGGGGTTGTTTGGTTCAGCATTCCCAAGGGGCTTTCAGCCCCGAAAGCCCCTTGGGAAAAATTTCAACCGTTTGGTTCAGCATTTGGAGCCATACTTGGGGGAATGCTAGCATTTGGAATGCTCTGGAATGCTGAAAGCCCAAAGCAGGTCCCCACTTGCTTTGGGCTTTCAGCATTTTCGGAATGCTGAAGAGGGGATTAATGAATTTTTTTTCTTCCAATATTGCCCTCACTGATAATTACGTTTTCCTATTATACCCTCAAAAGCTACTGTTCATCGTCTTCCTCGTTGAACTTATTTCTTCAAGAGTGAAGCTCAGCCGGCGGAGCTCAGCCGGCCGGAGCTGGTCGCCCACACATCGCCGTCGCCAAGCACTGCCGTCGCCAAGCACCGCCGTCGCGTGGGTCGTGGCCTCAGGCGACGTTGCCTAGGTCACGCGACCCACGCGACGGGCTGAGTGGTGCTCAGCCGGCCAGATCTGGTCGCCATGCACCGCTGTCGCCAAACACCGTCGTTGCCATGCACCGCCGTCGCCACGCACCACCGTCGCGTGGGTCGCGGCCTCAGGCAGCGTCGCCTGGGTCGCATGACCCACGCAACGGGCTGAGCACCGCCTGATCTGGTCGCCACGCACTGCCGTCGCGTGGCGAGCGCGGCCCCAGGCGGTGTCGCCTTGAGGGCGCATGACCCACAGGACGGCAGTGCGTGGGTCGCGCGACCCAGGCGACGCCGCCTGAGGCCGCGACCCACGCGACGGCGGTGCGTGGGTTGCGCGACCCACTGCCTCCCCCACCACAGCCACCGCCTCCCCCACCAGCTCCGGCTGCCTCCCAATCGTTCCCCTCCTCAGATTCAACATCTCCTTCTCCTTTCTCCTTTTCTTTTTTTCCTTTTTCTTTTCAGCTCAAAGCTCCTTTGTGAAATGCACAAAAATAAAAAGAGTTCCCAAACACTTTAGCATTCACAAAATGCCCATTCTTCTAAAGATACTTGGGGAAATGCAAAGACATTTCCCCAAAGTTGAACCAAACGGGCCCTTTGTTATACTAGATTTCTCTAATACCCTTTCGCTACCATTCTTTTATTTTCAAAAATATTTTTGCAAGCAACTTAAATTGATTTTAAATTTATTTTCCTAACA
This sequence comes from Eucalyptus camaldulensis, assembly GCA_019915185.1. NCBI lineage: Eukaryota > Viridiplantae > Streptophyta > Magnoliopsida > Myrtales > Myrtaceae > Eucalyptus > Eucalyptus camaldulensis. Next base: position 10,485,938 of record JAHSVA010000006.1, read on the forward strand.
TGTGAGGTGATCATGCGGGTGCGCAATCCACCAATTTAACACATAGATAAATAATGAATAAATTGCAAAAAAAACTTACCTCAAAGCAACGAAATCATCTGCAATATTAGATTAGAATCCACATCAACAATTCTAAATATGATTTCTAATTAACACGCAATTTCTTTTTTTGTTTTTACTTAATGAGAATCATGCAATATGCAATGCAATATAACTAAATGACCTAATTCTAATGACATGCAATTTCTAATTAAATTGACCTAATAACAATCTTTAAATGACGTTCATTTCATGAATCTAATCCTAATGACATGCATATGATATTTTTTCTTTTTTTCTTAAAGAATGCAATTCATCATATGAAATAAAACTAATTTATTCTAAGACATTTTTTGTTTTTTTTAAAGAAATTCTGAATTAGATAAAATGTGAAAATTATCGAGCTAGATTAAGATCCTATTCAATTTGTATTAGGAATTAGGCTAAGCCAAATCCTAATTTAAACTAAAATATTATCTCAACCCAAATAATTCTAAGGTGCAATCTATTTAAGAAAATACCTAAACTTATAATAAATTAAGAAAAATATTATCTAGAATTAAACTAAGTGCAATTTTACCCTATTATGCAATGACATACAAAAAGATGCCCTAACTCTACATGACATATGCATGATGTTTTTTTTTTTTTTGTGTTTTTGTTTATTAATTTCGAAATTAATAATTGCCAAATAATTAAACAATGCAATCCAAGTAAAAAAAAATAGCAACCTAAATTAATTGATTTGATTTTGATTTTGATTTTGATTTTGATTTTAAATAAAATTCAGAATAAAATTTCTACTCCAAACATGCAAACCCTAAAATAAGAAATAAACCTAATTCTAGCCTACGTTTTTTTTTTTTATTTTTTTTATTTTAAAGAAATTTAACTTAAGTGACACGATAGCAAATCAGAGCAAGATGATATCCAAATTGATGAATCATATCTCGTGCATGAGATCGGGTTAGCTAATTTTACATAAAATTGCGAATCGAATCTCGGGCGAGAAATCGGATTAGTAATTTTTTAAAGTGATTGCGAGTCGAATTTTGGGTGCGAAAATCGGACTAACAATCACAAATTTCACAAGCTATTTCTTGGCGGATAATTCATCATTGCATCAAGGAATAATTATACTAAAAAAGAGCAAATAAAATAAAATAACAAAAATAACAGAAATAAAATGAGATAAATAAGTAAAAGAAAAACTACCTAATTTTTCTTTTGTTTTCTTTTTTTCTTTTTTTTTTCCCTTCCAAGCAAAGCAGCAACGTGATGGTCGCCTCGGTGAGGGGAGTTTCACCGTCGGTCGCCGGTCGTCGGAGCTCCGGCAAGGAGGACCAGCAGCGAACGGATCGGTGGCGAGCGGTGGCGTCGCGAGGAGCAGTGGCAGGCTGCCTCGCTTAGGCTGAGGCAGAGAGCGGAGCGCCTTGGCTTGGGCTCGGGCAGAGGCGTCGGATCGCCGGCAAGTCGCTGACCGGAGTAGCACCGGCTGAGATCTGCAAGCACAGACAAGACAGGGACAACAGCAGTGTCGTTGGAGCGGGGGGGGGGGGGGGCTACGATTCGGCTCAGGTCCGACTCGGGGGGAGGCGCAGCGACGACCGGCATGGGGAAGAGGCAGCAGGAGGCTTGCGGGCCGGTGGGCCGCCAGCGAGTTGGGGGCAAGGTCGATGGAGCGGCGGTGGCGTCAAGGAAGGATGGCAGAGATCGCGACCGGAGCAGGGAATGCCGGGTGCTGGGTCGCGAGCAGGCACGGGCGTCGAGGAGCACCGCAGGCGTCGGCGAGGGTTGAGGTGGAGCGATAAGACCGTCGGTGCAGTGTGGCGGTGGCGAGCGGACCAGTGAGGTGGTGAGGTGCGGTGGTGTCTAGCGTCGCGGTACCGGCACAGCGGCCGGACGGAGTGGGCTGGCGCGTTCGAGCATGTTAAAAACTAGAGGAGATGCAGATATGCAGATGTGCACAAAAACAGCGTTAAAAACAGAGGAAAACAGAGGAAATTTTCTGATATGCACAAAAACAGAGGAACGTCTGCATAACCACACACGCTAAAAAAAATTGACACCATAACCTTTATATAGGCTTTACAAAAACAAATAACCACCACACCCCACTAACTTCACACGTACAGCAACCAATCCACATAATAAAAATGCTTAATAGACTATTAACACATAAAAAACAAACCAGAAACATAGACTCGTTCAACATTCCCTCCCTTAAACTGATGTTGCAAACAATTAGTTTAAAGGACCCTCTCTCAATTTGGAATATCCAACAAACGAACACCAAGGAGCTTTCTCAGCTTCTGAAACATGGACAACTTTAGGGGCTTGGTGAATATATCAGCCACTTGATCTTCACTTCTACAAAAAAACTAGCTCAACTACTTCATCCTTTGTAAGATCTCTTAAGAAGTGATACTTCACATCTATATGCTTGCTCCTCCCATGTAGAACTGGATTTTTGGACAGCTTGATAGTTGAGCTGTTGTCACAATAGATTATAGTTGCTTTTTGCTGTTTGAACTGAAGCTCTTCAAGAATCTTCCGTAACCATATGGCTTGACAAGCGCATGAAGTTGCAGCAACAAATTCTGCTTCAGTTGTTGATAAAGTAACAATTGATTGCTTCTTTGAAGATCATGAAACCACCCCTGAACCAAGCATGAATACATACCCTGAAGTACTTCTTCTATCATCAACATCTCCAGCATAATCGCTATCTGTAAACCCAAACAAATCTGACTTTTCTCCCTTTTTATAGAACAGCCCAAAATTTTTAGTTCCTTACAAATAGCGAAAAATCCTTTTTGCAGCATGTAAATGTAACTCAGTTGGGTGCTCCATATACCTGCTTATAAGGCTCACAGCATGCATGATATCTGGTCTTGTCCCCGTCAAATACATCAGGCTTCCAACAATCTGCTTGTAGAGAGTGCTATCCACCTTGCTTCCATAAGGATCTTTCAAGAGCTTCAATCTAACTTCAGTTGGAGTAGTCACGGGGTTACAATTATTCATTTGAAACCTGTCCAAAATCTCTTGAACATACTTCTTTTGAGACATAAAGATTCCAGCTGCAGATTGAATAACTTCTATGCCCAGAAAATAATGCATCAATCCAAGATCAGTCATCTCAAATTCATCCATCATAGACTCCTTGAATTTGTCAAACATGGCACTATCACTCCCAGTAAAAATAAGATCATCCACATATAAGCATACAAGAAGCGACTTTCCACCATCACCAATTTTAATAAAGAGTGTATGCTCATATGGACATTTTCTAAAACCTTTCTTCAAGAAATAGGCATCAATGCGACTATACCAAGCTCGGGGAGCTTGTTTTAACCCATATAGTGCCTTTTTTAATTTATAAACTTTATGTTCACTACCGAGCTTCACATAACCAGAAGGTTGATCAACAAATACCTTTTCTTGAAGATCACCATGCAAGAATGCTGACTTCACATCTAATTAGAAGATAGGCCATGAATTCTGCGCTGCTAATGCAATTACCAATCTGATTGTGTCATGTCTTGCTACAGGTGCAAATACTTCTTTGTAATCCACTCCAAATTCCTGCTTGTAGCCTTTCGCCACCAAGCGCGCCTTATACTTATCAACTTCACCATTCTTGTTCAATTTTGTCTTGTACACCCACTTGACTCCGATTTTTTTGTGTCATTTTGGAAGATCTGTTAACTCCCAAGTGTCATTCCTCTCAATAGCTGCAATTTCTTCATCCATTGCTATCCTCCAATTTTCTTTTTGTACTGCTTCATCAAAAGTTGTTGGATCACAATCTGAAAACAAAGCAAAATGGATAAGTGGATCTTCATATTGATCAACTCCTGTTACTTCATAATCACTCATCCATGTAGGCCTCCGTCGAACACGATGAGGCCGATTTTCAAGTTCCGCAGCTGCTGCTGTACTTTGGGTTGTTGTGGATTGCTGCACCAACCCATTTTCATCTTCAAAATTCGTTGGAATTTGCTTACCAACACCTTGTTCACCCCATGGCCAAGTTTGTTCTTCATTAAATATCACATCACGGTTGATAATGATTTTCTTGGTCATAGGATTATAAAGTTTATAGGCTTTTGATTGATCACTAATGCCAAGAAAAACACATTTGACTCCCCTGTCATCTAGCTTCTTCCTCTTTTGGTCAAGAACATGGGCGTAGGCAATACACCCAAAAATCCTGAAGTGATCTACTGCAGGTCTTTGGCCACTCCATGCTTCTTCCGGTGTCATATTTTGAATAGCTAGAGTGGGACTTCTATTTAAAATATGAATACTCCAATTAACTGTTTCAGGCCAAGAACTTTTTGGAATTCCACTTCCCCTCAGGAGACTTCGCACCATATTCAGAATGGTACGATTCTTCCTCTCACATACGCCATTTTGCTGTGGTGTATAGGCTGCTGTAAGTTGTCTCTTGATCCCATACTTCATACAAAAATCTGTAAACTCAAGCGAGTTGTACTCTCCACCACGATCTGTGCGAAGGATCTTTATTTGATTTCCTCCATCCTTTTCAACAAGTGCTTTGAAGTTCTTGAAAGACGCAAAAGCTTCAGATTTTTCTTGCAAAAAATACACCCAAATCTTCCGGCTAAAATCATCAGTGAAGGTAATGATATACCATTTACCTCCATTGGAAATTGGAGATATTGGTCCGCAAATATCTGAATGAACAACGCCAACGGACTTTTTGCTCTCCACGATTTTCTTTGTGGAAATTGAGCACGATGTTGCTTGCTAACAACACAATCTTCATAAATTTCCAAAGGAGCAGAGATTTGAGGAAGACCCTCCACCATCTCTTTTTTATATAGTGTTCGCAACCCACCGAAATTAAGATGCCCATAGTGAAAATGCCATAACCAGGCTTCCTCCTTCAATCTTGCAGAGAAACATGAATTTGTAGTGTTGTGGAGATACAATGGAAACATCCGATTGCCCGTCATTTTGACTTCAGCAATTAAGCCCAACTTCTCATCTTGGATTCTACAAATCCCACCTTTAATAGAGATTTCATATCCCTTCTCTTGCAGCTGACCAGCACTTAACAGATTAGTCTTCAATTCAGGGACATACAATACATTTGAGATAGTTTGTACCGAAGTCCCTTTTGGATGAATTGCCATTGTTCCTTTCCCCATCACCGACACAATGGAATTATAACCAAACTTTACGGTGTTGTTGTACGTTTCGTCTAGATCAAAAAACATTTTCTTGTCTCCACACATGTGATTGCTACAACCAGTGTCGAGATACCACATATTTGGTCGAGTTTCTTCCTTCTCATGGCACACCATCAAAAGAGATACTTCTTCTTCTTTTTCAGCAAAGTTAGTTATTTCAACTCTTTGTTTATTCAAATTAGTTCGACATTCAGATTTGTAATGCCCATACCTGTGGCATCTAAAACACTCCACTTTGGATTTGTCTGCTGACCTTGGCCTAAAACCAGTTGAATGTCGTCCTCCACGACCTCTTCCTCTCCCTTGGAAATCACGATAGGAATAGCTTTCAGACTTTTGATCAAAGCTGAAGCCACTGCGATCGTTGTTCTCCCTTCCTCTACCTCTTCCTTTGTTCACCCTTGCTACTGATGAAGAATGATCTCCAGTTGAGACCTTCAAAGCTTGCTCTTCTGTCTCTTGTTGTAGGAGTTTTTGTTCATGAACTAACAAGGATCCTTGCAACTCATCAATGGAAAGTTCTTCAATGTCCTTGGCTTCTTCTATGGAACAAACAATAAAGTTGAATTTTGGTGTCAACGATCGAAGAATCTTTTCAACGATGATGACATCCTCCGTCTTGTCACCATGAATCCGGATCTTATTGACTATTGCCATTGTCCGAGAGAAGAAATCTGTGATTGTCTCTCTCGACTTCATTCGTAGCATTTCAAACTCCGAACGAAGCGTTTGAAGCTGCTGCCTCTTTGCTCTTGCTGAGCCTTGATACTTTTTCTTCATGGAATCCCATATTTCCTTGGAGGTATCCTTGCAAAGAATTGTCTCCAAAATGGATCTGTCAATTGCTTCGAAAAGATAATTTTTGGCATTGAGATCCTTCAATTTTAACGCATTCAAAGCCGTTCTTTGCGCTGCCGTTAACACAACTCCTTCATCAGGTTCGGCAACTCCCGAAGAAACAACATCCCAATACTCATTGGACTTAAGAAAATTCTCCATTAGCATGCTCCAATGATCATAATGACCATCAAAGTGTGGAATAGCAAGTTGTACAAATGTTTCCGAGGCCATTACTGCTGCTGCAAAATAGAACCACCACAAAAGCAACCTGCTGCTGCTACAAATGAAAATAACTTGCTGCAATACCCTCCCTTGACTTCTGCAAACGAAAGTACTTGCTGCAATAAAAACTCTCTTTTGGTTCTCACTTTTTTACAACACTCAAACACACACTTTTCTTCCTAACCTCCGCTCTGATACCAATGTTAAAAACCAGAGGAGATGCAGATATGCAGATGTGCACAAAAACAACGTTAAAAACAGAGGAAAACAGAGGAAATTTTCTGATATGCACAAAAACAGAGGAACGTCTACATAACCACACACGCTAAAAAAAAACTGACACCATAGCCTTTATATAGGCTTTACAAAAACAAATAACCACCACACCCCACTAACTTCACACGTACAACAACCAATCCACATAATAAAAGTGCTTAATAGACTAGTAACACATAAAAAACAAACCAGAAACATAGACTCGTTCAACAAGCTTCTCCCTCACGAAGAAGACGACGCGGTGGCCCCCCCCCCCTCTCTCTCTCTCTCTCTCTCTCACACGTCACTCACTAGTCATCTCTCTCTCTGCAGACCGGTCGCTTTTCTTCTCTTTTCTTTTTCCTTCTGACTTTTCCTTGACCTAGAAACCGAGAGAGGCCCCCTTGTCCTTTTCGTACGGAATGTCTTTTATCAGCCCAGAAATTGGAGAAAATATTGGGTGGATTTTACACTCCACGTAGGCAAAATGTAAAACCATTCAAAACTCGACACGTGGAGCCATGTGTAAATGGTGTCAGCGGTTCGAAATTTGCTCTTCTCACTCCTCTGCTCTCTCTCTTGTAGACCTGGCCCACCTATCTGCAGACACGCTCTGACGCTCTCTCTCCTCTGCTCTCCTCTGCGGACCGTCTCCCTCCTCTCTCTTCTCTACCTCTCTCTCTCCCCGACGGTACTTTCTCTCTGCAGACCTCTCCTTTCTTCACGCCTCTCCTCTCCCTTCCTTTTGTAAATTCAAAATTTCAGGTTCCCTCGTCTTCGCTCTCTCCGGCGCTCGTGGTCATGCTACATTTGGGCCGACGCTGGCCAGGCTCCTGCTCTCGTTGACGTCCGCCGCAAGCTCGCTCGAACTCACCTCCAACTTCACCGTCACTCTCGCCCTCTTCCTCCTTCGATCTCCCCTGCCCTGCGCTGCCGTTCCGAGAACTCGAACCCTTCGAAGTTGGTGTTCCGGAGGATGGTCTTCGCAACCGGTGACGCGGTCAAGGGAGCTGAGAAGGAGGCCGCGGTGGAGTAGTCGAGGGACTTGACGTCGTCGCGGCGAAGCTTGAGCTCGGGGCTCTTGACGCGGACGGTGAGGGTGAACCCGAGGAAGGCGGCACGGAGGATGACGATCGGGGCGAGGGCGTAGACGAAGCACTTGCTGCTGCTGCGCTTCTGGTTGCGGCGAGGCGGCGGCTTGGCGAAGTGGGCGAGCTCCACTTCGTCGCTCCGGAGGCGGGGTCCGGAGGGCGCGATTGGGCTGGTCGGATCTTCTTTAGCCTCTGTGAGAGGAAATTCAAGTTGATGCTTTTTTCTCTGTGCTCTTTGACTTACCAGTTGCTTGGTTAATGGCTAACCTGCAGACACCTCACCCTGATGCTAGGAAGAGACTGTTTGGCACTGAGATCACAAATCAACCTTTAAAGAGAAGTAAGGTGGATTCTTCAAACAATACAAAATCATGTGACCCAGTTAAAAAGGTGTTTCTTGTCAAACAAGATCCAGAAAACAACTGCGACAGGTGTGAACAAGAGTACCAATCAGACAATGGCTTGAGGGGTTACGTATATGGCCCATTTGCTCCTGTGTATTTGCCCAGAGCAGTAAATTCTGCACCAAAGTCTGTGAAGCAGGATTATGACTGGGAAACACTTGCATCTACTCATCGCCCTCTGTGCCATAATCAAGGTATCTGACTGTTTCACCTCGAGGTTTTGGATTTTCATAATGCTTGGTTCATACTTCACAGGGTGGCTAACAGCTCTACATGCCTGATGGCTCTTATTGATGCTGTTGCAGCTTTGAGGGACCTCTTTGCACATTACATGGAGGCATGGAAGTCATGGTACATTGAAGTTGCTGGGAACATAAAGATACCACAAGTGTCCTGATCACTTGGTTCCTTACAAGTTTATCGAGTACAGAGGAATACAGATGTTCAACCATTTGTCCGGGGATTTGTTTTTAGTTTCGGCTCTTTGATACCGCTCCCTTAGAAGAGGATAACGTATGTGGCTTCTTGTTGGATCACGTTCTCGATGTTCTGACTGTATAGTCAAAAATACGCTGTTTCTAACCCATTAAATCTAACTTGGGATGTATCTATGTAACATCCAGATCAACAGTAGGATGCCGATGCATTGTCCAGATCCATGACTGGATAATTGCCCCAGCGATTGAATGAACAAATGCCAGTGTGCAGTTACTGAATGAATTGATCAATTTTAAAGCCGTACTTTGTTCTCGATTCAATCTTATTGATCAATTTTCACCAGGGCCCATTGAGTTCACAAAAGATTGTTCTCCTCGATTTTGATCAGCACCTAAATGATGTATTGTTGGAAAAGTCAGTATCTAGTTCAGCAGCTAACATTTTTCTTCCAGAGCTTGGGATGTTTACCATTGACACTAGATGGTAAAATTCGTCCCGGCTGCCCAATGTGGAAGATTTCAAACTTTAAATTTTGTGCGGAAGTTCCCTTTCCTCCATTGCAATTACAGAAGCAAAAAATTTTGCGAAGGTTTATTGCCTGTGAATGCGAACAAAGCAGTCCTATCAAACAAGTCTGTCGAAATTCATGAACTAGGCCATCTGAGAATGTCTATCAATGAATCAAAGAATATAAACATTTCCAGAGTATGGGACATTTTGAAAACGAAAGAATCATCAAAATGTAAAAGGATAGGGAAAGAAAGAAAAAAGGATGACCAGATCTTGCGATACAAAAAATGTTATCCCCATCTGTAACCGGACACAACCTCTTTTGTATATATCCTACTCGACTTGAGTTTTACAACATCCCTGTATATTCATAAAAATGAAAGAATCTCAGCAATCAATCTTGAGCCGAACATAGAAAACCCAAGAGTCTATGTTCATGACAATCGCCGTGCTGCGAGGACTATCCTTCGAACTGTGAAAATCATAAGGCATCCATAGGGAGTCCACAGGACAGGGCATCTTCAAATCAAGCCTCGTCCAGGGCTTCCCTTTACCACTCCAGTGCAGTAGGCTCACAGGGCCAGGATGGAGTGCCCTGCAGCTGTTCACCACATTGTCTCCGCCCAATCCGTGTTGATTCCACCTCCGATCAATTGGCTCAATATCGCCGCCGAACACAAGCAAGAACGGCGGCAACGAGCCCAGCTCGTAGATCCGCCTCTCCCTCTAAATCTCCATCCATTCTTCGATCCGCCTCCTGTAATCGCCCTCTCTCCACCTCACCAAATCCATCACCATCACCCCCGTGTTGAAATAGCACGGCCTTTTCCCTGAAAAGACCTTGGGAAGCTCGGTGTCCAGAACTCGTCGGAGAAGTACTTGGTGAAGTTGGCGTGGCAATACTCGGGCGCTCCGATCACTCTTGACCCGGTTAGCAGGACGGTCCAGAGTTTCAGGACCCAGCCTCCGGAGTGACGAAGTGGAGCTCGCCCACTTCGCCAAGCCGCCGCCTCGCCGCAACCAGAAGCGCAGCAGCCTCAAGTGCTTCGTCTACGCCCTCGCCCCGATCGTCATCCTCCGCGCCACCTTCCTCGGGTTTGCCCTCACCGTCCGCGTCAAGAGCCCCGAGCTGAAGCTTCGCCGCGACGACGTCAAGTCCCTCGACTACTTCACCGCGGCCTCCTTCTCAGCTCCCTCGACCGCGTCACTCCGGAACACCAACTTCGGAGGGTTCGAGTTCTCGGAACGGCAGTGCAGGGCGGGGGAGATCGAAGGAGGAAGAGGGCGAGAGTGACGGTGAAGTTGGAGGTGAGTTCGAGCGAGCTTGCGGCGGACGTCGACGAGAGCAGGAGCCTGGCCAGCGTCGGCCCAAATATAGCACGAGCACGAGCGCCGGAGAGAGCGAAGACGAGGGAACCTGAAATTTTGAATTTACAGAAGGAAGGGAGAGGAGAGGCGTGAAGAAAGGAGAGGTTTGCAGAGGGAAAGTACCGTCGGCGAGAGAAAGAGATAGAGAAGAGAGAGGAGGGAGACGGTCCGCAGAGGAGAGCAGAGGGAGAAAATATTGGGTACGTCTTACGCTCCAGTGTGTCAAACAAGAAGGTGCTCGAAGGACGACACGTGTCCTCGTGTCAGGCGCCATTTTGAAAAATTTTCGGACGGGAGACTGAGGGTTTTGCTTTCTTCGCGCCTCTCTCACCTCTGCAGATCGTCTCTCTCCCCGTTCTCCTCTCTCTCCTCTCTGTCTCTCTCCCCTCCGCCTCCGCTGGTTGCTTCCATCGCCCCCCATGCCGACGCCGATGCCGACGCCGAAGTCGTGCCTCTCTTCCAGCGAAACGCGACGCCAACGGCCCTCCACCTCTGCCTTCGCTGGTTGCCTCCGTCGCCCTCGACTCCGACGCCGACGCAGCCTCCGCCTCCTCCCCTGAACCCTACTTTGTCACCGATGCCCCTCCGCCTACGCGCCCGACGCCAACGCGTCGAACCACAACGGCGAAAATGGAGGAGAGAGAAACGACGAGCTCGACGGCGCCGGCGACGGTGACAAAGCAGAAGTGCGCGCGCTCGGGGTTTTGGACACGGCTCGTCGCGTCGGTTGCGTTCTGGCTCGCCCTCGTCTACCTCCCCGGGAACCTCCGCCTGTCCACCCGCCTCGAGGTTGCCACCTCTCTCACCAGCATTCGCCGCCGTAACGCCGCCTCTCTTCGCTCCGTCGATCGATTCCCGATCCCCGCTCCCCCGCCCCCTCCTCCCTTGAAATCTTGGAGGTTCATTTTCTGATACGATTTCTAGTTTTTCTTGTTTGTGCCGCCTGCAGTTGGCAAAGGCTGGTTGAAGCAGTAAGCGATGTCTCCCTACGCAGGTTCGGCTCCGTTCGATCTCTGTAGGAAGGAAGCTGCTTGTTTGCTTACTGGTGTGTTGCTGTTCCATGCTTTGATCCCTCCCATCTTCAATTTTCTTCCCCCCTCCCTCGAAATCTCGTTTTTTCAGCATTTTCACTTTGGAAAAATCTGGGTGAGGAAGTAGATTTTTTGGGAGATGATTGATTGGTTTGGCATGTTTTCCGGGTTTTGAAATTTTTTTGACTGAGGTGAGCCTGTTTGGGAGAAGATTATCATGCGTAATGGGGTCTGGTGGTGTGATTACTTTGAACGGAGGAAGCACTTGAGTTATGGTTTTTTGACTGCTTCAACCTTTTTTCCTCCGAGAAATTAGGATGATCTGGTCTATTCTGAATCTGGGTCGCCATTCACGGCAAGCCTGAATGGTGAAACGAACTCCTCTACCTATTTATGTGATAGGACTGAGGATCATATCTGAGGATCATATCTGATTATAGCTTTCTAAAAAAAGGAAAAAATACTTGCATGCTATCCAGTTTCTCTAAGGGATTAAAGCAACCTGCCATGTATGTGAATCGTTGAAGCAATGAATGGACCCTGGAGATTATTCGTTCGAATGATCATTATTGTTTTTCTTAATTATAGAGAGAGGTACTCATATTGCTTTTTCTTGGAATCAGAATTGCTACTGCTTAAGGGCATCTTAACTTCTTTCAGATCCAGGTTATGATGCTGTTGGTTTCATCGTTGATTGTGAACATTCTTATCGTCGCACTGTGCAGCTTATTCAATATAGCTATTTCTTCATTTGTCTAATTCAAGAAAGAGCTCCTCAGTATTCTAGATGATGTTTTAACATATACACCGTGTGGTCTAAGAAAATAAGAAGTTGTTTTGCTTATAATTGTTATCTTGGCAAGTTTCATTGTGCACCTTATTTAGTCCATATTCCCATATTTATGTTTCGTGTGGAGACTGAAGTGAGGTGGAGATTTTGTGCATTCAATAATCTGTTTCTTGTTCCAACAGGAAAGGGGTCAGCCATTGCCAAAGTTTGGTGAATGGGATGTGAATGAACCAGCTTCAGCAGAGGGGTTTACTGTCATCTTTAACAAGGCAAGGTATGAAAAAAAGACGGGTGGCAAGCCCAAATCTCTGGCAAAGGCCAACCCTTAAGTCAAACACTCTGTTGATCTGAGCAAACCTCCAACGGTAAGTTGTTTCTTAGGAGCCTGGGAACAAACTGTTTTATTTATGTAGGATGCATTAATTATTGCAGTCATTTGTTCTACGGTAATCTATTAAGGTTCCAGTTATGTAGTAGTTAACCTGTCTAATAATTAAATTTAAAATTTCTTATATGCTATGCTAGTCTTGATGAAAATGGAGAAATGGAAAATAGAACTCTCAAACTTGCAGATAGGGTAAAAGAAATTGATTTGACAGTGTCATAAAAACTAAGCAGGTTGGGCACTACTTGCTCGTTAGTATTTGAATCATTCAAAATGACCATCCGAAAGATGCTATTATCCTTTATAGTGCGAGCAGGAATTGAATTTGAGTTGGACGCAATTGTCTGTGAACAAGTCAGCTGCTGTAGATTTTATTTATTTATATATTTTGTTTTCATTCTCCCAACCTTTGCTGCTTCGCTCTCTTACCGTGAATTCTTTGTTGCACGCAAAAGAAATGGTTTTGCTGCATTCAGAGCCCAGCAGAATCTTGACTAGGTTCTCTGGCGAGGAGCTTCCAAAAGAGATGCGCGTTGTTAGGCTAAAGCAGCCCCAGAATGTTCACTTGAAGAAGATACAAACAGTTTAGAGCCATTGTTATTGTTGCAGGAATAGCTCGTGGTGTAAATGTGGGGTTTGTGGAGATGAGTAAAATAATGACGCGTCATGCTTACTATAATCTATCAGCAGTATGCTTCTCTCTGTCTCTGCCTATGTCTCTCTTTCTCTCTTCCTCTACTTAATTCTATTGTTAATTTATTAATTGTCTGCTTTCTGTAGTTGTGAATTGGATCTGTCTGAAATGTCTACGCCTACTTTCAATCTGGTTTAATTTATTGTTATCCATCGTTGTTGAAGACATTATAGATACGAGCTTGTGACCCTTTCCTCTGTCATCAATTACGCTAACGGATGTTTCTGGTTGGGGGAACAGCGTGAGTCATAGCCATATGCGTTTGTCATTTCTCTTTTATAGGAATTAAGGTGTCAACTCCCTTAGACATGGGAAAGGTCATCTCCACGAATCTTCTGCGTAGGGATTGTTCAAATGGAAATTTCGAATATTGGTAATCCTGATCTCATAAGGAGAAAGGCACAATCTTGCCCTTCTTCTTTGTTTTAGGAAAGGTTAGTCTTATATCAACAATGGAAGTAACAAAAATGTCTCTGATGTCGTGCGTTCCTCAAAGAACATGAGTTCGCAAAATTTCGTGCATGTGAAACGACGATTGCGGTCATGAACCAGCTTTATCTATGGCCTCTTTTTCCATAGATCATTGATGTAGTCAATTAACTCCACATTCATACATCATTGATGTAGTCCATAAAATTCCACAAATTGGTAAGATCAATCGACATTCCACTTTTTTCCTCTTCCTTTTTCCCACGACTTATGTGAATGACATGGCTCTAATATCCCCCCTACTAATGGTGCGGAAGCTACTTCTGTTACACAATCACCGCCAAAGACCTCAAGAATGAGACCAAGGTTCCAATCCCAGTAAATGCAATTCCAAAACTGTCGAGCTATGGCTGTCCTACTTACCAAACAACAAAATAAAACAAAGTTCTCTTCCTCACATCTTTTCCTTCTCTTTGCTTCAATTTGATTTGAGCTTCACTCTAGTTAGGAAGAAGTTGTAATTGCCATGAACTTAACGATGGAACCTAGTAGAATGCCCAATTTTTCTTCATGGCCAGACGCATTCTGTTTTTTCACCTCAAGGTCATCTATCATATGACCTTTTCACAAAGTAAACAGTTTCCTTGTCTACACATGTCTCTATGGATATTTAAAGAAAGAACCGAAGACTGGCGTTGGTAACAAAAATCTCTAATTACTTTAGCGTCATCTGACAGTATCAATATTAAACTCGAGAGAAACCAAGCTTCCTCTCAAAAAGGCGGCCGAGCAGGTAAACTTGGAGAACACTCACCCCAATAAGTGCTGTTGACTCGAAGAAAGCCTTATGGACTGCCCTTCTGCTCATTGCGTCGTTCACTGCGATCACAAATCATCATAGAATGAGTATTCATTGAACAAAATATCTATGTATCGTCTGTTAGTGAACACAATATTTAATTGGCAAGGTCATCCCCATTCCATTTCGTGTGGCGATCAGACACACTTCAAAACATCTAGCAGATAACACAAGTAAACAAAACCCATGACCATTTGAAACCCAGTACACCAAGCACGCATCTTCTTTTTTGTTGCCTGCTTTGTTTTCTAAGTCCGCCTTTTCAGCTGCTGCCAAGTTAGGAAGGTTTTACTATTTTCAGGATCATAAACAATATAACCGATTAGTTACGTCAATCAGATGGATAAAAGGAGCTTGTCAAAGGCTCTAGAAATAGCTTTTAACTTGTCTTGTGAGACATCTACTTCTGAAGGTCTTTTAAGAACAGAGGTTGTGAGAACCTTTGAGATTTAGGAGATAACAGGAGTCAAAGCAAGCTATAGTGGTCCACTCAGCATTAAATAGGAAAGTTATTTCCATCAGAGATGAAACAGGGTTGGAATCCACCACGATAATTAGCAAGAGGACTTGACATAAAATATCTTACCAATTGCTTGACGTTCAGTCTCAGCCTCCAGCCAATGCTGCTCAAACTGAATGTTGTAGAGAGCCTCCTCCAGCTTCCCTATATGTTCCAACAAGGGGTTGAAATGCTCTGCAGATACATTCACAGCAGATAAAAAAGAGACGCAGTATATTCTGTAAAGTTCGTCAGTACAAGAGACAAGAAAACAGAAAAAAGGCAGAGTCCTACCTTCCTTTGCATGCTGATCATAGAATGTAAAATGGCCAACGTGTACATCAAAGTTGATGGTTTCATGATAATGAGACTTGTTAGTAAAGCAGAACCGATGAACACCCTTATGGTGAGCCACAAACTCAAATTTCTCACTGATCTTGTCGTGAAAATCTTGAATCTGTTCACCAGAAGGTCCTTTCATCTGACAATTTCAAAAGTTGCAAAATACGTACAGTTATCTAGGTCATTATATAGGATTAAAGATCAATAAGAGAACTATTGGCAGAATCAAAGAATGTAATAATCAATATATGATATCAATCTTAATCATGTCCCGACAAACATGAAAAAGGAAAACCAAATATGCATATGCGAGATCTAGTCGAGCCATCTAGGCTACCAAAGGTTAACAAAATTCAATGAAGAATTTCCTTTAGGAAGATAATCAGCATCCTTTACAAAAAGAAATACATGTGAGTACAGTAATTCCTTTAGGTTAACGAGATTTCGTGATACATGGAATCTGTGGAAGGGATCAAAGCATGGAACAGCGACTAAGCAAACAAGCAGCTTCCTTCCTACAGAGATCGAACGGAGCCGAACCTGCGTAGGGAGACATCGCTTACTGCTTCAACCAGCCTTTGCCAACTGCAGGCGGCACAAACAAGAAAAACCAGAAATCATATCAGAAAATGAACCTCCAAGATTTCAAGGGAGGAGGGGGCGGGGGAGCGGGGATCGGGAATCGATCGATGGGGCGAAGAGAGGCGGCGTTACGGCGGCGAATGCTGGTGAGAGAGGTGGCGACCTCGGGGCGGGTGGACAGGCGGAGGTTCCCGGGGAGGTAGACGAGGGCGAGCCAGAACGCGACCGATGCGACGAGCCATGTCCAAAACCCTGAGCGCGCGCGCTTCTGCTTCGTCGCCGTCGCTGGCGCCGTCGAGCTCGTCGTTTCTCTCTCCTCCATTTTCGCCGTCGTGGTTCGATGCGTTGGCGTCGGGCGCGTAGGCGGAGGCGGAGGAGTCGGGGGCGACGGACTTCGACGCCGACAGAGGCAACCGGCGGAGGGGCGTCGGCGTCAGAGTAGGGTTCAGGGGAGGAGGCGGAGGCTGCGTCAGCGTCAGAGTCGAGGGCGATGGAGGCAACCGGCGGAGGTGGAGGTGGAAGGCCGTCGGCGTCGCGTTTCGCTGGAAGAGAGGCACGACTTCGGCGTCGGCGTGGGGGGCGATGGAAGCAACCAGCGGAGGCGGAGGGGAGAGAGATAGAGAGGAGAGAGAGGAGAACAGGGAGAGAGACGATCTGCAGAGGTGAGAGAGGCGCGAAGAAAGAAAAACCCTCAGTCTCCCGTCCGAAAATTTTTCAAAATGGCGCCTGACACGAGAACACGTGTCATCCTCCGAGCGCCTTCTTGTTTGACACGCTGGAGCATAAGACGTACCCAATATCTTCTCAGAGCAGAAGAGAGAGAGAGCGTCAAAGCGTGTCTACAGATAGGTGGGCCAGGTCTACAGGAGAGAGAGCAGAGGAGTGAGAAGAGCAAATTTCGAACCGCTGACACCATTTACACGTGGCTCCACTTGTTGAGTTTTGAATGGTTTTACATTTCGCCTACGTGGAGCGTAAAACCCACATAATATTTTCCCCAGAAATTGTATCTTCGTGATATATTTTATATTTTATTTTTTGCTTGCTCATGATATCCCTAAATATGTCGTTGAAATACACGCTCCGCGCAATATTCCCTTTTGTATTTCTCGCATATTTTATCCAGAAAAATTCCCTCTTTGCACAAAATACACCCCTCAGTGTATATTACCTAAAAATATGAAAAATTTGAACGGAATATGTGAAAAATCTTCTCTTCACCGGTGGCCTAAAATAAAACAAAATAAAAATAAAATGTTTCTAAACTATATGCCATATGTGTTTTATATATATTTGAAGAAAGCAACCAGCAAGAGCAAATAAAAGAAACTATTGTCCGTCATAGGTGTCATATAGAAAACAAATCTTATTCTCAAACCCACATTTTGGTGCCACTTTTTGTCCCCATAATGGGGGAAATATTGGATGCCCGAGTTGTGCCCCTCATCTATGCTAGGTCATCCACACTAGTTTACTTGGAAAAAGTATCAAAAATGTTATATATCTATTGTATTTGTATTAATTTAATCTTAATTTTTTTCAATTTGACCAATTTCGTCCTAAACATTTCCACGTTAGTACTAATTCAATTTTAATTTAGGTGACTGTCCATCCCTCCTATTTTTTTTTTTTTTTTGGTCAGACATCCCTCCTAGTTGACATGGTGACATTTTTAATAATTTTTTAAATATTTTTCTTCCTTGCCATTTTTTTCCCTTTTCTTTATGCCGCTTGCCCAAGCGAGGCCAACCCTTGCCAACCATGGCCGATGACTCGTCCGTAAAAGGAAAAGGGAAAGAAAACATAAAGGAAGAAAAGGAAAGAAATTCTATCTAAAACCACGTGCGGAGTATAGAAAAAATTTCTATTTCTATACTCGCGATGGCAGCATGCTTTTAATAGGTGTTATATTTCAAATAAACCAATGACCATGACATTCAATTAACAAAAGGTAAATGGCCAATTTAGACAATGCTTTTAATCGTTCACTATGCAATTTTCTAAAATCTTGGAAGCTACCCAATACGGTCTTAAGCTTTGAATTTCAGGGACTAATAATCCTCGGGCTAAATAATAATCCAAAAACATCACTGAAAATTTCTTAATCATCTCCATTATAATGGATTCCTCCATAGTATATTGGCATTGGTACCCACTGGTAGGAAGTCCCCGAATGGAGATACCCTAGATTGGGTTGCAATGGAAAAAATTGCCCCATTGCGGGCTGATCAGTCCGACCTATGACGTTATGCGCTTGATCTTGTGCTTCTGAGGTCGCTGCATCCATAGGCAATTGAGGTTGATTGTCAGCCATGACGATATGGAGATCTCCCTCTTTTCTTTTTCCTTCGTCTGTTTCAATGTGATTTCCTCAAGGTGTTGATTCTTGCGTTGGAGTGCTAATGCGTTTTGCGTTGGGTCAGTTACGATATCTACTATCTCTTCTTTTGAGCAGATCTCCATCAGGCACCATGGCCTAGCTACCAAAGCTGTAATTGGCCTATAACCCTGGAAATATCAAGCTCATCACAATGGCTGACAAGCAAAATTAACCACAAATAGCAATGAGCTTCATTAAGCACATAGCTAAAAACCATCAAATAGATCTCAACATTCATCGGTCAATCTCCAATTTTGGACCAGAACATCAATTTACACTTACACGTTGATTATTTTAGTTTATGTATACTTTACATCTAAGGAAGAACAAAGCTTGGCTCCTACAAAAAGTTTTTTCCTCTTTTGTGCATAGGAAAATAACATAGAACCAATCATTATGTTTCCTGGAAAATTGAAGAAATCCTACTTGATGCTCCTGATTACCAAATGGATCTGCTTGCTGTAACCATAAGTGGATACACAATAGTAAAACTGAGAAAGAGTAGGAAGCAACCAGAAAGGTAATGACCAACTTGATTCATAATTCCTATAACAAAATCATCTATTTCCAGTCCTCCCCTCTTTCTCTTCAGCTAAAGAAGCAAGCGTAGAACACACTGCCCGAGGATAAGATTCTGAAGGAGGATCTGCCACATACTCAGAACTCTGAATGGTTTTATAGATAAAATCCAAGGTTGGTTGATGCATGTTATACACGAAGGAAAATACATATTGTGCCCAAATCCAAAGCAGAGCAAGTTCCACATTTGTCCAGAGTAATATTTTATAAAAATGAGAGAGATCTGTAAATGACACACCGCTAAACGAGTTTCTGCCTCCTGCTGAAGAACTGATAGGAAAAGGCCCTGCGAATCATGGCAAAAGCTCAGCAATTGGAAGGGAAAAGAAAAAGGAGCTAAAACACCCAATTAAGGAGTTGCTAAACAAGCATTCAACAGTTTCTACATACTGTCTTCAAGGCTGTTGCTTAATGACTTATATCCATCACACATTCATCTCACAGGTCAGGAGATGTATCGTTTCTATTCAGTGCGTGAATGCAACAGCTAGTTAGTCATGCTCCCTAGCTTTTGCTCTGAAATAGACATAAAAGCACTAAAGGAAGAGATTCCACAGAAGAAAATAAACTAACAGACAGACAAGATGAGAAACTCTAAACAGGTCAGTCTCGTGAGTTCATTATGAGATCATAGACCTTCATGTCAGTATAGATTACGAGTATACTCAAGGTCGCAATGAGTCAATGACCCAAAGGAACTGCTGTTGATGACTATAGAATTTTCTCCCAAATATGGGACCTGCCAACCTGCTCATGAGCTTTAATATGGATTTCGCAAACTCTGCACCTAAAATAAGCTGAAGGCAATTTTGAGACCTCTTGTTAATCTAGGTTGTCCTTAATTTCGTCAATTGCTATATCACCATTTTGCTTCTTTGTTCGCTTCTCTGAAATATCGGGCACATTCCACTATCACAAACGATCAATTAAGTTTCATTTCATATCACTAGCTTTTCTAGACAATTCATATTAAAATCTCCATTTTGCTCTTGAACCTCATCAACCAAAGAACAGATTACAAAGATGAGCCACTACCATAAGCTAACACACTAAAAGCGGACAAAAGAACTCGACTTACCGATGGTATCAGCTTTGGACTCCTGGATGCAGCTTCATATATCAAGAGTCTAGGGGTTTCTTCTGCAGAACCATTCAGTATTACACTATTATCTGACCGAGCATCTCCA
Organism: Eucalyptus camaldulensis; assembly: GCA_019915185.1. Taxonomy (NCBI): domain Eukaryota; kingdom Viridiplantae; phylum Streptophyta; class Magnoliopsida; order Myrtales; family Myrtaceae; genus Eucalyptus; species Eucalyptus camaldulensis. The sequence continues at coordinate 10,506,084 of JAHSVA010000006.1, forward strand.
GCCAAATTTCCCAGTGCATGCAATGCAGCCTGAGCAATTTAATATCATATCATAAATAAACTACCACAGGAGATACAAGTAAAATCTTTGACCTCGGCTTACTGTTTGTCATGGAGTAAGCCATAAATCAAGACATTTACAGTACAAAGATTTGACAAGTTACAAACTCTCAAGAAGCTAACCACAGTTTGCACTATTCTGGTGAAAGCATGAAAGCATGTACATTTATGTGTGATGAGAGAAACTGCCTTAGATAATGAGTAATCATAACATAGCACATGTGAAAATGGAGTCAACATAACTTCGTTAGATTGTGGCAAGAATGGTGAAAATGATAACGGTAGAAAAATCTAGGCATAGCACATATCCAGGGGAAAACATCCATTGAATAGGTCACTCAAATTAGACAGTACTGAAGAACCAGTGAAACTCTAACGTAATTAAAATATCGTTTCTAAAAGTCCTCTTACTTCTTCTATAAAAGGGACATGCTTTAACTTATGCAGTATCTAACTCATGTTCTTTTCACTTTGTCTCTCATCTTCGATGTCATCACCTTCTCAAATCACAAGGACTGACTCCATCTCATGCTATATAAAAGATCATTAATTTTTAAGATATTCACACTAATTGGATCCCCTTAATTTGATAATTGATCATGACAAAAAAGAGAAAGAGTTGCATGGACAAAAGTGTCATATATCTGCTCACCAGCTGTTTACCACGTCCTTGTCTGTCAAAGGCAGCATACACTACATGTCTTGCAACAGGATATGTGCTCGACAACAACAACTCAGCTCCCTGAGTTGCTGAAAGCCAAAATAAAAGACAGAGAGAGAAGAGAAAATCTTAGTTTCCATGGCCGAGGGTACAAATTGAAAAATAAATAAAAAAAGGATCGCTACTGCAGCAAGATTGGAGATGGAAAAAGAAGTACACTAATCTGTTAAACCAGCAAAAAATGAGTAAGCTAGGCATCTTCTAGCAGGGAACATGCAGGCAATCTATATTTTCTCTCTTTAGGGGTGATCGCAGTTCCCGAGTAGAACTAGAAACAAGAGAACCGAACCAAATGGTTCGGTTCGGTTCCCAGTTCTCTTTTTTTGGGAATCGACAATTCTCAGTTTCGGAACTGGCCCCTTTAGAACTGGTTAGGGTTCCTAAAAATCCCCAAATCAATTTTTATTGTTTATTGTTTATCCTCAGTAGTCAATTTGGTTCTCCTCTCTTGTTCTTTGCCTCTACCCCCTCCCTAACGCCGCTTGCCCTCGATGCTGCAGCCGGACGCCGCTTGCCCTCAATGCCGTTGTCAGAAGCTACTTGTCTCACCGTTGAATGCCAATCTCGCCTTGCCTTGCCTCCCTCGATGTCGTCACCCCCCGCTCGCCCTACAACTCAGTCACTAGACGCCACTCACCCTTAACGCCGCCGCTGGATGTTGCTCATCCCCTTGGTGGATGCCGTTCGCCACTCACCCAGTCGCCCCCAACACCGCTGGTCGCTTGCCCAACCACCCCCGACACTGCTCACCCAATCGCCCCTAACACCTCTCGTCCAATCACCTCCGACACCGCTCGCCACTCGCCTAGCTGCCCCCGACGCCGCTTGCAGCTCACCGCTTGCCTTTCGTGCCAGTGATCTCTGCGGGCCCCTTTCTTCGTCATTTTGCGAAGTATCGCAAAACTGAGCAAAGCCCTTTGCTATCCTGCAGATTTCAGTTCTCCTTTAGTGTCATTTTTTTTTTTTTGTGTAGCCTATGCATTTTATTTGGAAGAGAGGAATGTAACGGTGGGTATGTTTAGGGGACCATTTACTGCATTCAATTAGGTCAAAAAGTTTGGACAACGTAGAAATTGAAATTGAGTTGAGACAATTCATTTGCTTAACACATAGTTGGCTTCTGTGGCAGTTCATGATATGCTATGGCTTTTCGTTGATTTACTTTCTCGGAACCATTGTCTCTTGGCGCATCTTGGCTCTAATCGACAGTGTCTCAGTTCTCTCCTTTTATGTTATGTGGTGAATGAGTTGGAAAGTATAGAAAAGTCATTCTTGGTGATTTCATCTTTAGGTTGCATTCCTTGTGTCATACAAATTTTGGGTTTGTTCTTTGTTCCAGAGTCTCCTAGATGGCTGGTAAGTTATTAGTGGAGTAGAGGCATAGGCATTAACATTTCAGTGGCAATCCACTTTGACACGCAATCGAATTGGTGTAGATTGCCATTCTAAGTATATGCTAGTTGTGTATAATCATAGAACTCAATGACCAAGCCAAGATTATGAACTTTTCATTGTAAGAATAGCAAAAAGTCATTCGCAGGTAAAAGTCCACCGAGAGAAGGAGTTTGAAGTCACATTATAGAGACTTAGAGGCAAAAGTGTCAATATTACTCAGGAAGCAGCCAATATTAAAGTAATATCTCAATCTCGCTTGTCTTTTAGATAATTTGGAATTGTCTGATTTTTACTACTAAGGTATCTCATTTCTGTCATGCCCCGAACCTTGAGCGTGTGCACATCTCTCTACGGTCGATACAAACATGACGTTCCCAAGACGCGTTGCCGACCCATTCATTTTTAATGCACATGCGGAAGTGTATAAATAACCCCTAATAACAAACAACATGGGATAGGAAAGCATAACACATTTCACAAAAGACAACTTTTATAAACAATGGGTTTAGATACAAAATGAGTCTAGTCAAAAGTCTACAAAAATGTTGGCTCTCAAAAAGGAATTGTCCTACGACCTACTAGTCGGACACAAACGCCGATCCTTCAAACTCTACCTCCACAGACTCCGGGGCTTTGGTCCTGCATAACCACCTTCTAAGGATATGAAAATGTTATATAATAACCAGTGAGACGATGTCTCAACAAGTCCACCCCTTAAACCTTTATTAGGAAGGAAATACGCCTCAGGGCGCTCTAGCTACAACCACATAATGAGAACAGATGACTTACCTCGCCTCAGTTCCTTCTTGCACATTAGCATAGTTCATATCACAAATGCATATAATAAATGCATATAACAATTGAAATGTCTCAACAACTCAATAAATCACAAGGGTCCTGATTATAAGGCCAAATAGTTATGACATGTCCTATACCATGTCACATAGTTTTGTCTCATAATCAGGCACATTAAACTCAGACAATCATGCATTCCAATTATTAATTAAGCCACTCAAGGCACTGCCGACTCCCATGTTCGGTAGTCTGCTGGCGTAGCCAGGCATCGTCTCTTCCCCATTGAGCACTATTACGTCACAAAGACGGCTATCTTGAAGGAGCATAGGTCCAGAATCTACTGTGACCCACTACCCTAATATATGGTAACTCGAAAGTGGGATTTAGTAACATCCGACGCAAATGCTAGGATGGGTTCTTTTTAACCAACACATGACCATTCAACCTTGGCCTAGGACACTATACATTGCACTCAAATGCCTCAATTAAAATAGTGATCCTGGCCTATTTTCTTCGTATTAAAAATATCCTGGAAAATAATCGTGTATGGGTACATGGTCAATTCGAACTAGAAAAATTTAAACATTTCCTTTTCAAACCCCACTATTTGGTATAGTACTTAAAATATATTTTTGATGTCAAAACTCGACACTTGGGATTTGTTGAATAAATGTCATATTTTTCAATCGCCACACAATTGCACAAATTATCATTCAATTGTACAATCCAATAAGCAATTGCATAATCCAACTACGTCACCAAATATGCAATTTCTAGCAAGCAAAGCATCAAGAACAATCACAAACTACTATCAGCCCTAACCAGCAGAAATGGTCCACTTGTGCGTCTCCGAATTTATATCCATAAATATAATCAAATGAGTTCGGAAAAATCTCAAATTTGAATATGTTGTAAAGGACACATAAAAGTTTTTTTTTTTTTTTTTTTTATGGAGATATCTTAACCCAGATCCTTGTAGATTAAGCCCAGTAAATCACTCAATCCAGAAGAGAAACTGTGTCCGTTTCCAAAAAATTTGTTTTTCGAAATCAGTTTAGTTCGGGACCCAAAACTTGTTTATTTGGTCTAAAATTTGACTATATTAAACTAGAAGATGTGACAAACAACTTTTATGAGAAACCATTTTGAAATTCGAATCCTAAGAGTTGATAAAAACCCTTAGAATCCCAAAATGTCACAAATTCCGACACAGTCCGAGTTTCTGTTTGCAAATGACGGAGCTAATATTTCATTCTTTTAAATCCCCAAAAATATTGAGAAAAATATAATAGCTGGAGATGTCTAAAACATTTCTCCATAAGGAAGCAACCTCAAAATCGAAAAAAATTTTGGTCCACCAAAATGGCAAACGGCGAGTGTCCAGGAATCAGTTCTGAAGAACAGCCATTGATTTTGACTAAACTATTCTCAATGGTGCTAATCTCACTAATTAGGTTAACACTAATCAATTCTAAGGCTAATATAACCATTCTAGATTATTAATAATCCATACCTAAGCTAATCTAAACAACACTTAAGTATAATTAACATCTTAAGCAAGGTTTAGAGAGTAAACTCGTTGGTTTTGCATTCCAGTGAGTCCACGGCGACGGCGACGGCGACGGCAAGGTGGGCAGCAATAAAGCTTGTGGCGACACCAAGTGAGGCTAGGAAGGGCTAAAAAATGGGCCACGAAGACCTCATGGCTTGTTGGAACTTTAGTTTCTGTTCTTGGACTGTAGAGGCCGAACCAGTGGCTAAAATAGTGAAGGAATGGGCTAATCGGAGCTTCGACGAGCAGGTGGTCGGCAACCAGTGGCTCCTGAGGGTCAAGGGGGACTTGCTGGTGGTTGGTATGGGTGGACGTAGGGTCGAAATGGGGAGAAAATGGCTGAAAGTCATGAAACAGGTGAAACAATGTACGCGGGTGGCTCCCAAACGGTCCGGCGACCGGTTTCTTCTTGTCAACGAACAGGACGGTTGGCGGCTCCATTCGGCGCGAGGTTAGGCTCATTTGAATGGTTTGGATGTGCTGAGTACAATGGTGGGTGGCACGAAGGCTAATTCATCTGGGAAGACCAATTTTAACTCAGATCTTTGCCGAAACATCAGCTGGAGTAGAAACTGGAACGAGGAGAAAACAGAGGAGGAAATAGGTTCGGTGGCTTGGGCGAGTGTGCGACCGGCAAGGGGGGCTGCTACCCTATGTTCTCTAGTTTCTCCAGCTTTCTCAAGGCCTCTACAATGGGGAAAGCAAGTCCACGGAGGAAGAAGAAGGTGGCTGCTGAAGGGGGACCACCATTTGCCTTCAAAGTCCACAATCTTATCCCCAAACACTCATCACACTTGTCCCCACCACTCAGCCCTATCCTCTGCCTCTTTTCCCTCACAAAACTTCCCCAACAAGCCTTAGTTGAGTCCCCAAATGTTGCAACCCACCCTTGGCTACGAATTTGTACACATTCCCCTTTAATTCCATCAATTCTCCTTCAATCTCCTTCAATCTCATTCAATTTCTCATCCAATCAATCCCAACTGAAGCCCATAATTTTATCCAATGTTTCCACACTTAAATCCAAATTTTCCCTTGCCCATAGATCCCACTTGACGACCAAAGATGTGACCAAAAATAATCCCTCGAAGTTCTCGGTCCAAAACGGCTTAACTTTGATTTTTCGCTAAAAATCTCGGTTTGTACAAAAGTCTTCGGATGATGAGTTGACGTTCCTAAAATGATTTGTGACATGACAAAACTTTCAATTTATAAAATTGAGTTCAATTTTGTAGTTAATTTCAATCTAACGTGATTTTAACGTATCATAATCTACTAGGTAGCTTTTAGAAATTTTTAATGTAATTGACCCGTGGTTGATTTTGTTGAGCCACAACGTACATCTTTGACACATTGGTGAATCTTGATTGTCATGAAAATCTCGAGGTTTTAAATACGGACACAGGATACGAAAATGACAGAAAAATTGGTCTAGTGCCGTTCGACGATAATTTTGCAATTAGGTGGAATCACCCATACTTAATCACATACCTTTGTCGAATCGACTTATCTCCGGTCTTTGATAGATTTTGACCGTGCCGTAATGATCCTTGTAGATTAACACGGTCGAGCAGTCGATTTCTGGTCGAATTCTCAAGTTTATTGCGTTAAAATCCCTTAATGGCTTCATCTGATAGACTAGTTATCTCGTGAGAGGCCCTCTTAGATAATAAGGTCATAGGTTCATCGATGAAAAGCCAATTTCATCTCATCGAAATCAGAATTGAAAATTAGGATGTCGCAATTTCATTTGTCTTATAGGACTATGTAGAGACCTTTGAATGGCAGTCTCAATTCAGAATTTTGGATCTGTTCCAAAGATGTTATGCTCATCCACTTATAGTGAGAATGCCCTCAAAAGTATTCAAATGGCTTGCAATTTTCATGCCTTTTTCTTATATTCATAATCTTGTTGAAGCAATAGATAACAATTGGGCTATGGTGCTTCAACAATTTGGTGGGAGTAATGCATTTGCCTACTATGTAGGCTCCATATTTGAATCAGCTGGTAAAAATCGACGGATAAATACATTAGTAATATATGAATAATGAAAGCTTAGTTCAGGTGCCACAAATAAGCGCTTGAAGCCCCATTGTGGGTCATATGAATCAAAGAATGTTGATTTGAATTCGTGGATGAGGTCATGTGGCCTATTGATGAGGACTGCATCAAGAAATAAGTTCATCGATTATGTCCATAATTTGGACATTAACATTGAATTGAAGATGTTGCCTAGTCCAAATTCTATCGATGCTCAAATGGGAAGAGACCCATTTGTCCACACCTCGCAGGTGACCACACCAGACTAGAGTTCAGAGGGAATGGAGTTTGACTAGAGGGATCTAGGGACTAGAAACAACTCGAGCATAACAGACAATGAAGGTGATCTTTTACAGGCAGAAAGGGCTCCTGATGGATTCGTGCTCAATGTTGTGTAAATGGAGGATCTGGCATCGCTAAATAGAAACGGGGACTGCAACAGTGAAGTCCCCGAATGCTTGTAATTGGATTCATTGGAGAAGGAGATGGATGTGAGTTTGACATCTGAATGTGGCGATGACGATGCAAATGGTGATAACGGCTCAAATCTTACTACTCTAGATGGCAATAACATCTCAGGTCATGCTAATGATGCACATCACAGAAATGAACAAATCCATGCAGATGGAGCGTCTTCATGACCTCAATGAGTAGACTTTGAGTCTTCTTTCTCGTTTGCAGATGCTGCCCACCAATCAAAGCCAATTTGAACAGTCGAGGTTGCATAGGAATTTCCATCATGTTGTTTATGCTTTTCGGCATCAGAGTGAGTCGAGTTGCATTTGCAACTACATGCTCTTTTTCTTTTACAGGCACTGTACTTTTTGCCCTGTTCTTTCCATCATTGTTTCGCTAATTTTTTATATCATATTTTATTTGATAGGAAGATGATTTAGATGAGTCAACAACTATACCAGGTTCTAATTTTACACACATTTTTATGAAGTTTCTGTTGTTTAGTTTGAATGGTAACTTCATAAATTTCAAACGACCTCGGTATCAGCTTATATTTGGCTTGTTGATTCTATCATGCAAACAATCAATATGATGTAGCTCGTTCGTCTACTTACATATGTAGTATTAAGCCTATATATTAAGAGGTTTTTAGCCTTTGCAGTGTGCAAGAGACTATGATGGATGTTGTCATAGGTTCATAAAGTTCATAGATAATTCAATTTTATTATCTTATATGCTGTTGATACTTTTTTTTTTTAATCTAATATAGCAAAACTAAGTTTGCTTGTAAACTTAAGAGTGGTTTGGAATATCATAATGCTGGCTTATAACATCAGACATAGCTTTTCCTTAAGATCTTACCTAATGGCAAGATTGAGCAATTGTTGTATAGTTTACCCTAAAAATGAAACCAAAAAAATGAGACAAAAAAAAACTGTTGGAATCTTGAATCGACCTTGGAACTTGTGACATGGTAGATTCCAAGTTCTTATTTTTGACGGGTAGGTTCCAAATTCCAAAAAATGAGGAACTTGTACCCAATGGTAGGTTCTAGGTTCCAAATGAACTTGTAAGGAACCGGGAATCGCTCACCCCTAGTCCTTAGTCAGATGTAAATATCTAGAAATTCTAGATCTTAGTAACAGTCAAATAGAGGACACGTTCTCGAGATGGCTGGGAACACTCCCATAATTAAAGGTTCTCACGTTGAAGTCCAACAAATTTAAGGATTTTTTGAATATTCCCAATAGCGCTCAACTCTTTCCCAAGTTACACATTTTAGATCTCTTCCACAACAACTTTGGTGGTCCTTTGCCAACCAACTAGATAATGAACCTTAAAGCCATCATAAATGGCACAAATGCGCAAGACAAATCATTGTATATGACATGGTCTCTCCGATAGTCGGTGTGGTATGAGAATGGCATGTCTGTGACCATAAAAGGGCAAAAGATTGACCTAGAAAAGATCTTGACCATCTTTGCAACCATTAAGTTGTCGCACTATTCTTTTCAAGGAGACATTCCCAAAGGCTTTAGACATCTTCACTATCTCATAGGGCTCAACCCTTCTAATAACCATCTTACAGGTTCCATCCCTCTTACACTAGGGAAATTGACCAATCTTGAATGGTTGGATCTATCTTCAAACAATATTAATGGGGAATTCCTAGAAATTTGGGAGATTTGGCATTTCTTGGATACTTGGACCTTTCGAAGAACCACTCACTGGTCGAATTCCCCAAGACAAGCAATTGAGCACATTTTCAAGCAACTCATTTGGTGGGAATCCAGGCTTATGTGGAACTCTATTGCCAAAAGTATGCCCCATCAATGCTCAACCTCCTCCACCATCATCCTCGTCAACTTCTGACTGCAAAGGACATGAGAGTTGATTCAAATAGAAAACAGTGTGGATAGGTTATGCATCTAGAATTGTGATTGAGATTTCCATAGCATACATTGCATTTGAAATGGAAAGGCCCATGTGGCTTGTGCAGGGTGTGACAATCCTAGAGAGAAGACTAGCCATTTGGATGGAGAAGCCAAACAGGAAGGCCATCAAATTTCATGGACAATGAAATTGTTTGAGGAGTTGTCTTCTAAATTGTGCAATGTAGATTCGTCGAATAAAGATGTCATTCCCCTCATGAACGCTTGTTTTTAATGTCTTCTCTTCTCATTTCTTGGTGCAATCGTATATCAGTTGAATTCAAGAGGAATAGTGAGATATGTCTACCACACAACTTGAAAATAAAGAAGCAAAAAAACAAAAAGTCAAGCAAGTGCCATTAACCTCTACAGATATCTTCTCCATGTGTACGAGTGCATGGCTTTTATTTGTCCATGAAAAATTAGAAGTGAAGACTAGCCTTAAACAATTCAGCCAAAGTTATTAATAATACAATTTGCTGCGGAAATATGCCCTAAAGAATTAACACTAAAATCTTTGATGTTGCAAGTTAGTAGTAGATTGTGGATCAGAAACTAAGCTATTAGTCATTGTCTTTGATAGAGAACATAACTCATGATGGAACAGAAAATGATGAGTAAAACATTCAAAATATCTTGAAATTTCAAATAACTTTACTAAAAGATAACAAAAGGGAGTTCACTCCCCAATAATTAACTGTCCAAAATTTAAAATAATTTGTCTACACTGTAGTCATGGCCATAGCCAAGCATTTTTTTTTTTAATTAATGGTCACATTATGTCCATAGATTGTCTCATAGAAAAAAAAAATCTCCTATAGACTAGATTAATATGCCTTAAAAAATGATGAACATAGACTTCCTCGGCATGTATTATGCAGCAAGATTGAATGATAACGGAAAAAATTCATCGGTAAAATTCAAGTTATGAGATTAGTCTGTCAATGCCCATTTTACATCAATGTCCTGAAGACTACTATAGTGTCTCGCTAGTTCAAGGTGTTACGAAATTGCACGTCGATTTCAGAAAAATAACAGTTGCAAACAATTCACCAAGCAGAATATACTAATAAAATAATAGAATTAGAAGAACACGCCAGAAAATTTGTTAACGAAGTTCACCCAAACCTGGGTTATGTCTCCGCGTAGAGGCACTTTGCGAATTCGCTAGATTTTGAAAAAAGTTGGAATACAACGATGATCTTTTCTCAAGATCAAGGTACAAAAAGATTGAGAATCCTTGTAAAGGAAAAACTCACTTTTTTCTTCTCTCTTTTTCTTGCCTCTCTATTTTCTTTTTCAGCGTCTTGATGACCAGCGTTTTGCCATCGCTAATATAAATCTATCACTTTTAACCTAAAAGCAAATTTGATGGAAAAGACTAAAAAACCCCTAAAAATATTTGGGTTCATCTTTAACAATCTCCCACTTGAAGACAAATATACCCGAGCACCAAGCAACTTTGCATCCATCTTCTTAAAAAAACTAGTTGTTGACACTTAAATTTTGGTGGCCTAATCATTCCTTCATTACATAGAAGATTAGGGACTAAAATTTAGCCCCTAAGCAAAAATACTAAATTAAATTGCTTAGCATATAGATATTAGGGGGCATATTTCATTTAAGTATACATTTGTTGAGCCTTGGAGGGGATGCAACTGTGTAGAATGAGAAGTTTGAAGCCGATGGAGATGTTTCTAAGTAGGACAATTTAAATCAGGATCTTGAAGGGACAGAAAATGGTGACCATCTCGATGAATCAAAAGAGAGCATTCCTACCCCAAGAACTGCTTGTCCAGAACTCTGACCTGAATGTGGATTTGGATGAAAATGGGAATTCAAAATCAATATTAGCTTCTGGTCCGACCAAGTATATCAGCCGCTCTTGATGTTGGATTCAAGCGTGAGGAATATCCGGAGTGGTCTCTTTTTGAAGTTGAGAAGATGGCCATCGATCCCGTTTAGCTTGCAAACTTGAATAGAGGGATGGATGAAGATGATGAAGACAACGATGAAGAAGGCTAAGTCAGCATGGTGCTTTGGTGCTATTTGTTGATGCAAAACCATTAAATGTGTTTGGATAGAGGCGTAGACACCTCACATGCTAAACTTTGGAAACATCGTCAAGACAGGGTTGAAACTGACTAGTTCCAAGCTACTTTAGGAAGTTCATAGTTCAACATGTCAAATTGCATACATGTACAAAAGCTTGTGATGATTGTGACATGGTGTTATCATCGGTCAGCTCACTATTATCACTACCTTTTCATCCCTTTTCGGTTTGGAATGTATTGACGCCATCAAGTCTATTTCATGCTTCAATGCATGAGTGCCAAATCTTATATTTGTGTAGCCATCTTTTCTTGTACTCCTGTAACAGAAAAAATAGGAAAGCCCAATTTTGCAAGGGAGTTGAATTGCGGTGGCCTTACACTATTACACATTGTGTCGACCACGGGGGATTTGAAAGTCACGAGGGAGCTTCTAATAGTAGGCCCTGATCTTTGCATGATCCAGAACAAAGGTGGCTGGACACCGTTCCACTACGCAGCCATCAAGTGTAGGGTCAAGTGAAGAACCTAGCTTACTTAAAGTAAACACCTATCAAGCGACCAAGTCAAGTACTCATTATAACAACCTAGCTTAGTGCCTAGAGTGTTCACTTATCTTGAAAATAGTTTGCGTAAAATCAAGGGTTTAGTTTCTTTCAAAGTAAAACATAATTGAAATCAATGTTTTTGTCTTGAAAACGACAAACCCATTCATGAAGAATAGAGGAAATTAACGAGTTTACTTTTTCAAACTTGAAAATGGTCTCGAGGCTTTAATTGTATATGAACATGAGACCTCTTGCTTTTACTCTTGGAATTCAAAGTGCAAGCTGAAAGGAAAGTGGAGAGTGATTGGTGAAGTAATGGAATAGAGCCTTGTCTTGGGATTCTCTCTCTCAATTTATACACAACCAATACGAATGATGAAAGAGGAGATAAAGAGGAGATGGGTTAACCGTGGTTAGTGAATTTAATAATCATAGGATAAAATCATGAAGTCTAAAAGTAGAGATGTCACACTTCGATCCTCGGAGCACGTGCCCATCCCTCACCTTGGTCGATTAAATAGCGATGTCTCAAGATGCATCGCCGACCCTTTCTTTTTAATACGCATGCGTAAGCATATAAATAATAATCCTCAAACAATAAAATAATGAGATAGGAAAGCAATGCCACAAAATTTCAAACCACACAACCACACTTATATACATACATACATAGTAGACTATGTGTGACACCCCGAACCCTTCGCAGGTCGTCACCAGCGCCGGTGTTACATCTTTTACCATCTCTATCTCTTGGCTAATTAAGCCTTGCCAGATTACAGGCATTTTTTTTTTTTAAAGCGGTCCCATGCGCGACTCATAGCGGAAGCAAATTAAACATCTCCATCTCTCCCTTTACTAACCATGATACCAATACACACCAACTAAACATCAGGATTTAAAAGATAAGCCATGCCACTATTATTTACATAATATCGATGGGTTTTTCACGGGTCGATACAACAAAAAGGAGACCAAGATTTTCAGCCACACTCGGCCTCATCCCAAAAAGATACTACGACCCCTAAAGAAGATCACATGTCATTTCCCCCATCCAACAGTGGCGGCTACTCCCAAAAAGATGACACTAGCTCTCTACCCTTCACACAACCATCACACCCATCCAGGTGCATCGGGTGGTGGTGGCGGCAACATCCCCCTAAACACTCCGTCTCAGCGGACATGAATAGATAAAAACTCCTGGATGACTGGGCCATCAGCCAGGCCCACGTCGTACATGACCAACACACGCACTCGCATAAATGTCAGTCCAGAGATAGTGACGCAGTCGATCTCCATACATTCTACTTCTACATCTGACGGAATACCGTAGAAGGTGCCTCGCGTGACGGTAGGAAGCGGCATCTTTTTAATCTGAAATGCTATCCCCAAAAGGGGTGAGTACAACCACTCAGCAGATAGGGAACTCCAATAACATTCCAATGCATCATACATATCATCACACGTTGCAAGCATCACTTACCTTGTAACCATGCATATCATGCATCATCACATCATATATATCATCATCACGGTATATCATACATCATTATCATCATCATGCATTTCATCATGCATATCATCATAGGTGATCATTATATCACATCACATCATCATCATCATGCATCGTCATGCATATATTATCATAGGTGATCATCATATCATCATTAGCCATGCATCACCATGCATATCACATCATCATTAGCCATGCATCACCATGCATATCACATCATATCATCATTAGCCATGCATCACCATGCATATCACATCATCATTAGCCATGCATCACCATGCATATCACATCATATCATCATTAGCCATGCATCACCATGCATAGCACATCATCATTAGCCATGTATCACCATCCATATCACATCATATCATCATTAGCCATGCATCACCATGCATATCACATCATCATAGATCAATTTCCACTTTTACTTATCAATTGATCCCCACATTATCTTTTCTCAAATCATCAAATTCACCATCATCACCATCCCTTCGGGCAGAAACCTCCGACAGGGATCCCAGCATTCCAGCCATCTCATGGCCACTGGGCTTCCGGCCCCCCACATTCCGGGCATCTCGCATCTCAACTAGCATCACGAGGCATTCCCTTCGGGCAGAAACCTCCGGCAGGGCTTCTGGCCCCCCACATTCCGGGCATCCTGAAACTCCCAGGGAATCTCTGGAATTATGCCACTCGGCCACCAGACATCATCCTCCGCCACAACCTCTTACTCACATACCACTTTCCACTTTTTATCATCCTTTTTCATCTTATTATTTCATGGCATATGATTCACACACATGCATCATGATTCATAATCATACATGCATCAATGCCATATAACAATGCATCATATTCATGTGCATACATACACCCATGTCATATAACAATGCATTATAACTCAATAAAACTCTTGGCCAATAAAATAATCCACTTTTTATTTTATTATTATTTTATTATTATTTTATTATTATATATATATTTATTTTCATAAATAAATATTATATTTAATATTTATGATTTTTCAAAAATCATAATATTCAAACAATCATTAAACAAACAATTAAAATCACAATTTCATACAAATTCATGGCCAAATTTGCATTTCACATAATTTCCCAAATTTCCACAAAATGCACACAATATTCGGAAAATGGCCAGATTGCACAGTTTTCGAATTAATTCAATTAAAATACTCATATGACCTCCGAAAATTCCCAAATTTTACAGGGTGATAGCCAACACATTTTCGTGCATTTTTCATGAAGAACCCTAAGCCAATTTTTTTTTAGATTAATTTATACAACTCCATGAAGCTTTTGGAACCTCTACCGTTTCGTCCAGAACGTACATCACCGAAAAACTTAGGTTTGACCCATCAAATCTCTTTCGTTTCTTCTGAAATTCGAGTATGTTATGTATCAATGTGTCCTTTACAAGTTTCATGAAGAGATCTAGGTTAAATAACCAAAGTCTGATCCTCTTTTAAGCCCTTGAAGTCTCGGGTGTCTCGGTATACTTCAACAGAACCATCCGTCTCAAAGATCTAGCTGGTTAACTAGGCTATACTCATTTTTTTCTCCTCAAATTTGAGTATGTTATAGTTTAGGATGTTATCTACAACATTCATGAAGACAACAAAAGTGAGATCTCCAACAGAAATCAACATGCAACCAAGAAATCAACAAAAGGTCAGTAGGGAATTCGCAGATCTAAAGCCTCCGTGAAATAGAACTTTTGACCCCTCATATCACCATCTTTTTCCATGAAATTCGAGTATGTCATACCTCAAGATGTTAGCTTCAACTTTCATGAAGACACCGAAGCCAAAATCACACTCCAAATACACATGCAAGCTCGAATAAGAAACTGTCTACCACAAACCGAACGGAAACAGCCACATAACATGAACACATTCAACCCTTACTTCGGTATTTCGTCCAAATCACCCCTAAAACCGAACATGCAACCATCAAAACAACATGCAAGAGAAGTTATGGACCCCCACTTGCCTCCAAAATGAACGAACAGCAAGCACAAGGCGGCGTAGGACGGTTGGACTAGGCGGACGTACGGCGGACGGGCGGCTCCCTCCTTCCTCTTCCTCTCGGCCTCTCTTCCGCTCAAGCTCTCTCTCGCACACTCTCTCGGCCAAATGAAGAAAAACGGCCATCTCTCTCTCTCCTCATCCCTCTTATACTCCCCTAAAGCTCATGATTACTTGCCTAATGCCTCACCAATGCATGCTCTTCCCTTGGCCACTTGTCATTTCTATTTTTGAAATTTGATTTGGGTTAATGGGCTTGGGCTTAGGCCCAACCGAACACTCCTTCTTGGACTGGTCGACAGCCACCTCTTGGGCCCAATGGGCCGACTAGCTTGGCCCACCAAGCTCTAAGCTAATGGGTCCAAGGCCCATTTCGAAAATAACCCTATTTTCTCTTTTTTTTTTGAATTCTTTTCTATAAATATTTCTAAATTCAAATTTCATCTTGGCCAAAGTCTTGGGATATTTTAATTATTGAAATTTAAATCATATGGCCAAGCATTAACTAATTAAATTTAAATTTCCACAATCACAAGCAAAAATTCATCAAATACAAGGGTAAATTGGCTAAAGCATAAGCCATAAAATTCTACCACCTAATTAAAGACATTTAACACACCTTAAGGCTCGGCTTTGAATTTCCAGGATGCCACACTATGTCATATATTATACAAGTTGGTCTAGGTATATAAAATCATATACACTACGACAGGTTCTCAAATAGGGAGCAGGGGTTTAACAACCACAACTATTCATCATCGCTAAATTCTTCCTGTTCCACCTCCTCGTCCTCATCAATCTCCCCTTATTCCTCGCTCCAATTGGCGGCCTCGACTAAGTACACCAGAGAGTCAGGATCGCTTTCGAGTTTGGGGTTCTTGGCATCCACTACTGATCCACCCTTAGGATCTACGGTGCCATTCCTAAGCGCAATCTCCAAAACATATCGAGATACATCAAATTCCAGCACAGGACCCTCCCTTCGCCCATCATAATAGTGGTGATACCATGACCGGTACCTATGAGGCACCTTTTAAGGTTCACCCATGTCAACCCAAACAGTGGATTTTATCATTACATACTCCAATCCTTCAGGGTGAGGGTGTATTGGAATATGATAACCC
Source organism: Eucalyptus camaldulensis (assembly GCA_019915185.1). Lineage (NCBI taxonomy): Eukaryota > Viridiplantae > Streptophyta > Magnoliopsida > Myrtales > Myrtaceae > Eucalyptus > Eucalyptus camaldulensis. The sequence goes on from JAHSVA010000006.1 coordinate 10,522,314, forward strand.
GCTTCTGTGACTTCCTCTGGTATACCAAAATGCACGGGAGGAAGGGGAGATGCTGCCATCTACGAACCCGAAATGTTGTCCCATAACGGAGTGAGACTACGTCTCAGTAAGTTCTACCTTCTAAGACCCGATTAGGAAGCCAATACGCCATAAAGGCTACCTAAGCCCAAACAGGCGTCAGAGAACTTACCTTGGTATCAGTTCTTTCCTGCAAGTCAGTTCTATTCATAAATGTTGACTGGTACATCATCCACTCAATTCAATCAGATCGACCCATCGATCAATCGACTCGGTCGATTATATGTCATCGAGACCATCACACGGTCACCTCGATTAATCATTCTCAACTCTTAGCCACAGCCTAACAAGCACAACCTATATTAAGTGGTAATCATGGCCCCACTAGCAACTTTTCTATATTTGGTGGTCATCACGGCCCCACTCGGCAATTTCTTAGATTTATACCTACATTATCTAATTTTTGGTATAAATCCTCATAATCTCAAATTTCGCTCAATTACCACAATCCAGTACTCAATTAAATAAATAGAGAGCACCACAACAATCAACACGAAATTCCGGTCACTGACCATCCTGGTTGAATTTCTAAAAAAAAAAATAATAATAATTACGGAAACTAATAAATAAATGCAATAAATCCAACTTAGGGTTGTTATAGCCTAATTGAAAGCCAAAATGGACCTGGAAAAATTTGAAGTTTTGTTCAATAATTAATAGCACGAGTCTACTTGCTAATGTCACTAACTAACCACCTAACATGTATCGGCAGATAATTAAATTAACTAATCTAATCTAATCTATCCACATAAATCATGCTTAATTAACCTAATCAATCCCTAATCGCAATTAACAGACTAAGTTGGAATTAGTGAGTTCAACTCACTTGTTTCGCGATCCGTCTAGTTCAAAATGTCGGGAATGCAACGGGGACCGATTATCTCTAAGGTGGGCCTAGCTTTTGAGGCCCGAAACCACCTCAAAACGGGCCTTGAAGTTGCTGAAATACCCACTTCATCAGCCTCTATTTGTTGCTGTAAACAAGGACAACAAAGGCTGAACAAGACAAGTAAGACTGGTGAAGGCAACGGCAAAGTTGAGTGACCAACAACACGGGCTCATGGTGGTCAGACAGGGCTCATGGCGGCCTGAGCTGATCATGATAGCTCTTGGGTCATGCGGACAGAGGCGGATGACGGGTTGGGATGTGCGGACATGCAGCACGGGCGAGCAGACGCGCGACGGTGAGCTGGCTGCTCTGGCAGGTGTGTGGTGGCACAGCTGCTTCTGGCGGCTTGCGGGGTCAACAACTGCTTCTCTCTTGTTGGTTGCTTGGTTTCGAACAAGGCAAGGAGGAAGAGGCAGTTGCATGGCAAGAGGGAAAGAGGAAGGAGAGAGATTGGAGGGGGCCACAAGTCTTGATCTTCCACCATATTGTTCCCTTGACTCAACCATAACCACTAGCACTTCCTTGGTTGCAATTCAGCTAACCATGTACATCCTTGGACACTTGAAATGGTCCAAAACCATAGGGAAATGGGGGAGCTACGAAATTGGCTAAGTTTCCTTCCAACTGGACACACGTTCTTGTTTAAATCAACACGATTCAACCTCAATAAATTCAATCGACACTCCTCCGATCATCTTGGCATTTTTTCTTATCAATACAACTCACTTGCTTCCCAAATTTGCGATAAAAAATGATCCCTGACTTTTTCTGAACAAAACAGCCCTACCTTGACTTTTTCCCAAAAAGTTTCGGGTTGGAGAAAAATCTTTTGAGATTGAGTCGATGCTCTTAGAATTTATTGTGACATGACAAAATCTTCAATTTCTGAAATTGAATTCAAATTTGCGGTCAATTTTTCTCAGGCGTGTTTTTAGCGTGACCTAAGCTATTGGGTATGTTTCAGAAACTTTTAGTGCAAATGACCAGTGGTCGATTTTCTTTGAGTCACAATGAACTCACTTGACACATTGGCGACTCTCGATTGTCATGAAAATCTCGAGGATTCAAATACGAACACAGGGTACCAAAACGAAAGAAAAAGCAATTTAGTGCCAGTCGACGAGAATTTTCCAATTTAGTGGTGTCACCCACGATTAGCCACACATCTTAGTCAAGTCGACCTATCTCTGATCTCAAATTGATTTTTAACTGTGCCATAATAGCCTCTAAAGATGAGCATGGTCGAGAAGTCGATTCCTGGTCGAATTCTCAGATCTATCGCATTAAAATTCCTTAATGGCTTCCTTGGATTGTCTAATTATCTCGAGAGTGATCAACTTTGAGAATAATCTTATAGGCGCATCGATGAAATACCCAATTTATTTAATAGAAAACAAGATTGAAAATTTGGGATGTCACAACTCTTCCCATTTTATAAAAATTTCATTCTCGAAATTTAAACCATTACAAAATTTCAGCAAATAGGTAGGGGTACAACTGTCTCATCGACTCTTCAGTCTCCCATGTCGCTCCTTCAGTATCGTGGTATTACCAGACCACTTTGACTGAGAACTTGTTCTTTCTGATTCGCTATGTAAACCGGGTTTTCAACGTATGACACACGGTCATCCATGTCTAATTCCTTGAAATTAAGCACTCGGGTCGAGTCATGCACATACTTCCTCAACATCGACATGTGAAAGATGTCGTCCACTTGTGTCTATCTCGGTGGCAATGCAAGACGATACGCTAAAGTCCTAATACTCTCAAGAATTTCAAATGAACCTACATACCTCGAACTCAGTTTTCCTTTCTTACGAAAGTGCGAAGTTCCCTTCATTGGTGACACGTTCAGAAAAATGTGATCACCAACTTGGAATTCTAAAAGCCTTTGACGCTTATGCGTAACTTTTCTGTATGCTCTGATCATTGCCACGGTTTCTACTGACTACTGGACCAACTTTGAACTTGTAATCTTTCTTTCTCCAATTTCATCCCAACGCATTGGTGTCCTGTACAATCTACCATACAACGCTTCGAATGGAGCCATCTGTATGCTTTGCTGATAACTGTTGTTGTAGGCAAATTCCACCAGGTGAAGTTGTTCCTCCCAACTTCCTTTGAAGTCTAGTACATAAGCTCTAAGCATGTCTTCGAGGGTCTGAATTGTCCTCTCAGATTGGCCATCCGTTTGAGGATGATATGCTGTACTATATTGCAGCTTAGTACCTAAGGCACTCTGCAAGCTCTTTTAAAAGGTGGCGGTAAACCTCAGGTCTCTATTTGAAGTTATCGTAACTGGCACTCGATGCAGGCGAACCACTTGACGCATGTACATATCTGCATGTCTATCTAAACTAAGGTCCTTTCGAACTGCAATGAAGTGAACCGACTTCGTCAGTCTATCGACTACTACCCAAATCGAATCATTTTCTCTTTGACTCCTCGGGAGTCCAGTCACGAAATCCATCGTGATATGCTCTCATTTTCACTCTGGGATCTTGAGAGGTCGTAGAAGTCTTCCCGACTTGCAATGCTGACCTTTGACTTGCTGACACGTCAAACACTTGGCGATATCCACTGTCATACCTGACCTTCAATAGCATTGACGTAAATTCTGATACATCTTGGTACTACTAGGATGGATGCCGTAACTACTACGATGTGCTTTTGATAAGATATCCTCTCTAAGCTCTACATCATTAGGTACAACCAAACTTCCCCGGAACCTCAGTATTCCTTCATCAGAAATCTAAAAGTCGGCCTTTTTTTTCTCAGTGTCCTCCTGAAGAATCTTTTGCACATCTAGGTCCATCGGTTAGAGTAGCTTAATTTTGATATGGACATCCGGTTCAATTTTGAGGGTGGCCATAAGACTTGAAAGGTGGCCTACCTTAAACTTGAATACTAAATCTCGAGCTTTCTTGATTAGATTTCACTCCTTCATCAATATAAGAGCAATGGAAGACTTCCGACTCAAAGCATCGGCGACCTTGTTCGCCTTTCCCGGGTGATATAAGATATCACAGTCATAGTTCTTTAGCAATTTCATCCATCGGCGCTGTCTCATGTTCAACTCCTTATGAGAGAATAGGTACTTGAGACTTTGATGGTTCATGAAGATTTGGAATTTTCTCCGTACAAATAGTGTCTCCAAATCTTCAGGGTAAAGATAATCACCGCGAACTCTAAGTCATGCGTTGGATAGTTCTGTTCATGATGTATCAACTGACAGGAGATGTATGTAACAACTAGACCATATTGCATCAGCATGCAACTCAATCCTTTAAATGACGCATCACTGTAGATCTTGAATCCTCCAAGACCAGATGGAATGGTGTGCGGTAGTTGGCTTTTCCTTCAGCTCTTGGAAACTACTTTCGCACTTGTCTGTCCATACAAATTTTTCTTCTTTCTTTAGGAGTCTTGTCAGTGGCAATGCTAATGATGAGAACCATTCAACAAACCATCTATAATAACTTGCTAAACCTAGAAAAATTTTGATCTCTGTCATTGTAGTCAGTCTTCACCAATTGATCACAGCTTCAATCTTGCTTGGGTCCATAGAGATTCCTTCACCTGAAATCACGTGACCTAAGAAAGCAACACGAGTTAACCAAAACTCGCACTTGCTAAACTTGGCGTATAGCTGATGAACTCTCAGCATCTGCAGCACTAGTCTCAGATGACTCTCATGCTCTTGATCACTTCTTGAATATACCAAAGTATCATTGATAAACACAATCACGATTTGATTTGGATATTCCTTGAATATACGATTCATCATATCCATGACGGCAGCAGGAGCATTCGTCAACCTGAATGGCATCACTGTGAACTCATAATGACCATACTGAGTACAAAATGCTGACTTAGGAACATCTTCCTTTCTAATTCTCAGCTGATGATATCCTGTCCTCAAGTCGATCTTTGAGAAAATTGACGCTCCTTACAACTGATCGAGCAAATCATCGATCCTCAGGAGTGGATACTTGTTCTTGATCGTTACTTGATTGAGTTGCCGATAGTCGATGCACAGGCGTAACAAACCATCTTTCTTCTTTACAAACAGAACCGGTGCTCCCCAAGGTGATGCACTGGGACGAATGAATCCTTTATCTAGTAGCTCTTGCATATGTACCTTCAGTTCCTTCAACTCTAATAACGCCATTCGATAAGGAGCTTTAGAGATTGGCTCTGTCCCATGTGCTAGCTCAATTACGAACTCAATTTCTCTCTCTAGTGGCAATCCTAGCAATTCCTTTGGAAAGACATATGGAAATTCTTGCACCACAGTAATGTCTTCTATCTTCAGCTCCTCGACTATCGTATCCGCGATAGTTGCCAAGTAACCTTGACAACCCTCGTCTAACAGTCGAGTTGCCTCTAGCGACGAGATCAAGCTAATTGAGGGTCCTCCTCGCTTTTCGACAAACTTGAAGCTCTTACCCTCTAACAGGTCAAACTAAATCGCTTTGCGATAACAGTCCATTATAGCTCATTACTTAGTGAACTAGTCCATACCAATAATTAAATCAAAGTCATACATGGCTAGGACTAACAAGTCTATTTTCCTCTCTCGCTCACCAATCACTAACTTGCAACCAGAATAACCCAAAGCAGCAATAACTTTATCCTTCAATGGTGTAGATATGAAAACCGCGGACTCCAACAATATAGAACTTAATCCTAACAACTTAACATATTGCTTGGCAATTAAGGAATGAGTTGCTCTTGAGTCGAATAAAGCATAAGCAGGATGATCGTTCAGTGAAACCATACATGTAATCACGTTAGGCATAGCCTCTACCTGACTTTGTGTGATGGTATACACTGTGCCTTGAATTGGAGGTCTAAGCTGTCCTCCTTGCGGCGCATTCTAAGGTGCATACCCTCTGATTTGTCCCAACGGTGGCGGCGACGGCAATTGTGGTTGTCCTCTTATCCTTCTCGGACAATTCCTGGCTATGTGACTCAGCTGGCCACACTCAAAACAAGTACCTAGCCTAGATTGGCATGGGGTAGATCTATGTCGCATTCCATAAAAGCGACATACGCCATTCTGGTTAGACCCAGACTTACCAACTCCACCTTTCCTATTGGGCATGATTTGGAATCTACCTCCTATCACAGACTTCTTTCTCTGATGGATTCCTTCTCTGTAAGAGCTAAACCTCGATCCAGATGAGACAACTTGTTCGTTCAAACCTCTCTCTATCGTCTGAGCTCAACGATAGACTTCTCAATAATTTGTCAAATCTAACGGTAGCAGAGGTTGTTTCAATTCTAAACAAAGACCACTTCTAAATTTTCGGGCTTTCTCTTTAGGGTATTCTACCAACCTCAGAGCATACTATGAGAATTTTGCAAATGTGACTCCATATTGGTCAACTATCATGCTCCCCTGGCGGAGACGTTGGAACTCCTCTTTCTTTTGTTTCCGGGCAATACCCGAGAAGTACTGATCATTAAAAGCTCTGAGGAAGGTGTCCCACACCTAGACCATACCTTTCGAGAATACGATATCCTTAGCAGTTCTCCACCAAATATTCGCATTGCTTTGAAGTGGGTACACAACCAGTACCACCTTCTCCTATTCATTGCACATCAGCAGTGCAAACGCTTTCTTAAGATCCTAAATCCATAGTGAAGCAGCCTCGGGGTCTCCAGCACCCAAAAATCTTGGCGGGCTCAACTTCAGAAATTGCTTGACAAGCTTATGCATTGGCCTATCTCTGTGCACCACGACATTCTCAGGTTAAATTATGGCGAGTACAGCAACAGGTGTGGCGACAGGTGTGGCCTCTGCGGCGGTGACAATGGCAGCAGTAGTAACAGCTTGAGCAACGGCTTCAACAGCAATAGCTTGATTTTGAGCCTGCTGATCCATCCAATTCCCCATGACCTCTAGCACTCACATGATCCTTTTGATCCTAGGATCACCAGGGGCTACTACCCCAGCACCAACAGGAGGTGGTGCTACTTCACTAGCACTAGCCCGTGCCGGTGCGCTAGCTTTGCCTCCTCAAGTACCGACCCTTGTCGGCGTTCTAACCTGAACTGTAGGCCTAATAGTTCACTTACTCAAAGTTCTCTGCTCCGGCTCGCTCATGGTTTAGTCTTTTCTACTGAAACTTGTCTTCCAAATCCATACTAGATTAGAAGAGGAGCGATCCACACACAACAAGCGATTTTACCAAACAACTACCACTGACATGCATCGATCACGAATTTAAAGCCCTCTCCTACTTATTATCTCATATTCATCGCACCTTATTACTCCAATCTTTAACCATTGCTTTGATACCACTTAAACCGGGATGTCACACCCCGATCCTCTAAGCATGTGCCCATTCCACATCTTGGTCGATTAAATAGCGACGTCCCAAGACATATTGATTCTTTTTAATATGCATGCGGAAGCATATAAATAATAATCCTCAAACAATAAAATAATGTAATAAGAAAGCAGGGCCATAAAATTTCAAACCACACAACCACGCTTATATACATACGTACATAGTAGACTATGTCATATATTATATAAGTTAGTCTAGGTATATAAAAACATATACACTACGACGGGTTCTCAAACAAGGGGCAGGGGTTTAACAACCACAACTATTCATCATCGCTAAATTCTTCCTGTTCCACCTCCTCGTCCTCATTAATCTCCACTTCTTTCTCACTCCAGTTGGCTGCCTCGAGTGAGTATATAAGAGAGTCCAGATTACTTTCGAGTTTGGGATCCTTGGCATCCACTACTGATCCACCTTTAGGATTTCATGTGCCCTTCCCAAGCGCAACCTCCAAAACATACCGAGGTACATCAGATTCCGGCATAAGACCCTCCCTTCCCTCGTCATGATAGTGACGATACCATGACTGGTACCTATGAGGCACCTTTTTGGGTTCACCCATGTTGACCCAGACAGTGGATTTTATCATTACATACTCCAATCCTTCAGGGTGAGAGTGTATCAAAATATGATAATCTACTTCTGTGACTTCCTCCGGTATACCAAAATGCACGGGAGGAGGGGGAGGTGCTACCATCTAGGGACCCGAAATATTGTCCCACAACGGGGTGAGACTACGTCTCAGCAAGTTCTACCCCCTAAAACCCGAATAGGAAGCCAATACACCCTAAATGCTACCTAAGCACAAACAGGAGTCAGAGAACTTACCTTGGCCTCAGTTCCTTCCTGCAAGTCAATTCAATTCATAAATGTTGATTAGTACATCATTCACTCAATTCAATCAGATTGACTCATCAATCAATCAACTCGGTCGATTACATGTCATCGAGACCATCACACAGTCACCTTGATTAATCATTCTCAACCCTTAGCCACAGCCTAATAGGCACAACCTAGATTAAGTGGTAATCACGGCCCCACTAGCAACTTTTCTATATTTGGTGGTCATCAAGGCCCCACCAGGCAATTTTCTAGGTTTAGTGGCATCACGGCCCCACTCGGAATTTCTTAGATTTATACCCACATGATCTAATTTTTGGTATAAATCCTCATAATCTCAAATTTCACTCAGTTGTTACAATTCAGTACTCAATTAAATAAATAGAGAGCACCACAATAATCAACATGAAATTCCGATCACCGGTCAATGCTTTTCATGGTCCTACCCAAAGTCACTTTGATTCCTCAAGTCATATATCTGATTATACAACTTTTTCAAGTTTTTCATTTTCGATTTTATGTGAGGATTACCCTTGATGCCAGAACAAGGGAACTTTTCTTCAAACCACTTCTCTAACATAATCATGTAACCACTCTTGAAGCCGTTATCGGCTTTCATTCCTCACGTAACAACTTCTTCAAGACCATCTAGAAATGCATTTTCTTCATCTATTGTCCATACATGTCGATCCTTCTTTGTTCCCCTTCCTTGAGTTTGACTAAAATCGCTACCTTCCATTTCTAAAGGAAATCCTATCCAACCTTATCCTACCCCCCCTCAAATTTTTTTATCTGGTTTATATCCTTTATATATTTGACTTTATCCTATCCTAGATAGCTACCAAACATGGGATAGGATAAAACATATCCTATCCTGGTTTTTATTCGGTCAACCAAATGCAGCTTAAGAAATGAGGAAATTAATAGGATTTTTCGTTCGGGAGGTTATAGGCGATCTTCGTGCATATTGAAAAAGGAGATAAAATATTCCGCGAAGATTACATGCGTGGACTATAAAAGGAGCCGTGTATGGAGAGAGATGAAGGGCTTTTCTTGGTTTCTTTTGGGGTCTTTCGTTTCCTTTGTTCTTAAAAGAAAAGAGCAACAAAAAGAAAAGAAAAGCTTTCTTTTGGGGGTTCTTTTTGGGGAAAAGGGGAAAAGCCAGCAGAAGGGCAGAAGGCGATAGAGAGAAAGTGACGTGAGATAGAGATGTGTGAGAGCAGGAAAAAAAGAAAAAAAGAGAAAAAAGCAAAAAGATGAACAACTATTTATCTTCTTCGTCAGTTCTTGTCCGGTGTCTTTGCTGCCCGCCTCTTCCGCGCTGCCATTGCCGCCATGCTGTTGCCTCACTGCAGCCACACCACCGCACTTCCAAAGGCCACCACCATCATTGGTTGCAACGCCGTGTCCGCTCGTCATCGCCGTTCCCCCCTGTTGCTAAGTCAAGTTTCTTTGCTCGAGCGTCAACGCCAGCAACTTGAGATCTCGTGATCCACCTGCTGCTTCATCTCTATTCTTGCTCTGCTTCGCTCGCGGTGACCCAACGCCTCTGCCTGAATGCTTATCCCCCGCGTCCACCATCGCTCTTGTAGCCGGACTCGACGCCTGTAGCGCCTTCGAGCCGTGACGCTAGAATCGGACGCTGAGCCACCACACGACCCAACGCCAATGCCCGCTGCTGTTGCCTCCACCCCCAACCGCAAAGTAGCAGCTGCTGTCCCTCTACTCGACGCTAGTAGGTCTTGAACTGAATGCCGGCCCCCTTGCATGCCACTCCCAGCCCTCTCCGGGCGATGCCGCTGCAATATCCGTGACTTCGGTCACCCTTGCTGCCATGTCCGATGACCACGCTTGTAGCACCTCAAAGTGACGTCTATAGTAACTCGCCGCCGGTCCTCACTAGAGCTCTAGCAACCCACCATCACGGCGACCCATCCTTAAGCCATATTGAGCCTTGTTGCGATCCACGAGCCACCGGTTGTTAAATCTCGTTTGGAAGAAAATTCAAATTAGGTAGTTTTTTATTTTATGTAATTTGTTTATTTTAATATTTTGTTTCTTTATCCGAAGTATTCCTTAATGTATCCAATTGAAATCCCCAATTGATATTCACAATTCGAGCAACCTTTTAAATTAGGGATTGATAGTCCCATTTTCGGGCCTCAAATCCGACTCGCAATCACATGAAAAATCGCCAATCCAATCTCATGCTCGAGATTCGATTTGCGGTTTTATTTAAAATTGACCAATCCGATCCCATGCAAGGGATATGATTTGTCAATCTATGGATACAATCTTATCTTGCCTCATTGATGTCATGTCATTTGATCGATTTTGTTTTCGAAAAAGAAAATCCAAAAACTTTGAGTTAGATTAGGTTTATCGTTTTAGGGTTATTTTGCATAGGGAATTTTTTTTCGATTTTTTGAAAAAATAAAAATCCAAAAAAAGTGCATTCACTTAGGATGTTAGTTTTTTTTTTTAAATTGCACGTTTAATTATGTGTCAATTTTAATTTCGAATTTCATAGAAAAAAAAAAAGAAAAAAAATTAGAATTAGGGCATTCTTTGCACGTCATTGCATATTAGGATAAGATTGCATGTTTAATTTTAAGTTTAGATATTTTTTCCTAGATAGATTGCATTTTAGGTTAGAGATAACATCCTAGTTTAAATTAAGATTTGACCTAATCTAAATATTAAAATAAGTTGGATGATATCTTAATTTGGATAGATAATTTTTTTTCAATTTTCTAATTTTGAATTTCGTGGAAAATACCAAAAAAATTGTCTTTGAATAAATTAATTTCATTCTCTAGAATAGGTCACATGCTCATTAAGAAAACACAAAATATTTCACTTACGTCATATATTTTAGGTCATATTGCCATGTCATATCATTTCATGTTAGATTAGTAACATTACATTGCATAATACATGATTCTCATTAAATAAGTGATTGCGTGTTAATTAGAAATCATATCTAGGACTGTTGATGTGAATTCTGATTTAACATCGCAGATGCTTTCAATACCATGAGGTAAATCCTACAATTTATTCACCGTGCTATTTGGGTGTTAAATTGGTGGTTTGCGCACCCGTGTGATAACCTCACATATTAGGGAAGTAAATTAAAATCAATTCAAGTTGCTTGCCAAACATTTTTTTTTTCAAAATAAAAGAGAAAAGTACCGAAAGGGCATTAAAAAAATCTAGCGTAATTAAGTCCCCGAACTCATAAATCTCTGGTTCGTAAGAGTAAAGTAAATCTCTTGTTACTTTACTTAGGTTTCTAACCGACCCACCAAAAATAGATTAATAGCGACTTCTAATTGAATAATCATTTGCATGTTAAGAATTCAAACATAAGTCGTGAATTGGTATGGGCTTGGGAAAACCTGAGCTAAGTTTAAGCTTAGTATTCCATTAGCCAAACTCTAAGTGGTTCACCCCGAGGTCAGGTCATGACAGTTCCTCGAGGGGAAGGGGGGACATTTTCCACTGCTCTCTTCCATAAACGAAGCTCCAAAGTGTGAATCCAACAACAAAGCCATATGGTAACTGTAGATATATCTAATATGCACATTTGAGTAATAGGTAATATTCATTAGGATTTGTTTCCTCATCCACAACCACACATTGATTTTTTTGTTGCTTTTGACGGAATAATTCATCGCACAGGAGTCTTAAAAATTGATGTTTTGATCTTTAAGGATTGAGATCAACTTATCGATTTTATCTGTGAAATAATCAAGTTAATTAAATATTCTCCTAATTTGAATTGTGGATGATATCTTTAGCGATTTGATGATATTTTGTGATTTAGGTGATTATATTACTTTATCTACTTTCCTTACCCTAATAAATACAAAAGGATTGCTTTGCATAACATCCTCAACTTCGAGCCTTTTACATGGTAAAAGAAAAGTTCGAACTTGGTTCCACTAGTTAAGCTTGGTTGTGTCTGCTTCCTCTTATCATGTCTTAGGCACGAGTTTCGGGCCAAATGAGATAGTCAATTGTGGTCAAACTTGATTAGTCCCCGCCTAATGATAAAGCCTTCAAAACTGAGATATTCCAAGTTGTATTTAATGCCCTCGTCTTGTAGTTAATTAAGGAGCAAGATGGACACGTGGCACATCAAGCCTTAGCCTTATAAGACAAGTATGAAGCTTGGACCAGTCAAACTTTCTTAGAAAAACAAGTGTAACAAATGTGAATTCATGTGAACGTATTAAATGATGGGGTGCAAAGGATGTCCCTATAGCCTAGGCCTAATCATACCCTAAATACCTAAGTGTGAATTGTGGACTTTGGAGCCCATGAGGAAATGGTCACGCATCCAAGAGAAAAGAGAGAGAAGGCGAGTCAAGTTCAAACTTGAAACTCAAGATAAGTTCACATTAATATCTCTTGGAATTTAGCCATTCAATGAGCAAGATGAAGTGCCCAAGCTATCCTAGGACCTAGTAGGAAACTTGGAGGATAAGGATGTCCAACAATTAATGCTTCTTGACCAAGTAGGGCGCCCCATCTCTCCAATTAGATATACAACCCCAAACAAAAAAAAATTGTATGTAATTGTGTTAATTAGAAACATATATCTAGATTGAATTTGTGATTATTCTAATTAACATTACAGATGCTCGCATTGCTTTAAAGTAAGTACTTCTTTTATATCTTTGCAATTTGTTTGTTGTTTTGATTGTCGAGTGTTTCATTAAGGGTTGTGCACCCGTATAATCACTTCACATGTCTTCAATCTGCCTATCAAACTTTTTTGAATGAAAGAGAAAGGTATTGAAAGAGTGTTAGAGTAACCTAGCCCAAGTCATCAAATTTGTAATCTCTGGTTTGTAGAAGTAAATCAATTCTCTCATACTTGGGTATCTAATTGACACACAAAAAACCGACTCGTGGTGATTCCTTGACAAAAATCATTTGCATGTTAAATCACTTGAACTTGAGTTGCAAATTGATATAGGGCTGGGAGAGCTCGAGTTAAGTATAGGCTTAATAATCCATTAGTTAAACCTCTAATTGAAGCACTTGAGGTAAGGTCATGACAAATGGTCGTAATTAAGTTCTAACACTAAAATCTCCAATATTCAATTAGATTAGGCAGGTTTGATAGGACTGATCATTTAGACTTAAAAAGATTTTACTTAATTTAAAACTCAATTTGAATATTCAGTAAAGAAGGGATCACCTAATTGGTTCAATGTAAAAAAATAAAGAGAGAAATTAAAAATCTTCCCATTTATGTGACTAAAATATTTTATTACTTTAATAGTGCTCAGTTGTCTATCTTCAACAAGAAACTAATGACTGCTAAGGTTCTTCAATTTTTAGATGTTACCACACAGAATTTTCATTTCATTTTCAGCCTTAAAGAATCATGTGCCAAGTGACATGGGAGTAATGTGATATGATAATTTCGTTGAAAATTTCGTTGAAAATAAAAACCGAGTAAAGGTCAATAAAAATCTGAGAAAATTGTTTCAAACCCTCTTTAGTTTTTTAAATATATTTTGAACGTACGAAGTCCAAAAAATCCGAAATTAAAGTATGTTATAGAACAAAGTATAATGAGAAACTATTTTTTTGAAGAATCCCTCACAAAACTCATACCACAAAAAATGAGTATAAAATTGGAAAAAGTACAGTCTACAGTAAATTGAAACAAAAATAGTAGTATCCTCGGATTTGTCCTTGACTTGTGCCATTTAAGCTCAAAGCAACATAAATCTCAACATTTAGTACCTCAGCAACTTAGTGAACTCAATAAACCATCATTTCAACAATGCTCACGATGTACGTTTGTTGAAATTGCCAACTAACATGACTATGTACGAAATCAACCAACACGACTAAAATCTGAGGAATCAACTTCCACGCATGGCAATCAACCTACATAACATAAAAAGTAAGGCAATTTACTTGCCTAAGTCCTAGGTGAGTGTCGTCGCGGTTTGGTGAGGTCTCGAAAGTCTGAGGCTGCAGCTGGCATTGTGTGTATTTGACATTGAACAAGTGAAAGAAAGAACGACAATTCATGGTTGAATCAGCATACAAAACCACATCAAAATCAAATGGTTATGACGACAAAGAAAGAGTTGAAGCTCTAATTTCACTTCTGGGTGAAAAAACTAGAGATACTTGCCCTTCTTTGTCATGAGTCTATTAAGTTTACATCAAATGTCGAATCTACACAAGATGCAATTGCGGAAAATCTCCTCTCTAGTCTTCTTACGAATCTGACCTTTGTTTAAAAACTCGAGGTTGGAAGATCATTATAATGGTAAAGGTTTTGATGAATTCATCCGCGAAGTGCATTTGATCGTTACTATATCCATCAGACGATTTCTTTTGGGGATCATGTTATTCAGGTGATTAACCAAACAAGAAAGAGATCCTAGAATAGTAAGGTTTCATATTTCACTACTTTGATAAGTCACCAATCTACTAACTATCCCATCAAATAAGTCGAAGATTTGTTAAACTACGAAACCTCATTTTGTCGTGATGTGATATATTTCCGATGTGAATAAAAAAGTACCAAATGAATGATTGAGTATTCCTTCAGCTGTTGAGATATATCATTATGTATGAAAGATGGCCAATGGGTTCAAGGCATAACATTGGTAATGCTATGTAAGCTTTTGTTTACCAAGGGTTTGAATCCCTCTATTTACGCACCTTGAAGCAATTTACCATTGATACTAATCACAATGTATCAAAGAAAAGCACATACGCTAATTTCAAAGGTTAAAACTTTCTTTGATATGTATCCCCTATTTCCAACTCCCCACTCGAAAATTCTAGCTTGAAGAAATAAAATAACCCAGTGCAATTTAATTTTCCTTAAATCGACCTCTTATGGGTTAGTGGCAACTTATGAATAAAATCTTATATTCATGATTGGCTGGGGAAATGATTTGCGATTGGTAGGGCTCGGGTGAATTGTAGCCAAGCATAAGCATCATCTTGCAAGAGAAATCGTTTGTGTTCCCATGGCCATATGTTAACTCATATCATGAGAACATTTGGCATTTTGCCCATGGCAAGGGTCGTGATAATTGTACTTCCCTATAATAGATGCAAATCAAGCAATCATGAGATAATTAGTTTTTTTTTTTTTATGCATCTCGAGTAATTTTTCATATAGAAAAAACAAAGAAGTAATTTAAATGCAATTTCGTCGTTTCAAGGATTAGTAATTCTGGTCAATGATTTGGGAACACCATATGGTTTTTTTATGGAATCAATTTTCGGAAATTTTGAATGCAAATAAAATTTCTCTGTTTTTTTTTTTTGTGTGTTTGGTGCTCTTTTTTTATTTTTTTTGTGGGGGTGGGGGTGGGGGGGGGGTGATTTACATAATCCAACGATGGTCTATGCTCGTTTGAAAACGAACGGTGCAGATGTGCCGAGCACGACAATCGAGGGGCACTATCAATTTCTAGGGTTTTTTTAATACCTATTATAAATTCGAACTACCAAACGTAGCTTGTAAGCTATCGTGATTTCTTCCTCCTCTCATCTTGTCTCTTCCTTATTTCCTCTCGCCGTATCCCACCTCTCCAAATTTCCATGCGAACGAGATCGAGATCGAGGGAGAAGAACTCGAGCAGGCAATTGAAGCCAGGCCATGGAAATTTTTCTGTAACCGGAGTCGAGGGCGTGTGATCAGGGGCTGAAGGAACATATCAACGCCAGAGATTAGCAACTGGACCGGAACTTCAGTCCTCCTCATTGTACGTTGTCTTTCGGCCTCGTTATGCAATTGCATGCCTGTCTGAATTTTCTGTCGCAACTCGTGACGCTCTATTATAGGATTTTTCTACTTAAATTTCCAGATCTTCTATATCTGTAAGAAACATAAGACACTTAAATCGTTTAATCGGCCAAATATGGAACAGAAAATAAGCAATAATCATCTCTGGTCTTGTGTCTGGAGCTTTTTCCCGGAAGGCGTTCTCCATCAAATAAGATAATTAATGTTCCCGTTGAGCAAAGAGCGAAGATTTTTATTGGTTTATCAACGCCAAGTTACATAATTGGCTTGACTGATGGCTTCCACTTCAATCGTTCTCAACTCCAACTGGGGTGGAAAGCCTTTGGTCAAGCCAAGCCATATGAGATGCGGGCAAACTGGATAGTTTACCGTCCATCGTTACAATTGATTGGCATTAATAGAAATCAAGCAAATTGAAGAACTTGAGGGTGCAGCTGAGCCGGCGCCACGAAAAAATGTTGAGAGAGAATCTTAGATGTAGCCGCAAATTATGTGATGTTAGGAGTTTGGAAACTTCCAAATAATCAAATTGGACAATTACGTTGGGTTTTGGTGAGCTTGACTCAAAATTTCACTCTTCATGCTCACTTCACCAAATCTTTTTTCCTTACAAATCCCCAATTCCGTGTCCCATTTTTTCATTATGAATCTATGATTTCACATATAGGTTCATATAGGATGAAATTTTGAGTTGGTAGAACAATTTGCTGCATCCGAGTCATTCACAGAAAAACTAAGCCGGGCTTGTGTATAAGAAGCAAACGACAGAACAATAGCTTTTAATCTGAAGAGCAAAATTTGAGGATTGTTTCCTGTCTTTTCAAAAGAAGTTCCCAGGGTCTTGCTTGTTGGTACCCAGTCACTTGAAACATATCTGTTCACTCTTCTGTGGGTTACAGGCGAAATGCCGAGTGCGACATTTAAATTATGGGAGCTTGTTGAGTTTCTGCCTAATAAATTGTTGTTGATTTGTCTGACATGCCATGCCCACTGAATAACCCAATGCAGAGGATTTGTCTAACATGCCACGCCCACTGAATGCAGAAGAGGAAGAACCCAATACAGAGGTTCCCCAAGGTATGTGCATCTCCCAATTCCGCTTTTGTAAAAGCTCGTGCAGGATGCTTAATTTGTCTTCTAATCTTCACCTAATAATAGGGGTATAGGCAGGACCTCAGATTTCTGATAGTTATAGAAAAATACAAAATAAACATGAACTAATAGGAAGAGAGGAGCTTAAGAGTTGGTCATTGACGATTAATAGATCTTTGAAAATGGTCAGAACAATACTCCTTAAGTATGAAATTTAAATTTTGAAAAGCAATGGCTCTCTATCCCCTCAGATCACCTACATAAAGAGCAGTTGCTTTTTTAAGACAGAAGCAAATTATGGTTTTCAATCTGAAGAGCACAGTTTGAAATCTGTCTCCCGTGTACTTTATATAAGAAAGCCTCCATCCGTTTACCCTTTCGTGGGATGCAGGGGAAATGCCGAGAGCATTGGATCCACTTTCAGTTTTTGATGTTCTGCCTAATAACAAGCGGAAGTGTAACTTCTGCGGGAATGAGTACGTTGGAGACATGAAGAGGATCAAGGCGCAGTTTGCTGGGGTAGGAGGATGTGGAATTCTTGGCTGTAAGGTCTTGAATGACCGAGTGAGACCAGAAGCACCAGAGGTGCGGCAGGATGAAAGAGCAGTGGAATCGAGCAAGAGACAAGGCAATGATGAAGGTTCATCCAACCTTACACAGAGTTCGCATCAGCCCTTGACTGCGGGCAGTGAAGTTGCTCGGTGTAAGACTTCATTTGTTGCCATGCCGTACCTGAGCTATGGTGCAGGTTCGTCAACCTTTCTTCCATCGGCTGAGACGAATTTTCCCAATCAGTCTGTTGCTGCTTTAACCAACATACCACGCCTGCGGAATGCCAAAGAGGGAGAACTCAATACAGAGGTTCCACATGGTATATGTGCATCTCTAAATTTCATCTCTAAATTTGGCATACGTTGAAGCTTGTGCAGGCCGCCTTATTTGTCTTCTAATCTTCACCTAAGAAAAGTGATACAGGTATAGAGAAACTGAAAATGGTCAGGAATTAATAGGACAAGAGGAGTTTTAGAGTCGGCCATTGATAATTACTAGATCTTTGAAAACGAAAAGACAAATGTTTTGAAGTGTGGCATTCAAATCTTGAAAAGCCATGGCTCTCCCTGTCCCCTCCGATCTTCTACATGAGCATTGGCTTATATGGTTAAATTATTTATCAAAGATAATTCCCACGACTTTTAATTTTAAATCAATTCTTTTCTAATGAAGAGCTCATGATATGGAGTCGCCAGTATTTCACTATCGTGACATCAATAGCTACAATACATATTAATTATTGTATCGAATGTTGCATGTAATATTTTTGTTCGAAAAAGTGAATACAAAGTTACACTTTTTTTTTATTTCCATGAGTGTAACATACCTATAAAATATATCTAAGGAGTACCCAATACTGAATTTTCACTTATAATTGTGTTTAGGTGCGAGACCGCATCTTGGACTGGCTAAGAGTCAACGAGGTACCCGTGGGCTTGATGACGCGAATATGATGTCTCTCAAAAGAAAGCTGGAAGAACTCATCAGTAGTCGCCAAGCAGACATGAACAAGCTAAAGTCGAAGTGGATGAGGATAGAAGAGCAATATGGGAGTGTAGTGCGGGCAATTAGAGAAGGAATATCTTTTCCACCGGAGAAAGTAGCAGAGGTGGAAGGGTTGAGAAAAGAATTTGAACAGATTCTTCTGGTTCGAGGAAGATTTCGGCAAGAGGCGATGGCACTTAGATTTAGGAAAACATCTCCCTTGTTGACAATAGAAAAATTATTAGGCAAAGAAACTCAACGGAAGGCGAATGAGATGTTTTTCACTATATTGCGGAATGAGTCTTTCATGCTCGGTGTTTATGGTATGGGTGGAGTGGGCAAGACGGCCATTTTGAGGCATGTCTATATTAGCCTACTTGCTTATCTTCCGTCATATGTATTCTGGATTGCTGTACCTCAGGATTTTAGTGTTTATGCGCTACAAGAAGAGATTGCCAATGCGGTTGGACTAGACAATCTTTCAAATGAGAAGGATGTGAAGAGAAGGGCGGGCCTATTGTATGGACATCTGAATTCAAAGAAGGGATGCATCCTAATTTTAGATGGCCTTTGGAAGCCCTTTGAAGTTAAGGATGTGGGTATTCCAGTTGAAACGGGCAAACTAAAGTTGATAGTGACAACTCGATCACCAGATGTGTGTCGTATGATGCTCTGTCAAAAGCAAATTAAGATAGAGCTTCTCGATATGGAAGATTCTTGGGGGTTATTTTTAAAGACGCTTTGCTTTGCAGGAGAACTCCCTTGGGAAGTTGAACAAATTGCAAGGTCTCTTCTTGATAGGTGTTGTGGTCTACCACTTGGGATCATTGAGATTGCAACTCGCATGAGAGGGGTAGAGAAAGAGCGTGACTGGAGAGACATGTTTGGAAATTTAGAAGAGTCCAGAATGGAGCTTGACGTGTTCAAGAGTCTGCAGCTCAGTTACTCGAATTTGGGTAATGAACAAGTGCAACAGTGTTTCCTGCATTCAATGCTTTGTTCTGGAAATCTCCTTTCAGAAGCTGACAGAGAATATTTGATAGAGTCTTTTATAGAAGAAGGTTTGTTAGGTGGAATTGCCACCAGGCAAGGACTGTACGATCAGGGTAACGATATATTGGATAAATTAGAAGGGGCCGGGCTGTTGGATCCTGAAAAAGGGCATCGGTATCTACACCCGTTGACAAGGGACATGGCATTGCATGTAGTGCGGAGCACAACTCACATGGTTAAGGCCTATATGGGGTTGAAAGAAATACCGGAGGAAGTATTCTGGACTGATCGTCTAGAGAAAGTCTTTTTACAAGGCAATAAAATATAAGAAATGCCATACAACCTATCACCAAATTGCCCTAAACTGACGCGGCTGTCTTTGTATAACAATTCAACCTTGGGAGACATCCATGAATCTTTCTTCAGACATCTAAAGGGGCTGACGGTTCTAGATCTGGGCCGCACTAGAATCAGAAAATTACCGGACTCCATCTCCCAGTTGGAGAGCTTGGAAGCACTGTTACTGCAAAGTTGTTTCGCATTATGCTTTATTCCTTATGTTGGAAAGTTGGGATCCCTAAGAAAGTTGGACCTCAAAGGGTGCAAAAGTCTTGAAGAAGTGCCAGAGGGTATGGAGATGTTGGCAAACCTGAGGTACCTCGCCCTAGATGGCACAGAGATAGAGACATTACCGGAGGGAGTGTTGGGGAAGCTGGTGAACTTGCAATATCTCACGATTAAAAAGCTAAGGGCAGGAGAAGAGGTAAAATTACCGAAGGTGGAGGAACTTCATTGTTCTGTTTCCAATGTGGAAACGTTCAATGCATGTGTGGGGTCTCTCGAGCGAAATAGTTGCCAACAGTACAGGCTCGTGATGGGTGCACCAGAAAATTTCAGCCTTTGGTGTGGGAGGAAGAGTGAGAGGTCTTTACTCATTGATAGTTGCAACCATATTGCTGCGAGTATAGATGGAACAAGTGGTGATGGCTACGCTCTGCTTCCAGAAAGTGTGCAATCATTGGAATTGTCCGGGTGTCATGAAATGAAGAGAGTGATGGAATGGGAGTGGCTGACCACTCTCCTTCCAAATCTAAAGGAGATTATAACGAAGAGTTGTGAGAACTTAGAGGAGATAATACGTGGCCCATTGCCGAGCGGAGCCACTTGTTGCCTTACATATCTTGAAGTAAATTGTTGCAACAACATGAAGAGGGTGCTGCTGACGCAAGACATGGTGCTCCACCTCCCTTTCCTCCAAGAGATATTAGTCAAAGACTGCAAGGGCATAGAGGTGATAATGGGCACTGTTGCCAAAATGACGCACTTTTCCTTCCCGAAGTTAATGAACCTTGGTCTATGTAATCTTCCGAAGCTGAAGAGCATATGCGATGGGACCACGAGATGCAATTCCCTCCAGTTGATATCTATTGACAATTGTCCAAAACTGAAGGTGATTCCTCTGCAGCTACCTGTGCTTGACAATGGGCTCCCTTCTCCTCCCCCTTCTCTTCAAGAGATTTGGATAAATCGGCAGACGTGGGAGTCGCTGGAGTGGGATCATCCCCTTGCCCGTTCTACACTTGAACACTTCATCGAGTTTCTTGGTAAGTCGCGCACAAATTTTACTTCTTTTATCCTTTCCATCTCCCTTGGTCCCTTCTAAGGATTGGTTCTCCCGCAGTATGGGTTGCTTATTTTATTCCTAACTTTTATAGTGAGTGTTATACCTCATAACTGTCAGAAACTAGCAATTAGGCCTGTGCTACACACTGATAAGTGAATTCCACTACAGCTTGGAAGTGCAGCATAGTAGTCATGTTATTATTAAACCTTAGTTGTTTCAAAAACTTTGAATAAATAACAATGCTTCTAGTCCTCGCTCTCTCTCTCTTTATTTATTTATTTATTTGGGGGGAGGGGGATTTAAAAGATTTTCTCACACCGGTTTTCTAAAAACAGGCCATTCTGAGTATACAAAATTTTGCATATGAGCATATGCAAATCCCTCTGTTATAAGTGAGCAGTTTTTGTGGTCACAAAATGATCACGACATAGAGATAAGAAATGATTAGTGGCTGCGGAATTCTCGTACAATAAAATTGAAATTCATCATGACATCCTTGTCGGAAGGATGCTAAAGCCTAGTAAAAGTAGAATTTGATTGGGAATTTTCTACTTTATTGGTTGGGATAGTTTCAGAGAGCATGTTAAATGCCTTTTACGTTTCCTTTTTGTTGTCTTTTCTATTTTACCTCATTCGGTACTTCTATTTGCACTTTCAAGTCCCTTTTTACTTTTTAAATTGATCACTATTCTTCGGGAATACTTTTCATGGACTTTGTATTTCCGATTGCATGTTTGAACTTATTGAATTTCTGTGTGTTTAATTTGATTGGGTTAGGTTGGCCGGAGGAGTCTCTTATTTCTTTAGATTGTTTACATTCTCTTTAATTTGATCAAAGAAGTCTCTAATCCCTTCAAATTATTCTTGGAGGAGAGAAATAAATGAGGGGCTAGCTATATCTAGAACCTTGTGAAATCTATGAGGGCTGGTCTTTCGGAAGCACAAATATTGGACAGAAATAAGATGGGCGTAGGTGTCAACAAGCGAATTGGCCAGAGTTCAAGTTTTTCTAAGCTCTCTCAAAATTCACCGCAATCTGTATATAGATTTCTCGTGAATAGTCATGCGGTACACTATGATATTGGGTATGAGTACGAGAAAGGTCCTTGGGCATCGGTTGCTCGCCAACTACAGAAAAACGCCTCCCCCACTCCCTTTCTCAACTGATTTTGGGTTCTTCGGACCCACTTTGCGAGCGACTAACAAAAGAATATTTCTGCCCCCAGACTGATGAAGCCGTGGAGGATCCCATTGAGTATGAATCGTCTTATGATGGCAGTGGACATCAACCTCAAAGCCATTGCTACATCATCCTGCTCGATTGAGGTTTAAAGTACCTCTGAACCTTACGATGACATATGCTTAATTTATGCCTTATTTTATAATCTATGATAACTACGTCTTGTTTCTGGATTCTTCGGTTTGTATTATCCCTTATTTCTACCTTGTGAAACATTTATCTTTCCATTCCCTCCCACCCTCTCCCCCCGGCCCCTTCTTCCTCCTTCTCCGACAAATCTTATATAGAATTGTTCTGGATATGAATTTGATGGTCTACCACTTAAAGTACAATCTACTGTGGGAGATGCTCTTGGTTTGGAGCAGACTAGTGGCTATTCATTCGACACGCTTTAATGGCATCTGCAATGTTGACCGTCTTAGAAATCATCCGAGCATCCAACTTGTGACTAATGCTTTCGAGAAGGTTTTCATGCAGAAACCCATTCTTGTCCACTCGTTTTAGCAGGGAAATCCTAGCACTTAAATTCAGAACACATAGGAAGACACCTGACGGAATCAAATAAACACGGACGTCTTGGCACGATGATGTTTGTACCTCTCTGGCTGAGGAAAGTATCTAATGGGCCCTTATGAGTTTATGGACAGATGGTATCTACGGTGAATGTTTAGTCAAAAGACTTGACGTTTCGAGCGTCCCACTAGACCTGGCTTCATTCAGTTGAGTCTTGAATATTTACTGCATGATAGTGTTGACCATTGGTGCGATCTCCCCATGTGCGTATTTCCAGCATGCGCAACGAAGGCAGAAGCAGACTGGGCCCCACGGAATGATGACGATCAGAAATTCTGATTTTTGTGTTATCGTTGATGTGGTGAACACCATGGTAACCGGGGATTAGCTTGTGGACTAAGAGCATAGGGCCTGGTAAATTGATTTTGTGTTCGAGACATAATTTGTATGCGCGAGTTTCATGCTTGAGACTAGAGGTGTCAAACGGGTGGGTCAGGTCATTAATGGGTTGACCCAAATTGACCCATTAACCTATTTATGACCAATTTAAGCCTAATGTAAATTTTTCGACCCATACCCGACTTATACCCGACTAGACCCATATTAATAAAATATTTTAATATTTAATCAAATTTAGGAAAACTTATTCTGATGTTTTTTTTTAAAGATTATATTACTAAAAAATTTCAAAGCTTATTTCTTAGATATATATATATATATATATATTATTTTTTAAATGGTATTGTTAAAATAGTTTTATACAACATAAATTTAATGGACAATTTTTATAATTTTTAAAATAATTATTTTAAAAAATCGAATTTTAATTATTTTTAATTTTAAAAAATCAATTTTTAATTATTTTTAATTTTAAAAAATCAATTTTTAATTATTTTTATTTTTAAAATTTAATTTTCTTTTTTTATTTTTGGTTCTTCTTCTTCTTTAGCTGGTCGTCGGCCACAACAATGGCCGGCGGTCGGCCCTAGGTGAGCTCGAGGCTCACTAGATAGGCAAAGCTGGAGCCTCACCTGACGCCGGCCAGCTCGAGGCTCGCCGGTGTCCGGTGAGTTAGAGCTCACCCCTTGCCGGATGTCAGCGAGGCCTCCCCCTCGCCAGATCTGGCGAGCTAACCCCTCGCCAGCATCGGGCGAGCTCGCCCCTCGTCGGATATGGCGAGGCTTGATGGCATCGGGCGAGCTCAAGCTCGCACCTCGCCGAATCGGGCGAGGCTTGAGCCTCATCGGGCGTCGGCGAGGCCTCTGCCTCGCCAAATCCAGTGAGCTTGAGCTCGCCCAACGCCAGCAAGCTCAAGGCTCGCCTAGCTGGTCGCCGGCCATTGTCGTGTCGGCGACTGGAGGAAGATGAAAGAAAAAAAAAAGGAAGAAAGAAAAGAAAAGAACAGGAAAAAAAATTAAAATAAAAAATAATTATAATTTCGGTATTTATAAAAATTATTTTGTAAAGTTAAAAAGAGAAGAGAGAATCCCTCTCTTAAGACTCACTAAAAAGTTAAAACCAAACCCATTTAAAACCCATTTAAGACCCACTTAAGACCCACTTAAAACCCACCTATCAAAGTAAACCTATTTAACTACTTTTTGTCAAAAACAAGTTATCCATATATGACCCATTTATGATTTAAATGGGTCATATATGGGTCTAAGACCCATTTTGACACCTCTACTTGAGACAAAAAGGGTGTGAGGAGCTAAATTGACCAACAGATCATCTGGAGGGTGGGCTGATACTTCACTGAAATAGTGAAATTGTCTCGAGAATTGCATGATTTCCCTACATCCACGAAGAGTCTATACTTAAAAAGTCATTCACAAGGACCTAAAAAAAGGCAATGTACTTTCCGGGTGCTATTCTGAATCTTAAATTTTCAGACTTGGGATTGGCAACGGGAACGAAGCAGAGAGGACAAGTACAAATAATGATACTTAGAAAGTCTGCAGCTTGTTTCTTAGAAGATCACTGGTAAACTTTAGGACAGTTTTGAGACATGACTGTTCGATAGGGGCTTTTGCTGCCAACATATGCCTTGGATGATTTAGAGTGAAATCTGATGATTGTGGATTTGGATTGCTTTTGTTAGAGATAGTAGTAAAAAGAATTAGGAAATTTAATTAAAGTCATCACCGTAACCATTTTGGACATTCAAGGAGCAAATACAAAAGTCATGATTGTTCTTTCTTTTGGTATGTTAGTTTCTTTGATTTTGTTAACCCTGGGGGATTTATTTTCAAGCTATAGCTTCTGGTGCTGATATTGAGTTGAATGTGATGGGATTAAATGCGAATATAGAAGAAAGAACGGTTGACAGCAATGTGGAAACTTTGAATGTGGAAGGGAAATAACCTTGTTTGTAATGAAAAAACAGACTAAGCGGTATTCATTGAGACATAGCCTTTATATGAAGACACCAATGACATTTCTCCTTCTTTCTTGGAAATCATAGTAATAATGATTCCAAAATTTGCATTATCAAAAGACAAACTTTACAAGCACACATGAAGTTAGACAAATGAGCAAGACGTTAGTACATTCGTAGCGTTCAATATCGCTTGCAACAAATCAGATTGTATGAAAGCGCATCATGTCATGGACCAAGGAACGTCACATCATCAATCCAAAGGGGGCTCATCAAGACCATTAGGTCATATGGGGATTTATTCTTTGCCCTTGGATTAGTTCGATGGGGATTGGTGATCTCAACCATTAGATGAGATCAATCTCCACCGTTTGACTAATGTGACAAGGATCAACATCCTTCACCATCAGATTGAGCACATTTCTACTGTTGAATCGATTAGACGAGGATTGATATCCCTATCGTTAGATAATGTAGAAGACCAACGGTTTGTGATTAGAGGACTTTTGTATAAATAGGGGAGCCCTCTCTCCGTTTGTGTCATCAACTTCATTTGAGTATTACAAGTATCTCTAGAGCTTCTCTCTCTACTTTTTCTCTCTAGAAATTTCCTTCATTGAGTGTGAGAGCGTGAGTGAGAGCAAGGCTTACTTAGACTTGACCGGGTGATTCAAAACTCTTAAGTGCTGCAAGGTTCGCGATTGAAAGAATCGTCTTGTGACAATCGCGCATTGGCGCTTCTCATTGCTAGGTAAGGGCGCTTTGACATTATCACTGGAATTGGACAAGGTCTTCTTTACCCCCGCAAAGACTCTAAACTTCATGTCATTCACGGAGACCTCAAAACCGGCAACATCTTATTGGATGCCAACTTAAATCCAAAGATTTTCTGACATTATTGGCAAGAATCTTTAGGAAGTGAAGAAACAGAAGCAAGAACTAGAAGGATCATTGACACTTAGTAAATGCTCATCTCATTTCATGACCTACAAAGTTCATGAGTTCTGAAACGTCAGGAGAATTGAGACATGATTTGCTTGATGTAGTGGCTATAAGTCCCCTAGACCATGCCTTAGATGGAAAATTCTCGATGAAATCCAATGTACAATGTCGTGCTCTTGTTAGAAATGGATAGTGGCAAAAGCAATAGAAGATTCTGCCATCCAAGTCACATTCACAAAGTTCTCAGACTTGTAATGCTGTTTTTACTTATAGTTAATTCCTCCTGATGTTCAAATGTTTGCAGATTTACGTACTGCATTCTAATCACTCATCAGGTTTGGCGACCAACCAACTCAGGTTGTTCTTTCCTAGGCATGGTAGCTGGGGAAGGAAGGCACTGCCTTGGAACTTAAGGTTGATTCTTTAGCAAACTCTCCATCGAACCTCAAGTAGAGAGATGTATACATGTCGGTCAGTTGTTCATCCAAAAATTTCCTGGAGAGGCCAACAGTGCAATCCATGGTCTTCACATGGCAAATGAAGAAGCAACCTTGCCATGGCCTAAACAGCTTGGTTTCTTCATTGAAGGAAGTCCAACATACTCGGTTGCGGCTTCAATAGGAAAGCTCTTGACAGATAGTGTGATTGCACATCACGCTGCCAAAATTGCAATAGGCACACCGTTCATTTGGAATTGTTCATCTCGGGGATGTTTTCCCCTTAGCTCTTGTGGTATATTTTGGAAAACTTAAAAAAAAAAAACAAGACCTACATATATTACACTTATGCCAATTCAATATTAAATTTTTTAGTTTGATAAATTTAGTTCTAAACATATTGACAATTTTCCAATGTAGTCCAACCATTCAAATTTTCGGTGGAAATTGATAACGTTGATGTTGACTGTCTACAGTCTATGTAGCACGGACACATTGCCCGTGCTTCCGTGTCGTGTCTGACACATGTTGGAGCGTGTTGGACACGTTGACACGCTCAAACACGTGGTCAACGCGTGTCAAAAAATCCGACACGTGGTCAACTATTTTTGACACGTTTCGACACGCGTGTTGGATGGAACAAAGATGAGGCTGTGACTCATGAGCGACGGTGAGCCCACGATGGCGAGAAACTACCAAAGAAAGAGTAGAGAGTGAGGCAAGGGCGGCCACTGATGCTGTGACGGATCGGCGATGAGGCTGCAATTGCAAGTGAGGAAGGGCTGAAGGTGAGGGGGAGGAGGAGGAGGATCGAGAGGAAGAGGAGAGGAAGGGGGTAGTATGGAGAAGAAGGGGGTCGTGCAGCGAGAATGTGGAGAAGTATTGAGAGGAAGAGGAGAGGAAGGGATCGTGCAGGTGTGGCGAGTGGCGAGAGGAGGACGAGAAGGGGCTTTAGCTAGGGTTTTGGAAACTCAAAAAGAATAAAAAAAGAGGCTGATGGGGGTGAAGTGACAGCCTATCACGTGGGTGGGGGAGGATAAAAAAAAGTGAAATAAATTTGGGGCGGGGGAAAATAGTCTGACGTGGGGAAGGGAGGGAAAAAAATCGAAATAAATTTGAAGGGGGGTGGGGGTGGGGGTGGGGGCGGGGAGGGGGGATAATCTTACGTGGGTAGGGAGGGAAAAAATTGAAATAAATTTGGGGGCGGGGGAAAATATACGAGGGAAAAAAGGGAGTGAGGGTTGGTGGTGGACCCCTTGAGGAGACTTTTTTTTAATAAAAAAATAAATATATTAGATTAAAAAATAAAAGTACTGAATTTTAAATGATGATACATTTTGATTATTGTAAAATATCATGGATTTATTTAAATAAGTTGATTCAAATTTCTTGTTAGTCATCGATTTTATCAATAACTTTTGTTAAAATTAAAAACATATTTCCAATCATGAATATGTATTAATTATGAATAATATTTTTTTGGATTTTCAATAAATTGATTTATTAATATTATTAGTGTAAATTCATTGTAAATTAATTTTTAATTAATTATTTATTTATGAATTTGAATCAAATTAATTAAAAATAAAAATATTCATTTAATATATAATGTGACCAATCCATCCCGAACTTGATGGTTAAACTCTACTATGGTGATGATACTGTAGGGGAGGTCCTATGGAAAAATAGCTTGACGCTAGGACACCATGGTTTGTAGCCACGTGCTCTAATCCTTTGAGCTACAAGCCCCGCCCCGTCTCCACTAGATCTGTTCCCGAGAGTACCCTAAAAAAAAAGGGAACCTTTCCTCTCCCCAGCCATTTCGGGTTAAGAAGATGTGAAAGCGCCTTTCTCTCTATAATAAGGGTGCGATCCGAGGTGTGAAGTGGGAGAGAAGGGATTTCAGAACTTGATCATCATATTATAGATTATAAGTTCATAACTCTAGCCCATTCCCATTTTGGGCAGAACATATCTACTAATTCTTTGATTCCAGTTAGTAAGAGGGATCTTGAACTAAGAAATAGATTCTAGAAGTTAAAAAAAGGTATCTTGAGCAATTGCAATAATCGGGTTCATTGATATTCCTGGTAATGCCGAATCTCGTCTCAATCATCATTTGTCAGGACTATTTGGTGTAAGTTCTTTAGCTTGGACAGGGCATTTAGTACATGTCGCTATTCTTGGATCCAGGGGGGAATACGTTTGAGATTATTATCTTCTAGTTTTTTTTTTTCAAATAAAATAGAAAGGTTAGAATTTTCTGCTTCTTCTATCTCATAATTAAGATAGAAAATTGTTAAAAATTAACAATCGAGATGAAATATTTTTCGATATGAATTTCTTTTTTTGATTTCATTAAAAATGGAATATTCTTTCAGTAGGATTCAAACCCATATGAAGTTCTGACCATCTGTCAGAGAAAAAAGAAAGAATGGATCTTGTAGGGTTCTTAAGAAATTCTTCGATTTCTCTCGAAAGCAGATGATTCTTCATCTCCTTCTCACGTTCCGTGAATAGCCGAGAATATCCAGAAAGGCATTTAGAGAATCGGTTTGATTCTAGCTCTGTTTGTTCCGTTCCGTTTGAAGAAAGGAAGGATCCCAAAGACATTCCTCTGTGTAAATAACCTAATATTGGTTCACAATCAATAACATCTTCACCATCTAGAGTAAGGATGAGTCGAAGAACACCATGCATTGATGGGTGGTGAGGTCCCATATTGACTATCATGAAGTCTTTTCTTGTAGTTGTTACATTCATAGGTTATTCCTCGATAGTGATGATATTGATCGTGACCTTGATACGGAGCTAGAGCTTCTAACTAGGATGAATGCGCTAACTATGGATATGATGCCGAAAATAGACCGATTTTATATTACCCTTCAATTCGAATTAGCAAAAGCAATGTCTCCTTGCATAATATGGATTTGAATAAGATTTCAAATCCATCTATATTGATTGATTGCCTCCATTATGTTGTTGCTAGCAAATACCACTCTTTTTGGTTTTGGATCTTCCAAATCATTCCTGTAGGAGATCCGGACTTTAAGCATTCCATTAGTTATGTATCAACATTCCAACAAAAATACTTGTATGCATCAAAAACCCTAGGTTCTGCAGGGTAAATGCAAGAAAATGGAATCGGAAATATCGACAGATTCTTGCGGAGTCCAAAAAAAAAAAATCCAATTTTCTGCATTCCTTTCTCTATGAAGGAATGAAATATCCATTTTTTCCTCTTCAATATCAAGGTTGAGGAGCTACTCAAAATGCTGCCAAGATATCAATATCTTTGGTTTCATAGTCAGGAGTATAATAAGTCAGTTTATAATCTTTAACACTAGCTTTGAATCCAACACTTGCTTTAGTCTCTGTTTGTGGTGTTTTTGGTGAACAGTCACCGGGGCTTGGTCACTGTGACCCCCTTTGTGAGGAGGCACCCCTTCTCCCGAAGTTACGGGGCTATTTTGTCGAGCTGGAATGCCAACATGCATCTAGTATTGAATTCACCCGATGCGATGGTACCCATTTTGGGAACGTCCAGTGCCAAAGTCACTGAATGGGTAAGTTGCCAATCCCTAAAACGGACTATGGAATGTACTTTATCTGCTGGGTTACATTATGGGCGGGCATTTTATCAGAGGTTTATATTGGATAAATCTACCCTTATGTGATTCCTGTTGAAGCATATACTAGGAGGGTGGGTGCAGGGCGGATGATTACTAATGCCCCATTTAGGTATCTCGATTGAACTACCGATAAATGGAATTTTACGTAGAAATAGTATTCTTGCTTATTTCGATGATCCTCGATACAGAAGAAAGAGTTCGGGAATTATTAAATATGGGACTCTAGGGGTTCATTTAGTCGTTAAAAAAGGAATGTAGAAAAGTTATCCTTATAAGAGATCCAATCAATCTTTTGCCTTTGATCATTAAGAAAAACAAAAGAAAAGATTAAAAAAAAGAAAAGTTGATTGACAAAAGAAAGGAGAGAGAATTTCCAAGATATGATCTATTTGTATCTAACCTATCAATTCATATTGAAAATAAAAAGAGAAACATAATAAATATGGTCGGATCTATTATGGATTTCTGACCACATTCTCCATAGGGCCCTCTATATACGAATCACCCACACCCTCTTCTTTTGAATTTCATTAATTGACTTTCCTTTAATTAAGACGAAATTCTCTAAAAACAAAACTTAGTAGAATTTGATCAATCCTTTTTTCTGTCGTTAAGGTGGAAAATTGAACCAAGAATTCTCTTTCTTTATCATCAATCGAATCACTGTTCGCGACCTAGGATTCTATCATCAATCCAATCACCATTCACATTTTTTCTTTTTCTTATCAATGAATATTTCTAGGTTTCGTCGTAAACCTAATTGGTTACTTCCAATTACGTAAATCAATAGTTCAAACCACACTCAAAGGTAGGGCATTTCCCATTTTCATAGGAACTTCTGTACCAGAAACAATGGTATCTCCAATTATAGGCCCTCTGGGATGTAAAATATATCTCTTCTAGCAAAAGAAAAATTGGGATAGCTCTCGGATGTAAAATATATCTCTTCTAGCAAAAGAAAAATTGGGATAGGATCCTATAGGATCTCCCCCCCCTCAAAATCGGACGTGAAAGTTTCCTTTCATCCGGCTCAAGTAGTTACACCAAATAAAAAAAGGGGTTTTCGCTTTCAAATTCTCGAAAAACTTCCAAAAATCTCAAAAATCGAGAGCTATTATTCAAAATTATCTTGATTCATCCCCCCATGAGGAAGTGCCAAAACATTACCATGGCGTTACTCTACCACTAAGTTAAAAGGGCCCATTTGATTCAATCCTTGAATCAGTTCCTACTATGCATATAAGATCTATCTATATATATTATATAGATATTTCTATCTATAGATTCTATTTATAGAAATCTATGCAATAGACTCTGAATGGCTAGTGTGGCTCATTTAGTAACGAAAAATTTGACCTATCTAGATAGTATAGTATAGGGTCAAAATTAGATTTGATAAATATCAATGCAATGAATTGTTTTAAGACTGACCCTAATTAACTAATAAATTGACTCCCATTAAAACGAAATTCATTTGATTGAGATTATCTACCAATTCGAATCATATGATGAAGAAATTGAATTTTTTCCCTGAATCAAATAAATTCTTAAAGAAAATTTTTTGATAACTTCTTGATCTTGATCCCCCTCCCCAGATCATTATTGCCTATTCTAGCAAAACCACCCATCAGAGCCATTGTTAACCATTGGTTGTTAAGGCGTATTCTCAAAATACCTTTATCTACAGCTGTGGCAATAGGCGCATGATTTGGTAATATGCCAATTTGTCCAGTATTAGTAGATAAAATGATTTCTTTCAAATAATTGAGCATGCCATGACGTTGTTAGGATCTCGTATAGGCCTTTATGGCCCTTTGTCTTTGTCTTTTCACATCGAGAATTCTTTGCAGATGAAGAGATGTCAAAGGGGCTTCTTACTTCCCAAACAGATTCCCCTACATCTATATATAAACGTTGGTTTATCAAGAATACGCAAGAAAAGCACTTCGAATTGTTGATTCATCACCAAAGTTCTTAAGTTAGCTTATGCTAGTTCAAGAGTTTCCTAAGCTTCTTGTGGATCAATATCACTACCCTTTTCTCGATCGGAAAAGAATCAATAGAAAAAGAAAGAATCGGAATTGATCGATATATTTCTCAAAACAAATAAAAAAGAAACGAAAGATGAAACATAAATCATAGATCATTAAGCCCCCGAGAGTAACAAGTAAAAGGGGTAGATAGTATTGAAAAAAAAAAAAAAGAGAACAAAAAAAAATAGAATTGAAATAATCAGTATTCGTGATGCACACATTGTTTTCTTGTATTAGATCGAAAGGTTCTTTTTGGAACTAGTTGCGAGGATGGGAATTTATGATATGAAAAGACAATTTCTATTTCTAATAAATATGGAAAAAAATGTAGAACCTAGAAAAGAAAGAAATTTGTTGTTTTCCTGATGCTTCCTCACGTTTTTGATAAAACCTTCTCTTAAAAGTATTTTAACAATGTTTTTAGTCTCAATTCATCCTATTTCATCAGATTTGGGATGTGATATGGTTCCAAAGGATGAACTAGATATGCATAGCTCCCATAAGATTTCATTCTTGAACAAAAATATATTTTTGATTTATTTCGTCTATTCCATGACCGGAACAGGGGGGGATACACGTTACACCATGATTTTGAATCAGAAGAGAGATTTCAAGAAATGGCAGATCTATTCACTCTATCAATAAGCGAGCTGGATCTGGTGTGTCATAAGGGATTTGCCTTTTCTATGGATTCTTACGTATTGGATCAAAAACAATTCTTGAATGAGGTATTCAACTTCAGGGATGAATCGAAAAAGAAATCTTAATTGGTTCTATCTCCTCTTTTTTATGAAGAGAATGAATCTTTTTATCGAAGGATTAGAAAAAAAATGGGTCTGGATCTCTTGCGGGAATGATTTGGAAGATCCAAAACCAAAAAGGGTTAGGCCCTGATGAGCACATTGAACTATCCATGTGGCTGAGAGCCCTCACAGCCCAGGCACAATGACGCAATTATCAGGGGCACGCTCTACCACTGAGCTAATAGCCAGTCATGTAGAACGAGTCAATCTAGTCTTTCACAATAAAGTAATAAATGGAACTGCCATTAAAAGACTTATTAGCATATTAATAGATCACTTCGGAATGGCATATACATCACACATTCTGGCTCAAGTAAAGGCTTTGGTTTTCCAGCAAGCCACTGCTACATCCATTTCATTAGGGATTGATGATCTTTTAACAATCCCTTCGAAGGAATGGTTAGTACAAGATGTTGAACAGTGAGGAAAGGCTTATGGTGGATACCTAGGCACCCAGAGACGAGGAAGGGCGTAGTAAGTGACGAAATGCTTCGGGGAGTTGAAAATAAGCATAGATCCGGACATTCCTTTGAAAACCAAAAAGAAGAATTTTTCAAGGGGGAAATTGGAGATATTTTGTTCCACCATAGAGAATTATTTGATTTTTCGATTTCAAAGACCGTAGGAGCAAGTCAGAAAGATTAAGAAATAGAACCATTTGATTTGATTCGTTCTCAATAGCCATGAGATGATCATCTTAGGGTGATCCCTTTGTCGACGGATGCTCCTATTACACTCGTAGTCTCTGAAGGATGAGAACCAACTATGTAGCATCTACATCAAGAATTCAAGTATTGTATACGTCATTAGTCCGATCCTTTGTAGGAACTACCCGTAATAACGAACTTGCAAAATGGGCCTGTTTATCATAAAGAGATTGAATATTCATAATTCATTCCAATGACAATTGTTCAGTCTATCTGATAGAGGGAATTCTTTTTTTTTTCTTATGATTTTCTTTTTTAGTATGAAAAGAAAGAAAAAGAGCCTAAATCTTCCGTCGTTGTCTCGGCTGTGCTACTAGAGGCTCTGAGGAAGTCAAAATAGGAGAGCACTCATCTTGTGGTGGGCTTACTACTTAGATGCTTTCAACAGTTATCCGCTCCACACTTGGCTACCTAGCGTTTACCATGGGCACAATAACTGGTACACCAGAGGTGCGTCCTTCCCGGTCCTCTCGTACTAGGGAAAGGTCCTCTCAATGCTCTAACGCCCACATCGGATATGGACCAAACTGTCTCACGACGTTCTAAACCCAGTTCACGTACCGCTTTAACAAATTACCCTCCTTCTTTGTGCCTTTAGTGGGCCTAGTATTTCCAGCAATTGCAATGTCTTCTTTATCTCTTCATGTCCAAAAAAACGAGATTTTTTAGATTTGATAGACGCAAATCTTATCTATTTTTTTTCAAGACTTAGATATAGTTAACACTGATATCTATTTATGTGGCATCCCAAAAATTCAAAGTCAAGCTATAAGGTGTGTTAAAGTCTCTAATTAGGTAATAAAATTTCCTATGATTTAATGCTTTAGCCATTAGTCTTTTAAGATTAGATGATTTGTACATGTGTTTGTGAGATTTTAAATTTGATAGATTAATGATAATAATCTATGCCTGGCCATGCACCTTATAAATTAAATTTCAATAAAAAAAATGTCACAAGACTTTGGCCATGTTGAAAATTAAAATTTAAAAATATTTATAGAAGAAATTCAAAAAAAAAGGGGAAAAATCAATTTTTAGGTTGGGCCTTAGGCCCATTAGCCGAAGCCTTGATGGGCCAAGCTAGTCGGCCCAATAAGGCCCAATAAGGCCCACTAAAGGGGGTTGTCGACCAGCCAAGGGGAGGCCCAAGAGTGGCCGGATGGCCCAAGCCCAAGCCCATTATGCATGCAATGAGACAAGTGGCAAGAGATCTTCATGCATTGGCTTAGAGAGGGATGGCATGCATTGGCTAATTAGGAGGCAGCCTAATCATTACTAATGATGAGGATTAGGGGGGATAAAAGGGAAGAGAGAGAAGGGTGGCTGGTTCATTCGGCCGAGAGAGAGAGTGAGAGAGAGAGAGAGAGAGATCGTGCGAGAGAGAGGGAGAGCGGCCGAGAGAGAGGAGAAGCCGAGGAGGGAGTCGCCGTCGCTCACCGTCCGTCCGCCGTGCTCGTTGCCGTGTGCCGTTGTCCGTCCGGTCTAGAGGCAAGTCGGAGTCCTCTAGCTGCTCTTGCATGTGTGTTTGTTACATGTATGGCTGATATAGTGTCGAGTTTGGGTGATTAGGTGAAGAAAACCGAAGTATGGATGGATTGTTCTTGAATGCTATGGCTGTTTTCGCTCGGACAGTTTGAGTCAGAATGTTGTGTGACCTTGCATGCATGTTTGGAGTCCGATTTTGGCTTCGATTTCTTCATGAAAGTTGTAGCT
Source organism: Eucalyptus camaldulensis (assembly GCA_019915185.1). Lineage (NCBI taxonomy): Eukaryota > Viridiplantae > Streptophyta > Magnoliopsida > Myrtales > Myrtaceae > Eucalyptus > Eucalyptus camaldulensis. Next base: position 10,557,920 of record JAHSVA010000006.1, read on the forward strand.
AACATCTTGAACTACAACATACTGAAATTTTGTGGAAAATGATGGATATTTTAGGGGTTAACTCTCATTCTACGGAGACCTCAGATCTGGAACGATTTCACTGACATCTTGTTGGATTTGTGGTTGCATGTTGGTTTGTGCTAAGAATTTCTCTTCTATTTCTTCATGAAAGTTGTAGGGGACATCTTAAAATACAACATACTCAAATTTTAAGTGAAATGAACAAGTATAGCCTAGTAGATCGACTAGATCCTGAAGACGGTAATTCTGGAGATGTATTTTGGGACACCCGAGACATCATGGACCTAAATGACGACTATAATCTGGTTATTTGACTTATATCTCTTCATGAAACTTGTAGAGAACATCTTGATGTAAAACATATCTAAATTTCAGAGGAAACAAAGAAGAAAAGGTAGGTGAAAACTCAGTATTTCGGAGAAGCATGCACTGGACGATTCGGTAATGGATCCAGAAGCTTTGTGAGACTGTAGGAAATAATCTAAAAATAATCTGGCTTGGAAGTCTTCATGAAAGATGTACGAAAATTTCTTGGCTATAACTTGGTAAAATTTCGTAATTTTTGGAGGTCGTATGGATATTTTAATCGAATTTCTTCAGAAACTGTGCATTATGATTTCACCCGAAAATGACATGCTATTTTGTGTGAATTATGGAATTGTGAGCAATTCTCATTGGCCGTGTAGTTTGCATGAAATTATTGTCCTATTGTCTTGTTTATCACTTGCTTTAATTTTATAATTTTTGGGAATTTATAGATATTAAATTTAATATTTTTGAAAATAACAAAAGCTGGAATTTAAATAAATGAAAAAGGGCATGAAAAATGGATTATTTTATTGGCCATAAATTCCATTAATTTTATTTCATAAATAATTACACCATGTTACATGTATGATGAGGTCTTGATGTATGCATGACATTGAATTGAGATGCATGTGTAAATTCCATGCCAAGTATGACTTGTTTGATGTCACGTCATATGCCATGCTAAATTAAGACTGAAATTGGTAAACATGGATAATTATAAGTGAGGAGGTGGTTGTGGTGGAGGATGATGCCCGGAATGTATAGAGATGCATTGCCAGATGGCCCCGGGAGTGTCGGGATGCCTGGTGGTATACTGTACGTAATTCCAGGGGAGGCCTGGTGGTATGTCGGTACATAATTCCGAAAGCCCTGTCGGAGGTCTTTGCCCGAAGGGAATGCCTCGCGATGCCAGGATTGGGGTGTGGGATGTTCGGCCAGGGAGTGTAAATGTCGGAAGCCCTGTCGGAGGTTTCTGCCCGAGGGAAATGTCTCGTGATGCCAATTGGGATGCGAGATGCCCGGAATGTGGGGGGTCGGATGCCCGGTGGCCTAGAATGGCTGAATGCCGGAGGTTTTTCTCGCATGGGATGCGAGTGTAAAATATGAGATGAAATTGATGATCCGAGGAAGGGTGATGTGGTGATAAAATTGAAAGTTAAAAATTGGATATTAAACCATGCATGATATGATGATGAGATATGATATGGCATGCTGATATGCATGATGATGATATGATATGCATGATATGATGATGAGATATGATATGGCATGCTAATATGCTTGATGATGATATGATATGACATGATATGATGATGGTATATGATATGGCATGATGATATGCATATATGTGTGATATGATGATGTCATGATGATGATGACATGTGTGATAAGATGATGTCATGATGATGATGACATGTGTGATATGATGATGCCATGATGATGATGACATGTGTATGGTATGATGGTGTCATGTATATGATGATGATGATGATATGTGTATGATAAAATGATGTCATGATAACGATGATATGAGTATGACATGACGATACACATGAATGTGTTATGATTGTGGTGATGATGCATGATGATACACGCATGGCTTCAAGGTAAGTAATGCTTGCAATGCATGTATGACTTGCATGATACATTGAGTGGTTTTTGGATTCCTTTACCTGTTGAGTGGTTGTACTCACCCCTTTGGGGACCAACATTTCAGATTAGCAGCATGCCACTTCCTGCCATTACGCGGGGTGTATTTTAGGGCATACCTTCGGACATAGAGGTCGAGTGCGAAGAGTTTGACTGTCCTTCTGTTCCTGGTCTTGTGTATATTCGAGTGCGCTGTCTGTTGACACCTAATTTTTTGCCCAAATTATTGCATATAGATTATCTAGGTGTTTAAAATGGAAGATGTTTTTCCTAAAAAATAATTAATTAAAAAAGAAAAAAGATTAAAAAAAAAGAAAAAAAGTTGGGGCCAATGATCTAAATATGACTAGCCAAGCTCAGGAGGTCAGATTGGAATTAAAATGGCAAATTGGGGCAAAAATGCAATTTTCAAAAGTTGAGGGACCAATTCGTAAATTTTGTAAAATTTCACCCAAGCCCTTAAATCATCATCTTAGCCCCCAATTAAGTTGAAATTGAACTTGGGTCAGGTCTAATTAATCAAATTGGGCGAAAATGACCAAATTACATTGAATTGAACATTTTCTAGCAAGAAAATGGCCAACTTTGAGGGACTCTCTTGCAAAATTGGGTGGAGACAATTGCGAAAAATGGTCAAGATCTTAAGCTACTACACATGAGGTTGCTAATTGATCTGAAATCGTGGCCAAATTGATGGATTAAAGCACTCAAACCAGCTACCAAAACCCAGCCCACGGTTAGGTCTTAATTCGGAGCTGCTGAGTAGGCATATTGGTGGCCCCACCATATCTCACTCAGCAGCCCATTTAGCTCGATATTTGCACGTGATGGAAGACCATATATAGTAGTGCAAGTGGATGGAAATTGGCCAGGGATAAGCCGCTGAAAGCACGGGAAAATCGCAGCAAAGTTCGCTCACTCAACAGTTGCAAAAGTTAAAAAATTGGCTAAGTCAGAAGAGTAGGTAAACCAGCTCAGTTGGCAGGCTTGGTAGGTGGACAAAAGACCGACCAAAAATCCCTCAATTCATGGGATAAGATCACTGAAGCAAGGTCTTTCAAGGCATGAGAGAGAGGAGACGAGGGAGAGAGGGGAGAGCTCGGAATCGTTACCCAAATACACCCTCAGAAGCAACTCCAGAAAAACAAACCCAGAAATTTCAGATCAACCTTTTGAGAGGAAAGTGAGATTTTCACAACCCTTCAGCCAAAATTAGCCAAAACCTTCAACTAGAGAGTGAAACTTCACTCAAATATCTTTCCATCCATAGGTCGGACGTCCTAAAAGGAGATCAGGAAGGTCTCCTAAAGCCCCCCGAAAAAACACCCTCCAGGCGGGCCAGGAAACACTGAAAATTTTAGTAAGTGTTGGGCCCAGTTGGTCACGAGTGAGGAAAATGCAGTGTTTTTGAGAAAGTTGAGAAATAAATGAGGAAAATATTGACTTCTACCCCAAACTAGAATACATATAGTTTGGTTTGGTGTCAATTTTTCCAACAAAAGACGTCTTGAAGTCTAATTTTAGAGGTCAACGAAAACCTTCGTTGTCAGTTTTTCTTTTCTGCAGATCTCATTTCCAGTTGAAGAAGCCAACTTCCACGTGCTTTCAGAGGACAATTTCTCGGTTTCCTTGGCCAAGAACCACTTGAAAAGGAAACTAGGAAGTAAGGTAAGCATCCTAGATGTACGTATTTTCGAGTTTGAGCATGTTTTGATCATGAAAATCAAGAGGGAAACTAGCCCGGAAAACTGATTTCTGAGGTTGAAATTTTTCTAAGTGTTTGAAATCTCTTCAAGAGTGTTGCATGTGTGCTTTTTGGAGAGGTCGTTTTGATGTTGTTCAGTGGGTCATTCTCTGTGATGTTTATTGTATTTGAAAGCTCATATTACCTACTTTCACTCAGATCAAGTAATGTTTCCTTTAGATCTCATATGTGATGTGTGTTGGGGCTTGAATATGGGCATGCAACCTGTTTGCTTGACTTTGGTTCAAACCCAGATTTCAAAATCAGCTCAACCCACATATTTGAGGCCGATTTTAGCTTGGTTCTTGTGTGTTGTAGGCTATGATTTCTATCTAATATTGCTCATTGCATGTGGTAGTACAATCTTGATTCTTTAGTTCCACATAAGATTGCTCATGGGTGAAGATTGAAGGCCACAAACATGGCCCGAGGAAGCTGATTTGAGATGATTTGATGCACGCTAAGCTTTCGACAAAATGCGCAAACCAAGTTTCAATCTCGAAACGGTTGAATTTGAGGTTAGTTATTATGATATTCATGTGCTGTGTTGTTCAATGTTAGCATATATCGGTTTAGGGAATTAATTTTAAATAAAAAATTAAAAATATGAAAAATATGAAAATTAAAAAAAAATTATAAAAATGATAGATGATATCAAATTATGATAGAAATGACATCTAGGAAATTTTCCTAATTTTAAAAGGTCATTTTCTTAATTTAATGATATTTTGGCATTTTATAACCATTTTTGTAAATAATCTATTTTGCGTAGATTAAAATTAATTAGAGTAATTTCATGCATCTGGAGTAATTTCATGCATATTTAACTTCTCATTTTGCTCAAGGGGGTCCTGTCCCAGGGCGTGATAACAAGGCCATGTAATATTATTTGCCCGACTTGTATCGGGTTTACATTTTCCGCATTTATTTTCAAGTCATTTCAATTTCTTGGATGTTTACTTACACGCCGCTTTTCATTAATTTGAGTGTAAATTTCTCTTCTAAATTATGTTAGGATTAGTCTAGATATTAAAAAAAAAAACTACAAAAACATTTGTATGGACACTTAGTGGTTTCATAAATATTATAATTGGTAATCAAGAATGTGTGGCCATTTAGATAAATAATTTTCCAAGTTAGTGGTACCGCAAGGGCGCTAATAGAAACATTAGCGTAAACAAGTCCCCATTCCTAGAAATCTCTGGTTGCGTAGGAATCGAGACACCACTCCCGTGTCTCGATTGGTTTATAGCCGACTGCAATAGGCTAGTGGCGACTCCTAGAAATAGTTAAGTTGTTAATAATTGAAATATGAAATCCAACGTCGCGCGAGGTATGGGCTTGGGAGAGCCCGCGCCTAATTTAAGGCCATTGGTCTGCTTCTTTAGGCAAATACCCCTAAACCTTCTTCCTTTTCCTCCGGACGGAAAAAAAGAGGTCGTGACACTGTCTAGTTATGTACGACGTGGGTTTGGCTGGGGGCCCTGTTGTCCAGGAGTTCATATCTGTCCATGTTCTACGCGACGGGGTGATGCGTGGGATGCTGCCGCCGCCACCGCCTGATGCACTGGGATGGGTGTGAGGGCCGTGCGTGACGAGTAGGAGCTGGATCTTTTTGAGGATCGTTAGTTGACACTGATGATGGGGATTGTGCACGCGAGTTGTAGAGGGTCGAGGGTTCTTTTTGGGATTTTAGGCCGGACGTGGCTGAGTCCTGGCTTTTCCTTTTGATGTATCAACCCAAAATAAGTCACATCTTGAAAATATATGCAAATAAGTGTCGTGGCGTATTTATAAAAATCATGGTGATTAGTGGTGTGTATTTGTATCATGGTTGGTAGGGGGAGAGATGGTGATATTTTGCTTCCGCTGATGAGTCGCGCTAGGACCGTTTTCAATATATATATATATATATATATGTGTGTGTGTGTGTGTGTGTCGACTAATTACGACGCTTCTTTTAAGATGAAAGGTAATAAGGTGTAACATTGGCGCTTGTGGCGACCTGCGAAGGGTTCGGGGTGTCACAATTTAGTAGAATATGGCAGTTTCCTCCGAACATAGCTTTTATGTATGCGTAAATATATGGGTAAATAAATTATAGCAATTTTCAAATTGATCAGAACCTGCAACCCCTTGGGGTTATCCTCTACTTCGAAGAAGAAGTAGGAAAATGAAGAAATATAGTGATAATTTGATTCTTCGTCGCTGTAGTAAATAAGGGAGAAAATCAAATTTCTTTCTTTTTATTAAATTATTAAAAAAAATAGGAGTAATTAATTGTGACACGTTCACTAAAAAAAAATCCTTTTGTAGCGAATCATTTATTAAGAAAAATTGAGAAGCTTAACACAAAGGTAGAAAATTAAGGGTAGACGAGTGAAAGGTAAGCGAACTATTGGCGACCCTAACGGATTGAGGGCCGTGTCGAGGGGTGCCACAGCCGGTTTTGGTATCAGAGCGATGGTTATAGGTGGAGTGATAAAGAGCCTCATTTGGAAATTGAGGAATATGATGACAATGCACACCATAGGATACTAACTGGGATAGTTGACTAACTTTGAATAACCGGTGATGGGTATTCACTCCGCTCTTGCTTCGGCACCGAACAAGAGTAGAGTGAGGGCGGGTCGAGGCAATGTGGGTCTGTCGACGAGTGTGATTTTGTTGATGGGGACTGTTGCGGTACTCTAGTTGAGTAATTAACGATTTGGATCGGGATTCGATATTTTTTTCTCTTTCAATTTGCACCTATTTTAGAGAATCCGACTTCACTAGTCTTCTCCTATCTTCTTCTTCTGCTTGGGCCTCATTGGTAAGTGCTACAAGATCTCGTACATTGGAACCCATGGTTATGGACCCAAATCTATTAGTATGAAACATCTTCTCTTCATAGACAAACATCCAATAGTTGGATTCTAGCCATTACATTACGTATACCCAATTTGTACACACCCATATTAACCAAATCCTTTTTATGAATCGCGTCAATTCTACTCTTCCTTTTATTTATCATTATTCTGCATGTATACAACCTACATGGATGAATTTGTTAGGTGGTTAGACACTGTGTGGTTGGTAAACAAGGATTGGTTTTTTTTAGCAAGGTATGGAATGTATCGTCAAATATTCAATATGATTCTACAAGATCTAGTTTCGATCAAGTAATGAACTTGGCCCATTTTCTTCGTATTAAAAACACCCGGTGAAAATAGTCGTGTGCGGGTACACGGTCAGATCAAACCTTAAGAATTGATATCCTTCCTTTTAAAATCCCTCTTACTAACTGGATTCAAAGAATTAGTAGATTTGTTCCGCCCAAAATGGGAATGGGCTAGGGTTATGAACTTGTAATCTATAATCTGATGATCGAGTCGATTCCATGATTATAAGTTCATCCATACCGGACCGGCCCGGAATAGGGTTCTATACATTCTCATTATGAGAAGGGGTCATTCGAGCGTATCGAAATAGATACTTTGTTTACATATGGATCCCTACTCATGTGACAAGCCAAGGACCCGAAAGGATCACTAACGAAATACCACATCTAGAAGCCCGTTTACTCTGCAATTTAGACAAAAATGGAATTGTGATGCTAGGATCTGGAAGATTTTAAATTCAGCTATTTTGCTCCAATCTTTCCTATCGAAAAAAAAAATGGAAGATTTAGTTATGATTAGAAATACGATTTTCTATATTTATCCATGGATCCTTTACTAATACTCATAAATTGGAAGTACTGATTCATCCATAAGTATATGAATCAGATCATAGAAAAAAATCAAGAGCCTCGAGCCAATAAAGACTAAAAAGATTGACTCAAGAACAAATTTCATGAGGGGCTCCATTGTAGAAAGTGATGGAGCATGTGGTTTAATTCGATGCAAAGCGAGTTGCCAGTCATATGTATAGAACTAACTTTGGGATTGGGCATAGTACAAAAGATCTTTTAGAAGCACATATTCCTCCGGGAGGACGATTGGGGCATGGACATAAAGGTCTATAGAAGCTAAAAGAGTTGAATAGGGTCCCAAATAAGGAGAGATATTTAAATAGTAGGTCCGATTATGCCTATTCCTAATCCTAAATGGAATGAAATGACGTAGGGATCCATAGATAGAGAGGGAGGGCAGAGCCTTTGGTTTTTTCATGTTGTCAAAGAATTGAACAATGAAAATAGATGGCAAATGCCTGATCGAATTGATTGGTCATGTAGGAACAAGGTTCAAGTCTACCGGTTTGGCTGGAAAATCAAAACTATGCATGTCAGATGAAATGGTTGTTGCATTCTAATACTCCATCCAAGAGTTATCAGTATTTATCAAATCTGTTTCTATCGAACGGAAGGTTATTGGATCAAATGACAAAGACATTGTTGAGAAAAAGATGGCTTTTCCCCGATGAAATGAAAATTGGATTCATGTAACAGTAGAAAGGTGGTTTCATTCGGCTCCTTCATGGAAGATAGATAAATTCCCATATATTGATATATCTAAGATAAGACGTGAACGAAATCCAAAAAATTGATCAATAACAGCCATTAACTAAAATATGTCTATGGTTAACTAATTGGCGGGCTTAAGGAATAGTCGAAGCCATACCCAATCAGAAAAGGATGTTATCCAAACGCATTTCAAGTAATTGTAGTAAAACTTGACCAGTTGACCCTTTTGCTTTTCCGGCGATACAAACGTATTTAAGTATAGGCATAAGATTTTGGCTTTGAAAATAGGATTTCCCTACTTAATGAATAACTATTTGTTACCAATGAGGAATTTTTTCTCATCAGAAACCATAAATTTCATTTGCAGGACCATGATTGGGAATTTTTGGATTGTCTTTCTCCAAGTGAGAGATGAAACATAATTAACTTGAATTCACGATAGCTATTCGAAATCTTAGTTAAAGACTAGATTTGTTATCTCATGTTTGCTTTTCGTGAAAAAAATACCAATTGAAGTGGAGGGTTTCTTCAAACAACAAGGAGTTGGGTCAACTATTCAATCAAATGATATTGAGCCTATTTCCCTTCTCTTCTCGAGAAAGAAGTGGGCTATTCCTTTGCAAAATTGTGCTCAATTTCATATGTGGCAATTCCGCCAAGATCTCTTCGTTAGTTGGGGGAAGAATCCGCCTGAATCGGATTTTTTGAGGAACATATCGAGAGAGAGAGAGAGAGAGAGAGAGAGAGAGAGAGAGAGAGAGAGAGAGAGAGAGAGAGAGAGAGAGAGAGAGAGAGAGAGAGAGAGAGAGAGAGAGAGAGAGAGAGAGAGAGAACGATAGGGGTCCTTTATAATGCATGTAATTCCCAAACCCACTCTACTGTCTTCTCCTAGAATAACAAAAATGAAGGAAGGAAAAACATCTTATATGACTATTATAATAGAATGAACAAAAAACATGAGATAACAAATCCAGTCTTTAACTAAGATTTCGAATATCTATCGTGAATTCAAGTTAATTATGTTTCGTCTCTTGGAGAAAGATGATCCAAAAGTTCCCAATCATGGTCCTTGTAGATCGGATTTGAAAAAGAGTCAGAAGAAATGGTTCAATCCTCTTATTTTTATTTCTTGAACTGAGAGATCCATGAATTAGGATCCTAATGCATATAGATACAAATGGTCTAATAAGAGCAAGAATTTCCATGACATAAACTGCTTGAATAGAAGTTATGGATCCCTCTTTGATAGAAGTAATTCTTTCTTGTAAAGTACCCATTTCAGTACTAAGGGTAGGTTGATAACCCACAACGGAAGGCATTCTACCCAATAAGGTAGATACCTCAGATCCTGCTTGGACGAAACGGAAGATATTATTGATAAATAGAAGTACATCTTGTTCATTAACATCTCGATGGATTTTCTTTCCTTTTGCCACATTTCGCTCAAAGGGTTGAAGGGAGATAGTGCATCAAGTTGTTCCCAACGGCCAACTCGATCCTCTTCCCCAGGAATCCCACATTTTTCTAAGCATGTCTGCAAAAAATCTCATAAAAATTCAATTTCTACAATTTTTTAGAGGGGTGGTGCCTACTCAAACATGGTGATGATCGACTGAGTATTCCATTTTTCTTAGAGTCCTTTCTAGGGAAGACATTGAGTTTTCGATGTATACATAGGGAAAGCTATGTGCAATGAAAAATGCAAGCACGGTTTGGGGAGGGATTTTTGTTACGTATTTTAACAAAGAAATTATCTACTCTATTTGACTAGTTTTGGGTTTGAGTCCAGGGCAACCCATTTTCTTTTTTATTGAATCAACCATAGACCAATCCCCTTGGAGTATTTTATACACCCATAATTCTGAGCTTCATGTTACTCCTTTCACGAGACATGTCAGATCTGGGGCATCCCAATTCAGTTGACTCGGATGACAGTTTCTCATTTTGAATCTGTAAAATCAGAATTTTGATCAAATCACACCGTTTCACCAATAAGATACGAAGACTAACTTCACATTTGGAATTGCGCTGAAAAGATTATTTATCTTAGAGAGGTTTACGTAAAATCCTGGGAAAACGCCAACGACTGCTGTCTTATTTGTCAAAGAAAAGTAGAATACGTTATAAAGAATTAATTAGTCAGCTGGATATTCGGGAGTCAAAAACTCGTTAAGTGAAAAAGGAATTCGAATTATTTGATTTTTTTATTCAATCTTGAACTTTAATGAACTTCTCTTCATTTTCAGCAATTCATGAAAGAATGAATCAAGGAATAACCTATTTATGCTTCCAAACATATTTAACCTTAAGGTCTAGACATAGTCTGAATAAATTCAGCTTCAATATAGAGTCTATCTCTATCCCTATCCCATATGTTATAAATCTTCCATTTTTTCTTTTTCTAGAAAATACTAGAAGGGTATGAAAGATTGATTTTTCGATCAAAAGTACTATGTGAGTGAAATCTTCCGTTTTTTCCTCTTTCTCTATCCTTATCCCATAGGTACAGCCTTTGAATCAATAGAGAACCTTTTCTTCTGTAGCCATATATAACATAGAAATCACACTTGGAAAAGGTGGACAATTAGCTAGAGCAGCAGGTGCTGTAGTGAAACTGATTGCAAAAGAGGGGAAATCGGCCACAGTAAAATTACCTTATGGGGAGGTCCGTTTGATATCCAAAAATTGCTCAGCAACACTTAGACAAGTGGGGAATGTTGAGGTGAACTAGAAAAAGTTGGGTAGAGCTGGATCGCAATGTTGGCTAGGTAAGCGTCCTGTAGTAAGCGGAGTGGTTATCAACCTTGTAGACCATCCCCATAGGGGTGGTGAAGGGAGAGCCCAAATTGGTAGAAGCAATTCTCCCACGCTTTACTTGGGTATCTAATCGACTCATCAAAAATAAATTGGTGCTAACTCCTAGAAAAAAATCATTTGCATGCTAAATCACTTTAACCTAAGTTGCGAATTGGTATATGATTGGAAGAGTTTAGGTTAAGGGTAGGTTTAATAATCCATTAGCCGAACCCCAAATTGATACACCCATGGTAAGGTCATGACACATGGTAGTAGTTAAGTTCTAAAAATTAAAATCTTCAATATTCAATTAGATTAGACAAGTTTGATAGGACTAATTCATTTAGACTTAAAAGATTTTACTTATTTTAAAATTCAATTGAATATTTAGTAAAGAAGAAATCACCTAATTGGTTCAATGGGAAAAAAAAACAGAGAGAAAGTAAAAATCTTCCCATTTATGTGACTAAGATATTTTGTGTCATGACCCGATCCTCTGAGCACGTGCTCATCCCTTCCCAATCGATTAAATAGCGATGTCCCATGACGCATCGTTGACCATTTCGTTTTAATATGCGCATGCAGAAGCAAATATATAGTCCCCAGACAATAACAAGATGGGATAGAAAAGCAGGACCACAAATTTTCAAACCAAAATGGGTCTTTTATAAACAAAAGAGTTTATATACAATACTAGGTTGTTTTACAAAAATATTGGCTCAACAAAAAGGGAACTATCCTATGACCCACTAGTTAGACACGTTCGCCGATTCTTCAATCTCCACCTTCCCAGATTCCAAGGCTTCTGGTCCTCCAAGACTACCATCTAGGGACCTAAAAATGTTATTCCAAATGGGGTGAAATGATGTCTCAGCGAGTTTAACCCCTTAAGCCCCGACTAGGAAGAAAATATGACCCAAGGGCTACTTAAGCATAAACAGGAGTCAGAGGATTTATCTTTGCCTCAATTCCTTCCTACAAACTGATATAATTCAAACATTCATCAAATTACATCAACAAATACAACCATCACACCAGATCGACTTATCAATCAATCGATTTAGTCGATTTCATATCATCAGGATAATCTCTCGATCATTTCAATTACTCATCCCAACTATTAATTATGGCCCAACATGCACGGTCTATTAAATGTTCAGCGGTGAATTACGGCCCCATGGGCATAGCTTGTCCAAGTTAGGCGGTAGATTACGGCCAAATGGGCACAGCCATATTTTGACTCTTGATTACGGCTCAACAAGCATAGCCATACTTCGGCAGTTAATTACGGCTCAACGAACATAGCCATACTTCGGCAGTTAATTACAGCTCAACGAGCACAGCCATATTTCGGCAGTTTTCACGAACCAACCCATAACATCACGCACAACATGCGTCAACTCAACTTTTGATAGTCATCTTCCTACAACTATAAATCATCAAACGAATAATCACCAACAGCCAAAAACATGGTATTCCACACTTAAATTTGTCAATTAACATAATACCTTGGCTTATTTTCTCTTATTAAAGATACTCGATAAAAATAATCATGTGTGGGTACACAATCGACCTTAGTAAAAAATGTAATATCTTTACTTTCAAAACTCCCACCATTTGTATAGTCGATAAAAACATTTTTGGTACTATAAACCGATGCCCAGTTTTTTTTCATATAATTACCAAAATTATCAACTTTTGGGATAATTACCCATAATTACAAATCACACTCAATTTGTACAAAATAACAGTGAATTAAATAAATAGATCACATCACTACAATCAGCATAAAATTCTGGTCACCAACTATCTCGGTCTAATTTTTGGAAAATAAATAAATTAATAAATAATTACTTAAAATAATTAATAAATGCCAATAAATAGGACTTAGGCTTGTAAAGCTTAATTAAAAGCCAAGACGGGCCCGAAAAATTTCCGAACCACTCTAGATAAATACTAGAGCTTGTCTAGGCTCTAATTACACTTAACCACCTAACATGCAATAACAATTAATTAAATGGCTAATCTAATCTAACTATCCACTTAATTCATACTTCGTCTAAATTAATCAACCCTTAAATGTCATTAAATTACCAATCAATGATTAGTGAGTTAAACTCACTTGATTAATGCTCTGCTTGGATTAAAACGACGGTGACGCGGCAGATCAACAAACTCCAAAGTGGGACCAGCAAGTGGGGTCGGGAACGGCCTGAAAACAAGCCAAACAAAGGGCTGGAAACCCACTAGCTTTGGCTCTATTCGATGGCTAAAAAGGTTGGCCGGTGGCTGTGGTTTGCTCGGAAACGGTAAGGGAAGGTTGGTGGTGGTAGTAGTGGTCTCGGTGGGCCTCTAGGCGATGGGACGGCCACTGACAGTGGCCTGAGTTGGCCTAGTGAGCTCCTGGACATGTGAGCTAGGTGAGATGGGCACAGACCAACAATGCTTGGCTGGACGCACAATAGCAGGCAAGGCGATCGCGGGGGCGTGCCTGTAAGCGAACGGCTGTGAGGAGCGGTCCGGCGGGTGGTGAGTGGTGTAGACGAAGGAGGAGGGGATGCTAGTCGGTTGTATGGGTTTCTTATGAGCTCACAAACTAGAAGCAAGAAGGAGAAGGAGGGGTCAACGGTGGGGGAGAAGGGGGGCCACCTTTGGTCTTCTCTTATCCTCCTGTTCCCTTTGACTTGGCCCGACCCCCAATTGGCTTCCTTAGCTCAATTTCCAGCAGCCAACATACCTTTTAGAAGCCTTGAAGTGGTCCAAAAGTCACGAGTCATGGGGGCATACGAATTTGCACAACATTTGCCTCAAATTGGATTAAATTCCTTCTTGAATCAACTCAATTTAACCCTAAAAAATTCAATCATCATATCACCAATCAAATTGGCATTTTCCCACACCAATTGAGCCCACTTGCATCCCAATTGCACGATCAGAAACGATTCTCTGCTTTTCCCGGTGAAAAACAACCCTATATTGACTTTTTCCGCCCAAATCTCGGTTTGCAGAAAAATCTTCACAGATTGAGTCAACGTTCCTGAAATGACTTGTGATATGACTGAACTTTCAATTTTTGAAATCGGATTCAAATTCACGGTTAATTTAAATTCGGCACGATTTTAGCGTGACCTAAGCTACTGTGTAGCTTTCAAAAAAATTTAGTGCAAATGACCCATGGTTGATTTTCTTCCAGCCACAATGAACCTCTTCGACACATTAGCGACTCTCGATTGACATGAAAATCTCGAGGTTTCAAATACAGACACAAGGTACCAAAATGATAGAAAAAACAGTCTAGTGTCGGTCGACGAGAATTTTGTAATTTAGTGGAATCACCCACATTTAGCCAGACATCTCTATCAAACCAACCTATCTTTGATTTATAGTCGACTTTTAACTATGCTGTAATGATCTCTGTAGATGAGCACAGTCAAGTAATCGATTCATGGTTGAATTCCCAAGTTTATTGCATTAAAATTCCTTAATGACTTCCCCGGTTAGTTTAGTTATCTCAAGAGTGATCAGCTCTAAGAATAGTACTATAGGCGCGTCGATGAAAGGCCTAGTTTATTCAATTGAAAGCAGAACTGAAAATCTAGGATGTCACATTTTAGTACTTTGATATTGCTTAGTTGTCTCTCTTCAGTAAGAAACAAATCAGTGCTAAGGTTCTTCAATTTTCAAATATCACCAAACATAATTTTCATTTTATTTTTATCACTAAAGACACAAATGCCTAGTAAAGTAGGGGTCATGTGATATGACTTACTGGTGAATTCCTTATCTCATGATTGTAATACCACCATTTTATCTTAATGAATATTTTGTATTGAACAAAATTGATTCTCTTTCTTTTATTTTTCTTTTTTTAATGTATAGATATTTTATCATGTTAATATGTTCCAAGGGGGCACATTTTCCACTGTTATCTTCCATGAATGAAGCTCCAAAGCATGAATCTCGTAACAAAGCTATGTAGTAACTATGAATCTTCTGCTTTGATTGCTAATGGGGATAGACCAATTGCACATAGGCCATCTCCAAATAAACATGTAAAATAGTGCTCAATTTGGTGATGATTAATTCATGTTCATGGTAGGCAAAAACCAGTCCATGAGTCTAAATTGGAGATTCTACTAGAGTTGGGTGGCATTGATCCATGAAGTTTTATGGAAGTTGAATTGAGATTGGGATATGGAGCACTAGAATTACCTATTGTAATATCAATGCGAAAGCTAACTAGGATCTTGCTAGTTAGAGAAGACTTGTGCTGATGACCACACTTGAGAAGGGCTGCATAAGTGGAAGCAGTCTCCACCGTCGATAAGCTCAATCGCATGCTATATTGCAAAATGGGTTGGCATCAAGTCCTCGCCCTCCTTTGTTTCCTCATTTTCTTACATTGTTCCATTTCCTTTGCCTTGCCGCTTTGCCCTCATGACTAGCATGATGCCTCGTTCTATTTTAAGAATACCTTCATGCTTGAAGTCTGGGTGGTGTACTCAACATCATGCTCTTGTGTGGATCCAAATCATGTCAAAATGATGGCACCATGCAACTGTGTGAATTTAAAGTATGTTGAAAGGGCTAGTAATAACACCTAGATGGGTGAATAGGTTTGAATAAATTTTTTTTTTCGCAAAGTCAATAAAAATAGTCGCCTTTAGAAAAACATAGATTAATAAAGCTTTAAACAAAATAAAGGAGTTTGTACTTAAATAGTTAATTGGAGCTACAAATCAAATAAATGAGTTAAGGAAAAAGAATTAATAACACAAGGTTTATAATAGTTTGGCTTAGATCTAGCCTACGTCCACTCTTCCGAGCCGACAGCCTATTGACTAGATTCCACTAAGAATTCAAAAGAGATTTTACAGCTTGACGATCTCCACTTCACAGAGAAGAGACTCTATTGGTCTCTTGCAAAGTCTCACTATGAGTTTCTCTCTTTTGTAAACAACTTTGAGCTCAAAGAATGAAATAACAAGGAACTAGAAAGCTTTAAAATTTGAAATTTTTATTTCACACACTTTATCGAACAACTAGAGAGTCCGCCTTATATACTCCATGCCTTCACAACCATTGGCACTTTCCAAAGGAATTGTTCCAATCTATCCATTGGACATAATCAATTAAGGAGATTTTGAGTCGTTTGAAGATTTGTAATGAAAGCTCGTCAATCTTATTCATTCATACAATCAGGATCTTGGTTTCCATAAGTAAAACCTTCCAAGTTTATTTATCTTTCAAAAGATTTGATTATCAGAAATGATTCCAATAAAGATAATCAATCTTGTATGTGCTATATTCGGTCATAAGGTCATCCACAAGCCATACGAATCAAATCCTTTAAGAAATAAAGATAGTCTCGCATCTGGATAAATCTTCATTCTTCAGTTTGAAAACTGTCAGTACAGGTAGACTTTGAATCTAAAGTCTAGCAGTCTTTAGACTTTGACACTAGAGTCTGGAAGTCTTCAGACTAAACTTTGGAAATGTTTTGCCAACTTCAAAACAATAAATGAGTTTTCTCTAACAATCTCCCCCTCTTTGATGGTGACAAAACTTTCCTACAGATTTGAGAACTTTTTACTTGCAAAACAACTTTGAGGCAATACATAATATCTTATAGAATTAAGTTGATTATAACCTAGATAGTATCGATTCTGCAATCACAGAAAATATGTTAATCCTGAAAAGATAAGACAATTAACTATCCAACCACAATCGGTCTTACCAAAGTAAGTTACTGCAAACGTTAAAAAGTCCAACAAATCCATCCAACAAAGTTTAACGGTCAAAACCAAAAAACCAAAGTTAAAACATAATAAAGTCAAATAAGTCAAATCTACAGGCATTCTCCCCCTTTTTGTCAACAACAAAAGTGGAGAAAAATAAAAGAGTTTGATGAAATCATAACTATTTGGGGATGTGAACGAGTTGGAAATCTCCCATCGACTAAATTGTGTCCTCCAACTTTCGCAGTGACTCCTTCACCTTCTTAACATCTTCAGATTTGGCAGTCTCTTGAATTTGAAGTTTAAGGTCTTTTGCCTGATCGTGAAGAGAGACTGAGGTAGCTTGCAACCCAGATTGAAGGTTCTGAATATCACATTCCATGCCATATTGTTGAGCTTTCATCTTCAAAAGGAGCTCTAGCAATCTTTGAAAGTTTGCATAATTCTCTGTTTGCATACTAGCTTCAGCATGATCAGTTAGAGGAGTGTTAAAGGATGAGGGAACTTCAGCTTGTCGAACATCAAGACTTGGAGAGGATGTCTCAATATCAACTTCAGGAAAATGAGAGGCATACACATTCTCTGGATCTACTGGAGATTTGCTCACATCATCACTAGCAAAAATATATGAAGAAGTACCTCTTTTTTCAGCAGCTCCCCTGTCTCTATGCCTACGGGTGGAGAAAAGAATTCTTCTTCTTGTTCTTGCTCAACTTCACCACCCAAGTAATGTTTTGTTTCTAGTTCATCTCCTGCATTTTCACTCCTAGTCTTCTCATAATCCTCTGAGGATACTGCAAAAGCAGGCTCAAAAGGGTCATCTTGACCCTCTTCTTCTTTTTCCCTTCCTTCTTTTTCTTCTCTCCTTCTCTCTTCCTCTACTTTAATTTCTTCACTTCCTTCTCTTCTTACTTCTCTTCTTTCACTTCTCTACTCCGTTTCTTCTCGACCTCTTTCCATTCTATCTTGCAGTTGCTCGAAACTAACAAAGCTCTGTAGATTTCTCAAGGAAAATGCCGAGAGTGTAAGATCATCCTCATCTTTTTCGTCCTACAAGATAAGGGCTCTCATCTTCTTGATAAATGCAATTATGGGCTCATTGCCTTTCCTCTTCTTTGCAGCAGAGTCTTGTTTTGTTTTGGTTAGGGACTTCTCCTTCAAGTGCTCCAATACTTTATTCGGTTCCTTCAATCTCATTTTCGAAACCATTTTCAAACCTATCACCATAGAGTGATGGTTCTTACACAAAGAGATGCTGGAAGCTGAATGTGAAAGTGTCGAAACAATTTTGTAACCAGCATGGAGTAAGGGAGTTGTCCCTTGTCTTTCACCATAGTCCTGTACATGTGCATCAGGATTGTGTGTGGCAGCGAGAACTTCATCCCATTGTTGATGGCAAACATCAACTTTGCCTCAGAAAGTGATACATCTATCTTGGAGGTTGACTTAGGTCGAATGCAATTGATTACGACCTTGTGCAACAAAATATTGGAGGCAGGCATTTTGGAATATGAAATTCCTCCTTCAGCAAGTCTGTCCCAAACAAGAGATAATGTTGCATGACCAATAGACACGTTTATTAGTTGGAAACTCCTTCTTTCCACACCAATGACATCCGCCAAAGTGTCCACATCCACCACAGTCTTTTTCCCTTATAGTAAAACAAAATCTATTCGCGTCTAGAAAAGACAGATTTGAATAGAAATAACCAGTTAATTCAGCGTAAGCAATAGAAGTCTCAGAACAAAATCTTTCAAGTTGAAGAATACCAAATTTCTCCCTCAAGTTCACCTTCAAGGAATTGAGGAAATCAAAATCCACAGATCGAGGGTTCATCACCCCTCTTTTCAGCAATTTGAATAAGTCTTTTTGTGGTCTTTAGAATGGAACAAATTCGTTCCCTCACCATGCACATTAGTAGCCACGCCCATCCTAGGCTGAAAATTCGCATACATTTTCTTGTCATCATCCTTCACCTCAGACTAATTAAAAGAACTAAACCGTGGATCACTTGGAAAATTGGCAAAGGTCCTATTTGCCAACCCTTCAGGCTTAATGCCTAACCTTTCCATTTGTCTTAGAAACATGGTCTCGTTCTTGTATCCTCTCTCTTGGAGAGTCCACATAACAGCTTATTGACCTTCATTGGTCCTGAGATTGGTTGTCCTTGATATGCTAATCCATTCACAATTTTAGTGAAGCGACTAAATATATCAGTGATGGATTCTCCAAGTTTCATCTTGAAAGCTTCATACTGTTCGAGTAGAATATTGATCTCCGTTTCCTTTACTCGATCAGTTCCTTCATAAGTAATGTGTAATCTATCCCAAACTTCTTTAGCTGTTTCACAAGTAGAAATTCGCTTATAATCAGTAAGAGATAAAGCACAATATAATGAGTAGATGGCTTTAGCATTAAGAGCTTGTCTCTTGATTAATTCTTCTTGTGTCATTTCGCCAACATCTGACACTTCCTTTCCTCTTTTTGAAGTTGATGTAGCTTTGGGATTTATCCCTTTTTTTCTACAACATCCCATTCTAGGGGATCTTTGGATCTCAAGAATGCCTTCATCTTGTTTTTCCACACATTGTACTCATTTCCATCAAAGTAAGGAGGTTTAGTGTTGCTTTGGCCTTTAACCAAACCTGGAGCCAAAATACTAGCCATAGATCTTTAACTCAGAAGTAAAAACACTTCAATAAAATGAGCACATAAGTTCGGATACCAATTGAAAGGGCTAGTAACAACACCTAGAGAGGTGTGAATAGGTGTGAATAATTTTTTTCGCAAAGTCCATAAAAATAATTGCCTTTAGAAAAACACAGATTAATAAAGCTTTAAACAAAATAAAGGAGTTTGAACTAAAAACTGTTAATTGGAGCTACGAATCAAATAAAGGAGTTAAAGAAAGAGAATCAAGAACACAAGATTTATAGTGGTTCAGCTTAGATCAAACTTACATCCACTCTCCTGAACTGACAACCTAGTGGCTGGATTCCACTAAGAATTCAAAAGAGATTTTACAGCTTGACAATCTCGACTTCACAGAGAAGAGACTCTATTGGTCTCTCACAAAGTCTCACTATGAGTTTCTCTCTTTTGTAAACAACTTTGAGCTCAAAGAATGAAATAGCAAAGAATTTTAGAAAGCTTCAAACTTTGAAAATTTTCTTTCACACACTCTATCGAACAACTAGAGAGTCCGCCTTAAATACTCCTTTATGCATTCACGACCATTGGCACTTTCCAAACGAATTCTTCCAATCTATCCGTTGGACAAAATCAATTAAGGAGATCTTGAGTCGTTTGAAGATTTGTGATGAAAGCCTATCAATCATGTTCATCCATACAATTAAGATCTTCGTTTCCATAAGGAGAACCTTTCAAGTTTATTTGCCTTCCAAAAGATTTGATTATCGGAAATAATTCCAATAAAGATAATCAATCATGTAGGTGCTATATCCAGCCATAAGGTTATCCATAAGCCATATGAATCAAATCCTTTAAGAAGTAAAGATAATATCGCATCTAGATAAGTCTTCATTCTTCATTCTAGAAATTGTCAGTACGGATAGACTTTAAATCTAAAGTCTGGCGGTCTTTAGACTTTGACATTAGAGTCTGGAAGTTTTTAGACTAAACTTTGGAAAGGTTTTGTCAATTTCAAAACAGTAAAGGAGTTTTCTCCAACATATGTTGCGAACAACTCATGGAACAAGAGTGTAGAATGCTGCTCATGGTCTTTATCTTATTAACAATCAGTTGTGTGGCCCTCTCCATTTCAATATCTCCCTCATTCTCTCGATGCTTGAAGAGTTGGAGTTGACTTCTTTCAACTTGGCTGGATTTCCTTATTTCTTGAATTCAATAAAAAGATTAACATTCTTAAACCTCTCTACCAATAGGTTTAGTAGGGAATTTTCAAAGTGGTTGTAGGGAATAAGCCATGATACACTGGACTATTTAGACCTTTCTTCTAATCTTCTGAAGGGGGTATTCCACAATTGCATTGGAAGCAATTGACATATATTAACCTTATGAAGGATTCTTTACAAGGACCACTCCCGATCCCTACACTTTCTACTATTTACTTTTATGCTTCTTACAATAATTTCACCAGTGGGCTCTCTTCTTCCATTTGCCAATTAAGTTCACTTCAGGATTTAGATTTATCTAACAATAATCTCTCTAGAAATGTGCCACTATTTTTGGTAATATAACCTCTCTTTAATATTTGGAATTAAGCAGCAACAAGTTTCAAAAGCCATTACCTTGCTAGTCAATTGCTCCAACTTAAAAATCCTAAATCTCAATTACAACAATTTTATTGGATGGTGGCCCGCAAAGGTTTTCTTAAACATCTTATTATTTCTTGTAGTATTTTATTAATACATCCATGATGGGGTGCGATGAGAATGCATTGTTTCATCTTAATATGCTACGATGGAAAGACACCCTTTGAAAGGGTATGAGGGAGTGATATAAAAGACTCCTGAAGACAACCGTTGGGTTGGTTGGTAGAACGTACGCTCGGAAAGAAAGCTCTCATTTTCATGTCCCATTTCGATCAAAGAAAAAGAAGGTGTTCCATTACTCATTTACGAGAACAATTGACATTTACACTGTGGAAATCAGATGTTTTACTCATGACTACACTCAAACCAACGAGAGGTAATATTGTTTATGATTCATCTAGAATTCCATGATTTTTCCTGGGTAAATTTAGGTTTGTGCCTCGAAAACAAGTAAGTCGTCTTCCACCGACTTCCTTCCAACATTGATATCAGAGCCCAGAAGTGATTTATGCCTTGTTTTCATCAAATTTTCTCATTTAGCACTTGATATTAAGATCGAGAGAATGAAATCTACTATGTTTGGATGTTTGTTGCTTGGAATTACAATCTGAATTGTCGAAAACGAACCAAAGCGAAGAACGGGTTTGGGGCCGCGTGCACCCTTATGGTTTTGGCCATTTTTCGAAATATTTTTTGGGCTAAAATAAATTTTTAAATATACAGGGTGAAAGTACTCGTCGAGACGAGTCTGGCGATGGGTCAAGCGCCGTCGGAGGATGCCAGACGCGCCCACACACACGGTCAGAAGCAGCTAAGCGTGGGCACCACGCGCTTAAGGGAGCTGGCAAAGCCAACGCGTGAACGTCACGCGCTTGTCGGCAAACCGACGTGTGTTGACGTCACGTATGACATCATCCATGAGGTCATCCAACTGTCGGTAACCGCCGAATGACGTCATTGATGATGTCACTGCCGGCGGTAACAACCGGCCGGCACCTGACCCGAGAACCAACCCAACCTGTCCATTACTCTACCTAGAAACTGACTTGACCCATTGACTGGTCAGTCGGTTCAACGGTCAGACCAGTCAGATCGGCCAAGAGCCGTTTGGCTCACTGGCGCGTGAGAGATCCGATTGGAGCATGGTCTTCGACGTTTGGTTCATATGAATGTGCTCTACACTGTGGTGTAATTATTTTTTATTTTTGAGCTTTTGAAAGGTATAAAAATTTGTAGAGAACCCTAAGTACATGTATTTTTAGGGTTTAAATGCATAGTTTATTCATTTGTACCTTGTATTTTCTTATGTTTTAGGAAATACAGTAGCTAGCCTATATGAAAATGATTTCATATATGATTTGTAGAGCTTGGTTCAATGGTAGCATGTATATGGTTTAATCTATGTGCAATTTTCCGTTACATGTTGAATTACGGTTTTGATTGTAATTGCAACATGATTGTTTTTTGTATGTTGGTTCAAATCATGCCATGCTTTTGTGTTAATGGAAAAATATAGAAATTACATGAGGTCATGTAATTATTTTTCTTAGTGGGAGTTCATAGGTTGGTAGAATTCGAAGGAATTCTCACCTAGAACTTAAAATTTGTGCAAATTAAACTAATTAATGATAATAAAACAATCGTACATTGGAGCTGATTGGGAACATGGTGAACTTTCGTTTCTATATCTTTTGTTGAATTATCATTAATTTAGTTTGTCTTTGCCGCAAATCAAATATGTGTGTTACTATGAAAAGTGTGCTAGTATTGATTCTATGTTTATTATGTCAATGTATTATAGCAATTGATTATGGCTTCGGCATCCAAAACCATTGTGGCTGACCTTAATAAATGTGAGAAGTTGAATGGTGACGATTATGAAATTTGGTACTGAAATGTTTAGTACATCCTTGAAGAGCAAGAGGTTTTGGAAACCTTCAACCACACCATAGATGAACCTAAACATGGAACTTCAACTCAACACAAGAGAGATCTAAAAGCTTATCATGCTTGGAAAAGAAAAATAGCATTGCTCTTATTACGTTGCTGAGCTGTATGCAAGATGATCTCATGTGTGAGTTTGAAAGTTATGAAAAAGCTCAAGTAATGTAGGTTGCCTTAAAAGATAAGGTTGTTGGTACATTTGCCATTAAGTTGATGAGACTCACCATCAAGTTTGACACATACCGAAAGCGTCCGAATGTAACGATGAGTTAGCATCTTCGGAAGATGTCAAATATGATTCGTGAGCTAAAGTCGGCAGGTCACTCATTTACTGATGAACAGCAAGTTCAAGCTGTTATAAGGTCTCTTCCCGACAATTGGGAGCATATGAAGATCAATATGACACATAATGGGAATATTGTCACTTTAGATGATATAGTGCATCATTTGGAATTAGAGGATGAGCGCTTAGAGGTTGCGAGATCCTCTATCCATACTTATGTCGTTGAATTGAGTTCACGCAAAACTTCAGCCTTCAAGCGCAAAATGAATCATCAATTCAACAACAAAGGGAAGAAGACTGATCTGACACCTAAAAGGGCTCAAACATTTCAATGCAAGAAGCGTGGTGGGAAGAATGACAAGGCTAAAATGAAGTGCTACAATTGTGGCAAAATGGGTCACTTTGCTCGTGAATGCACTAAGCCGAAAGATGTACCCTATTACTCCATTACTTTTTGTAATGCTTTTGTTTCTAGTACTGTGATGCTTGACGAATCTCATCCAATGTGGACTGTAGACTCGAGAGCAATAGATCACGTAGCTAAAGACCGAGACGCTTTTGTGGAGTATTGTCAGATACAGCCTGGAAGAAAAAGGATATATGTTGGGAATAATTCAAAAATAGAAGTGAAGGGTATCAGCACATATAAATTAATTTTATGTGGTGGTTGAAACCTATTCCTACATGATATCCTCTATGTTCCAAATATTCAACGAAACTTGGTCTCCGTAGTTGTTCTTCTTAGCCTATATTATGTATTGAATTTCCATGGTGATTGCGTTAACATTTTGTTTGGAATAATTTATTATGGTTTAGGTCATGTATCGAATGGTTTTATGATGTTAACCATTAACTATGATTAGTACAATGTTAATGTTGATAGTTGTTTTTCTTTAATTGCATCTTCTAGTAATATTGAGATTGATGCAAGTACTTGGCATGTTATATTAGGTCATATTGGGTTGCAAATAATGCAAATATTAACTAGAGAAAGCCATTTAGGGTCACTCACTAATATTGATTTACCCGTATGTGAACATTGTTTAACAGGAAAAACAACTAGAAAATCATTCGATAAAAGGACTAGAGTCAAATTTTCATTGCAACTCATAAATTCTAACATTTGTGGTCATTTGAACGTGAGGGCAAGGTATGGATCCTCATATTTCATCACTTTCATAAATGACTTCACGCGTTTTCACACGGGTCCTCATTATAGAACCAAACTATTATGACATGTCCCATTCCATACCACACAATTTAATACTATAACCAGACCACACACACACACTTAGTAGAGCCATCGATTTTAATATTCAAAAGGTTTCACCCTCCAGAGGACCAGTGTTTGCGTCCTTTTGGGCATTTGCACCCAATCCGGGCGTCGCGAAGTCCTTCGGCATTACACCACTAGGCCACCAAGCATCCAGAGCATGTTTTGTTACACCTTCGGGCATCTCGCATTCCACCTGGCATCACGAGGAATCTTCGGGGCTCGCCATGAAAATGGTTACTTATGCCTTCCGGAATTACGTACCGACATACCACCGGGCCTCCCCCGGAATTACGTACTAATATACCACCGGACATCCCAACACTCCTGGGGAAACCTCCGGGGCTTGCCATGAGAATGGTTACTCTGACACTCCGGAATTACGTACCGATATACCACCAGGCATCCCCCAGAATTACGTACCGATATACCACCGGGCATCCCGACACTCCCGGGGCATCGTTGACCCGAGGGTCCAACGGCAACATTAACATCTTAATTTAATTCAATACCAAAAACAATTTCCAATGCAATGATGTTGGATGTCCCATGAGTCTTCGTCAAATCTCAATGTTGAATAATATGCTGAATGTCAACACCATCATATCAAATCATATCAAATGATAAATCAAGATGCATTCACCCTTGAGATAAATTGAGCAAACTCGAAATAAAACAGCCCAAAAATCAGAATGCACTGTTTTAGTAAAAACTTTGGAATAACCCCTAAACAAACTCAGAAAATTCTAAAATTTTAGTATGTTATAAACAAGATCTAAAGGAAAGAATTTCATGAAGAACACTAAGTCAAATTCGTCACGTACAGAGAGCATTAAATCACACAATTCAGCCTCAGATTTATTCCATCAACCAGACTTCACAATAACAAAAGAAAAGCTTTTCGACCTCCTCAACTTAACAAATAAACTCAAATGTTGTACGTACAAAGGTATATTACGAATTCATTGAAGAAAGTGTTGCCCGAATCAGCTCCAAAAATTTTATAAAATTTTTAATAACTCACTCAGGTTTTCGGGTTTCACACGCTAGCAGAAAAACATCGCACACCAAAATAAATTTGTGCCCACTATATTAATCCAGAAAATCTGACAGAACATATGTTATAATTTAAACAATTCCTCACAGCTCCCATGAAGAAATCAAAACCAAATTCATGCTAGAAATTTCGGTAGAAAATCGACAAAGCTACTGACTACACACGAGTTGTTCTGGACTGCATGGATTCAGTAGAATTCCACGCCTATACCTTGACTAATTTACTTCCAAAAGTTCATTTAAAATCTATACTTCAGATTGTAGTTCAGAGGAATTCAGAAATATATATAGAAAACCAAAGCATTTCCTCAATTCCTAAATTCCCATCTACTTCAATCATCCAAACTTCAGCAAGTAAAAACAGGAAGCTTGGGTCACGGACACGGCTCGGCGATGGCGAACACAAGTGGTGTCGATGGCGGTGGCGCACGTGCACAGACAGAGGGTGGTCTTCTTCCTTTCCCCTCACTCTTGCTCACTGCACGCTCACGAATCTCTCTCTCGCTCGCTCTCTCTCTCTCTCTCTCTGCCTTATTTTTCTGCTCGGTTAATCTCTCTCCTCTCTCAAAACCGAACCAATTTGTTCCACTGAACTGCTGACTAATTAATTAATTCGCATGTGTTTTCCTTCGGTGGCTGCACGCACACAAGACAGCTGGAGAATGGCGTGTCTTCAGCATGCATCTTCTTGAACAATTGCTGGCAGCCTATACCAAAGCAACGTGGCTGTTGCTGATCTTCCTTCGGTCAAAAATCCCAAAACTTGTTGACTCCATTTTGTCGACCAAGAGGAGAGAGGGCTCGGGATTACTTGGGCCAACAAATTGGTGGCCGCATTGTCCTTAATTCATGACCCAAATTCCTTCCAACTATTAGCCCTAAATTTTTATACGTGCATGGAGCACTTTCGGTTCCATGGTCTTCATGGAATCAACTAATCTCCTTTTATTCAACCACCACATGTACATGTACGTGGCTGCTCTTGGTGGCCTTCACTTAGTTGACTCCTATAGTCAACTAAATGGGACTCGGCGGCAGCTAGGAAGCGACGACGGCTGGGGATTGACGTGGCCGTCCACTGAAGTTTTTGGCTGCCACCCGTTCCTCTCCATGCACGGACGTGGCCATCATTTAGTGGACCGCATGGGTCAAATATTTTCCTCTTGATTGACCGCCGAATGGACTTTGCATGGACTGCTGCACGCCAATTTGCATTTTTCATGCAAGATGTGGGTTCTTGTTGTTGACTAATTTCAAAGAAGGAACGTGGCTGCATGGAGGAGGGTCGCTCGACAAGACTGCATGGGTCAAATGTTTCCCTTCGGTTGACCGGCAAATGAACGTGCGCATGGCTGTTGCGTGCTACGGGCCTTCAGCTCAGTCAATTGGCGAGGCCGCTAGGGGTTAATATCGGACGTGTGTATGGCAATTCCTCTCCAAAAGTTGATGTTTCAGAACGACGGGTGGTGATGAAACGATGGCCTAATGCCATACCAACGATGATGATAACAAAATAATGTCCGTAAATGGTGCCAATGACTCAATCTGTTGACACTCCCATCGACCCGTGACAAGCCGTTACTTATCCGAGGTTTGACAAAAACCCGGATGCCACACCCTTTGAGGTAGGCCCTTATCGACCTAGACGGTGGTCACTACGAGCTCATAGACCCAGACTCCGTGGCCCCAGGGAATAAGGAAATTAGTAATCAGCTGTTAACCCTCCTAGGCTGACCAAAACGTACTGGGGGAGTTGCCATCTAAGGACCTGAAAAGGTTGAGCCTACGACGAGGTGAGACAATGTTTTAGCAAGTTCACCTCCTAAATTCCGACTAGGAAGGAAATATGCCTAGAGGCAGTCTATACACACAAGACAAAGGACTTACCTCACCTCAGTTCCCTCCTGCATGACAGTACAATTCATATACTCAATTAATCAATCCAATCTATACAATCGATCAATCAATCCATCAATTCAATCCAATCCATGCAATCGATCATTCAATCAATTCAATCCATACAATCAATACAATCGATCCAGGGGTCTCGATTATAAGACCAAATCGTTATGACATGTCCCATACCGTGCCACATAATTTTGTCCCATAATTCGTTTCGTCAATTTCAATCAATCACATGTTCCAATTCGATTATTGCTCGCACAAGCATGAACTACCGATGCACATCGGTCTTCTGGCGTAGCCTAGGATTATTGCTCACACAAGCTGATATGGATTATTGCTCGCACAAGCTGACATTGATTATTGCTCACACAAGCTGATATACCGACACACATCGAGGATGGGTTCACTTAACCATCACATGATCAACCAATCCCGGCCAAGAACATTGTGCTTTGCACACAAATTCCTCATTTAAAATAATGAACTTGACCTATTTTCTTCACATAAAAAACACCTAATAAAATAATCGTGTATGGGTACACAGTCAGTTTAAGCCAAAAATGCAATATCGTCCTTTTAAAAAATCTCACTATTTAACATAGTACCTAAAAATATTTTTTGCATTAAAACCAACGCCCAGTATTTTATGATTAAAATACCAAAATTTCACAATTTAGAAATAATTAACTAAAATCACAATCACCGCTCCATTTGCACAAATTAACGCTCAATTGTATAAACTAAACACGCCATTGCAATCAGCACGAAATTCCGATCACCAACTATCCCGATATAATTTTTGAAAAATAATAAATAATTACAAAAATTACAAAAATAATTAAATAATGCAATTTAAATACAATAATTAGCAACTTAGGCTAGAAATGCTAATCTAACCACCTAAACGGGCTTAGAAAATTTCCAAACCTATCCAAATAAATAGTACAATCTAATTAGCCGTTAATTAATCTAATCTAACCACATAACAAGCATAATTAAGCAATTAAATCACTAATCTAATCTAACTAACCACTTAATTCATATTTAGTAAAAACTAATCAATCCTTAAGCATAATTAACTCTCTAAGTAGAGTTTAGCGAGCAAACTCACCAGTTTTGTGTTCCAATAAGTCCATGGCGATGGCAATGCAGAGGCAAGCGACACTCGAGCCTGCAACTAAACGAGGACTGGACGGGCCTAAAAATGAGCCTAGAAGCCTTAGCCCACAACTGAGGTTCAGCTTCTGCTCCTTGGGCCGAGAAGGCTGGCACAGGGCTTGGACAAGCTGGAACGACCACACAGGCGACAGACGGCTGCTGCGAGGCGATGGCAATGCTGGACAGCGGTTGGACAGCAACCAAGGCGAGCTCGACGGTGGCCAGGGCACACAAGAGGATGGCGGATGAGCGGGATGCAAGCAGGGTAGGCAAATGTCTCGCAGGCGGCGTGTGGGCTCGCAATAGGCGGACAGGCGGCGAGGGGGCTCCAGCGACTGCTGCT
This sequence comes from Eucalyptus camaldulensis, assembly GCA_019915185.1. Taxonomy (NCBI): domain Eukaryota; kingdom Viridiplantae; phylum Streptophyta; class Magnoliopsida; order Myrtales; family Myrtaceae; genus Eucalyptus; species Eucalyptus camaldulensis. The sequence continues at coordinate 10,586,882 of JAHSVA010000006.1, forward strand.
GGCTCTTTGCCGGCTTTCTCTACAACTTTAAGCTCTCAAGACACTCGATAATGGATAAAGTGAGCTAAGGAAAGAAGATGAAGCCAGCTGAAGTGTCACGCCCCAAACCTCAAGTGCGTGCCCATCCCTCGGTGATCAATTAAATTGCGACGTCTCAGGACGCGTCGCCAACCCATTCATTTTAATGCACATGCGGAAGTGAAACAAAAGTCCTAATAACAAACAGCTTGGGATAGAAAAGCAGGAAATAATTTCACAACCAAAAACACTTTTATAAACACCCCGGTTTATATGCAACTACTAGTCTAAATTCAAGAGTCTACAAAAGATCGTCTCTCAAAATGAAGCTATCCTATGACTAGCTAGTCAGACACACTCGCCGATTCTTCGGTCTCCACAGGCTCCAGGGGGCATCAGGTCCTCCACAGCACCATTAGAAGGGTTAACTGCACTCTCGCCTGAAGAGGTATCAACTACCACAACGGGGATCTCAAAACCCTAGAGGGGACCTTCCCTATATCCATTTAATTTGTGTCAAAACCACACTCTGAATTGATGAGGTACTCTCTGAGGTATGCCATCATCGACCCAAATGGTGGTCACTACGAGTTCATAGACCTAGTGACCCCCAAGGATAGGGTAGTCAAAACTCTACTCAATAACCCTCATAGGTTGACCAAAACGTTCTAGAGGAACTGCCATCTAAGAACTTGAAAAGGTTGAGCCCACAACAAGGTAAGACAATGTCTCAACAAGGTCACCCCTTAAACTCCAACTAGGAAGGGAATACACCTAGAGGCAGTCTATGCACACAAGATAGAGGACTTACCTCGCCTCAGTTTCCTCCTGCATGTTAATACAATTCATATATCCAATCAATCAATTCAATTCAATCCATCCATTCAATCAATTTGATTAATCACGCGTTCCAATACAATTATTGCTTGCACAAGCATGAACTACCGACGCACGTCGATCCTCTGGTGTAGCCAGGGATTATTGCTCACACAAGATGAAATACACTATTGCTCACACAAGCTGATACAGATCATTGGTCACACAAGCTAATATAGATCATTGCTCACACAAGCTGATACAAATCATTGCTCACATAAACTAACATAGATCATTGTTCACACAAGCTAACTTATAATATTGCTCACACAAGCTGACCTACAATATTGCTCACACAAGCTGATACATCGACTCACATCGAGGATGAGTTCACTCAACCATCACACGATCAATCAATACTAGCCAAGGACATTGTGCTTTACATACCAATTCCTCAATTAAAATAATGAAATTGGCCTATTTCCTTTGTGTTAAAAATACCCAATAAAAATAATCGTTTGTGGGTACACGATCAGTCTGAGCAAAAAATGCAATATCGTCCTTTTCAAAAATCTCACTATTTATTATAGTGCCTAAAAAAAATTTGGCGTTAAAAGCCGACGCCCGGTATTTTCTGAACAAAATATCAAAATTTCACAATTTTGGAATAAATAGCCAAAATTCCAATCACTACTCAATTTGCATAAATTAAAACTCAATTGCATAAACTAAGCACACCATTGCAATCAGCACAAAATTTTGATCGCCAGCTATCCTAGTATAATTTCCATAAAATATAAAATAATTAAATAAATGCAATTAAATACCAAAAATGCCAACTTAGGCGGAAAATGCTAAATTAATCTCCTAAACGAGCGTAGAAAATTTCCAAACTTATATAGATAAATAGCACGATCTGTCTAGTCCCTAATTGGCCTATTCTAACCACCTAACATGCACAATTGAATAATTAAATCACTAATATTATCTAACTAACACCTAAACCATACTTAACATAAACTAATCACCCCCTAAGCATCATTAACTCCATAAGTAGATTTTAGCAAGTAAATTCATCGGTTTAGCGATCCGGTGAGTCCATGACATCAGCTACGCAGTGGCGGGCAACAACTGAGCTTGTGGCGACACCAACCAAGGCTCGGAAGAGGCCTAAAATAGCCCACAAAGGCTCAGCCCGAAGTTGCTCCTTGGGCCAAGAGGTTGCTCGAGCGGCTGGCTGGGTTGGAAACAGTGAGGAGGTGGACCAGTGGCTACAACAAGCGACAACGGCTACTAGACAGTGGCAGAGACGGCTCAACGACCTCGACGGCAACTAAGGAGGCTCAGGGGACAGTGAGGAGGCGCGAGATGAGCAAGACAACAGGCACGAGGCTCAGGCGGCGCAAGGGGCTTGTGGGCACGAATGGGCTGCTTCGGTGGCTTCAGCGATGGTCGACGGTGAAGGGAGGAGTGTTGGCCAGTTTCTTCTAGTTCTCTCAAGCTCTCAACCTCAACAACAATGGATAAAGTGGCCCTAAATGAAGAAGAAGAAGCTGCTGAAGAGAGGGGGTCCCATTTTGCCTCAAAAGTCTTCACATATAACCTCTTCCACTCATTGCATGCCCCCACCAACCTTGGCTGTCACCCATGGCCAATTTGTTGCACCAAATTTCCCCTAAAAGCTTCCTCAAGTGATCCATAATGTTGTCTCCCCCTTGGCCTACGAATTTTGGGCCAATTCCCCCTTAAATTGATTCAATTCCCCTCAAATTGAGCTCAATTTGATGTCCATAAATGTAGCCAAGGTGTCATCATCAAATTCAATATTTTCCTCATCACTTAAACCAACTTGATGGCCAAAGATGCTATAAAAATGGCCCTTTGATTTTTCCAGTCCAAAATAGACTTATTTTGAATTTTTGCCGAAAATCCCGATTTGTCGAAAAAGTCTTCGAAGGATGAGTTGACATTCCTAAAATGACTCGTGACATGACAAAATTTTCAATTTTTGAAATCGGGTTCAAATTCACAGTTAATTTCAATTTGACGCGATTTTAGCGTGACCTAACTTACCAAATAGCTTTTAGAAATTTTTAGCGCATTTGACCCATGGTCAATTATTTTTAAGTCACATTGTACATCTTCAACACATTGGCAACTCTTAGTTGTCATGAAAATCTCGAGGTTTTAATTACAGACACAGGGTACAAAAATGATAGAAAAATTGGTCTAGTACTATTCGATATAATTTTTACAATTAGGTGGAATCACACATACACTAATCACATACCTCTATCAAATCGACCTATCTTCAATCTCTGATCAATTTTGACAGTACCGTAATGACCCTTGCCGATTAGCATAGTCGAGCAGTCAATTCTTGGTCAAATTCTCAAGTCTATTGCATTTATATTCCTTAACAGCTTCACCTGATAGGCTAGTTATCCTGTGAGTGATCAGTTCAGGAAAAAGAACTATAAGCGCGTCGATGAAAAGCCCAACTTATTCAATTGAAAACAGAACCTAAAAATCAAGATGTCATAGTAATGGTCAACAGACTGACGAAGTTGGCTCACTTCATCGCCATACGAAAGGACCTTGTTTTGGTTGACTTGTGTGGCGTTCCTAGGTCACGTGATTTTAGGCGAATGAATCTCCATGGGCCCGACCAAGATTGAAACAGTTATCAATTGGCTAAGACCGACAACCATAATAGAGATCAGAGGCTTTTTGGGTTTGGCAGGTTATTACCGAAGGTTCGTGGAAGGATTTTCAGCATTAGCTTCGCCGTTGACTCGACTACTGAAGAAGGAAGAGAAGTTTGTATGGACAGACAAGTAAAAGGGTAGTTTCCAAGAGCTGAAGCAGAAGCTGACTACCGCACCCATGCTGACGATTCCATCTTGTCCTAGAGGATACGAGATCTATAGTGACATGTCGTTTAGAGGACTAGGTTGCATGTTGATACAACATGGTAGGGTTGTTGCATACGCATCCTGTTGGTTGAGACCTCACAAGCTGAATTACCCAACGCATGACTTGGAACTCGCAACAATCATTTTTGCTCTGAATATTTGTAGACATCATTTGTATGGAGAAAGATTTCAAATCTTCACAGACCATCAAAGTCTCAAGTATCTATTCTCTCATAAGGATTTGAATATAAGACAACGTCATTGGATGGAACTCCTAAAGGACTATGATTGTGATATCTTGTATCACCTTAGAAAGGTGAATAAAGTCACAGATACGTTGAGTCCGAAGTCTTCGGTTGCGCATATGATGGTTAAGAAATGGATTTTACTCGAGAGAGCTCGAGATTCGGTTTTCAAATTTGAGGTAGGCCACCTTTCGAATCTTATGGCCACCCTCAAAATTGAGCCGAAAGTGTATATCAGAATCAAACGCTCCAGTTGATAGACCCAAAGATTCAGAAAATCTTGCAAGAGGATATCGAAAAGAGAAAGGCTGACTTTTAAATTTTGAAGATAGAACACTAAAGTTCTGAGGACGATTGTATGTACCTGACGATGCAGTGCTTAAGAAAGAGATCTTATTAGAAGCTCATCATAACAATTACAGCATTCATCCTAGCAGTACAAAGGCGGATATGGCCGAGCATGTCACCAATTGTCTGACGTGTCAATAAATGAAGGCACAACATTGTAAATTGGGAGGACTTCTACAATCTCTCGAGATTCCCTAATGGAAATGGGAGCACGTCATAATGGACTTTGTGACGGGCTTACCAAGGAGTCAAAAGGGTAATGATTTCATTTGGGTAGTGGTCGATAGATTGACGAAGTCGGCTCACTTCGTCACCATACAAAAGGACTTTGCATTGGATAGATATGCTGAGTTGTACGTGCGCTTGATAGTTTGATTGCATGGAGTACCAGTGATGGTCACGTTAGATCAAGATCAAAAGTTACAGACTACCTTGGGAACAAAGCTACAATACCGTACAGCCTACCATTCACAGACGGATGGCCAATCTGAGAGGATGATTCAAACCCTCGAGACATGCTGCGAGCTTACGTGTTGGATTTCAAGGGGAGTTGGGAAGAACAACTTCACCTTATTGAGTTCGCCTACAACAACAACTACTAGCAGAGCATTCAGATGGCTCCTTCCAAAGTGTTGTATGGCGGAGCGTGTAGAACGCCAGTGTGTTGGGATGAAATCAGAGGATGAAAGATCCCAGGCTCAGTGTTAGTCCAACAGTCAATGGATGCAATTGTCGTTATTAGAGACAAATTAAAGACCGTTTAGAGTTGCCAGAAAAGTTGCGCTGATAAGCATCGAAGGTCATTGGAATTCTAAGTTGGTGAGCACGTCTTTCTGAAGGTGTCAATGAGGGGCACTTCGTGCTTCAACAAGAAGGGAAACTAAGTCCGAGATATGTTGGTCCCTTTGAGATTTTGGAAAGAATCTGGATTCTAGCGTATCGTCTTACATTGCCCCCGAGGTTGGCGCAAGTACATGACGTCTTTCACGTGTCGATGTTGAGGATGTATGAGCCTGACCTGACCCACGTGCTAAATTTTGGAGAATCAGACGTGGACGATAGAGTCTCGTACGTGGAAAGCCCGGTTCAGATAGTAGATTGGAAGGAGCAAGTTATGCGTATGAAGATGGTCCCCTTGGTTAAAGTGGTCTGGCAACACCATGGGACAAAATGAGTAACCCGGGAAAGTGAAGATTCGATGAGATGACTATACCCCCACTTTTTTGTTTAAAATTGATAATGGTTTAAATTTCGAGGACGAAATTTTTATAAGAGGAGAAGAGTTGTGACATCCTGAAATTCAGGTTCTATTTTCAATTGAATAAGTTGGGCTTTTCATCGACACCTATAGTTCTTTTCTTTGAGTTGGCCACTCATGAGATAACTAGCCTATCAGGTGAAGCCGTTAAGGAAAATAAACGCAATAGACTTGAGAATTTGATCAAGAATTGACTGCTCAACCGTGCTAATCTGCAAGGGTCATTACAGCACCATTAAAAATTGATGAGAGACTAGAGATAGGTCGATTCAACAAAGCCATGTGATTAAGTGTGGGTGATTCCACCTAATTGAAAAAATTTTGTCGATCGGCACTAGATCGATTTTTCTGTCGTTTTGGTAACTTGTGTCCGTATTTGAAACCTTAAGATTTTCACGGTAATCGAGAGTCACCAATGTGTCAAAGATATACATTGTGGCTAAAAAATAATCGACCACGGGTCAAATGCGCTAAAAATTCCTAAAAGCTACCTGGTAGGTTAGGTCACGCTAAAATGACGTTAGATTGAAATTAACCGTGAAATTGAAACCGATTTTAGAAATTGAAAGTTTTTTCATGTCACGATTCATTTTAGGAATGTCGACTCACCATTTGAAGAATTTTTGGCGAGTTTGAGAATTTTACGGAAAATCAATTCGGACGATTCGGAAAAGAAAGGAAATTCGGAGAGGCCAAATTGAGGGGATTTTTGGCCTCCAAAGTGACCTATTTGGTGAAGGGAAATTGTGGAAATTGTGTAGGCTCCCTCCTCTACAAAATTGGTCATCAAATTGGAGAGATTTGTTAAGAAATTGAATTTCAAACATTTCAGAAAAAGGAAAGAAATTCGGATGGTAGAGAGAGTGGTCAATTTTAAGGTCCAAAATTTGTGATTTGTGGGAAATTATGCAAGAAAGTATTATGGGGGACCAAGAAAAAGAACATGAAGACTTTAGGGGCTAAGCAATGATGGTTTAGATATTTTGTTCCTAAGTCTAATTGGTTAATCCTTTGACTTATGGTTCCTCTCTCTCTCTCTCTCTCCTTCTTCTTCGAGCGTCTGCATCCCTCGACCCCTCCTTCGCTCCTTTTGGTTTTCCTTTATTTTCCCTCACGCACGATCGTTTTCTTCTCATTTCCCTAGGACCGAATCTACTCCACCTTTCTCCCCCAAGTCAACCCTAGCTCCCACCAAAATTTCCATCAACGCGAATCCACATCATCCCACCGCACTACATCTTCACCTCTTCCTTCTGCCAACACCAACCCCACTAATGAGCAACCTACACCCTCACAAATGCCATCATCTCTTTTTCCCCTCTTCGTGTGCCAGCTACTCCTCCCCTGGTCCTTCTCTCACGCGGCCAACCTACTCAAAGCTAGCCCACCCCCACCATCAACTTCAATCAGCCACCGTCTCCCTTGATTCCTCACCCATTTCTCCGCAGTAGCCCTCGCTAACCAAGCCTAGCAGTTCGCTGTGGGCTTGCAAGGCCTTTTTGGCCTGGTCCAAGCTCTTGTTGGCGCCATCGTAAGCTCGAGTTTCAGCCACCATCTCACTGCCATCGCCGTGAACGAATTTTTACACTAAACTAGTGAGTTTACTCACTAAACTCTGCTTATGGAGTTAATGATGCTTAAGACATGATTAGTTTAGGCTAATTAGGGTTTATGTGGTTAGCTAGAATGGATTAGTGATTTAATTATTCATTTGTGCATGTTAGATGGTTAGAATAGCCTAATTAGGGACTAGATAAGTTGTACTATTTATCTAGATAGGTTTGGAAATTTCCCAGCCCATTCGAGCAGTTAATTAAGCATTTTCGGCCTAAGCTTGCATTTTTGGTAATTAATTGTATTTATTTAATTATTTTTCGTATTTATTTATTTATTTATTTTCCGATAATTATACTAGGATAGTCAGTGATCAAAATTTTGTGCTAATTGCAATAGGGTGCCTATTTTCTGTAATTGAATGCTATATTGTACAAATTGAGTGCAAATTGTAGTTTTTGGTATTTATCCTAAAATTGTGTAATTTTGATATTTTAATCAGAAAATACTGGGGCATCGATTTTTAACGCCAAAAATATTTTCAGACATTATATAAATAGTGTGATTTTTTAAAAGAAAGATATTGCATTTTTTGGCTCAGACCGACCGTATACCCACACACGATTATTTTTATTAAGTATTTTTAACATGACGAAAATAGGCCAAGTTCGTTATTTTAATTAAGGAATTGGTGCGCAAAGCACAATGTCCTTGGCCAATTTTGGGTAATTGAGTGATGGGTTATAGTCATGGCAAGATGACTATGGAAAGATGAGGTGACATAGGTTGTGTTGAGGGAACCCAATGGGTTATGAGCCAGTAAAGAACTAGGTTCTATACGATAATGAAATCTCGTGTGAGCCACCTCTAGTATCTTGTACCATTGCTTATTGTAATCAAGATCTAAGTGTTATATGGTGACTTGAGTCATATGGGAGCCAACTCTAGAAGCCTTGCAGTACTATCTTGCATAGTCAAGAACTAAGTGCTACACAATAGTGAGATTTCGTGTGCATTACCTCTAGAACCTTGCACTAGTGCTCTTCGTGGCCAAGAACTAAGTGCTACACAACAAGGGGACTTCGTGGGGGCCACCTCTAGTACCTGGAGCTATTGTTTAGTATAGTCGAAAACTAAGTGCTACACAATAGTGTGAATTCATAGGAGTCACCTTTAGTACCTCGTACTATGATTGATTGTGGTCAGGGACTAAGTGCCACGCGATGTCGGAACTTCATGAGGAGAGGGCACCTCTAGAACCTTGAGCCTGGTATTGAATATTGAGAGTGAATATCGGGTATGGATGGAACCACCGATATGAATTGTTCGCGCCTAATTATTGGACGAAATTGTGTAACACGATATGAGACGTGTCATAACGATTTGGCCTTACTGTAAGCGATTGTTTGATTGAATGATGGATTAATTGTATTGATTCAATTGATTGATTGATTGATTGATTGATTGATTAAGATTTAAATGAGACGTTTCAAATGCTCGAGTGTTGTTACTACACTTATGTGATATATGAATTGTGCTAACTTGTAGGAGGGAACTAAGGTGAGGTAAGTCTTCTAGATTGTGTGCATAGACTGCCTCTAGGCGTATTTCCTTCCTAGTCATGATTTATGAGGTGAACTTGCTGAGACATTATCTCACCCCGTTGTCTCACCCCGTTGTGAGCTTAACTTTTCAGGTCCCTAGTATGAAGAACCTAGAGCTTGAGGTGGAAGGGTCAGGAGCATAGGTGGCTGAGAAGTTCTTTTTAGAGATAGACCTTATGTACTTAAACCCTAGAGTTGGCCTCTGTTTGTAAATCAAATTGTGATTTTTAAAAGTGTGTTTATTTTGAAATTTGTTGTTCTGCTTTTCTATCCCATGTTTATTGTGGTCAGGAGATTATTAATATATTCTGCATGTGCATAATCAATTGCATCAGCGACACGTCTTAGGAACGTCACAATTTTTATTGACCACCGAGGGATGGGTGCACGCTTAAAGTTTGGGGTGTGACAACTACCCAAATGAAATCATTACCCCTCTGATTCCTTGGTAACCCATCACAAAATCCATTGTGATGTGTTCCCATTTCACTCGGGAATTTAGAGAGGTTGTAGAAGTCCTCCCAGCTTACAATGTTGTGCCTTCACTTGCTAACACATCAGACACTCGGCAACATGCTTGGCGATATCTGCCTTCATACCGAACCACCAATAGTGTTGACGCAGATTCTAATACATCTTCATACTACTAGGATGAATGTCGTAACTACTACGATGAACTTCTGATAAGATCTTTTCCTTAAGCTTTACATCGTTAGGTACACACAATCGTCCTCGAAACCTTAGTATTCTGTCTTCAGAAATCTGAAAGTCAGTCTTTCTCTTTTCAGTATCCTCTTGTAGGATTTTCTGAATTTTTGGGTCTGTCAGCTAAAGCGTCTTGATTTTGATCTGCACTCCCGGCTCAATTCTGAGGGTGGCCATAAGATTTGAAAGGTGGCCTACCTCAAATTTGAAAACCAAATCCCGAGCTCTCTCGAGTAAAATCCATTCCTTGACCATCATATGCACAACTGAAGATTTCCGACTTAGCGCATTTGCGACTTTATTAGCCTTTCCAGAGTGATACAAGATATCACAATCATAGTCCTTCAGAAGTTCCATCCAGCGACGCTATCTCATATTTAATTCCTTCTGAGAGAATAAGTACTTAAGACTTTGATGGTCTTTGAAAATTTGGAATATTTCTACACACAAATAATGTCTCCAAATCTTCAGAGCGAAAATGATCACTGCGAGTTCTAAGTCATGCATCGGGTAATTTAGATCGTGAGGTCTCAACTGATGGGACACATATGCAAGAACTCTGCCATGTTGCATCAACACGCAACCCAGTCCTCTAAACATTGAAAAAAAAAAGAGTTAAAAATTTTATTTAAAGAAAATGAGGCAAGGCAACCGAACCGGCACAAAAGAAACTTTCACTTTTAAAAATTTAAAAATATAACTGTCAACAATTTTCGAAAAATTAATTCAGAAAAATCAGCAGAGATATGACAATTTCCAAAAATATAAAAGGTAAGTAATAATTTGAGAATAATCATAATTGTTCAAGAAGGAAAGAAACTTACGCGCCAAAATTTAAAATAAAACTAAGTCTGGAAGGCTTTTAGAAGGATGTATCTTCCATACGTTGAACTAATGTGCCTGCTCATCCATAGACTTTAGCCAGATGCAAGAGTAATATTCAGCTTTTCACAGATGGACTTGAATAAGCCATTCTACAATGGCTTGGTGAAGATATCTGCCAGCTGAGTCCTCGAATCAATGAATTGAACATTGATTTTTCTATTTTGCACATGGTCTCTTATGAAGTGATGGTGAATTTCAATATGCTTTGCCCTTAAATGAAGAATAGGATGTTTGGCAAGATTAATCACACTTGTGTTGTCACATGTTATTTCGGTGCAAGGTTCTTCTATTCCAAAACCCCTCAGTTATTGCATGATCCAAAGAATCTGTGAATAGCAACTTTCAAGAGCAACATATTCAGCTTCTACTGTTGAGAGTGCCACGGTGTTATGCTTCTTTGAGAACCAGGACACCAACATTTTTCCTAATAGTTGACATGTTCCCGAATTACTTTTCCTGTCAACTTTGCATCCAGTCAAATCAGCATCATAGTAACCAAGTAATGTAAAGTCTTCTCATTTTGGATATCACAGACCTAACTTTGGATATGTCGCAATATATTTGATAATGCGTTTGATAGCACTAAGATGCGAGTCTCTTGGGTCAACTTGGAATCTAGCAACATACACACACTGAATAGAATATCAAGTTCAGAGGCAGTGAGATAAAGAAGAGAACCAATCATACTTCTATATGTCTTTTGGTCAACTTTATTTCCTTCATCCTTGTCAAGTTTGGAAGAACTTGACATGGGAGTCTCAATCTTCTTACAGTTTTTCAACCCAAACTTCTTGGTAACATTTCTAGCACATTTCTCTTAATAAATGAAAGTTCATTTCTTTGATTATCTAACTTGGAGACCCAAAAAGAAGGTTAATTCATCTATCATGCTCATTTTAAATTCTTCCTACATAGACTTTGAGAATTTCTTGCACAGATTTTTGTTAAAAGATCTAAAGATTATATCATCTACATATATTTGAATAAGTATAAAGTATTTTTCTTCCTTTTTGATAAACAAGGTTGTGTCAACCATTCCTTTCTAAAAACCATTACTTACCAAGAACTTACTCAGTCTCTCATACCAAGCTCGAGGTGTCTATTTCAGACAATACAAAGCCTTCTTCAATTTATAGACAAAGTCTGGTTTTCTAGAATCTTCAAATCCTGGTGGTTGTTTCACATAGACTTCTTGTATGAATCTATTTAGAAAAGCACTCTTGACATCCATTAGGAATAACTTGAAATTATGAAAACACACATATGCAAGCAATAGTCTAATGGATTCTTACCTGGTTACATGTGCATATGTCTCATCATAATCTATTCATTCCTCTTGCGTATAACCTTTTGCAACAAGCCTTGCTTTGTTCCTGGTTACTTTGCCATTCTCATCCATCTTGTTTCTGAATACTCACTTTGTCTCAATCACAGACTTCCTTTTTGGTTTTGGAACTAGCTCTCAAACATCATTAATATTGAAATCTCTAAGTTCTTCTTGCATTACTTCTATCATGCCTCGAACCCCGAGCACGCACACATCCCTCGGTGGTCGATAAAATTTGCGACATTCCCACGACGCGTCACCGACCCAATCATTTTAATGCACATGCAGAAGTGAAACAATAACCCCTTAACAGCAAATAGCATGGGATAGAAAAGCAGGGCAACAATTCACCAAAGCCATACCTTCATAAATAACTTGGTTTAGGTACAAAAAGATCAGTCCCAAAAAGAAGCTGTCCTACGACCTATTTGTCAGACACATTTGCCGATCCTTCGGACTCCACTTCAACAAGCTCCAAGGGCTTCGGGTTCTCCATCTAAAGACCTAAAAAGTTAAGCCCACAATGGAGTGAGATAATGTCTCAGCAAGTTCACCCCCTAAACCCCAACTAACAAGGAAATACGCCTAGAGGCAGTCTATACACACAAAACATAAGACTTACCTCACCTCAGTTCCCTCCTACATGTCAGTACAATTCATATACTCAATCAATTAATTCAATCGATTTAATCGATCCATCAATCCATCAATTCAATCAATTCAATTGTTCAATTCAATCAATACAATCGATACCGTCAATACAATTGATACCATCAATACAAGGGTCTCAATTATGAGACCAAATCGTTATGATATGTCAAATACCGTGCCACACAATTTTATCCCAAAATCCGGCACGTCAAATACAATCAATCACACATTCCAATTCAATTATTGCTTGCACAAGCATGATATACCGACGCACATCGGTCTTCTGGCATAGCCAAGGATTATTGCTCGCACAAGCATGATATACCGACGCACATCGAGGACAGGTTCACTTAGCCAACACACGATCAACCAATCTTAGCCAAAGACATTGTGCTTTACACACAAATTCCTCAATTAAAATAATGAACTTGGTCTATTTTTTTTTTTTTTGATAACCCAGGGAACCTCCGAACGCCGCTTCGCGGGGAGAGTAAACCCTGGAGCGCCGGGGGCCCCCACCGCTGACCCCCAAGCGCAGGTAAGTCGCGCGTTATGCATTGAAGCATCGCTTCCACGAAGGTTCGAACCCTTCCCCCTGCGTTTGGGGTACCAAGCCCTAACCAACGCTTCCACCGCGGGCGGTGGTTTGGTCTATTTTCTTCGTATTAAAAACATCTAATAAAAATAATCATATGCGGGTACACGATCAGTTTGAGCCAAAATGTGATATCTTCCTTTCTAAAAATCCCACTATTTAATATAGTACCTATAAACATTTTTGGCGTTAAAAACCAACGCCCAGTATTTTCTGATTAAATACCCAAATTTTACAATTTTGAAATAATAACTCAAAATTACAATCACCACTCAATTTGCACAAATTAACATTCAATTGCATAAACTAAGCACACCATTGCAATTAGCATGAAATTTCGATTAACGACTATCCTGGTATAATTTTCGAAAAATATTAAATAATTAAATAAATAACAAAAATAATTAAATAAATGCAATTTAATACCATAAAGGCATACTTAGGCTAAAAATTGCTAATCTAACCACCTAATGGACAAATTAAATTATCCTAAGCGTTCTAACTACAAGGCCACACAATAAACTAACTAATCATAATTTCAACCACCTAATTCACTAATCTAGCGAACCTAAATTAACTAAATAAGCTAATAATTACACTAATGATACTTAACTTAATATAATCACCCCTTAAGCACCATTAACCTCATAAGCAAGGTTTAGTGAGTAAACTCACCGGTTTAGCAAGCCGATGAGTTCACGGCGATGGCAATGCCAAGTCGGGCGAGAACCAAGCCTAGAGTGACACTAACGGAGGTCTAAACAGGCCTTAAAATGGGCCTAGAAGTCCAAGAACCCTTGCTGGCCTTCATTGTCTATCCATGGGCCGAAGGAGCTGCTCGAGTGGCTACAAGCGACAAGGAAGGGTGGTGACACTGCAGCGGGGCCAAGCAAGCGACGGCGGTGGCTCCGACGGCTTGAACGGCGATGGACGGCAGCTAGGCGACTTGCGGGAACACCCAGTTGGCATGGGACAAGTGGAACGACGACGAGCAACCAGTGGGCTCGGGTGTGCGACAAGCGGATGGGCTACGGTCGGACGGTGAGCAGGGGCAGTGGACGAGCTGTTGGCTGGTTCCTGCTTGCTTCCTCTGGTTTTTGAGCTCTCCAAACTACACAACAATGGGGAAAGCATGCCAAGGAGGAAGAAGAAGACAACTGTTGAAGGGGGACCACCAAAATGCCTCAAAAGTCCATGGAAAAGATCTAAACACTCATCACTTGGCTTCCCACTTGATGCTGCCTCATCCTTAGCCATTATCCACTCCCAAGTTTCCTCAAGACACCATCCAAGTGGTCCAAAAGTTGTTGCCCCCCCTGTTGGCTATGAAATTTGGACAATTTCCCTCCAATTGGATTCAGTTCCTCTTCCAAGTAATTCAATTTGAAGCCCAAAAATTCAGCCAAGGTCTCCACCACTTAAAATCACATTCTTCCTCACCAATTGAACCAACTTGAATGCTAAAATTCCACCCAAAAACGGTGCATCGAATTTCCCGGTCCAAAATAGTTTTACTTTGATTTTTTGCCGAAAATCCCGATTTACTGAAAAATCTTCAGAGGATGAGTCAACGTTCCCAAAATTAATGGTGACCTCACAAAACATTTAATTTATGAAATTAGGTTCAATTTGGCGATTAATTTCAATCGGGTGCAATTTTAACGTGACTAACCTACCAGGTAGCTTTTAGGAATTTTTAGCGCAATTGGCCCGTAATTGATTATTTTCGATCCACATTGTGTATCTTCGACATATTGGTGACTCTCGATTATCGTAAAAATCTCGATGTGTCAACTACGGACACAAGATACCAAAATGACAGAAAAATCAGTCTAGCGTCGATCGACAAGAATTTTGCAGTTAGGTGGAATCACTCACACTTAATCACATGGCTTTGTCGAATCAACCTATCTCCCACCTCTAATCATTTTTTAACTGTGCCATATTTATCTTGTGAGTGGCCAACTCAAAGAAAAGAATTTTAGGCGTATCAGTAAAAAGCCCAACTTATTCAATCGAAAATAGGACCTGAAAATCATGATGTCACAACTCTTCCCCTCTTATAAAAAATTTCGTCCTCAAAATTTAAACCATTACAAATCTTTAAACAAAAATGTGAGGGTATTGTCATCTCATCGAATCTTCACTTTCCCAGGTTGCTCATTTTGTGCTATGGTGTTGCCATACCACTTTGACCAACAGAATCATCTTAGTGTGCAGAATCTATTCTTTCCGATCCACAATTTGAACCGGTCTTTCCATGTTCGACGCTCAATCGTCCATGTCTAATTCTTCAAATTCAGCACGTGGGTCAAGTCAGACTCATGCTTCCTCAACATTGACACGTGAAAGACGTCAGGCACTTGCGCCAACATCAATGGCATGCAAGACAATATGCTAAAATCCTTATTCTTTCCAAAATCTCGAAGGGACCTACATACCTTGGGCTCAGCTTTCCCTTCTTGCCGAAGTGCGAAGTACCCCTCATCGGTGACACCCTCAGAAAGACGTGCTTACCAACTTGGAATTCCAATGGTCTTTGACGCTTATCACAATAACTTTTCTAGCGGCTCTGAATGGTTTTCAATCTATCCTTGATAACGGCAACTGCATCCACTGACTGCTGGACTAACTTAGGGCTTGTGATCTTTCATTCTTTGACCTCATCCCAACACACTGGCATTCTGCACGCTCTGCCATACAACGCTTCAAAATGAGCCATCTGAATACTTTGTTGGTAGCTGTTGTTGTAAGCAAACTTGACGACATGAAGCTGTTCCTCCCAGCTTCCCTTGAAATCCAACACACAAGCTCGCAACATATCTTCGAGGGTTTGAATAGTCCTCTCAAACTGGCCATCTGTTTAAGGAAAATAAGCCGTACTATACTGCAGCTTCGTTCCTAATGCGGTTTGCAAACTTTTCCAAAAGGCAGCTATGAACCTCAGGTCTCGGTTTGATGCAATCATCATTGGAATTTCATGCAGGTGAACAATCTGACACACGTACAATTATGCATATCTATCCAAGCTGAGGTCCTTCCGTACGGCAATAAAATGAGTCGACTTCGTCAGTCTGTCGACCACTACCCAAAAGGAATCATTACCCATTTGACTCTTTGGTAAGCCTGTCACAAAATCCCTTGTGATGTGTTTCCATTTCCACTCGGGAATCTCGAGAGGTTGCAGAAGTCCTCCCAGCTTACAATGATGTGCCTTCACTTGCTGACACGTCAGACACTTGGCGACATGCTTGGTAATATCCACCTTCATACCGAACCACCAATAGTGTTGACGCAAATTCTGATACATCTTCGTACTACCAAGATGAATGCTGTAACTACTACGATGAGCTTCTGATAAGATCTCTTCTTTAAGCTCTGCATTGTCAGGTACACACAATCATCCTCGGAACCTTAGTGTTCCATCTTCAGAAATCTAAAAGTTAACCTTTTTTTTTTTTTTTTTCAGTATCCCCTTGTAGGATCTTCTGAATTTATGAGTCTGTCAGCTGAAGCATCTTGATCCTTATCTGCACTTCCGGCTCAATCTTAGGGTGGCCATAAGATTTCAAAGGTGGCCAACTTCAAATTTAAAAACCGAATCTCGAGCTCTCTCGAGTAAAATCCATTCCTTAACCATCATTTGTTCAACTGAAGACTCTCGACTCAGCACATCTGTGACCTTGTTAGCCTTTCCAGGATGACACAAAATATCACAATCATAGTCCTTCAGAAGTTCCATCTAGCGACGTTGTCTCATATTCAACTCCTTCTAAGAGAATAGATACTTAAGACTTTGATGGTTAGTAAAGATCTTAAACCTTTCTCAGCACAAATAATGTCTCCAAATCATCAAAGAGAAAATAATTACTGTGAGTTCCAAGTCATGCGTCGGATAATTTAGCTCATGAGGTCTCAACCGATGGGACACGTATGCAACTACCTACCATGCTGCACCAATACGCAACCCAATTCTCTAAACGATGCATCACTGTAGATCTCATATCCTTCGAGACTAGATAGAATTGTCAACACGGGTGCAGTAGTCAGCTTCTACTTAAACTCTTGGAAACTACGCTCGCACTTGTCTGTCCACACCATTTTCTCTTCCTTCTTCAATAGTCAAGTCAATGGCAAAGCTAATGCTGAAAACCCTTCCATGAACCCTTCTATATTACCTTGCCAAACCCAAAAAGCTTCTAATCCCTATTACAGTTGTCATTCTTGGCCAGTTGATAACTAATTCGATCTTGGTCAGGTCCACAGTGATTCATTCGCCTGAAATCTCGTGACCTCGGAACAACACATGAGTCAAACAAAACTTGCACTTACTGAACTTGGCATACAGCTCATGATTCCTTAGGGCCTGAAGTACCATATTCAAATGCCTCTTGTGTTCCTCGGGACTTCTCAAATACACCAAGATATCGTCAATGAATACGACCATGAACTGATCCAGATACTCTTTAAACACCCAGTTGATCAGATCCATGAAAGCAGCGGGGGTGTTCGTCAAGCCAAACGGCATTACAGTGAACTCGTAATGGCCGTATCAAGTACGAAACGCTGACTTCGGTATGTCCTATTTCTTGATCCTCAGCTGGTGATACCCAGTCCTCAAGTCGATCTTAGAGAATATCGATGCTCCTTGCAACTAATCAAATAAGTCGCCCATCCTCAACAGTGAGTACTTGCTCTTGATCGTCACCTAATTGAGTTGACGATAGTTGATGCACAGGTGCAACGAACCATCTTTCTTCTTCACGAACAGAACCAATGCTCCCCAAGGTGATGCACTAGGGTGTATGAATCCCTTATCCAACAAGTCCTACATCTACACCTTCAGTTCTTTCAACTCAGACAATGCCATCTGATGAGAAGCCTTAGAGATTGGCTCTGTCTTGGAAGCTAACTCAATTACAAACTCGATCTCCCTCTCTGGCAACAGGCTTGGCAATTCCTTTGGAAACACATTTGGAAATTCTTGAACTACTGCGATGTCCTCAATCTTCAGCTCCTCAAATGTCATATCCATGACAGTTGCTAGGTAACCTTGGCAACCCTCATCTAACAAACGAGTTGCCTCAAGCAACAAGATTGAGGTAATCGAAGGTCCTCCTCGACTCCTAACAAACTTGAAACCTTCACCTGTTAACGATTTAAACTGGATTACTTCACGACAACCATTCATTACAACAAAAAGCTTCTCAAGACAAACCTTTTCATATATGATGTCAAAGTTATACATAAGCAAAATAGTCAATTACAACTTTAGTTAGCAATTCTCCTTTCTACGACTTTATTACAACAAACTGAAGTTCTACAAACTTAACCAAAATTCCGTTGCTCTACTTTGATAAAATCACCCGAAAAACATTCTTCCTCCAATCGGTGCATGGTTCGGTTCATTCATGTCCCTTTTCGCCATCCTAGTGGCGCCCTATCTACAGTAGTGGTGCATGTGCTCTCTTGGACCTACGCAAATAGTCCCCTTACCTGATGACCATGCTGGCCACATTCAAAACAGGCTCTCATTATACCACGACACTGAATTGATCCATGCTTCCTTCTACAAACTCAGCACGCAACTGGTGAGTCTTCTGCCTATTGTTGAGTGACAACATGCACCCTTCCTTGCACCGGAGGCCTATTCCAATTACCTCCACTGTGTGTTCTGCGGCGCATTCCCTCTACTCTATCTCCTCGGCGGCAGTGGTGGCAGCTATTGTGGTTTCATCTGCCCATATGGACAATCCTTGATCAGGTGGCCCTAGTGGCCACAAACATAACAAGCTCTTATCTTTTTAAAACACAAGGCAGACCCATGCCTTTTTCTACAAGCATGACACATGCCGATTGGGTTAAGTACTGGCTTTTTGATTCTACTCCTTCAAGTAGGACGACTGGGGTACTTTCCTTCTGTCATTGGCTTTTTCCCAGATTGATTGTCATCTCTACTAGATCCAAACCTCGACCCCAACGCAACAACTCACTCCCATATCACATTTCCTTACAGGACCTTAGCAGATGCAGCAGCAACGGCAGCTATGACATTGGCGGCGGCGGTGGCGGCTCGATCCAATGCTTGTTGGACCAAAATGCTTCCCAACATCCCTAGCGCCTGAACGATCCCATCGAACCTAGGATCGCCTGGTCCTGTTACACTCTCAATACCGGCCTGCGGCAATACTCTTACGCTTGCGCTGGCTTGAGTCAGCACTCTGCCTCGGGTACCAACCCTTGTCGGCGTCCTACCCCGAGTTACAGGTCTTACCGACCTCTTCCTAGGAGTTCTCTACTCTTGATCACTCAGGCTACAGGATCTTTATAGAAACTTGTTTTCCAATTTCACACAGAATTAGAAATTGAGTGACCATACAAACAAGCTACCAATCAACAATCAATCACATGCATCGGCATAATTAAAAGGCCTTTCCTACTAACTATCCCAAGACCCATGATACCTTATCTCTCAAACTACTGACCAGCTCTGATACCACTCCAGGCAAGGATCATGCTCCAAACCTCGAGCGCTCGCACATCCCTCGGTAATCGATAAAATTTGCGATGTTCCCAGGACGCATTGCCGACCCAACGATTTCAATGCACATGCGAAAGCAAAACAATAACCCCTGATAGCAAACAGCATGGGATCGAAAAGCAAGGCAACAATTCACCAAAGCCACACTTTCATAAACAACTGGATTTAGGTACAAAAAGGTCAGTCCCAAAAAGAAGCTATCCTATGACCTATTTGTCGGACACATTTGCCGATCCTTTGAACTCCATTTCAACGGGCTCCGGGGGCTTCGGATCCTCCATCTAAGGACCTGAAAAGTTAAACCCACGACAGGGTGAGAAAAATGTTTTACCAAGTTCACCCCCAAACACCAACTAGCAAGGAAATATGCCTAGAGGTAATCTATACACACAAAACAGAGGACTTACCTCGTCTCAGTTCCTTCCTGTAAGTTAGTACAATTCATATACTCAATCAATCAATCCAATCAATTCCATCAATTCAATCAATACAATCGATACAGTCAATACAATCGATACAATCGATACCATCGATACAGGGGTCTCGATAATAAGACCAAATCGTTATGGCACATCCCATACCACACCACACAATTTTGTCCCATAATCCAGCACATTAAATAAAATTAATCACACATTCCAATTCGATTATTGCTCACATAAGCATCATATACCAACGCATATTAGTCTTCTGGTGTAGCTAGGGATTATTGCTCGCACAAGCATGATATACCGACGCACATCGGGGATAGGTTTACTTAGCCAACACATGATCAATCAATCCCGACTAAGGACATTGTGCTTTGCATACAAATTCTTTATATTGAAAACACCCGATAAAAATAATCGTGTGTAGGTACACGGTCAGTTTGAGCCAAAATGCGATATCTTCCTTTTTAAAAATCCCACTATTTAATATAGTACCTAAAAACATTTTTGGCGTTAAAAATCGCTGCCCGATAATTTCTGATTAAATACCAAAATTTTACAATTTTGAAATAATAGTCAAAATTACAATCACCACTCAATTTGCACAAATTAACACTCAATTGCATAAACTAAGCACACCATTGCAATCAGCACGAAATTCCGATCATCGACTATCCTGATATATTTCCGTAAAATATTAAATAATTAAACAAATAACAAAAATAATTGAATAAATGCAATTTAATTCCATAAATGCATACTTAGACTAAAAATTGCTAATCTAACCACCTAATGAACAAATTAAATTATCCTAACCATTCTAACTACAAGGCCATGCAATAAACTAACTAATTATAATTTCTAACCACCTAATTCACTAATCCAACTAAGTTAAATTAACTAAATAAGCTAATAATTACACTAATCACACTTAACTTAATCTAATCACCACTTAGCCGTCATTAACCTCCTAAGTAAGGTTTAGTGAGTAAACTCACCGGTTTCACGAGTAAACTCACCGATTTAGCAAGCCAGTGAGTTCATAGTAATGGCAATGCCAAGGCGGGCAAGAACCAAGCCTTGAGTGACACCAACGGAGGTCCAAACGGGCCTTAAAACAGGCCTAGGAGTCCAAGAACCCTTGCTGGCCTTCAACCTCTGTCCTTGGGCCGAAGGAGCTGCTCCAGCAGCTAGAAGCGGCAAGGAGGGGCAGTGATGCTGTAGCGAGGCCAGGCAAATGACAACGGTGGCTTCGGTGGCTTGGATGGTGACAAACGGTAGCCAGGCGAGTAACGGGAACGCACTACTAGCGTAGGACAAGCAGAACGGTGATGGGCAATCAGCGAGCTCCGGCACGCGACAGGCGAATGTGCGGCGATTGTACAGCGAGCAGCGGCGATCGACAGGCTGCTGGCTAGTTCCTATTTGCTTCCTCTAGTTTTTGAGCTCTCCAAACTACACAACAATGGGGAAAGCCAAACAAGGAGGAAGAAGAAGACAACTGCTGAAGGGGGACCACCAAAATGCCTCAAAAGTCCATGGAAAATATCTAAACACTCATCACTTGGCCTCCCACTCGTTGCTACCTCATCATCAGCCATTATCCACTCCCAAGCTTCCTCAAGAAGCCATCCAATTTGTCCAAAAGTTGTTGTCCCCCCTTGGCTATGAATTTTGGACAATTTCCCTCCAATTGGATTCAATTTCTCTTCCAATTAATTCAATTTGAAGCCCAAAAATTCAGCCAAGGTCTCCACCACTTAAATTCACATTTTTCCTCACTAATTGAACCAACTTGAATGCCAAAAATCCACCCAAAAACCGTTTCCCGAATTTCTTGGTCCAAAATAGTCTTACTTTGATTTTTAACCGAAAATCCCAATTTGCCGAAAAATCTTCAGAGGATGAGTCGACGTTTATAAAATGAATTGTGACGTGTCAAAACTTTCAAGTTATGAAATAGGGTTCAATTTCGCGATTAATTTTAATCGGGCGCAAATTTAGCGTGACCTAACCTACCGTGTAACTTTTAGTAATTTTTAGCGCAATTAACCTGTGGTCGATTTTTTTCGATCCACATTGTGCATCTTCAACTCATTGGAAACTTTCAATTATCCTAAAAATCTTGAGGTTTCAACTATGGACACAAGGTACCAAAATGACAGAAAAATCCATATAGTGCCGATCGACAAGAATTTTACAATTAGGTGGAATCACTCACACTTAATCACATGGCTCTATCGAATCAACCTATCTCCAGTCTCTAATCAATTTTTAACTGTGCCGTAATGACCCATTGCAGATTAGCACGGTCGAGCAGTCGATTCTTGGTCGAATTCTCAAGTCTATTGCATTTATATTCCTTAACAACTTCACTTGATAAGCTAGTTATCTCGTGAGTGGCCAACTCAAAGAAAAGAACTATAGGCGCATCGATGAAAAGCCCAACTTATTCAATCGAAAACAGAACTTGAAAATTAGGATGTCATAGCTTCTTTCCAGCTTTCGTCAGATAATGCTTCTTATACTCCTTTTGGTTCTATTTCAGAAATAAGTGCTAGTGTAATTGAGTCTCCTTTTGCTTTAGATCTGGTATGGATTCCTTCTTTTATATTGCCAATGATGAATTCTTTAGGATGACTTGATTTATGTTTCCAGTTACTGTTAGGTTTGTCATTTCTTGTAAGGATTTGTTGATTGTTAGTTTTCTTCAATTCTTCTTACTTTTGTTCCGCTTGACTTTGATCACCAAAAGACTGAAGTTCCTCGGGGGAATTAGACTTTATTAAGTCTGAAACTAGTTTAGACTTTTCAAGTTGAGTCTAATCTAACATTCATGGACTCTTTAGCAGTTTGTGTATTCTTGTTGAAGACCCTGTAAGCTTTGCTTGAAATAGAGTAACCAAGAAATATTCATTCTTTCGATCTTTCTCCAAATTTTTCAGACCGATCATTTTCATTCTTCAAAATGAAACACTTGCAACCAAACACATGAAAATAAGATATATTTGGCTTTTTCCCTTTATACACTTCATAGGGGGTCTTCTCTAGGATGGGCCTTAAAAATACCCTATTATAAAATTTATCAAATGCAGCGTGTTCACATGCTTCATACACTCTTCCAAAGTCATCATCATTAGTATATGAGCCCTTGATATGCTCAAAACCTAGACACTTTGCTTCTAAAATAGTTAGAGTCGCATACCTTCGAGAAAGTGCATCGGCTACCACATTCTCCTTACCTTTCTTGTACTTGATCACATATGGAAAAGTCTCGATGAACTCCATCCATTTGGCATGTCTTTTATTCAACTTTTGTTGCCCTTTCAAGTACTTCAAGGTCTCATGGTCGGTGTGGATCACAAACTCCTTTGGCCATAAATAATGTTGCCAAGTCTTCAAAGCTCGCACTAAAGCATACATCTCCTTATCATAGGTAGGATAATTCAATGTTGCTCCACTCAATTTTTTGCTGAAATAAGCTATGGGATGCTCACCTTGCATCAACACGGCTCCAATTCCTGTACCAGAAGCATCGCACTCTATCTCAAAAGTAGCACTAAAATTCGGCAAAGATAACAAAGGAGCATTAGTTAACTTATCTTTTAGCAGATTAAATGCTTACTCTTGCTCTTCTCCCCACATGAAACCCATGTGCTTCTTGATAACCTCAGTTAAAGGTGCGGCAATGGTGCTGAAATTTCTCACAAATCGTCGATAAAAACTCGCCAATCCATGAAAGCTATGCACCTCTTCTATGGTCTTAGGCATTGGCCATTCACGGATTGCTTTGACCTTTTCTTCATCAACCTATATACCATTAGCACTAACAACAAATCCTAAAAATACTAATTTGTTGGTAACAAAAGAGCACTTCTTTAGATTAGCGTATAATCTCGGCCCTTAAAACCTGCAAGACAGCTCGCACATGTTCAATATGGTCATCAGGACTTCGGCTATAAATCAAGATGTCATCGAAATAGACAACCACAAATCGACCAATAAAAGCACGCAAAACATGATTCATAAGTCGCATAAATGTGCTTGGTGCATTAGTTAATCTAAATGGCATTACTAACCACTCATATAATCCATACTTGGTCTTAAATGCAGTTTTCCATTCATCACCTTCTTTCATCCTAATTTGATGATAGCCACTTTTCAAATCGATCTTAGTGAAAACGCAAGAACCATGCAACTCATCCAACATGTCATCTAACCTAGGAATAGAATGTCGATACTTTATCGTAATATTATTGATTGCTCGGCAATCAACACACATTCGCCAAGTTCCATCCTTCTTTGGCACCAACGAAACAGGGATGGCACACAAGCTAAGACTCTCTCTCACATACCCCCGTTCCAATAGTTCGCTAACTTGCCGCTGAAGTTCCTTTGTCTCCTCGGGATTGCTTCGATATGCGGGTCGATTAGGTAATGGCGCACCAGGAATCAGGTCAATTTGATGTTTTATGCCTCGAATCGGTGGTATCCCTCCGAGAAGTTCATCAGGAAAGACATCTTCAAATTCTTGCAATAAAGACACAATAGGACTAGGCAAACTTGGGTCAAGATCGTTAGTAGAAAACAAAACCTCCTTGTACACAAGTACAAGCATTGGTCGATCTAGAACTAAGGCTCTCCTCACTTCACTTGATTTTGCATAAAAATTATTTTGCCTCTTTTCTTTCCTCTCTTCTTTTCCCTCGGTTTTTACCACAATGTTTCTCTCGGCCTCTCCTTTTCTTTGCGTCTCAGACACACCACGCAAGCCCTCGGATTTCTCACCTTTTCTCTCTCTATGCGCTTCTCGTTGTAACTTTAATTGATCTTGATACACCTCACTAGGTGTCATTGGTACCAAGGTATAAGTCTTTTGATTCATCATCAATGAATAACGATTAGTATACCCATCATGATGTACCTTTCGATCATATTGCCATGGTCTTCCAAATAAGATATGACCCGCTTGCATAAGTACAACATCACACTCTACCTCGTCCTTGTATCTCCCTATCTCAAATGGAATTCGAACTTGCTTCGATACTTTCACCTCACCACTATCATTTAACCATTGAAGTCTATAAGGCCTAGCGTGCTTTGTCGTCTTCAAACCCAACTTATCCACCATAATACAACTTGCCACATTCGCACAACTACCTCCATCAATTATCATACTACAAATCTTACCATTCACCGCACATCTTATATGAAACAAATTATCTTTTTGTTGGTGATGCTCCTCCTCCTTTACTTGCACACTCAGAGAACGCCTAACCACCAATAAGTCTCCTTTTATAGCCACTTCTCCATCACTACAATCCTTCAATGGTGGCATCTCATCATCCTCTTCTTCCCTTTCACTTTCAGACTCAATAACACCATGTCCAATCATGATCATCACCCTCCTATTAAGGCATTGATTCGACATATGATGCCTGCCCAAACACTTAAAACATTTAATTTCATGAGTTCTAGTGTTAGGGTTTTTGGTTTTACCCAAAACCGAATTCATTCCAACTTTACCGTCCCTCTCCTTCTCCTTTGAAGTTTCGGTTTTGGTGTTGTTTCCTCTCCAATTGGCTTCTCATCTCTCTTCCAATTGGATCTCCAATTCTGATTTGAACCTCCTCCACTCTTGTGATTTCGGTCCAACTTTAATTGCCGCTCAACTTTGATGGCTTTGTCCACCAATTCCTCCAATTCAACATAGTGTTGCAGCTCTACCACCCTTGCTATGTCTCGGCTCAAACCCCTCAAAAATCTTGACATTGTGGCATCACGATCCTCCATCACATTAGCACGGATCATGGCAATCTCCATCTCCTTATGATACTCTTCCACGCTCTTATTGCCTTGTCTGAGGTTTTGTAACTTTTTAAACAAATCTCGATGGTAATGACTCGGCACAAAACGCCTACTCATCACCGCTTTCGTCTCATCCCACGTCTCTATCGGTCTTTCACATTGCGCCTCCTACTAGTCACAAGTTAATCCCACTAAATTATAGCATAATCAGTAAATTCAACAGCTGCAATTTTTACCTTTTTTAGCTCAGAGTATCACTGGCAATCAAATACCATCTCCATGTGTTTCTCCCACTCTAGATACGCATCGAGATCATTCTTCCCTTGGAAGGAAGGAATCTTCATATTGATGTTGCCAAGTTCATCATCTCCTCGGTGTCTAAACCTTCGACCTCCATTCCACCTTTCAAATCGAGCATCTCGATCATCCTCCATGTCGGCCTCATTATCATCATATTGCCGCTACCTTCTATGTTGTGTTCTAGAGGCATCTCACTGATGTTCTGGCCTTCCTCGGGGCATCTCTTGGTCACCATCAACCCTCATGCCATTCCCCATCATTCGGCCACTAAGCTCCTCCACTACGGCTCGCAATTGCTGGATGCTTTCCACGAGCGCTTCATCCGTTCGTATGGAGTCAACCTCCCGTTGATTCACGCTTTCTTCGCGTGACATATTTTAGACCTGCAAGTAAACATTAGTCTAAAAAATCCTCACCAATCGCTCCCTCATGTTTTTCTCTCGAGATGTTTGTCACTCCCCTCGTGTTTAACTCAAGTCTAGGCTTTTTCCACCCTCAATTAAGCTTACACACTCTTACCTTTTTCCTCTCGTATTCTCTTTTCACAAGCTCTTTATTGGACTCAAAACCTGTCTCTCAACCCCCTCACGACAATCAATCAAACTAATCAAACAGAATTAGATCACTATTGATTTTGTTTCAGCAAGTAACAATTTCAAACCAACGAGTACAACTTTCGAAATTCCAATTGAAACGCAAATCACTACTGATTTTGTTTCAATTTGGTCTACTAACTAACGAGTCACCTTCTTGATTTTTTTTTTGTTCAGCTAATTTTTTTTTTGCCGAATCTGTTTTTTTTTTCTCTTGTACACTTTTTTTTGTGCGTTTTCTTTCTCTTCTTTTTTTTTCTCTTTTTTTTTTGTTTTTTTATATGAACTCAGATACAATTTAAGATGCTAGAAAAGAAAATTTAAAACTAACAGCAAACAACTACGTATGGAAGCACAAAAGCAATTGGATCCCTAAATTAGCTAGAACCGAAACCCTAACTCAATAAATCTCAAATTGCTGAATATCAACAGAAAATTGAAGATAAATAGACCTTGTAGAAGCAAGCTCTTATACCAAACTGATGTGAATCATTGCGGAAGGATCGTTCTACAAAGGCCCAGATGGTGCGAATTGCAAACCTCGACCTCCAATCAAACCTGTGATTGGCAATCTCAGTATGAATGTGACATGTTGACAAACACGTGTCAACCAACCAATGTTATAGATGCCACGAGCGAAAGAATTCAGTATCTTGCTCGATAAGTCGAATTGACCGCCACAAGAGAATTTTGATCAGGTCAAGTCCTCAAAAGAACAGTAAAAGAGAACCTCCCAATTCTTTTCCCAAAAAAATAAAATATACCTGTCCCCAAAAAAATTTGGCAAATCCTTTATATAGGCTGCCACACAAATCTTAAAAACCCATCTTAAAAATCTAATGCGTCATATTCTAGAATATTCCTATTCTAGAATATTCTTAAACAAGAATATATATAAATTGACTTGATCAATTATTTGGTGACCAGATAATTAAATTGCACCAAGATTTCCAAGATTCTTCAAGATTTGAGCCAAGATCATCTTCACGCCAAAGATCACGAACCATGACGCCAATAGCTTGCCTGAATTGTTTGGCCCACGCTCAAGTAATCGAACCAATAGGAATAGATAATGGGTTCCTAGCACCTCCTCCTCGATATGGCTCGATGTCCACATTGGATGAATAGCTGACTGAATTGGATACATCTCTCTGCTTGAGATTCGATGGAAAGTGACCTAAAGAATCAACCTTAAGTTCCAGGGCAGTGCCCTCTTTCCACAGCAACCATGCCTAGGAAGGATCAACCTGAGTTGGTTGGTCATGGAACATGATAAGTGACTAGAAGCCAATATGTGAATCTGTAATGATTTGAACATCATAAGGAATTAAGTATAAGAAGAAATAGCATTACATGTCCGAGAACGTTGTGAAGGTGACTCGGATGGTAGAATCCTCTATTGCTTTTGCCACTATCCATTTCCAAGAAGAGCACTACATAGTACATTGGATTTCGTCGAGAATTTTTTATCCAAGGCATAGTCTTAGGGACCTATAGCCACTATATCAAGCAAATCATGTCTCAATTCCCCCGATGTTTCAGAACTCATGAACTTTGGAGGTCACGAAATGAGATGAGCACTTACCAAGTGCCGATGATCCTTCTAGTTCTTGCTTTTGTTTCTTCACCTCCAAAAGATTCTTGCCAATGAAGTCAAAACTTTTTGGATTTAAATTGTCATCCAGTAAGAGTTGCTGATTTTAAGGTCTCCGTGAATGACTTGAAGTTTTGAATCTTCGTGGAGGCAAAGATTGTTGAGAAAACTCTTATTTGGTTTTGAAGTTAACAAAACATTCCTTCTCTTATTCTTATTCTTGTTTTAAGGAATATTGGACTTCTGTGTTATATCGAGGAATGCTGTCAAAGTCTTTTTACATCAAAAGTCTTTCCCACTCTGACGAAGATCCAGACTGAACCAAGTCTAGAATGAAGACATAATCATACTCAGGATTATTGATCTTCCAACTAGGATTCAGTATAATCAAGACATTATTGGCTTTATAGCGGAGAATCTCACTTATCTTTTCTAAATATATTGATGAAATCAATCACGAATTGATGAAATCAATTTCGAAGAGAAGTTCATTTTTGAGAAGCATCTACTTATGAAAGCCTAGATTCTAATTGTATGGGTGACTAGGATCATCATATTTTTACCTCAATCTTCAAACGGCTACAAGATTTCCTTAATTGATTTTGTCCAACGGATTGATTAGAAGAAATTCCTCTAGAAAGTACCAACAACTAGAAAGGCATGGAGGAGTATTTAAGGAAGTCATTCGGTTCATTTGAGATAGCGCGTGAGAATTAAAATTCCAAAGTTTGAAGCCTTTCCAATTGCTTGTTCTTCACCAATAGTGCTTGCAATTGTACTCAAAAGAGAGATAAACACAAAGGAGTGACTTAGTGAGAAAAACAAACTCTTCACTGAGTGATCATACTCAAATCACCGTAATTCTCTTTTGATTCCATAGTGAAATCTAGCTAGAAGACTGTCAGCGTGGGAGAGTGGACGTAGGCTTGATCTAAGCTAAACCACTATAAATTATGTGTTCAATTTTCTCTTTCCTTAACTCATTTAATTTGGTTATTGCGATATTTTTCCGTGTCCTGCTAAATTCCAAAATATCTTATTTGAGTCTAAATTGAACTTAGAAGTCTAATATTAATCAGATCTTGTTTGAGAAAATAACTTTTATTGCTTTTATTGGCCAAATTTGTCTTTACACCTATTCACCCCCCCTAAGTGGTAATACTAGCACTTTCAAAAAAGACCTAGACCAATTCTGGTGATAATGTTAAAGCGCCCTTACCGTGCAATGAGAAGCGCCACTCATGATATGCAGTTATTCAGCACCCACAAAAGCTTAGCTTTTGATCCAATAACTAATATATATATATATATATATATATATATATCGATTAGCACAAGCTGTACGGGAACAATTATGTGTGCATTGAACCCTGCATTCTTCAAGGCTCATGCCAATGGCCAACCAATGGTTAATCAGATCTGGTAGTTTACAATCAGAGAGTTTGAAAAGTGCTTCTCCTGTAGAACAATTTAGGGGTTACTTTCTCAAGAAACCATTGGTCCAATTAAAGCATTTGCCACTCTTCTGGCGGCTCTGGGAGGAAACCTTGCAAGCACTCGCATCTCAAATGTCCGTAACTTTTGCAGAAACCATTGTAAACCACACAGTGCATAGCCGTCATGGGATCAATAGAAAGCAATTGCATGATAGACTAACTAAAGCTTCCCTTCTTCCACACAAACATGCACCAAACCAGATGCATACATTGGTGTTCTTGTGAGGATTTCATCATTTGATGGCTGATGGTACGCGGCGTAGGCATCCGTCTGATTGTAAACCACCGTTTGCCTTACAATGAGATCCAATGGCATCGAGACACCATCAAACTGGATCCCACTCCACTTCCCGATTGCAATATGTTCAGATGAACCCATCGTTCAACACTTCAAATCGTGGCAATCCCTGAGTGGTTAATCTGAAGTGGCAATGACCAGGGGTAGGGTCATCCACACTTTTACAGGTGGTCAGATACCATTTAAATCCGGTTCAAGTTCAACCCCAATTCCATACCTACTAAGACCTTGTCAGATGGGTACTCAAAGCTTTGCCAATAATAGGCACCATCAGAATGTGAACTGAATTTGAACACCCAATGAAATCATTTGATTAGTTGAGAAGAGGGATAAGATTATCACGAATGTCATAACTTCCATACAATACTCATTTAAGTGCCATAACTTTTAAAAAGTGTTGACCCAAGTGCCAGAAATTTGACATGGCATGGCATTCGTGATGAACGTTTTTAAATAGTTATGAAGTGATCCATTGAAGAATTATATGGCACTCAAATGATCAAATAAAAATTATATGGTACTCATCTGAGTAAAATATATATATATATATATATATATATATATATATATATATATATATATATATGACAATCAACTAACCGCCATATGAAAGTTATGGTATCCAACTGAACGGGAAAAAAATATGACTTTCATGTGAGCACCATATGTAAGTCATGAAATTTGTAGTGATTTTTTTCCGCTGAGATGAACTAGATTCCCTCCATGGCTGAATGTCAAAACACCATTTGAATCCGTTGGTTGTCTCTATTAGCAATCCAAACAACTGTCTGAGGAGTGATCTTGTTTCAATGGCCAAGTATCTGTTCTTGCAGCTTCCTGGAGAGAAGAAGCCAAGCTCAAATCTTTGGCCTGAAGAGAGCAACTTCTCTCCATCTTTCCTAGACTAGTCGGAACTCAAAATACTAGATCCAGATGAGGACCCAACAATGGCACGAAGATGATAAAACAATAAATGCAAGTGGCAAAAGGAGTTTTTTTTGCATCTGATTGAAGACTTCAACTAATCTTTTGTGCTCCCCGCGATTAAATACATTTTTGTTTCAGGCCATGGAAGGCAAAAGGTTCATATGAAGTCCACCTTGCAAGTTGCCGCAAGATCAAGAAGACTGCCATTAACAGTGGCACGTACATTAAGATGAGTGATGCGTCACTAATTTAGAATTTCTCCTGGTCCAAACGAAACTAAAGTCAGAGCAAGAATTTTTGCGTAATTTTTATTTACGACTAACGTCCACTTTCTTCTGACGTGGCAATTAAAGTATACAATTTCAGTTTGACCTAAATGGTTCCAAGGTCGTTGAACATATTCTACCATCACTCCATTCTATATTTTCTCGAAATCCAATGCGTGATGTGCTTTCACACAATTGGATTTGTTGATATTGAATGCTGTGAATGTATTGACGTCTTGCTCATTTGTCTAACTTCATGTGCACTGGTCAAGTTGTCTTTGGATAATGCAAATTTTGGAATGATCATTACTATGATTTCTAAGAAAAAAAAAAAGAACAATGTCATTCGTATAGTAGTCTCCATATAAGGGCTATGCCTGAATGAATCTCGCCTAGTCTATTTTCAATTACAAGCAAGGTTATTTCCCTCCCAAATTCAAAATTTTCACATTTTTGTCAACCGTTCTGTCTTCTATATTCACATGTAATACCGTCCCCTTCAGCTCAATATCAGCAGCAGAAGCTATAGCTTGCGAATAAATGCCCACAGCTTTAACGAAATCAAAGAAACTGACATACAACATTACTATTATATTCTGCTCCTTGAATGTCCAAAATGGTGATGACTTTGATTAAATCTCCTATATTCCTTTTACTGCTGTCTACCAAAAGCAATCCACATTCATAAGACTTTAATCTAAATCATCGAAGGCGTGTGTTTGTGGCTAAGCCACTATCGAACAATCATGTCTCTAAACTGTTCGTAAGTAGACCAGTGAGCCTCTACAAAACAAGCTACAGACTTTCTAGGTATCCTTATTTGTACTTGTCCTTTCTGCAACTTTCTCATTGCCAACCTAAGCCTGAAAATTTAAGATCTAGAATAGCGCTCAGAATGTACATTGCTTATCTTCAGGTCCTTGTGAATGACTTTGAAGTATCGACTCCTCGTGAATATAGGGAAATCATGCAATTCCCGAGACAATTTCACCTTTTCAATGACAAAGTAGGAGCTCATCCTCCGGAAGATCTGTTGATCAATTTAGCTCCACACCCCTTTTTGTCTCATGCATGAAAGTCGCGCATACAAATTATGTCTAGGAAACAAAATCAATTTACCAGGCCCTATGCTCTCATTCCACAAGCTAATGCCCCGTTACCATGGTGTTCACCACAGCCACAATAACAGAAGAAATGAGAACTTTTAATCGTTATCATTCTGCGGGGCTCAGTCTGCTTCTGCCTTTGTTGCACACGACACGCAGGAGATACGCACATGGGGAGATCGCACCAATGGTTAACACTACCACGCACTAAATATTCAAGACTCAACTTGACTGAAGCCGGGTCTAGGGGGACGCTCGGAAACGTCAAGTCTTTTGATCAAACATTTGCTGTAGATACCATCTGTCCATAAACTTATAAGGGTCCATTAGATATTTTCCTCAGCCAGAGACAGGTACAAACCTCATCGTGCCAAGACGTCCCTGTGTTTAGTTCATATCGTCAGGCGTCTTCCTCTGTGTTCTGAATTTAAGTGCTAGGATTTCCCTGCTCAAACCAGAGCACAAGAATGGATTTCTGCATGAAAACCTTCTCGAGAGCATTAGTCACAAGCTGGCTGCTCACATGATTTCTAAGATGGTCGACATTGCGGATGCCATTAAAGCGCGTCAAGTGAAATAGCCACTAGTCTGCTCCAAACCAAGAGCACCTCCCACAGTAGATTATACTTTAAAGTAGTAGACAATCAAATTCATATCCACATCAATTCTTTAAGAGTCAGTTGGGGGTGGGGGAGAGAGATGGACAGAGAAATGTTTCACGAGGTAGAAATAAGGGATAATACAAACCCAAGACTCCAGAAACCAGACGTAGTTATCATAGATTATAAAATAAGGCATAAATTAACCATATGTCATCACAAAGTTCGGAGGTACTTTAAACATAAATCGAGCACATTGATGTAGCAATGGCGTTGAGGTTGATGTCCACTGCCATCAGAAGACAATTCATACTCAACAGGATCCTCCATGGCTTTCATCAGTCTGGAACCAGAAATATTCTTTTGTTAGTCGCTCGCAAAGTGGGTCCAAAGGACCTAAAAGCAGTTGAGAAAGGGAGTGGGAGAGGGGTTTTTTCTATAGTTGGCGAGCAATTGATCCCCCAGGACCTTTCTCGTACTCATACCCAATATCATTGCATACCGCATGACTGCATGAGAAATCTATATACAGATTGTGGTGCATTTTGAGAGAGCTTAGAAAAACTTGAACTGTGGCCAATTCGCTTCTTGACACCTACGTCCATCTTATTTCTGTCCAATATTTGCACTTGCAAAAGATCAGCCCTCATAGATTTCACGAGGTTTCAGATATAGCTAACCCCTCATTTCTTTTTCTATTCCAAAAACAATTTGAAGGGATTAGAGACTTCTTTGAATGATAAAACCTAATCGAATTAAAGAGAGAACATAAACAAACTAAAGAAATTAGAGACTCCTCAGGCCAACCGAACTTAATCAAATTTAACAGAAAGGAATTCAAAAAGTTCAAATATGCAATTGAAAATACAAAGTCCATCAAAAGTATTCATGAAGAATAGTGATCAATTTAAAAAGTAACAGAAGACTTGAAATTGAAAATAGAAGTACTGGATGAGGTAAAACAGAAAAGACAACAAAAAGAAAAGGTACAAAGCATTTAACATGCTCTCTTAAACCATCCCAACCAATAAAGTAGAACTTCCCAATCAAATTTTACTTTTACTAGGCTTTAGCATCCTCCCAACAAGGATGTCACGATAAATTTCAATTTTTTCGTATGAGAAACTCTGCAGCCACTAATCATCTGCTATCTCCATGTCGTGATCATTTTGTGACCACAAAAACCGATCATTTATGAAAGAGGGATTTGCATATCAGCATATGCACAAATTTTGTATACTCAGAATGGCTTTTTTTTTTTTTTTTTAAATCGGCGTGAGAAACATCTTCTAAATATACGAGTGCCTTGGCCCAAAAAAAAAAAAAGAGAGCAAGGACAATTGTCATTGTTATTCATTCAAAGCTAAGGGAGATCTTTTTTTTTTTTTTAAATAACTTTTTAACATCGCTAAGGTCTAACAATAACATGTCTACTCTGCTGCACTTTCAAGCAGTAATAGAATTCAATTATCAGTGTGTAGCACGGGCCTAATTGCTAGTTTCAAAGCAGTTATGTGGTATAACACTTGCTATAAAAGTTTTGGAAAAAAAATGAACTTCCCGTACTGCGGGAGAACAGATCCTTACAAGGGACCAAGGGAGATGGAAAGGATAAAATAAGTAAAATTTGTGGGTTACTTACCAAGAAACTTGATGAAGTGTTCAAGTGAAGAACGGGCAAGGGGATGATCCCACTCAAGCGACTCCCACATCTGCCGATTTATCTGAATCTCTCGAAGAGAAGGGGGAGGAGAAGGCAGCCCATTGTCAAGCAGGGGCAGCTGCAGAGGAATCCTCTTCAGTTTTGGACAATTGTATATAGAAACCCACTGGAGGGAATTGCATTTCGTGATCCCGTCACATATGCTCTTCAGTTCCGGAAGATTACAAAGAACCAGCTTCATTAACTTCGGGAAGGAGAAGTACGTCATTTTGGCAACAGTGCCCATTATCAACTCTATGCCCTTGCTGCCTTCGACTACTATCTCTTCGAGGAAAGGGAGATGGAGCACCATGTCTTGCGTCAGCAGCACCCTCTTCATGTTGTTGCATCCATTTACTGCAAGATATTTAAGGCGACAAGTGGCCTCACTTGGCAATGGCCCATGTATTATTTCCTCTAAGTTCTCACAACTAATGATTATAATCTCCTCCAGATTTGGAAGGTGAGCGGTCAGCCACTCCCGTTCCATCACTCTCTTCATTTTATGACACCGGGACAATTCCAATGATTGCACACTTTCCGGAAGCAGAGCGCAGCCATCACCACTTGTTCCATCTACACTCACGGCGATATGGTCGCAACTATCAATGAGTAAGGACCTCTCTGTCTCACTCCCACACCAAAGGACACTATCGCTTGGTGCACCCATCACAAGCCTGTAGCATGGGGATCCATTTCGCTCAAGACACCCCACGCATGCATTGAACATTTCCACATTGGAAACAGAACAATAAAGTTCCTCCACC
Organism: Eucalyptus camaldulensis; assembly: GCA_019915185.1. Taxonomy (NCBI): domain Eukaryota; kingdom Viridiplantae; phylum Streptophyta; class Magnoliopsida; order Myrtales; family Myrtaceae; genus Eucalyptus; species Eucalyptus camaldulensis. Next base: position 10,622,228 of record JAHSVA010000006.1, read on the forward strand.
TCCGGTAATTTTACCTCTTCTCCCACCCTTAGCTCTTTAATCGCAAGATATTGCAAGTTCACCAGCTTCCCCAACACTCCCTCCGGTAATGTGTGGATCTCTGAACCATCTAGGGCGAGGTACCTCAGGTTTGCCAACATCTCCATGCCCTCTGGCACTTCTCCAAGACTTTCACAATCACTGAGGTCCAACTTTCTTAGGGACTGCAACTTTCCTACGTAAGGAATAAAACACAATGAGCAACAACCTTTCAGTAACAGTGCTTCCAAGCTCTCCAACTCAGAGATGGAGTCTGGTAATTCCGTGATTCCGGTGTAGCTGAGATCTAGAACCGTCAGCCCCTTTAGATGTCTGAAGAAAGATCCATGGATGACTCCCAAGGAGTTATTGCCATGCAAAGACAGCCTCGTCAGTTTAGGGCAATTTGGTGATACGCCATATGGGATTTCTTCTATTTTGTTGCCATGTAAAAAGACTTTCTCTAGACGATTGGTCCAGAATACGTCCTCCGGTATTTCTCTCAAACCCATATTGGCCTTAAACATGTGAGTTGTGCTCGGCACCATATGCAATGCCATGTCCCTTGTCAATGGGTGTAGACACCAATGCCCTTTTTCAAAATCCAACAGGCCAGCCCCTTCTATTTTACCCAATATTTCGTTACCCCGTTCGTACAGTCTAATCCTGGTGGCAATTCCACCTAACAAACCCTCATCTATGAAAGACTCTATGCAACACTTTCTGTCATCTGCTGAAAGGTAATTTCCAAAACAAAGGATGAAATGCAGGAAACACTGTTGCACTTGTTCATTACCCAAGTTCAAGTAACTGAGCTGCAGTCTCTTGAACACGTCAAGCTCCATCGTTAAGTCTTCTAAATTTTGCAACATCCATCTCCAAGCATGCTCTTCTTTCTCTATTCCTCTCATGCGAGTTGCAATCTCAATGATCCCAAGTGGCAGACCATAACACCTATCAAGAAGAGATCTTGCAATTTGTCCAACTTCCTGAGATTGTTCTACCGCAAAGCAAAGAGTCCTTGAAAATAACCTCCAAGAATCTTCCTTATTGAGAAGTTCTATCTTCATTTGCTTTTGACAGAGCATCATACGACACACATCTGGTGATCGAGTTGTCACTACCAACCCTAGTCTGCCCATTCCAACCGGAATACCCACATCCTTAACTTCAAAGTGCCTCCAAAGGCCGTCTAAAATTAGGACGGGTCTCTTCTTCACCTTCAGATGTCCACACAATAGGCCCGCCCTTCTTTTCACGTCCTTCTCATTTGAAAGATTGTCTAGTCCGACCGCATTGGCAATCGCTTCTTGTAGCGCATAAACACTAAAATCCTGAGGTACAGCAACCCAGAATACATCCAATGCAAGATACTCAAGGAGTCTATTATAGACATTCCTCAAAATGGCCGTCTTTCCCACTCCACCCATACCATAAACACCAAGTACGAAATCCTTGCTCAGCATTATAAAGGAAACAATCTTATCCACCTTCTGCAGAGTTTCTTTGCCTACTAATTCATCTATTGTCACCGAGGGAGATGTTTTGCAACATCTAACCGTCGCCTCTTGCCGAAATCTTCCTGGAACTAGAAGAATCTGTTCAACTTCTTTGCACAGCCCTTCCACCTCCGCTACTTTCTCCGGTGGAAAAGTTATTCCTTCTCTGATTGCCCGAACCACACTCCAATATTCTTCTTCTGTCCTCGTCCACTTCGACTTCAGCTCGTTCATGTCCGCTTGGCGACTGCTGATGAGTTCTTCCAGCTTTCTTTTGAGAGACATCATATTCGCGTCGGCAAGCCCACAGGTACCTCGTTGACTCTTAACCAGTCCAAGATGCAGTCTCGCACCTAAACACAATTATAAGTGAAAATTCACTATTGGGTACTCCTTAGATATATTTTATAGGTATGTTACACTCATGGAAATAAAAAATTGTAACTTTGTATTCACTTTTTCGAACTAAAATATTACATGCAACATTCAATACAATAATTAATATGTATTGTAGGCATTGATGTCATGATAGTGAAATACTGGCGACTCCATATCATGAGCTCTTCATTAGAAAAGAATTGATTTAGAATTAAAAGTCATGGGAATTATCTTTGATAAATAATTTAATCATATAAGCCAATGCTCATGTAGAAGATCGGAGGGGACAGGGAGAGCCATGGCTTTTCAAGATTTGAATGCCACACTTCAAAACATTTGTCTTTTCGTTTTCAAAGATCTAGTGATTATCAATGACCGACTCTAAAACTCCTCTTGTCCTATTAATTCCTGACCATTTTCAGTTTCTCTATACCTGTATCACTTTTCTTAGGTGAAGATTAGAAGACAAATAAGGCAGCCTGCACAAGCTTCAACGTATGCCAAATTTAGAGATGAAATTTAGAGATGCACACATACCATGTGGAACCTCTGTATTGAGTTCTCCCTCTTTGGCATTCAGCGGGCGTGGTATGTTGGTTAAAGCAGCAACAGACTGATTGGGAAAATTCGTCTCAGCCCATGGAAGAAAGGTTGACGAACCTGCACCGTAGCTCAGGTACGGCATGGCAACAAATGAAGTCTTACACCGAGCAACTTCACTGCCCGCAGTCAAGGGCTGATGCGAACTCTGTGTAAGGTTGGATGAACTTTCATCATTGCCTTGTCTCTTGCTCGATTCCACTGCTCTTTCACCCTTCAGCACCTCTGGTGCTTCTGATCTCACTCGGTCATTGAAGACCTTACAGCCAAGAATTCCACATCCTCCTACCCCAGCAAACTGCGCCTTGATCCTCTTCGTGTCTCCAACGTACTCATACTCATTCCCGCAGAAGTTACACTTCCGCTTGTTATTAGGCAGAACCTCAACAACTGGAAGTGGATCCAATGCTCTCGGCATTTCTCCTGCATCCCATGAAAATGTAAACGGATGGAGGCTTTCTTATATAAAATACACGCGAGACAGATTTCAAACTGGGCTCTTCAGATTGAAAACCATAATTTGCTTCTGTTTTAAAAAAGCAAATGCTCTTTATGTAGGTGATCTGAGGGGATAGAGAGCCATTGCTTTTCAAAATTTAAATTTCATACTTAAGGAGTATTGTTCTGGCCATTTTCAAAGATCTATTAATCGTCAATGACCAACTCTTAAGCTCCTCTCTTCCTATTAGTTCATGTTTATTTTGTGTTTTTCTATAACTATCAGAAGTCTGAGGTCCTGCCTATACCCCTATTATTAGGTGACGATTAGAAGACAAATTAAGCATCCTGCACGAGCTTTTACAAAAGGGGAATTGGGAGATTCACATACCTTGGGGAACCTCTGTATTGGGTTCTTCCTCTTCTGCATTCAGTGGGCGTGGCATGTTAGACAAATCCTCTGCATTGGGTTATTCAGTGGGCATGGCATGTCAGACAAATCAACAACAATTTATTAGGCAGAAACTCAACAAGCTCCCATAATTTAAATGTCGCACTCAGCATTTCGCCTGTAACCCACAGAAGAGTGAACAGATATGTTTCAAGTGACTGGGTACCAACAAGCAAGACCCTAGGAACTTCTTTTGAAAAGACAGGAAACAATCCTCAAATTTTGCTCTTCAGATTAAAAGCTATTGTTCTGTCGTTTGCTTCTTATACACAAGCCCGGCTTAGTTTTTCTGTGAATGACTCGGATGCAGCAAATTGTTCTACCAACTCAAAATTTCAGCCTATATGAACCTATATGTGAAATCATAGATTCATAATGAAAAAATGGGACACGGAATTGGAGATTTGTAAGGATAAAAGATTTGGTGAAGTGAGCATGAAGAGTGAAATTTTGAGTCAAGCTCACCAAAACCCAACGTAATTGTCCAATTTGATTATTTGGAAGTTTCCAAACTCCTAACATCACATAATTTGCTGCTACATCTAAGATTCTCTCTCAACATTATTTCGTGGCCCCGGCTCGGCTGCACCCTCAAGTTCTTCAATTTGCTTGATTTCTATTAATGCCAATCAATTGTAACGATGGACGGTAAACTATCCAGTTTGCCCGCATCTAGTATGGCTTGGCTTGACCAAAGGCTTTCAACCCCAGTTGGAGTTGAGAACGATTGAAGTGGAAGCCATCAGTCAAGCCAATTATGTAACTTGGCGTTGATAAACCAATAAAAATCTTCGGTCTTTGCTCAACGGGAACATTAATTATCTTATTTGATAGAGAACGCCTTCCGGGAAAAAGCTCCAGAAACAAGACCAGACATGATTATTGCTTATTTTCTGTTCCATATTTGGCCGATTAAACGATTTAAGTGTCTTATGTTTCTTACAGATATAGAAGATCTGGAAATTTAAGTAGAAAAATCCTATAATAGAGCGTCACGAGTTGCAACAGAAAATTCAGACAGGCATGCAATTGCATAACGAGGGCAAAAGACAACGTACAATGAGAAGGACTGAAGTTCCCGTCCAGTTGCTAATCTCTGGCGTCGATATGTTCCTTCAGCCCCTGATCACACACCCTCGACTCCGGTTACAGCAAAATTTCCATGGCCCGGCTTCAACTGCCCGCTCGAGTTCTTCTCCCTCGATCTCGATCTCGTTCACATGGAAATTTGGAGAGGTGGGATACGGCGATAGGAAATAAGGAAGAGGGAAGATGAGAGGAGGAAGAAACCACAATCTAGGTATAGAAAACCCTAGAAACCGCCCCTCGATTGTCGTACTCGGCACATCTGCACCGTTCGTTTTCAAACGAGCACAGACCATCGTTGGATTATGTAAATCACCCCCCCCCCCCCAACAAATAAAGGGCACCGAACACACAAAAAAAAGAAAAAACAGAGAAAATTTTTATTTGCGTTCAAAATTTCCGAAAATTGATTCCATATGTGTTCCCAAATCATTGACCAGGATTACTAATCCTTAAAAGGACGAAATTTGCATTTAAATTAACTTCTTTGTTTTTTCTCTATGAAAAATTACTCGATATGCATAAAAAAAAAAGAACTAATTATCTCATGGTTGCTTGATTTGCATCTATTATAAGGAAGTACAATTATCATGACCCTCGCCACGGGCAAAATGCCAAATGTTCTCATGATGAGTTAACGTATGGCCATGGGAACACGAACGATTTCTCTTGCAAGATGATGCTTATGCTTGGCTACGATTCACTCGAGCCCTATCAATCGCAAATCGTTTCCCAGTCAATCATGAACATAAGATTTTATTCATAAGTTGCCACTAACCCATAATACGTCGATTTAAGGAAAATTAAATTGCGCCAGGTTATTTTATTTCTTCAAGCCAGAATTTTCAAGTGGGGACTTGGAAATAGGGGATACATATCAAAGAAAGTTTTAACTATTGGAATTAGGGTATGTGCTTTTCTTTGATACATTGTGATTAGTATCAATGGTAAATTACTTTAAGGTGTGTAAAGAGAGGGATTCAAACCCTTGGTAAACAAAAGCTTACATAGTATTACCAATGTTATGCCTTGAACCCACTGGCCATCTTTCATACATAATGATATGTCTCAACAGCTGAAGGAATACTCAATCATTCATTTGGTACTTTTTTATTCACATCGGAAATATATCACATCACAGCAAAATGAGGTTTCGTACTTTAACGAATCTTCGAATTATTTGATGGGATACTTAGTAGATTGGTGACTTATCGAAGTAGTGAAATCTGAAACCTTCATATTCTAGGATCTCTTTCTTGTTTGGTTAATCACCTGAATAACATGATCCTCATAAGAAATCATCTGATAAATATAGTAATTAGCTACTGATCAAATGCACTTTGCGAATGAATTCATCAAAACCTTTACCATTAAAAATGATCGTCTAACCTCGAGTTTTTAAACAAAGGTCAGATTTGTAAGAAGACTAGAGAGGAGAATTTCCGCAACTGCATCTTGTGTAGATTCGACATTTGATGTAAACTTAATAGGCTCATGACAAAGAAGGGCAAGTATCTCTAGTTTTTTCACCCAGAAGTGAAATTGGAGCTTCAACTCTTACTTTGTCATCATAACCATTTGATTCTGATGTGGTTTTGTATGTTGATTCAACCATGAATTGTCATTCTTTCTTTCACTCATTCAATGTCAAATACACACAATGCCAGCCGTAGCCTCGTACTTCTGAGATCTCACCAAACCACAATGACACTCACCTAGGACCTCAAGCAAGTAAATTTTTAGACCACATCTTAAACTATAATGTGTAATTTTTTTCATCATTTTTGGAGCTCATTCAAACTTGCAAAATGCCTATTTTTGGATTTGTTTTAGTTCATAAATTCGACCCTATTTTCACTAGACTTATTTGAAATATTGAGAGCTGTACAAGCTAAACCAGATTTTGACATCTTCATGAAAAATGTTCTTGAGAGTCTTGACCACATCATATTAAAGTTTCATGATTTTTCAAGTTGATTTACTTGACAAATGCCATTGATTTCTAAAGGTAGGCAAATTGCTCTTTTCAGGTTTACTTTGGATTTTGAATAAATCCTTTCTTAACTTGTCTTTCGGCTGGTATTGCCAACCAATTGTTTTACACTATTTTTCTAGCTTACAAATCGTCGAAAGATTGTTGATGTTAAAGTTGATTCAATTTCTATGCATTAGCATAGTGGGTGGTATGTTAAATTGAATTATTAAATTGTTGCACCATAGAATGAGTGTGATTTGAAAATGCTGTCGATTCTTGGGACGACGATGCACCGGGTTGTAGTAGGGATGCCTGAGGGTTGTAAGATTGTTCCCTCGGAGGCTTGAGGGTGTAACACGATTCCCCAGATATCCTCGCGACACCATGGGTGTGAGATGCCTAAGAGGTGTAAGACGGTTCCCTCGGAGGCTTGAGGGTGTAACACGATTCCCTAAATGTCCTCGCGACACCATAGGTGTGAGATGCCTAGAAGGGTAAATGGGTTCCTTCAGATGCCTGAAGGGTGTAACATTGTTCCCGCAGATGTCCTCATGATGTTGGATGGGTGCCAGATGTCCAGGTGGTGATGAGGTTCCTAAAAGATGGTGGCAGTCAATTCATTGTAAATATAATCAATTGCACTTCCAATTTCATTCAAACTTTACTGGGTAAAGAAAGCATCTTAGAAAAACTTATTTCACCAAGTACGGCATGACCTATTGAACACCACACATAATAGTAGCTCTCAAAGCTCTCTAGTCACACTAGATTGTAGCTTAAATGACTTTCACTTTCTGACTCCTCTTATTCTCAGCACATGGGGGGGGGGGGGGGGGGGGAGGAGGTCGCATTTGCTTCTAACCCTATTTTCCCAGTAAAGCGTACTAGGACACCCGATAGCTTTCATGCAGTATAGAAATGAGGGATTTTTGACTTGACGCGAACCTAGCACAACCTAAACTCTTAACAAAGCGCATTAGGACACTAGACAGCTTTCATGGAGGACTGATGGGACCAAAGATCACTCAAACTGGTCAATCGCAAGCTTTTACCTAACATCCTACAAAAACAGAGCATACATGACCATAAAAGACATACCTAGTTTAGTGGGGTGCTACGGTGGATGGTGGCTAATGATGGGCCCTCCTAAGCTTTCTCTCTCTCTCTCTCTCTCTCTCTCTCTCTCTATCAAACCCCCCTTAAATGAGCGAGCCCCCTTGCTTTTAAGGGCGAGCAGAAGGCACACATGGCTTCTGCCACCGCCAGCTTGCCCATCGGCCTGATCTTGACCCACAAATCATGCCGCCACCTACCCCTCGCTATCCTCTACCTCATCTACTTGTACTATTCTTTTCTACAAACACATGGCCGCCCTCACATGAGCGAGGCTAAAGTAAAAGGAGATGGGCTAGCCCAAGCACAAAAAGAAGAAGGGGTTGGGCTTGGGGAAAAGAAAAGTTAAAATGAGCCAGGCCAATCGAGCCAAAAAAAAAAAAAAAACAAAAGAAGAGAAAAGGAAAGAAGGTTAGGCCGATCTTGTGCAGGCCCAGTTTCATCCCTCCACTTTTTTCTTTTTTTATTTAATGGTAATTTTTTTTCAATTTTTTTAAATCAAAAATTATTTTATATATATTTTAATGATTAACACTAATAATGCAACAATCCCTATTGTCTACATGCAATGTATTTTAATGAAAACATATGCGATGCATTTTAATGAAAATTATTTATTGTACTTTTCTTAAAATTTAACTAATTTTTTAATGATTAATTTTTTAATTTTTAATTAATAATAGCGATGCTAATGCTCCTAACGTCTATATGTGATGTAATTTAATGAAAATAATTTTTATTTATGGGTTAAAATTTATTCTTTAATTTTCTACGTGATAAAGCTCTTAATAATATGGCCCAATTTAGGTTTCAATAGTATATCATATCACATTACTACTATGTCACTTGGCACGTGTTTCTTTGAGGCTGAAAATGAAATGAAAATTCTGTGTGGTAATATCTGAAAATTGAAGAACCTTAGGGTGTGCATGTTTGTGTTTCTCGCTAGTGTTTATGAACACAATTTCCGTTTTGTTGTTCCTGTGAGCAAAAAAAGAATAGAAATGCGTTTGTTTGCATTTTTGTTCCAAATTTATTTTTTTTGTTCACGGAACAAATTTGGAACAGAAACAAGAAATAAGAAAATATTGTTTCATGTTTCTGGAACACTTCCGAGAAACAATTTTTCTCTCTCATTCTCTTTCTTTTCTTCTTCTTTTATTATTCTTTTTTCTTTGGCTGGTCGTTGGCCTCGACCATGGCTGGCGACTGGCCGTCGAGGGCCGGCGACCTCGCCAGAGCGTCGCCGGCCCTTGGCAAGGCTCGACCTTGCCTTGGCTTGGCAAACTTGAGCTCGAGCTCGCCCAGATCCGGTGAAGCCAAGCTCGTCCAGCCATTAGTGAAGCTCAGCCTCGCCAGGCCACCGCTAGGCGATGCCAACTTGGCAGTGGCTCGGTGACATCGAGCCTTGCCGGTGGCTGGGCAAGCTTGGCCTCGCCGGCGGTGGGCGAGCCTCGCCATGGCTGGGCAAGGCCACCGGCCATGGTCGAGGCCGGCAATCGGCCAAAAGGAAGGAAAAACCAAAAAGAAAAAAGGGAAAAGAAAAAATATTAAAATATTAAAAAATTAAAAGAAAGAAAAAAATTATACAAGTTTACCAAACGTGTTTTTGTTCTTTTTCTATTCTAGGAACAAGTTTACCAAACACGTTCTTCTGTTCAAAAATTGTTCCTCAGAACAGAAATAATTTTTTCTATTTCTGTTCTGTGGAATAATTTTTGAACAGAAACGTTACCAAACACACCCTTAGTATTCACTAGTTTCTTATTGAAGATAGACAACTGAACAATATTAAAGTAATAAAATATTTTAGTCACATAAATGGGAAGATTTTTAATTTCTTTCATTGTTTTTTTTTACATTGAACCAATTAGGTGATCCCTTCTTTACTGAATAGTCAAATTGAGTTTTAAATTAAGTAAAATCTTTTTAAGTCTAAATAATCAGTCCTATCAAACCTACCTAATCTAATTGAACATTGCAGATTTTAGTTTACAGCCATTTGTCATGACCTTACATCAAGTGCTTCAACTAGAGGTTCAACTAATGGATTATTGAGCCTATACTTAACTTGAGCTCTCCCGGCCCTATATCAATTTGCAACTCAGGTTCAAGTGATTTAACATGCGAATGATTTTTGTCAAGGAATAACCACAAATCGGTTTTTTGTGTGTCAATTAGATACCCGAGTATGGGAGAATTGATTTACTTATACGAACTAGAGATTGCGAATTTGAGGACTTGGGCTAGGTTACTCTAATGCTCTTTCAATACATTTCTCTTTCATTCAAAAAAGTTTGATAGACAGATTGAAGACATGTGAAGTGATTATACGGGTGCGCAACCCTTAATGAAACACCCAACAATCAAACCAACAAACAAATTGCAAAGATATAAAAGAAGTACTTACTTTAAAGCAACGCGAGCATTTGTAATGTTAATTAGAATAATCACAAATTCAACCTAGATCCATGTTTCTAATTAACACAATTACATCCAATTTTTTTTTTGGGGTAGTATATCTAATTGGAGAGAGGTGACCCCCTACTTGGTCAAGAAGCATTAATTGTTGGACATCCTTATCCTCCAAGTTTCCAACTAGGTCCTAGGATAGTTTGGACACTTCATCTTGCTCATTGAATGACTAAATTCCAAGAGATATTAATGTGAACTTATCAGTTCGAAGTTTGAACTTGACTTGCCTTCTCTCTCTTTTCCTCTTGGGTGCGTGACCATTTCCTTATGGGCTCCAAATTCCACATTTCACCCTTAGGTATTTAGGGTATGATTAGGCCTAGGCTATAGGGACCCCCTTTGCACCCCATCATTTAATGCGTTCACATTAATTCACATTTGTACACACTTATTTTTCTAAGAAAGTATGACTAGTCCAAGATTCATACTTGTCTTTTAAGGCTAAGGCCTAATGTGCCATGTGTCCATCTCAGTCAATGCTCCTTAATTAACTACAAGACCAGGGCATTAAATACAACTTGGAATATCTCAATTTTGAAGGCTTTATCATCAGGCAAGGACTAAACAAGTTTGACCATAATCGACTATCTTATTTGGCTCGAGATTCGTGCCTAAGTCATGATTAGAGGAAGTGGACACAACTGAGCTTAACCAGTGAAACTAAGTTCATACATCTCTTTTACCATGTAAAGGGCTCGAAGTTGAGGATGTTACAATATGCAAAGCAATCTTTTTGTATTTATTAGGGTAAGGAAAGTAGATGAAGTAATATAATCACCTAACTCACAAAATATCATCAAATCGCTAAAGATATCATCCACAATTCAAATTAGGACAATATTTAATCAACTTGATTATTTCACTGATAAAATCGATAAGTTAATCTCAATCCTTAAAGATCAGAACATCAATTTCTAAGACTCCCGTGCGATTAATTATTCCATCCAAAGCAACAAAAAATCAATGTGCGGTTGCGGATGAGGAAACAAATCCCAATGAATATTACCTATTACTCAAATGTGCATATTAGATATCAAATAGTCAAATTAAGCAGAAGATTCATAGTTACCATATGGCTTTGTTGCTGGATTCACACTTTGGAGCTTCGTTCATGGAAGATAGCAATGGAAAATGTCCCCCCTCCCCCTGAGGAACATATAAATATGATAAAATATCCATTCATTAAAAAAATAAAATAGAATTAGTTAGGGGTGATCGGGTCCAGGGTGGGTAGGGTCTAGACTTGGACCTTGTGCCTGACCTTGTTATAACCTATTCCCATTTTTTGGACCCTGTACCTAACTCTATTTATATTGGACCCTGTACCTGACCTATCCTGTTTTTCCGGTCCAGTTTCAGGGTCAACCATGTTTATATTGGAACCTGTTTTGCATAAAAAAATTATGTACAGTAACCTCACAACCTGTTTTGCATAAAAACCATGAGAACTAGCAATTGAAAACACTGTCAATCGAAATGCTAATGACTCTCATTCTTATCCAAAAGTTCCTAGGTATCACCATGCACACTTTCAAACCGGCAGAACAATCGATCTCAAAGAAAATAGAACTTTTCTAATTTCAAAACCAAAACAGAACTTTGTAGGATCTCATAATTTTTGTTTCATCGTCATAAATTTGTTCAAAATAGAACTTTACATAATTTAACTTCTTTGTAGGATCCAATGCAACTGCAATTAATGCCATCATATTAACTTTATCCAAATCCCTGTAATACTTGTCAAACTCCTCTTTCATTTTTTAACCAATAGCTTGAAGTTTTGGGTTTAAAGAATTCACTGTATTATTCAAATACTTATACAACATAGCTATCCCTCAAAATAATCAGTTGGAGTAACATATGAACTACCCAACATCCTTTTCGTTGCATCATAAAACTGTTTTAGAAATTTAGAAAGAATGATGGCATTTTCCCAATCTTCATATTGATGAGAATCATTGTCAATTTCCTTTAAGAAAAATAAATTTTCTTCTTCCATTATTTTAAAAGCTTTCTTTAACTTTATGATGGTTTCTAACATCATGTAAGTGGAGTTTCATCTAGTGGCAACATCAAGACAAACCGAACCCTTGTATGCAATCCTTTCATTCTCAATGCAAGTTTTGAATGTCTTAGCTCTTGCCGGAGAACTCCTCACATACCTAACTACATTTCGGATGCATGCAATCGAATCACGCACATCATTCAATCTGTCTCTTACTATCAAGTTAAGTATATGAGCAGTTCATCTCATATGTAAAGTATCGCCATTCAAAATAAAAAATCATTCTTCTGAAAATTTTTCTTTCAAATAACCAACGACCACATCATTTGAACTAGCATTATCCACTGTTATTGTGGACACTTTTTTTTTTTTAATTTCCCAGTTATAAATGCATTTCTCCACTATTTTCCCAATCTCCCTACCCTTGTGATTATACATCGTCACAAAATTGATTATTCTTTTTTACAACTATCAATTTTCATCAATATAATGTGCCATAAGACATAAATAGTTTAAGTTTCGAATGGAACTCCACATATCCATTGTGAGTGCAATCCTAGATTTAAGCTTACCAAAATAAACTTTTAAACAAGTCCTTTCACTTAGATATAATTTTATACAATCTCTTGCCATCGTAAATCATGAAAGATAATGGAAAAGAGGTTGCAATTCAATAAAAAAATTGCAAAAATCAACATGCTCAACCATAGAAAGTGGTTGTTCATCAATAATAATCGTTCGAGCAAGCATATGCTTACAACGTTCTTGATCAAACTTCCATGTCATTAAGACACTGCCACCACTAGTAGTATTTTCCCCTACCTCGCCAACCACATCTTTGTCTCATGATGTAAACAACATTTGTATTTTATCTGCATGAGGATACTTTTTGCACATAGTAGAGGTTCCATAATCAACATTATACGCATAATCCATCCCGCAATGAATGCACTTCACCTTAACTATTTTTTGTGTTTTCTCATGTATAATTCTTGAAAAATTATCCCAAGTCTCTGATTGATTAGCTCACTTTTTACTCGAAGGAGGATGAGAGTTAGATACCCTCACCTTATTTGTCGCACCCATGGCCACAGTTTCCACTTCATCAGCTCCATGGAATGCCAATTTCATGAGTGCGCTCATTTCATTATGTCCCTCCATTTTCCATTGATATGTCTTTGTCTTGATCCATTGACTGAAAACTGAAAACAAATTATATAACATTAGGATTCTACAAAAACATATTAGTTGTCATAGTAAATCAAATCTCTTTTCGAATATCTGGGCTCAACAACAACCCAAACATTCCCCAGCCAACGCTGTGCAGAACAAAAGACATGGCTCCAAGCAACTACAGAGATTTCATTCGACCTTGCATCGACTGGCATTTGTGCTCAAACTAGAAAAAAAGGATAGATTCATACCCTTTGTGACCGCGCCGGATGCTTTTAACAACCTCCTTCACGCCTCTTTTCAAGCATTTGTCTTTAGCAGCTACCAATCAAGAAGAATCACAAGGACATGCCAATAGTCAGCCCAAAGAAATTTCAATCGAACCACAAACACGCAGCACACCCATTTAAGCCCACCCGCCCCCTCGTGCTTGCCATCTGCAGTGAATATCCGGCTCATCGACAAAGAGAACCGGCATTTTGATGCACCTAGTTCCAGCTAAAATTTCATTAAATAGGTTTCATAAAGAGCCAAGACCGTCAGTCACTGTATATCCGACAAATCAAGTACCCAAAACTCATCATCAACTCGCCAACCAACGGGAAGGAGAAAGGGAGCAAGAATGCATGTTAACACGAGACAACGAGTAAGGGTTTGATGGGGCATTACCTCTGCGGATGAGCTTGGGGGCGTGCTTGCCGAGCTTCTTACCCGCAAAGGGCTTAGTGATGGGGGTGAGTTGGTGATGGCGCGACGAGGAAGCAGATGAATGCAGATGAGGAAGCAATGTGACAGGGAGTTGGATCTGGCGATGGCGCGATGGGGAGTTGGCGATGGCGCGACTGGCGATGTCGCGATGGGGAGCTGGCGATGGCGCGATGAGGAAGCAAATGAATGCAGATGAGGAAGCAGCGTGACGGGGAGCTGGATTTGGCGATGGTGCGATGAAGGAAAATGTTGTGAAGAAGTCTGCGAGTGTGAGAGGTAAAGATAGAAACAGGGGAACAAATTAGGGTTTTGGACTTTTGGGTTGGCTTATGAACCGGTTCTCGAACCGGTCTGGTCGATCCGGTTCCTGGGTGGGTATTCCCTTGGAATTAGTTCCCAAACCGGTTCAAACTGATTCTGAATTTTGGGAACTAGTTCTCGGACTTGGTTTTTCGGGTGGGCCGTTCTAGGAACCGGGTTTACCCAATCCGGTTGCACACCTCTGGAATTAGTTATGTTCAAAACAGAATATCCATTAAGACAAAATGGACATATTACAATCCCGAGATAGGGAATTTAGTGGTATGTTGTATCATACGATCCATATGTTACTAGGAATTTGTTTGTTTAATGCTGAAAATGAAATGAAAATCTTGTTTGGTAATGAAAATTGAAGAAAGAACCTTGGCACTAATTAGTTTCTTAATGAAGATAGACAATTGAGCAATATCAGAGTATTAGAATATTTTAGTCACATAAATAGGAAGATTTTTATTTTTTGTCATTTTTTTTTACATTGAACCAATTAGGTGATCCTTTTTTTTTATTCAATATTCAAATTAGGTTTTGAATTAAGTTTAATCTTTGATGTCTAAATGAAGCAGTCCTATCAAACCTGTCTAATCTAATTGAATATTGGAGATTTTAATCTTACAAACTTAATTATGTCCTAACGGTACTAGGAAAGGACACATTTTAGTTTGACCCGGAAGTTTCCAAATTTTTTATTTTTTATTATGTCATATGATCATTGCGTTTTTATTTCCTTAAGGCGTGATACAACCGTGCAATGTGTTTTTTTATTAAGTCAAAATGGTTCAATGCTACAAATCATCAACATCTAGCTCAAAGGCTAGGCTTCCACTTTTTCTCTAGTTAAATTGGTTTTCGAGGTGCAAATCATCCTACTTACAACTACATTCCCAAGGAAGACTTGGTAATGTCATCCCTAGGTCATGGCTTTCACATAATGCTTTGGCTGCATAAACTACTTCACTTTAGTGTTCCTTCTCTTGGGTTTGCATTTGATACTATTGTAGTAGTCAATGGCTGGCGAGGGCTTGCAAGCCCTCACCTAGTGGAGCCCTCACCTAGTGGCCAGCAAGGGTTTGCAAGCCCTCACCTAGTGGCCAGTGATTGTCACTGGTGACCCCCTTTTGGCCCTTAATAATAAAAAAGAGAAGGAAAGAAAAAAATAATAATAAATTCAAAAAAATCAAATTAAAAATTTTCCAATTGTAGACGGTCAACATCCATGTCAAAAGGGAGAAAGACTCGACCTGAGAAAGGTCAGTCTCAGACTTTTATGCAAAAGGCTGATTGAAGAATCATCTGAGGGTTTTGGCTTTGAGCAGTTAGATTATCAGGAAGAAGACCTAGACAACTTGATCGATGAGAATGTGCAAGGCAATTAGGATAGGGAGGATCCTGACCTTGATGAGGAACTTGAGGCAAAGAAGACGACTGGTCACACTCTAGTTGCGATACCGATTGCACAAAAAAGGACCGATCAACATCGCATGAATGATCCATCGGCTGATGTGCAAGATAAGGAAAAAGAAATTGCAAATAGTTCAATGCCTATTGAGGATCCAGAAAAGGAGGTTGTGGTTGATGTCACCAAAGAAACAACTAATGAGTTGGAAAATGCCACTTTGCAAGAAAATCCTCTAGTCAGTGATGCTCAGGGCCAGACACATGATGAGCATATTCTATTTGATACTCCCACTGAACAGGATGATGGCTAGAATCTTCACGATGAGGAAACAAGAACGGAAAAGGAAACTGCCATTGACGTTCCTATTGCCAAGAAGACTCTGAACTTGAAAATTGAGATTGAGAAAGATGATGTTCATAAAATTCTAAACGCAAGCGGACGTGTAGAACAAGTAATATAATGATAAAAAAGAGTATTGTCCCACGAAGATTGATGATTAATAAACTAATTAAATACTAAGATCGATTAATTCTAAAATTTATCTAATAGATCAAAATATAATTGAGAATAAATAAAAAACAAAATTTGGAGACTAAATGTAGTAAATCAATCAGATAAATATATTAAAGCATCTGATTTCACCATTACCACTAGATATTAATTTCATATTGTTGTGGATACAAAAACGATATCAAACATGTGATAGCGAAATTTCCTAATCTATTTGCTATCCTATCTTTAGGTATAGCAAACCTACTTAATTTATTAATCAACTATATCTCTATGTAAAATAAATTAACATAAGTGCATTAAAAACTATGAAAATTTCCCGTTTACAATGAGTCTTTTGGATCACCTTATCACTGAAAGCTACACAAATAATGCGGTATATCTATATCCATGTTTAATTCATGGTTATATATTATAATGGACAATTGCATATTATCACTTCTCAGTCTCAAACATACACATCAGATCATTCAAATGGTGGCCAATCACTCAAAAATATTATGCACAATGATATATAACTCACATGAATGAAATCAATTGCAAAACATAAAAATCATGAAATTCACATCATCATGATTAGACAACATCGTAGCCCTAACAAAAGAAAATTAGAACATAATAAAAGAGCAAATAAAAATATAAATCAAACCCAACATCTTAAGTCAAAGAACAAGAATTCTATCACTACTTTTGTCCTCTCTTCAAAATACTTGAAAAACTCTTAGAACAATGAAAAACAATCTAACAAAAACCTAGACGTGCGGACTCTTGGAATGCCACAACTTTGCACAAAGGGATACTTAAGTGTCATAACTTATGAAATATATACTTAAGTGACAAAATCGAAGCAAAATGGATCACTTGAGTGCCAATTTGGTTAAAATTTGGCCAAATTGCATACGTGGCATTTTCCGGTGAGTTTGGGTGACTTCTTTTATTGATGTGGCAAATGTTTTTTTTTTTCAAAAAAAAGCCGACGTGGACGACAAAAACGATGTCGTCCATCCACATTGAGTGCGCTAACCTAAATGACGTCGTTTAGGTCATTGTGCGCTGACCAAACCACCGTTCCTCCCTGTCTGCGTTCACAGTAGATCTTAGGCTCTTCTCTCCGTTGCCATTCATGCTCAGAGCTGGTCATCGGTCGCTGTCATCAGTCGCCGTTATTGGTCGCCGTCGCCGCTCACCGCTCACCATCGTCGCTCATCCAAGTTCAGCCCCTTCTCCCCCTCTCCTGTGATGAAATTAGGGCTCCATTATTTTATTATACTAACGATGGAATTTGTGTTGATACACTTCAACTGAAACTTGCTCACATCAGATAAAGATACAAGATTTTTCATTATTTTGGTGAATTTTTCTTTCAAGTCAATGTTAAAGTATGCTTTGATTGTTGAGTCACTGGCTATGCATCTCCTTAAGAGCATCCTAATAAAGCAGGTGACTAATGCATCTCCGAGAAGAAAATTAAGTCCTTGAACCACCCTGCTTGCGAGGCTGTATAGGGTATGTCCTTGAACCTCCCTACTTGTGAGGCTATATAGGGTATGTTTATCAATCCAAAATCCTAAATGAGAACATAACAACTGTAGCTAGAATTTTATTGGTAAAGTTACAAACTAAGAAAAAGTTTCAAGTAGGAAGAATAAGAACTTGAAAGGGTATTGAAGCATGTTTTGGTGAAGCTATTTCTTGGAATTGGCTTTGCAGCTTGCATCATTCTTCTTTCAAAAAGGTATTGCCTACTTATCCAAATTTGTTATGGGTTAGGATAGTCTAAGACTTTGGAGTGATCAGTCTGTGCGTCATTTTCTCTTTGTTTTTCTTTAGCTTTAGCAACATAAAATGCTTCCAAGTTTAGTTGTTCTAATTTTAGTTTAAACTTCTAAAGGAATTTGTAGGAGTCAGCAGCTGTGATTTGATTAAGTTGATGTTCGAGTATGCTTTGATTTGCTTAAGTTGATGTACATTCTCTCACATCGCAAGTTTAGTTCAGTAGACAAAATTGCTTGGGCTGTGATTGTTGTGGGGATTTGTGCTTATTGTGGGAACCTATTTTTTGGTTAATATTTTAAGGGAAGGGAAGGCAAATAATTAAAGTACTGATATTTTTTTTGGCTGTCATGTAGATGCATATTGTCAGTGTGGAGACCTCTGTTTACTAAAGTCCATGAGAGTGGGGGGACTCCCATGTGCAATTGTCTAGTTGTCCCAAAAAGTAATGATTCTTTTTCTTGTTCTTGGTGCAGTAATGGCTTATGACAAGGATTATGTTGCTGTCATAGTTTGCTACAATGGGGAATTTGTGATTGGGGAGGATGAGTGGGAGTATGAGGGTGGAAATGAGGGCACCATCTTTATGGATATAAAGAATGCATCTTATATAAGATTTCTTAGGGATATAAGGACTTATTTGCCTTGTAAAGTTCAGAAGCTGCTGTATTGTATTCCTGGGAAATACTTAAGAGATGGTTTGAGATGCTTAGAAGATGATAATGGTCTAAGGGATGTTCTATACCATTATCTTGGTGAATAGGTAAAAATATTTGTTGAGTACAATAGTGAAAGTGAGGATGAAGATGATGATGGAGAGAGCGCCAACGTAGGACAAGAAGGAGATGGTATTCAAGGTAGTACTAACGTTAGGGTTGAAGGAAGGCAAGATAGATATGATGGACATGAGAGAAGCGTAGATGCAATTCACCAAAGTGATGATGACATAGGTGATGTCACAATCTTTGAATTAGATTGGGAAGTAGCTGAATCAACTGATGATGATGATGATGATGGAGGGTTGCCTACTGAAAATTTTATAAGTGATGATGACGATGAGGAGCTTGTATTGTCAAGAATACAACGAAGGGATTTTTTAACAACTAAGTTTGCAACTTTGCAAGTAGCCGATGAAATTCCAAATAGACCTGAAGGCCTTACATATGCTAGTGCTGCTAGCGAGGAGACTGATTATGAAAAAAGCGTCAAGAATGTTACTTCCCAGGATGAGCTTGAAGAAGATGAAGGACCTGTGCATAGAAGGAAAAGGAAAAGTAAGTTTCCTTCTTATGATCCATACGTTGCCTCTCTTACTTTGTTGGTAGGCATGAAATTTCATGATGCGAAACAATTTAGAGAAGCTATACTGAAGAACTCCATTGCTGCATAAAGGAACATTGACTTCATTAGAAACACTAAGACCTTCGTAAGAGCTAGGTGTTCAAAGCAAAATTATCCATGGAAGATCTATGGCGCATTTGTTAGGAGAAGTGGATCTTTCCAGATTAGAGCCTACCAAGAGGAACATACTTGTTCCATTAATTTTGAGAAGCACTTCTTTGAATTGATTAAGTTGATGCCTCAGATGAATACTACTCAGTTCAGGATGCTAGTGAAGGAGCAGGTAGGCATCAATATATCTAGAAATCAATGTAAAAGATTGAAGCAAAAGGTGATGAAGATACTCATTGGTTAGTACAGCGGTGAATATGGACAATTGTGGGACTATGCTTGGGAGTGTATGTTGCAAAATCCTGGAAGTAGAGTGTATATAGAGGTCGTGGAGAGACCACTTCCTGATATTGGGACGAAGTTCAATAAATTCTATGTTTGCTTCGATGCATGCAAATGATGATTTTTATCTGGTTGTAGACGGATTATAGGATTGGACGAGTGTTTTTTGAAGGGCTTGTGCAATGGAGAATTGCTAGCCACAATTAGAAAAAATGCAAACAACCAAATGTTTCCCCTGGCTTGGGCTGTTGTGAAGGTAGAGAACAAGGACAATTGGTCCTGGTTTCTCAAAAATTTGATGATTGATTTGGAGATAACAAATGGGGCAGAGTGGGCGTTCATGAGTGACGAACAAAAGGTAATGTTTGCTTTTTAAAAAAATTGGTCACTTGTTTGCTTTTTGATATCAACATGTCATTTTCTTATTTTTTTTATATTTTGAATTATTATTAGGGACTAGTTCCAGCAATAGCTGAGTTGTTGCCTTATGCTGAACATCGAATGTGTGTGCGGCAAATATATGCAAATTGGGCAAATAGCTATAAAGGGGACAAGTTACAGTTGCAATTTTGGCAGCTAACAAAGAGCACAAATATGGCTGACTTTAGGATGGCCAAAGAAGAGATGCTTCAATTGACAAAAGATGGTCATGATGCATTGTCCTAAACAGACCCGGAGCATTGGTGTAGGGCGTTCTTTAGCAAGGAATTCAAGTGCAATAATATTGACAACAACATTTGCGAAGCATTTAATGAGAGGATAATAGATGCCAGATGTAAACCAATTATTTCGATACTTGAAGACATACGGGTTTTGGTCATGACTCAGCTACACGGACAAAGAGATGAGACTGCAAAGTGGACTAAGCAATATGGTCCTAGGATTGCTAAGAAATTGGATGACAACTTGGTTGCAAGTAGGTATTGTCATCCCATTTGGAATGGGGATGAAGGATATGAGATAATGAAGGGTTCCGATAAGTATATTGTGCATTTAGGTACAATAAAGTGTTCATGTAGAGCATGACAACTAAGTGGAATTCCTTGTGCACATGCCATATGTGCAATTCAATTAAAGGGCCACAACACGGAAGACTACCTTAATGATTGGTACAAGAAACTGAAATATCTTGCTTCGTATCAATTCATGTTGCAGCCAATTAGAAGTAGCAAGTTCTGGGAGCCAATAGAGCACGAAGCACTTCAACCTTTGCCACTAAAAAAGAGAATGGGAAGACCAAAGTGAAAACAAAAAATGACGGAGGGGGAGGACTCATGTCATCATAGGATGCATAGGACAGGTGTACCGATAAAGTGCTCTTTTTGCCACATAATTGGGCATAATATTAAGAGTTGTCAATTAAAGAAGCAGCATGAACAATTGAGGCCAGCTGAAGGGCCTAGTGAAGGGACAGTTGGAAAAGGAGAAATAGAAAGGTGAAGTGAGTTGACTGTTTTTTAGTTGATGACAATAAACCCAGTAAGTCATGACAATTGTGTTTATGTTGCTTTATGATTTGTTACGAATATGTATATAGATATAAGTGACATGCATGTAATGTTTTTGTCTTTGTTAGGTCACCATGACACGTGAAGAATTTGCTGAAGCCCCTGCTGTACCTGAAACTGAAGGGCCTGTTCAAAGAAGTGAAGGTAGAAGACAGCCAGCTGCAAGATTGGCTAAAGCAAGAGGGCCAGTTAAGTCGACTGTTCTTCAGTAGTAACAGAGAAAAAAAAAAAAACCTGGTAAGTTCAATAATTTGAGTTTACTTTTCATTTACATTATCATATGGCCTGATATTACATTTATGATGTCCTTTGCCTTTTTTTTTTTTTTTTTTTTTTTTTTTTTTTTTCAGGTTCAAGGAAGGTAAGCTAGAGCTTAGCTACCAATAAAGAGCCCAGCTGAAGGGCCACCATAAGATCCATCACCAAGATCATCACAAAGGCCACTAGAAGGGTCATCAAAAGGGCCACCACCAAAGCCAACTAAAGGTGTCACTGAAGCTGAAGGCCTAACTAGAAAAACAACTAGAAGAAAGCCAAATCAAGAGCCACCTACAAGAAGGCCATCTACAAGACGACAAGCTGAAAAATTGGCCGAAGAAGCCCCTACTGTAGTTGAATAGCCATAAGAGCTCAAGAAATCACATGCGAAAAAAAGAGGCAACTAATCACAAGTACTTAAAAGTGACACTCCCCTTCGAACAAGAGGGGCTCTTGGGAAGAGGCTAAAACAATATGGTTATGACCTTTATACAGATGAGTGTTCTGGAATAGTTATTCTTAATGTAAGTTTTATAGGCTGCATTTAATTTAATTTATAGTGCAAACTTTTGTTGATAATTGAGTTTTCTTTTTGAAGCTTGGGAGAAGTTCATAGGTTCTTATCTATCAAGGCCCAACTCAAGAATCAGCGGTTGCACCAACAAAAAAGAAGACATTGCCCGCACCAACAAGAAAGAAGAGTAAGAAGAACCTAGTTGCAGGTCTATTTGAATTAGTTCGGCCTACAACAGTTGCAGCTCTTTCTAAATTTATTCAGCCTAGGACAATTGTAGCTCCATCAGAATCAACACATCCCAAGACAGTTGAAGAAGAAGTCTCACGTCCAGTTAAAAAAAGTGCAAGGATTATGAATCAAGTGCGAGGTCCATCAAAACGAGCACGAACAGAAGGCATTGTGTATATTGATTAATGAAATGGGATGTGATATGATTTGTGGGGCTGAGGAGTCAGTTGTAAACATCTGTGGATGTTTTTTTTTTTTTTAATAATAGTTTGTTATTGAGTTAGTTGAGTTTGTGAGACTTCATTTCAAAATCAATGGAATAGTTATTGCTTGTCATTTTTAGCATTCCTTTTTCATTTTTTTTTTAATTTTGTTTTTACTTTTACTTATTGTTGCTTCTGGTGGTGGATATGTGGTGGTGGTTTGCAGCAAAACAGAGAAGCTGTTGGTTTATATATTTGTTGTTAGTTTACACATTTGCTGCTGGTTTACATTCAATTCAAGTAAAATAGTTACCACAACACATCAACCTAATATACATTCCATTATCACTGATTTATATTTGAGAATAAATAAAAATATTGTACAAACAGTAGTTGTCGAAATTATTCATTCATTCATTTAAAACAAGTACATTTCTCCACATATTTACAAATATGGCAGTTGGAGAAACTTCTTCTCATCTTCCAGTACTTTACATTTCATCATAATGTAGGATAGACAAAAAAACAGCAACACAATAAACGCTTGGTAACACTTGTGTTCAATTTTCACTTTTGAAACTCCGTTCTTCAAATGGTTAATAGAAGATGCTTGAGCTTGAGCTTGCATTGAGTCAACATCGTCCAAGTCATCCACAAGCGTAGATGGAGGTTGATGACATCCATCAAGTAGGTTCAATATCACCTCTATGGCTCGGTAAGAGAATTTCGCATCGACCCATTTGAAGTATTTGCATTTCAAGCCTTCTCTATATTGGACACATTCATAGAATCTTCTCCCGGGATTCGTTTGAGTCCACGATGTTCTTCAAGGACTTGGTAATCAACAAAAATAGAAACGTTTGCCTTCTCCTTCGGTTCGGCAAGAGAAATTTGAGTTGCTGCTAAAAGTCCTGCTCTCAATTTCCAATATTCGGTGGTAGAATTTAGGGCAAATCAAATTAGGGTGCGAGATTAGGGCTCCAGTGCTTCAATGGCATTTTGCCTAATTTAGGATTTTAGATTTAGGGCAAATGGGGAGACAACGGCGTTTTCACTGATTTAAGGGCTCTATTTTGGGCCAACACCTGAAACGACGTTGTTTGGGGTGAATTCGAGCTAACTCAACTCTCTGGCGAGACACATCGGCGAGAAATATTAATATTTTAATGCTACGTATGATTTCCGGCCAGCTTCGTCGGAGATCAGGTGTCCCACTTTTCTTAAAATATGGCACTTAAGTGTACCTTTCGTAAGTTATGGTATTTAAGTGTCCCTTTGTGCTAAGTTATGGCACTTGAAGCGTTCTTTTGCCCAAAAACCTAACTACTCCCTTAGGCTCTCAATGTTCTCCTATTTATAGGATATATCCAAGATCTTTATCTCTAAGCAATTACGCATAAAATTAGGGAGTAAGTCAAAGGATCTTTGATTTGATATCTATCTCCCAACGCTTATAGATAAAATTAAGGAACAAAATCAAGGATTCCCTGATTTGATATCTTTCTTCCACTGCTTTTTGATTTGAATTCTTGATTTTTCCCTTTCTTTTTCTTATCTTCTCCATATCTCATTATTTTGCATAAACAAGGAAAATTCGAATAATCATAAGGAAATCCAGATATTTTCTCATAGATATTACATTATTTGTTGCTTAAAATAGGTAAAATAACTCTAAAAATAGAGTTATCAAGCCCCCAAACTTAACATTTTGCTAGTCCTTGAGTAAAATTAAGACATAACACATATTCAAGCTAACAACCTCCTCCATGACATCTTTTCATAATTGCTCAAATTCACAATTCAAAGAAAAACACAAATTTCATCTAAACATTGAAATTGATTTATAAGTTAAGATCAATTTTAACTATGTGATCCAAGTGTGTGTGTGTGAGAGTCCTCATCTTTTTCAAATTTTATGCAATCCAGATAAATTCACATTAACGTGCAACCTCTAAAAAATTCTCAATAATTATGACCAAATCTCATAGGTTTGCTTTTCATTACTCTCTTCACTAATGTAAGCTAATTATCCAACCAAAAATCAATAAGACTTTTCTTGGTTTGTAATGTAAGGCTGGGCTAGAGGTGAGATAATGGTAATTTTAAACTCAAATCACCCATAAACACATTGATTTTTAGCATCTAATTAGAGCCAATGTCACTATCCAATTTCGCTCATTCAAGATGATTTTTCCGCCACCATATATCATCATTCCTTTTTTTTTTTAATTGCTTTATGGTGGAGTTTCTCCCAAAGTCTCTCCTAATATAACATGAAAATTTCCAATCCATTGAGTATTCAAAAAGCTCACTCAATTGAAAGTTAGATAGGGAACCATAAAAGCAATATTTTTTTTTTTGATAATATACCCCAAATAACCATAGCGATCACTTCTTTTTTTCTTTTTCGTACTCCATCATTCCTCCCAAATTTTTATTAAGCTCAAATATTTTTTTATCCAAAAAAAAAATCAATGTGTTCATAGGGCATGGGACAATGATATAATTTGATAACAGCTAGGCTAAACATATATGGGTGTCAATGAAAAATTGGGTAATAATTAAGGTTCAACGAAGTGACTAAGGATAAATAAATAAGGTTAGCTTGAAAGGCTCAATCGATCCAAAAATTGCATAAATCATTTTCTCAGTTAGATGTAGCTTAGGATTTCGGCTCAAGAGAAAATTAAACAAATTCTAAGATTTAGGTGAAATCTAAGAAAATAACATACTTCACATGAATGTTCTCTAGATTTACACACAATTAAAAAATTAAGGACTTTTAGTGCTCAGTAAGTGGATCAACATAAATAGAATTAAAATAAACTCACACATCAATTGTAAGTTTAAATAAAATTTTGATTTTCCTATGAATCGCAAAAATTCAAACAAGGAATGTAATCATGATAGACACAAAAATAGATTTAGCCAAAATTTTTGTCTTCCCCCTAAACATGAATGAAACAGTGTCCTCAATGTAAAAAGTATAAATAAGAAGAAGAAAACTCCTTTGGTTGCAGGGGTGCGCATTGGTCCAGGGTCAACCATGGACTTTGGATTGACCCTGGACCTGCCCAACCCTACCGGTCTTGGTCCAGCTCCCAAGGAGACTAGATCGGTCTTTGATCCTAGAATTCCTGGACCAACATTGTGCGTGTTGGTCCTCGGTCCCGAGAGTTCCGAGTTGGTCCAACCTAAACCAACCTTGACTATATATATAATATTATTTATAATTTTTTTATACAGAAAAAACCTTAAAATAAACAACGTCAATAACATTAAATAGTTTTTTAGTGAAGAGTTCAAGTAATTTTACATTTTTTTAATAACTTAGGTTTTTAATGTCTTTTACGACATCAATAGTTATAATTTACGAAGGAGGAAAATATTTTTGTGACAAATCCTCACTGCGTCTAAAAATGCGTCTTATGGCATCCTCCTCTAGTATTCATTCTCTTTTGTCTTATTTTTCCTCTTAGTCTTCAATTTGCCAAAATCGAAAGAAACAACTTCTCCGCTCGTGCTAGGTGCAACCTCCCATGGAGAAATGGGACTTGGATAAAAAATCTTTAGTGGGCAATGAGATTCCTCTCAGGTAAGGATTTCTATCATGCCATTGGTCGTTTCTCTTTTGGCGCTCTATGCCATCTCATTTGGAAGTATAGAAACAACATCCTCTTTAGAGAGCATCCGATTATGGTTGTGGCTTTCAAGAAGCATCTTTTTAAAGTTGTGAGGGATAAAGCCTTAGCCTTCAAAAGCGTGGAAGGTTGCCTGAGAAATAGGAGGTTACAAAGAAATGGGGCCTTGACCAGTCTATCTTCAGCTCTCCTATGTCGACCGCCTAGGTTGCCTTACTCTACCTTTGCGGGCTGTTTATTCTTGGTCCTGCGTGGCCTTTTGGTTAGTCTGTCTTTTTAGTTTGTTGTCTCGACCCTGCATGGCTGTTTTCTTAGGCCTCCTGTTTCGGTCCTTGCTTGTCTTGACCGCTTTGCGGTGTTTTGTGTCTGGCGCCCTTTCACTCGAGAAGACGTTTGTGTCTTGTTGGGTGCAAGTTTTGTGGTGCCGGATCTTGTATATGTGGTGGTTAAAGCTCAATATATTATTACCCTTTACCAAAAAAAAAAAAAAAACTTCTTCGCTCGTCACTTGACACCCGCCTCGTTCGTTTTGGGTGACTCATGCCGCTTGCCACTTGATGCTCGCTTAGCTTGTTGCTCCCCGCTCAACATTCGATGCTCATTCTATCTGACGCTCACCTTGACCCTCACCACTTGCCTTCCTTAAATGACCTCGCTCATCATCGGCCCCATTGGGTCGGTACGGTACTTAGTTGCCCTTTTAAGGAGTACAAAAAATGAAATAAAAAATTATTGGTTGGTCCTGGGTTAACTTTGAAACTGGACTGAACCCATAGGTTCAATCTGGTCCTTAATCGTTTTTTTAAGGAGTACAAATAATGAAATAAAAAGTTATCAGTTGGTCCTGGGTTGACCCTGGAATTGGATTGAACCCATTGGGTTAGTCCAGTGCTTGGTCCCAAGCTCAATAGGGTTGGTTCTCGATCCCAAAAATTAAGGACCAGCACTGTGCGGGTTGGTCCTAGGGTTAAGGGATGGACCAGCCCAACCCAGACTATGCTCACCCCTACTTGGTTGTAGGGTAAGTTCATAGATGACCTTTATAATTAAACTCTTGAAAAGTGATCCCTAAAAAATTAACTTGGATAAAATAGAGAAAAGTTAATCTTTTTTTTTTTTTGCAAAACATAAACTTAAAAATAAATTAAAAAAACATAATTAAAATGCTTGGGTTGCCTTATAAGAAGCGATTCCTTTATAGTTTTTAGCCAAACTATCTCAAATGTCGCTATTTTAGAGGATAAGTTCAATAGTAGTCTTTTACTTGTTGTAACTACCTTCAAAGTAGGGCTTCAAACATTGACCGTTTACTTTGAATGTGCCCTCGGTGTCATGCATAACTTCAACTGTTCTGTATGGGAATACCTGTGTAACTGTGAAAGGATTAGACCATCGAGACCGCAACTTTCTTGGAAAGAAGTTTAAGACGAGAGTTATAAAGTAAGACTTTTTGACCAATTTTGAACTCTCTTCTGAATATATACTTGTCATGCTATCTTTTTGT
Organism: Eucalyptus camaldulensis; assembly: GCA_019915185.1. NCBI lineage: Eukaryota > Viridiplantae > Streptophyta > Magnoliopsida > Myrtales > Myrtaceae > Eucalyptus > Eucalyptus camaldulensis. The sequence goes on from JAHSVA010000006.1 coordinate 10,649,740, forward strand.
ACGCTCATTGTACAACTTAGAAGTTTCAAAGGACTTATTGCGAAATTCCTCCAATTCATTCAATTGCAGTAATCTTTCTTCACCTGCAGACTGCATGTCAAAATTCAAAAATTTCAAAGCCCAATATGCTTTATGCTCTAATTCCACTAGTAAATGACAAGTCTTCCCAAACACTAACCTAAAATGAGACATCTCAATTGGAGTTTTAAATGTTGTCTTATATGCCCAAAGTATATCATCAAGTTTTATTGACCAATCTTTTTTAGAGGCATTCACTATTTTTTTTTCTAAAATTCTATTGATTTCCCTATTTGAAACCTCTACTTGACAATTAGTTTGAGGATGATAAGGGGTTGCAACATTATACGTGACTCCGTACTTACTTAAAATTGCTTCAAATTGTTTATTGTAAAAATGTGTCCCCCTATCACTTATGATTGCCTTAGGAATGTAGAATTGGGTAAAAATATTTTTCTTAAAATTTTTTACCATAACCTTAGTATTATTTGTTGGCAATGCTACAGCTTCTATCCACTTAGACACATACGCCACAGCTACTAAAATATATAAATTTCCATAAGAATGTGTAAAGGGTCCCATGAAATTAATACCCTAAACATCAAATAATTCACATATAATAATGTTGTTTAAAGGCATCTCATTTTTTCTTGAAATATTTCAAATTCTCTAACACTTATCACATGAAGCTACATAGGAGTATGCATCTTTAAAAAGTGTGAGTTAATAAAATTCAGATTGTAAAATCTTAGCTGCAATTTTGGTGGCACCAAAGTGGCCACCTGCCTCTCCATCATGACAATGATGTAGAATGTTTGCCTTCTCTTCGTCTGTAACACATCTTTTTATGACATTGCTTGCACATACTTTAAACAAGAAAGGTTCTTCTCAAAAATAATTTTTAACATTAGAAAAGATTTTTTTTTTCTTTTGTTGATATGATGATTTAGGAAGAAGAACATTACTTACTAAATAATTTGCAAAGTTGGCGTATTAGGGAATTTTTGTGGACTTGATGGAAACTTTTTTCTCATTGGGAACTCTTCCAAAATTGGTCTTATCTCTTCCTTTGAATTTGGAATTTTTAATAAGTGATTGCAATTAGATTTCAATTCCCTTCTTATCTTTGATTTCCAAATCAAATTATTGCAACAATAAAATCCACCTGATCAACAGGGATTTTGATTCTTTCTTTTCAAGTAGATACTTAAGAGTAGAGTGGTCAGAATAAACTATAATTTTTTAGCCAATTAAATAAGAATGAAATTTATTAAAAGGAAAAACTACCGCCAAAAGTTCATTTTTCTGTTGTTGAATAATTCAATGGTGCACTTGACAAGGTTTGACTGGCATAATATATAGTAAGGGTTTTACCAGTAAAGAAAAAACTCTATCTAAATAAGCATATTTCAAATAAGAAGGTAAGGGCTTGACTTCAAGAATTGGAAGCTCTTCAATTGATGGTTTAGGCTTTGTTATGTGTTTTCCCAACTCCTCAAATTTAATTGCCTTTGCCTTGAATATGGTGGAATTGCCTCCATGAATATTGCGTACTCATTTATCTTCTCATTCTAAATATCTTTGTTCCTTGGTCAAATCAGACATGCTTCACGTGGATCTTTAAAAATATTTTCTTGAAAAACCTTATTCACTAACTTGTCAATTGTCTCAACTCTAAAGCAAGAATTATCATCAGATGGATATTTTATTGCTTTAAAAACATTAAATGAAACAAGATCATCTTAAACTCTAAGAATTAACTTCCCTTGTTGTACATCAATAAGAGCTCTTCCCATTGCTAGAAAAGGTCGACCTAAGATAAGTGGTACCTCAAAATCTTCCTCTATGTCATGAACTATGAAATTTGTAAGAAAGATAAATTTGTCAACTTTTACCAAAACATCTTCCACAATACCTCTCGGATATTTAATTGATCGATCAGCCAATTGAAGTGACAGTATAGTTGTTTTTACCTCACCCAGTCCTAATTTCTCGAAAACTGAATAAGGCATCATATTAATACTTGCACCTAAATCACATAATTTTTTTTCAAAGTAAGAATCCCAAATAGTACAAGGAATAGTAAAACTCCTTGGATCTTTTAAATTCGAAGATAATTTGTTTTGTAGGATGGTTGAACACTCCTTATTTAACTTCATAGTTTCATAATCCTCTAGTTTCCTTTTGTTTGCCAAAATCTCCTTCAAAAATTTTGCCTAACTAAGCATTTGTGCTAAGGCATCTACAAAATGAATGTTAATGTGCAATTTTTTAAGTACATCAAGAAATTTAGAAAATTGCCTTGTGCTGCTTGAGTTGCTAAGGGAATGGAATTGGTGGCATATATGGCTTGGGATTATTTGGAAAAAGTTTACTCTTGTCTCCTTTGATTGTTTATTGATCACATCTTCCTTGTCTTTGAAAATCTCCTCTTTGACATATTCTTCTCCCACTTGTTTATCACTTCTCAGGGTTATAGCCTTTATGTTTTCAATTGGATTTTTCTCTCTGTTGCTCGGTAAAGACCCCATTTATTTCCCTAATATCATGCTTGCTAACTGACCCACTTGCATCTCCATATTTCTTATTGAAGCCTCTTGGTTTTGAAATCTCACATTTGTGCTTTTGATGAAGTCATGAGTCGTATTAGCAAGTTTGGTGACTATATCTTCCAAATTTGACTTCGTCTCTTCTGATTGTTTGAATCTCAGTGGTCTTGTCACATTCTAATTATCGCATGAAAAATTTGGATGATTACACCATCCCGGATTGTACATGTTAGAGGAGGGATTATTTCGTGACCTATTAAAATTCCAACAAAGTTAGAATTTTCACTAGATTATTTAGAAGTATTACCTACCTAACACTCTATGTTAACATGTCCTTTACCACAAAAATCACATGTTAAATTCTAAATTTGCATGGCTAAAACACTAATATTATCTAGTTTTTTGTTCAGTGCTTCAAATTGTGCAGCAATTGCAGCAAGCATGCATTTCGTGAACTTTGCTAGCTTTTTACATTGGTAATCTTTCAGTAGACCACTGATAACTATTGGACGCCATCTCCTCTAATAGATTGTAGGCTTCTTTAGGTGTTTTATTATTTAGAGTTCCCCCTATAGCTACATCAATTATAGAACAAAGATTTGTACTAAAGCCATTTTAAAAAGTTTGTACCTACATCCATACGGGTAGTCCGTGATGTGGGCATCTCCTAAGAAATTCTTTGAATCTTTCCCATACTTTATATAATGATTCATTATCCATTTGCATAAAATTAGTAATATCGTTACGCATCTTCGCAAACTTTGCAGGTGTGAGAATTTAGTAAGAAATTTCTAAGCCATATCATTCCATGTAGTGATTGATCCTACAGGAAGAGAAGAAAGCTAACTCTTAGCTTTGTCTTTAAGAGAGAATTGAGATAATCTCAATCTAATAGTATCATCTGTGACTCCATTATATTTAATGGTGTCACAGATTTCAAGAAAAGTATCGATATGAGCATTTGGATCATCATTTGGTAGCCCACTAAATTGCACTAATTGTTGAAGCATTTGAATGAGTGACTACTTGATCTCAAAGTTATTTGCTTGAATTGCAAATCTTTTGATACTTGATGTGGTGCATTGAACTGTTGGCGCAACATAATCTCTTAAAAGTCTATGTGGATTTTCATTCTCATTGTCTACCATCTTGTTAGCGTGATTTCTCTGTTCTCTCAGTCGCCTTTTGAATGTACGCTCGATTTCTAGATCAAGCTCAGCAAGTTTCCCTTGTTGGCTACGTGTCATAAACTGATGTATACCCTGAAAAATAAAACAAAACGAAAGCTAGATTAAACTTAGAATTATCTGATATCAATATTAATTAGTATTAAACAAACGATCCCCGGCAACGGTGCTAAAAAGTTGTTTGTAAAATTCCAAACGCAAGTCAACGTGTTGAACAAGTAATATAATGACAAGAAAGAGTATCGTCCCATAGAGATTGATGATTAATAAACTAATTAAATACTAAAATAGATTAATTCTGAAATTTATCTAACATATCAAAATTTAATTGAGAATAAATTAAAAACAAAATTCGGAGACTAAATGCAATAAATAAATAAGATAAATATGTTAGAACATCTGATTTCACCATAACCACTAGATATGAATTTCAAATTTTTGTGGGTACAAGAACAATATCAAACATGTGATAGCGAAATTTCCTAATCTATTTACTATGCAGTCTTCAGGTATAGCAAACCTACTCAATTTATTAATCCACTATATCTCTTATGTGAATTATAATAAACATAAGTGCATTAAAAATTATGAATATTCATGATTTACAATGCGCATTTTGGATCACCTTATCACTGAAAGCTACACAAATAACACGGTATATCTATATCCACATTTAGTTCACGGTTATACATTATAATGAGCAATTACATATTATCACTTCTCAATCTCAAACATGCACATTAGATCATTCAAGTGTTGGCCAATCACTCAAAAGTATTATGCACAATAATATATAACTCATATGATTGAAATCAATTGCAAAACATAAAAATCATGAAATTCACATCATCATGGTTAGGCTACATCGTAGCCCTAACAAAAGAAAATTAGAACATAGGAGAAGAAGAAATAAAAATATAAATCAAACCCAACATTTCGAATCAAAGAACAAGAATTCTGTCATCACTTTTGTCTTCTCTTCAAAATACTTGAAAAGCTCTCAAAATAATGAAAAACGAACTAACAAAAACCTAACTGCTCTCTCAAGCTCTCAATGTTCTCCTATTTGTAGGATATATCCAAAATCCTTATCTCCAAGCAATTGCGCATAAAATTATGGAGTAAATTAGAGGATTTTTTATTTGATATCTATCTCCCAACGCTTACAGATAATATGATGGAACAAAATCATGGATTCACCGATTTGATATCTATATTCCACTGCTTTTTTATTTGAATTCTTGATTTTTTCCTTGCCTTTCCGTATCTTCTCCATATCTCATTATTCTGCATAATCAAAGAAAATTCAAATAATCAGAAGGAAATGTAAATATTTTCTCATAGATATTGCATTATTTGTTGCCTAAAATAGGTAAAATAACTCTATTTTTATAGTGTTATCGGATGCATAAATTGAGAAAAGTGCACATATTGAGGGGGAGCACGTAAAAGATGTAGGGGCTGCACAAGTTGAACAGATTGATGGGGAGATTGACAAGGATCCACTTGCCAAAATCATTCCTCCACTAGAACCTTTAGCTAACTCCAGTGGCAATATCCTTTAGGCACTGTTGGAAATCAAGGATGAAATCAAGGAGTTGGCGCTTCAAATGCAAAAACTGACATAGGATGAAGACAATAAGCTACAGAAAGTTGATTAGGCTATAACAAACATGAGCTGCTATGTCTTGGTTCACGTTCCTTCAAAGGACCCTTCTTCTCCAAGCCCTCTTGTTCATGACCCAAATCAACCATCCTCCTCGAAATAATATTTTAAAAACCACTTTTTCAGACTATTTCGTAGGAGTTGGTTTAATGTTTTGTTTGAATATTTGGTTTGGTATTTATTTTGCACCCATATATAGGTGTGCTACTCGATCTTGAACTATGGTTTGCTATATCATATGCTATCTATTATGGTTTGCTATAACCTTCTGTGTTGTTGACAAAAGGGGGAGAAATATTTGAGTTGCATGACTTCAATTTGTAGACTCCCTTTTGGATGTTTGTAGATTTTGATATTTACAGTCTACAAGTATACTGTGAGGACAAAATTCACGCAAGATTGGTTGAAAATTTCTTATTTCTTATCTTGCATTTTTAGAGTATTTAGAAATTCTATAAGAATCACAACTTCTCATATTCAATATTCTTATAAATTATGAACTGTGCTTTATTTCAAATCTTGCTAAATTCAAAGCAATATCTATATCACATCTTGTCTAAGTTCTGCTAGGAAAGTTTTTTCATCATGAAAAGGGGATATTGTCATAGAAAATTTCCTAATTGATTTGGAAGATTGACAAAACTTTTCATAATTATCTTTTGATTCTAATGGTAAGTTTTTCCATGTGTAAACTTTTATATGTATCATCAGCTGTTGTTTATTAGACCCAAGGACATTGTGAAGATCATACCTTTAATATCAATCTCAACGGAAGAAGGATATGATCCGACTATGAATCATTGTGCTAACAGCAAGAAGATAGTTGTGGATTCCTTGCCTTATATATATATATATATATATATATATATATATATTGATTGTCCAAAACGAAAATATTGAATACGAGGTTACTTATTTGGAACATCTTAATCTATCAACAGAACAATCAATTGAAGACATAATGTTTTCCACTAGAATGACTCAAATTATGGAAACCCTTTTCTACTATATGGATGGCAGATCCTTTGGTTCTCGACAATCTAGAAGCGGTCAAATCTTCTTCAGTATTCAAGTCCAAAATGTTGATTAGACGAATGTGCGAATGCTAGTATGAGCATCTAGAGGGGGTAAATAAGTGCGAAAACAAATTTTTGCGAAGTACAGTGTAAAACTTTTACTTTTAACTTGAGTTTGTTTAACAGTAGACTTTAAAATAGAAATGAGACTCTAACAATTAAATAAAGTTACAAGTAAAGTTAAAGAGTTTAGGGAAAAGAATAAGAACACAAGATTTATAGTGGTTTGGCTTAATTCAAGCCTATGTCCACTCTCCTACACTGACAACCTGTTAGAGAAATCCTCTTGAAGTATTTTGAAGCTGACAAAACGTTTCCATCAGTCTAGTCTGAAGGTTTGCAGACTCTGCCATTTAAAGTCTGAAGATCTCCGGACAGCCAGACTCAAGACTCAAAGTCTATCCTCATTGACAGTCTCTAATCCGTTGAAGAAAGGTTACCTAGAATTGGATGTTTTGTTAAGGGCTTGACCTTATCAACTGGAGAAGATCACGTGGCTGGAATAGACACAACGGAATTCTTTGATTGATCGAGATTGACTCGAAGATTAAGGAATCGATGATTACCTAAATATTCTTGGAAGGTTCTACTTATGGAAACCGAGATCCTGATTGTATGGGCGAACATGATTGATGGGCTATCGACATGTTCCTTTAATAGCCGAATGATCTTCTTAATTGATTCCGTCCAACGGGTAGATTGGAGGAATTCCTTTGGTAAGTGCCAACGGGTATGATGGCATAAAGGAGTATATAAGGAAGACGTTCTAAGTTGTTGAGGTGTGCGCGATAGAAGAATTTCAAAGTCTGAAGCTCCTTGTTGTTTAGACAATTCCTTTGAGCGAATACTTGTATACAAAAGAGAGTCTATATTTGTGAGAAACCTTGAGGAGGTGTGATAGAACATCTACATTATGGAATCAAGGAAAAGCTGAGCTGTAACTTCTCTTTTGTTCATAGTGAAATCCAGCCGGTGGGGTGTCAGTGCGGAAGAGGGGACGTAGGCTTGGAATAAGCCGAACCACTATAAAACCTGTGTTCAATCTTCTCTCCCTCACTCTCTTTACTTTGATCGTAAATCATTTTGTGAACTCCTTTCTATTGGCTACCTAGAATCGCTTCCGTATCTCGATAAATTGTTTGTGCACCTATTCACCCCCCTCTAGGTGCTTATACTAGCTATCTCAATTGGCATCAGAGCTCGTGTACTCACTTTGTTTGAAGTGTTTTACTTTAGAGTAAAAGATCCATGACTAGTATGTTGGCTCCAGGGCTGGTAGAAGGGTAAAGCAACACCAGACCGCCTTACTTTGATGGAAAGGACTACAACATATGGAAGAACAAGATGAATGCATTCTTAAGATCAAAGGATCCTCTGGAATGGGACGTTGTAGAAAAAGGAATCATTCCTAAAGCTGCATCTATCTCAGAAAGAGGAAAGGACATTGTTGAGTCCAGCGAAATGAGTCAGGAAGAGATAATCAAGAGACAAGCTCTTGATGCAAAAGCAATTTACTCTTTATATTGTGCTTTATCACCTACTGATTATAACAGAATATCTTCTTATGATATAGCCAAAGAAGTCTGGGATAGATTACACATTACCTATGAAGGAACCGATTGAGTGAAAGAAACAATAATCAACCTTCTTCTCGGTTAATACGAAGCCTTTAGAATGAAACCAGGAGAATCTTTAACTGACATGTTTAGTCGTTTTACAGAAATCGTGAATGGTCTTGAAAATCAAGGTCAACAAATTTCTGATCCCATGAAAGTAAACAAGCTACTGCGAGGACTCTCCAAGGATTGGAATCGCATTAAGACCTCAATCAGAGAGACTCAAAGAATCATGCCACTGTCTGCCGATGAGCTGGTTGGGACCCTTTAGTCTTATGAAGTGGAACGAATCAATGAAGACGAAGATCCCAAAGGTAAGAAATCAATTGCATTAAAATCTAATGATGATTCTGATGTAACAGATTCTGAAGACGACATGGATGATGAAGAACTTGCTCTCATGATAAGAAGATTCAGAAAGCTGAATAAAAAAGGAAGAAGATTCAATTCAAGGAAACAAAGTTTTCAAAAACAAAAGATCAAGTCTGCTGAAGATGATGAATCAAATAAAGATGTAGTTTGCTTTGAATGCAAGAAAAAGGGACACATCAGACCCAACTGTCCTCTTCTGAGGAAGAAGAAAGGAAAAACTGAAAGGTATCGAAAGGCTCTCAAAGCTGAAACTTGGAGTGATACGGAGTGTGAAGATAGTGATGATGATTATGCCAACATATGTCTAATGGCACAATCAAACTCAGAATCAAACTCCGAGACTGATTCAGACTCAAAAAGTGAATTCGAGCTAAGTAATTTCAAAATCCCTATTAAAGTTTCAAAATACATTGATGAATTATGTTTTAGTCTTAAGACTTCTCTTAAAAGAATTTCTGAACTCAAAAAAGAAAATTCTGCTTTAAAATAACAAGAGAATGTTTTGAAAGAAAAAGCGAAATGCTTAGATCGGGATGTTTCTTCTCTCAAAGAAAGTGAAGATAATCTTTTGAAAGAAAATGCATTTTTGAAAAATGATATTTCAAATATTTCCAAAAGATTTTCTCTAAGATCTGAAAAACTGGAGAAAATACTTTCTGTTCAAAGACCTTATTTCAATAAATCTGGTTTAGGAATGACTGCTGAAACCATTCCTTTAATCGATTTTCCTAAAGTAAAATAAAGAATTAAACAAAGACCAACAAGGAATGCTTACAAAAATCACTTTGAAAGGACCTTTGTAAAACCAGTAGGTCGCAATGCTCTTAGATGTTCAAAATGCAATAGTGCAGATCATTTTAAGAAAGAATGTCCTATGGCTTGGAGACCTGTCAATAAAGTCTGGGCAAACATCGTATATCAGACTAACTCAAAAGGACCCAAGAAAATATGGGTACCAAAGAAAGCTTGAGTTTCTTTTTAAATGCAGGTCACTATCAAGAAAAAGGTGAAATGGTACCTGGATAGTGGATGCTCGAGACACATGACAGGAGATTCAAATTGTTTCATAAAGCTTGTTCAAGTGAATGGTGGAAAAGTCTCATTTGGAGGAAACAACAAAGGAAAAATAGTGGGATTTGGAACTGTAATGATTGGGAACCTCACAATAAGCAATGTTTCTTTAGTTGAAGGGCTCAATTACAATTTGCTTAGTATCAGTCAGCTTTGTGATGCTGGTTTCAAAATCAACTTTCAAGAGGGTATTTGTTCAGGAACCAGTAAAGACTCTACTCAGTCTTTCATGGGTCGAAGACATGGAAATATCTACCTCTTAGACGTGAAACCAAATGAATCGCAATGTCTAATCTCAATCCAAGACGAAGCGAACTTATGGCACAAAAAGCTTGGGCATATCAACATGAAGCAGATAGCCAAAATCTCAGCAAAGAAGTTTGTTCGTGGTCTACCTAATTTATCATACCAAAAGTCTGATCTATGTACACCATGTATATTGGGAAAATAGGTAAGAAATTCCTTTAAGCCAATAAATCAAGTTTCGACTAACCGTGTACTGCAGCTCTTGCATATGGATCTCTTCGGACCAACAAGAACGCAGAGCATTGGAGGTAAGAAATATTGCCTAGTAATTGTGGATGACTACTCATGATTTACATGGGTATATTTCTTGGCACGAAAGTCTGAAACTTTCTCTTACTTTGAAAAATTTGCTAAAAAGGTTCAAAATGAAAAGGGGTATGTTATTTCAAGTATAAAAACAGACCATGGAGGTGAATTTGAAAATCAAGATTTTGCTAAATTTTGTGACGAATCTGGTTTACAGCATTTGTTCTCTTCTCCATATACTCTAGAGCAAAATGGAGTTGTGGAAAGGAAAAATAGATCTCTTCAAGAAATGGCCAGAACTCTCCTAATTGAAAGCAATATTTCTTTACGGTTTTGGGCTGAAGCAGTTTCAACATCATGTTATATTATCAATAGAGTTTTTCTAAGGCCTATTCTAGAAAAAACCCCATATGAATTATTCAAAGAAAAAAAGCCCATTGTTTTATATTTTCATGTATTTGGATGCAAATGTTTCATATTGAAAAATGCAAATGATCGAGTTGGTAAGTTTGAAGAAAAGTCAGATGAAGGCATCTTCCTTGGATATTCAACCACAAGCAAAGCGTACAGAGTCTACAACAAGAAGACTCAAACCGTGGAAGAATCAATGAATGTAAAATTCCAAGATTCTATACAAAATGACTCTATTCAGACTCATTTTGAAGAGACAGAATCTGCTCCAGACTCTACAAAGTCTAATTCTCAAGAAGCAGCTCAGACTTTGAAGGACCAGCAACAAGTGACTATTGAAGATTCTAGTGAAGGAAGTGACCAGCAATCTAATAAATTAACCAACAACTAGAAACATAAGTCCAGTCATCCCAAAGATCTTATTATTGGCGACATCAATGAAGGAATCCGCACAAGATCCAAAAGGCGAGAAGAGTCTAGTGCTGTGGCTCTTATTTCTGAAATAGAACCCAAGAGCATATAAGAAGCTTTATTCGATGAAAGCTGGATTGAAGCTATGCAAGAAGAACTCAGACAATTCAGAGTAATGATGTCTGGGAGCTGACTCCTAAACCAAAAGGTAAATCAATTGTTGGAGCTAAATGGGTTTTCAGGAACAAAATGGATGAGAAAGGAAAAGTCATAAGAAACAAGGCTAGACTCGTGGCCAAGGGATACACACAAGAAGAAGGGATCGACTATGACGAGACTTATGCACTGGTAGCAAGGTTAGAAGCAATTGGTTTATTACTTGCATTTGCTTGTCATAAAAATTTCAGGTTATTTCAAATGGACGTCAAAAGTGCTTTCCTAAATGGTTTCATCCGTGAGGAAGTCTATGTGGAACAACCACCAGGGTTTGAAGACCCAAAGAAACCAGACTCAGTATTCAGACTCAAAAAGGCCTTGTATGGCTTAAAGTAAGCACCTCGAGCTTGGTACGATAGATTAAGTAAGTTTTTAATTCGAAATGGATTTATGAAAAGTAAAGTAGACACTACTCTTTTTATTAAAAGAGAAAGCAAAAGTTTTTTACTTGTTCAAATATATGTGGATGATATTATTTTTGGATATTCTAATGAAAGTCTGTGCAAGAAATTCTCTAAGACTATGCAGGATGAATTTGAAATGAGCATGATGGGTGAGTTAACATTCTTTCTCGGGCTCCAAGTGAAACAACTTGAGGAAGGAATTTTCATTCATCAAGAAATATATGCAAATGATCTTGTCAAAAAGTTTGGACTGGACAATTGCAAAAAGGCTGACATACCAATGTCAAGTTCCTTGAAGATAGACAAAGATGAAGAAGGAAAGAAGGTCGATCAAAAGCTGTATAGGAGTATCATCGGATCACTTCTTTATCTTACTGCTTCTAGACCTGACATTCTGTTTAGTGTTTGCATTTGTGCCGGATTTCAATCAGACCCAAAAGAATCTCATTTGAATGCTGCGAAGCGTATTATCAAGTATATTTCATCAACATCAAGCTTTGGTCTCTGGTATCCAAAAGGGGGAGACTTTACTCTTCTTGGATATTCAGACGCAGACCTTGCTGGATGCAGAGTCGATAGAAAGAGCACCTCGGGTACTTGTCAACTACTTGGAGGTAGGACAGTGTCTTGGTTTTCAAGAAAGCAAAGTACAGTAGCTCTCTCTACAGCAGAAGTAGAGTATATAGCTCTCGGAAGTTGTTGTTCACAAATTCTGTGGATAAAACAACAGCTAAGAGACTTTGGAATTGAAGACTCATGCACGAAGATTAATTGCGACAACACCAGCGCTATAAATCTCACCAAAAATCCGATTCTCCACTCAAGAGCAAAGCACATAGAGATTCGACATCACTTTATAAGAGACCATGTTCAAAATGGAGATGTTTCAATTCAATTTGTTGACTCAAAGAATCAACTGGTGGATATATTCACAAAGCCTTTAGAGAAAAATCAATTTGAGTCTATCCGATCCAAACTCAACATTTTGAGGTATGAGGAAATCAAAGTCTAGAGACTTTCAGACTCAGTCATACAAGACTTTAAATTTGTCTTGGTACGACCGTCAGACTGCAAGTTAGTCTCTCTTTCTCTCTCTCTCGAATCTTATCTTGAAGAGGTACGATCGTCAGACTGTGTTTAAATTGTTGCTATATTTAATCGACGAAATTACTGCATCGTTTCATTTTCAAAAAGGAAGTTATTTTTTGAAATGACTATTTTCGCGGAAAAAGACAGTTATGCTGAAAATGCATCTTTTTATTTTCCTTTGTGACTCTTCGTTTATCTTTCTTTTTAAACCGATCATGTACTGTTGATTGCTCTTCACTTTACTCTCAAAAACCCTAGAAAGCATCGATCCTCCATTCTCGTTTTCTTCCCTTGTTTAATCTTCGAAAAAGTTGTCATTTTTCTTGGGAAAGTCAAGCAAGGAATCTTCCAAAAACTAAGGAAGATGTTGTCTTCAAGAAAGTCTTCGAGAATCGCAAGCAGAGGACCACGGCGAATGAGTGAGGGGCCTACGCACTACGATCTCACCGAAGAAGATGTGGCTCCAGAACAGCAATCGAGCCCACAACATTCTCAGCAGCGTCACTCTCCTCCATCTAGCCCTCAAGGCATTGATCATCAACAAGAAGAAGAAATCATCGAGGATGCAGACCCTGTAAGAGTTCAAAAGCCCGCTTCTATTTATAAGCTGTATCGTGCCTTAAAAGCAACGCGTACTCCCTTGAAATATGTCAATGATTTTATTAAAGAGAAAGGGTATGGAAATGAATATATCTTTCTGCGAAGAATGGAAAGTTTGAGAATTGCTCGTAAAGGGTTGGCTAAGAAAACTCTTGCGAATGTCCCGAGTGATCCTCGTGATTGGGGACCGAATCCTGTAGATGGAAATGATGATGACAATTGTATAGTCAATTTCAACCGAGAATGGGTATTACAGCTGAAAGTCGAGGAAAAAGAGGAGATTTGTTCAGATCGAAGGAACAAAGGGATTTGTACTCGAAATTGCTGAAGCGTGGGGCTAAAAAACCCTAGGAGTGTGGATTTTGATTTTCTGGATGCTGTAAATGTGAACTTGAGGGAAAAGTTCGGTTATCTTCAACTTGAAAAGTTCTGCTCCGACACTGCAGAGGCCTATGCTGAACTAACCGCATATTTCTATTCAAATCTTAGCTTTTTAGATGCGAATAAATTTTCCTTCAGTGTCAAAGATCAAGACTATGTTGTGGATATAGATATGTTGGCAGATGTGTTGGGAGTTGAGAGGGGAAGATATCAACCGATCAAAGTTTCTATTACTGGTGCTACATTGGAACTTGTCAAGGACATGAGAACAGAGGAAAAGATTTCCTACTTAAGAATGACGTCAACATCTTGCTTCACAAGATTGTGATCAATTGCCTTCGACCAAAATCAACTTCTAAAACTGATGTTTCAAGTTCTGAGGCAAAGCTGATGTATGCCATTCTCACTGGGAAAATGTTTTCTCTTCCTCACACTGTTATGTTCCACATGTATAGAGCCATGATGAAGGACAGAGGCCAACTTCCTACCCAAGTCTTGTGACAAAGTTATTCAGACATCTGAATATTCAGCCTCCACAAATCTTTTGTGTTCGATCGTGCGATCATATGGTGGTAGGACTGAAAATGGTGACCAAGATGCGTCTGAAGGAATTGAACAAGGCGTTGGAGAAATTCAAGGAGAAGACTCCACTCAAAGCTCATCAACCCTCTTCTTCATCAAAGCGGAAAGGAAAGGAGCCCTTGGTTACTTCAAAACCGAAAAGAAGAGCTCTTATTGTTGAAGATGAAGATGATGATGAAAATCTCACCATCTCTACAATGGCTTTGAAGAACTTAAGTCGTCCTGTTCCAGGGAAAGAATCGGAACAAATGGTGAAAGAAACAGAGATGAAGGAAGCAGAGGAGAAGGAAGAAGAAGAAACAGAAGCTGAGAAGGAACGAGTTGAGACAGAAGAAGAAGAAAGAGGAGAAGAAGGAGAACCTGTCGAACACTCTTCTCCACCTGTAGGCATGGAAACAGGGGGAGATCAAGAGAAAAGAGGGAAGTTCTCATATCCTGACGCAAGTGAAGGAGTCAGTCGCTCACCTGCAGACCCAGAGGACGTTTATGCCTCTCAATTTCCAGAAGAATGTCATGAAATTTCATCGCCAAACCTGAGAGATTATGCTGATCTACCATCGTCTGCATTTACTCCATCAGATCAAGCTGAAGCAAGTACTCAGATTGAGAATGCAGCAGATTTTCGCAGAATCATGGATATTCTCTTGGAGATGCGAGGTCAAATTTATGCCTTGGGATGCGAGGTTCAAAACTTGCAAACTGCGGGTCAAGTTTCTTCATGTTCATTGAATGATAAAATCCAAGCCCTCACTGTTCAGAATCAGGCCAATGCCAGGGGTGAGGAGATTGCACAACTGAAGGAAGACTTGAAAAGGCTGGAAGGTATCGTTCAGTCTATGGGAGATTTCCAGCTTGTCCGCGTTCCCAAGCAATCTTGACTTTATTCCATTTTCATCTCAACCTTTTTAATGCTGACAAAAAGGGGGAGAGATGCAAGATTTGAACAATTTGACTTTTAATCGTGTGGTTTGTTGGACTGGTTGTTTGATTTTGTGGATTGTTTTGATCTGTTTGACTTTGTTTTTGTGAACTCCTTTCTATTGGCTGCCTAGAATCGCTTCCGTATCTCGATAAATTGTTTGTGCACCTATTCACCCCCCTCTATGTGCTTATACTAGCTATCTCACAACCCACCAGCTAGATTTCACTATGAATCAAAAGAGTCATTACAGAATCACATCCTTGATTCCACAGTGTGGAGACTCTGCTACACTTCCTCAATGTCTCACAAATGTATAAACTCTCTTTTGAGTACAAGTTTATGCTCAACAATTGAATTGACAAAGAACAAAGAGTTTCAGACTTTGGAATTTATCTATCGCGCACACACTCGAATAACTAGAACATCTTCCTTATATACTCCTCCACGCCTTCATAACCATTGGCACTTTCCAAATGAGCTCTTCCAATCTACTCGTTAGACAGAATCAATTAGGGAGATCTCGAGTTATTTAAGGAATATGACGATAGCCCACCAATCTTGCTCGCCCATACAATCAGGATCTAGGCTTCTATAAGTAAAACCTTCCAAGTATGCTTCACCAATCAGCGGATCTAAATTACCCGAATTAAAATCAAAATGGAATAGTAGATTACGAGATGCTATATCCAGCCGAGAGATTTTTTTCAGTCGATAGAATCAAATCCTTAAAGAAATACTCAACTCTGGATAAGTCTTCTTCGACGGTCTAGAAATTGTCAATGGGGGTAGACTTTGAATCTTGAGTCTGGTGGTCTAACGGTCTTCAAACTTTGACGAAAGAGTCTGCAAGTCTTTAGACTAAACTGATGGAAACGTTTTGTCAGCTTCAAAATAAATACGGAAGTTTTCTCCACCAATCTCCCCCTTTTTGATAGTGACAAAACTTTTATGCAAATTTGAATATTTTTGACCTGCAAGACAATACTCAAGCAAACATGGATATTTCACAAAAGATAATTGACTTAGTAAAGATAGCATTAGATCTACATCCATAGGAAATAAGAAAGTTCATCATGTAAATAAACAACTATCTTTGCCATGAAATACCAACAATGCTTAAGATACTGCAACAAACATTTAAACGATCAAACAATCCAAATCCAAATCCAGTCACAACCAAACATCCAAACAATCCAAATCCAAATCTAGTCACAACCAAACATCCAAACAAAAGTAAAGTCAATCAAAAGTCAAGTCAAACAAGAGTCAAGTCTCAAATCTGCACCATCTCCCCCTTTTTGTCAACATTAAAAAGGTAGAGATGAAAAGATAATGGAATTAGGATTGTTTTGGAACGTGAATAAGCTGGAAATCTCCCATCAATTGGACAATCCCTTCCAGCTTTTTCAAATCCTCCTTCAGTTGAGCCACTTCTTCACCCTTGGCATTTGCTTGAACTTGAAGAGCCAGCGCATGAATTTGATCATGCAAGGAAACTGAAGAGGCTTGACCTGCATTCTGCAAGTTTTGAACTTCGCATCCCAAGGCATAAATCTGGCCTCGCATCTCCATAAGAACATCAAATAGTCTTCGAAAGTCTGGTGAATTATCAGTTTGAGTGCTAGCTTCTGCATGATCAGTAGGGGTATTGGTAGATAATGGTAAGTTAGCATGAGCACCTAGATTTGGCGATGAAATCTCATGACCTTCCTCTAAAAGTTGAGAGGCATAGATGTCTTCTGGATCTGCAGGTGAACGGCTAACATCCTCACTAGTAAAAGCAATTGAAGATGTACTTCTTTTCTCAGTAACTCCCCCTGTTTTATTGCCTTCAGGCGGTGAGAAGTACTCTTCATACTCTGTTTCCTCTTGTTCACCTCTGCCTTCTTCTTCTTCTTCTGCAGTCCTTTCTTCCTCTGCTTCTTTTCTCATCGATTCTCTCTCTCCACTCCTTTTCTCGAACTCTTCTTTGTCTTGATCCTCTCTCTCCTCTGACTCTGGAACAAAACGATGTAAGTTTCTCAATGCAAGAGTGGAAATGGTGATATCGTCCTCATCTTCTTCATCCTCCAAGATAAGTGCTCTTCTTTTCCTGGATGGAGCAGTCACTGGCTCTTTCCCTTCCCGTTTTGCAGCCGAAGAAACTTGGTGAGTCTTAACGGGGGTTTTGTCCTTAAAACACTCCAAAGCTTTGTTCATCTCCTTCAGACGCATTTTGGAAACCATTTTCAGTCCCACCACAATTTGATCACAAGTATGAACACATAGAATCTTGGGAGGCTGAATATTCAAATGTCTGAATAGCTTTGTAACAAGCGCTGAGTAAGGAAGTTGTCATTTGTCTTTCACCATCGTTCTATACATGTGAAACATGATAGTGTGAGGCAGAGAGAACTTTTTGCCAGCGTTGATAGCATACATCAACTTTGCTTTGGAGTTGAAGACATCAGTCTTCAAAGTTGATTTGGGTCTAAGGTAATTGATCACGATCTTGTGAAGTAAAATATTTGAGGCATTCATCCTCAAGTATGAAATTCTTCATTCTGCCATTCCATCTCGAACAAGCTCTACTGTCGCACGACCAACAGACACACTAATTGATTGGAGTGCCCCTCGCTCTACTCCAATCCCATCCGCTAATGTGTCCATATCAACAATGTAGTCTTGGTCTCGAACACTAAAAGAAAATCTATTCGCATCCAAGAAACTCATATTAGAATATAAGTACGTAGTAAGTTTTGGACGAGCCACCGTTGATTTAGAGCAAAATTGTTCAAGTTGAAGTAGAGTGAATTTCTCTCGTAGCTTCACATTCAAAGAATCTAGAAAATCAAAGTCCACACTTCTTGAATTGATCACCCCTCTCTTTAGCAACTTGGAGTAAAGTCGCTTGTGTTCCTTCGAGCGAAACAAATCTGTCCTTTTGCTTCAACTATTCGCTGCAACACCCATTCTAGGCTTAAAATGAGTGTACATTTTGTCATCATCATTCTCATCAAGCTGACTAAGACCTCTAACACGTGGATCGTTTGGAATATTCGTAAATGCTCGTTCTGCCGACCCCTCAGGAGCAACTCTCAATCATTCCTTTGTATGCAAAAAGCGGGTTTCATTTCGATACCCTTTCTCTTTCAAAAATTCATCAATATAGTTCAAGGGAGTGCCTCCCTTCTTCAAAGCAGAGTAAAGTTTAAAGATAAAAGTGGGCTTTTGAGTTCTTACGGGTTCTACTCCTTCAACGATTTCTTCATCCGTTCTTTGATCAATACCCTGAGGTCTAGCTTGAGGAGATGGACGCGGTTGAGAATGTTGTGGGCTCTACTGCTGTCTTAGAGATTCTTCTTCCTTGGTGAGGTCAAAATGCATAGGACCCTAACGCATGTGTTGTGGTCCCCTGTTTGCGATCCTTGAAGACTTTCTTTGGGAAGCCATTCTCACAGTATTTGAGAGATTCGAAACTCGATTCGCAAGAAAGGTGAGAGCTTTGAATATTAAAGTAGAGAGTAAAAGTAAGAAAGTGATGTTTTGTGCTTTTAGGGTTTGAGAGGAAGACGATCAGTATATAAGGCCGTTGAAAAGAGGTATACGAAATGACATAAAAGGAAAAATAGAAAATGCCTTTTCAAAACTAACTGCCTTTTTGAAAAATTAGATAACCGTCATTTCAAAAGATAACTTCTTTTTCAAAAAGGAATGATTGCAATAATCATGAAAACTGGGGAAGATAACATCAATCAATTACAGATTAATATATGAATGTACTTTTTCGAGATTTTATTCGACAGATAATGTGGCACCCTTTGACGGCCCTCGATCCGTTAAGGTTACCACATGTACTTGTCACTTATCCTACTACATACCAGTAAGGTAATTTTTTTTTTTGAACATACCAGTAAGGTAACTTTTAATTAAAGTGAAACCATAGTTCACAGGGGTTGATCAATAGAATTATTTTCCATTTTTTTTTTGTAAAGGTCCCAGCGCAGTTCATCAGCGGAAGCATAAACGTATCTCACCATCCCTCACTCCAATAACAATAATGCAATTGCACACCAACTATTCACCATATAGAACGATAAAGCCGAGTTGCTTTTATTTATATTTGCAAGATGGGTATTTCGAGTCGGTACAGCAAAAGGCTAAGATTTTTAACTATACTTGGCTATAACTCAAAAGAGAACTCGACCCAACATCAACATGTACACCTCTCCATCAACAATCGTCAGCTATCCCCAAAAAGTGTTGGCTCTCACTAGCTATACGTGCCATTACACCCAACTTGGTGCATCGGGCGGCGGTGGCGGCAGCATCCCTAGCATCACTCCACCATACCGGACACGAACAAACAAAAACTTCTGGATAACTGGGCCATCAGCAAGACCCACATTGTACATCACTAAGACATAGACTCAAACAAACACCAGACCAGGCACACTAACACAAGAATGCTCCGTGCACTCCACCTCAACATCATATGGCAATCCATAATAAGTACCGCATGTAACTAGTAGCAACGGCATCTTTCTAATATGAAATGTTAATCCCCAAAAGGGGTGAGTACAACCACTCAACAGTAAAGATTCACCAAACTACACAATGCATCAAACAGAACAATCAAGGTATCAAGAATAAAATACATATCATTCATGCATTCAAGCATACCTCACCTTACAACCATGCATATATCACCATACAACATGCATAAATCACCATGCACTTGTACTTATATCATCAAACAGCCATGCATATCATCATGCAACGTGCATATACCAACATGCACTTATACATGTATCATCAAGCAGCCATGCATATCACCATGCAACGTGCATATACCACTATACACTCGATGCTTGCATTTCCATGAGGTTCATCCCATGCCATATATACACATCCATGCACATGATACAATCTCAATTTTTATCTTTCCAGGGACCAGTGCTTGTGTCCCACAATTTATCACTCACATCCAACCTGGCATCGCAAGGAGCCTCCGGCACACACCTCTAGGCATTTGGCACACACACTTCGGGCATCTCGTACCCCAACTAGCATCACGAGGAATCCCCCCGGCACACACCTCCAAGGCTTCTAGCACACACCTCCGGGCATCCCAATACTCCCGGGGCATCGTCAGCTCACACCTCCGACGGTCTCATTATCATCTCAATTTATATTCACACATGTATTTAAATTTCAACATGACATTTGATGCATCAATATCAAAAGTCTCAACCAGTTTTTGATGTCATATAACATGCCATATGTCACCACATATGCAGTATAATCAACAACTCAAAACATCATATCACATGGAGCAATTTCATTTATTTTTGAAAATATAACAAAGTTTCGGATAAAAACAGATTGCGCTTCTTTGGTCATAATTCTTGAAAAATTAGTAAAAAGCCTTATTAAATTCTAAAAATTTGACATGTTATATACAAGAACTAGAGGAAAGTATTCTGTGAAGAACACCATATCAAAAGAACATCACACAAATCAGTACAATCCACGCATCACGGTCCTTAAAATTTCTGAATATTGGCATACATAGTTTCATTCACAAATTTGGTAAAAATTCTAAATCAGCTCCAAAAATTTTGAAATTTTTATATGTTATAGAAAAGGTCTAGAAGTAAATATTTCATGCAGAACTCAAAATCAGATTTGTGATAGATTAAAAACTATAATCACCGTAGCCGTCTCTAACCCTCGGCAAACATTCCCAGATCTGACCATTTCAAATAAAATCATTTCACCAACCTAAACTCATCCATTTCCTCTAAAATTTTATTATGTTACTCCTTAACATGTCATATTCAACTTTCATTCATTATACAAGATCAAATTTCAACCGTAGAATTTGATAAAATTCACAGAATCATACTAGGTCAGCATTTCGATTCCAGATCTGACTTCTCTAAAGAAAAATAGTTTCACCGGTCTATACTTGTTCATTTCTTCTGAAGTTTTGATATGTTACTCTCCAAGAAGTTATCTACAACTTTCATCAAGGAGTCAAAAGAAGATTCCAACTAAAAAGTCACATACGACTCACAATTTCATCAAAGGTTGGACTGCCTTACTAGAAAAAAGAATGCAAGGCTACCATATTTCTCCCTAGAGCTTCGAATCTCTTCACTTCTACCACAACCAAAGTTTATCATCCCTCACAACACATATCACAGCAGCAAATGGTAGGTTTTAGGACTCTACTTGCCTCTAATCCGAGCACAAAACACAGCGACAAGGATGGCGGGGCAAGGCGACGAACAAACTCCTCCTTCTTCCTCTTCTTCTCTCGCATGCTCGTTCTCCATCTCTCAGATCCACTCTCTCTCTCTCTGAGACGGTAACTCCCTCTCTCTTCCCCCTTTCTCTTCGTGCGACACCCCTCTCTTTCTCTCCCTTGCTTAATCTGCCCCCCTCTTCCTCTCTAATTTTCTTCCTTTCGATGATTAACAATCATTGATCTTGCATGCTGGCGCCACTTGGCTCTGAGGGAGAAACACTTGGCAATTTTCATGCAAGAGGGCCTTCATCCAGCTGGGCTTAGGCCAGCCTTGGTCGACGGCAGCTCCTCCTTTGGGCTTCGCGGGCCAGGCCTAAATGGCCGAATGGTGGGGTCTTGTGGGCTGGTCTTGGCTTAAGAGTTTTGGCCCACTCTTCTCTAATTTTTTTCCCATTTATATAAATACTTAATTCCCCTTATTCACTTGACCATAAAACTTGAAATCATAAATCAATAAATTCCAACTTATAAAACACATGGCCAATAATAGAATTTTCTTTCCTATCAAATAATTATCCATTAAAAGCTTGGCCATAAATCTTATTGCAAATCATGGATCAAATGACTACAATACAACTTGATGGTACTTCCATCACCTGTTCATAGGCCTTAATGTATCTGGAGGTTACCATGAATTTTGGGATGCCACGGATAAAATTCTAAAACAGAAATAACTTACAATCGTGAATCTTGATCTTCTGAGTCTGAGTATCTTTAGACTTTTATTCCTGGGTCTAAACTTCTTCAAACTTTAAGATATTGAGTCTGGAACGAATAAGCTCGAATTGACTTTTCTCCAAAGGCTTTGTAAAAGTGTCCGTTAGTTGATTCTTTGAGTCAATGAATTGAATCAAGACCTTTCCATTTTGAACACGGTCTCTAATAAAATGATGTCGAATATCTATATGCTTTGCTCTTGAATGAAGAATTGGATTCTTGGTGAGATTAATCGCGTTGGTGTTGTCACATTTGATCTCAGTGCATGAGTCTTCGATTCCAAAGTCTCTTAGCTATTGCTTTATCCACAAAATTTGTGAACAACAACTTCCAAGATCCACATACTCTGCTTCTGCTGTTAAAAGAGCTACAATACTTTGCTTTCTTGAGAACCAAAATATTGTCCTATTCCCAAGTAATTGACAAGTGCTCGAGGTGCTCTTTCTATCAACTCTGCATCCTGCTAGGTCTGCATCTGAATATCCAAAGAGAGTAAAGTCTCATTGTTTACGATACTAGAGACCCAAATTAGAGGTTGATGCAACGTATTTGATGATGCGTTTTGCAGCACTTAAATGTGATTCTTTGGGATCTGATTGAAATCTGGCACAAATATAAATACCAAACAAAATGTTAGGTCTAGAAGCAGTAAGATAAATAAGTAAACCAATGATACTCTTGTATAGCTTCTGGTCAATTTTCTTTCCTCCTTCATCTTTGTCTAGCTTCGAGGAACTTGACATTGGTATATTAGTCTTTTTGCAATTCTCCAAGTCGAACATTTTAACAAGTTATTTAGCATATTTTTCTTGGTAGATGAAAGTTCCTTCCTTCAATTGTTTTACTTGAAGTCTGAGAAAGAAGGATAGTTCACCCATCATACTCATTTCAAACTCATCCTGCATAGTTTTAGAGAATTTCTTACACAGATTTTCGTTAGGTGATCCAAAAATAATATCATCAACATAAATTTGAACAAGTAAAAAGTTTTTGCTTTCTTTTTTGATAAACAATGTAGTATCTACTTTACCTTTAACAAAGCCATTTTGGATTAAAAACTTACTTAATCTATTGTACCAAGCTCGAGATGCTTGCTTTAAACCATATAGCGCCTTTTTCATTCTAAATATAGAGTCTGGTTTCCTTGGGTCTTCAAAAGCGGGAGATTGTTCCACATAGACTTCCTCTTGGATAAATCCATTTAGGAAAGCGCTTTTGACGTCCATTTAGAATAACCTGAAATTCTTATAACAAGCAAAAGCAAGTAATAATCTAATTGCTTCTAGCCTTGCTACTGGTGCATAAGTCTCATCATAGTCTATCCCTTCTTCTTGCGTATATCCTTTGGCCACGAGTTTTGCCTTGTTCCTTATGACTTTTCCTTTCTCATTCATCTTGTTCTTGAAAACCCATTTAGCTCCAATGATAGATTTACCTTTTGATTTAGGAGTCAATTCCCAGACATCATTGATACTGAATTGCTTGAGTTCTTCTTGCATAGCTTCAATCTAGCTTTCATCAGTTAAAGCTTTTTCTATACTCTTGGGTTCTATTTCAGAGATAAGAGCCATATCACTAGACTCTTCATGCCTTTTGGATCTTGTATGAATTCCTTCATTAATGTCATCAATAATGAGTTATTTGGGATGACTGGACTTGTGCTTCCAGTTGCTGGTTGGTTTGTCCGACTGTTGATCTTTTTCTTCATTTGATTCTTCAACGATCATTCGCTGCTGGTCTTCTGAAGTCTGAGCTACTCCTGGAGATTTAGACTTTGTAGAGTTTGGAGCAGGTTTAGATTCTTCAGGTTGAGTATGAATCGTTTGATTTTGTATGAAGTCTTGAAATTTGACATTCATCGATTCATCCACAGATTGAGTCTTTTTGTTATAAACTCTATAAGTTTGCTAGTGGTTGAATATCCAAGGAAGATGCCTTCGTCTGATTTTTCTTCAAACTTACCAATTCGATCATTTGCATTTTTCAATATAAAACATTTGCATCCAAACACATGAAAATAGGAAACAATTAACTTCTTTCTTTTGAACAACTCATAGAGAGTTTTCTCCAGAATAGGCCTTAAGAAGACTATTAATAATATAACACACTGTAGAACACTGTAGAAACTGCTTCAGCCCAAAAACGAGATGAAATGTTACTTTCAATTAATAATGTTCTAGCCATTTCTTGCAACGATCTATTCTTCCTTTCCACAACTCCATTCTGTTCTGGAGTGTATGGTGAAGAGAACACATGCTGAAAACCAGATTTATCACAGATTTTAGCAAAGTCTTGATTTTTAAACTTACCTCCATGGTCTGTCTGTATGCTTGAAATAACATACCCTTTCTCATTTTGAACTTTCTTAGCAAATTTTATAAAATAAGAAAATGTTTCAGACTTACTTGTTAGGAAATATACCCAAGTGAATCGCGAATAATCATCCACTATTAATAGGTAATATTTCTTACCTCCAATGCTCTGGGTTCTGGTTGGTCCGAAGAGATCCATATGCAAGAGCTGCAACACATGATTAGTGGAAACTTGATTTATTGATTTGAAAGAGTTTCTAACATGTTTTCCTAATACACACGGTGTGCATAATTTAGATTTTTGATATGTTAGGTTGGATAGTCCATGAACAAGCTTCTTTGTAGAGATTTTAGCTATTTGCTTCATATTGATGTGGCCAAGTTTTCTATGCTAGATATTAGCTTCCTCTTGAATTTAAATTAGACATTAGGATTTTTCTAGTTTGATATCCAAGAGATCTATATTCCCATGTCTTCGCCCTGTGAATGTCTGAGAGGAGTCTTTATTGGTTTCTGAACATATTCATTCTTGAAAGTTGATTTTGTAACCCGTGTCGCACAATTGGTTGATACTCAACAAGTTGTAGTTGAGTCCTTCTACTAAGGAAACGTTACTGATAGTGAGACTTCCGATATTTACGGTTCTATATCCCACAATTCTGCCTTTGCTATTTCCTCCAAAAGAAACTTTTCCACCATTAACTTGTGTAAGCTTTATGAAACAACTTGAGTCTCCTATCATATGTCTTGAGCATCTACTATCCAAGTACCATTTAACATTTTTCTTGATAATGACCTGCAATTAAAAAAGAAACTCAAGCTTTATTTGGTACCCATACTTTCTTGGGTGCAATGGAGTTAGTACAATATACGGTTTTTGCCCTAACCTTCTTAATAGGTTTCCAAACCATAGGATATTCTTTCTCAAAATGTTCTGAGCTATTGCACTTAGAACATCTGAGATCACTACGGCCTACAGGTTTTACAAAGACTTTTTAGAAATGATTTCTATAAAAATCTTTTGTAAGTCTTTGTTTAATTCTTTCCTTTACTTTTGGAAAATCAATTAGAGGAATGGTTTCAGTAGTCATTCCCAAGCCTGATTTGTTAAACTAAGGTCTTTGTGCTGAAAGAATCTTTTCTAATTTCTTAGAACCTATTGAAAACCTCTTTGAAATACTTGAGATATCATTTTTCAAAAGTGCATTTTCTTTTGAAAGTGAGTCTGCATTTTTTTTCAAAGTAATAACACTTTTATTCAAATTTTCGACTTTTTCTTTCCAAACAATCTCCTGTTGTTTCAGTACAGAATTTTCTCTTTTTAGTTCGGAAATCCTCTTGAGAGAGGTTTTGAGACTAAGACACAATTCATCAATATATTTAGAGACTTTAGTAGGAATTTTTAAATTACTTACCTCGATTTCACTTTCTGAGTCTAAGTCTAATTGTGCCATTAGACAAATATTAGCAGAATCATCATCACTCTCTTCACATACGGTATCACTCCAAGTTTCTGCTTTGAGAGCTTTTTTGTATTTCTTAGCTTTTCCTTTCTTTTTATTCAGTAAGAGACAGTTGGGTCTGATGTGTCCCTTTTTTCTTGCATTCAAAACAAATCACATCTTTATTGGAATCATCGTCCTCAGCTGATTTATTTTGAAACTTTTGAGAACTTTGTTTCTTCAAATTGAATCTTCTTCCCTTTTTGTTCAGTTTTCTTAACTTTTTTTTTTTTAATCATGAGAGCAAGCTCTTCATCGTCCATATCGTCTTCAGAATTTGTAACAACAGAATCATCATTATATTTTAATGCAATGGACTTTTTACCTTTGGGATCTTCATCTTCATTGATTTGCTCCACTTCATAAGATTGAAGAGTCCCAACCAATTCATCAACAGAGAGTGGCATGATTCTTCGTGTCTCCCTTATTGAGGTCCTTATGTGATTCCAATCTTTAGAAAGTGCACGCAGTAACTTGTTAACCTTTATGGGTCTAGAGATTGGTTAAGCTTGATACTCAAGACCATTCATGATTTCTGTAAAATGACTAAACATGTCAGTGATAGATTCTCCTGGTTTCATCCTAAATGCTTCATATTGACCGAGTAGAATATTGATTCTGGTTTCTTTCACTTGATCGGTTTCTTCGTAGGTGATGTGCAATATATTCCAAACTTCTTTAGCTGTTTCACAAGAAGATATTATGTTATATTTAGTAGAAGATAATGCACAATATAAAGAATAAATTGTTTTTGCATTAAGAGCTTGTCTCTTGGTTATCTCTTCTTGAGTCATATTGTTGGACTCAACAGCTTCTTTTCCTCTTTCTGAGATTATTGTAGATTTAGGAATAATTCATTTATCTACCACATCCCATTCAAGAGGGTCTTTCGATCTTAGGAATGCCCTTATTTTGTTTTTCCATATATTGTATTAATTCCCATCAAAGTAAGGCGATCTGGTGTTGCTTTGTCCTTCAACCAAGCTTGGAGCCAACATACTAGCCATGGATCGTTAACTCTGAAGTTAAAACAATTCAATTTAAATGAGTACACAGACTCTGATACCAATTGTGAATGCTAGAATGAGCACCTAGAGGGCGTGAATAGGTGTGAAAATAAACTTTTGCGAAGTACAGTGTAAAACTTTTACTTTTAACCTGAGTCTGTTTAACATTAGACTTTAAAATAGAAACGAGACTCTAACAATTAAATAAAGTTACGAGTAAAGTAAAAGAGTTTAGGAAAGAGAATAAGAACACAAGGTTTATAATGGTTCGGCTTAATCCAAGCCTACGTCCACTCTCCCGCACTAACAGCCCACCGGCTGGATTTCACTATGAATCAAAAGAGTCGTTACAGAATCACGTCCTTGATTCCATAGTGTAAATACTATGCTACACTTCCTCAAGGTCTCACAAACGTATAAACTCTCTTTTGAGTACAAGTTTATGCTCAACAATTGAATTGACAAAGAACAAGGAGCTTTAGACTTTGGAATTTATCTATCGCGCACACACTTGAATAACTAGAACATCTTCCTTATATACTCCTCCATGCCTTCATAACCGTTGGCACTTTCCAAAGGAGCTATTCCAATCACCCGTTGGATAGAATCAATTAGGGAGATCTCGAGTTATTTAAGGAATATGACGATAGCCCACCAATCCTGCTCGTCCATACAATCAGGATCTAGGTTTCCATAAGTAAAACCTTCCAAGTATGCTTCGCCAATCAATAGATCTAAATTACCCGAATTAAAATCAAAAATGATATATACCGAGATGCTATATCCAGCCAAGAGATCTTCTTCAATTGATAGAATCAAATCCTTAAAGAAATACTCAACTCTGGATAAGTCTTCTTCGATGGTCTAGAAACTGTTAAAAAGGGTAGACTTTGAATCTTGAGTCTAGTAGTCCGACGGTCTTCAGACTTTGACGAAAGAGTTTACAAGTCTTCAGATTAGACTGATGGAAACGTTTTGTCAGCTTCAAAATAAATACATAAGTTTTCTCCAACAGAATGATCTTTAAAGATTGGGTCCAACTGGTCAGCTTAGAAACTGAGGAGTATTGAAGGAAGTCGTAAGGTTGAAGGATGCTTAGAGAACACCGAAGTTATGAATTCCAAAGTTCAACAAAGTCTTATCCTCAATATTTTTGTCTTTCATGAGCTATTCATTGTAATCTCTTAGAGGTCATTGAAAATGCTAGTACTACCACCTAGAGAGGGGGTCAATAGGTGTTAAAAAAATATTAAGCAAATAAATGCAAAATAAGTTATATTGCAAGCACTGACAAAAAAAAAAGGTTATATTGCAAGCAAAGTCTGAAAATGAGTCAAAGTTCAACTAAAAGTGCCGCCAGACTTCTAAAGTAAATTCAGACTCAAATAGAGATGGTTTAGAGTTTTGAGAAGTTCAGAAGAAGATTGCAATGAATACAGCTGAAAAGAGTTAAGGGAAGAGAAAATTGCACACTTCTGAAGTAAATTCAAACTCAAATAGAGATGGCTTAGATCAAGGCTATGTCCACTCTGTCACACTGATAGCCTTCTGGCTGAAATTCACTAAAGTATCAACAAAGATGTACAATGTTTGGAGTGCAAACACTTAGTGGAAAATTTCTTTTTCTTTCACTAAGTCACTCTTCTTGTGTTTTTCTCTCTTAAATACAATTTGTAATGCTGTCATTGAAGAACAAGTGGTTGGAAATGCCTCAAACTTTGGAATTTCAATTTTCATGCTCTATCTCAAATGGATTAAATGACCTCGTTAAATACTCATCTACGCCTTTCTAACTATTGGCATTCTCCAGAGGAATTTTTTTTTTTTTATAATCAATATGTTGGACAAAATCGATTAAGGAAATCTTGTAGCCATTTGAAGATTGAGATGAAAATCTAATAATTCCGATCGCCTATACAATAAGAATCTAGGTTTCTGTAAGTACCTGCTTTCCAAAACGGAACTTGTCTTCATGAATGATTTCATCAATTCGTGATTGATTCCATCAATGTATTTACAAAACGTAAGTGAGATTCTTCACTAGAAAGCCAGATATTAAGGATAAATCTCCATGTTCATACTGAATCCTTGTTGTAATATCTATTACTCGAGTCTGATTATATCTTCATTTTAGACTTGGTTTCAGTTTGGATCACGTCAGAGTGGGAAAGACTTTTGGAATAAATAAACTTGGACAAAAGTCTGTGATATAGCTAAGAAGTCTCGTATTCTTCAAAATAAGAACAAGAACAAGAAAGTTTTGTCAACTTCAAAACTCGATGGGAGTTTTCTTAACAATCTTCCCATTTTTTATGGTGACAAGACTTTCATGCAGATTTAAGCATAATATCAAAGTTATCTTGCAAAACACACTTTAGTAGCACATGATAATTAATAGAGATAAGAGACAGTAAACACAATAAAATCTTGCACAAAATACACATAGTCTGCATAAACCACACTAGTAAAGAAAAAATCAAACACCAGTTAGACACAATTCACCAAGTCAAAGCTTCAATCTGCATAAACTCTTCCCTTTTTTGTCAACAGAAAAAAGAGAAAATCAAATAAGCATAAATAAAAAGAGGTTAGGTTGAAAATGATCAGGGTTGTCTAGGAACACGAACAAGTCGGAAATCTTCTAAGGTCTACTCAGTCTCCTGAAGCTTAGTTAAGCACTGATGAAAAATAGTCTCAACTTTTGCTAGATTCTGAGATGCCTACTGATTCGTAGTCTGGACTTTATCATTAATAGATTGTACCTTTCTTGTGAGAGACTCTGAGGTAGTACTGAGAGCAGCATGCAACTTTTGGATTTCAAACTCCATTGTATATTGCTGTGCCTTAATCTCCAAGATGAGTTCTACTATTCAAGGATAGTTGGATTATGGTTCTATTTGAGTACTAGCTTTTGTAAATTGTACCGATGGAGTATCCAAAGATGAAGGAACATTGGCTTGAACATGTGAAACTTGTTGCTCCCCCTCAACATTAACTTCTTTATCTTGACCCTTAGGTGATACTTCAGGGAAATGAGATGCATAAATATCTTTAGCATTTGGAGGAGATCGACTAGTAGTTGATTTGATAAGAGGAGTTTTCTCACTTATTCCCCTTGTCTTGGTGGCTTTAGTTTGAGAAATAACTTCTCATTCCTGAACTCCTTCTCTGCCAGCACAGGTTTATTTACCAGTTTCGATCTCCCTAACATCTTAAGCATCAATTTCCCTTGTATCTTTTCCTTCCTTGTTAGTGTCCTCATCTTCCTTGTTCACATTGGCATCTCATTCTTCATGACTTGAGTCATCATCCTCACTCTCTTTCACTTCAGTTTTTTCACCATCACTTTCTTCTACTGGTTCTTTCTCATTTTCATGCTCTTCTTCTTCCTCAAAATAAGTTATACCTCCATGATCATGTAAGGTAATATCAGACATGGTCTCATCTTCATTATCTTCATTTTCTTCATCTGAGAGAAGAATATGTCATTTTCTTTTTGGTGTTCTTGAGACGACGCTTTTCCTTTTGCACTTCTTCTCAGCAGTAGATCCTGGCTTAGCTTTGTTAGTAGATTCCTTCTTTAGAAGTTTTAGGGCTCCAGGGAGATCTTTTAATCTCATTTTTTAGATCTTTTTCAATCCAATTTACATATGGACAATGGTTCTGGAGCAAAACTTGGATGGCAGTTGAATCTAAAAGTGTTGGAAGAGTCTGGTTACTAATGTTGTGTATGGTAGTTGTCCCTTTCCCTTCATGACATTTTTGTACATATGCAGTAGGATTGTGTGTGAGATCCTGATTTCTCAGGTTTTGTTTTTAATTGAATGAGTTGGGCTTTTTATTGACGCGCCTATAGTTTTTTTTCTCTGAGCTAATCACTTACAAGATAACTAGTCTATCTAGTGAAGCCATTAAAGAATTCTAACGCAATAGACTTGAGAATTCGACCAAAAATCGACTACTCGACTGTGCTAATATGCAAGAGTCATTACGGTACCATCAAAATAGATCAATGACCAGAGATAAGTCAATTCGATAGAGTTATGTGATTAGTGTGTAGGTGATCCCACCGAATTGCAAAATTTATGTCGAACGGCACTAGATCGATTTTTCTGTCATTTCTATATGCTGTATCCGTATTTGAAACCTCAAGATTGTCACAACAAGCAAGATTCGCCAATGAGTCGAAGATGTACAATGTGGCTTGAAAATAATCGACCATGGGTCAATTGCACTGAAAATTCCTAAAAGCTACTCGGTAGGCTAGGTCACGCTAAAATCGTGTTCGGTTGAAATTAACCACGAATTTAAACCCGATTTAAGAAATTGAAAGTTCAATCATATCACAATTAATTTTAAGAATGTCGACTCATCCTCCGAAGATTTTTCTACAAACTTGAGATTTCAACGAAAAATCAAAGTAAGGTTATTTAGAACTGGAAAAATCAGAGAATCATTTTTTATCGCAACTTTGGCCATCAAGTTAGACTAATTGACGAGGAAAAATCATAAGAGGGACGACGGCACCTTGGTTGAATCTTTTAGGCTTCAATTAGGCTTAATTTGAGGAGAATTGAATTGGGATTGGATGGAAATTGTCCAAATTCGTAGCCAATGGCATGCAGCCACTTTTGGACCATTTGGGGAAGCTTTTAGGGGAAGTTTGGTGCTACAAATTGGCCATGGAAGACAGCCAAGGCTGGTGGGGGCATGTAATGAGTAGAAGGGGATATTTGCGAAGACTTTCGGGCAATTGGGACCCTCCAACCTTTAGCAGTCTTCTTCTTCAACCTTGGGCCACTTTATCCATTGTCGAAGAAGCTTAGGAGCTCAAAATTACAGAGAGAAACTAGAGAGAGTCCCCCTGCCGTCGACTGCCTCCCCTGCCGCCATCTAGCGCTATCGCATGCTCGCATACTAGCCGCGAGCCCAACTGCACGTCCCTGCCATCCCGCTCATCTTACGCCCAGCAACCGTCTCCCAAGCCTCTTTGTAGCTTGTCGCAGGTCACTAGGCCACTGTCCAGGCCGCTGGAATCGCCACCGTCACCTGCCTCACCCCGCAGTAGCCTTGCCATCCCGCCGTGCCCCTTTCTCGAGCCGTGCAGGCCCTTTGACTGATTCCTTCAGCCTCGAGCTGAATCAATGCTTTAGCAAAGGTTGAGGTCTTTGAGGCCCGTTTTAGGTCTTTTACTAGCCTTAGTTGGTGTCGCTGTAGGCTTGGTTGTCACTCGCCTCCGCATTGCCGTTTATGACATCATGAAATTTTAGTCCAGCTTTCAATAAAATAAATCGGGCCTTTCATCGACGCGCTTATAGTGCTATTTCTCTGAGCTAATCACTCATGAGATAACTAAACTATCTAGGAAAGTCATTAAGGGATTTTAATGCAATAGACTTGAGAATTCAACCAAGAATCGACTACTTGACCATGCTCATCTACAGAGATCATTACGACACAATTAAAAATCGATTAGAGATTAGAGATAGGTTGGTTCAATTGACATGTTGGCTAAACATGGGTGATGTGGATGATTCCACCAAATTGCAAAATTCTCGTTGATCGGTATTAGATTGATTTTTCTGTCGTTTTGGTACCCTGTGTCCGTATTTGAAACATTGAGATTTTAACGACCATCAAGAGTTGCTAATGTGTTAAAGAGGTACGTTGTGGTTTGAAAATAAGGCACTATTTGGTAGCCATCCAAACAGTGCCTAATTCTGATCTTTTGTTCTTAGAATCGCGTTTTATAAAATTTTGTTCGCGGGAATAGTTTTGGACAAGAATTGAGAATAAAAAAAAAGTGATTCTCGGTCTAAGAATCAAAAAAAGAATCAAGGTCTTCTTTTTCCCTTCCGCCATCTCGTGATTGATGTCCACCCCTACCTGTCGCCACCTACTGCCGCTCGTCGCTCTCCGTAGCCAGTTGCCTTCTGCCAGTCCAGCCACCTGCGAGGCCTGCTTGGAAACTGGCGAGGCTCAGCCTCGCCAGATTAACAAGGCTGGGCAAGCCCTGCGATGCCTAGTCCTGCCGAGGCTTGCCCAGCCCTGCCAGTGGCCAGGCAAGCCTTGTCTAGCCTCGGCGAGGCCGGCCTGGCCATTGGTGAGGCTCAGCCTTGCTAGATCTAGCGAGGTCGAGCCTCGGTGGGGCTGGGCGAGCCTTGCCCAGCTGCTGGCGAGGCTTAGCCGATGAGGGCCGGCCTCACCGAGGGCCAATGATGCTTCGATGAGGTTGCCAGCCCTCATCTGGTCGGTCGCCGGTCCGACGACTTGGCACAAGAAGAAGAAGAAGAAGAAGAAGAAGAAGAAGATGAGAAAAAGGAAAAAAAAGAAAAAAAAGGAAAATAGAAAAAAAGAGAAATGAAAAAAAAGTAAAAAGTAAAAAATGTATTTAAAAATTAAAAGAAATTGATTTGGAACAGAATCAATGAACATGGTATCAAACACAATTCTATTCCAAAATTAGAAATATTTGATAGTTACTAAACGCGTTCTTTTACTTAGAATCAGTTGGGGGAAAAGAATAAAAAATAATCATTTCTTGTCAGAATTTGTTCCCAGGAACAGAATCGTTACCAATGCCGCCGGAATTGCCACTGTCACCCGCCTCACCCAACAGCAGCCTTGCTGTCCCGCCGTGCCCCTTTCTTGAGTCGTGCAGCCCCTTCGACCGATTCCTTCAGTCTTGAGCAGAATCAATGCTTCAGCAAAGGCTGAGATCTCCGATGCTCGTTTTAGGTCTCTTACGGGCCTTGGTTGTTGTCGTTGTAGGCTTGGTTGTCGCTCGCCTCCGCATTGCCATCTGTGACATCATGAAATTTCAGTCCAATTTTCAATAAAATAAATTGGGCCTTTCATCAACGCGCTTATAGTGCTATTCTCTGAGCTGATCACTCATGAGATAACTAAACTATCTAGAGAAGTCATTAAGGGATTTTAATGCAATAAACTTGAGAATTCAACCAGGAATCGACTACTCAACCATGCTCATCTGCAAAGATCATTATGACAGAATTAAAAATCAATTAGAAATTAGAGATAGGTTGGTTCAACAAACATGTGTGGTTAAACGTGGGTGACATGGGTGATTCTACCAAATTGCAAAATTCTCGTCGATCGGTACTAGATTGATTTTTCTATCGTTTTGGTACCCTGTGTCCGTATTTGAAACCTTGAGATTTTCACAACCATCGAGATTCGCTAATGTGTCGAAGAGGTACGTTGTGGTTTGAAAATAAGGCACTCTTTGGTAGCCATCCAAACAATGCCTAATTCTGATTATTGTTCGAAGAATCAGTTTGGGAACAAAATCGCATTCGATAAAATTTTTGTTTGTGGGAACAATTTTTGACAAGAAATGAGAATAAAAAAAATGTGATTCTCGGTCTAAGAATCAAAAAAAGAATCAAGGTCTTCTTCTTCCCTTCCGCCATCCCGCGACCACTGCCCACCCCTGCCAGCTGCCGCCCGCCACCGCCGCTTGCCGCTGCCCGTCACCATCCGTCAAGGGTTGCCGTTCGCCAATCCAGCGAGCTCGCTGGAGGCAAGCCTAGCCACCGACGAGGCTCGCCCAAACCTAGCGAGGCTGCGCAAGCCTCGCGTTGCCTAGCCCCGCTGAGGCCACCGGCGAGGCTCGCCCAGCCCCGTCAATGGCCAGGCAAGCCTCACCTAGCCTCGGCGAGGCCAGCGGCCAGGCAAGCCTCGCCTAGCCCCGACAAGGCTAGCCTGGCCACTGGTGAGGCTCGGCCTCGCCAGATCTAGCGAGGCCAAGCCTCGGTGGGGCTAGGTGAGCCTTGGACAACTACTAGCAAGGCTTGGCCAACGAGGGCCAGCGACGCTTCGGTGAGGTCATCGACCCTCATTTGGCCGGTTGCTGGTCCGACAACTGTCCAAAAGAAGAAGAAGAAGAAGAAGAAGAAGAAGAAGAAGAAGAAGAAGAAGAAGAAGAGTAGGAGAAAAAGGAAAAGAAAAGAAAAGAAAAACGGAAAATATAAATAAAAAATAAAAAAAGTAAAAAGTAAAAAGTAAAAAATATATTTAAAAATTAAAAGAAATTGATTTGGAACATAATCAATGAGCATGGTACCAAATGTAATTCTATTTCAGAATCAGAAATTTTGGACAGTTACCAAACTCGTTCTTTTACTTAGAATCAGTTCCCAGGAACAGAATAAAAATAATAATTTCTTGTTAGAATCTATTCTCGGGAACAGAATCGTTACCAAGCGCGCCCTAATCAACCATTGGTCAATTGTACCAAAAATTTCTAAAAGCTTCTTGGTAGGCTAGGTCACGCTAAAATCACGCCAAATTGAAATTAACCGTGAATTTGAATCCGATTTCAGAAATTGAAAGTTCTGTCATGTTACGTCATGAGTCATTTTAGGAACATCGACTCATCCTTTGAAGATTTTTCTACAAACCGAGAATTTTGGTGGAAATTCAATTCAGGGCCGTTTCCAACTACAAAATTCAGGAGACTGTTTTTTATTGCGTTTTTGGGATGCAAGTTGGTTCTATTGGCTAGAAAATTTTTGAGGAAGCCAGCAATCTGGTGGGCCATGGTCAAGGGGACAAAGGGGTGAGGTTGAAGCCAATTGGGACCCTCCAAGCTTTGTTATCCCCCTTCTTCTTCCTCAGCCAACCACTTTCCCCATTTCCAGCAACCTTGAAGCCTCCAAGAACAAGAGAAGTCAACCAGCAGCTCCCCCTCCATCGTCGATGCCCCCTACCACCCGTTGGAGCCGCTAAGCACCCGTCGTTGCCACCACGAGTCCCCACGTGAACCGCGCCAGTGCCATGTGCCGTTTCGCCTCTTTCCATGTCCAACTCATCCCCCGAACCTGTCTAGCCGCCGTTGCAAGCCATTCCTGCCACCTGCCTTCTCTCGACTTGCTGCAGCACATCCGCCAGCTGCCTTCGCCGTTTCTAGCCTAAGCCAAGCTCGAGCAACCCTCTTGACCCACCATCCAGAAACCAAACTAGCAAGAAGGCGTGGGCTTCGGGGCCCATTTACAAGCTCTTCTGGACCTCGTGGTGTAGCGCCACTTTGGAGTTTGTCACTCATCTCCGCCTCGCCATTATCGTGAACTCATCGGATTTCAAGGGTGAGTTTACTCACTAATCTACGCTTAGGGAGTTAATTATGCTTAGGGGTTGATTTGTTTAGGTTAAGCTTGGATTAGGTGGTTAGTTAGAACGGATTGGCAATTTAATTGTTTGATATTGCATGTTAGGTAATTAGAGTAGTGCAATTAGCAAGTAGATAGGTCGTTTAATTTATCTAGATAGGTTTGAAAATTTTCCAGGCCCGTTTCGGTATTTGATTAGGCTTTTTCGGCCTAAGTTGCATTTATGGCATTTATTTGTATTTATTTAATTAATTTTGGTATTTCTTTAATTATTTAATATTTTTCGAAAATTATACTGGGATAACCAGTGACCGGAATTTCATGCTAATTGCAATGGTGTAGTTGATTTATTTAATTAGATGCTAATTTGTGCTATTTTAGTGATATTTGTAATTTTGGGAATTTATCCCAAAATTGAGTATTTTCAGTATTTAATCAGGAAACAGCATTATAATGCCAAAAATATCTTTGTGGACTATATTAAATGGTGGGATTAAAAAAGGGAAAATATAGTATTTGGGCTAAAACCGACTGTATACCCACACACGATTATTTTTATCAGGAATGATAAAAATGGTGAAACTCTCAATTGGTGAGGACAATATACTATATTGGCCTAAGGGCTTTCATATATCATCTTAGTGTAAGCAGTATACCTTAATAGCTTCTAGTGAGCATTATCGGTATACTATATCAGCCTAAGGGTTTTGATATATCGGCTTAGCACGAGTAGTATACTTTATTAACTTTTGGTGAGCTATATCTATTATCAGCTTTTGGCGAGCTATAGTATCTATCTTCAGCTTAGGGTGAGTAGTCCTTGGTATGATCGGACTTTATAGATAGTATTGATTGGGATGATTGATAGATGGTGTTGATGATATGGAGTCGATTGGATCGATTGATCGATGACTCGATTTGATTTGATTTGAATTGAAATGATTCGTTGGATATATGAATCGTATGGACTTGTAGGAAGGAAGTGAGGTAAAGATAAGTCACCTATCTCTTGTGTGTGTAAGTAACCTTTAGGCATATTTCCTTTCTAGTTGGAGTTTAGGGGGTGAATTTGTTGAAACGTCATCTCACTTCGTTGTAGAATAACATTTACAAGTCCTTAAATGGATGTGCCACCGGAGAGTTTTGGCCAACTGAAGAAGGTTATCGAGCAGCACTCTCAGATTCCCCTCCCTAGGAGCCAAGGAGCCTGGGTCTACGAACTCGTGCGGTCCATTG
Source organism: Eucalyptus camaldulensis (assembly GCA_019915185.1). Taxonomy (NCBI): domain Eukaryota; kingdom Viridiplantae; phylum Streptophyta; class Magnoliopsida; order Myrtales; family Myrtaceae; genus Eucalyptus; species Eucalyptus camaldulensis. The sequence continues at coordinate 10,687,060 of JAHSVA010000006.1, forward strand.
TCTTGGTTGATGTGGGTCTACCCCATAAGGTACCTTATCAATTCATATTGTGATATCATTACGAGCAAAATGGACCTAGAGAAAGCCCCCTTTTAGAGTCTGAGATTCCTAGGTCGGTGCTAGAGATCGCGTTTGGCAATGGCACAATTGACCCTTCTGGTGGTTTAGTGGTAGATCGGATCTCTCGAATCCAGAGTCCCCGAAGTATTCAGTTGAAGACTCAAATGCTTAGAGGATTTGTAGCTTGCTACTTCCCCCCTCTTTCTTTAGACCTTGTATATATTGGTTAATATTGTATATGACTTAGTTTGATATGTATATAAGTGTGTTGTCTCTTTCGAAAATTCGTGGCCTTGCTTTTCTATCCCACCTTTTTGTTGTCTTGGGATTAATTAGACGCTTCCATATGCGCATTAAAATGAATGGGTCGGCGATGCATCCTAGGATGTCATTTAATCAACCGCTAAGGGATGGGCACATGTTCAGAGGATCAGGGCATGACATCCCATTTCTTGATGGTGCATGTTTGTGATGGTTGGTAGATTATTTGTTTGTGATCACTCAATTTCTAATTCTATGTTGAATTGGAAGGCAAGTTTCAGTAGAAAACTTGAGTCATGAGTGATCAGGAGTAGAGGACTCCTAGAAAGTGGACCATAAGACCTGTGACTCGGGGTAGGACGACAACGAGGGTCGGTACCTGAGGAGGTTGTGGTCGAGCGCCAACTCAGGCTAGTGCTAATGGGGTAGCACCGCCTCCTATTGGTGTTGGGGTAGTAGCTCCTGGTGATCCCAGGTTCGAAGGGATTATACAGGCGCTTGAAATGATGAGAGATCTGATAGGGCAGTAGGCCCAGAATCAAGTTGCCGCCACTACCGCCGTCGCTCAAGCTGCTGCTACTATTGCCTTTGCCATCGCTGCGGAGGCTGCCGCCATTGCCGCACCTGTCAAAGTTCTAGCTGGGAACATATTGTGGAGAAGGAGAGACAAATCCATAAGTTGGTCGAACAATTCCCAAAGCTAAACCTGCTGAGGTTCACCGGTGCCAGAGATCCAAAGACTGCATCACTTTGGATTCAAGATATGGAGAAGGCCTTTGCACTATTGACGTGCACTGAGGCAGAAAAAGTTGTCCTACCAGTATACCAATTGAAGGGTAACGCAATGTGGCACCCCCGAAACAGCCCCCGATCCATTAGGGTCGCTACAGTTTACTTACCTTTCAGTTGTCCTAATAACATGTCACTCTGATACCATTGAATTATAATGGGTCCATATATCCTGGCAGTTTATAAATTATTATTAATTTATTTTCAATCGGTCATAGTACAATTCGTATAACGGAAGCATATTTGACATCTCCCTAACCCATACTCAAACTAAATAATATAATGCAATGCACACCAACTACACCTTATATATATATATATATATATACACGTTAGAGCTGAAACACTTTTATTTACATACTTTAATCGGACATCAAGAGTCGGTACATCAAAAGGCCAAGGCTTTACTAAGCTCGTCTATAACCTAAAAGTACTCAACCCCACATCAGTCATGTACACCGATCCATCATCTAGTGTCAGCTATCCAAAAAGTGTCATCCTCTACTAGTCACATGCGCAATCAAACCTAGCCCGATGCATCAGCTAGTGGCGGCAGCAGCATCCCCATCATGATCTTGTCGCGACGAACATGTTGGAACAGGAACTCCTGGACTACAGGGCCATCAGGTAGACCCACGTCATACATAACCAAAACTCGAATAAGGATGAACACTAGTCCACGAGCACCAACACAGGGCTGCTCTGAGCACTCAACCTCAACATCAGACGGTAAGCCATAGAAAGCACCACGTGTGATAGGTGACAGAGGCATCTCTTAATCTGAAATGTTAGTCCCCAAAAAGGGTGAGTACAACCATTCGGTAGTAAAAGATTCCTCAAGCTATATCAAGCATTACTATTAATATCCAGATTCAAGTATGGTAGACAAAACAAGAAATTCAACAATAAGTGTGTATCAAAATCATGAAAACTATCAATGTAATAACAATCTAGTCCTAATGTGTAGTGCAACATATCCAAGATAGACAAATCTCAATCAGAGGGTCAAACTGAAACATCACATTCCTTTCAATGCCATACACTTAGTCGTATGTCCAGACCCCCACACACTTATAATGGAATCTTTCATGTTTTTATTTTTATTTTTTCAAAAGGTTTCATCCTTGGAGGACCAATGTTTGCATCCCTCCGGCATTCGCATCCCTCCAGGCATCACAAAAGTCTCTGGCATTCAACCATTTAAGGCCTCTGGGCATCCATAAGGCATCGACTCACCCGATCCTCTAGGCATCCCGACTCTCGGGGTATTGTTGACCCGAGGGTTCAACTATAACAATTTAGCATTTTAATTCACAAAACATTTTCAAATGCTAAACCAAGATGTCTCATGGACCCTCTAACACATCTCAATATTGCACAAATATCCACAGCCAATACCATCATGTCACATAGCCATTCGAAACACCTTCACCTTTGGATACTTTTGTAAAAATTCAAGAACAGAACAGCCCGACATTTACAATGCACAGTTCGGGTAATTTTTTTTTAATAAATACTAAATGGATTCAGAAAATTATGAAATTTTGACACGTAATCAATGAGACCGAAAGGAAAACATTTTATGAAGAACACCCATTCAAATTCCATACATATCGAGAGTAAAAACTTCGGTATTTCTTGCTACAGTTTCTGTAAAATTTCCAGATTTAGCATTCCCGTATGAAAATCATTTCGTCGACCAAATCTAGTTCATTTATGCTAAATTTTTTTATATGTTACTCTCACGGATGTGCTCTCCAACTTTCCTTAATACTTCGAAATCAAATTTTGGCTGGAAAATTCCAGGAAAATCGAGAAATCACCGGAGGTCATGCTGTTCTTGTGAAAACAGTTCACTAGCCTAAAGAGGACTTCCTATACTTTGAGTTTCGGTATCCAACTTCCACAATCAAGATTTACAAGCACATTACACCACAATACAGCCTCTTTACTTCTAAAAAATTCACCATAGCTAATTCCTTGAGTTATCATTTCAAATTAAAAACGAAATCCACCAAAAACTTGCTCTATTCTTGCTCCAATACCTCGGCCAGCTTCATCTCCTTCATGAAAATCGACATGCTACTCCAAATTCCACATTTTCTCACATCTACCAACTCCTCACTAGATAAAACAGCAAGCAAAACATAGATTGAAGAACTTCTACTTGCCTTAAGTCCTATGCGACCACCGCAAAATGGAGGACTCGGGGTCTCGGACGCAGCTTGGCGACGGCGAACTCGAGCGACGTCGATGGCAGCAGCTGGGTCACGGCGGAAGATAGCCTTCTTCCTCCCCTTCGCTCTCACTTGCTCGCCCGCTCGAACTCTCTCGGTCTCACTCTCTCTTTCTCTCGGATTCTCTCTCTCTCGCGAGCACTGCGTCGCTCACTCCGCCCCTCTCTCTCTCTCTTTATCTTTCTTTCATCCTCATGATTAGCTAGTAATCATGAGGTTTGCATGGGAATGACAAGTGTAAGTTGGTTTTGGACAAATGTAATATGGCATGCAATCTTCCTTCCTTCCCCTTCTTTCGATCGATGGCCTTGTGGGCCTCTTGGGTCAGCTTTGGGCCTGAAACTTTGGGCCAAGTTATCCCATGTCCAGTTTAAATAGCCCATAGAAAATATCAATAATAAGCCCATAATTTCTACACCACTTTAGGGAATTTTGATTTTTATAAAAATCAATTAACATTCCCATAACCAATTAACATTTTCATAGGGGGTTCGGTCCAAGAGTTAAAATATCGTGGCCGATAATGTAATTGTCCATATGGCCATTCAAAGACAAATCTCCTTTCCTTAAAATTAATATTTCGGGTTGTTGAAATTCTTGGATGCCACAATTCTCCCCTCCTTAGAGAATTTCTTCCTCGAAATTCGACATTACCTATGTCTCTTTAAACAAGTGAGGGTATCTTTCCCTCATCTCATTTTCACTTGCCCATATGGCTTCCTCCACATCGTGGTGTCGCCATAATATCTTAACCAATGGAATTTTCGATCTAATACCCGTATTGGCTCTTCTATGTACCTCACTTTCTCATCCACTTTGATGGCTTCATGATCGAGTATGTGACCAGGATTCGGCTCATACTTTCTTAGCATTGATATGAGGAATACATCATGTAAGTTTCCCAATTTAGGAGGTAGTGTCAAACGATAAGCTACGTCTCCTATTCTTTCAAGTACCTCGAAGGGTCCAACAAATCTGGGGCTCAACTTATCATTCATTCCAAATCGAGATATTCCTTTCATAGGGGATACTTTAAGGAACACATGATTTCCCACATTAAACTCTAAAGGTTTTCTACACTTATCTACGTAGTCTTTCTGCCTACTTTGGGCTATTTTAAGTCTTTTCTTGATAATTTCAATAGCCTCAGTAGTAATTTTTACCAATTCAGGTCCTGTCAATTTCCTTTTACTTACTTCATTCCAACAAATAGGGGTCCTGTACCTTCTTCCATATAATGGTTCATACGGAGCCATGCCTATACTTTTCTGAAAACTATTGTTATAGGCGAACTCTATCAAGTGCAATTTTTCATCTCAACTTCCCTTAAAATCAATAATACAAGCCCACAGCAATACCATGTAAGCATATCACTTGGTTTACACATATTTCAGCAAGTTTATTCATCGAGTAGTCTACGCAGATTGCTAAGAAATGAGCAGACTTAGTCAAATGATCTACTATCACCCAAATAGAGTCGTGACCACTAGATGTCCTTGGCAGTCCTTACACAAAGTCCATCGTCACATGCTCCCATTTCCATTATGGTACGTCCAATGGTCTCAATAATCCTGGGGGTCTGCGGTGTTTCGCTTTCACTTACTGGCATGTTAAACACTAAGAAACATGTTTAGCTATATCCTTCTTCATACCATTCCACCAAAATTGCTGGCGTAAATTTCTATACATTTTTGTACTCCCCGGATGAATACTATAATTACTACTATTTGCTTCTGATAGAATTTCCCTTATCACTTCTTCATTGTCAGGAACACAGAGTCGTCCTTGGCGTCTTACTACTCCATCTTCCGAAACTTGAAACTCTGGTCTTTTCCCTAAAGACACAGCGTTTCGTATTTCCACAATCTCTGGGTCCAATTTCTATAGAATCTTAACTTTCTGGATAATTTCGGGCTCAATCCTTAATGCAGTGAGCATACCAGTAAGGTGGTCTATTTCCAACTTGAAGTCTAAATCCACAATTGATTTTAACAAATTCCATTATGTTATTCTTAGACTAGCCATGTCCATAGCCGACTTTCAACTAAGGGCATCTGCCACCTTATTTGCCTTCCCTAGATGGTATCGTATTTCACAATCATCATCTTTTAATAATTCTATCCATCTCCTCTATCTCATGTTCAACTCTTTTTGAGAAAACAAATATTTTAAACTCTTATGATCTGTATACATTTCAAAATTCTCTCCATACAGATAATGCCTCCATATTTTCAAAGCAAATACTATAGCTGCCAATTCCAAATCATGGGTTGGGTAATTTAACTCATGAGGTTTCAACTGCCTCGATGCATAGGCTATGACCTTGCCATGTTGCATCAAAACACATCCAGTCCTTTGTGAGATGCATCACTATACACCGTGAATCCATCAGATCCATATGATATGATTAGAATTGGAGCTGTAGTTAACTTCCTTTTAAGTTCCTAAAAACTTCTTTCACATTCTCCACTCCATTCAAACCTCACATTCTTTCAAGTCAATTTCGTTAAAGGGCCTACCAAGTGCGGAAATCCTTCTATAAACCTCCTATAATAGCCAGCCAACCCTAAGAAACTTTGTATCTTAGTTGGCGTCGTCGGTCTCGGCCAGTTCACTACCATCTCAACTTTTGCAGGATCTACCGCAATTCCATTACCTGACACCACATGCCCTAAAAATATTATTTGGTCTAGCCATAATTCACACTTATTGAATTTGGCATATAACTTATGATCTCTTAGCATTTCCAATGCTACCCTCAGGTGTTGTTCATGTTCTTCAGGTCCTTTAAAATATATCAGGATATCATAAATGAAGATAATTACAAACCGATCTAAGGCCTAAATATCCTATTCATTAAATCCATGAATGTGGCTGGTGTATTCATTAATCCAAAAGGCATAACTAGGAACTCATAATGTCCATAACGAGTCATAAATGCAGTCTTAGGAATGTCTTCTTTCTTAATCCTTAATTGATTGTATCCTGACCTCAAATCAATTTTAGAAAAAACTGAACTTCCTTGCAGTTGGTCAAATAAGTCATCAATTCTAGGCAAGGGATACTTATTCTTTACAGTCACTTGGTTCAACTGTCTATAGTCAATATATAAACGCATTGACCCGTCCTTCTTTTTCACAAATAGAACTGGTGTGCCCCAAGGTGAAGCACTTGGCCCAATAAATCCTTTATCAAGCAACTCTTGAAGTTGCACCTTCAATTCCTTTAGCTCCACCAAGGCCATTCTATATGGGGCTTTCAATATTGGTCCTGTTCTAGGCATTAGTTCAATTTCAAACTCAATCTCTCATTTCGGTGGTAATCCAGGCAACTCCTTAGGAAACACATCTTGAAATTCCCTGACTATTCAAATCTCATTGATTTTAGCCTCTTTCTTAGTAAGATCTCTTACTATTGCTAGGTATCATTGACATCCTTCGTCAAGTAGTTCACGAGCTTCTACCATTGAGACGATGGCTATAGAAGGGTTTTGTCTGACCTCCAAAAGATTCAAAACTAGACTGGTCAGGTAACATGAACTGGATCACTTTCCTATAGCAATCCACCTTAGCCTGATACTTATGGAGCCAATCCATTCCTATGATAACATCAAAGTCATACATAGCCATCACAACTAGATCTACTTCCATATCCCATCCTTCTATAGTTATCTTACATTTTGCACATATCATCTTAGATAATACCATATTCTTTAAAGGTGTGGAAACACAAAGAGGCGTCTCAAGAGGTATAGTTTCTATTTTACTCAATTGCCTATATCTCTCATATATAAATGAATGCGTAGCACCTGTGTCAAATAATGCATATGCCTTTTTGCCATTTATAGAAATCATACCTGAAATAACATTTTTGGAAGCTTCCGCTTCCTCTTGGGTGACCGCATACACCCTTGCTTGTGCTGGTGGTCTCTGTGGATTCCTTGGTAAATTTGACCCAACAGTACGTTGTTGCACTTGTCGCACCGAGTTGACACTCAGCTGTGACCTCTCTTGCAGACAATTTCTCTTAAGTGCTCCATTTGTCCACAACCAAAACATTTTGGTGGACCATTACAAAATCTTGTCCCCTGCTGTCCACCACACCTTCGACAAGTGTTACCCTGGTAGGGTACCTTCCCTAGAACAGAGCCACTCTTGGCTTTTCCAACATTTCCTAAATTATTACTCTTATTAGATTCCCAAGGCTAATCTTGTCCAAGATAGGGTCTCTTACCCCTTCGAATATCACTAAAGGTCATCTGCTTTTTGGATTCCGATTGCTCTCTCACTAATTACTGCTCTACCAACTGTGCCCTTTCATAAATCTCATCATAATCCCTTATATTTAGAGGCACTAGTTGTTTCCTGATATCAATCCTCAATCCTTTTAGGAATCTGTTATCTTTTTCCTCTTGATCCTCAATCAATCTGGGAGCATACCTAGACAATTCAAAATTTTTTGCCTCATACTCGTCCACTGTTAGCTCCCTTTGTTCTAACTGAACAAATTTAGTGATCTTCTTATCCTTGGCACAATCAGAAAAATGCTTCCTATTGAAAGCTCTAACAAGCTCATCCCAGTTTATATCAATACCTAGTGGAAAGATTGTGTCTCTCGAAACTCTCTAATAAAACTTTGCATTTCCCTCCAACTGGTACTCTACCAAAGTTATTTTCTTAGCATCATTGTAGTCCAACAACCTAAAAATTTGTTCCATTCCATCAATCCATTTTTCCGCCTCCTCAGGACTTCATGTTCCACTAAACTAAGGTGACTTCAGCTTCATAAATTGTTCCGCTAGTCCTTGAGGGCGACGTTCCACTCTAGGTTGTTGCTGCGCTTGTCTTTCCATCAGATTTCCTATATTGACCAATGGCTACAAGATGTCTTCCATTCGGGGTTCAACCTTTACAGCAGAGGCTTCAACCCTCGATGGATGAGTACTTCGAGTTTGTACCATGATTTTCCTGCAATTTCCAAGCATTTGCTCTGCAATTTCCAAGCATTTGCCTCAGGAATAATCTGTGACTCAATGTCTCCATTTAAAAGCACTACAACTATATATAAGTAACATAAACATGTTATTGGCACCTAAAGACAACTCATAATAATTACTAGGGATCTACGAGTGAATACCCATCACCCGTTGTTCAAAGTTAGTCAATTATTCCAGTTAGTATCCTATGGTGTGCATTTTCATCATATTCCTCAATTTCCAAATGAGGCTCCTTATCACTCCACATATAACCATCGCTCTGATACCACCCGTTGTGGCACCCCCAAAACGGCCCCCGATCCGTTACGGTCACTACAGTTTGTTTACCTTTCACTTGTCCTAATAACATGTCACTTTGATACCATTAAATTATAGTGGGTCAATATATCCTGGGGGTTTATAAATTATTATTATTTTATTTTCAATCGGTCCCAGCGCAATTCGTATAACGGAAGCATATTCGACATCTCTCTAACCCATACTCAAACTAAATAATACAATGCAACGCACACCAACTACACCTTATATATATATATATATATATATATACAACACTTTTATTTACATACTTTGATAGGACATCAAGAGTTGGTACATCAAAAGGCCAAGGCTTTACTAAGCTCAGCTATTACCCAAAAGTACCCGACCCCACATCAGTCATGTACACCAATCCATCATCCAGTGTCGGCTATCCAAAAAGTGTCATCCTCTACCAATCACACGCGCAATAACACCCAGCCTAGTGCATTGGCTGGTGGTGGCGGCAACATCCCCATCATGATCCCGCCACGACGAACATGCAGGGACAGGAACTCTTGGGCTACGAGGCCATCAGGTAGACCCACGTTATACATAACTAAAACTCGAATACGGACGAACACTAGTCCACAAGCACCAACACAGGATTGCTCCGAGCACTCAACCTCAACATTAGACGGTAAGCCATAGAAAGTACTATGTGTGACAGGTGACAAAGACATCTCTTAATTTGAAATGTTAGTCCCCAAAAGGGGTGAGTACAACCACTCGGTAGTAAAAGATTCCTCAAGCTATATCAAGCATTACTATTAATATCCATATTCAAGTATGGTAGACAAAATAAGAAATTCAACAATAGGCGTGTATCAAAATCATGAAAACTATCAATGTAATAACAATGTAATCCTAATGTGTAGTGCAACATATCCAAGATAGACAAATCTCAATCATAGGGTCAAACTAAAACATCACATTCCTTTCCATGCCATACACTCAGTCATATGTCCAAACCCACACACACTTATAATGGAATCTTTCATTTTTTTTTCTCAAAAGGTTTCATCCTCGGAGGACCAATGTTTGCGTCTCTCCAGGCATCATGAAAGCCTCCGGCATTCAGCTATTTAAGGCCACTGGGCATCTGGAGCGAATCACGCCTCCAGGCATCTCATACACCATCTGACATCACGAGAAACCTCGAGGGTCTCCCATGAAAATGGTTACCCTGGCCATCCGGAATTACGTATCGACAAGCATACCACCGGGCATCCCAAAACTCCTGGAGAATAACCTCCGGCATTCAGCCATTTAAGGCCACCGGACATCCACAAGGCATCGACTCGCTCGATCCTCTGAGCATCTCGACTCCCGAGGTATTGTTGACCCGAGGGTTCAACTATAACAATTTAACATTTTAATTCACAAAACATTTTCAAATGCTAAACCAAGATGTCTCATGGACCCACTAACACATCTCAATATTGCACAAATATCCACAACCAATACCATCATGTCACATAGCCATTCAAAACACCTTCACCTTCGGATACTTTTGTAAAAATTCAAGAACAAAACAGCCTGACTTTTACAATGCACAGTTCTGGTAAAATTTTTGTAATAAATACTAAATGGATTCAGAAAATTATGAAATTTTAACACATCATCAATGAGACCTAAAGGAAAACATTTCATGAAGAACACCCAGTCAAATTCCATACATATCGAGAATAAAAACTTCGGTATTTCTTGCTACAGTTTCTGTAAAATTTCCAGATTTAGCATTCCCGTATGAAAATCATTTTGTCGACCAAATCTAGTCCATTTATGCTAAATTTTTTATTTTTTACTCTCACAGATGTGCTCTCCAACTTTCCTTAATACTTTGAAATCAAATTTTGGCTAGAAAATTCCAGAAAAACGAGAAATCACCAGAGGCATTGCTGTTCTTGCGAAAACAGTTCACTAGCCTATAGAGGACTCTTCCTATACTTTGAGTTTCGGTATCCAACTTCCACAGTCAAGATTTACAAGCACATTACACCACAATACAGCCTCTTTACTTCTCAAAAATCCACCATAGCTAAATCCTTGAGTTCTCATTTCAAATTAAAAACGAAATCCACCAAGAACTTGCTCTATTCTTGCTCCAATACCTCGGCCAGCTTCATCTCCTTCATCAAAATCAACACGCAACTCCAAATTCCACATTTTCTCACATCTACCGACTCCTCACTAGATAAAACAGCAAGCAAAACATAGATTGAAGAACTTCTACTTGCCTTAAGTCCTATGCAACCACAGCAAAACGGAGGACTCGAGGTCTCGGACACGGCTCGGCAACGGCTAACTCGAGCAACGTCGACGGCAGCAGCTGGGTCACGGTGGAAGACAGCCTTCTTCTTCCCCTTCGCTCTCACTTGCTCGCCCGCTCGAGCTCTCTTGGTCTCACTCTCTCTTTCTCTCGGATTCTCTCTGTCTCGCGAGCACTCCCTCGCTCACTCCGCCCCTCTCTCTCTCTCTCTTTATCTTTCTTTCACCGTCATGATTAGCTAGTAATCATGAGGTTTGCATGGGAATGACAAGTGTAAGTTGGCTTTGGACAAATGTAATATGGCATGCAATCTTCCTCCCTTCCCCTTCTTTCGGTCGACGGCCTTGTGGGCCTCTTGGGCTGACTTTGGGCTTGAAACTTTTGGCCAAGTTGTCCCATGTCCAATTTAAATAGCCCATAGAAAATATCAATAATAAGCCCATAATTTCTACGCCACTTTAGGGAATTTTGATTTTTATAAAATCAATTAAGATTCCCATAACCAATTAACATTTTCATAGGGGGTTCAGTCCAAGAGATAAAATATTGTGGCCGATAATGTAATTGTCCATATGGCCATTCAAAGACTAATCTCCTTTCCTTAAAATTAATATTTCGAGTTGTCAAAATTCTTGGATGCCACACGCAAACACTTGGTGGAGGGCTGCCTGAGGTATAGTAGTTCGGGAAGGCGTAGTCTCGGTGTGGAACGCTTTCCTCAAAGCTTTCAATGAGAAATACTTTTCGGGTAGTGCCCAAGAATAGAAGATGGAGGAATTTCAACGCCTTCGCCAAGGGACAATGACTGTTAACCTGTATGAGGTCAAGTTTGCGGAGCTTTCTCAATATGCTCCGAGATTGATAAAGGATCCAAAAGATAAAGCTCAAAGGTTCAAGAATAGCCTTCGACTAGAGTTGAAGAATCCCTTGGTGCCGCTAGATCTAAAGGACTATTGTGAGGTGTACAATTGAGCCCAACTGATAGAAAGAAGTTTGAATGAACAAGGTGCCTCGTATGGATCGAGGTTTACTTCAAATAAAGTTGGGAATTGGTATGGGAAGAGGCCCATGACCAAAGGAGGATTCCATTTTCCGCCCAATAGGAAGGGTGGAGTTGGAAAATCAGCGCCAAATCAAAATGGCATATGTCGCTCCTGCAGAAGGCGATACGACTTCGTGCACCCAGAGAATGGGTGTTTGTTTTGAATGTGTACAACTAGGTCACTAGGTCAGAGATTGCCCCAGAAGATTGAGGAGGCAACATCAGTTGCTGCTGCCGTCGCCACCAAGCCTACATCCACTCTCTCACACTGACAGCCTTTTAGCTAAAATTCACTAAAGTATCAATAGAGAAGTACAATGTTTTAAGTGTAAACACTCAGTGGAAAATTTCTTTTTCTTTCACTAAGTCACTCTTCTTGTGTTTTTCTCTATTGAATGCAATTTGTAAGTGTTGTCGTTGAAGAACAAGTGGCTATAAAGGTCTCAAACTTTGGAATATCAATTTTCACGCTCTATCTCAAATGGACTAAATGACCTCCTTAAATACTCTTCTACGCCTTTCTAGCTATTGGCATTCTCCAGAGGAATTTCTTCCAATCAATCTGTTGGACAGAATCAATTAAGAAAATCTTATAGCCATTTGAAAATTAAGATGAAAATTCAATGATTCTAGTTGTCCATACAATCAGAATCTAGGTTTCCATAAGTAGATGCTTCCCAAAAAGGAACTTGTCTTCAAGATTGATTTCATCAATTCGTGATTGATTCCATCAATGTATTTATAAAAGGTAAGTGAGATTCTCCACTAGAAAGCCAAATATTAAGGATAAATCTCTATAATGTTCATATTGAACTTGCCGTAAGATCAATAATCATGAGTCTGATTATATTTTCGTTCTGGACTTGGTTTTAGTTTGAATCACATCAGAGTGGGAAAGACTTCTATAATAAATAGATTTTGAGAAAAGCTTATGATATAGATCAAAAGTCTAATATTCTTCATAATAAGAACAAGAACAATAAAGTTTTGTCAACTTCAAAACCTAATAGGAGTTTTCTCAACAGTCGTAAGTGTGAGATGTAATAATCTCTTGCACGAGCTTGAGTAGTGAATACTCAATCCTTGTAACCTATGATTGATTAACTATAGTGAAATCCAGTTGATAGGTTGTCAGCGTGAGCAAGCGGATGTAGGCTTGTTAAAGCCGAACCACTATAAATTTGTCGTGTGCAATATTTTCTATGCCTTAAGCTCCTATGTATATTTTGTGATAGATTTATTGCATATTGCCAAGATCTAAGCACTGCACAGTGTTATCAGATGTTGTCCTATAGCAATATTATCATAATTTTGCTTTGATTCCACATTATCACTTCTTCAGCCCCTCTGGGTGATAAATCTAGCCCTAGCTAAATACATCCCTGGAGACAAACAATTCCAATGAACGGTATGTATGTTGACATTCTAGCAACATGATGTGCAACCATGCTATCTATCAAGAGCTTTCTCGGTGAAGCCACAACCCAAATTCTTGGACTTCCTCCGATGAAGGAATCAAGTTGTTTAGGTAGTGGCAAGGTCGCTTCTTCATTTGCCAACATGATAACCATGGATTGCACCCCTGGCCTCTCCAAGATATTTTTGGATGAACAATTAACCAACCTGGATACATCTCTCTACTTGAGATTTGATGGAAAGTTACCTAAAGAATCAACCGTAAGTTCCAAGGCAGTGCCCTCTTTCCACAACAACCATGCCTAGGAAAGATCAACTTGAGTCGGTTCGTCACCAAACATGATATGCGACTAGAAGCCAATATGTGAATTTGTAATGATTTGAACATCAAAATGAATTAAGTATAAGAAGAAACAACATTACATGTCCGAGAAAGTTGTGAAGGTGACTCAAATGGTAGAATCCTCTATTGCTTTTGCCACTATCCATTTCCAAGAAGAGCGTTGCATAGCACATTGGATTTCATCGAGAATTTTTTATCCAAGACATAGTCTTAGGGACCTATTACCACTGCATCAAGCAAATGATGTCTCAATTCTCCCGATGTTTCAGAACTCATGAACTTTGGAGGTCTCGAAATGAGATGAGCACTTACCAAGTGCTGATGATCCTTCTAGTTCTTGATTCCGTTTCTTCACTTCCAAAAGATTCTTGCCTATGAAGTCAGAAATTTTTGGATTTAAATTGTCATCCAATAAGACGTTGTCGGTTTTAAGGTCTCCGTGAATGACTTGAAGTTTTGAATCTTCGTGGAGGTAAAGATTGTTGAGAAAACTCTTATTTGGTTTTGAAGTTGACAAAACTTTCCTTCTCTTATTCTTATTCTTATTCTTATTCTTGTTCTGAGAAATATTAAACTTTTGTGTTATATCGAGGAATGTTGTCAAAGTCTTTTTACATCATAAGTCTTTCACACTCTGACGAAGATCCAGACTAAACAAAGTCTAGAATGAAGACATAATCACACTCAAGCTTATTGATCTTCCAACTAGGTTTTAGTATTATCAAGACATATTAGGCTTTCTAGCGGAGAATCTCACTTATCTTTTCTAAATATATTGATGAAATCAATCACGGAATGATGAAATCAATTTCGAAGACAAGTTCATTTTTGGGAAGCATCTACTTATGGAAACCTAGATTATGAATGTTTGGGCGACAGGATCATCGGATTTTCACCTCAATCTTCAAACGGCTGCAAAATTTCCTTAATTGATTCTATCCAACGGATTGATTGGAAGAAATTCATCTGGAAAGTGCCAACGGTTAGAAAGGCATGGAGGAGTTAAGGAGGTCATTCGGTTCATTTGAGATAGCACGTGAGAATTAAAATTCCAAAGTTTGAAGCCTTTCCAACTGCTTGTTCTTCACCGATAGTGCTTGCAATTGTACTCAAAAGAAAGATAAACACAAAGGAGTGACTTAGTGAGAGAAAGAAACTCTTCACTGAGTGATCGCACTCAAATCACCGTAATTCTCTTTTAATTCCATAGTGAAATCTAGCTAGAAGGCTGTCAGCGTGGGAGAGTAGACGTAGGCTTGATTTAAGCCGAACCACTATATATTATGTGTTCAATTTTCTCTTTCCTTAACTCCTTTAATTTGGTTATCGCGATATTTTTCCGTGTCCTGCTAAATTCCAAAATATCTTATTTGAGTCTGAATTGAACTTAGAAGTTTGATATTAATCAGACCTTGTTTGAGAAAATAACTTTTATTTCTTTTATTGGCCAAATTTGTCTTTACACCTATTCACCCCTCCCCCCTCTTGGAGGAAGCCCTACAGCCCGAGAAGAGGGGGTTTACAGGCCATTTGACTTTCCTACTAACTGAATCACTTGAATCAGTTGAAGTAATACTAGCACATTCAAAGAAGACCTAGACCAATTCCAGTGATAATGTTAAAGTGCCCTTACCATGTAATGAGAAGCGCCACTCGTGATATGCAGTTATTCAACACCCACAAAAGCTTAGCTTTTGATCCAATAACTAATATACATACATATATATATATATATATATATATATTAGCACAAGCTGTATGGGAACAATTCTATGTACATTGAACCCTGCATTCTTCAAGGCTCATGCTAGTGGCCAACCGATGGTTGATCAGATTTGGTAGTTTACAATCCGAGAGTTTGAAAAGTGCTTCTCCTGTAGAACAATTTGGGGGAAACTTTCTCAAGAAATCACTGGTCTAATTAAAGCATTTGCCACTCTTCTAGCAACTCTGGGAGGAAACCTTGCAAGCACTCGCATCTCGAATTTCCATAACTTTTGCAGAAACCATTGTAAACCACACAGTGCATAGCCGTCATGGGATCAGTAGAAAGCACATGATAGACTAACTAAAGCTTCCCTTCTTCCACACAAACATTGCACCAAACCAGATGCATACATTGCTGTTCTAGTGAGGATTTCATCATTTAATGGCTGATGGTACGTGGCGTAGGCATCCATCTAGTTGTAAACCACCGTTTGCCCTACAATGGGATCCACTGGCATCGAGATGCCATCAACTTGGATCCCACTCCACTTCCCAATTGCAATATATTTAGATGAACCCATTGTTCAACACTTCAAATCACGGCAATCCTTGAGTGGTTAATTTGAAGGGGCAATGACTAGGGGTAGGGTCATCCACACTTTTCTAGGTGGTCAGATACCATTTAAATCCGGTTCAAGTTCGACCCAATTCCATACCTACTAAGACCGTGTTAGATGGGTACTTAAAGCTTTGCCAAGAATAGGCACCATCAGAATGTGAGCTGAATTTGAAGACCCAATGAAATCATTTGATTAGTTGAGAAGAGGGATAAGATCATCACAAATGTAATAACTTCCATACAATACTCATATAATTGCCATAACTTTTGAAAAGCGTTGACCCAAGTGCTAGAAATTTGACATGGCATGGCACTCGTGGTGAACATTTTTAAATAGTTATGAAGTGATCCATTGAAGAATTATATGGCACTCAATTGATCGAATAAAAATTATATGGCACTCGATTGAGCCAATATATATATATATATATATATATATATATATATAAGACAATTAGTTGATTGCCGTATAAAAGTTATGGTATCCAATTGATCGGGAAAAAAAATGACTTTCATGTGAGCACCATACATAAGTTATGAAATTTGTAGTGACTTTTTTCCGCTAAAAAGAACTAGATTCCCTGCATGGCTGAATGTCATAACACCATTTGAATCCGTTGGTTGTCTATTAGCAATCCAAACAACTGTCTGAGGAGTGATCTTGTTTCAATGCCCAAGCATCGGTTCTTGCAGCTTCCAGGAGAGAAGAAGCCAAGCTCAACTCTTTGGCCTAAAGAGACCAACGTCTCTCCATCTTTCATAGACTAGTTGGAACTCAAAGTACTAGCTCTAGATGAGGACCCAACAATCACACGAAGATGATAAAACAATAAATGCAAGTGGCAAAAGGAGTTTTTTTTTTTTTTTTTTTTCGTTTGATTGAAGACTTCAATCTTTTGTGCTCCCCACGATCAAATCCATTTTTGTTTCTGGTCATGAAAGGCCAAAGGGTCATATGAAGTCCACCTTGCAAGTTGCCACAAGATCAAGAAGACTGCCTGTTGTACTTTAGCTAGTTAGCTAGTATGTCCATGATGGGGTGCGATTGGACAGCACCTTTTGGACTTGATACGGTGCGATGGAAGGACACCATTTGTAGGGGTGTCATGGAGATGTATATAAGCCTCTCGAACACAACCGTTGGAAGAGTTGGCCATTCATTCGTACCAAATTTTCTCTCTATTTCCATCAAAGAAGATAAAGGCGTTCCATCTCATCTTTCCAAGAACAATCGGCATTTACGCCGTGGAAATCAAGTGTTTTCCTCGTGATTGCATCCAAACAAACGTGAGGTAGTGTTGTTCGTGATTTCATCGACAGTTCAACGTTCGTTCCGGGGCTATTTGCTATTTGCGCATCGGAATCAGGTAAGTCGTCTTCCGCCGACTCGAATTCCAACATTGGTATCAGAGCACGATCGTGATTTCTGCCTTGTTTTTCATTGAGTTTTCTCATTTACCATTTGATATTGAGATCAAGAGATAGTTTTCTACACTGTTTGGATCTCTGATGGTCAGAATTGCCTTATGAAAAACCCGAAATTGAACCGGAGTGAAGAACAGATTCGCGGTCGTGTGCACCCGTGAGGTTTCGGCCCATTTTTTGAAATGGTTTTTTCGTCAAAATTAATTTTTGAATATACAGGGTGAAAGAACTCGTCAAGACAAGTCCGGCGGTTGGTCGAGCGTTGCCAGGTGACGCCGGACACGCCTACATGCGTGGCCAGAAGCCACTGCGCGTGGGCGCCACGCACCTAAAGCGCTGGCACAGTGAGCGCATGCGCCACACGCGTTGGTCGGCAAACCGGCACGCGCCGGTCGGCAAACCGGCGCATGGCGACGTCACCGTGATGTCACCTAACAGTCGTTAACCGCCTGGATGACGTCAGCGCTGGCAACAGTTGGCCGGCTGGTCACCGGCCGACGACCCGACCCGACGTTGACCGATCAACGGTCGGACCGGTCACCGGTCGGACTAGTTGGACCGGTCGGACCGGCCGGACTGGCCATGAGCCGTTTGGCTCACTGGCGCGTGCGCCACACGCGCCGCTCACTCAGGCGGCACATGTGGGCGTGTGCGAGCTCCGATTGGAGTATGGTCGGTCGCATTTGGTTCGTGTGAGTGTCCTCTACACAGTGGTATAATTATTTTATACTTTTGAATTTTATAAATGTATGAAAATGCTAAGGAAACCCTATGTACGTGTATTTTTTGGGGTTTAATGCAGCTTATTCATTTGTAGCTTGTATTTTCTTGTGATTAGGGAAATACAGTAGCTAGCTTGTGTGCAAATGATGTTATATATGCTGTGTAGAGCTTGGTTCAATGATATGATGTATATATTTTAATATACTTGCAATTTTCTAGTTGCTAGAAAATTAGAACAATTGTGGGAGATCCATTACATGTTGAATTGCATAGTTGAAGCATGATTGTTGTTTATACTTTGGTTATTATCATGCTATGTTTTTGTGTTAAGGAAAAATGTAGAAATTACATAAGGTCATGTAATTATTTTTCCTAGTGGGAGTTTGTAGGTTGGTAGAATTGAAAGAAGTTCTCACCTAGAACTCAAAATTTGTGCAAATTAAACTAATTAATGATAATAGAACAATTGTACATAGAAGTTGATTGGGAACATAGTGAACTTTTGCTTTTGTGTCTTTTGTTGAATTATCATTAATTTAGTTTGTTTTTGCTGCAAATCAAATATGTGTGTTACTATGTAAAGTGTGCTAGTATTGATTCTGTGTTTATTATATCAATGTGTTATAGCAATTGATTATGGCATCGGCATCCAAGACCATTGTGGCTGACCTCAATAAGGGTGAGAAGCTAAACGGTGACAATTATGATATTTGGCACCGAAAGGTTCAGTACATCATTGAGGAGCAAGAGGTTTTGGAAACCCTTAACCATACCATAGATGAACTTGAGCATGAAACTTCAGCTCAACACAGGAGAGATCTGGAAGCTTATCAAGCTTGGAAAAAGAAAAATAGCATTGCTTGCATCACGTTGCTGAGCTATATGCAAGATGATCTCATGTGTGAGTTTGAGAGTTATGACAAAGCTCAAGCTATGTGGGTTGCCTTAAAGGATAAGTTTGGGGGTACATTTGCCACTAAGCTGAGGAGACTCACCATCAAGTTTGACACATTCCGAAAGCGCTCAAATGTAATGATGAGACAACATCTTCGAGAGATGTCAAACATGATCCATGAGCTGAAGTCGGCAGGTCACTTCCATACTGATGAACAGCAAGTTCAGGCTGTTATAAGGTCTCTTCCTAATAATTGAGAGCATATGAAGATCAATATGACGCATAATGAGAACATCGTCACTTTTGATGATATTGCACGTCATTTGGAATTAGAGGATAAGCGCCTAGAGGCTGCGAGATCCTCTACCCATGCTTATGTTGCTGAATCGAGTTTGCGCAAGGCTTCGGGCTTCAAGCACAAGAGGAATCTTCAGTTCAATAACAAAGGGAAGATGACTGATGAGAGACCCAAGAGGGTTAAGACCTTCCGACGCAAGAAGCGTGGTTGGAAGAAGGATAAGGCCAAGATGGAGTGCCACAATTGTGGCAAGCTGGGTCACTTTGCTCGTGAATGCATTGAGCCGAAAAAGGTACCTTATTACTCCATTACTTTGAGTAATGCTTTTGTTTCTAGTACTGTAATGCTTGCTGAATCTCATCCAATGTGGATTGTAGACTCAGGAGCAACAGACCATGTAGCTAGAGATCGAGAAGCATTTGTAGAGTATCGTTGGATACCGCCTGGAAGAAGATGGATATATGTTGGGAATAACTCAAGACTTGAAGTGAAGGGTATCGGCACATGTAAATTAATCTTACGTGGTGGTTGAAACCTGTTCCTGCATGATGTCCTTTATGCTCCAAATATTCGACGAAACTCGGTATCTGTAGTTGTTCTTCTTAGCTTAGGTTATGTATTGAATTTCCATGGTGATTGTGTTGACATTTTGTATGGAACAGTTTATTATGGTTCAGGTCATGTATCGAATGGTTTTATGGTGTTAGACATTGACTATGATCAGTACAATGTTAATGTTGATGGTTGTTTTTCTTTAATTGCGTCTTCTAACAATGTTGAGATTGATACAAGCACTTAGCATGCTAGATTAGGTCACATTGGATTGCAAAGAATGCAAAGATTAGCTAGAAAAGGCCTTTTAGGGTCACTCACTAATGTTAGTCTATCCGTATGTGAACACTGTCTAGCGGGAAAAGCAACTAGAAAACCATTTGGTAAATGGACTATAGCTGAATTTCCATTGCGTCTCATACATTCTGACATTTGTGGCCCTTTGAATGCAAGGGCGAGGAATGCAGTCTCATATTTCATCACTTTCATAGATGACTTCACACGTTTCGGTTATATCTTTCTGATCTCCCATAAGTCTGAAGCATTAGACTGCTTTAGATGATATATAGCGATGGTAGATAATCAGTTGAACAAAACAATAAAGGCATTGAGAACTGATCATGGACGTGAGTATCTATCGGAGCAATTCAAGACTCTTTATGATGAAAAGGGAATTGTACGACAATTGACTATTCCTGGTACTCCACAACAAAATGGGGTAGCTGAGAGAAGGAATAGAACTCTATTGGAAATGGTTAGGTCTATGATGGTGCAAGCAAATCTACCTATCTTCTATTGGGGAGATGCGTTATTGACTATTGCCTATATACTTAATCGTGTGCCCTCAAAATCGGTCACTTCCACCCCTTATGAACTATGGACTGGTAGGAAACCAGACTTGAGTAGTCTACGTCCATGGGGATATGCAGCTTATGTTCATGATTCTTCCCATAAACATGGGAAATTAGGTCATAAAGGGAAGAAATGTATTTTTATAAGATATTCCGAACATTCCAAAGGGTACGTGTTCATAGGTGAACAAGTTGATGGGAGTGTGACCGAAATGGAGTCACGAGATGTCATGTTCTTGGAGAACAATTTTCCTAATAGAGGTGAGATTGATAAGGACTTCCAATTATATGAGATGGAAGATCCTGATAATACACCCACTGATGTTGTAGAGGGAAATGGAGATTTACCTCAATATACAAGACCTAGTGGGAGTGTTGCATCGCCTAATGAATTGAATTCAAGAGAAATTCAATTGCGTAAAAGTAATCGTAAAAGTATTCCCCGTCGTCGTTTTGAGATTGAAGGGGAAGTATTTATGATTGCTTAAAAAGACGATGCCGAGCCTAAGACTGTTCAAGAGGCTCTCTCATCCTCTGACAAGGAAAAATGGAGAAAAGCTTTAGAAGATGAGATGGAGTCAATGAGGGCAAACCATGTATGGGACTTGGTTGATCTACCACCCAATCGTAAGGCCATTGGAAACAAATGGGTCTTCAAGATTAAGCGTAGGGCAGATGGATCCATTGAAAAGTATAAGACTTGCCTTGTGGCAAAAGGTTATACTCAATAATAGGGTATAGACTATGAGGAAACTTTTTCACCAGTTGTAAGGTTTGCCTCAATACGCCTTATTCTAGCCATCGTTGCACATTTGGACCTTAAATTACATCAAATGGATGTAAAGATGGCATTTCTCAATGGAGAATTAGATGAGGAAATCTAAATAAAACAACCAATAAGTCTCATAGCTAAAGGTCAAGAGCACAAAGTTTGTAAGCTTCATCGCTCAATATATGGCCTTAAGCAATCATCTAGACAATGGTATATTTGTTTTCATCGAGCAATAATAACTTTTGGTTTCACGATGATCGAAGAAGATCACTGTGTATATGTCAAGCGGTCCAAAGATAAATTTGTGATTTTATCACTTTATGTAGACGATATTTTGTTGGCTGGAAATGACAAGGTTTTGGTTATCACCATAAAAGAATGGTTGTCCTCTAGTTTTGAGATGAAGAACATGGGAGAAGCTGCTTATACATTAGGAGTTAAGATCGAAAGAGATCGATCAAGGAAACTCCTTACTTTATCACAAGAGTCTTATATTATGAAGATTCTTGAGCGTTTCAATATGCAGCATTGTAATCCCATTGATACCCCTGTCATGCAAGGTGAAGGCCTAAGTACTGAGCTGTGTCCTAAGACTCCAGAAGAAATCAAAGTGATGGAAACTGTTCCTTACGCTAGTGCGGTAGGAAGTTTGATGTATGCTATGATGTGTACTTGACCCGATATATGTTATGCCGTGGGATTGGTGAGCTGATATCAATCAAATCCTAGTCAAACACACTGGAAAGCAGTGAAGAGGATCCTGAGATACTTGAAGGGCACCATGGACTATCGACTTTGTTACCAAGAGAAAGGTTTACGACTATTAGGTTATTTAGATGCCGATTGGGGTGGAGACCTGAATGAGCGTAAATCGACTTCTAGATATGCGTTCTTGCTCAATGGAGGTGCGATTTCTTGGAATAGCAAGAAACAGACATGCACGGCCTTGTCTATGATGAAGGCAGAATTTATTGTATGTTCTGCCGCAGTGCAAGAAGCAGTATGGCTAAAACGTTTCTTGGAAAATTTAGCCAATGTCACTGAAGTTCCAAGACCGGTGACAGTTTATTGCGATAATCAAGCTGCCATTGCCTATGTGAAAGATTCCAAGTATCATGGAAGGACAAAGCACATTGACATAAAGAATAACTTCATCAGAGATATTATAGCACAGAAAGAAGTGATCCTGCAATACATTTCAACCAATAGAATGGTTGCTGATCCATTTACGAAGGCTATTCCTAGAAACATATTCTTGACCCATAGGATGTCACTAGGATTGCGTAGAATGTGATATTTGTTATTGTAGAGAATCATTGGTTTATGTATTTGTGGACAGATGTATTGTACTTGTTTGTTTATTAGTGATTTGGTGTTTTATCAATAAGTACAAATCCACTATGAGACTAGCACAAACACACATATTATTGAAAAGTATGTCCGCAGGCAATGATTGGCTCACTCACACGAGCAATCACCTTAGGTGTTGTAGTTAGCACGTTGAGATGAGATGTTATGTACAAATAAATGCTGGAGAGCAAGTTTGGTACATAAAATATGTTGCCTTGATTGGAGTCAAGATGAGGTCTGTAATTGGTTTATAATAAGACCGAACATGATATTCCCACAATCATGTATGCTTGAAAGATGCCGGATGCGAGTACTTAATTGGGCGCTATAGAAAGCGAGTTGATATAGCACTCAAGCTAAACATGAGTACGTGAGAAGCACATGACTATGTTTAGGCTAAGATCTATATGGTGGATATATTTAATGAATGACATACGCTCTTATAGAAAGAGTAATCCACTATAACATGTAATTCATACTACATGTGCATTTTATGACCAATAAGGGAAGATGGGTAAAATTATCCCTGTTTACTCGTCGTGTGAGTCCTTGAGGTAATTTATAATTTACCTCAATTTTGTGCCCTATGTTACTTCTGACTATGTTCTCGAAGTAAAAGATCAATGTTGCTACTTTAGCATGTTATGGACGGTCATGAATAGATATGACATATGGAACATGTCTAGGAAAGCAGTTGTTCTGAAATTGAGAGAGACATGAGCGCGAAGGAAGACTATTGTTGTTTTACATCTATCACATGTGTTTACTGTGTCACGCCCCGATCCTTGGGCACGCACACATCCTTCTCACTTGGTCGATTTTATAATGTGATATCCCAGGACAAAGTATCGTCGACCCTTTCATTTATTAAGCACATGCGGAAGCAGTTAAAATCCCCAGACAATAAAACGATGGGATAGAAAAGCATGACCATATTTTTCATATTGAAATTTATAACCAAACTTTTATACAAAACACAAACCAATTCATAACTATTCACTTCAAAAGGAATTCTCAAAAGAAGATAGACTCTCAGTCCATCCAGGCCATACTTAAGGCCCCTCTCGGGATTATCTTCTTCTTCCAAAAATCCTTCTCCTCAAGTTTCACATCCGAGTTCTCCTTCTCAGACTCCTCCTCATCAGCTTCTCATCGGGTCCTGAAATGTTTTCCCCAAACTGGGATGAGACTACGTCTCAGCGAGTTCTACCCCACTAAGCCCGATTAGTAAACCATTATACTAAAGGTTGCCTAAACACGCATAGGTCAGAAGGCGTACCTTAGCATCAGATCGCACCTGCAAGTCAGTACAATTCACAATAGGCACTCAAGCAATCATATCACTGATCGAAGCATCGATCAAATCTCGACCTAGTCGATTACATGTTAACAAGACCACTCACGGTCATTTCCATTCAGTCAATCAATTCACAACATCAAATCAAAACAATGATCAATCGACCTCGTCAATTACATGTCATCTTGACCAATTCTCGGTCATTCAAGCTATTGCTATTCAGTCTCAACGGATAAAATCAATCACCGAGCCACGTGCATTCTCCGAGGCGATATTCTTTATCGCCGAGCCACGTGCATTCTCCGAGGTGATGGAACCGATCATTGAGCCACGTGCTCTTTAAAATGTCATTTTGAATCAACGAGCCCACGTGCATTCTCCAAGGCGATGCATCAAGTCACCGAGCCCACGTGTCCCTTCAAGATGCCAAATGTACTCATTGAGACCACGTGCATTCTCCGAGGTAATGCATCAAAATTACCGAGCCCATGTGTCTCTTTCAAGATGCCACACTTAATCACCGAGCCACATGCATTCTCCAAGGCGACATACTTTGTCACCAAGCCATGTGCATTCTCCGAGGTGATATATATATTCAGTCACCGAGCCACATGAATTCTCCGAGGCGACATACTTCGTCACCGAGCCATGTGCATTCTCCGAGGTGACATATCTAATCATCAAGCCCTGTGTATTCTCCAAGGCGACGTACTAATCATCGAGCCACGTGCATTCTCTGAAGCGATATACCAAATCACCGAGCCACGTGCATTCTTTGAGATGATGTACTATTCACCGAGCCACGTGCCTTTCATGATGATTCATCCCATTTCTAAAGTAATTATCCACAACCTTAATTCGTACTCAATTTACCCAAATAATCAATTTAGGAATATATCCTAAATATCCACAATTAAATCAATTTGGCACAATTCAAAGCTCAAATAAATAAATGGACTGTGCCACGACAACCAGCACGAGATTTCGATCGTCGGCCATCTCAATCTTAATTTCCGAAAAATAAATAAATAAATAATTAATTTAGAAAATTAATTATTAAATATTAAAAATTCTGTTTAACTCAAAATAAGGCCCAATTAAATAAACGGACTACACCACGATCACCAGCATAAATTTCTAGTCACGGGCCATCCCAGTTGAATTTTCGGAAAATAAATAATTAATTAATTAATTTCAAAAATTAAATAATTAATATTAAAAATTCCATTTAGCTCAAAATAAAGCCCGATTAAATAAACGGACTTCACCACAGTCATCAGCATAATATTCCGGTCATTGGCCATCCCAGTTGAATTTTTGGAAAATAAATAATTAATTAATTAATTCCGAAAAATAATATTTAAATGCCAAAAATCCCACTTAGGCCTGAATCGCCAAATTGAAGCCCGATTAGGGGTCGGAAAATTCCCGAGATGCTTCCAATAATTAGTAGACCACGTCTACTTGCTAATTGTGCAATCAATTTATCTAAATCGCATCATAATTGACTAATAATTGCTATTTTATTCTAATCTAACAACCTAAACATAATTAATTAAAACTAAACCAACCTTAAGCATAATTAGCCAACTAATCTGGGATTGGTGAGATTACTCACCAAATTGCGCGCAAATCGGATCAATCCGACGGGGGCAACGCGAGGAATGATTCTTCCCAAAGCACGGCTCGGGTTCGGGGCCCGGAAACGGCCCAAAAACGGGCCCGAAGGTGCTAGAAACCCATTTCGTGGGTTGCGGATTTGGCCTGGCCGAGGCTAATCCGACGGCTAGGGCGGCGAGAGGAGGCTGGCAGAGGGCGAGGGAGATGCCGGGGACGTCGGGTGGTGCTGGACGGTGGCTGGAGGCGGCTGGACAGGGCGGAACCGAGCTGAACCGAGGCCGAATAGGACTGTCTCACCTAGGGAAGGGGCGCCTGGGTGGAGGAGAGGGTAGGTGGTGCACGGCGGCTAGCGGCGGACGTGGGGCGTGCGGGCACGGGTGGCGGGATGGGCGGCGAGCGGTGACTTCGGCGAGCTACTGCTTCCGTTCTTTAGTTTTTGGTTTTTCACAAACAAGAGGGGAAGAAGAAAGGAGGGGGTTTCGATCGCATGGGGGAGTGGGGGAGAAGAGAGAGAGAGAGAGAGAGAGTTTGACTGGTCAAAAAAATGAAAAAGAAAGGGGAAAAAGAGTGAGTCGGTGGGGGGAAAGAATTCGCACGATAGGGGAAGGGGAGAGGAGAGAGAGAGGAGAGGAAAAAGAAAAGAGAAGGGAGAGAGAGAGAGAAAAAGTAAAAAGTAAATAATATTACTTTTCTTATTTTATTTTATTTTCTCTTTCCCTTTTTATTTTCTTTTGGTCTTCAATTTTCCTCCGATAATTTCTTTATTGAAATTTCAGACTTGTCAACAATTTGACGGATGATGAGACAGGATCCTAAAAATAAGAATTATGACGCGCTTAAAATTCGATTCCCGAAATCGAGTTCAATTTCATGGTTAAAAATCGATCAGACTTGATTTTAGTCCAATCCAACAAATTGAGTAGCTTTTAGGGATTTTACTGCAGATACATCCCTTAATGGCTTCACTCAATAGGTTAGTTAACTCGTGAGTGATCAGCTCAGAGAAAAAGGGCCATAGGTACGTCGACGAAATGCCCATTTCACTTTATCGAAACGAGGTCGAATTTCAGGATGTCACATACTGGTCGACCAATTATATCGCCCTATGTGGTTGCGGATGTAATTGTAAATACATGGTGTTTTGAGAATAGTCAAATATAGCCTTTAAAGGATAGGTATACTTGGATTGATGTAACAAAATATGTCTGGGGCACTGTGAGACATCGATTGTTTATTTCTATTCAGGGTTGTAGCCATTGTGTTATCCCTAACATGTGCATAATTTGAGCTCCCAAGTGCAGGTGTACTCACTGGTCGCACGGCTTATTTGCCAGTATGAATTGTTTTGTAAAGTTGATGAATGTTGAATGCCTTATATTCTTGATAGAGAGCTATCAAGCCCATCATGTTCGAGTGGGAGATGTTGTACTTTAGCTAGTTAGCTAGTACGTCCATGATGGGATGCGATTGGACAGCACCTTTTGGACTTAATACGGTATGATGGAAGGACACCATTTGTAGGGGTGTCAAGGAGACGTATATAAGCCTCCTGAACACAACCGTTGGAAGAGTTGGCCATTCATTCGTACCAAATTTTCTCTCTATTTCCATCAAAGAAGATAATGGCGTTCCATCTCATCTTTGCAAGAACAATCAGCATTTATGCCATGGAAATTGGGTGTTTTCCTTGTGATTACATCCAGACAAACGTGAGGTAGTGTTGTTCGTGATTTTGTCGGCAATTCAACGTTCGTTCCGGGTCTATTTGCTGTTTGCGTATCGGAATTAGGTAAGTCATCTTCCGCCGACTCGAATTCCAACACTGCCATTAATAGTGGCACGTACATTAAGATGAGTGATGCGTCACTAATTTAGAATTTCTCCTGGTCCAAACGAAACTAAAGTCAGAGCAAGAATTTTTGCGTAATTTTTATTCTACGACTAACATCCACTTTCTTCGAGCGTGGAATTAAAGTATACAATTTCAGTTTGATCTAGATGGTTCCAAGGTCGTTGAACATATCCTACCATTGCTCCATTCTATATTTTCTCGAAATTCAATGCCTGATGTGCTTTCACACAATTGGATTTGTTGATATTGAATGCTGCGAATGTATTGACGTCTTGCTCATTTGTCTAACTTCATGTGTGCTGGTCAAGCTGTCTTTAGATAATGCAAATTTTGGAATGGTCATTACTATGATTTCCAAGAAAGAAAGAACAATGTCATTCGTCTAGCAGTCTCCATATAAAGGCTATGCCTGAATGAATCCTGCCTAGTCTATTTTCAATTACAAGCAAGGTTATTTCCCTCCCAAATTCAAAATTTTCACATTTTTGTCGACTACTCTGTCTTCTGTATTCACATTTAATACCGTCTCCTTCAGCTCAATATCAGCAGTAGAAGCTATAGCTTGCGAATAAATGCCCACAGGTTTAATGAAATCAAAGAAACTGACATACAACATTACTATTATATTCTGCTCCTTGAATGTCCAAAATGGTGATGACTTTGATTAAATCTCCTATATTCCTTTTACTGCTGTCTACCAAAAGCAATCCATATTCATAAGACTTTACTCTAAATCATCAAAGGCATGTGTTGGTGGCAAAGCCACCATCGAACAATCATGTCTCTAAACTGTCTGAAAGTAGCCCAGTGAGCCTCTACGAAACAAGCTATAGACTTTCTAGGTATCCTTATTTGTACTTGTCCTTCCTGCAACTTTCTCATTGCCAACCTAAGCCTGAAAATTTAAGATCTAGAATAGCGCTCAGAAAGTGCATTGCTTGTTTTCAGGTCCTTGTGAATGACTTTTAAGTATCGACTCCTCGTGGATATGGGGAAATCATGCAATTCCCAAGACAATTTCACCTTTTCAGTGACAAAGTAGGAGCTCATCCTACGGAACATCTGTTGGTCAATTTAGCTCCACACCCCTTTTTGTCTCAAGCATGAAAGTCGCGCATACAAATTATGTCTAGGAAACAAAATTAGTTTACCAGGCCCTATGCTCTCATTCCACAAGCTAATGCCATGTTACCATGGTGTTCACCACAGCCACAATAACAGAAGAAATGAGAACTTTTAATCGTTATCATTCTGCGAGACTCAGTCTGCTTCTGCCTTTGTTGCACATGCAGGAGATACGCACATGGGGAGATTGCACCAATGGTTAATGTTAGGAAACAATAATAAGGGTAAAATAGTCATAAGAGGGTTATTAGGGTTACTCATATATATATATATATTCTTGTAATCCTTTTTTGATTAAGTGAATACAATACGTAGAATACTCTCTCCTTCAACATGGTATCAGAACGCGGTTAAAACTTCAAGAGAGTGATCCCACCACCATCACAGCCCGACGGCAGAGGCTGTCACTAAATCCAGACCCTCCGTCGCCACCGCCGCAACGTGCTGTCTTCTAGACAGCGGAGAAGAAAGAACGCCCACATTGTCATTCGGTCATCGTCTCCAAATCCAAATCTATCTACTAGTTTTCTAAGATCTAGACAAAACTACAGCGTCAATCGCAAATTGGTTTGTGTTCAGCCTTTTTTTCTTGATGACGGGATTGAAAACCAATTGCACGATTTGGTCTTTGTTTGTCTTGCGATCTAGATTCTGTGTTTTTCATATATCCTGAGGATTT
This sequence comes from Eucalyptus camaldulensis, assembly GCA_019915185.1. Taxonomy (NCBI): domain Eukaryota; kingdom Viridiplantae; phylum Streptophyta; class Magnoliopsida; order Myrtales; family Myrtaceae; genus Eucalyptus; species Eucalyptus camaldulensis. The sequence continues at coordinate 10,716,538 of JAHSVA010000006.1, forward strand.
CAGAAGCCTTCGCTTCTACAAGGGTTTTGGTTCGGTTCTACAAGGATTTCACCCTATAAAAAAAAAAAATCGACCCGAACTGAGGGCATCAGAAGTTGTTTTCTAGTATGCTTATATGGATTCTCATTGAAGTATATTGCTTCTTGAAGTGCTGGATGGTATGCGCATAGTAATTTTTCCAATGTTGGATGGTTTCCAGTCATCTTTGAAGTGCTGGTTGGTATGATTTTATGGCCTTTCCGTGAAGTATATTGACTCAATGGTGGATCGATTGAACCATTATTTTTGTTTGTCGTTCTGTGGCTAATTGCACAACTGGAGTTAAGTGCTTGATTATTGTGTCATTCTTATTGGGTTCGGTCGATTCTTGTGTTCAACCTGTCTAATTGCATTATTGGAGTTCGGTAGAGTTAATACCGATGGCTTCTACATCATCTACCGGTTTGACACATTTCCAATTGACATTTGTCAAGTTGGATGGCACTAACTATCCATCATGATCTAAAGCTGTACAAGTTTATCTTATTGCAACTAGACAGCATGATTATCTTACATCTACACTTCCCTTGGATAAGAGTAAAGTAGATGATTGGATTGCTGGAGATGCAATGATCCGTACACTATTATGGAATAGTATGGATTCGAAGATTAGCCCCCACTTCATTCAATGTAATTCTGCTAAGGAAGTTTGGGATAAATGTGCTCTACTTTATTTTGGCCAAAATAATATGACATGAGTGTGTGACACATGGGAGGTCCTATTTGATCTTCAACATGGAGATCAATCTCTATCTGAATATTATGCTCGTGTCACTACACTTTGCTGACAGCTAGATGCTTATCTTCCAGCTTCCAATGATCCGAATGTATTAGTCAAACACTAGGAGGATCTTCGAGTGATACTATTTCATAAAGCACTAGGGCCTAAATATTCCTCCTTCTGTCAGTAGATTACGTCTGAAAGCTCCCTTCCTACAGTTGATGAGGTTTTCTCCCGAGCCTTACGCTCGACACCTACTGACAAGATCTCCACTACAACTTTAGAGACAAGTGTCATGATTTCTCATGGCTCTAGTGGACGTGGGCTTATTCCGAGTGGAAGTTGTGATGGTCGTGATAGAATTCTTGGTAGGCGTGGCACTTGATATTGTAACCATTGTCGAAGGGCTGGACATACTGAAGCTTACTGCTACATGCTTCATCTAGAGCTTCGACCCACAGTTGCTGCATTTGCTGAAGTCGGCGATTCCTCACCAGTTTAATCCAATCCTAGTAATGTGTAGGATACAAAAGATTCGATTAAATTGACACGTACAGAATATGAAGCCTGGATTCGCTCCAAACGGATGACAGGAACTTCAGCTCCCACTGCTATTTTAGCACATAGCTCAAAAGGTAGTTCATTCTATTTACTTTCTACAGTGTTTGACTCTTGGGTTATAGATTATGGAGCTACTTATCATATAACTGTTAACTCTAAATTGTTTTCTTCATTAAATTCCACACCTCTTGGGGTGTCCAACTCTGTTACATTAGCTAATGGTTCAATTTCCCAAGTTACTGGCACTAAAAATGCCCATTTGAGTTCCTCCCTTTCTTTATCATTCGTCTTTCATCTCAAATCTCCATATAATTTGATTTCCGTTAGTTCATTAACTAAAGAGCTAAATTGTTCTATAACATTTTTTACTTCTCATTGTGTTTTTCAAGATTTGAGGACTGGATAGATGATTGGTGGGGGACATGAATCAAATGGCCTATACTATCTAGACAAGAAGGTGATGGCTGCAGTAGCTCTGAAGCACACATCCACTAATGTCTATCAGATGCATTGTTGTTCTGGTCATCCACCGCCAAACATTCTTCGACAATTGTTTCCAGAGTCTAAGTTTGTGAGTACTTTTGAGTGTGAAGCTTGTCAGTTTGGAAAACATCATAGAGTCTCTTTTCCTTCTCACTTTCAGAGTCGTGTGTCTAGTCCCTTTAAGTTGGTTCATTTAGATATATGGGGTCCGTGTCGTGTTTCTGATACATTTGGTTTCCAGTACTTTGTTACATTTGTGGATGATTTTTCCCGAATGACTTGGTTGTGCCTAATAAAAGATTGTACTGAGATTTTTCATTGCTTTCATCAATTCTATTTTGAAGTGCTAAATCAATATAATACTTCTGTGAAAACTCTCTGATCCAATAATGCCAAAGAGTATCTTGCCGTTGCCTCTGGTTTTCAACCTTTTCTTGATTCCCATGGCATTATTCATCAAACTTCTTATTCATATACACCACATTAAAATGGTGCAGCTGAACGTAAAAATCGTCATTTTCTTGACGTTACTCGTTGTCTTATGTTTCACATGCATCTTTCGAAAACATTTTGGGGCCATGCTGTTCTTACAGCCTGCTTCTTAATTAATCGGCTTCCAACTTCTGTTCTTCAGGGGGAGACACCTTTCTCTATTTTACATCCAAATCGTCCTCCCTTTGCATTACCTGTACATGTATTTGGATGTGTTTGTTTTGTCCATTCTTTGACTCCAGGTCTTGATAAGTTGGCTCCTCATGCTGATAAATGTGTCTTTGTTGGGTATTCTTGAACTCAAAAGGGCTATAAATGTTACAATCCTACTAGTCACCGAGTGTTTGTATCAGCAAATTTGACATTTTTTGAAGACTAGCCATACCATAGTACTCACACAGTCTCTACAGTGTCTCCTGACACTGACGAGTGTGTCTTATCAATTCCCCCACCAATCTCACTTCCTCCAGTATCGTCAATAGGATTTCAGTTTGCTAATCAAACTTACCATAGACAAGGAACAACTCCCACTACAGAAGTACGATCATCACCTGATTCATCTGATCCCTCATCGGTTGCTGTGCCATCCCCTTATCCTGATCCTGATCAACCCATTGCTACTTGAAAAGGTACATGATCTTGTGTTGGGCGTCCTGTGGATCATTATACACTTTATTCTAGTTTGTCTAATTGTCTTCGTACTCGTCATCCTATTAGCAACTTTCTGTCTTATGATCGTTTATCTCCTACCTTCTCTACTTTTGTCTCATCCTTGTCCTCTATTTCTATGCCTAGCAATGTTACTAAAGCTCTGCTCATCCTAGTTGGAGACAAGCCATGGAGGATGAAATGAAAGCACTCATTGAGAATCGCACTTGGAAGCTTACTACCCTTCCTGTGGGAAAGCAACCTGTTGGTTGTTGTTGGGTTTTCACAGTTAAGGTCCACCCTGATGGCACCGTAGATCGATTGAAGGCATGGTTAGTTGCTAAAGAATATACTCAAACATATGGTGTTGATTATGATGACACTTTTTCTCCCGTAGCCAAAATTCCATCTATTCGTGTCTTTATTTCTCTAGCAGCACATTTTGGATGGTTTCTACATCAATTAGACATCAAAAATGCGTTCTTACATGGTGATTCGGCTGAAGAGGTGTATACGGAGCAACCACCTGGATTTGTTGCTCGGGGGGAGAATCTGGTATGTCATTTACATAAGGCATTGTATGGACTCAAGCAATCTCCTCGTGCTTGGTTTGGTAAGTTTAGTGATGTTGTTATCAAGTTTGGATTAAAGCGTTGTCAAGTAGACCATTCAGTCTTCAGTTCTGTCTCCTTAGCCGGTTGTATTGTTCTAGTGGTATATGTGAATGATATTATCATTACTGGCAGTGATTCATATGGTATTCAATGACTTAAACAATTTCTGCATACACAGTTTAGTATTATGGATATGGGATGTTTGTGGTATTTCCTAGGAATTGAGGTTGCCTACTCGCATACAGGTATAAATTTAACTCAGAGAAAATATGTTCTTGACATTCTTGATGAGGTTGGATTTGTTGGAGCAAAACTGATTGATACTCCTATGGAACCCAATGTGAAACTTGATGCAGAAGATGGAGAATTATTACATGACCCAATGAAATATTGGAGAGTAGTTGGTAAGTTGAATTATCTTACCGTCACGAGACCTGATATATCTTTTGCCGTTAGTGTTGTAAGCCAATTCATGGTTTCTCCTCGGACTACTCATTGGGATGCTGTGCTTCGAATTATCAAAAACTTGCAAGGAGCACTAGGTAAAGGACTAATTTTTAAGAATTATGACCACCTGAATACCACAGGTTTTTCTAATGCGGATTGGGCTAGATGTTCTACTAGTAGAAGATCTGCATCGGGTTATTGTGTATTTCTTGGAGGTAATTTAGTTGTCTGGAAGAGTAAGAAACAACATGTGGTTTCTCGAACAAGTGTAGAAGTGGAATATAGAGCAATGGCACATGTGACTAGTGAATTGCTCTGGTTGAGGATGTTATTGTCATAAATTGGGATGTCAACATCAAAATCATCGATATTATATTGTGACAATCAATCAGCTATTCATATTGCAAACAATCCCGTCTTCTATGAGCGAACCAAGCACATTGAGGTTGATTGTCACTTTATACAAGAAAAAGTTCAGAAAGGAGAGATCACTCTTCAACATACAAGAATGGAGGATCAGCTTGCAGATATTTTTACCAAGTCATTACGAGGAAATAGAGTGAATTTTTTATATAACAAGCTGTGATTGTTTGATATCTACATCCCAACTTGAGGGGGAGTGTTAGGAAACAATAATAAGGGTAAAATAGTCATAAGAGGGTTACTAGGGTTATATATATATATATATATATATATATATATATTTATTTATTTTGTAATCCTTTTTTGATTAAGTGAATACAATATGTAGAATACTCTCTCCTTCAACAGTTAACACTACCATGCAATAAATATTCAAGACTCAACTAATTGAAGCCGGGTCTAGGGGGACGCTCGGAAACGTCAAGTCTTTTGATCAAACATTTTCTGTAGATACCATCTGCCCATAAACTTACAAGGGTCTATTAGATATTTTCCTCAGCCAGAGACAGGTACAAACCTTATCGTGCCAAGACGTCCCTGTGTTTAGTTCATATCGTCAGGCATCTTCATATGTGTTCTGAATTTAAGTGCTAGGATTGCCCTGTTAAAACCAGAGGACAAGAATGGGTTTCTGCATGAAAACCTTCTCGAGCGCATTAGTCACAAGCTGGCTGCTCACATGATTTCTAAGATGGTCAACATTGCAGATGCCATTAAAGCACGTCGAGTGAATAGCCACTAGTCTGCTCCAAACCAAGAGCACCTCCCACAGTAGATTATACTTTAAAGTAGTAGACAATCAAATTCATATCCACATCAATTCTTTAAATGAGTCAGTTGGGGGGGGGGGAGATGGATAGAGAAATGTTTCACGAGGTAAAAATAAGGGATAATACAAACCCAAGACTCCAGAAACCAGACGTAGTTATCATAGATTATAAAATAAGGCATAAATTAACCATATGTCATCACAAAGTTCGGCATAAATTAACCATATGTCATCACAAAGTTCAGAGGTACTTTAAACATAAATCGAGCACATTGATGGAACAATGGCGTTGAGGTTGATGTCCACTGCCATCAGAAGACAATTCATACTCAACAGGATCCTCCATGGCTTTCATCAGTCTGGAACCAGAAATATTCTTTTGTTAGTCGCTCGTAAAGTGGGTCCAAAGGACCTAAAAGCAGTTGAGAAAGGGAGTGGGAGAGGGGTTTTTCTATAGTTGGCGAGCAATTGATCCCCCAAGACCTTTCTCGTACTCATACCCAATATCATTGCGTACCGCATGACTATGCATGAGAAATCTATATACATCTATGTAGATTGTGGTGCATTTTAAGAGAGCTTATAAAAACTTGAACTGTGGCCAATTCGCTTCTTGACACCTACGTCCATCTTATTTCTGTCCAATATTTTTTCTTCCAAAAGATCAGCCCTCATAGATTTCACGAGGTTCCAGTTATAGCTACCCCTCATTTCTTTTTCTATTCCAGAAACAATTTAAAGGGATTAGAGACTTCTTTGAATGATAAAACCTAATCGAATTAAAGAGAGAACATAAACAATCTAAAGAAATTAGAGACTCCTCCGGCCAACCGAACTTAATCAAATTTAACAAAAAGGAATTCAAAAAGTTCAAATATGCAATTGGAAATACAAAGTCCATCGAAAGTATTCATGAAGAATAGTGATAACAAAGGACTTGAAATCAAAAATAGTAATACTGGATGAGGTAAAACAGAAAAGACAACAAAAGTAAAACGTACAAAGCATTCAACATGCTCTCTTAAACCATCCCAACCAATAAAGGAGAACTTCCCAATCAAATTTTACTTTTACTAGGCTTTAGCATCTTCCCAACAAGGATGTCATGATAAATTTCAATTTTTTCGTATGAGAAACTCTGCAGCCACTAATCATTTGTTATCTCCATGTCATGATCATTTTGTGACCACAAAAACTGATCATTTATGAAAGAGGGATTTGCATATCAGCATATGCACAATTTTGTATACTCAGAATGGCCTTTTTAAAAAAATCGGCGTGAGAAACATCTTCTAAATATATGAGTGCCTTGGCCCAAAAAAAAAAAAAAACAGAGAGAGCAAGGACAATTGCCATTGTTATTCATTCAAAGTTAAGGGAGATTTTTCTTTTTTTAAATAACTTTTTAACATCGCTAAGGTCTAATAATAACTTGGCTACTCTACTGCACTTTCAAGCGGTAATAGAATTCAATTATCAGTGTGTAGCACGGGCCTAATTCCTAGTTTCAAAGCAGTTATGTGGTATAACACTTGCTATAAAAGTTTTGGAAAAAAAATTGTTGAAGAAAACTTCCTTGAGTGTTTTGAAGTTGACAAAATATTTTCATCAGTCTAGTCTGAAGACTTGCAAACTCTACTATCAAAGTCTGAAAACCTCCGGACTGCCAGATTCAAGATTCAAAGTTTATCATCATTGACAGTTTCTAGACCGTCGAAGAAGACTTATCCAAAATGAAGTATTTCGTTAAGGATTTGATTCTATCGACTGAAGAAGATCTCTTGGTTGGATATAGCATGTCGGAATCCATTATTCAAATCAAGATTGATTCAAGGATTTTGGATCCGTTGATTGGCGAAGTATACTTGGAAGGTTCTACTTATGGAAACCTAGATCCTGATTGTATGGACGAGCAGGATTGGTGGGCTATCGTCATATTCCTTAAATAGCTCGAAGATCTTCCTAATTGATTCTATCCAACGGGTAGATTAGAAGAATTCCTTTGGTAAGTGCCAACAGGTGTGATGGCATGAAGGAGTATATAAGGAAGATGTTCCAGTCGTTTGAGTGTGTGCATGATAGAAGAATTCCAAAGTCTGAAACTCCTTGTTCTTAGTCAATTAAACTGTTGAAAGAAATCTTGTACCCAAAAGAGAGTCTATATCTTAGAGAGACCTTGAGGAAGTGTAGAAGAGTCTCTACACTATGGAATCAAGGAAGAGCTTTACTGTAACAACTATTTTGTTTCATAGTGAAATCTAGTCAGTGGGCTATCAGTGCGGAAGAGTGGACGTAGGCTTGGATTGAGCCAAACCACTATAAACTCTGTGTTCATATTCTCTTCCCTATGCTCTTTTACTTTGATCGTAACTCGTTTTGTTTACAAGAGTCAAATTTCCTTTTCATAAGTTATTGTTGATTAGAACTGCACACTTATCTCGTAAATTTGCTTTTACACCTATTCACCCGCCTCTAGGTGCTCGTACTAGCTTTCACAATTAGTATCAGAGCCTGTGTACTCACTTAAGTTGAAGTGTTTTACTTCAAAGTTAAAGATCCATGGCTAGCATGTTGGCTCCTGGACTGGTTGAAGGGCAAAGCAATACCAGGCTGCCTTGTTTTGATGGAAAGGAATACAACATATGGAAAAACAAGATGAAGGCATTCCTAAGATCAAAGGATCCTCTAGAATGGGATGTGGTAGACAAAGGAATCATTCCTAAAGCTGCACCTGTCTCAGAAAGAGGAAAAGAAGCTGTTCAGTCTAGCGAAATGACTCAAGAAGAGATAACAAAGAGACAAGCTCTTGATGCAAAAGCAATTTATTCTTTATATTGTGTATTATCATCTACTGAATATAACATAATATCTTCTTGTGATATAGCTAAAGAAGTCTAGGATAGATTACACATCACCTATGAAGGAACTGATCGAGTGAAAGAAATCAAAATCAACATTCTGCTCGGTCAATTCGAATCATTCAAAATGAAATCAAGAGAATCTATCACTAACGTGTTTAGTCGTTTTATAGAAATCGTGAATGGTCTTGAAAATCAATGTCAACTAATTTTTGATCCCATGAAAGTAAACAAGCTACTACGGGGACTCTTCAATGATTGGAATCACATAAAGACCTTAATAAGGGAGACACAAAGAATTATGCCACTCTCTGTTGATGAATTGGTTGGGACTCTTCAGTCTTATGAAGAGGAGCGAATTAATGAAAATGAAGATCCTAAAGGTAAGAAATCCATTGCATTAAAATCTAATGATGATTCTGATGTCATAGATTCTGAAGACGATATGGATGATGAAGAGCTTGCTCTCATGATAAGAAGATTCAGAAAGATAAACAAAAATGGGAGAATATTCAATCCAAAGAAACAAAGTTTTCAAAAGCAACAGTCTAAGTCAGTTAAGGATCATGAATCCAATAAAGATGTAGTCTGCTTTGAATGTAAGAAAAATGGACACATTAGACCCAACTGTCCCCTTCTGAAGAAAAAGAAAGGAAAAGCTGAGAAATATCGAAAAGCACTTAAAGCAGAAACTTGGAATGATACAGAATGTGAGGAAAGCAATGATGATTATACCAATATTTGTCTCATGGCACAATCAGACTCAAATTCAAACTTTGAGACAGACTTAGATTCAAACAGTAAATTCGAGGTAAGTAATTTGAATATCCCCACTAGAGTCTTTAGATACATTGATGAATTGTGTCTTAGTCTCAAAACTTCTCTCAAAAGGATTTCCGAATTTAAAAGAGAAAATTCTGCACTAAAACAATAGGAAAATGTTTGTAAAGAAAAGATCAAAAGCTTAGACAAAAGTGTCGCTACTTTGAAAGAAAATACAAACAATCTTTCAAAAGAAAATGCATTATTGAAAAATGATATCTCAAGTATTTCTAAAAGATTTTCTATAGGATCTGAGAAACTTGAAAAAATTCTTTCAGCACGAAGACCTTACTTCAACAAATCAGGTTTAGGAATGACTGCTGAAACCATTCTTTTAATTGATTTTCCTAAAGTAAATAAAAGAATTAAGCAAAGACCTACAAGAGATGCTTACAAAAATCATTTCCAAAATTTTTTTGTAAAACCAGCAGATCGCAATGCTCTTAAATGTTCTAAGTGCAATAGCTCAGATCATTTTGAGAAAGAATGTCCTATGATTTGGAAACCTGTTAAAAGGGTATGGGCAAAGACTGTATATTTCACTAACACCAATAGACCCAAGGAAATATGGGTACCAAAGAAAGCTTGAGTTTTTTTTCTAAATGTAGGTCACTATTAAGAAAGATGTTAAATGGTACTTGGATAGTAGATGCTTAAGGCATACGACAGGAGATTCAAATTGCTTCATAAAGCTTGTTCAAGTTAATGGTGGAAAAGTTTTTTTTTTTGAAGGAAATAGCAAAGGAAGAATTGTATGATACAAAACTGTAAAGATTGGAAGCATCACGATCAATAATGTTTCCTTAGTTGAAGGACTCAACTATAATTTGCTAAGTATTAGTCAGCTGTGCGACACCGGTTTCAAAACTAACTTTTAAGAAGGAATATGTTCAGGAACCAGTAAAAACTCCTCTTAGTCTTTTACGGGTCGAAGACATGGGAATATATACCTCTTGGATATCAAACCAGATGAAACCAAATGCCTAATCTCAATTAAAGAAGAAGCAAACTTATGGCATAGAAAATGTGGGCACGTCAACATGAAGCAAATAGCCAAAATCTCAACAAAGAAGCTTGTTCGTGGATTGCCAAATCTGTTATACCAAAAGTTTGATCTATGCACACCATGTGTGTTGGGAAAACAGGTAAGAAACTCATTCAAACCAATAAATCAAGTTTTCACTAATCATGTACTACAGCTCTTGCATATGGATCTCTTTGGACCAACCAGAACTCAGAGCATTGGAGGTAAAAAATATTGTTTAGTGATTGTGGATGACTATTCTCGATTCACTTGGATATATTTCCTGGCAAGTAAGTCTGAAACCTTTTCCTATTTTACAAAATTTGCTAAAAAGGTCCAAAATGAGAAAGGGTATGTTATTTCAAGTATACGGATAGATCATGGAGGTGAATTTGAAAATCAAGACTTTACAAAATTCTGTGATGAATCTAGTTTTTAGCATGTGTTCTCTTCACCATATACTCTAGAGCAAAATGGAGTTGTGGAAAGAAAGAATAGGTTGATTTAAGAAATGGTTAGAACTCTTCTAATTAAAAGTAACATCTCTTCTCGTGTTTTGGCTGAAGCAGTTTCTACAGCACATTATATCATTAATAGAATCTTTCTAAGGCCTATTCTAGAGAAAACTCCCCATGAGTTATTCAAAGGAAAGAAGCCTATTGTTTCATACTTTCATGTGTTTTGATGTAAATATTTTATATTGAAAAATGTAAATGATCGAGTTGGTAAGTTTGAAGAAAAATCAGATGAAGGTATTTTCCTTGGATACCCTATCACAAGCAAAGCTTATAAAGTTTACAACAAGAAAAATCAATCTGTAAAAGAATTGATGAATGTCAAATTTCAAGACTTTATGCAAAACCAATCGATCCACTCATCTTGAAGAATCTAAACCTGCTCCAGACTCTACAAAGTCTAAATCTTTAGAAGCAGTTCAACCTTCATAAAATGTGCAACAAATGATTAATGAAGATTCAAATGAGGAGAAAGATCAACAGTCTGACAAATCAACCAGCAACTGGAAGCATAAGTCCAGTCATCTGAAAGATTTCATTACTGGCGATATTAATGAAGGAATTTGCACAAGATCCAAAAGGCGCGAAGAGTCTAGTGCTGTGGCTCTTATTTCTGAAATAAAACCTAAGAGCATAGAAGAAGCTTTAATTGATGAAAGATGGATTGAAGTTATGCAAGAAGAACTTAGGCAATTCAGCATCAATGATGTATGGGAATTGACTCCTAAACCGAAAGGTAAATCCGTCATTGGAGCTAAATGGGTTTTCGGGAACAAGATGAACGAGAAAGGAAAAGTCGTAAGAAACAAAGCAAGACTCATGGCCAAGGGATATACACAAGAAGAAGTGATAGACTATGATGAGACTTGCGTACCAGTAGCAAGGTTAGAAGCAATTAGATTATTACTTGCTTTTGCTTGTCATAAGAATTTCAGGTCATTCCAAATGGACATCAAAAGTTCTTTCCTAAATGGATTTATCCAAGAGGAAGTATATGTGGAACAACCACCCGGTTTTGAAGACCCAAGGAAACCATACTCTGTATTTAGACTGAAAAAGGCTTTATATGGTTTAAAGCAAGCACCTCGAGCTTGGTACGACAGATTAAGTAAATTTTTAATTCAAAATGGTTTTGTCAAAGGTAAAGTAGATACTACATTGTTTATCAAAAGAGAAAGCAAAAGTTTTCTATTTGTTCAAATTTATGTTGATGATATTATTTTTGGATCTTCTAATGAAAGTCTGTGCAATAAATTCTCTAAGTCTATGCAGGATGAGTTTGAAATGAGCATGATGGATGAACTAACCTTCTTTCTCGGGCTTCAAGTGAAACAACTAAAGGAGGGAATCTTTATTCATCAAGAAAAATATGCTAAAGAACTTGTCAAGAAGTTCAGACTAAGAAATTGCAAAAAGACTGATATACCAATGTCAAGTTCTTTGAAGCTGGACAAGGATGAAGAAGGAAAGAGAGTTGACCAGAAGCTATACGGGAGTATCATTGGTTCACTTCTTATCTAACTGCTTCTAGACTTGACATTTTGTTTAGTACTTGTAGTTGTGCCAGATTTCAATCAGACCCTAAAAAATCTCATTTAAGTGCTGCAAAGCGTGTTATCAAATACATTGCCTCAACTTCAAATTTGGGTCTCTGGTATCCTAAAGGAGGAGACTTTACTCTTCTTGGATACTCAGACGCAGACCTAACCGGATGCAGAGTTGATAAAAAGAGCACCTCGGGCACCTGTCAACTACTTAGAAGCAGGACATTATCTTGGTTTTCAAGTAAGCAAAGTACAATAGCTCTTTCTACGGCAGAAGCAGAGTATGTAACTCTTGGAAGTTGTTGTTCACAAATTATGTGGATAAAACAACAGTTGAGAGACTTTGGAATTGAAAATTCATGCACTAAGATCAAATGTGACAAAACTAGTGCAATCAATCTCACCAAGAATCCGATTCTTCACTCAAGAGCAAAACATATAGAGATTCGACATCACTTCATTGGAGATCATGTTCAAAATGGAGAAGTTTAAATTCAGTTTATTCATTCCATACTTAATATCTTAAAGTCTGAAGAAGTTCAAACTCAGGACTGAAAGTCTAAAGGCACTCAAACTCAAATAATCAAGATCTATGACTGTACGTTATTTCTATTTTAGAAATTTATCTCTCGAATCAAATCTTAAAAGGTACAATCATCTATCCGAAATTGATTGGTGTTATTTCCCAATTTTTGTGATTATTGCAATCCTTCTTTTTCGAAAAAGAAGTTATTTTTGAAATGACAATTATCTAATTTTTGAAAAAGGCAGTTATTTTTAAAAGGCATTTTTATATTTCCTTTTTTTACGGCGTTTCATATGCCTCGCTTCGATTGCCTTATATATTGTTGGTTCTTCTTTGTTTAATTCACAAAAACCCTAAGCGAGCACAGATCTTCCACTTCTGTCTTCTTCTCTTGTTTAATCCCCGAAAAGTTTTCATCTTTCTTGGGAAACAAGCTTGGAATCTCTCAAAGACTATGAAAGATGTCGTCTCAAAGGAAGTCTTCGAGGATCGCGAACAGGGGATCACAGCAAATGCGTGAGGGGCCTATGCACTTTGATCTCACCGAAGAAGAAGAATCTCCTAGACAGCAACAGAGCCCACAACATTCTCAGTAACGTCCATCTCCTCCATCTAGACCTCAGGAAGTTGTACATCGAGAAGAGGAAGAAATCATCGAAGATGTAGAACCCGTAAGTACTCACAAGCCCACTTTTTCCTACAAACTTTACTATGCTTTAAAGAGGAGTGGTACTCCGTTGAACTACATAGATGGATTTCTTAAGGACAAAGGGTATAGAAATGAAACTTTCTTTTTATGCACAATGGAATGATTGGGAATTACCCCTGTGGGGTCGGCAGAAGAAGCTTTGGCGAATATCCCAAGTGATCCATGTGTTCGAGGGTTGAGTCAACCATATGGGAATGATAATGATAGGATGTACAGTTAGTTTAAACCTAGAATGGGTGTTGTGGCAAAAATCCAAAGCAAAAGAACAGACTTGTTTCGCTCGGAGGAACACAAGCAACTGTACTCTAAGTTGCTAAAGCTTGGGGTGATAAACCCTAGAAGTGTGGACTTCGATTTTTTTTGACTTTGTGAATGTCAATCTGCGGGAAAAATTTAGTCATCTTCAACTCGAACTGTTCTGTTCTGAATCGACAGAAGCTCATGCTGAACTTACTGCTTATTTTTATTCGAATCTCAGTTTCTTGGACGCGAATAGATTCTCTTTCAGTGTTCGAGATCAGGATTATGTGGTTGACATTAATACATTGGCTTATGTGATTGGGGTTGAAAGAGGGAGATATCAACCCATCAGTGTGTCTGTTGCTCATGCAATGATCGAGCTTGTTTAGGATAGAATAATGGAATGAAAGATTTCCTATTTAAGGATGAATGCGTCCAACATTCTACTTCACAAGATAGTGATCAACTGCCTCAGACGAAAATCTACTTCAAAGACCGACATTTCAAACTCGAAGGCAAAGCTGATGTATGCCATCAATGCTGGCAAAAATTTCTCTCTTCCACACATTATTATGTTTCACATATACAGAACAATGGTGAAGGACAATGGTCAACTTCCGTACTCAACACTTATGACCAAGTTATTCAGACAATATGCAAAACCAATCGATTCACACTCATCTTGAAGAATTTGAACCTGCTCGAGACTCTACAAAATTTAAATCTTCAGAAGCAGTTCAACGTTCAGAAGACGAGCAACAAATGATCAACGAAGTTTCAAATGAGGAGAAAGATCAACAGTCTGACAAATCAACCAGCAACTGGAAGCATAAGTCCAGTCATTCGAAAGATCTCATTATTGGCGATAATAATGAACGTTCAACATCCACGGATTCTTTGTGTTCAAACATGTGATCAAATGGTGGTGGGACTGAAAATGGTATCTAAAATGCGTCTGAAGGAACTCAACAAGGCTTTGGAGTAGTTCAAAGTGAAAACCCCTGTCAAGACTCATTCGGTCCCTTCGGCGGCAAAGCAAAAAGGGAAGGAGCCCATGGTTACTCCATCCAAGAAAAGAAGAGCTCTCATCATTGAGGATGAAGAGGATGAGGATGATGTCACCATTTCTACAATGGCATTGAAGAACTTGAGTTGTTCTATTCCAAAAACAACGGAGAGACAAGAAAAAGACAAGGATGAGACAGAACAGAGGACTGGAGAGAGAGAAGATTTGGAGAAAGAAGCAGAGGAGAGAGATGCAGAGGAGGAAAGAATTGAGAAAGAAGAAGAAGAGGAGAGAGGAGATCAAGCAGAAGCAGAGCATAAGGAACACTCTTCTTCACCTGAAGATATGGAAACAGGGGGAGATCATGAGAAAAGAGGAACGTCCTCATTCCCTGCCACTAGTGAATGAGTAAGTCGTTCTCCAGTAGATCCAGAGGACATCTTTGCCTCTCAATTTCCTGAGGAGGGACATGAGGTTTCATTGCCCAATCTGCGTGATTGTGCTGAATTACCATCATCTGCCAATACTCCGTCTGATCGTGCCGAAGCCAATACTCAAATAGACAATTCAACAAACTTTCGCAAAATACTTGATGTCCTTTTGGAGATGCGAGGTCAAATTTATGCTCTGGGATACGAAATTCAGAACTTGCAGAACGCAGGACAAGCCTCTTCAATGTCTTTGCATGATCAGATCAATACCCTTGCTCTTCAAGTTCAAGCAAATGCTAAGGGTGAAGATGCAGTGCAACTGAAGGAGGATTTGAAAAAGCTAGAAGGGATTGTCCAGTCAATGTGAGATTTCTAGCTTGTTCATGTTCCCAAGCAATCTTAAAGCCATTCTCTTTTCATCTCTAACTTTTTAATGATGACAAAAAGGGAGAGAGATGTGATGTAGATTTGATTTTAAACTTTGAACTCTTGACTTTTTGAACTTTTGTGACGATTATGTTTGATTGACTTGACTCTTGTGTTTGGCTATTTGGATTTGGACTGGATTTGGATTTGATTGTTTAAATGTTTGTTTATCTTAAGCACTATTGATATCTTATGGCTTTGCTCATTTATAGATCTAACATATTTTTCTGTGGATGCATATTCTAATATTATTGTTATTAAGCCATTTATCTTTTGTGAGATATCCTTGTTTGCTTGAGTAATACTTTGCAGGTCAAAGTTATCCAAATATGCAGGAAAGCTTTGTCACCATAAAAAAGGGGGAGATTGTTAGAGAAAACTTCCTTTAGTGTTTTAAAGTTGACAAAATGTTTTCATCAATCTAGTCTGAAGACTTGCAGACTCTACTATCAAAGTCTGAAGACCTTTGGACTGCCAGACTCAAGACTCAAAGTCTATCCTCATTGACAGTTTCTAGACCGTCGAAAAAGACTTATCCAAAACGAACTATTTCGTTAAGGATTTGATTCTGTCGATTGGAGAAGATCTCTTGGCTGGATATAACATGTCGGAATCCATTATTCAAATCAAGATCGATTCAAGGATTTTGGATCCGTTGATTGGCAAAGTATACTTGGAAGGTTCTACTTATGGAAACCTAGATCCTGATTGTATGGGCGAGTAGGATTGATGGGCTATCGTCATATTCCTAAAATAGTTCGAAGATCTTCCTAATTGAATCTGTCCAACGAGTAGATTGGAAGAATTCCTTTGGTAAGTGCCAACGGGTGTGATGGCATGAAGGAGTATATAAGGAAGACGTTCCAGTTGTTTGAGTGTGTGCACAATAGAAAAATCCCAAAGTCTGAAGCTCCTTGTTCTTAGTCAATTAAACTGTTGAGCGAAATCTTGTACACAAAAGAGAGTCTATATCTTAGAGAGACCTTGAGGAAGTCTAGAAGAGTCTCTACACTGCGGAATCAAGGAAGAGCTTTATTGTAACAACTCTTTTATTTCATAGTGAAATCTAGTCGGTGGGCTGTCAGTGCGGAAGAGTGGACGTAGACTTGGATTAAGCCGAACCACTATAAACTTTGTGTTCATATTCTATTCCCTACGCTCTTTTACTTTAATCGTAACTCGTCTTGTTTACAAGAGTCGAATTTCCTTTTCATAATCTATTGTTGATTAAAACTGCACACTTATCTTGTAAATTTGCTTTTACACCTATTCAACCCCTCTAGGTGCTCGTACTAGCTTTCACAAAATGAACTTCCCATACCGCGGGAGAATAGATGTGGCACCCCCGAAATGGCCCCCGATCAGTTAGGGTCGCCATAGTTACATCCTCTTGTAGCATACTACTCTGAGACCAAAGAAATTTTAACATAACTTGTGGCATCCCAAAATTCAAGTCATCCTCAAGAGAAATTAAAGCCCATAATTAGGTAATGAAATTACCTATGGTCTATGTGTTAGCCATTAGTTTTCTTAAGGCTAGGTGTTATTGTGCTTGTGTTTATGAATTTTGAATTTAGGACTATAGGATAAATTAATAATTTATGCTTGGCCATGTACTTTATAAATTAAATTTCAATGAGCAAAATGTCTCAAGACTTTGGCCAAGATGAAAATGGAAATTTAAAAATATTTATAGAAGGAATTCAAAAAAAAAAGGGGGGGAAAGGGGTTAATTTTCGAATGGGCCTTAAGCCCATTTGGCCTAAGCTTTTAATGGGCCAAGTTGGCCGGCCCAATAGAGGCCCAAAAGGAGTGGTCGACCAGCCCATTTGCCGGCCCAATCCAAGCCCACAAGCCTTGCATACGAGCTGCCAAGTGGCATGGGGGTTGTGCAAGGTGTGGCTGCCCCCATTGGCCATCTTGGGCAGCCACATGCAATATAAAAGCCACTAAAAAGAAAGAGAGAGAGAAAGGGAGAGAGAGGGAGTGGCTTGTTCGGCCAAGAGAGTGAGCCGAGAGATTGAGATGCGAGAGAGGAGAAGGAACCGTCGCCGTGATTGTCGCCGGTGTGCCGTCCGCTCGTGCTGTTCGTGAGGTCTAGAGGCAAGTTGGGAATCCACTTTCTACTCTTGCACCAATGTTTTCGCATGAACTGTTTGGAGTCAGAAAATTGTTTGAGCTTGCATGTGTGTTTAGAGTCCGATTTGGGCTTCCATTTCTTCATGAAAGTTGTAGCTAACATCTTTTAATACAATATACTAAAATTTCGTGGAAAATTATGGAGATTTGTGAGGTCAAACCCTCATCCTACGGAGATGCTAGATCTGGAATATTTTCGCATGAACTGTTTGGAGTCAGAATGTTGTGAGAGCTTGCATGCATGTTTAGAGTTCTATTTTGGCTGTGCTATCTTCATGAAAGTTGTAGCTAACATCTTTTACTACAACATACTAAAATTTCGCGGAAAATTATGGAGATATGGGGGGTTAAAGTTCTATTTTACAGACACCCCAGATCTGTGAAGTTTTCACTGACTTCTTGTTGGATTCTTGTTTGCATGTTGATTTCTGTTGAAGATTTGACTTCGATGTCTTCATGAAAGTTGTAGGTAACACTTTAAACTACAACATACTCAAATTTTAAGTGAAAATAATAAGTATAGCTTGGTAAATCGACCTGATCTTGGAGACAATGGTTCTGGTGAAGTATTCCGAGACACCCGAGACTTCATGGACTTAAATGGTGACCATAATCTGGTTATTTGACCTAGATCTCTTCATGAAACATGTAAAGGACACCTTGTTACATAACATACTCAAATTTCAGAGGAAGCGAAAGAGAATAGATGGGTGAAATCTAAAAATTTCGGAGATGTGTATTCTGGACGACGCGGTCGTGGTTCCAGAAGCTTCGTAGGGCTGTAGAAAATAATCTAAAAATAATTTGGCTTAGAGTTCTTCATGAAAAGTGCACGAAAATGTGTTGGCTATCACCCTGTTAAATTTCGTAAATTTTGAAGGCCATATGAATATTTTAATCGAATTTATTTGGAAACTGTGCAAGTCTGGCCATTACCCGAATATAAGGTGCTATTTCATGGAAATTGTGAAATTATGAGAAATTCAATTTGGCCATGAATTTTGTATGAAATTGTGATTCTACTTGTTTGTTTAATGATTGTTTGAATATCATGATTTTGGGAAAATCATAGATATTAAATTTAATATTTATTTATGAAAATAAATAAATAAAATAATAAATAAATAAATAAATAAATAAATAAATAAATAATAATGGATTATTTTATTGGCCATAGATTCCATTTAATTAATTCATGTTATTATATGATAAAGTCTTGGTATGGGCGTGACATTGAATTGAGATATATATGTGATGAAGTCTTGGTATGTGTATGACATGGAATTGAAATGTATGTGCGTATTCAATGTTGAGCATGATCTTGAATTGTCAGCACATCATATGTCATGATAAATTGAATCATAATAATGTGAATTGAGAAGACCGTTGGAGGTGAGCCGACGATACCCCGGGAGTATCGGGATGCCTGGCTAGAAGGGTACGGCTGGTTGCCCAGTGGTCATGAGTGGCCGAATGCCGGAGGGTCCTCGGGAGACCGAGTGGTATCGAGATGCCCGGAGAGTGGGGGAGCCGGAAGCTCGGTATGGTAATTATGTCGAGGGATACCTCGCGACGCGGGATTGGGTGCGAGTTGCCTGGCCTGAAGGGTGCGGCCGGTTGCCCGGTGGCCTTAAATGGTTGGATACCGGAGGGTCCTCGTGATGCCAATTGGGATACGAGATGCCCAGAGAGTGGGGGAGCCGGATGATCTGAAATTGTATCTTGATGCATGGGGGACGCAAACATTGGTCCCGGGAATGAGAAATATGATGGTCCAAGATGAAATTAGAATTAAATCATGCATGATAATACATGATGATGATATGCATGATGATATGCATGATGATAATGACATATGCATGATGATGTGCATGATTAGGATGATATATGCATGATGATATGCATGATGATATGCGTGATGATATGCATGATGATAATGACATATGCATGATGATGTGCATGATGAGGATGATATATGCATGATGATATGCCTGATGATACATTATGGTATGCACATGGTTACAAGGTAAGTAACGCCTGCAATGCATGTATGAATTGTATGGTGCATTGAGTTGTTATTGGATTTCCTTTACCTGCTGAGTGGTTGTACTCACCCCTTTTGGGGACCAACATTTCAGATTAGTAGATGGTTTGAACGGTTGGATATGACCGTGAGGAGGAGGATAGCAAGGGAAGGAGCTTTTGGACGCCGACATCGATCGATGGACTTTAAGTGTATGACTGTTGGAGGAAATGTCAGTCATCTTTTGGAGTGTAGCCGAATATAGAAGACTACGGCATTTTGATGTACCGATGAACAATGTCCATCTGATTTAAGTAAATAAAAGATTTACGGCTTTTACTTATATAAGATGTTTAGTAGGTGTGCATCGTTTTCTGAATATAGGGAAGGGAGTTGTTGGATGTGCTTCCGCATATAAATTGCGCAAGGGACCGATCGAAAAAAAAAAGAAAAAGAAAAAAATGTAAACCCCCAAGTTGTATGGACCCGCTGCAACTAAAAATGGTATCAGAGTGACTTGTCATTTGGGAAAGAAAAAGGAAAAGCGAACTGTGGTGACTCTAGCGGATCGGGGGCCATCGAGGGGTGCCACATAACTTATAATACATGGGGGTTTTCATTTGTTTTCTTTATCGGTCCCTGCGCAAATAATATGGCGGAACCATAATTCGACTACCCTTCATCAAAATATAAAGTGATGCACACCATACTAAAACTTTCATAATTTAGGCCGAACACTTTTGTTTATATATGGGATGGACTATGATAGTTGGTACAACAAAACGCCGAGGTCTTTTTGTGCTTGAAGATTATCCAAAAGAAAACCAACTTCTATCCTTGGATATCATCTACATCCGTCCATCACCCATGTTTCGGCATCCCCAAAAATGCATCTCTTGCTACCCTCGACTCTAGGTCATATCCAGTCAGGTCCATTGGCTGGTGGTGGTGGCAGCACCCTCAGAAAGCGGCCATCCATACGGACAAGAACTGATATGAACTCCTGGTGAATAGGCTTGGCAGAGAGGCCTACCTCAAAAGTCAGCAAAACCCTCACGCGCTCGAATACCAACCCGTGCACCCCAGGATGACGGTGCTCTGACCACTCCCATTGTAGGTCAATCAGGAGTCCATAAAACATACCAGGAGTCGCAGGCAACAGCGACATTTTTCTTTTAGTCTGAAATGTTAGTCCCCAAGAGGGGTGAGTACAACCACTCAGCAATGAAAGATCCACTAAACTATATTATGTAGAAACTCTAACTATCCAGATGCATGCAAAACACATATGTCATTTTTATATATATGCATGCCATTAAGGGTTTATTTACTTGCACCACATTCATAAAAACAATTCGATGCCATAACGAACGCATTTTCAATACCGGATGAAGCCCACTCAATTTCATAAATAAATTCTCATATCATGCCACATGCACACACATGCACTCCTTTAATGTACCGGATTTTAGCATTCAAAGAAAGGTTTCATTCCCCGGGGACCAGTGTTTGCATCCCTCCGGGCTTTTGCACCCAAACTTGGCATCGCGAGACCCTCCGACACAAACCTCTAGGCATCCAGAGCATGTTCCGTCACACCACTGGGCATCTCGCACCCCACTTGGCATCACGAGGTATATCCAGGGCTCGCCATGAAAATGGTTGCCCCTTCCCTCCGGATTTACGTACAATCCCTACAACCGGGCATCCCAAAACTCCCAAGGACCCTCCGGCACAAACCTCCGGGCATCCAACGGAGTCGACTCACTCGACCCTTGGGCATCCCGACACTCCCGGGGTATCGTCGGCTCACACCTCCGACGGTAACATCCACATCATAATATATATCTCATTACAAAAATACATTTTGATGCAATGACGTCAAGGATTCCATGGATTTATAAGACTTTATCAAATTTTCCAATGTCATGAGATATGCTGAATGTCACTGCATCTATCAAGTGAATAACAACTCAAGATACAATGACTCGTAGAACAAAATGAACAGTTTCATAGTAAAACAGTGTAAAGGCCAGAATGCATGCTTTCAGTAGAGATTTCGAAATAACCAGCAAATGACCATGAAAAATTCTGAAATTTTAACACACTATAATTGAAATCTAGAGGAAAAAGTTTCATGAAGGACACTAAGCTAGATTAATTATGTACAATGAGTAGTAGTTCACACAACTCAGTTCAGGTTTCTTTTATCACAGAATAAAATTCGACAGAAAGCATTGCATATTAAAAGAGGTTTATGCCGTCGTATTGATTCTAAGAAGTTCTGATAAAAATATATACTCTAGCTCATGCAATTCCTCACAACTTCCGTGAAGAAATTGGGATCAAATTCATATTAGAACTCTTCATAAAATTTCACAAAGTTACAGGGTTACACATGAAATTGCACTGGATTAAGCGAATCCCATAAAATCCCACTTCCACCGTAACTATCTTACTTCCACAAGTCTACTAAAAGTCGGTCTTTCATCAATAAATCAACAGGATCAAAATGTACACAAAACCAAAGTAATTCCTCAATCTCATGGTCCCACTCTACTTCGATTACCCACAATTTACCATTCTACTTTCAGAACTCAATTGTTTCCAAGTATATTGCACCATACTACACAATAACAGCATCACATTATATAGATTAATGGACATTCACTTGCCTTGATGTTCTACGATTCCACGGCATGTGGTGAGACGGTGAGGAGTGTTCGACTCGACGGCGGCGACAACGCGCACACACGGCAGGGACTAATTTCCTTCCTTCCCTTGCCGACTCACTCTCTCGCTGCTCACTCACAACCTTGCTCACTCACTCTCTCTCGATTACTCCTGGTTTTGCTCACTCTCTCGATTACCCACTTTCACGAGCACAAGATCACTGGTTTTGCTAAAACCAGTCAACATAAGAGAGGCATGTTTCAGTGGTTGCAAGGGGAACAGACAGCTAGAATGGACGCGTCTTCAGCATGCCTCCCCGTGCATTTTGCTGGCTATTCATACGCCAACAACGTGGCATCATCTAGCCAAGCTTCAGTCAACATCTTTTCCAATTAGTTGACTTAAATGTCGACTACTAAGGGGTCTTCGGGTTGTTTTGGGCTAGTAGATTAGTGGACGTGTGGTCCTTCAATAACAAGGCCTAATTAAAAAAAAAAAAACGATCCTTAAACTTGCACAAATATGGAGCATTCTCGGTCCCATGGTCTTGGTGGTTCAATAATTTATCAAGGCTGCGCATGGTAACCATCCCCAGCCCAACAATTTCTATTCTTTTCTTCCCTAGAACATAAAAAGAATAGAAACCTGTTTGATAACGGCAAGCTAGTTTTTTGTTCCCGGGAACAAAAAGTTAGCCCGGGAATGGTTTTGGAATAGAAATGAGAAGTAAAAATAAGTTGCTTCTTGTTCCCGGGAACAAGTTTAAGAAATAAGTGAATTTTTTTTTTTTATTCTTCTCTTGCTAACCACCATTGACCGCCGTTGACCACCACCCGCCGTCGCCCCCCGCCGCCGCTGCTGCCGGCCGACCGCCGCCGCCGCCGCCGACAGCCGCCGCCGCCACCGCCGACAGCCGCCGTCGCCGCGGACGGCCGACCGCGGCCCGTCGCCGCCGCCGACGGCCGACCGCCGCCACCGCCGCCGGTTGCCAGAGGCGGACCGACCGTCCCCGTAGCCGATCGCCGCCGTCGGTCGCCGGTCACCGGCCGGCGTCGCTGCCCGCCGCCGCCATCTCCGGCACCGCCCGCCGGTCATTACGGCCGCCGTCGTTGCCGCCCACCCGCTGGTCGCGGCCGCCGACCCGCCAGCCACCGCCGCCGCACGACCACCGGCCACCAACCGTCACCGCCGGAAGCCCATCGGCCGCCCCCTCCTACGGCCGCCTGGCCGCAACCGGCGGGCGGGCGGCGGCGATCCGTCAGCAAGAATAAAAAATGAATAAATATAAAAAAGAAATTGTTGCGTTACCAAACGCATTTCTATTCTTTTTCTATTCCAAGAGTAGAAATTTTGTGTCGTTACCAAACGGGTTCTTTTACTCAGAAATTATTCCCCAGAGCAGAAATAGAAAAGAACCATTTCTGAAAAAAAAACTCTTCCCGGGAACAAAAGCGTTGTCATGCGCAGCCCAAGTGTACTTATTCATGACTCAGATCCTTGTATAGAAGAATAACGAGATTGCACGGTGTTTCAATTTCTTTTCTTATCTCATGTGCACTCAAGTGGTATAATTGTGTCGAGTCATCAAAAGGAATATATATATACAATCAGTGAAGTCGATAGTCTATTCAACGATTAGACCCATAATAAACATGAGATATCGATCCGTCGATAGAATCAAACAATGCTCATGCAAAATACTAATGATACCATTTGGCGATACTTTTATTGATTAGTCACTGCCGTCGCACATCACGGTTTGCGAAATTCTCGGGTGCCACAATAGATCCTTACAAGGGACCAAGGGAGATGGAAAGGATAAAATATGTAAAATTTGTGGGTTACTTACCAAGAACCTTGATGAAGTGTTCAAGTGAAGAACGGGCAAGGGGATGATTCCACTCAAGCGACTCCCACATCTGCCGATTTATCCAAATCTCTCGAAGAGGAGGGGGAGGAGAAGGCAGCCCATAGTTAAGCAGGGGCAGCCGCAGAGGAATCCTCTTCAATTTTGGACAACTGTCTATAGAAACCCACTGGAGAGAAATGCATCTCATGGTCCCATCACATATGCTCTTCAGTTCCGAAAGATTACATAGAACCAGGTTCATTAACTTCGGGAAGGAGAAGTACGTCATTTTGGTAACAATGCCCATTATCAACTCTATGCCCTTGCTGTCTTTGACTACTATCTCTTCGAGGAAAGGGAGATGGAGCACCATGTCTTACATTAGCAGCACCCCCTTCATGTTGTTGCATCCATTTACTTCAAGATATTTAAGGTGACAAGTGGCTTTGCTTGGCAATGGCCCACGTATTATCTCCTTTAAGTTCTCACAACTATTGGTTATAATCTCCTCCAGATTTGGAAGGTGAGTGATCAGCCACTCCCATTCCATCACTCTCTTCATTTTATGACACCGGGACAATTCCAATGATTGCACACTTTCCGGAAGCAGAGCGTAGCCATCACCACTTGTTCCATCTACACTCGCGGCGATATGGTCGCAACTATCAATTAGTAAGGACCTCTCGATCTCACTCCCAAGCCAAAGGACCCTATTGCTTTGTGCACCCATCACGAGCCTGTAGCATGGGGATCAATTTCACTTAAGACACCCTACGTATGCATTGAACATTTCCACATTGGAAATAGAACAATGAAGTTCCTCCACCTCTGGTAATTTTGCCTCTTCTCCCACCCTTAGCTCTTTAATCGCGAGATATCGCAAGTTCACCAGCTTCCCCAACACTCCCTCTGGTAATGTCTGGATCTCCGTGGCATCTAGGGCAAGGTACCTCAGGTTTGCCAACATCTCCATGCCCTCTGGCAGTTCTCCAAGACTTCCACACTCACTTAGGTCCAACTTTCTTAGGGATCACAACTTTCCTACATAAGGAATAAAATGCAATAAGTAACAACCTTGCAATAACAACACTTCCAAGCTCTCCAACTCAGAGATGGAGTCTGGTAATTCCGTGGTTCCAAACCAGCCGAGATCTAGAACCGTCAGCCCCTTTAGATGTCTGAAGAAAGATCCATGGATGACTCCCAAGGTGAAATTGCTATATAAAGACAGCCTCATCAGTTTAGGGCAATTTGGTGATACGCCATATGGGATTTCTTCTAATTTGTTTCTATGTACAAAGACTTTCTCTAGACGATCAGTCCAGAATACGTCCTTCGGTATTTCTCTCAAACCCATATTGGCCTTAAACATGTGAGTTGTGCTTGGCACTATATGCAATGCCATGTCCCTTGTCAATGGGTGTAGACACCCATGCCCTTTTTCTGGATCTAATAGGTCAGCCCCTTCTATTTTACCCAATATTTTGTCACCCCATTCGTACAATCTAATCCTAGTGGCAATTCCACCTAACAAACCCTCATCTATGAAAGACTCTACCCAACACTTTCTGCCATCTATTGAAAGGGAATTTCCATAACAATGGATTAAATGCAAGAAACACTGTTGCATTTGTTCACTACCCAAGTTCAAGTAACTGAGCTATAGTCTCTTGAACAAGTCAAGCTCCATCCTGAAGTCTTCTAAATTTTGCAACATGCATCTCCAATCATGCACTTTCCCTTTTCCTCTCATGCAAGTTGCAATCTCAATGATCCCAAGTGGCAGACCATAACACCTATCAAGAGGAGACCTTGCAATTGGTCCAACTTCCCGAGATCGTTCTCTTGCAAAGCATAGCATCTTTGCAAATAACCTCTAAGAATCTTCCTTATTGAGAAGTTCTATCTTCATTACCTTTTGACAGAGCATCATACGACACACATCTAGTGATCGAGTTGTCACTACCAACCCTAGTCTACCGATTCCAATCGGAAGACCCACATCCTTAACTTCAAAGTGCATCCAAAGGCCATCTAAAATGAGGACGGATCTCTTCTTCACCTTCGGATGTCCACACAATAGGCCCGCCCTTCTTTTCACGTCCTTCTCATTTGAAAGATTGTCTAGTCTGACCGCATTGGCAATCGCTTCTTGTAGCGCATAAACACTAAAATCCCGAGGAACGGCAACCCAGAATACATCCAATGCAAGATACTCAAGGAGTTTACTATAGACATTCCTCAAAATGGCCATCTTGCCCACTCCGCCCATACCATAAACGCCAATTACAAAATCCTTGCTCTACATTATAAAGGAAACAATCTCATTCGCCTTCTGCAGAGTTTCTTTGCCTACTAATTCTTCTGTTGTCACCAAGGGAGATGTTTTGCGACATCTAACCATCGCCTCTTGCTGAAATCTTCCTGGAACTAGAAGAATCTATTCAACTTCTTTGAATAGCCCTTCCACCTCTGCTACTTTCTCCGATGGACAAGATATTCCTTCTCTAATTGCCCGAACCACACTCCGATATTCTTCTTCTATCCTCGTCCACTTCGACTTCAGCTCGTTCATGTCCGCTTGGCGACTGCTGATGAGTTCTTCCAACTTTCTTTTGAGAGACGTCATATTTGCGTCGGCAAGCCCATAGGTACCTCATTGACTCTTAGCCAGTCCAAGATGCGTTCTCGCACCTAAACACAGTGAAAATTCACTATTGGGTACTCCTTAGATATATTTTATAGGTATGTTACGCTCATGGAAATAAAAAAAAAAATTGTAACTTTGCATTCACTTTTTCGAACAAAAACATTACATGCAACATTTGAT
This sequence comes from Eucalyptus camaldulensis, assembly GCA_019915185.1. Taxonomy (NCBI): domain Eukaryota; kingdom Viridiplantae; phylum Streptophyta; class Magnoliopsida; order Myrtales; family Myrtaceae; genus Eucalyptus; species Eucalyptus camaldulensis. The sequence continues at coordinate 10,743,350 of JAHSVA010000006.1, forward strand.
ACTATAATTAATATGTATTGTAGGTGTTGACAACTAATTTTAGCAAATTTAGGAAAATAAAGAAAATAAAAATTGCATTGGAACAAATAAAAGGAAAATATGAAAAAAAAAAAATGGGGGAAGATTTTCGGAAAAATTTAGAGCGAATTTGAAGAACAAAAAAATTCGTGCGAGGAAAAGAAACCTTCGTTTGAGAGAAAACCATTTCTCTTTTCTTTCTTTGACAAGAAAAGGGAAAAGGTCAACAAAGAATGGGAGGTTTTGTCTTGTTTTGAAAAAGTGCCGAAGGAAGATAGAGCAGGGACATGAAGGGGATGTGCGAACATAGAGAGAGAGAAAGGAAAGCAGAGGAGAGAGGAAAAAAAGTAAAAAAAAGTTTACTGTTTCTCTTCTTCGGTGAGCCCCTCACCAACCTTTGAAGCAGCACCGGAGCTTCGCCTCACCGTGCAACCACCACCTTCTATTGCATCTACGTAGTCACTCCAGTCCTATCCTACCCCCAACACTCGTCTGTGACCGCCCAGCACAGCTCCCATGTTACCTGTGTTGGAGAAATCTTCTTGAAGTGTTTTGAAGCTGACAAAATGTTTCCATCAGTCTAGTCTGAAGGTTTGCAGACTCTGCTATTTAAAGTCTGAAGACCTCCGGACAGCCAGACTCAAGATTCAAAGTCTATCCTCATTGACAGTCTCTAATCCGTTGAAGAAAGGTTATCCAGAACTGGATGTTTCGTTAAGGGCTTGACCTTATCAACTGGAGAAGATCTCGTGGCTGGAAAAGACACAACGGAATTCTTTGATTGATCGAGATTGACTCGAAGATTAAGGAATCGATGATTGCCTAAATATTCTTGGAAGGTTCTACTTATGGAAACCGAGATCCTGATTGTATGGGCGAACATGATTGATGGGCTATCGACACGTTCCTTTAATAGCCCGAATGATCTTCCTAATTGATTCCGTCCAACCGGTAGATTGGAGGAATTCCTTTGGTAAGTGCCAACGGGTATGATGGCATAAAGGAGTATATAAGGAAGACGTTCTAAGTTGTTGAGGTGTGCGCGATAGAAGAATTCCAAAGTTTAAAGCTCCTTGTTGTTTAGACAATTCCTTTGAGCGAATACTTGTATACAAAAGAGAGTCTATATTTGTGAGAAACCTTGAGGAGGTGTGATAGAACATCTACACTGTGGAATCAAGGAAAAGTAGTGATGTAACTTCTCTTTTGTTCATAGTGAAATCCAGTGGGTTGTCAGTGCGGAAGAGTGGACGTAGGCTTAGATTAAGCCGAACCACTATAAACCCTGTGTTCAATCTTCTCTCCCTTACCTTCTTTACTTTGATCGTATTTCATTTTGTCAATCAATAGTGAACTACCTTTCTATCGTTTGCCAAGAATTGCTTCCGTATTTCGATAAATTGATTGTGCACCTATTCACCCCTCTCTAAGTGCTTATACTAGCTATCTCAATTGGTAAGTAATTTCAAAATCCCTATTAAAGTTTCAAAATACATTGATGAATTATGTTTTAGTCTTAAGACTTCTCTTAAAAGAATTTCTGAACTCAAAAAAGAAAATTCTGCTTTAAAACAACAAGAGAATGTTTTGGAAGAAAAAGTGAAATGCTTAGATCAGAATGTTTCCTCTCTCAGAGAAAGTAAAGATAATCTTTTAAAAGAAAATGCATTTTTGAAAAATGATATTTCAAATATTTCCAAAAGATTTTCTCTAGGATCTGAAAAACTAGAGAAAATACTTTCTGTTCAAAGACCTTATTTCAATAAATCTGGTTTGGGAATGACTGCTGAAACTATTCCTTTAATCGATTTTCCTAAAGTAAAAGAAAGAATTAAGCAAAGACCCATAAGAAATGCTTACAAAAATCATTTTGAAAGAAACTTTGTAAAACCAGTAGGTCACAATGCTCTTAGATGTTCAAAATGCAATAGTGCAGATCATTTTGAGAAAGAATGTCCTATGGTTTGGAGACCTGTTAATAAAGTTTGAGCAAAAACCGTATATCAGACTAACTCAAAAGGACCCAAGAAAATATGGGTACCAAAGAAAGCTTGAGTTTCTTTTTAAATGCAGGTCACTATCAAGAAAAAGGTGAAATGGTATCTGGATAGTGGATACTCGAGACACATGACAGGAGACTCAAATTGCTTCATAAAGATTGTTCAAGTGAATGGTGGAAAAGTATCATTTGGAGGAAACAACAAAGGAAAAATAGTGGGATTTGAAACTGTAAAGATTGGGCACCTCACAATAAGCAATGTTTCTTTAGTTGAAGGGCTCAATTACAATTTGCTCAGTATCAGTCAACTGTGTGATGCTGATTTTAAAATCAACTTTCAAGAGGGTATTTGTTCAGGAACCAGTAAAGACACTACTCAGTCATTCATGGGTCGAAGACATGGAAATATCTACCTCTTGGACGTGAAACCAGATGAATCGCAATGTCTAATCTCAATCCAAGATGAAGCAAACTTATGGCACAAAAAGCTTGGGCATGTCAACATGAAGCAGATAGCCAAGATCTCAGCAAAGAAACTTGTTCGTGGTCTACCCAATTTATCATACCAAAAGTCTGATCTATGTACACCATGTATATTGGGAAAACAGGTAAGAAATTCCTTTAAGCCAATAAATCAAGTTTCCACTAACCATGTACTGCACCTCTTGCATATGGATCTCTTCGGACCAACAAGAACGCAGAGCATTGGAGGTAAGAAATATTGCCTAGTAATTGTGGATGACTACTCACGATTTACTTGGGTATATTTCTTGGCAAGTAAGTCTGAAACTTTCTCTTACTTTGAAAAATTTGCTAAGAAGGTTCAAAATGAAAAGGGGTTTGTTATTTCAAACATAAAAATAGACCATGGAGGTGAATTTGAAAATCAGGATTTTGCCAAATTTTGTGAAGAATTTGGTTTTCAGCATTTGTTCTCTTCTCCATATACTCCAGAGCAAAACGGAGTTGTGAAAAGGAAAAATAGATCTCTTCAAGAAATGGCTAGAACTCTCTTAATTGAAAGTAATATTTCTTTACGGTTTTGGGCTGAAGTAGTTTCAACATCATGTTATATTATCAATAGAGTTTTTCTAAGACCTATTCTAGAAAAAAACCCCCTATGAACTATTTAAAGAAAAGAAGCCTATTGTTTCATATTTTCATGTATTTGGATGCAAATGTTTCATACTGAAAAATGCAAATGATCGAGTTGGTAAGTTTGAAGAAAAGTCAGATGAAGGCATCTTCCTTGCATATTCAACCACAAGCAAGGCATACAGAGTCTACAATAAGAAGACTCAAGCCGTGGAAGAATCAATGAATGTCAAATTCCAAGATTCTACACAAAATGAATCCATTCAGACTCATCTCGAAGAGACTGAACTCGCTCCAGACTCTACAAAGTCTAAATCTCAAGAAGCAACTCAGACTTTGAAGGACCAACAACAAGTGACTGTTGAAGATTCTAGTGAAGGAAGTGACCATCAATCTGATAAATTAACTACCAACTGGAAACATAAGTCCAGTCATCCCAAAGATCTTATTATTGGCAACATCAATGAGGAATCCGCACAAGATCCAAAAGGCGAGAAGAGTCTAGTGCTGTGGCTCTTATTTCTGAAATAGAACCCAGGAGCATAGAAGAAGCTTTATCCAATGAGAGCTGAGTTGAAGTATGCAAGAAGAACTCAGACAATTCAGAGTTAATGATGTTTGGGAGCTGACTTCTAAACCAAAAGGTTATTTCAAATGGACGTCAAAAGTGCTTTCCTAAATGGATTCATCCGTGAGGAAGTCTATGTGGAACAACCACCAGGGTTTGAAGACCCAAAGAAACCAGACTTAGTATTCAGACTCAAAAAAGCCTTATATGTCTTAAAGCAAGCACCTCGAGCTTGGTACGACAGATTAAGTAAGTTTTTAATTCGAAATTGATTTGTTAAAGGTAAAGTAGACACTACTCTTTTTATTAAAAGAGAAAGCAAAAGTTTTCTACTTGTTCAAATATATGTCGATGATATTATTTTTGGATCCTCTAATGGAAGTCTGTGCAAGAAATTCTCTAAGACTACGCAGGATGAATTTGAAATGAGCATGATGGGTGAGTTAACCTTCTTTCTTGGACTTCAAATAAAACAATTGGAGGAAGGAACTTTCATTCATCAAGAAAAGTATGCAAATGATCTTGTCAAAAAGTTTGGACTGGACAATTGCAAAAAGACTGACATACCAATGTCAAGTTCCTTGAAGATAGACAAAGATGAAGAAGGAAAGAAAGTTGATCAAAAGCTGTACAAGAGTATCATCGGATCACTTCTTTATCTTACTGCTTCTTGACCTAACATTCTGTTTAGTGTTTGCATTTGTGCCAGATTTCAATCAGACCCAAAAGAATCTCATTTGAATGCTGCGAAGCGTATTATTAAATATGTTTCATCAACTTCAAGCTTTGGTCTCTGGTATCTAAAAAGGGGAGACTATACTCTTCTTGGATATTCAGATGCAAACCTTGCTGGATGCAGAGTCGATAGAAAGAGCACCTCGAGTACTTGTCAACTACTTGGAGGCAGGACAGTGTCTTGGTTTTCCATAAAGCAAAGTACAGTAGCTCTCTCTACAGCAGAAGTAGCGTATATAGCTCTTGGAAGTTGTTGTTCGCAAATTATGTGGATAAAACAGCAGCTAAGAGACTTTGAAATTGAAGACTCATGCATGGAGATTAATTGCGACAACACCAGCGCTATCAATCTCACCAAAAAATCCAATTCTCCACTCAAGAGCAAAGCATATAGAGATTCGACATCACTTTATTAGAGACCATGTTCAAAATGGAGATGTTTCAATCCAATATGTTGATTCAAAGAACCAACTGGCTTCCAGACTCAACATTTTAAAGTATGAGGAGATCAAAATCTAAAGACTTTCAGACTTGGACATACAAGACTTTAACTGTAAGTTAGTCTTAGTACGATCGTCAGACTGTAAGTCTTTCTCTCTCTCTCTCTCTCTCTCTCTCTCTCTCTCTCTCTCTCTCTCTCATCTTATCTTGAAGAGGTACGATTGTCAGACTGTATTTAAATTGTTGCTATATTTAATCGACTTAATTATTGCATCGTTTCATTTTCAAAAAGGAAGTTATTTTTTAAATGACTATTTTCGCGGAAAAAGACAGTTATTTTAAAAAGGCATCTCTTTATTTCCTTTGTGACGGTTCGCTTATCTCTCTTTTTAACCGATTGTGCACTGTCGATTCCTCTTCACTTTACTCTCAGAAACCCTAGAAAGCATCAATCCTCCATTCCCATTTTCTTCCCTCATTTAATCTTCAAAAAGTTGTCATCTTTCTTGGAAAAGTCAAGCAAGGATTCTTCCAAAAACTGAGAAAGATGTCATCTTCAAGAAAGTCTTCGAGAATCGCAAGTAGGGGACCACGGCAAATGAGTGAGGGGCCTACGCACTTCGATCTCACCGAAGAAGAAGTGTCTCCAGAACAGCAACCGAGCCCACAACATTCTCAGCAACGTCATTCTCCTCCATCTAGTCCTCAAGGCGTTGATCATCAACAAGAGGAACAAATCATTGAGGATGCAGATCCAGTAAGAGTTCAAAAGCCCGCTCTTATTTATAAGCTATATCGTGCCTTAAAAGCAACTCGTACTCCCTTGAACTATGTCGATGATTTTCTTAAAGACAAAGGATATAGGAACGAATATATCTTTCTGCGAAAAATGAAAAGTTTGGGAATTGCTCGTAAAGGGTTGGCTGAGGAAACCCTTGCGAATATTCCAAGTGATCCTCGTGATTGGGGACCGAATCCTATAGATGAGAATGATGATGACAAATTATACAGTCAATTTCAATCGAGAATGGGTGTTGCGGTTGAAAGTCGAGGAAAAATGGGAGATTTGTTCAGATCGAAGGAACAAAAGGATTTGTACTCGAAATTGCTGAAGCGTGGGGTAATAAACCCTAAAAGTGTGGATTTTGACTTTCTGGATGCTGTGAATATGAACTTGAGGGAAAAGTTCAGTTATCTTCAACTTGAAAGGTTCTGCTCCGACACTACAAAGGCCTATGCCGAATTAACTGCTTATTTCTATTCAAATCTTAGCTTTTTGGATGCGAATAGATTTTCTTTCAATGTTAAAGATCAAGACTATGTTGTGGATATGGATATGCTGGCAGATGTATTAGGAAAATATCAACCGATCAAAGCTTCCATTGCTCGGGTCACACTGGAATTGGTGAAGGACAGGAGAACAGAGGAGAAGATCACCTACTTGAGGATGAGAGCATTCAACATCTTGCTTCACAAGATTGTGATCAATTGCCTCCAACCGAAATCAACCTCCAAGACTGATATTTCAAGCTCAGAGGCAAAGCTGATGTATGCCATCCTCACTGGGAAAAGGTTTTCTCTCCCTCACACTATCATGTTTCACATGTATAGAGCGATGATGAAGGACAGAGGTCAACTTCCTTACCCAAGCCTTGTGACGAAGTTATTCAGACATCTGAATATTCAGCCTCTGCAAATCTTCTGTGTTCGATCGTGCGATCATATGGTGGTAGGACTGAAGATGGTGACCAAAATGCGTCTGAAGGAACTAAACAAGGAGTTGGAGAAATTCAAGGAGAAGACTCCAGTAAAAGATCATCAAATCTCTTCTTCAAAACGGAAAGGAAAGGAGCCCTTGGTTGCTTCAAAACCAAAAAGGAGAGCTCTTATTGTGAAAGATGAAGAAGATGATAACCTTACCATTTCGGCCATAGCTTTGAAGAAGCTAAGTCGCACTGTTCCAGAGTCAATGGAACAACGTGAGAAAGAAGGCCAAGAGGAAAGAGAAGGTCGAGAAGAAGAAGAGAAAGAAGAAGAAAGAGCAGTTGGTGAAAAAGAAGCAGAGGAGGAAAGACCTGAGGAAGAAAGATGAGAAGAGGGAGAACCTGAGGAACACTCCTCTCCACCTGTAGGCATGGTAACAGGGGGAGATCAAGAGAAAGGAGGGAAGTCCTCATATCCTGATGCAAGTGAAGGAGTCAGTCGCTCACCTGCAGACCCAGAGGATGTTTATGCCTCTTAATTTCCAGAAGAAGGTCGTGAAGTTTCATCGCCAAACCTGCGAGATTATTCTGATATGCCATCATCTGCAGAACGTGCTGAAGCGAGTACGCAAACCGACAACCCAACCGATTTTCGCAGAATCATGGATATTCTAATGGAAATGCGAGGTCAAATTTATGCCTTGGGATGCGAGGTTCAAAACCTGCAAACTGTGGGTCAAGTTTCTTCATGTTCATTGAATGATCAAATCCAAGCCCTCTCTGTTCAAATTCAGGCTAATGCCAATGGTGACGAGATTGCACAATTGAAGGAAGACTTGAAAATGCTGGAAGGCATCGTTCAGTCTATGGGAGATTTCCAGCTTGTCCGCGTTCCCAAGCAATCTTGACTTCATTCCATTTTCATCTCAACCTTTTTAATGCTGACAAAAAGGGGGAGAGATGCAAGATTTGAACAACTTGATTTTTAGTCGTGTGGACTGTTTGTTGGATTGTTTTGATGTTTGAACTCTGTTTGTTTGATTTTGTTTTTGTGTCTGGATGAGAACTGAACTAGACTTGGACTTGACTGCTTTTATTAACTATCATTGGTATCTTATGGATGGCTTTATCACTTATTAGACTAACCTATTTTCTGTGGTTGCAGATTCTAGTGTTATTCATTTAGCCATTTATCTCTATAAGATATGCATATGTGTTTGAGAAATGTTTTGCAAGTCAAAGTTGTCCAAATCTACAGGAAAGTTTTGTCACTATCAAAAAGGGGGAGATTGTTGGAGAAATCTTCTTGAAGTGTTTTGAAGCTGATAAAACGTTTCCATCAGTCTAGTCTGAAGGTTTGTAGACTCTGCTATTTAAAGTCTGAAGACCTCCGGACAGCCAGACTCAAGACTCAAAATCTATCCTCATTGACAGTCTCTAATCTGTTGAAGAAAGGTTATCAAGAATTGGATGTTTCGTTAAGGGCTTGACCTTATCAACTGGAGAAGATCTCGTGGCTGGAAAAGACACAACGGAATTCTTTGATTGATCGCGATTGACTCGAAGATTAAGGAATCGATGATTGCCTAAATATTCTTGGAAGGTTCTACTAATGGAAACCGAGATCCTGATTGTATGGGCGAACAGGATTGATGGGCTATTAACACGTTCCTTTAATAACCCGAATGATCTTCCTAATTGATTCCGTCCAACGGGTAGATTGAAGGAATTCCTTTGATAAGTGCCAACGGGTATGATGGCATAAATGAGTATATAAGGAAGACGTTCTAAGTTGTTGAGGTGTGCGCGATAGAAGAATTCAAAAGTTTGAAGCTCCTTGTTGTTTAGACAATTTCTTTGAGCGAATACTTGTATACAAAAGAGAGTCTATATTTGTGAGAAACCTTGAGGAGGTGTGATAGAACATCTACACTATGGAATCAAGGAAAAGCAGTGCTGTAACTTCTCTTTTGTTCATAGTGAAATCCAGCCGGTGGGCTATCAGTGCGGAAGAGTGGACGTAGGCTTGGATTAAGCCGAACCACTATAAACCCTGTGTTCAATCTTCTCTCCCTTACCTTCTTTACTTTGATCGTATTTCATTTTGTCAATCAATAGTAACCTACCTTTCTATTGTTTGCCAAGAATTGCTTCCATATTTCGATAAATTGATTGTGCACCTATTCTCCCCCCTCTAGGTGCTTATACTAGCTATCTCAACCTGCGCCTTCACTCACCATCTCCGAGCACCATCGCTACTGCGATCTGGCATCAGAAGCCGTGGCACCTGCTGAAGCTCCGCCAATCCGACAAAGCCACCGCTTTGCTGCATCGTGATGCCATTACTCCGCATCGCTATTCCTGCCTGAGCCACTAACCATCTCCGCCGCCTTGCTAGCGACCCGTGAGCTCGACACCCCCTGCTCGCCTTTGCTCGACGCCACCAGAGACCACACCGCCCTGCTCGCCTTCACTCGACACTTAGCCGCCACCGTGTCACTATCCCCACTGCGACCCGACGCCACCGGAGCTCACACCGCCTCTACTCGCCTCCACCCGACGCCCGACAGCCAGCCTCGCGCCCACGTCACCGCTGCTCGCCTCACCCGCATCTACACCAGCGCCCGACACCCACGACCCTCCTATGCTCCGACGCCGCAGCCTCCCCTGTGACACCCATCGCCGTTGCCCTATTTTGTCGGAGACCATTGCCGGTGAATCCCCTCAGCGAAGCAACCATCATCTTTGCCTAAAAAAAAAATCAATTTAGGTAGTTTTTTCTTCTATTTATTTTTCTTATTTTATTTTCATTATTTTTGTTATTTTACTTTATTTGTTCTTTTTAGTGTAATTAGTCTTTAATATATGATTGGAAATTTCAACACACCACTTGATTCGCAACTGCACCTGAGTTTTTTATTTCATCTATAAGGCTTTAGATCGAATAATTAATCAAGCGAGAATAAAATTAATATTTTGATCTTTAAGGCTTAAGATCAATTTATCGATTTTACTAGCGAAATATTACCCTTTGATTTGAATGATGGGTGATATTTTCGATGATTTTGGATGATCAGTTTTGTCTTAATTGCTTTAATTATTTTGAAATATGTTTGAGTTAGAATATTGCATGCTTTAGGGTTATTTGCATATTTAGACTAAACATTTTATTTATCATGAATTTTCGAAAAAAAAAAAAGACATGAGTTTAGGATGTTATATTTTTTCATTAGCTTAAATTACATGTTTAATTATTTGACTTTTTTTTTATATTTCGAAATTAATAAAGAAAACACAACAAAAAATTATCATGCATATGTCATGTAGAATTAGGGCATCATTTGTACGTCATTGCACATTAGGATTCATTTTTAAGTTCAAATTGATTTAGATAGACTATATCTTAGATTAGAGATTGCTAAGTTAAGATAATATCTTGGTTTAAATTAGAGTTTAGCCTAACCTAATCCTTAATATAAGATAGATAGAATCTTAATTTAGCTAGATAATTTTCACATTTTTCTAATTTCGAAATTTCATTAAAAAATACAAAAAAAATGTCTTTGAATAAATTAGTTTCAATCTCTAGGATAGATTGCATTTTTTTAAAAATAAAATAAAATAAAAAATGTCATTGCACGTCATTTAGAATTAGATTCATGAAATGTATACCATTAGTGATTGTTGCTAGGTCCATTCAATTAGAAATTGCATGTCATTAGAATTATGTCATTTAGTTAATACTGCATTGCATATTGCATGATTTTCATTAATCCAGTGAAAACAAAAAAGAAATTGCGTGTTAATTAGAAATCATATTTAGGATTATTAATGTGGATTCTAATTTAACATCGTAGATGCTTTGGTTGTTTTGAGGTAAGTTTTTGCAATTTATTCATTATTTATCTGGGTGTTAAATTGGTGGTTTGTGCACCGATATGATCACCTCATATGTTAGGGAAATAGATTTAGAATCAATTTAAACTGCTTGCAAATTTTTTTTTTTAAAATAAAAGAATGGTATCGAAAGGGCATTAGAGAAATCTAGTGTAACACAAGTTCCCATACCAATAGTCTCTAGTTCGTAGGAGTAAACTAAAACTCCCGTTACTTTACTTGGGTTTCTAATCGACCCACCAAAAATAGATTAGTGACGACTCTTAGATAAAATCCATTTACATGTTTAAAAAACTTGAACTTAAATCGCGAATTGGTATGGGCTTGGGAGAGCCTCGGCTAACTTTAAAAGATTTAGTAGTCCATTAGCCTAAATTTTAGGTGGTGCACCCGAAAATTAGGTTGCAATAGTAGGCATTGATGTCACGATAGTGAAATACTAGCGACTCCATATCATGAGCTCTTCATTAGAAAATAATTGATTTAGAATTAAAAGTCATGGGAATTATCTTTGATAAATAATTTAACCATATAAGCCAATGCTCATGTAGAAGATCGGAGGGGACAGGGAGAGCCATGGCTTTTCAAGATTTGAATGCCATACTTCAAAACATTTTTGTTTTCAAAGATCTAGTGATTATCATTGACCGACTCTAAAACTCCTCTTTTCCTATTAATTCTTGACCATTTTCTGTTTCTCTATACCTGTATCACTTTTCTTAGGTGAAGATTAGAAGACAAATAAGGCGGCCTGCACAAGCTTCAACGTATGCCAAATTTAGAGATGAAATTTAGAGATGCACACATACCATGTGGAACCTCTGTATTGAGTTCTCCCTCTTTGGCATTCAGCGGGCGTGGTATGTTGGTTAAAGCAGCAACAGACTGATTGGGAAAATTCGTCTCAGCCGATGGAAGAAAGGCTGACGAATCTGCACCATAGCTCAGGTACGGCATGGCAACAAATGAAGTCTTACACCGAGCAACTTCACTGCCCGCAGTCAAGGGCTGATGCAAACTCTGTGAAAGGTTGGATAAACCTTCATCATTGCCCTGTCCGGAGGTCTGGAGAAAGCTGCAATCAATAGGATTTTCTAGCTCGATTCCACTGCTCTTTCACCCTTCAGCGCCTCTGGTGCTTCTGATCTCACTCAGTCATTGAAGACCTTACAGCCAAGAATTCCACATCCTCCTACCCCAGCAAACTGCGTCTTTATCCTCTTCGTGTCTCCAACGTACTCATTCCCGCAGAAGTTACACTTCCGCTTGTTATTAGGCAGAACCTCAACAACTGAAAGTGGATCCAATGCTCTCGGCATTTCCCCTGCATCGCACGAAAGGGTAAACAAATGGAGGCTTTCTTATATAAAATACACGGGAGACAGATTTCAAACCGTGCTCTTCTGATTGAAAACCATAATTTGCTTCTGTTTTAAAAAAGCAAATGCTCTTTATGTAGGTGATCTGAGGGGATAGAGAGCCATTGCTTTTCAAAATTTAAATTTCACACTTAGGAGTATTGTTCTCTGACCATTTTCAAAGATCTATTAATCGTCAATGACCAACTCTTAAGCTCCTCTCTTCCTATTAGTTCATGTTTATTTTGTGTTTTTCTATAACTATCAGAAATCTGAGGTCCTGCCTATACCCCTATTATTAGGTGAAGATTAGAAGACAAATTAAGCATCCTTCACGAGCTTTTACAAAAGGGGAATTGGGAGATGCACATACCTTGGGGAACCTCTGTATTGGGTTCTTCCTCTTCTGCATTCAGTGGGCGTGGCATGTTAGACAAATCCTCTGCATTGGGTTATTCAGTGGGCATGGCATGTCAGACAAATCAACAACAATTTATTAGGCAGAAACTCAACAAGCTCCCATAATTTAAATGTCGCACTTGGCATTTCGACTGTAACCCACAGAGAGTGAACAGATATGTTTCAAGTGACTGGGTACCAACAAGCAAGACCCTGGGAACTTCTTCTGAAAAGACAGGAAACAATCCTCAAATTTTGCTCTTCAGATTAAAAACTATTGTTCTGTCGTTTACTTCTTATACACAAGCCCGGCTTAGTTTTTCTGTGAATGACTGGGATGCAGCAAATTGTTCTGCCAACTCAAAATTTCAGCCTATATGAACCTATATGTGAAATCATAGATTCATAATGAAAAAAATAGGACATGGAATTGGAGATTTGTAAGGATAAAAGATTTGGTGAAGTGAGCATGAAAAGTGAAATTTTGAGTCAAGCTCACCAAAACCCAACGTAATTGTCCAATTTGATTATTTGGAAGTTTCCAAACTCCTAACATCACATAATGTGCTGCTACATCTAAGATTCTCTCTCAACATTATTTCATGGCCCCGGCTCAGCTGCACCCTCAAGTTCTTCAATTTTCTTGATTTCTATTAATGCCAATCAATTGTAACGATGGACGGTAAACTATCCAATTTGCCCGCATCTAGTATGGTTTGGCTTGACCAAAGGGTCTGCATGACAACACTTCTAGTCCTCAAAATTTATGTTCTTTTGTTCCCCGGAACAAAAAAAGAATAGAAAGTCGTTTGGTAATGCTAAGTTGTTTTTCTATTATGGGGAATAGAAAGTTAGCCCATAAATAGATTTGGAGTAGAAACGAGAAACAAAAAAAAAAAAATTACTTCTAGGGCGCGTTTGGTAACGATTCTGATTAGAAATGATTATTTCTGATTCTGTTCCCGGGAACTGATTCTGAGTAAAAAAACGCGTTTGGTAACGAATAAAATTTCTGATTCTGGAATAGAAAAAGAATAGAAACGCGTCTGGTAACTATATAAAATTTCTACTCCAAATCTTTTTTAATTACCTTTTTAGATTAATATAAATTTGATATTGAATTTTCATAAACCATTCACTGATTAATTATATTTGTATACTAAGTAATAAAAATATTAACTAATCAATTTTTATTATATAGTAAATAATAAACCATAGTATAAACTATACTAATATCCCTACAATATGTAATAAATATAAATACTAAATTATAATATAAAATTAAATATGTATTCTATATACAACAAATATATATTTCATAATAGGAAGAAATAAAAATAAAATATAGAAATAAAAAATTAGATAAAATAAAAATAAAAATTGTTGTTATTTTAAATTTGGTTTTCTTATTAGAATTTCAATATTATTTATGTTTAAATAAGAGTTTTTTTTTATCAGGGCGATTTCTCATTTTCAATTAATATTTACTTTATATGATTATATATTTAATCCATTTTGAATTTAATATGAATGAATGTTAATTTTAATTTAGCCAAGATACTTCTCTCTCTCTCTATATATTCCCTTCCCCAAAACCGAACATCCAACGTTTAAGAAGATAAAAGTCTTCAAACCAACACGACTCTTTGAAACAAAGAAAAGGCTTTAATGAGAAACTCAGCACTACAACTTATCCATAAATGAATAATGAAGTAACATAGTCCATTGTTCAACTTTGAATAGTGGCTTTGATAAGTCAATAATTAAAAACAATATTACAAAAGTCGTAAACATAAAGTTATTGAATCTCCAGCATATTGTAATCCCTTGCCATTTGATTTGCAATACTTCAATGAATATGAAGTTTGCCTTCGGATGGGTGCTCGAAATTGGAGTCCACAACAACTCTGGCTTCAAAAGGAAGTCTCTGAACTCTGGCTTCAAAAGGAAGTCTCTGAAACCGAAGCTACAACGTAACCCTGCACGACATCGAAACAAGAATAAGCTCTCTGCGCAAAGAATTGGCAATAGTGATATGCAGGAACTCAAGATCAAAACAAATCCACGTGAAACAAGGAAACCATTCTATTTCACTCCAACTTCCATGCGTAAAAGACCATCAACCATTTTTGCATTCATTAACTTCTGTTTCATCATACTGCCTCACCTCTACAAAGCTAGAGCCCAAATTTGACTCACCAACAAACACATAAAATTTGACTCTCCAACAAACACATAACCTCTACAAAACCAAATCTACTCTTGTCCTAATCAAATTGGGATCTGATCACCAAGAACAACTCTTTGTGAACCCGAGTCGCAATGCAATGCCCACTTTTTGTCCGGAGGAGATAAACTCAGTCTGGGGTGCGAAAAATAATCAAGATAATAGACACGGCTCCTCCGCAACCTTAAAAGACAAGGACTGCCTGACCTCCACTTCGCTTACATGATACATCCATGCACCTAATCGTTAGCATCATTCCAGATCTAAGATTCGCACTATAAGTCAAAGATCGCAATTTCCAGATTCAAATTTGACCAAGCACAGCACACAAAATTACAGATCCAGCACAATACAGAAAAAGGCCAGCGACCCCTCGGCCAGCTCGCCGAGGGCGCCCGCCGAGTCGGCCCCAGGGGTCGAATGGCGAGCAACCCCTCGGCCAACTCACCGTCGCTCCCCCTCAGCCAGCTCGGTGAGGGCGAGCGAAGCCGAATCGGCCCCAGGGGTCGAACGGCGAGTGACCCCTTGGCCAGCTCGCCATTGCTCACCCTCGGCCAGCTCGACGAGGGCGAGCGACGCCGAGTCAGCCCTAGGGGTCACTTGCAAGCGACCCCTCGGCTAGATCGGCGAGGGCGGCTGCCGATTCGGGCCCAAGGGTCGCTCGCCGAGCGAGCGCCACCCGTCGCGGACACCGAACCAACCATAGAAGGGAACTCACCTTGAATGACGCCCTTCAATGATGAAGAAGCAGTAGTCGCCGTCGCCGTTCTTGCGGAGAGAGGAGCAGCCGTCACCGTCGCCGTCATCATTCTTAGGGAGGGAGGAGCAGCAGCCGCCTTTCTTGAGGAGGGAGAGAATGAGACTGATAAGTAGAGTCGAGATGAGAGGACGAGAGAGAGTAGAGAGGAGATAAGGCTCGGCACTTTTGATTCTCTTTTCTGATTCTCAGATGGAGAATCATATTTTTTTTTTATTCTAAATTCTTGTCCAAAACTGATTCTGGGAGTAAATTTGTTCCCGGAATCAATTTTGGACAAAAAATTTATCAAACGTGATTCTGTTCCCAAACTGATTCTGGGAACAAAAAATTAGAATCAGGCACTATTTGGATGGTTGCCAAACATGGCCTTCTGTTCCCGGGAACAATTTCTAGAAATAAGTCAATTTTTTATTTATTTATTTTTTATTCTTCTCTCTTGCCGCGGCCACCTTCAACCGCCCAGCAGGCAGCCGCCGCCGGGCAGTGGTCAGTGGCTGGCGGTCGGCGCTTGGCATGTGGCATCCAAAATATATATATATATATATATATATATATATATGTTTAGATGATCCTCAGACAAGTGACGGTCATGACCAAATTGATGAAAGTGTTAGCGAACTATAGCAATGATATAAATGACGGGTAATCATTTGTTTATTTGTTGAATGGGCGTAGTATGTTAAGCAATGGATTGATCAACCATGCAACTAGAGAAAATCTTTGGACTATGATTGATTAATATTTCAATTTGAACCAAAAGGATGAAATTCAGTCTCTTGTAAGGAATATGCGTACTAAAATTTGAAGAATAAGATTTTTCTTTTTTGAGAATGTTGGACGGCACGCAAGAATTTTGATTACATCCTTGTATATGGAACAAATTGATTATGGAAATGTAAATTGATTTTCTTTGGAAAAACAAAGTGCTTCTTAATGATACAAAAAAAAAAAACTATGGGCTTATATTTTAAAGATTTTGGGCCATTTAATTAGACCCTTTTTGGCCTCAATTTTTTCGGACCCAAGCAGCCCATGAAGGCCCTAGAGGCGGTCGACCGAAAGAAGAAAAAGGGGGGAGGAGGAAGTCACTCACACTTGTTCATGCTTACCTTCCACTTGTCCTTTCCATGAGAACACTTGTCACCTGCATGCAAAAAAAAAGTGATTAACTATTAGTCAAAGAACAACAAGGGAGGGGGTTTCGGAATTGAAGGGCAGAGAGAGAAAGGGAGTGAACCGAGCAATTGAGAGAGGGAGAGAGGATCGAGTGAGAGATTGAAAGAGAGGGAGTGTGGGTGTACAGGTGTGAGCCATGAGGGAGGAAGAAGAGGACTGTCTTCCGCCATGTCCAAGCTGCTGCCGTTAACACCGCTAATCCCCGCCATCGTTGAGCCAAGCCGAGACCCTCCCGAACCCCCGTTTTTGGCCAACGATCGAGTAGAGAGGTTTAAGGCAAGTAGAAGTTCTTGAATCTATGTTTTGCTTGCTGTTTTATCTAGCTAAGAGTTGGTGGATGTGAGAAAGGTGAAATTTTAGAGCTGCATGTTGGATTTTGGACATGTAAGATGAAGCTAGATCAAGAAAACTAGGAAAAACAGGGCATGCATTGTGGATTTCGAATTTGAGATGGAACAAGCATTTAAAAAATCTGACTATGGAGGATTTTTGGAAGTGATAAGGCTGTGTTATAGTGTAATACACTTGTATCTATTTGATTGTGGATGTTGGAGGTCGAAATTCAAGGAGTAGGAAAATCTCTCATTAGGTTAATGGACTGTTTTGTGAAGAACAGTGTGACCCTCGGTGACTTTTTTATTTTTCTGTAATTTTCCAGCCACAATTTGACTTTGATTTCTTAATGAAAGTTGGAGAGTACATCTGCAGGTACAACATATAAAAAATTTAGGGTAAATGGACGAGATTTAATTGATGAAATGATTTTTTTTATGAAAATGCTAAATCTGGAAATTTTACAGAAACTTTAGCAAGCAATACTGAAAATTTTACTCTCGATACGTAAGGAATTTGACTCGGTTTTCTTCACGAAACTTTTTCCTTAGGGTCTCATTGATAACATGTAAAAATTTCACAATTTTTCGAGCTCATTAATATTTATTTCGAAATATTGATCAAAACTATGCATGGTAGAATCGAGTGCTCTATCTTCGAATTTTTACAAAGTGTCCGAAGGTGAATGTGTTTTTCGAATGGCTATGTGATATGATGGTATTGGCTGTGAATATTTGTGCAATATTGAAATGTGTTAGAGGGTCCATGAGACGTCTTGCTTTAGCATTTGAAAATGTTTTGGTGAATTAAAATGCTAAATTGTTACCGTTGAGCCCTCAGGTCAACGATGCCCTAGGAGTCGGGATGCCCAAAGGTTCGAATGAGTCGATGCCCTTTGGATGCTTGGTTTTATTTTAAATACATGCCTAGAGGTTTTCCCTAGGAATGTCAAGATGCCCAGTTGTATTATGATACATGCCCGGAGGGTGAGGGGTTGTATTATGATGCATGCCCGGAGGTTAAGGGTAACCATGTCTATGGTCCCTAGTGATTCCTCATGATGCCAGGTGGGGTATGAGATGCCCAGAGGTTCGAATGAGTCGATGCCCTTTGGATGCCTAATTGTATTTTAAATACATGCCCGGAGGCTTCCGCGACGCCAAGGTTAGGTGTGGAATCCCAGAAGGATGCAAACATTGGTCCTCTAGGGGGATAAAATCATTCGACTGATTAAAACTAATGATTATATTAAGTGTGAGTGTGGTTTGGTTATGGGACTAAATTGTATGACATGGAATGGGATATGTCATAACAGTTTAGTCCCATGATCGGGACTAGTGTAACTGGACATGATGCATCTGAATCTTTTAAAATTGCATTTGCCATAGCATTAAAGGATTTCATGATTTTGATGTATATTGATCCATTAACTACCTGATTTTTTTGTCTACCATACTTGAATATGGATATTAATAGTAATGCTTGATATAGCTTGATGAATCTTTTACTGCTGAGTGGTTATACTCACCCCGTTTGAGGACTAACATTTCGGACTAGACAAGATACCTCTGCCACCACCGCCACCAGCAGATGGACCAAGTGGTTGGATATGGCCGCGAGGAGGAGGACAGCAAAGGAAGGAACTTTTGGACGCCGACACTGATCGATGGACTTTAAGTATACGACTATTGCAAAAGATGTTGATCATCTTTTGAAGTATAGCTAAGTATAGAAGACTACGGCATTTTGGTGTACCGACGAATGATGTCCATCTAGTTATGTAAATAAAAGTGTATGGCTTTAACTTATATAAAATATTTAGTTGGTGTGCATTGTTTTATGAATATAGGGAAGGGAGTTGTTGGATACGCTTCTGCCACATAAACTGCGCAGGAACCGATCTAAATGATATAAACCCCCAAGATTGATAGACCTTCAGGTCAAGCAAGAGAATGGTAATCGAACTGTGGCGACCCTAACAGTTCAAGGGTCGTTGAGGGGTGCCAAATACATGAGCAAGAATAAAAAAAACTGTGGCTGAGCCTCGCCGGCTGCTGGGCGAGGGTCGGCCTCGCCGGATCTGGGCGCTCGCCCAGATCCGGCAAGGCCGACCCTCGCCCAGCTACGGCAAGGCTCTGCCTCGCCAGGGGACAACAAGGCCGAGCCTTGCTGGGGGTCGGCGAGCCTCGCCATGGCTGGGCGAGGCCGCCGACGAAAGAAAAAAGAAAGAAAAAAGAAGAAGAAAAGAAGAAGAAAATAAAAAAATATTTCTAAGTTTTGTTTCAGAAATAAGAAACAACTTTTTGTTGTTTCTTATTTCTGTTTCTTTTTTGTTTCTGGGAACAAAAGAACAAAAAAATAGAAAAAGTGTTTAAAAAAAAAAACACAAACAAACAGAGCTTTAAGTGCCAAAACTTCGAAAATGTACACTTAAGTGCCTATTTCGGAGTAAAGTGGAACACTTAAGTGCCACTTCAGCCAAAATCCAACCAAATTGCTAACGTGGCAATTTTCCGCAGAGTTGGGTGCAAAACAGCATCGTTTTGGTTGCTGACGTGGCGAGAAAATGCAAAAATGACGTGTTTTGTGTCTGATGTGTAAATAATAAATATAAAAATTAATAAAATTAAATTTAAACTTAATGTTATTTAAAATATTCTAAAAAATAAGAACTTAATATTAAAAAACCTAAAAAATGAAAAACTTAAATTTTAAAACTAAAAAAATAAAAAAAATTATAATTGAAAACCTAAAAAATAAAAAAAAATTATAATTAAAAAACCTAAAAAATTTAAAAACTTATAATTAAAAAACCTAAAAAATTTAAAAACTTATAATTAAAAAAAATAAAAAACTTAAAATTGAAAAACCTAAAAAACAAAAAACTTAAAACTGAAAAACTTAAACATTAAAAAAATTATAATTAAAAAACATAAAAAATTTTAAAAATTAAAATTAAAAAACCTAAAAAAAGAAAAACTTCAAATTACAAAACCTAAAAAAAAATTAAAAACTTAAAATTAAAAAAAAACCTACAAAAATTAAAAACTTAAAATTGAAAAACCTCACAAACAAAAAACTTATAATTAAAAAACCTAATTTTTTTTTAAAAAAAAAGCGGGGGTGGGGGACGAGCCCTCGCCCCAAATTGGGGGAGGGCTCGCGAGCCCTCGTCGACATTCGGCCGAGGGCCGGTGACCCCGACCAACCCCCCCTCTGTCGCTAGCTCGTCCCGGCGGCGGTGGTGGTGAGAGCTCAACCCTCATCCGCCCCCCTTCGGCTCCCCATCCCTTTTTTTTAATTATATTTTTTTTGGTTTTTAAATTATAATTTTTTTATTTTTAGGTTTTTGAATTTTAAGTTTTTTATTTTTAGGTTTTTTAATTATAAATTTTTTTATGTTTTTCAATTTTAAGTTTTTTTTATTTTTTTAGGTTTTTCAATTTTAAGTTTTTTATTTTTTAGGTTTTTCAATTTTAAGTTTTTTTTTAGGTTTTTCAATTTTAAGTTGTTTATTTTTTTAGGTTTTTTTATTATAAATTTTTTTATTTTTTAGGTTTTTTAATTATAAGTTTGTTATTTTTTAGGTTTTTCAATTTCAAGTTTTTTTTTATTTTTAAGGCTTTTTAATTTTAGGCTTTTTAATTTTGAGTTTTTCATTTTTTAGAATATTTTAAATAAAATTACGTTTAAAGTTAATTTAATTAATTTGTATATTACTTATTTACACATTAGACACAAAATGATGTCGTTTTTGCATTTTCTCTCCATATCAACGAGCAAAACAATGTTGTTTTGCGCTCAACTCGCCGAAAAATTGCCACATCAGCAATTTGGCCGGATTTTAGCCGTAGTGGCACTTATGTGTTCCACTTTACTCCGAAATTGGTACTTAAGTGTACATTTCCGAAGTTTTGACACTTAAGTGTCCCTTCGTGCCAGGTTTTGGCACTCCAGGTGTCCCAAACTCGTTCTCATGATATGAGTTAACATATGACCATGGGAACACAAACAATTTCTCTTGCAAATCGTTGCTTATGCTTTGCTACGATTCACTCGAGCCCTATCAATCGCAAATCGTTTCCCCAGTCAATCATGAACATAAGATTTTATTCATAAGTTGCCACTAACCCATAATAGGTTGATTTAAGGAAAATTAAATTGCACCAGGTTATTTTATTTCTTCAAGCCAGAATTTTCGAGTGGGGACTTGGAAATAGGGGATACATATCAAAGAAATTTTTAACTTTTGGAATTAGGGTATGTGCTTTTCTTTGATACATTGTGATTAGTATCAATGGTAAATTACTTCAAGGTGCGTAAAGAGAGGGATTCAAACCCTTGGTAAACAAAAGCTTACATAGCATTACCAATGTTATGCCTTGAACCCATTGGCCATCTTCCATACATAATGATATGTCTCAACAATTGTAGGAATACTCAATCATTCATTTGGTACTTTTTTATTCACATCAGAAATATATCACATCACAGCAAAATGAGGTTTCGTAGTTTAACGAATCTTTGAATTATTTGATGGGATACTTAGTAGATTGGTGACTTATCAAAGTAGTGAAATTCGAAACCTTCCTATACTAGGATCTCTTTCTTGCTTAGTTAATCACCTGAATAACATGATCCCCGAAAGAAATCATATGATAAATATAGTAATTAGCTACTAATCAAATGCACTTCAAGGATGAATTCATCAAAACCTTTACCATTAAAAATGATCGTCCAACCTCGAGTTTTTAAACAAAGGTCAGATTCGCAAGAAGACTAGAAAGGAGATTTTCCACAATTGCATCTTGTGTAGATTCGACATTTGATGTAAACTTAATAGGCTCATGACAAAGAAGGGCAAGTATCTCTAGTTTTTTCACCCAGAAGTGAAATTGGAGCTTCAACTCATACTTTGTCATCATAACCATTTGACTTTGATGTGGTTTTGTATGCTGATTCAACCATGAATTGTCATTCTTTCTTTCACTCATTCAATGTCAAATACACACAATGCCAGCCACAGCCTCGTACTTCCGAGACCTCGCCAAACCACGACGACACTCACCTAGGACTCAAGCAAGTAAATTGCCTTCCTTTTTATGTTACATAGGTTGATTGCCATGCGCGGAGGTTGATTCCTCAGATTTTAGTCATCTTGGTTGATTTCGTACATAGTCGTGTTAGTTGGCGATTTCAGCAAATGTACATCGCGAGCATTGTTGAAATTATGGTTTATTAAGTTCACTAAGTTACTGAAGTACTGAATGTTGAGATTTATGCTGCTTTGAGCTTAAATGGCACGAGTTGAGGACAAATCCGAGGATACGGCTCTTTTTGGTTCGGTTTACTGTAGACTGTACTTTTTCCAATTTTATACTGGTTTTATGTGGTATGAGTTTTGGGAGGGCTTCTTCAAAAAAGTTTCTCATTATACTTTGTTCTATAACATACTTTAATTTTGGATTTTTTGGACTTCGTATGTTCAAAATATATTTAAAAAACTAAAGAGGGTTTGAAACAGTTTTCTTGGATTTTTACTAACCTTTACTCGTTTTTATTTTCCACAAAATTTTCAGCAAAAGATTTGGAAAAATGTTCTAAAAGAAAATTTTTGGACCACATCTTAAACTATAATGTGTAATTCTTGTCATCATTTTTGGAACTCATTAAAACTTGCAAAATGCCTATATTTGGATTTGTTTTAGTTCAGAAATTCGGCCCTGTTTTCACTAGACTTATTTGAAATATTGAGAGCTGTACAAGCTAAACCATATTTTGATATCTTCATGAAAAATGTTCTTGAGAGTCTTGAATACATCATGTTAAAGTTTCGTGATTTTTCAAGTTGATTTACTTGACAAATGCCATTGACTTCTAAAAGTGGGCAAACTGCTCTTTTTCAGGTTTACTTTGGATTTTGAATAAATCCTTTCTTAACTTGTCTTTCGGCTGGTATTGCCAACCAATTGTTTTACACTATTTTTCTAGCTTACAAATCATCGAAAGATTGTTGATGTTAAAGTTGATTCAATTTCTATGCATTAGCACAGTGGGTGGTATGTTAAATTGAATTATTAAATTGTTGCACCATAGAATGAGTGTGTGATTTGAAAATGCTGTCGATTCTTGGGATGACAATGCACCGGGTTGTAGTAGGGATGCCTAAGGGGTGTAAGACGATTCCCTCAGAGGCTTGAGGGTGTAACATGGTTCCCCAAATGTCCTCGCGACACCATGGGTGTGAGATGCTTGGAAGGGTAAATGGGTTCCTTCCGATGCCTGAGGGGTGTAACATGGTTCTCGTAGATGTCCTCACGATGCCGGATGGGTGCGAGATGTCCAGGCGGTGACGGAGTTCCTTGAAAGACGGTGGCAGTCAATTCATTGTAAATATGATCAATTGCACTTCTAGATTTCATTCAAGCTTTACTGGGTTATTGTTTTCCCAGTAAAGTATACTAGGACACCCAACAACTTTCATGCATTACAGAAATGAGGGACTTTTGACTTGACGCGAACCTAGCACAACCTAAACTCTTAACAAAGCGCACTAGGACACTCGACAACTTGCATGAAGGACTGATGGGACCAAAGATCACTCAAACTAGTCACTCGTAAGCTTTGACCTGACATCCTACAAAAACAGAGCATACATGACCATAGAAGACCTACCTAGTTCGGTGGGGTCCTATGGTGGACGGTGGCTATTGACGGGCCCTCCTGAGCTCTCTCTCTCTCTCTCTCTACCAAAAACCCTCCCTCCCCCCTTCTCTCTCTCTCTCTCTCTCTCTCTACCAAAAACCCTCCCTCCCCCCCCTCTCTCTCTACCAAAAACCCCCCTTAAATGAGCGAGCCCCCTCGCTTTTAAGGGCAAGCAGTAGGCACGCATGGCTTCTGCCACCACCAGCTTGCCCATTGGCCTGATCCTGACCCACAAATCACATCGCCACCTGCCCCCCCTCACAATCCTCTACCTCATCTACTTGTACTGTTCTTTTCTACCTTCTTTTCTACAAACGTGTGACCACCATAAGGGGTAAGAGGACCCTTGCACGAGCGAGGCTGAAGTAAAAGGAGATGGGCTAGCCCAAGCACGAAAAGAAGAAGGGGCTGGGCTTGGGGAAAAGAAAAGTTAAAATAGGCCAGGCCATCCAAGCCTAAAAACAAAAGAAGAGAAAATGAAAGAAGGTTAGGCCGGTCTTGTGCAGGCCTGGTTTCATCCCTCCTCTTTTTTCTTTTTTTATTTAATGGTAATTTTTTTTCAATTTTTTATATATATATTTTTGATGATTAACACTAATAATGCAACAATCCCTATTGTCTACATGCAATGTAAATGAAAACATATACGATACATTTTAATGAAAATTATTTATTTTTCTTTTCTTTAATTAACTAATTTTTTAATGATTAATTTTTTAATTTTTTTAATTAATACTAGTGATGCTAATGCTCCTAACATCTATATCTGATGCAATTTAACGAAAATTAATTTTTATTTATGGGTTAAAATTAATTCTTTAATTTTTTCTACGTGATAAAGCTCTTGATAATATGGCCCAATTTAGGTTTCAATAGTATATCATATCACATTACTCCTATGTCAATTGGCATGTGTTTCTTTAAGGCTGAAAATGAAATTCAAATTCTGTGTGGTAATATCTGAAAATTGAAGAACCTTAGCAGTCATTAGTTTCTTATTGAAGATAGACAACTAAGTTTTAAATTAAGTAAAATCTTTTTAAGTCTAAATGATCAGTCCTATCAAACTTGCCTAATCTAATTGAATATTGGAGATTTTAGTGTTAGAACTTAACTACGGCCATTTGTCGTGACCTTACCTCAAGTGCTTCAATTATTCAGCTAATGGATTATTAAGCCTATACTTAACTTGAGCTCTCCCAATCCTATATCAATTTGCAACTCAGGTTCAAGTGATTTAACATGCGAATGATTTTTGTCAAGGAATCACCACGAATCGATTTTTTGTGTGTCAAATAGATACCCAAGTATGGGAGAATTGATTTACTTCTACGAGCCAAAGATTATGAATTTGAGGACTTGGGCTAGGTTACTCTACCGCTCTTTCAATACCTTAATGAAACACCCAACAATCAAAACAACAAACAAATTGCAAAGATATAAAAGTACTTACTTTAAAGCAACGCAAGCATTTGTAATATTAATTAGAATAATTACAAATTCAACCTAGATCTATGTTTCTAATTAACACAATTACATACAAGTTTTTTTTGGTGTAGTATATCGAATTGGAGACAGGTAGCGCCCTACTAGGTAGCGCCCTACTATATCTAATTGTCAAGAAGCATTAATTGTTGGATATCTTTATTCTCCAAGTTTCCAACTAGGTCTTAGGATAGGTTGGACACTTCATCTTGCTCATTGAATGACTAAATTCCAAGAGATATTAATGTGAACTTATCTTGAGTTCGAAGTTTGAACTTGACTTACCTTCTCTCTTTGTTCCTCTTGGGTGCGTGACCATTTCCTTAAGGGCTCCAAAGTCCACATTTCACACTTAGGTATTTAGGGTATGATTAGGCCTAGGCTATAGGGACACCCTTTGCACCCCATCATTTAATGCATTCACATTAATTCACATTTGTTCACACTTATTTTTCTAAGAAAGTTTGACTAGTCCAAGCTTCATACTTGTTTCTAAGGCTAAGGCCTAATGTGCCATGTGTCCATCTCAGTCGATGCTCCTTAATTAACTACAAGACGAGGGCATTAAATACAACTTGGAATATCTCAGTTTTGAAGGCTTTATCATTAGGCAGGGACTAATCAAGTTTGACCACAATCGACTATCTCATTTGGCCCAAGATTCGTGCCTAAGACATGATTAGAGGAAGTGGACACAACCGGGCTTAACTAGTGAAACCAAGTTCGGACTTCTCTTTTACCATGTAAAGAGCTCGAAGTTGAGGATGCTACAATATGCAAAGTAATCTTTTTGTATTTATCAAGGTAACGAAAGTAGATGAAGTAATATAATCACCTAAATCACAAAATATCATCAAACTGCTAAAGATATCATCCACAATTCAAATTAGGACAATATTTAATCAACTTGATTATTTCACTGATAAAATCGATAAGTTGATCTCAATCCTTAAAGATCATAACATCAATTTTTAAGACTCCAGTGCAATTAATTGTTCCGTCCAAGGCAACAAAAAATCAATGCGTGGTTATGGATGAGGAAAAAAATCCTAATGAATATTACCCATTACTCAAATGTGCACCGGTTACCGTCACTCCAAGCACCCCCTGTGACGCGCGGGCCGCTTCCCCAGTTCTACACCCAATCGCTCCACCCACAACGACTCGCTGACCACCGCCTCGCTTGTAGCTCGTCACCGATGCCTGAGTTGGTCTGTCATGCTACAACCCCATCCCTCTACTCGCCGGACCCGAGTCAACTCACCGGCCCACGACCCAGTGTCTGTTGTACCTAACGCAACGTCAACAATCTCAACACCGACACGA
Source organism: Eucalyptus camaldulensis (assembly GCA_019915185.1). Taxonomy (NCBI): domain Eukaryota; kingdom Viridiplantae; phylum Streptophyta; class Magnoliopsida; order Myrtales; family Myrtaceae; genus Eucalyptus; species Eucalyptus camaldulensis. Next base: position 10,769,575 of record JAHSVA010000006.1, read on the forward strand.
AGTTCCGCTCCATCGCGCCCCTGCAACGCAACACCGACGCCTATGCCATCACTGCTCCGCGCCCTTGTCATGCAGCAAGCCACCAGCATCGCCGTGTCGCCTCCGTCCAAGCCCCATGCCGCTTGTCACCTGCTCGAGACACTAACCTCCACCATGCCAGCACCACCCTCTTGCGTCGCCAATACCCCGTGAGCACCTGCGCATACTGATCAGCCATCGCCGCTACTCCAAGCTCGAGCCGCACACCACTACTGCCCCGCCAATGCCTGCTGCACTCCTCACCGCCCCACATCGCCGCTCCTCACCTGCAACCTCCTGCTCGCCGGCCACCGCACCAGAGCGCCGCCCAATCTGCTCACATCTTTGCTGCCCAAGTCCTGCGCCCAGCTCCGTCGATTGTCTCCCTCACCCATGTCAACACTGCTGCCCTCTCCATTAGGTAGCTTATTTTATTTTTCCTTTATTTTATGTTACTTTATTTTTATTTTTACTTCTTAAGTTTCAATATTATTGTACTAGAAAGTGATGTTCATTTCATGAATCTTGTAAGCATTAACCGCAGGGTTTTGCCCAAAATTACTGTAATTATTAATTTGATCTGTATGACGTCGGAAATTTTTTTTAATTATATTATTTTTTGGGCATTTTTGATAGTATTTTAATTGTTAAATCATTATAATTATTAATTTGATCCGTAAGACTTCATATCAAATTTTTAATTATTTTGAAATTTTTTATGTCCTTATGTTTAGGGTTAGAGTAATCGTTAATTTAACCCATGAGATAAGAGGTTATTTTTTTCAATTATTTTCATCATTTATTTGTTGAATATCTTGATTGTTTAGATGTAATGTTTAGTAATTGCTTGTCTTGGAAAAACACCAAAAAATATATAAAAAAAATCAAAAAAGTCAAAATCCTGCATCGGAATATGTTGGATTGCATTTTTAGATAATTTTTTAGAATAGGTTAGGGTTGGACCTAAATAACTTTTTTTTTTCAAAAATAGGGTCTTAGATAAAGTTGGCATATTTTAATAATCTCATTCTTTAAAAAAAAAATAGTTTTCTAAGATAGGATAGGATTTAAGCCAAATTAATCCCTAAAATAAATTAGAAAATTATTCATTTAGATAGTTTAATTAGGTTTTTTTATTAATTTCAAATTTGATAAAAAATACAAAAAAAAAACATCTTAGGATAAATTAATTCCATTCTTTAGGATAGATTGCGTACTTATTAAGAAAACACAAAAAATATTATGTGCATGTCATCTAGAATTAGGTTCATGAAATGCACATCATTTAGTGATTGTCTTTAGGTCCATTTTGTTAAAAATTGCCCATAATTAGAATTAGGTCATTTGGTTATATTACATTGTGTATAGATTAGATTTCATTAAATAAGAGAAAATTCTTAAAAAAATTGAGTGATTGCGTGTTAATAAAAAACCCTAGGGCTTTTGATTTATGAATTAACCTTGCATATGCTTTCGTTGCTATAAGGTAAGTCCCGTAATTTATTCATTGCTTTTTTGGGTGTTAAATTGGTGGTTTGCGCACTTGCATGATCACCTCACATGTTAGGGAAATAGGTTAAAATAAATCCAAGTTGCTTGTAAAAACCTTTTTTGAAAATAAAATAATGGTACCAAAAAAAGTATTAGAGAAATCTAGTGTAACCACGTCCCTGTACTCAAAAGTCTTTGGTTCGTAGGAGTAAAATAATTCTCCCATTATTTTACTTAGGTGTATAATCGACCTACCATAAACTGATTAGTGGCGACTCCTAGATAAATTTTATTTGCATGTGAAAAACTTGAACCTAAGTCGCAAATTGGTATGGGCTTGGGAGAGCCCAAGCTAAGTTTAAAAGTTAGTGGTCCGTTAGCCTAAACCCTAGGTGGTGCACCTGAAAATCTAGGTTGCGACACCCCAACCCTTTTGTCTAAAGATTGGTAAAGGTTTAAATTTCGAGGATGAAATTTTTATAAGAGGGGATGTGGCACCCCTCAACGGCCCCCGATCTGATTAAGGTCGCCATAGTTCGCTTACCATTCACTTTTCCTAATAACATGTCACTCTGATACCATTCCAATTGCAGCGGGTCCATACAACCTGGGGGTTTACATTTTTTTTTTCATCGATCCCTTGCGTAGTTCGTATAGCAGAAGCACATCCATTAACTCCCTTCCCTATATACAGAAAACAATGCACACCAACTAAACATCTTATATAAGTTAAAGCCAAACACTTTTATTTACATAAACTAGATGGACATCATTCATCGGTACATTAAAATGCCGCAGTCTTCTATACTCGGCTATACTTCAAAAGATGACTGACATCTCCTCCCACAATTGTATACTTAAGGTCCATCAACCAGTGTCGGTGTCCAAAGGTTCCCTCCTTTGCTATCCTTCTCCTTGCGGTCATATCCAACTGCTCAAACCATCTACTAATCTGAAATGTTGGTCCCCAAAAGGGGTGAGTACAACCACTCAGCAGGTAAAGAACCAATAAACCACTCAATGCATTATGCCACACAATCATCACAATCATAGCATCACATGAAATTTAAGCATCCATGCACAATTTACCTTGATATCATGCACATATCATCATACCTCATGTACATACATCATCATATAGTCATCACCATCATGTCATACACTTACCATCATCATTACCATGCATCCATGCACATATCATCATCATATCACATGTACCATTATCATTACCATGCATCCATGCATTCATCATCATCATATCGCATGTATCATCATCATTACCATGCATATGTCATCATGCCATAGGTGCACATACAACCATAATTCATATCATCCATGCTATCAAGCATACATCACCATGAGATCCATTCATGCCTTCATGATCGCATTCTCAATATCAAATAGCATCAATATATTTTCATAAGCCGATCATGCATCATGCCATATGCATACACCCATGCACATGATTCATTTTCAATTCTTATCGTTCACAAGGATCCCATCAGTTTTTCTTTCCAGGGACCAATGTTTGCATCCCACAATTCATCGCTCGCATCCAACCAGTCATCGCGAGTAACCTCCGGGCATGTATTCAAGATACAACCGGACATCCGACACCCCCACATTCCGGGCATCTCGTATCCCAACTGGCATCACGAGGAACCTCCGGGCATGTATCCAAGATACAACCGGGCATCTGGCATTTACACTCCCTGGCCGAGCATTTCGCATCCCAACTAGCATCGTGAGGCAACCCCCTAGGCACAAACCTTCAGGGCTTCTGGAATTACGTACCGACATACCACCAGGATCCCCCCCCTCCTCTAGAATTACATACCGCGTACCACCGGGCATCTTGAAGCTCCCGAGGACCCTCCGGAATTACGCCACTAGGCCACCGGGCATCCCGACACTCCCGGGGCATTATCATCCACCACAATAGTTTCCTCATTGGTCATTATTCATGTTCACCAATTTCGGTCTCAATTTAGCATGGCACATGATGTAATGGCAAACAAAATCATATTCAGCATTAAATTCATACATGCATCTCAATTCATTGTCATGCATGCATCAAGACCTCATCATACATGCAACAAGGTACAATTATTCATAAAATGGACTTCGTACCAATTAAAATAATCCATTTATCATGCCCTTTTTACATATATTTAAATTCCAGCTTGTACCACTTTCGAAAATATTTAATTTAAATATCCATATGATTCTCAAAAATCATAAAATTAAGGCAAGTGATAGACAAGACAATGGGATAATGATTTCATGCAAAATACATGGCCAAATAGAATTCCACACAAATTCATAATTCACACAAATTCAGCATGTAATTTCGGATGAAATCAGAATGCACAGTTTCCGAAATAATTTGATTAAAATATCCAAACAACCTCTAAAAATTACGAAATTTTACCAAGTTATAGCCAAGACACTAAAGTAGATTTTTCATGCAGACTTCCAAGCCAAATTCTTTTTAGATTATTTTCTACAGTCACACGAAGCTTCTGGATCTAACACCGAAACGTCCAGTGCATGCTTCTCAGAAATACTGAGTCTTCACCTACCTATTCTTCTTCGTTTCCTCTGAAATTTGGATATGTTTTACTTTAAAATGTTCTCTACAAGTTTGATTAAGGGATCTAAGTCAGATATCCAGAGTATAGTCATCATATGGGTCCATGAATTCTCGGGTGTCCTGTACCATGTCTCCAGATTCACCGTCTTCAAGAGTAAGTCGATTCACTCGGTTATACTTGTTCATTTTACTTCAAATTTGAGTATGTTGTAGATTAAGATGTTCTATACAAGTTCCATGAAAAATTCGAAAAGGGATTCTTAGTAAAAATCAACATGCAACCTCAAATCCACCGAAAGGTCAGTTAAATCATTCCAGATCTGGTGTCTCCATAGAATGAGAGTTTGACCCCTAAAATATCCGTCATTTTATACCACATTTGAGTATGTTATATTTAAAGAGGTTAGCTACAACTTTCATGAAGAAATCAAAGTCGAAAACGAACTCGAAACATGCATACAAGCTCTCACAGGTTCTGACTCAAGCGGATTCATGCGAAAACATTTCAGATCTAGCATCTCAGTAGGATGAGAGTTTGTCCCCGCAAATCTCCATCATTTTTTACCAAATTTTATTATGTTGTATTTTAAGATGTTAGATACAACTTTCATGAAGAGATTAAAATCAAAATCGAACTCAAAACATGCATGCAAGCTCTCACAAGATTCTGACTCAGGCGGTTCATGCGAAAACATTTCAGATCTAGCATCTCCGTAGGATGAGAGTTTGACCCCTCAAATCTCCATAATTTTGTACCAAATTTTAGTATGTTGTAATTTAAGATGTTAGATACAACTTTCATGAAGATATAAAAGTCAAAATCGAACTCAAAACATGCATGCAAGCTCTCACAAGATTCTGACTCAGGTGGTTCATGCGAAAACAGCAAGCATATCCAAGAACAAAGCACATTTTTGCTTCGGTTTCGCCTACCCTAACATCCGAAACTCACCACTAACAAATCATACATGCAAGGCACACATGCAAGGGTGGAAATCAATCCCAACTTGCCTCAAAGACCAAGCAGACAGCGACACACGAATGGCACACCGGTGACGGACGGACGGACGGCGTGCGAGCGGACCAACAACGAGCTCCTTCCTCTCCTCCTTCTCGGTTCCTCTCTCTCGCAACTCTCTCTCTCTCTCTCTCTCTCTCTCTCTCTCTCTCTCTCACTCTCACTTGGATGGTAGCCCTCACCATCCGCCACTCCCTCTCTCTCTTCCTTTTTTGGTTGCTTATATATTGCATGCATTCTTCTCTTGCATGGGGGACACTTGTCCCTAAGAAGGAGACAAGTGTTTCCTTTGTTGAAGACACTTGGAGGCCATGCGGCTCCTCCTTCCTCCCCCACCATGCGCCGATAATGGGCCAGGCTTATGTCCCACTTTAGGCCTATCCACTTGGGCCTAAAGCCCAAACTTAAATGGCCCAAGTTTATTTTTAATAATACATCTTAATCCTCAATAAATACCTAATTGCATAATAAAATGGCCAAAAGACATAGCAACATAGTTTAATAAAATCCAACTTATAAAATTCATGGCCAAATACGTAATTTCTTCATCAAATAAAATCCTTGGTCTCACATGAACATAGGATGCATTTCCAACAACAATAATTATCCATTTATATAAATACCAGATCATTCTTATTCACTTAGCCATAAATCTTGAAATCATAATTCAATAAACTCCTACTTATAAAACACATGGCTGAGTTATTTTGGGATGCCACAGGGGAAGAGTTGTGACATCCTGAAACTTCAGTTTTGATTTCAATTGCATGAGTCAAGCTTTTCATCGACACGACTATAATGCTCTTCTTTGAGATGACCACTCACGAGATAACTAGCCTATCAGGTGAAGCCGTTAAGAGATTTTAAACACAATAGACTTGAGAATTCGACCAAGAATCGACTACTCAACCGTGCTAGTCTACAAGGGTTATTACGGCACAGTTAAAAATTAATCAGAGATAGGTCAATTGGACTGAGATATGTGGTTAAACGTGGGTGATTCCACTAATTTGAAAAATTCTCGTCGATCGGCACTAGATTGATTTTTCTGTCGCTTTGGCGCCCTATATCCGTATTTGAAACCTTGAGATTTTCACATAACCAAGACTTGCTAATGTGTCGAAGAGATACATGTGGCTCGAAGAAAATCAACCATGAGTCAATTGCACAAAAAAGTCCTAAAAGTTACATGGTAGGTTACGTCACATTAAAAGCGTGTTAGATTGAAATTAACCACGAATCTGAACCCGATTTTAGAAATTAAAAGTCCTGTTATGTCATGAGTTATTTTAGGAACATCGACTCCTATTTTGAGGAATTTTCGGTAAGTTCGGGATTTTTTGGAAAATTGATTCGGACAATTCTGAAAACGAATGGAAATTTGAATTAGCCAAATTGAAGGGATTTTTGGCCTCCTGTGTGAACTACTTGGTGAAAGGAAATTGTGTGGGCTTTTTCTTTAACAAAATTGGACATCAATCAGAGAGAATTGTTAAGAAATTGGATTTCGGGAAAAATGAAATAGAATACGAAATTGAGGGAAATGGCCATTTTTGCTGCCCGAGACTTGTTATGTGGGGGAATTATGGTGCAAGAGAGCAAATGAGGATCAAGTATTTTAGCATAGAGATTTTTGGGAACCAATTTGGATTAAATGAGAGCTTATGGGGCCAAGATCGGTGAGTATAGAAAAGTTTATTAAACTTTCCCCCTTCTTTCGGTTCCCCTCTCTCTCACGTCTCTTGCGCGCCTCTCTCTCTCCGCACGTCACTCTCTCTCCTCCCTCTCTTCTTGATCAAGGCTACCAGCTACCCCTAACGCCTTGGATTTTTTTGCTTTGCTTTTTGGCTTCCTTCCCTTCGAAGCCCCATCCCCACTGACCCTTCTCTCTCTCTCTCTCTCTCTCTGTTTATCCTTCTTTCATCCGGTCAAAGAAGCCAACTGTCCCTTATCCTTTTCCCTTTTCTACTTTTCCTTTTTCTTGTTTTGTTTTGCTTGTTTGGTCAAAGACATTGCTTCCCACTCTCCTCCATTCTTCACACCAATGTCTGCTCCACCGAACCCTTTCATTCTCCATTTCTGTGACATCCCGATTTTTCTCAATTTTATTTTCAGTCAATTGAGTCGGGCAATTCATCTGTGCATATAGTTCGTCCCTCAGAGTTGGCCACTCATGAGGGAACTAGTCTATTGAGTGAAGTAATTAAGGAATTTTACCGCGTAAAACTTGGGGACTGATCACCCTCGGGTCAAATGCAAGAAAATTTCCCCAAAAGCTACTCAGTAGATTAGGCGCGCCGAAATCGCACCAGATTGAATTCAACCGTAAAAATTGGGATTGAATTTAGAAGTTGGAAGCTCGGTTATGTTACACGTCCTATTAGGATCATGGGATAATTTTGTGGATTTTAATTGGACTCAATTGAGAGAGAATTGAATGGAATTAAAGAAATTAATGTACAAAGTTTCATGCCCCGGCGGAAAAAATAAAATGGACCCATTGGAAAATGTTGTGGAGGATTTGAATTAGTGGAAGATGACATGGGATGATGTCATGGTGGTTGAGGCCAAGGGTGGAGATCTTGACAAGTGGACGGTGGGGATTGGCTCTTGAAAAGATGACCAATCAACATCATCTTCAACCTTGGGAATGAGAGAGAGAGGAGGGGGAGAGAGGGAAAACGACCGAAGGGGAAACCGCTCGTCGCCAGCAGCCGTGACCGCTTCCCCGCCATGCATCGCCGTCGTGCAGTGCCAAGCCGTCATCCCCGCCGCGTCGTCCCACGCCGGCCGGCCCGCGACCGCTTCTCCCTCGGTCCAGCTTCGTCGCTCCGCCCCGTTCTCCCTCGCCTCGCCAGCCGCCTCAACCATCGTCCCAAGCTGCTCGTCGTCGCTAGCCGCCGCCGGAGGCCCGTCAGAGTCGCCGCCTGCACCGCCCGAGCTACCATCGCCCTTCCCCGCCGGTTTCAGGCCAACCGGCCGCCGTTTTGGCCCTCCTCCACTGTGACCAGCAGCTGGTTTTTTTTGTGGGTCTCGCAACCCACTCAAGGCCCGTTTTGGCCACCGTCCCGGCCCCGGAAGCTAGGCTCGCCTTTGGAAAAGTTGATCACGGCGTTGCCCTCGTCGTTTTGGTCTAAGCGGCGAGTTAATCAAGTGAGTTTACCTCACTAAACCTTCATTAGAGTGTTAATGATGCCCTAAGTGTGTTTAGTTTAAATTAAGTAAGTTTAGGTGGATAGATTAGTATATTTAATTATAAGTTTGATTAAGAGATTGGTTTATATTAAAGTGTGTTTAATTAAGGTTAAAAGGAGTTATTTAGTGTTAAACCTTGATGGGACATAATAGGATTTTAGTTTTGAATTATTTAATTGCTTCGAAAATTCTGGAAAATATAATATTATATTATAATCGGAAAAATTAAAAAAAATAAAAAACTCGAAAATTTACTTTTGATCCTATTTGCTTAGAATTTCGTGCCGATCGTTGCTGTGTGTTTAGAATTTGAATTTGATGAGTAAATATTGCAAATTGAATGTTGATTGTGAAAAATAGGAATTTTATTCAAAAATTCCCACGTGTCGGGTTTGACACCGAAATCGAATTTGGAAGGGTTAATATTGAAATTGGAGTATGTGAGTGACATGTAAAGTGTACAGGGGTCGATTTTGAATTGTCGTGTACTGGTTGAAAGGCTTGGTCGCAGTAGTGGTGAGACCGACTGGACCTTTATTCTTCTAGAAATGCCGTCGATAGAATGACATGGCTTGGTCGTAGTAGTGGCGAGACCGACTGGACCTTTATTCTTCTAGAAATGCCGTCGATAGAATGACGTGGCTTGGTCGCAGTAGTGGCGAGACTGACTGGACCTTTATTCTTCTAGAAATGCCGTCGATAGAACGACGTGGCTTGGTCGCAGTAGTGGCGAGACCGACTGGACCTTTACTCTTCTAGAAATGCCGTAAAGCTAGTAGATAACCGAGCTGCGTGTAGGCTGTGCCCTTGTGTGGCAGTGGATAATGATGACATGGAACGCTTGCTGTGATTGTGAAATTAAGTGAAATTGATTGTGTTCTGATGGCTTAAATTTTTATCATTACTGGTGCTTGAGTGATATGAATTATACTAACCTGCAGGAAGGCAAGAAGGCGAGGTAAGTCTTCTGTACTGTGTGGCTAGACCATTTTTGGGTGTATTTGCTTTCTAATAGGGGTTTAGGAGGGGTGAACTTGCTAAGACAAAGTCTCATCCTGGTTTGGAGAAAAATATTACAGGACTGTAGATGGCGATGCCCCGAAGATGAATGGTATGCCGACGGAGATGGACCATTTTGATTGCACATAAACTCTGACCCATTTTTGGTGCATATAGTCTCTGGATCCTATTGGTGTATGTAAACCCTGGATTGATGATGATGTATGAAAAAGTGTTTGTTTTTGAATTTATTTTTCCTGCTGTCCTATCCCGTATGTTTTGTCAGGGGATTTCTTAGCACATTCCATATGCGCATGATAATTTAAATAAAAGAAATTGGGGTCGGCGACACTACCTGGGAATGTCACATTTACATGACCATGGCGGGTTGTTCACGTGTCTCGGGGTTCGGGGCGTGACAACCCCGTTTAAGTGGTATCAGAGCATGGTTGTGTATGGAGTGATAGGGGCGATAAGTCATGGGATAGTTAGTAGGAAGGACTTTCCATATTCTAATGCATGTGATTATTAGTTGTTTGTTAGCTTGGTTGGAAGGTTACTCAAATTCTAATATGGTATTGGAATTCGCCAATAGGCATCTATATTGAGCATGTAGCATGAGTGACCGAGAGCCGAGGGCTGCTAGGAAGAGAGCAACAGGCCCCATGTTTCGGGGTGGGTCTTCGTTGACGGGTGGTGCCCGTGGTGCCCTGAGAGGAGCGCAGGCTGAGACCAGTGCAGGTGGTACAGCTTTGCCGCCAGATGGATCATGCAGATGCTCGAGGCGATGGGAGACAGGATGGATCAGCAAGCCGCTGCTATCGCCACCGCGTTGAACACTACCAATGCTGCCAATGCCACTGCTACTGCCGCCGCAGCTGCCGCCGCACCGGTTGTTGAACCAGAAGAGGAACTTGAGGAAATTCCACTTGAGAATGTGGCCGCTGAGAGGCCTAGGCAGAAGTTGGTATAGCACTTTTTTGAGGTTGAATCCACCAACATTCACAGGAGTAGGAGATCTTGAAGCTGCAGCACTATGGATCCTGGAGTTAGAGAACGCATATGAGTTACTGTTATGCACTGAAGCAGAAAAGGTCGTCCTGGCAGCCTATCAGTTGAGGGGGACCGTAGCTACCTGGTGGAAGACTAACAAAGGGATAGTATTCCCTAAAGGTGTGGTTCCGGAGTGGAATGCTTTTCTTGAAGCCTTCAATGAGAAATACTTTTCTGATTGTGCCAGAGAGGTGAAGATGGCGGAGTTTCAGCGCCTTTGCCAAGGTACCATGTCAGTTGACCAATATGAAGTGAAGTTCGCTGAACTGTCGCAGTATGCCCCTGAGTTGGTCCAGCGACCGTCAGACTGAGCTCGAAGGTTTAGAGATGGATTCCGACCGGAGGTGAGGAGTTTGTTGGTACCCCTAGACCTGAAGGAGTACAATGACCTCTACAGGCGGGCACAACTGATCGAGAAAGACCAGAATGAGAGAGCTGCCGCATCTGGGTCATGGTTTAATTCAAACAAAGGCGATAATCGGTTTGGGAAGAGGCCGATGCCTGGAGGAAGGTACCCTGTTCCACCTAGCAAGAAAGGTGGGATAGGAAAGCCAGCGCTGAGATCGAATGGTGTGTGTCGTCTATGTGGAAGACGACATGGTCCAGCCCCGTGTCCTCCTAGGACAGGTGCCTGTTATGGGTGTGGCCAGCAGGGTCATATAGCCAGATATTACCCCAGGAATCAGATGGGGCAGCATCAGTTGCTGCCGCCGCCACCATTGGGTCAGAATAGAGGAGTCGCGCTGCAGATCATGCCGCAGGGTGGATTGAACCGATCTCCAGCTCAGGGAAGGACTTATGCGCTCACTAGAGGACAAGCGGAGGATGCGCCCAATGTGGTCATAGGTATGGTCTTGCTGAACGACCATCCTGCTTATGCTTTATTTGATCCCGGAGCTTCGCATTCATTTATAGCTGAAATATTTGTTAAATTGATAGAATTAATTCCTAAATTGTTGGAGTTTGTGGTTAGTATATCTACTCTGTTGAAAGATAATGTGTTAGCTACAGTAGGTTGCCTTGGTTGCAAGTTAGTGATTGGTGAGCGAGAGGGGAGGATAGACTTGATAGTCTTAGCTATATATGATTTTGATGTGATAATTGGCATGAATTGGCTTACCAAGCAACGAGCCAAGATGGACTGTTATCGCAAGGCGATTCAGTTGAACCCATTAAGTGGTGAGAGTTTCGAATTCATAGGGAGTCGGGGAGGACCCTCAATCTCTTTAATCTCATCGCTCAAGGCAACTCACTTACTAGACAAGGGTTGCCAAGGTTACCTAGCAACTGTTGTGGACATGACAGTAGAGGAGTCGAAGATAGAAGACATTCCAATGGTGTAAGAATTCCCAGATGTGTTCCTGAAAGAATTACCGGGTTTGCCGCCGGAAAGAGAGGTAGAGTTTGTAATTGAGTTAGCTCCAGGGACTGAGCCTATCTCCAAAGCTCCTTACCGGATGGCCTTGTCAGAGCTTAAGGAACTAAAGGTGCAAATGCAAGAGTTGTTGGATAAAGGATTTATACGTCCAAGTGCATCACCTTGGGGAGCATCGGTGTTGTTTGTGAAGAAGAAGGATGGTTGATTACGCTTGTGCATCGACTACCGACAACTCAACCAGGTGACAATTAAGAACAAGTATCCGTTGCCAAGGATTGATGATTTGTTTGATCAACTTCAAGGAACGTCGATATTTTCTAAGATTGACTTGAGGACGGGGTATCATCAGCTAAGAATCAAGAAGGAAGATATCCCGAAGTCGGCGTTTCGCACTCGATACGGCCATTATGAGTTTACTGTGATGCCGTTTGGGTTGACGAATGCCCCAGCTGCTTTCATGGACCTGATGAACCGGGTGTTCAGAGAGTATTTAGATCAGCTCGTAATTGTCTTCATCGACGACATCCTAGTGTACTCAAGGAGTACTGAGGAGCATGAGAGGCACTTAAGAATAGTGCTTCAGACTTTGAGAGATCATGAGTTCTATGCTAAGTTCAGTAAGTGCGAGTTTTGGCTAACTCGCGTGGCGTTCCTAGGTCATGTTATCTCTGGAGAAGGAATCTCAGTGGACCCAGCCAAGATTGAAGCAGTGATCAACTGGCCGAGACCGACTACAGTGACAGAGATAAGAAGTTTTCTGGGCTTAGCAGGGTATTACAGACGGTTTGTAGAAGGGTTTTCAAGGTTAGCATCGCCGATGACGAGACTGTTGAAGAAGGAAGAAAAATTTGTGTGGACGGATGAGTGTGAGAGTAGTTTCCAAGAGCTTAAGCATAAGCTAACAACCGCACCTATGCTTACTATTCCATCTGGTCTGGGAGGGTTTGAGATCTACAGTGATGCATCGTTTAAAGGATTGGGTTGCGTGTTGATGCAGCATGGTAGGGTTGTTGCATATGCGTCCCGTCAATTGAGACCTCACGAGTTGAATTATCCGATGCATGACTTGGAGCTTGCAGCGATCATTTTTGCCCTAAAGATTTGGAGGCATTATTTGTGCGGAGAAAGATTCCAGATCTTCACTAACCATCAGAGTCTCAAGTACTTATTTTCTTAGAAGGAGTTGAATATGAGACAGTGTCAATGGATGGAGCTCTTAAAGGACTATGACTGTGAGATTTTGTATCATCCTGGAAGGGTGAACAAGGTCGCCGATGCATTGAGTAGGAAGTCTTCTGTTGCATAGATGGTACTCAAGGAATGGAGTCTACTTGAGGGAGCACGAGATTCGGATTTCAAGTTTGAAGTAAGCCACCTTTCGAATCTTATGGCCACCCTCAGAATTGAGCCGGAAGTACAGGTCAAAATCAGAACGCTTCAACAGACAGATCCGGCTATTCAGAAAATTGTACAAGAGGATTCAGAGAAGAGGAAAGCTAACTTCCAGATTTCTAAAGATGGAACGTTGAGGTTCCAAGGACGGTTGGTTGTACCTAACGATGTGGAGCTTAAGGAAGAGATTTTATCAGAAGCACATCGTAGCAGTTACAACATCCATCCTGGCAGTACCAAGATGTATCAGAATCTGCGTCAACACTACTGGTGGTGTGGCATGAAAGTGGATATCGCCAAGCATGTCGCCAAGTGTTTGACGTGTCAGCAAGTGAAAGCTCAACATTGCAAACCAGGAGGACTTCTACAACGCCTTGAGATCCCAGAGTGGAAATGGGAGCATATCACGATGGACTTCGTGACGGGACTACCGAGGAGCCAGAGAGGAAATGATTCGATTTGGGTAGTAGTTGACAGATTGACAAAATCGGCTCACTTCATTGCAGTTCGAAGGGACTTGAGTTTGGATAGACTCGCAGATTTGTATGTACGTCAGATAGTTCGTATGCATGGAGTGCCGGTTACAATAACTTCAGACAGAGACCCGAGGTTCACCGCCGATTTTTAGAAGAGCTTGCAATCTGCTTTAGGAACGAAGCTGTAGTACAGTACGGCCTATCACCCGCAGACTGATGGCCAGTCTGAGAGGACAATTCAGACTCTTGAGGACATGCTACGAGCTTGTGTCTTGGACTTCAAAGCAAATTGGGAGGAACAGCTTCATTTGGTCGAGTTTGCCTATAACAACAGTTATTAGCAGAGTATTCAGATGGCTCCTTTTGAAGCGTTATATGGCAGAGCATGCAGAACACCAGTGTGTTGGGAAGAGGTCGGAGAAAGAAAGATCACCGATCCAGAGTTAGTGCAGCAGTCAGTGGAAGCAATTGTAGTTATCAGAGACAGACTAAAGACCGCTTAGAGCCGACAGAAAAGTTATGCCGATAAACGTCGGAGGCCATTGGAGTTCCAAGTTGGTGAACACGTTTTCTTGAAGGTGTCACCGGTGAGAGGTACTTCCCGCTTTGGCAAAAAGGGGAAACTTAGTCCGAGGTACGTAGGTCCCTTCGAAATTTTGGAAAGAATAGGGACTCTAGCGTATCGTCTTGCACTGCCGCCGAAGTTGTCACAGGTGCACGACGTCTTTCACATGTCGATGTTGAGGAAGTATGAACCTGACCCGACTCACGTTCTAAATTTCGAGCAATTAGACGTGGACGACAGAGTGTCGTACGTTGAAAGCCCGGTTCAGATTGTGGATCGCAAAGAGCAAGTTCTGTGCACCAGGACCATCCTAATGGTCAAAGTAGTTTGGCAACACCATGGCACTGAAGGAGCAACCTGGGAGACCGAAGATTCGATGAGAGAATTGTACCCCTACCTTTTTGTTTTAGATGTGTAATGATTTAAATTTCGAGGACGAAATTTTTATAAGAGGGGAAGAGTTGTGACATCCTGATTTTTCTCAATTTTATTTTCAGTCAATTGAGTCGGGCAATTCATCTGTGCATATAGTTCGTCCCTTAGAGTTGGCCACTCACGAGAGAACTAGTCTATTGAGTGAAGTAATTAAGGAATTTTACCGCGTCAAACTTGGGGACTGATCACCCTCGGGTCAAATGCAAGAAAATTTCCCCAAAAGCTACACAGTGGATTAGGCGGCCGAAATCGCACCAGATTGAATTCAACCGTAAAAATTGGGATTGAATTTAGAAGTTGGAAGCTCGGTTATGTCACACGTCTTATTAGGATCATGGGATAATTTTGTGGATTTTAATTGGACTCAATTGGGAGAAAATTGAATGGAATTAAAGAAATTATTGTACAAAATTTCATGCCCCGGCGGAAAAAATAAAATGGACCCATTGGAAAATGTTGTGGAGGATTTGAATTAGTGGAAGATGACATGGGATGATGTCATGGTGGTTGAGGCCAAGGTGGAGATCTTGACAAGTGGACGGTGGGGATTGGCTCTTGAAAAGATGACCAATCAACATCATCTTCAACCTTGGGAAGGAGAGAGAGAGGAGGGGGAGAGAGGGAAAACGAGCGAAGGGGAAACCGCTCGTCGCCAGCAGCCGTGACCGCTTCCCCGCCATGCGTCGCCGTCGTGCGATGTCGAGCCGTCGTCCACTCCGCGTCGTCCCACGCCGGCCGGCCCGCGACCGCTTCTCCCTCGGTCCAGCTTCGCCGCTCCGCCCCGTTCTCCCTCGCCTCGCCAGCCGCCTCAACCATCGTCCCAAGCTGCTCGTCGTCGCTAGCCGCCGCCGGAGGCCCGTCGGAGTCGCCGCCTGCACCGCCCGAGCTACCATCGCCCTTCCCAGCCGGTTTCGGGCCAACCGGCCGCCGTTTTGGCCCTCCTCCGCCGTGACCAGCAGCTAGTTTTTTTTGTGGGTCTCGCAGCCCACTCAAGGCCCGTTTTGGCCACCTTCCCGGCCCCGGAAGCTAGGCTCGCCTTTGGAAAAGTTGATCCCGGCGTCGCCCTCGTCATTTTGGTCTAAGCGGCAAGTTAATCAAGTGAGTTTACCTCACTAAACCTTGATTAGAGTGTTAATGATGCCCTAAGTGTGTTTAGTTTAAATTAAGTAAGTTTAGGTGGATAGATTAGTATATTTAGTTATAAGTTTGATTAAGAGATTGGTTTATATTAAAGTGTGTTTAATTAAGGTTAAAATGAGTTATTTAATGTTAAACCTTGATGGGACATAATAAGATTTTATATTTGAATTATTTAATTGCTTCGAAAATTCTGGAAAATATAATATTATATTATAATCCGAAAAATTAAAAAAAAAACTCGAAAATTTACTTTTGATCCTATTTGCTTAGAATTTCGTGCCGATCGTTGCTGTGTGTTTAGAATTTGAATTTGATGAGTAAATATTGCAAATTGAATGTTGATTGTGAAAAATAGGAATTTTATTTAAAAATTCCCACGTGTCGGGTTTGACACCGAAATCGAATTTGGAAGGGTTAATATTGAAATTGGAGTATGTGAGTGACATGTAAAGTGTACAGGGGTCGATTTTGAATTGTCGTGTACTGGTTGAAAGGCTTGGTCGCAGTAGTGGCGAGACCGACTGGACCTTTATTCTTCTAGAAATGCTGTCGATAGAATGACGTGGCTTGGTCGCAGTAGTGGCGAGACCGACTGGACCTTTATTCTTCTAGAAATGCCGTCGATAGAATGACGTGGCTTGGTCGCAGTAGTGGCGAGACCGACTGGACCTTTATTCTTCTAGAAATGCCGTCGATAGAACGACGTGGCTTGGTCGCAGTAGTGGCGAGACCGACTGGACCTTTACTCTTCTAGAAATGTCGTAATGCTAGTAGATAGCCGACCTGCGTGTAGGCTATGCCCTTGTGTGGCAGTGGATAATGATGACATGGAACGCTTGCTGTGATTGTGAAATTAAGTGAAATTGATTGTGTTTAGATGGCTTACATTTTTATCATTACTGGTGCTTGAGTGATATGAATTATACTAACCTGCAAGAAGGCAAGAAGGCCAGGTAAGTCTTCTGTACTGTGTGGCTAGACCATTTTGGGGTGTATTTGCTTTCTAATAGGGGTTTAGGAGGGGTGAACTTGCTGAGACAAAGTCTCATCCCGGTTTGGGGAAAAATATAACAGGACTGTAGATGGCGATGCCCCGAAGATGAATGGTATGCCGACGGAGATGGACCAGACGATAGAGAGTGCTCCTGACCCTTTTTGATTGCACATAAACTCTAACCAATTTTTGTGCATATAGTCTCTAGATCCTGTAGGTGTATGTAACCCTGGATTGATGCTGATGTATGAAAAAGTGTTTGTTTTTGAATTTATTTTTCCTGCTGTCCTATCCCGTATGTTTTGTCAGGGGATTTCTTAGCACGTTCCGTATGTGCATGATAATTTAAATAAAAGAAATTGGGGTCGGCGACACTTCCTGGGAATGTCGCATTTACATGACCATGGCGGGTTGTTCACGTGTCTCGGGGTTCGGGGCGTGACAATTTCTGCCCCACCGAATTTCTCCTACAGTGCCACATGTCCTCTACCCCCACTAATGAACTCCTTCCCATATTTCATCCCTCTCGGTCTTTGCTGTGACTAGCTAACTCATTTTCTCTGTCTCGGTTCCCATTACCACTCATCCAACAACCAACCGAGCAACTCGTGCACAACCAACTCCCTTGAAGTCGAACCAGCAGCCCCGCACAGTGGTTTTTTCAACCCAGCTCAGCCCCTCCGGCGTTCATGAGCTCAACCGTCCATGTTCCTTCGAGTTTCAACCACCAAGCTCCCTCCGAAGCCGTAACTCAGCCGAGCCCAGTAGCTCAGCCCCCTTCGAACTAGAACCGGGCAGTAACCGTGAAGCTTTGCAGGCCGATTTCGGCCCGTTCCGGGCCCCCATTGGTGCCACCGCTTTGGAGTTTAACGATCCTCATCGCATCCCCGTCGTTTTCGTCCGAGCGAATCTTAAACCAAGTGAGTTTAACTCACTAATCCCTACTTAGTAAATTAATGACGCTTAAGGATTGATTAGTTTAAGTTAAGTATGGATTATGTAGATAGTTATAGTATATTAGCAATTTAATTTAAATGTTATCGCATGTTAGGTGGTTAGTTTAGTGCAATTAGAGCCCAAACAAGCTCTAGTATTTATCTAGAGTAGTTCGGAAATTTGTTGGGCCTATCTTGGCTTTTAATTAAGCTTTTTTGGGTCTAAGTCCTATTTATTTGCATTTAACAATTAATTTTCGTAATTATTTAATTATTTATTTATTTTCCGAAAATTAGACCGGAATAGTTGGTGACCGGAAATTTATGTTGATTGCAGTGGTGTGATTGATTTTTTTATTTGATTGTTATTTAGTGCAAATTGAATGTGATTAGCAATTTTGGGTATTTATCCCAAAATTTATTATTTTCGGTATTTAATTAGAAAATTACCGAGCGTCGATTTATAGTACCAAAAATGTTTTTATCAACTATATAAATGGTGGGAGTTTTGAAAGTAAGGATATTATATTTTTGGTTGAGGCTGACCGTGTACCCATACACAATTATTTTATTGGGTATTTTTAACCCAGGGAAAATAGGCCAAGATATTATGTTAATTGAAGAATTTAATTGTGAAATACAATGTCTTTGGCCGTAGGTAATTAGTCGTGTGATGGTTATAGTCGTAATAAGATGACTATTGAAAGTTGTTGGGCAAGATGTTGTGAGTTAGATTAAGAAAACTGCAAAAGTATGGCCGTGCCCGCTAAGCCATAATCAGTCGCCGAAGTATGGCCATGCCCGTTGGACTGTAAACAACTGTGGTATCCAAAAATTCAAGACAACCTCTAGATGTATTAAAGCCCATGATTAGGTAATGAAATTACCTATGGTTCATGCTTTAGCCATTGGTTTTCTTTTAAGACCAAGTGTTATATATATATATATATATATATATATATATATATATATATATATTTGTTTGTGTTCATGAGTTATTAAAATTAGTATTATAGGATAAGTTAATAAGAAGAATTTATTCTTGGCTATGCACCTCATAGATTTAATCCCTATAGATAAAATGTTACAAGATTATGGCCATATGAAATTGAAAATTCAAAATCTATAAAAAAAAAGAATTAAAAGTGAATTATTAAAAGTGAAATTGGGGTTTATTAGGGTTGAACTTTAGGCCCAAGGGTATTGGACTGAAAGTGGGCCAAATTGGCTTGGCCCATGAAGCCCATGGAGAGGGCTGCCATCGGCCACAGGGGGGAGAGGCCGGCCCACTTCCAAGCCCATTATGCATGGGTCTTGCCAAGTGGCAAAAAGGAAGGCTTCATGCATTGGCCATTGCGGGTGGCTCTTAATCATTGCAAATGATTGTGATTAGGGGAAATAAAAGGGAGAGAGTGGCCGGTTGAGGGGGCTGTCGCCCAAGCCAAGTGAGAGAGAGAGAGAGGGTTGCGAGAGAGTGAGGAACCGAGAGAGAAAGGGAGAAGCCGCGCGAGGAGGAAGCCCGCTCGTCCATCGCCCGTCGTCGTGCGTTCACTGTCCGTGTGCCATTGTTTGCTCGGTACAAAGGCAAGTTGGGATCCATATTCTGCTCTTGCAACTGTGTTTGAAATGGTGATGAATCTCGGACGTTTAGGGTGTGAGATCCGAAGCTTGAGTGTGTTGTTCTTGAAAATGTATTATGTTCTCGACTATACCACCTGACCCAGAATGTTGTAGAGGCTTGTATGTGTGTTTCGAGTCGTCTTTTGGCTTTGACTTCTTCACGAAAATTGTAGACAACATCTCAAAGTATAAAATACTAAAATTTGAGACACAATGGCTGAGTTTTAAGGGGTGAAACCCTTCCTCTACGAAAGCCCTAGATCTGGAACTGTTTTGTCGACCTCTTAGTGGTTTTGCGTGTTGCATGTCACTTTTTATTAAGAATTTCACTTCAAATTATTCAAAAAAGTTGTATATAACATCCTGATGATTAACATACTCAAATTTGAAGTAAAAATAACAAGTTTACCCTAGTGAAACGATTTTCTTTTGAAGATGGCAGATCTGGAAGTATGGTACCGGACTCCCGAGACTTTGTGGACTAAATGGTGACTATCCTTTGAGAATCTCACCTAGATTCCTTAATAAAATTTGTAGTGGACCTCTTGGGGCAAAACATATCAAACATTTAGAGGAAATGAAGGAAGATAAGTAGGCGAAACCTCGATTTTTAGGAGACAGCTAAACTGGACTGTTCGGTACTAGGAACAGGAGCTTTGTCCGTCCATAGAAAATTATCTAGGACGAATCTGGCCTCAATGTCTTCATAAAAAATCTACCTTAGGGTCTCGACTATAACCTGGTAAAATTTTATATTTTTTGGAAGTCATTCGGGTATTTTAACCGAAATATTTCAAGAACTGCGCAATCTGATTTTATCCGAATTTTGCATGCTGTATTGTGTGAGCTATATATTCTTGTGTAAAGCTCTTTTGGGCATGTGTTCTTCATGAAGTTGCGACCTTTTTGTCTTGTCTATCACATGTTCTGATTTTATGATTTTTGAAGATCATATGGATATTTAATTTACATGTTTTCCGAAATTGTGCAAGCTGGAATTGGGTGAATCTCAAAAGTCATGATGTATGGATTATTCTAAGTTGTATGGACCCCATGAATTGTATTGTCATAAGTGATTGTATCTTGCTGCATGTATGATGATGATTGAAAATGCATATAAGAATCAAATGATGAAAATGATCTTGTTTGCCATCACATCATATGCCATGTTGAAATTGAGCCATAATTGTAAATGTGAACTATGATAAGTGAGAAGGCCATCGGAGGTGTGAGCCGACAATGCCCCGGGAGTGCCGAGATGCTTGGCTAGGGAGTGTAAATACCGGATGCCCGGTGGCCTAGTGGCGTAATTCCGGAGGGTCCTTGGGAGTTTCGAGATGCTCAGTGATATACGGTACGTAATTCCAGAGGGGGGAATCCTGGTGATATGTCGGTACGTAATTCCGGAAGCCCCGGAGGTGTGTGCCGGGGGGATTCCTCATGATGCTAGTTGGGATACGAGATGCCCGGAGGTGTGTGCCGGATGCCCGGTTGTATTTTGAATACATGCCCGGAGGTTCCTCGCGATGCCAAGTTGGGTGCGAGCGATAAATGAGGGATGCAAACATTGGTCCCTGAGAAGAAAAATGATGAGATCCTTATGAAAGATAAATATTGAAATTGAATCATGTGCATGGGTGTATGCATATGGCATGATGCATGATCTGCTTATGAAAGTAACTTGATGTTATTTGACATTGAGAATGTGATCATGAAGGCTTGAATGGATCTCATGGGGATATATACATGATATCATGGATGATATGAATCATGCACATGGATGTGTACATATAGCATGGTGATATATGCATGGATACTTGATGATGAGTGTATGATGGTACATGTATGACATGATGATGGTGAGTGCATGGATGTATGTGCACCTATGGCATGATGGTACATGTATGACATGATGGTGAAGGTTATATGAGGATGTATGTACATGTGGTGTGATGACATATGCATGGTTTCAAGGTAAGTTATGCATGGATGCATGAATGACATATGTTATGCTATGATTGTTATGATTGTATTGTGTGATGCATTGAGTGGTTTATTAGGTCATTTACCTGCTAAGTGGCTGTACTCACCCCTTCGGGGACCAACATTTTAGACTAGATAAGATTTCTCTGCTGCCACTGCCATCGGTAGATGGATCAAGTGGTTGGATATGACTGCCAGAAGGAGTATAGCAAAGGAAAGAACTTTTGTACGCTAACACTGATCGATGGACTTTAAGTATACTACTGTTGGAAGAGATGTCAGTCATCTTTTGAAGTATAGCCGAGTATAGAAGACTACGGCATTTTGATGTACCGATGAATAATGTCCATCTAGTTTAAGTAAATAAAAGTGTACGGCTTTAACTTATATATAAGATGTTTAGTTCGTGTGCATTGTTTTCTGAATATAGGAAAGGGAGTTGTTGGGTATGCTTCCGCCATATGAACTGCGCAAGGGACTGATCAATTATCTAAAAAATGTAAACCCCCATGGTTGTATGGACCCGTTGCAATTTGAAATGGTATCAGAGTGACATGTGATTAGGGAAAGAAGAAAGGTAAGTGGACTGTGGCGACCCGAATGGTTCGGGGGCCGTCGAGGGGTGCCACATCAACCGCCAGAATATGGCTATGCCCGTTGGGCCGTAATCTACCACCGAACTTGGAACCGGCTATGCCCTTTGAGCCATAATTCACCGCTAAACATTTAGTAGGCCGTGCCCGTTGGGCTGTAATAAATAGTTGGAGCGAGTAATTGTGTGGCATCCCAAAAATTCAAGACAAGCTCTAAGGTGTATTAAAGCCCCTAATTAGGTAATGAAATTTCCTAAGGTTTAGCCATTAATTTTTCTCTTAAGGCTAAGTGATATATGCTTGTGTTCATGAATTTTTAAATTAGTAATATGGGATAAATTAATAAGAATGATTTATTCTTGGCCATGTGAAATTTAAAAATTTGGAATCTATAAAAGAAATAATTAAAGATGAATAATCGAAAATAAAATTTATTTTATTTAGGTTGGGCCTTAGGCCCATTGGTTTGAGCCTTTGGTGGGCCGAATGGCCGGCCCAATTAGGGCCCAAGGAGGTGTGGCCGTCGACCATGAGGGGGAAGGAGTGGCCAGCCTACTGCTTCCAATCCAAGCCCAAGCCCAATTGCTCCCAAAGCCCACTATGCATGAGCCTTGCCAAGTGGCAAAAAGAGGCTTGCATGCATTGGCCATTGGAGAGGCAAGTAATGATTGCAAATGATGAGGATTTGGGGAAATAAAAGGGGAGAGGAAGAGAGAGAGTGGCCGGTTGAGAGCCACCATCCAAGCCAAAGAGAGAGAGAGAGAGAGAGTGAGTTGCGAGAGAGAGTGAGGCCGAGAGGGAGAAGGAGTCGCCCGTCGCCGCCCACACGCCGTCCATTCGTCCGCTGTGCGCCATCCCTTTTGTTGCTGTTCATCTGGTCTTTAAGGCAATTTGGGATTGATTTCCACTCTTGCATGTGTGTCTTGCATGTGTGGTTGAGTTCTTGGATGTTTAGAAGTGAAGTGCATGAGGTTTGTTCTTGGAGATGCATGCTGTTTTTGTATGAACCGCCCGAACCAGAATCTTGTGAGAGCTTGCATGCATGTTTCGAGTTTGATTTTGACTTTTATTCCTTCATGAAAGTTGTAGCCAACATCTTAAAGTACAACATACTAAAATTTGGGACAAAATGATGGAGATTTATGGGGTCAAAATCTCATCCTACGTAGACACTAGATCTGGAACTGTTTTGCTGACCTTTTGGCAGATTTGTGGTTGCACGTTGATTTTTACTAAGCATTTCTCTTCTACTTCTTCACAAAACTTGTAGAGAACATCCTAAAGTTTAACATACTCAAATTTGAAGTAAAATGAGCAAGTGTAGTCTAGTGAATCGACTTACTCTTGAAGACGGTAAATCTGGAAACACGGTGCAGGACACCCGAGACTCCATGGACCCATATGGTGACTATTCTTTGGAAATCTGACTTAGATCTCTTAATGAAAGTTGTAGGGGACCTTTTGAAGTAAGACATCTACATTTCAGAGGAAGCGAAGAAGAATAGAGAGGTGAAAACTCGATATTTCAGAGATGACTTCACTGGACATTTCGATGCAAGAATTAGAAGCTTCGTACGACTATAGAAAAATATCTAAAACGAATCTGGCTATCGATGAAAAATATACTTTAATGTCTTAACTATAACCTAGTAAAATTTCATAATTTTCAGAGGTCGTTTGGGTATTTTAATCGAATTATTTCGGAAACTGTGCTTTCTGTTTCTATCCGAAATTGCATGCTGTTTTTGTGTGAATTGTATCTTCTTGTATGGAACTCTATTGGGCATGTGCTTTTCATGAAATTGCTATTTTATTGACTTGTCTATCACATGCCTTGATTTCATGATTTTTTAGAAGCATGGATATTTAATCTAAATATTTTCAAAAATGGTATATGCTGGAATTTTGTAAAAGGCATGAAATATGGACCATTTTAAATTGCATGAACTCCATGAATTACATTGATTGGATGATGGTGCCTTGATGCATGTATGATAATGATTTGAGATGCATGTATGAATTCAATGATGAATATGATATTGATTGCCATCACATCACATGCCATGTTAAAAATTGAACTATAATTGAAGATGAGAATTAAGATAAATTAAGAAGACCGTCGGAGGTGTGAGCCGACGATGCCTCGGGAGTGTCGGGATGCCTGGCTAGAAGGGTACGGCCGGTTGCCCGGTGGTCATGAATGGCCGGATACCGGAGGGTCCTCGGGAGACCGAGTGCTATCGAGATGCCCGGAGAGTGGGGGAGCTGGAAGCTCAGCATGGTAATTATGCCGAGGGATACCTCGCGATGCTAGTTTGGGTGCGAGATGCCTAGCTTGAAGGGTGCGGCCGGTTGCCCGGTGGCCTTGAATGGCTGAATGCCAAAGGGTCCTCGTGATGCCAATTAGGGTACGAGATGCCCGAAGAGTGGGGGAGCCGGATGGTCTGAATTGTATCTTGGATACATGTGGGACGCAAACATTGGTCCTGGGAATGAGAAATGTGGCGGTCAAAGATGAAATTGAAATTAAATTATGCATGATGATATATGCATGACATGATGATGTTACATGCATGGATGCATGGTAATGATGATGGTACATGTGATATGATGATGATGTCATATGCATGGATGCATGGTAAGGATGATGCCATAGGTGACATGATGATGGTAAGTGTATGATACGATGATGATGGTACAGGAGGTATGATGACGTGTGCATGATGCCATGGTATGTTGTGCATGGATGCTTGTATGATATGTGATGCTATGACTGTGACGACTACATGGCATGATGTATTGAGTGGCTTATTGATCATTTACCTGCTGAGTGATTGTACTCACCCCTTCGGGGACCAACATTTCAGATTAGTAGGATGCCGCTTCCTGCTGTCACACGGGGCGTATTTTACGGCCTACCTTCCGATGTAGAGGTCGAGTGCGAGGAATTTGACTGTCTCTCTGTTCCTAGACTGACGTATATTCGAGTGCGCTGTTTAGTTATGTACGATGTGGGCTTAGCTGGGGGCCCTATTATCCGGGAGTTCATATCCGTCCATGTTCGTCGCGACGGAGTGATGTGTGGGATGTTGCCGCCGCCACCACCTGATGCACCGGAATGGGTGTGAGGACCCGTGCGTGACAAGTAGGAGCTGAAACTTTTTGGGATGATTAGCTAACACTAGTGATGGGGGATCTCTCACGTTAGTCGTAGTGGGTCGAGAGTTTCTTTTTGGAGTTTAGGCCAAGTGTGGCTTCATGTCCTAGCCTTCCTTTTGATGTACCGACCCAAGGAAACCCATATTGAAAATATGTAAATAAAGTGTCATGGCTTTGTCTTTTATTATGATGTTTAGTGGTGTGCAATTGTATCATGGTTGATGGAGGGGGAGATGGCGATGTTTTAGTTTGCTTTCGCTAACGAGTCACACTAGGACCGTTTTAATATATATATATATATATATATATATATATATGATTTACGACGTTTTGGCTAAGAGATGAAATTAGGTGTAACGCCAGGTGCCTGTGGCGACCCTAGGTGGTTTGGGGTGTCACAAATTGTAATGACCAGGTGACGATCTTGCTGACATGGAATCGACTAGGTTAATTGATCGATGATTCGATCCAAGTTAATGATTTGATTGTTGATGTGATTCGATGAATTGCATATTGTATTGACTTGCAAGAAGGGACTAAGGTCGAGGTAAGTCCTCTGACTCGTGGGCTGCCCTTGGGGCGTATTTTCTTCCTACTCAAGTCTTAGGGGGTGAACTTAATGAGACATTGTCTTACCCCATTTTGGGATAACATTTTTTAGGTCCCTAGGGCAAAGAATCCCGGAGCTTGAGGTAGAAGGGTCAGGAGCATGGATGGCTCAGAAGTTCTTTTTGAAGATAGTTTTCCTATACTTAAACCCTAGAGTTTGCCTTTGTTTGTAAACCAGATTGTGGTCTTTAATCATGTGTTGATTTGAAATTTGTGGTCCTACTTTTCTATCCCATCTTGTTGTTATCTGGAGATTAATTTTTTGCTTCCGCATGCACATTAAAATGAATAGATCGGCAACGAGTCCTGGAACGTTACTATTTAATCGACCAAGTAGGGATAGGCACATGTTCGGAGGATTAGGATGTGACATTCTAACCTTGATGAGGAACTTGAGGCAGAGAAGGCGACTGGTCACACTCTAGTTGCAATATCGATTGCGCAAAATGAGACTGATCCACATTGCGTGGATGATCCATCGACTGATGTGCAGGACAAGGAAAAAGAAATTGTGAATACTTCAGCACCTATTGAGGATCCAAAAAAGGAGGTTATGGCTGATGTCACCAAAGAAACGACTAATGAGCTGGAAAATGCCACTTTGCAAGAAAATCCTCTAGTTAGTGATGCTCAGGGTCAGACACATGATGAGCATATTCTATTTGATACTCCCACTGAACAAGATGATGGCTAGAATCTTCGCGATGAGGAAACAAGAACATCATAGGAACCTACCATTGATGTTCCTATTGCCGAGAAGACTCTGAACTTGAAAATAGAGACTGAGAAAGATGTTGTTCGTAAAATTCTAAATGCAAGTGAATGTGTTGAACGAGTAATATAATGATAAAAACTAGTATCGTCCTACGGAGATAATGATTAATAAACTAATTAACTACTAAATTAGATTAATTCTAAAATTTATCTAACAGATTAAAATATATTTAAGAATAAATTAAAAATAAAATTTAGAGACTAAATATAGTAAATCAATCAGATAAATATGTTAGAGCATCCAATTTCACCATAACCGCTATATATTAATTTCAAATTGTTGTGGATATAAAAACGATATCAAATATGTGATATCGGAATTTCCTAATCTATTTGCTATCCTATATTTAGGTATAGCAAACATATTCAGTTTATTGATCCACTATATCTTTATGTGAATTAAAATTAACATAAGTGCATTAAAAACTATGAATATTCTCGGTTTACAATTAGTCTTTTGGATTACCTTATCACTGAAAGCTACACAAATAATGCGGTATATTTATATCCATATTTAATTCATGGTTATATATTATAATGAGCAATTGCATATTATCACTTCTCAGTCTCAAACATGCACATAAGATCATTCAATGGTGGCTAGTCACTCAAAAGCATTATGCACAATAATATATAACTCACATCAATGAAATTAATTGTAAAACATAAAAATCATGAAATTTATATCATCATGATTAGACTACATTGTAATCCTAACAAAAGAAAATTAGAACATAGTAGAAGAAGAAATAAAAATATAAATCAAACCCAACATATTAAATCAAAGAACAAGAATTCTGTCACTACTTTTGTTTTCTCTTCAAAATACTTGAAAAACTCTTAGAACAATAAAAAAAACGATCTAAAAAAAAACCTAACTGCTCCCTCAAGCTCTCAATGTTCTCCTATTTATAGGATATATCCAAGATCCTTATCTCTAAGATTTTGCGCATAAAATTATGGAGCAAATCAAAGGATCTTTGATTTGATATCCATCTCGCAACGCTTGCAGATAATATTAAGGAACAAAATCAATGATTCCTTGATTTGATATCCATCTTCCACTATTTTTTATTTGAATTCTTGATTTTTGTCTTTCTTTTCCTTATCTTCTCCATATCTCAATATTCTACATAAATAAGGAAAATTTGAATAATCAGAAGGAAATCCAAATATTTTCTCGTAGATATTGCATTATTTGTTGCCTAAAATAGGTAAAATAACTCTATAAATAGAGTTATTAAACCCCCAAACTTAACATTTGGCTAGTCCTTAAGAAAAATCAAGACATAACACATATTCAAGCTAACAACCTCCTCCATGACATCTTTCGATAATTGCTCAAATTCAAAATTCAAAGAAAAACACAAATTTCATCCAAACATTGAAATTGATTTATAAGTTAAGACAAATTCTAACTATGTGATCCAAGTGTGTGTGTGAGAGTCCTCATCTTTTTCGAATTATATACAGTCTAGATAAATTCAAATTGACGTGCAACCTCTAACAAAATTTTCAATAATTATGACCAAATCTCATAGATTTGTTTTTCATTCCTCTCTCTACTAATGTAAGCTAATTATCCAACAACAAATTAATAGGATTTTTCTCGGTTTATAATGTAAGGTTGGGCTAAAGGTGAGATAACGGTAATTTTAAGCTCAAATCACCCATCAACACATTGATTTCTAGGATCTAATTAAAGCCAATGTCGCTGTCCAATTTCACTCATTCAAGATAATTTTTCTGCCACCATATATCATCATTCCTTCTTCTTCTTCTTCTTCTTCTTCTTCTTCTTTTTTAATTGCTTTATGGTGGAGTTTCTCCCAAAGTCCCTCCTAATATAACATGAAAATTTCCAATCCATTGAGTATTCAAAAGACTCACTCAATTGAAAGTTAGATAAGGAACCATAAAAGCAATATATATTTTTTGATAATATACCCCAAATAACCATAGCAATCACTTTTTTTTTTCTTTTTCGTACTCCATGCTTCCTCCTAAATTTCTATTAAGCTCAAATAATTTTTTATCCCAAAAAAAAATCAATGTGTTCATAGGGCATGGGACAACAATATAAGTTGATAATAATTAGGCTAAACATATGTGGGTGTCAATAAAAAAATTGGGTAATAATTAAGGCTCAACCAAGTGATTAGGGATAAATAAACAATGGTTAGCTTAAAAGGCTCAGTCGATCAAAAAATTTCCTAAATCATTTTCTCAGTTAGATGTAGCTTAGGATTTCGCCTCAAGAAAAAATCAAACAATTTCTAAGATTTGGGTGAAATCTAAGAAAATCACATATTTCACATGAATGTTTTCTAGATTTACACACAATTAAAAAATTAAGGACTTTTAGTGCTCAGTAAGTGGATCAACATAATTAGAATTAAAATTAACTAACACATCAATTGCAAGTTTAAATAAAATTTAAATTTTCCTAAGAATTGCAAAAATTTAGAACAAGGAATGCAATCGTGATAGACACAAAAAATAGATTTACCCAAAAATTTTGTCTTCGCCCCAAACTTTAATGAAGCAGTGTCCTCAATGCGAAAAATAGACATAGGAAAAAGAAAACTCCTTTGGTTGTAGGATAAGTTCATAGATAACCTTTTTAATTAAACTCTTGAAAGGTGATCCCTAAAAAATTAACTTGAATAAAACAAAGAAATGTTAATCTTTTTTTGGCAAAACATAAACTTAAAAATAAATTTTAAAAAACATAATTAAAATGCTTGTGTTGCCTCCCAAGAAGCACTTGCTTTATAGTTTTCAGCCAAACTATCTCAGATGTTGCTATTCTGGAGGATGAAGTTCAATGGTGGTCTTTTGCTTGTTGTAACCACCTTCAAAGTAGGGCTTCAAACGTTGACCGTTCACTTTGAATGTGCCCTTAGTGTCATGCGCAACTTCAATTGTTCTGTATGGGAATACCTATGTAATTGTGAAAGGACCAGACCATCGAGATCGCAACTTTCTTGAAAGAAGTTTAAGACGAGAGTTATAAACTAAGACTTTTTTATCAATGTTGAACTCTCTTCTAAATATATGCTTATCATACCATCTTTTTGTACGCTCATTGTACAACTTATAAGTTTCATAGTCCTCATTGCAAGATTCCTCCAATTCATTCAGTTGCAGTAATCTTTCTTCGCATGTAGACCGCATGTCAAAATTCAAAAATTTCAAAGCTCAATATGCTTTATGCTCTAATTCCACTAGTAAATGACAAGTCTTCCTAAACACTAACCTAAAAGAAGACATCCCAATTGGAGTTATGAATGTTGTCCTATAGGCTCAAAATGCATCATCAAGTTTGATTGACCAATCTTACATAGAGGCATTCACTATTTTTTTCTAAAATTCACTTAATTTCCCTATTTGAAATCTCTACTTGACCACTAGTTTGAGTAGAGTTGTCATAATAAACTATAACTTTTGAGCCAATTAAATAAGAACAAAATTTATCAAAAGCAAAAACTACCATCAAAAGTTCATTTTTCTGTTGTTGAATAATTCAATGGTGCACCTGACAAGGTTTGATTGGCATAGTATATGGTTCGAAAAATTGTATTCTTCCTTTATCCCAAAATAGCTTCTACTATAGAATTGCTAGTATCACACATCAATTCAAAAGGTTAATCCCAATTTGGTGCTGCCATAATTGGTGCTAGCATTAACTTCTCCTTTAAAGTGTTAAAAGCCTACATGCATTCTACAGAAAAATTAAAATGAGCATATTTTTTCCAAAAAGATTAGAAAGAGATTTAGCAATTTTTAAAAAATCTTTTATAAATCGCCTGTAAAATCCTGCATGCCCCAAAAATCCTCTGAAAAGTTTCACAGTGTTGGCGGAGGCAATTTTGCAATGACCTCCACTTTTGCTCGATTGACTTCTATTCCGTTTTGAGAAATTTTATGCCTGAACACTATTCCTTCCTACACCATAATGTGACACTTCTCCCAATTCAAAACAAGGTTAGTCTCCTCACATCTTTGTAAGACCAAAGCCAAATTATTTAAACAAAAATCAAATGATAAGCCAAAAACGGATCATCCATGAAAATCTCAATATATTTTTCAACCATATCAGAAAAAATAGCCATCCTGCATCTCTGAAAAGTAACTAGTGCATTACAAATATCAAAGGGTATTCTTCTAAAAGTAAAAGTACCATAGGGACAAGTGAAAGTAGTTTTCTCTTGATCTTTTGATGCATTAGGAATCTGATTATACCCCGGATATCCATCAAGAAAGCAACAAAACTCATGCCCTGCAAGTCTTTCCAACATCTAATCAATAAATGGTAAAGGAAAGTGATCTTTTCTAGTGGCATCATTCAATATTATGTAATCCATACACACACACCACCTAATAACTGTTCTAGTTATAATCAATTCATTATTGTCATTTTTTGAATAGTCATACCACCTTTATTTGGCACAACTTGTACAAGACTTACCCAAGAACTATCAGAGATAGGATAGATGATGCCTGCATCAAGTAGCTTAATTACCTCAGTTTTCATTACTTCTTGCATCTTCGGGTTCAAACGCCTCTGACGTTTGATAGTGGGTTTATATTATTCATCCATCAAAATTTTGTGCATGCAAATTGAATGACTAATTCCCTTGATATAAGTTATTTTCCATCCAATTGCACCCTTATGCTCACTTAATACCCTGACCAGTTTCTTCTCCATCAAATCTGTTAAATGAGAAGATATAATTATCGGTAAAGAATGAACTCCATCTAAATAAGCATATTTTAAATGAGAAGGTAAGGGTTTGACTTCAAGAATTGGAGGCTCTTCAATTGATGGTTTAGGCTTTATTATGTGTTTTCTCAACTCCTCAAATTTAATTGCATTTTGCCTTGAATATGGTGGATTCGCCCCCCATGAAATTTGCGTACTCCTGTATCTCCTCATTCTGAATATCTTTGTCCCCTGGTCGAATCAAACATGCTTCAAGTGGATCTTTTAAAAAAAAAAAATCCAGAAAAAGCTTACTCACCAACTTGTCAACTATCTCAACTCTTAAACAAGAATTATCATTAGATGGATATTTCATTAATTTAAAAACATTAAATGAAATAAGATCATCTTGAACTCTAAGAATTAACTTCCCTTGCTATAGATCAATAAGAGATTTTCTTGTTGCTACAAAAGGTCGACCTAAGATAAGTGATACCTCAAAATCTTCCTCCATGTCAAAAACTATGAAATCTGCAAGAAAAATAAATTTGTCAACTATTACCAAAACATTTTCCATAATACCTCTTGGATGTTTAATTGATCGATCAGCCAGTTGAAGTGACAATATAGTTGCTTTTACCTTGTCCAATCCTAATTTCTTAAAAACAGAATAAGGCATCAAATTAATACTTGCACCTAAATCTCATAATTCTTTTTCAAAGTAAGAATCCGCAATAGTACAAGGAATAGTAAAACTCCATAGATCTTTTAATTTCGGAGATAATTTGTTTTGTAGCATGGCTGAACACTCCTCATTTAACTTCACAGTTTCATAATCCTCCAGTCTCCTTTTGTTTGCCAAAATCTCCTTCAAAAATTTTGCATAACTAGGCCTTTATGCTGAGGCATCTGCAAAAGAAATGTTAATGTGCAATTTTTTAAGTACATCAAGAAATTTAGAAAATTGCTTATCTATTTTGTGCTGCTAGAGTTGCTGAAGGAATGAAATTGGCGGCACACATGGCTTGGGATTATCTGGAAAAAGTTTACTCTTGCTTGTCTCATTTGATTGTTTATTGATCACATCTTCATTGTCTCTGAAAATCTCCTCTTTGAC
This sequence comes from Eucalyptus camaldulensis, assembly GCA_019915185.1. NCBI lineage: Eukaryota > Viridiplantae > Streptophyta > Magnoliopsida > Myrtales > Myrtaceae > Eucalyptus > Eucalyptus camaldulensis. The sequence continues at coordinate 10,801,817 of JAHSVA010000006.1, forward strand.
ATATTCTTCTCCCACTTGATTACCACTTCTTAGGGTTATAGCCTTTATGTTGTCAATTGGATTTTTCTCTATGTTGCTCGGCAAAGAACCATGTTGTCTCCCTAACATCATGCTTGCTAACTGACCCGCTTGCATCTCTAGATTTCTTATTGAAGCCTCTTGGTTTTGAAATCTAACATATATGCTTTTGATGAAGTCATGAGTCGTATTAGCAAATTTAGTGACTATATCTTCCAAATTTGACTTTATCTATTCTGATTATTTGAATCCAGGTGGTCTCGTCATATTCTAATCATTCCATGAAAAATTTGAATGATTGCACCATCCCGGATTGTACGTGTTAGAGTAGGGATTATTTTGTGACCTGTTAAAATTCCCAACAAAATTAGAATTTTCACTAGATTGTTTAGAAGTATTACCTTCCTAACACTCTGTGCTAACATGTCGTCCACCACAAAAATCACATGTCAAATTCTAAATTTTCATGGCTGAAACACTCATATTATCTAGCTTTTTTTTGAATGCTTCAAATTGTGCAACAATTGTAGCAAAAGCATCCACTTCGTGAACTCCACTAGCTTTTCACATTGGTAGTCTCTCAGTAGGCCATTGATAACTATTGGACGCCATCTCCTATATTAGATTGTAGACTTCTTCTGGTATTTTATTATTTAGAGTTCCCCCTAGAGCTGCATCAATTATAGAATGAAGATTTGTATTAGAGCCACTATAAAAAGTTTGTACCTGCATCCATACGGGTAGTTCATGATGTAGGCATCTCCTAAGAAATTCTTTGAATCTTTCCCATACTTCATATCATGATTCATTATCCATCTGCATAAAATTAGTAATATCGTTATGCATTTTTGCAGACTTTGCAGGTGGAAAGAACTTATCAAGAAATTTCAGAGCCATATCATTTCATGTAGTGATTGCTCCTATAGGAAGAGAAGAAAGCCGACTCTTAGCTTTGTCTCTAAGAGAGAATGGAAATATTCTCAATCTAAAAGCATCATCCATAACTCCATTATATTTAATGGTGTCACAGATTTCAAGAAAAGCATCGATGTGAGCATTTGGATCATCACTTGGTAGCCCACTGAATTGCATTGATTGTTGAAGCATTTGAATGAGTGATGGCTTGATCTCAAAGTTGTTTGCTTGAATTGCAGGTCTTTTGATACTTGATGTGGTGCCTTGAACTGTTGGTGCAACATAATCTCTTAAGAGTCTCATAGATTTTCATTCTCACCGTTTGCCATTTTCTTAGCGTGATTTCTCTTTCTCTCAGTCGCCTTTTGAATGCACGCTCGATTTCTGGATCAAGCTCAGCAAATTTCCCTTGTTGGCTACGTGTCATAAACCGATGTACACTCTAAAAATAAACCAAAATGAAAGCTAGATTAAACTTATAATTATTTGATATCAATATTAATTAGTATTAAACAAACGATCCTTGGCAACGGTACCAAAAAGTTGTTTGTAAAATTGTAAACGTAAGTTAACGTGTTGAACAAGTAATATAATGATAAGAAAGTGTATCATCCCATAGAGATTGATGATTAATAAACTAATTAAATACTAAAATAGATTAATTCTAAAATTTATCTAACAAATCAAAATATAATTGAGAATAAATTAAAAACAAAATTTGGAGACTAAATGCAGTAAATCAATCAGATAAATATGTTAGCACATCTGATTTCATCATAACCACTAGATATGAATTTCAGAATTTTGTGGGTACAAGAATGATATCAAACATGTAATAGTGGAATTTCCTAATCTATTTACTATTTTATCTTGAAGTATAGCAAATCTACTCAATTTATTAATCCGCTATATCTCTATGTGAATTATAATAAATATAAGTACATTAAAAACTATGAATATTCCCGGTTTACAATGAGTCTTTTAGATCACCTTATCATCGAAAGCTATACAAATAACCCGATTTATCTATATCCATGTTTAATTCACAGTTATATATTATAATGAGCAATTGCATATTATCACTTCCCAATCTTAAACATACACATTAGATCATTCAAGTGGTGACCAGTCACTCAAAAGCATTATGCACAATAATAAATAACTTTCATGAATAAAATCAATTGCAAAATATAAAAATCATGAAATTCACATCTTCATAGTTAGGCTACATTGTAGCCCTAACATAAGAAAATTAGAACATAGTAGAAGAAGAAATAAAAATATAAATCAAACACAACATCTTGAATCAAAGAATAAGAATTTTGTTACCACTTTTGTCTTCTCTTCAAAATACTTGAAAAACTCTCAAAATAATGAAAAACGATCTAGCAAAAAGCTAACTGCTCCCTCAAGCTCTCAATGTTCTCCTATTTATAGGATATATCCAAGATCCTTATCTCCAAGCAATTGCACATAAAATTAGGGAGTAAATAAGAGGATTTTGTATTTGATATCTATCTCACAATGCTTGCAGATAATATTAGGAAACAAAATCAAGGATTCCTTGATTTGATATCTATATTCCACTGCTTTTTTATTTAAATTCCTGATTTTTTTCCTTTGTTTTCCTTATCTTCTCAATATTTCATTATTCTGGATAAACAAAGAAAATTCGAATAATCATAAGGAAATGTAAATATTTTATCATAGTTATTGCATTATTTATTGCCTCAAATAGATAAAAAAAAATAACTCTATTTTTATAGTGTTATCAGATGCATAGACTGAGAAAAGTACACAAATTGAGGGGGAGCAAGTAAAAGATGTAGGGGCTGCACAAGTTAAACAGATTGAGTGGGAGATTGACAAGGATCCACTTGCCAAAATCATTCCTCCACCATAACCGTTGGCTGACTCTTAGTGGCAATATTCTTCGGGCACTGTTGGAAATCAAGGATGAAATCAAGGAGTTGGAGCTTCAAATGTAGAAAATGATGTAGGATGGAGACAAGAAACTAAAGAAAGTTGAATAGGCTATAACAAACATGAGCTGCTATGTCTTGGTTCACGTTCCTCCAAAGGACCCTTCTTCTCCAAGCCCTCTTGTTCATGACTCAAATCAACCATCCTCCTCGAAATAACTTTTTAAAAACCTTTTTTTCAGACAATTTCATAGGAGTTGGTTTAATGTTTTGTTTGAATATTTGGTTTGGTATTTATTTTGCACCCATATATAGGTGTGCTACTCGATGTTAAACTATGGTTTGCTATATCATATGCTATCTATTATAGTTTGCTATAACCTTCTGTGTTGTTGACAAAAAGGTGGAGAAATTTTTTAGTAGCATGACTTCGATTTGTAGACTCCCTTTTGGATGTTTGTAGATTTTGATATTTACAGTCTACTATTTACAATCTACAAGTAAACTGTGAGGACAAAATTCGCACAAGATTGGTTGAAAAATTCTTGTTTCTTATCTTGCACTTTTAGAGTATCTAGAAATTCTATAAGAATCACAACTTCTCATATTCAATATTCTTATAAATTACGAACTATGCTTTATTTCAAATCTTGCTAAATTCAAAGCAATATCTATATCACATCTTGTCTAAGTTCTGCTAGGAAAGTCTTTTCATCATGAAAAGGGGAGATTCTTAAAGAAAATTTCCTAAATGATTTGGAAGATTGACAAAACTTTTCTTAATTATCTTTTGATTCTAATGGTAAGTTTTTCCATGTGGAAACTTTGATATGTATCATCAGCTGTTATTATTAGACTCAAGGACATTGTGAAGATCATACCGTTAATATTCAATCTCAATGGAATAAGGACATGATCCAACTATGAATCATTGTGCTAATAGCAAGAAGATAGTCATGGATTTCTTGCCTTATATATTGATTGTTCGAAATGAAAATATTGAATACAAGCTTACTTATTTGGAACATTTCTATCTATCAATGGAACAATCAATTGAAGACATAATGTTTTCCACTAGAATGACTCAAATTATGGAAACCCTTTCTACTGTACAGGCAGTAGATCCTTTGGTTCTCGGCAATCCAGAAGCGGTCGGATATTCTTCAACATTCAAGTCCAACATGTTGATTAGATGAATGATCCTCAAAGCTTGGGTCCAACCGGTCAACTTAGAAACTGAGGAGTATTGAAGGAAGTCATAAGGTTGAAGGATGCTTAGAGAACACCAAAGTTATGAATTCCAAAGTTCAACGAAGTCTTATCGTCAATATTTTTGTCTTTCACGAGCTATTCATTATAATTTCTTAGAGGTCATTGAAAATGGTAGTACTACCACCTAAAGAGGGGGTGGATAGGTGTTAAAAAATATTAAGCAAATGAATGTAGAATAAGTTCTATTGCAAGCTATTGGAGAAAACTTCCTTATTTATTTTGAAGCTGACAAAACGTTTCCATCAGTCTAGTCTGAAGACTTGTAGACTCATTCGTCAAGTCTGAAGACCGCTAGACTCATGATTTGATGTCTGCCCTCATTGATAGTTCCTACACCGTCGAAGAAGACTTATCTAGAATCGAATATTTCTTTAAGGGTTCGATTCGAGCGGCTAAAGAAGATCTTGTGACTGGAGATAGCATTTTAGAATTTATTATTTGTTTTGAAATTAATTCGACTAATTTGGATTTGTTGAATGGCGAAATATACTTGGAAGGTTTTACTTATGGAAACCTAGATCCTGATTGTATAGGCGAGCAGGATTGGTGGGCTATAATCACATTCCTTAAGTAACTTGAGATCTCCCTAATTGATTATATCTAATAGGTAGATTGGAAGAACTCCTTTGGAAGGTGCCAACGGTTATGAATGCATTGAGGAGTATTTAAGGAAGACGCTTTAGTTATTTGAGTGTGTGCGCGATAGAGAAATTCCAAAGTCCGAAGCTTATTGTTCTTTGCTAATTCAATCGTTGAGCGTAAACTTGTACTCAAAAGAGAGTTTATACATTTGTGAAGCCTTGAGGAAGTGTAGCAGAATTTCTACACTGTGGAATCAATGACATGATACTATAACGACCCTTTTGATTCATAGTGAAATCCAGCCGGTGGGCTGTCAGTGCAGGAGAGTGGACATAAGCTTGGATTAAGCCGAACTATTATAAACTTTGTGTTCTTATTCTCTTTCCTAAACTCATTTACTTTGCTCATAACTCTATTTAATTGTTAGAGTCTCATTTCCTTTTCAAAGTCTATTGTTAAACAGACTTAGGTTAATAGTAAAAGTTTTATACTATATTCTACAAAAATTTATTTTCGCACCTATTCACCCCCCTCTAGGTGCTCGTATTAGCATTTACAATTGGTATCAAAGCCTGTGTACTCAGTTAAATTGAAGTGTTTTTACTTTAGAGTTAACGATCTATGACTAATATGTTGGCTCCAAGTTTGGTTGAAGGGCAAAGCAACATCAGACCGCCTTACTTTGATGGGAAGAAATACAGTATATGCAAAAAAAAAAAAGATGAAGGCATTCCTAAGATCAAAAAATCCTCTTGAATGGGATGTGGTAGACAAATGAATCATTCCTAAAACTACAACAGTCTTAGAAAGGGGAAAAGAAACTGTTGAGTCCAGCGAGATGACTCAAGAAGAGATAACCAAGAGACAAGCTTTTGATGCAAAAGCAATTTATTCCTTATATTGTGTATTATCTCCTACTGAATATAATAGAATATATTCTTATGAAACAGCTAAAGAAGTCTAGGATAGACTGCACATCACCTATGAAAGAATCGATCAAGTGAAAGAAACCAGAATAAATATTCTGCTCGGTCAATATGAAGCCTTCAAGATGAAACCAGGAGAATCTATCGCTGACATGTTTAGTCGTTTTATAGAAATCGTGAATGGTCTTGAGTATCAAGGTCAACCAATCTCTAGACCCATGAAAGTTAACAAACTACTGTGTGGACTTTCCAAAAATTGGAATCACGTAAAGATCTCAATAAGGGAGACACAAAAGATCATGCCACTCTCCGTTAACGAATTAGTTGGCACTCTTCAGTCTTATGAAGTTGAGCAAATCAACGAAGATGAAGATCCCAAAGGTAAAAAAAGCTATTGCTTTAAAATCTAATGATGATTCTGATGTTATAGATTCTGAAGACAATATGGATGATGAAGAACTTACTCTCATGATAAGAAGGTTCAGAAAATTGAACAAAAAGGGAAGAAGATTCAATTGGAAGAAACAAAGTTCTCAAAAGTTTCAAAATAAATCAGCTGAGGATGATGAATCCAATAAAGATGTGATTTGTTTTGAATGCAAGAAAAAGGGACACATCAGACCCAATTTTCCCTTACAGAAGAAAAATAAAGGAAAAGCTGAGAAATACAGAAAGGCTCTCAAAGTAAAAACTTGGAGTGATACCAAATGTGAAGAGAGTGATGATGATTATGCTAATATTTGTCTAATGGCATAATCAGAATCAGATTCAAACTCTGAGACAGACTCAGACTCAGACGGTGAAATCGAGATAAGTAATTTAAAAATTCCTACTAAAGTCTCTAAATATATTGATGAACTGTGTCTTAGTCTCAAAACCTTTCTCAAGAGGATTTCTGAACTAAAAAGGGAAAATTCTGCACTGAAGCAACAGGAGATTGTTTGGAAAGAAAAGGTTGAAAATTTAGATAAAAGTGTTATTAGTTTGAAAGAAAATATAGACTCTCTTTCAAAAGAAACTGCACTTTTGAAAAATGATATTTCAAGTATTTCAAAAAGGTTTTCTATAGGATCTAAGAAATTAGAAAATATTGTTTCAGCGCAAAGACCTTACTTTAACAAATCAGGCTTGGGAATGACTACTGAAACCATCCCTCTAACTGATTTTCCAAAAGTAAAGGAAAGAAGCGAACAAAGACCTATAAAAGATTTTTATATAAGTCATTTTTAAGAAGGAATATGTTCAGGAACCAGTAAAGACTCCTCTCAGACTTTCACGCGGCGAAGACATGGGAACATGTGACGTCCCAGGGCATCACATACTAAGCGCAAGCGGAATTATAATTATTATTATCATCTTGCCTAACTTGTAACCTCCTTTAAATAATCTATAGTGTTTACCATTGAAGGTTAGCATGTATAACATGGATTATTTAAAATCTTAAGTTATATTATGAGGTTATCTAGCAATCACTCTACCTTCAATTCTTAGTATTGGCCAATTCATTTATGCACATAGACAAGATCACAATAAGCTTCATTTCTTATGATCATCATCAGGGCCTACAAAATTTATCAACCCAGACTCTTTCTATGTTCATCGCCTATATATACAACATATACATAACAAAAGTAAGGCGTAACAAAAGCCAGGGATAAAGGGTGAGGGTGTCTACTCCATGAGTTCCCACACAAGACCATGTTCAAAAGAAACAAAAGACAGTCAGCTTCTACATGATCAAAGGCGTCTAGGCACCATCCGTCCCAGCTCCAGGTCCATCATCACTAAAAGGTATAGGGCCAAACATCGCTCCATCATGCTTGATAAACCATGCGACAAACTTCATTGGAACCATCTCAGCTCTACCAACATCCATCCATAAAGTAGCCTCATACTTGGAGAAAGTCAGCTCCACATTAGAGTCATACACATCAGTAAAGGTAACCTCAATGCTTGATACCACTCCATAACGAGCTATTGGCGGCACATCCATACTATCAATCTGAAAATGTAAGGTATGAGCAACAACTTTGCCCAGTAAAGAATGATAAAACTCTAACTTAAACAATCCACAGCTATCAATATTTCAAGGGAATCATGACCAAACAATTCAAGATACTAAAGTAGGATTGTCAAAAGCATAAACAATTGGATATTAACACATCATGTATGTAATCACCTTATGTGCATCCATTTCTATGCTTACCTTTCTCAAGCTCAATCTTATATCAAGATGCAATGCAACAATAATGAATGGACTCACTCACCAAGTAGAATTATATTTAGTGTGCATATGATCCACCCTCGATCAATTACTAACCGGAACTCTACCGACCTGATCGAGTCACTTCCAAAAGTTACCTTATCCGGACTTCCACAATATTTCTATCATGGGCATCTCACTCCAAGGCATCTTAGTATCATACAACTAAGGCATCCTTGATCACACACAAGGGTATCTCACTCCGAGGCATCCCAGTATCTCTCTACCGAGGCATCCAAGACTACTTAGCATGGGCATCCCAACTTCCGAGGGGCATCACTGGTATCTCCATACCAATGGGTTCATTCACTCTCTTAAGCACACGTTTCACACCACCACACCTTTGATTAATGCATTTATCGTATACAAAAGAAAAAGACTCCAAAGTATCTAACTATATATATAACTCTCATGAACCTAGCACACATGCGTGTCCAAATTATAAGATAAAACCCATTACGACATGTCCCATTCCATGCCAAACAGATATTACCCCATAATCAAGCACTATGCACCGCACTCATTGCACATGCATGATACTATATGCACTTATATCTCAAATAAGATATGAGACTTACTCTTATATTATGAGGTTTATTAGGCTCTACGTGCATCACAAAAGCCTAATATAAAAGACACAACATCTAATATATGTTCTGGGGTCCAGACAGTTCACTAGCTAAATGTACAGTTTCGGTTTAGAACACAGAAGGTATACCAATTCTTGTCGAAATACTACCATAATTTAGTATGTTATATTGGAAACATAAATTGATATTTTTTGTGAAGAAACTTAAGTCTAATTCTCACTGTATTAAGAGTAACAATCGCCATAATCTTTACTAGCACCCTGTATCAACGTCCAGATTCTTTATTTACAAAGAAAATTGTTTTAATTGCCAATTCTTATCCATTAAACCTCAAATTTTGACACGTTATTCCTTAAGATGTGTTCTACAATTTTCATTAAAAATTTGAAGTCAAATTATAACTATATAATTACAGAAAATTCGTATAATCAGTAAAGGTCAAACCGTTTCTCATAAAAACAAATCACTGGTTTTACTAAATTCACTTCTATCTCTATGTTTTTATATTCATATGGTTATAGCTAAGTATCTAATTCAATCTTATAGATGTTCAGTCATGTAGAATGGTTTCTTTCTTATTTTCATCAACATATATAAAGAAAATAACACAAAACAGAAGACTCCCTAACTGTATTCTCTTAGAACATAATAGGTACACACGATTTTTCTCACTTCTAGCTCAATCAAACCACTTATTTTTCCACAAATCTCTTCTACAACACTTCAATAGTTAATCATAGCAACTAAAAGTACTTTCAGCAAGCTTTTCTTTAACAAATAGCCCATCCATGGCTCAGCTCGAAGTATAATTGCATCCGTGAGTTCACTCATCACAATATACACCACATCCATCCACTTGGCAACCATTTCATCACTTTACTCGGCAAAGATAGCATACTCACAATTGGATTTCAAAACATTCAAGACTCAAAAGTAACATGCAATGGCTTCTACCTTCAATCTAACACTTACTAAGCTTAGATTAATCACAAAATAACAACTACAAATCAAATCCTTCACTGTTTGGTTAGATCCGCAAGCTTTCTTGACGAACAATGGACAACTTTCAACTTAAAGTTATATCTTCCCTTACCTTGCTTCAGCTATTAAATAACTCAAAGATTCTTCAAAAATCAACACCAAAACTCACCTGCAAGAAGGAGAAATCACTGGTTTTGGCTACTAGTTTCCTTGCTGTTCGACCGAGAGAAAAAGAGAAGAAGAATAAGATGGGTTTCTCGGTTTTTGAAGAGAGAGAGAGGGTTTCGAAATTTATGAGGGGAAATAGATCTATAAGGCAAATCCCTAGGCTAGACTAATGATGATATTTTGCTAATGATTATGTTCATTTTTTATTGTTTTCTGTTTGTGGGAATCGAAATCGTGGGTGAGGGGGAAAAACAAAGAGAGAAGAGAGAGAAGTGTCATGGCCTCCAAGTTTGATGTCTTTTGCCATCTGTCACTCAAATTCAATTAGTCTCTAATCCGTGTCGTTAGTCGGTTCATTAGTTTCTAATATTTTCACCTAATTCCCTTTCGATTCCATTAGATTTCAATTCTATTATAATCATATAAAGTTATGAAATTATATGGCATATTAACTACTTAGTGTCAATCTATAGAGAATTCATCACAAGAAATGCTAAAGTTAGAAATTGATATTAACATTACAATCACTAGTCAAATTATCATAACTATAATCTATAAAATAAAATCACTCGGACCTAAATATTCATCTCTAGCCCAACGGGCTTAATCTATAACAACTCCGGCCCACTAAACTAAATTTACCAGTCTAACAATTCTAAATCTTGGCCTACCATAAGCTAAGCCCAAATCCATAATCTTTCGTTAGACTTCTCAAGTCCAATTCGTGTGGCCCACTTACTTCTCAAGCCCACACATTACTCATGATCCATCGGGTTCACTTTCTGGCCCAATCTAATTAATCTAAGTTCCTAATGATCTAATTACACTAATGAAGGTCGGTGAAATTTGGGATGTCACAGAACATCTATCTTCTGGACATCAAACCAGAAAAATCCCAATGTCTAATTTCAATTCAAGAGGAAGCTAATCTCTGGCATAGAGAACTTGGCCACATCAACATGAAGTAAATAGCCAAGATCTCAGCAAAGAAGCTTGTTCGTGGACTACCCAACCTGACATACCAAAAATCTTATCTATGCACACCATGCGTGTTGGGAAAACGGGTTAGAAGTTCTTTCAAACCAATAAATCAAGTTTCCACTAATCATGTACTACAACTCCTACATATGGATCTTTTTGAACCAACTAAGACTCAGAGCATTGGTGGAAAGAAATATTGCCTAGTAATAATGGATGATTATTCACGATTCACTTGGGTATATTTCTTGGCAAGTAAGTCTGAAGCTTTTTCTTATTTCATAAAGTTTGCTAAGGAAGTACAAAATGAGAAAGGGTATGTTATTTCAAGTATATGGACAAACCATAGAGGTGAGTTTAAAAATCAAGATTTTGCTAAATTTTGTGATGAATTTGGTTTTCAGCATGTGTTCTCCTCTCTATACACTCCAGAACATAATGGAGTTGTGGAAATGAAGAATAGATCGTTACAAGAAATGGCTATAACACTTTTAATTGAAAGCAATATTTCTTCTCGTTTTTGGGCTGAAGCAGTTTCTACAGCATGTTATATTATTAATAGAGTCTTCTTAATGCCTATTATGGAGAAAACTCCCTATATCCAACCACAATCAATATTACCAAAATAAGTTCTTGTAGACGTTAAAAAGTCCAACAAAAACATCCAACAAAGTTTAACAGTCAAAACCAAAAAACCAAAGTTAAAACATAATAAAGTCAAATTTGCATGCATTCTCCCTCTTTTTGTCAACAACAAAAAGTGGAGAAAAATAAAAAGAGTTTGATGAAATCAGAGCTGTTTGGGGATGCGAACGAGTTGGAAATCTCCCATCGACTAAATTGTGTTGTCCAACTTTCGCAGTGACTCCTTCACCTTCTTAACATCTTCAGATTTGGCAATCTCTTGAATTTGAAGTTTAAGGTCTTTTACCTGATCGTGAAGAGAGACTGAGGTAGCTTGCAACACAAATTGAAGGGTCTGAATATCACATTCCATGCCATATTGTTGAGCTTTCATCTTCAAAAGGAGCTCTAGCAGTCTTAAAGTTTGCATAATTCTCTGTCTGCATACTAGCTTCAGCATAATCAGTTGGAGGAGTGTTAAAGGATGAGGGAACTTTAGCTTGTTGAACATCAAGACTTGGAGAGGATGCCTCAATATCAATTTCAGGAAAATGAGAGGCATACACATCATTTGGATCTACTAGAGATTTGCTCACATCATCACTAGTAAAAATAGATGAAGAAGTACCTCTTTTTTCAGCAACTCCCCCTGTCTCCTTGCCTACGGGTGGAAAAAAGAATTCTTCTTCTTGTTCTTGCTCAGCTTCACTGCCCAAGTAATGTTTTTTTTTTTTTTTTCTGGTTCATCTCCTACATTTCCGCTCCTAATCTTCTCAAAATCCTCTGAGGATACTGCAAAAGTAGGCTTAAAAGAGTCATATTGACCCTCTTCTTCTTTTTCCCTTCCTTCTTTTTCTTCTCTCCTTCTCTCTTCCTCTGCTTTTCTTTCTTCACTTCCTTCTCTTCTTACTTCTCTTCTTTCACTTCTCTACTTTGTTTCTTCTCGACATCTTTCCTTTCTATCTTGTGGCTGTTCAAAACTAACAAAGCTCTGTAGATTTCTCAAGGCAAATGTGAAGAGTGTAAGATAATCCTCATATTCCTTGTCCTACAAGATAAGGGCTCTCATCTTCTTGATAAATGCAGTTATGGGCTCATTGCCTTTCCTCTTCTTTGCAACAAAGTCTTGTTTTGTTTGGTTAGGGACTTCTCCTTCAAGTGCTACAATGCTTTATTCAATTCCTTCAATCTCATTTTCGAAACCATTTTCAAACCTATCACCATAGGACCAATGGTTCTTACACAAAGAGATGCTGGAAGCTAAATGTGAAAGTGTCGAAACAATTTTGTAACCAGCACGGAGTAAGGGAGTTGTCCCTTGTCTTTCACCACAGTCCTGTACATGTGCATTAGGATTGTGTGTGGCAGCGAGAACTTCATCCCATTGTTGATGGCAAACATCAACTTTGCCTCAAAACATGGTACATCTATCTTGGAGGTTGACTTGGGTTGAATGCAATTGATTATGACCTTGTGCAGCAAAATATTGGAGGCAGACATTCTGGAATATGAAATTCCTTCTTCAGCAAGTCTATCCTGAACAAGAGATAATGTTGCATGACCAATAAACATGTTTATTAGTTGGAAACTCCTTTCCACACCAATGACATCCACCAAAGTGTCCACATCCACCACAATCTTTTTCCCTTACATTAAAACGAAATCTATTCGCGTCTAGAAAAGACAAATTTGAATAGAAATAAGCAGTTAATTTAGCGTAAGCAATAGAAGTCTCATAATAGAATCTTTCAAGTTAAAGAATACCAAACTTCTCCCTCAAGTTCACCTTCAAGGAATTGAGGAAATCAAAATCCACAGATCGAGGGTTCATCACCCCTCTTTTCAGCAAATTTGAATAAGTCTTTTTGTGGTCTTTAGAACGGAACAAATTCATTCCCTCACCACGCACATCAGTAGCCACGCCCATCTTAGGCTGAAAATTCGCGTACATTTTCTCATCATCATCCTTCACCTCAGGCTTATTAAAAGAATTAAATCGTGGATCACTTGGAAAATTGGCAAAAGTCCTATCTGCCAATCCTTCAGGCGTAATGCCTAACCTGTCCATTTGTCTTATAAACATAGTCTTGTTCTTGTATCCTCTCTCTTGCAGAAACTCATCAATAAACATCATCGCAGTACCACCATTCTTTAACTGATTATAAAGTTTAAAGAGAAATTGAGGTTTCAACATTCTTATAGGTTCAACATCTTCCACAATCTCTTCTTTTGTTGGTTGGCGTGGAGGATCTTGGAACGCACACTGACGCTGTTGAGAATGTTGTTGTTGTTGTTGCTGCTGCTGAGGAGAATCTTCTTCCTCATTCAAGTCAAAATGCGTAGGACCCTCTGGCATGTGCTGTGATCCCCTGTTTGCGATCCAAGACGATTTCCTTTGGAAAGACATCTTCATAGTCAAGGAAGACTTCTCAAAGTCGTTCGATTGAAAATGGTGAAAACTTGTAGAGTAAACTTGAGAGAAAAAGTGAGAGAGTAGCAAATTTGTATTCTAGGGTTTTGAAGACATAAATGGAGAAGAATAACTTCGATGGTATATAAAGTAAGTGAAACGGGGTATACGAACAGTCAAAAATTAATTTCTAAAAATAAGATAGGCAAGTAACGATTCATAAAAATAACATACCTTTTCAGAATTTTTATGCTAAAATTAAATTACTTGCATCAAAGAGAAATTAACTTACAGATGTAGTTTTTGGTCATTCTAAGTCTAACCACCTTTAGACTTTAACCGATAGAAGATAGAATGTTCAGTCTAGTACGAATAGACTCAAATCGACTTTTTTCCAGTGGCTTTGTAAATATGTATGCCAGTTGATTTTTTGAGTCAATAAATTGAATCATAACTTCTCCATTCTAAACATAATATCTTATGAAATGATATCGAATCTCTATATGTTTTGCCCTTGAGTGAAGAATTGGATTCTTTGTGAGATTGATGGTACTGGTGTTGTCGCATTTGATCTCGATGCACAATTCTTCAATTCCAAAGTCTTTTAGCTGTTGTCTTATCCACAAAATTTGAGAACAACTTCCAAAAGCTATATACTCTGCTTCTGTTGTTGATAGAGCTATAGTACTCTGCTTTCTTGAGAGCCAAGACACCAACTTGTTGCCCAACAGTTGATAAGTACCAGAAGTACTTTTTCTAACAACTCTACAACCTGCTAAATTTGCATCTGAATATCCAAGAAGAGTAAAGTCTCATTCTTTGGGATACCACAAACCTAGCCTTGTAATAGTTGCAATGTATTTGATGATGCGTTTTGCGGCACATAAATGAGATTCTTTGGGATTTTATTGGAATCTAGTGCAGATGCAAACACTAAACAAAATGTCAGGTCTGTAAAGTTTTTGGTCTACAATCTTTCATTCTTCATCTTTGTCCAGCTTCGAAGAACTTAACATAGGTGTCTCTGTCTTTTTGCAATTTTCCAATCCAAACTTCTTGATGAGATCTTTTTTGTATTTCTCTTGGTGAATAAAAATACATTTCTTTGATTGTTTAACTTGCAATCCCAGAGTGAAAGTTAACTCACCTATTATACTCATCTCAAATTCATCCTGCATACTTTTAGAGAATTTCTTGCATAGATTTTCATTAGGAGATCCAAAAATAATATTATCAATATAAATTTGAACTAGTAGAAAATCATTACATTCTCTTTTTATAAACAAGGTAGTATCTACATTTCCTTTAGCAAAATCATTTTGGGTTAGGAATTTACGTAACCTTTCATGCCAGGCTCAAGGTGCCTGCTTTAGTCCATACAAAGCCTTTTTCAGTCTGTAGACTGAGTCTGCCTTTTCTGGATCTTTAAATCTAGATGGTTGTTCTACAGAGATTTCTTCTTGGATAAATCCATTTAGGAATGCACTCTTTACATCCATCTAAAATAACATGAAATTTTTATAGTAAGCAAAAGCAAGTAATAATCTAATTGCTTCTAACCTTGCTACTGGTGTATAGGTCTCGTCATAATTTATCCCTTCTTCTTGCGTGTATCCTTTGGCCACAAGTCTTGCTTTGTTCCTGATCACTTTACCTTTCTCGTCTACCTTGTTCCTAAAAATCCATTTAGTCCCGATAATAGACTTACCTTTAGGTGTAGGAATTAACACCTACACATCGTTGATTCTGAATTGTCTAAGCTCTTCTTGCATAGCTTCGATCTAGCTTTCATCAAACAAGGCTTCTTCAACATTTTTGGGTTCTATCTCAGAAACAAGTGCTAAGGCACTAGACTCTTCTCACTTTTTGGATTTGGTGCGAATTCCTTCATCAATATTGCCAATGATGAGATCTGTAGGATGACTTGACTTATGCTTCCAGTTGCTGGTTGGTCTAAGAGTCTGCTGATCCTCTTCTTTTGTTGAATCTTTTAGTTCTTCTTGTTGATGATCTTTATGAGTTTGAACCACTTAAGGGGAGGTAGACTTTGTAAAGTTTGGAGTAGGTTCGGATTCTTCAAGTTGAGTCTGATCCGATTAATTTTGCATAGAGTCTTGAAATTTAACGTTCATAAGTTCTTCTACATATTGAGTCTTCTTGTTGAATACTCTGTATGCTTTGCTTGTGATTGAGTAGCCAATGAAAATTTCTTCGTCTGATCTTTCTTCAAACTTCCTAGTTCGATCATTTGCATTTTTCAAAACATTACATTTATAACCAAACACATAAAAGTAAGAAACATTTGGCTTTTTCCCTTTATATACTTCCTAAGGAGTTTTCTCTAGAATAGGCCTCAAGAACACTTTGTTGATGATGTAGCAAGCCGTAGAAACCACTTCAGCCCAAAATCGGGAGGAAATTTTGCTCTTAATTAAGAGGGTTCTTGCCATCTCTTGCAAAGATCTATTCTTTCTTTCCACAACTACATTTTGTTCTGGAGTGTATGGAGAAGAGAAAACATGCTGGAAATGAGATTCATCACATAACTTAGCAAAGTCTTGATTTTCAAACTCATTTGCATGGTCTGTTCGTATACTTGAAATAGCATATCATTTTTTCATTTTGTACCTTCTTAGCAAACTTTGAAAAGTAAGAGAAGGCTTTAAACTTATTCGCTAAAAAGTAAACCCAAGTAAAGCGAGAGTAATCATCCATGATTACCAAACAGTATCTCTTTCCACCAATGCTCTAAATTCTGGTTGGTCCAAAGAAGTCCATATGTAAAAGCTGCAAAGCTCGATTAATAGAAACTTGATTTACAGGTTTAAAGGAACTTATAACCTGCTTTCCCAAAACATAAGAAGTGCATAATCAGATTTTTGATAAGCCAGGTTGGGGAGACCTCGAACAAACTTCTTGGATGAAATCTTGGCAATTTGCTTTATGTTGACATGACCAAGCTTTTGATGCCAAAGATTTTCTTAATCTTGAATGGATATAAGACACTGAGAATTTTATGGTTTTATATCCAAAAGGTAAATATTCTAATGCCTTCATCCAGTGAAAGATTAAGATAGATCTTTAGTTGTTCCCGAATAGATGCCTTCTTGGAAATAGATTTTAAATCCAGTATCACAAAGCTAACTTATGCTGAGTAGATAGACCTTCCACCAATGAGACATTGTTGATAATAAGGCTTCTAATTTAAACTCACTTGATTAATGCTCGCCGGTGCGTGAGAGATCCGATTGGAGCGTGTCTCTGGCATTTGGTTCATATGAATGTGCTCTACACTATGGTGTAATTAGTTTTTATTTTTGAGTTTTTGAAAGGTATAAAATGTGTAGAGAACCCTAAGTACGCGTATTTTTAGGGTTTAAATGCATAGTTTATTCATTTGTAGCTTGTATTTTCTTATGTTTTAGGAAACACAGTAGCTAGCGTATATGAAAATGATGTCATATATACTGTGTAGAGCTTGGTTCGATGGTATCATGTATATAGTTTAATCTATGTGCAATTTTCTAGTTCCAATCAAATTCAAACAATGGTAGGAAATCTTTATTTTTATGTTACATGTTGAATTGCGGTTTTGATTATAATTACAACATGATTGTTTTTTGTATGTTGGTTCAAATCATGCTATGCTTTTTTGTTAATGGAAAAATGTGGAAATTACATGAGGTCATGTAATTATTTTTCCTAGTGGGAGTTTGTAGGTTGATAGAAATCAAAGGAATTCTCACCTAGAACTTAAAATTTGTGCAAATTAAACTAATTAATGATAATAGAACAATTGTACATAAGAGTTGATTGAGAACATGGTGAACTTTCGTTTCTGTGTCTTTTGTTAAATTATCATTAATTTAGTTTGTCTTTGCTGCAAATCAAATATGTGTGTTACTCTGAAAAGTGTGCTAGTATTGATTCTGTGTTTATTATGTCAATGTGTTATATCAATTAATTATGATTTCGGCATCCAAAACCATTTTGACTGACCTTAATAAGGATGAGAAGCTGAACGGTGACAATTATGAAATTTGGCACCGAAATGTTTAGTACGTCCTTGAGGAGTAAGAGGTTGTGGAAACCCTCAACCACACCATGGATGAACCTGAGCGTGGAACTTGAGCTCAACACAAGAGAGATCTAGAAGCTTATCATGCTTGGAAAAGAAAAATAGCATTGCTCTTATTATGTTGCTGAGCTGTATGCAAGATGATTTCATGTGTGAGTTTGAAAGTTATGAAAAAACTCAAGTAATGTAGGTTGCCTTGAAAGATAAGTTTGGAGGTACATCTGCCATTAAGTTGAGGAGACTCACCATCAAGTTTGACACATACCAAAAGTGCCCAAATATAACGATGAGTTAGTATTTTCGGGAGATGTCAAATATGATTCATGAGTTAAAGTCAACAGGTCACTCATTTACTGATGAATAACAAGTTCAGGCTGTTATAAGGTCTCTTCCCGACAATTGGGAGCATATGAAGATCAATATGACACATAATAAGAATATTGTCACTTTTGATGATATAGCGCGTCATTTGAAATTAGAGGATAAGTGCCTAGAGGCTGTGAGATCGTCTACCCATGCTTATGTTGTTGAATTGAGTTTGCGCAAAGCTTCGGGCTTCAAGCGCAAAAGGAATCATCAATTCAACAACAAATGGAAGAAGACTGATCTAGCACCTAAAAGGGCTCAGACCTTTCAACACAAGAAGCGTGGTGGGAAGAATGACAAGGCCAAAATGAAGTGCTACAATTGTGACAAAATGAGTCACTTTGCTCGTAAATATACTGAGTCAAAAGAGGTATCTTATTATTCCATTACTTTATGTAATGCTTTTGTTTCTAATACTTTGATGCTTGCGGAATCTCATCCAATGTGGATTGTAGACTCAGGAGCAACAGATCATGTAGCTAGAGACCGATACACTTTTGTGGAGTATCGTTAGATACAACCTGGAAGAAGATGGATATATGTTGGCAATAATTTAATAATAGAAGTGAAGGGTATCGGCACATATAAATTAATTTTACGTGATGGTTGAAGCATATTCCTACATGATATCCTCTATGCTCTAGATATTCGACGAAACTTGGTCTCTGTAGTTATTCTTCTTAGCCTAGGTTATGTATTGAATTTCCATGGTGATTGTGTTGACATTTTGTTTGGAATAATTTATTATGGTTCAGGTCATGTATCGAATGGTTTTATGGTGTTAGACATTAACTATGATCAGTACAATGTTAATGTCGATGGTTGTTTTTCTTTAATTGCATCTTCTAGTAATATTGAGATTGATGCAAGTACTTGGCATGCTAGATTAAGTCATATTGGGTTGCAAAGAATGCAAAAATTAACTAGAGGAGGCCTTTTAGGGTCACTCACTAATGTTGATCTACTCGTATGTGAACACTGTTTAGCAGTAAAAGCAACTAGAAAACCATTCGGTAAAAGGACTAGAGCCAAATTTCCATTGCAACTCATAAATTCTGACATTTGTGGTCATTTGAACGTGAGGGTGAGGTATGGAGCCTCATATTTCATCACTTTCATAGATGACTTCACGCATTTTGGTTATGTTTTTCCAATCTCCCATAAGTCAGAAGCATTAGACTGCTTTAGACGATATATAGCGATGGAAGAGAATCAGTTGAACAAAACAATAAAGGCATTGAGAACCAATTACAAACGTGAGTATCTATTTGAGCAATTCAAGACTCTTTATGATGAAATGGGAATTGTACGATAATTAACAATTCTTGGTACTCCACAACAAAATGGGGTAGCTGAGAGAAGGAATAGAACCATATTAGAAATGGTTAAGTCTATGATGGCGCAAGTAAATTTACCAATCTCCTATTGGAGAGATGCGCTATTGACTGCTGCCTATATACTTAACTGAGTGCCCTCGAAATTGGTTACTTTCACCCCTTATGAATTATGGACTAGTAGGAAACCCAACTTAAGTAATCTACGTCCATGGGGATGTGCAGTTTATGTTCATGATTCTTCCCATAAATATGGCAGATTAGGTCCTAGAATGAAGAAAAGTATCTTTATAAGATATTTTGAACACTCCAAAGGATATGTGCTCATAAGTGAACATGCTAATGGAAGTGTGATCGAAATGGAGTCACAAAATGTCACGTTCTTGGAGAACGATTTTCCTATTAGATGTGAGATTGATAAGGACTTCCAATTATATGATATGGAATATCCTAATAACACACCCACTAATGTTGTAGAGGGAAATGAAGATTTACCTTAACATGCAAGACCTATTGGAAGTGTTGCATCGTTTGGCAAACTGAATTCAAGAGAAATTCAGTTGCGTAAAAGTAATCATAAAATTATTCATCGTTGTCGTTTTGGGATTGAAGCAGAAGCATTTATGATTGCTCAAAAAGATGATACCGAGCCTAAAGACTGTTCATCAGGCTCTCTCATCTTCTGATAAGGAAGAATGGAGAAAAGCTTTGGAAGATGAAATGGAGCCAATGAGGGCAAATCACGTCTATTAGGCTATTCAGATGTTGATTGGGGTGGAGATCTCAATGAGCGTAAATCGACTTATGGATATGCGTTCTTACTCAATGGAGGTGTAATTTATTGGAATAACAAGAAATAGACATACACGGCCTTGTCTACAATGAATGCATAATTTATTGCATGTTCTGCTGCAATGTAAGAAGCAGTATGACTAAAACGTTTCTTGGAAAATTTAGCCACAATCATTGAGGTTCCAAGACCAATGATAGTTTTTTGCGATAGTCAAGTAACCATTGCCTATGTAAAGGATCTCAAGTATCATGGAAGGATGAAGCACATTGACATAAATAACAACTTCATTAAAGATATAATAACACAAAAAGAAGTCATCCTACAATACATTTCAACCAGTAGATTGGTTGCTTATTCATTTACGAAGGCTATTCCTAGAGACATATTTTTGACCCACAAGATGTCACTAGGATTGCATAGAATGTGATATGTGTTATTGTAGAGGATCATTGGTTTATGTATATGTGAACATATGTGTTGTACTTGTTTGTTTAATGGTGAATTGATGTTTTATAAATAAGTACAAATCCATTACGAGACTAACACATACATACATCTATTATTGAAAAGTATGTCAGCAGGCAATAATTGGCTCACTCACACGAGTAATCACCTCAAGTGTTATAGTTAGCACATTGAGAAGATTTTTATGTACAAATAAATGTTGAAAAACAAGTTTAGTACATAAAATAATGTCTCCTTGATTGGAGTCAAGATGAGGTATGTGATTTATTTACAATAAGACTGAACATAATAGTCTCACAATCATGTATGCCTAAAAAAGGCCGAATGCAAGTACTTAATTGGGCATTATAGAAAGCGAGCCAATATAGCACTCAAGCTAAACATGAGTACATGAGAAGCATGTGATTATGTTTAGGCTGAGATCCGTATAGAGGATATATTTAATAAATGACATACGCTTTTATAGAAAGAGAAATTCATTATAGCATGCAATTCGTACTACATGTGCATTGTACGACCAACAAGAGAATGTGAGTAAAATTATCCCTATTTACTCATCGTGTGAACTCTTGAGGTAATTTATAATTTACCTCATTTTGTGCCCTATGTTACTTCTTACTATGTTATCGAAGTGAAAGATTAATGTTGCTACTTTAGCATGTTATTGGCGGTCATGAATAGATATGGCTTTATGGGACGTGTTTAGGAAAGTCGTTGTTCTGAAATGGAGAGAGACATGAGTGTGAAGGAAGACTATTGTTGTTTTACATCTATCACATGTATTTATTGGTTGACCAATTATATCACCTTATGTGGTTGCAGATATAATTATAAATACATGGTGTTACGATAATAGTTTAATATAGCCTTTAAAGGACAAGTATATTTGGATTGATGTAACAAAATATGTCTAGGGCGTGGTGAGACATCGATTGTTTATTTCTTTTTGGGGTTGTAGCCATTATGTCATCCCTAACAGGTGTATAATTTGAGTTTCCAAGTGCAGATGTACTCACTGGTCATGCGGCTTACTTGCTAGTATGAATTGTTTTGTAAAGTTGATGAATGTTGAATGCCTTATATTCTTGATAGAGAGCTATCAAGCCCACCATGTCTGAGTGAGGGATGTAGTATTTTATTAATACGTCCATGATAGGGTGCGATGATAATTCATCGTTTCGTCTTGATATGCTACAATGGAAATACACCCTTTGAAAGGGTATGAGGGAGTCATATAAAAGACTCCTGAAAACAACCGTTGGGTTGGTTGGTAGAACGTACGCTCAAAAAGAAAGCTCTCCTTTTCTTGTCCCCTTTTCCATCAAACAAAAAAAAGGTGTTGTATTACTCATTTATGAGAACAATTGACATTTATGCTATGGAAATCGGATGTCTTCCTTGTGACTACATTCAGACCAACGTGAGGTAATATTGTTCGTGATTAATCCACAATTCAACGATCGTTCCTGGGTAAATTATTGTTTGTGCATGGAAAATGGGTAAGTCGTCTTCCGCCGACTTCCTTCCAACATTTCTAATAGATTTGTCCAATTTTCCCCCTTCCATCTCCAAACACATTATTATCCCATTGCAAGTAATAAGATAACGGGAAATATCTTGTATTAGATTTGTAAACCCACTAAGCTTCAGATCATCCACTTAGCTAACAATAACTTAATAGGTATCTTGTCTCTGTGCTTAACAAAGTTTAGCATCAATCTATTAGTTTTGAACTTTTGAATGAATCGCCTTGAATGCACAATCCCTCAATCATTTTCTTTGCTAAATAGCTTGACGACTCTTGACTTGAGTCGAAATCAGCTTGAAGGCACATTGCCCTGGTTCCTTGTCAAATGTCAATATCTAGAAGTTTTGGATATCAATGACAATTAGATAGAGGATACGTTCCCGACTTGGCTGGGAATACTCCCAAAACCAAAAGTTATCATTTTGAGGTCCAACAGTTATAAGGATCTTTTAATTTTCCCTGGGGAGTTGACCTCTTTTCCAAGCCGCACATTTTGGACCTTTCTAGCAAAAACTTTGGGGGTCCTTTGCCGGACGGCTTGATTGTGAACTTTAAAGCCATGATGAGTCTATGCTTGAGTCTGACTTTGATTCTAAGTTTGATTCAAAGTGAGCCATCAAACAGATATTTGCAAACTCATCTTCACTTTCCTTACATTATATGTCACTCCAAGTTTTTGCTTTTAGAGCTTTCTTGTATTTTTCATACTTTCCTTTCGTCTTTTTTAGCAAGGGACAATTAGGCTTGATAAGTCCCTTTTTCTTTGCACTCAAAGCATGTCATATTCTTGCTAGTTCCAGCATCTTCTATCAATCTTTTTTTGAAATTTTTTGCTTACTTTACCTTTTCCAGTTCAATCTTCTTCCTTTCCCATTTAGTTTCTTGAATTTCTTTATCATGAGAGCCAGCTCTTCATCGTCCATATTATCATCTGTGTATGTATCATCATAATCAACATTAGACTTAATCGCAATTGACTTCTTACCTTTTGGATAATCTTCATCATTGATATGTTCCACTACATATGATTGAAGAGTGTCTATTAGCTCATCAACAAAAAAAAGGCATGATTCTGTGTTTCCTGAGTTGATGTTTTCACATGGTTCGTGTCCTTTGAAAGTCTTCACAGAAATTTGTTGACCTTCATTGGAGTAGAAATTAGTTGACCTTGATTTGCCAACCATTTACAATGTATGTAAATCGACCAAACATATCTTTAATAGACTTTCCAAGCTTCATTCTGAATGATTCATATTGACCAAGTAAGATATTTATTTTTGTCTCATTTACACGATCTATTCCTTCATAGGGGACATGAAGTCTATCCTAGACTTCTTTAGTTGTTTCACATGAAAAAATTCTATTATATTCAGTAGGAGACAAGGCACAGTATAAAGAATAGATGGCTTTTGCATAGAGCTTGTCTCTTGGCAATTTCTACTTGGTGGATTCTTCAACATCCTTATCTAAGACTTTTTTTCCCTTTTTTGAAGCTGAAACTGCCTTTGGGTTAATTCCTTTGTCTACAAATCCCATTCCATAAGATCTCTAGATCTTAGGAACACCTTCATTTTATTCTTCCACACATTGTATTCTTTTCCATCAAAATAAGGTGGCCTAGTATTACTCTGCTCCTCCATGAGTCCTGGTGCTAAACAACAAGCCATAGCACAGGGCTCTGATACCAATTGAAAATACTAATACTAACACCTAGAGGGGCATGAATATGTGTTTGAAAACAAACCTTGACAAATAAATGCAAAATAAATTAAGTTGCAAACAAAGTTTGGAAAATGATCACAGTCTGATCAAACGAGCTAACAGACTTCTATTAACACTTAAATTTTGGCGATCCGATTATTTATGTATTGCATAAAAAAATTAGGGATCAATTTTATCGCAAAAAAAAAATTTATTTGCATAGCATATAAATTTAGATGCATTTATTTATAGTTTGCATGTTTTGCATTTTATTTATTGGACCGATGGTGGATGGGTTCTAATTAATGTTTCTGAGCTCTAGCTCGGTAGGCCGGGTTAGGCCAATGAAAGGAGAAAATTAGCCCAAGCCCGTTGTTTTTTTAATTAATTATCTTGTGAGAAATTGAGATTTGATGCAATATTACGGTGGATTTTTGAAATTTAAGAAAATCGCATTGCAATCTTATCTTTAACAATAGGCAATAAAATCATAGAGGATATTCAGGAGATAAGGAAAATAAAAGGATTTTGGTGATCGTAGGGGTTATAAGCAATCTTCGTATAAGATGAAATATTCACAAAAGATTGCATTTGTTTTCCCTATATAAGGAGTGCATGGAGGTCGATGGCAAATCACGTCTAGTATTACTTTGCCCTTCCACCAGCCCTGGTGCTAGCATACTAGTCATGGATCTTTTACTCTAAAGTAAAACACTTCAAATAAAGTGAGAACACGAGCTTTGATTACAATTGATATAGCTAGAATAAGTACCTAGAGGGGGGTGAATAGGTATATAAAAGATTTTTCTCGATAATTGCACAATACTAAACAGTTGATAGATTTGAGACAAACAATAATCAAAGTAAAACTGAGAGAAGGGAAGAGAAAATTGAACATGCGGTTTATCGTGGTTCAGCTTATTTCAAGCCTACGTCCACTCTTCTGCACTGACAGCCTATTGGCTGGATTCCACTATGAACAAAGAGATGTTACAGTGTTGATCTCCCTTGATTTCTCGGTGTAGATGATATCCCATACTAGCTCAAGGTATCACTAAGTATAGACACTCTTTGTGTATACAACTTCGCTCAAAATGTATCGACTAATAATCAAGGTGCTTCAGATTCTGGAATTTCTCTATCGATCATGCACTAAAGTAACTAGAACGTCTTCCTTTTATACTCCTTTATGCCATCATACCCGTTGGCACTTACCAAAGGAATTCCTCCAATCTACCCGTTGGACGGAATCAATCAAGAAGATCATTCGAGCTATTAAGGGAACCTGACGATAGCCCATCAATCATGTTCGCCCATACAATCAGGATCTTGGTTTCCAAGAATAGAACCTTCCAAGAATATTTCGTCGACCATCGGATCTTCAAACGATCTTGATTACGAATAAAAGAATCCGTTATATTTATCCAGCCAAGAGATCTCCTCCAGAGGATAGGACTAAATCCTCAACCAAATACTTCGGCTCTGGATTGCCTTCGTCACTGGATTAGAAAAACTGTCAATGAGAATAGTCTTGAGTCTTGAGTCTTGAGTCTTGAGTGCTGAGTCTAGTGATATGAAAGTCTTCAGACTCTAAACAGAAAGTCTGCAAATATCCAGACTAGACTGATAGAAACGTTTTGTCAGCTTCAAAATATTCTGGAAAGATTTCTCCAACAGCTTCACCATGGTAGTTGATGCAGTGGGAACAAAATAAAGGAAAAAGAAAAAGAAAGAAAAAAAAGGCACGAATGATCAACATACCAAAAGAGACTGTACAGGTAGGAGCAATGTTGGCTAAAAGTGAGAGGGAAATTGGTGAATTGATTGAAAATGCCATGAAAGAAGTTGGCAATGAGAGTGTTATCAGAATCTCTAATGGAAAGACATTATCTAATGAAGGAAGGGGATTTTATTGTGAGGTCTTCTCTTAAACGCATAGAATGATCCAATGGAAGAAATTTGTAACCACAATTCAGGACTAGATTGACACTCCCACTCTTTACTAGAGGTGAAGTAGATTGTGACAAGGTGTTGGAATCCATGTCATCTGAATTAATACAGATACAAGCTATGTTTTCTAGGGTCCTTTATGAAGTTTGATGTTGTTGTCCTTGAAGATGATTTCAAAAATGAAGATGGCAACACTTGGACATAAGAAGAATTTGATAGTCATGTAGTGAAAGAATGTGACAGGAAAAGGCCGCTGCTAATGGGGAGTAGCAAGTTACAACAAAAGAAGGTGTAGGCATGCTACAAGAGGCAACTTTTATTGACAACTCAAGCTGGATAAGGAGTAGGAGGTTCAAACTCGATTTGAAGGTCTCGTCGGACTTTTGTGAGGGCATATGCATACGTGAAGCGAAAACGAAGGATTTCACAATTAAGGATCATAGGGGAGAATTGTATAAGAAACATTATCCAACCTCGTTGCACAATGAAGTTTAGAGATTGGGGAAAAGTCGAAAAGACAACACCTTCCATAAAAGGCTAAATAAGGTCAGGACGTTTGTAATTGAAGACTTCCTTGTACTTGTGGACGAAGACTCACAGAAACTGAAGTATATTCTTGGCAGCGGTTTGTCAAACAAATGTGGTATGTTTTTGTAGACCATGCGAAGACATGTATCTTTAGTGGGAAGCCTTTATGTGTTTTATATGGATGATGCTAGTGATATGGCTAGTAAAAGTACCTAGAGGGGGGTGAATAGGTGTAAAGAGTAATTTCTCACGATAATCGCACAATACTAGACAGTTGATAGAATTGAGACAATTGATTCTCGTCAAACAACAATCAAAATAAGACTGAGAATAGGGAAGAGAAAATTGAACGCAAGGTTTATAGTGGTTCGGCTTATTTCAAGCCTACGTCCACTCTTCTGCACTGACAGCCCACTGGCTGGATTCCACTATGAACAAAGAGATGTTACAGTACTATTCTCCCTTGATTTCACGGTGTAGAAGATCTACCACACTCCCTTAAGGTATCAGTAAGTATACTCTCTTTTGTGAATACAGTTTTGCTCAATATGAATCGACTAATCATCAAGGAGCTTCAAACTCTGGAATTTCTCTATCGTGCATCTTCTTGAACAGCTAGAACATCTTCCTTTTATACTCCTTTATGCCATCATACCCGTTGGCACTTACCAAAGGAATTCTTCCAATCTTCCCGTTGGACAGAATCAATTAAGAAGAACATTCGAGCTATTAAAGGAACATGTCGATAGCCCATCAATCCTGTTCGCCCATACAATTAGGATCTTGGTTTCCAAGGATAGAACCTTCCAAGAGTATTTCGTCAATCATCGGATCTTTAAACGATCTTGATTTCGAATAAAAGAATCCATTATATCATCCCCAGCCATGAGATCTTCTCCAGTGGATAAGACCAAATCCTCAACCAAACACTTTAGCTATGGATCATCTTCATCACTGGATTAGAAACCGTCAATGAGAATAGTCTTGAGTCTTGAGTGCCCTGACGATGGCAAATCTAAGCCTTGAAGTGGCTGAGCCCACCCCATCGCGCGTCTCTGCTCGTGCCTACACCGTCACCCCGCCACCTCCAACCCTCTATTGAACGTCTCCGAGTGTGAACATCACCGTGCCTCTGTCCTTGTGCATCTGCTCAAGCACCAGGTCCCGAGTTCCTATGAAGCCGCCTTTGCTCCGACGCCCAGCAGCCCTCGCCTGCACTGCCACCGCCCGATCTACTGCATGTGAACGTTGACCTCGCCATCGCGCCACCGCACTAACACCTCACCAAGCCTCTGCCCGAGCACCAGTGCTCCACCTTTGCCCACTTGACGCCGTCCCAAATGACCAGCAGATCTAAGCCGGTCGCAATGCCGTCGTTGCCCTTACTGCCCTGCTACTCGAGCCCTACCCCAGAGCACCACTGCTATCGCCAGTCCGCTAACCGGTCCTCACTGGAGCTCCAAATGCCAGCGACCCAACCCTCGGCAACCCACGAGCTGCCAAACCTAGTGTGAAAAAAGAAAAAGGAAATAAAATCTTTTTTTATTTACTTTATTTTATTTTATTTATTTTATTATTTTTTTTATTTTACTTTATTTGTTCTTCTTTTAGTATAATTATCCCTTGATGTAATAATAAGATGTTCGACATGAAATGGCCTCGGAAATTTGTGATCGTCAATCTGATTTTCGCGCCCGAACTCCGACTCGCAATCACTTGAAAAATCACAAATTTGATCTCATGCCCGAGATTTGATTTGCAATTTATTTAAAATTGATCAACCTGATTTCATGTGCGAGATATGGTTTGTCAATTTAGATATCAATCTTGGTCTGATTTGTTGTCGTGTCATTTAAGTTAATTTTGTTTTCGTAAAAAAAAAAATCCAAAAAATGTAAGTTAGATTTAGGTTTATTTCCTGTTTTAGGGTTTGCATATTTAGAATATGAATTTTATTTCGAATTAAAAAAATCAAATAAATCAATTTAGTTTGCTAGATTTTTAACTTGAATTGCATGTTTAATTATTTTACAATTAGTAATTTCGAAATTAATAAAGAAAAACAACAAAAATCATCATGCATATGTCATGTAGAATTAGGGCATTCTTTGCACGTCATTGCATATTAGGGTAAAATTGTACTTAGTTTAATTCTATATAATATTTTCTTAATTTATTATAAGTTTAGGTATTTTCTTAGATAGATTGCATTTTAGGATTATTTGGATTAATATATTGTTTTAGTTTAATTTAGGATTTGGCTTAACCTAATTCCTAATACAAATTGAATAGAATATTAATCTAGTTAGATAATTTTCACATTTTTTTAATTTCGAATTTCATGAAAAATACAAAAAAATGTCTTAGAATAAATTAGTTTTATTTTCTAGGATAAATTGCATTTTTTTAAACAAAGAAAAAGAAAAAATTTCATGTGCATATCATATAGGATTAGATGCATGAAATGCATGTCATTTAGTGATTGCTGCTAGTCCATTTAATTAGAAATTGTATGTCATTAGAATGAGGTCATTTAATTATGTTGCATTGCATATTGCATAATTCTCATTAATTAAATGAAAACAAAAAAAAAATTGCGTGTTAATTAGAAATCATATTTAGGATTGTCAATGTGAATTCTAATCTAATACTACATATGTTTTCATTACTATGAGGTAAGTTCTGCATTTTTTAAATTGCTTTCTTGGGTGTTAAATTGGTGGATTGCGCACCCGCATTATCACATCACATGTTAAGGAAATAGATTTAAAATCAATTCAAACTGCCTAGAAAAAATATTTTTGAAAATAAAAAAAAAAATGGTACCAAAAGGGCATTAGAGAAGTCTAGTATAACCAAGTCCCCGTACCCAAAGTCTCTAGTTTGTAGGAGTAAACTAATTCTCCCATTATTTGCCTAGGTGTCTAATTGGCTTACCATAAATTGATTAGTGGCGACTCCTCGATAAAATCAATTGCATGTTAAGAACTTAAATCTAAGTTATGGATTGGTATGGGCTTGAGAGAGCCTGAGCTAAGTTTAGGCTTAGTAATCCATTAGCCAAATCCTAGGTGGTTCACCCAAAATTTTGGTCATGACAGCTTGGCGACTCCGCTGGGAATTTGAGTTGAAACTCTTAGTGGACTTAGGCCAATTTTTCTTTTCCTTTGTTTTTCAGTGAGGTGTAGGAATGTATGATTTATTTTCATGTTGAAGTGTCGCTTGATATAAACTGTTGTGCATGCCCTACATTTGCACTACACTATTGCACATACAATCTACTGCCTAACCTAGGCCGCATAGGATTATCTAAGATGGTATCAAGATGGATACCACTCTAACCACATGCCTATGGTACAAGTCGTCCATCTCGATCCCAAAATTTCCTCTTTGATGTCAAGAGTACCCACCTCAGTCTACATGCCTGCGACCTGGGTTGATGCCAAAATTTCCTCTTTGATCCCAAAATTTTCTCTCTTGGATTGATGCATGTTTGTGATTACAGATGCATGTTGCCTCTCCTATGACCATGTTTTACAGGAGACATATCCTCGAGGATCAGAGATGTTACCAAGTATATCCATACCTTAAATATTTGTCACTGCACAGGTATTCCCCCTCAAGTGCACAGACACTCGACTCAATCGGGCTGTCCCCTAGAGTTTTTCTCCAGATTCAGTTTAATTAAGGTGACCGAAGAAAGGTTCGGGTCTTGATCAGATGATCTACATTGCAACACTAAGTGACCGTAGAAAGGTACCAGTCCTAGACATATGACACCAACTATCTTGAATCACTCTACCCTCCTTGGAGGTAAGATATTCCTGGTAGGTTCCTTTGACATCTTAGTTTGGATCTGGATGTCTCAATTCTTTTCGTGGAACATTTCACTCTGGATGTGAATGTTCTTCGATCTTCCTCGTTATACTTCAGTCTAGATCTAAGTATTTCGAGTACAAAAATCTTGACATCTTAGTCTGGACCCGGATGTCTTGATTATTTTCATTGAACATTTCACTTTGGATGTGAATGTTCTTCAATCTTCCTTGTTATATCTTAGTCTGGATCTAGGTATTTCGAGTTTCAAAAATCATGACATCTCAGTCTGGACCCGGAGGTCTTGATTATTTTAAACATTTCACTCTTGATGTGAATGTTTTTCAATCTTTCTCGTTTTACCTTAGTCTGGATCTAGATATTTTGAGTGCAAAAATCTTGACATCTCAGTATGGACCTGGATGTCTCGATTATTTTCGTTGAACATTTCACTCTGGATGTGAATGTTCTTCGATCTTTCTCATTATACTTAGTCTGGATCTAAGTATTTCGAGTTCAAAAATCATGACATCTAAGTCTGGACCCAGATGTCTTAAATATTTTAAACGTTTCACTCTTGATGTGAATATTCTTCAATCTTTCTCGTTATACTTTAGTCTGGATCTAGGTATTTTAAGTACAAAAATCATGACATATCAGTCTGAACCCGGATGTCTTGATTATTTTCGTTGAACATTTCACTATGGATGTGAATGTTCTTCGATCTTTCTCGTTATACTTAGTCTGGATCTAAGTATTTCGAGTTCAAAAATCATGACATCTTAGTCTGGACCTGATGTTTTGATTATTTTCTTCTAAACATTTCACTTTGAATGTGAATATTTTTTCGACCTTTCTCATTATACCTTAGTCTGAATCTAGGTATTTTGAGCTTAAAAAATCATGATATCTCAGTCTGGACCCGAATGTTTCGATTTAAACATTTTACTTTGGATGTGAATGTTTTTCAATCTTTCTCCTTATACCTTAGTCTGGATTTAGGTATTTTGAGCTTCAAAAATCAGTGGACTTGTCAATTCTAGCCTAAGCCCATCCTTGAATCTCCTAACTCGATTACTAGATTCTCAACTAGTTCAGGAGCATACTTGTGGCATCCGGGTTTTCATCGGACCTATAATAAGTAACGGCTCGTCATGGGTCAACGGGAGTATCGACAGACTGTGTCATTGGCACCATTTATGGACACTATTTCATCATCGTCATCGTTGGTATAGCATTAGGCCATCATTTCATCACCATTCTCACCATATCGAAACGTCACGTTTCGTCATGTTCTCGTGATAGCTCCTCGTCTAATTTTCTTGCTTAACGCGGTCAGCTATGAAGACACGTTAACCCCAAGCAACCTCGCAAAATCAACGGAGTTGAAGACCTTGATTTCGTACCACCCTGCCACCACCGTCCTTTTTCTTAGATGGCCTCACCGATTACCATGCATGAAGGACCATGCAACCACGATAAATTGCTTTCCCCATGCAGCCGTGTGAGTCCATGCATTTTCATGCAATGGACGAAGACCTTTACCGCATCAAGGCACACTCACGTCCATCAACCTGCCCGTGCAGCCTTGCCGAGCATCCTTTCTCCATGCAATAATGGATATTGAAATTCTTGCAGCCATGTGTACGTGCATGATGGTCAAACAAAGGGAAATGTTTGACCCCATGAAGCCCACATATATGGCCCACACGGATGAGGACCATGGAACCGAGATGCTCCATGCACGTTTCCTCTTCAGGGGTCAACAATTTGGAGAAGTTGACCTCTGTTGCCACGTTAGCTGCATGGAGAGGGGCTAGCCACCGGAAGCCACGCAACCAGAACCTCGGTGGCCAGCGAAGAAGGAGCTCGGGAGAGCTGCATCATTCGTATCTTCAAGTGGCAAGAAGGCCACCAAGAGCAGCCACGTTGTCCCCATCTGTCTCCTTCTCTCGCCGCCACCGCACCCACAATTGTTGACTAAGTTGGTCAATTAATGGAGGGGCAAATGACAGACCGCGAAAGCAAGAAGGTCGAGAATTCGAGAGAGAGAACAGCAAGTAGAGAGAGAGAGAAAGGACTGCGAGAGAGTGAGAGCAGCGAACGAGAGTGAGAGGGAAGGAAGGAGACCGCCCCCTTCGCCCGTGCATGCGCGCCACCAACGCCACTCACACTTGCTGTTGCCGAGCCATGTCTGTGACCACAAGCTTCTCAGTTTCTTGCCGTCGACACCGTCGGACTTAAGACAAGTGAAAGTCTACTAGCCTATGTATTGCAATGCCGTTGTTGTCTGATATAGTGCAGTTAGATTAGAAAGATTTGAGATTTGGATGTTGATTGCTGAATTTTAGAATGATTGAAGTAGATTTGGATTAGGGGATTGAGGAAATGCTTGGTTTTTCTATGTGTGTTTCGATTGCTTTGAACTTCAATCGAAAACAGATTTTGGGGACTATGAAACCTTGAAAAATTTGGCCGTAGATTGATTTGGGAAAAAAAAAAACCTCCCGATTTCTATGAGAAATTTTGTTTACTGTGGCACCAATCTCAAATATTTTTAAGAAAATGTATGGTGCTTTCGAATTTCGAATTCTATATCAATTTTTCTAAACCATTGAAAATCGGATTGAATTTTGGATTTACCTTGTTTGTTTTTAAGTTTACTTATCGTTTTGACAAATGATTTGTCATAAGTACTATTCTCGGGTTACTTTTGGTGGATTTTGAAAATGCTGAAGGATGAGTTGTGAACATGGAATTTTGAAAAGAATCCAAAGGATTTCAAATGTTGTGTTGTTTTGAAAATATTTTGGCATTGAAAATGATTTAGTTGCTATACCATGACTGAGATGTTATTGCTGCCATCGGACCCTCGGGTCGATGATGTCTCGGGAATCAGGATGCCCATAGGATCATAGGGGTCGATGCCTTTGGATGCCTGGGGTCCGTAGAGCCCCAGAGCTTCCTCGAGAGTGTCGGGATGCTTAGATGTATGATTCTAGAGGGTAGGGGTAACCATTCACATGGCGAGCCCTGGACATTCCTCGTGATGCCAGGTGGGGTGCGAGATGCCTAGAGGTGTGATGTAACACACTGTGGATGCCCGGTGATTGAAAACCGGAGGCTTTCGCGACACCAGGTTGTGTGCGAATACCCGGAGGGACGCAAACACCGGTCCTCTGGGAGAAAAATCTTTTGAATTTTGGGACAAATTTGTGTGGCACAGTATGGGACATGTCATAACAGTTTGACCTTATAATCCAGATCCATGTGACTAAAATGATGCATTTTGGTTTTTGGAAACTACACTTGCTATTACTTTGAAAAGTTCTACTGATTTGATGCATACTCTATGGCATCCCAAATTTAATGACAAGCCATAAGGTGCGTTGAAGTTCCTAATTAGGTGATAGAATAAGCCTTAGCCAATTTGTCTTTTAATTTGATGATTTGTGTATTTAAATTTATAGATTAATAATTGGCCGTGAGATTTATAAATTTAAATCAAGACTTTGGCCAAGATGAAATTTGAATTTGGAAATATTTATAGAAAGGAATTCAAAAAAAAAAAAGAAAAGAGAAAAAGAGGGTTAAAATTGGAATGGGCCTTAGATCCATTTGGCCTAAGCCTAGTGGGCCGAATGGCCGGCCCAAATGGAAGCCCACAAGAGGAAATTCGACCAGCCCAAGAGGAGTGGCCGGATGGCCCAACTCCAAAGCCCAACAAGCCCAAATCCAATTCAAAAATAAAAATGACAAGTGGCAAGGGGCAAGAGCATGCATTGGTGGGTTTGTAGGCAATCTCATGATTGCAAATGATGGGATTAAGGGAGTATAAAAGGGATGAGGAGAGAGAGTGACCGGTTACTTGCTTCAATTCGTCCAAAGAGAGGGTGAGAAAGAGAGAGAGAGTTTGAGAGAAAGGGAGAGAAACTGAGAGGAGAGGAGGCGGAGCCGAGGGGTGCTGCCGTTCGTTCGCCGTCCGATCGCCGTGTTCCACCGCCGTTCGTCATGGTTTGATCATCTTAGAGGCAAGTGGAGTCCGTAACTTCCCTTGCATGTTTGTTTTGGTGGTTGCATGTTCGGTTTTAGCTGTGATTTGTGCAAAAAACCGAGGTAAGGAATGGTTGTTTTTAAGCCATGTGACTGTTCTCGTTCGGGTTGTGGAAGTCAGTAGCTTGTTCGAGTTTGCATGTGTGTTTGGAGTCCGATTTTGGCTTCGGTGTCTTCATGAAAGTTGAAGCCAACGTCTTGTACTATGACATACTAAAAATTCGTAGAAAACGATGGAGATTTGAGGGGTCAAAAGTTCTATTGTACGGAGACTTTAGATCTGCGAAATTTTCACTGACCTCTTGTTGATTTCTTGTTTGCATGTTAATTTTTGTTGAATATTTGACTTTGATGTCTTCACGAAAGTTGAAGTTAACACCTTAAGCTACAACATACTCAAATTTGGAGCAAAAAGAACAAGTATAGCTCGGTGAATCGGTTAGATCTTGAAAATGATGGTTCTGGTGAAGTATTTCGAGACACCCGAGACTTCATGGACTTAAATGTTGACCATAATTTGGTTATTTGACCTAGATCTCTTCATGAAACTTGTAAAGGACACCTTGGTACATAACATACTCAAATTTCAGAGGAAACGAAAGAGATTTGATGGGTGAGATCTACAAATTTCGGAGAAGTGTGTTCTGGACGACGCGGTAGTGTTTCCAGAAGCTTCGTAGGGTTGTATAAATTAATATAAAAATAATTTGGCTTAGACTTCTTAATGAAAAGTGTACGAATATGTGTTGGCTATCACCC
The DNA here is from genome assembly GCA_019915185.1 of Eucalyptus camaldulensis. Taxonomy (NCBI): domain Eukaryota; kingdom Viridiplantae; phylum Streptophyta; class Magnoliopsida; order Myrtales; family Myrtaceae; genus Eucalyptus; species Eucalyptus camaldulensis. The sequence goes on from JAHSVA010000006.1 coordinate 10,836,837, forward strand.
TGTAAAATGTTGTAATTGTTGAAGGCCATATGAGTATTTTAATCGAATTTATTTGGAAACTGTGCAATTCTGGCCATTATCCGAATATCATGTGCTATTTTGTGGAAATTGTGAAATTATGAGAAATTCAATTTGGCCATGAATTTTGTATGAATTTTGTTCCTATTGATTTGTTTAGTGATTGTTTGGATATTATGATTTTGGTAAAATCATGGATATTAAATTTAATATTTATTTATGAAAATAAATAAATATAATAATATAATAATATAATAATATAATAATATAATAATATAATAATAAGGGATTATTTTATTGGCCATGAATTCCATTGAATTTATCATGCATTGTTGTATGACATTGGTGTATGTATGATCATGAATTGTGAAGCATGCGTGAATCATATGCCATGTAATAATAAGATTTAAAAAGATGGTGAATGTGGAAAACGATATGTGAGTAAGAGGATGTGGTGGAGGATGATGTCTGGTGGCTGAGTGGCATAATTCCAGAGATTCCCTGGGAGTTTCAGGATGACGGGAATGTGGGGGGCCGGAAGTCCGGTTGTATCTTGGATACATGCCCGGAGGTTCCTCGTGACACCAAGATTTGGGTGCGGGATGCCTGGCCAGAAGGGTAAAGGCCGAAAGCCCTGTCGGAGGTTTCTGCCCGAAGGGAATGCCTCGTGATGCTAGTTGAGATACGAGATGCCTGGAATGTGGGGGGCCGGAAGCCCGGTGGCCATGGGATGGCTGAGTTTGCCGGGAACCCTGTCGGAGGTTTCTGCCCGAAGGGTTGATGATGAAATTGATGATTTGAGAAATGGGTGATGTGGTAATCAAAATTGAAAGATAAAGATGATAATTAACTCATGACATGATGATGCATGATGATGATGACATGTGATGTGATATGATGATCACCTATGATAATATATGCATGATGATGCATGATGATGATGACATGTGATGTGATACGATGATCACCTATGATAATATATGCATGATGATGCATGATGATGATGACACGTGATGTGATATGATGATCACCTATGATAATATATGCATGATGATGCATGATGATGATGGCACGTGATGTGATATGATGATCACCTATGATAATATATGCATGATGATGCATGATGATGATGTGTGATGTGACATGATGATCATCCATGGTATGATATGCATGATGAAATGCATGATGATGATAATGATATATGATATGCCATGATGATGATGATATATATATGATGTGATGATGCATGATACGCATGATTACAAGGTAAGTGATGCTTGCAACGTGTGATGATATGCATGATGCATTGGGATGTTATTGGATTTCCCTATCTGCTGAGTGGTTGTACTCACCCCTTTTGGGGATAACATTTCAGATTAGCGAGTATGCCTCTACCTGCCATCACGCGTGGTACATTTTACGGGATACCATCCGATGTAGAGGTCGAGTGTGTTGAGATAGACTGTCCCTCTGTTCCCGGACTGACTTTTATCCGAGTACGTTGTCTAGTGATGTATGACGTGGGCCTGGCTGGGGGTCCTGTCATTCAGGAGTTCATTTCTGTGCACGTTCGTCGAGATGGAGCTATGCGAGGGATGTTGCCGCCGCCACCGCCTGATGCACCGGGTTGGGTGTGAGACCCACGCGCGATGAGTAGGAGCTGAATCTTTTTTATGTAGATAATCGACACTTTCGATGGGGGGTTGTGCGCTTGATGTAGAGGGTTGATAGTTTATTTTTGAGATTTTAGGCAGGACATGGCAGAGTCCTCGCTTTTCTTGTTTTGTATCAACCCGAGAAAGGAGGAGTCCCATCCTAAAAGAATATGTAAATAAAGTGTCGATGTTCATTTATAAAAATCCTGATGTTTAGCTGGTGTGTATTGGTATCATGGTTAGTAAGGGGAGAGATGGAGATGTTTAATTTGCTTCTGCTATGAGTCGCGCTGGGACCGCTAAAAACAAAAAAATGCCTATGATGAACGACGCTTGTTTTAAGTACGAGATAGAAAAGGAAATCAAGTGTAACACCGGTGCTGGTGACGACCTGCGAAGGGTTCGAGGTGTCACATACTCATTCCTTTGATTATATGTTTTGTCTATCTTGTATGAAATTAGAGAGTGATGGTTCTGCACGACATAGTTTAGTAGATCTTTCGCTACTAGGTGGTTGTACTCACCCCTCTTGGGGACTAATATTTCAGACTAGACAAGATGCCTCTGCTACCCGCACCTCCCGGTACGTTTTATGGAGTCCCAATCAACTTACAGTGGGAATGGTTGAAACATCATCACCCTAAGTGCGAGGATTGACGTTTGTACAAGTGTGAGTGATATTGATGTCTGATATTGGTCCTCCCATCGGCCCTATACTCCAGGAGTATATTGCTATATTTGTACGTCGGGATGGACGAACGTTGGGACTGCTGCAACCGCCACTAGCAGACGGACCGAGTGGATGGATATGATAGTGAGATGGGGTCAGCATAGGAAGGAATTTTTGGATACCAACACTGATAGATGGACTTTATGTATATGACTGTTGGAAATGTCGGGTATCTTTTGAAGTATGGCCAAGTACAGAAAACTACGGCATTTTGGTGTACCGACAATCGATTGTCCATCTAGTTTTATGTAAATAAAAGTGTCCAGCTTTTATCTATAAAAGTGTTTAGTTAGTGTGCATCGTTTCTGAATATGGGAAAGGGAGATGTTGGATACGCTTCCGCCATGCTTTGCACAAGGACCAATGGAAAAAGATATAGACCCCCAGAACTCATGGACTTATTGAAATCTTATGGTATCAGAGTAACTGACTTTCAGGTTAAGAGGAAGGTAGTAATGTGTCGTGACCCTAACGGATCGGGGGCCGTCAGGGGGTGCCACAATACTATGATAGCTCAACGAACTTCGCCTCATATTGATCTACTGTCATTGAGCCTTGGCGAAGGTGCTGGAATTCTACCATCTTCATCTCTCTGGCAGTCTCAGAAAAATATTTACTATTGAAGACCTCAACGAAGGTGTTCCACTCCAGGGCTACACCTCTAGGAAATACCGCTCCTTAGGTGGTCCTTCACTAAGTACTCACAATTCCCTATAGCTGGTAGGTTGCAAGGATTACCTTCTTAGTCTCAATGCACATCAATAGTGTAAAGGTCTTCTCCAATCCTTGGATCCAAAGAGTAGCAACTTCAGGGTATCCTGCCCCAATAAACTTTAGTGGGTTTAATTTCAAAAATTATTCCATCTATTTATGAATCGGTCTTCCACCGACCGTGTTCCCTGGCGGAACCTTAGTGGGTGCAACGGCAGGTGCGGCAGCAGCAACAGCATTTGCAGCGGCAGTAGCGGCAGCTACAACGGCGACGATGAAGGCGGCAACTTGATTCTGAGCCTGTTGCCCCATCATGTCTCTCATCGCATCCAACGCTTGCATGATCCTGATAGTTCCTGGATCACTAGGGGCTACTACCCTAGCACCAACAAGAGGTGGTGCTACTCTACTCGTGCAAGCATGAGCTGCGTTTTACCACGACCTCCTCAAGTACCAACTCTGGTCGACGTCCTACCCCGAGTCACGGGACCGATAGTCCTCTTCTTAGGAGTCCTCTACTCCTGATCACTCATTCTTTGAAGAAGCCTGCTTCCCAATTCCATACAGAATTAGAAACCAAGTGATCCACACAACAAACAATTCTACAAATCAACTATCGCATACATGCACCAGTATGAAATTAAAGGTCAATCCTACTAACTATCCCATAGACCATTGCACCTTATCACTCCAATCACTAATCATGCTCAAATACCACTTAAATGGGGATGTCACACCCCGATCCTCCAAGCGTGTGCCCATCCCTCTACGGTCGATTAAATAGCAATGTCCTAGGATGCATCGCCGACCCATTCATTTAAATACGCACGCGGAAGCAAATAAATAATCCATAGACAACAACAAGATAGGATGGGAAAGTAGGGCCATAATTTTTCAAAAGCAAACCACAGTTATACACACATACACACACACACACACACACACACACACACACACACACACAAAGTAACCCATGTCATATATAATACAAGTTGACATATAGAAACAAAGTCTACAAAACAAGGGGGTTTTCAAACAGCTTATAATTTTCTTCCTGCTCCACATCCTCACTAACATTGGAGCCTACAACCGAGTACATCAGACTTCCGAGGTCTTCAAGATCCGGTTCTATCGTGTCTACAACCGAGCCTTAAGGAGGATTTGCTATACCTTTCCCAAAAGCAACCTTTAGCACATACAGAGGTATCTCAGATTCCGATATGGGACCCTCTCTCAAGCCATCCTGAGCCTAGCGATACCATGATCTGTATCGATGGGGTACCTTTTTAGGTAGACCCGCATCGACCCAGACTATGAACCTCACCAGCTCATAGATCCAGCACCTACGTCTCCCATGCAACGGAATGTAAGACGTCTATTTTGTGACCTTCTTAGGCTGTCCAAAATGCCGATGAGGAGCTGCCATTTAAGAACCTGAAAATGTTATCCCATGACAGAGTAAGACGACGTCTTAGCAAATTCAATCCCCTAAGACTTGACTAGGAAGAAAATAATGCCCTGAAGGCTGCCTAAGCACAAATCCAAGTCAAAGGACTCACCTTAGCCTTAGTCTCTTCTTGTAAGTCAGTACAATTCCAATAACAAGCCAATCATTTCAACCACTCGGATCGAACTATCGATCAATCGACTCAGTCGATTCCATGTCAACGAGACCATCCCTTGGTCATCTAAAGTAATACTATCTATAAAGTCTGATCATAATCAAGACTGCTCACTCTAAGCTGACATATTACCCGTAGGTTGATATAGTATACTGCCAATGCTCACTCTAAGTTGATAAATAAAATAGCTCGCTCTAAGCTAATAAGTAATATAGCTCGCTCTAAGCTAATAAGGTATATTGCTCGTGCTAAGCTGACATATTAGAGCCCGTAGGTTGATATAGCATACCGGTATACTGCTCGCACTAAACTGACATATCAAAGCCCGTAGGTTAATATAGTATACCATCCTAATCCTTTAACAATTTCGCCATTTTTATCATACCTGATAAAAATACTTATATGTGGGTACACGGTCATCCTTAGCCAAAAATATAATATTTTCTCCCTTTTGAAAGTCCCACTAATTTTAACTGTCTACAAATTCATTTTTGGCGTTGTAAACTGACGCTCGGTTATTTTCTAATTAATTACAAAAAACAAAAATTTTGGGATAATTACCCATAATCACAAATCACACTCAATTCGAACAAAATAATAGGCAATTAAATAAACTGATTACACCATTGTAATCAGCATAAAATTTCAGTCACTAGCTATCTCAATCTAATTTATGTAAAATAATTAATTAATTAATTAATTAATTAATTACGAAAATTAATTAATAAATGCCAATAAATAAGACTTAGGCTTGTAAAGCTTAATTAAAAGTTGAGACAAGCCCGAAAAATTTCCAAACCACTCTAGAGAAATACTAAAGCTTCTCTAGGCTCTAATTACACTACTCTAACCACCTAATGTGCAATAACGAATGATTAAATTGTTAATATATTCTACCTATCCACATAATCCATACTTAGTCTAAACTAATCAACCCTTAAACGTTATTAACTTACTAAGCAAGGATTAGTGAAGTTAAACTCGTTTGTTAAGCGATTTGCTCAAATCAAAATGACGAGGACACGGCGGGGGTCGAGAAACTCGAAAGTGGCACCACCAAGTGGAGTCAGGAAGGCCACCAAAACGGGCCAAACAGTGGCAGTGATACCCATTACTATTTGATTCTAGTTAGGGCCAAGAAAGGGTTGAGCGGTGCTAGCTGAGGGGGGAAACGGTGACAGCAGTTGGCGGAGGGGCTTCCAACGACTCGACGAGCTTCCCCAGCATCAGGCGGAGGCTGGATGGTGGTGTGCAAGCTTCGACAATGATCCAGAGGCCTCATAGGATGGCGAGTAGATGAGGAGGAGGCAGCTGGATGCGGCAGAGGTGCAGGGACGCGCTCGGGCGAACGATGGCAACGCGATGGCTCCAGCAGGTTTTGAATGGGTGGCACGGTGGCTTGGGCTGGCTGCTAGTTCTTCTCTGAAAGTTTGGAGTCTTCAAGCTACTGGGATGGGGGTTGGTCGATAGTGGGAGGGGGAAGGAAGGAGAGAGGAGACCAACTTGCCTTGGAGGGTCCCTCTTGGTCTCTCTCTTATCCCCCTTGTCCCTTTGACTAGTCCTACCTTGTAGCTGGCCTCCTCAGCTCAATTTCTAGCCAAAAAAAAAACTCCTTCTAAAAGCCTTCAAGTGGTCCAAATGTTGTGGGCAAGGGGGAATTACGAATTTGCATAAGCATTTGGCTCAATTCCACTTCAAATCCTCATTGAATCAAATCAATTTGGCTTCTAAATATTCAACCAATGAGTCCTCGATCAAATTGGCATTTTTCCTTACAAATTGATCCATGCCAATTTGATCCCACTTGCATCCCAATTTCACGATAAAAAATGGTCCTCTGCATTTTCTAATCGAAAACAGCCATATCTCAACTTTTTCCGTCAAACTCTCGGTTCGTAGAAAAATCTTCAGAAACTGAGTCGACATTCCTAAAATGACTCGTGACATGATAGAACTTTCAATTTCTAAAATCGGATTTAAATTCGCAGTTAATTTCAATCTGGCGCGATTTTAGCGTGACCTAAGCTACCGGATAGCTTTCAGAAATTTTTAGTGCAAATGACCCATGGTCAATTTTCTTTAAGCCACAATGAACCTCTTCAACACATTGGCGACTCTCGGTTGTCGTGAAAATCTCGAGAATTCAAATACAAACAGAGTACCAAAACGATAGAAAAATCAGTCCAATGCTGGTCAACGAGAATTTTTCAATTTAGTGGAGTCACCCACATTTAACCACACATCTCAGTCGAACCGACCTATCTCTGATCTCTAATTGATTTTTAACTGTGTCGTAATGATTTCTACAGATGAACAAAGTCGAGTAATCGATTCATGATCAAATTCCCAAGTCCAATGCATTAAAATTCCTTAATGACTTTCCTAGATAACCTAGTTATCTCACGAGTAATCAACTCTAAGAATAGCACTATAGGTGCGTCGATAAAAGGCCCAATTTATTTAATTGAAAGTAGAAGTAAAAATCCAGGATGTCACAGGCTAAGTATTACATGATAATATAACTTCGTCAGAGCCACCTCTAGGGCCTTGCAATCAAGGGCTACATGCTACACGATAACGTAATTTCGTGAGAGCCACCTTTAGAGCCTTGTACTATTTATATGTGTTGATCAAGGGCTAAGTACTACACGTGATGCAATCTCTTGAGAGCCACCTCTAAGGCCTTAAGATGTGATGTGGTATGAGTTTGGAAAATGAAATGGACCATTAACTTGAAATACAATGAGTTTGACTATTGAATTGAACTAGTGAAACTTGTTTTGATATTATGGATGAACGAGAAATTCTACTATTAATATAATAAGGTTGAAGAAACATATAACTCATTTTATCCTTATAAGTTATTATATTTTGGATTAGCATAAGTGAGTCATGTCTTTGAGTTTTAAATGTGTAATATGGAGGTTGATTTGTTTAGAAGATTTATACTACTCACTGAGTTGAGGTTGCTCACCTTTCTCTTTCTCTTTCCCAATCTTTTCGGGTTCTCCGATTAGCGGCGATAGTATGAGAGTGCTAACAATGTAGATTTTTGGGCATGGACTTTTGGATATAGGTCAAGGTTACATCCTTTAGATAGAAGGACGACCGTGTCACAACCGTTCCTACTAGGACTCGGGGTGTGACATCTTATGGTATCAGAGCTTAGGTTGTGATGCTTTGGGTGTAGATTCTACGGGACTTGGTGAGCTTATGCGTTAGTTTATAGCGTGTTAGTCTTTTGTTAAGTATAAGGATGTATGTTTCTTTTGGTGTAGGTGACCATCGATTTTGATTCAGAGAAGCATGCTTCGCCTTGTAAGAGATAACAAAGGCAAGCGAGTTGTTACCTTTGTTGCCAGGATTATATCTTAAGGTCCTCAATAAGCGATTTTGACAATGAGATAAAGAGGGCCATTATGATGTAATTGACTCGCAGGAAGTAGAACAAGTAGGGCAATAAATTATTTTGCCAAAGATATTAAATTTGAGGTCGAGGTGTGTGCTTTGATGCTCAAGAGTGTGGAAGGACTTGCAGATGCTATGAAGGTCACTATGAGCTGGAGGGTCGTGATATGGTGATTGACCAAAGCTTCGGTACTCCCAAGGTGACAAAGGACGGTGTTACGGTGGTAAGGAGTATTGAGTTCAAGAACACTTAAAAGTATTGGTGCTAGTCTTGTAAAGCAAGTTGTAAATGCAACCAATGATGTCGATAAAGATGGCACCACATGCCCTACAATCCTCTCACTAGCAATTTTCATTGAGGGATGCAAGTTAGTTGAAAAAAGGACGACCATATTGGATTTGAGACGTGGCTTCACCATGGTAGTTGATGCAGTGGGAACAAAATAAAGGAAAAAGAAAAAGAAATAAAAAAAAGGGCACCGATGATCAACATATCAAAAGAGACTGTACAGGTAGGAGCAATGTTGGCTAAAAGTGAGGGAAATTGGTGAATTGATTGAAAATGCCATGAAAGAAGTTGGCAATGAGAGTGTTATCAGAATCTCTAATGGAAAGACATTATATAATGAAGGAAGGGGATTTTATTGTGAGGTCTTCTCTTAAACGCATAGAATGATCCAATGGAAGAAATTTGTAACCACAATTCAGGACTAGATTGACACTCCCACTCTTTACTAGAAGTGAAGCAGATTGTGAGCAAGGTGTTGGAATCCATGTCATCTGAATTAATGCAGATACAAGCTATGTTTTCTAGGGTCCTTTATGAAGTTTGATGTTGTTGTCCATGAAGAGGATTTCAAAAATGAAGATGGCGACACTTGGACATAAGAAGAATTTGATAGTCATGTAGTGAAAGAATGTGACAGGAAAAGGCCGCTTCTAATGGGGAGTAGCAAGTTACAACGAAAGAAGGTGTAGGCATGCTACAAGAGGCAACTTCTATTGACAACTCAAGCTGGATAAGGAGTAGGAGGTTCAAACTCGATTTGAAGGTCTCGTCGGACTTTTGTGAGGGCATATGCATACGTGAAGCGAAAACGAAGGATTTCACAATTAAGGATCATAGGGGAGAATTGTATAAGAAACATTATCCAACCTCGTTGCACAATGAAGTTTGGAGATTGGGGAAAAGTCGAAAAGACAACACCTTCCATAAAAGGCTAAATAAGGTCGGGACGTTTGTAATTGAAGACTTCCTTGTACTTGTGGACGAAGACTCACAGAAACTGAAGTATATTCTTGGCAGCGGTTTGTCAAACAAATGTGGGATGTTTTTGTAGACCATGCGAAGACATGTATCTTTAGTGGGAAGCCTTTATGTGTTTTATATGGATGATGCTAGGAATGTAGGAGTTATTTTCAATAATGGTTATCAATTCAATGGTTTAATCGCATATTGATAATATATCCTTGCAGATTCTCTTTCAGACGATTAGAAGGTTAATGTGGACACCTTGGCAAAGAAGGCATATGACAACTGGATGCATGTTGTTGAGTGTGATGGTTGTTCTATTGACATATTTGTCAAAGCTTATGCTTTAAATGGTTAACAATGTGCGCATAGTAGGCTTGTAGTGCGCACTAGTTTCGTGACAATTACAAGAAGGGAAAGCATTAGAAGGTTTTCTTTTTGAACATGTGGAAGAGGCTGAGGAAGAAAAGTATAATGATTCCTTAGACAAGGATAGAAATGAGCGATAGAGAATGCTCACGTCGTCAGAAGCACTCAAGAGTCACGTCCTCCAAATTGATTTGCGATTGTTCTCTCTTAGTTCTCATCCGTCGCGGAGTAAGTGAATTTATTGCGGCCGATTCAGCGATTTTTGTTCTACTCATGAAAATCAGGTAATGATCGTTGTCATGGATAATATTGGTTCCAGGTGAAATATCACATTGGATATAATCAGTTTGCCCAAGTTTCGTAAGAATTTGATTAAACAAAATGATCAACATGGGAAGGGACGTGAAAACTATGGAAAGGGAAGAAATTAAGTATTCTATCATTCGACCGGGAAGTTTTTCTAGCATGGTCTATAGACCCACAAGAGTGTGAAAAGAATTACCGAGTTAATCGAGACGGAGGAGTATCATTAGAAAAATAGAAAGTAGAAGACAGATTTATGGGTATAATTGTAGAAGCACGAGGATGTGTCGCTTTTTAAACTGATTTTAGATCAGTACAATGACACATCATTTACAATTTAACTAACTGTCACCGTTATGTCATTTGTGTTCACTTGATTGGATGGTAAGGAAGGTGAGGAGATGCAAATAACTGCATTTGTGTAGCCCTTGTGATTCTCTTGATCTTGATTGTGAATGCCATTGTTAAAATTTGCAAGAGGACAATGCAAAGAAAGCACTAGGACTCATAGGGATCCAATCAAAGTAGGCATCTATTATTCGGGATGGAAAAAGATACCAAACTTGCTCGGAATGGAACTAATGCCAGATGATATTGTATGGTGTAGGTTTGGTGATGAAGTTCCTGCCTATATAAGAGTGCTGAGTCTTATAAGCTCAACCTTTTGGGTTAAATAACGATCTCTCATAGGTGAAAGCGAGACAGTTGGCAGAATTGCTAAAGTAGTTCCATAGAATTCGAATATTCAGGGAAAACGAAAAAGTGTGTGGTTCTTCTGGGACAACTATTGTGAATGGGAATTATATTTGTTTGGTTATGCAGACAAGAATGACCACAAAGATAGGTAAGGTTCACTCACAGATCCATGAAGTTTCACAGTGAAGAGGATATTCCTTTAAAGAAAAAGCTGAATGAGTTCGGAGAGGTTTTAACATCAACAACTGGAGTGGTTTATGCACTCGTGCGGTTTATCAACATGGAATACTTTCTTTTGTAGGAATACGTGGATCGGTGGCCTTGGACGGTTGAAAACCAACATCAAGTAGTGCAAAAGAGAATTTAGCAAATCATTGCCTTGATGCCTGTTTAAGGCCATAGAGTGATTTCTTAAGCCGACAGACTAAATTCTCCCCCTTAGTATGAAAACCTGGTTGAAACCTCATGTAGACCTCTTTGTCAAGATCACCATGCATAAAAGCATTATTCACATCTAATTGGTAGAGAGGCCAATGACGAATCGAAGCAAGTGCTAATAAAGTGCGAACAGTTACCATTTTAGTAATAGGCACAAATGTGTCATGATAATCAATTCCCTATGTTTGAGTGTAACCCTTGGCAATGAGCCGAGCCTTGTAGCGCTCAATGGTTTCATCAGAATTATACTTGATTCAATAAACCCATTTACATCCAATGGGATGTTTGTCACGAGGAAGAGGAACAATTTCCCAAGTGTCATTCTATTCAAGGGCCTGTATCTCAGAAGACATCGCCTCTCGCCACTTGGGAAATTGACACGCAACGTCATAAATTTCAGGTTCTTGTTCAGATGATATGGAGGCTAAAAAAATGCAGTGATTGGGTGAAAAACGTGAGTATGATAAATAGTTGGATAAGGGATAAAGAGTACCTGATTCAATGACCTTAGAATTTGAAGAGGATTGATTAGAGGCCACAATAGCACAGTGGTAGTCCCAAAGATAGCCGGGTCGACGGCGTTGCCAAGATGGTCAAGGCACAACTTGGGGTTCAGTGGGTGATGGTGTAGTCGTGGGTGCAAGAGGAGGTGAGGTCGGTGCAAGTACTAGGGTAGAGGGAGGAGGGCATGTTTCACCAAGGTTAGGTATGGGTAATGGATTACTAAGGTTTGTTTGGTTGCGGTATGTCTTATTGTTTGACGAAAAGGAAAATCTTGCTCATAGAAAATGATATCATGACTGGTCAAAGTTGTTTGATCTTGAAGGTCATAAAGACGGTAACCGTTGTGGTGTGTGGGATAACCGATTAGAACACATCAACGAGATCAGGGGCCAAATTTATTGGACTGAAGATGGCTGGTAGAAGCGTAGCATAATGAGCCAAAGACACGAAGATGAGAATAGGAAGGTGGTTTGGCATAAAGAAGGTGATGCGAAGTTTTATTGTATAAGAGAGGACTAGGTAGTCTATTAATGAGATGAGCAGCAAGTAAGATACAATCCCCCCAAAAGTGAAGACGCATGCTAGAATGAAAATGCAATGCAAGAGCAACATTGAGCCAGTGATGATGCTTACGCTCAACAACTCCATTTTGTTGAGGAGTTTGAGGGCAACTACACTGGTGGTGAACATCATGGGCGCAAAAAACTCTTGTATGCGAGAGGAAAGGAATTCAGTCCCGTTATCAGATTGAACATTTTGGACTTTGGTTTGAAATTGAGTCTCAACAAAAGCAAATAAGCGAATCAAAGAATCAATTGCATCAGAATTAAAAGTAAGCAAAAGAATGCAAGCATATCGCGAATAGTCATCAACAATAGATAAAAAATAACGGCATGTCTTATGTGTAAAATGAAAATAAGGTCCCCAAATATCAACATGAATAAGTTCAAAAGGGCGTAAAGTAGTAATAGTACTAGATGCAAAAGACAAACATGTTTGCTTGGATAAATGACGAGCATCACATGGACTTAATTGTTTTATTGGACTAAAACATAAAGTTTGTTGCAAAATAGATAAAACTGACTTAGATGGATGTCCTAAGCAAGTGTGCCAAAGATGAGGTGAAGAGGTGGTAGTAGAAAGAACGACAGGTTTGGTAGGAATCTCCAAATAATAAAGACCACCACGCTCATGGCCCCGACCAATGATCTTCTTCATCAAGAGGTCCTGAACAAGACAGTGGTTAGGAAAAAAAGTGACTGAGCGGTTTAAAGTTTGAGTGAGTTTAAAGATTGATAATAAGTTGTATTTGAAAGAAGGAGCACAAAGGACATTATCAAGGGAGAGAGTTGGGTAAGGGGGGCCGAACCATGTGATGTCATAGGGACACCAACACCATTCGGAATCCCAATGATGGGATGTGGAGAGGGATAGTGTGTCAGGTTAGTAAGGTGACGAGGTTCAAATATGATGTGGTTAGTGGCACCAATGTTAATAACCCAAGTATCGAAAGGAAATAGTCTGATTTTTGAGCTATTGAGCCACATATTTTTATAGAAATAATAGTTTATAATATTGTGAAGCTGTAGGATTTTACGTATCTTGCTTTGAGCTTACGGTTTGCTCGAAGCAAAATTTCGAAGTTTTCCACGGATGATGAACAATGTGCGTCCAGCATATTCGGCCCTGTATTTTGCCAATTTTTTAATCTATTTTGAGATGGTCAAGTTGAGATTCTCATAGTATGTTTGAAGGGATTTCTATTGACTACAAGTGTGTATGGAATGGGAATCAATGGAGAAAGTTATGACATAACCAAGTTTTAAGCTCAAGCCCCATGTTGCGAACGGTTTAAATAATTGCTTTGAGTATATGATTTGTTAATGCATGGGATTTGTTTTGTTAGCGATTAGGCATAGTGAACTATGTTGTAGTTAAGATAACGTGTTACTCAATTTTAACATTATTTCTCTCCTATTTGATAGGATCGTGAGATCAACGGTTCGAGTAACATTTTTTATTTGGTTTTGGGGCATCCCCAAGTGAGTGGTATTGATATCTTCTTGGGTTTTGTAATACCCATGTATGGAGGTAAGAGTAACTCGATATATACATATATATGGAAGTGAGAACACATTTATTGTATAATGCTGGATGGAGTGTTTGGTACTTTTGAATTTTTGTGGGATGGTTCGATAAACCTTTCTTGAAGGGTTATGCGTACTATTTTGTATATTCATGATACGGAATGGGTTCTTTGATGATTTGAGAAATATATAATTAGAAAGACATTTTGAAGCATTGTTGATTTACTATATGGATTTTGAATTGGTTTTGGGGAGAGAATTGATTTGTGAAAAGTTATGTTTTGATTTGTGAAGTCAATTGTGAGGTGAATTGCTCAAGAGCTAATTACTATACGATAACGTATCTTTGTAGGAGCTACCTTTAGAGTTTTATAATTAAAGGCTAAGTACTACAAGATAATGTGGCTTCATGTAAGCCACCTCTAGAGCATTGTATTATTGATATGTGTAGGTCAATGGCAAAGTGCTACACAATAATGTAGCTTTGTGAAAGCCATTTCTAGAGCTTTGTACTATTGGTACGTGTTGATCAAGGCCTAAGTGCTACACATGATGTGATCCTGTGGGAGCAATCTTGTGGGAGCCACCTTTAGGGTCTTGAGATGTGATGGGGTACGAGTTTGGAAATGAAATGGACCATTGACATGAAATATGATGAGTGTGATTATTAAATTGAACAAGTGGACTTGTTTTGATATTATGGATCAACGAAAAATTCGGCTATCAATATTGCAAGGTTGAAGAAAAATATTACTCATTTTATTCTTACAAGTTATTATATTTTGGTTTAACATAAATGAGTCACGTCTTTGAGTTTTAAATGTGTAATGTGGATGTTGATTAGTTTAGAAGATTTATACTACTCATTGAGTATGGTAGCTCGCCCTTCTCTTTCCTAATCTTTTCTGGTTCTTTGGTTAGCGAAAATAGTATAAGAGTACTATGTGACATCCCAAATTTTCACTTATGTTTTTTTTTTAATACCCTGGGAACCCCGTATAGCCGGTAGCCGGTAAGTAAACCCTAGAGTGACACTAGCGGGGTAGCCGGCAAGTAAACCCTAGAGTAACGTTAGCGGAGGATTCACCACCCCGGCGCCACACTTAAGATACCAAATGCCTCCACTGGGTTTCGAACCCCTCACCTTTAGGAAAGGATCAAAGGAATTCTTATCCAGCGGAGCCACCACGATCGGTGGTGATTTTCACTTTTGTTTTCTATTGAATAAATCAGGTATTTCATCGACGCACTTATAGGGCTGTTCTGAGAGCTGATCACTCTTGAGATAACTAGCCTATCCAGGGAAACCATTAAGAATTTTAAGGCAATAGACTTGAGAATTTGATTAGGAATCGACTTCTCGACCGTACTCATCTTTAGAGGTCATTACGGCACAGTTAAAAATCGATTTGAGATCAGAGATAAGTCGATTCGACTGAGATGTGTGGCTAATCATGGGTGACACCACTACATTAGACTGATTCTTTTATTATTTTAGTACCCTGTGTCCATATTTGAATCCTCAAGATTTCCACGACAACCGAGAGTTGCAAATGTTTCAAATGGGTTCATTGTGGCTCGAAGAAAATCGACCACAGGTCATTTGCATTAAAAATCTCTGAAAATTACCCAGTAGCCTAGGTCATGCTAAAACATGCCGAATGGAAATTAATCGTGAATTTGAGTCTGATTTCAGAAATTGAAGATTCTGTCGTACAACAATAAATTCTAGGAGCATCGACTCAGTCTCAGAAAATTTTTTTGCAACCTGAGACTTTTTGGGAAAAAGTCGTCCTAGGGCTGTATTTGTTTAGAAAAAGACCGGGACCATTTTTTATTGCGAAATAGGGATGCAAGATGAATAAATGGGTGAAGAAAAATATCAATTTAATCAAGGACTCGATAACGGGATTTGTTTGACTAGTGAGTCATAGGACAATTCTATTTTGATGAAAATGGATTCCTTTTTATCGGCTTCAGTGTATAAACCTGTGTGTTTATAAAAAAGTCTTTTTGTGAAAAATTGGTCATACTCTCCTATCCCATTGTTTTATTGTCTGGGAATTGTCTTATATGCTTCCGCATGCGCATATAAAAATGAAAGGATCGGCGATGCATCCTGGGACGTCTCTACTATATCGACCAGGTAAGGGATGGGTACATGCCCAAGGATCAGGTCGTGACATTTTCCTTTTGCGGTATCAGAGCAATGGTCAAGGATTAGAGTGATAAGGTGTAATGAACCATGGGATAGTAGTAGGAAAGACCTTTAAATTCTTGCTGGTGCATGTCTGTGTTAGTTCATTGATAAAATTTCTTGTTGTTTAGGTCACTCTGTTTCTAATTCGGTGTAGAATTGCAAAC
Organism: Eucalyptus camaldulensis; assembly: GCA_019915185.1. Classification (NCBI taxonomy): domain Eukaryota; kingdom Viridiplantae; phylum Streptophyta; class Magnoliopsida; order Myrtales; family Myrtaceae; genus Eucalyptus; species Eucalyptus camaldulensis. The sequence goes on from JAHSVA010000006.1 coordinate 10,852,994, forward strand.
AGGCTTTAGTAGATAAAGAAGCCATGAGTGACCAGGAGCCAAGAACTCCTGCTAAGAGGGTCGGTAGGGCCACGACTCGGGGTAGAGCGCCGACCAAGGTCGATACCCAAGGAGGTCATAGTAAAGCACCAGCACAGGCCAGTGCCAATGGTGTAGCACCACTGCCAGTTGATGCTAGGATAACAACCCTAAGTGATATGCATGTGGGCTTGAGGGGACTGAGATAATGATGAAATAGATATTTGGCTTTAACTGTTAAGCTTGGTTCTCTCTCTCCCTCCTTCCATTGGTGTGACCATCCCCTTTGCTGCCTATCTTCTTCACCTTTCGAACGCCACACCAGCCGACTTCATCTCTCTCTGTGTTCATTTTCCCTCGCGCTAGCATTGACACTCTCTGCCCCTCTCTTCCGCTCACCCTCCCTCTCACCACCACATAAGCCCACAAATCGAAGCCTTTCGTTGACTGCAACACTTCGATTTCCTCATGGCTTCGCTTCAGCAAGCTAGTAGCTGCTTCTCCCAGCTCTACCACATTTAGCCATCGGCAGAGTCACCTAAAGCCCTCTCTCTCTCTCTCTCTCTCTCTCTCTCTCTCTCTCTCTCTCTCTCTCTCTCTCTCTCTCTCTCTCTCTCTCTCTCTCTCTCTCTCTCTCTGCGCTCAGCCCACGTCCCACGAAGCAGCAACCCCACGTGTCTGAATCCTCTTTCTTTCGGTTAACCACACCTAGCAATGAAGACCGAAGCTGTCGTGCATCCTTCGCGACTCAGACAAAGCTACCTCTTCGTCCGCGTCTCCTCTTGGCCTCGTGTGACAGACCAGCCCACCTCCAACAACAGCCCAATAGTCGGGCCCTTTGAAGCCGTGAGTTTCAGGTTCAACTGCAACAACCAGCCCACAATTCGGCCTATAAGTTTTAGCCCTTAAGCTCAACCCAAGCAAGTTCAACACATCTTCAGCCCATTCGAGTTTTGGTCCAGCTCTTTGAAGCCTGCAAAGCAGGCCCAAACCGCAACCAAGCCCAAGCACAGATCAAGCCCAGTAATTACTATGGGCTTGCAAGGCTTTTGGGCCCAATCCGAGTGTTAGTCAACGCCTCTGAGAATTTGGATTTCGACTGCCGTCATGCCGTCGTTGTGGTGTTCTGATCTTCGCAAATCAAGTGAGTTTTACTCACTAATCCGTGCTTAGTGGACTAATGATGCTTAGGGGTTGATTAGATTTAATTAAGTGCAATTAGGTGGATAGATTAGATTAGATTAGGTAATTTATTTATATGCCGTTGCATGTTAGGCAGTTAGTGGTAGCAATTACCAAATAGACACATACTAGTATTTATTGAACCAACCTTGCGATTTTTCCGAGTCCGTTTTGGTGTCCAATTAGGCATTATAGGCCTAAATTGGATTTATTACTATTTAATAATTAATTTTCATATTTATTTATTTATTTATTTTCTAAAAATTAGGCCAGCAAAGCTAACGACCGAATTTTATGTTAATTGCTTTAGTACTCTCTAATTGTGATTTTAGGATTTATTTCCTAAATTAATTAATTTTCGTAATTAATGGGAAATTTACCAGGCATCAGTCTATAGCGCCAACAATCTATTTTTGGACTGCTGAAAGGAGTGGGAAAATCAAAAAGGGAAATTATTATAATTTGGCTAAGACCAACCGTGTACCCATACACGGCTATTTTTATCAGATATGATCAAAATGATGAATTGGTTGTATAGTGGGAGTGATATACTATATTGGCCTGGGGGCCCTAAATTATCAGCTTTGGGCGAGCATATAAATAGTATACCATAGTATCAGCTTTCGGTAAGCAATTTATTATCAGCTTTGGGCAAGCAATACTATATTATCAGCTTTGGGCAAGATACACTATCTATAATTTCAGCTTTAGGTGAGCAGTCCTGATTTGATAGGATTTATAGATAGTATTGAATGTACCGATTAGGGGAAGGTCGTGATCACATGTAATCGACCAGGTCGATTGATCGATGTTTCGATCTATGGTGTTTGATTGGGTGCCTATTTAAACTGTGCTGCATCGTAGGTAGCATTTGAGACCAAGGTAAGTCCTCTAACTTGTGATGTGCGTAAGCAACCCTTATGGTATATGATTTCCTAATCGGGTCTTAGAGGGTAGAACTCATTGAGACATTATCTCACCAGTTATTGTATAACCATTTCAGGTTCTTAGGTGTTGTTGGTGAAGGACCAAGAGCCCCAGAGTTAGAAGGTGAAGCACGAAGAATCGGCGTCCTTGTCTGACTAGTGAGTCATAGGACAATTCTATTTTGATGAAAATCGATTCTTTTTGTCGGCCTCAGTGTATAAACCTGTGTGTTTATAAAAAGGTCTTTTGTGAAAAATTGGTCATACTTTCCTATCCCATTATTTTATTATCTGGGGATTATCTTATATACTTCCGCATGTGCATATAAAAATGAAAGGGTCGGTGATGCGTCCTGGGATGTCGCTACTATATCGACCAAGTAAGGGATGGGTGCATGCCTAAGGATCAGGACGTGATATTAGCAAAGAGCAGTATATTGGTATACTATATCAGCCTACGGGCGATATGTCAGTTTAGCAAAGAGCAGTATACCTTGTTAATTTTGATGGAATATGTCAGTATACTATATCAGCATATGAGCGATATAACAGCTTAAGAGAAAGCAGTATACCTTATCAGCTTAGATTGAGCACTGTCGATATACTATATCAACCTACGAGTGATATGGCAGCTTAGCAGAAAGCAATATACCTGAACATCTTATAAATGAGCTATATTATCTATTTATCAACTTAGTAGTGAGCAGTCTTGATATGAATGGACTTTATAGATAGTATGAGATGAGCCGACCAAGAAAGGGTCGAGATAACATGTAATCGACTAAGTTGATTGATCAATGATTTAATCTGATGTTATGAATTGATTGATTGATTGATGTGAGATTAGGCATCTGTAAATAACGTTGACTTACAGGAAGGAACTGAGGTCAAGGTAAGTTCTCTGACCCATGTTGTGCTTAGCCAGCCTCTAGAGTGTATTAGCTTCCTAATCGAGTCTTAAGGGGTAGAACTTGCTAAGACGTAGTCTCACTGGTTAGTGTATAACCATTTTCAAGTCCTTATATGGCATTGGTGAATGACCAAAGGGCCAAAGAGTAGAAGGTAAAGCCTGAAGAATTGATAGTCCTATCTGACTAATTAGTCATAGGAAAATTCTCTTTTGATGGAAGTAAATTCTTTTCTGCAGAATTTGTTTTATGAACCGGTGGTTTAAAACCTGACTTAACAATTCTCCTTGTATATATTTGCACTATGATTTGTAACGTATATAAGTGTGGTTGTTTTTAAAGCGTGAAACTTTGAAGTCCTACTTTTCTATCCCATCGTTTTATTATCTAGGGATTGTTTATATGCTTCTCACACGTATTAAAATGAAAGGGTCAATGGTGCATCCTAGGACATCGCTATTAAATCGACCAAGGTGAGGGATGGGTGCGTGCCCGAGGATCAAGGCGTAACATCCCCGTTTAAGTGGTATTAGAGTAATGGTTAGGAATTGGAGTGATAAGGTACAATGGACCATGGGATAGTGGTAGGAAAGACATTTAAATTCATGTCTGGTGTATGTTGATGGTAGATGATTGGTAAAATTGTTTGCCGTGTGTGTATCGCTCAACTTCTAATCCAGTGTGGATTTGAAAGACAAGTTTCAGTAGAAAAGACTAGACCATGAGCGAGCCGGAGCAAAGAACTCCGAGTAAAAGAGCTGTTAGGCTTACAGCTCGGGTTAAATCGTTGACTAGGGTTGGTACCTGAGGAGGCAAAGCTAGGGCACCAGCGTAGGTTAGTGCCAGTGAAGTAGCACCACCTCCTGTTGGTGCTGGGGTAGTAACCCCTGATGATCCCAAGATCAAAGGGATCGTGCAAGTGCTAGAGGTTATAGGTAACCGAATGAATCGGCAAGCATAAAATCAAGCCACCACTGTTGAAGTCGCCGCATAGGCCGCCGCTACTACTGTTGTTGCCGCTGCTGCTGAGGCCGCCCCCGCTGTAGCACCTGTCGCTACACCTGCCGTCACCCTTGCTGAATTTCCGCCAATAGTTGTGGTCACTAGGAGACTGATCCACAAGTTAGTAGAACAATTCTTGAAGTTGAACCCGTCAAGATTCATTGGTACAGGGGATCTTGAAGCTGTGTTGCTTTGGGTACAAGATTTGGATCAGGTTTTTGCACTACTGATGTTCAACAAGGAAGAAACGGTAATACCAGCTGTGTACCAACTTCAAGGTAACACCAACATTTAGTGGAGAGCCGCCAAGGATACTGTGTTCCCAGAAGATGTGGTCCAAGTGTGGGACACATTTCTCAGAGCTTTTAATGAACAGTACTTCTCAGGTATTGCTCAGGAACAAAAGATAGAGGAATCCCAACGTCTTTGCTAGGGGAGCATGACATTTGACTAATATGGGGTCAAGTTTGCAGAACTGTCACAGTATGCTCCGAGATTGATAGAAGACCCTGAAGAGAAAGCCCAAAAATTCAGAAATGGTCTTCGTTCTGAATTGAAACAACCTTTACTACCGTTGGACTTAAACGATTATTGAGAATTCTACTGTCAAGCTCAGATGATAGAGAGAGGTTTGAACAAGCAAGCCACCTCATCTGGATCGAGGTTTGTTTCGAATCGAGATGCAATCCATCAAGGAAAAAGGCCCATGCTTGGAAATAGATTCCAAGTCCCACCAAATAGGAGAGATGGAGTTGGCAAGCCTGTGCCAAATAGGATCGAGATGTGTCGCCTTTGTGGAAGACGACATGGTGTGAATCAGTGCCCCCGAAGGATGGGCGCCTGTTTTAAATGTGGCCAGCAGGGTCACAGAGCTAGAGATTATCCTAGCAAACCAAGAGGATGACCTCACCACTACCACTGCCAATGGGCCGGATTAGAGGATATGCGTCCCAGAACGCGCCGCAAAGAGGTCAGCTAAGACCACCAGTTAAGGGCACAGTGTATGCTATCACACAAGGTCAGGCAAAAGCTGCACTTGATGTGATCACAGGTATAGTTTCGATGAATGACCATCTTGCCTACGCTTTATTCGACTCAGGAGCAACTCATTCCTTTATTACCGAGCAGCATGTTAAGTTGTTAGGATCAAGTCCTATATTGTTAGAGTCGATGGTTTGCATATCTACACCATTGAAGGATAAAGTTATTGCTGCTTTGGGTTGTTCTAATTGCAAGTTAGCGATTAGTGAGCGAGTGGGAAAAATAGACTTGTCAGTCCTAACCATGTATAACTTTGATTTAATTATTGGCATGGACTAGCTCACCAAGCAATGAGCTATAATGGACTATTATCGCAAGGCGATTCAATTTGACTCGTTAGAGAGAAAGAGCTTCGAATTTGTCAGGAATCGAGGACCCTTGATTGTCCAGATCTCGTCACCAGAGGCACTCGTTTGCTAGACGAGGGTTGTCAAGGTTACCTGGCAACTGTTGTGGATACGACAGTTGTGGAGCTAAAAATGGAATACATTGCTGTAGTGCAAGAATTTCCAAATGTCTTTCTAAAGGAATTACCAAGTTTGCCACCAGAGAGAGAAATTGAGTTCGTGATTGAGCTAGCCCTCGGAACAGAGCCAATCTCTGAGGCTCTTTACCGGATGGCGTTATTTGAGTTGAAAAAACTGAAGGTGCAAATGCAAGAGTTATTGGATAAGGTATTTATTCGTCCCAATGCATCACATTAGGGAGCACCCACTTATGTTTGTAAAGAAGAAAGATGGATCGTTGCACCTATGCATCGACTATCAGCAACTGAATTAGGTAACGATCAAGAACAAGTATCCACTACCAAGGATTGATGACTGTTTGATCAATTGCAAGGAGCGTCAATATTTTCGAAAATCGACTTGAGGACAGGATATCATCAGCTAAGAATCAGGAAGAAGGACATTCCTAAGTCAATATTTCGTACTCGATATGGTCACTACGAATTCACAGTGATGCTATTTGGGTTGACGAATGCTCTTGCTGCCTTCATGGATTTGATGAATCGAATATTTAAGGAATATCTAGATCAGTTTGTGATTATGTTCATCGATAATATTCCGGTGTATTCTAAAAGTGATGAAGAACATGAAAGTCATTTGAGACTAGTGCTGTAGACACTGAGAGTTCATGAGTTATATGCCAAGTTCATCAAGTGCAAGTTTTGGTTAACTCGTGTTACTTTCTTAGGTCACGTGATTTCTGGCAGAGGAATCTCTGTGGACCCGAGCAAGATTGAAGTAGTGATTAACTGGCCAAGACCGACGATAGTAATAGAAATCAAAAGTTTTCTGGGTTTGGCAGGTTATTACAAACGGTTTGTGGAAGAATTCTCATCACTAGTGTCGCCACTAACAAAACTCTTAAGGAAAGAAGAGAAATTCGTATGGACAGACAAGTGCGAGACTAGTTTCCAAGAGCTGAAGGAAAAGCTAACTACTGCACCTGTACTGACGATTCCATCTAGTCCTGGAGGATTCGAGATCTATAATGATGTGTCATTTAGAGGATTGTGTTGTGTGTTAATGCAACATGGCAGAGTAGTTGCATACGCCTCCTGTCAGTTGAGGCCACATGAATAGAACTATCTGACGCATGACTTAGAACTCGCAACAATTATCTTTGCCCTGAAGATTTTAGATCTTCACGGACCATCAAATTTTCAAGTACTTGTTCTCTTAGAAGGAGTTGAACATGAGACAGCGTTGATGGATGGAATTGCTGAAAGACTATGATTGTGATATTTTATATCACCGAGGAAATGCGAACAAGGTCGCCAATGCTTTGAGTCAAACTCATATATTGATGAAGGAGTGGAATCTAATCGAGAGAGCTCAAGATTCGGTATTCAAGTTTGAGGTAGGCCACTTTTCGAGTCTTATGGCCACCCTCAGAATTGAACCGGCTGTCGAAATCGGAATCAAGTTACTCCAACTGACAAACCCAAATGTGCAAAAGATCCTTCAAGAGGACACTGAGAAAAGAAAGGTTGACTTTCAAGCTTTTGATAATGGAACGTTAAGGTTTCGAGGACGTTTAGTTGTGCTTGACTATGTAGAGCTTAGAGAGGATATTTTATCAGAAGCACATTCATCCTGGTAGTACCAAGATGTATCATAATTTGCGTCAACATTATTGGTGGTCAAATATGAAGGCGGATATCGCCAAACATGTCGCCAAGTATTTGACATGTCAGCAAGTGAAAGCCCAGTATTGCAAATAGGGAGGACTTCTGCAACTTCTCAAGATCCCAGAGTGTAAATGGGAGCATATCACGATGGATTTCGTGACTAGACTACCGATGAGTCAAAGAGGAAATGATTCGATTTGGGTAGTGGTTGAGAAACTGACAAAGTCAGCTCACTTCATTGCAGTACGAAAGGATCTTAGCTTGGATAGACACGCAGATCTATACGTGCGTCAAGTGGTTCGTATGCATGGAGTGCCAATTAGGATAACTTCATATAGAGACCTAAGGTTTACCACCATTTTTTGGAAGAGCTTACAGAGTGCCTTAAGTACCAAGCTGTAGTATAGTATGGCATCTCATCCTCAGACAGATGGCCAGTCTGAGAGGACAATTCAAACCCTCGAGGACATATTGAGAGCTTGTATGCTAGACTTCAAAGGAAGTTGGGAAAATCATTTAAACTTGGTGGAATTTGCTTACAACAACAGTTATCAATAGAGCATCAAGATGGCTCCCTTCGAAGCGTTATACGGCAGAGTGTGCAGAACAACAGTGTGTTGGGATGAAATTAGGGAAAGAAAGATTACGGGCCCAAAGTTGGTCCAGTAGTCTGTGGATGCCATGGCAGTGATCAGAAACATATTAAAGACCGCTTAGAACAGGCAGGAAAGTTACGTAGGTAAGCGTTGGAGGTCTTTGGAATTCCAAGTTGGTGATCACGTTTTTCTAAAGGTATCACGAATGAGGGGAACTTCGCGCTTTGGTAAGAAAGGAAAACTGAGTCTGAGCTACGTAGGTCCGTTTGAGATTCTTGAGAGAATCGAGAACCTAGCGTATCCTCTTGCGTTGTTGCTGAGATTGGCGCAAGTACATAATGTCTTTCACATGTCAATGTTAAGGAAGTATGAGCCTGACCCGACCCACGTGCTCAATTTCTAGCAATTGGACGTGGATGATCGTATGTTATATGTTGAAAGCCCAATTCAAATAGTGGATCGAAAAGAGCAAGTTCTGCGTACAAAGACTATTCCGTTGGTCAAAGTGGTCTGGCAACACCACAGTACTGAAGGAGTGACATGGAAGACTAAAGAGTCGATAAGACAGTTGTACCTTCACCTTTTTGATGAAGTTCTATAATAGTTTAAATTTCGAGGACAAAATTTTTATAAGAGGGGAAGAGTTGTGACATCTCAGATTTTCACTTTTGTTTTCTATTGAATAAACCGAGCATTTCATTGATGCGCCTATAGGGTTGTTCTTAGAGCTGATCACTCTCGAGATAATTAGCCTATCTGCGGAAGCCATTAAGGAATTTTAAGGCAATAGACTTGAGAATTCGACTAAGAATCAACTTCTCGACCATGCTCATCTTTAGAGGTTATTACGACACATTTAAAAATCAATTTGAGATCAGAGATAGGTCGATTCGACTGAGATGTGTGGCTAATCGTGAGTGACACTACTAAATTAGAAAATTCTCGTCGACCGACACTAGACTAATTCTTCTATCGTTTTGGAACCCTGTGTTCGTATTTAAATCTTGGAGATTTTCATGATAACCAAGAGTCGCCAATGTGTTGAGTGGATTCATTGTGGCTCTACGGGTCATTTGCACTAAAAATCTCTGAAAACTACCCGGTAATCTAGATCGTGCTAAAAACGCGCCAAATGGAAATTAACTGCAAATTTGAGTCCGATTTCAAAAATTGAAAATTATGTAGTGTCATAATAAATTCTAGGAGCGTCGACTCAATCTTAGAAGATTTTTTTGCAATTTGAGACTTTTTGGAAAAAAGTCGTCCTAGGGCCGTATTTGTTCAAAAAAAGGCCGGGATCGTTTTTGATTGCGAAATAGGGATGCAAGATGGATAAATGGGTGAGAAAAAATATCTACTTAATCAAGAACTCGATAACGGGATTTGTTAAGGCTGATTTGGGTTGAATTAAGCACGAACGGGTGTCCAATTGAAGCCTTTTGCTTGGAATTTCGTATGCCCCCACCACCCTCAACATTTGGACCACCATAAGCTTCTAGATGGAGGTCTTGTTGGCTGAAGGAGGGCCAAGGGACAACACTTGGCCAAAGATGGGTCAAGGGGACAAAGCATTGGAAAAAAATGGCCATGGTGGCCCCCCCCTTTTGCTCTCTTTCCCTTATCCACCGTCCAAGCCCTCTTCCTCTCCCATTCAAGTTGCTTTGTGAAGACCAGAGGTGCAAGAGAGAAGTTGGAGTAGCCGCATCACCGCCGAACAGCAAGTCGCTTGCCGCCGTAGCCATTTTCGCCCCACGCGAACACCGATGCTGCCCTGCTACACCACCGCCCAACCCAATGTCCCTCGCCATTCCAGTAGTCTTGCCTTGCCCTGTCCAATGCCCAGCAAGCGCCAGAGCCACCATGAGCAGCCATCGGAGGCTCGTCGAGTCCCCGTTTGGACCCGAAACCACTCCCCGTGGCCCTTGCCAATCCTTGCCGCCCCAACCAACATTGTTTCCTTTGTTTTCCAATCAAGATCGGAACATAAAGTTATGGGTTTCAAAGGTGCTGTTTGGCTTGTTTTGAGGTGGTTCTCAACATCGAAACTTAGGCCTACTTTGAGAAGAATCGTCCCCTACGACATTCCCGTCGGTTTGATTCGACTCGCTCGTGAAACAAGTGAGTTTTGCCCACTAATCCCTACTTAGTAGGCTAATGATGCTTATGGGTTGATTAGATTTAATTAAGTGTAATTATGTGGATATATTAGAGTAGATCAATTTGTTTAGAGTCTTATTAATGCATGTTAAGCAAATGATTAGTGATATTAGCAAGTGGACTTGTGTTAATATTTATTGAACGAGTCTTGGAAATTTTTCGAGTCCATTTCGGCTTCCAATTAGGCATTATGGGCCTAAGTTGGATTTATTGCATTTATTTAATATTTTATGTATTTATTTAATTAATTAATTATTTTCCGAAAATTAGGCTAGAATAGCCGACGACCGAAATTTTATGCTGATTATTGTGGTGTAGTCCATTTATTTATTTGAGCGTTGATTTGTGTCGACTTGAATTAATTATGATTTTAGGATTTTATTCATAAATTAATTAATTTTGGTAATTAATGGGAAAATTACCGGGCGTCGGTTTATAGTGCCAAAAATATGTAATGAGCTGTTGAAACTGGAGGGATGTTCAAAAAGGTAAAATTATTATAAGGCCAACCGTGTACCCACATACGGTTATTTTATTGAGAATGATAAAAAGATGGAATTGGTTATATGATTAGGATGGTATACTATATCGATCTACGGGCGATATGTTAGCTTAGTAGAGAGCAGTATATCGATATACTATATCAGCCTACGGGCAATATGTTAGCTTAGTATAGAGCAATATACCTTGTTAGTTTTGATGGAATATATCGATATACTATATCAACCTATGGGCAATATGACAGCTTAGTGGAGAGCAGTATACCTTATCAACTTATATTGAGTACTGTCGGTATATTATATCAACCTACGGACGATATGGTAGCTTAACAGAGAGCAGTATACTCGAATATCTCAAAAGCGATCTATACTATCTATTTATCCTCTTAGCAATGAGCAGTCTTGATATGAACAGACTTTATAGATAGTATGAGATGAGCCAACTAAGAAATGGTCAAGATGACATTTAATCGACTAAGTTGATTGATCAATGATTTAATCTAATGTTATGAATTGATTGGTTGATTAATGTGAGATAAAGCATCTATAAATAATGTTGACTTGCAAGAAGGAACTGAGGCCAATGTAAGTCATCTGACCCGTGTTGTGCTTAGGCAGCCTCTAGAATGTATTGATTTCATCCGCAAAGTGCATTTGATCAGTAGCTAATTACTATATCTATCAGACGATTTCTTTTAGGATTCGTGTTATTCAAGTGATTAACCAAACAAAAAAGAGATCCTAGAATAGGAAGGTTTCAGATTTCACTACTTCGATAAGTCACCAATATGCTAACTATCCCATCAAATAAGTTGAAGATTTGTTAAACTGCGAAACCTCATTTTGCTGTGATGTGATATATTTCCGATGTGAATAAAAAAGTACCAAAGGAATGATTGAGTATTCTTTCAACTGTTGAGAGATATCATTATGTATGAAAGATGGTCAGTGGATTCAAGGCATAACATTGGTAATGCTATGTAAGCTTTTGTTTACCAAGGGTTTGAATCCCTCTCTTTACGCACCTTGAAGTAATTTACCATTGATACTAATCACAATGTATCAAAGAAAAGCACATACCCTAATTCCAAAAGTTAAAACTTTCTTAGATATGTATCCCCTATTTCCAAGTCCCCACTTGAAAATTCTGGCTTGAAGAAATAAAATAACTTGGCGTAGTTTAATTTTCCTTAAATCGACCTATTATGGGTTAGTGGCAACTTATGAATAAAATCTTATGTTCATGATTGACTGGGGAAACGATTTGCGATTGATAGGGCTCGGGTGAATCGTAGCCAAGCATAAGCATCATCTTGCAAGAGAAATCGTTCGTGTTCCCATGGCCATATGTTAACTCATATCATGAGAACATTTGGCATTTTGCCCATGGCGAGGGTCGTGTGATAATTGTACTTCTCTATAATAGATGCAAATCAAGCAATCATGAGATAATTAGTTTTTTTTTTTTTATGCATATCGAGTAATTTTTCATATAGAAAAAACAAAGAAGTAAATTTAAACTTGGAGGAAGTTATTAGATCTTCGTGATCAATTTCAGCAATATTTCAGATGGAGCATTGGAAATGGGAGGTCGGTCTCCTTTTGGTTCGACCCTTGGCACCCAAATGGTCCTTTATACAAGATCTTTTCTAATCACGATATTTACCACTCGGGTATATCCTGCTCTGCTTCGGTTGCTAATGGTTTTACTACTCATACGGGCTGGTATATTATTAACATCATGGCTAATTGATAGAATCCCCTTCCGGTATTCAACCAAAAGGAGGTCAGTTTCAGTGGCTTCTGCACCCATCCGGTCACTTCTCCATTGCTTCTACCTGGGATTTGATCCGACCGAAGCATAATGTCATCTTGTGGGCTTCTTTTGTTTGGAATACTGCCTCTCCTCCAAGATATCAAATGCACTTTTGGCTTATTTCGTGCACACGGCTGCCGACTAAGGTTTTGCTCATCTCTTATGGTAAGATCCCCCCTACAAATTGCCCCATTTGTTCGTGCAAACCTGATTCTATAGATAATTTGTTCTTTGCTTGCCGTGCTTCGGATAGTCTTATTTCATTTTGAGTGGCAAGATTCAACCTAGTGTGGCAAAACAAGCGTTGGGTGGATAATTTGGCCTAGGCTTCCAAGCGGTAGTTTTTATTAGATCCTGGCTCGGTTTAGTTTTGGTGCAATGTATTATATCATTTGGAAAGAGCATAACAATGTGCTTTTTCGGAATCAGATTCTCTTTCTTCCAGCGATGAAAATGCATCTTCAAAAGGCTATCAAAGATAAGACTATGACTTTTAAACATGTTCCTGATGTGACCATAAATAGAAGACTTCAACGAAGCTGGAACATCCATCCTTCTATTTTTGATTGATGGGGGGTTTTCTAGTTTTTGTTGTCTTTTGTTTCCTTTTGTTGTTGTTGCTCTTTTTTTTTTGGAACCATGGCACCCTTACACTCATTCTAGACTTTTGTCTTCTTGAGTGTCTGTTTTTGTTGATACCAGGCCTCCCTCTTGTATTCTTTCTTGCAAAATCAATATATTACTTACCTTTACCAACAAAAAAAAAAGAAGTAAATTTAAATGCAAATTTCGTCCTTTCAAGGATTAGTAATTCTGGTGAATGATTTAGGAACACCATATGGTTTTTTTTAATGGAATCAATTTTCGGAAATTCTGAACTCAAATAAAATTTTTCTCTGTTTTTTTTTTTTTTTTGTGTGTGTGTGTTTGGTGCTCTTTTTTTTGTTGGGGGGTGATTTACCTAATCTAACGATGGTCTGTGCTCGTTTGAAAACGAACGGTGCAGATGTGCGGAGCACGACAATCGAGGGGCACTCACGGTTTCTAGGGTTTTCTATACCTATATTGTGGTTTCTTCCTGCTCTATCTTCCCTCTTCCTTATTTCCTCTCGCCGTATCCCACCTCTCCAAATTTCCATGTGAACGAGATCGAGATCGAGGGAGAAGAAGTCGAGCGGGCAGTTGAAGCCGGGCCATGGAAATTTTGTGATCAGGGGCTGAAGGAACATATCGACGCCAGAGATTAGCAACTGGACGGGAACTTCAGTCCTTCTCATTGTACGTTGTCTTTTGCCCTCGTTATGCAATTGCATGCCTGTCTGAATTTTCTGTTGCAACTCGTGACGCTCTATTGTAGGATTTTTCTACTTAAATTTCCAGATCTTCTATATCTGTAAGAAACATAAGACACTTAAATCGTTTAATCGGCCAAATATGGAACAGAAAATAAGCAATAATCATGTCTGGTCTTGTTTCTGGAGCTTTTTCCCGCAAGGCGTTCTCTATCAAATAAGATAATTAACGTTCCCGTTGAGCAAAGAGCGAAGATTTTTATTGGTTTATCGACGCCAAGTTACATAATTGGCTTGACTGATGGCTTCCACTTCAATCGTTCTCAAGTCCAACTGGGGTTGAAAGCCTTTGGTCAAGCCAAGCCATACTAGATGCGGGCAAACTGGATAGTTTACCGTCCATCGTTACAATTGATTGGCATTAATAGAAATCAAGCAAATTGAAGAACTTGAGGGTGCAGCTGAGCCAGGGCCACGAAATAATGTTGAGAGAGAATCTTAGATGTAGCAGCAAATTATGTGATGTTAGGAGTTTGGAAACTTCCAAATAATCAAATTGGACAATTACATTGGGTTTTGGTAAGCTTGACTTAAAATTTCACTTTTCATGCTTACTTCACCATCTTTTATCCTTACAAATCTCCAATTCCGTGTCCCTTTTTTTCATTATGAATCTATGATTTCACATATAGGTTCATATAGACTGAAATTTTGAGTTGGTAGAACAATTTGCTGCATCCGAGTCATTCGCAGAAAAACTAAGCCGGGCTTGTGTATAAGAAGCAAACGACAGAACAATAGTTTTTAATCTGAAGAGCAAAATTTGAGGATTGTTTCCTGTCTTTTCAAAAGAAGTTCCCAGGGTCTTGCTTGTTGGTACCCAGTCACCTGAAACATATCTGTTCACTCTTCTGTGAGTTACAGGCGAAATGCCGAGTGCGACATTTAAATTGTGGGAGCTTGTTGAGTTTCTGCCTAATAGGGGTATAGGCAGGACCTCAGATTTCTGATAGTTATAGAAAAACACAAAATAAACATGAACTAATAGGAAGAGAGGAGCTTAGGAGTCGGTCATTGACGATTAATAGATCTTTGAAAATGGTCAGAACGATACTCCTAAGTGTGAAATTTAAATTTTGAAAAGCAATGGCTCTCTATCCCCTTAGATCACCTACATAAAGAGCATTTGCTTTCTTAAAACAGAAGCAATTTATGGTTTTCAATCTGAAGAGCACAGTTTGAAATCTGTCTCCCTTGTATTTTATATAAGAAAGCCTCCATCCGTTTACCCTTTCGTGGGATGCAGGGGAAATGCCGAGAGCATTGGATCCACTTTCAGTTGTTGAGGTTCTGCCTAATAACAAGCGGAAGTGTAAATTCTGCGGGAATGAGTACGTTGGAGACACGAAGAGGATCAAGGCGCAGTTTGCTGGGGTAGGAGGATGTGGAATTCTTGGCTGTAAGGTCTTCAATGACCGAGTGAGATCAGAAGCACCAGAGGTGCTGCAGGATGAAAGAGCAGTGGAATCGAGCAAGAGACAAGGCAATGATGAAGGTTCATCCAACCTTACACAGAGTTCGCATCAGCCCTTGACTGCGGGCATTGAAGTTGCTCGGTGTAAGACTTCATTTGTTGCCATGCCGTACCTGAGCTATGGTGCAGGTTCGTCAACCTTTCTTCCATCGGCTGAGACGAATTTTCCCAATCAGTCTGTTGCTGCTTTAACCAACATACCACGCCCGCGGAATGCCAAAGAGGGAGAACTCAATACAGAGGTTCCACATGGTATGTGTGCATCTCTAAATTTCATCTCTAAATTTGGCATACGTTGAAGCTTGTGCAGGCCGCCTTATTTGTCTTCTAATCTTCACCTAAGAAAAGTGATACAGGTATAGAGAAACTGAAAATGGTCAGGAATTAATAGGACAAGAGGAGTTTTAGAGTCGGTCATTGATAATCACTAGATCTTTGAAAACGAAAAGACAAATGTTTTGAAGTGTGGCATTCAAATCTTGAAAAGCCATGGCTCTCCCTGTCCCCTCCGATCTGCTACATGAGCATTGGCTTATATGGTTAAATTATTTATCAAAGATAATTCCCATGACTTTTAATTTTAAATCAATTCTTTTCCAATGAAGAGCTCATGATATGGAGTCGCCAGTATTTCACTATCATGACATCAATGCCTACAATACATAATAATTATTGTATCGAATGTTGCATGTAATATTTTTGTTCGAAAAAGTGAATACAAAGTTACAATTTTTTATTTCCATGAGTGTAACATACCAATAAAGAATATCTAAGGAGTACCCAATAGTGAATTTTCACTTATAATTGTGTTTAGGTGCGAGACCGCATCTTGGACTGGCTAAGAGTCAACGAGGTACCCGTGGGCTTGCCGACGCGAATATGATGTCTCTCAAAAGAAAGCTGGAAGAACTCATCAGCAGTCGCCAAGCAGACATGAACAAGCTAAAGTCGAAGTGGATGAGGATAGAAGAGCAATATTGGAGTGTAGCACGGGCAATTAGAGAAGGAATATCTTTTCCACCGGAGAAAGTAGTAGAGGTGGAAGGGTTGAGAAAAGAAGTTGAACAGATTCTTCTGGTTCCAGGAAGATTTCGGCAAGAGGCGATGGCACTTGCTAGATTTAGCAAACCATCTCCCTCGGTGACAATAGAAAAATTATTAGGCAAAGAAACTCGACGGAAGGTGAATGAGATGTTTTTCACTATATTGCGGAATGAGTCTTTCATACTCGGTGTTTATGGTATGGGTGGAGTGGGCAAGACGGCCATTTTGAAGCATGTCTATATTAGTCTACTTGCTTATCTTCCGTCATATGTATTCTGGATTGCTGTACCTCAGGATTATAGTGTTTATGCGCTACAAGAAGAGATTGCCAATGCGGTTGGACTAGACAATCTTTCGAATGAGAGGGACGTGAAGAGAAGGGCGGGCCTATTGTATGGACATCTGAATTCAAAGAAGGGATGCATCCTAATTTTAGATGGCCTTTGGAAGGCCTTTGAAGTTAAGGATGTGGGTATTCCAGTCGAAACGGGCAAACTAAAGTTGATAGTGACAACTCGATCACCAGATGTGTGTCGTATGATGCTTTGCCAAAAGAAAATTAAGATAGAGCTTCTCGATATGGAAGATTCTTGGAGGTTATTTTTAAAGACGCTTTGCTTTGCAGGAGAACTCCCTCAGGAAGTTGAACAAATTGCAAGGTCTCTTCTTGATAGGTGTTGTGGTCTACCACTTGGGATCATTGAGATTGCAACTCGCATGAGAGGGGTAGAGAAAGAGTGTGACTGGAGAGACATGTTGGGAAATTTAGAAGAGTCCAGGATGGAGCTTGACGTGTTCAAGAGTCTGCAGCTCAGTTACTCGAGCTTGGGTAATGAACAAGTGCAACAGTGTTTCCTGCATTCAATGCTTTGTTCTGGAAATCTCCTTTCAGAAGCTGACAGAGAGTATTTGATAGAGTCTTTTATAGAAGAAGGTTTGTTAGGTGGAATTGCCACCAGGCAAGGACTGTACGATCAGGGTAACGATATATTGGATAAAATAGAAGGGGCTGGGCTGTTGGATCCTGAAAAAGGGCATCGGTATCTACACCCATTGACAAGGGACATGGCATTGCATGTAGTGCAGAGCACAACTCACATGGTTAAGGCCTATATGGGGTTGAAAGAAATACCGGAGGAAGTATTCTGGACTGATCGTCTAGAGAAAGTCTTTTTACAAGGCAACAAAATAGAAGAAATGCCATACAACGTATCACCAAATTGCCCTAAACTGACGCGGCTGTCTTTTTATAACAATTCGACCTTGGGAGACATCCATGAATCTTTCTTCAGACATCTAAAGGGGCTGACGGTTCTAGATCTGGGCCGCACTGGAATCACGAAATTACCGGACTCCATCTCCCAGTTGGAGAGCTTGGAAGCACTGTTACTGCAAAGTTGTTTCGCATTACGCTTTATTCCTTATGTTGGAAAGTTGGGATCCCTAAGAAAGTTGGACCTCAAAGGGTGCGAAAGTCTTGAAGAAGTGCCAGAGGGTATGGAGATGTTGGCAAACCTGAGGTACCTCGCCCTAGATGGCACAGAGATAGAGACATTACCGGAGGGAGTGTTGGGGAAGCTGGTGAACTTGCAATATCTCGTGATTAAAAAGCTAAGGGCAGGAGAAGAGGTAAAATTACCGAAGGTGGAGGAACTTCATTGTTCTGTTTCCAATGTGGAAACGTTCAATGCATGCGTGGGGTCTCTCGAGCGAAATAGTTGCCAACAGTACAGGCTCGTGATGGGCGCACCAGAAAATTTCAGCCTTTGGTGTGGGAGGAAGAGTGAGAGGTCTTTACTAATTGATAGTTGCGACCATATCGCTGCGAGTATAGATGGAACAAGTGGTGATCGCTACGCTCTGCTCCCAGAAAGTGTGCAATCATTGGAATTGTCCAGGTGTCATGAAATGAAGAGAGTGATGGAATGGGAGTGGCTGACCACTCTCCTTCCAAATCTGAAGGAGATTATAACGAAGAGTTGTGAGAACTTAGAGGAGATAATACGTGGCCCATTGCCGAGCGGAGCCACTTGTCGCCTTACATATCTTGAAGTAAATTGTTGCAACAACATGAAGAGGGCGCTGCTGACGCAAGACATGGTGCTCCACCTCCCTTTCCTCCAAGAGATATTAGTCAAAGACTGCAAGGGCATAGAGGTGATAATGGGCACTGTTGCCAAAATGACGCACTTTTCCTTCCCGAAGTTAATGAACCTTGGTCTATGTAATCTTCCAGAGCTGAAGAGCATATGCGATGGGACCACAAGATGCAATTCCCTCCAGTTGATATCTATTGACAATTGTCCAAAACTGAAGGGGATTCCTCTGCAGCTGCCTGTGCTTGACAATGGTCTCCCTTCTCCTCCCCCTTCTCTTCAAGAGATTCGGATAAATCGGCAGACGTGGGAGTTGCTGGAGTGGGATCATCCCCTTGCCCGTTCTACACTTGAACACTTCATCGAGTTTCTTGGTAAGTCGCGCACAAATTTTACTTCTTTTATCCTTTCCATCTCCCTTGGTCCCTTCTAAGGATTGGTTCTCCCGCAGTATGGGTTGCTTATTTTATTCCTAACTTTTATAGTGAGTGTTATGCCTCATAACTGCTCAGAAACTAGCAATTAGGCCTGTGCTACACACTGATAAGTGAATTCCATTACAGCTTGAAAGTGCAGCATAGTAGTCATGTTATTATTAAACCTTAGTTGTTTCAACGATGTTCAAGAATTTAAAAAAAAAAAAAAATCTCCCTTAACTTTGAATAAATGACAATGCTTCTAGTCCTCGCTCTCTCTCTCTTTATTATTTTTTTTTGGGGGGTTGGGGGGGGGGGGGGGGGGAATTTAAAAGATTTTCTCACACCGGTTTTCTAAACACAGGCCATTCTGAGTATACAAAATTTTGCATATGCTGATATGCAAATCCCTCTGTTATAAGTGAGCAGTTTTTGTGGTCACAAAATGATCACGACACAGAGATAAGAATTGATTAGTGGCTGCAGAATTCTCGTACAATAAAATTGAAATTCATCATGACATCCTCGTCGGAAGGATGCTAAAGCTTAGTAAAAGTAGAATTTGATTTGGAATTTTCTACTTTATTGGTTGGGATAGTTTCAGAGAGCATGTTAAATGCTTTTTACGTTTCCTTTTTGTTGTCTTTTCTATTTTACCTCATTCGGTACTTCTATTTGCACTTTCAAGTCTCTTTTTCCTTCTTAAATTGATCGCCATTCTTCGGGAATACTTTTTAGGGACTTTGTATTTCCGATTGCATATTTGAACTTATTGAATTTCTTTATGTTTAATTTGATTGGGTTAGGTTGGCCGGAGGAGTCTCTTATTTCTTTAGATTGTTTACATTCTCTCTTTAATTTGATCAAAGAAGTCTCTGATCCCTTAAAATTATTCATGGAGGAGAGAAATAAATGAGGGGCTAGCTATATCTAGAACCTTGTGAAATCTATGAGGGCTGGTCTTTCGGAAGCACAAATATTGGACAGAAATAAGATGGGCGTAGGTGTCAACAAACGAATTGGCCAGAGTTCAAGTTTTTCTAAGCTCTCTCAAAATGCACCGCAATCTGTATATAGATTTCTCGTGAATAGTCATGTGGTACACAATGATATTGGGTATGAGTACGAGAAAGGTCCTTGGGCATCAGTTGCTCGCCAACTACAGAAAAACGCCTCTACCACTCCCTTTCTCAACTGATTTTGGGTTCTTCGGACCCACTTTGCGAGCGACTAACAAAAGAATATTTCTGCCCCCAGACTGATGAAGCCGTGGAGGATCCCATTGAGTATGAATCGTCTTCTGATGGCAGTGGACATCAACCTCAAAGCCATTGCTACATCATCCTGCTCGATTGATGTTTAAAGTACCTCTGAACCTTGCGATGACATATGCTTAATTTATGCCTTATTTTATAACCTATGATAACTACGTCTTGTTTCTGGATTCTTCGGTTTGTATTATCCCTTATTTCTACCTTGTGAAACATTTATCTTTCCATCCCCACCCCCCCCCCCCCCCCCCCCCCCGGCGCCCCTTCTTCCTCCTTCTCTGACAAATCTTATATAGAATTGTTCTGGATATGAATATGATGGTCTACCACTTAAAGTACAATCTACTGTGGGAGATGCTCTTGGTTTGGAGCAGACTAGTGGCTATTCATTCGACACGCTTTAATGACATCCGCAATGTTGACCGTCTTAGAAATCATCTGAGCATCCAACTTGTGACTAATGCTTTCGAGAAGGTTTTCATGCAGAAACCCATTCTTGTCCACTGGTTTTAGCAGGGAAATACTAGCACTTAAATTCAGAACACATAGGAAGACACCTGACGAAATCAGATAAACACGGACGTCTTGGCACGATGAGGTTTGTACCTCTCTGGCTGAGGAAAGTATAATGGGCCCTTGTGAGTTTTTGGGCAGATGGTATCTACGGCGAATGTTTAGTCAAAAGACTTGACGTTTCGAGCGTCCCACTAGACCTGGCTTCATTCAGTTGAGTCTTGAATATTTAGTGCATGATAGTGTTGACCATCGGTGCGATCTCCCCATGTGCGTATTTCCAGCCTGCGCAACGAAGGCAGAAGCAGACGGAATGATGACGGAATGACCATTGGTGCGATCTCCCCACGGAATGATGACGATCAGAAATTCTGATTTCTTTTGTGTTATTGTTGATGTGGTGAACACCATGGTAACCGGGGATTAGCTTGTGGACTAAGAGCGTAGGGCCTCGTAAATTGATTTTGTGTCCGAGACATAATTTGTCTGCGCGAGTTTCATGCTTGAGACAAAAAGGGAATGAGCTCCTAAATCGACCAACGGATCATCCGGAGGATGGGCTGGTACTTCACTCAAATAGTGTAATTGTCTCGGGAATTGCATGATTTCCCTATGTCCACGAAGAGTCTATACTGAAAAAGTCATTCACAAGGACCTGAAAACAGGCAGTGTACTTTCTGGGCGCTATTCTGAATCTTAAAATTTCAGACTTGGGATTGGCAACGGGAACGAAGCAGAAAGGACAAGTACAAATAATGATACTTAGAAAGTCTGCAGCTTGTTCTTAGAAGATCACTGGTAAACTTTAGGACAGTTTTGAGACATGACTGTTCGATAGGGGCTTTTGCTGCCAACATATGCCTTGGGTGATTTAGAGTGAAATCTGATGATTGTGGATTTGGATTGCTTTTGTTAGAGATAGTAGTAAAAAGAAGTAGGAAATTTAATTAAAGTCATCACCGTAACCATTTTGGACATTCAAGGAGCAATTATAGAAGTCATGATTGTTCTTTCTTCTGGTTGGTTAGTTTCTTTGATTTTGTTAACCCCTGGGGATTTATTTTCAAGCTATAGCTTCTGTTGCTGATATTGAGCTGAATGGGACGGGATTAAATGCGAATATAGAAGAAAGAACGGTCGACAGAAATGTGGAAACTTGGAATCTGGAAGGGAAATAACCTTGTTTGTAATGAAAAAACAGACTAAGCGGTCTTCATTCAGACATAGCCTTTATATGAAGACAAGGAATGACATTGTTCTTTCTTTCTTGGAAATCATAGTAATAATGATTCCAAAATTTGCATTATCAAAAGACAAACTTTACGAGCACACATGAAGTCAGACAAATGAGCAATCTATAAATTCGCAGCGTTCAATATCGTTTGCAACAAATCCGATTGTACGAAAGCGCATCATGTCACGGACCAAGGAACGTCACGTCATCAATCCAACGGGGCTCACCAAGACCATTAGTTTGTAAGGGGATTTATTCTTTGCCCTCGGATTAGTTCGACGGGGATTGATGATCTCAACCATTAGATGAGATCAATCTCCACCGTTTGACTAATGTGACGAGGGTCAACATCCTTCACAATTAGATTAAGCAAATTTCTACCATTGAATCGATTAGACGAGAATTGATATCCCTATCGTTAGATAATGTAGAAGACCAACGGTTTGTGATTAGAGGACTTTTGTATAAATAGGGGAGCCCTCTCTCCATTTGTGTCATCAACTTCATTTGAGTATTACAAGTATCTCTAGAGCTTCTCTCTCTACTTTCTCTCTCTAGAAGTTCCCTTCATTGAGTGCAAGAGTGTGAGTGAGAGCAAGGCTTACTTAGACTTAACTAGGCGATTCAAAACTCTAAGTGCCTTCGCGATCGAAAGAATCTTCTTGTGACAATCGCGCATTGAATTCCGAGAAAATATAGAATGGAGTGGTAGTAGGACTTGATCAATGACCTCGGAACCATCTAAGTCAGACTTAAATTGTATATTTTGATTGCTAAATCAGAAGAAGGTTGATGTTAGTCGTAGAAAAAAAAAATATACAGAAATTCTTGCTCTGACTTTAGTCTCTAGACTAGAAGAGATTCTAAAATAGTGACACATAGCTCGTCTTAATGTACACGCCACTATTAATGGTAATCTTCTTGATTTTGTAGGAACCTGAAGATAGACTTCATCTGAACCTTCTGCCTTCCCTGATTTGAAATAAAAATGGATTTAATTATGAGGAGCACAAAAGATTGGTTGAAGTCTTCAATCAAATGCAAACAATGCCATTAGCGACGTTCCGCCTTTTCAGCAACTGCTGTGTCGTTATTGTGATAAAATGATGTCATATTGCTTGATGGTGATAATTCATTTTTACTTTTCCTTTTTGGATTATTATTATGGGAAATGGATGTGAAACGTTAACAGACACAAACTCCTCATCCACTGCTATCTCCCTTCTTCTCTGATATTTTCCCACACTTTCTCGCTCTCTTTCCCTTTTCCTCCCTTCCCTTTTAAGTTCTTCATCCATTGTCGACACGCGACTCCATAGCTGGGTTCTGCACGGCCTGGCAGGATGTCAAGTGTACCATGGATCTCTTTGTGTATGGTTCCCTATCGTTCCATTTCTCTTCTGCACAAGAGATTTAGACCCTGCTTTTGCATGTGCATGGCCGAGCGGGCGTGGTGAGGTAGATAAGGGAAGAAAAAGAAGTACCGTACAGTCATCCGAGTGCTGACCGAGCCAACTTGAAAATATAGGCTTGCAAGCTTTTGAATGGGCTCTGGCCTGAGCCATGATAGCTTCTGTGAAGCTAGTTGCAAATTGTTTCACGTATACATGTCAGTATACGTGAAACAAATAGGTGCTACTTGAATCGTTCACTTTTTCATATTTTACCTGGATTTCTGATCTTTTTAACTGCAAAGAATCACAAAATAGCGCACACTAATTTCCATCTATTTTTATCCTTTTTTTCTCCATGGTTCTAAGAAACCTATTGTGAGTTGCCACATTTTTCTTAGGCAAGTGAGTGGACAAACTTAGACTGAAACAACTAGTCTTCCCCTCCATTTCATTAATTAATATCTGTCTTGAAGTCACCAAAATACAAATCTTCCTCCTTACATTTTATTTAAATGTCACTTTGCATCCTTTATTTCTAAATTATCAATATTTTGCACCTCGAGTTAAAGCTAGAGGAGTAAAACTCCTGCTTTGTCCTTGGCTGCCACCCGCTCTCTCGTAAGTTAAGATAAAGTGCGTTTGAATATGATAATGGATTGATCTCTCGAGGGATCATAGAAGCTCCAAGCCCAGAGGACGACAAGGCAAAATTTTTCCTCAAATATTGTCACATGTGTTGCCACATCATTAACTAACTAAATCATAATAAGCATATGGCTGTGCAATCTAATGTTCTTTTCTTCTTCTTTTTTCATTATTTAACACGCGAATGAGAGAGGAATTATCGTAAAGAAGGTGAGAGAATTGAGAATAGAATACAAGGTTTGGTTGAGCTACGCAACTAGCCGCCTTCCAATTGATCACACCATCTATCCTTATTGTATAACGCTATTACCAACTCGTCCACACGAAATTCTTGGAACCATAAATTGTTCTGGCAAAATTGAATGAGAAACGATTCCACCTCCTCAAAATCACTAGGACACAAGCAATTCCTTTGTTAATGACCTGTTTAGTCATTTTCTTGTTTTCGACCCGGCTAAACCACTACATAGTGGTCGGTATGTAATATGAACAATCCTGTTAACTTTTAGGTTCTTCTTTTTAAGATTTTTTTTTTAATAGTGAATTTTTACTTTCTTGCTAAAAATTCGAATATTATATAAATCTAAAAAGTTTTGAAAAAGTATATGCAAATCTGGTTATTACCAGAGAGTACGTCACTCTCTTGTGAGGGAGGATAAGCAGACAATATGTCCCTCTTTGAGAGCGAAATACTCTCTAGTTATCAGGAGAGAGGATGTCCCTCTCCGGTCATTATGAGAGAGCGACATACTCTCTCTAGTTATTATGGGAGAGGATGTCCCTCTCTGGTCATTATGAGAGGGTGACATGTCACCTACCATATGATGGATGATTTTTATTGTTTAATGACCATGTCGGATGCCTTACTTGGTGTTGGCTGTCGTGACCAAATTTTTTGGGTGTGAACCACTAATGGTTTGGCTAATGGATTGTTATGCCTAGGCCTAACTCGGGCTCTCCCAAACATATGTTAATTTGCGACTTATGTTCAGATTCTTAACATGATAGATTTTATTTAGGAGTCGTCACTACTCTATTTTTTATGGGTCGATTAGAAACCCAAGTAAAGTAACGGGAGTTTTACCTTACTCCTACGAACCAGAGACTATGGGTACGGAGACTTTGTTACACTAGATTTCTCTAATACCATTTCGCTACCATTCTTTTATTTTCAAAAATATTTTTGCAAGCAACTTAAATTGATTTTAAATTTATTTCCCTAACATGTGAGGTGATCATTCGGGTGCGCAATCCACCAATTTAACACCTAGATAAACAATGAATAAATTGCAAAAAAAACTTACCTCAAAGCAACGAAAGCATCTGCAATATTAGATTAGAATCCACATCAACAACTCTAACAACTCTAAATATGATTTCTAATTAACACGCAATTTTTTTTTTTTACTTAATGAGAATCATGCAATATGCAATGCAATATAACTAAATGACCTAATTCTAATGACATGCAATTTCTAATTAAATTGACCTAATAACAATCTTTAAATGACGTTCATTTCATGAATCTAAGCCTAATGACATGCATATGATATTTTTTCTTTTTTTCTTAAAGAATGCAATTCATCATATGAAATAAAACTAATTTATTCTAAGGCATTTTTTGGTTTTTTTTAAAGAAATTCTGAATTAGATAAAATGTGAAAATTATCTAACTAGATTAAGATCCTATTCAATTTGTATTAGGAATTAGGCTAAGCCAAATCCTAATTTAAATGAAAATATTATCTCAACCCAGATAATTCTAAGGTGCAATCTATTTAAGAAAATACCTAAACTTATAATAAATTAAGAAAAATATTATCTAGAATTAAACTAAGTGCAATTTTACCCTAATATGCAATGACATACAAAAAGATGCCCTAACTCTACATGACATATGAATGATGATTTTTTTTTTTGTGTTTTTGTTTATTAATTTCGAAATTAATAATTGCCAAATAATTAAACAATGCAATCCAAGTAAAAAAAAATAGCAACCTAAATTAATTGATTTGATTTTCATTTTTATTTTAAATAAAATTCAGAATAAAATTTCTACTCCAAACATGCAAACCCTAAAATAAGAAATAAACCTAATTCTAGCCTACGTTTTTTTATTTTTTTTATTTTGAAGAAATTTAACTTAAGTGACATGACAGCAAATCAGAGCAAGATGATATGCAAATTGACGAATCATATCTTGCGCATGAGATCGGGTTAGCTAATTTTACATAAAATGACGAATCGAATTTCGGGCGGGAAATCGGATTAGCAATTTTTTATAGTGATTGTGAGTCGAATTTCGGATGCAAAAATCGGATTGACAATCACAAATTTCACAGGCTATTTCTTGGCGGATAATTCATCATTGCATCAAGGAATAATTATACTAAAAAAGAGCAAATAAAATAAAATAACAAAAATAACAGAAATAAAATGAGATAAATAAGTAAAAGAAAAACTACCTAATTTTTCTTTTTTTCTTTTTTTTTTTCCTTCCAAGCAAAGCAGCAACGTGATGGTCGGCCCGGTGAGGGGAGTTTCACCGTCGGTCGCTGGTCGTCGGAGCTCCGGCAAGGAGGACCAGCAGCGAGCGGATCAGTGGCGAGCGGTGGCGTCGCGAGGAGCAGTGGCAGGCGGCCTCGCTCAGGCTGAGGCAGAGAGCGGAGTGCCTCGGCTCGGGCTCGGGCAGAGGCGTCGGATCGCCGGCAAGTCGCTGACCGGAGTAGCACCGGCGGAGATCTGCAAGCACAGACAAGACAGGGACAACAGCAGTGTCGTCGGAGCGGGGGGGGGGGGGGGGGGGGGGGGGGGCTGCGATCCGGCTCAGGTCCGGCTCCGGGGGAGGCGCAGCGACGACCGGCACGGGGAAGAGGCAGCAGGAGGCTCGTGGGCCGGTGGGCCGCCAGCGAGTCGGGGGCAGGTCGGTGGAGCGGCGGTGGCGTCGAGGAAGGACGGCAGAGGTCGCGACCGGAGCAGGGAATGCCGAGTGCTAGGTTGCGAGCAGGCACGGGCGTCGAGGAGCACCGCAGGCGTCGGCGAGGGCTGAGGTGGAGCGATAAGACCGTCGGTGCAGCGTGGCGGCGGCGAGCGGACCAGTGAGGTGGTGAGGTGCGGTGGTGTCTGGCGTCGCGGTACCGGCACAACGGCCGGACGGAGCCAGCTGGCGCGTTCGAGCTTCTCCCTCACGAAGAAGACGATGCGGTGGCCCCCTTTTTCTTTCTCTCTCTCTCTCACGTCACTCACCAGTCATCTCTCTCTTTGCAGACCGGTCGCTTTTCTTCTCTTTTCTTTTTCCTTCTGACTTTTCCTTGACCTAGAAACCGAGAGAGGCCCCCCTATCCTTTTCGTACGGAATGTCCTTTATCGGCCCAGAAATTGTATCTTCACGATATATTTTATTTTTTATTTTTTGCTTGCTCATGATACCTCTAAATATGTCGTTGAAATACACGCTCCGCACAATATTCCCTTTTGTATTTCTCGCATATTTTATCCAGAAAAATTCCCTCTTTGCACAAAATACACCCCTCAGTGTATATTACCTAAAAATATGAAAAATTTGAACGAAATATGTAAAAAATCTTCCCTTCACCGGTGACCTAAAATAAAACAAAATAAAAATAAAATGTTTCTAAACTATATGCCATGTATGTTTTATATATATTTGAAGAAAGCAACCAGCAAGAGCAAATAAAAGAAACTATTGTCCGTCACAGGTGTCATATACAAAACAAAACTTATTCTCAAACCCACATTTTGGTGCCACTTTTTGTCCCCATAATGGGGGAAATATTGGATGCCCGAGTTGTGCCTCTCATCTATGCTGGGTCATCCACACTAGTTTACTTGGAAAAAGTATCAAAAATGTTATATATCTATTGTATTTGTATTAATTTAATCTTAATTTTTTTCAATTTGACCAATTTCGTCCTAAACATTTCCACGTTAGTACTAATTCAATTTTAATTTAGGTGACTGTCCATCCCTCCTATTTTTTTTTTTTTTTGGTCAAACATCCTTCCTAGTTGACATGGTGACATTTTTAATAATTTTTAAAATATTTTTCTTCCTTGCCATTTTTTTCCCTTTTCTTTATGCCGCTTGCCCAAGCGAGGCCAACCCTTGCCAACCATGGCCGATGACTCGTCTTTAAAAAGAAAAGGGAAAGAAAACATAAAGGAAGAAAAAGAAAGAAATTCTATCTAAAACCACGTGCGGAGTATAGAAAAAATTTCTATTTCTATACTCGCGATGGCAACATGCTTTTAATAGGTGTTACATTTCAAATAAACCAATGACCATGACATTCAATTAACAAAAGGTAAATGGCCAATTTAGACAATGCTTTTAATCGTTCACTATGCAATTTTCTAAAATCTTGGAAGCTACCCAATACGGTCTTAAGCTTTGAATTTCAGGGACTAATAATCCTCGGGCTAAATAATAATCCAAAAACATCACTGAAAATTTCTTAATCATCTCCATTATAATGGATTCCTCCACAATATATTGGCATTGGTACCCACTGGTAGGAAGTCCCTGAATGGGGATACCCTAGACTGGGTTGCAATGGAAAAAATTACCCCATTGCGGGCTGATCAGTCCGACCTATGACGTTATGCGCTTGATCTTGTGCTTCTGAGGTCGCTGCATCCATAGGCAATTGAGGTTGATTGTCAGCCATGACGATATGGAGATCTCCCTCTTTTCTTTTTCCTTCGTCTATTTCAATGTGATTTCCTCAAGGTGTTGATTCTTGCGTCGGAGTGCTAATGCGTTTTGCAAGTTAGCTAGATTCTTCCGGCAGACAATCAGAAGACTAGAAGAGGATGAATCAAGGCGGAAGAAGCGGATTAAAGGTGTGTGACCCGCTCTGATACCATGTAAGAAAATGAAAAAGACGAGAGGAAAGGAAGCGAGAGGGGAAATTTTCTCTTCTATTTCGGTATATTCACGCAATGTACAAAACGTGTATTATAGTACATGTTGTATGTAAATAAAAGGAAACAATATTATATACAAAATCAGATTCGATATTAATTGATCTTGACTTGTGCAATGATATCTGGATGATTCCGTTGAATATCCTTGCGTATCTTCAACAAGAAGTGAGCAATGGAGCTGAGATGCTCGAGTAGAAGAAGAAGAAGAAGAAGAAGAAGAAGAAGTGGTGGCAAGGGAGGGGGAAATCGGAAGGTCGTTGTCGGCGAGGGTTACCTCCGGCGCAGAAGACGTCGCGCGAGATGCATGCGGAGAACCGGAGGGAATTGAAAGCGATGCGACCGTGAGAAGGAGAAGAGTGGAGGGAGAGGGATTTGAATTTGCAGGGAAGAGCGAAGCAAGAAGTTAAGCTCGCCATTTTTCTCTGTGGGAAGCTTCTTCTCCCGCTGCTCCTTATCTTGTAGAAGCTCCGTCCCTGCAAGTTTAGCCGACGGAAAGGAGCGAATTCCCTCCTTTGCCCTTTGTTGGTGCGTAAAAGCTAGCTATGTAAGAAAATGGCACAAATGATTAATGAATTTTGAGCCTATGTGTAATATGATTCATGAAATTTTAATTTATTAAATGTAATTTATAAATTTTATACCCATGAACAATGTAGTCCTTGAATTAATTTGTTTAATATGATCCTCAAATTTTCAATAGATATTTAATTTAATCCCCGCACTTGAAAAAATATTAAATATTACCCCTTGAACATGAATTGATAGGAAATTGAATTCAACATATAACGCTAGTTCATAGACCGTATTAAACCGATTAAAAGTTCAAATAACACATCACACATGGAAATAAAGTTCAGGGATTACATTAAACAAATTAATAATTTAAGGATTGCATGTCAAAGTTTAGAGACTATTTCTATCATTAAATTAGCCTTGACTAAGATTTTTCTTTTGATTATTTCTATTATTGCTTTAACCAAATCTCACTCGAATCCTCTACGTTTTTATAATGATATTTAATTTTTCGTGTAAATATTGAGGCTACTAAAGTTCTTCGAAAGCTAACTTTCCTCCATAAAAATTACTAACCATATTGAGAGATTATAGAATGAATAGAAGCTTTAACTGCAATAAATGCTGACATACTGAAATCTACTTCCCACATGAGAAAACGTACCCCTTCACTCTTGGAAAACACACTAATTACGCGAAAAGGTTAATTATTCCTTATAAATTCGAAGTTATTTTTCCACTTTGGAAATTGCTATTCTTTTGAAAGTAAATAGGCAAAAAAGGATAAATACTTACTTTTATATGATATATAACGTTGAAAAGAAACCACCGCTTGCGGTGGCTTAGTTGGATAAGACTCCTATGATCCTTTGCGAGGAGGAGAGGAGTTTGAATCCCGCTGACCGCACGGGATTTTAAGTGCGACGTCGGGGTGGTGGGTCCTCCGTTAGCGTTGTTCCAGAGTTTGCCCGCCGGCTATCGGCTTACAGGTTCCCTGGATCATCAAAAAAAAAAAAAACGTTGAAAAGAAGTGCTTTTTCTACTTGGAATTATATTAAGGTTCGATTTCTTTAAGGGTGGCGGGCCATTAGAAGAGGCGAGTTTTTCTTCCTCATGGAAACTTACTAAAAAACACTTCGAAAAGATTTCGTTAAGCGCAATGAAATAGTTGCCAATCATTAAAATACCGAAGCTTTTTTTTTTTTTTCTTTTCTGTATAAAATGCTAAATCAGTAATTTCCGATATTTTCTTATAAGGAACCTCGTCAATCGCCTTGATATACTTCCGGCTAATCCGAGACGAGCGACTTGCTAATGACAAAGTAGTTCCTAACCGCGATCATTGATAAGGTACTAATCATGGTGCAAGTTGCTAATCACGTTGGTGGTTTAGCAATCTCTGTCGTTGGTCTCTAAAATACTGGCCACATTGCATCATTTCAATCCCCAAAAATGGTTGCATAGAGATCCCACCCCGGAGATAACGAGACGATGGCAGTACGCTTTTACTTCAGGGGATTAACCAAAAGTTGGCTCCTATAACCTGCTGAGATTTACAAGTTCCGTTCATGTCCGAAAACTCCATAATTCAAGAAAGCATCCGAAGCGGGCGTGTTTTTTCCGAGCACAAAGAAGAAAGACGGCCTTGAGCAGGGACTATTATATGCTCCTCCCGAGTTCTGGGAGATTGACTTTGTCTAGAATCTTTCGGCTGTCATTACAACAGGTTGAGCCTCGGGACGCCTTCTTGCAAGAAAGGGACCCCTTCTTACAGCATCTTGCAACTGTGGGCAAAGAAGGGAACATCATCAAGTCACAAAGATACACGACCCGGGTCTTTACATAACAAAATCTTGGTACGCCAAGGTATAACACGGAAATGACGCATTCCGCTCTGTGTATCTTACCTTGCTAGCAATTCCAGCCAGAGAAGGATCGTTCATCAGTTTGGTTGAACGTGTGAAAGCTTGTGTATTGCTTGGCAGCAACCGTACCTAGCTTCCATGCCTGAGAAGTCCACCATCCAAATTAAAACGCTAAATGAGAGGCAAGCGATGGACAATGCTTCAACCCACTCAACACAAGGATTAAAAAAAAAAAAAAAGCGTGCACTGAGAGAGAGAGAGAGAGAGAGAGAGAGAGAGACATTCAACTCCAGATGAGCTCTACTCGGTGTGCATTTGTGCGTCTGTTAAGGGGGTGCATGATAAAAATTATTTCTGTTCCAGAAATGATTTTTCTGTTCCAGACCAATTTATGGAATAGAAACTTGGGGTGTGTTTGTTTGCGTTTCTGTTTAAAAATTGTTCCAAGGAACAGAAATAGAAAAAAGTTTTTCTGTTCCTAGGAACAATTTCTGAACAAAAAAACGCGTTTGGTAAACTTGTTCCGGGAACAAAAAATAAATAGAAACACGTTTGGTAAATTTGCATAATTTTTTTATTTTTTCTATTTTTTTCTTATTTTTCCTTTTTTTTCTTTTTTCTTTTTCCTTTTTTCTTTTTTCTTCTTTTGGCCGATCGCCGGCCTTGGCCATGGCCGGCGACCAGCCGACGAGGGCCGGCGGCCTCGCCCAGGCACGGCAAGGCTCGCCGGCCCCCGGCGAGGCCGAGCCTCGCCGTAGCTGGGCGAGGGTCGACCTCGCCTTGGCTGGGCGAGCTCGAGCTAGCCCAGATCCGGCGAGGCCGAGCTCGCCCAATGGCCGGCGAGGCTCGGCCTCGTTGGGCCACCGCCAGGCGACGCCGACCTGGCGGTGGCTCGGCGAGGCCGAGCCTCACCGGCCGCTGGGCGAGCTTGGCCTCGCCGGATCTGGGCGAGATCGAGCTCGCCCAGCCCGGCGAGCCTAGCCCGACGCGCCGACATCTCGCCGGGCTGGGCGAGCTCGATCTCGCCCAGATCCGGCGAGGCCGCCGGCCCTCGTCGGCCGGTCGCCGGCCATGGCTGAGGCCGGCAACCGACGAAAGAAAAAAGAAAGAAAATAAGAAGAAAAAGAAGAAAAATTTCAAAAGTGTTTCTGATTTGTGTTTCAGAAACAAGAAACACAAAATTTGTGTTTCTTGTTTCTGTTTCTTTTTTGTTCCTGGGAACAAAAGAACAAAAAAATAGAAAAAGTGTTTAAAAACAAAAAAAAAAAAAAGAAATACAAACAAACGTAGCCTTGTTTGATAACGCTTATCAAATTTTCTATTTCTGGAATAGATTTCTATTCCAGAAATAGAAATGGAGGAGAAATCATGACAGAATGCGTAAAGGAAGCAAGATGCAAGAGACGAAAGTATTGGGAGAAGTTTTTTTGTTCCTTCCAATTGTATTAATTCGATATACAATGTTCTGTAATTATAATACAGAGTGTACATGAAGAAAGGAAATAAAAAATTCTATAAATCAAATCTATATTTTTGTCTAGAATTGATTGATCTGATTAGATCAATTAAGATCAAAATCTGGCGGATGATCAATTTAGATCAAATCCTGCGGATCTTCAGGCATATCTTCCAACACTCCCCCTCAAGCTGGTGGCTTGTAGATCGCCAAGCTTGCTTAGTAGATATGCATGCTGTCTTGAACAAAGAGGTTTGGTGAAAATGTCCGCCGGTTGTTCAACAGTTCCAATCCCTCTTGTCTCGATTATCCCTTCTTGGATTTTCTCTCGAGTGAAGTGACAATCTACTTCTATATGCTTGGTTCTTTCATGCATTATGGGATTGGCTGCAAGTTTCAGTGTCGACTCGTTGTCACAGTACAGTTTTGTCGACCCTTTCACTTGTATTCCAAGATCTCTGAGTAAACCTCGTATCCACACAATCTCACATGTGGTTTTTGCCATGGCTCGATATTCTGCTTCGGCTGAAGATAAGGAAACTGTTGCCTGCTTCTTGGTTTTCCATGAAGAAGTGATTCTCCTAGTTTAATGCAAAAACCAGAGACAGATCTTCGACTCATAGGGCAAGTCGCATAATCTGCATCACAATATGCTGTCATTTCCATGTTGCATTTTCTAGACAAGAGTATTCCTAGTCTTGGACACTTCTTCAAATACTTTACAACCTTCAAGGCAGCATTCATGTGAGATTCCTTTTGTTTGTGCATAAATTGGCTGAGATTTTGCACTGCGTACGATATATCAGGCCTGGTCATAGTCAGGTATATGAGTTTTCCAATGAGTTTCTGATAACTTGTT
This sequence comes from Eucalyptus camaldulensis, assembly GCA_019915185.1. Classification (NCBI taxonomy): domain Eukaryota; kingdom Viridiplantae; phylum Streptophyta; class Magnoliopsida; order Myrtales; family Myrtaceae; genus Eucalyptus; species Eucalyptus camaldulensis. The sequence continues at coordinate 10,886,352 of JAHSVA010000006.1, forward strand.
GGATCTTTAAGAATAGGATCATCCTGAGATGTTTCCTTGTCATGATCCGCTGCAATTAATCTGGTATTCTGCTCGATTGGAATAACTGCTGGTTTGCATCCTGATAAACCTGCTTCTGATATAATTTCTAATACAAACTTCCTCTGACTGAGAGAAATTCCTTGGTCAGATCTGGCAATCTCAATTCCAAGAAAGTATTTTGGTGCTCCCAGATCTTTTATATGGAATGTGGTATGCAAATATTTCTTAAGATTCTCTATCACAGCTTCATCATTTCCCATAATAAGAATGTCATCTACATATATCATTAAGTAAATAGATGACGTACCTTTAGTCCATGTGAACAAGGCATAATCATATTTGGATTGTTTGAAGTCCGGAGTGATGAGAGCCTTGGCAAATTTTGCATACCATTGCCTAGAAGCTTGCTTTAGTCCATAAAGGGATTTGCGAAGACGACATACTTTATTCTCCCCCTGTCTCCGTAAGCCCTGAGGAATATCCATATAAATTTCTTCATCCAAGTCGCCATGGAGAAAAGCATTGTGGACATCCATTTGGTGTAAGGACCAATCATGGATTGCTGCAACTGATAAGAAAGATCTAACAGTTACATCTTTAGCAACTGGGGAGAAGGTTTCATGATAATCAAAACCTTCTCGCTGAGTATAACCCTTGGCCACTAACCGAGCTTTGTAACGCTCAATGGATCCATCAGCTCTATACTTGATCTTATAAACCCATTTGCAGCCTATAGACTTTCTATTGGAGGGAAGGTGAACCAGTTCCCAAGTTTGATTATCATTCAATGCCTGTAATTCTGTTGCCATAGCCTGTTGCCATCGGGGATCTTTAAAAGCCTGATCATAACTAGATGGTTCCCTCTCATCGGAAATCCGACTAATGCAACATCGATGTTCAAACGAGAGTCTATCAAATGAGACATATGAGGAGATTGGGTAGTGAATACCTGGCGAATTGAGAGAGGCACAGATATAATCCTTGGTCCAGGTCGGTGGTCGGGTGGCTTGTCCTATACGACGTGGAGGATGCTCTGGAGGTGAAGGAGATGGTTCTCCTATGGTCGTGTCTGCCGAAACCTCAGAAAGATGGTCCACATTCGACAGAGTTCTAGGCATACCTTCCATCTCTTCCTCATTTTCTGACTGATGAGTTGAATGAGATGATGGGTGTGGAGAAATTGCTTGAGCCGGGGGAATAGAAGGAGCTAGAGATCCTGTGAGAAAATATTCAGGAAAAACATCTTCCTGATGGGAAGAACTACGATAATTATCTGGAACTGTTAAATTTTCCTTGTTTTCCTGGAATGGGAAAATATCTTCATGGAAAATAACATCTCTGCTCACAAAAAAATCTCCTGTGGATGGGTCAAGAACACGATAACCTTTCTGTAAATTCGGGTAACCCATAAATATGCATCGTCTGGCACGAGGACTCATTTTGTCCCGAGGTCCCACAGTTGCAGTAAAGCATAAACAACCGAAAACTCTTAAATGATCAAGTGCTGGTTTTTTTCCATATAATAAGTCAAAAGGTGATTTACTAGCCAGTATTCGAGTTGGCATCCGGTTGATAAGATATGTTGTAGTGAGGATACAATCGCCCCAATATATATCTGGAATGGATCCCTGAAACTTCAGTGCTCTGGCAACCTCTAATAGATGACGATGCTTACGTTCTACAACTCCATTTTGTTGCGGAGTGTAAACGCAGGAACTTTCATGGAGAATCCCATGAGATAGAAAAAGTGAGCTGCATTCATGGTTAAAAAATTCTTTCCCATTGTCAGTGCGAATCCGTCTGATTGTCTTCCCAAACTGATTTTTGGTTAGAATGATAAAGGATTTCAGATTAGAATGCACTTGAGCTTTGGACTGCATTAGAAATATCCAGGTAGCACGAGAATGATCATCCACAATAGTAAGAAAAAAACGCGAACCATCACGATGTATCGTGTGATAAGGTCCCCAAACATCGACATGAATTAGTGAAAAGATAGTAGTGGAGTGACTCTTACTAGTGGGAAATGGTGTGCGAGATTGTTTTGCCATAGGACATATATGACATTGAGAATAGGGAAAAAAAACACTATGACCCATTCTTGAATGTAAAAGGAAGCTCTTATCATTGGTAGTAGCATTACACAATGATATTTTATTCAAGACAATTGATTAAAAATCAAATTGATTTGGAAGGTCATTCCAAAAAAATAACCCTTCTGAGAGATTACCCAAGCCATCAGTTTGCCAGTCGAAAGGGCCTGGAAAAAACAAGCATCAGAATCAAAGAAGACTCGACAGGAATTTTCCTTGCAGACTTTGGACACTGAGATAAGATTGAATTGAAATTCAGGAACATAAAGGACATTTCGAAGTGTAATTTGAGGACTCAATCGAACATTGCCTGTCAAGGTGACATTAGTGATGTTGCCATTTGGCAATTGCACAAAAATAGGAATATTTAGCTCCTTATGTATATTAGAAAAATAACTTTTATCACAAATAATGTGATCACTTGATCCTGAGTCCACTATCCAAGCTTTCCTTGAAATAGAATTTATCAGGCAATGAGATATACTAAAAAACTGCATCCTCTATTTGTGATGTCTGCCTTCTGTAGAGCCTGCATCAATTGCTCATATTGTCCATAGGAAATTGGCCGATCATTACTGAGCCTAGTAACTTGGTAAGCTGCAGAATATTCTTTCTTTTTTTCTTTTTCTTTTGGCTTTCCATGCAATTTCCAGCAATTATCTATAGTATGATGCAGGCGTTTGCAATATTTGCAATATAGTTTACCTCTCCCTTTCGAATTTTGGCCAAAATTCCTTGAAGATGCGGAAAAAATCTGGCCGTCCGATGCTGAAAAATTCTGGCCGTTCGATCTTGAAAAAAACTGGCCGTTCGATTCTCTTTTCGCGGGATTATATGGGCCGTTGGATTCCGCGAAGAGATCAGCCTTCTGGGCGCCGTTGGATCGGCGAGAGAAATCTGGACCGTAGGTGCCTCCCTTTTTAATTGTCCTCTCGCCGTTCCCGTGAAACCCTAGGGTTTCTTGATTCTCTCTTTCTCGCGTTAGGGTTTTGAAACCCGATCGCTCGCCGCGAAGTGCAAGTGCGACACTGTCGCTTCCTCCCTTGTGCTCCGGCGCCGGGAGTCGCTGGTTTTCTTCCTGGACAGCGAGTTGAAAGATCCTTCCGAGAGGAGGGACGGGATCCATCACCAGGATCTGCGATCAGAACGTTAGGTAATTTTCGTTTAAGATCAAAAGGAAACGAGTGGTTTTCTCCCTCTCCTTTATAGATCTATACTGTTCGAGGGTCTCCGCCGATCCCTTGAGGTTTTCTTCTGTGGCTTTGAGCTCGTTCCAAAGCGACGATAGCTTGTTGTAACAAGCTGTGACCGTCAGATTTCCCTGCTTGAATTCACCGAGTTCCTGCATGAGTGAAATTTTTTTTGCTTGATCTAATTTTCCATACATTTCTTTGATATTCTCCCACATTTTCTTCGAATCTTCTGTCGGTGGGAGGCCAGCCGCGACGTCTGGAGAGATGCAATTGCCAATCCATGATCGGATTAGGTGGTTGCATTTTCTCCAATGTCGAGCTAGTTGCTCGTCCAAAGGAACGGGCACGGTTCCGTCGAGGAAACCGTCCTTGTCCTTTGTCACGAGGGCTCGTCGGAAATCCTGTGACCATCTGGAATAAGTTTCTGGTCCAGTCAGTTGCAAGGTGATTAATCGAAGTTGTGGACCGTCGGCTGTTGATACGTAAAGAGGATCTCCAGATTTTGGTCGGCTGGTGACTACCGCGATCAGAAAAGGAAGAAAATTGGGCGAGAAACTCGGGTAGGGATTCGTCCCTGAGCCCGACCCGCCAGATTCGATTCCATGACCCGCATGCGAGAAACTCGGGTAGGGATTCGTTCTTGAGCCTGACCCGCCAGATCCGATTCCTTGACCCGTATGCGAGAAATTCGGGTAGGGATTCGATCCCAGACCCGCTTCGTCCGTCCCACCAACTTGATCTGCTCCGACAGTCTGGTTTGCCCCATTCGTGGCTGGTGGACCTCCGTCGGACTGAACGCTACTTTGGTAGCATGTAATCCCCGGCGATGATGCATTTGGTCCAACGTACCATGGATACGGTACCCATTGGTAAGGATGGCCCGTAATGGGCAACCCCGTATTTGACTGAGTCGGGAAGAATGGCCATTGCATGCCTTGAGTCTGAGGTTGCTGTTGAGTTGTGGGAATCGGCACGAGATGGCTTTGTGCCTCAGATTTATGGCGTAGCTTCTTTTGTGGATGAAACATCAAGGCCCGAGGATGAATTTGCTAGGTGAGCCATGGTAAATGTTTGTGCTTGCTTCTTCTTCCTTTTAGCAAAAAAATGATTTCTTCGTAAATCTCTTTTGCAGATCAGAGAGTTCGAAGAACAACTGGTGCGGAAGCGGGTTCAGAAGCTTGAAGCTCTGATACCATGACATAATGCGTAAAGGAAGCAAGATGCAAGAGACGAAAGTATTGGGAGAAGTTTTTCTATTCCTTCCAATTGTATTAATTCGATATACAATGTTCTGTAATTATAATACAGAGTGTACATGAAGAAAGGAAATAAAAAAATTCTATAAATCAAATCTATATTTCTGTATAGAATTGATTGATCTGATTAGATCAATTAAGATCAAAATCTGGCAGATGATCAATTTAGATCAAATCCTGCAGATCTTCAGGCATATCTTCCAACAAATCAGAAATAGAAATTCTATTTCTGACTTCTTCCAGAAATCAATTTCTGATTTCTCCAACCCTAATTTCACTCCTCTCCCTCGTACGCATCTTCTTTGCCTCCTCCTCCGCCTCTTCTCTGCCTCCTCCTCCTCCTCCGCCTCTGCCTCTCCTCCGCCTCAGCTCCGCCTCCGCCTCCGCATCCGCCTCTCCTCCGCCTCTCCTCCGCCTCCGCCTCTGCTCCGCGTCTCCTCCGTCTCTCTGCTCCGCCTCCGCCTCCGCCTCCACCTCCACCTCCGCCTCCCCTCCTCCGCCTCCGCTCCGCCTCCCCTCCTCCATCTCCGCTTCGCCTCCGCCTCCGCCTCCACCTCCGCCTCTTCTCTGCCTCTGTTCCGCCTCTCCTCCGCCTCTTCTCTTGCTCATCCACATCTGCTCGTGAATCCACGCCCTCGCCGCGACCTCCGCCTCTTATCTGCCTCTGCTCCGCCTCTCCTCCGCCTCTTCTCTTGCTCATCCACATCTACTTGCGAATCCACCCCCTCGCCGCGACCCACTGTCCCCGCTTGTTGTCCGAGCACCCCTCGGCAACAGATCTCCTCCGCCTCGCCTCCGCCTCTGCTCTGCCTGTGACATCCCGATTTTCCAATTCTGGTTTCAATTAAATAAGTCGGGCATTTCATCTTCGCGTCTATAGCTTTCTTCTCTGAGCTGATCACTCACGAGATAACTAGTCTATCAGGTGAAGCCGTTAAGGAATCTAAACGCAATAGACTTGAGAATTCGACCAAGAAACGACTGCTCGACCGTACTAATCTGCAAGGGTCATTACGGCACAGACCGATTAGAGACCGGAGATAGGTCGATTCAACATAATCATGTAATTCAGTATGGGTGATTCCACCTAATTGCACAATTCTTGTTGATCGGCACTAGACCGATTTCTCTATCGTTTTGGTACCCTGTGTCCGTATTTGAAACCTCGAGATTTCTACGACAATCAAGAGTTGCCAATGTGTCGAAGATGCACTTTGTGGCTTGAAAATAATCAACCACAGGTCAATTGCACAAAAAATTCCTAAAAGCTACCCGGTAGATTAGGACGCGCTAAAGTCGCGCCAGATTGAATTTAACCGTGAAATTGAACCCGATTACAGAAATTGGAAGTTCTGTCAAGTCACAATTCATTTTAGGAACGTCGACTCATCTCCAGAAGATTTTTCTACAAACCGATATTTTTGGCGGAAAAGCAAAGTAAGGCCGTTTTTGTTCGGGATTGTCAGAGGGCTATTTTTAATCGAATCTTCGGGATGCAAGTTGGATCATTTGACGGGGAAATGTCATGAGAAGGCCGAGGACACATGGGTTGATTTATTTGAGCTTCAATCGAGCTTCAATTGATTGGAATTAAGAGAGAATTGAATGGATTGAATGGGGGAATGTCCAAAATTCGTAGCTCCCATGGCACACCACATTTTGCACCTATTGCCAAGCTTGTAGAGGAAGATTGGAGGAGAGAGAGTGGCTGAGGTCATGTGGTGTCATGGTGGGGGCAAAGCCAATGAGAAGATGGCAAGTGTTGAGCTCTAGAGAGCCCAAGGAGACCCCAACTCTTAAGCAGCTTCTTCTTTAAGGCTTTCTCCATTGTTGTTGAAGGAGAGAAGCTCAGCAAAAACCAGAGGAACCGAGCAGCACCAGCCCCACCATCGTCGCAAGCCCGGAAGGCCATCGTCGGCCGTTTTCCTCCCCTGTTTTCTCCTCGTTCCAGTTTCTACTCCAGCTGACCTTTTGCCAAAGATTCGAGTTAAAAGTCGACTTTCCGGATGAATCAGCGAACGCTTCACCCACGTCCGTGACAAGGACATCCAGATCGTTCCGGAGCACCTCACCGCTCGCCGGAACGATTCTCCGGCTATCCCGAAATCCTGAGAGAAGCTGCCGCTCGCCGGACCGTCTGGACTCGCCCTGTTCCGCCTGTTTCGGGTTTTCTTGCTGTTTCGCCCCATTCTAACCCTTCCTTTGCCCATCCCAACCTCCTATAAGATCCCCAAGACCCCTGGGAGCCGCCGGTTGCCAACCACCCGCTCGCCGGAGCTCCGATCGGCCCGTTTTCTCCGTTGAAGTTGCTAGTTTCTTCTCTGCAGTTCAGCCCAGATCAGAAGCAGAAAACCAGAAAGCCGTGAGGTCTTCGAGGCCCGTTTTCAGTGTCTTCCCGGCCTCCGTTGGTGTCGCCGCTTTGGGGTTTATTGCCCACCTTGGCGTCGCCTTCGCCGTGGACTCGCCGGAATGTTAATCCGGTGAGTTTATCCTCTAATTCTTGCTTAGTGAGTTAATGTCGCTTAAGGGGTGTTTAGATTAGTCTAATTAGGTTTAGGTGGTTATATTAGATTATTTTAATGTAAATTAGATTAGTTGTATGATTAGTTTAATGGATGTTTAATTAGGGCTAATTGTATGATTAATTTAGTGTAATCTTGTTTAAGCCCTAATTAATTATTTTTAGTTAATTAATTATTTCGAATTTATAAATATTATTTTATTAAATTATATTATTATAATATAATATTTAATTATTTAATTTTCGGAATTAAATTTAATTATTTAATAATTTCGAAAATTATGCCGGGATGGCCGGTCGTTAGAATTTCGCGCTGATCACAGCAGTGCGATCGGTTTATGTTAATTGTAAGCTTAAATTGAGAAATTGAGGGATTGATGGTTATGGTTAATTATTCCAAAAGTGTGGAATTGAGTAATATTGATGAAGTTTTGGTATTTAACTTGAAAATACCCGGTGTCGGCTTTTGGCATCGTAATTGGTTGGTGGGTCCAGTTTGTATCGATTGATTGAATGGATGTTTATGTGGGGATTTATCCCAAAGTTGATTAGTGTTGGTTTTGATGGGAAAATGACTGTGAGAGGTTGTGAGATGAACCTAGAAAGCCATCAAATCTAAATTATGCCGAGTGAGGCCGTAATGCCACTACATATGTATTGCCGAGTGGGGCCGTAATGCCACTACACATAACATTGCCGAGTGGGGCCGTAATGCCACTACATATAGACTTGCCTGTAAGGCCGTGATTGAGAGTCGAGAATGAATAGTCAGAATGACCGTGTGATGATTTCGATGACATGTAATCGATTGAGTCGATTGATCGCTGAATCGATCTGAGTAATTGAATTGTTTGGATGATGTGGTTGTCAATATTTATTGATTAAACTGATGTGCAGGAAGGAACTGAGGCGAGGTAAGTCCTCTATCCTATTTGTGTGGCTAGAGCGCCTTGAGATGTATTTTCTTCCTAATTGAGTTTTAGAGGGTAGGACTCGCTGAGACGTAGTCTCATCCCAGTTGTGGGATAATATTTCAGGTCCCTAGATGACGATCGTGGATGACCGGAAGTCCTGGAGTTCGGAAGGTGGAGGCTAAAGAATAGGCGAACATGTCTGACAAGTTGGTCATAGGACAGTTCCCTAGTTGTTGAGCCTGTCTATTTTGTAGTCAATCCAGTGTTGTATATAAACCTATGTGTTTATAGAAAGCATGATTGGTTGTGATTGATTGCCTGCTTTTCTATCCCAAGTTAAATGTTGTCAAGGGATTTGTTTCGCTTCTGCATGTGCAATAAAAATGAATGGGTCGGCGACGTGTCCTGGGAAGTCGCATTTGTATCGACCCAAGTGGGATGTTCGCGCGCTCGGAGGATCGGGGTGTGACACCGCCTCCGCCTCCGCCTCTCCTCCACCTCCGCCTCCGCCTCTACTCCAACTCTTTTCTGCCTCTCCTTTTGCTCATCAAACGAATTTCTATTTTTGAAATAGAAATTTTATTAAGTTATCAAACATATTTTTTTCCTCAGAAACTCATTCAGAAATAGAAATAGAAAAATTCAGTTCTGTTCCAGAAACTATTTCTGGAACAGAAATGTTCTCATGCACCCCTAAAGTCACCACTCAAATTAATGGACTTAGAAATAAACAAGAATGCAGGAAAGGCCCAAAGATACATCCCCGCAGACAACAAAAGCAGAAGAAACGGAGAAAAAGAAAACAGAAAATATAAAAAAGAACTTTCACAAGATCACCTATAACAAATTTATGGTCCAAAATATGTAATCACTAACACTTATGCTTAAGGAAATAGCGTTGACATAATTACTAAAGCTCCAACCTACATGCTTCAAGGGATAACATCTCCATCTGATGATCATGTTGGTGCTTCCGTAACATGGTGAATAGGAAAGTGAGCAATATAAAAATACCTATTTTTGTGGTTTCAATGCTTGGGTCAGTTACGATATCTATCTCTTCTTTTGAGCAGATCTCCATCAGGCACCATGGCCTAGCTACCAAAGCTGTAATTGGCCTATAACCCTGGAAATATCAAGCTCATCACAATGGCTGACAAGCAAAATTAACCACAAATAGCAATGAGCTTCATTAAGCACATAGCTAAAAACCATCAAATAGATCTCAACATTCATCGGTCAATCTCCAATTTTGGACCAGAACATCAATCTACACTTACACGTTGATTATTTTAGTTTATGTATACTTTACATCTAAGGAAGAACAAAGCTTGGCTCCTACAAAAAGCTTTTTCCTCTTTTGTGCATAGGAAAATAACATAGAACCAATCATTATGTTTCCTGGAAAATTGAAGAAATCCTACTTGATGCTCCTGATTACCAAATGGATCTGCTTGCTGTAACCATAAGTGGATACACAATAGTAAAACTGAGAAAGAGTAGGAAGCAACCAGAAAGGTAATGACCAACTTGATTCATAATTCCAATAACAAAATCATCTATTTCCAGTCCTCCCCTCTTTCTCTTCAGCTAAAGAAGCAAGCGTAGAACACACTGCCCGATGATAAGATTCTGAAGGAGGATCTGCCACATACTCAGAACTCTGAATGGTTTTATAGATAAAATCCAAGGTTGGTTGATGCATGTTATACATGAAGGAAAATACATATTGTGCCCAAATCCAAAGCAGAGCAAGTTCCACATTTGTCCAGAGTAATATTTTATAAAAATGAGAGAGATCTGTAAATGACACACCGCTAAACGAGTTTCTGCCTCCTGCTGAAGAACTGATAGGAAAAGGCCCTGCGAATCATGGCACAAGCTCAGCAATTGGAAGGGAAAAGAAAAAGGAGCTAAAACACCCAATTAAGGAGTTGCTAAACAAGCATTCAACAGTTTCTACATACTGTCTTCAAGGCTGTTGCTTAATGACTTATATCCATCACACATTCATCTCGCAGGTCAGGAGATGTATCGTTTCTATTCAGTGCGTGAATGCAACAGCTAGTTAGTCATGCTCCCTAGCTTTTGCTCTGAAATAGACATAAAAGCACTAAAGGAAGAGATTCCACAGAAGAAAATAAACTAACAGACAGACAAGATGAGAAACTCTAAACAGGTCAGTCTCGTGAGTTCATTATGAGATCATAGACCTTCATGTCAGTATAGATTACGAGTATACTCAAGGTCGCAATGAGTCAATGACCCAAAGGAACTGCTGTTGATGACTATAGAATTTTCTCCCAAATATGGGACCTGCCAACCTGCTCATGAGCTTTAATATGGATTTCGCAAACTCTGCACCTAAAATAAGCTGAAGGCAATTTTGAGACCTCTTGTTAATCTAGGTTGTCCTTAATTTCGTCAATTGCTATATCACCATTTTGCTTCTTTGTTCCCTTCTCTGAAATATCAGGCACATTCCACTATCACAAATGATCAATTAAGTTTCATTTCATATCACTAGCTTTTCTAGACAATTCATATTTAAAATCTCCATTTTGCTCTTGAACCTCATCAACCAAAGAACAGATTACAAAGATGAGCCACTACCATAAGCTAACACACTAAAAGCGGACAAAAGAACTCGACTTACCGATGGTATCAGCTTTGGACTCCTGGATGCAGCCTCATATATCAAGAGTCTAGGGGTTTCTTCTGCAGAACCATTCAGTATTACGCTATTATCTGACCGAGCATCTCCAGCCAAATTTCCCAGTGCATGCAATGCAGCCTGAGCAATTTAATATCATATCATAAATAAACTACCACAGGAGATACAAGTAAAATCTTTGACCTCGGCTTACTGTTTGTCATGGAGTAAGCCATAAATCAAGACATTTACAGTACAAAGATTTGACAAGTTACAAAATTTGACAAGTTACAAACTCTCAAGAAGCTAACCACAGTTTGCACTATTCTGGTGAAAGCATGAAAGCATGTACATTTATGTGTGATGAGAGAAACTGCCTTAGATAATGAGTAATCATAACATAGCACATGTGAAAATGGAGTCAACATAACTTCGTTAGATTGTGGCAAGAATAGTGAAAATGATAACAGTAGAAAAATCTAGGCATAGCACATATCCAGGGGAAAACATCCATTGAATAGGTCACTCAAATTAGACAGTACTGAAGAACCAGTGAAACTCTAACGTAATTAAAATATCGTTTCTACAAGTCCTCTTACTTCTTCTATAAAAGGGACATGCTTTAACTTATGCAGTATCTAACTCATGTTCTTTTCACTTTGTCTCTCATCTTCGATGCCATCACCTTCTTAAATCACAAGGACTGACTCCATCTCATGCTATATAAAAGATCATTAATTTTTAAGATATTCACACTAATTGGATCCCCTTAATTTGATAATTGATCATGACAAAAAAGAGAAAGAGTTGCATGGACAAAAGTGTCATATATCTGCTCACCAGCTGTTTACCACGTCCTTGTCTGTCAAAGGCAGCATACACTACATGTCTTGCAACAGGATACGTGCTCGACAACAATAACTCAGCTCCCTGAGTTGCTGAAAGCCAAAATAAAAGACAGAGAGAGAAGAGAACATCTTAGTTTCCATGGCCGAGGGTACAAATTGAAAAATAAATAAAAAAAAAAAGGATCGCTACTGCAGTAAGATTGGAGAAGGAAAAAGAAGTACACTAATCTGTTAAACCAGCATGGAATGAGTAAGCTAGGCATCTTCTAGCAGGGAACATGCAGGCAATCTATAGTTTCTCTCTTTAGGGGTGATCGCAGTTCCCAAGTAGAACTAGAAACAAGAGAACTGAACCAAATGGTTCGGTTCGGTTCCCGGTTCTCTTTTTCTGGGAATCGACAATTCTCAGTTTCAGAACTGGCCCCTTTAGAACTAGTTAGGGTTCCTAAAAATCCCCAAATCAATTTTTATTGTTTAGTGTTTATCCTCAGTAGTCAATTTGGTTCTCCCCTCTTGTTCTTTGCCTCTACCCCCCCCTAACGCCCCTCGCCCTCGATGCTGCAGCCGGATGCCGCTTGCCCTCAATGCCGTTGTCAGAAGCTACTTGTCTCACTGTTGAATGCCAATCTCACCCTGCCTTGCCTCCCTCGATGTTGTCACCCCCCGCTCGCCCTACAACTCAGTCGCTAGACGCCACTCACCCTTAACGCCGCCGCTGGACGTTGCTCATCCCCTTGGTGGATGCCGTTCGCCACTCACCCAGTCGCCCCCAACACCACTTGTCGCTTGCCCAACCACCCCCGACGCTGCTCACCCAATCGCCCCTAACACCTCTCGTCCAATCGTCTCCGACACCGCTTGCCACTCGCCCAGCTGCCCCCGACGCCGCTCGCAGCTCACCGCTTGCCTTTCGTGCCAGTGATCTCTGCGGGCCCCTCTCTTCGTCATTTTGCGAAGTATCGCAAAACTGAGCAAAGCCCTTTGCTATCCTGCAGATTTCAGTTCTCCTTTAGTGTCATTTTTTTTTTTTTTTGTGTAGCCTATGCATTTTATTCAGAAGAGAGGAATGTAACGGTGGGTATGTTTAGGGGACCATTTACTACATTCAATTAGGTCAAAAAGTTTGGACAACGTAGAAATTGAAATTGAGTTGAGATAATTCATTTGCTTAACACATAGTTGTCTTCTGTTGCAGTTCATGATATGCTATGGCTTTTTGTTGATTTACTTTCTCGGAACCATTGTCTCTTGGCGCATCTTGGCTCTGATTGACAGTGTCTCAGTTCCCTCCTTTTATGTTATGTGGTGAATGAGTTGGAAAGTATAGAAAAGTCATTCTTGGTGATTTCATCTTTAGGTTACATTCCCCGTGTCATACAAATTTTGGGTTTGTTCTTTGTTCCAGAGTCTCCTAGATGGCTGGTAAGTTATTAGTGGAGTAGAGGCATAGGCATTAACATTTCAGTGGCAATCCACTTTGACACACAATCGAATTGGTGCAGATTGCCATTCTAAGTATATGCTAGTTGTGTATAATCATAGAACTCAATGATGAAGCCAAGATCCTTCTAGATTGAGCGTAGTAAATCACTCAATCCAGAAGAGAAACTGTGTCCGTTTCCAAAAAATTTGTTTTTCGAAATCAGTTTAGTTCGGGACCCAAAACTTGTTTATTTGGTCTAAAATTTGACTATATTAAACTAGAAGATGTGACAAACAACTTTTATGAAGAAACCATTTTGAAATTCGAACCCTAAGAGTTGATAAAAACCCTTAGAATCCCAAAATGTCACAAATTCCGACACAGTCCGAGTTTCTATTTGCAAATGACGGAGCTAATATTTCATTCTTTTAAATCCCCAAAAATATTGAGAAAAATATATGTTATAGCTGAAGATGTCTAAAACATTTCTCCATAAGGAAGCAACTTCAAAATCGAAAAAAATTTTGGTCCACCAAAATGGCAAACGGCGAGTGTCTAGGAATCAGTTCTGAAGAACAGCCATTGATTTTGACTAAACTATCCTCAATGGTGCTAATCTCACTAATTAGGTTAACACTAATCAATTCTAAGGCTAATATAACCATTCTAGATTATTAATAATCCATACCTAAGCTAATCTAAACAACACTTAAGTATAATTAACCTCCTAAGCAAGGTTTAGAGAGTAAACTCATTGGTTTTGCATTCCAGTGAGTCCACGGTGACGGCAACGGCGACGGCAAGGCGGGCAGCAATAAAGCTTGTGGCGACACCAAGTGAGGCTGGGAAGGGCTAAAAAATGGGCCACAAAGACCTCATGGCTTGCTGGAACTTTAGTTTCTGTTCTTGGACTGTAGAGGCCGAACCAGTGGCTAAAATAGTGAAGGAATGGGCTAATCGGAGCTTCAGCGAGAAGGTGGTCGGCAACCAGTGGCTCCTGAGGGTCAAGGGGGACTTGCTGGTGGTTGGTATGGGTGGAGGTAGGGTCGAAATGGGGAGAAAATGGCTGAAAGTCATGAAACGGGCAAAACAATGTAGGCGGGTGGCTCCCAAACGGTCCGGCGACCGGTTTCTTCTTGTCGACGTACAAGACAGCAGGCGGCTCCATTCGGCGCGAGGTCAGGCTCATTTGAATGGTTTGGATGTGCTGAGTACAATGGTGGGTGGCACGAAGGCTAATTCATCTGGGAAGACCAATTTTAACTCAGATCTTTGCCGAAACATCAGCTGGAGCATAAACTGGAACGAGGAGAAAACAGATGAGGAAATAGGTTCGGTGGCTTGGGCGAGTGTGCAACCGGCAAGGGGGGCTGCTACCCTATGTTCTCTAGTTTCTCCAGCATTCTCAAGGCCTCTACAATGGGGAAAGCAAGTCCAAGGAGGAAGAAGAAGGTGGCTGCTGATGGGGGACCACCATTTGCCTTCAAAGTCCACAATCTCATCCCCAAACACTCATCACACTTGTCCCCACCACTCAGCCCTATCCTCTGCCTCTTTTCCCTCACAAAAATTCCCCAACAAGCCTTAGTTGAGTCCCCAAATGTTGCAACCCACCCTTGGCTACGAATTTGTACACATTCCCCTTTAATTCCATCAATTCTCCTTCAATCTCATTCAATTTCTCATCCAATCAATCCCAACTGAAGCCCATAATTTTATCCAATGTTTCCACACTTAAATCCACATTTTCCCTTGCCCATAGATCCCACTTGACGACCAAAGATGTGACCAAAAATAATCCCTCGAAGTTCTCGGTCCAAAATGGCTTAACTTTGATTTTTCGCTGAAAATCTCGGTTTGTAGAAAAGTCTTCGGATGATGAGTTGACATTCCTAAAATGATTTATGACATGACAAAACTTTCAATTTATAAAATTGAGTTCAATTTCGCGGTTAATTTCAATCTAACGTGATTTTAGCGCATCATAATCTACTAGGTAGCTTTTAGAAATTTTTAATGTAATTGACCCGTGGTCGATTTTTTTAAGCCACAATGTACATCTTCGACACATTGGCAAATCTTGATTGTCATGAAAATCTCGAGGTTTTAAATATGGACACAGGGTACGAAAATAACAGAAAAATTGGTCTAGTGCCGTTCGACGATAATTTTGCAATTAGGTGGAATCACCCATACTTAATCACATACCTCTGTCGAATCGACTTATCTCCAGTCTTTGATAGATTTTGACCATGCCGTAATGATCCTTGTAGATTAACACGGTCGAGCAGTCGATTTCTGGTCGAATTCTCAAGTTTATTGCATTAAAATCCCTTAATGGTTTCATCTGATAGACTAGTTATCTCGTGAGGGGCCCTCTTAGATAATAAGGCCATAGGTTCATTGATGAAAAGCCCATTTCATCTCATCAAAATCAGACTTGAAAATTAGGATGTCGCAATTTCACTTGTCTTATAGGACTATGTAGAGACCTTTGAATGGCAGTCCCAATTCAGAATTCTAGATCTGTTCCAAAGATGTTATGCTCATCCACTTATAGTGAGAATGCCCTCAAAAGTATTCAAATGGCTTGCAATTTTCATGCCTTTTTCTTATATTCATAATCTTGTTGAAGCAATAGATAACAATTGGGCTATGGTGCTTCAATAATTTGGTGGGAGTAATGCATTTGCCTACTATGTAGGCTCCATATTTGAATTAGCTGGTAAAAATCGACGGATAAATACATTAGTAATATATGAATAATGAAAGCTTAGTTCAGGTGCCACAAATAAGCGCTTGAAGCCCCATTGTGGGTCATATGAATCAAAGAATGTTGATTTGAATTCGTGGATGAGGTCATGTGGCCTATTGATGAGGACTACATCAAGAAATAAGTTCATCGATTATGTCCATAATTTGGACATTAACATTGAATTGAAGATGTTGCCTAGTCCAAATTCTATCGATGCTCAAATGGGAAGAGACCCATTTGTCCACACCTCGCAGGTGACCACACCAGACTAGAGTTCAGAGGGAATGGAGTTTGACTAGAGGGATCTAGGGACTAGAAACAACTCGAGCATAACAGACAAGGAAGGTGATCTTTTACAGGCAGAAAGGGCTCCTGATGGATTCGTGCTCAATGTTGTGTAAATGGAGGATCTGGCATTGCTAAATAGAAGCGGGGACTGCAACAATGAAGTCCCCGAATGCTTGCAATTGGATTCATCGGAGAAGGAGATGGATGTGAGTTCCACATCTGAATGTGGCGATGACAATGCAAATGGTGATAACGGCTCAAATCTTACTACTCTAGATGGCAATAACATCTCAGGTCATGCTAATGATGCACATCACAAAAATGAACAAATCCATGCCGATGGAGCGTCTTCATGACCTTAATGAGTAGACTTTGAGTCTTCTTTCTCGTTTGCAGATGCTGCCCACCAATCAAAGCCAATTTGAACAGTCGAGGTTGCATAGGAATTTCCGTCATGTTGTTTATGCTTTTCGGCATCAGAGTGAGTCGAGTTGCATTTGCAACTACATGCTCTTTTTCTTTTACAGGCACTGTACTTTTTGCCCTGTTCTTTCCATCATTGTTTCGCTAATTTTTTATATCATATTTTATTTGATAGGAAGATGATTTAGATGAGTCAACAACTATACCAGGTTCTAATTTTACACACATTTTTATGAAGTTTCTGTTGTTTGGTTTGAATGGTAACTTCATAAATTTCAAACGACCTCGGTATCAGCTTATATTTGGCTTGTTGATTCTATCATGCGAACAATCAATATGATGTAGCTCGTTTGTCTACTTACATATGTAGTATTAAGCCTATATATTAAGAGGTTTTTAGCCTTTGCAGTGTGCAGGAGACTATGATGGATGTTGTCATAGGTTCATAAAGTTCATAGATAATTCAATTTTATTATCTTGTATGCTGTTGATACTTTTTTTTTTAATCTAATATAGCAAAACTAAGTTTGCTTGTAAACTTAAGAGTGGTTTGGAATATCATAATGCTGGCTTATAACATCAGACATAGCTTTTCCTTAAGATCTTACCTAATGGCAGGATTGAGCAATTGTTGTATAGTTTACCCTGAAAATGAAACCAAAAAAATGAGACAAAAAAAAAACTGTTGGAATCTTGAATCGACCTTGGAACTTGTGACATGGTAGATTCCAAGTTCTTAGTTTTGACGGGTAGGTTCTAAATTCCAAAAAATGAGGAACTTGTACCCAATGGTAGGTTCCAGGTTCCAAATGAACTTGTAAGGAACCGGGAATCGCTCACCCCTAGTCCTTTGTCAGATGTAAATATCTAGAAATTCTAGATCTTAGTAACGGTTAAATAGAGGACACGTTCTCAAGATGGCTGTGAACACTCCATAATTAAAGGTTCTCACGTTGAAGTCCAACTAATTTAAGGATTTTTTGAATATTCCCAATAGCGCTCAACTCTTTCCCAAGTTACACATTTTAGATCTCTTCCACAACAACTTTGGTGGTCCTTTGCCAACCAACTAGATAATGAACCTTAAAGCCATCATAAATGGCACAAATGCGCAAGACAAATCATTGTATATGACATGGTCTCTCCGATAGTCTGTATGGTATGAGAATGGCATGTCTGTGACCATAAAAGGGCAAAAGATTGACCTAGAAAAGATCTTGACCATCTTTGCAACCATTGAGTTGTCGCACTATTCTTTTCAAGGAGACGTTCCCAAAGGCTTTAGACATCTTCACTATCTCATAGGGCTCAACCCTTCTAATAACCATCTTACAGGTTCCATCCCTCTTACACTAGGGAAATTGACCAATCTTGAATGGTTGGATCTATCTTCAAACAATATTAATGGGGGAATTCCTAGAAATTTGGGAGATTTGGCATTTCTTGGATACTTGGACCTTTCGAAGAACCACTCACTGGTCGAATTCCCCAAGACAAGCAATTGAGCACATTTTCAAGCAACTCATTTGGTGGGAATCCAGGCTTATGTGGAACTCTATTGCCAAAAGTATGCCCCAGCAATGCTCAACCTCCTCCACCATCATCCTCGTCAACTTCTGATTACAAAGGACATGAGAGTTGATTCAAATAGAAAATAGTGTGGATAGGTTATGCATCTAGAATCGTGATTGAGATTTCCATAGCATACATTGCATTTGAAATGGAAAGGCCCATGTGGCTTGCGCAGGGTGTGACAATGCTAGAGAGAAGACTAGCCATTTGGATGGAGAAGCCAAATAGGAAGGCCATCAAATTTCATGGACAATGAAATTGTTTGAGGAGTTGTCTTCTAAATTGTGCAACGTAGATTCGTCGAATAAAGATGTCATTAGACCGGCTTGATATGCCATTCCCCTCATGAACGCTTGTTTTTAGTGTCTTCTCTTCTCATTTCTTGGTGCAATCGTATATCAGTTGAATTCAAGAGGAATAGTGAGATATGTCTACCACACAACTTGAAAATAAAGGAGCAAAAAAACAAAAAGTCAAGCAAGTGCCATTAACCTCTACAGATATCTTCTCCATGTGTACGAGTGCATGGCTTTTATTTGTCCGTGAAAAATTAGAAGTGAAGACTAGCCTTAAACAATTCAGCCAAAGTTATTAATAATACAATTTGCTGCGGAAATATGCCCTAAAGAATTAACACTAAAATCTTTGATGTTGCAAGTTAGTAGTAGATTGTGGATCAGAAACTAAGCTATTAGTCATTGTCTTTGATAGAGAACATAACTCATGATGCAACAGAAAATGATGAGTAAAACATTCAAAATATCTTGAAATTTCAAATAACTTTACTAAAAAATAACAAAAGGGAGTTCACTCCCCAATAATTAACTGTCCAAAATTTAAAATAATTTGTCTACACTGTAGTCATGGCCATAGCCAAGCATTTTTTTTTTAATTAATGGTCACATTATGTCCATAGATTGTCTCATAGAAAAAAAAATCTCCTATAGACTAGATTAATATGCCTTAAAAAATGATGAACATAGACTTCCTCGGCATGTATTATGCAGCAAGATTGAATGATAATGGAAAAAATTCATCGGTAAAATTCAAGTTATGAGATTAGTCTGTCAATGCCCATTTTACATCAATGTCCTGAAGACTACTGTAGTGTCTCGCCAGTTCAAGGTGTTACGAAATTGCACGTCGATTTCAGAAAAATAACGGTTGCAAACAATTCACCAAGCATAATATACTAATAAAATAATAGAATCAGAAGAACACGCCAGAAAATTTGTTAACGAAGTTCACCCAAACCTGGGTTATGTCTCCGCGTAGAGGCACTTTGTGAATCCGCTAGATTTTGAAAAAAGTTGGAATACAACGATGATATTTTCTCAAGATCAGGGCACAAAAAGATTGAGAACCCTTGTAAAGGAAAAACTCACTTTTTTCTTCTCTTTTTCTTGCCTCTCTATTTTCTTTTTTAGCGTCTTGATGACCAGCGTTTTGCCATCGCTAATATAAATCTATCACTTTTAACCTAAAAGCAAATTTGATGGAAAAGACTAAAAAACCCCTAAAAATATTTGGGTTCATCTTTAACAATCTCCCACTTGAAGACAAATATACCCGAGCACCAAGCAACTTTGCATCCATCTTCTTCAAAAAACTAGTTGTTGACACTTAAATTTTGGTGGCCTAATCATTCCTTCATTATGTAGAAGATTAGGGACTTAAATTTAGCCCTTAAGCAAAAATACTAAATTAAATTGCTTAGCATATAGATATTAGGGGGCATATTTCATTTAAGTATACATTTGTTGAGCCTTGGAGGGGATGCAACTGTGTAGAATGAGAAGTTTGAAGCCGATGGAGATGTTTCTAAGTGAGACAATTTAAATCAGGACCTTGAAGGGACAGAAAATGGTGACCATCTCGATGAATCAAAAGAGAGCATTCCTACCCCAAGAACTGCTTGTCCGAAACTCTGGCCTGAATGTGGATTTGGATGAAAATGGGAATTCAAAATCAATATTAGCTTTTGGTTCGACCAAGTATATCAGCCGCTCTTGACGCTGGATTCAAGCATGAGGAATATCCTGAGTGGTCTCTTTTTGAAGTTGAGAAGATGGCCATCGATCCCGTTTAGCTTGCAAACTTGAATAGAGGGATGGATGAAGATGATGAAGACAACGATGAAGAAGGCTAAGTCAGCATGGTGCTTTGGTGCTATTTGTTGATGCAAAACCATTAAATTTGTTTGGATAGAGGCATAGACACCTCACATGCTAAACTTTGGAAACATCGTCAAGACAGGGTTGAAACTGACTAGTTCCAAGCTACTTTAGGAAGTTCATAGTTCAACATGTCAAATTGCATACATGTACAAAAGCTTGTGATGATCGTCACATGGTGTTATCATCAGTCAGCTCACTATTATCACTGCCTTTTCATCCCTTTTCGGTTTGGAATGTATTGACGCCATCAAGTCTATTTCATGCTTCAATGCATGAGTGCCAACTCTTATATTTGCGTAGCCATCTTTCCTTGTACTCCTGTAACAAAAAAAATAGGAAAGCCCAATTTTGCAAGGGAGTTGAATCGCGGTGGCCTTACACTGTTACACATTGTGTCGACCACGGGGGATTTGAAAGTCACGAGGGAGCTTCTAATAGTAGGCCCTGATCTTTGCATGATCCAGAACAAAGGTGGCTGGACATCGTTCCACTACGCAGCCATCAAGTGTAGGGTCAAGTGAAGAACCTAGCTTACTTAAAGTAAACACCTATCAAGCGACCAGGTCAAGTACTCATTATAACAACCTAGCTTAGTGCCTAGAGTTTTCACTTATCTTGAAAATAGTTTGCGTAAAATCAAAGGTTTAGTTTCTTTCAAAGTAAAACATAATTGAAATCCATGTTTTTGTCTTGAAAACGACAAACCCATTCATGAAGAATAGAGGAAATTAACGAGTTTACTTTTTCAAACCTGAAAATGGTCTCGAGGCTTTAATGGTATATGAACATGAGACCTCTTGCTTTTACTCTTGGAATTCAAAGTGCAAGCTGAAAGGAAAGTGGAGAGTGATTGGTGAAGTAATGGAATAGAGCCTTGTCTTGGGATTCTCTCTCTCAATTTATACACAACCAATACGAATGATGAAAGAGGAGATAAAGAGGAGATGGGTTAACCGTGGTTAGTGAATTTAATAATCATAGGATAAAATCATGAAGTCTAAGAGTAGAGATGTCACACTTCGATCCTCGGAGCACGTGCCTATCCCTCACCTTGGTCGATTAAATAGCAATGTCTTAAGATGCATCGCCGACCCTTTCTTTTTAATACGCATGCGTAAGCATATAAATAATAATCCTCAGACAATAAAATAATGAGATAGGAAAGCAATGCCACAAAATTTCAAACCACACAACCATGCTTATATACATACATACATAGTAGACTATGTCATATATTATACAAGTTGGTCTAGGTATATAAAATCATATACACTACGACAGGTTCTCAAATAGGGGGCAGGGGTTTAACAACCACAACTATTCATCATCGCTAAATTCTTCCTGTTCCACCTCCTCGTCCTCATCAATCTCCCCTTATTCCTCGCTCCAATTGGTGGCCTCGACTGAGTACACCAGAGAGTCAGGATCGTTTTCGAGTTTGGGGTTCTTGGCATCCACTACTAATCCACCCTTAGGATCTACGGTGCCATTCCTAAGCGCAATCTCCAAATATATCGAGATACATCAAATTCCAGCACAGGACCCTCCCTTCGCCCATCATAATAGTGGTGATACCATGACCAGTACCTATGAGGCACCTTTTAAGGTTCACCCATGTCAACCCAAACAGTGGATTTTATCATTACATACTCTAATCCTTCAGGGTGAGAGTGTATTGGAATATGATAACCTGCTTCTGTGACTTCCTCTGGTATACCAAAATGCACGGGAGGAGGGGGAGATGCTGCCATCTACGGACCCGAAATGTTGTCCCATAACGGAGTGAGACTACGTCTTAGTAAATTCTACCTTCTAAGACCCGATTAGGAAGCCAATACGCCATAAAGGCTACCTAAGCCCAAACAGGCGTCAGAGAACTTACTTTGGCATCAGTTCTTTCCTGCAAGTCAATTCAATTCATAAATGTTGACTGGTACATCATCCACTCAATTCAATCAGATCGACTCATCAATCAATCGACTCGGTCAATTATATGTCATCGAGACCATCACACAGTCACCTCGATTAATCATTCTCAACTCTTAGCCACAGCCTAACAAGCACAACCCATATTAAGTGGTAATCATGACCCCACTAGCAACTTTTCTATATTTGGTGGTCATCACGGCCCCACCTGGCAATTTTCTAATTTTAGTCGCATCACGGCCCCACTTGGCACTTTTCTTAAGTTTAGTAGCATCACGGCCCCACTCGGCAATTTCTTAGATTTATACCTACATTATCTAATTTTTGGTATAAATCCTCATAATCTCAAATTTTACTCAATTACCACAATCCGGTACTCAATTAAATAAACAGAGAGCACCACAACAATCAACACAAAATTCCGGTCACCGACCATCCTGGTTGAATTTCTAAAAAAAAAAAAATTAATTACGGAAACTAATAAATAAATGCAATAAATCCAACTTAGGGTTGTTATAGCCTAATTGAAAGCCGAAATGGACCCGGAAAAGTTTGAAGTTTTGTTCAATAATTAATAGCACGAGTCTACTTGCTAATGTCACTAACTAACCACCTAACATGTATCGGCAGATAATTAAATTAACTAATCTAATCTAGTCTATCCACCTAAATCATGCTTAATTAACCTAATCAATCCCTAATCACAATTAACCGACTAAGCGGGAATTAGTGAGTTCAACTCACTTGTTTTGCGATCCGTCCAGTTCAAAATGTCGGGAATGCAACGGGGACCGATTATCTCCAAGGTGGGCCTAGCTTTTAAGGCCCGAAACCACCTCAAAACGGGCCTTGAAGCTGCTGAAATACCCACTTCATCAGCCTCTATTTGTTGCTGTAAACAAGGAAAACAAAGGCTGAACAAGACAAGTAAGACTGGTGAAGGCAACGGCAAAGCTGAGTGACCAACAACACGGGCTCATGGTGGTCAGACAGGGCTCATGGCGGCATGAGCTGATCGTGATAGCTCTTGGGTCATGCGGACAGAGGCGGATGACAGGCTGGGATGTGCGGACAGGCAGCACGGGCGAGCAAACGCGCGACGGTGAGCTGGCTGCTCTGGCAGGTGTGTGGTGGCATAGCTGCTTCCAGCGGCTTACGGGGTCAACGACTGTTTCTCTCTTGTTGGTTGCTTGGTTTTGAACAAGGCAAGGAGGGAGAGGCAGTTGCATGGCAAGAGGGAAAGAGGAAGGAGAGAGATTGGAGGGGGCCACAAGCCTTGATCTTCCACCATATTGTTCCCTTGACTCAACCATAACCACTAGCACTTCCTTGGTTGCAATTCAGCTAACCATGCACATCCTTGGACACTTGAAATGGTCCAAAACCATAGGGAAATGGGGGAGCTACGAAAGCGGCTAAGTTTCCTTTCAACTGGACACACGTTCTTGTTTAAATCAACATGATTCAACCTCAATAAATTCAATCGACACTTCTCCGATCATCTTGGCATTTTTTCTTATTGATACAACTCACTTGCTTCCCAAATTTGCGATAAAAAACGATCCCTGGCTTTTTCTGAACAAAACAGCCCTACCTTGACTTTTTCCCAAAAAGTTTCGGGTTGGAGAAAAATCTTTTGAGATTGAGTCGATACTCCTAGAATTTATTGTGACATGACAAAATCTTCAATTTCTCAAATTGAATTCAAATTTGCGGTTAATTTTTCTCAGGCGTGTTTTTAGCGTGACCTAAACTATTGGGTATGTTTCAGAAACTTTTAGTGCAAATGACCCGTGGTCGATTTTCTTTGAGTCACAATGAACCCACTTGACACATTAGCGACTCTCGATTGTCATGAAAAACTCGAAGATTCAAATACGAACACAGGGTACCAAAACGAAAGAAAAAGCAATTTAGTGCCAGCCGACAAGAATTTTCCAATTTAGTGGTGTCACCCACAATTAGCCACACATCTTAGTCAAGTCGACCTATCTCTGATCTCAAATTGATTTTTAACTGTGCCATAATAGCCTCTAAAGATGAGCATGGTCGAGAAGCCGATTCCTGGTCGAATTCTCAGGTCTATCGCATTAAAATTCCTTAATGGCTTCCTTGGATTGTCTAATTATCTCGAGAGTGATCAACTTTGAGAATAGCCTTATAGGCGCATCGATGAAATACTCAATTTATTTAATAGAAAACAAGATTGAAAATCTGGGATGTCACAACTCTTCCCATTTTATAAAAATTTCGTTCTCGAAATTTAAACCATTACAAAACTTCAGCAAAAAGGTAGGGGTACAACTGTCTCATCGACTCTTCAGTCTCCCATGTCGCTCATTCAGTATCGTGGTATTACTAGACCACTTTGACCGAGAACTTGTTCTTTCTGATTCGCTATGTAAACCGGGTTTTCAATGTATGACACACGGTCATCCATGTCTAATTCCTTGAAATTAAGCACCCGGGTCGGGTCATGCACATACTTCATCAACATCGACATGTGAAAGACGTCGTGCACTTGCATCTATCTCGGTGGCAATGCAAGACGATACGCTAAAGTCCTAATACTCTCAAGAATTTCAAACGAACCTACATACCTCGAACTTAGTTTTCCTTTTTTACTAAAGTGCGAAGTTCCCTTCATTGGTGACACATTCAGAAAAATGTGATCACCAACTTGGAATTCTAAAAGCCTTTGATGCTTATCTGCGTAACTTTTCTATATGCTCTGATCATTGCCACGGTTTCTACTGACTGCTGGACCAACTTTGAACTTGTAATCTTTATTTCTCCAATTTCATCCCAACGCATTGGTGTCCTGCACAATCTGCCATTCAACGCTTCGAATGGAGCCATCTATATGCTTTGCTGATAACTGTTGTTGTAGGCAAATTCCACTAGGTGAAGTTGTTCCTCCCAACTTCCTTTGAAGTCTAGTACATAAGCTCTAAGCATGTCTTCGAGGGTCAGAATTGTCCTCTCAGATTGGCCATCTGTTTGAGGATGATATGCCGTACTATATTGCAGCTTGGTACCTAAGGCACTCTACAAGCTCTTTCAAAAGGTGGCAGTAAACCTCAGGTCTCTATTTGAAGTTATCGTAACTGGCACTCCATGCAGGCGAACCACTTGACGCATGTACATATCTGCATGTCTATCTAAACTAAGGTCCTTTCGAACTGCAATGAAGTGAACCGACTTCGTCAGTCTATCGACTACTACCCAAATCGAATCATTTTCTCTTTGACTCCTCGGTAGTCCAGTCATGAAATCCATCGTGATATGCTCCCATTTCCACTTTGGGATCTTGAGAGGTCGTAGAAGTCTTCCCGACTTGCAATGCTGACCTTTGACTTGCCGACACGTCAAACACTTGGCGATATCCACTTTCATACCTGACCTTCAATAGCATTGACGTAAATTCTGATACATCTTGGTACTACTAGGATGGATGCCATAACTACTACGATGTGCTTTTGATAAGATATCCTCTCTAAGTTCTACATCATCAGGTACAACCAAACGTCCCCGAAACCTCAGTATTCCTTCATCAAAAATCTGAAAGTCGGCCTTTTTTTTCTCAATGTCCTCCTAAAGAATCTTTTGCACATCTAGGTCCATCGGTTGGAGTAGCTTAATTTTGATATGGACATCCGGTCCAATTCTGAGGGTGGCCATAAGACTTGAAAGGTGGCCTACCTTAAACTTGAATACTGAATCTCGAGCTTTCTTGATTAGATTTTACTCTTTCATCAATATAAGAGCAATGGAAGACTTCCGGCTCAAAGCATCGGCGACCTTGTTCGCCTTTCCCGGGTGATATAAGATATCACAGTTGTAGTTCTTTAGCAATTTCATCCATCGGCGCTATCTCATGTTCAACTCCTTATGAGAGAATAGGTACTTGAGACTTTGATGGTTCGTGAAGATTTGGAATTTTCTCCGTACAAATAGTGTCTCCAAATCTTCAGGGCAAAGATAATCACCGCGAACTCTAAGTCATGCGTTGGATAGTTCTGTTCATGATGTCTCAACTGACAGGAGACGTATGTAACAACTCGACCATATTGCATCAGCATGCAACTCAATCCTTTAAATGACGCATCACTGTAGATCTTGAATCCTCCAAGACCAGATGGAATGGTGTGCGGTAGTTGGCTTTTCCTTCAGCTCTTGGAAACTACTTTCGCACTTGTCTGTCCATACAAATTTTTCTTCTTTCTTTAGGAGTTTTGTCAGTGGCAATGCTAATGATGAGAACCATTCAACAAACCATCTGTAATAACCTGCCAAATGTAGAAAACTTTTGATCTCTGTCACTATAGTCCGTCTTCACCAATTGATCACGGCTTCAATCTTGCTTGGGTCCATAGAGATTCCTTCACCTGAAATCACGTGACCTAAGAAAGCAACATGAGTTAACCAAAACTCGCACTTGCTAAACTTGGTGTACAGCTGATGAACTCTCAGCATCTGCAGCACTAGTCTCAGATGACTCTCATGCTCTTCATCACTTCTCGAATATACCAAAGTATCATTGATAAACACAATCACGAATTGATTTGGATATTCCTTGAATATACGATTCATCAAATCCATGAAGGCAGCAGGAGCATTCGTCAACCCGAATGGCATCACTGTGAACTCATAATGACCATACTGAGTACAAAATGCTGACTTAGGAACATCTTCCTTTCTGATTCTCAGCTGATGATATCCTATCCTCAAGTCGATCTCTGAGAAAATCGACGCTCCTTACAACTGATCGAACAAATCATCG
This sequence comes from Eucalyptus camaldulensis, assembly GCA_019915185.1. Taxonomy (NCBI): domain Eukaryota; kingdom Viridiplantae; phylum Streptophyta; class Magnoliopsida; order Myrtales; family Myrtaceae; genus Eucalyptus; species Eucalyptus camaldulensis. The sequence continues at coordinate 10,913,198 of JAHSVA010000006.1, forward strand.
ATCCTCAGGAGTGGATACTTGTTCTTGATCGTTACTTGATTGAGTTGCCGATAGTCGATGCACAGGCGTAACGAACCATCTTTCTTCTTTACAAACAGAACCGGTGCTCCCCAAGGTGATGCACTGGGACGAATGAATCCTTTATCCAGTAGCTCTTGCATCTGTACCTTCAGTTCCTTCAACTCTAATAACGCCATTCGGTAAGGAGCTTTAGAGATTGGCTCTGTCCCATGTGCTAGCTCAATTACGAACTCAATTTCTCTCTCTAGTGGCAATCCTAGCAATTCCTTTGGAAAGACATATGGAAATTCTTGCACCACAGTAATGTCTTCTATCTTTAGCTCCTCGACTCTCGTATCCACAATAGTTACCAAGTAACCTTGACAACCCTCGTCTAACAGACGAGTTGCCTCTGGCGACGAGATCAAGATAATTGAGGGTCCTCCTTGATTTTCGACAAACTTGAAGCTCTTACCCTTTAACAGGTCAAACTAAATCACTTTGCGATAACAGTCCATTATAGCTCGTTGCTTAGTGAACTAGTCCATACCAATAATTAAATGAAAGTCATACATGGCTAGGACTAACAAGTCTATTTTCCTCTCTCGCTCACCAATCACTAATTTGCAACCAGAACAACCCAAAGCAGCAATAATTTTATCCTTCAATGGTGTAGATATGAAAACCGCAGACTCCAACAATATAGAACTTAATCCTAACAACTTAACATATTGCTTGGCAATTAAGGAATGAGTTGCTCTTGAGTCAAATAAAGCATAAGCATGATGATCGTTCAGTGAAACCATACATGTAATCACGTCAGGCATAGCCTCTACCTGACCTTGTGTGATGGTATACACTGTGCCCTAAATTGGAGGTCTAAGCTGTCCTCCTTGCGGCACATTCTAAGGTGCATACCCTCTGATTTGTCCCAACGGTGGCGGCGACGGCAATTGTGGTTGTCCTCTTATCCTTCTCGGACAATTCCTGGCTATGTGACTCAGCTGGCCACACTCAAAACAAGTGCCTGGCCTAGATTGGCATGGGGTAGATCTGTGTCGCATTCCATAAAAGCGACATACGCCATTCTGGTTAGACCCAGACTCACCAACTCCACCTTTCCTATTGGGCAGGATCTGGAATCTACCTCCTGTCACAGACTTCTTTCTCTGACGGATTCCTTCTTTGTAAGAGCTAAACCTCGATCCAGACGAGACAACTTGTTCGTTCAAACCTCTCTCTATCGTCTAAGCTCAACAATAGACTTCTCAATAATTTGTCAAATCTAACGGTAGCAGAGGTTGTTTCAATTCAGAACAAAGACCACTTCTGAATTTTCGGGCTTTCTCTTTAAGGTATTCTACCAACCTCAGAGCATACTATGAGAATTTTGCAAATGTGACTCCATATTGGTCAACTGTCATGCTCCCCTGGCGGAGACGTTGGAACTCCTCTTTCTTTTGTTTCCGGGCAATACCCGAGAAGTACTGATCATTAAAAGCTCTGAGGAAGGTGTCCCACATCTAGACCACACCTTTCGAGAATACGATATCCTTGGCGGTTCTCCACCAAATATTCGCATTGCTTTGAAGTGGGTACACAACCAGTACCACCTTCTCCTATTCATTGCACATCAATAGTGCAAACGCTTTCTTAAGATCCTAAATCCATAGTGAAGCAGCCTCGGGGTCTCCAGCACCCAAAAATCTTGGCGGGCTCAACTTCAGAAATTGCTCAACAAGCTTATGGATCGGCCTATCCCTCTGCACCACGACATTCTTAGGTTAAATTATGGCGGGTGCAGCAACAGGTGTGGCGACAGGTGTGGCCTCTGCGGCGGCGACAATGGCAGCAGCAGTAGCAGCCTGAGCAACGGCTTCAACAGCAGCAGCTTGATTTTGAGCCTGCTAATCCATCCAATTCCCCATGACCTCAGCACTCACATGATCCTTTTGATCCTAGGATCACCAGGGGCTACTACCCCAACACCAACAGGAGGTGGTGCTACTTCACTAGCACTAGCCTATGCCGGTGCGCTAGCTTTGCCTCCTCAAGTACCGACCCTTGTCGGCGTTCTAACCTAAACTGTAGGCCTAATAGTTCACTTACTCAAAGTTCTCTGCTCCGGCTCGCTCATGGTTTAGTCTTTTCTACTGAAACCTATCTTCCAAATCCATACTAGATTAGAAGAGGAGCGATCCACACTCAACAAGCGATTTTACCAAACAACTACCACTGACATGCATCGATCACGAATTTAAAGCCCTCTCTTACTTATTATCTCATATTCATCGCACCTTATTACTCCAATCTTTAACCATTGCTCTGATACCACTTAAACCAGGATGTCACACCCCGATCCTCTAAGCACGTGCCCATCCCACACATTGGTCGATTAAATAGCAACGTCCCAAGACATATTGCCGACCCTTTCTTTTTAATATGCATGCGGAAGCATATAAATAATAATCCTCAGACAATAAAATAATGTAATAAGAAAGCAGGGCCATAAAATTTCAAACCACACAATCATGCTTATATACATACGTACATAGTAGACTATGTCATATATTATATAAGTTAGTCTACGTATATAAAAACATATACACTACGACGGGTTCTCAAACAAGGGGCGGGGGTTTAACAACCACAACTATTCATCATCGCTAAATTCTTCCTGTTCCACCTCCTCGTCCTCATTAATCTCCACTTCTTTCTCACTCCAGTTGGCTGCCTCGGGTGAGTATATAAGAGAGTCCGGATTACTTTCAAGTTTGGGATCCTTGGCATCCACTACTGATCCACTTTTAGGATTTCTTGTGCCCTTCCCAAGTGCAACCTCCAAAATATACCAAGGTACATCAGATTCCGGCACAAGACCCTCCCTTCCCCCGTCATGATAGTGACGACACCATGATCGATACCTATGAGGCACCTTTTTGGGTTCACCCATGTTGACCCAGACAGTGGATTTTATCATTACATACTTCGATCCTTCAGGGTGAGAGTGTATCGGAATATGATAATCTACTTCTGTGACTTCCTCCGGTATACCAAAATGCACGGGAGGAGGGGGAGGTGCTGCCATCTAGGGACTCGAAATATTGTCCCACAACGGGGTGAGACTACGTCTCAGCAAGTTCTACCCCCTAAAACCCGAATAGGAAGCCAATAAACCCTAAATGCTACATAAGCACAAACAGGCGTCAGAGAACTTACCTTGGCCTCAGTTCCTTTCTGCAAGTCAGTTCAATTCATAAATGTTGACTAGTACATCATTCACTCAATTCAATCAGATTGACTCATCAATCAATCGACTCGGTCGATTACATGTTATCAAGACCATCACACAGTCACCTCGATTAATCATTCTCAACCCTTAGCCACGACCTAATAGGCACAACCTAGATTAAGTGGTAATCACGGCCCCACTAGCAACTTTTCTATATTTGGTGGTCATCAAGGCCCCACCAGGCAATTTTCTAGGTTTAGTGGCATCACGGCCCCACTCGGAATTTTTTAGATTTATACCCACATGATCTAATTTTTGGTATAAATCCTCATAATCTCAAATTTCACTCAGTTATTACAATTCAGTACTCAATTAAATAAATAGAGAGCACCACAAACAATCAGTATGAAATTCCGATCACCGGTCAATGCTTTTCATGGTCCTACCCAAAGTCACTTTGATTCCTCAAGTCATATATCTGATTATACAACTTTTTCAAGTTTTTCATTTTCGATTTTATGTGAGGATTACCCTTGATGCCAGAACAAGGGAACTTTTCTTCAAACCACTTCTCTAACATAATCATGTAACCACTCTTGAAGCCGTTATCGGCTTTCATTCCTCACGTAACAAATTCTTCAAGACCATCTAGAAATGCATTTTCTTCATCTATTGTCCATACATGTCAATCTCTCTTTGTTCCCCTTCCTTGAGTTTGACTAAAATCGCTATCTTCCATTTCTAAAGGAAATCCTATCTAACCTTATCCTACCCCCCCTCAGATTTTTTTATCTGGTTTATATCCTTTCTATATTTGACTTTATCCTATCCTTGATAGCTACCAAACATGGGATAGGATAAAACATATCCTATCCTGGTTTTTATTCGGTCAACCAAATGCCGCTTAAGAAATGAGGAAATTAATAGGATTTTTCGTTCGGGAGGTTATAGGCGATCTTCGTGCATATTGAAAAAGGAGATAAAATATTCCGCGAAGATTACATGCGTGGACTATAGAAGGAGCCGTGTATGGAGAGAGACGGAGGGCTTTTCTTGGTTTCTTTTGGGGTCTTTCGTTTCCTTCGTTCTTAAAAGAAATGAGCAACAAAAAGAAAAGAAAAGCTTTCTTTTGGGGGTTCCTTTTGGGGAAAAGGGGAAAAGCCAGCAGAAGGGCAGAAGGCGATAGAGAGAAAGTGACGTGAGATAGAGATGTGTGAGAGCAGGAAAAAATAAAAAAAGAGAAAAAAGCAAAAAGATGAACAACTATTCATCTTCTTCGTCAGTTCCCGTCCGGTGTCTTTGCTGCCCGCCTCTTTCGCGCTACCATTGCCGCCATGTTGTTGCCTCATTGCAGCCACACCACCGCGCTTCCAAATGCCACCACCATCGTTGGTTGCAACGCCGTGTCCGCTCGTCATCGCCGTTCCCCCCTTTTGCTAAGTGGAGTTTCTTTGCCCGAGTGTCAACGCCAGCAACTTGAGATCTCGTGATCCACCTGGTGCTTCATCTCTATCCTTGCTCTACTTTGCTCGCGGTGACCCAACGCCTCCGCCTGGATGCTTGTCCCCCGCGTCCACCATCGCTCTTGTAGCCGGACTCGACGCCTGCAATGCCTTCGAGCCGTGACGCTAGAATCGGACGCTGAGCCACCGCACGACCCAACGCCAACGCCCGCTGCTGCTGCCTCCACCCCCAACCGCAATGTAGCAGCTGCTGTCCCTTTACTCGACGCCAGCAGGTCTTGAACTGAATGCCGGTCCCCTTGCATGCCGCTCCCAGCCCTCTCCGAGCGACGCCGTTGCAATATCCGTGACTTCGGTCACCCTTGCTGCCATGTCCGATGACCACACTTGCAGCACCTTAGAGTGACATCTATAGCAACTCGCCGCCGGTCCTCACTAGAGCTCCAGCAACCCACCATCACGGCGACCCATCCTTGAGCCATATCGAGCCTTGTCGCGATCCACGAGCCACCGGTTGTTAAATCTCGTTTGCAAGAAAATTCAAATTAGGTAGTTTTTTATTTTATATAATTTATTTATTTTAATATTTTGTTTCTTTATCCGAAGTATTCCTTAATGTATCCAATTGAAATCCCTGATTGATATTCACAATTCGAGCAACCTTTTAAATTAGGGATTGATAGTCCCATTTTCGCGCCTCAAATCCGACTCGCAATCGCATGAAAAATCGTCAACCCAATCTCATGCTCGAGATTTGATTCGCGGTTTTATTTAAAATTGACCAATCCGATCCCATGCAAGGGATATGATTCGTCAATCTATGGATACGATCTTATCTTGCCTCATTGATGTCATGTCATTTGATCGATTTTGTTTTCGTAAAAGAAAATCCAAAAACTTTGAGTTAGATTAGGTTTTATCGTTTTAGGGTTATTTTGCATAGGGAATTTTTTATTTCAAATTTTTGAAAAAATAAAAATTCAAAAAAATGCATTCACTTAGGATGTTAGTTTTTTTTTTTTTAAATTGCACGTTTAATTATGTGTCAATTTTAATTTCGAATTTCATAGAAAAAAAAAAGAAAAAAATAGAATTAGGGCATTCTTTGCACGTCATTGCATATTAGGATAAGATTGCATGTTTAATTTTTAAGTTCAGATATTTTTTCCTAGATAGATTGCATTTTAGGTTAGAGATAACATCCTAGTTTAAATTAAGATTTGACCTAATCTAAATCTTGATATAAGTTGGATGATATCTTAATTTGGATAGATAATTTTTTCAATTTTCTAATTTCAAATTTTCATGGAAAATACCAAAAAAATTGTCTTTGAATAAATTAATTTCATTCTCTAGAATAGGTCACATGCTCAATAAGAAAACACAAAATATTTCACTTACGTCATATATTTTAGGTCATATCGCCATGTCATATCATTTCATGTTAGATTAGTAACATTGCATTGCATAATACATGATTCTCATTAAATAAGTGATTGCATGTTAATTAGAAATCATATCTAGGATTGTTGATGTGAATTCTGATTTAACATCGCAGATGCTTTCAATACCATGAGGTAAATCCTACAATTTATTCACCGTGCTATTTGGGTGTTAAATTGGTGGTTTGCGTACCCGCGTGATAACCTCACATATTAGGGAAGTAAATTAAAATCAATTCAAGCTACTTGCCAAACATTTTTTTTTCAAAATAAAAGAGAAAAGTACCGAAAGGGCATTAAAAAAAAATCTAGCGTAATTAAGTTCCCGAACTCATAAATCTCTGGTTTGTAAGAGTAAAGTAAATCTCTCGTTACTTTACTTAGGTTTCTAACCGACCCACCAAAAATAGATTAATAGCGACTTCTAGTTGAATAATCATTTGCATGTTAAGAATTCAAACATAAGTCGTGAATTGGTATGGACTTGGGAGAACCTGAGCTAAGTTTAGGCTTAGTATTCCATTAGCCAAACTCTAAGTGGTTCACCCCGAGGTCAGGTCATGACATTCCTCGAGGGGAAGGGGGGACATTTTCCACTGCTCTCTTCCATAAACGAAGCTCCAAAGTGTGAATCCAACAACAAAGCCATATGGTAACTGTAGATATATCTAATATGCACATTTGAGTAATAGGTAATATTCATTAGGATTTGTTTCCTCATCCACAACCGCACATTGATTTTTTTGTTGCTTTTGACGGAATAATTAATCGCACAGGAGTCTTAAAAATTGATGTTTTGATCTTTAAGGATTGAGATCAACTTATCAATTTTATCTGTGAAATAATCAAGTTAATTAAATATTCTCCTAATTTGAATTGTGGATGATATCTTTAGCGATTTGATGATATTTTGTGATTTAGGTGATTATATTACTTTATCTACTTTCCTTACCCTGATAAATACAAAAGGATTGCTTTGCATATTGTAACATCCTCAACTTCGAGCCTTTTACATGGTAAAAGAGAAGTTCGAACTTGGTTCCACTAGTTAAGCTTGGTTGTGTCTGCTTCCTCTTATCATGTCTTAGGCACGAATTTCGGGCCAAATAAGATAGTCAATTGTGGTCAAACTTGATTAGTCCCTACCTAATGATAAAGCCTTCAAAACTGAGATATTCCAAGTTGTATTTAATGCCCTCGTCTTGTAGTTAATTAAGGAGCAAGATGGACAAGTGGCACATCAGGCCTTAGCCTTATAAGACAAGTATGAAGCTTGGACTAGTCAAACTTTCTTAGAAAAACAAGTGTAACAAATGTGAATTCATGTGAACGTATTAAATGATGGGGTGCAAAGGATGTCCCTATAGCCTAGGCCTAATCATACCCTAAATACCTAAGTGTGAATTGTGGACTTTGGAGCCCATGAGGAAATGGTCACGCATCCAAGAGGAAAAGAGAGAGAAGGCGAGTCAAGTTCAAACTTGAAACTCAAGATAAGTTCACATTAATATCTCTTGGAATTTAGCCTTTCAATGAGCAAGATGAAGTGCCCAAGCTATCCTAGGACCTAGTTGGAAACTTGGAGGATAAGGATGTCCAACAATTAATGCTTCTTGACCAAGTAGGGCGCCCCATCTCTCCAATTAGATATACAACCCCAAAAAAAATTGTATGTAATTGTGTTAATTAGAAACATATATCTAGATTGAATTTGTGATTATTCTAATTAACATTACAGATGCTCGCATTGCTTTAAAGTAAGTACTTCTTTTATATCTTTGCAATTTGTTTGTTGTTTTGATTGTCGAGTGTTTCATTAAGGGTTGCGCACCCGTATAATGACTTCACATGTCTTCAATCTGCCTATCAAACTTTTTTGAATGAAAGAGAAAGGTATTGAAAGAGTGTTAGAGTAACCTAGCCCAAGTCATCAAATTTGTAATCTCTGGTTTGTAGAAGTAAATCAATTCTCTCATACTTGGGTATCTAATTGACACACAAAAAAGGGACTCGTGGTGATTCCTTGACAAAAATCGTTTGCATGTTAAATCACTTGAACTTGAGTTGCAAATTGATATAAGGCTGGGAGAGCTCGAGTTAAGTATAGGCTTAATAATCCATTAGTTAAACCTCTAATTGAAGCACTTGAGGTAAGGTCATGACAAATGGTCATAATTAAGTTCTAACACTAAAATCTCCAATATTCAATTAGATTAGGCAGGTTTGATAGGACTGATCATTTAGACTTAAAAAGATTTTACTTAATTTAAAACTCAGTTTGAATATTCAGTAAAGAAGGGATCACCTAATTGGTTCAATGTAAAAATAATAATAAGAGAAATTAAAAATCTTCCCATTTATGTGACTAAAATATTTTATTACTTTAATAGTGCTCAGTTGTCTATCTTCAACAAGAAACTAATGACTGTTAAGGTTCTTCAATTTTCAGATATTACCACACAGAATTTTCATTTCATTTTCAGCCCTAAAGAATCATGTGCCAAGTGACATGGGAGTAATGTGATATGATAATTTCGTTGAAAATTTCGTCGAAAATAAAAACCGAGTAAAGGTCAATAAAAATCTGAGAAAATTGTTTCAAACCCTCTTTAGTTTTTTAAATATATTTTGAATGTACGAAGTCCAAAAAATCCAAAATTAAAGTATGTTATAGAACAAAGTATAATGAGAAACTTTTTTTTTTTTGAAGAATCCCTCGCAAAACTCATACCACAAAAATTGAAACAAAAATAGTAGTATCCTCGGATTTGTCCTTGACTTGTGCCATTTAAGCTCAAAGCAACATAAATCTCAACATTTAGTACCTCAGCAACTTAGTGAACTCAATAAACCATCATTTCAACAATGCTCGAAATGTACGTTTGTTGAAATCGCCAACTAACATGACTATGTACGAAATCAACCAAGACGACTAAAATCTAAGGAATCAACTTCCACGCATGGCAATCAACCTACGTAACATAAAAAGGAAGGCAATTTACTTGCCTAAGCCCTAGGTGAGTGTCGTCGCGGTTTGGTGAGGTCTCGAAAGTCTAAGGCTGCGGCTAGCATTGTGTGTATTTGACATTGAACAAGTGAAAGAAAGAATGACAATTCATGGTTTAATCAGCATACAAAACCACATCAAAATCAAATGGTTATGACGACAAAGAAAGAGTTGAAGCTCTAATTTCATTTCTGGGTGAAAAAACTAGAGATACTTGCCCTTCTTTGTCATGAGTCTATTAAGTTTACATCAAATGTCGAATCTACACAAGATGCAATTGCGGAAAATCTCCTCTTTAGTCTTCTTACGAATCTGACCTTTGTTTAAAAACTCGAGGTTGGAAGATCATTATAATGGTAAAGGTTTTGATGAATTCATCCACGAAGTGCATTTGATCGTTACTATATCCATCAGACGATTTCTTTTGGGGATCATGTTATTCAAGTGATTAACCAAACAAGAAAGAGATCCTAGAATAGGAAGGTTTTAGATTTCACTACTGCGATAAGTCACCAATCTACTAACTATCCCATCAAATAAGTCGAAGATTCGTTAAACTACGAAATCTTATTTTGCCGTGACGTGATATATTTCCGATGTGAATAAAGTACCAAATGAATGATTAAGTATTCCTTTAGTTGTTGAGACATATCATTCTGTATGAAAGATGGCCAATGGGTTCAAGGCATAACATTGGTAATGCTATGTATGCTTTTGTTTACCAAGGGTTTGAATCCCTCTCTTTACGCACCTTGAAGTAATTTACCATTGATGCTAATCACAATGTATCAAAGAAAAGCACATACCCTAATTCCAAAAGTTAAAACTTTCTTTGATATGTATTCTCTATTTCCAAGTCCCCACTCGAAAATTCTGATTGGAGGGAATAAAATAACCTGGTGAGATTTAATTTTCCTTAAATTGGCCCAGTATGGGTTAGTAAAAACTTATGAATAAAATCTTATGTTCATGATTGACCGGGGAAACAATTTGCGATCAATAGGGCTCCAGTGAACCATAGTCAAGCATAAGTGTCATCTTGCAAGAGAAAAATTCCGCATTCCCATAGTTATATGTTAATTCATATCGTGAGAACATTTAGCATTTTACCCATGGCGAGAGTCGTGATTATTGTACTTTCCTATAATAGATGCAAATCAAGCAATCATGAGATAATTAGTTTTTCTTTTTTATGCATCTCGAGTAATTTTTCATATAGAAAAAAACAAAGAAGTAAATTTAAATGCAAATTTCGTCCTTTCTAGGATTAGTAATTCTGGTCAATGATTTGGGAACACCGGATGGTTTTTTTAATGGAATCAATTTTCGGAAATTTTGAACGCAAATATATATATATATATATATATTTTTTTTTCTGTGTTTGGTGCTCTTTCTTTTCGCGGGGGGAGGGGGGGGGTAATTTACATAATCCAATGATGGTCTGTGCTCCTTTGAAAACGAACGGTGCAGATGTGCTGAGTGCGAAAATCGAGGGACACTATCAATTTTAGGGTTTTTTATACCTAGTAAAAATTTGAACGACCAAACGTAACCTGTAAGCCACTGTGATTTCTTCCTCCTCTCATCTTGCCTCTTCCTTATTTCCTCTCGCCGTATCCCACCTCTCCAAATTTCCATGTGAACGAGATCGAGATCGAGGGAGAAGAACTCGAGCGGGCAGTTGAAGCCGGGCCATGGAAATTTTGCTGTAACCGGAGTCGAGGGCGTGTGATCAGGGGCTGAAGGAACATATCGACGCCAGAGATTAGCAACTGGACCGGAACTTCAGTCCTCCTCATTGTACGTTGTCTTTCGGCCTCGTTATGCAATTGCATGCCTGTCTGAATTTTCTGTTGCAACTCGTGACGCTCTATTATAGGATTTTTCTACTTAAATTTCCAGATCTTCTTTATCTGTAAGAAACATAAGACACTTAAATCGTTTAATTGGCCAAATATGGAACAGAAAATAAGCAATAATAATGTCTGGTCTTGTGTCTGGAGCTTTTTCCCGGAAGGCGTTCTCTATCAAATAAGATAATTAATGTTCCCGTTGAGCAAAGAGCGAAGGTTTTTATTGGTTTATCAACGCCAAGTTACATAATTGGCTTGACTGATGGCTTCCACTTCAATCGTTCTCAACTCCAACTGAGGTCGAAAGCCTTTGGTCAAGCCAAGCCATACTAGATGCGGGCAAACTGGATAGTTTACCGTCCATCGTTACAATTGATTGGCATTAATAGAAATCAAGCAAATTGAAGAACTTGAGGGTGCAGCTGAGCCGGGGCCACGAAATAATGTTGAGAGAGAATCTTAGATGTAGCAGCAAATTGGACAATTACGTTGGGTTTTGGTGAGCTTGACTCAAAATTTCACTCTTCATGCTCACTTCACCAAATCTTTTTTCCTTACAAATCTCCAATTCCGTGTCCCATTTTTTCATTATGAATCTATGATTTCACATATAGGTTCATATAGGCTGAAATTTTGAGTTGGTAGAACAATTTGCTGCATCCGAGTCATTCACAGAAAAACTAAGCCGGGCTTGTGTATAAGAAGCAAACGACAGAACAATAGCTTTTAATCTGAAGAGCAAAATTTGAGGATTGTTTCCTGTCTTTTCAAAAGAAGTTCCCAGGGTCTTGCTTGTTGGTACCCAGTCACTTGAAACATATCTGTTCACTCTTCTGTGGGTTACAGGCGAAATGCCGAGTGCGACATTTAAATTATGGGAGCTTGTTGAGTTTGTGCCTAATAAATTGTTGTTGATTTGTCTGACATGCCATGCCCACTGAATAACCCAATGCAGAGGATTTGTCTAACATGCCACGCCCACTGAATGCAGAAGAGGAAGAACCCAATACAGAGGTTCCCCAAGGTATGTGCATCTCCCAATTCCCCTTTTGTAAAAGCTCGTGCAGGATGCTTAATTTGTCTTCTAATCTTCACCTAATAATAGGGGTATAGGCAGGACCTCAGATTTCTGATAGTTATAGAAAAACACAAAATAAACATGAACTAATAGGAAGAGAGGAGCTTAAGAGTCGGTCATTGACGATTAATAGATCTTTGAAAATGGACAGAACAATACTCCCAAGTGTGAAATTTAAATTTTGAAAAGCAATGGCTCTCTATCCCCTCGGATCACCTACATAAAGAGCATTTGCTTTTTTAAAACAGAAGCAAATTGTGGTTTTCAATCTGAAGAGCACAGTTTGAAATCTGTCTCCCGTGTATGTTATATAAGAAAGCCTCCATCCGTTTACTCTTTCGTGGGATGCAGGGGAAATGCCGAGAGCATTAGATCCACTTTCAGTTGTTGAGGTTCTGCCTAATAACATGCGGAAGTCTAACTTCTGTGAGAATGAGTACGTTGGAGACACGAAGAGGATCAAGGCGCAGTTTGCTGGGGTAGGAGGATGTGGAATTCTTGGCTGTAAGGTCTTCAATGACCGAGTGAGATCAGAAGCACCAGAGGTGCTGAAGGGTGAAAGAGCAGTGGAATCGAGCAAGAGACAAGGCAATGATGAAGGTTCATCCAACCTCACACAGAGTTCGCATCAGCCCTTGACTGTGGGCAGTGAAGTTGCTCGGTGTAAGACTTCATTTGTTGCCATGCCGTACCTGAGCTATGGTGCAGGTTCGTCAGCCTTTCTTCCATCGGCTGAGACGAATTTTCCCAATCAGTCTGGTTCTGCTTTAACCAACATACCACGCCCGCTGAATGCCAAAGAGGGAGAACTCAATACAGAGGTTCCACATGGTATGTGTGCATCTCTAAATTTCATCTCTAAATTTGGCATACGTTGAAGCTTGTGCAGGCCGCCTTATTTGTCTTCTAATCTTAACCTAAGAAAAGTGATACAGTTATAGAGAAACTGAAAATGGTCAGGAATTAATAGGAAAAGAGGAGTTTTAGAGTCGGTCATTGATAATCACTAGATCTTTGAAAACGAAAAGACAAATGTTTTGAAGTGTGGCATTCAAATCTTGAAAAGCCATGGCTCTCCCTGTCCCCTCCGATCTTCTACATGAGCATTGGCTTATATGGTTAAATTATTCATCAAAGATAATTCCCATGGCTTTTAATTTTAAATCAATTCTTTTATAATGAAGAGCTCATGATATGGAGTCGCCAGTATTTCACTATCGTGACATCAATGGCTACAATACATATTAATTATTGTATTGAATGTTGCATGTAATATTTTTGTTCGAAAAAGTGAATACAAAGTTACAATTTTTTATTTCCATGAGTGTAACCTACCTATAAAATATATCCAAGGAGTACCCAATAGTGAATTTTCACTTATAATTGTGTTTAGGTGCGAGAACGCATCTTGGACTGGCTAAGAGTCAACGAGGTACCCGTGGGCTTGCCGATGCGAATATGACGTCTCTCAAAAGAAAGCTGCAAGAACTCATCAGCAGTCGCCGAGCGGACATGAACGAGCTGAAGTCGAAGTGGACGAGGACAGAAGAAGAATATGGGAGTGTGGTTCAGGCAATCAGAGAAGGAATATCTTTTCCACCGGAGAAAGTAGCAGAGGTGGAAGGGCTGTGCAAAGAAGTTGAACAGATTCTTCTAGTTCCAGGAAGATTTCGGCAAGAGGTGACGGTTAGATGTCGCAAAACATCTCCCTTGGTGACAATAGAAGAATTAGTAGGCAAAGAAACTCTGCAGAAGGTGGATGAGATTGTTTGCTTTATAATGGAGAGCAAGGATTTCGTAATTGGTGTTTATGGTATGGGCGGAGTGGGCAAGACGGCCATTTTGAGGAATGTCTATAATAGACTCCTTGAGTATCGTGCATTGGATGTATTCTGGGTTGATGTACCTCAAGATTTTAGTGTTTATGCGCTACAAGAAGCGATTGCCAATGTAGTCGGACTAGACAATCTTTCAAATGAGAAGGACTTGAAAAGAAGGGCGGGCCTATTGTGTGGACATCTGAAGGTGAAGAAGAGACCCATCCTTATTTTAGATGGCCTTTGGATGCACTTTGAAGTTAAGGATGTGGGTATTCCAGTTGAAACGGGCAAACTAAAGTTGATAGTGACAACTCGATCACCAGATGTGTGTCGTATGATGCTCTATCAAAAGCAAATTAAGATAGAGCTTCTCGATATGGAAGATTCTTGGAGGTTATTTTTAAAGACGCTTTGCTTTGTGGGAGAACTATCTGGGGAAGTTGGACAAATTGCAAGGTCTCTTCTTAATAGGTGTTCTGGTCTGCCACTTGGGATCATTGAGATTGCAACTCGCACGAGAGGAGCGAAAGAGCATGATTGGAGATGCATGTTGCAAAATTTAGAAGACTGCAGGCTGGAGCTTGACGTGTTCAAGAGACTGCAGCTCAGTTACTTGAACTTGGTAATGAACAAGTGCAACAGTGTTTCCTGCATTTAATCCTTTGTTTTGGAAATTTCCTTTCAGCAGATGGCAGAAAGTTTTGCATAGAGTCTTTGATAGATGAAGGTTTGTTAGGTGGAATTGCCACTAGGAATAGACTGTACAAACGGGGTAACGAAATATTGGGTAAAATAGAAGGGGCTGGCCTGTTGGATTTTGAAGAAGGGCATCGGTGTCTACACCCATTGATAAGGGACATGGCATTGCATATGGTGCCGAGCACAACTCACATGTTTAAGGCCATTATGGGTTTGAGAGAAATACCGGAGGACGTATTCTGGACCGATCGTCTAGAGAAAGTCTTTTTACATGGCAACAAAATAGAAGAAATCCCATACGGCGTATCACCAAATTGCCCTAAACTGACGAGGCTGTCTTTACATAGCAATTCCACCTTGGCAGTCATCCATGGATCTTTCTTTGGACATCTAAAGGGGCTGACTGTTCTAGATCTCAGCTGCACCGGAATCACGGAATTACCAGACTCCATCTCTGAGATGGAGAGCTTGGAAGCACTGTTACTGCAAGGTTGTTCCTCATTGCGTTTTATTCCTTATGTAGGAAAGTTGCGATCCCTAAGAAAGTTGGACCTCACTGAGTGTAGAAGTCTTGGAGAAGTGCCAGAGGGCATGGAGATGTTGGCAAACCTGAGGTGCCTCGCCCTACTTCTTGCAGAGATCCAGACATTACCGGAGGGAGTGTTGGGGAAGCTGATGAACTTGCAATATCTTGCGATTAATGAGCTAAGGGTGGGAGAAGAGGTAAAATTACTGGAGGTGGAGGAACTTTATTGTTCTGTTTCCGATGTGGAAACATTCAATGCATGTGTGGGGTGTCTTGAACGAAATGGATCCGCATGCTACAGGCTCATGATGGGTGCACGAAGCGGTGAGGTCCTTTGGGGTGGGATTGACACTGAGAGGTTGTTACTCATTGATAGCTGCGACCGTATCACCGGGAGTGTAGATGGAACAAGTGGTGATGGCTGCGTTCTGCTTCCGGAAAGTGTGCAATCATTGGTATTGTCCCGGTGTCATAAAATGAAGAGAGTGATGGAATGGGAGTGGCTGACTGCTCACCTTCCAAATCTGGAGGAGATTGTAACCATTAGTTGTGAGAACTTAGAGGAGATAATACATGGACCATTGCCAAGTGAAGCCACTTGTCACCTTAGATATCTTGAAGTAAATGGATGCAACAACATGAAGAGGGTGCTGCTGATGCAAGACATGGTGCTCCATCTCCCTTTCCTCGAAGATATAGTAGTCCACGACAGCAAGGGCATAGAGTTGATAATGGGCACTGTTGCCAAAATTTCGTACTTCTCCTTCCCGAAGTTAATGAACCTGGTTCTACATAAACTTCCGGAACTGAAGAGTGTATGTGATGGGATCATGAAATGCAATTCCCTCCAACTGGTTTCTATAGACAATTGTCCGAAACTGAAGAGGATTCCTCTGCAGCTGCCCCTGCTTGACAATGGGCTGCCTTCTCCTCCCCCTTCTCTTCGAGAGATTCGGATAAATCGGCAGATGTGGGAGTCGCTTGAGTGGGATCATCCCCTTGCCCGTTCTTCACTTGAACACTTCATCGAGTTTCTTGGTAAGTAACCCACAAATTTTACTTATTTTATCCTTTCTAACTCCCTTGGTGGTCCCTTGTAAGGATCTGTTCTCCCGCAGTATGGGAAATTCATTTTTTTTTCCAAAACTTTTATAGCAAGTGTTATACCACATAACTGCTTTGAAAGCAATTAGGCCCGTGCTACACACTGATAATTGAATTCTATTACTGCTTGAAAGTGCAGCAGATTAGCCATGTTATTATTAGACCTTAGCGATGTTAAAAAGTTATTTAAAAAAAAATAAAAGATCTCCCTTAACTTTGAATGAATAACAATGGCAATTGTCCTTGCTCTCTCTGTTTTTTTTTTCTTGGGCCAAGGCACTCGTATATTTAGAAGATGTTTCTCACGCCGATTTTTTTTAAAAAAGCCATTCTGAGTATACGAAATTGTGCATATGCTGATATGGAAATCCCTCTTTCATAAATGATCAGTTTTTGTGGTCACAAAATGATCACGACATGAAGATAACAAATGATTAGTGGCTGCAGAGTTTCTCATACGAAAAAATTGAAATTTATCATGACATCCTTGTTGGGAAGATGCTAAAGCCTAGTAAAAGTAAAATTTGATTGGGAAGTTCTACTTTATTGGTTGGGATGGTTTAAGAGAGCATGTTATATGCTTTGTACCTTTTCTTTTTGTTGTCTTTTCTGTTTTACCTCATCCAGTACTTCTATTTTCAATTTCAAGTCTCCTGTTGCTTTTTAAATTGATCACTATTTATCATGAATACTTTTGATGGACTTTGTATTTTCGATTGCATATTTGAACTTTTTGAATTCCTTTCTTTTAAATTTGATTAAGTTCGGTTGGCTGGAGGAGTCTCTAATTTCTTTAGTTTGTTTATGTTCTCTCTTTAATTCGATTAGGTTTTATCATTCAAAGAAGTCTCTAATGCCTTCAAATTGTTTTTGGAATAGAAAAAGAAATGAGGGGTTAGCTATATCTGGAACCTCGTGAAATCTATGAGGGCTGATCTTTTGAAGCGCAAATATTGGACAGAAATAAGATTGACTTAGGTGTCAAGAAGCGAATTGGCCAGTTCAAGTTTTTTCTAAGCTCTCTCAAAATGCACCACGATCTGTATATAGATTTCTCATGCATAGTCATGCGGTATGCAATGGTATTGGGTATGAGTACGAGAAAGGTCCTGGGGGATCAATTGCTCGCCAACTATAGAAAAACCCCTCTCTCTCTCCCTTTCTCAACTGCTTTTAGGTCCTTTGGACCCACTTTGCGAGCTACTAACAAAAGAATATTTCTGGTTCCAGACTGATGAAAGCGATGAAGGATCCTTCTGAGTATGAATTGTCTTCTGATGGCAGTGGACATCAACCTCAACGCCATTGCTACATCAATGTGCTCGATTTATGTTTAAAGTACCTCTGAACTTTGTGATGACATATGGTTAATTCATGCCTTATTTTGTAATCTATGATAACTACGTCAGGTTTCTGGAGTCTTGGGTTTGTATTATCCCTTATTTCTACCTCGTGAAACATTTCTCTGTCCCCCCCCCCCCCCCCCCCAACTGACTCGTTTAAAGAATTGATGCGGATATGAATTTGATTGTCTACTACTTTAAAGTATAATCTACTGTGGGAGGTGCTCTTGGTTTGGAGCAGATTAGTGGCTATTTCACTTGACGCACTTTAATGGCATCCGCAATGTTGACCATCTTAGAAATCATGTGAGCAGCCAGCTTGTGACTAATGCTCTCGAGAAGGTTTTCATGCAGAAACCCATTCTCGTCCTCTGGTTTTAGCAGGGAAATCCTAGCACTTAAATTCAGAACACAACACAGAGGAAGACGCCTGACGATATGAACTAAACACAGGGACGTCTTGGCACGATGAGGTTTGTACCTGTCTCTGGCTGAGGAAAATATCTAATGGACCCTTATAAGTTTATGGACAGATGGTATCTACAGCAAATGTTTGATCAAAAGACTTGACGTTTCCGAGCGTCCCCCTAGACCGGGCTTCAGTCAGTTGAGTCTTGAATATTTAGTGCTAACCATTGGTGCGATCTCCCCATGTGCGTATCTCCTGCGTGTGCAACGAAGGCAGAAGCAGACTGAGTCCCGCAGAATGATAACTATTAAAAGTTCTCATTTCTTCTGTTATTGTGGCTGTGGTGAACACCGTGGTAACGGGGCATTAGCTTGTGGAATGAGAGCATAGGGCATGGTAAATTGATTTTGTTTCCTAGACATAATTTGTATGCGTGACTTTCATGCTTGAGACAAAAAGGGGTGGAGCTAAATTGACCAACAGATCTTCCGGAGGATGAACTCCTAAGCTTTGTCATTGAAAAGGTAAGATTGTCTCGGGAATTGCATGATTTCCCTATATCCACGAGGAGTCGATACTTAAAAGTCATTCACAAGGACCTGAAAATAAGCAATGCACTTTTTGAGCGCTATTCTAGATCTTAAATTTTCAGGCTTAGGTTGGCAATAAGAAAGTTGCAGAAAGGACAAGTACAAATAAGGATACCTAGAAAGTCTGTAGCTTGTTTTGTAGAGGCCCACTGGTCTACTTCCGGACAGTTTAGAGACATGATTGTTCGATAGTGGCTTAGCCACCAACACATGCCTTCGATGATTTAGAGTAAAGTCTTATGAATGTGGATTGCTTTTGGTAGACAGCAGTAAAAGGAATATAGGAGATTTAATCAAAGTCATCACCATTTTGGACATTCAAGGAGCAGAATATAATAGTAATGTTGTATGTCAGTTTCTTTGATTTCGTTAAAGCTGTGGGCATTTATTTGCAAGCTATAGCTTCTGCTGCTGATATTGAGCTGAAGGGGACGATATTAAATGTGAATTTAGAAGACAGAACAGTTGACAAAAATGTGAAAATTTTGAATTTGGGAGGGAAATAACCTTGCTTGTAATTGAAAATAGACTAGGCGGGATTCATTCAGGCATAGCCCTTATATGGAGACTGCTATACGAATGACATTGTTCTTTTTTTTCTTGGAAATCATAGTAATGATCATTCCAAAATTTGCATTATCCAGAGACAACTTGACCAGTGCACATGAAGTTAGACAAATGAGCAAGACGTCAATACATTCGCAGCATTCAATATCAACAAATCCAATTGTGTGAAAGCACATCAGGCATTGGATTTCGAGAAAATATAGAATGGAGTGATGGTAGGATATGTTCAACGACCTTGGAACCATCTAGCTCAAACTGAAATTGTATACTTTAATTGCCATGTCAGAAGAAAGTGGATGTTAGTCGTAAATAAAAATTACGCAAAACTTCTTGCTGACTTTAGTTTCGTTTGGACCAGGAGAAATTCTAAATTAGTGACGCATCACTCATCTTAATGTACGTGCCACTGTTAATGGCAGTCTTCTTGATCTTGCGGCAACTTGCAAGGTGGACTACATATGAACCTTTTGCCTTTCATGACCTGAAACAAAAATGGATTTAATCGCGGGGAACATAAAAGATTAGTTTAAGTGTTCAATCAAATGCAAAAAAAAAAAACTCCTTTTGCCACTTGCATTTATTGTTTTATCATCTTCGTGTCATTGTTGGGTCCTCATCTGGATCTAGTATTTGAGTTCCGACTAGTCTATGAAAGATGGAGAGACGTTGGTCTCTTCAGGCCAAAGATTTGAGCTTGGCTTCTTCTCTCCAGGAAGCTGCAAGAACAGATACTTGGGCATTGAAACAAGATCACTCCTCAGACAGTTGTTTGGATTGCTAATAGAGACAACCAACGGATTCAAATGGTGTTTTGACATTCAGCCATGCAGGGAATCTAGTTCTTCTTAGCGGAAAAAAGTCACTACAAATTTCATGACTTACGTATGGTGCTCACATGAAAGTCATATTTTTTTTCCCGATCAGTTGGATACCATAACTTTCATATGGCGGTTAGTTGATTGTCATATATATATTTTACTCAGTTGAGTACCGCATAATTTTTATTTGATCAGTTGAGTGCTATATAATTCTTCAGTGGATCACTTCATAACTATTTAAAAACGTTCACCACGAGTGCCATGCCATGTCAAATTTCTGGCATTTGGGTCAACACTTTTTAAAAGTTATGGCATTTAAATGGGTATTGTATAGAAGTTATGACATTTGCGATAATCTCATCCCTCTTCTCAACTAATCAAATGATTTCATTGGGTCTTCAAATTCAGCTCACATTCTGATGGTGCCTATTATTGGCAAAGCTTTGAGTACCCATCTGAAATGGTCTTAGTAGGTATGGAATTGGGGTCGAACTTGAGCTGGATTTAAATGGTATCTGACCACCTGTAAAAGTGTGGATGACCCTATCCCTGGTCATTGCCACTTCAGATTAACCACTCAGGGATTGCCACGATTTGAAGTGTTGAACGATGGGTTCATTTGAACATATTGCGATCGGGAAGTGGAGTGGGATCCAGTTTGATGGCGTCTCGATGCCAGTGGATCCCATTGTAAGGCAAACGGTGGTTTACAACCAGACGGATGCCTACGCCGCGTACCATCAGCCATCAAATGATGAAATCCTCACCAGAACACCAATGTATGGATCTGGTTTGGTGCAATGTTTGTGTGGAAGAAGGGAAGCTTTAGTTAGTCTATCATGCAATTGCTTTCTATTGATCCCATGACGGCTATGCACTGTGTGGTTTACAATGGTTTCTGCAAAAGTTACGGACATTTGAGATGCAAGTGCTTGCAAGGTTTCCTCCCAGAGCCACCAGAAGAGTGGCAAATGCTTTAATTGGACCAGTGGTTTCTTGAGAAAGTTTCCCCCAAATTGTTCTACAGGAGAAGCACTTTTCAAACTCTCTTATTGTAAACTACCAGATCTGATCAACCATTGGTTGGCCACTGGCATGAACCTTGAAGAATGCAGGGTTCAATGCACACAAAATTGTTCCCGTATAGCTTGTGCTAATTGATATATATATATTAGTTATTGGATCAAAAGCTAAGCTTTTGTGGGTGCTGAATAACTACATATCATGAGTGGTGCTTCTCATCATTGCATGGTAAGGGCGCTTTAACATTATCGCTGGAATTGGTCTAGGTCTTCTTTGAAAGTGCTAATATTACTACCTAGAGGGGGGTGAATAGGTATAAAGACAAATTTGGCCAATAAAAGTAATAAAAGTTATTTTCTCAAATAAGGTCTTATTAATATCAGACTTCTAAGTTCAATTCAGACTCAAATAAGATATTTTGGAATTTACCAGGACACAAAAAAATATCGCAGTAACCAAATTAAAGGAGTTAAGGAAAGAGAAAATTGAACACAAAATTTATAGTGGTTCGGCTTAAATCAAGTCTATGTCCACTCTCCCACACTGATAGTCTTCTAGCTGGATTTCATTGTGGAATCAAAAGAGAATTACAGTGATTTGAGTACAATCACTCAGTGAAGAGTTTGTTTCTCTCACTAAGTCACTCCTTTGTGTGTGTGTGTGTGTGTGTGTGTTTTTTGTGGTAAAATCAAGAATGTCACTCCTTTGTGTTTATCTCTCTTTTGAGTACAATTGCAAGCACTATTGGTGAAGAACATGTAGTTGGAAATGCTTCAAACTTTGGAATTTTAATTCTCACACGCTATCTCAAATGAACTGAATGATCTCCTTAAATACTCCTCCATGTCTTTCTAATTGTTGGTACTTTCCAGAGGAATTTCTTCCAATCAATCCGTTGGACAGAATTAATTAAGGAAATCTTATAGCCATTTGAAGATTGAGGTAAAATCCGATGATCCTAGTCGCCCATACAATCAGAATCTAGGTTTTCATAAGTAGATGCTTCTAAAAAAATAACTTCTTTTCAAAATTGATTTCATCAATCCATGATTGCTTTCATCAATATATTTAGAAAAGATAAGTGAGATTCTCCGCCAGAAAGCCAATTATGTCTTGATCATACTGAATTCTAGTTGGAAGATCAATAAGCTTGAGTATGAATATGTCTTCATTCTAGACTAGGTTAAGTCTGGATGGGAAAGACTTTTGATGTAAAAAGACTTTGACAGCATTCCTCGATATAACATCGAAGTCCAATGTTCCTCGGAACAAGAATAAGAATAAGAATAAGAGAAGAAAGGTTTTGTCAACTTCAAAACCAAATAGGAGTTTTCTCAACAATCTTTACCTCCACGAAGATTCAAAACTTCAAGTCATTCACGGAGACCTTAAAATCAGCAACGTCTTATGGATGACAATTTAAATCCAAAATTTTCTAACTTCATTGACAAGAATCTTTTGGAAGTGCAGAAACAAAAGCAAGAACTAGAAGGATCATCGGCACTTGGTAAGTGCTCATCTCATTTCGTGACCTCCAAAGTTCATGAGTTCTGAAACATCGGGAGAATTGAGACATGATTTACTTGATGCAGTGGCTATAGGTCCCTAAGACTATGCCTTGGATAAAAAATTCTCGACGAAATCCAATGTACTATGTAGTGCTCTTCTTGGAAATGGATAGTGGCAAAAGCAATAGAGGATTCTGCCATCCGAGTCACCTTCACAACGTTCTCGAACATGTAATGCTATTTCTTCTTATACTTAATTCCTTCTGATGTTCAAATCATTACAGATTCACATATTGGCTTCTAGTCGCTTATCATGTTTGGCGACCAACCAACTCAAGTTGATCCTTCCTAGGCATGGTTGCTGTGGAAAGAGGGCATTGCCTTGGAACTTAAGGTTGATTCTTTAGGTAACTTTCCATTGAATCTCAAGCAAAGAGATGTATCCAGGTCAGTCAGCTGTTCATCCAAAAATATCCCAGAGAGGCCATGGGTGCGATCCATGGTTATCATGTTGGCAAATGAAGAAGCGACATTGCCACTGCCTAAACAGCCCGATTTCTTCATTGGAGGAAGTCCCACAAATTGGGTTGTGGCTTCACCAAGAGAGCTCTTGATAGATAGCATGGTTGCACATCATGCTGCTAGAATGTCAATATACATTCCGTTCATTGGAATTGTTTGTCTCTAGGGATGTATTTAGGTAGGGCCAGATTTATCACATAGAGGGGGTGAAGAAGTGACAATACGGAATCAAAGCAAAATTAAGATGATATTGCTATAGGACAACATTTGATAACACTGTGCAGTGCTTAGATCTTGGCGATATGCAATAAATCTACCACAAAATATATATAGGAGTTTAAGGCATAAAAAATATTGCACACAACAAATTTATAGTGGTTCGGCTTTAACAAGCCTATATCCGCTCGCTCGTGCTAACAACCTATCGACCGGATTTCACTATAATCAATCAATCATAGGTTACAAGGATTGAGTATTCACTACTCAAGCCCGTGTAAGAGATTATTCCTTCTCACACTTACGAGTGTTGAGTAAACTCCTATTAAGTTTTGAAGTTGACAAAACTTTCTTGTTCTTGTTCTTATTCTGAAGAATACTAGACTTTTGAGCTATATCGTAAACTTTTGTCAAAATCTATTTATTACATAAGTCTTTCCCACTCTGATGTGATTCAGATTGAAACAAAGTCCAAAACAAAGATATAATTAGACTCAAGATTATTGATCTTACGACAAGGATTTAGTATGAACATTATAGAGATTTATCCTTAATATTTAGCTTTCTGGTGAAGCATCTCACTTACCTTTTATAAATACATTGATGGAATTAATCATGAATTGATGTCAATATTAACGTGTAACTTATAATTTAAGAAAAAAAAGACGTCACCGATGAGGCATGCGGTTTGACAATATTCGCCAGCATGACTTGACTAATACATAAGAATATATACGTGCATCCATATGTATGTGTTTATATTATATAGTCAATTCTAGCATGAAAGCTAAGTTGCGCTGCCGTATGAACGTGGCGAAAGAGGACCACACAAGGTGTCCATCCAAAGTCCAAGAAAGGGAGGAATAGAAAAGTCTAAAATGGCGGATCATAAGTTGGGATTTTCACGACAGAGATGAGCACAGAGGACTTATCAAATTCGATTCCAGAGGAGGGATCGCATTGCCAATGAACGTCCTAGTTCTTCCGCATTTTAGGAAACTTATCTAGGGGATTTTGCATCGATTTGACTTGACCAAATATAGAAGACAAAAAAGACTCACGCGGGTGGTGAATTCTTTTTCCACTTTAAAATTGTTCAGATCTCGTCATACGAAGCTTTTCTTCACGCAATCGAATCGTCGAATTATATATTTGTTGTAGTGGAATCCCACCGCATGAAGTACTTTGAATTCGAGTATCTATTGGAAGATCATGTGGTGAAATAAATACATAATGTACTTCACCCTTCATAGGTAGGATTCTAGTCTAGTTGTAACTCACAACTTGATGTGGTCCTAAAATTGATTTTTTTTTGTTTGTTTGTTTGGATAGTCCTAAGATTAGTTGACATTGATTTTAGGTGCTTTCGCTCTAAGCGTTTGAGCATATTACGTGATGAATAATTCTATTTTTATTGATGCAATTCGGTCATCCTATGAAAACTTAATAAATATTCTAGCGTAATAATTAATTATCACATTGGGCATTTTCAGCAGCACGTATATTCTAAAAAGTCAAAGCAAAAGAGTTGTCGATAAGGATTACCTATCCTTATTAGTCGTCACGACAACAATAGGGGTAATGACCCTCACCAAACTTAGGCAAGTCATGCAAGTTTGCCACAGAATCCTGGAAACAATGTTTAGCAAGGGTCGGCTCCTTGCCGCCGCTTGCGGGACGAGGAAAGGTGGCCTGCACGCGACAGCGAGGGTTCTTGGACCCTCCTCAATGGTTGTGGGTGCTCATCCCGCCTAGCCTTCCCCCTCATCTCTCTCCAACCTTTTTTCCTGATGATTTTTTTTTTTTTTGTTTATGTATTGTTATTGCACATCAACAATTAGCCTGGGGAATGCGCTGGTCCTAAGTTGAACGTGAATTGTTGCGTCGATGTTTTCGTCAAACGGGAGAACTAACAAAAAAAACAATAAATAGGGGAAGTCGCTATTTCCATCCCATTCATTCATTGCCCACTGAAAAAAGGAATTCCCCTCTAATTGGCTTATCTTGTCCCCCAAACCTTTGTTGGACATCTTATCTGGCGATGTGGACGGATTCACTTTTGAGTTAATGCAATTTCCCTTTAAAAAAAAAAAAAAAAAGAGGCCAAAATATCTTTTAAATTTGAAAAAAAAAATCAATTTTTGGGCACTTATTAAGAAACCGTTTGAGGTAAGCGTGCCATTTTCCACGTACTATTATTTTTTTAATTAATACTTTGGAAATCGACATATTAAAACATTGAATATAATCAACAAGGGCCACTATCCAATTCACAAGACCTAGTGGTCTTAGGCTTAGGGTCGGTCTAGATTCACTCGTGATTTGGAACCTATTCTATTGGAACCAATTTGCTTATTGTTGGAACTTGAAACTAGCCATGTCAATCAGCTCCCAGGTTTAGGATTGATTTTGGGGTCTATCGAGGAATCAACCAATTTCTTTTTTCTCTTTTTAATTATTTTTCCTTTTGTTTGTTTCATTTTTAGTTAAGCAAAATGAAAATGAACACAATAACAAAAATCCAATAATTCATAAAAGATAAACAAATAGAATAAAATAAACAATAAAAGTTGTAAAACACGTAAACACGGTTTACCAGTTTCTAGTTCCCAGTTTGGTTTTTTGGTTCGTTCCTTAACTAGGAGTTGAGAATCGAAACTTATGAGGGGAAGTCGAATTTCATACCGCCTAGAAGGGTCGCCTACACTGATCCCCCTGCCCTTTCTAACCGATAAAGAAGAGCCGAAAAGACCGAAGCTCTTGTTCTTTTTAGTTTCAGTGTCCTTGCCTCTATTATCTCTCAAACGGTTGTTCTGTTCTGGAGATAAATAATTGAAATATCAGAACCGGTTGTTCTGTCATTTTTTGCTCGGTCACTGGTTGGCCGTCACGAAACATTGTTTAGCTTTAAAGTAATTAAGTCCTCGATAGGAGAAATATGCAACATAAAGCGGGAAACATGAATTATTATCTGAGGTGAGTAGTCAATTGCCATGGTCCATGGAAATCAATTATATATACAAACATCCGAAGTTTCCAAGCTGACCCGGTTTCTGCTTACAAGGATCGGTTAGAATAGGTTATTCTCCTGCTTAGTCCCGGCCACCTAAGCCATGGGTTTCAACCCCAATTCTTGATTGTTTTATAATGCTACTAAACTTGCTTTTTTTTTTTTTTTCCACCAATGAGCTTTATCAGTTTTTCTTTCTGCAGGCATTTCTTTGTAATCCTTCACATTTCATCCATGCGATTGCTGGCTTAAGTTTGCGGAATTGATCCTCTAGCAAAATAGTAGTTGGGAATGGGAACTGAAGAACCGAAAGACCCTTTGAAGGGGATGGACTGGAAAGCCATCGGCAGTGACCTACAGAAGGATCCTTCTGCTAAACCAATTGTAAAGAAGCGATTGCCAAGAAAGATTAAGCAAATACGGGACTATTATTTTCTTTCTTGAAGATCTTTGGCCTCAACTATTGCCTTTTATGGGGCATGCATTGCTGGTGGAATTGGTGCTGGAATGCTGCTGGAGATCTGGATAAACAAGAAAATCAAAGGTGAGTGATATTTCATTGATTTCTTCGTTTGTCTCACAGATGCTCAGATCAGACAATCGTGGTCCTAATTTCCGTAATTTCATTGAAAATAATAATTTCACCTACTAAGGAACATATCCTGCCACGATGTGGAATCTAGCCTGGAGCCTTTTTCTGTCAAATGACCTCATCTCTTTGCACTTGATGTATGGAACATAGCTGGTTTACTCTTGAATGATTTAAGTCTTAAACAGGAAGAATACATGGGAGGCAAAGCTGAAAATGGACAGCGATAAGGACTTGCTTTCTTTTTGATGCATTGCATAAGAATATGCATCACTAGAATTGAGAATTTCCAAGACTTTGCGGTTCTTTTAGAATACATAGTGTCGGTACGATTCTCGTCAGGCAGATCTCCGGCCTTCACATGCTCGAAGTGCTCTCGGCCTTCAGATGTTAACAACTTTCTATGGACATGTACTTGTGTACTTCATATTATGTTTTAATCTATACAGCAAATTCGTCATGCCATTTGCACAATGGAATAATTGCTTTATTACTTCCACATTGCAGAGGATGGAGGCAAGATTTGGGAGTTCAACAAGTAGAGGCAGTGTGGCGTGCTTGCTTGGCAAATTAATCAACACGGTTGAGATCATGCATGAAGTGTAAAGTGGTTTTATCTCACGTGAAGCTGATCATGTGGAGTGTACATGGATTCATGGGATATGGGTTTCTTCTGACTAATAAAGTTCAATAACAGGATCGTGAGATCCACCAAAGAAGTTGGTACTTTATGCAGACCAAGTCATTATGGATTGCATTCGTTTTCAATTCAGTATTTTTTTGCCAATCATCGTAACACCTCGAGTATGACAACATGGAGGGATTGCGAAATGATATCTGAGACGAAACACGGTGCAAGAAATCTCCACTTAAGTACTCATCTTAGGAGTTTGACCCTTGTGCTTAGGCACGAGTAGTCACTAACATGGCTGTGATAGTGTGATGTCTTGAGATTGGTGAAACATATATATAGCAGCTTCTCGTTTCAATGCTATTGCTGCTGCCATGTGAATGCCTGCTTTTCTCTCTCTTTCTCTTTCAATCAAGCAGAACATGTCCCGTGGGTCCTTCAGATTAATGGGCATCACATAAACCTACCTGCGCTCATCTTCCAACGACCATCGCCGATTCATTAATGATTCAGAGGTTTGGTGCGATCTACACCTTCCAATTATTCCTCCCATTGTGTTGCGGTTGTCCCGTTTGTTTCTCAACCAATCGATTGTCAAGACTGACCTCTTTTCTCAATGGATAGGTGGCCATTCGGACGGATTCGTTGATCATGCAATTAAATATAGTGTGTACGGTTTGAAGGTTGATAACTTATTTCGGGAGACTAGAATACGAATCGTCAATGAGCTTCATATGAATAAGCAAGTTTCCTTTTTTGAGAAAAGAAGATGATATTATTACAGAGTTCGATAAGTCGAGTGCGTAAAGTCAATTATGTAAACAAGTTGGGAATTTGATGAGTTGTGTGGCGAAAAAGCATGATCGAGCTTTTGCATCTAATTAAGAAGGTTTACTTGAATGATCAGAAAAGATTTAGTACCTAATTGGGTTTTTGTAGGTGAGCTTTTCAGCTAATCAAAAGAGATCCAGTACCAAATTGGATTGTCAGTTAAATTTTCAGCTTTAGTTACGGATTATGAAATTTCTCGAGTCCTGTCAAGTTGAGTGTGTGCATGCAGATGCTAGAGCTTGATAATTAGGGAGTACAAGGAAGGAACTGGGTCGAGATTGCTCATCTTGCCACAAGGCCAAATGACTAAATTAAAAACCAAGGTTGGACCAGGAAGCGTTTGTGGTCTGGATTAGACGACTTTGAGAATGGACATCAGTACATTACCTTGCTAGTGGACTTCTGAGTTTGTATGGATCAATGTGGCGCAAGGCATGAGTTAATGGAACCTTGGTCTATCTGACTATATTTTGTTGAGGTTATCTCGGACGCTTCGGTTTATATATGTAAGAGAAACTCTCTCCTGTATGGTTGTTGGGTCTTGACTTGTTGGTTACCTAAGAGATACGGGTTGTTGCTACTACATAATGGGAAGATGGATCTCAAGCATGAATATTAAGGACAAGAAGAAGAAATTATGGTCGTCATTGAAAGACTACGTGAATAAGGTGTTAAAAATTTCAACATGGATAAGGCAAAACCGATTACGACTCCCCTAACAAGCCACTTCAAACTTTTTGAGGATATGTATTAGAATACTCAAAGATGAGATGGTGGTAGTCAAATATGCATCCACATTTGGAAAGTTTGATGTATATCATGATGAGCATAACACCAAACATTTCATGATAGTGGGAGTTGTGAGTTGATATTTGCAAAACCAGGCAAAGAGCATTGAAATGCACTACAATAGATAGTAAGATATCTAAGGCATACCCTCTCACAAACAAACGCTGCTGCCAATTCAATGGAAGTCTAATCTCCTTCAACACAGTCATCACTTAGCAAGTATGCGATTCAGTAGAAACAGAGAGACATTCAATGGACATTAACAAGTCATGAAGAAAGAGCCTTCTGCAATGGAGATTTCTCTCACCAAATCATAAAAATTGTGAGAAATCAACCTTCTCTCACCAAATCTTAAGCATCAGCCATCAACACTTTTACAAACAAAATACAAAAGTGTACACACAACTGCATTTTGCAGAGACAAAAAAGGCTAGAGAAAAGCACAAAAGCACCTACTGTGAAGCCCGACCAGGATGAACAGGTGCCCCGAGAGTCCAGCAAAATTCTCCTCTGCAAATGCGAGTAATACATCGTCTGAGCTACTCCACAACACCTCACAGGCACATTTTTCAGTGCTTACATCTTTGAAATCAGACAAAAAATCGATTAGCAGACCTAACAGTGTTCTTCAGACTGCAAACAAATTTTGGTCTCCTAACATCGACAAATAAAATCCTTGCCAAATCTCTATGTAAGGAAAAAAATTGGCAGGGTACCTACCAAGGGCTAGCTAAGTATGTACATTGTTCTTATATCCACAGGAAAGACGGCCCTTGCCTATAATTCTCCAGGCACTGGCAATGCTACTAATCAAGTAGCTAGCAAAATTTACCGCTGCACTAAGCCCCATTAACTTCAAACAGAGTGTCTTAGTCAAGTGCGATAATCTGCTGTCATCCCCTCCACTCATTAATTGTAGATCTGGAGCCTGTTCACGTGTTAGTACCATGTAAAGTGGCGACGATCCATTAGTAGAGTGCTCATGGAAGCTATTTAAATTGCCAGGCAAACTGATTTTATTATTGTCAAAGTCAACTCTCAGTATGGCCATCGACTTTGGGTCATCATTTAGAGGATCGAAAATGACCATGAAATTCCCAAATGCTAAATCGGGCTTCAGGAACAGATCCACCAGCAAATCGCTGCTTGCCCCGATATTTCTCTGCACAAACTTTCTTGGAGTGGTTTCCCAATCCCTGGCAGCATGAGAAATGTGTGAAGCTTCTTTAAAGCCACTCAAGAAGGCACCATGCATGCTGGCTGGGTACTGCCTACTTGTGGCTTCCCCAGCCAAAAAAAGCCGGTTCCCCATGCTCTCTCCAAGTATGTCATAATCTCTACCAGACGAGTTCAATCTTACAAGGGAATATGAACCATAAGAGAGAGGATCACTTCCCCATCTTGTACATATAGATTGTATGGCACGTCAATGCCTTTCGGATGATATATACCTGCAAGAACCAAAAATAACATCTAAAACAAGAACTGGCCACAAAAAACAATCTAAAACAACAGAATGGACATCGACCATTCTTAACAAACGGATTGAAAAGCACAAAAAGAAAATGAAAAAAGAAGCCCTATAACTTTCAGTGGCATAAAAATTATCTAGGCAAGTCAAAAGCCTTGAAGATAAAGTACCTTTGAGTATGCTCAACACGCGACTGAGTGAAGTGCATGGATCCATGTATTGAAATGCTTAGGCAGCTTCTCCAGCCAGAAGTGCAATAAGTACGGGACCAAAAGAACAAAAGAACTCTCCACAGTTTTGGCCCTCTTCACTGAGACAACCAAATGTATCCAGATCTTCTCCCCAGAAAACATAAGGAAAAACCATCGCCACTTTATTTAATAATCCAAAGCCCAACCTTTCAATTGCTTCAAGCTTCCTTGGAGGTAATTCTGGCTCAAATGTTATGGTTCGTTTCTTCAAAACACCAAGCGGTACAGTGCATAGGACCGCATCTGCTTGGAAAACTTGATTCAAAGCAATTACCTCAACCCCATCATCTTTGTATCTTATTGTACTTTATAGAATATAGGAACTCCTTCACTCAAAGCTTTAACCAATCTCCCATTCCCTCCAGCAAGAAAGCAATGATCCCCACTCATTTCATAAGGATCATCCTGATCCCAGTATGCTGCTGACAAATTTGAAAGACATTCAGTATGCCGCATATTCCAAGTTTGCAAAGTGCCAATCAAGAAGTCGCATTTCCTCTTTGCTTTTTGCCACGCCATACAATTGCCTCAGTGTCTCCAAGACAGTGCCCAAAGAGTGTCTCAATTCCATGACCAATGTAACAGCTCACAAAAATATTTTCACCCATACTAACTTTTTTTTTTCCTATTGGTCTGTCGTGCACAGAGAGAGAAATTTGAATAGGAAGGATTTGTTTTAGGCAAGGATTTGTTTTGCTTTTTTTTTTACCGGAACGTGTGCTAGAGTTAGGGGTTTGTGAACCAATAAGAATTTGTTTTGCATGCCAGAACGAATTAGGCCATTTCGAAAAAAAAAACAAAGCACATCTTTTAGGCGTCTTTTAGAGGCCGCCAGAGGATTTTTTGGGAGATGTGCCTCTTTTCGCGAAGGAGAGGAACTCGTAAAGGAGAGTAGCTCACGAAGGAGAGGAGCAAAGCGCGAGAGAAGCGAAGGCGCTGCATTTCGCGAAGGAAAGCGCAGGTATGAATAAAGTTCTTTTTTTTTATGTTTTAAAGGTGTCGACCGCCAATGACGGCGTTAGCGCCTAGCGGTCCGACAGTAATTTTGGATTTCCTCCTGCATTTCACGAAGGAGAGCGCAGGTATGAATAAAGTTCTGCTTAACTGTCCAGTAGTGATTTTGGATTTCGCTTTGATAGAGAGAATAGATGTTAAATATACAGATATCATAATGCAAAAAATATTGTTACGGCTAGATGTTAAAAAAATTAGGCTCGCGCAAGAAAGGACTGGGCTCAGCTGTGTTTTCTTTTGTTTCTCTTTGGTGGAGTTGCCGCTGGTTGTTAGGAGGAATGTCTTATTGTTTTAGATTATGATTTAATGGTGTCGCATCGTGAATGGTGGTGTTGGTGGAGATATAATGTAGAACTGAAAAAAATACTAAAATTTCAATTGAAATTTACGCATGTTTTTTTTTTTTTTCTTTTTGCCGTTAAGGGGAGATGGAACGGGTGCAAACGAGGAGTGCCATGGGTATTTGACTATGGAGTTTCTTGGCGATGTCCATATTTTCTTGGCACTCCTCCTTCGCACCCGTGACATCTCCCAACAACAGAAAGAAAAAAAAACATACGCAAATTTCAGTTGAAATTTCAATATCTTTTTTTCAATTCTACACTGCATCTTCACTAACACCACCATTCACCTTCAAACCCGACACCATTAAAACATAATCTAACAACATTCCTCCTAACAACCAACACCATCTCAACCAAAGAGAACAAAAGAAAACACAGCCTAGTCCTTTCTTGTGCGAGCCTGATTTTTTTATCATCTAGCCGTAACAATGTTTTTTGGATCATAATCTCTCTATCTGTTTATTTAACATTTATTCTCTATATTAAAGTAAAATCCGAAATCACTATCGGACCACTAGGCGCTAACATTGTCATTAAAACATTAAAAAAAAAAAAAAAACTTTATTCATCTCCTTCGCAAAATGCAAGAAGAAATTGAAATCATTGCCGGACCGCTAGGCGCTAATGCCGTTATTGGCGGTCGACACCTTTAAACATAAAAAAATAGAACTATATTCACACCTACAGTCTCCTTCTCAAAATACAGCACCTTTGCTCCTCTCATTCGCCGGCGCCTTCGCTCCTCTCCTTCGCAAGTTCCTCTCCTTCGCGTCTCTAGCGGCCTCTAAAAGACGCCTAAAAGAGCGACTTTGTCTTTTTTCTGAAATAACCTGATTCGCTCCGGTATGCAAAATAAATTCTTATTGGTTCACAAACTCTTAGCTCTATGACATGTTTCGGTAAAAAAAAAAAGCAAAACAAATCCTTGCTTAGCCTAAGTAGGGGTGAGCAGTTCTTGGTTCCGGTTCGGTTCCGGGTCGGTTTCAGGTTCCAACATTTTTTTTTTTTTCATTTTCAAATTTTTTTTTTTGGTAAAAGGTAATCATATTAAGCTCATAAATGTTCATTTTCAAATTTGAACTATAATGAAGAAGGAAAGAGACAAACCAAAGCTTCTATGTCCATAAATTGCCAAAAATAGTTTCTTGGGAGCAAAAGCAACCCAAAAAAAGCAGCACCTTTCTGTCCCTGCTCCAAATTCACCAACTGCACAATGAAAAGTAATTAATTGGTGGTTAGACAACACTCAATGAAGCTATATTTAAAGTAATATCAAAGAAAGCTGAGACAAGGAAAGATTTTATTACAGATATCCCGGAAAGCTTCCTTCTGCTCGCCATGCATTAATGGAGAAAGCAAAAGAATAAATAGAGCTATCAAACCAGACTCAAAACAATTGAAGTGCCATTTTAAGCTTGTTCTGTCTCCATTTGGGCAACTTATAGAAAGCATCCTTTGTCATCCCAAATTTCTTTCTGAACTCTGCTGATGACAAATAAGTCTGCGACAATTCATGCAAAGACGATCTCAGAACATGGTTGAACAGGTGTACTAAGATATAAAGTAGTGCATCCAAGTTCAAGCTACTACCTCTGGTTTGGTAACATCAATTTCTGCCACAGGATCTGTTGATGTTGTCTTAAGACGATCGTATGGGTAGATTGGAAGCCCATCCTCATCTTCAGCTTCACCCTCTTTCACGTCTTCTTGAATGCTATGGGATAAAAATCATTCCTCTAGCCAAACCCACTTGAAGGATAAACCTTAATTTTTTCTTGTTGTATGAGACACAAAATGATAGTTGAAAGGATGTGGGCGCCAAAGACGATATGAGATTATACAGCCACCTGATCTCCAGTGGTGGGAAGAAAACCAACAAAGGATTCTGTGACAAGAAGAACAGGAAAACCCAAAACGAGAATAAGAAAAGGAAGACAAGAAACTCCCTTGTGAAAGTACATGAAGCTCTTGCGGCCATAAGATAATTTGGAATTGATTTTGTGCATTAGGAAAGAGACCAGCATGGACTAAGGATGAAGGGAGCACCATAATATGTAAAGCGAAGGACAATCAGCACCTAACAAAGTATTGTATAAGCGGAAGAAAAAACCTTTACCTCATTTAAAAGAGAGTTAGAATCACATTGGCTGATGGAGCACAACTGATTTGTTTGTCTTGACTCTGAGCTGAGAAGTTGAGCAAATAAAAAAAGGATTGATCTCTGACAAGAAACATCCAAAATTTGTTAGAAGTATGTTAACATGCAAAATGCACATTCAAGAACAGCCTTACATAAGTATTGGTACAAAGTAAATGATGATATTCTAGTCCAGAAAAGCTGAGAACTAAGGTTTTTATTAAGTATGATATCCATCAATTTTAGGGATGTAACATCAATCGACCCACATTAAGAATTGCAAAGCTAGTTATTCGTAATGCCTCGTGCACAAATTGTCTGTGCTTGTCAAGATACCTGTAAATGTAATTCTTTACAACAAAATATAGAGGTGCGCCAATCTTTAAATACTCTTGAGACATTATTGAAGTATCCCTGTGGGGCATAAAAAAAGATTGAGGTACCGGACGCCATATTATTATAAGTTCTCTGCATAAATGTTTTTTGACAAGTCAAACCTGAAGGTATGAATCTCGGGGAAGAACAATCTTCTGTTCCAAACCAGGTTCAATCCTGGTACACAGCCTGTGGAGGAGGAAAAAGGTTGAATGCTATACAGGTAAGACAACATTGCATATGCAAAGGCAAAAATCCAGAAGTACGAAACAGAGTTGCACAATAGAACAGAGCTACTCACAATACTAGCTACTGCAAAAGCAACGAAAACTGAGACAACCAGAAATTTAACTCCCCAAAGACTGAGAATAGCTGCATGGACCTCCTGCAGAATAATTTAATAGTTATCAGAGACACGTGGCATAGGAGGTATGAAGAGGAATTTCTGAAGCATGACTAGCTTTATCCAATGCCTATGGAAATCCGTAAATTGCTCGTTCAAATAAGTAAACACCAAATACAAACATTGCTGACACCAAATCCTGTTAAAAGTAAATCATTGTATCCACATTTGCATTAAAGAAAACCATTTCCTCCCCATGAAGAGATTGAGAAAGACATCGACGCTGCATATAGAACAATTAAGAGTATCATATGCAACATCGAATTGGACAAAGGACTTGCAAGGGAGCAAAACCATTGACAGGTGTAAACTAATCCATTTAATGTCTTGTGAAAATTCCAATCAATTAAGAAACACAGAATTATCTTGAAGGATCTAGATAGGTGAAATCTGACAGTAACTTGTCAGTAGAGTAGCACAGTTTGCTGGGAGAATTGTCCTCTCTGCTCAAAACTCTGTCTCGAGGGTCTTGAGGGCCTCAAGTATTATCACTCTAAGACATTCCAGATTCATAAACATGAGAGAGAGGACCTTCTGTGAACTACATATGTTTGTGCAAAAAGAAGCAAAGAGATTTGGCAACTTATGAAAGACTAAAAGATTTATGTTTGACATGAGGGTACACTAGTGAAAAATCTATCTCAGTTTAGTTTATGAAAGACTGCTGAGGTAAACATGAAACTATTCAGATATCTAGTGTAGGCAATGTATGAGCTCATCAATCATCATAGAAAAGTTCTCACACTGTATTTGTCTTCATGCAAGATGTGATAGGGACTTCTAGTAAATACTCGTCACGGCTATAGTAAATGGCTAGGCAAGTCATAACTGACATTTACATATTTGAAAATATGCCTAGCTAATAATTGGAAAAATTTTAACTTCCTCCCCATGCTGAAGACATGTTCAGATTTCAGAGAGATGTAGTCTGTGGTTGTGTTCATGTTGCTGATAACATATACCATTGCCGTTGAGAGAACCAGAAATTTGTTCTAATAAATAATGCACCCTTTAAGAGAGGACCACTAAACATAGACAATATGTACTATGGGACAAAATAAGTTGATCTACTAAGTGAATAAATAATTTAAAAGCTGTTCTAAGACAAGAATAAGCAGACAAGGATGAATATGGACCCACTACACGTAGACTATATGTACTAAGGGACAAAAAATAGTTGATCTACTAAGTGAAGAAATAATTTAAGAGCTGTTCTAAGACAAGAATCAGCAGACAAGGACGAATATTGTGTAATAGTAAGCATCTCGTGGCTGATGAAAATTAAGGGTGTGTTTGTTTCACTGAAAGTATTTTACCAGAAAGTGTTTTCCGGATTTTCAACCATTTGGTTCTCTAAAAAAGATTTGGTCAACAGAAAATACTTTCCGGTCAACATAAATATTATGTATTATTTTAGGAAAACCAATTCCTCCGCTTCAAAAGGTGAAAACACTTTCCCTTTTCATCTTTTTCTCTCTGACCTTTCACTTTTTCTCTCCGTACGCTGCTGTCTCCCTTCACTCTTTCGCTCATCTTTCTTCTTCGGCTCTTCAACGACACGCATCTTCTTCGTCATTGAAGGTCCAGATCTTCATCATTGAAGGTCTGGCTCTTCTTCAACGACGCTCAACACGATTCCAGGTTCTTTCGCTTTTTCTGAGGTACAATGTTCACTCTCCCTTTGCTTTTTCGCTCGCCCTTCTTCTCCGGCTCTTCTTCACCAACGCTCATCTTCTTTGCCATTGAAGATCCAAATCTTCTTCTTCATCGACGTTCATCTTCTTCGCTAGTACATTTGGAATGAGAACATCGCGCATCATTAACACGCAGAACCCAAACCTCCACATTCAGTAACCGGGCATGGCGTAACCATCAGAACGCAACCGCAAAGAGCTACCCGGACAGCCAAACGCGCCTAACAATCACCGCCATACCAACAGAAGCCTCGTGAAATCGATGACAATGACCTGACGCGAAGCACCGAGCGGATGGAAATTCAACGTACCATAGCTGGCCAAGGTCTGGTCATCCTTCAAAATCCAGCCTTTGCAACTTAGCTCCACAATATTATGGACACAACAGTATGCAAGCAAAGATTAGAAAACCAACAATATGTGACGCTCAGCAACCTAGCTCCACAACATTACAGACACGAGTACGCTAACAAAAAGTTAGAAAATCAACAATGTGTGACCTTACACCAGCATTGAAATACGTTGATTTGGTTCCCTGGGATGAATAAAGATACATGACTAGAATAACTCTAAAGAAAAATGAAAAAAACGAGAATTATCTCTGCAAGGCTACAGTCAAAGTCATCATATTGTCAAACCAGGTTAGGAGCAAAGTACTCGCAATTTCTCGTCTGTCATTTTTTTCATCAAGAATCAGAATAGCAGGAAAGACACCGGTTAGTGAAGCATTTTCATGGAACCAGTTTCACAAGATACATTTGGCATGCATCCGAGCCAAGACCTTGTTCTTAACTTCTAAGCATAACATTCTCCATCCTATAGCTCTATTTTATCGGTAACCAAACGATACATCTAACACAAAACACACACACACCCACACGTGAAAGCCAAAACGAAGGAGGAAACAGTCCCGTTGGTCAGCAAAAAAGAACATCTCCAAACCAGAGCAAAAACCAAAACTTTGAGACCGTAAAGGAGACATTTTTACCAAACAAACGCACCAGCATCTCTGATTAAACCACACAGCCCCCATCACGCTCCCGCATTTTCCCTCAGCAAACCCAAACAAACCATCAGGCACAACCCAAAACCCAAAACCCAAAACGCTTCCCCGCAAGGACCGGCGCCATCGCAAACGACCCACCTGGAAGACCGCCGGACGGGGCCGGACGGCGGGGCCGGGGCGCACTTCTCTGACGGTTTGCGGTTCAGGGTCCGCTTGGGGGGCGCGGAGGAGGACCGGAGCTTCTGGAGAGGTCGAAGATGCCGAGCTTCTGCATCCGCTCGAGGTTCGCCTTGATCCGCTCCTCCCTGGACTGCTCGTAGAGGGACATCTTCCTGGACTTGGCCTGGCCGTCGCCGGCGAGCGAGGTCGGGGTCGAGATGGGTTCCTGGGTACTCGCCCGCTTCCTCATTGTCGGCATTGTTCCTGGCCTCTTCTTGGGTTTTTCCGCAGAGAGCCAACGGGTCGAGTTTCGAAAATGGGTAGAGAGAGAGAGAGAGAGGGAGAGGGAGCTTGTTTTGGCTAGTGCTCTAATGGTGGAAATGGACAGGCTTGCTGTATTTTTCTTTCTTTATTTCCCGTTGCTCTACCCTTTTCGGGTTGCTTTTGAATTTCACATGTCTGCCACCTGGGGATTTTCCAAAGCAAGTTCCATTTTTCGGGCGCAAAAAGAAAAAAAATTAATTGAGTTCTCAAGTTAGGTGCAATTGCACCGGAGGACCTCCACTTTTTGATAAAATCCTTAGTTTTGTATCCTCACTTTTCGGTATCAAGGACACCCTCCGTTAATTTTTTTTATTTATTTATCTTTTGGCCATACTATTTTATTTAGTTAATTCGGAGTAGTCGAGTGAATCCACGGCAACCCCAATAGTGATGGGCGATGACGATGGCGGTTGGCAAGGCCATGGATGGCGGGATTTCCCGTGACTAGAGCGAGGCCTCATCGCGACGGTCCATGGAGAATGAGAGTTGGTGAGAGAAATTTGCACTATTTGGGGATTACATTCCTTTTAAGACTTGAGATATTTATTAAGAAAAAATAAATAGTCTTGAACACCTTCAAATCTTTTTCACCTTTCCTTGTAATTCTTGGGCCAAACCCTATTAAAGATTTTATTTCATCTATTATCACATTAATTGCGAAAACTTTTTATTTTTCAACTATTAATGTTATGCAATATATTTGATAATCTCTAGGTCATGCAACTTCATTTATCAACTCAAGACAAACAAGCACATAATACTTCCACTTCATCGACTTATGTCCTTCTCTTTGTAGATAATCAGAATAAAATTTGCCAAAGTAAATAATCACTTATGAAGAAATGTGAATTTGTAAGGTTACAAATGCAACGTGGTTTACCTCTTCAAGCCTACTACCCACATGGGCCAGAGCTCTGCCATGGCCTTATTGGACTTGAGATGCCAATCAAGCCCATAGACAGCTTGGCCACCTAAAACAACCCTCCGCGAGGCCCATAAAGAGATGTTTCTCTGGACTCGTCGATCTCAAAAAGTTCCGCAATCAAACGTAGTCTCCGGCAGGCCCAAAAGCATTATCCGATGCGTGGCTGGTAACCAATATAATCCTTTGGGATCTCAATCTCATCAGGGCAATAACCCAATCAGTCCAAAATCTATGATAGCCTTAGGAATTTCAATTCAATTCTAAAATTTTTAATTTTGTCAATATAAATCTAAATTATTGTGCAAAATTCAAATGTACCCCTTCTGGCCAATTGTTGTTAGATATCGTTAACATAATATTCGATCATCACGGGCATAGGACGTGACACGCTGACGTGGACAAAATTACAAATCACCAGTTTCTAATGGTAATTGGTCGAAAGAAGTACATTGGAATTTTGCGCAATAGTTTAAGACTATATTTGCAAAATTAAAAAATTTCAAACTAGATTGACACATGTATTATAGTTTGATGACGGATATATCATATGTGGAGTTTAAATCAACCCACATGTTTGACAACATCCTAACCCTTAATTTGTTCGAAAAAAATAGGTGAAGAAAAATGAAAAGCCTTGCTAAAATGGTTATGTAGGCTTCTTATGAATCTTTAATAAAAATAGACGGATGATGAGAACCCAACCTAGTCCTCAAAATGGAAGACATTGGTGTATGCACCTGCTTCAATTAGCTGCGTGCAGGATTTGTAGATCTCACATGGATTCGCACGATCTAACGGACTCACATCCGAGTGTAGCAGATGGGGCTCGTGGATTTAAGTCCTCTCTTGCTTTTGTTAAACATAACTAGGTAGATAAATGGAGAACCTAAGTTTAGCTACCCTGAGGATCAATTTTTGCAAAAGCATTAAACTTGCTATGAACCATTTTCCACCCTCGTGACCAAACACTCGCCTAAACAAGTACTCCCATAATCTCTCTCTCTCTCTCTATTTGTGCCACAACTACAGTGACAATAGTCTCCGCGAAGTACTAGTTAAGGTAATATTCTTTGTTTTCTAAGGGGATCTTGTGATGAAATGTGCACAATTTAGAAAATTTCTGCCATTTTCAATGAAATCCCATCTTCACATGCGACATCCGAATTCCCAACTTCCATTTCAATTGACTCCAAAGTGGGTGTGGGACATTTCTCGAGACAAAAGCAAAGACAACCTCTTCAGAGCTTTTCACAACCGTTTCATGGTACGTTCCATGTGTCGATGAACCACCACGACCACCAATGAAACCTTGCCGAATCCGAACCCTTCCTGCCCTCTGCAGAAGAAACGTCTAACCAGATTCGCAACTCCATTAAAGGCTAAGCTCAAGCTCACAAGTTTCGCCAATCGCCCGTCCCTCTTTTTCTTCTCTAATGGGTGGACAGGAAGGTTGCTTATAACTAGCGCACCAGCGTCGAACGAACATGGTGTTCTAGGACATCCTAGCTAAAACCAAAAGCCAAGATCAGCAAAGGAACTGGCAATGGCAATGGCGCGGCTTCAACCTTGTAATCTGATCTTGGCTCTTTTGCTGGCGAATGTCATTTGCTTCCTGGGAAAAGCCGACAGCGATTCTCTTGGGCTCGGAGGTTCGTTCATTTTTGGCGACTCGTTAGTCGACGCAGGGAACAACAATTACCTGCCAGCTCTCTCTCTCGGGCGAATATACGTCCGAATGGGATCGATTTCACAGCATCGGGAGGCATGCCGACAGGGAGGTACACCAATCGGAGGACTATTGGGGACATTGTGGGTATGTGTTCTTGATCATAGACCTAAATCCCAGAGCTAGATACCTTTTTCGGATCGTCAAAAGGCTGGGAAATACAAGATGTCTAGACTTAACCTCACGTTGCAGAATCTTCTTACTGTTGAAATTGATGACGGGACAAATGCAATTGTAGTGATGAAAAACTGTGTTTCATAAGTCAATTTGGCAGTAAACTATGGTGTTCTTCGATGTGTGGACCTCTCAAGTGCCACAACTTTGGTCAAAGAGACACTTAAGTGCTATAACTTACAAAAGGTATACTCAAGAGCCAAAATCAGAGTAAAATGGATCACTTGAGTGTCAATCCAGCCAAAATGCCGATATGGCATTTTTCCGGCAAAGCGCGCCCAAAACGACGCCATTTTGCATGTTGACATGGCCAAGCGCTGTTTTGGGCTGACGTGGAAAAAAATAAAAAATTATTTAAATTAAATTTAGTTAAAATATTAAAAAAATAATTTTAAAATTAAATTTAGTTAAAATATTTTAAAAATAATTAAAATAATTAAAAAATTTTAAAAATTTTAAAAACTTTAAATTAAAAAAAAAAGGCAACGGGGGGGAGGCGGCTGAGGGATCAGCCCTCAGCTGCCGCCGCCGTCGGGAAGAGCCGGTGACGGCGGGGGGAGGGTTGGCCGGGGTCGCCGGGCCCTGGTTAGGGGTCAGCGACCTCGACTGACCGCGAGCCCTCGCCACTGGATCTGGGGGGGGCTCGTGGCCCTTGCCCAGATCCGGCGAGGGTCGGCGGCCCTTGCTCGGCAGGGCCAAGGGCCGGTGGAACTGGGTGAGGGCTGCGACCCTCGCCCTAGATCGGGGCAAGGGCTTGCGAGCCCTCACCGCCGGTTGGTCGGGGTCGCCAGCCCCTAGCCAGGGCTCGGCGACCCCGGCCGACCCTCCCCCCGTTGTCGTCGGCCCTTCCCAGCGGCGGCGGGGCGGCGGCGGCGACGGCTGTGGGCTCTCAGCCGCTTCCCCCCATTCCTTTTTTTTTATAAATTTTTTGAAGTTTTTTAAAATTTAAAATTATTAATATTTTAAATATTTTAAATAAATTTAATTTTAAAATTATTATTGTTTAATATTTTAACTAAATTTAATTATTTATTTATTTATTTACCACGTCAGCCCAAAACGACGCCATTTTTGCATTATTTCACCACGTCAGCGTGCAAAACGGCGTCGTTTTGGGTGTGCTTCGCCGGAAAAATGCCACGTCGGCGTTTTGGCCAGACTTTGGCCGAAGTGGCACTCAAGTGATCTATTTTTCTTCGAATGTGGCACTTAAGTGTACATTTCGTAAGTTATGGCACTTAAGTGTCCCTTTGGCCAAAGTTATGATACTTGAAGCGTTGGTGTTCTTCATTTTCTTCGTTTCTGCTCTTCGCAGGAGAATTACTGGGACAACCACATTATGCGGTATTTTGGAGCCTTGGAGCACCGGAGGTTGATCAAGACCGCCGCCCTGGCCGCACCACCCTCCCCCTCCCCGGCAGGCGCCAGGGCACCGCTGGGATCTCCTTCGTTTGAGCCCATCGGGTTGCTGTGATCCGGCCAACAGAAACCCTAGGCTCGACGAGATGGCGATCGGAGCTCCAGATCGATGGGTCAATGGGGGTGATACGGATTGGGCGATTGTCACTAGAAGGAAGAGAGAGAGAGAGAGAGTTTTGTCCAATGCAGAGGGGGAGCTTTTTTCAAGAAATGAGAAAAGGACAGATTGTGATGTTTTCCTCCTTTCTCCTTTTTTTTTTTCTTTTTGCTTCCTTTACTTCCTACTTAATATCACGAAAAAATACAAATTAATATAATGGTATATATATAAAATCTCAAATCGATATAATTATTATGAATTTATTATAAATTAAATTTTTTATCACAAAGAACCTCTAAACTAGTACATTTATAATGAATTTATCTTTCATTAATTTTTGTCAAATTAATTAATATTACGCATGGGAGGCGCATCCATCTAAAAAGAGCCAAATGTATTGAAGCGATTAATGAGATCGTTTTGACTTACTCTTATAATCAGAAATCATGTCCATTTTCAGGAAAAAAAATTACATGTTTGAATTAAGGTTTTCTTTTCATTTTGCAGGTTCAAATTCTAGATTTACTAAATTGATCGAGAAAAATCCGTTTATAAAATAACATGGACTCAACAAATTAATTTGGAAGTAAGAGGCACACTATTGTCAATTATTAGGTCAAATGTCATTTAATCATTTTTCAAACGCGATCCAAATATCAAAAAATACTTTTAGTCATGTATCACAAAACAAAGGAAAACTAACCATTTCCTAGAAAATGATTTCCCAGAAAATATTTTCCAAAAACATTTTATTTTTCATGAAACAAACACACCCTAGTACTATACACATTTCACAGCAAATAACCAAAACATCACATGTTGTGAGTTTTGTGCAGCAAACATGACATACATGTTTCTACAAAATAATAAAAACAGAAAACATGACATACTGGTTCCACTTGAATTGCTTGCATATTATCAGGTCCAGAACCCTGGACTCTAAACAATGCCAAACTAAGATAGCACTGTTCTCCTGCATGACATGGTCTAGACATGCGAAACTTCAATGTGTTTGTTGTAGAATCAACTTTGCCATACTGCGTGATATGTGGATACAGCTGTCAAAATAGAGCAAATAAGAGCGAAACAGAAGTCCATTAAATCGAATCTGCAAATATGAACAATAAATGACTGGTTCCCCAACTCATGCTCAGCGAAGTGGAAAAGGGGGAGAGGTAATACGAGGTGAAATTATTGAACAAAATACGTGCCAAAGATCCATGATCCCCTACAAGCAACCCATCCAGAGACACGGAAGCGCATGCAAATCATTGATAGATGCAAAATCAAAGACGAGGAGGAGATTAACACATTTTAAAAAGAAAATCCAGTTGAACTTGTATTCTTGCATTCTTTGAGCAGTTAGGCACAATGATAACTTTTTTGTGCAGTTTTGTTTACTTAATGGGAATTCTGCTACTGCGATGAGGTCAAATCCAAGAAAAGAGTCTCGGTCAGACTAAACTGATACCCGTTGGGGGTGGCTGGGCGAGCGGCCTCCACCGAGAGGACGAGCAGTGTCCAT
Source organism: Eucalyptus camaldulensis (assembly GCA_019915185.1). Classification (NCBI taxonomy): domain Eukaryota; kingdom Viridiplantae; phylum Streptophyta; class Magnoliopsida; order Myrtales; family Myrtaceae; genus Eucalyptus; species Eucalyptus camaldulensis. The sequence goes on from JAHSVA010000006.1 coordinate 10,957,315, forward strand.
CGGCGGCGTTGGTAGCGAGCGGCTAAGCGGCGAGGCAAGCGAGGGGTGATGGCGTCGAGGGAGGCAAGGGCAGGGTGAGCGCAGGCTGGCATCTAGCAGCGAGATGACTGGCGTCCGGTAGTGGCTAAAGCGCGAGGCGACAAAGGGGTGATGGCGTCGAGGGAGGAAAGGGCAAGGCAACACGGGGAAACTGGTGTCCAGCGGCATCTGGCAGCGGCGTAGAGGGCGAGCAACATCTAGCAGTGGTATCGAGGGCGAGCAGTGGTGGCGCCGCGTAGAGGCAGAGAACAAGAGAAACTCATAGAAGAGAGAATTGTGAAAGACTGAAAGTGTCGAGGGGTGAACTGATTTGGGGATTTTTCTTTGGAGCCTAACCGATTCCGGTTCCCAGAAAAAAGGGAACCAGGAACCGGAACCGGTCCCTTTAGAACCGGAACCGAACTAGACCCTCCGACGCGGTTCTCTGGTTCTCGATTCCTGGTTCTACCCGGGAACCGCGCTCACCCCTAACCCTAAGACACGTTTTGATTATTGGTTCACAAACCCCCCTTCCTATTCAAATTTCTCTCTCTATGCGCAACAGACCAATAGGGAAAAAAAGAAGTTAGTATGGGCGAAAATATTTTTGTGAGTTGTGTACATTGGTCATGGTAGGGGGAGAAAAACTAACTACGATTAAAAAAAAAATACAATGTCAATCAATTTAGAATGAAGAGATCCGTAGGATTTTATTTATTTATTTATTTATTGTACTTGGGTGCAAATAATAACCATTCTATTCTAGAAATCAATTTATAGCCAAAAATTTATTTACCTAATCCTATTAATTGTACGAGTTTCTGAGGAAAAATACACGTTTAATAACAACACAAAATTTCCGTTCTCGAAATATAAATTTGTTTGATAACAACACAAAATTTCACCATCCCAAGCGGCCAGAGGTAGCCGACAGCGATAGGTGACGGACAGTCGGTGGTGGTGGTCGGTAGATGGGTGGGCAGTGGGAGTGGTGGGCAATAGGTGGACAGCTGACTAGTGGTGAGGGTGAGTGATGAAAATAATTTTTATTTCTCATTTTTATTCTAAAAATAGAAAAGTAAAAGATTTTTACTTTTGATTTATATTCTAAACCTATTTCTTGAGTAAAAAATCATTCCAAAAAAAAAAATGAAATTACGTTACTAAATGGATTCTATTCCAAACATATTCTCGAAAACAAAAATAGAAAAATGAGAAACTGAGTAGTTACCATGCACAGCCCTAGAGACCCGCCAATTGGTAGGTCAAGTATTTTGAATTGACACAAAAATATAATGTATCATCTCGACTCAAATTACTTTGTACTTGTGCATCGCACTCAACATATCATAAATTTTTACTTTGCATGGTTAAAACATTATAGATAGTAGTTCATGGGAAGAACATGCTTTTCAAAAGATAATTAAAGGGAAATTTGATGGTAGCAATCAATACATATATAGGTAGTGAAGAATTTCGCGAGGAAAAAAACAACATTCAGAATCCCCTCTTGCATTTCATACAACTTCTAACATAGTTTGGTGCACTTCAATTGAATATCCTTCAAATGAAAAAAAGAAAAAAAGAAAAAATTATACACACACATGTTTAGTGCATTCAAATATAATAGGGATATGTATATTGTCCTAATGCATTATTCTTAGATCTTAAATGAAACAAAACCAAAATTCATGGTAAATGATCATTACATCAACATTCGGTGACGCTCTATGTAAGCTCATCACAAACACAGCCCTTTGTAAGTAAATCGAACGATCGCCACATGACCATCGGGTTCATTGGAGAGATGCAGCTTGAGTTCTTGCAAGGCACGCCCCTGATATAACAAATGCCTCAACAGACGAGTTTCATTGATCGTCCCTTGAAAGCCATTCACCTCCACCACCTTCAATGTCCGAGACGCACATGTAAAGCTTATCTAATATCCCCGGACCAGAATCTGCTCGGATTGAACCTAAGCGACGGTTGATAATCCTGAAGAAAGTTGATGAAACTTCAAATCTTTATGTCGATGTCTCATGTTAGGTGTTTGAAAGTTATTTATAATCATATGCCGTCGAATCGAAATAGTTCATTGGAAGAGAAAAAAAAGGATGAATCGCTCCTACATAACATTAAACAATATGTATGGAAAGAAATCTGATGCAACATCTATTGCGCCATTTGTTTTCTTTGAATGAATGCAAGGATAATGTACGCATTTAGAGGGAAAATTCTTGGAGGGCTCATTTGGATGGTTAGGATTTCGAGAAAAAGACAAACTCCTAAGGAAGAAGCAATCCCCCAAAACTCATCCTGGTGCACTGCAGTGTTCAAAATAAGACGTCCCACGTTAAGAGGCGATTGCATTCTCAAGAGCTCCATCCCAGTTGAAACAACCATGACCATATCGTTATTACACGAACATGTCTTACAATAATCAAGAATTATCTGTAATAGATAAGAAAATAAATAAGGGGACTGTTAAAAGAGGACAATATTGAAAATGTACTTAGAAAAGCAAGTAAAGGAGACGAAAAGACTGACGTGATTTTTTTGTTAAAGATAAGCTCCAGGATGTTTTGTTTACAGAAACACAGTGTTTGGCAAAAAAAGATATAACAACCATGCAGATTATGTCACCATGCAGACATAAAACACAGTGTTACGGAATCACATGAAGCATATGGAGGATTCATTTAAAGTAAACACTAAAGTACAAGATCAGAAGGTGCGCATAGCAAATAAGACTCTATCAAACACCTCTCGAAATTGGACACACTTAGAGAAAATTGAAGTGAAGAAATAAGAGGTTTTTCTTCTTCTCGTTCTTTTTTCTTAGAATGAAGAAGAGTCCAAATCAATTTATAGAATTTTGAGAAGTCATTCATTGAAAAGACACATGAACTAAAGTGATGCGTGATTTCAAGATATACATAAATTAAAAAGATACATAAATTTAAGAGACACACAAACTTAAGAGATATATGAACTAAAAAGGTATCGTCAGGTATTATTAATATTTTTTCGAACATAGAAAAAGATAAACATGCGTGGCATGTACATACCTCGTCCATGAAGCGAACAAATAGAAAAGAGTGCAAACGATACATGACACCAGAAACGAGACCTTTACACGCGAAGAGCAAACACGCAAGTTGGCTTTGCCTTCTTTCTCTGCGTTGGACTAAGCCAAAACAAGCAAACACATCTGCACAAGAAGGTCAACCCCGGGGTGAGGGTGAGGGTGAGAGAGAGAGAGAGGCATGAAAAAACAGAATCTTTCCCTCGCAGGCACAAGCAGATACAATGTTTCAGAGAGCCAGGGAGAGAGGGGGATGCTATTACTGTGATTTCTCGAAGGACTCAGCGTCTTTGACCAAGCAATAGAGTTCATTTTGGCTTTGTCCTTTCGTGGGACAAAGACGCAGTAAGGGGTTGAGCTACGCCGAGAAAGGAATGGCCAAACCCCACTAAACCCCGTCTCCAGCATTGGTCTCCTTGAAGGGTTTTAGCTTTTGCTCCTGCGTGTATTTTAGCGCTTCTATTTAGGAGCATATACATGTGTAAGAAGGTGAAGCTCATAAAGAAGAGAACTAAAACAGTGAAAGGAACAAGGGCTTCTTTCTTGCAAATACCAAACATGGGGGGGTAGTATAGCCCTCTTCTTTGGGTTTGAGTCTAACCAGAACAATGCAAGCAGAAACTGCAGAAGTTAAAAATGATTCAGCTGAAAGGTAAAACCCTAATTTGCTCAAGGTCAACCTAGATGATAACCAACAACAGGGCCTGTATTAATCTAACTATCCGGACTCAATGGATTGGATCCATGATCACTTGCAATGCCTCTCATTTGGGACTTGCAGGCTTTGAGTTAGGGGTCATATGCTAGTTTAAGTGACTGAATGATGGACTGGTGAATGAAATCCCTGCCAATCTTCGCTGCGACAAGGCTGCAAAGACCAATGCGACCCGCTTCAAGCGGCAAAAGATATCCTCCAGGAACCTAACGAGTTATCATGAAGAAAGTAACGGGGTACTAAATAAATCCTGATGAAGATATGACTCGAGGTGATCCGGAGTCTTTGAAGAAGATTGCCATCGAATTCATCGAACTCCAACTTGGATCCAAAGTCAAGTTTAGCTTCTTCCAAATGCCTTGTTAAAATCAACTCAAAAATCCCTACAGAGTACTTGAAAAACCTCAAGTTCGGTGCCTCAATCCCAAACCACTCTCGATAGAAATTGCAATCATCGACTACCAACGTCTTCAACACCAAATCCTTCTCGAAAATGCTCATATGCTCAAGGTTCCGACATTTTTTCAACCTCAAACTCTCCAAGCACGTACAGTTCATTAATAGGTCATTTAGTGTAGACATTCTCACTGCGATCCAACCGAACGAAACGCGCTTAAGCAATCTCAGATTCATCAACCAGGTCGGGTTGAGACTGCATGCGAATAGCATCAATGACTCAAGTCAGCATGCCATTTTCATAAACTTGCATGGGAAGATTGAACTCCGGTTTATGATTCTCCATATTGTTCTTGTTTGGCGTCGGATCAGAGAAGTCCAGTTAAAGCTCTCCAACATTATGGAAAATGGCAAATGAAATGCACTTTTGCACATCGGGTTTGAACTCGCGAGGCTTTGATATATAGAGCTTGAACCTTCACAGATCAAGTTCGGTGGTGTATTCATTTAGCCAATCCCGACTGAAGTTGACGAAATCGAGTCTTTGAACACGTTGGGTTTCAACAAGTATATTGTCTCTAACAAAAAACCTCTCATCGAACTCAATGTTCACTGTTGAACGCCACATGCAACGCCACCGGAATAGTACACTCATCCTTGTGGTTCCCTTAAAGGGCAAGAAGGAAATAATAGTGACTATCGGAGCGTTCGTTAATTTGGAGAACATGTCCATGACAATTAAGATTTTTTTGCTTCAAGTAGCATAAAGCTTTATGCACTTGTTCGTTTGTTATCTGGGCATGCATATATGAAAGGAGAGAAAATGCGCAAAGTTAGAACGATGTGTTTCAAACGTGCCCCTTCGCTGAGACAAATAAAGCACGAACAACTACTTGACAATTTTTTTTCCCAAAAAACAACTTGGAACTACACGATGGTTGGAAAATGACAGATGCTAGTATTACCGAAACCTCCCAACCAAGCATTCCAATTCATGGAATTTGGCAACCGTGACTAACTTTTGAATAATGTCCGAAAATAGTCCTCCTGCTATGAATACAAATGTCAGTTACCAAAAGTTATCGAAGGAATGTAATGAGAGACAAAAACATGTGAAAGGATAAACTCTTTCGATTTCAGGGTAAGACTAGTGCGGTGCTTAGGTCCTCATTTTCAAGAACAGGACCATTTGGACCATGACCACCTATAGAAAATAATAAAGATAACGAGATAGTACAATCATGGTAATAATCTTTTAAATGATAATGAAAATGGAATTTTTTTTCCTAAAAAAAAGCATATACTGAATTAATAGAAAATGCCCATAGAATTGTTCTAATTGACAAGTTCTCATTTCTATGTTGTTCTCACATTTTAGATCAAGTTCATGCAAGAAGTTTCTCTACCTGCATGTCCATGCATTAAAGTGATATGTTTTATTTATGCTTATTCATATAATAATTTGTAAGTTTTGGGCCATGTCTCATGTTTTCATTCTTATGTTTATGTTGTTTTTATTTTTTACAAAAGTTATGTGATTTATGAAAATTTGTGACTCTTTCAATCTGCTCAATCGCGTAAGTTTTGGTATGTATTATTTATTTAGATTATGTTGGCACAATCTTACTTGCCGTAACTATTCGTATTTATGGTAGGTTCATATTCTCTATTTTAAATTATTCAAAATAATTCATTTCAAAAATCTCATTATCAAAAGTTATACAAATACGAAAAAGTTGGTCCTTTAAATATGTGACTTTCATTTTTCCACTAAAAATGCGATATCCAATAACAGATAAGCTAATCAAGCGTCCCTTAAAAATCACTCCTCTTCATGTTGCCTCAATTATTTCTTATTTTTCTTCTTCTTTTTAGGAATATGTTTTCTTTGCTAAATCTTTTCAAGAGTATTTATTCACACGTAAGTACGAAAACTTGTCAAATATATATAATTGACTTACAAGGTAATAAAGAATATCACAATGAAAAATCAACATTGCGTACCACAAAAAGGGATGCGTTTTTTGTACACGTAAAATAGTGTCTATAAACTTATACTAGATATCATTCGAAAATAATATAAAATATATACATCTAATGCATTCAAATATAATAGAAATACGAAGAATAACTAAAAAAAATCATAAATATATTACAATTATGCCAACTTAATTCACAATCTTTTTTTTTTTTTTTTTATCAATGAAGTCATAAACTTTTTGTATTTGTGTCCATTTCACCCGGTCAATTTCGGTTGAAAATCGCCAACATGGACACCGACCATCCTACATAGCATGGGCTGTCAACATCCACATCAGCTTTGACTGAAGAAAATTTGGTCGGATTAATGGAATTGGCACAAATGTAAAAGGTTTAGGATTAAATTAGTAAAATTGAAATATTTATAACGGAATTAGCAAACTCCGACTAGCCAAAATTGATTGGATGAACTAAATTAATACAAGTACAAAATGTTTAGGATTGAATTGATAAATTTGAAATATTTATGACTGAATTAATAAAAACGTAATTGATTTAGGACTTTTTGATTAATTTTCTTGATTATTTCAAGAGAAATGCTAAACACTACATCAATTATTAGGTGTAATTAGAAGTGTGGTTGTGGAATTCGTTGCTACTCTTCCTCTGCACGTAACTCACTATAAACAAAACACATAAATCATATATCCGATTTATTTTCTTATTCCATTGAACTCAATGTTCATCATTGAACGCCACATGCAACGCCACGGGAATAGTACACTCATCATTGTGATTTCTTTAAAGGGCAAGAAAGAAATTATAGTGACTATTAGAGCGTTCGTCAATTTGGAGAACATGTCCATGACAATTAAGATTTGTTTGCTTTAAGTAGCATAAAACTTTATGCACTTGTACCACCGGCCGCGGTGGCTCCGCTGGATAAGGCCCTGCTGATCCTCAGCCCAAAGGTGAAGGGTTCAAAACCTAGGAGAGGCGCTAAGTATATTAAGTGTGACTTAGGAGTGGTGGGTCCTTCTGCTTAAGTGTCACCTAGGGGTTTACGGCGCGGCTGTCGGCTGTAAACCGGTTCCTCCAGCAAAAAAAAAAAAAAAAAAAAAAACTTATGCACTTGTTTGTTTGTTATCTGGGCATGCATATATGAAAAGAGCGAAAAGGCGCAAAGCTAGAATGTTGTATTTCAAACGAGCTCCTTTGTTTAGATAACTAAAGTACAAACAAAGTACTTGACATTTTTTTTCCCAAAAAACAAATTGGAACTACACGATGGTTAAAAAATGACAGATGCTAACATTACCGAAACCTCCCAACCAAGCATTCCAATTCATGGAATTTGGCATCCGAGACTAACTTTTGAATAATGGCCGAAAATAGTCCTCCTGCTACGAATACAAATGTCAGTTACCAAAAGTTATCGAATGAATGTCTAATATAAGACAAAAATATGCGAAATGATAAACTCTTTCGATTTCGGGGTAAGGCTCGTGCGGTGCCTAGGTCCTCGTTTTCAAGAACAGGACCATCTGGACCATGGCCACTTATAGAAAATAATAGAGATAACAAGATAGTACAATCATGGTAATGATTTTTTAAATGATAACGAAAATGGATTTTTTTTTCCTAAAAAAAAGCATACACTAAATTAATAGAAAATGTTCTTGGAATTGTTTGGATTGACAAGTTCTCATTTCTTTTGGTATTGTTCTCACATTTTAGCTCAAGTTTATGCACGAAATTTCTCTACCCGCATGTCCATGCATTTAGTGACATGTTTTCTTTATGCTTATTTATACAATAACTTGCAAGTTTTGGGCCATGCCTCATGTTTTCATTCTTATGTTTATGTTGTTTTTATTTTTTACAAATGTTACGTGATCTATGAAAATTTGTGATTCTTTCAATCTGCTCCATCGCGTAAGTTTCGGTATATATTATTTATTTAGATTATGTTGGCACAATCTTACTTGTTGTAACTATTCATATGTATGGCAGGTCCATATTCTCTATCTTAAATTATTCAAAATAATTCATTTCAAAAATCTCATTATCAAAAGTTATACAAATACGAAAAAGTTGGCCCTTTAAATATGTGACTTTCATTTTTCCACTAAAAATGCAATATCCAATAACAGAGAGGCTAATCAAGCGTCCTTTAGAAAGCACTTCTCCTTTTGTTGCTTCCATTATTTTCTTCTTCTTCTTCTTTTCAGGAATATGTTTTCTTTGCTAAAATCTTTTCAAGAGTATTTATTCACACGCAAGTACGAAAACTTGTCAAATATATATAATTAACTTATAAGGTAATAAAGAATATCACAATGAAAAACCAACATTGCGAAACCACAAAAAAGGGACGCGTTTTTTGTACATGTAAAATAGTGTCTATAAACTTATACTAGATATCATTCGAAAATAATATAAAATATATACATTTAATGCATTCAAATATAATAAAAATAGGAAAAATAACTAAAAAAAAGTCATAAATATATTACAATTGTGCCAACTTAGTTTACAATCTTTTTTTGCCAATGAAGTAATAAACTTTTTGCATTTGTATCAATTTCATCCGGTCAATTTTGGTTGAAAATCGCCGACATAGACGCCGACCATCCTACATAGCATGGGCTGTCAACATCCACATTAGTTTTGACTAACGAAAATTTGGTCCGATTGATGGAATTTGCACAAATATAAAAGGTTTAGGATTAAATTAGTAAAATTGAAATATTTATAACTGAATTGGCAAACTCCGATCGGTCAAAATGGGTCGGATGGATTGAATTGATACAAGTACAAAATGTTTAGGATTGAATTGATAAATTTGAAATATTTATGACTGATTTAACAAGAACGTAATTAGTTTAGGACTGTTTGATTAATTTTCTTAATTATTTCAAGAGAAATGCTAAACACTACATGAGTTATTAGGTGTAATTGGAGTTTAGGCAAGTGTGGTTGTGGAATTCGTTGCTACTCTTCCCGTGTACGTAACTCACTATAAACGAAACATACAAATCCGGTATCCAATTTATTTTCTTATTCCATCGAACTCAATGTTCGCCATTGAACGCAACATGCAACGCCACTAGAGTAGTACACTCATCTTTGTGGTTTCTTTAAAGGGCAAGAAGGAAATGATAGTGACTATCGGAGTGTTCGTCAAATCGGAGAACATTTCCATGACAATTAAGATTTTTTTGCTTCAAGTAGCATAAAGCTTTATGCACTTGTTCGTTTGTTATCTGGGTATGCATATATGAAAAGAGCGAAAATGTGCAAAGTTAGAATGATGTGTTTCATACGAGTCCCTTCGCTGAGACAACTACTTGACATTTTTTTCCCAAAAAATAAATTGAAACTACACAATAGTTGGAAAATGATAGATGCTAACACTACCGAAACCTTCCAACCAAGTATTCCAATTCATGGAATTTGGCAATTGGGACTAACGTTTGAATAATGGCCGAAAATAGCATTTTGGTTACGAATACAAATGTCAATTACCAAAATTTATCGAAGGAATATCTAATACGAGACAAAAACATGTGAAAGGATAAACTCTTTCGATTTTGAGGTAAGGCTCGTGCGATGCCTGGGTCCTAGTTTTCAAGAACAGGACCATCTCGACCATAGCCACCTATAGAAAATAATAGAGATAGCGATATAGTACAATCACGGTAATGATCTTTTAAATGATAACGAAAATGGAATTTAAAAGAAAAAAGAAAAAAAAAGTATACACTAAATTAATAGAAAATGCCTCTGGAATTGTTTGGATTGACAAGTTCTCCTTCTGTGTTGTTTTTCACATTTTAGATCAAGTTCATGCATGAAGTTTCTCTACCTGCATGTCCATGCATTAAGTGACATGTTTTCTTTATGCTTATTCATACAATAACTTGCAAGTTTTGGGCCATGCCTCATGTTTTCATTCTTATCTTTATGTTGTTTTTATTTTTTACAAAAGTTACGTGATTTATGAAAATTTGTGATTCTTTCAATTTGCTCCATCGCGTAAGTTTCGGTATGTATTATTTATTTAGATTATGTTGGCACAATCTTACTTGCGGTAACTATTCATATTTATGGCAGGTTCATATTCTCTATTTTAAATTATTCAAAATAATTCATTTCAAAAATCTCATTATCAAAAGTTATACAAATACGAAAAAGTTGGTCCTTTAAATATGTGACTTTTATTTTTCCACTAAAAATGCGATATCTAATAACAGAGAGGCCAATCAAGCGTCCCTTAAAAAACACTTTTCCTCTTGTCGCCTCCATTATTTCTTCTTATTCTTCTTCTTTTTAGGAATATTTTTTCTTTGCTAAAATCTTTTCAAGAGTATTTATTCACATGTAAGTACGAAAACTTGTCAAATGTATATAATTGACTTACAAGGTAATAAATAATATCACAATGAAAAAACCTCAACATTGCGAAACCACAAAAAGGGATGTGTTTTTTGTACACGTAAAATAGTGTTTATAATTTTGACAAAAAATATAGTGTCTATAAATTTATACTATATATCATTCGAAAATAATATAAAATATATACATCTAATGCATTCAAATATAATAGAAATAGGAAGAATAACTAAAAAAATAAATCATAAATATATTACAATTGTGCCAACTTAGTTCACAATTTTTTATTTTTATTTTTATCAATGAAGTTATAAACTTTTTGCATTTGCGTCCATTTCACCCAGTCAATTTCGGTTGAAAATCGCTGATATGGATGCTGACCATTCTACATGGCATGGGCTGTCAACATCCACATTAGCTTTGATTGACGAAAATTTGGTCGGATTGATGGAATTGGCACAAATGTAAAAGGTTTAGGATTAAATTAGTAAAATTGAAATATTTATAACTGAATTGGCAAACTCCGACCGGCCAAAATTGGTCGGATGGATTGAATTGATACAAGTACAAAATGTTTAAGACTAAATTGGTAAATTTGAAATATTTATTATTGAATTAACAAAAACGTAATTGGTTTAGGACTTTTTGATTAATTTTCTTGATTATTTCAAGAGAAATGCTAAACAATACACAAGTTATCAGGTGTAATTGGAGTTTAGGCAAGTGTGGTTGTGGAATTCGTTGCTACTCTTCCCATGCACGTAACTCACTATAAACGAAACACATAAATCTAATATCCGATTTATTTTCTTATTCCATCTAAATAATTGTTCGAGTGCTTGCTTGTGCAACAAAATCATTAAACGCATTACAAGTAAATCCGAATGTTACAATTTTCTTGGATATGTTCAAAGATACAGACAAAAGCAAACCAAACACAAACAAATAAAACACAACAAGCCACTTGGAAAAATAGTACTCTATTACTCTATCTTGTTAGTACAACTCAATTCATTTTCATGATACATTTTAAGACGCTTTTGAGAAGCCCCTCACAAACATAGCCCTTTGTAAGTAAATTGAATGATCACCACATAACTGGCAATGTCTGAATAACGCACTTGTAAAGTCTAACAATTACACTGGACCAAAATTTGCTTGGATTAAATATGAATGGCAGTTGATTATCCTTTAATCAAGGAAGTTGACCAATTTCCATTTTTTTAGAATATATCTGAGTATCATGCGATTACTAAATAAGTAAGGAGCATATTATTTCTTATATAATCAATTTTTGCGAGTTTGAAAGTCATTTTACTAAGTTATATAGTTCAATGTAATAGAGGAAAAAGGATAATGAATCGATGACAGTCAATAGAGGACAATATACAAGAAGAACCAGCATGTAAATGCTCTCGTGATCATTCGCTGAAAGATGAGTTCCATCATATTTCTTTCGGAATTAATTGTGCGGCAAAAGAGATGAAACAACTATGTGAATTCTCGAAGATTTATGTCACCAAGTGATCAAGACAAAAATTGATCACATGAAGTCGTTGAAGGATTTATTTCTCTGAAGAAAAGAGTATCATATATAGTAAACCCTAAAGTTCAAGAAACAAAAGGCATGTATATCTAAAGCCTGAAACTACAATCTTCTAAAACCCTGACGCAGTCCAAGTACGATAGAAATCTCTAAAGAAAATCGCCACCGCCTCATAGAACTCTAACTGGAATCCAAAGTCAAGTTCAGCCTCTTCCAAATCTCCAGTCAAATGCAACTCAAAAAATACCTGTAGATCCTGAATACTTGAAAAAAATCTCAAGTCCAGTGCCTCAATCCCAAATCGCTCCTGATAAAAATAGCAATGCAATTATCAACTACGAATGTCTTCAGCGTCAAATGACTCTCGATTATGCTCAAATGCTCGAGATTCTAACAATTTTTCAACGTCAAACTCTCCAAGAGTGTACAATTCATCAATAGGGCATTAAGATTAGACATTCCAATTGGAGATTCATCAATTGACCGGCTAGAACTGCATGTAAACAGCATCAAAGACTCAAGAGCCATCATGCCATCTTCATGTCGCACTGCTTTGTGATTCTCCATATCTTTCTTGTGATATTTCAAAATTTGGTCATTATTTCAAAATATATAAAATAGTTATTTCATTGATGTACCTATGGATATTTTACTTTGATTTATCACTCACGAGTTAATTAATCTATCATATAAAGTCGTAAAGGGTTAAAACGCAAAAAAATCAAAGAATTTAGTCGGGGATCGACCACTTAACCGTAAGGATCAACAAAGGTTAATACGACACTATTATAAGTCAAGTAGTGAATGGATATAAATTGATTTGATGGAAGTACTTAAGTCGATTCGTAGGGGATTCCGCACGATTACGATACTCGCGTAGAACGACAAGAAACCGATTTTCTATTGATTTTGTACTCAGTGTATGTAATTGAACCCTCATGATTGCATGATAGCCAAATGTCATGCACCATTCGAAGAAGCATAAACGTGGATCGAAAATTATCAGCCACAAGTCAACCATGTGGAAAACCCCCAAAAGCCATCCAATAAAGTTGTACTAAAGTCGTATTTAGTTTCTCATGCGGCAGCTACAATATATTACAGTATGCAATTGTTATTTCCCTGCCAGAGATGTATCCGAAGTCACTCTCTCTTTTTGCTGGCACCTGTTGTCGAATCGTCTTTGTAAGGCTCCACACGGTAGGCATACTGCTGAAATGCAGAAAAGAAAACCATCTCTATGCACACCAATGCATTCTGAAGTGCTTCCTCATTGTGCTCCACATCCAGCCAGAAATGATGAGACCGAATTATACCCACGGCTGCAAGAATATCAAGTGCCACTCCCTGCAGGATCGATAGCAACAACTATCACGTGAATCGATGCCCAACACACACAATTGCACGCAGATAATGTAAAATTCACTTGGAATCTGTAGCTTTGCAATAAGGTTGGCCATTATGATAAAAAGTTCAGCTTTTTGGGAAGCAAAGCATACAGGTTGTTGGAAGTTCTTTGGGACCTGAGCATATAGCCTTACAAATAAAATAGCCTTACCAATAAAGTTTCCTAAAAATAAATATCATACGAAATTTCGAAATATTGGGGAGAAATTTATAAGAAAACAAAGCAAGAGGCGGTGGCAGAAAAAGCAGAACTTGCATCCATTTGGCTCGTGCCTCATTCACCAACATAACTGGATAACTGTATGGCTATTTAAGCTTACCTGCCAAAAGCAGAAAAATACTATCCCTTTGATGCACAAGAACTTGGCAAGAGGCTTGTGCGGTTCCAACTCCTTAGAGAAGACATGGTAGAAAAGCACAAGAGAATACAAAGCAAGCGAGACTGAAATGTTCAGAACAATAGTAAATGTCCAGCTGAGCCAGATTGGATATGTTCCAAAGAGTTGAAGAGTGATCATTAGGATGGAGCACAAAGGCCGAATCACCACAAACTGCCATGTCCAGTACTTAAGAAGCTTTAATGTGCTGTGATTCAAACGAACCGTCTTGGGCTGCAATGGATAGATTGGCCATGGGAGTTTTTTTAAACATATCTCAAAGACTCAAACTGTAGAGAAATAGAAAGCAGTGTTATTGCCTGAATTAGTGTATTATGCAAATGGAGACTAATGAATCAAGACTTTAATCTTTGCATAACAAACCTTCTTACTATCAATGCTAAAGGTGATTCCATAATAGTTAGAGTGAATGTATAATACGCTCAATCTTTAAAGGGCCTCATCAGTGGTTTCGTGAAATACTTTGCTATTTATAGTGTAATTATATGTAAGGAAATTTTCTCATTCTCATTACATCAACACGTCATACATGCTATCCAAGAGCATTTAGGTTGATATATTAACCCCTCAAGAGCTGCACCTACAGAAAAAGAAGGCTGCCACACTCATCTTCATAAGTGTTCAGAAGTTTATAACATCCAATCATGTAGGTTGGATATCACAGGTAATTTTTCACACTATTAATTGAATACCTGAGCTCATGGGACCCCTTCTGAGAATTAGGGGTTTAGAAAAACGTTATAGATTTCCAACAAATTTCTCAGGACAGATACATAGATATCCAAATTATTGGAATGACGATTGAAGGACACGCATGTGCCGCTTGACTGATGTTATTTCCCCAGCCACACTAAATGTTACTGAAAGTGCAACACACGGCTGTGCAGATATTCATAAAGTAACCCAAGAAGAGAACATATGCACAAACTCTACCTGGAAGAGTGTCATTGGGAATGAATGGTGAATCTCTCCCTTTAATTTCATCTGGGACAATGTTTTTGCTAATGGATATGTTCAAGTAGCCATAAAATAGTGCCAAGAACTTTGCAATCACCTGCACATGATAGGTAGAAATGCTCAACCCATCTAGATGACTTTCATCACCTGCATGAGTCTTTCTCTAGTAATGCAAAACATGGTGATGGAGTAATAAACATCAACAAATGAATTGGAGTATGTGGCTTCAAATATCATGTCCTTACCAGAGCTTCGAATCCAAGAATGTGAAAAACACTTTGCTTCCTTCATAGTCTAACAAACCAACACACGAGTCTAGAGCATATACAGGGGCCATAAGGATGATGATGATTATGGCCTTCTGCTCCTTTGGCTTCTTCCAATAGAAGAAATGCTCAGAAAGAAGTTGTACAGAAAAGTGGGTCGTGAGCATCACACAGATTGTGGAACCGAGAAGAGTAAGCTGTCCAGGATTCATTGTCGCAGTTGTTCGTTTCACTTGAGTTTTGATACCTGCAAAATGGCATAAAATTTCTTGAGAAATAAGGCCAACATAACCAACCGATTGGATTTCAGCCCGAGTTTTCTAATGCATTTATAATCTTATTCCAAACTATACTATAAGGAACTACGGCGTGGATTTTACAACCTCAATACGATAACAAGATTCACGCGAATGCTACATACTAAAAGACAACGTCAATAGCCACTCAATTTTCGCAGAACGGGGGACTCTTTCTTCTCTTTCGCGATCAAATTAGATCCACTTCATACATGAGAGGTCGCAAATTCGATGAACTGATGCAAGTAGCATTCCTCAAGTTACCCACTTCCACAATCAACTGAACGAAGAGGAAAAAAACAAAAAAAAATGCAAACTTTGAGCTTTCAAGCTTTCTCAAGTCAACAAAAGCAGCTCTTGTCAACGACTGAAGCTAAGCCCCCCTCCCGCAGCTACGCGATGGACGAATTTCTCAATATATTCAGCTAGTATTTCCGAAAAAAAACCAGGAAACTGGAATCGGACATGGGCAACATCGACCCAGTTCGTGCTACCGCCGACTTATCGTCAAACAAACCGGGGGGCGGTCAGCAGCGGAGGAAAGAATCGAAAAGCAGAAACAATTTCGGAAGTCTTCGCTGATCAAAGTGGAGAACACTTGCCGGGAGCGGAGAGACGGTCGCGCCTCGAGTGAGACGGAGCTTCAGCCTGCGATTATGGACCTGAAGAGGGACGCGAAATGACGGAAGCAAGAATGCCAATCCGTGTCCATACATGCTTTAGATTTCGTTCATTTTCTTCTCTTTGGGTAATTATCCAAAACAAGATGACCACATTTGCTCTCTAACTCCAATTGTTTTGCGAGATATGAATTATCAATAGTTTAATGATCATTTATATCATTTAAAATAATTAATTAATAAGAATTATCAATAATAATTTTTATTTAAATATTTTCATAAATAATGAAAATATTTTTCATATATTCATTAGGCGATCATTTTTAATCATTTTCAGAAAAATATTTTTAAATTATTTATTTTACGCAAAACAAGCATTGAAAATTAATCCTCCTACATTTGTGTTTTGCGCAATATAGTTGTATTATAAATATTAAAAAAAGAAGAAGGTAAAACATGATTACCAAATGAAAATCACACCCATGATGGGTAATCGCTAGAATAATAACCATCAATAAATCGAATAATGGTTTTACCTAGCATGATGTAACTAAATATTAGTTACATTGAAATTAATAGGATTTAGGAAAGTTAAAATTTTTATATATGTTCTCCAACATTGAGACACTTGGAAAGATGCAATTGAATGGTCGTATCATGACTAGTGAGATACATAACATATAAAACGTATTATGGACGTACTTGTCATCTCATTATAGAATAATTCTAAATGACATATTTAATGTGCATAGCATCTTTAGGATAATTTCTCCCAATTGTTTGCTTTAATGGATTTTCCTAATTTAGTCATCTCATTGTACAGGGACATGATCAGAGATACGTCGAGGAACACCGCCATAGCTTGTATCAAAACTTCCTTACAAGGATACCATCAATTTTCAAAAGACTACTTACCTATTCCATAAGAAAAGATTATGCTTTGAAATTAATGATACTTTCTCGCTTAATTGTTCAGCAAGTGTCTTCAGCACATTTAGTTATTGAATATAGTAGGACAAAGTGTCTTCTTAGAAATGCTTTTGCGTTTGGGAAGGCTTTTGAGGAAAGTCCTTGAGAAAATGTAAAAGCCCTTGAATTAAAGGAATTTTTCAAAATATAAATTGTGTTTGGTAAATCGTATTTGTGAAAGTTCATTATAAATTATTTTTGAGTAAAATAGTGTTTGGATTAATTAAATTTGCAAAAGAATTTTGTTATTAAAAAAAAAAAGGAAAAAAATGAGAGTTGGTCGGTTACCGTTGGCGAAGAGCTAACAGTTGCCGACGAAGGGTAGGCGATCCGGCAAGGGGGAGGCGGTGCGGCGAAGGGCAGCATTTGGCTAAGGTCGCCATGCGGAGGACACAACGTGGTGAGGATTATGCGACCCACCGCGTCGCGGAGGTCACTAGCGCCCGCAATTTGGTTGCTGCAACCTATTGCGCCGCGACCTCCATGCGAAGGTCGCCGGTGCCGCTCGATCTGGTCATGGCGACCTAATTGCAAGATTTGGGTCGCCATGACCCTTGCCAAGCGGTCACACTATCCACCGCATCACAAAGGTTGTTGGTTTGCCATGACCCAAATTTGCGCGCAATTTGGGTTGCCGTGACCCTCGTCGCGCTGCGTCCCTCGTCGGAGGGTCGTGGGACCCTAGCCAGACCACCCGTCCTTCGTCGCACCATCTGCCCTTCGCCAGACCATCTACCCTTCGCCAACGACCACACGTAGATGTTGGTCTAGAGGGAAGGGAAGAAGATGAAGATGATGAACAATTGTCGGGGTAAAGCTGGAAAAATGAAAATTTAATGAAGACAATTTTGGAAGAAAATTTTTATTAGCTTCAAAGTTAGCATGCTGAGAAAGCCCAAGGCAGCCCCCAATCTACTTTGGGCTTTCAGCCTTGGGGAGGCTTATCTTTGGCAAAGGCAAGTGGAAATTTTTTTGCCAAATACCAAATATTTGGCTCAAAGGCCTTTACCCCTCCAAAGTCCTTTGGGAAGGCAATTCCCAAACGTAACCCTAGTAGGTATATCAAATTACTTTATCTCTAAAGTTGCAGGGTTATGTTGATGCAGATCACTTGAGTGATCAATATAGCGGTAAGAGTACCGGTGAATACGTCTTTATAATTGTAGGCACAATAACAAGTAAAGTATGTCAACTACAGAAGGTAGTGACTCTATCAACGACATAAATAAAGTACGTGGCTATCATGGAAGTCTATAAGAAAATCATGTGTTTACAAGATTATATGGATGAGTTACATTGAAAATAGCCAGTGAATACACTAAGGAGTGACCATCAAAGGGCAAAGCATTTAGCAAAGAATGTAATTTATTGTTTAAGGACTAGTCATATTAAGATACATTATTATTTCATCTAGTAAGCATTGAAGGAGAATGAGTTAAAATTACGAAAGATTGATGGCTCGAAGAATCTAACTGACATGTTTATCAAGGTAGTAGGCAAAGATAAGCATATTTTTCGTGTTATTAGCTTTTGAAGTAGAATGGATACTAAATTGTTTGGTGCATCAAATGTATATGTCTTCAAAAGTAAGACTGTTGGTGGGTAAAGCCAAAATAAAAAATTTTGTTTTGTTTTTTTTTTTTGGGTCTTTTCTCTTCATTTTGCTTTTAGATTAAAAGCTACACCTCATATATCAGCTATTGAGAGGTAGCGACTGTGAATGGCTAAAAAGAAAATAGAAAGAGCGAAGAAAATTTGTTTTTGTTTTCCTTTGTGAACATTCTCAATCTCCATCTTGATTTTTATTTTTATTTTTTGGTCAAAATCTCCATCTTGATTTTGAGAGAAGATTATTATTGTATAAACAGTACAATCCCCTTGTTTTTTTTTCCTCCTTACATTCCTAGCTTGTCACTTTTTAGGACCAATAGCACATTAGATTAAAAATCTCATAATAAGTCAATATAACCTACGTTTGAAATTGTCAAAATAGAAATAATTTTAATAATCATATTCAATCCTTCTATTTATATCGAAAACGAATTATATCTTAAGTAGGAATTTAATTTTTCATCGTTCCTCATATTTTGCAATTGAGGCATGCTCTTGATGGGAAGTTTTTGTAGATCAGAAGTTTATGTAAATCCTAACAATACATGTTGAGAAATATAAAACTTTTGGTATAATCGAGGTGAGTAAAAAGAACTGTCCGAATCAAGCCAACGGTTTTGGGCTGTTCTAATTCTACAAATAGAAACTAGTGAATATCGCTTGATTTTAGGTATGGACTCCCCACCTAGACCGATACATAATTTTTACTTCTTATTTTTACAAAAATAAAAACCTTGATTACTAGTATGCCCTAATTCACTTCACATCACTATTTAGAGTACCCTAATTCACTTTACTCACCTCTCAGCCACGCAGCACGCTCATACAGTGGTGTTATCATCACTCACGCCCCTCTCTCTCTCTCTCTCTCTACTGGATTTCTACTCCGACATCGGCAAAAAAGCCAAAGGTCACTCCTCATCAATTTCGAGCCCATATCTCCATTTGCGTGCATCCCACGGATTTTCTCGTTCGTTGTTTTGTTCAACCGGTTGATTTTTTTTATCCGATGTGTGCGTTGTTGTGGTTGTGTGTGGTGCAGATCTTTTACAACGATTACCAGAGCGACCACAAGTTCACCATCACTACCTCCTTGGTCATGGGAGTTGTGAGTTTTCCTCTGTTTCTTGAAGACCTTTGCATTTTTATTCACTTCATTAAGGGACCCTTTAAAGTTGTTTATGGTTTTCCGGTCACTTTTTCGCACCAAAACATTTCCCATTCCTAGATCACAACTGGTTTCTCGACCCACCCGGAAACCATCCAGAAACCAGGCCGAGATCTAGTTTGCAGGTGAGTCCAGAACTAGGTAGGCAGTATTCGATTTCAGGGTGGGAGCCAATGCCAATCACTCCCATGGTTTAGGGGTGGATATATAATTTATTTATTTATTTTTGCAAAACCGGGCCCAAAGCATAATTTCAGAAAATTAGGTGGCCGGGTCCATCTCCCACCAAGACGTTTGTTAGCACAATTCAGACAACTAATAATAATCATCATCATCATATTTATAACTATAATTCACGGTGGATTCGCATTTGCAATACTATTATCTCTTACATTAGAAAGAGACCAAACCAGTTCGTGTGAGGGAAAAAAAACATGCATTTGGGTGGAGACAGAAAAATAAAAATCAAAGAGGGAATACATTTTAATGATTATAAGTGAGGTGAGAGAGTTTTACATTAATCCTTGGAAATAAAATTTTCATGATAAGGTTATTTTGATGAAGACTATAAACTTTGAAATTTAAGGGAGATAAATGAAATTATTCATTGACTCATCTGTCCACGTTTATAATATTTTGTGAATGAGTAATTGAGCATATCTAGGAAAAGATAGAAGAATAATTGATATTCCTTCAAAGAGATAGCTGCCCCTTACTCTATATAACAGCATAGATATACAGAGGATATATCTATTCGCAATATTTCATGAGAAACTTTAGACAAATCTTGTACTTACTATACTTTCTTATTACCAGAATTGAATGAATTACTATTTTCTTTCTTTAGTTATAAATACTAGGGTATAGTTCTAGAATTACACCATTACTCTCCCCTAATAAGACTTGATCTTGTCTCTTGTCAATAAAGGAAGTAAATCCCTTGGTGTCCTATTTAATGTTAGAATGTCATTTATATAAGATTTTATTAAAGTATTTGACTTACTATCTAATCTGTTCACGGTTTTCCTTTCTTAAAAGTACGTCCGATTTTGAATATTTAATGCTTTTGGATTATGGAAATTAGTCACCATCTTTGCCAGATGGAAATGGCTTTTTCGCATTTACCATTTGTGTAGGAAAAGGGCAAATTTTGCTTGAAAAGGAAGTTGAAGTTAAATGGGCATTCCCCGATATCAATTTCCAATTTTCCCCCACTTGCTGTGCTCCAAATTGGGCCTTCTAGGGAAATAGGATAATACTGGAGGGCATTATGGTAATTATGCAAAAAGTGGCCCGCAGATTCACCTGCGAACACAAAGGTTCACGTCCACGTCCGAATGGATTTTGCCCGAAACTCCGCATCGGAAGTCAAAAGACGACAAAACCCAAAAAAATTTGAAAAGGAAAAATATTTTAAAAAATGCAAATCCACGCGGCGTGGGCCCCCACATCCTCTTTCTTCATTAAAAAAACTCGCATCATCCGTTTTGTACCCATTTTCCACGTCATTAATTAGGGGAGATTTTCTTACATGAGAGTCCAATTGGCAAATTCACCTAGGGGCGTTGGATTAGAGTTGTCAGATGCGGGGCGATTTGCAATAAATTCACATTGCAAAAACAGGTCTCATCGAGTCATTGATTAGAAATATCCATTTTATTACATGCTATTTAGACTGGACTCTTGAATGGAGTTAATTCGGTAACTTAGATCATATGTTATTCTCTGAAATCCGGTCAAAAATTATTTCGGGAAGGTACATCATTAGCCTTAGATCCATATACAAAATGCAATTAAATCTTGCACAGTTTGCAATCAGATTCTAAATTTCTTTGAGATATGCAATCAAGTCATAGACCAATATTTAAAATTCGTAAGTTAAAGAATGTCACGTTGGTAATTTCAAGTGTCACAAAGCAATTTTATTTATTCGCCGGAATGATTGGATTGAAATTTTTCAAAGAGTCGTAGAATTCGGATGTGTTAAACACAAAATTTATGACTTTTGCTGAACTTTCCTTTACTTCAATGATTCCATGCCGACGGTGCTATTTATTTTAATTTGTTTGACGGTTGAATATGTTGTTAAATTGGCTTAGATGAAATAAAAGATGAGACTTTGTTCTATTCATTCTCCATTACCAGGATAAGCCACAGTCGTACTCTTCGTAATGCAATCAATGAATTCACCAAAATTGATTCAACAGTTGGCGGTGCAATTGATTGGTGACGTGAATAGACAGTTTGAACCTTAGTTCAAGTAGAGAAAAAGGATACATAATCAATACCAACAGCAAAAATCACGATATTTTAATGATTATTTCGGATGATCTTGCACAATAAGTAAGATATAAACGGAAACAACTAAAGCATCATCGCTCATCCGTTTTATTTAGAAAGTCAGGTAGTTCATATTTTTGGACAAGCACTTATATACATAGAAATGCATTTTTTTAGAATTCCACTGTCTCAATTACGATATATTCCGAACCATCTAAAGGCTCCGTCAACATTTCTACTGTCTCTCTCTTTTTCTTTTTTTCTTTTTTTTGATTCCTTGAAGTGCTTGATTGACTCTAATATAATCAAAGATTTTCTTACAGGAGTTCCCAAAGACAGATGACGTCGGAATACTCCAATGTTAAAATTGGATTCAGGAGGGGCACGGAGAGAAAAAGGAAGAGCAATCCATGTCCTTGCATGCAAAAGTAAGTTTCCGAAATTGCCCTTGCTCTTCAAACTGCCTATAAAGGCGGTAGTCCTCCCGAGTCCAAAGTCCACTTTTTTTCTCACTGCTCCGAGAGATTTAAGAAGAACCAAAACCATCTCCTTCTCCCTCTCTCTCCCGAATTTAGGAGCAACGGCTGACTCATTGATTCAGAGAGACTTGTCAGATAGAGAAAACGAGACCGAGATCTGACCCGTTTGCAGTTCTTTAGATTTCTTTGTCGACGGAACACCCAGTTCTGGTCGCTTCTCTTTTTCCTGGAGAATTCTCTCTCTATCCCCGGTAATCTTCTTGCTTCGACCCGTTTCGGACTGTGTTGCTACGATCGTGTTTCTTTCTTTCCCGGCCGTTTTTCTTTTTTTTTTTTTTTATTCTTTTTCTCTTTCTGGGTTTTCAGTGGGCGTTAATCTTGATCAGGCAAAGCGGAGTGTCATCGCCTAAAAATCTTGTTTTTCTTGGTCGTGCTTCTCCTGTGGGGTTCCCGTCGTTCTAGTGTTTGATCTCTCGTTTGATCTTGCATGCATGTTTGATCTGATGTTTTGGAACGATGCGATGCGCCCGTTTGATTTCTTGCATTTCTTTCCGATCGTGCGTTTGTGAGCGATGGTCTTGATAGAAGATGAAGCTGCCCAGATTTTTGGTTCTTTTTTTTTTTTACTTTGGATTCGGATATCAACGTGCAAAGTTATGTCACATTCATTTTGATGGAGCTCGTTTTGCGCTTTGTTTCTTACCTTGATTGTGCTTAAATTTCGGTGTCTTTATGCATTGTCCTTGCAAATGATCAAGAGCTGTTGAGAATTGCTCTTAGGAGATTCATTTCTTGGGTGTTTTCGATCAAAAGATCTGGGCCTGCTATTCGTTTTTCTTTTTTTCCTTAGTTTTTTTATTACAAGAATAATGGCGGTCGAAATGAATTTTCAAGTCTGACGTTCTTGTGGATTTGAGACGGCTAACCCAAAATGAAAACAGAAACAATGGTAAGAGAGTTATGTGGGGGAAAGTAGCTAGATGACTGTATATTTAATTTTTGTCTTTGGCTCTGCACACATGATTTTTAATTGGTGCAGTAGCAAACATGGCTATTGAAGTCAATGGATTTGAGGTGGCACCGCCACCTGTAAAGGCTTTAGCTGAGGCGGACAGGTCTTTGCTGATTAAGAACGAGAATGGGAAGCTGGAGCAAGGATTGATCCCCAATGCGGACATAAAGTTTGGTTCTCATGGAGATGGATTGGCAAACAGCGAAGCAAATAAAGTTTCTGATGCCAACTTACCCAAGGATGCTGCTGATGAATGGCCGGCACCGGATAAGATTCACTCCTTTTATATTCCTAAGTGCAGGTCGCACGATGATCCTCAGATAAAGGTCAAAATTGACCTAGCCGATAGGGAGATTCAACGGATGAATCAAGCCAGGTTCCAGATCACCGACAAACTGCGAGCAAAAAGGGTAAAAGTTTAAACACTCGTGGTTTTTCAAGTAACAGTCATTGTACTAGAATGGTATCCTTTCCCTTTTATATCGTTATGATTATGGTAGACAAGATAGTCAAACCTCAGGGTTGAGGGCTTCACAGCTTGTCGTTCTTCTAATCCAGTGCCTTGATATGAAAGGCCAATGACAAGCAACAGGTTGGGGGCATTCTTGTTGCTTAGCATATTCAATCTGTTACAAATGGTAGAAAATTCCATCACTTTTGAGGTCACCAGAGTTTTGAGGACAAAACATGTGTAAATTACATTTTTAAGAAAACGACAGTCATTGATGGTTGTTTTACTTCGCTAGGGTTGAGTATGTTAGTTGAGAACTGAACAGGCTTCGTGCATTTATTGTCACCCTTAAGCATATTAGAACGTGACGTGCCAAAGAGTACGTATGGGTTAAGTATGGATGTCAACATTTCTCATCGTTTGTCATTTGAGAAAAAAAAGGTTATGTCACTATGCAAAAGCTGCTTTTTTATAACAAACTTTGACCATGAATGTTGAGTAATTTAAATAAGCATTGCTAGCACATAATTACTAACCAATTGTGTATTGTACCCCTTGCTCAAAAAGGCTGCCCTGGTGGCTGGTGACATTCATATTCTGAAGCAAAGTCATTGCTTTAATGCCTTATGTAGGAGAGTTCTTGAATTAAGATGCCATGCAGTCGAAATCAGTCTTATGCCAATGTAGTCCTTGTCAACTTTACTGGTTGCCTCAAAACTCTAGTTTGGTTAAGCATATCTTTCAGTTAGATTAGGTTGCTTAGGGAAAAATAGATTAATCTTTTATATGGTGATTGTTGCTTTGACCACCACGAAAGGGCCATTTCGTGGAATTAGCTCTATAAGGCATTAAAAGCTTGTTTAGGTGGTTCAGGCTCTAGTGTATGTCTCCTGGTTTCAGGGGGTGATTCTTACATATTTTCGTGCAAAACTCTTAAGTTTGACTTTTACTAAAACAGAATGGTAAGAGTCAATCATAATAAGTTGTACGCCTCTATTTCACAAATTCATCAATACATTGGCATTGTTTGGATCTATTTTCACTCAGAAAATGCGCAAGCTTATATATTTCAGGGTAGCGGTTTCTCCTCATGGCCAATTGATTTTTTTTTTTTTTTTACTGGACTTTCGATGCCAAACATCAAAATACACAGAAAAAGCAAAGGCGTATTACCCCTTTGGTCCCCCAACCAGCCTCACTTCTCTCCCACGAACACACATAGTGCAATCAATTTGGTAGCATATTTCATTTGTCAATATTTTCTTCATATGCAGTCCCAGCGATCAGACATAATCACTCAGCTGAAAGCTTTGGGCAATGAGAACAAGCAGTTTAATATGATTGCTGAAGAAAAGAGGAAGGAAATGGAACCGTTGCATGATGCTCTAGGCAAGCTCCGCAATGGGAACAATGCTGGTCATGGTAGTGGCATATGCTCATCAGAAGAAGAACTTAATGAGCTCGTAAGTTGGTAGTTTTAAGCATATAGACCACCTTCTATATTGTCCTTATTTATTTTAATACATTGTTAGCCTTTTGTTTTAATTTATGATTTGTTGGTTGCTACTGGTTGTTGCAGATCCAGAGCTTGAATTACCGCATACAGCATGAGAGCATCCCATTGGCTGAAGAGAAGCAACTTCTACGGGAATTAAAACAGCTTGAGGGCACACGGGAGAAGGTTATTGCAAATGCTGCACTGAGGGCTGATGTGCAGGGTAAATATGGTCAGCGAGAAGAGATTCAGGACCAGGTTAAAGTAAGGAGTGTGCACTTTCAAAGCACAGCTTAACACACCCTTGTTCTTTATGATTTGATACACGCAGGAAATAATGAAATTATCTGACCACAGTAACATTATTTTATTGTAGCATATGGGAGTTGGCTTGGATGGAGTGAGGAAGGAGCAGCAGACAGTTAAGGGAAAAATTAAGAATCTCAGGGAAGAATTGGAGGGTATAGAGAATGATATAAGGTCTTTGCAAGATGAGCTGTCAGCTACCATTGAGAAAAGGGACAAAGCATATGAAAACTTGCAGGACCTGAGGAAACGGCGTGATGAGGCGGTATGTTCTTAGATACACACCTAGTGCTGGCCTTTCTTAGATTGCTTCTACATGGATTGCCAACTTAGCAGCTTAGTTTTCGAGTCATCTGTGTGTGAATAATGCTAATGTGTGGTCAGTATTGGACATGATCTGTATGGTTTACTTAAAGCTCCATATGTTTTAGTATGGTACTTTGAAGAATATATAATAATTACTCTCAGACTGGTGGTGACTGGTACCTTTATTCCGATTTGTAGCTGTAGGCGGTCTTCTTATCCTTCACTGTCTTTTTTATGCTCAATGGCCTAATAGAGGCTTTTGTTTTCCGTTTATGACTCAAAAATGTGATTAGTGGGGAATTTGTGTATACATTTTGCCAATTAGGAAGAATGTTATTTACTGGGCTTTATTTTATTTTGCAGGTTTTTTGGTCTATGATCAGCATACTTAGAAATATTTTTCTAGAAAATTCTATTTTTATGGTT
Organism: Eucalyptus camaldulensis; assembly: GCA_019915185.1. NCBI lineage: Eukaryota > Viridiplantae > Streptophyta > Magnoliopsida > Myrtales > Myrtaceae > Eucalyptus > Eucalyptus camaldulensis. The sequence goes on from JAHSVA010000006.1 coordinate 10,983,897, forward strand.
GTATTAACTATATTCGTTAGATGATAATAAATAAACTTTCTAGCATTTAAAATTTAATCTTCTGGATGCTGTGCTGTTTTCTTGTGCTTAGAATTAATGCCTAGCTACTTCAGACAAAATCAATAAGCTCCTCAGTTTCTAAAGATCGAATGTAATCTTGATCCTTCTTGGGGATTTGAGAAACTGACGGGGTAACTTTTTCTGCTGCTGAAAGGAAATGGACTGCAACATGTTTTTCATTATAGGAGCATTAAATCGAGAGATACGATACTTTCTCCTGTAGATGATGCTTATAACATTTTACTTTCCATTCTGTTTCAGAATGCCCCTTTTTACCAAAGCCGTGCGATTTTGAACATCGCAAGAGACCTTGCTGCAAAGAAGGATGTTAGTGCTCTTGAGGAGCTTGCACTGAATGTGGTTTGTGATCCTTAATTCTCAATTTGATGTAGATTGCATGTTACGCTTCCATCCTTTGCTTTAACCCTTCGCTCCCTTTTCAGGCTGAGAAGTTTTTCTCCCTCTGGAACGACAGCAAGAGTTTCAGAGATGATTACCTCAAAAGAGTGTTGCCATCATTGGATGCCCGACTGTTGAGCAGAGATGGAAGAATTAGGAATGCCAACGAGAAGCCATTAGCAGTTGCCGAGGTAACAACTGCTGTATCCAGAAAAGAGACAACGGTGAAAACTGAAGTGACCAAGGAAACAACTGCTGTATCCAGAAAAGAAAAACCGGTGAAAACTGAATTGAAAGGGCCAAAAGAAGATTTCAAACCACCTCCGCAAGACAATGTTGCTACTGTCAAGAATAACCGGAAAGAAGCTGTAAAGAAAGCGGTTGATTCAGCTGCCACATTTGAGCTTATGGGGACGAAGTCTAAAGAGGACACTGAGGACTTCGTTGTGGTGACATCGGAGCAGGAGGCTCCGAAAGTGACTGAAGTCGACAAAGAGAAGCTGAAGGAGATGAAGAGGCAGGAGCAAATTGAAAAGCAGAAGCAGGCTCTAGAAAGGAAGAAAAAGCTGGCAGAGAAAAATGCACTGAAAGCGGCAATTAAAGCTCAAAAGGAGACTGAGAAGAAACTCAAGGTAATCATCTAATATTTCCTTCTACTAGAAATTGCCCCTTTCATTGAATCCCTTAACATATTTTTTTATGCATTACGGGAAAGTGACGATAGAACTACCTTTTCCCATTGCGCAGCAGAACGTTGAAGTTTAACATGTTGTCTTTGGATGCCTAATAAATTTTCCAATTCTTTACCTACTCGGTTCTAGCTTTGAAACTGGCAGAAGCTCATTTTCTCTTGTGAAAAATTATTTCTTCAGGATCGTGAAAAGAAGGAAAAGAAGAAGGTGATGACGTGGAATCCTGACGCGGAGGAACTGGCTGAGGAGGCTGCCGAAGCAGAGAAGATTGGGAAAGCTCCTGACGCTCCGGCCCCTGCGAAGGAGAAGGTTCAAAAGAAAAGTGCTTACAGAGTGAAAACTCGAACAAAAGGAGTCGAATCGGTTCCAAAGGCCATCCTGAGGCGGAGGAGGTCGCAGGCCTACTGGATGTGGGCCGTTCCCGCTGCTGTTTTGGGAGCTCTGGTGGCCCTAGCTTATGCATATTACTCTCTTCCCTGAGGAAGAAGAGGAGGTAGAACCGCTGGCTGGATGAGGCCCTAGCAAACGGGCAGTTTTGCCTATAGAAAGCTTTAACTTTGGGGGTAACCCAGTTCTTTTCAGTCCCAACAAGGAATGGGACCTTCAACTCAAAATACTTTCAGAAACTCAGTTTGGCATAGGACCTCCGGATAGCGGGCAGAGTAGATTTGCGGATTATAGTCAAAGTTGTTCGAATTTTGACTGGTCGGATATTCTGGAATATTGTCTTAATATAATAGGACTCTTGCTCTCAATATTTTATGGGTTCTCTTTCTGTGGGATGTGTGCGTGTGGCTTGGTGATTGATATTTGGATTTCTCATCCTTGGAAGGCGAAACAGGCAAGGATGCAGTACCACTCATCTTTCCACGGTACTACTAATCATTGGGTGATAAAGTTCCTGCCAACCAGTGCACGTCCTGCTAAGCACGGTCGATCTACTTGAAGCGGAAAATGGATTTTTCATGACAGTATATACCTCGTTCCGGATTGGAACCGGATCATTTTGGCCTAAAACACTCTTTTTATGTCAGGCTTCCAGCCTCAGATCTCTCATCAGCATCTAAATATGAGAACTTGCCTGGGATAGAACGCACCAAACGCTCTTTTTTCCAGTATTGCTCATGCAATGTGTTTTATCATGTTCCTTCTATTATCCTATCTAGGCTGAGAAGCATTTTGTTTTTCATGATGTCTCCGTTCGTTCATTTGAGTCGAATCGTGGCTTGCTGGTGCTGCTATGCATGTGGTGTTTCGCTAGGAGTACCTCATGAGGACGAGTGCGAAGCGCATTCCACACGCGCGGATCGTCCTCCACGAACGGTCCGACCATGTTATGCATATGCACATTAATCTGCGCGGCCATTTCAATTCAAATCGACAACAAAAAACCTGAGAAAGCTATGGACAACTCGAAACTGAGTGTCAAGAAGGTAATTTATGCATTAGTGCCTGACGTCACATTTTTTTAAGATGGCACATATATTTCCCATCGACAATAAAAGGAGATTTTATCCTTAATAATATACAATTTTGCCAATTTTATTATGATTTTCCCCTCCTTGAATATGCAATATTAACATCGATGTTGTTATTGTTGTTACCAAACAAATATTTCTCTAAATTGGTGAATGATAGCGAATAGCAAGAATCATCAATCGAAATACAAAAATCTAGTTATCAAATTTGGATCCTACGATTAAATCAATTATCAAGGTCAGTTAGATCTCTTATTTTCAGCTCGACGGCGTCTTTTCCTAAAACATAAATATTCACGGTGCGTCCTCCTTACACGCATTTCTTTATAGAAGTTTCTCTTTTAATTAGCATCTCAATCTTTTAATTAACAGGAGAATAGTAATTTGGAAAAAAAAAAACTAATCTCGTGTACCGAGCGGATGTATCCCATGGAATTCATAAATATGTAGTCTGAGCTTTGAAATTCATAATTCATTTTGGAAAAAATGATTCGACCCGATTTATGTAATAATATCTTTTATCAGTGGAAAACTTAAAAGCTAAAAGCAGGAGTAGGACAACAAGATGATGTCGGATTAGCGAAACTGGTTCGAAGGCCATGGCTCTCGCCAGCTGCAAGGCGCAGTGGATTGCGCGAAGAGCAGTTCAAGCCCTGTCGCGTCCTCACCCTCGTCCTCAGCCTCGCGCAATCTGTTTCCAGCGCCTCTCTTACCCCGCGGCTCGTCGGTTCTTGCCTCTCCTTTCGCCGTATGGCCATTCAGGTACCTCCGGCTCGGCCGAGCCGTTACTCGTCTTTGGTTCTTCACGCATTTGGGCCCATCTTGGGAGCGAATGTCTGTGAAAGGTGCGATTTTTAGGGGAAACGGGCCGTGGAATTGCCCGAGTTCGTTGTGGGTAATGAGATGATGGTGGTAAATTAGAACTTTCATTACTCGGCTTTGGTTCTCCACGCATTTTGGCCTATCTTGGGAGCGAATGTCTGTGAAAGATGCGATTTTTGGGGGAAATGGGCAATGAAATTGCCCGAATTCGTTGTGGGTGATGAGATGATGGCAGTAAACTAAAGCTTTGACTGGAGCTACGGAAGTAAATTTACTAGGGGCAGCAGAAGAGAATGTTAATGTTGTTAATCATCCAAAGAAACGTGGAATTTTGCTGTAGGGTGGACTCGGTTGGTTTCTTGACTATAGATATGGTGGTAACTGCATGGAAAGATTTGGTTGATGATTCTGGTTAATCTAAATGGTGCAGGGGAAGAACACTTGAAGTTGTGTTAAATGTGTATGCCCACCATAGTGAAAGAAACTAAATGAGCGGTCAAAGTAGTTGTGTGACATGTTTGTTCTTTGCAATGAAAGAATGAATGATGAAGGTTATGCTTGAGATACTGAAGATGGTCTCCACTCTTGATGCTTGGGCTCCTCTGACACTGCTTGAATCCAAGCTCACTTGCTTGGTTGGTTAATATTGGCTTGCCAGCGCTTTCAAGGAAGTTTCTTAAATACAATTAACATCTTGAAAAAGAAACAATCTAGCAATCAGTTCTTTAGAGTTTAGAGGCATCTACAGAAGAAAGAAGTTAAAAGGTTTTACCTTGATGTTTCTATCCTTTGCTGCTGGTTGGATTAAAAGGTTTTTTTTTTTTGCTAATTACAGTGTAGATATATAGATTTGTGTTTGCCACTTCATGATACGAAAACTTGTTCTCTGAGGTTTCCTTGATGGTTCTGCTATTGGGTGGCAGCACCTACCTGTAGCAATGCGAGTTTATTTATCAGATCCCCTTAAAGGAATATCACTGACAAACCATCACCATATAATTAGGGAAAAGGTAGTCGGGTTTTCTTTCTTGCAATGGCATTTCAGGACATAAGCCAACAGATGTCCCTTTTAACATTCAGTAACTTTGAGTATGGAGGCATTCGATCAGTCATGGACGCTATCCTTTTGGCAATTATAACATTAGACAACAATAAAGTTCTAGTGCATCTATTGTGACTCTTATTTCTTATCGTCATCATTATTATTATTATTATTATTATTATTATTATTATTATTATTATTATTATTATTGGCATGTTGTTTACAGTTAAGCAAACACAAGAAATACCACTTGTTTTTGCTCTGGTGCTAAAGTTTTAAATATTATTCAATTTTCAGAATATTAAAAAAAAATGAAAATTTACGTTGGCATTCATGTGTTGTGATATTGGATTTTTTTTTTTTTTAAAGTCATAATGCGTGAGCTGTAAGATTTTTTTTTTCTTAATTTTGGTACAACCAAAAGAATTTAGATTTAAGCAAAAAACAAAAAATAAAAGTCATTCCACACATGTCCTTAATATTTTGCTTTTGCAATACCCTGTTGGCAATCTACTGCTTTCTATACTATTTGACCAAGCTTTATATTATTGCATTAAAGCTTCAGAAATGTGTCACCTGGCACAAGCTGTAAAGAGAAACGAGGATGATTTACTTAAAGGACTGGTGGACAAGAATGTCATTGAAGAAGTGAAGCACATTCTTGAAATGGTACTTCTCAGAAATGATTCGATCTAATATGTGTTCCTCCTCTTCATTTTCCTCCCAATTTTACTGATGTTAAGATCTTTGAGTTTTATTGCCAAGAATGAACTTCATTGCAAATAAGGTTCTGAAAGTTTTGTTTTTCACATAGGCGAAAAGGGCATCATCAAGAAATATAGTTTTGCACACCGATTTTCTCACTCCTCCGGTGCAGAAGGAGTCTATGCTTCTCTTGGAAAAGCTAGCTGACATCAAAGCCATAGCTCAAGGAGGATATCCACAGGTTAATCACTTTCATATGCCTATAGCTTGTGTTTTTCTTAAAGGTCTTTATCTAAAAATTAATTTACTCTCCTTCTGTGAGCTTGATCCTGCATCTTTCCTTCATGGACTCTGTGACCCAATAACTTTGTATACTTTACAAGGCACCCAGGCTGAGCGATGCAGGATTTCCATTGGGCATATTGACACTTTGACCAGTGAACCTGACATAGTTGCAGCAGCAAGGTAGGAAGTGCATGCAAGTATATCGCTTCCTATTTTTACCTTTATCTGATCTTGAAGTGCATTTCAAACCCTTTTTTGTCATTTCTGGATGAGTACTTCTCCAGTATTACAGGGAATTTTTCATTTGATTCGTGTTCTCATGGAGACTTCCTTGGTGCAATTCTTGGGACAGGAATTGCAAGGGAAAAACTTGGAGATATTCTCTTGCAGGTAAATGAGGCTTTAATAAACAAGAACGCTGTTGATTCTGGAACATACTATTTGAACATACTAGTGTTTCCATTGTGGAAGTACATGGAACATGTTTAAAAAATCAGGCTGTCTCTACCTCTACCTTCTGCTTTCTTGTATGTCTATAAGTTCGGTTAGTAGTTATCCCATTGCTGCTAACGACTTCCTATGAATATAGCATTGTCATCACCATCGATTCTTCATTTGCTGTCTTGAAGATAGATGATTTAGTATTGTATCCAAGGTGTCTCGGATGTGGTTTATTTCATAACCTTTCTACTGGAAGAAGATCTTGTTAAATTTGCATCTTCTTTTCAAGCAATGTATTCATCCTTTGCTAAAATTGGTGATTGAAGGGAGAAAGGGGGGCTCAAGTCCTCATTGTTCCTGAACTTGTGGACTTTATCACGGCAACTCTGGATAAGGTAGTGAATTTTTTGTGCACAGAGCAGTTTCCATTGCCATTTCACGATATCTCCCCTGGCATAACTTTGACATGTTGACATTCATGCTATATCTGAATTACAATGAGTATCTACTTGATAATTTTCATGCATTTTACTTTAGCTGATGCAACCGTGTATCATCCTGCTCCTTTTAGAGATTCCTCTGATGAGTTACTGAAAATATACACCATTGACTCTTATTTCCTTTTCTGGTTATTCCAAGGCAATTTGTCTTTAATATTAGTGTAATAAGGATTTTACACCACATCAAAAGTAAGTGAAAGATGATTTCATCCGCTGTGCAGCGCTGTGGAGTTGAGCTTCTTGAGATATATGAATTGCATAGAGTATGTTATATACACCATGACATTCCAACTGATCCAGCATTACTCATACTAACTTCTTGCAGGTTGGTAATGTTCCAGTCTCTTGCACAAGAATACCACTGCTCGCTCTTGAATATGAACCACCAAGGTTGATTCTCTCTGTCTGTGTCTGCGCACACACTGTGTGCTGTTTTGCATGCTCGTGGATGTCATACTTGCAAAGCTGCTCATTGCCTGATGTTTGTTTGCAGGACCAAGTCATTCAGATCTGTGGAAGCATCGTTGAGGGTTGATGCTCTGGCTAGTGCGGGATTTAAGATGTCTCGGTCAAAGCTAGCTACTTTAATTAGGTATAACTTTCAGATCCATTCTCTCATACTGCACTTTGGACATGATGCTGTGCCATTGAGCACAGATAGGAGCATTATGTTTACATTGCTATTAGGCAGACTACCAATTCTTTCATCATTTAATAGAGACTGAAATTGCAATTTAACCTTTCTGCTTTATTTTTTCCTCTCAGTCATACCACAGAATTGAGCGTTTCTAAGTGGCAAATGCATCTTGCATCTGTTTATTTTCTCTGGCTTTTAAAGACTACCCTTCTCTCTCTCTCTCTCTCTCTCTCTCTCTCTCTCTCTCTCTCTCTCTCTCTCATGCACACACGTGTACAGACATGCAAGCACACGCTCATGCACCCCTTGAAGGAAGAAATTCGGGGGAAACTTCTGGCCTTCACATTGCCTTCCTGAGCTGATATGACTTTATGTTGTCCCAAAGTTGTTACCAACCATCATCATCAATATTGCATTAGGTTTAGCTAACTCTTGCTTCATGTATTTGATGTTGGTTTGAAGAAGAACTGTAGAATGTTAAAAGTTATGTGGGTTATCATTTGATTTCATCAGTACTTAGGAAGTTACATGGCTGGTTTGAAGATACAGTATAACCAGGCAAAAACTTAGCTTTATTTTGGTTATCTAGTTGCCTACAAGAAGTTTGGAGCCAAGAGAAGGCTAGTTTTTATACTGTCTGATACACATGAGAATTGCTTTTAACTAATCGGTCAACGGTAGAATGCAGTAATGCTTTTGTTCTATGCAGTAACGGTGATGTGCGTGTTAATTGGACAACTGTAACAAAAAACGGAACCACACTCAAGAGTGGGGATATTGTCTCTGTTAGTGGTCAAGGGAGATTAAAGGTATGTAAAGTAAACGTATGTGAGTTTAGTGAATCCCATTATAGTCCTTCACGGGACATTTTGGTCAATCTGAATTTTTCTTGGGCAGATAGGGGAAATCATCACAACGAGAAAGGGTAAATTTGCAGTGGAGCTCATTCGATACCTGTAAGCTGCAACAACATTGCCAGTATCGTTGTCAATTGTCTTTCAGAAACTGTCCTCGCAGAGGATCCAAAGTTAATCCTTCGAGTACACCTGAGATTTCGAGTTTTGGGTATCGTTTGAGTGTTGATGGAGTAACATCGGTTGATGTTATATGTTAAGACATTCGGAAAAGCTTCATTGATGGTGATAACTATTTTCGATGGGAAACTTTTCCAATTCAATTCAGATGCTTTTCCATATATTCAGAGGCAATTGTTGCTTATTGGTTGGAGCTTATGGTACACCTGAATATCCTTTCCATCATTTTATCCGATTGTAACTTTTGGCGTGCGCTGACGTAATATCTAGGGCTTATCAGTTTCGCATACAAATCAGGTTTTTTCGAGTCACTGACCTAACAGGCCTAGTAGCCACCATGTTCCAAGCAATATTTTAAAAGCCATACAGGATTGTATCAGCTGAAACTGGTCGAAAAGTTGGTTCGATACTCAGTTCATCTGGCTAGCCCATGGGCCAGGTGGGGCGCGCGCACAAGCTGTAAAAATGTTAAGGTCTTTGAGAATCAGACCACCAAACCGGCAGTGAGATTGCGAATGTGCACGTGTAATGTACATGTCCGAATTAGCAATTTGTTTAGTCACGATTGCATGTGTCTGGTGCATGTTCAAATGGATTCCCAGTGTTTGTACTTTGTTCACCCAATAGTTTTTTCCACCGCTTATCTAAGGTTCTAACTGTGGAGAACGAGGGAGAAATTCATATGGACAAAACCTCTTCATCGGCACATCCATTTGCCGATTTGTAGAATTGTGAGAAGTACATGATTCTCTTCTGTATGCATCCGCAATCCAAAATACTACGCGAAAAGTATAGGGCTCTCGCTCTCGGTAAAGACAACTGGGGTTGATCAGAACAGACATAATTCACAAGGAGCAGCAAGCTCTGGTCCATTAATGCAAATCCAAGAGAGGAATTAACAGCATCTCCCTCATTTCATTTTCGGGTCTGAAGTTTTTCTTTGCAGATTAGTGTTCTGCTATCGAACAAATGTGAAGAAACGCTGCCCAAACATTCAAGACACCCGTGAGCCCTCGCAGGCGGATGGTCAGAGGGAGAGAGCGTGAGATGCGCTAGAGAGCTTTGATGAGTCCCACATCGGGAGGGAGAGCAGGGAGACGGGCGGGTCTTCATACAAGTAGCGAGGCATGAGCCCCAAATAAATCATACCTTTCTCGGCCTTTTGGCTAAGATCAAGTGTAGTATCTGTTCTTATCAGTTTAATATCTGATACGTGGGCCATCGGTCCACATGATATTAAATTAATTTTTCTAGGGGGAGGTCCCATTACAGTAGCTTGCTGCTGGGGTCCTCGAGCGTCGCCTCGGCGTTGCACTATTGCCTTGGCCTGGCGCACCCCACCAATCCAGTACTTAAATTTTCGTATGACCTAGGTTGGAATGGTCTGAGCCCAGGGTCTTGCCTAAATTGAGTCCATTTCGACTTATGGGCTTAAGGGGTCCAATACGTTAGGCCTTTTCCTTCACGGGGGGAGTCTTGAGTGGGATGTGGGACGACGGAATGGTACGCAGTCAAACGATTAAGTAACTAAGCTCTCTACCCCGCCGGCTGGCACACACCATTTTGACCACGGCCATCCTCCTGCCGGGCCCCCCCGGGCTCGCGCGTAGCGCTAATTTGTACCCATGGCGAGATATGTTAGGGCTCTGCTAGTGCTGTGGCGAGCACAGGGCTGTGAGATTATTGCTATGGCGAACCCTGTTCGGATCGTTGTATGGCTGCATCATTGGTGTTTGCAGTCGTTTGACATTTTCTAGTATCTGCATTCTTTCCGATCAGCATCTCTCTCTTATATAGTGTCGTAGCAAGAACCATACTCAAACGATGCTGTAACGAAACAATTTGGCTCACGAAAAGATGACACGGGAATTCAAATTTAATTACTATAGTTCGTTGATGAACCTTAAAAAAAAAAAAAATTTAAAACGACTTTTAACTGGGCACCACCCTTCATCGGTGGAGGCCCCTGTTTTGGCAGCTAAGACCTCAAAGCATTCAAGAGTCCCGGATCCTTGGTTAAGGCCCCCAACACCCTTTCTTTTTTTCATGATCGAAGACAAGATTGTAATTAACTGATTATTTAGAGGAAAACTAGCACAACTCACCACATCTTTTTTCAAGGCACTATACACCTCAGAAGGAACTCGCAACTATGACCCTGTCTTAAATCAATGCCCTTTGCTAATCGGAAATGAAATAAACGATTATCTAGTGGCGGAAGTAACTATGGAAGAAGTACGTGCTGTAGCTTTCCAATTAGGAGCTCAGAAAGCCCTTGGCCCAGATAGTTTAAACGGTCTGTTTTACCAGCATCATTGGGATATAATCAATCCTGATATCTTAAAAGAAGTTCAAGGTTTCTTTATCTCAGGGGTTTTGGATCCAGCCCTTAACAGCACACATATTACTCTAATACCAAAGGTTCCCCATCCAGAGAAGATAGATCAATACCGCCCTATCAGCTTATGCAACTTTGCCTACAAAATTATCTCAAAAATTCTAGCAAATAGGCTGAAGAGATGGCTGCCAATGCTGATTTCAGGCGAACAAAGCGCTTTCGTGAGTGGAAGACAGATTCAAGATAATATTTATATTGTCCAAGAAGTATTGCATCAATTGAGAAAGAGGCAAAGAAAGAAGCATTTTTAAGCGGTACTCAAACTTGACATGACAAAAGCCTATGATAGGATTGAGTGGGACTTTCTAGAAGGATGCATGCTGAAAATGGGGTTCTGTGCTAAATGGGTTAATTGGATAATGCAGTGTGTTACCACAGCCACATTTAAAATCAAACTCAATGGGGAATCTCTTCCTGAGTTCGCTCCCTCTCGAGGCATTTGGCAAGGCGATCCTATCTCACCCTATCTATTTATATTGGTAGCAAACAGTTTATCAATTTTGATGGGAAATGCGCTACAAGAAGGAAATATTAAGGAAATTAAACTGAATAGATTCTGTCCTACTTTAACTCATTTGTTATTTGCAGATGATTCAGTTTTCTTCTTAGATGGTTCTATCCAAGAATGCCAAAATGTTGCTGCTGTCATTAGCCAATATTGTTATGCCTCAGGACAAGCTGTCAACTTAAACAAATCAGGGATATTTTTTAGCAAAGACTGTCCACCGTTGCTAAAGGAAAACATGAAGAGAGAACTACGAGTACCAGAACTAGAACGAACAAGAAAGTATTTGGGACTATCATCTGATTGGGGAGTATAAAAAAAGCAGATGTTTGGGTGGATACTGAATCGAATCAACATGAAACTGGAGGGATGGAAGGAGCAACTCATATCAAAAGCAGGTAAAGAAATTCTTTTGAAATCAGTAGTGCAGGCGGTACCACAATACACCATGTCAGTTTTTAAAATCCCTGTGTCAATTTGCAAAGCGATAGAGAAAAAAATAGCAAATTTCTGGTGGAAAAGCAATGATGCTCAAGCTGGTCTACATTGGAAACGATGGGAAACCATGAAGATGAGGAAAGATAGAGGAGGAATGGGTTTTAGAGATCTGGTCACTGTAAATAAAGCCTTATTGGGGAAGCAAGCCTGGAGGATGGTTAAAGATCCGAATGCACTATGGGGAAAATTAATGAAGGGGCTATATTTTAATCACTCAGAGTTTTGGCATGCTGATTCTGGTTATAACCCTTCATGGGGATGGAAAAGTCTGTTAATAGGAAGAGAAGCTATTGCAAACTTAGTCAGATGGTCGATCGGAAGCGGCGAATCAGTTAACATTAGAACAGATAAATGGCTGAGGAGAGGTTTAATAGGAAACGATCCCAAGAAAGTATCAGAGTTAATCTTACCGGGAACACAGGCGTGGAATGAACCATTGGTAAGAAATATGTTTGATGATCAGACAACACGGGAAATTCTCGCAACACCAATCAATGGTTCTTTTTTTAATGATGAACTGGTGTGGACGGGCACACAACATGGATCATTCACAGTTAAGAACGGGTACAACTTGCTGAGAAACAACATCACAGAAAACACAGCCAATCAGCACCCTTCCTCCTCATACCAAACCCCATCAGCATTATGGCATGCAATTTGGCACATGAAAATCAACCCGAAAGTGAAGTTTTTCATATGGCAAGCTTGTCAAAATGCTCTACCAACTAAGGAAAACCTACGGAAAAGAAGAATTTTACCTGACCCGCTATGTGACTTATGTAGAGCCACGGTGGAAATGACTGAACATACTCTTCTCCTCTATCCTTGGGCTGCAGGGGTCTGGAATCGACTGGAATTAACCTTGAAAACCAACGCACATGAAGTCAGGCGCATGGATGAATGGCTTACAAATTTTACAAGCAAAGATTCGCACCTCCCCTCTCTAGAGACAATCGGCACTCTCCTATGGTAGGTATGGAAGAGCCGAAATGATTTCATCTTCCGAGGAACCAACACAGAGGCTTGTAAAGTGATAGATCTAGCAAAATCTCAGCAAATCAGCTACCAAAAGTGGGGATCGGGAGATGAACTCGCAAAGAAAACAGAAGAACTGGAAATCTGACCCTCCTAGCAAGCACTGAAGCCTAGATGCCTCAAACTGAACGTTGACGGATCGCTCGGGGATGGATCAACGAAGGGAGCCGTGGCCTGCGTCGTGCGGGACTCCTCCGGCACCCTATTAGATGGATTCTCAAAGAATATTTGGGCGGAATCAAGCGCACAAGCTGAAACCCTAGTGGTCCTCGAAGCCCTAAATTTTATGAAAGAGAGAGACTTTTGTGAAGCTATCTTGGAAACTGACAGCAAAAGCGTGATCTCCAACTTGAAGCACAAACGGGAAACTCAAGTTAACGCACGTGGGGCAGCGAGGATGTGTCGTCTTCTTCTCCAGCAGATGCTGCGTGTGGGCCTCGCATTTTGTCCTCGCTCAGCAAACCAGGTGGCGGACTGGGCCGCACGAAATCAACGTCTAAAGTCCCTTCCTCCGAATTGGTGGGCCTCGCCTCCTTCAAGCCTTTGGGCTCTTTTATGTTTCGACGCCCTAGTAGCGGGCCAAAGCGGGTTTCCGCCTATATGATAAATAAAGTTCATCCTTTTGACCAAAAAAAAAAAAAAAACTAAACCCTAAATTTGGATTGGTCTAGACAAGAATCGAACCTACGACTTCGGTTCCCGGGCCGAAAACATGGGAACGCCCCCCCCCCCCCCATAAGGTAAATCTCAGGGGGGGTAAAGCCCCAACACTTCTCGACAGCCCTAAGCTAAGATTTTACTTAGCCCACTTGCCTCATTGTTGCATTGTTAGGTCCAACCTCATGATACCATGAACAGATAAGAAACGATTAAAATCCTTTGTATGCAACATGTATCTAGAAAATAATGCACTATGCATGTCACACACAACGTGTCATTTACCTAACATATATTTGGAGCTACATAACATGTTTGTAGAGTAATTCCTCCAATACTTTACAGAAAAATTAAATGCTGGGTTCTTCCTAAATGTCGATTTTCTATTTCTCTTAATGACTAACAGCAACACCTCTCTCACTTGTAATTGAAACCGGTCAAGATGGCAAAATGGCACTTAGAGAGAGAGAGGGAGAGAGGGAGAGAGGGAGGGAGGGAGGGAGAGAGAGAGAGAGAGAGAGAGAGAGAGAGAGAGAGAGAGAGAGAGAGAGCACGAATTAAACTGGAAAATCTGAGTACCACACTGGCACCCAAGATGTACATACCTTTATGAAACTCGTCTCATCATTATTATTACAATGTAAAGCTTTCTTGATTTCCTCTCCTAAAAGTAATGGAATTCTGGACAATGTATGAAACACCCCAGACCCTGAACCTTCTTATAAATGCAGAAAAAAGTATTTAATCAAACCCTCTCATTCAGACCTAAGCCTACACTTTCCATGCTCAGATACCTCCGAAACCTCGACCTCCATCACGTCCGTCGTTTAAAGCTAGCGTCTGGCTAAGCGTAGCCGCAAGTCCCATATTGGCATGTCTGCCCTGGCGAGCACTTGTTGTTGCACTTGCCGCAGTTGTCCGTGCTGTACGCAATGTTAATGCACGTCCCGTTGCAGCACAGCTCCCCGAGGTTGCACTTCTGGCTGCAGGCGCCGCAGTTGTTCCTGTCCCCAAGAACGTTGCGGCAATGGGTCTTGCAACAATACAGGAGGCTTGTCCCGTTGTTCGCCGAGATCCCGTTGCAGACATTGTCATTGACGGGGTCGCAGTGCGTGCCTTTCTTGATGATGCTTGCCAAGAATCGGCTTCTGGAGCGGAGGTTCGGCAGCGGCTCGTCTAGCACATAGAAGCTGTCGTCATCCTCAGTAGGGTCGGTCGAGAGTGCGACATGAGGTCGGGCAAAGATGAGGATTAGAGGGAGAGTTAGAGAGAGAATGGTGGTGAGGTTGATGAGAACTGAAGCCATTTCTCTCTCGCTTCTGCGCCCTACAAGAGTGCAAGCCAAGAGAGTTCACGGATGTTTTAAAGTGTGAGCTTCCCTCATAAAATATTAGGTGAGGCATGAGAACGGAATGTGATCATTAAATTAATTGAGATTTGCTTAAGTTGAATTTGGAGAATATTATTGGCTTGAAGAGAGCTCTAGATTCTCAGCACATTAAATATTATATACGCCTGACAATTTGCATGAATTATGCAGCAATTCAATGTACCAAATCAAGCACCACCCCGACCTGTAGGTGCCAAGTAAAATCCAGTGGTAAGCATTTTCCTGTTTTCTTTCGAATGAAAATAACTATTCGATGCTCATTTCTGTTGAGTTTGCTGCTACAATGTTAACGAAAAGTGTTGTGTAGATATAAGTAAATTCTACAATTCTGCTGATTATATGAGATGAAATCTTCTTGAATTCAGATGTTGTGAAGATGGCAATCTTGGGAAGTGCACTATTTGTAATTGCAAATCTGATCCTTCTAAGTTCCTAATGCCTGCTCTCCCTCCATTTGGGTTGAAAATACTCAAATTGAACATGTCAAAAAACACTTTCTTAAGACATTTTAATATGGATCGAAAGTAAGCAAATATGGCAAAAACATGAATGGCCTTTCATCACCCCCAAAGAACAGATACCATTAATTTAACTAAAGGTCCAAAAGAAAGTAGGTCCATTTGTTCAAATATGTGAGTGGACCTCTATAAAACTAGTTTTGAGCTCACGATTATCTATGATTGAAGGTTGATCCAGCTACTAAATGCCCTTTTAATTCTCCACGAATTCCCTACTTCTACAATGGTGTTGGAAAATGTGCTTGTATACTTCGACGCGTAACTTTAAGGCACTATACGATTGCTATGTAGAAAAGAAGAGTACTACTTTTCCTATGCCGATATTTGAATCTCATCTACCTATTGATGTTGTACATACAATCTTTCTCAATTCACCAGAGATCTGGAGGGGAAAAAAGAGTCGAACAGATCTTATGCCAGCTCAAAAATATGCCAAATTCATTCTTTACTCTTGCATATGATTGCTATGTGTTTTCCTTAGATTTATGTGCATAGAGAAAGAATGAATAAAACCAAACCAAAGCATATACTTTAATTCCTCCACTGGGGATGCACTAGTTTTCTTGCTTGACCTTGAAGTGGCGGTCGCCGGCGACACGTGTGGGGATCTTCTTTTCCGGCGGCAAATGTGTTGAATTTGCCAAGTGCCCTTTTCTTTAGCATTGTACTTTCTCGTGGGCTCAATTGGGCACATATAATATGATGCACTAGGATCGAATGGCCCTAATTAGCATTGACTGAATCCACATGGTACCCAGCCGCCTCGGTGGATCCAAGGCTTTGAAAAGAAATGGATTTAACAATTTTGGACTGCGCAGATCTTGATGGAATTAAGCGAGTTGACTCAGATCCAAGGTCTTGATTTCATTAATTTCCGATCCTGCGTTAACCGTGTTGACCCAATTACACCTTCTATATACATAACATATTCTATTCTTGCTTCCTGGTTTCGTGTAAGCAATGCTGTATCATTCACTACATGTGCCATGAATGCCCTAATTTTGTCGGTTCACAAAAAAAGAGAAATGTCAGAAGACCTAACTGTCTTTGGATCCAATTTTATTTCTTTGAAAAATTCTAGCCTTGGCTTATCAAGACACTAAACAAAATCTGGAAGAAGTTGCTCTGGTAAAAATGTCGAATAGTGCAGTTCTGAATCACATTCTTTTTTATGCGTCTTTACAATTTATGTTTAGTTTGGTTTTACTGTGGTGAAAAAAGGGTGTAAAAACATTTTTAGATCAGATCTATGAGGATGAAATTATTAGTATGGTGTAAAACCATTAGAAGAAAGAGGAGAAACAAATGCTTAGGTCTTTGAGGAACTCATTTATTTTTGCCAGGTCCTAAAATCTTGCATGCATTTACTCTTCATGTGCATGCTTTGCTACCACGTGATGGAGACAAATGGAGTCAGAAAGGGAGTTAAAGCTCGGGAATTTCAAAAGCAAATTAATTTTTTTGGGGAATTCTAGAACACAAGCATCTAAGTAGGTAAAAATGCGTAAAGAATAAACTTGTCATCCGTGTTTGGTTGTCGTTGATGTTAAATTGCGAATTCACCATATAATAGCAGAGATGGGAAAGCAGATTTGCATAGTCCCTCTTTTGAGTGTGTTTGGAGTGGCTTTTATTTCATTATTTTTGTTTTTCCAAATCATAAGGTGCAAGCTTGATTTTCTAAAGTAATTTTAAGCACGTGAAACTTTCACAATATGCGTATGTTGATACGTAGACTTGCTTATAATGTTTCATTATCTTTTAAAATTTTGGGTATATGCTTAGATTATAGAGGAAAGCAATTGAAAACTTTATTCACTGCGTTTCATCAGTCAAACAAATATAGTAGTCAATAACGAAATCATCACCTTCTGTCTAAGAATGTGTGAATATAATATGTAGATATACACCAGTCTTCAAGTTTATCTGAGAGATGGGTGCAATGTTTCAATATCTACATGCCTTAGTGACTGGTCGAGTCACACGACCTTGCTTAGTGTTCGGACATTCTCTGTGTTAGAAGAAAAGGACATTAGCAGATCAAAACCAAGGATAAAATCAATCTAGGCGATGTGGATGACTTGTAAACTTAGGTCTATTAAACCGGTCCGAGGAAAACAAGGCTTTTTGCTGCTTTAAACAACCTAAATATGCTTGATTCCTATCGTTCATCATATCCTGGAATCGCCCTAGAGTGATGGCCAATTTTTCCTAGGGACACCGACGAAGTTTCTCTGCGGTCAGGTCGTCAAAAAAGGTTGGCTTAATAAGTCAGGCTAGCCAATGCAATAAAAGGACAAAGCGAAAGGTTGCTTAGCTTGCACGTGAAAATGCTTTGGGAGATGCGGGAGATGCGAGAGATGCGAGACACTCGCCAGACAGAGACGTGCATAAGGAGTCAAGTCTTGATTAAATACATCACCTGTCCTAGAGCTCCGGTGTGAGTTATTAAGCAATACAAGATCCAAAGCTTATTTAGTATAGAAATGCCGAACAAATTACTCGTCAATCCTAATCTTATTGTACGGATACCAAATAAGTACTAAACATTTTAAATTTATTAATGTAGTAGTAAATCTTTGCATGAAATTCCAATATAGTCCTCCCATCATCGAAAATGGATAACATGACAATCTAGTCAATGCCAATTGTCCTATATGGGATGTTTTCACGTCAGTGATTTTCATTGAAAATTGATCAGAATAACTATATTTGAATTATGTGTAAAGATTTAAGACTAAATTGATAGGATTGAAAAGTTTATGACTGAATTAATATCTATACAATAAGTCTAAGTATTGTTTAGCTTGATTGAGTCCAACAATTTTAAGTTGCCTAATCTTAGTACAAGTTACGGAGTTAAGCTGATTTTGTGTTGTCTCGACAATTCTAGGAATCAATGAGGTAAATTTACATATTTTAAAATGAAAACAATCGGTAATTTTCACGAGGCTATATAGTAAGTAAGGCACCTCGAGTACAAAAAATAGCCGAGAGCTAATAGAGTCTAGCATGCCAATTTCGAGAGCACCCACTTTATAAATCGGGGAATCATGATTACAAGTTACTTAACCCATCCATGCGAGCTCGACGTGGGACTTCAAAGATTGCATCGATCCTCCTAGTCGCGGTCCTTTTAATGGGCCATTCTAGTAAATTAGAAGAAATTTGACAGCCTCAAAACACAATTGATTATGGTATAAGCAAATTTAAAATTACGTTTATCTAACCAATTTACAAGACCCCAGTATTTCACCCATAAACTTGATTCAATTTCGAGTCAAGTCCCTACAAAACGCAGGTAACCAAGGTGGCCCATTGAGGATTGGGAGGCCTGGCCCATTTCTAGCATCTCCTGGTTTACACAAATGTAATATTGGGCCGATTTGGGCTTAGCCCCTTTCAGTCCGCCAAGCCATTTCTCTTTCTTTCTTTCTTTTTTTCTCCCCCTCCTTCTTCTTGATATTTGGGGAAGAAATAGATAGCTTTCCCCCCTTGTGCCCATTTGTGCCTCCTTTCGGTGCCCCATTCCGTCCCACTATTTATCCATACGAAGAATGATAATTTTGAAAATTTTCAATAATATATCAAGTCATATGAATCAAGATAAATGTGAAATTTTTTAATGATTTATTAATAGTTGAGATTTGTTGAGACTTTGATAGAGATATTAAACCATACAAAGGATTCATGCCCCCACCATAGAGGTCGTTTTTCCCATTTTAATTGTGAAACCCAAGGCAGTTCAAATGTTTGACTTCTCCCCTTCATTTGAAATATCTCATCGATGACTACTTGACAAAATAGAGTGAGAAAAAAAAAAAGAAAAAAAAACTTATCAACTAGATGAGAGGTGGCAAATTCACTTTGAATTTAATTTTTTCTCGTGTCTAAATGAACACGATGTTCATGTGTCGTATAAGTACTTTCATTTTCAATACGACTAAATCATATGAAATCATCGTCTGAACACAACTTTTTCGGTGGAGATGAATTTCTTCTCATACCTAAAGTACTCATCTCTGGCCACCACTTGCATTTATTTGCATGGCTTTCTTTGCACGAAAGAGACCCCCTCTCTCTTCCGATTCAAGGAACTCCATGACACCGTCAAATCGTGTCTGACTTGCTTCCCGATCTTCCTTTTCAAATGAAGAGAAAACGTTAAGCAAGGAAAAAGAGGTCATTAATTCGAGACAATCATGCCTGGAAAAAGCAGGAGAAACAGTACGTGAAAAGGTGAAGGGGTTATAATTAATCACCAGAGTGAAAAAAGAAAAGAGAAACCCTAATCGAGTCACTTGATATTTCCCTAGATGTTACTCAGGGAAATACTATCAAATGACCTTGTGGACTTTATTATATGCAGAAAAACGAAAAGGAACGCAATAAGATACAAAGCAGGACAGCTGTAGTATGTCAGCAACATATCTGGACACACCATTCATGGACCTTGGAACATGGCTGTAGCTTGCGAGTGGTCCCGTTCATGTTATCTTTATTATCAGCTCTTCGCACTCGAGTTCGATGTCACTCAATCCCAGGAACCTCTAGTCAACTCAGTTTGGGTTCTTCTTGAAGAAAATTGAATTACCACATCTTCTTGGAGTATTCAAAGATCTTTTTTTCAACTTTTGCTGCGCCCTGAGCAGGTGGGAACTCTTGGTGCCTATTAATTTCCCCTTTGATTATGGCCACTCCTCTACCCGCACATCTCAATATACTAATAAAAAGCTTGACCTAAGTTTTTATGTCCCAGTTTATAAGTAAGCACGTCTCTATTCTATCTTTTAATAAGGCATCCGAATTTTTCAAAAACAACCATAATTAATCCACGGTTCGCTTGAATATCTACGTGGATATATGCTTTGAGCCACTGAACTTTTTCTTTTCCTTTGCAGTCTCTGCACGAATTCAGTTTTTGTTTATCTTGACGTAAAACATACAAGCTGACGACATACATCACCTTGAAGTGTGCCTTTAGGTGGGATATGCATTGACTAAGAATTTGCTGCTATTCCCTCGTCTCTACAGGTAAATCTGCAGGCGAAGTCGCTCGAATTAGGTAAGTAAAACTGTTGTCATTTTCTGAAAGTAACATCCTCCTACCAGTAGTCGGTCAAACAAAACAACTTTGTAGTCTATATAATTAAGAAATTTTACTCAATACCTGCCCTCTACTCACTGCCAACCTTACTTTAATACCTACATGCTGCTCATTCATAGGGCTATGGGGTCAGGGTTCTCTAGCCGGTTATTAAGAGATAAACAAAAGAAAAAGATGGATTCCACGTCAAAAAATGATGCGATAAGCATAAACTAATACGCCTGGAAAACGGGAGGATCGATACTCTAAAACGACGTGCGACATAGCCATATCGAGAGTGGTACTACCGTACCCAGTATTCGGTGGCTATGTTTCTTATATTCTGGACCTTTAGGCTTTTTTTTTTTTTTTTGGTCTGAACCTTTAGGCTATTTTCCAGGCGGGTTTTCTTAGCAATGGACATCTATCGAGTATATTTAATAAAAAATTTCGAGATTTCCAAAATATTGGGTATACATAACGCGAAAAGGGAGGGTGTGAATTCAACAAATTCCAGGCGAGACTAAACTAGCCGAATTCGTGTTGTTTACTCCAGACCATTTGACTCGTACGCACATCACCTTATCTAAGTTCAAGAAAGTCTCTAGGGTAGGGCCATGCGGCTTTGACTGCTATGAATCTGATCCGCATGCATTGTAAATTAAGTGAGGGTAGATAATAGGGATACGCAAGTTCAGTCACGGTTCTTCTTGTTCTCGCTCCTCAACCGGATCAGTTCTAAAAGTCCAACCAAAGCACTTACTGATCTAGAAAATCACCTACCGGTGGACGTCCTTTCAAACCCACCAACATGAAATTGCTTTGATTTCCACGCACAAATAACTAATAATGACAATACTAATAATCACTATGATGGAGTTGGGGGGAGATCTATGCTTTAATCAAGCCAAGTCGCTTTCACAGCAGAGACGATAGAACACTAATTTAGAAAGACCCCTCTCTTCTTTCTGTACTTACCTTTCAATGAAAAAGTACATGTCCTTAATTACAATTAGCCTTCATGAGATACTTACATCCGCTGCACATGTAAACAAGCAACTCAATTAAAATGTGAGGAAAGCTAGCCATGTTCATACTGTTTATATAGGCTCGTAGATCGGGATCGGGCTGATTTATCACCTTTTTAAATTAAGGAGGATTTGCACCCTCGAGAAATAGATGCATGCATGTACTTGGCAATGCTCGACAGCTTCTAAACTAGAAACCCCTGTGACTTTGCCACACAATGACTAAGAAAGACAAAGGTAATAATAATCCGCATAGAAAAGTCGCGTTGCCTAATATCATCATACTCACGCACATCATTAACCATTGGGATTGGAGATTAAGTACTATTCTATTTTCCAGATTGACACCTTTCGACCAAAAAGATCCGAATAGCAAAGCCACACGATCATCTCGTTAAATAAATTGAGATTGGAGTGATTATCTCATTTAAATAAATTGAGATTGGAATGCGGATGCTACGAAGTCCCATGTTCATACTGTTTATATAGGCTCGTAGATTGGGATCAGTCCAATTTATTTGGTCAAAAAATCAAGAGGAATTGCACCGTCGAAATACAGATGCATGCATGTACTTTGCAATTCTGGGCAGCTTCTAAGCTAGGAACCCCTATGACTTTTCGCAATACAATGACTAGAAAGACATAGGTAATAATAATCCACATAAAAAAGTTGCGTAGCCTAATATCATCGTACTCACGCACATCATTAACCATTGAGATTGGAGATTAGGTACTATTCTTATTTTCTAGATTAATGCCTTTCGATTAAAAGATCCAAGTAGCAACGCCAAGGATAAAAATAGTATTTGACGCGGTTGTTTTGTTTAATTAATCTGAGATTGGAACGCGGATGCAACGGAGTCCCGAGTCAGCAAGCAACGCAGAAGCTGCAAAGTAAGGAATCATCCTCGAAACACATCGGTGTCCAACCATTCCCGCAACAAGAACTTACCTAAGAACACATGCCCACTCATGCCGGCCAAAAGACACAATTCTTGTGCCGACCACGAGTTTTCTTTTGTTTATTTTCACCCCCATTTTTCTTTATGTCTCAACGTTAATAACGACGAAGGAAATTTCTCTCCACCTTCTCAGTCTCAAAGTCTAACAAGGTTGAATATCTTATTATTATCTCCTGTCTTGTCGTGACCCCACCGCCACTCAAGTCGCCGTTTTATAAATTAGGGTTAAAGTCGAGGCTTGCATAATCATGGATAGTGGCAAGAGAATCGTCTACCTATACGACGTACTTTGTCGTTTAAAGCAAAGTTAGGCGACTGCACTTCTTTAGCATTACGCTGCGTAAGCATAATTTGAACGACAGATTAGTTAGCAAATTTAGCTTTGACCATGTTGAGAAAGAACGAAAATAGAACTTTGGGGCGTCCGTAGCTAGATAGCCAATAATGGCAGGAGATCAACAGTGTCGTCTTTTTTTATTTTTGGTAAGTAAACAGTGTCGTCTTATATTCTATACAGATACATAAACTGCATTATTTTATTAATATTACAGCTGTGAATAAAAGAATATAAAGTTATGTTTGCTTCATGGAAAACTCAAGATTTGGGAAATATTTTTTGAAGAATAATTAGTTAGATTACTTAGAAAAATTAATTAATGGAGTGTTTTTATTATTGACAATAGTTTTTAACTAACTATTTTCGTAAGTGATGAAAATATTTTTCATCTACTCATTTTTGTAAGTGATATAAGCGATTATTTTTTGGAAAATGTTATCCACACACTTTGAATATTCTGTGAAACAAACGCACCATAAATTGGAGCTTTCAATCACCTTCAAAGATTTTTCATAGGCGTGAGGATGAAGGAGAAAACGTCAATGTTAACCACTTTAATTAGTCGTAAAGTTGAGGCGGCGATGCATGCATATTTACTGTCACCGGACCCGATGGATCATCAGGCTTCGCCGCCCCCTCTTTTCGACACGTAGAAGTCGTGCTACGTCCATGGCGTGTGATAGCCGAAAGCGTATGAGAGGAGGGATGTGGGATGTGGCGAGTGAAGGAAAAAAATTTGAATGCATACAAAATGCAGTCTTGCAGGAAAAAAAAAAGGAAAGGTAAAAAGTCCAAAAGGCAGAAGGAGAAAAAGGAAGAGAGAAGAGGGGAGAGAAGGCATCGATGAGCCTTTGGACCGGGGAGGCATTAAAGTCTAAAGAGCAAGTGATGGAAGACCAACTCATCGTTTTGAAGCAGTAACAATGGGAGGACAGTGCTTGCCATGTGTGTCGTGTTCTCATCGATGGCTATTTAGACCCGACAAGTTACGCCCTCCCTCAATCTCTCGTTTTCCTCCTCTACATTCTCCTCCCGTCCCTTTCGCTCCACAGATCCCCATATTCAATTCCATCGATGACTTAATCTCTCCCTCGCATTATATCCCCCCCTCCCCTCTTTTGCTTCCCATCAGTTCGGTCTCTGCAATCCCGGGGATTCCATTGGTGATTCGTATGAAGTATCTTTGCAGCGAGGCTGCAGCACTTCCGAATTGCTGAGAGACACCAATCATTGCGCTTATGAAGCTTTTTCGGAGCAGCAATGGCGTTCGATGGTGCACTTGGTCCCCCGCATATTTCCAACATCTTATTCTCTTTTCCTCTATTCCCCCCCCCCCTCTTTTAATTTATCTATTTTACAAGAGGACTTTATTCTAATTTGCCCCTTTTCTTCTCTTTTTATTCCATTTTCAGAAATTAATTCACGATATAAAAAATGGAATCAATGACCCAATTGCGGATATAGAATTACGTCGTGAGAGGAGCATATATTCGACATAAAAGTTGCTAAATTATGGATGCGACCGCTAGTTCCACCTCTATGCGTGTATAGCGGGATGATTTTCCATAAAGAATTCTCTCAAATTAAAAGGTGATGAAATGACACCAGTTGAAATTATAATATTCTGTGAACGGGGTACAATAATAGTAAGCTTTATTCTTTATTCTTGGACAAGGTCTCTAACGGCATATTATTGTTTGGCTGGATGGGGTCTTAATTAATGTGAACACATCACTTTTAAGATTCTGACTTTTTGTTATAAACTCTACATAGACAAAGTAGTCTCTTTAGTGATGCAAATTAAGGAGAATATGGATCGTCGTAGGGTCTTGCATACAATATGAGCCACTTGGGCTGCAAACTATTTGCACTTCCCAACCAGGCATTGATGAATTGCATTATAAGTACTCAAAGATTCCTAAAGTTTTCGTTGTCACGTAATCACAAGATGACTTGTCATAAGTATAAATTTGTAATATGAAGGGTGTGTTTATTTTACTGAAAACTTCGTAATAAAGGAAAATATTTTTCATGATAATCAGTCTTAAAGAAAATAGTTAATTTTCATTTTTTTGGTGATTTAGGGAAAGTGATTTCCTTTTTGCCAAAAGAAAAAGTTGTTTTGCCCAAGTCTAAGCTTGTTGTTTTCAGTTCACTTATATGTAAATTAATTAATCTTTTGTCAACTAAACACTGAAAAGTCGAAAAATAATTTTTCAGGAACATTTTTCCTTCAATCAAACAGACCTAAAATAGGATTTCAATGTAGATTTGGGATGCCATATAGAGGTTGATCCGAAAAACCCTCGGTGCTACTTCATTGGCCAAAGAGACCGCTGCCTACTTGTGGGTGTAAAAAAGAAAAATGCCACTATATATATATATATATATAAGCTAATCTTTCAGTCAATTTTAACTTTCAGTCAATTTTGGGAGTACCTCATAACGTTTAAAGTCGGCATGATTCTTTTCTGTTAATTTAAGCTAATTTAAGTTAATTTTGTTAATTATTTTGGGAGAATGAAGTTAATACACAGTAAAATAATAAGACTATATATAATCAACAACCCTAATTAACTATAATCCACGGGCATAGTTCTGGTGTTTGCTTTCTTCCATAGTTATTTGGAATTTACTAGGCCTGGAAATCTTCTATGTAACTCTTGAGTATTATTATGAGAAAAGGCATGTAATTTTTCTTTTGATTTAAAAAAAAAAAAAAAAAAAAACCTCTAACAATTAGATCTAGCAGTAATTTGATCAACTAGTGGCTTGCAATCTGTCGGTTGACCTCAGTCATGAGAGGAATACCTGAATACTTAACATGTAGATGACCTCTCTGAAACCCACACAAATCCGGTATGCCAGAAACTAAAATGTCAGATGTGTATAATCACTTCAGGACCAGACATTTTCCCTAAAGAACCTTAAAGCTTGAAGACACGTCACCCTTAAAAAGACAACATCTGATCACCAAGCAAAAGACACATGGTTGAGTTGAATCTTTGCACAACAAGGATGACACCTGATTTTCCCGGCCTGATTGGCTGCATTCAACCTCCTGGATCAACACCTCCATTGCAATTACAAGAGGACAGGGAGAGAGGATCATCCCCCCTCCAGGATCCATTTACTTCTACGGGAAGGTTAGGAGTTGTGACGCAAAGCTCAACCCAATTTGACAAAACAAAGCAGAAACCCTGGTAGATTTCAAAATTTCCAAGAGGAAACCCCAATTTAAGGAGTCAAAAACCCTACCATAAGTTAGTCTCTGTCAAGTATCTCAGAGATACGTCAATCCTACGATGATGCTTGACTAATTTAAAGACTACCAAAATATTATCCACTCGAATATTTCTACCTTCTACACAAGTGCAAACCGATTCACGTTAATGAAAAGAAGGCAACACTTTTACTTAGCTCATTGGCCAAGATTTTTGCAATCCACTTATTATAAAGAACTACAGTGACAAATTTTTACTTTAATTTTGTTGAATTCGAAATGAAACTTTGTTTTCAATGTAAAATCTTTTCATAGAAGTTGCCCATAACAATGGGCGATGCTGTCAAATGATTGAGGATTTGGACACGCGCATCAAGGGAGACAGAATCAACGGTGCAGCTCTGATCAAACGTTGCCATCATATTACACCTCCAATCCCATCGTACCTTACAAAGAGTCCATTAGGACCTTGGGCGATCGAGTCAATGGCTCCCAATCAAACCCAACATGTAGAATAATTTCTTTTATTTTTTTTTTAATGATTGCTTTTGCCACTGAATAATTAAATAAAATATCGTCTTTATTCAAATGACCAGAGCCAGAGGGGGAAGAGAAAAGGCCTTTTCTATAATGGAGGCACATATGCTCTTGAGCCTAAATTCCTAACACAGCCAATGGCTCTTTCATCTTTTCAATCCCCCCAAAAACACCAACCTTCATTATCACACCTCCCCATCAAATCCCTACCCCACACCCACAAGAAATTCAAGAAGGAGAGAAAGAGAGTGTGAAAAAATTATCTAACGTGAGAGATAAATTAACACCCGTCAATTAAATTGATTTACCGAATGATGTGATATTATAAACTTTTTTCAAGCGTCCAATGGGAATCTGTTGTTACTTTATTTAAGTAATGAATTTATTTTAATATCTCTCTCATAATTTAAAAGAAAAGTCTTGCCATGGAAAGTGGCAGGACAAAACAAAATAATGCAAATAAGCAACCCCCTCTCTCTTGTCACCACATCATCATTCAACAAAAGCAAAACAAAGCCCTTGTTTTTCACTCATCCCACCTCTTCTTCTCCACCCAAACTCAAGTTCTCTCTCTCTCTTTCTCTCTCTTCCACTCCAGTTCCTTCTCTCTTTCTCTGTCTCTCTACCCCCCCGTCAATGGAGGCTGCCATTAAACAACAGGAGAGAGAAAGCCCACACCCGCCCATGAGCTCCTCCTCGAGCTGCACCATCAATGGCCACAGGAACAGCGCCAGCAGTGATCATCACCCAATGAGCAGCAATGGAGGCGCAGCGGAGATTCCCACGACGCCCCACCCGCTCACCCCGAAAACCATCACCAGATCTGAGACCAACCCTTACCCAACCACCTTCGTCCAGGCCGACACCACCAACTTCAAGCAGGTGGTCCAAATGCTCACCGGCTCATCCGAGACCGTGAACAAGCAAGCCTCGAAGCCGCCGAGCGGGAGCACCTCTCCTCAAGATCCACCATCACTCCCGCCTAATAATTCCAAGAGTGCGATTCCTCCCAAGAAACAAGGGTTCAAGCTCTATGAGAGGAGGAACAGCCTCAAGAACAGCCTCATGATCAACACTCTGGTCCCGGGCTTCGGTCCCAATTCTGGGTTCTCACCGAGGAAACAAGAGATCTTGTCGCCGAGCATGCTTGACTTCCCCCGGCTGGCGCTCAGCCCCGTCACTCCACTCAATGAAGACCCTTTCTACAGGTCCTCACCTTCTCTAGGGAGTTCTTCTGAGGAGGACAGGGCCATAGCTGAGAAGGGCTTCTACTTGCATCCGTCGCCGATCAACACGCCGAGGGACGCCGAGCCGCAGCTCTTGCCGCTGTTCCCGGTGACCTCGCCCCGCGTCTCCGGCGTCTCCGGCGCCTCCTCGTGAATAGGAAGGGAGGGAGGGAGGGAGAGAGCGAGGGGTCTCTTTGTGTATTATATGTCCTAACATGATTTTCAGTCGCATGTGGTTGAGTTGGAGGAGGTCATGCTTCAATTGTAGGTACAATTTGATGATCACTCTTCTATAAGCTATTCAGGAAGAAAAAAAAGAGGATCTTTCTTTATTGAGAGTTAATATCTTTTGCTTCAACTTCATTAACCCTGACTCCAAGCAAGTCAAGTCTCCCAGCAAAAATGGCAAAAAAAGGAAGTCTCCCTTTCACTATTCATAAGCACCCAATTTCTGTTATCTGATGTCCCACTACTTCATCTATTTGCTTAATTTGCACACTGAGTTTAGTTTTGTCTGTTAGATCCACTTCTTTCAGAATAGCACAATTAGCACCAACAAACAATTCATCATCCAGCCATCTCTCTCTCTCTCTCTCTCTCTCTCTCTCTCTGAGGTAAGAAAGTTTCTCTTGCAAAGTCTCTTTTTCACAATAAACAGGGAAGTCAGTGGAGTCTTTGACAGAGAGAATGCGACTGGTGCTTGATTGGCACCAAGCATATGTCAAGTTGACGTTAAAAATGTTTGGAAGAATGTGTGAGTTGTCAGGCGGAGGCAGTACTTTGATGAACCCAAAAAAGCATCGCTGGGTGTGACCGGTGAGATCTACAGGACTCCCCTATTTACACTCTCTCTCTCTCTCTCTGATCAGCAGATTCCAAGTAAAAAGCAGGGAAAAGAAAAGAAATTGGGCGTGCTCTCTCTTTTTCAGCTTTTACTGCGTGTCAGAGAGAAAGTCAACCAGATAAAGAGGTTTTTGTCTGGAGACATGTTTGAAAATTCAATTCAAACATGATGAGTCATGATAAGGTGATAATGTCATATCTCAAGCCGTAAGTCTGTGAGTGAATGAGTGAGTATATATGCATCGGATTCGGTGGTCCAGAGGCTGATCGATGATGGGTCGGGTCAGCTTCCTAGTTCGGTACAATGAAGGCTTTGCCGGGAAGGTTCCCGGACAGGACTTGGCCCACTTTCCAAGCGTAAACACATGGGACATTTCATGGAGCAATCGAGGGCCACTGTACAGAAGGGAAAAGTCCGTTGCAAATTCAGCAACGTACAGACCCAATCAATGCCATGAAGGCGTCCACACTCTTCACGGGACGGCAAGCCTTGCATAGACGGGATGCTAGGATCTTGTTACGGGGCATAGATCAGAAGGCAAATGGATTTGTTTTTGGCAAGCGCCGAGGGCTCTGCTCGCTGCCCCCATTCTCTGGGATACGAGTCAATTGTCCATGAGAGACATCGCTTCTGTTTTCCCGGTAATCCGACGACGACATGTGTTTATGTGATCTTCCATTTCTTATACTGCTTAAATGAATTCTGGGATATGTATATAAATGGATGGAGTTTGGACCTGATGTGGTTTTCTTTCCAAGAGACGTGGATAATGCATGTAGGAAACAGTTCTTTAAGTTAACCACGTTTAATCAGTCTCTTTCAGATCTACTTTGATCAGTTTCTTTTCGTATTTCCATAGAGCTAATATGCTTCTTTTGCTACCCGCGCATACATCGGATCTGACCCTGTTTACTTCGTGTTGCGTATTTTTGGAGGTTATGAGCATCTTCTCAAGGGAACTGTCCATGTTGGAAATCACTACATATAATTAGAACAAATCTTCCACGGCACCGACTGGGCGCACGCGCGTCTATACATTTATATATCTTCCTCCGTTGAAAAACGGCCTCTTTATACCTACTGATAAACAAAATGACACCAGCAAAAAAAAAAAAATATATATATATATATATATATATATATATATATATATGTATGTATGTATATATATATGTATGTATGTATGTATAATAATTAACCATCTATTTTGATATTAACACAGACAATCGCCAGTAATTCATGTAACATGTGATATAGTTACAACTCATGTGCCATCAGATTTCCAAAAATGAACTTACTGTCTTGAAACCGTGATTTTCCGGAAGAGGTCCATTTCCTGGTCGGATTAAGATCAGCACCTTCAAACCTATACATTTATAGTCGATGAAGCACCAATTGAGAAAGAACATGCCAACAGCAACAGGAAAGATTTCATCATAGCAACCCAGAACAAATGCAAAGATGTCAAAGCAAAGTGCGAGAGCATTTTTGGGCAGATAATTAAGTGAATGCCTAAAGGAAACCAGGCACGCACAGCTAATCATGCACCAGAATGTCGTGCAAATGTGAAAGTTTTGCCAGGTTATGCTCCAAATCTCCAGAAACGGGTTGATAATTTTCAGAAGTGCAACTATGTATTCCTCAGTTTTCAAGATTACGAGATATCTGACAGTGAAAACCAATTGAAGCCTCAAAAGGACTAGGTAACATGTATTTTTTAAGTGATTGAAGACAAGAATAAATGCAGATAGTAAGATCTTTTTCAAACCTAGAAGTTCAAACTAGATCTTCCACAAAAGAAGAACGTAATGAGCAAAAGTCACTTTGAAGTGAGATGTTCTTTCTCGTTTCCTCCTAAAGGTAATTGTCAAAATATTATCGCACATTACTTGACAATGGATTCGAAATGCTCTTTATATTCATGTCGTCTCCTTCCATTTATCAGCTTAAACTTTTCGATTGGACTTTCTAACATGGTATCAAAGCCAATGCTATCCCTTTCATGAAGGTGTATAGTGACAACGGGTCCAAAATGCACTTTATACCATTGGGTCTCCCTCCACCTATTAGCCCAAGCTTTTGGGTTGGATGTTCTAATGATAACTTCTTTAGGTGAGTTCAACTGGGAGTCATACTTGGTTTCAAAAGACCAATCATACAACTCAGTTGATTGCTCAATTCTGTTCTGGTGATTGAAAAGCAGAACATAAAAGATTAACTTAATATCCTTGACTATGTTCACCTTTCGGACATCTTAGAAACTCTTATGCAATGTTTAAGAACCAAGACCATATTCTTCTCGTTCAAATCTCAAAGTTTCGCCAATTTTACACGCCCATTTTCATTCCTCTCATTTTCCTCCTTTTTCCAAAAGAAAGCCTTAATAAAAAGATCAAGGATTGATTTGCAAACCCTAAAGAGAAAAGATGACAATCGGAGGCAAATGCAAAATGGTGCTGTCAGCCAGTGCAGGAAAGGGTGATACTAAATGCAGCTAATTACCTGCATCCTTGGCAGCAACAGCTTCTTGATAGACATCTGTAAGAAATAATACATCTGAAGGCTTATCAACTCCCAATGACTCTGAGATCTCAATGTAACTTCGTGTTTCCTTCTTATTCCTGCACAGAGAGAGAGAGAGAGACAGAGAGAGTCCGATTTATCTATGGTATACTTGAAAGCTGTTAAAGAGAGTAATAATCAAGCTACAAGATTACCCAACATAGGTGTCAAAAAATCCACACAAGTACTTTCTTAAATCACCATAATTGGTTTTGCCAAATATAAGCCTTTGTGCCAACCTGCTACCACTGGAATATATGTAAACCTGTTGCACAAGAAATAACATACCCATTGAAGCTCACAAGCTAACAACTGTTTGTGTGTGTGGTGGTGCATGTGTGGGTGTGGGCATCAGAGAGAGAGAGAGAGAGAAGCTTGATAATTTTTCAAAATTATATTAAAACTGCTAATTAATTGGTGTGACATCGCTGAAGCCATCACAGATTCCATAAAGTACTGCCGACTTGCTTCCATTTTATGTATGCACCATGTTCTACCCAAGACCTCACTGGGTATAGACAGGTTATAATATTTATAACAGAATTTCTCCTTTGACACCTTCACCTCATGGTAAAACATATGAATTAGAAAATAAGTTCATATGTAACTGCTTGCAGAGGAAACTATATGGTAGAGTCCTCCAAGAAAGTAATGTCACGGGAACATAAAGCAAAAGCCCATCCTAACATTAATGACGACATTGATACGATCTATGGATCTGAAATACATTTGACTTAAGAATCATAGCCACACTAAAAATTAACATGTTCAATTTTCTTGGTTCATTATCTTTCCAAATAACCTCCTGTAAACTAAGTGTGTCCATGAAAGTAAGACAAATAAACACATGAGCATTATCTGCAGAATACTGCTGATTTTCTTTCTTGGAAGGGCTTTGCAAGAAAGAGACAGAAACAGAGATTTGACTCGTTAACCTAAAAGAAACCTTTATGCCCAAACTGTGCCAATTCGTGAGAGCCTTTGGTACATCCTCGAAAACCACTCCCTCCAATTCATTGTTCTCAAAGCCTGTCTGCCAAATATGACCCTGCATGGAAAAGTGTTAGCTATTTAGGGCCAGTTAGGCTTGCCTCCACTTTAGCACACGTCTAGAAGTTTGTCATGCCTACTTGCAATTGCTTTAAAGCAGTGATCTTGCGATCAGCTTTGATCATAGCTTCCACATTAGCAACTAAAGCTGCTATGACCTGTTCCTTCCCTGCCTCATCACCTGGGATAGGCACAGCACCTTGAACACCTTGTTTTAAGTCATCTTCGACCTACAAGGTAAACAGAAGAATCTGGGAATAAAGAGAGAGCTATCGAGGCTCCGATGGACTATTCAACAGCAGAACAGAGTTCCTCTCTTGGTTTGAAATACTTTGCTTGATAATAATTAATTGGTTAATCCAGAGGAAGGCCAATGGCAAAAGATCATTTCACGAGGATGAGTAATCTTCTCCTTGCAATCTCATGTTACACTTTCTGCACTTCTGCCACGGGCTTGTAAAACCCTACAATTTAACCAGCTAAATAATATGGTAATTGTTTGAGTTCCAATTAAGTCTGATTTTGCATGAAGCAAAAGCATCTGTTGAAACAGACATGCTTGCCAAATTTCTGTTAGAGTGGTTAATTGACATTTGTATAGTAACATAGTCAACTCTTATGTATTCAAAACTTTAAATGGCCTTTTTTGTTTTCTTTTCTACAATGTGCAAGGATACCCTCCGTGAAAGTAGCATAATTTACTCATTGTAGGTATATAGTCATTCATTATCTAAGATAAAAAGAGCACAGGTTCATGATCTCCAGGGCATCTAAACACAGATGCCTCTGACCATTTAGAAAAAGCAAACTTCCATGTTATTGTACACTGTACCTATTAAGATGTAAAGTGTATATCCCACCAGTCTCTTAACTGTTTCAGACTTGTATAACAAAAGTTGCACAATCAACTTTAACACGAGTCAAGGCCAGAGGCCTGAGTTCGATTCTCACACCTTCCTTTCACCCATTCAGGATTTGTCCTTCTTTGCATGCTCAGGTTTCCATATTTTATGAACCCACATGTATTGACTTTGAATGCTCCAACCAATTGTTATTTTACTGATCTTCACATGAGGGGGTGTTAAACTATAAAATATGTACCAAGCCATTCTATAACAGTTTAATATTTTAGAACAAACAGTTGCACGCTCAAGTTTATAAACAGTTCCTTCATGCCCACTTTTTGGCACACAGAGTTTTTCCTTTCCTTTCTTTTCTCTCAGCTCTTTACTTTCAGTTGATGAATGTTTATTCTCCTCTGCGCAATAATGTGAAAGGATCAAGGTTCTTCCACACGCACAAAGGTCAAAGTTAGATAGCCAGAGGCAAATTGCATAACCCATTCTAATGGGGGATAGAAGCAAGATATAAACAAGGTTTACAGAAGCACATATAATCCAAGTGAAGAATACCCTAAAAGATTGTCGCAGAAATTGGGAGAAAAGCCCAATTTGCCGAAGCAACTCAAACAAAATTCAATATCTGAACAATTCATGCCAATTTATATTGCTTCAGTGCTTTTATCAGCCGTTCTCTAAAGTTGTCCTCCATCATCCAGACCATTGAGAATGGTACGAGAAACTATTCACTGCTGAATGATCCACTGGATTCATCATTTCAAATTCGAGAAATAATTCCCCAGAGCAGCGGAAAAGGTAAAGCTCCTACTGAAAGTCGAAACTATTTTGCAGACAAGTAATGTAAGCAAACCAAAAATTGTGAAATGAGCATCTTACCTGGGAACGAAGTAACTTAATGTCATTGCGAGTCTCTGGAGTTTCAAATTTCGCAGACAAATGTCTCCCAACATTATCCCGAGCATATGGGAAGAGAACATCAGTGACAAAGGATATCGGCGTGGTGGTCCCCTCAATGTCTAGAACAACGCAGCGCTGCAAGCAAAGAGAGCCGTTAAATTTATTTATACTATTTTCTCAATCAAAGGATATTTGCAGAAATTAAAAACTCTATGCCAATCCCTCCTTGTAATAGGTGTACACAGATATATTGCAAGTGATGCAATTTTACAGATCAGAAAAAGCAATGACTATTATCTTCACTGAAAGAATGTACAACTTGATGCAAAATCCAACAAATTAACAAGGGGAAGAAAGCAATACTGGCAATGGTTCAGTGCGGTTATCTGAATTAAGAGCCCCAGCCTTCACATATGTCCTTATGTTTGCATAACTTGCAGCTCCTTTGCCAGTCTGCTGCAGACCATGGTTTGGAATCAAATTATTCAGGCCCAGATGATGAAGCTCAAGAGCATCATTAAAGAGGAAATGGTACCCCTCGGCCTGAAAGATACAAGCTATGGAAATGAAGTAAGAAAAAGTTCTACTAGCTTTACGGGCAAGTTAATGGATGAGAGAACTCAACAAATGGAGGAATATAGAAAAACTTCTCCCATGCTCACCAATTAATTAATATTTTTCATTCATTTCATGTGTGACACTACTGCAAAGATATGTACAAACAAACAACACAAAAGAGAGGGAGCAGAACTGATTTAGCAGGCATGATAGCAAAAGCAGACAAGTATTCTATTCCTGCAGAGAGTACAATGATTTATAGCACAGGAGCATTAGAATTGATCGTTGGATCCCAGCTAAATGCTAAGTTCATTACAGATGAAAACTAGAAATTGAGAAATTGAGGAAGTTCTTCGCTCTTGTTAATGCTTAGAGGTGAATTAACATTTCAAGAGGAAACTAAGATCTTTCAAATGCCAGTGAACACTGTGAGATAATAGTTAAATGCTGATTTAACAAACGTGCCGAAGCATTCCTAGTTTCTCATAAGTGAGGATAATGACCTTGAGATGTGAAAGAACAAATTCTCAGCTCCAAATTATAACAAGAATGGCAGAAATGTCCATGTCTTGGTCTCAGAAATTTCGCATGATTACTACCTTTGTGCAAAAAGAAAGGCAACTCATACACCTGGGAGGTTTACTAGAGTACAGCTTAGGAGACGGCAAAGGCAGGATCGATCCATTAGCAGACAATCCATACATGTAATCTGGCATTACTCTGTCCTTCCGAGCACCTAAGGAAATACAGATAAGTAAACCTGACTGTAAAGCAAGAATGCATAAACCCGCATCACATTCATTGCAATCGTACAAACATAATCAAAACAAGCATAGAGACCAAGTTAAGCTTCAATAGTTACAGCGAGCACTGCAACCATCGACAACAAATATGTATCTGAACCAAAGCTCTCGATTTCGATTCACCATACATCCTTCGTTGGTATTCCTTCTTCATACGTCTAGGATTGGAACCATTCCTTCACTTAGAAGCATTCTGTTCACTTGCTCCAACCTTCCATCGACATCAATCCTCCAACCTCCTAACCTTTCTTGGTCACATTGCGTACACTAAATGAAATTCGCACTACAAAAGACTACGCTCTCCACTTCAACGACAATCACTAGTCGCCAAACTCCATCAGCTGCGAAAGCGAAACAACTAGAAGCGGGTACGGAGCGAAATACTAGGGCGAAGTAATCGGAACGAGCAGATGAGGGGAAAATCACCAGGACGACGTCCCGCGGCGATGAGGCGGTTCGACCTCGGAACCGAGTCGCGGCGAACCTCAACGGCGATGCCTCCGCCGGCGCTCGACGCCCATCCGAGGGTGCAGAACCGGCGGCAGAGCTTCGACGCCTGGATCCTAGCCTTCGCCGGTGCTTTCCTCTCCAGGTAGCCACGAGACGCTCGTCCGGCCAATGCTCCGTTCAGCGCCACCACCGGCGAACTCGCCATTGCCGGTCTCTAGAGAGAGAGAGAGAGAGAGAGAGAGAGAGAGAGAGAAGGAGAGTGAGTGTTAGGATGAATCTGAGGATGCTTCGATCGTTCAGCAGTGTATTTGGCGAGAGTTGCAGTACGCCATTACCGTATGCTTGTGTTGGGAGTGAAGCTCGCAGGTCGAAATCTTGGGGAGGAGAACGAATAGTGACGACTGGCGAGGAAGATGAAGCCGAGCCAACGTGCCCGGTTTGGTTGGGCCAGGTGGACCGGTTCATTTATCGACTCAGCAATCAGGGATTTCTGCGGGGGGGGGGGGGGGGGGGGGGGGGGGGGGGGGGGGGGAACCCAAAAAATATATAATAAGTTTTAGAAAAAATTTCAAATAAAGATGTAAAGTGCACTCATTTTCTAAAAGAATAATTTGAAATAGTCATATCAATCTCGAAAAATAGTCTAAAATGGTCCTAGCCTCATCGACTCATCAGCCACCAAAATATTCCGATAGATCAAAGAAATTTTCTTCAAAACATAATTTAAATTTAGATTAAATTATTTTTGTCTGAAAATTAGATTAAAATTTAAAAAAAAAACCTTAAACTTAAAAAAAAAAAAAATGAGGCGAGAGAGGCTCCTCCCACTTCTAGCCGCCACCCCATTACTAGTGGGGCAGTAGCGTTGGCTGCAGAGATCACCAACACCTAGACGAGGCTTGGCGTCCCTTACTTTAGCTTAAGCAAAGGCGGGTGACCCTTGCCCAAATCTAGGAGAGGATCATTGCCTTCTCCTACCTCTAGCAAGGGCCTTGCCTCTGGTTGGTGAGAGCCGTTTGCCTTCACCTAGGTATTGGTGACCCATCGACCATCACCGCCACCCCATTGACGATGGGGCAACAACCATAGATTAGAGGCAGTTCTCCTTCTCGTCTCTTTTCTTTTTTCCTTTTTTATTTTTTATTTTTTTAGTTCATTTTTTGTGGAAAAAAAAAAGACAAATTTATCCTTAATGAATAATAAATTGATGCCATTCTTTAAGGTTGATATGGTCATTTGAGTTCCTTATTTAAAATAAGGTTCATTTTAAACTTTTATTTAAGAAAACGATAGCACTTTTGATCTTATTTAATAAAATAATGTCATTTTAGACTCTTATTTTGAATTTTTCCTTAATTTTACCGAAAAGTCAACCAAATATCTTTCAAATACAACTACTACCAACAATAGTAATAACCATAATTTAACTTGTTAACAATCGTGCTTCTGATAATTGACGAGAACCTTGGCGTTATGGATTTATAAGTTGAGATGGGAAGGCAATCACCCCCGAATAAATTTCAGGCAAAATAAACATATAAATGTCACGAGTTTTCAACCTTTCCAGATCAACCCTCATATAATTTTGTTATTTATCTAAATTTTTCCTTGTCTTATAATATACTTTAGATTTCTGATTTCCTAAAACATGACGATTGTGCAAATAAGAATTTGAATTAGATATCATATAATCAATTTGATTTTAAAGTGCAACGGCAACATTATAATCATATATATGAATACATTAAAGAACTCGTAACTCAGTATTGCATTCACCCTCTCCAAGAAATACTCATATATATGTTCACAATTTTAAGCCTAAAAATACTAGTAACAAACAAGTATCAAGACGCATTAAGATACAGGGTGAATATTACAAAAATATCCCAAATTATGTTTACTATGTCATAAATATCTCCACACGTTCTTTTTTGTTTGTAAAAATTCTTAACTTGATCACTATGACATCGTACAAAAATCCAAAAGTATATATACATGACGTATATAACCTCTATTTTAGCTCACGTTAGCATAAGTTTGGAGTGTTTTTGTGGTATTTATATCATGATAAACAAGTTTAAGATTTTAGTGACATAAAATATATTTAGAGTATTCGTGTCACAATGGGTATATTTTAGGTTTTTTATGATATTAACCCTGTATATTACACAAATTATAATTTCTTTATCCTTTTGCAACCTTTTTTTTTCCTTTTCTTTTTGTCCTCAATACTATTTGGAAATCTCGAACTAGTACTTTTGTGCCAAAACTAATATTTTCTATAAAAAAAATCATAAATTAATATACTTATAACACTAAAAATGCAAAATGGATACATTTGTAATAATTTCACTCATTTGTTAGTTTCTGTTAGATTGGATTTATATAACAAAAAAATCATAAATTGAAAATAAAGAATAAAACCCAAACTGATACATTCATTAATTGCCATGTATTATCAAACTCAATAATTTGACAGTTAAATTTAATAAAAATTAATATAAAATAAATTTGTCATAAATATATAGTTTAAAGTGTCTGATAAAAAAATCGATTTATAGGTGTACAAATTTTTGATTTTTCACGATATCAACTCATGCTATTTAGGCCTTTTGGATTGGAGGCTTATTTATCATCGGACTCTTCGAATTATCGAGCATTAGCGTAAAAATTAAGGATAAACTCGTTGGGTTGCAAGAGCCGAGGTTTATGAGCATACGAGGAGCGATTGAGAGGATTGAGGATAAACTGGTTCCATCTTCTTCCCTCCCTCTCCTCGCGCGACTCGCCACCAGTACCGCCTGAACTCGCAGACCCTTCTTCTCTCCTTCTATCCTCTGTCCTCTCCCATGTCGAGAGGAACGGACCGTCTGGTCAAGAGCGTGCAGCAGTTCGCGGACGCTCAGTACAAGGCCTTCACCACCCGCTACGGCCAGCAGCTGCTCGACATCTGCGAGCTCCCCATCAAGGTCGTCCTCTCTCCCTTCACCCTCGCCTTCGACGTCGCCGGCTCCGCTCCCCGCGGCTTCGGCGTCCCCGAGTTCATCAGCAAGCTCTCCTACGCCTCCATCTTCGTGAGTTTCTCCCTCCGTACTCGAACTAGTCATGCTTGTTTTGTTCAAGTTCTCTTTATAATTTGATTGATTGTCTCGCGAGGGGCGAATTTTGGCTTCTTCTGAGGTCTGGGGCGTTAGTTATGTCTTAGGCAATGAAATGAGAGCGTGGGCAAGACAAATTTCGGGAATTTCGCTTGTTTTTGTAAGTGTACTCAGTGGATAATTCTCTATTTTTTTCGTGTGTTTTCTCTCCGCTGAACTCGTATTGGATTCCTGTAAAGGGGTTAATCGCTTGTGAAGTGGGTTGGCAATGTATGATGTCAGCACGTGCGTCGACATTTGCTGATAGAACAGGAGTGAATTTGAGTCTGCTGCCTGAATTTCGTGTTGATTAATGGGTTGTTCTAATTTGTGTTCATCAGAGCTCTTTATGCTTCTTGCTGTGCAATGATTCTGAGCTTGGTCTTGCCTGGAAGCTGGTTAATTATTTTCCATTGTGTGTATGCAAATGGGTATTTGCACAATTATATCTGCTTTTCTGCTTTTTCGGTTTTCATGCTATAGGATCGTATATGTTGGATGCAATTCTTGTAAGTAATTGAATTAGTCAACAATGTGATCAATTGCTTGCTGCACCATTTGAATCTTACATGTCAATGCTGTTGTTTATATGCGAGCAGGCAGTTGCCACTCTTGGAACATATGATATTGCGTTGGAGCTTGGAAAGAAGGTGATATGTCAGAGGTGCTTTCTGATTTCTCATGGTTGCCTCTCTTGATTTTACATTCTCTTTTATTTTCTCATCATACTGGGTTCTGGAGATTGTCGTTCACTCCCTGTGTTAATATTAGTTGAAATTATCTCAAAATTTTTCTGGTGGTGGCTTGCCCCTAAGATCTTCCAATCCAGGTTTTGAAAAAGTAGACTGAGCGTCACCTTTGCTCGATTTAGGAGTTCCACCTTTGCTTGATTTAGGAATTAAACATTGCTTGAGCATGAAGGAAGAGACTTTTGTCATGGAAAGCATGTGATATGAACCTTTATCTCTTTTGAATTGTAAACATGAACGGATGTTTGCTTACTTTTCCGTACAAATGCCAATCGACTAATCTGCTATATGAAGCTTCGCCTCATATCTTAAATTATTAATTTGGATGCTTGCTGTATAGTTGTCTTCTTTGGTAGCTAACCGCTATTGCTGCTCCTGGACTGGATTTCCGATACATGCAGGAATTGCAAAACCTGTAATGGTTGGCAGGCATTGAGGTGTACCATGTGCAAAGGATCAGGAAAAGTGCACTATCAAGTGAATAACTACAGCTTGAAGAGGTACATATGGGCTTAATGTCACTCTATAAGTGGCAAGCCTTATGTTTTTTGACAATTGACTGCATTCCCTTTCATCACAGTGAAACAATGATGCTGTTAGTGCTGGTTAAAAGGTTGTCAAATTGACTGGAAAATACTAACCTCTCATGACCATGCGTTACACTTTTTATTGTTTGTTCTCCAACAACTTTTTGAGGAATTTTGTTGCATTCTTGCCCATTTTCTTTTTCTGCATTAAAGTTTATTACTGAGAGTCTCGTAGTGGCATTTTGTATGATATTTTTCCTGCCTGATGTGGGCATTATGATAACAAGTTCCTGTATCATGTTAAGAGTATGCACTTACTATATATATATTTTTTTATGCTTCAACTGAGGACCATTTCTAAAATTTACCAGTCTTCTGAAGCTGGGAATATATGGAGAGAGTATTTACTTATCTCTAGAGAATATGCTGCATCTAACTGCCCTGGGATCTATTGGTCAGGCTCAGAACTTGCAAATTTGTGCTTTGAAGATGGCAGTAACACTCTACAATATAATGAAGTTTGGTAGGGATCACATACCATGAAAAACATAAAGAAAAATTTCACTGTTCCTTTAATATCAAGAACATTTGTGTACTGATGATGTCTCTTTTATGTGATCAAATGTTTTGTGGTTCAACTTGCATGATCTTTGTTTTGCTTGTCTGATTATTGCTAGCACTGGGGTTTATGATTTCAATTTTCCTGTTAAGAAAGGTACTTTTGCAAGCGCAGCTCTTTCCGTTTCTCTCTGTGCCTACTGTTTGAGCATGTTGGTCCTAGTATGATCAAAACTCCTTTTTTGAACATTGGGTGGTCATAATTATTGATCTGGCACTTTGGATGTTCAATATCTCTCTTCCTCCCTGTTATAACTATAAACATGAATTTCCATGCAGTGGAGAGAAAGCAACAGCTGAATGCATAGCTGACGCCATTGTTAATAATCGTGCCGAACTCGTTCACCTTCCTTCATCTGTCGATCTTCATTCACCTTTGCCATCTAAAGATTGCCCAAGTTGTGATGGAACGGTGGGTTTCGTTTACCCACTACTTGTGGTTAAAAAGCAAAGAACTCTTGATCTTTCATGAGCAGGCATTTTTATATAGATACAAGAATAATTTTCTCCTATATCTAGATGTACTTACGATAGTCTACAATCAGAAGTACATCATTCTCAATAAAAGAGCCAAGTTGTGTGAGCTATAGGTCTTAAATTTGAAGGAATGAGCACCATGCGTCAAAGTTTCCTTTTAGATGAGAGTGCTAGCAAGGAAATGGTGGAGTGTGCTAGATATGTCGGCCTTGCAAACATATTAATTAAAACCAGTCTGTCAAAGCATCAATTCTTTGTTTCCACATGTTGCAGGGAGTCATGGGCTGTCCTGAATGCAAACACAAATTACAAGTCAGAATTTCTGCAGATGATGTGAGTTGGGTATCAAATCTATTACTCTTGTATGAATAAGCTGTTCTGTAGTGCTTACATTCACAATCTTTTGTTTTTGTAGATTATGGAGCCTCCATGGCTGGCCTATAATGTCATGAGAAAAATGGACTACCCCTATGAGGCTAGTATACGCTTATTGTCTTCTTCCCCTTTCAGATTCTTCACTCTTCTTTAGTGATATCCATCCTCATTGCACAAGATTTTCTATGCAAACTGTTATGAAATTGTGTACCGCTTTGTGTCTAAGAAAAGGCATCTTTCTTGTGGTAAGAGCTGTGGTTAAATAAGAAAATGCTGAGCTTTGTTACTCATTTCTCGCTTGCTTTTAGTATAATTTGGTGAAAATCATGCATGTTAGGATGAAATGTTTTGTATAGACCTATCTCTTTAGTTTGACAATTTATAGTTGTGGCACTTCCCTTGTAAGGTGCTAATGCTCTAGCACTTTGTGTCACAGTTCTTTCAGGAGTGATATTCATCCAATTTTGATTTGCATGTCTTTCCTCTACCAAAGATAAAAGTCAAATAAGGATAATCTGCTAGCAGGCAACACCTGTCCCCTCATGATGTCTGGAAGTGGAGGTTTCTGCAGGATGAATGTGCTAAATTAGTGTAGGAGTACCTTTCATCTTTCTCTCAAATAGC
Source organism: Eucalyptus camaldulensis (assembly GCA_019915185.1). Lineage (NCBI taxonomy): Eukaryota > Viridiplantae > Streptophyta > Magnoliopsida > Myrtales > Myrtaceae > Eucalyptus > Eucalyptus camaldulensis. Next base: position 11,025,923 of record JAHSVA010000006.1, read on the forward strand.
TAGTTCTTGTGGTTAATGTTGGTTAATTTGTGTAAATTGTGAGTTGAACTGCAACCTGCTAGCTGTTTAGGTTATATAATCCCGACAGATACACATCTACACTTAAGCCAAAAGTAGTAATTTTTAGGAGAGGAAAGATTCAAGAAAAACTAGCTGGCACTTTGATTATTGGAAGTTTTTGTCATAGTCTTTTATATGGGTATGAAAAAATGTAACTCTAGAATGGCATTCTCTGTTGTGAGTTCCCTTTTAAATTCCTTCTTCCTTTTACAATCCTGCCTCCGACCCTGCAGCACATAGTCCACAGCATGAAAGACCCAAGCATTGCTGCATTCTGGTTGATTACCTTCCCTCAAATTGTTGGTGGATTTGAATATGATGATGAAGTCAAACAGAAGATATGGTGGCAATACAAGGTTCTTATTTTGTTTGATTTGCTTAATTTATTCCTCATTCTGAAATCCGTTGCTGTCTCAGTATATTTAAGACTATGAATTAACATAACCATTAATGAACTGCTTGTTCTTTTGATTTAGGAATCCATGAGATATGATCAAATTCGAGATGTGGTAGCTAATCGTAAACCTGGCTGGGAGCATATGCAGGAGGTAAGATGAAATGATGACCACATTACATATGGCAAACTCTTCAGTTCTAAACCGATTACACTCGATAATTCATACTTTTGCTTTTCTTCATGATGTTAATGATCACCTGGTTGGATTTAGTTGGATTCTAACATTGTGGTTGTTGGCTAGTTGTTTGCTTTAGCTGTTGCTGTATCTGGCTTTAGTATCAAACTGTGACTTCCAATTGTCAAAAGGTGTGTTATAGAGTATACAAAGAAGAACAAGGAGCTCCTTTTAAGTGTAGAACCTTCCTTTCTTTTGGTTCCACAAGCAAGTGTTTTGTGGATAATTTGTTGGAGAAGTCAATATATGCAAAACCCCAAAACCTCTTGGTGATGTTACTGACAAACTGAGAATCATAATCAATATCGTATACATCTACATGTGAATGTGCAGGTTCTTGATTAATTAATTTTTGGCATGACCATTATGAGTACCAACACTGAAATCGAGATGTTCTGCACTATTGCAGGCTTTAATTTCTATAGATCCAGTCCGTGCACGGGATGATCCTGTTGTCGTGAAGAATGTTCCTTACTACAATGCCAAGAAGGCTCTGGAAGCGGAAGTAATGAAACTCGATCCTCCTGCAAGGCCTCAAAATTGGGGTGTAAGTATCTTATATATTTTAGTTGTTCTTGTCATGGATTTGCAGAAATTTCCTGATTTGTTGCCTTGTGTACTTCTTCCATCTGTTGTATTACTCTTTGTTGGATTGCATCGCCTCTTGTTAAGTATAAAATAACTATTGTCCCTTCCGTTATTCAACTTATGTGTGGTGTAATTTGTTTGCTTTGATGGTAGAACTAATTTCACATATTGGCAGGAGCTAGAACTTCCACTCAATTCTTCGTCTTGGAATGAAGAGGATCTAAAAGATCCTGATAAATATTATGAAATGACCGTACTACTTAATGCCCAAAGAGAGATTGCTGATAAAATCTTGGATACACAATGGCAAGCTAAATGGCGACAGGAAAAGGTTTGTTGACTCTGACAATTATTTCTGGGTCTTTCAGCTGTGTAGTGACTTAATGGATTTTTTTTTTGGGTGACCGTGACTTAATGGATTTGAGTTCAAGCTGACAGGAAAATGCTATTAATTTCTCAAACTGGATGAAACAAGCTTATCCATTCCCGAGTTACACCTTTAGTGAATCCTTTATTCTTATTTGATAAAAAAATCACATGTTGTACTCTTAGCACCACGCCATCCATTGGATTCACGCAGAATGATTTATTTTGATTTTTAGCTGAATGAGATGTTGGAGGAGAAGGTGCGCCCGTACATTCAAGACATTGATAGCAGTGTCCTTTCTCGGCCTATTGTATTACAATCAAAAGCGCAGGATCAGAAGGTTCTCTCTCTCTCTCTCAACGTGTTTTAGAGTGTGCACTGTCTGACTTTGACTTGCCATTGAATATTTGTTGCAGAGAAAGCCACGACAACGGAGATGGTGGTTCTTTTGAAGGAGAGCATTATTTCAGCTCTTTGGAATTTCCAGAAATTTAATTCTTGGTGGGCAGCTTTGGTTGGACTGATGGTCTTCCGCAAAAGCAATTTTCCTCCTCAACTTCTGCATGGTTTTCTCGCAGCTTCGCTCATTCTTTCTTCCTTAATTTCTCCTTTTTTGCCAATTGCGTACAGAGTGACGAGTTTTGAATGGATGACAGTTGAATATGATCAATGTAATGGCATTCTAAGTCGCAGCCTTGCTAATCAAACACTAGTCAGAATTCTGATCTGTGTTCGATTCTCTTTTAGGATGGTATCTGTGCATGCCAATAAGAGATGAAAAAGAGAGCGACGGTCGATGTTATATGTTACATTCAATTCAAACTCACGATCAGATTGTTCTTTTAAGGGCGAAAGTCGGCGAGAAGGTTTGCTTGAGCTGGATGTTTATGACTGCATTTTGCTCTTTCTTTTTCCCTCTCTTTTGCCTATAGAACTAAAATGAGAAAACTCGGAAGGACTTGGGGCAAAGCCCAGAATGTCGCTTATTTCTAAGGGAGAGGTTCACCAAAAAGTTGCACTATAAATCTCCCTTCAAGGCTGCATCACATGAGCTTCCGTCACCTCTTTGAAATTATGGCCACGGCGCCATTAGTCAGAGTGTACCTCTTGCAACGGGTGATGACGCTGCATCCACGGCTGTGTGGATTAGCCGATGGCCACATGGAATGGAGCCTCTTCTGAGCATACTCCCAGCTTAGGTTAGTGCTCTACGGCTCGCCATGAATTCATCAATCCTCCTCCATCTACATCAATAAATTCTCCCACACGGCCGCTGCCGTAACATCCACCGTTTCCATTATGCCGCGGACTCCGCTATCGTGACCAAAGCTGATAGGAGAGCCACCGTAGTCCTAAGAGTCATCGGATGGTTTATAATCCTGTCGTTCAAAACTGAGCTTCAGAACACGGGTTATCGAACTGAATCGTCATAGCGTTTTCAAGATAAGAAATTTGACTTATGCCAGTAGCGTACGATGGGTTCTCATGGTTGGCTAGTCCCTAAATTTTGGGTCGGTCTTAAAGCATTACTACATCGCTTCTTAACATTTTTAGCCATACAAGATAACTGGGGCGCCCAATTTTTCGGTACCGACTTCTAGGCGCCGAAAAAAACAAGAAAGAAAAGAAAATTGAACAGTATAATCGTCTGCCCTTCCCGATAGCTTTGAACATCCATCAGCTTTGGACATGTGTTGAAAGAGGAAAGGCGAAAAAAAAAAGAACACGTCAACTTGCAATCTCCTTGCCGACAGGTAGCATTCAATCTTGGGACCCCATCCCGCCCCTACCGACCATGTCCGACGTTAACCCGATAGCAAAAGGAGGACAAGGAAACTCACCATCGCTATACCGACATAATCGAGGGCCAAGAATATCTACAGAACACGGAAAGCTAAAATTACATACAAAAAAACAAAAACAACGAAATTAAGCGGAACCCACGAGTAATTTCTCCGCAATAAGTTGGAATTTGAAAAATTACTCAGCCATAAGAAATTACGATCAAGGCGAAAAAACACCCATCACGGCTTCCCAAAAATCTTTAATTACCTATCGTTGTCGAAGTGGCTCTTTTCCGGTACATGAGACTGAGAGGTGCAGCTGGCAGGTCGTTGTCGCGTCGATGTCTCATCTGATTTGACGTGCGTTCATATCCAGACACATGGCTTCTCATGTGAATCGAAACCCTAACTTCGATCCCTCCTTGAATTATTATTCAGATAGAAGTGGACTTAGTCGAGCAAGATGATTAGATCGTGTCGATAATGACGCCAAAGAACCCCAAAGCGTTCTTGATGCGGACAAGGCTAATACGAGATGCTTCTTTAAATTTTGAATAAAAATTTTCGGTATATGCCATATGATTCGAGAGATGATACTATATATATACCATAATATTATGTAAAAATCTCTTAAAAGGATTAATCAAGTGATCCAATGCTTAATTCAAATGAGACAAATATTATTATCAATCATGACAACTTCTGTTTTGAGTAATGTTGAGAGTTTTAATTGATATATAGAGGTCGGCAGTCCCAATATGAACAAGCAATAGTACAAATGCGATTGAATAAAGCAAGAAAAGTCCATGCACATAGCACTTCCGGACCACCCGATATTTTCTCCACACACATGCCCTGGACCATTTGCTCTGTCGACTTCAGCGCAATGAAGTTGCATGCGGTTAGAGCCTCTCTCCTCACAAACGCCGTCTTTTCTTGGCTTAGCAAAAACAACTCTCGAAAAAAAAGAAAAAGAAAAAGAAAAAAAAAACAACTCTCGAGTCTTTCTTCTCGCCCTCTTTTTCCATGCATCAGCTCCCTTGCATGTTGTCTCGAATTTGACGTGTGAACTCAATTTTCGGGACCATTCATTGTGAAAGATGAGAATTGTCAAATTAGGACGATGAGACATTAATTAGGACATGGTATAGTCCTCGGAACATTCTGGGAGGGCCAATTAGGCTCACTGCCAGATCCCGTGCAAAGGGGCCAAATTTCCAATGAAAGTATTATGCCTTTTTTTTTTAATTTAATTTTTTTTGGTATACTTTGGAAACCCGGACAAACCGACCACTAACCGAGTTTGCTCGAATACTTGTAAAATTACACTCAATATGGCCGAACCCGTGTAGATAAACTTACCGTTATGTTAATATGAGTTCACGAAACTGACTTTGATATTATATAAGAGAGTATGATCTTCATTTAGATTGATTTTTGGCACAAATCGCTCATCCCGAGTGTGTGTATATATTTTTATATGAGAGGGAGATTGTAAAGCTTAAAAATGAATATGCTCTAGGTGAGGCACGTAGAGTTTTAAGTTGAAGAGAATTAGTCTAGGAGTTAGAAGGATATGTTGATTTACATGAAATTTTTTAAAGAAAGAGACTTGCAAACTATAAGAAACAAAGTCGAACAAAAAATAAGGTTTAACGGATTAATTCATCCGTGATCATTGAAATTTAATAGATTACGCAATTAGATTTATGAACTTTGATTTCAATCACCAAATGTATTAAATATTTTATTTGTTTTGCAATTGATACACTCTTGGAAGCTCCGGCAATTTTCTTATTTTCAAGCGAAATGTTGACAAGGTAGAACTCATGCGATAATAGCATGTGGAACAGAAAATTTGTGGCTTGCCCATCGCATCCAAAAGTCCATGCTAAAGTTCACTAATGAAATTGTAATGCAATAGGTACTATTGAAATCAAAATTAAGGGTTCATTTATTTCGTAACAAAATAAATAATTTTAAAATATATATTTAAATATGATTATTTATATTGCTTAAAATATATAATCAATAAAAAATATTTGATCATTAATAATAATTAAATTATAAATATTTTAAAAATAATTTTCATCTATTTATTTGTATAAACAACATATATAATTTTTTTAAATCATTCATTTTTTATGAAATAAACATATCATTGAACCATCAATGAAATATAGCCGAAATTAATCCTAACCCGCACCAGCCTCTTCGGTCTATCCCTGCATGCTCTCATAGGTTTATTTTTCTGATAGTTACTAGTTAGGACATAAGCTATAAATTTACTTACTTATTTATTTGCCACAGGAAGCTATGAATTTAAGCAGCACTTTTTACATGATTAAGGCATTTCTATTTTTCACTTTTTTGCTTACAGGACGGGTTGGTGTTTCTTAAAGCTACTTTAGATGGGGGGCCCGCGGCCGCCTTAATGCGCTTGCAGTCTTTTATCACACCCTCAAAAGCAGCATGGATTCATTAATGAGTACTGTTAAGTAGGTGAAAACAACTAAATACACACACGTATATATAAGAATACTTCAAGTTAATGAAAGTTGTATTTTGTCAATTCAATAGCTGTATAATCTCTTGAATAAAGATTAGTATAAACTCTCACATGAAAAGTTTATTAATTTCTTTTTTGGCCGAAGTAAACTTCCTGCAGTTTACCAATGACAAATTACCATACATAGTCTCATGCATAATGGACGCATTTTGTCATAAGACCGCTTATGGAGAACATTTCTATCAATCTTTCTATTTCCTAAAAGTACAAAAATAAAAATAAGTATAAAAACTGTAAGAAAATAAATGGATGCTCCCATATATGATCAACGACAACTGCTATAAAGGGTCCTTTATTTTCAATGTCCATACATCCGTCTAGTCAGATCATGGAATAGTGAAATTCACATAAGGAAAAAATCACATACAGTACACGTGAAATTTTTTATAAACGTACCCTCAAACAAATGAATCTAACATCGGCTCAGAACAAAAACCAACATAAACACGATCGAATTTCATCCGGGGTTTCCTTTTTTAATGTCTGAAGATATATATTTTCAAACGCTGCACTGTACTCCGTCCTGGAATCTCCATTAAATTTGCCCTAAAAGCATCATCAAGAATGGCAATGCCCACATACCGAGAGGATTCACCACTGGTGCGGAGGAGTTCAAGTTACCGGTCGGCGTCCCTGCCGGTGAAAGCGACGACCCTGCTGGTGGAAGCGACTGAGCTGACCCTCCTGGAGTCGGTGAAGCGGTGAACGGCGCCGGCGGCGACGCTCCTGGCGCGCCGGCCGCGGTTGGACCTGATGCTGGACCTGTTGCCGTTGGAGCAGATGACGGCGATCCGGTGGTCGAAGATGGCGCGAGAGACGACGGTCCCATTGCCGGCGCTTGTGTTGGGGTTGTAGCTGGCGATGTGGACGTCGATGGAGATGTCGCTGGAGTAATCGACACTGGCGGTTCCGAGCCTGGAGCCGCGGTCGGAGACGGAAACCGAGACGACGGTCCCATTGCCGGCGCATGTGCTGGACTTGTAGCTGGCGATGTGGAAGTCGACGGAGACGTCGCCGGCGCACTCGACGCAGGCGGTTTCGAACCTGGAGCCAGGGTCGGAGACGGCGACAGAGACGACGGTCCCATCGCCGGGGCATGTGTTGGCGTTGTAGCTGGCGATGTGGAGGTCGACGGAGATGTCGCCGGCGCACTCGACACAGGTGGTTTCGAACCTGGAGTCAGGGTCGGAGACGGCGACAGAGACGACGACGGTCCCATTGCCGGCGCATGTGTAGGCGTTGTAACTGGCGACGTGGAGGACGAGGGAGACGTCGCCGGAGCACTCGAACCCGGCGGTTTCGAACCCGGAGCCGCTCCGGGAGCCGTCGCCGGAGTCGGCGAGGAGCCATGAGGAGGCAGGGCTTTAGGCGGGGGGAGAGGAAAAGGGCGAGGCCTGAAGGTGATGACGACGACGACCAGCTTCTGGCCGTTCTGACATTTGTCGTCCTGGCCGCTGATGAAGTAGAAAGGTCCGGACCGGTCGAGCTGGAAGACGGTGTCGCCGTCGTCCCATTTCTTGATAGGGCTGTGGGCGTCGCACTTGTCGTACCCGGTCTTGTTCACCAGCAGCACCGAGTTCCCTCCTTTCTTGTACTTGAAATCTGCAACAGACCCAAAAAAGACAAAAGGGAAAGAACATCAACATGAGTTGCGATCCTCCTTCATTCATCGTCGAGACAAAATCGAGACGAAATCCCAGGGGAACTTACGCAGAGTGTCGTTGACCAAGAACCGGTTCCGACCAGCCCACTGGCTGTAATCCTCCGCGGGATGAACCACCCAGCCATCTCTGCCACCGACGTCGTACTGGCGAGCTTGGACTCGATCCAGAGACGACAGGGAACAGCAGATGATGAAGATGCAGACGACGGAGAAAGAGGTGAGGGATCCGGGAAGATTCATTGAGATGGGCTGTAGAAGGAGGAGGAGGAGGAGGACGGTGCAGTCGAGCTCGTGAAGTAGACGAGAACCGTGTGCGGATGGTTCGTATAAATGCTTGAATTGAAGAGATATTACCGTTGCAGTGCCCGAGAAGCAATTTCGTCGACCGGGTCAACGCGGATGTTTGCATTCGTGTGGACGTCGTCGTTTGATGTCCTCTGCCTCGGGGCAGAAAGCTACGTGTCCTCAGCGTGTTCATCATAAAGGTTTCCCATGCAAGGACGAAAGCTCGAGGTAGAGGCACAAGAAAATAATAACATTATTTGGAGAATTTAACTTGTATATTCGGGGAAAAGTCTCTCTTCATTTTTCATGTTATAACTAAGTGGGTTTTGTTAACGTAACATTCTTTAAAAAATCGTGGTAATAATCTATTATGAATCATAAATTTTTGAAGAAATGAATCCTGTAAATTTATAATTATTTGTGATTTAGGTTTTTATAGCCCAGATTAAACTATTATTCTTATAATAAATTAAAATTTGTCACACAATCATTGGAAAGATATAACCGTTATGATGATCAAATAAATGCAAGAGTGAGAAACCATGCATTTCAAAATAGGTTGGAAAGCAATATAAAACGGATAGTTCCCGCATTTATGATGCTATGTATAATAAGTAGTAAAATTACACTTCAAAAGTTATATGTAGAATCCATAAGAGATTTATGGCACAAAGGTACTGACGGTTTGACCTTCTTAAGTTTTTTTTTTTTTTTTATGACCTAGAAAAGCTCGAAAGCCAATAGCCGGCAGAAAGAACCTGGAGGCAACATAAGAAAACCACCACCCCATGCCACCAGGTAAGTCACCAAGTAATTCTACTAGCCTACTTGCATTGTAAGGGCTTTGAACCTCTCACATTTCTTACAAAGGATCACTGAAACCTATCCAACGGAGCCACCACGGTCGGTGGTACCTTCTTAAGTTTTCTTCCTCCCTCTTATTTCCATAAACTACGGTTGTCATTTCTGTATTACTATGCATGGGACTCTCATGAATCTGTTTCTATAAATAAATTAAGACATGAAGTCAGTTCTTTTTTTTTCATAGGAATATATTGAGAGTGGATATAAAACAGTAACCTTTAATATCAAGATTTGTCCAGAATTTTGTAATAGGAATCACTGATTGAGATGGATAATAAAGGTGTATCTATCGAATGAAGTTCCAATTGATTGTTTAAAAAATCAACGCAACTCTTATTTTATCCAGTAAATCTCTCATAAGTGCTGAACGTAAACTATATCTTCCTCATTTTGCCCATTGAAATTCATTTTCCGTCAGATAAAAAGAAGCCCGTCTACAATAATTTCTTTTTTTATATTTCTAATAGACGTACAATGTGTCTTAGCCCCCTTTCCCTTTTGTTCTCTTCTTTTGGCCGGCTAGCAGAAAACGAACACGTGTTGTCATCATGGTAAAGTGAAAAGAAGAAAAGGAAGACTTTTGAGTCCGACAAAGGAGACAGAGACATTTCACGTCCTCGGAAAAAGGAAGAAGATATGTGGTCATCACGAGCGCGTGCCTGTAAATTCAGTACAATATACATGCCCAAGATAAAGTAAAATCCTGTAGTTTTCCGCTTTTTTTTTTTTTTTTTTTTTTTTGTGTCCTCGTTTCTCTGGCATGAATTCATATGCTGGATTGACCATCTTCTTTTGAAAAGCATGCGGAAAGTTCAGGCCATCGAATGAGAGATGCGTCCTAACGCAATCCATTACAATAAATCGTGTTCTAAAATCTCGTATCGGATTAAAAGGCTCTATTAAGTGAACATCTCTTTAATGATTACTGCCTTATGTGTCCATTCAGGACATTTTTTTCAAGACTTAGCTTACTTGGGACTAGCTGAGTGAATACTTATAGATTACGCAACATGACTCCCTCTAATAGTTACGTGGTTCTTAAATGGGGAAATACCTACATCCGATACGACAAGGGTGAGCAATGATTGCCAAGGCGAGAGTATCTAGGAAAGGGTACAACTTATTACAAACTATAGAAGTAGAAAAGGTGTATTGGTAGGTGATACAAACCGTATTCTCAAATGGTCAGTAATCAATATCTTGTATGATCACTTAAAATATTTTCTTTAAATTCTTCAGCTCAAGCAAAATTGATCCATGTTATTACTTAAAAGACCAACTCCAAATAATGATTGCATGGGAACTTTTTTTAAATTATTTAGAACGTGGTGGTTTCATGAAGACGAACTCCAAATAATGATTGCATGGGAACTTTTTTTAATTTATTTTGAACGTGGTTGTTTCTTCATGATCTTGTCTGATATTCATGTCATCCGATTGGTGGGTCTAAAAAGACAACGGTCGATTTCCTTTTATTTTGGTACCATCTAAATGTGGTCGGCATTGGTACAAAAAAAAAAAAAAACGTGGTCGGCAGAGCCAGTAAAAGATGGAAATGAGCTTTTGACAGTTTCCATGAACGGGTCGAGCATAGGCGAACCCAAACCCAGCCCAATTGACTCAGGGGGAACATGTGTACGGAAATGGAAATGGGCTTTCCTTTTTTCTTTAGGGCGGAGAGACGATGGGCCGGACTTCATGACTCGATTTCACTTTGCAAGAGTCATCCAAGGATAATGGTACGGACGGTTGAATTTCGAACAACCAAATTTATACTTATGGTCCGTTTTTTTCACAAAAAATCAGTCATTAGGAAAATATTTTCTTAATTTTAATAGTCAATATCTCTTGAGAAACGAGGTAGCAGAATGTATTCTCATTATCAACAAAATATTTAGGCATGAATTGTTGTTAATAATAATGTAAATATTCTTTATTGACTCATTTTTATAAGTGATAACAATGATTAAAGTTTGGAAAATACATTTTGAATTGTTGATTTCCTCCAAAATAAATAGAGCTTTAAATCATTCCATATCGTTTCCATGGCAAAAATTGTCGTGTCGCATGTCAAAAATGGATGAACTTCATCGTTGGCCATTGGCTTTTAGAGAATCTTGGAAGGGTGGGGCTTTTTGCAGTCCTATTTTCATTAAAACACGCCTTTTAAGTTGATTCACAAAAGTAACCTCTAAATATTAAATTGACCAAGCATTTTCAATAGGTCGTGAATTATCTTTTGGATCTATAAATTACCAGCAACCAACGTAAATTTGCAATAACTTTACTATAAACCAGTCATTTTTGCACATGGTAAGGGGCCTCATTTTAGCAGAGAGACGGGATGGAATGCGGATGAATTGAGAATGCTTGTCATTGCGTGGTGGACTAGAACGCTCTTGTGGCAGCCAGGGACTTGAGATGCACCTATTCTCTTACAATTAAGTGGCAACCGAAATGAGAGGAGTTGGCGGGAGAGCTGGCCCATTTGTAGTCATTTCAGATATCCTTAGAGACTACCCTCATGTGGAATTCGGGGTACACTCGTGGACAAATACCAAGAATAATGGCATTGATAGTAGGGCACAAGTTAAAAAAGGTATATCGTCTAATTACGGCTAAAAATGTGGTACGGATGTCCAATCATTTCTAACGTTTTCACTTTTACCATAGAGTTTTGTGCGAAATTCTAATGTAGTCATTTTGACTAACTTTTGCGGGAAATCGGTAACATAGTAATGTGTTATGTAGAATGCCAAGCAATGACTAGATCGCCACATTAGCTATTTCCAATAAAAGTTGAGTAGAAACATCGTACTGGAGTTTTTAATAAAGTTTATGACTAAATTTGTAAGTTAAAAAATATTATGAGTAAAATGGCATCCATACAATATTTTTATGATTGATTGGACAATTTTCCCCTCAAATTACCAATTTTTTAATAAGAGAAAATTCCAAAAAAAAAAATATTGAATTTTTTTTTCATGCTACCTATTTACTTCAAACGTTACATTGGATTTTTAACGGCTATTATGGATGAAATTGTGATGTGATATATTTCTACGTCGCTTATAGGGTATCAGCGAGATGAAAAAGAGTTTGATGTATTAATGTTGCACCGACAAAAAGTTAAAAAAGATTGTGGTTTTTTTTTTTATTTTTACTTTTTAAAATATTCATTAATAAGCTAGCAGGGAATTTCTCTTTAATTTTCAAGGCGGGGGAAGTTTTTCTTTGTCATTTTTGGTTCTTCGGGTCAAGGCGAGGGGACCCGTGAAACAAATGCAGCATTTATGTAAGATTTGGACAACTCAACCGTACTTCTTCAATCATAAAGCCAGTTTGCCCGTGCACCGATAAATCATCAGTTTTTAATTTTTTTTCCTATTAAAATTGACAGCAAGTTGATATATTTAAACTGTTGGATTAAAATGTAATTCAATATTTAAATATCTTTAACACGTGTTTAGAAAAACTAAGATATCATATATGTTTCCTTTTATTGCTTTTCTCCGCCTTTCTATGTAGAGTAGAGTCGAAAATCGAACCAAATCAACCATAGTAACTGGTCTGATTCCAAATTCCCACAATTATCAATCTATTTTCCAAAAAAGTGAAACTAGTATTGTGTGATTTGATTCCTAGTTTCTAAGTAAGAACTAAACATAAAACCAATGAACCTTGGTTACATGTTTTGAATGTTTTTATTATCTATTTTATTTTGCATGTCAATCTTTTATGAATTGTTTTTATTGACAAATTAGACTCTTTGTTGTTGTGTTCACTTTCATCTTGTTGAACTAAAAATGAAAAAAATAAAAAAAAATAAAAAAGAATAAATTAGCTACTCAATAGAGTTGGGAGCACGCACAAGTCTAATACCTTCATTTGGGAAGAGTGCCAAAAGGAAGCATAAGTCCAAGCTTGTCAACATGTCTAATTCAATCTACCTTCATCAAAAGCTTAAGTCGATTAATTATGAGCCAACTAGAATATATTAATTGCTCCACACCACATTAATTCTCCAATGTGATACTTTTGTAATACAACTTTTTCACATGTGCATCCCAATAAGTTAGGTTTCAGGTTCCGGTGTACACAGAATAAGCTTTAAATTCCAAAAATTGAGGAATCAATTTCGATAAGCTAGATTTTAGGATGTAATGTTTTTAAAATGTGTGCTTGTGAAAATTCTCTCATGTCTCTCTAAACACATCTTCTTCTCTAGCGTAATAGTATACTTTGAGATATGCACTTTAGTTAATTAAAAATATTGCCATTCTGGCATTTTTAAATGCCTTTATACTCTGAACTAAATTTCTGGATAATTTATAGCTAAAAGGCAGTTTTGAAGGATTTGAACATGATGTTCACCTACTGTAGGATAGTATACCTGCTGCAATTCACCTAATTTTCACTTATTCTAAGCATTAATCCCCTTGGTTCTAAAATCCTCCACGGCCTACTCGTGATCATACCATTACAACCCATTCCAATAAAATTTCGTTGACTGCGCAAATATTAATATAGTATCTGCTGGCAATGTTGGTACGGTCGGTCCAAAAATAAAATCTAGGTCTGGTCAACACTGCCATGCGCACCTACCAATTCCAAGCGTCAAATTCAATTTAGAAAGGTAAAGGAAAAAAAAAACACACACACACACGCACAAACGAAAAGAATATCACGACCAAGTTTCGCATGATTTCTTCTGTCGCCTGTCGCTATTATCTTCGGACAAATCGAGGGAACACAAAAGGAACTGAGAAGCGACGAGGAAGGATCAGTAGTTGATCCAGAACCATTGACAAAGCTAGAGGCGGAGGTGAACAAGAGGAGGAGATAAGCACGTCCAGCTCGTCTCCATCAAAGGGAGCCATGGCTTCGGACCGTTCCTCACCCCTGCTTCAACCGTCTCGTCATGAAGAAGACGGAGGAAGAGGAGGAGGAGGAGGAGGAGAAGGAGGTCTCTCTGTCACGAGGAGACTCAGGTGGTGGCAAAGGGCGCTGGACTTGCAAGAAGACAAGAGGCAGGCGCTGTTCTCGATTCCCATGATCCTGACCAGCCTTTCCTACTACGGCATCCCCTTGGCCTCCGTCATGGTCGCCGGCCACCTCGGCGAGCTTGAGCTCGCCGGCGCCACCCTCGCCAACTCCTGGGCCACCATCACCGGCTTCGCCTTCATGGTAAACCGCCCACAACGGCAATATCTGCCCTCTCTCTCTGTTCTCTTTCAATATACATTACCTAGTAGCCGACTTAAGTTACTTTTGTTATGGCATAAGAAAAGAAAAAGACATTCAACTTTGATGTGCATAAGGCCTTGTCAAATTTCTTTGAGACCCATCAATTGTTTCCATGGTCTTAAAATATTAGGAAACAGAAAAACAGAAAAAGGAAAAGGAAAAGGCGCTAAGATTCAGGATACGCAGATTATTGTTTATCAACACCTTGGTCTTGCACGGGACCTTACCGAAATAGGCAGTGTATAACTTAGGAGATGCGGTGGTCGCCTAGTCCCTTAAGGCTCGAAGATCTGTATAGGTCGGACTTGAAAAGGGGCATCCCTCAAAAACGGTCGGCCCCTATCCTGATACGGCTTGAACTCAACATAGCCTGACCGCCATTTAGTATAGCCTGACCGCCATTTAGTACACATTTCCTTAAAATAGTCTCAGCAAACAGGAATTACAAAGTTTAAGCTGACCAACAACCTTGTTGACAGCCTCTCACTTGAGCATGTCTACGCCTCTCGGCAAAGAGGCTTTCCATTGTTTGGTGTTTCTTGAGAGGTCATTTAGACAATCTATCAATAAATGTTGTTTGTAGGTACAATTTTGTCTTGCCGATTACAGCGTTGTAAATTCATAGCATGGATCTATGCAATCAAAAGAGTGGATGTCTGCTTTTATCATTCTACTTATTCGCCACTAACAATGACTAGCTAGCACTGTATTCTATAAAAACAAGTTAACCTGTTTATGAGAGAAACGAAAGGGCACTAGCATCTCATTCTGTGTAAGCATACGCGTATAGATACTATGATCAATGAGATGGGGTGACCAGCACCTTGATTAAATTAACAGAGAAATCATCATGATGGGAAGATGTCAGCTAGCATACGAACAATAGCGACGAGACTTTAGAAAGTAAAAGGATCTTACTGTCGCTCTATATCCGCACGGAGCACTTAGAATTTAACAAGAGTTGAATAACACGTGGAAGGAAAACTCTTGCAGCACAAGGAAATAGCCAGGCATGTGATTGTTGCTCGTGCATGTACCTGGCCAGCTTTTGGTTTCTTTTTCCACTTCCTATAATCCTCGGTTTTTATATTGATTCGCGGCGGCCGCCTAATGCATGCGTATCCAATCTGTTCTTTGCCTCCTTTTAGAAATCTTTCCAGAAAGTGAAAGCTGTGCCTAGCCACTTGTGCCCCCCTCGTTACACTCGCCCAGGACAACGAAGTGTACCATCCACATTTCACCAGAATTCTTTATTTTTTTTTAATTAAATGTTGCTACTAATGTTTTGATGAATTATTTTCCGCATAAACATTGCAGTAGTGGCCCCATCGTGGGCTTTAGTTTCCTCCAACGAAGAGTAAACGTTAGGTCGTGTACGTTTTCCTTTGCTCACAAAGCCAAGAGTTCAACTTCTCATCGCGTCACGTGATAGTAATCACATACCAAAGATCAATCCAGCTCGACGTTCTGAACTCGGAAAGTATGATATCAGCATGGTAAAGTAGATTTCATAGATCGCTAGCTGCAGACTAGAAATAATAGGACTGAACAAACTGTGCAATGGCATGGAAGTTTATGACTAACGCGTCCATGGACATGGTGATGACGAAGAATCGATCTGAGTTTTACTGTGAAATGACTACTCTACACGCATGATTGCTCATTTCATGCTTTTTGTGTATACTTAGTTTTTTCATTCTCTTGTCTTCTTAGACCGGCTTGAGTGGAGCACTTGAAACGCTATGCGGACAAGGATTTGGCGCAAAGTTATATCGAACATTGGGAATTCATCTACAAGCTTCCTGCATTGTTTCATTCTTCTTCTCCACCTTAATCTCCATATTTTGGTTCTACACCGAGCCTGTATTGATCCTGCTTCATCAAGATTCGGAAATTGCTAAAACGGCAGCTCTCTACATGAAATTCATGATTCCGGGAATTTTTGCGTACGGATTTTTGCAGAATATCCTGAGGTTCCTGCAGACGCAAAGTATTGTATTACCACTGGTGATGTTATCAGTTGTTCCGTTTGTTATTCACATAGGAATTGCGTATGCCCTGGTACACTGGACAGTGCTTGGTTTTAAGGGAGCTCCTTTGGCGGCTTCAATTTCTTTGTGGCTATCGGGTCTTGCGTTGTCCATTTACGTGACTTGTTCAACGCGATGCAAGAATTCATGGGAAGGAATTTCCTTCGAGTCATTCAGCTACATCTTCACTAATTTGAGATTGGCCTTGCCTTCAGCCGCAATGGTTTGGTATGTGAGCTTCTTATCTGTCATTTATCTTGTTGAACTCATCATCAATGCTCAACACTTCTAGCGACTTGTCTGCCTATAGTTATTTAATAAACTAGAAGTCTAAGCATGACTCTTCTCTCTCATAGAACTTCTGATAGTTTATGTGACATTGAGATCTAATTTTCAAGTTCAAATGCTGCTGAAGGAGCATGTTGAATGAATAGATTGACTGTTCATTTCATCATCCTAATGTGTCCTAAACATATTTGACAAGTTGATAATCTTCTGATGAAAATGTTTAATATGCATATTGATTTTCTTACCCCGTCTGCTTTCCTCATCAGCTTGGAATATTGGGCCTTCGAGATTCTGGTTTTCCTCGCAGGACTAATGAAGGACTCTGAAACAACTACTTCCTTGGTTGCAATATGGTAGGTATCTCTGTTGCGTATCTCGTGATGCTTCTGCATTGCTCGTTGCAGAAGGATAAAACCATCATTCTCAGTTCTCATGTCTGTTTTTTGCTTTGAAAATTTTTAGTGTGAACACAGAAGCTATTGCTTACATGATTACATACGGACTCAGTGCTGCGGCAAGGTTTGTAAGCACACTTGTCGCCATTCTTGTCGTCTTACTTCCTCTGATGGCTTGGTTTCTTGAGTTTCATTTTTATTAATCTGCTAAAAGAGGAATTGTGCAGCACAAGGGTGTCCAATGAGTTGGGAGCCGGCAACATTGACCGAGCAAAGAATGCGATGGCTGTGACGCTTAAGCACTCTATGTTTCTAGCGGTAGCATTTGTACTGGCTTTAGCCTTTGGACATAGCATTTGGGCAGGCCTGTTCAGTGACGACAGCTCCATCATAGCAAAATTTGGCTCGATGACGCCCCTGCTTGCCATCTCCATCACGGTTGATTCTATCCAAGGGGTCTTATCAGGTACAATTTTGCAGAATCTGAACGAAGGCCATACCCCAAGCTCAATCCAACTTGTTGCCTGTCCTCTTTTAGTCACTGACTGATGAGAGCGAACCTTTTTGTCGAGTCAGGGGTGGCTCGGGGATGCGGATGGCAACATCTGGCCACGTACGTCAACTTGGCAACGTTCTACTGCATCGGGGTTCCGATCGCAGTCCTTCTTGGGTTCAAGTTGAATCTAGATGTCAAGGTGAAAGCAACCTTTGGATGAGCACCCTCTGAGTAGTGAATAGTCCTGCTTTGAAACTTGAGATTTATTAACTCAACTTTGTGACCTGATTCTTGCACAGGGTTTGTGGATAGGCGTAATCTGTGGTCTCTCCTCGCAAGCAGCCACACTCCTGGTGATCACCCTCCGGGCAAAGTGGACGAGAATGGATCTCTCGGTCGGCATGGATAAGGAAGATCCTCGTATTAGTCAAACATATGTAAACTAGCAAATTTCCAAAACAGTCATTTATCTTCTTCCCTTGCATGATTAGAGCATCAAGGCCCAGCAAACGACATTTTCACTCGAGTCGAACGTGTATGTTAAAAGCAAAGAAACCATTCGAAATCGATGCCCCATGGTTATGGATATGGGCATCTGGTATGCACAATATGTTTGTCAAGTCGATAGATTTTAAAATATTAGTGATAATAGCATGTCAAAGAAAAATAAAAAAGGCAGAACGAGTTATTAGTGAGTATACTATGTGATTTTTGCACATAGTCATCAAGCTTTCTAGTTTTCTCTTCTGATGAGGGCGAGCAATGATCGCTAACGCGAGATTATTTAGGAAAGTGTACTACTTATTGCAGACTATCAAAGTATAATAGGGGATACGAACTAATATAATCCTAACTCTATTTTCAAATGATCACTATTTAATATCTTGTATGGTCACTCAGAGTATTCTCTTCAGGATCTTCAGTTCACGCAAAATGGGTCCGTGTCGTTACTTAAAGACCAACTTCAAACAATGATCGCTTGGGAACTAATTCTTTTTCTTTTTTTCAACGTGGTGGTTTCTTCATGATCTTGTCCGATATTCATGTCATCCAGTTGGTTGGGTAATAAAGAGACAAGTGTCAATTTCCTTTTACTTTGGTACCGTGTAATGTAAATGTGGCCTGCAAAACTGGTAGAAGATGGAAATGAACTCTTGACAATTGCCGCGAACGGGCCAAGCATTGGGGAACCCAAGCCCAGCTAGGTTGACCTGGCGGAACATGTGTACGGAAATAGAACGAGCTCTTTGGGCTATGGCCGAGAGACGATGAGCTGAGCTTCATGACTCGATTTCCCTTTGCAAGAATCTTCCTAAGATAGTGGTAAAGACTAAGGACGATTGAATTCCACCAAACCAAACTTATACCCACGTCATATTTGTTTCACGAAAAATCATTGATTAGGAAAATATTTTCTTAATTTTAATCGTTAGTTTCTCTTAGGAAAAGAGGTAGCCGAAAATATTCTCATTATCAACAAAAAATTTTACACATGAGTTGTTAATAATTATGAATATGCATTTCATTGGTTCATTTTTGTAAGCAATGGTAACAATTAAAATGAGGAAAATGTTTTTCAAATTGTTGATTTTCTGTGAAATCAATAGATCTTTAGATCATTTCCATATTGTTTCTGTCGCAAAATTTCTGTGTCGCATGTAAAAAATTAATGAACTTTATCGTCGGCAATTGACTTTTAGCGAAACTTGGAAGGGTGGGGACTCTTTCCACTTCCATTTTTATTAATTACGCACCTTCCTAAGTTGATCCATAAAAGTACCCTTAAATATCAAGTTGACCATGCATTTACCACCCCAAACACACATCTTTCTCTCACTTCGTGTGCGTATGTGCATTGATCTTTTTATATTTTTCATTGGCTCATTTTTGTAAGCGAGGGTAACGATTAAAATTAGGAAAATGTCTTTCAAATTCTTGATTTTCTGCGAAATCAATAGAGCTTTTAGATCATTTCCATATTGTTTCCATCGCAAAATTTCTGTGTTGCATGTAAAAAATTAATGAACTTTATCGTCGGCCATTGACTTTTTTGCGAAACTTGGAAGGGTGGGGACTCTTTCCACTCCCATTTTTATTAATTACGCACCTACCTAAGTTGATCCACAAAAGTACCCTTAAATATCAAGTTGACCATGCATTTACTACCCCACACGCATATCTTTCTCTCACTTCGCGTGCGTATGTGCGTGATACTTTTACATTTTTCATCTGCACACCACAAAATGTGCAACAAATAATCATGTCCGTGTGATTTAAACTCTTTTGAACTAAATCACCTCACTCTCAATATAGTAAATTACGACATTACAGGATGATTACCACTAAAGACATTCTCAAGTTATGAAGTGCGGAAGGATTCATCTTGTGAGTTTAAGTGATTTCAAACCATCTAAATTGGCTTATATTTGTGCTAATTTTAACAATAGGAGAACTTCACGAATTAGAATCTTTCTCAGGTTGGTAAACTGCTTCTAGCCACGATCCTCAAAACGAATGATGTACCTCCAAAATAGTAACATCTCTTAAGACAAAGTAATCTACCTTTAATGTAGTAATTTCTCGTTGAATCCGTAAACTGAGTGATGTCAATTCTTGACAATCATGGTTATACTCACTCTTAGCCCATTGCTAGCGAAACTTAGTCGTAACAATATAGCTTATCTCGTCATAAATGCACAATGATGCTTGTTAATAATATCCTGTGTCTATAAAAAGAGTTTCAACTATTATATTAGAGTAATTAAATATAATATCATATATTCATCTAACAATTTAAGTTTTTAGAGTAGTTAGTAATAGGGGTGTGCAAAAGAATAGAGACTTGCCCGGATTGCCCGAAACTGGTGGTTCTTGAGGGAACCGGTTTGATTCTTGGTTCCAATTTATGGGAACCGATGGGTACCGATCCAGTCTCCGGTTCCATGGGTGGATCTGTCCACCCGCCCATCCGGACTAGACCGATTACATTAAAATAATATATTAATTTTTACTATTAAAAAAATGAAATTACTAATTAATAAACTCAAATCAAATAAAAAAAATTAAATCAAGAAGTAGAGCTGGCCTAGAAGCTAAAAAGTCCAAAGCCGTCCATAGCAGGGTTGGCCAGCTTGGCTGGGTAATCTCCAGTCAAACCAAATGGAGGTCCAAAAGCTTAAATGTCCAGAGTGCACCTTGAGTCCTTGACAAAATGCCGAGCAGTGAGTGGGCAAAAAGCAAGCACGCGAAGAAGTAGGGTTGTAGGAGGAGGAGAAGAAGAACAGGTCGGGCGAAGAACTAGGAAAACCAAAGTTGTTTCACGTCAAGATCGGAGCTTTCAAGAAACTCAGGAACCCCTCGGGCTAGGGTTCGCGAGGAAACCCTCGATTGCAGCAGGTCCATTCATCCCTTTCTCTATTTGGCCCTCCAGAAAATCGTCGTCGCTCTCAACATCAGCAGGTCTGTCCATCCATCCCTTTCGCTATCTCTTTATTCGGCCCTCCGATGTCGATTTTCTGGCACAGTCGCCCTTGACAGAAAGTTAGCAATAAATGGGACAATGAGTGCTTATCGTTTGAGTGGATGCGTCTCGATCATGATGATTCCAGGCATTTGGGGGGGGGGGTTGATGTGAGGAAGATGATAGATTGTGAACAGAGTGATCGCAATTTGATTTTTGTCACCTTGTGGGGTCAAGCTATGTTTGTTATTGTGAGATCGGTTCCATGAATCCACCTGGGTGGATCTCGATTCCAATTTTTTAGAACCGATCCTTAGTGGGCGGTTCCCAATTCTAGGTTGAGAATCGCCTGTCCGAACCATGCACACCCTTAGTTAGCAATTGTCCCACAAAATTCTCATATGGTATCGGGGTTGAAGATCTTGAATTTAAATCTTTCTATACCCATTTACTTTCACAGTTAAATTTTCATGCTTAGTACAAGGAAAAAAAACAAACTAAACATGATGGGAGTGTTAGAGTAATTAAATGTAAACTCATGACTTCATCTAATAGCTTAGATTTTCATAAAAGTTGGCAATGATCCATAAAATTCTCACATTTTGTAAAATATCTTTTTAAGTCTGTAAATACCTATAAATAAAGATCATCTCATAGGTTGTGAGTTATCTTTTGGACCTATAAATGACCTACAACCAACGTAAATTTGCAAGAACTTCACTATAACCGGTCATTTTTGCACATGGCGAGGCATCCTATTTTAGCCGAGAGACGAGATGGAATGTGGATGAATTGAGGATGTCTGTCATTGCGTGGTGGACTAGAATGCTCTTGGGGTAGTCAAGGACTTATGATGCATCTATCTTTTTTCCGAGTAAGTGGCAAGCGAAATGAGAGGCGTTGGTGGGAGAGCTGGCCTACTAGTAGTCATTTCAGACATCCTTAGAGACCACCCTAACGTGGAATTTGGGTTAAACCTGTGGACAAATACCAAGAATAATGGCATCATTAGTATGTCCCATTTAAAAAGTAAAAATTGTCTAGTCACTTCTAAATTTATTGTACGAATATCAATTCACTCTTAAATTTTTTCACTTTTGCTAATTTTATTCTAGATTTTTGAGTGAGATTTCAATGTAGTTATTTTGATCAACTTTCGAGGGAAATTGGTGACGTGGTAGTACACCATGTAGGACATCAACGACAGTTGGATCACTGTGTTAGTGATCTGCGGTAAAAGTTGACTATAAGGATTATAGTGGAGTTTTGCCCAAAATTTAGGACTATATTGGCAAGCTAGAAAAGTTTCAAACTAAATTGGCATCCGTGCCATAGTTTTATAATTGATTGGGAAAATTTTCCCTCAAATTGCCATCTCTTGCTCCAATCTTTTAATAAGAGAAAAATCCCACAAACTATATTGAACTTTCTTCCATAACATAACTTCTCCAAATGTCGTGTGAGACTTTTAATGGTCATTATGGACAGAGTTGGGATGCGATATATTTCTAGGTTGCTATTTAGGATATTGGCAAGATGAAAAAAGAGTTTGGCTTATTGGTGTCGCATAGCCAAAAAGTTTAAAAATTTATGGATTTTCTACTTTTCTAAATAGTAATCAATATTGAGAAAAATATTAATCAATAAGCAATTGAGGAATTTCTCTATTGAAATAATTAAATATTAAAGCACGCATTCTTCTAATAGTTTAAGCTTTTTAAACGGTCAGTTGTGGTCCTACAAAATTTGAAATGGTATTAGAGCTAGATGTTCTTAATTCAAATCTTTCTAGATCCCATTTGTATCCTCAATTAAATATGTCCACGTTTAGTACTGTACAAAAAAAAAAATCAGACTAAGTGCGATGGTGAGTGTTGAAATAATTAAATATAAAATCATACATTTTTCTAACAGTTTAAATTTTTAAAACAGTGATTCTACAAATTCTCATTTGATACCAAAGTTGAATGTCTATAGTTTAAATCTTACCAGGCTCTATTTGTCTTCCCAATTAAATATGTCCACACTTAATATTAGGCAAAAAAGGACCACGCCAATCATAATGGCAACTTGCCTGCGTATCAAGAAATTAGTTTTTAATTTTTTCTATTAAAATTAACAACATGTTGAAATATTGTATGATAACTACTGATTACTCTACAAATTAAAGCTCTTGAATTAAGACATAATTCAATATTTAAATATCTTAACACATTTTTAGAAAAACTAAGAGATCATATCTATTTCCTTTACTTTTCTTCGCTCTACTTGAAAATAGAATCAAATCGGCCATAGTAACCGATCCGGCTTGAGGTTCTTACGATTACTAGTTTAGTTCCAAAAAAAGTAAAACCCGTATTATGGGATTGGGTTTCTGGTTCCTAAGTAAGAACCAAATTGGAAATCAATGAACCACAGTTATGTGTTTTGAATTATTTATTTTATTTTGCATGTCAATCCTTCATTAATCATTATTGTTGACAAATAGGACTCTTCATTTTACTTGACAAAAAATGAAAAGAAAGAAGAAGAAATTGGATGATTCCCGATGAATTTTGGAATCGATTGACAAGGTATTTTTAGATTGAAGCATAGGTTCCAAATTTCAAAAATTAGAAAATCGATTTCGATAACACAAGTTTCAAATTCCATGTAAAATCTAGATCGATTTTAAGACCGTCCACCCTTTCGATGATGGCAATAGAGCACATTTCAATAAAATTTTGTTGACCGAGTATGTATTTATATCATTTTAGCAGTCAATTTTGATACGAGAAAATTACCACAAAAAGTCATAAACCTATTACAATTGCGTCAATTTAGTCATAAATTTATTTTTTTTGACCAATTGAGTCCTAAGCTTTTTACAATTATTCTGGATCAGTCCATCCAATCAAAAATGGCCGATCGGCACTGACGTGGCAGCCGGTTGGTGCTAGTGACCTTTTTTCTAATAATATTTTATTAATTTTTTTAATCCTTTTTTTCCTCTTTTTTTTTTTTTTTCCCTTCTCCCTCTCCCTCATTCCTCCTCTTCTCTCCTCCTTCCTTTTGCCTTTGGCTCCAACGACTAGCCAGAGGAAAGGGCTGGCTGATCATCGAACTGAGGCTGCCGAGCTAGCTCACCTTGCCGTCGTTGGGTGAGGGCTAGCTCGCCCAGCCACTAGTGAGGTGAGCCCCACCGTCGCTAGGTCTTGCGAGGTGATCCGACGGGCTCGCCTCGCTAGTTGGCATGGTCATACCTAGCAACGGTGGGGCGAGCCCTTGCCAGATCTGGCGAGGGCTCCCCTCGCGGTCGTTGGGCGAGGCAAGCCCTCACTAGATTAGACGAGGAGGGCCTTGCCAAATGTGACGACGAGCGCCCCTCATCAGATCTAGTGAGGGCTTGCCTCATGGTCGTCGCTTGAGGCGAGCCCTCATTAAATTCGGCAAGGGCTTGCCCCACCGTCGTTGGGCGCAAGCTCGATGACTGGCGAGGAGAGCCCGCTGGTCACCAGAGCCAAAGGAAGAAGGAGGGACACGGGAGGAAGAAAGAAGAGAGAGAAGGGAAAAAGAAGAGAAAAGTGAAAAAATAAATAAATAATAAAATAAATAAAATATTATTAAAAAACGAAACTTTGGCTAGATGGACTGATTGGGAATAATTATAAAATATTTAAGACTCAATTAGTCTAAAAAATAAATTTATGATTAAATTGGTATGTGTACGATATGTTCAGAACTTTTTTAATAATTTTCCCATTTTGGTATGGCCGTTCAAAATGAAAGCCTTGGTACAGTCAACACTGCGATTCGCCCGTGCCAACTCCAGGCGTCGAATTTAATATCGAAAAGCAAAAGAGAAAAGAAAAAAGACTACAGAAAAGAATATGACGATAAGGTTTCGATGATTTCCTTCTTTCGCCGTCGCCATCTTCCTTTTTGGACTAATGGAGGGAACATAAAAGGACCTGAGATTCCTTACCAAAAAAATAAATAAAAGGACCTGAGAAACGACGAGGAGGATCAGTAGTTGCTCCAGAACCAGTGACAAAGCTGGAGGCAGAGGTGAATAAGAAGAGGAGATAAAGCACGTCCAGCTCGCCATCATCGAAGGGAGACGATGGCTGCAGACCGTTCCTCGACCATGCTTCAACCCGCTCGACATGAAGAAGACGGAGAAGGAGGAGGAGGAGGAGATGGCTCCATCACGAGGAGGCTCAGATGGTGGCAAAGGGCGCTGGACTTGCAAGAAGCCAAGAGGCAAGTGCTGTTCTCGATGCCCATGATCCTGAGCAACCTCTCCTACTACGGCATCCCCTTGGCCTCTGTCATGTTCGCCGGCCACCTCGGTAAGCCTGAGCTCGCCGGCGCCACCCTTGCCAACTCCTGGGCCACTGTCACCGGCTTCGCCTTCATGGTAAACTGTCCACTGCGGCAACTTCTGCTTTCCCTCTGTTCTCTTTAAATATAATATACATATAAAGTATCTGACTTTAGTTACTTTTTTCCTAGTATAAGAAAAGAAAGGATATTCAACTTTGATGTACATACCACATGGCCTTAAAATATTAGGAAACGGAAAAATAAAACAGAGAAAAAAGGAATATGCATAAGATTCAGGATACACAGGTTATTATTACATTTCGTTGGAGTCCCATTTTGCTTCTATAGCTTCGCGCCCTCTCATAATCACCATTTGAGTCCTGTGGATAGGAACTCAGTAGTTAAGTTGATCATAGGCGTGGCGGCCGCGGAGTCCCTTAAGGCCCAAAGATCTTTGTCGGGCAGACTTTAAAAGGGGCAGTCCTCGAAAACGCTTGAGCCCGACTCATATCCCGATATGACTCAATCTAAGCATTAGCCCGAACGCTTCAGCAAACTTGGAACGCAAAGTTACTATCAACTTAGTCGATAGCCTTTCACTTGAGCATGTTTACGCCTCTTGGCAAAGAGGCTTTCCCCCCATTTGGTGTTTTTTGAGAGGTCTTTCAGACAATCTATCGATAGATGTTCTTTATATGTATAATTTTGTCTTGCCGGTTACAACATTATAGATTCATAGCATGGATTCATGCAATCAAAAGAGTCCATGTCTGCTTTTATCATTCTACTTACTTGCCACTAGTAGTGATTGGCTAGTGCTGTACCCTAAAAATACAAGTTAAGCTGTTCACAAGAGAAAAGGAAGGACATTACCATCTCATTTTGGGTAAAAATATACGATAAATATTTTGATCAATGAGATAAGGCGACCAGCAACTTGATAAAATTAATAGAGAAATCATCATCGTGGGAACCTCTCAGCTAGCATACGAACAAAATAACAATAGCGATGAGACCCTAGATAGTGAAAAAATCCTAGCCAGGCATGTGATTGTTGCTCGTGCATGTACCTAGCCAGCTTTTGGTTTCTTCTTCCACTTATTGTAATCCTCGATATTTATAATGTTTCGCCCGACGGCCGTCTGATGAATGCGTATCCAATCTGTTGTTTACCTCCTTTTAGAAATCTTCCCAGAAAGAGCAAGTTGTGCCTAGCCGCTCATGCCCCGGTCGTTGCACTCACCCAGGACAATGAAGTGTGCTGTCCACATTTCAACAGAAATATTTTTGTAACAGATGTTAGTGTCATTACTAATGTTTTTATGAATTTTTTTCCACATAAACATTGCAGTAGGGGCCCCATCATGGACTTTAGATTCCTCCGACGAAGGGTAACTGTTAGGTAGTATACTCTTTCCTTTGCTCCCAAAGCTGCGAGTTCAACTTCTCATCGGGTAAATTGTGGAGACTCGACATGTGACAGTAATCACAAACCAAAGATCAATCCAGCTTGAGATTCTAAACTCGGATAGTATGATATCAGTATGGTAAAGTAGACTTCATAGATCAATAACTGCAGATAAGAAATAATAGAGGGCTGCATAGACTGTGCAATGACACGGAAGTTTTATAACTAACTCGTCGATGGACATGGCGAAGAGTCAATCTGAGTTTTACTATGAAATGACTACTCTACATGCATGATGGCACATTTCATGCAAATTGTGTATACTTAGTTTTTTCACTCTCTTTTCTTCTTAGACTGGCTCGAGTGGAGCACTTGAAACACTATGCGGACAAGGATTTGGTGCGAAGTTATATCGAACATTGGGAATTCATCTGCAAGCTTCCTGCATTGTTTCATTGTTCTTCTCCACCCTAATCTCCATATTTTGGTTCTACACTGAGCCTGTATTGATCCTGCTTCATCAAGATTCGCAAATTGCGAAAACGGCAGCTCTCTACATGAAATTCCTGATCCCGGGAATTTTCGCGTATGGGATTTTGCAGAATATCCTGAGGTTCTTGCAGACGCAAAGTATTGTATTCCCACTGGTGATGTTGTCGGTTGTTCCGTTTGTTATTCACATAGGCATTGCGTATGCCTTGGTCCACGGGACAGTGCTTGGTTTTGAGGGAGCTCCTTTGGCGGCTTCAATTTCTTTGTGGCTTTCAGTTCTTGCGTTGGCCATTTATGTGACTTGTTCAAAGCGTTGCAAGAATTCATGGGAAGGAATTTCCTTCGAGTCATTCAGCTATATCTTCACTAATTTGAGATTGGCATTGCCTTCGGCTGCAATGGTTTGGTACGTGAGCTTCAAGAATTCTTATCTGTCATTTATCTTGTTGAACTCATCATCGATGCTTAACACTTCTAGCGACTTATCTGCCTATAATTATTTGATAAACTAGCAGAATTCTAAGCATGACTTCTCTCTCAAAGAACTTTTGATGCGTCATGTCACATTGAGATCTAATTTTCACGTTCATATGTTGCTGAAGGAGCATGTGGGAAAGAATAGTTTGACCATTCATTTCATCATCCTAATGTGTCCTAAACATATTTGACAAGTTGATAATCTTCTGATGAAAATGTTTAATATGCATATTAATTTTCTTACCCGGTCTACTGTCCTCATCAGCTTGGAATATTGGGCCTTCGAGATTCTGGTTTTCCTTGCAGGACTAATGAAGAACTCTGAAACAACTACTTCCTTGATTGCAATGTGGTAGGTGTCTCTGCCACCTATCTTGTAGTGCTTCTGCATTTCCTGTTGCAGAGGGATAAAACTATCATTCTCAGTTCTCATGTCCGTCCTTTGCTTTGAAATTTGTAGTGTGAACGCGGAAACTATTGCTTACATGATTACATCTGGACTCAGTGCTGCGGCAAGGTTTGTAAGCACACTTGTTGCCTTTGTTATCATCTTACTTCCTCTGATGGCTTGGTGTTTTGAGTTCCATTTTTATTAATCTGCTAAAAGAGGAAGGGCCGTGCAGCACAAGGGTGTCCAATGAATTGGGAGCCGGCAACATTGACCGAGCAAAGAACGCAATGGTCGTGTCGCTTAAGCTCTCTTTCTTGCTAGCAGTAGCATTTGTACTGGCTTTAGCCTCTGGACACAATGTTTGGGCGGGCCTGTTCAGCGGCAGCACCTCCATCATAGCAGAATTCGGCTCGATGACGCCCCTACTTGCTATCTCCATCACGATTGATTCTGTCCAAGGGGTCCTATCAGGTACAATTGTTGCAGAATGTGAACGAAGGGCCTACCCCAAGCTCATTCCAATTTGCTTCCTATCCTCTTCTGGTCACTGACTGACGAGAGCCAACTTTTTGTCGAGTCAGGTGTGGCTCGGGGATGTGGGTGGCAACATTTGGCCGTGTACGTCAACTTCGTGACGTTCTACTGCATCGGGGTTCTGATCGCAGTCCTTCTCGGGTTCAAGTTGAATTTACATGTCAAGGTGAAAGCAACCTTTGGATGAGCACTCCTCTGAATCGTGAATGGTCCTGCTTTGAAACTTCAGATTCATCAACTCAACTTTGTGCTCTGTTTCTTGCGCAGGGTTTGTGGATAGGCCTAATCTGCGGTCTCTCCTCGCAAACTGTCACTCTCCTGGTGATCACCCTCCGGACAAAGTGGAGCAGAATGGATCTCTCGGTCGACATGGATCAGGAAGATCCTCGTATTAGTCAAACAGATGTAAACTAGCAAATTTCCAAAACAGTCATTTATCTTCTTCCCTTGCGTGATTAGAGCATCAAGGCCCAGCAAACGACATTTTCACTCGAGTCGAACTTGGATGTTAAAAGCAAAGAAACCATTCGAAATCAATACCCCATGGCTATGGATATGGGCATCTGGTATGCACAATATGTTTGTCAAGTTGACAGAGTTTAATATATTAGTGATAATAGCATGTGAAAGAAAAATAAAAAGACAGAACGAGGTATTAGTGAGTATCCTATGTGATTTATACACAAAGTCATTGAGCTCTCTAATTTTCTCTTTTGATGAGGGCGAGTAATGATCACCGAGGCTAAATTATTTAAGAAATGGTACAACTTATTGGAATGTCTTGATAGGAATTACGAACTAATATATCTCTAACTTTATTCTCAAATGATCAGTATTTAATATCTTGTACGGTCAATTAGAGCATTTTCATCAAGATCTTCGACTCATGCAAAATGGGTCGGTGTCGTTACTTAAAGACCAACTTCAAAGGATGATTGCTTGGGAACTATTTTTTTTTTTTTTTTTTCTCTTTTCAACGCGGTGGTTTCTTCGTGATCATGTCTGACATTCAGGTCATCCGGTTGGTTGGGCAACAAAGAGACAAGTGTCGATTTCATTTTACTTTGGTACCATGTAAAAGCGGCCCACAAAGCTAGTCGGAGATGGAAATTAACTCTTGACAATTTCCGCGGACGGGCCAGGCATTGGCTAACCCAAACCCAGCCCGATTGACCTGGGGGAATATGTGTATGGGAAAGAGAACGGGCTTTTTGGGCTATGGCCGAGGGATGATGGGCCGGGCTTCATGACTTGATTTCTCTTTCCAAGAATTGTCCTAAGATAATGGTAAGGACGGATGAATCTCACAAAACCAAACTTATATCCACGATCCATTTATTTTATGAAAAATTATTGGTTAGGAAAATATTTTCTTAATTCTAATTATTAGTATCTAGCTGAAAATATTCTCAAGCGATGGTAACAATTAAAGTTAGAAAAATATTTTTCGAATTGTTGATTCCCTGTGAAATCAATAGAGCTTTAGATCAATTCTATATCGTTTCCATCGCAAAATTTCTGAGTCGCATGTGAAAAATGGATGGACTTTATCGTCGGCCATTGGCTTTTTAGTGCATTCTGGAAGCGCGGGAGCTCTTTGCAATTCCCATTTTTTATTAATTACGCACCTTTCTAAGTTGATTCACAAAAGTTCCCTCTAAATATCAAATTGACCATGCATTTACTACCCCTACACACTTCTTGCGCAAGTGTGTGATACATTTGTCTTTTTCATCTGCATACCACAAAATTTGCAACAAATAATCATGTCCATGTGATTTAAACTTATTTGAAATCAAATCACCACACTCTTGATATAATAAATTACGATATTACATGGATTACCACTGAGGACATTCTCAAGTAATGAAGTGTGGAAGGATTCATGTTGTGAGTTTAAGAGATTTTAAACCGTCTAAATTGGCTTATATTTGTGTTAATTTAACAATAGGAGAACTTCACAAAGTAGATCTTTCTCAAGCTGGTAAATTGCTTCTAGCCACAATCCTCAAAACGAATGATGTACCTCCGAAGTAGTAACATCCCTTAAGATAAAGTAATCCACCTTTAAAGTAGTAACTTCAAGTGTAATTTGTAAACCAAGTGATTGTCAATTCTTGACAATCATGTTTATACTCACTCTTAGCCCATTCCTACCAAAACTTAATCATAACAACATAACTTATCGCGTCATAAACACACAAATGTGCTTGTTAATGATAGTTTGTGTTCATAAAATAAGTTTCGACTGTCAGATTAGAGTAATTAAATATGATATCTTACATTTATCTAACAGTTTAAGTTTTTAGAATAGGTAGCAGTGGTCCCACAAAATTCTTACATAATATCATAGTTGAAGATCCCGACTTTGAATCTTTTTAGGCCCCATTTAATTCCCCAATTAAATTTTCATGCTTAGTACTAGGCCCAAAAAAAAAAAAAAAACCAAACTAAATATGAGGGGGAGAGTTATAGTAATTAAATAATCACAACTTCATCTAATAACTTAAACTTTAATAAAAGTCCTGAAAAAAAAAAACTTTAATAAAAGTTGGCAGTGATCCACAAAATTCTCACATTTGCTTTGTAAATTACCTTTTAAGTCTGTAAATACCTATAAATAAATATCATCTCATAGGTTTTGGACATATAAATTACTTGCAACCGACGTGAATTTGCAGTAACTTCATAATCGGTCATTTTTGCACATGGTAAGGTGTCCCATTTTAGCCGAGTGATGGGATGATATGTGGATGAATTGAGGATGTCTGTCAATACGTGGCGGACAAGAATGCTCTTGGGGCATTTAAGGACTCGGGATGCACCTATTTTTTTCCGAGTAAGTGGCAAACAAAATGAGAGGAGTTGGTGGGAGAGCTGGCCTATTTGTAGTCATTTTAGACATCCCCAGAGACCACCAAAATGTGGAATTTGGGGTACACTTGTGGACAAATACCAAGAACAATGGCATCATTAGTATGTTTCCATTTAAACAGGGAAAATTGTCTAGTTACTTCTAAATTTATTATATGGATGTCAACTCACTCTTAAATTTTTCACTTTTACAAATTTAATCATAGATTTTTGCATGAAATTTCAATGTAGTCATTTCGACCAACTTTTGCGAGAAATCAGTGATGTGGTGGTGCGCCACGTAGGAACGACCAACGATGGCTAGATCATTACATTAGCGATTTTCGATGAAAGTTGACTAGAAAGATTATACTAGAGTTTCGTCCAAAATTTAGGACTAAATTGGCAAGTTAGAAAAGTTTTGAACTAAGTTAGCATTCATACAATAGTTTTATAATTGATCGGGCAATTTTCCCATCAAATTACCATCCCTTGCTCCAATCTTTTAATAAGAGAAAAATCTTATAAATGTTATTTAACTTTCTTCCATAATACATAACTTCTCCAAATGTTAAGTGAGATTTTTAATGGTTATTATGGATGGAACTGTGATACGATATATTTCTAGGTCGCTATTTAGGGTATTGGCAAGATGAAAAATGAGTTTGGCGTATTGATGTCACATAGACAAAACTGTGATATGATATATTTCTAGGTCGCTATTTAGGGTTTTTTGCTTTTCTAAATAGTAATTAATAAGTAATAGAGGAGTTTCTCTGTTGAAATAATTAAATATTAAACCATGCATTCTTCTAATAATTTAAATTTTTAGAATAGTCAATTATTATCCTACAAAATTTGACATGGTATTAGAGCTAAAGGTTTTTGGTTCAAATTTTTTTATACCCCATTTGCCTCTTCAATTAAATATATTCACTCTTAGTGCTAGGCAAAAAGGACCAAACTAAGCATGACGGTGAGTGTTTGAATAATTAAATATAAAAACAACGCATTTTTCTAATAGTTTAAGTTTTTAGAATAGTTGATAGTAATTATATAAACTCCCACATGATATCAGAAGGTCTTAAATTCAATTCTTTCCAGAGCCCATTTGCTTTTCTAATTAAATATGTCAACGCTTAATATTAAGCAAAAAAGGACCACGCCAATCATAATGGCAGCTTGCCCAGGTGTTGAGAAATTAATTTTTAATTTTTTTCTATTAAAATTAACGACATGTTGAAATATTGTAGGATAACTACCGATTACTCTACAAATTTAAGCTCTCAAATTAAGACGTTATTCATTATTTAAGTATCTGAACACATATATAGAAAAACCTAAGAGATCAAATCCGTTTCCTTTACTTTTCTTCACTCTACTAAAAAATAGGACAAAATCAGCCATAGTAACCGGTCCGGCTTCAGGTTCTTGCGATTACCGATTCGGTTCCAAAAAAAGTAAAACTAGTATTAAGGGATTCGATTTCTAGTTCCTAAGTAAGAATCAAATCGGGAATCGATGAACTGCAATTATGTTTTTTGAATTTTTTGTTTATTTATTTTATTTTGTATGTCAATCCTTTATTAATTATATTTATTGATAAATGGGACTCTCTATTATTACGTTCACTTTCATTTTACTTAACAAAAAATGAAATAAATAAAAAATGAAAAAGAAGAAGAAGAAATTAGATGATTCTCGACACACCCTGGAATCGATAAGGTGGGATTTGAAAATATGCATAATAGGTTATGGATTCCAAAAATTCAAATATTGTTATCGATAAGACAAGTTTCAAATTTTATGTAAAATCTGAATGTACCTTAAGATTGTCCATCCTTTCGAAGATTTCAATAAAATTTTGTCGACTGAGTATATATTACTATGGTCGCAGGTGGACTTACCTACTTCACGGGAGTAGTAAATTCCTCCATGGGTCTCAAGATTTGCCTATTAGCTGTCGGCTTATGGATTTTCTTAGATCATAAAAAAAAAAATGATATTAGCTGTCTCATTTGGTACGGCCCACCAGAAAGAAAAGTCTCGGTACGGTCAACACTGCAATTCGCAAGTGCCAACCCCGGGCGTCGAATGTAATTTCGAAAAGCAAAAGAAAAAAGACGAACGAAAAGAATATCACGATAAGATTTCGATGATTTCTTCTGTCGACTGTCGCCATCTTCTTTTTTGGACTGAGAAACGACGAGGAGGATCAGAAGTTGATCCAGAACCAATAACAAAGCTGGAGGCGGAGGTGAATAAGAGGAGATAAAGCACGGCCAGCAGTGCCATGGGAAGGTTCGTAAGGACACTTGTTGCCTTTGTTGTCATCTTACTTCCTCTCACGGCTTGGTGTTTTGAGTTTCATTTTTATTAATCTACTAAAAGAGGCAGGGTTGTGCCGCACAAGGGTGTCCAATGAGTTGGGAGCCAGCAATGCTGACCAAGCAAAGAACGCAATGGTCGTGACGCTTTAGCTCTATATCTTGCTAGCAGTAGCATTTGTACTGGCCTTAGCCTTTGGACACGACGTTTCGGCGGGCCTGTTCAGCGACAGCACCTCCATCACCGTTGATTCTGTCCAAGGGGTCTTATCAGGTACAATTGTTGCAGAATGTGAACGAAGGGCCTACCCCAAGCTCATTCCAACTTGCTTCCTATCTTCTTCAGGTCACTGACTGACGAGAGACAACTTTTTGTCGAGTCAGGGGTGGCTCGGGGATGCGGGTGGCAACATCTGGCCGTGTACGTCAACTTCGTGACGTTCTTCTGCATCGAGGTTCCGATCGCAGTCCTTCTCGGGTTCAAGTTGAATCTAGATGTCAAGGTGAAAGCAACCTTTGGATGAGCACTCCTCTGAATAGTGAATAGCCCTGCTTTGAAACTTCAGATTCATCAACTCAACTTTGTGCTCTGTTTCTTGCGCAGGGTTTGTGGATAGGCCTAATCTGCGGTCTCTCCTCGCAAACTGTCACTCTCCAAGTGATCGCCCTCCGGACAAAGTGGAGCAGAATGGATATCTCTCGGTCGACATGGATAAGGAAGATCCTCGTTTCCCATAGTCAAACACATGTAACCTAGCAAATTTCCAAAACTCATTTATCTTCTTCCCTTGCATGATCAGAGCATCGAGGCCTAGCAAACGACATTTTCAGTTGACTCAAACATGTACGTTAAAAGCAGAGAAACCATTCAAAATCCATGCCCCATTGTTATGGATATGGGCATCTGGTATGCACGATATGTTGGTCTAGTTCACAGATTTTAATAAATTATTGCTAAATAGCCTGTCAAAAAAAAAAATGATAGAACGAGGTATTAGTGAGTATCCTACATGATTTATGCAGAGTCATCGGGCTCTCTAGTTTCTCTTCTGTGTATCTGTGACTACAGATGATCAAAGACTTAGAATGGGGCAGATTCTCTCTTTTGTTTTCAACCGAGCTCCCTAAATGAATTCTGACCGCTATAGCAAAGGATGCAAAGAACAGTTAAAATTGTTTGCTGTACAGGAAGAGCGATCAGTAAGCATGTTACTCGTTGGCTACCTGACAAGAGAAACAACTCCCTTTGCTTAGAGTAGGGAGACAATGAAAATCCGAGCTTCGGACTGTAAGTATAGCCAAAAGTTTGTAAGCTTAAAGGCGGCAGCCGGATTGTTGACCTATACATACCAATCTAGACATTTCAATCAACTATAGTCTAGATGCCGCCTATTTCAACAAACTATAGACTACAGAACGCCCAACCTAGCAAATACTTCATGACATATGACCAAATTTTGACATCGAAATTATTGGGTTCTTCAGGTCAAGACTCGTGACAGAGGAACGCAATAATAACAGCAGCTAGACTGGCCTCATTAGTTCAGACGCATTACCTGACCAGCAAAAGAATGCTAAGAAGACTGCAATTGAAATCAGAAGTCACAATCAATGTCGGCGCACATGTCAATCATTGTAGTGACCCATCAATGCTACACCAGTGGACTGACAGACAAATGAATTCCTATCAAGACCTACCCAGAAAAGTGACTTTAGCTCCCAGTCTGAAAAGTCCAATTTGAGACTCTCCATTAGACAAAAGCCATAACACCGACTTTGAACATCAGTCAAAAGCAACGACAAAGAAGACAATTGTAAAGACAACACAATAACGGATAAGCAAGAGCATTAGTTATATACAATTGCAGGAATTTTTTTTTTTCTTTTCACTCACATATCCAAGAGTGAAGAATTTGAGCTTGTCCTACAAAGACACCAATACCATCCGAAGACATTGAAGGAAAGAGCATAAGCTACGGATGTCTGCGTGGGGACATACTCTCTCTCTCTCTCTCTCTCTCTCTCTCTCTCTCTCTCTCTCTCTCTCTCAGTGTGCACATTATCTCTTTCATCCACGTAACACGAATCGAATGACCATGTCCATGTAATTTAGACTCTTTCGGAATCAAATCATCACTCTCTCAAAATAGTAATTTACAAAATTACAGGATAATTACTAGTGAAGACATGTTCAAGCTGTGAAGTGTGAAAGGATTCATCTTGCGAGGTTAAGAGATTTCAAATCATATGACTGATCATGTCCATGTGAAAAAAGAGAAAGGTAAGAAAAATGAAGAAATCAGAAATTTAAAAAAATTACCAAAATCTTTCATATTAGTGTCAATCGTGCCATCTACAACGATTAGTGTTTTCTAAATCATCATGTCAATGATTTTAGACTAAATTGACGAATAATAAAAAAATTTAATACTAAATTGGCAAAATGTTAAAAGATTTATGATTGAATTAGCACAATTAAAAGTTTATGACTAAATTGACACAAGTATAATAAAATTAAATTGACTAAACTAAAAGGTTTATAGTTAAATTGATACAAATGCAATATGTTTAGAACTTTTTGATAATTTTCCCTCATTTTATCTATAGGAGAACTTCACAAATGAGTATCTTTCCTAGGCAGTAAGTTGCTTCTAGCCACAATCCTCAAAATGAATGATGCACCTTTGAAGCAGTAACATCTCTTAAAACAAAATAATCCACCTTTAAAGTAGTAATATCCTTATAATAAAAAAATCGATTAATTGTTGATTCTTGATATTCGTGATTATACTCACTCTCGATCAATTGCGACCAAAATCTAATTGTAGCAGCATACGATGTCATCATTAATACAAAACAATGTTCGTTAATTACACTCTTTTGTGTTTGTAAAATAAGCCTTGGCTTTGTAATTACCCATAAATCCGTAACTATCTATAAATCTTAAAGGTTGTGAATTATCTTTTGGATCTATGAATTACCACAACCAATGTAAATTTGGAAAAACTTCATTATCACCGGTCATTTCTGCACATGGTGTGGGGTGCCGTTTTGCGGATGGACAGGGACTTGGGATGGACCTATCTTTCTCCAAGTAAATAGCAGCCAAAATAAGAGGTAGGTGGTGGGAGAGCTGGTCCATTTTGAAGTCATTTGAAACATCCCTAAGACCACCATAATGTGGAATTTGGGGTGGATTTGTGGACAAATACCATGATCATGGCATCATTGATATGGCTCATGTTAAGCCAAAATTGTCTAATCACTTCTATGTTTATCGTGTAAATGTTAACTCCATCCTAAACTATTTAATTTTGCTAATCTAATCCTAAACTTTTGCTCAAAATTTCAACTTTTGCAAGAAATCGCTGACGTAATGATGTGCCACATAAGAAAGCTAGAGATGACTAGATCACTACATTAGCAATTTGTGATAAAAGTTGACCAAAAGAACTACATTGGAGTTTTGCCCAAGGTATAGAAAAGTTTATGACTAAATTGGTATTCATAAAATAAATTTAGGACCGATCGGATAATTTTCCCTCAATTTATCATCCTTTGCTCCAATTTTTTCATGAGAGAAACCCAAAAAATATCTTAAAATTTCTTTTGTAATTCATTAATACCCAAATGTTATGTTGGATTTTTCACGGCCTTTATCGATGGAACTGTGACTATATATTTCTTCTTCTTCTTCTTCTTCTTTTCTTGTTGGATTTTTCACGGCCTTTATAATTGGAACTGTGACTTCTATATATTCCTTTTTCATGAAAATTCGTCAACCGGGAAATAATAACACACTTCGTCAACCGGGAAAACAGTCTTAACTGTCAAAAAATATTAATTAGCCTTAGCTGTCAATCTTGGTATGATCAATATTGCGATTCGCACAAATATTAATTAGCCTTAGCTGTCAATCTTGGTATTAGCAATATTCCGATTCGCACATTCCAATTCCAGGCATTGAATTTACTGTCCAGAATCAAAGAACACAACAAAAAGAATACCTAAGTAATTTCCAATTTTTATTTACTCTAATCCAATTTGCAATGTCACCACGTACTATCTTGGTATGATCAAATATTGCGATTCGCACATTCCAATTCCAGGCATTGAATTTACTGTCCAAAAGCAAAGAACACAACAAAAAGAATACCTAAGTAATTTCCAATATTTCTTTGCTTTAATCCAATTCACAATGCCACCATGGACTTTTAAAATGTCCAATATGGTTTGAGAAGCAATTATATGAAAATAGTTAATATCATATTTCCGTTAATTCAAGTTTGCTTATGTAGCTTCTATTGCATTAAGTTGGAACGGTGAACAATAAAAAAAAAAGTTACATGTGAATTATCCAAATGAGATATTTATTTTAAATTAGGATAAAATAATAATTCATGTCCAACGCACGTGTTAACACTTATCTTTTCTTTTCCTTTTCTAAGGAAGATAAATAAAAACATAGACATATTGGCTAATCATTATTGAAAATCCAACTCGGCACATGATGAGCCAAGTCATTAGGTAGCGTCTGATTTGTCATTTGAGCAAATAGATGGGCTATGTCAAAACATTTACATGATAGTTTAGCGTCCACGTTGAATAAAGTTTTAGAAATGGTATTAGAAATTTGGCTAAAAGTTAAGAGGCGGTTTGTATTATTTTTGCCCTTTTTCCCGTGCCGTCCATTTGACCGGGTCTACTGTACTCACATCATGTGGCCCACATAGATAAAGATCTCACGACAAGGTTTCATATGATTTCTTCTGTCGCCGTCTTCTTTAGACCAATATGGGGAATACAAAAGAAACAGAGAAACGACAAGGAGATCAGTACTCGATCCACAACCAGACACAAAGCTGGAGGTGATGGCGAATAAGAGAAGATAAGCACGTCCGGGTTGCCGTCATCGAAAGGAGAAGATGACTTCAGATCATTCCTTGCCCCTGCTTCAACCTGCTCTTCATGAAGAAGAAGGAGGAGGAGGAGGAGAACCCTCCATCGCAAGGAGACTCACATGGTGGCAAAAGGTGTTGGACGAGGAAGAAGCCAAGAAGCAAGTGCTGTTCTCGATGCCCATGATCCTTACCAACCTTTTCTACTACGGGATCCTTTTGGCCTCCGTCATGTTCGCCGGCCACCTCGACGAGCTCGACCTCGCCGGTGCCACCCTTGCCAACTCCTGGGCCACCGTCACCGGCTTCGCCTTCATGGTAACCTTTCTGCTCTCTTTATTCTCTTCAATATGCGTATATAGTAGCTATCATTTATTACTTTCTTCTGGTATAAGAAAGGAAATAAAGAACAGATATTCAACTTTGATGTGTACGTAACCTTGTCAAATATCTTTGAGACCCATCAATTATTTCCATGGCCTTAAAATATTAGGAAACGAAAAGTAAAAAACAGAAAAAAAGAAAAGGCGTGAGATTCAGGATACACAGGGGAGCTTATCTAAAAGTATAACTTGCGAGCCCATCAGGTCTTGTGGATAGGAACAAAGTATAGCCCTGGCAGCTGCTTTCTCCCTTCAGGCCCGAAGATCTATATAGGGCAGACTTGGAAAACGGGCATACCATGGAGACTCTCGGACCCCTATCATAACACGGCTCAAACTAAGCATAGCGTCTTAATCGCCACTTAGTACAAATTTCTTTAATATAATCCCGACAAACTTTGATCGCAAAGTTTAGGGTGACAAATAACCTAGTCAGACAGCCTTTCACTTGAGCATATTTATGCCTCTCAGCAAAGAGGCTTTCACCTATGAAATAACTCTTGAGATGATCTATCGATAAAAGTCATTTGTATGTATAATTTTGTCTTATTGCGACGTTATAGATTTAAAGTATGGATCTATGCAATCAAAAGAGTTGACATCTGCTTTTATTATTCCACTTATTTGTCACTAACAATGACTAGCCGGCTAGTGTTGTATCCTTAAGATTTCAAGTTGAGCTATTCACGGGAGAAACGAAGGGGCATTACCATCGCACATTGAGTAATAATATGCGTATAAATATTATGGTCAATGAGATAAGGCAACCAGCAACGTGCTTATGTTAACAGAGAAATCATCATGACGGGAACATGTTGGCTAGCATACGCATAAAATAACAAAAGCGAGGAGACTTTAGATAGAAAAAGAATCTTACCGTCGCTCGATATCTGCACGACTTTCACTGGAGCACATAGAATTCAACGAGAGTGGAATAACATGAGGGAGGGAAACTCTTGCAGCACGCGGAAATTAGTCAGGCATGTGCCTAGCCAGGTTTTGATTTCTTTTTCCACTAACTATAATCTTTGGGTTTTATATTATTTCGTCGCAACCTGATGAATGAGTATCCAAGCAGCTTTTTACTTCCTTTTAGAAATCTTTCCAGAAAAAGCAAGTTGTGTCTAGCCACTCATGCCCCACCCACCCAAGACAACGAAGTGTGCAATCCACATTTCACCAGAAATGCGTTCTAACGGATATTAGCGTTTTTGTTAATGTTTTGATGAATTATTTTCCACATAGACATTGCAGAAGTGGTCACATCGTCAATTTTAAATTCCTCCAACAAAGCATAATCGTTAGGTGGTCCATAACTCACAAGTCGAGAGAGTTCAACTTCGCACCAAGTAAATTATTGAGACTCAACACTTAATAACAATCACTTACCAAAGATCAATCTAGCTTGACATTTTGAACTCGGAAACTTTGATATCAGTATGGTAAAGTAGATTTAATAGGTCGATAGGTGCAGATTGAAATAATAGAAGACTGCCCAGACTATGCAATGACATAGAAGTTTTATGACTCTAATCTGCCGATGGAAATACGAAGAATCAATCTGAGTTTTACTATGAAATGATTACTCTACATGCCCGATTGCTCATTTCATGCAATTTGTGTATACTTAGTTTTTTCATTCTCGTCCTCTCAGACCGGCTTGAGTGGAGCACTTGAAACTCTATGCGGACAAGGATTTGGAGCAAAGTTATATCGAACATTGGGAATTCATCTGCAAGCTTCCTGCATTGTATCATTGTTCTTCTCCATCCTAATCTCCATACTTTGGTTCTTCACCGAGCCTGTATTGATCCTGCTTCATCAAGATTCGCAAATTTCGAAAACAGCAGCTCTCTACATGAAATTCCTCATCCCTGGAATTTTCGCATATGGGTTTCTGCAGAATATCCTGAGGTTCCTACAGACGCAAAGTATTGTATTACCACTGGTGATTCTCTCGGCTGTTCCGTTTGTTATTCACATAGGCATTGCGTATGCCTTGGTCCACTGGACAGTGCTGGGTTTCGAGGGAGCTCCTTTAGCTGCTTCAATTTCTTTGTGGCTCTCAGTTTTTATGTTGGCCATTTACGTGACTTGTTCAAAGCGATGCAAGAATTCGTGGAAAGGAATTTCGTTCGAGTCATTCAGCTACATCTACACTAATTTGAGATTGGCATTGCCTTCGGCTGCAATGGTTTGGTACGTGAGCTTCTTGAATAATTATCTGTCATTTGTCATGTTGTCATTTGTCATGTTGAACTCATCATCAAATGCTTAACACTCTGGTATGGTTATTTGGTTTAACAGAAAGAAGTCAAAGCATGACTCTTTTCTCACATAATTAATCTACTGATGGTTTATGTCACATTGAGATCGAATTTTCAAGCTCATATTCTACTGAAGGAGCATGTGGATGAATAGTTTGACTGTTCATTTCATCATCCTAATGTGTCCTAAACATATTCGACAAGTTGATAATCTTCTGGTGAAAATGTTCAATATGTAAATTGATGCTCTTCTCCGATGGACTGTCCTCATCAGCTTGGAATATTGGGCCTTCGAGATTCTGGTTCTACTAGCAGGACTAATGAAGAACTCCGAAACAACTACTTCCTTGATTGCGATGTGGTAGGTATCTTGTTGCATCTCTTGTAATGCTTCTGCATTTCTCGTCGCAAATGGATATAACTATCATTCTCTGTTCTTATGTCCATTCTTTTCTTTGAAATTTTTAGTGTGAACACGGAAACTATTGCTTACATGATTACATATGGACTCAGTGCTGCGGCGAGGTTTGGAAGCACACTTGTTGCCTTTGTTGTCATCTTACTTCCTCTGATGGCTTGGTTTTTTGAGTTTAAATTTTATTAATCTGCTAAAAGAGGAAGGTTTGTGCAGCACAAGGGTGTCCAATGAGTTGGGAGCCGGCAACACTGACCGAGCAAAGAACGCAATGGCTGTGACGCTTAAGCTCTCTATCTTGCTAGCCGTAGCATTTGTACTGGCTTTAGCCTCTGGACACAGCGTTTGGGCGGGCCTGTTCAGCGACAGCAGCTCCATCATAACAGAATTCGGCTCGATGACGCCCTTGCTTGCCATCTCCATCACGCTTGATTCTGTCCAAGGGGTCTTATCAGGTACAATTGTTGCAGAATGTGAACGAAGAGCATACCCCAAGCTCATTTCAACTCGCTTCCTATCCTCCTTTAGTCACCAGCTGACGAGAACGAAACTTTTTGTTGAGTCAGGGGTGGCTCGGGGATGTGGGTGGCAGCATCTAGCCGTGTACATCAACTTGGTGACTTTCTTCTGCATGGGGGTTCCGATTGCGGTCCTTCTCGGGTTCAAGTTGAATCTAAATGTCAAGGTGAAAACAAACTTTGGATGAGCACTCCTCTGAATAGTGAATGGTCCTGCTTTGAAACTTCAGATTCATCAACTCAACTTTGTGTTCTGTTTTTTGCACAGGGTTTGTGGATAGGCCTGATCTGTGGTCTCTCCTCGCAAACTGCCACACTCCTGGTGATCACCCTCCGGACAAAGTGGAGCAGAATGGATCTCTCGGTCGACATGGATAAGGAAGATCCTCGTATCCCGTATCAAACATAGGTATCCAAGCGAAAAATTTCCAAAACGATCATCTGTCTTCTTTCCTTGGACAGTATCTGGTACGCACAACATGTTGGTCAAGTTGACAGATTTTAACATATTAGTGATAATAGCATGTCAAAGAAAAATTAAACGACAGAACGAGGTATCAGTGAGTATCCCGCTTGATTTATGTACGCAGTCATTGAGCTCTCTAGATTTCTCTTCTGTGTATCTTCTACAGTCGCCTCGAGCTTGTTCATAATTTTTCCCTAACTAGAATATGTGTCCGTTGATTTTGACTGAAAAATCAAAAGGCCTTCTTGAGCAAATTGCAAACCAGACTCGTTCATGGGATTTGGATTTTTATCGCGTCGATCTTTCTGGGAACCATCGGACCCGGTGGTCGGGCCTGGGCATGAAAGGCAGGTCCCTAGTAGGCCTGATGACGGAGTGGAGGATGAGAAAAAGTAACATTATTCTTGGCCCATGACGCACGACAAGCCCGGCTCTAAAGAATGTGCATGACACTAGTTAACGACAATCATAAAACATTAACATAAGATGAGACATATAAAAATGCATGCTTATATACATTTAGTATGTGCATATATCCATAAAGATACATACATAAATACATACATACATACACGCATGCATACACGCATGCATTCATACATATAGATAGATAGATATGTAGTTTATGGAATCAGATGTTCTCAAAATTAACGCATGTTCAGTCAAATTTGGGTCGCAATATCTTTAGATACATTGACGCAGGCTGCCAAGAGAGAAAAGCGCAAGCTACTATCGGGATTCACCACATGTTGGATGTGATTGTTCCTTTGACTAACACGGATTCCTCTCAACTCAAAACCTCATGACTCTTTTTTTTCTCTCTAATTGGCCATTGCTCAATACATTTTTACAACTAGATTTATTGATGAGAAGACCTCCTGTTTGAACAACCATCTAATTTGTCATGCAACATGTGAGTGCACTAGTCATCGGAGTCACATCATATGACTTTATCGATTCTTTATGTTCCTTTGATCGTCTCGGATCGAGTTGAGACACGTTTATCTATGTTGTTGCCGAACTCTGGCAAGAAAAGATTAATTGGAACTTCGAAAAGAGCAAACGAAGTTAGAGGGTCAAAGTGCTAAAAAAGAGAGAGCGTGTCTAAGTATGTCCCTGGAAAGCGAGGACTGATTAGAACAAAGGTCGGAAATGCACTCATGCTTCACCCCCATAAATCCACAGTCCATGATAACAAACGTGTTGGGGAGACGAAGTATATCATCTTTTCTTTTCCATCAAAAGCTGACTCGGGGGAGAGGGAGAGAGAGAGAGGGGTTGCAACTTTGGACAAAAACCCTTAAAAAAGCAAAAGGCAAGAAAAAGCAAGAAAAGTTCTATCATTCATGGTGGCTTTACGTGAAGGAACTTCCCATCAAGATTGAAGGGGGTGAATTCTCCTTCGGTGCCCTATGGAACCGTAGTGCACAAGTTTGGTTTTTGAAATCATGGGTCTTTTTCAACAAAGGTGGCTAAAGGGAGAACCCTTGCGTGGTGAATGCCATGCCAAATTACCATCATTCCAC
The DNA here is from genome assembly GCA_019915185.1 of Eucalyptus camaldulensis. Taxonomy (NCBI): domain Eukaryota; kingdom Viridiplantae; phylum Streptophyta; class Magnoliopsida; order Myrtales; family Myrtaceae; genus Eucalyptus; species Eucalyptus camaldulensis. The sequence goes on from JAHSVA010000006.1 coordinate 11,069,911, forward strand.
CTTTGTCAAATCTAGCACCTCCCCTTTGATTAGATTTGCTTTTCACCATAAACATATAAGTCATAAGCCATAAAAATAAAAAGGGAGAAGACATCCCAATCATAATTCCTTTGCTAGGAAAGACCTCATCTTTTTGATATGTAATCATATCTCCATATGTGACATGATTTGGTAAACTAGAGGGATGCAATGTTGGAAATTTATGTTTTAATATAGTAATTTAGCACACATAAAACCAAAGTCACGCTTCATGATTCATTTACTTTGTTATTCTGCTTAAATTCCTGTAAATCGAATCCTCGAAACAGTATTTCGACTGACCCGCATAGGGAAATGATCATTTAAGGACGGATCCTACTTATGAATAACACTATTAGATCCCGTTCGTCCACTCAAGATCTCGAGACGCCATGTAAATACTCAATTGAAAAAGTCAAAAGAGAGAAAAAAGGAGGAGGAGCTTGCTCCTCAAGTGACTACGATCCGTACGGTGACAAATATAGCATCGTTGAACTAATGGGATTTTTAATTGACCTCGGGATGCATTTTCTCTCCGCTGCCATTGAGACTTTGGATTCAAAATTCAACAAAGTGGAAATGATACAAATTGACAACTTTTTCCTACTCAATGGGGTGGATGGAAATTCTCTAAGTTCCACCGATAGCATCTTCGCCTAAAAAGTCGTGGGGGTTGGTCTAATGGCTGCTAGCTAAATTGACAATTCTGAAGCCGAATCTTCAAACTTCAACAGATTAGGTAATTGGCACAATCTCGGCTGCAACTAACAATCGTGATTGCAGCCTGGAATTCAATGCTCGATGTTTGTGTGTCTGCAGGAAAAAAATGAGACGAAAGGACAGGATAGCGAGCTCCGTTGACATGGCATTGATTAGCCAAATATTAATATACATGAATCAGGACGGTTGGTTGAAGAAATAACACTGTTTCCACATACATATCACGTGATCTAGTCACTTAGTGACGATAAATATACATGAATCAGGACACTTAGTTGAAGAAATGACGTTTTGACAGATATATCACGTGATCCATTCATCTTAAAAGTCATGTCAATGAATGCTTCCAATACACTTCTCAAGCATACAAGGAGATAATTATCAAAAAATCTTAAATATATTACATTGATGCTAATTTAATAATAAACCTTTCAGTGTAGTCAATTTAATTATAAAACTTTTGATGATTTATTAATGTAATTATTCCGGTTAATTTTCTTCAAAAATCATTTACGTGACTCTAGCGAGGGTCGATCTTGATGGTCCTCATATGTTGCCTGTGTCGGTGACCAGTGGACAAGAAGGAAAAAAAAAAGAGAAAAGAAAAGGAAAAGAAAGAAAAGATTCATAATTTTTGTAAAAAAATTATGAAAATCGTTCATATGACCAACTCTGTGCTTGTGTCAATGATTTTTAACAAAAATTGCTTAGAAGAACTAGGTTAGCAAACTGATAAAATAACTCAACTTAAATTCGTATAATTAGTCAATAATTTTTTTTTTTGATAATTTCCAACTCAACACGGAAACAATATGTCTCCCGTGCATTGAAAACAACCGGGAACCAAAAAATTTAATCGATTATTCACGCAAGAATCCCTACCCCCGGGGGAACCCTCAATTCCATGAATTTCTGCCTCACAGATCCTTGGGAATTCACCTTCCACGTTGGAAGAATTTGTTCATGCTTCGAGATTGCAGTGAGCAGTGAAGAAGGAAGAAGAAGGAAGAAGAGGAGGAGGTGGGTTTGGTGAGGGATCACGTGAAATTAGGCACCGAGTGGTTGACCTGACAACGGAGTGGCTGGGGGAACCGTCCAAAAAACCCCCCCACAAATCCGCTTAGATCACGGCAGCGCAGCGGCGCATCACCCGTGACGTCCGCTCACCGCCGCCCCGTTTTCTCTTCGCACCCACCGGCTGCTCCCGGTCAACAAATCTCCCGTCACGTCTTTGACTTGACAACCCCTTTCCCCCCCTCGTTTTTCTCCCCGCCCGCTCCCCTCGTTCCCCGGTTCCGCCAATCTCAGCTGGGCGCGCGTCCCCGGCACGCGCCGCTCGGAGGCAGAGCACGCGCCCGGCACATGGAGATGGCACACCTAACATGATGGGATGCGCAGAGGAAGTAAGGAAGGAGAGGAGCACTCATTGCTCGAGTCCCACGTTCAGGCCTGTGCTTTTTCGAGTGTGGTTGGTTTCATCATGAGAAATTGCCAGCTGCCGGGAGGGATCGGGAGTGATCCTCCATGTGGTCTGTTGATTGATATTTATGGTAAGACGTTTCGTCATGCGAATTACCACGACAATCTACTAAAATTCGAATCATCTTAGGCGTCTTGTCCATTTGTCATTTTGAGGTCAATCGAACAATTAAGTCTCAAATTACTCATGACTAGACATGGACATCTGTTGTGATTTTATATAATAAAATAAATTTATATACATATTGTAATTTATATGGTGTTGCCATATCCATGTCATAGATAATTTTGTTACAATTACTCCATGGGCCCTCAAGAGTTTTGACAAGAGAACATTTGTACCTCACACGTGCATTGTAACATCATATCGCTCAATTAAACCCGTGAACTTATGGGTGATAAGTTTTTGAGGTGACATAACTTGACCCTTTATAGAGTTAATGGAAATCGATCCACCTAACCCAATAAAATAAAGATGTCTTGACGACACTTTATTAGTTATACATGCATCATGTTACGATACATCGGATTCATGCCTTCGTGTGTGCCTCGATTTTTGTTTAGACTCAAATCAGTTTAAAGGATGAATCATAATTATTATGATTTTTTTAGACCCATATAAGATTTATGATGATCAACTATCTATGATTGATATGATCTATCTAGACCTAGATCAAGATGGCCAAAGAAAACCTTCTTTACATGTAGGCTAATACCCTACAAGGACCCCAAATTTTTGGTCCAGTCCAAATTCTAAACCGGACATTTTTTTGTCTAAAAAAATACCTCAACTATTATGTACATAACTAAATTTATCCCGAAGTTCTTTTTGTCCACAAAAGAATAGCAAATTTTATCTATAGTCGCAATTTTATCTCCAACTTTTTCTTATTTGAAAAAACCCAGGGAGGTTTGGTCAAGTCCTAAATCTATTCCCTATTAACTTGTTGTTTAAGTAACCATTGGTTATTGTATGTGGCGTCCATGCGTACTTGTGGACATGGAATTTTGGTGCCGCTGAAAATAAGAAGTTACAAGTTCGAAGTAGAGCTGATCTTGGACTTAAAGTTGACGATTTTTTCCAAATAAAAAGAAGCTCGAGGTTGAATTGAAATTGAATTCAAAATTGATATATACATTTTTTAAAAAGGATATTAGATCTTTGCACATGGCGACCGTGGAAGGGGGAAGCCATGAGCTATAACCCCCCCGCGTTAATTTTTGTCACCACACGCGCATGTAAGGCAACGTGGGACGACAAGCCAAGCCTCTGCGTCCACTTGCAAGAGAAGCGCTAGTTAAGGCCGCACCACCACCAAAAGCCAATGCCCAATGCCCTAAAGAACCCTCATAATTGTGACCCACAAAAAGGAAAAACCCCCTCATAATCTCTTCCGAAACCCCACCACTTTCTCCCCCCCGTAATCGCCAATTTTTACTCGTTTCCCCACACAAGGCGACACTAGACAAAAAGGACAAAATGTAGGTATTGACAATCAGTCAGGCCGGAGCCCGGCCCCTGGGGGGAGGGCCCCCTGCGTGTCAAGCCAAGAAGGAGATAGAAAAAGATGGGGAATTAGATAATGAAGATGGGTCCAAAGAGAAGGACGGGGAAAAAAAAAAAGTCAGCCCTCGCGTCTCCGTTTCAAACATCGTCGCCCGGAATCTCAGTTGCCTATTTTACTTTCCCATTTCCCTGTCCAGAGCCCGTAGAATTCGAGGGCAGCAGTCCTCGTTTCACACGCACCTGGATAATTACAAGGAAGAGGCAGGCGAGCTTTATCGAGTTAGGAGTAGTGACGTTAGATTCTCGACTTAGGGCGAAGTTTTTCCTTTCCTCCGTTTTTGAAATACCTTATCGACTTCGCTTTCCCTTTTCCTTTCCTTTCCTTTTCTTTTCTTTTCTTTATATCTCCACCCCGTCCGTTCCCTTCTTTTTTTTACTCGCGAGTGTTCGTTTGATAAAGGGGCAAAAAATGGAGGACGAGAGCGACGTCCTTGTTTGAATTCGCGAGCAGGGAATTTGGACCCACGAGTAGGAAGGAGAAAAGGAAAGGGAAGGAAGAAAGAGAAAAAAAAAAAGGAGAGAGAAGAGAAGAGAGGATTCGCCCGCTGTCGCTGTTGGGTTCTCAGGAGACTATTGCTTCAGTCGCAAGTGACGGTGGCTGCTGCTGCTGCTGCAAGTACCAAATCTCAAGGCCTTCCAATAGCGGTCCCTCTTCGCCGGTAAAAATTCGTGCTTCTCTACTCTCTGTCCCTCTCTCTCTCTCACGCTATCTTTGGTTTTGCTGCTTCGAGATTCATTTCTTTTTTTTAACCAGCCCGACTGATCTTGGGATCTGGTATCGAGTGTAGCGCCGTTTGATCGTTGGGGCTGGCTGTCTCGTTGCTTCGCTTGCAAGCGCCGCTATCCTCGGCGCCGGGGGGGTTTTCTGCCTCGTGGGTCTTTGTGTTTTGGGGCGCGCGAGTTCGAGGCGAGCTTCTTCCACAGGGTTTATTATTTTAACTGTGTTCCCAAGAGAGGTTTTAAGCTGCTTCTGGTGCTGCTAATTTGCGTTCACAGCCGCCGCTGCTTCTGTGGTGTCCTGAGGCGCTTGCTGAGAGCACCCAAAGAGGAGGAAGAGCGAGCCCCGCGTGTTGTTTCTTGGTGGAGTGACATCTGAGCTCTACGCATGCACGGTTGAGCTCAGTTGCCGTCCGCTTCTTTCCTTGGTTTCGGGGTCTGAGGATTCGTTTTCGAAGGAGCATTGGCGGAAGCAGGTGATGCTCTCCCTGCTTCGTTTCGTCCGTGAGGTGCTGTTTGGCATGGGGGCGTGCAGGTTTCTCCATACGAATTGATGGGACCGTTGGCCTTGATTTGAGCTGAAGATCAAGTTGAATAATAACAATGCTGAAGCTTTTTCCAGGGATTTCCCTGAAATGGGTCTTCCTGGCCTTCTCTTTGTGTTCATTTCTATGTCTGAAAACCACAGCACAATCTTGTGATCCAAGTGATCGCTTGGCATTGAAGGAATTCGCCAGTAACCTCACTGGCGCGTCAATTATTGCTGCTTGGTCCGATGATCTTCTTTGCTGTAGGTGGGATGGTGTTTTCTGCGAGAAATTAAGTAACTCATCAACTTCCTTTAGAGTTACTAAGTTGAATCTGTCGGACCGAGGCCTCCAAGGCTTCGTGTCTCCCTCCTTGGGCAGTCTGAGTGAGCTGAAATTGCTCGATCTCTCGTACAATCATCTCGAAGGTGATTTGCCTTCTGAATTTTCGCTCTTGAAGAAGTTGAAGTATTTCGATTTGAGCCATAATATGTTGTCGGGACCAGCTTGGGGAGCATTATCTGGTCTTACATCCATCCAATCTTTGAATATTTCTAGCAATCAGTTCACTGGGGGTTTGCTCGAGCTTGGGGATTATCCTAATCTTCTTGTGTTCAATATCAGCAACAATTCTTTCTCTGGAAGCTTCAATTTTAATGTCTGCAGTTCATCTAACAGTATTCGTGTCCTCGATTTATCGTTGAACCATTTGGTGGGGGGTCTCGATGGCCTGGAGAAGTGCGGGCTGTCTCTTCAGCAACTACATCTGGATACTAATTCCCTTTCTGGCCATCTCCCAGAATCTTTGTATAGCATGTCGTCTCTGGAACAATTCTCCCTATCTGGGAACAACTTCTCAGGCTCATTGAGCACGAACTTAAGTAATCTTTCTAGCCTCAAAGCCTTGATTGTCTGTGGAAATCGGTTTTCAGGCCCTTTTCCTGACGTTTTTGCAAACCTTAAGCAGTTAGAACAGTTAATTGCACATTCAAATTCATTCTCAGGGCTACTTCCTTCAAGCCTGTCTCTCTGTCCAAACCTTAGAGTGCTGGACCTCCGGAACAATTCTCTGACTGGCCAAATCGATCTAAACTTCACCAAGTTGTCCCGTCTCTCTACAGTTGACCTAGCCTCCAATCATTTCTCTGGCCCTCTTCCAGATTCCTTGTCCAGTTGCCATGAGCTGAAAATTTTAAGCCTTGCCAAGAATAGTTTCAGTGGAGACATCCCCGTAAGTTACGGAAAGCTCACATCCCTCTTGTTTGTCTCTTTGTCAAACAACAGTATTGTTAACTTATCCGGTGCTTTGTCCGTGCTTCAGCAGTGCAAAAATCTGAGCACTCTTATCCTCACAAAGAACTTCCACGGGGAGGAAATTCCTGGAAATGTGACCGGTTTCAATAGTCTGATGGTTTTAGCTCTTGGAAATTGTGCTCTCAGGGGTCAAATCCCTGTGTGGCTATTGAGTTGCCCAAAGTTACAAGTTCTTGATTTGTCATGGAATCATTTCGATGGAAGCATCCCTTTTTGGATGGGGAAGATGGAGAACTTGTTTTATTTGGATCTGTCGAACAACTCTCTTTCTGGGGAGATCCCCAAGAGTTTAACAGAGTTGAAATGGCTTGTCTCTCCAAACTCTGTCTCGCCAAATCTCACTGCTTCTGCCGGAATCCCTCTATATGTCAAGAGAAATAAGAGTGCAAATGGCTTACCATACAACCAGGTCTCGAGCTTTCCTCCCTCAATGTATCTGAGCAACAACAGACTGAATGGGACTATATGGCCTGAAATTGGTCAGTTGAAGCAGCTTCATGTCTTGGATTTGAGCAGGAATAACATAACCGGAACGATTCCTTCTTCCATCTCAGGTATGGAGAATTTAGAAGTGCTGGACTTATCCAATAACAATCTTTATGGATCGATCCCAGATTCGCTTGAGGAGCTCACATTCCTCTCGAAGTTTAGTGTGGCCAATAATCACTTAACAGGTCCAGTTCCTACTGGGGGTCAATTTGGGAGCTTTACAAGCTCTAGTTTTGAAGGGAACCCTGGGCTTTGTGATGAACTAGATTCTCCATGTGATGTAACTGATAATATGGGGATGAGGCCTAATAGTACGTCTGGGCCCCAGAATAAATTCGGCCATAGAAGCAGCATTCTTGTTGTAACAATCGGTGCTGGGATAGGGGTTTCAATACTACTGGTTGCCATTTTGCTGAAGATCTTGAGGAGGGACGTCAACGATCATATAGATGACTTGCATGAGGAACTAGGCAGGCCTCATAGGTTATCTGGAACTCTTGAATCTTCCAAACTGGTGCTCTTCCCAAATTCAGACTGCAAAGATCTTACAGTTGCGGACTTGTTAAAGTCAACAAGCAATTTTAGCCAAGCGAACATTATTGGCTGCGGTGGATTCGGTTTAGTTTACAAAGCTAATCTCCCGAACGGCATGAAAGCTGCAATCAAGAGGCTTTCTGGGGATTGTGGTCAGGTCGAACGGGAATTCCATGCCGAAGTGGAGGCTCTATCAAGGGCTCAGCACAAGAACCTTGTTTCTCTCCAAGGTTATTGTCGCCATGGTAACCATAGGTTGCTGATATATTCGTACATGGAGAATGGAAGTCTAGATTACTGGCTGCATGAGTGTAATGAAGGAGGCTCTGTTCTTGCATGGGATGTCAGGCTCAAGATAGCTCAAGGAGCTGCACGGGGATTGGCGTACCTGCACAAGGTTTGCGAACCAAATATTGTCCATCGAGATGTGAAATCCAGCAACATACTATTGGATGAGAAGTATGAGGCTCATTTAGCTGATTTTGGCCTCTCACGGCTGCTTCGTCCCTATGATACTCATGTGACTACGGATTTGGTCGGAACATTAGGGTATATTCCTCCAGAGTATAGCCAGACATTGACAGCCACCTTCAGAGGCGATGTTTATAGTTTTGGTGTTGTTCTTCTGGAGCTTCTTACTAGTAGAAGGCCTGTGGAAGTTATCAAAGGCAAGAATTGTAGGGATCTGGTTTCTTGGGTGTTTCAGATGAAGTCTGAGAAGAGGGAGGAAGAGATCATTGACCCGTCGATATGGGTCAAGGATCACGAGAGGCAGGTATTGGAAGTGCTCAGTGTGGCATGTAATTGCACTGACCGGGATCCCAGGAGGAGACCCTCGATTGAGCAGGTCGTGTCGTGGCTCGACAGGGTCAGTGTTGAGGGTGCTCCAGGATCCTGACTCGATTGCCTCTCTTTGCAAACTGAAGAGGATTATCCATGGACATTGTACATGTAAAGCTACAAACTGTTCCTAGTTCCTGCAATGCTGGGATAGTGTCGAGAGGTCATGTCATCACATCAATAACAGGAAAAATCTTTGGCTATGCATACTGAAACATCAAATCTTTTGTATCTTTAGGTTGTTTCGCCTTTTATATTCTATAAATAAGAAGTTTCCTCCAGTATTCTTTGCATCAGCATATGTTCCTGCTCATGAAAAGTTAAATTCTGTGTATAAGAGTTACTCAGATCAATTGCGCCTAAAATTTGACATGGCGGTCTGCATAGCAGTGTCAATATTATCTATTCTCTGTATGCTTGAATATGTACAGGGTCTAACACCATTCCTCCGAATGACTGCCATAACTGCTGGACCGTGAATATAAAGAACATTAAAATTTATGAAGAAAATGAGCCTGTCCATCGTAATCTGAGGATTTTTATACAGCCAAAAGGACAAGTACACTTTTTAGGTTCAGGAGCAGCATCGAGTACACATCTCTTTTTTGAGTGTCCCATCAGTTGGATAATATTCAGACACTGAATGTGATTGGAACTCTGAGGTTTAATGGGCTATGCAAAACTTGAAAAGGAAACTTTTCTATAGGGTGCTGTTGAAGTTACCTTGGGATGGTGTCAATTTACTTCCTTTGGAAGAAGAGAAATGCAGATTTGCATGAAGGGGTTAACTCCTTCAGTTGACAGGAGTCACTGAGGATGTCTTATGTGCAGTCGCGGTGCAACTGTCTCCCTTGAGACTAAGCAAGTCAATGTTATCAGCTGCGGACGCAGTGTGATGCGGAAACTGGAGGAATTGGGCCAACTGATTGCTTGTGAGGTTACTGTGAAATGACGGTGTTTGCCCTGTGATGATGTATCCTGGGTTTTTGGCCGTGGGAAAAAGTGCTAAAAAAGGTCTTAGATCTATTGTATTGATTCACTAATTCAGTTCTCAACCTTTTGATTAAATTAATTTAATCCTAAACATTTTGACAAGAGTATCGATTAAGTCCATCCGATCAATTTTGACCGGAAATTGCTAACATGGATGTCTTATGTAGCATGATTGGCGCTACGAAGATTATCATAAATGTCATTTATATTTGAGGTATAGATTATTCATTACATGAATAAATTTCATTTAATATGAATAACCTTACCAATGTTTCTTACTACACAAAAAATCATAGTAGATATAACAAGTACCGAACCTCATTGCCATAAAATTTTAAGTATAATATATCTTACTAGTTAAATACATTTCACTTGAAAAAGGCATATGGAAGAACGCAATAAAGATGATAATGAAAATAATCAAAAAGATATATCTTGCCAAAAAAAAATGAAAATGAAAAAATAAGGATATATATATATATATATATGAATTATTATTATGTGAATAAAATACACTGTATAAGAACATGTCGCTTAAATTTAAGACAAAAATCAAATTAATACAAAAGTATTAGAAAGATATTATCTTATTTCGCATAGGACTTTGTAATTTTTAGCTTATCAAAATAATTTATTTATAAAACAAACGAAATTGAGAAAATTTAGCGTTTACTTTATAACTAAATCTTTATAGTAACATTAAGATAAATAAATCATAGTGAAGAAAGAAAGGAATTCTTGTTAGTGGATATGTTATTCCGCATCAAAAAAAGGAAAAAAAGAACGATTAATCTCACAAAAAACCCAATCGGTATACCTGTAATGAATTTACTCTTAGTTTCTATTAAATTTTATTAAAGTTGAATGACACATGATAATTGATGAATTATAAATTTGAGGTTTTATCCTTCATTTATTACATGTGTACCAATATGTACATTTTTGTGATATTAATCCAATTTAATGGAAACTAACAAAGAATAAATTTGTCACTCACAAGTATACTAATTTAAGACTTTTGATGGTCAAAATTTTAATTTATGATAAATTTATCATAAATGTACCACTTTAAAGGTTTTTATGATATTAACCCAAAAACAAAAGAAAATAATTGTTGGGCTACAATTATAATTAAGCAGAGATTGGGGGACCATCTTAGCAAGAGCCCAAGTTCAGGGCAAGTGAAAAGTTCGCTCCAGCTGCGAGCCTGACTTCTGCAAGTCGATCGAGAGAGGGCGCAGCGAAAGCGGTCGTGGAAACCCTCCGAACATCGCTCAGGTACAATCGTCTCTTCGATCGCGAACATCGCTTGCGCTTTCCGCTATTTCCATCGTGGCCGTGTTGTCAGGTTCGAGGAGCGAGCAGCTCTTCGTTGCGCCTGGCTGCGATCTTTTGCCGGTGCGATTTTGGGTATTACGTTCGTACTGTTGCGGGTGATGGAACCGAGCTGGGGTGGAGTCGTGAGCAATGACGTGTTAAGTGCTGGTTGTCGTTTGTTGATTGAGGGTGAATTTGAAATGCGGTGAGTGTGAGCTGGGGGCGCGGGTTTCTTGATGTGAATGGCGAGTGCTGGAGAATTTGAGTGTGGCGCAGCAAGTGTTTGGTTTAATGTCTGAAAGAAACTTGGTGACGCAGGCTGTCGATGTGATTTTTTATGAACAGATAAACTGCGAGGTGATGTAGTTGCTCTACTGAATGTACTTCTCTGATGAAGCAGATCTTGGTTCTAGATCAAGTCGGAATTTCGTTTAGGACACACCCATTTGCCACCGCTACTCCTACCCATTTAGAATTGAGGGTTCGGAGATGGCAGGTAAGGTTCAGACGTTGTCTGAATGTTTGGCTGGGAGGTTGATGTCGCATATATTAGATTTTTGTTGCTAACATAAGCATGTGAGGTTAGTTGTGCCCTCTGTGAAATTGGCGTCATTTTTAAGTCGATGGCGGTCATTAGCAGTGGAGTAAACCTTGAGCTGGCCAATTGTGCATATACTATTTCATACATTTAGTGTAGCTATGAACACCTATGACGTTTCGTTGGAGGTCAAATCAAAGAGTCGAAAGAATACTGATCAAAGAGTGTTGATAATTTACTCCAGCGCTTCCCATGGCCAGTGGCATGCAGAAGCTTAGTCATGTGAAATTGTGTTTGCCAATTGTTCTTGTCACTATTTTCTTTGCCATGTTGTTCTCTCTACTTTGTTTTGAGGATATGCTGTAAGATTCTTTTCTTCAGAAGGGCACAAGGTATAAATACTCTGCTTTTTTTTCTTGGAAGAATTATTGAGCAAGTAATAACTCTAGTGTATGTTCTGCTACACTGTGTTTCAAGTGTCTTCACGTTAGTGAGAAGTCTCTACTGAAGCATTGTCAAAGCATTCATTGATTCATAGAATGCGCAATATGAGACCATGATATTTGGTTGCTGATTTTTCTTTTATTGGCCAAGCTCTAACTGGATACATAACAGAGTTCCCACACTTTTTTTGGGAATGTCCAGTAAAAGTTTTAGAAAAGGGATCAATCTCCCTCTAGGACCTGACACCAGGAGCTTCATCAAGAACTGAAAGACAAAATGTACTAATGAGAGTGTCTACTTAGCATCTGATTCGATAGCAATAGTGGACGGCTCCTAGGAGGTCAGAAGGGGCCTTTACTCAGTCTATATTCAAATTTTCTTAGTGATTTTCCAACAATTTCCAGCTTCTAGCTCCAATGTATTCCAATCCTGGAGAATATTGAGCCTTTTGTGGTATTATCAGGGTGACCTGTGGTTAATTGGGGTGAAATCTAAAACAAACAGGCTGAAGCAATTTGAAGATTGAACATACTATGTTATTCTTCCTCAGATTGATGCTCTTTATTGGAGATGCTTTACTCATACCAATCATGAGTGGTAATTTGGCATCAATTGTAGACAGAATAACATTTAACTGCCCTAATTGGATAACATTTACTTTCTTGAACTGCTTTCTGCATGCAAGCCATGTTTAAATGATCAATGGCACTGCTTTGGAATAGCAAGTTCATATTGTGGGCATGTTCATGTCAATCCAATAATTCTAGAACCCTCGAAAGGGTTGAAGCAGTTCTTTCATCTCAAAATTTTCTATTGTTTTCTTTAATTTTTGAAGTTATGTTGGAAAAGCTATGATTTTGTGACTCCATCTGTGGATAGTTTGATACTTCGGTTCAAATTCCTTGTGGATTATCGCTTGAAAGGCTAATTCACTGTGCTTTTGAGGTAAAATAATTTTTTTTTAATTTTTTGTTATGGTCCATAGAGAAGCTCAACACTTGGGCTGATGGCTGGTAAAGCTGCCCAATCTGTGGTGAAGACGATTGCAGAGTACCAATACCCGTGGCGGGAGAAGTTGGTGAAATACAGGAGCGAGCTATCCAAGGGCGTGTGGGGGTATTGGGAGTTGGGAGCTTGGAAGCCACTGGGAATCAGCGCACGTCGCCGAGCTAGGCTACGCAAGGAAGTCCTACTTGCAGGTGAAGATTGGCCATATGACCCTGAGAGGAAAGAGATGAGAACCAAGAGGAAAGGGCACAAGTGCGACAGGATAGCCGCCGAGAAACGGGAGAACACCGCAAGACTGATGGAGAAAATGCCGGATTTGTTGCAGGCGTACAAGAAGCGGAGATGGGAGAAGAAGATGAAGGAAGAAGACAAGAAATAGTCACAATTTCGTTCAGTCTTCTCGCTTCCCGGCTCTTGTGATGTTAGCTGTATGGTAAAAATCTTTGGTGATAATAATCCTTGCTCACTCGGACCCAATTTTGGCCTTTTATCTTATGTTTTCAGATCTATAGATCAAAAATTAACTGAATGGATTAGGCGTAGGCTTCTTGTCATTTGCGAACGAAATTTTCACCTTTTGTCTTAATCAAAATGAAGTTTTTAATTCGGATTCGCGATTTCAACTTGATTTTGTGCTTTTGGTTTTCAAAACTGTACGTATACCCAGCATTCTGCAGCATGCTTACTGTGTGATGTGTAAGGCAAAGCTTTGTCTTGATGGTGTTCCTAAAACGCACGAGACATTGGATCCATGTTCTTGCCTCGGCCTAAGGCCTTTCTAGAGGGCACTGAACTAGGATCGGGAGACTGCCAAAAGGACCGGGCCGTTGTCCTGTCTCACTGATTTTCAGCTTAATCCCTGCTACGAGACAAAAAGTAAACGGGACAAATCGTTTGAAGAGAAGAAGAAACATGTGTCGACCACATGAAAATCCACCACCATGGCATTGAAAGTCCATGCATGCTCAGGCATGTCCCAGGAGAAAGCGCCACGTGTCCGATTCTTGCCATCGTCCGCTCACTAGACCTTGCCACCTTTCACTCCCTGTGCTTCCTGCGGGCGGTGGCTACAGGCTGACGTTATATTTCCAGGACGTGGGGAGGAACAAGATGGGGAAGGCAAAGGGAAAGCAGACAGACGAACTGAAGAGAGATGGCCAATATGTTCAGGGCAAATAGAGCTCTCCTCAACAACAGCTTCAGGGCTTCGTCCAGAGACCCATCTTTCTATGTCCAACGCACTGTCCGGCCGTCTAGGACTTGCTTTTACTCCTCTGCTTTTGAACGTGCAGAAGTATACTTATATATTTCTTTCCTATCCTCCTAGGATTATATTTCAACTAGGATATCCTAAGTGATGTGGTGAGTTCATCCTTTGAATCTCAGGGCAGCAATGCTGTGGCCGAAACGAGCCCTGGAGATCGTGGGACAGGGATCCCGGAAACGGGGTCTGACCCGGTGAGGGACGGGATGTACGAAGCCAAGCAAGAGGCCCTCGACCCCGATGAGGGCCGGGCCAGTGCTGTGACAGGATATATGGCCGACAGAGCGAGGGACGGGCCTGAGAAGGCGAAGGAGATGTCCAACCGGGTGGGCGAGACGGCCAAGAAGACGATGGACGGCGCCTGGAAGGCAGCCAGGGAGACCACCGAGGAGATTAAGGAGGAGGCGGCGGCGGGCGGCCGCAGTCACAGCGAGGAGGAGAAGAGAGGGCCGAATCATGAGAACTCGGAGGGTGACGAGAACGTGGACGATTTGAGGAGGCGTGCAGGAGGATACGATAAAGCGGAGTGAGAGTATAAAAAAGCTCTGAATGCTCTGATTCTCTTGTTTAAATGTAACTGAACAAACTTTTGTAATTTCGAGTCTTGAATTAAACATGGAAAAAACGTCACTTCTGATCTAATATTTGTTGAAACCATAAAGAAAGAGGAATCCTCATGATTAATGGCGGTGCTTATGTTGCGCTATGTAATTGACAAAATTTCTGGTCATTTCTCTACCATCAAAATCATGAGTAGCCCTGACGATCTTAAAGTTGTAAGACAGGCCCGGTCCGGCCCAACATTGACTAGGCCTCAGTAAAGATTCCAGGCCCTCCTCCCTTGACGGGCCAAATTTTCGGTTCAACCCCGCCCAATGAGGAGGTCTACCCTGCAATTATGTAACTAATTTATATAGTTTTAGGAATCTGAAAAAAAAACTAGGTGCTAAAAGTAAGGGAGAATATATTGAAATTGTCGAGGATCATGACTGATTAATACCACAAAAAATTCAAAATAAATATACTCGTGATACTCTAAACTAATTTTTTAACTACTAAAAACCTTAAATCGGTACACATGTGATAAATTTACTTTTCGTTAGTTATTGTCAAATTAATGAGTTAGATGGGTATATTAATTTGGGATTTTACCATATTTTCCTTTCTTTCTTCTAGAAGAATGCTTGTGAAACTGCTTCTTTTTCTTGTTTGGAAAATCACAAGAAAAATCTCTATGGCCACATTTGATTTGGAGGCCTTGCCAAGCATCCTGTTGCTTTATGAGAATTCCTGGAATGCTTTTTTCCTTAGGCATAATTCATCAATGGCTTTGTGAATCTCTTGTTGGATTTCTCCAAGGGAAACATCTAGGATTATCCAATTCTTTGATTGGAAATATTTGTCAACCATATTGCCAATTTATTTTGGCACAGATGACAAGAAAATTGATTTTAGAGTTGGATCTCAACTGAGGGCATAGTAGAGCTTCATCATTTCTTGGAAATGTCGATCAAGATCTTTTCGCTCATAAGGATAATATTTTCTCTCAAAGAATTATTTCCCTTTTTGCTCTATGATGTCCTTCTCCCGAAAAAAGAAATGGTGGAGAATGTGAATCATCTAGTCAAAATCTTATGCCAATAAAGTATCTAATCTGTTGGAGCAAGAGCCAATCACCAATCTAACAAACTGCCTATAAATCTGGCAGTGAACTCTAGGAGAATATGCAACTAGTCATTTTCTAGATTAATAGCTTTGGTGTTCATCTAGGTATAGAACTCTTGTAGCCTAGCATGTCACTTGTGATATGGGATATCATCAAGTGTGAAGGTGAGATTGACGGTCTTATTCCCATAATCGATATTTTAGAAGGGAAAATATATCATATTTTCTTCATTTTCTTCTTTAGGTTGCATCATGAAGCTAATGGGGGCTTGTTCAAGAACATGTTGAGCCTACTCATCGTCCATGGAAGCAGATGACAAAGTGTTTAACTTAGACCCAGAAGCTTCAAAGTATGAATTTTGTATAGACTGGATTTTGTCACAACCTATCATGGTGATACTCGTCTTAACATGTTCTCTTAGAATTGACTCAAGGGGGTTGGAGATCATGTGTGACGATGGAGGGTGAGTTGGTGGAGGCTCAGACTGTTTTGATTTTGTCGATTCTTTTGCTAGTTTAGCTGCAGATTTCAGTTTTTATTTTGCTAAGAACCTTTCTTTGATGGCCCTCATGTCATGTCTATGAGTAGGAGTGGTCCAGTTTAAACTAGAAAGTAGAAACGGAAGGGATGGATTAATGGTGAAACTTAAAGGAAGGAATGAAGATTTTTCCCGTGAAGAGGAAAATAATTGATCAAAGATAGAAGTAGAAGAAGAGGGGTTGTGATTCCTCTCTCGGCTTGTTTCGAGTTCCTTGATCTATTTCTAAAGTCTTTTTACTTCAACTAACCATCAAGGAATGTTTGGTCTTACTAACCCAACTTTTATTTTTTTTAGTTTCATCCAGCAAAATTGAAGAAGCTTGTTTTGGATCACTGAGGTCTAATCTAGCTGTTGATGGACATGATCTAGTCGAGTTTTGACTTCTTCCACTTCGGTTTGGACTTTAGCCGCTCAAGTTTTGAGAGCATTAAAGCCTACTTGTTGTTTGCACCTCAATATGGTAAGGGCTTTGTTCTGGACTAAGCATTTTCCATTTGCCAATTTAGGACAGATTCCAAGGGACCAAGATCTTTGGTAGTTCCATTAGAATTAATTCCGATGGGATTGGGAATCTTGGGTTGATTGATGTACCCAATTGGACTTGTGAATTTTTCCGAAGATGAAAAATCAGACTCATTAAACATGCAAATGCAGGAAGGGGTAAATGGCTTAAGGGGATTTGTTTTTGTTAATTTGCATAATTGAAAGATGTCTGGATCACAGGTTGGATTTTTCTTGGCCAATCTGAGGATAGGTTTGTAGCATAGTTTAATAGGAGAAAGAGGTTGTGGTCTTCTCTTCGGAGGGTTTTTTGAAACCAATGATTATGATTTTTGGGAAAAGCCATGATACACCAAAAACTAATATATTCCTTCATCCTCTCTAAGTGGCCCAATAAAAGGGTCCTTCTCCTAACATTTATGGAAGAATGGATCTTTAGATTTCCATTTTTTTTTCGAAAGGACTATCATCAACATTCGGATTTGGTATCATACAGACTCGACACTAGTAATCTACATCCCATAGATAATGCCCCGAAATAGGGTCTTTGAAATAAACTATAGGACGTCATTCAGAATCAAAAGCTTGTATTTCAAGCTTGTCTCATTCTGAGCTTTCTAGTTTGTCTATAACATATGGGCTCATGGTAAGAATGGTTGGAAAGATAGAACTTTCTGGCTTCTCATGAGAGTGGTCTAGTTTGATGACTACAAAGCCATCTTTGTTTTTAGCGAACTTCAATTCTATAGCTTAAATGAGTCTGGAATTTTAATGAAGCTTTTCATGGTTAGTCACCTAGGTATTAAGAGCTTCACTAACTCGAAGCAAGATATTTGTCTAGGCACATGGATGTAGGATGATGTTTGATTATTGTTGACAGAAATAAATAAAGCTTCTTACGTGGAAGATAGCTTTAGATCCAAGGTGTGATTTTGGACTCGGTATGAAGGGCTATAGCAATAGTATTAACATTTTAGAGTGCTCAAGTTATTTGCAATTGGACCTTCTAAGGCATCAAGGACTTGAGGATTAGACAATGCCATATTGAAGTTAGGAAAAAGGGTAACAACTATGCTAACATTGAGGGTAATCTCAACTGTACCTATGCAAGCATGTTGGTATTCAAGGAACCAAGTGTCAATGAGTGTTATTCTGACAACTACTAGGTCTTTTCATCCTTGAAAGGTTAAAACAAGACGAATTGCTCCGAAGTGGAGACGTGTATACCCTTGGGAATGCCTTTGTTGGAATAGTTCATGAGGAAAATGGAGATCAACAAAATGTTCTTCTTGAGTAGTGGGAATAAGATGTTGATTAAAACGGATAGATTGGATATACTCCTTGATATCTTTTGGAGTATGTTGGATGAGTTTTTTGATGGAATGGATGGAGAAAAAGGAGTGGGGTTTTGAAAATGTAGAATAGGGATTTATTAGAGGGAGTTAAGTGCTAGAAATCTTGTCATCCTCATTGAGGTAAGTAACCTCATAAAGATAATCAAATTTTGAGGAAGTAGACTTTCTGAAAATAGAAAAATCTAAGGAGAAGGATGCATCTATCATAGTAGGTTATTGATTGGTCATGATGATGATAAATTCTTCCCCCTCGTTATCGTACATTATCAAAGAAGAATGATGTTAACACGGTATTAATGGTAATATGACTTTGATAGCAAAGGTAGAGTCTCAAGAACAAAAGGTCGAAATAAGTATGCATTCCCAACTGACGGGCACCACAAGCCATTCCTCAAGAGACCGCCTCTTAATTTCCTGACCCTCGAAACATGTATGCATTTCCAACTAATAGGCACTGTCGGACATTCCTTATGGGACTATCTCTTAGTTTCATATTCCTTTACTTTTGAATTTGGACCTTAGAGTCTTAGATTTTTTGATCTACAGAATCCACAAAGTGGCAAATTGAGAGCATACTTAGAATTATATCATCTAACCAAGTTAACAACAAAGTTCTTAATAAGAAGAAGCCATTCTAGGGGAGGAAGAAAAAGGACTTAGAAAGCCATGAGAGATATCACTATATGAGTTTATTTAGGGAAGGCTAATATGCCTTTTTAATACACAATACATTACCTTATGTAAGTATGAACTACATCAAACATCATGAGGAAACATCATGAGGCATCTAGAGGACAAGTCCCTCTAATGATGTTACAGACAAAAGTTACAGAGTACGAAAGATGCTTAAAGCACTACAAACAAAGCACACTCCACGCCAAGCTTGCTAAAGCATGTGGTAAGGCATAAATCACACAAAGCACACTATCCTATCTTATTACCGAATCCCTTTACAGTGTTGTATGCCGAGCTGTCTGAGCTGTCTCCGTCTTTTGCTTTTCAAAATGTGTGAATAAAGTTGTCGATCTCCTACTGTGACAAAAGTGGATCAACAATAGGGTTGTGAGAGATTCCTGATGATAATCGACCATCTGTTCTTCTTTTCTTAGAGAGAGAGGACTAATCTGCCTAGGGCTGTGGCCAGTGGGACCAATCTTCAAAAGTAGTAGAAGCCAACTGTAAATCGATAGATATGGATTCAAACGAGTATGAGTTTTGGGCTAGTGGCCCTTCTTATGGTCAGAGCTAAGATCATCTTCATGATATTCTTTTAAGGCTTGACAAATTTGGTGGCTTACTTCAAGGAACTCCAGATTAGTGTGTTGCTAGGATGTGTTTCCTTCTCACTAGATCTCTAGAGGAATCACCTTGTTGTGTTGGTCTAAAGTTCCTTGTATTCTTGTGGGATCTGTCTGATTTTTGCTAGGACGGTTTTGATAATATCATTTGTTCTCGGTTGAGACTTGAAAGCAAAGACATCAACCTTTGTCGGAGTGTGGTGGAGATCTCCACTTGGCCTAAGAAATACCCACGACCAGTGAAAGATGATTAAGGTGTGAAGTTCAAGATTTGGCTGGCAAACTTTCAATTAATTTTTGAAAACTAATCTCCAGATTCCTAAAGGCTTAAATCATGACAATAATTCTCCCAAATGTGCAAAATTTGACCGTCCTTGGATAATTTGGCTAATGATACAAGGCATTTAAGCTGTAGAAAATTTGACAACTACTGTATGTAGATTAAGTAGAAACCAAATGAGCCATTTAAGGTCTTCAAGAAATGGTTCTATAGGCAAGATGGTAAAAAGATATATGAATGGATACTTAGGATGTAATCCCAAAGGTCTTAAACATAAAAGACCATATCTGCTAAAAATTCTTAGCTAACAAATCCATAATAGATCAATTAAGTTTTCAAAGATAACATTACCATGAATAAGTCATGAAATTTTAGGAAAATATTCCTTGCTTGGCCACTTTGGTAATATTGGTTGAGCTCAAATTTGGCCCCTCGTTGTTGTACATGCAAACATGTTGATGAAACTCACTAGGACTTGATCTAGCCCGGATAGAAAATTTGCAAGTATGTTCTTTTTTCCCTCGATGTATTTGATTTCAAATGAGTACTGGGAAAATCATTTTGGCCATTTCAAAAGCTGTGGGCGTGGAATGGTCTTCTGCTTGAATTTCAACATCTAGGAAAAGGAAGACATGTCCCATTCAACAAGAAAATGGTAACTTATGAGATGGAATTCGAATTTTTTAGTTACATACTTTAACAACCAAGATTTATTTGAACGTAATAAGGTAATAAATTTTTGCTTGGGAGAATTTTCCACTCTTGTATCCATAAATTCTCCTCTTATCGTTAGACTGTTCTTAAAAAAAATAGTGCCCACTATTTGTCATTAGCACTGGTCTAGAGAATTCCTTAATGTAGAGAATGTAGCTTTTGCTTGAGTGATTAGACTACCTTAGTTTGTGAAAGTCCCCAAGAAGTATACCAGTTTATGATTTTCTGTTGAGTAAATTTGCTACAAATGTACTATGTTTTTATTTTTTGTGATTAAAAAAATAGTTTTAAGTGAATTCATCATATATGTACCAATTTTGGGTTTTAATATGGTCAAAAAATAAGTTTAAGGTAAATTTATATAGGTGTGCCAGTTTGGGATTTTTAGCGGTATTAATCCTAACAAAAACAAACTTTTCTTGCTAATGCTTCGGCAGACTTTATAGTATCATTGGATAAGACTTGACTTATAGGGGAAAAAAGACAAAGGTGGCGCTGAGATATCAAGATATGGAACTTCTCGGACAGAAAATGAACAAGAATTAAATGCAAATAAATGGAAAAGTAGATGCTTAGGCTTCCATCAAAGCGAAAGCTGTCAAGATTGTCAAAAAATTAATCGGCTCCAGCTCGCTTTCCTTACTTCATCTCTTCCCTAGCATGACGACCGCCCTAATATTGAGAATTCCAGACACTAAAAAAAAGAAAAGAAATTGCTTTTCTTTTTCTCTTTTTTTCAGACAAATTTCATGTTTTTACCGGACGGGGGCATCTGAAATCCGAGAAAAATTAAACCGCGACAATTCCATTGTCCTCGCGAGGAAATTTTAGTTTTCTTTTAAGGGAAAGAAAGGAAGCAAAAATCCGGCAACCTCCATTGACATAGCAACAAGCACTCTCTTCTCTCTCTCTCTTCTTTCTCTCTCTTCCTTCTTCTCCTTCCTCGATCCATTGAGCCGTCCGGAGTTTCTGCAAGGCGAGGACCTCCAATGGCGGACGAGGCGCGGTGAACGAGATCCCGTCGCCCCAAGCCTTCGAGAAGCGCGCCGTCTCCCTTCGATAGGTAAGGGGGCCTCTCCTCGTCTTCTCTCTCTCGCCCTCCGAAATCTCCTGTGTTCGCGACGCGAATGTCGAAGCGGACGAGTCGAATCGTTAGGTCCCGCGTGGCGGGCGCCCAGCGGGGAGGAAGCCTCGGCCCGAAGGCACTCGCGCGAGTTGCTCCCTCGCTTTCACTGGCAATTGGACTTTCTCGTTCAGCGCTGAATCTCCAATCCCTCGGTGGTTTTTTTTTTTTCGGTTGGGCCGTCGCTTTTTTTGGGGGGGCACTGTTTTCACTTTACCTAACGTAATCTACGGGGGAAATTATGTGGGCGGCCAGCTATTATCCTTTGCTTCCAAGTGCTTCTCCGTCGTACTTGGCGTGTATAAGTCGAATCTCGCCTGAATTTGCTGATGTTTCTCTAGATCCTTAGATTAAGGTTTGATCTGTGTATATGCTGTGTCGTTGCCTGAGAATGGTTCTGGGTTTGATGATGGCGATATTGGTCGAGGCGGCTGTGCTGTGAGATTCTTTGTTGAGATCGCCGGTTGAGCTTTTCGGGAGTTTGTGTATTGTTTGGAGGTAGTTTTGCGAGAAATGTAGGACATTGATGTTGTCGTTGAGTTTAATAACTTAGTTCTGTTCAGTTTCTTGGTTTTCCGTGGCAGAACAACGAGTGTGGAAATGGCTGATGTAGCGGGTCGTCGTTGAGTTTAATAACTTAGTTCTGTTCAGTTTCTTGGTTTTCTGTGGCAGAACGGCGAGTGTGGAAATGGCTGATGTAGCGGGTCTGACTGAAGCGGCGGGGTCCAGATTCAGTTCGCTCGAGTTGATTGGGAGAGGATCTTTCGGAGATGTCTATAAAGCGTAAGTGTCTTTTCCGAATGTGTTTTTGCATCTTCTGCTCTATGCAGAAGGTGCTCTTCTTAACCTGTTTGATCAGGAGAATGCCATTGCGCAGTGCTAGAGATGTATTATGAGACAACTGGATAGATATACTGCCGTTAGATGTGATTTCTTGGGGCATTGCTAATGGCTGGGTGGCGTTTGTTCTGAGCAATTATTGTTTACTCCTTGCTTTTAGACATCATTTTATTTTGGAATCTTTCAGTGGGTTGGTGAGGGTATTGGATACTGGAAATCTCTTGAAATTTGCAAGTATATGTAATTGATTACTACTGCAGGATATTGGGGATCGGTTACCCCATGACATCCTCATCTATACTGGATCACTTGATCTGAAATCATGAAAAGAGGATCATAAGCTATTAACTCTTTCTTTAACTTTTAGGTAGATCTTAATACGAACAGAAGCATTTACCAATGCTTCTAGGTGTCTGTCTGTTGTTTGACTTTTGAACATAAACTAGTCTTAGTATCTGGTTTGGGATTGGGACTTCAATGTTTTCTATCCAATAGAAGAAGTTAACTTTGAATATAACATGAATATTGTAGGAAGATTATATCAGAAATTTAAAATGTGGCATTACTTGATCTATGGACATTACTAAGTCTTGAAGGAATAAGGTGAGAATGGAAGGAAGGAAGAAAAGTTGAGGATGGCAAAAACTTTTGGTCAGGTTTATTTTATATACACTAGCTATGTACCAGCTTTTGAGAAAAGAACTATATTCTCTTTTGGCAAGCAGAATATTGATGACAGTTTAGGCGCCATTTGATTCCCTAGAATTCCCACAATTTTCTATCTTCATTTCCCTTTAATTCTGAAAACGGTCTAGTAAATGCTTTGGCAACTGTTTGAGACATTTGAGAAAATAAGTGAAACTATTTTCAAAATTGAAGCTATAAATGAAAAATAGCTATTGTGGTGTTTTCAGCATTTTCTTTCCTTTAAGAGTAGAAGAGAGGGATACAGATATAAGGCCTATTTTGTTCTTCTGATAGGATACAAGCAATAATCTTGCAATTTTTTGTTTTTAAGAAAATTCTAATGACCCAAACGTGTTTCCAAGAGAACGAAAACTGAAAATAGAAAACTCTTTTTTTTTCAATTTCTATGATAGTGAAAATCAAAAATGTTTTTTGAAATCAAATAGCCTCTTAATTTTTCTTATAACCTGTGGTCATTTAATTCTTCAAAGTAGACCTGCTTTACTAGTTTTTGCAAAGTTGTTTCCTTTAGTTGCGTTATGATTGGACCACGTGATGTACTTTATTGAAATTTTTAGTGATACGATACAGTTGGAGAATGATTACAGTTGCTATGAACCATAAATTGCCAGTCAGTTGCCTTTCCTGCCCTTACATTATTAACGCACTTGTGGAATTTGTTTCTTTTCCATGTGAACTGTCTTCAAATTATTATTGTGAGAAGTTTGTCATGAAGCTTGTTGTGGCTTTGTCTGAATTTTCTGTTATCAGTAGTCAAGTGCATAATGTCTTATGGGTAAGGCAGGGAGACCTTTCATCTGATCTACAGAAGCCATCTGTTAGTCCATGTGTATATGTCTGAATAATTTCCTCAGTTTCCCTGGATGATGGCATATTTAGGAAAAAAAGAAAAGATAGGGTAGGACAAGAAAGACAGCATCAGAACTGCAGAAGTATTCTAACTCTTTAAGTTGTTTTGACATTCACTTTGTGGTGATGTGAGATGGATTGCACTTCTATGCATTGTTGTGATGTCTGTCTGGTTTCTGCAGATTTGATAAGGAGCTCAACAAAGAAGTTGCTATCAAAGTTATTGATCTGGAGGAGTCGTAAGCATCTCTCTCATTTTGGGTCCATTGGTTGATATTCAGATTCTTCTATCATCATCATCATCATCATTATTGTTTTTCTTTTTCATTTTCTGTTGGAGGAGGATGCTGGACACATTTTTTTCCATATGCACCTCATAAAGGAGTTGTTATGTACTCCTATCTTTTTTCCTGTAGAATATCTTCAGTTGAACAGTTAAAGTAATTCCATTATATTCTTTGGGACATGGTGTTTTTGCTTTTCGGCCCAATTTCGGACATGGAGTTTGCCTGTCCATATATTTCCGCTTGGTTGATGATTTTTACAATGCACCGGATGCTCATGTTGATCTTTGTAATCTCTTGTATTGCGTGTTTGGTGTTACTGTTCGTTCGTAGACCCTCATCAGTTCCCCTTTGTTTTGCATGTACATCACTCAAAGGAGGCTTAGAACAAAGTTTATTTCCTCAGGGGCTAATACTGTGTCAAAAGAAAACTTTTGCTTAGCTCCAGATTTCCTCTCTTCTTTCTACTACTTGAGCTGTCAGCAGTGTTTTCTTAGAGTTGCTTACCTAAAGCTGACCAAATTGACGATAGATAGGCAAACAACAGGTCCTTAGATCAGATACAGTAAGCAATATGACTCCCATGGTTGGCTAAGTAGCTCACAGAGTGGCCTTGTGCGTGAAGTTTACATGAATGGAGCAAAGTTTGATTTCTCACACCACCAACTGCAAACAATCCCTTGTTTAGGTCATCTACCTGGGCTTAAGCTTGAATCTAACCTAGTTCATGAATTTGGTAGGTTTCTCGTTGGCATGGATCTTGTCCCCCCCCTATTTCTTTTTCCCCTCTCTCAGTTTGGTGTTTTGAGTCAATAATAGAAAGTCTAAAATTGGTAGTTTTCGGGGTGATCTCCATTTACTTGATGCAAATGTCTTTTGAGTCCATGTAAGGAGCTTGCACAATTCATTTGAAACTACTTATCATGCATCTATACATGTAATGTGGACATAGGCCTGGCATTTTATTTCCAAGTTCACCTGCCTATGTTACAAGCTTCTCTCACTTGCTCCAAGTTCATGGATTCAGCTTTAAGACTTACTTTTGTGCCTTTTCCTTCTACAGAGAGGATGAAATTGAAGACATTCAGAAGGTACTGTCTCTGTTGACTAGTACCGAAGGTGCTATGTAGATCAGCTTTTTATAGCTTTCATTCTTTTCCAGGAAATTTCTGTTCTATCACAATGTCGATCTCCATATATTACGGAATATTATGGTTCCTATCTCCACCAGACCAAGCTATGGATAATAATGGAGTACATGGCCGGTGGCTCCGTTGCTGATCTAGTAGGTCACCATAATGCTTTTTATGTCACTTTAATTCTCACGTACTACAGTTATCTGTATTGCGGTGCATTTATCTTCACTTGGATGTGTGTTGATGGCCATCGACCTTTTTGGTTGTTCATATGGTCAAGAGTGCTTGTTTCTTTAATGAAGTTCAATCATGGAATTTTCATCTGGAGAAGCTAATGAAATTCCTGCAGCTTCAATCAGGTCCACCTCTTGATGAGATGTCCATAGCCTGTATTTTACGTGACTTGCTGCATGCAATCGAATATTTGCACACTGAAGGGAAAATTCACAGGGATATTAAAGGTTTCACTCTTTGTGCACCTACTT
The DNA here is from genome assembly GCA_019915185.1 of Eucalyptus camaldulensis. Taxonomy (NCBI): domain Eukaryota; kingdom Viridiplantae; phylum Streptophyta; class Magnoliopsida; order Myrtales; family Myrtaceae; genus Eucalyptus; species Eucalyptus camaldulensis. Next base: position 11,095,460 of record JAHSVA010000006.1, read on the forward strand.
TTTTATTTCGTCAGGCCATCTTCAATGTCCTCTGTGGGGTCAGAGATCTTGGTCTCATTGCTATTCGGATTGCCTTGTTGAGCAATACATATTTTGGCTTCACATACGAAATTGAACCTTACATTAAAATTGGTGCAGTGACTTAACACTCTGTTGTGCTTTATGCAGCGGCCAACATTTTATTGAGCGAGAACGGTGATGTTAAGGTAAGTTCATGCCCTTTGTTAAGTTTATTTAGAGGTAATGTTGGTCATATGGGGTTGCTTTATGATGAATTATAACAACACGAGACAATTATTTTTTGTAATTTGCACTCTGGGTAACATTGTGCAGGTTGCAGATTTTGGTGTTTCTGCTCAATTAACTAGAACTATATCAAGGAGAAAGGTAATTATTACCTGATTTTATCTTGTAAAGGTTGCTTGATTTCATCTGAGTGTATTTTAACCCCTCAATGACTTGCACATTTTTTGAAGTAGAAAGAGGACATCGCTTGGAAGTAAAATTACTATAGGTAGTGGCTTTGTTAATATTATGGGAGAATGATTGTGCTCGTGGCTTTTTATTTATTGATGCTCATCTATGTGCTTGTCATCCGCTTTGCCATTGGACTTCACTGTTTTTTTTTTTTTTCCTGGCTTAGACACTGTACTTCTTTTTTTGAATGCATTTGATAGATTGTTCTTATAGCTCGAGGTGGCTTTCTGTGATAAACCAGTTTAAAAGTCTTTGCCTAGCATGCTTTAGCTCTTTTGCAGCCCTTGTCATTTAGTAGGTGAACTTGAAGCTCAGCAGTTAGCACTGTAGACAAATAACACCAAATGCCAATGTCATGAAATTGTGATGCTTGATCATTGAGACCATGTTCTGGGTCACCAGGGTAAAGGCATGCTAATACTATTTTGATGACAGACATTTGTCGGAACCCCATTCTGGATGGCTCCGGAGGTAATTCAGAATTCGGATGGGTACAACGAGAAGGTACTTTTTTCAAAGCTATCTGTTACTTTTCCATGTTTCTATTTTCTGCTGATGCACATTCCTCACCCTCATGCTCATGATTCTCTTGATCTCATGGTCTTTCTTGGTGCAGGCAGATATCTGGTCTCTAGGGATCACTGCGATTGAGATGGCAAAAGGTGAACCTCCGCTTGCAGATCTTCACCCAATGAGAGTTCTTTTTATCATACCTCGAGAAAATCCCCCACAGGTTTTATCAGAATCTCTTGGTCACTGTGATTAAATCAAATATGATATTGTATACACGTTGAACAGTGTCTACTCTGAGGCTCCGTATCTTACAGTCTATAAGAGCCATCTCCCTGTCTTCTGCGCAGCTGGATGAGCATTTTTCTCGTTCCATTAAAGAATTTGTTTCTCTGTGCCTGAAGAAAGTACCGGCAGAGGTAAATTGTCCTACGCAAGCTGCTGTAATTATCATCTGTTTTTTTTTCTAGAAACAGAGTACCGAGCTTTTGTAATGCTTTCACAATATGTGAGTTCAAGCATGCTAGTTCTTGAATTACCTTTCTAATGGATGATGGAATCTCTTCTGCAATTGCTATGCCTTTGTTGAAGATTGCCTAATTTTGTTCATTAAAAGCAGTGAATTCAAATTTACTCTCTGTCCTATAAGAAAAAAATCTCGTTGTGGTCTGACAGCCACTCAAGAAGTTCAGCTGAGGGATCTTCCCTACTTACAAAAAATTAGCAAGTGTGTGTGTCTATAGGATAAGTAATATAATGCTTCATCATTTTTATCCAAAAATTCTGTTCTCTTGATATTAGTTAGGGTTAGCCCAGGAAAGGCATCTTTTGTAGAAAAGCCAATGAAGAAAAAAAATACTTCTTCATGGTGTTTTTGGAGACTCCAGTTTCCTTTTTTATTTTTAGCTCTACATCCTGCCTCTTGTCCTAACGAGAACTGTTTTGAGCCTTTGTAAAGCCAATTAGAACTTTTAGCAAAGTTAACATATGCATAAGAATCACGCTATCTGCAGGGGTCAGACATTATTTGCTTTCCATCTTTGTGAAGAAAAGGTGAAGAGCAGATCTCCTGTATCTGCAATATGTCTTGAGATTGCATTTTTCCATAATTGTGTTTGGTTCTTCGTTCTGTTTGCATGATTCTGTGAGTTGGTGAAGATCAAGCAATGGATCTTTGACACTTAACTGAGTGAAGTTCAGTTTTACGAGTCTGTGCAGTAGTGATTTTCCTCCACGATTGAATAATTTTCTAACATTACTGACTCTGACTCAATTACAGCGGCCCAGTGCCAAGGAACTTCTGAAGCACCGTTTCATAAGAAATGCCAGGAAGAGTCCAAGGCTTCTAGAGCGAATAAGGTGTAATTTCTTGCCAATGCCATCTCATGCAATTTTTTTTTTTTTTTAGTTTTTTAGTTTTTTGCGAATTGCTTGCATGTCAGCAGTATAGAGATGCTATTGTATCTACATAATAATAATTTAAGAGCAATTATGAGTTAGTTAACTGCCTACAAGACTTGACAAAAGGTAGCGACTAAATTCATTTGTCTATGATCCTCTTTCCCATGGTAAGAGAATTTTGGTATAAGAGTGTCTTTCATGGTGTCTAATGCTTCTTGACAGAGAGCGTCCAAAATATCCGACAGTGGAAGATGGAGAAACACCTATGATTGGTAAAGGTGTAGTGGAGGGATCAGACACTGTGAAGGTTAGAAGAGACATAAAAGGAGAAGAAACAGTAAGAGCCAGGTGGGTATATTGTTTTTGTCTTTTTTGTTATGCAATTGAATTCTGATTCTCTCGAATTTATCTGCAGTAATCAAGGGCGAGGAGGGAAGAATACTGGATGGGATTTCAGCATTGGTGGAGTGCAGGGAACAGGTACTGTTAGGACCAATCTATTGCCACCTCAAGTCAGAGAGAGGAAATCAGAGAATTCCCACAATCAGGCTACCCCTAGAAGAGTGGCGGATGGTGGTAACTCATGGTTGTCTGCATCTGGAAATGCACCTCAGGCTGCAGAAATATCACTTCGGAAAGATGCTAGAGATTTGCATTATAATAATCACCACGATGACGTAATTTCTCTCTCTCTCTCTCTCTCTCTCTCTCTCTCTCATGTGCATATGTGCAAGTAAATTTTTGTTCTCCATGGAGTTTTATGCTTGAATTTGTGATGTTACCCTTGGATTACTTTGCATGTGTTCTTGTCATGGATGCTAGAATAAAACTTTAGAACCTGGTAGTGCTGAAACTGGATTATGGAAATGGTATAAGATGCCAAATTATTAGGAAACTTCAGAATTTGGTCGGAGATTTATCCAGCCAACGGATGATCTTAGATTGGCTTTTGATGTTTTTTAATTCGAAAACTAACTAAAAATCAAATCAATCGTTCCAAACAAATGTGGCACCAACTTATGTAAGTATAGTGAGATGATTGTTTCCTTTACCTTGAAAAAACAATGAACCTTTCCCTTTAAACGTTAACAATAAACAGATGTATTCATCTTTGGGCAAGTGATGCAGCAGCAGGGACGGAGGGGTGGGGATGAGAGATTAGTGTTTTCAAAAAAATCTTAAAATGAATTGGAAGATAAAGAAAGAAAGAGCAATAACTTCTTAACCTTGGACTTTCAACTGAAAAAAAAAAAGAAAAAAAAAAAGACTGATTAGAATGATTTTTTTTTTTAATCCACATTCTTTATTTTTGTTTATTTTTCACTATTTCTATGGTTTATTGGGAGTTCTATGAGGTTTTCTTTACCTTATATACCTGAACACTTGATTATAGGAAGATTCATCTTTGAGCGGATCGGGTACGGTCGTGGTACGAACTCCTAGAGAATCTCAACCATCACCCTTGCTTCGCGATCAAAGCACTCTGGTAAGTCTTATATAAGTATGATAGCATTATAGATTGGTGAAGTCTCTTCATTATAGTGCTGTGTTGGCCATTCGTCTGATGGATCTTCATGCAACATGTAGTCTAGCAGCTCGTACGGTTCTGTTGAAGATGCTTCTATAACAGGAACTGTAGTTTTCCGCGGTCAACATGATGAGTCTGATTCTCCTCGGACACCAAAATCGAGACTCGGGATTCAGGAGAGAAGTTCCAGTGCTTCACTGGAAGACAGTGCAGCAAACCTTGCAGAGGTTATTTTGGTTCTTTCTGTCCATTTCATTTTCAATATAGCATTTTAAGAAAAATTGGCCTTAAATGAACAGAAATTAAATGCATACCTTTTCCCCATTTTCTGTTTGTCTGTGTGTGTCTACCTTGCATGATGATAAATGATGATATTTCAGAAGCATCTATAGTCTATAGTTATTATCACTGTCCATGGACTCACGGGAACAATTAGTATCAAAATTTAAGAAACATTTGCTATATATTACCTGATCTTTTGATTCATCAAGTTCCCATTTCCTAGTCAAACTTGATCTTTATTTTCGGGTTGGAAGCTCAGAAGTTGATTTTGAACTTCAGCTCAGAACAAGTTAATTAATCTATGAAAGATCGATATTTTCCAGTGAAGAGTAGCCTTTTTCTTTTGGTTCATTATGCAGGCTAAGGCGGCTATGCAAGCCGCTTTTAAAAGAGGAAATGCAAGAGAAAAGAGATCTGTACTAGGTAAGTTTAATGACGGGCAGGAAAATGGGAGTAGAGAACAACTTACAAAAAGCCCTGATTCATCGAGGTAAATTTTGTTAATGTTCAGAAATCCTACTACTGACAGAAAGCATAATGTATGATCTTGGAGCCATTCTTCAGGAATTCCTATGAGTATTTTGATGCTCATAAAGTTCTCCCGAGGTCCCGCCAAGCAAGCGACGATGAGGACATTGCAAAAATTTTATCTTCATCTGCTCCATTATCGGTTCTGCTCATCCCTTCCTTGAAAGAGGTGGGCACTCTTGCCAGGTGACATGTGGGTTTACTTGATAGATGTGACAAGTTTGAAAGTTCATAGATGTTTCTACTGTGATTTTTGTCTTGTGACCCACAAGGGGCTGAGAAACTATAGAAGCCAGGTCCATCTCATTTCCTTATATTTGCTAAAATCGTGCTTAGGGCCAGGTGTAAATTAGTCAATTTGCATGGAGTTTACTTGCTGATAATTACTATTACCTCGTGCATATATTTGGAAACTTTAAACAAGGGTTTGTTTCTTTTATTTAAATAAAAACGTGCATTTATTTCTTTTATTTAAATAAAAACGTGCATGCTGAGGCTTAGGTGTTTCTGTTTTTGAGGTCACTGACATGATACTTTTGTTTTCCCTGCTTCATGAAGTGGACTTTGTTTTATGGAATTTGATATGGTTGTTTTGCCGACTTCTATTAGACAACTGGTGATGATTCTGATGGGCCAGTTGTCCATGCTGTTTCAACCTCACTCACGAACTTAGAGCGCATGAAGCCAGGATCATGTGAGGTTCTTATCAGCAAGTTGCTACAGAGATTGGCAAGGTTTTATCTCTTTTATACTCTTATTACTTAGACATTATTAGAGCTAGTTTTATCATAAGGAGCTCACATGGAATTACTGTTCGTGCAGTTCAAAAGAATCCTCGTTGAAAGACTTGCAGGATCTGGCAACTCACACCTTTTCCAAGGGCAAGATATCCCCAGAAAAGTCGGGAAATGCGAACACTGAAGCTGATAATCGCAAGAAACAACAGAACAAAGAATTCAATTCTAATGCTAATTTAAGCCCACTAGCAAGATTTTTGCTCTCAAGGTTTGTCCAACAACCCCCTTACCACCAATAATGCCCTATAGGATACTGCATATGCTGAAATTTAAATTTGGAGGGTTACCCACTTAAAGTTACATTAACCCGATAGAATTGTTATTCCAAGATAATGTCCAGAATAAATGGTTCAATAAGGTATAGGCCTAAAAGATAGGGTATTTGGATTATCTGCACCCCATACCCCTCCATAATAAATGGGGGGGAAAGTCGCATCGCACTTAGCTCATGGACAGGCACACACCTCCTGAGTTTGAGTTTATGCTTTCTTTCTTAGATGATTTCGTATGATTATAAGCTCCAAAAGGGTTTATTCGGTTGCTTCTTGTGCAGATGGCAAGGCCAAGTATCCCGAGATCTTAACCCAACTTGAGAGAGAAGAAGAGAATAGTATCTATTTGTTTGTATTGTGCTTCGTGTCGATGCATTTATTCTGATTCACTGTACATAGAAATGATAGTGTATTTATTAGCAACCAACCTTTGTCTGAGTAAATTGCCTCTGATGGTAAGAGTTGCTGCGCGACTAGGAGGTTTGTTGTTGGTGCACTAACAATGTAAAAAAAGACAAAATGGACCATCATTCTTATTTATCGATGGTTGAATTTTGGCTTTTATTTTCTCGCCAGAGCTTTGCCGCCGTTTTCGATCAATACAAAGAAGAGCAGTACCATGGATTTGACAGAGTAGCCCTCTCTCTCTCTCTCTCTCTCTCTCTCTCTCTGTGCACGTGTGCGGGTCACCACTCAGTTTTTGTGTGTTAAGAGAGCGGGCTTCTCGGCCTCCCGTCGATCACAGCTAAGGTACTGCTCGTAGCCACTTTTATATGGAATGACATGGACGTATTCTGGCTGATGACACTTTCCTCTATGTTCAGGCCTCGGGCCCTTTGTCTCCTAGTGAAAGACTTCCCAATTACCAGACTTACTGTAAGAATTTAAATGGCCCTCGTTCGCTCATGTGACGGGACGAATATCAAGCTCATGAATCCACACACAAATTGCTAACTCTCACTTAACAGAATATCAATTACCTTGGCTTAAAAACAATTAACTCTCACCTAACTGAATATCCATTACCTCAAGCTAAAATACAATTTACAGCTGATATTCGTAGTACAAAACTGCCCAAGCAAAGCTCAAGACGACTTATTCAATATGATTACCCTGTAAAACCATCAGACAGATCAGCGGAGCAAAATTCCACATTTCGCAGCATTCCATGAGGGAAAATTATTTTCACCATCTTTATTGTGGCATATGGCATGTACCATGCAAAGAAGCACTCAGTTCTGTCACGTCTTCACCTTCTGCACTACTGCGATTATGGGAAGCATTAGTTTGTGTAGAAGGTAAGTATGAGTCTGCATAGAAGAGCTCATTAATCCTGGGCAAATCCGCATCCAGTCAGACAGCAAGTTTCTCCTTGTTTGACTCAGGGTTTCTACTTCCTCTTTTTATGAGGAGGTTTGGATAGAGTCAGGTTCCGGAATGTTGCATGCAGCATCAAGGCTACGGGGGTGTTCAGAGTTATTAGAAGGCTCACAACTAAGGAACAGAAATGACTGAGAAAAACGAAATTTACTCACCAGCATAACTGACACAGAGCGCACAGAAAATTGCCATTTGCACGTTGCACCATATCAAAATAACAGCAGTTACTGCAAAATTTCAGATAATCCTATTATGATTTGTAGATGTAAATACATAGAGATTAGCTTTAATAAAGCTGGTGAGTGAGAAGCAAACATCAAGAAAACATGAAGCAAAGACAACAGCAATGTAAATTAGTCAGATGCTTGATCCATAGAACCACATGTATGAAGAGAATGTATGGCGAGACTTGAAGGAAGAGTTGCATATGCATTCGGGGTAAAAAGGGGAGGAGGTCTAAATAAATTCTAAAGCATGAAAAACAGCCCTACAAAAAAGGAAGGTGCATTCACAAGTCACTGGACAGCACAGAGTACATCTGACTTTAGGATAAATATAAGCATCACTAGGGGCCTCAATATAACTTAACCTATGGAAAGACATTTTCCCCTTGAATTCATTTTAGCAACAAGATAATAAAAGCAGCAGCGGATAACATAGAGAAAACCTTGGGGATTCAACCAAAAATAAAGCCAATTCAAATAAGAGTGTGGGATATGGATATAACACCTAAAATTCTAGAAAGACAGACCCCATTATTTTCAAGTGCCAGACACAAACTTGAACTGGCAAATGTGATAATCAAGGTCTGTAGTCAAATACTCCGAACATAAGCAAGTTCCCACTTAAAAACCTAACAAATCCAATCAGCCTGGGTCGCTAACCAATTACTCCATGACAGTAGAATGATGGTACTTAAACAACCCAAAAGGTAACCATCTGACACCACTTTAATAAACAGGACAAATGAATTGAGATCTCAAAAAGATTCAAGACTACTTCTCCTGCAGATTGTATCAGAAAAAGGTGTCCAAATAAAGAAATTGCATAGTAAAATACTCATTCATAAGCAAACCTCTTAATGCTTAAGAAGGTAAAGTTAAGTTGCTACGATAAGTTTGATCAATCTGGCAGGCAGAAGTCTAAAAGTCCTCTAAGATTAATAGCACATCATACTCCTATAGGACCAATACAGCTCATTCTTTTTATCATCTGTAACTTTATTATTCAACAATTTCAATCCTAGTAGCATGACAAAGTGACCCCATGTAACAGGAGGGGGCTTAATATCTTGGAAATCACTGTCTGGAAATCAGGTATCTTATTAATTGCTAATACATAGAATTAAATTTCTTAGTCTCAAGGTCCACAGCCCTTAAGATTAATCACATGTCATAATCCTCATTGAATCCTCATTGCTTTTATCCTCTAGAAGATTATTTGTCCACACTTTCAATCCTAGAAGCACAGAAAAATAATCTGATGTAACTAGAGAACACTTTGACAATTTTAAGCATCACATCTCTAGAAATTTGCACCATTTTGAATTCCTCAAAAAGTGAAGATATTGGACATGTTTTCCAGTACATGGCCATATGTGCATATCTGCATCCGTCCATCACCACCACAACTCTTACTCCCATTTTGCAATTTAATCGTCCCCTCTTGAAGGTGACCATCATGGTAGTGATGGGAGGCACAGCCCAACCCAAGTGCATTGATTGTAAATCAGATCTCAAAACTGGGGCTAAGAAAAACTTATTACATTTGACAAGATCCTAAGCCTTGAGCAACTCAAATCCAAGTTGGACATTCTAACCCAACATAAGAGTCCCAATAAATAGACAGCATTTCCTTGGAGTCCAATCCAACATGAAGCAGGCTCACCCTCTAAATCTCAAAGTCCATTAGATTAAGATTTATCACCTAAATTTACCATTCATGAGCACCACTGATGACACTTGAAAAGCAACTTTTTATCCAATCATTCTACTAAAACAGGCCCAATCATTTTGTCTCTCTCCAAGACAGTCTAATCGCCAAGTCCAATAGCATGGAACATGATACGTAATTGTTTAGCATTCTTGTCATATAACGAATGTGAGGTTGGCCAAATTTTAATATTAACAACCTCACAGGAAACCAGCCAAATAAAAAACAAATGAAAATAGATCATGTGCAACAAAACTGAGAGGTTTTGACTGGTGAGACATGAAGCCTCTAAAACCCAGCTTCAGAATCACATAAAGTGACTGCCCAAGAGTGAAGCATAATTGCCTTTTCATCTACACTTCCAGTAGGGAAAAGACACGATTCAAACAGAAGAGAAATCAACCTTTTGCCATGGAGCAGAGAACAAGTGTGGTTTAATCTATATTCCTATATGATAATGAAAAGATGCAGTTCAAACAGAAGAGAGCTTTAGCCTTTCCCTCCAAATGTTCATTGAAGGGAGCGAACAACTTACCAATCTGGGCAATGCGAACCAAACATTGGCGGATTACAGGCCGTTGATCCAATCCCCACTTATCACTACTGAACTTGAAAAAATCCCAGAGCGCCAAACTTGACAGCAGTCCAATAAGAGCAAATGGCATCTGGTACCTACAGCCCCCAAAATCATAAGAAAAGAAGGAACACATCAGCTCTTGGAACATCTTATTTAGCAAAGGAACACATCAGCTCTTGGAACATCTTATTTAGCAAGACCAAGCTCAAGAGAGAGACAAACAAGTTCGTTAAAAAAAAAAAAAAAGACACTGATAGGGAAATATAGTGTGCTCCACTACAACATGTGACTGGAAAAACTCAATCCAGTATGAAGCTAAAAAGCATATAGAAAAAGTTCAATCGTCTTTCCTTTCAAGAAGAAAATTTTGTCTGTCGTCTGCACCATAGTGAAATCACTCAACAAGACAATGAGGTCGCTGAGGCTGTTCCACATGTTAAGAGCAAAAGTCATGCCATCAAATTGATACCTCCACTTCGATATTAATCAAGTGGTTGTGTTCGTGGTATAAATTTTGGGGGGAGCGAGTAATTATCCTCATGAACCAGTGATTTGCCATCAGTAATCTTCCCCAACTTCTTTTCTGACACGATAACTTTCCTAGCCAAACCAAGGTCAAGAGAGAAACAAAAAAGTTCATTTTTTGCATAATAGACCCAAGAAGAGGAAGAAATTACGTGCTCAACTGAGGCATGTCACCTAAAAATATTGATTCAGAACGAAGCATTCGAGCATCTAAAACGAGTTCAATCATCTTTCCATTCAGGAAAAAAGAATCATCAGCAATCTCTAAAGAGCCAAATTGAAATGACTAGACAGGAGCGCATAGGTGGCTGACAGAGGCTGTTCTACATTCCAAAAGCAACAATCATGCCATCAAACTGTTCTTTCTTGGATTCATTATCCTTATGAATCGGTGATTTTTGCCATATTTCATGAGCAATTCTCCAAAGAAGAAGTTCTGGCGGGCGCAAACTATCGCCACGGGCACTCGTACAGCACGAGCACGCGATCAAGGAGAGAGAGATGCCACTTACAGAGCGCAAGCGAAGAAGAGGATGAACAGAGTGGCGTAGTTGCGAGCGAAGCGCCTGACGTTCTCGTGGACCCGAAGCCGAGCCTGAGCGGGCGAGGACGGGAACGAGTACGAGTCGCAGGAGCCGATGAAGGCGGCGGTCCAGGACGGCGTCTCGCCGGAGAAATCGTCGGTGGTGAGCTTCGACAGCGGGTTGAGAGTCACGAGGGACACCAGGGTCCCCAGGCCAGAGAAGACGGAGGCGAAGAACCCGGAGGCATAGGGGTCGGAGGCGGCGGCAGCATCGCCGGAGGCGGCGGCGGCGGCGGCGGGGGAGGCCGAGGAGGAGGAACGCTGGTCGAGGAGCTCGAGGTAGCCGGAGTCTCGGAGCCAGGACTCGAAGGCGGGTTCGGGTACGGTTAGGGATAAGGGATTCGGTCGGAATGCCATGGACGGAGAATTTTCGGGTCGGCGGGCGGGTCGTTGGCGCGAGGGAGGGGCCAGAATCGGCGGGCTTATTATTTGGTCGTTCCTTGCTTCGTCCGAGGTGTCATATATGCTTAGAATTTATGGAGGAGATGTCCTAACGTACGTACGTCCACCCGTTAACTTCCCCAAGAAGTTGCAAATCTATGGACCCATATCGACGGCCCTTGAAATTTGATGTTTCGTGTCGCTTTCGAGCCGCGAAATCATTCTCGTTTGCATGAGTGTGTCGATTGAATGCTTGGAATTTGAGGAAAAGATATACTAAGATATTTTCTCGCGGTAACTTCTTCAGGAAGTTGCAAATTGGGAAAAAAATGAAAACAGACAAACGCAAAATCAAGAGGAAGGCTATCGTGGTGGCTATCTCTATCAGTTTTGCTCTTTTTGGATTTTAGTCTTTGAAACTCTAGATCATTCTTGAATAAGACAAGGCAATGTTTCTCCCAAAAATGTTTTGTATAGTACTTAGTAGCATAAGGATTGATGCTCTACAAGAATATTAAATTGATACATTCGTGTCACATTAATCGATACACCAGTGCCACAATTACCCCAATTAATTTTGTATAACAAAAAATTCCATATCACCGAAAATTTTGAAAAGTCCCAAGCTAAATTAGATATGGTTAGAGATAGGAGATTCAATTTGAATGTCATTGAAAGAGGAACTTTTTGGTGATGGCTAGTCAATTGTGGAACAATGTAACCCATCATTTGGTGTAAGAGCCAGAATAAATGCTCGTTTGGTTCGGCTTTTGGGGAATGCTTTTTCTGAATACCTTTGGGTGAATAGGATTTTCCGAAATACAAATATTGTTTGATAAAATTTGCATTAAGAAATAACTTTGGCCAAAATACCGTTTGGTAAAATTTGCATTTGTAATTAACTTTTATTAAATAAAAAAGCAAAAATATGTTTATATTTTTTTTTTGAAGTCTAGCCACCGGACCGCCGAATACGGTGGTCAAATCGCCTGAATAAAAAATATGTTTATATTTTTTTATATAAACATATTTTTATATAAAAAATATAAAAATATAAACATAAAATACATATAAAATAGATATGTTTATATAAATATATATTTATATAAAAAATAGATATGTTTATATCTATATAAAAATATATAATATATATAAATATTATTTATTAAACACAAAATATAAAAAAATAGATATGTTTATATTTTTATATAAAAAATAAACATAAAATATATGTTTCTAATTTTTATATAAAATATAAAATATATATTTTTATATAAAATATAAAATGTATATTTTTATATAAAAATATAAAAATATTTATTTTTATATTTATTTTTATTTAGGCGGCCGTTTGGCTTCTCCACCGGAGAGATGAACAATACTGGAAGTTGCATTCCGAAGATGCAACTTTCCAAAGGACCTCAAGAGCTGCATTGAGCTAAATGCCTTTAGAGTCACTTGGAAATGCAATTGTATTTAACCAAAGTTGCGCAAAAAAATGAACCAAACACCTTTGCATTTGGCCAAGGGCCTAAGAAGGCATATGGTTTCTCTTCGCCTAGGCTTAGTTATCATTTACCTCCGAATTTGGTATGATTTGCATGAAATATCTTGACTGGATGCTAGACAAGAGAGATGTCAAACGAGTGACTCAAGACATTTATTTGGGCAACTGGCAAACTCGGGTCCTCATTTGAAATAAAATCTGCTTTTAACCTTTTCTTGAAAAAAAAATCCAATTGACAAGTCCTTATTTGAAATTTTTCTGTTGTGTATTATCCTATTGCAAATTGGGCAAGAATATGTCGTTGCCCAACGTCTGTGGCATCAGTGGAGACTAGAGACTGTCATTCAGCTTGCGAAAATGTCGGCGAGTCGATTCGTCAAACACCTGATGAGCTCCGGCCCGCGGCTTCTCCTCCGACCACCTGTATCTCCATCTCCATCGCCGCTCCTGTACTGCCTCTCGGCTCTCTCCGTGACCCAAACCACGCGCATTCCCGATCTCGCCGCCGCCGCCGCCTTCTCGTTCTCCACCGCTTCTTCCAGTCCATCGGTTTCCTCGTCGGACGGTCCCGCGGCGGAGCCCTCCTCGCCGTCTTATCTCTCCGTCCGTATTCGATGCCCGAAGGACGTCGCGGTGAGTTTTGACCTCTCTTGGAACTCTAGACTCCTTTGAAGATTGACAAAGTCAAAAGTTTCAAGTTGAATTTTACTGCGCCTCTGTTTTTCATTTTCTCGTTCTTCTTTTGTCGCTGAAAAGCAACGGTCTGATGTTTCTCGCTGCTGAACTGGGCCAGGATGAGCTCTCAGAAGCTCTTTTATGCTTTGGTGCGAGCTCGGCAAGCATGGATGAGGAAGATGGCTCTGACAGTTCTGACGAGGTAGTACCACTACGAAGTACTAAGAAACAAGTATCAAATGCTTGTCGAATTAAGAAAAATACATTCTCTGAAGTATCAGATTCCATCCCAGTTTGCTGCATTGGGTTCCTAATTGTACAGATGCTGTTTGGTGATTTTGTGCCTGGTGAGATTGTTTTTGTTAGCTGTCTATTCGAAAAGTTACAACCTCGTGTGAACATTTTGCGAATTATCGCAAGGGTATAGGCTCTTTGAATTCTGAAACTTTCGTACTTCTAATCTGCATAAAACATCCTGTGCCTGCGTGACAAGACTGCTTGAAGAAGAAAAGATAAGGAAATGAAGCACATAAGAGTATCGACCTCATTGTTTCAAAGTTAACAACCGCTCTGGTGGTTGCAGATTTCCATCAATTCCATATTTCTTCCCAGTGAAGATGTGGATGCATCTGTTTCAAGCGCTGCTGATTCGATAGGCTTGAAGGACGTACCTGAATATGATATCAAAGAGTGTGAGCAAGAAGATTGGGTAAAGAAAAATCAGGTTTGGTCACTTCTCTTCTAAACTTCCTGTTGAACTTCTGCATAAACTGATTTTTGCCTTCTATGAGACCACAATGAGAAGGTGACAAATAAAATTAGGGCCTTCTGGATTTTTGTCAAATCGTTTTCTAGTGTTGTTCATCATTTACAAAGCTACTAAGTGATTTAGTCCGGTAAAATCTCCGGTTTCCAAGCGCTTGCAAAATGACCACTGTGATCATACTCTATCCTTTTCTTTCTGTTGGACCGGTACACTCATGTTCCAAGATGTGGTTTTTTAAACTTCTCTCTCTCTGTTGCAGGAATCATTTCATCCTGTTGAAGTCACTGAAGGACTTTGGATTACCCCCGAGTGGCAAACTCCTCCGGTATGACTTCCCCAACAATGTATACAGAAGTGTAGATACTACAGCATCTAATAAACCTATTCCTATTCAAGGCTGAGCATCCCACTCCTTTCCAAATGATACTTGAAGTCAATAATAAACTAGGATGGAAGATCCACCAAATTCAACACTGCTATTTGAGTTGTTGGAATAGCCAGCTACAATATTAGATTGCATCTTTATTCACGACCTAACTAATTTTTCTGTTGCTTCCATAGAATGCTGAAGCTACAAATATAATTCTGAATCCTGGATTGGCATTCGGAACTGGGGAACATCCCACTACAAGATTATGTCTATTGCTGCTACATGACCTGATAAAGGGAGGAGAACACTTGTTGGATTATGGAACTGGTTCCGGCATTCTTGCAATAGCAGCGCTTAAGGTACCTGAAATTTTAAGTGATGTTGCGGCTTTATATCCATATTGATATGACCTGTGGGATGACAAGCCTAAAGCAATAGACAAGTTTGGTTAGGACTGATTTAGGTGTCTCCAGTTACCCAATGTTTACTGTTTATAAAATTATTTGGTGACAGAATTTTTTTACTGGCGGTCTACTGCTGCAATATAATGAGTCTCTATGAGATGGGTCATCTAGCCTGATAAATTTGATCCTGCAAAAGTAACAGCAGCTTCCCATCCCATCGAATTTCCAACATATTATATAGTCATAGTTAGTTACATAAAGCCAGGAAAAGCTGATGTTTGATTCATATTTTTTAAATGCTTATTGTGGACATAGTTAGGTGCTGCATCTGCAGTGGGATTCGATGTAGATCCTCAAGCGGTATCATCTGCTCGTCACAATGCTGCTCTAAACAACATTGGATCGGATAAGATGAACCTAGAACTGGTTCCCAGCAACTTCTGCCCTCAAACAAACAATGAAGGGACACATCAAGATTCAGGACAGCCCTTGGATAAACAGGGACTCATCTCAGAAACAGAAAAATATGATGTGGTGGTAGCAAATATTCTCTTGAATCCTCTGCTAGAGTTGGCGGATCATATAGTATCTTACGCCAAGCCAGGAGCAACCGTTGCTGTCTCTGGTATTCTGTCTGACCAGGTATTCTCTGGATTCTGAATACAGTTGGTTCTTGCTTAAACAATAATTATAAGGTAATTTAAGCATGAATAAGGGAGTGCTCATTGCAGCCTAGATTCATTCCCATGTGGAAAGAGTCCTTAGATTCATTGCTTAACGTTAGATGATTAACAGTAAAATTTAGATTAACCGTTTGTAACGTTTTTTCAGTTTTTGAATGAAGTCATCATTCCTCATATAATAGTGTCTTCATGCAGCTCCCTTTAATTAGGAGCCGATATTCTCGTTTCTTAGAAGACATATCAGTCTCGGAGCTAGATGATTGGGCATGCTTGAGTGGCAGGAAGAAGATTAACTTTAACGCAGATTGAAGACTATTGTAGCTTTTAGTAACTGGATATGCAGGAGTGCAACTAGCTCGAATGTCCTTGGCCATAGCACGCTCACGGGGCATTCGGCAGGCCCGCACAGCAGCAGATTTGAGTGGCCGTTTCAGTCCGAAACGCAATGTCACGTTTTCTTTTTATTCCATTGTAATGCCCCACATTGTACATGGATCACAGTCACTTATGGGCGTGGCTCGAGCAACTTGCCCCTAGGTTTCCCATAAAATGAGATCAGGACAAACCTTTTCCACTGGAGCGGCTCTATCAGATAACATATAACAAAATTATCAAGAAAAGGTTTAGTCCTTGTACATTGCGACAATACTCTAAACTTGCCGCAGAAATCAAGTGATATACTCCAGTCAACTGGTACGGTACGTCCACCAGCCTTTTTCACCTTCGATGTTGGTTAACTGAAAAGGAAAAACCAAAAGCAGGATCCTTACAGAGCGAAAGCAAAGATCCTGTATCATCGCTTAAGTTGCCTCCTCGCCAGAGCAGGGGCTCTCTTGGGGATGTAAACCTGGTAGTTTACCTGTGCATACACCAATGACATTGGATTATTAGATATATCAAACATAAAAAATTTTAGAAACAAGTGTCTCCATTCAGATTTTCACAGGATGTGGACTTGAGGATAAATAAGTACAATAACATTTCACATTTGCTCCTCACCCGTATTGTTTCACCACCCCGGGTAACAGACATTGTCTTTTGTTCATATTGGGGACCATCCTTAGCATCATTGCCATCTTTGTCTGAGCTCGCAGCTCCTGCCACAGGCTCAGTATGAGAAGGCAGCTCTAGAGCAGGAGATGCATGCTTCTCATGGACTTCATTATCCTCGACTTTGTTCTCAGTTCCAACAGTTTCGATAGCAGATTTGGCACCAATACCCTTTCTCACCATCAGCTTTGTCTGAGGAGGTCCTGAGGAAGGATGCAATTCCTTGGACAATGCTTGACCCTCTCGCCTCCACGTATATGAAGTCACCCTCGGATTACTAGTATTGGAAGCAAAGGTTGGTATGACCTCTTGTTTGACATTAGCAGCGGTAGTCCCCTCATGCAATCGTTTCACCACAGATTGCCTAGTAAAACCACTTTCTTTGGAACCACTCTGCCCACGATCTGGCCCAACCTCAGAGGACTGACTTGTTATGGCAGGCGCAATTTTACTGCCTTTATCACCTAGGCTTGCATCATTCGACTTTATACTAATAAAATCTCTCTTCACAGAAGAATCAGAATTAGCACCATTGCCTTCAACAGGAGGTGCATTGGCTACATTGTCATCAGGAAACTTATGCTGAGACAATTCTGAAGTAGCAACTAAAGATTGCTTCTTATCATCATCAACATTTTCTTTCTGAGCAGACAAAGCTGCTGTATTTTTATTAACACCTCTGAACTTTTTGAGATTTTCCAGTGCCCTCTGTCTCAACATTGACTCCAAATCATTACCATCTGGCCCATCAGAAACATTACTTTCATCGTCCCTTACAGCATGGATGGTTCCAACTATAACAGAGCTTATATTGTTTTTACTCTTCTGACCATCTTCAGTTATTGCAGTGGGATTCATATCTGAAACAACAGCCTCTTCATCTATTTCATTATCTACCTGCCTCTTCAACTCAGATTCAACAAGCAGATGATGGTTCAATTCCCGCTTGCCCCCAGAATCATTACTATCGTTACTTTTGCAAGAAGGATAATCATCGTTTTCATAAGTAATTTCTTCCTTATGTCCATAAGCATGCAATTCTCCGTCCTCATTGTTAACCATTATAACAGACCTTAATCGCATCGAATTGTGCCTGCCCCTCATTACCTCAGCACTCTCATCACCGCTGCTTATGCTGCGATGACTAATGGGAGAATAACTCCTCGGACTATATCCACGCCTTTTCGATTCAGTTTTACCCTTCTCTACAGTCCATCTATCCTTATCTTTTCTCTCAGAACTGGCCCTATAACTTTGAGATTCACTCTGTCCACTTTCACTACTCGATTCCGCACAGGTTGAGCAGTACGAACCACTGCTTGCTGAACTCACACTCACACGTCTCTTAGATTTCTTTCTACTTCTCTTCATCCTCAGACTGAGCTTACCATCTCTCTTGGACTTTCTCTTCTTACGAGAAGGCAGGTCCTCGCTGCTTTCAGCACTATACGACTGTCCTCGAGACCTCTTCTTACTTCGTCGAATGGTCTTCTTAGAAGGGGATCTTGCCCGTCTTTTACTTCTTCTCCTGTAATCCTCCTCAGAACTCATGGTCGATGAAGTCAGAGAATCATAATCGCTGGAATAAGAATCCGAATCATAACGGCGGCGAGAACTCTTCTTCGACTTGCTTCTCCTTTTAGTCTTGCTCGTCTTCTTGACTCGAACCTAAACAATCAAACCTCACAGAGCATTAAAACCACATTGAATGTTCAACTAAAAACCGACACTTTCAAATTGAAAATTCATCTCATTCAACTTCAAGACAAAGACCAAATAATATCATAACCCATCCCACCATTAACTAATCAAATTCCCTAACAAAGTACTGGACTTCTAAATCTCCTTTACAGCAACAAATTTTCACCATGCCCAGACACCGAATTGCAAGCATTAATCATGTGACTATCAGTGACTTGACCGTCGCGCGGGGTCAAATTGTGTTAAAAACAACTAGGCTAGCTCAGTCGGGTAGCAATTTCAGCGCGAAGATGGTGAAGAGAGCACCAAACCGATTACGAATTCCAGTTCTACACACTGAGAATGGCAGACCAACGACCGGCAAAGCCGCCGGAGAAGTTCGTCCCTACAGTTCACACGATAAATCGCGAAACTTCCGATTACCTTCTCCCGAACCGCGCGCGCGTGCGTGCGGACCGCACTCGATATCGTAAAACATTGCGAAAAACCGACATTCAATTCGAATCGTAAAACGGATCGAAGAGCGAACAAATCAAAGCGAACCCTAAAAACGCGCGCGGGGCCCCCCAACGCCGGAAGAGACGGTTACCTTGGACGAAGCCTTGGACCGCTTCTTCTTCAGCGAAGCGGAGGAAGACGGAGGCTTCTTCCCCATCGCCGAGGACCGATCGCGACCTGCAACGGCCGATCGACGAGACGAGAAGGAGAAAGAACCCCGCACGAAGAGAGCGGTCGGAAATCGAAGGAATCGGGGGGCAGGGGAAGTGGAAGATCGCCGCCGCGGATTGCCGGAATTCACAAAGGAGCGACCTTTGTTTGTGGTTGGGGGGATTAGAGGAGGAAGAAGAACTCTCCGGGCTTTATTTCCGAACCGGGGGGGGCCCACCTTCGTGGATCCGTATGATAGGGACGACGTGGCAACCCACTGCGTCACGCTTCTTCATTAACTTTCTCCCCCCTCCGCTTTTTATTTTTCCTTTGGTTAATACTTTAAAAAATCTCAAATTATACACCCGTGATAAATTTATTTCAAATTAATTTTTTAATAACTAAAAAAATCAAATTGATACGTTTTTGAAAAATTTACCAAAAATCGGTATACTTATGATAAATTTACTCTCTATTAGTTTTCGTTAAATTTTAGTGTCAAATTATTAAATTAAATGATATATGACAGTATATTAATGTACTAGTTTAGATTTTACTATATGTTTACCACAGTCGTATCATTTTTTGTGATTTTTTGTCTTCAAGATGGATGCCCAGTTGCTAAAATTCGGCTTCGAGGTCGAATTTGGAATAGATGTGGGCATTGGTTAGGCAATCCAATTTAACAGAGGGTATATTTATCACAAATATACAAATTTGGGATTTGTGACGATGGAACTAATTAGTTTAAGATAAGTTTGTCATAAGTGTACTAATTTAGGAATTTTTGTGATCATTTGTGATAAATTTATCATAAATATACTAATTTGGAGTTTTTGTGATCAAAAAAATTAATTCAAAATAAATTTATTATATGTGTACCAATTTGGGGGGTTTTTTAAGATATTAACCATTTTTCTTTTGGTCGTTTTCTTTAGAGATTTTGTTTTCTTAATATCCTAATAAAACATGACACAATCCGATACCCTAGTAATACATAAAGTATCTTTTAGTGGCCTATCTAATACATAATTATCACCCATATTGTCGTGTTGGTATACTCAATTTGCTAACTAATCCGTACATGCATTTCCTTTCCTAAAATTATGAAGATTCTTAATATTTTGAAAAAACTTGAGCATGGTTCCAATTTGATAAATGAGCATGTCACCAGAAGGAAGCGAAATCGCTACTTATGAGGCCACCTTCAAAATAAATATGCTAGTGCCCAAAGAAATTGCCTTTTTTTCTTTGGGGGAGGGGGGGGGTGGTGTCAATAGATAATTGTTATTGCTAATATATTGGTGGAGCAGCACCTAAGTTCGAAATCATTACATAATAAGAAATTGCCACTTTAAGGCACAACAAAATGCTTCGTAGTTCTAGTAAGGCAATCGCTCGAGTCATCACGAATAAGTCCATTTACTCTTGAGTTTTTAGCGGGCTCATCGGAATTGAGTTTTTTTTTCTTTTGTCGAAATCGTTATTGAGTTTGACCCAGCCAGAAAAAGGGGTCGAATCCACAAACTTATGTATTTTCTCCATTTCGAACAATCTATATTCTATTAATCGAGGAGACAGAATAACGTCAACATATCCTAAGATCGAATTCATAGCTGTACCTCATTAGCTTCGAAATTTGAGCGGATGAGGAGTCATCCCGTCATGTCCAAGACGATTTAATTGTCTTTCTTTCATTAAGATTTACAAATAAGCACGAAAAGCTAAACTGTTTTTGCAGATCATGCATAGATTTAGATCTCTCTCTTGGATCGAGACTGCAGACAACTTACATGCACAAGGCAGGACCGGTGCTCGACACTGTCGGGCCACGGTTATACATGCGCTGGTTTTCTTCCTGGTGCTCTGTCAAAAACCTGTCGGGTAGCGCTGGCGTAAGTTCCACCACATCTCCCATCCTCAGTTTGCAGGTCGGATCGCCAATGGGCTGGCGATTCAGCCTCGGCCTCAGTTCTTCCTTCAGAGGGAAACCGTAGGGCATCCATCTGGCGTTTCCACGCCCTGCTCTTTCTAACAAGTCCATCGTTGTAGAGTCCGCTTGGTATTCTTGAACAGACATCTGCATTGATCATGGCCCAACTTAATCAAGAACCACCAAGGCATGCCCAACAGGAAAAGCATTATGGACTGTTTGCCAGTTGAAGGTAAAAAAAGAGCAATCTGAACCAACCTTATCATTCTCAATCACAATAACAAAGATAGGTCCACTCTGGTCATTGTGAGGCATGTAAGAGTATGGACAATCATCAGAATGACAGAGGAACTTGCATGGAGGCTTGGAGGGGTGGGAATATCCAAGAGATTAATAGTCTTTGCTCATTGTCTCGCAAAATGACCGCATGGAACAAAAACGGATCTCCTCCTCCTCATCAGACAAGTACACATAAGTGTCCACCCGGTACATCTCCCAATTCATCATTTGCAAGAGTGTTGGGCTCGTCGACTGCAGGATGGCTCTGCTGCTGCTGCTGCTGCTGCTGCTCCTGCTCATCCAGTCTATGGTGCCTCCACCTTTTCCATCTGTTCCATTTTATGAGGAAAGAAGATTCAGCATAAGCCCGGTAAAGTCAAAAATTATAATGTCTTGAATTCAATGGGATACAGAATATGGTTACAAGTTAACTCGGTTGATAGCTATCAACCTCACGAAAGTAAATCCAAGGACACCGATTGACACATTTCCAAGAAGAATACTACTCCAGAAGAATATCTTTGTCCGGAAGGCAAGATCAATGACCATCTGATCTTTTGTCACCTCAGTACTGGAAAATGTCAAATCAATCAATTCAATAGTAGATGAGTACTCTCAAAAAAGGGCTGTCTGCCTGAGATCTAAGTAGTAGACCCCAAAGCATAATCGTGTCAACTATCCTACAAGGAAGTATGAGGTGGTCAATTCTCAATGACTTGAGTCATGTGAAGCAGACTGTTTACTTACAGATCATCACATAAACAAATGACGAGCATCAAAGGAAGATGAGCCACAATATCTTTTGACAAGTAAGGGGAAAAATACTAAAATAATAGGAGCTTGTGCAGATCACCCAAAAATTCATGAAATCACACAACTATGGAACTCTTTGGTGTCATGCTAAATGCAAAAACACAAACCTCCAAACAGGCAATTCGCTGCATATTCACATCCTACTGTAAACCATGATCAAGATTAGAGTGAATAAATTTGTATACATGTCCACGTATAGTAAAAGAAAATAGTGTACATGGGCATAAGTCCACAAATGGAAAAAAAAATCTCCTCAAGAAAGCATCAAGATTAATTGAATGTCCATCCATCACCATTAAAATGTAGATGAGGAAAACTTACAAAAAATAAGGAAAATGCTTGCATGACCTGATCTCTTGAATTTATTTTCAAAAGCAAAGGCCAACAACACTGAGATACTTTCCTAATGGAAGAATTTTCTCTCCTTATCAAACAGTCCAACCTTCAAAAATAGAGGAACAAGAGCAGCAAATCAGATACTTGTATCAAAGTAAATGCATCATTACAAAATCAATGGAACCGCAAGGTCTAGATAATCAGAAAAATCTCAAGGCGCAAGAACATTGCAGTTAACCATATGCATCAAGTTTACACGTCACAAACTTACAGGGTATTCATGACCAAAAAGTGCCTGAAGGAATGTGTAAGGAGAAGAATTAATCAGCTGCAGTTGGTGAGATAATGTGGTAAGAGGTAGATGATGCCTTGAACCATCCATGTTCACAACTACATAATCCGCTGCTGGTCACTGACTGCCATCAATGATTGCAAAAGGAACTTGCAGTCATGCTAACAGATGTAAGCAAGTCCAACAACTAAAGTGTAAGCTAATAATTGACTGCTCTCTTCTAACACATCAAAGCAAAGTTTCTCATCGTGCATAGTTATGACCATCAAGACTGGGAAAAAGTGTTACAGAAATTAATTTATAAAGACAATCTCAACAAGATGATCATATGAAACTTTTTCAGCCAAAGAAAGAGGGATCTTCGACTTCAAAAATCACAAATCTCCAACACACAATGCGAGTAAAGAAGCATAATAATTGAATGCTCAAGACTGAAAAGTGAAGCCTTGTAAAGCTGTCTCATATTTCTCAATATGATTAGATTCACCAACTCTACATGTATTTATATGTGAGGAAAGCAATAGACTCCCTTCTACCACGATAGAACACCTTAACCTGC
The DNA here is from genome assembly GCA_019915185.1 of Eucalyptus camaldulensis. NCBI lineage: Eukaryota > Viridiplantae > Streptophyta > Magnoliopsida > Myrtales > Myrtaceae > Eucalyptus > Eucalyptus camaldulensis. The sequence continues at coordinate 11,118,649 of JAHSVA010000006.1, forward strand.
TATCAAGAAACTCAATTCTTCTGAAAGAATAGAACTTTCCCTGCCCCTTACTTTGGATAAAGTACAGACTCTATCATGCACCATCTGGTGATCAGGACATGAACACCATGTGATGTCCCATGGCAACATCAATTTTGACATGTCTACCATCACAATTATATGTACGGTCTCCCAGACATTTCCAGTGTCAAAGGCAAAAATAAAATGTGATATTACACCAAAAAACCAGAAGGAGGCACATGGTTCCTAGCTGAAGACAAACAATATGTAATGTAATCCCACTCAAAGAACGAGTAACATAAGATTCAAGAGCAGCTTTCTAGTGAAATATAGCTTAAAAATAAGAACCAACCTCTGGAACAAATCTGCTTACCGTTGTCTAGACAGATGATGCAGCTAACTCATCAACGCAGCCTCCCTACAAATAAAAATATCCTCCATTGTCTGGACAGCCACTCATATCGAGACCAACCATTCAAAAAAGAAGCAGTAACGACTGTGACATTTCCAAGACTAATTACGCCAAATTCACAAGGGCTCCTCGATACTTCAACGATCAAATTCGCTTGCCCTTCCGCAATCTTGTGGTATTGAAGACGCAACATCCATTGACTGAAGTTGGCAAGACATGACTTGCTTACACTGATGCAAAGCACACAGATAGAACATCCGAAACACAAGACATACATACAATTACGTGTACACACACTTACAGTTTGAGTCCTTCGTACGATCACTGCCCTATCGCCGGAGTCCGGTGAGGCCAAGAGATTCTACCTCAAGTGCTTCCCCGTCCCCACCTTGAGGGGAGCGCGGTGGTGGCGACTACGATCGGAGTTTAACGCGGCGGCACGTGGAGGCGGATGGAGCTGCTCTTGGCGGTGCGGAAAAAAAGACTTGCTGCGACACGATGAAAGCATCTGGCTCTCGACAATGACGGTTCATAACTGGGAGACTGAAACTGATATTTGGGCTAATGGGCCGATCCTGGGCCAAGCCCAATTTCACACAACCTGTACGATAGCTAATTAAGCTATTGGCGGTTCATCTTGTTCACTTAAACCCAATGCAAAGAGTTTCTTTCTAATGCGGTGCAGTTGATTTGCAACTTCATTGATGCTCATCCGTCTTTCTGGTACTTGATACGAACAAGTAACTCCAATGTTATACACCATAACCAAACACTCTTGAAATATATTATCCCTTTCGAAAGACCAACACCGGCAACTATAAGGGCCTAAATGGCTATCTCTTTCTTGAAGCATAATGTTGTTTGTGATTTCTAGCACTCGTTCAGGCAAAGCTTCCGCGACAAGTTTATGAAGAGTCAAATTGTCTCTAAATTTGTCATCAGTGGGACTTAACCCTGTGAATATCTCCAGTAAAAGAATGCCGAAACTATAGACATTGCCTTCTCTTGAAACATCGCATCCCATTGCATACTTTGCCACACATTTTGAGCATAGTCCAATTCAAATTAAAGCGTGGATTACCAAATCAAAATGTAATGTGTGTAAGACCATAAGAGTACCTGGTGGAGCATAACCCATTGTCCCTCTAAGACCCACCGAGCTCATTTGATTATCTACAATATCAAGGGATGATTCAAGAAGGAATTTTGCCAATCCAAAGTCACCAACATGTGCAACCATCTCAACATCTAAGAGGATATTGCTTGGCTTTAGATCACAATGAACTATAGGGATGTGGCACTGGTGGTGAAGATAATTTAGGGCAGAAGCAACATCAATTGCGATATTTATTCTCCAAATGAAATTCAACTTTTTCGGAAGCATATTCTCATGAGATGATGTTGCGTATGAGTGTAGCCATTGTTCCAAGCTTCCATTGTTCATGAATTCGTAGACTAAGGCCTTAAAATCATTTCCTTGATAATCACTCCCAGAGCAAATTGTGAGTATCTTCAAAAGATTTCGATGTTTGACATTCTTTAATGCTTCGCACTCGATTGTAAAGCTCTTCAAAGCACCACAACGGACTAAATGAAGCACCTTCACGGCAACAATCGTTCCATTATCCATGAGTATTCCCTTGTAAACCGAACCAAAGCTTCCAACACCAACCAAATTTGCTGAAGAAAAACCTTTTGTTGCTTTTAAGAGTGTCCCGTAAGATACATTCAAACGCAAATCATCCATTGAACTTGAAATTGGTTCATTTACATTCTTCTTCACCCAACAAAGATATATAAAAGCTGCAATAAGAGCCATTCCAACAACTCCAAAAATGACAGAAGCGACAACCATCACTATATTGATCTTTCTATTTTTGTGGCTTTTGAAAATGCAGTTGGGGAGATGAAATTCTGGCAGCCCACCACAGAGCTCATCGTTCCCAGCAATGGAAGTACCGGTAGCATTCTTAAAGACTCCTTCACATGGTAGCATGCCTTCAAACTTATTGTACGACAAATTCAACCATTGTAAGGATCGAAATACTGCTAAGAATTCTGGAATCTGACCTGACAAATTGTTGTGTGAAAGATCTATTTCTTCAATGCCTCCTAACGATCTGATTGATTGCGGAATCGACCCGTGGAAGAAGTTGCCCCCCATTATCAAAAGTGTCAATGAAGTGCAATCACCTAAACTACTTGGGATTTTACTTGCCAACAAATTGTCAGATATGTCCAACGCGGTCAAAGCTCTCAAGTTGCCAACTTCTATGGGTAAAATCCCAGTCAGATAGTTACTAGACAAATACAAAGAGATGGCTAATGATGAGAGACCGATAACCTGTGGTGGCATGTCACCACTAAGATTGTTATAAGATAGATCAAGTAAAATAAGGGACCGGCAGTTTGATAGATGTGAAGGAATTTGTCCATAAAGTTGTTTCCTTTAAGAGCTAAGTGAATCATCTTGGTTAGATTTCCCAAAGAAGATGGGATAGTCCCTCATAAGTATAACTCCTTCAAATTTTGTAGATTCCCCAAATTTGAAGGGATAACACCTGAAAACTGGTTGTGATGCAGAAATAATTTCTCCAAGTTGACAAGATTCCCAATTTCTTTTGGAAACTCACCAAATATTTGATTCGAGTCTACAACAAATATCTTCAAATCGGTGGATAAATTACCTAGGCAATTAGGTAATGCCCCACCAAAGTTGTTTTGGCTGATATCGACTGCCTTTAATTCGGTGCTATTAGTTAACGAGCAAAGGAAGCTCAAGTCTTCAGGTTGTCCACGTCCAAAGTTATTATAACGCATATCAAAAGTAATAAGCTTATACAAATTTTCGAAAGATGGTACTTTCCCAGAAAATGTGTTACCTGAAACTAGAAGTCCCTCTAGCTTTGTGCAGTTCGATATCGAGGGAGGAATTTGCCCCTCAAGTTGGTTATATGCAACAATAAATACTTCAAGATTTGAGAGTTTAAGGCCCATACTTCCCATCTATCTGGTTTACTCCAACTTGAAATATAGTTAGCAAAGAGAGATTGAATAGGGAAGATGGAATTGCACCTGACAATAGGTTCATTGTAAGGCCAATGAATTGCAAGTTTTTTAGATGGCCTAGACCTTGGGGAATACTTCCACCCAAGTTGTTTACATTCGCAGAAAAAATCTTTAGGGAAGATAAGTTGCCAATGGAGGAAGGCAGGCTCCCGGTTAAATTATTACGATGCAAACTGAAATACCATAGCTTGTTCAATGAGCCAAGCTCCACGGGAATTTCTCCAGTTAATTCATTATGCCCAAGTGCGAGTGCAAACAAGTCCATGCAGCCTAATATGTTTTTGGGAATTTCACCGACCAATGAATTGTTCTCTAGTAAGAAGCAACGAAGGCGACGCTACTGGCCAACTTGCGGAGGGATTTCATGACCGAGATTGTTCTCTGAGAGCTGCATTTTTCTTAAGAAGCTGAGATTCCCAATATGAGGAGAGATGGATCCGAATAATCCTTGTGATGGCAAATCCAGGATCGTGACCCTCCTGTGCCTCCGGCCACACGTAACGCCATACCACTGGCAAAACCCGATGCTATTGCTCCATGAGTTGAGCACGCCGAAAGGATCTCCAGTTATGCCAGCCTTAAATGCAAGGAGCGCGAGCTTGTCTGTTTCATTGGTGGTGGAAGAGACTTGGTTAAAGCACAATAGAAGAGCAATACAAAGAAGTATGGAGCATGATGGAAACTCTCCAAAACTAATGCCCACGAGTTTCATGACTCGAAGCCTCAAGAAGCAGGTAGATTTGAGAAACAAAGAGCGGGATGAGTGCTACTAGAAACTCTGAAGAGCTTTGTAAGAGTGGGGTTGTCATTTTTTAAGCGCTATCTTTATCTTTTTATAAGATGGTGTCGATTCTTCTTTTACTTTTTTTAGGACAGCTGTTTGAAGTGCTTTTCTTCTTTTTTCTTTTTGACTTGAAAGCAATTGAAATGCTTTTCTTTTTTTTGAAGGGTTTTTCTACCTCTGGCGAAGACTTTGCTTGGCCATCTACGCGTGTTGTGGGGGTTGGAGTGAATGGAAGAAGGGAATGTTGAAAACTCACTTTGGTTGGGGGACATGGACGGGACAATGGGAGGCAACTTAAATAAAGGTGAGAAATGGATTGCGAGTTTGAGGACCATTTTCTTTTTTCTGATATGTGATGAGTTAGCTTTTTGCTTGGCATGCTTTTCGCTTTGAGAATAAAGACTCTGCAAGATGACCTTGAAAATGTAAATTTTTTATGTAGGGGAATGAAAATTGTTCCCATTAAAATGGCAATATAGGCAAATTATTTTTTCTTTCGCCTTTTTTTATTGTAAATAATTTTATTATTAGCTACTAACCTTGAAATCTATACTCATTTCATCCATGCTCATTTTTCCTTTAGGAGGAAAGTAGTAAGTATAGTCCATGCATTTTGTCCATTTGATACTTTTTTGGACAATAATTGATTTCGATAGAATTGCTTGAAAAGAATATTTATTGTTATGGTTAGTGGATTTTTATTATTATAGCAATATTTTGCGTAATTTTTGGGAGCAAAATGTTACTCTCGCAGGACATTGCATTCATATAATTTTCTCTCTCTTTTGGATGCAGATGTTGTTCCTTGTCGCTTTAATCCTCAACCATCAATATCAATGAATTAAAGAAAAATGAAAATAAAGATGCAGGAACAAACTCGATTTAATTGTAAATTATAGTGCACATATGTAATCTACAATATTCTATGAAAGATGACTTTACTGTAAGGACACTAACGATGAAATGACACTTCTCCATAGCATCAACGACATTAGATCCAAATGTAAAAATTAAAACCTGATTGGATGTTAAAGTAAGAAATGTGTTTGTCCCTATTATTTATATAGGCAATTCTATTGACCTCTGTTATCTTACTAAGATCAACATCGACTTGTTCTTTCCAAATTACTCTTAGCTGTCCGTCACCCATCTACTTATTAATTTGGTCAAAATATGTAGCATGCAAAAAAGTTGATATGAATCGATTGAAAATTACAAAATTATGGCATTGTAGAATTTGTCATTCTTAATTGTTAATTTCATTTTTCACTTGTTGAAACAAGTAAACCGCCATTTCAATTAGGAAAAAAAATTAACTTAAAAACAGAATATACTACCTCAACCTTGATCTTCACTTTAATCAGATTCCATGGAAAAAGTAACGAAAATTCAGTTCTTTAGCCAGTACAGATGCGAAAAAAATGTATTATGCACTAATGAGCCATGTGGATCTCCTAAAAATTAGGGGCCAAGCACTTATGTACCTATTTTAATGAGGATTTTGTTAACAAGACACTATTAAACACTCATAAATAAAAATTTGTCATTCTCAATGTAAATGTCTCGAAGTACTCGTTAACAAAATCATTTTGATAAAACTCGTTTTCTTTTGGGATAATCATAATGGCGGCATTATATACCCCTCTAGCATAAAAAGAACCAAAAAAAAAAAATCAAATGATAAAATCTTTTCCCTTCTTCCACGGATAATGAATCGAGAAATCTAATAGTTTGTAATTGGGAATTTCACTCTCAACAATTTTAAGGGAAGTCTAGAATTCTTCGGGCTGTAAGATATTACAATCATCTATATTCTTAGCCACAGACAAAACCTAGCTAGCATTTTCCTTCTAATATTCATTAAGCATTCAGTAATCTTATTTATTGGGAAAACTCTATTTGATGCATGTATTATAGAATTGATTATTTTTCATACTATAGTAATGATTAATAATTAATTGATACAATCAACTGCAATCATATATCATACCATATTCTTTATGTAATGAGCCAAATAAAATTTCACTAATGACCATCTGTTTTGTCGCAACATAGACATATGTGTTAAATGAATGACGCAACCACATGAATTCATGCTCAACCACTGATAAATAAGAAATCACACTTTTTTTACCAAAATATTTCAGAGTTTTTTTTTAATTATTATTGTTGGTTAACATAAATAAAATAAAATGAAAAACTATGTTTTGTCGCAACATAGACCATCTGTAATGAACTTTTTATGTATCACATAGATAAGCGAGAGAATTCATATATTGCAATTTTTTTCAAAAAGTGTAAGGAAGAGACTTCATATACATATAATATTTAGTCTGCAAAACTACCGCTTGCTAGGTCCAAGACCCCAAGCGAAAGTGGGTAGGTATGATTATGAATGGAAAGTAAGAATAGACGAGATGGAATATTGGCTGATGCAAATTGTGAAGAGACTTATAAGAAGGTTTCCATTTTTTGGTCAAGCTCTTGAAGGGCTTTTCTTCCATCCTTTCTTCTTTTTTCTTTCTTTCTATTTTCTTTTCTTTTTTTTCTTTTTTTTGCAAACAAGTCACAACAATAAGTATCATTCATTCAGTGAATGAGAAACTATCAACCATCGATGGAGTCTCAAATGGTCACGACACTTCCAAATGATAAGTAAAAATTACGCTCTGGATTGCAGTCAAGTCGTGTGCAAAAATTAACTCTTGCATGAAATATGTTTTGCCATGATCAATGACTATGATTGTGCACGATTCATCATGGACCATGATCAGTATAAGCATGTCCCTTAATTTGCGGTGGAAATTTGAGAGAAGCTTGGTTGTCAAGATGTTTATTTTTAAGTCAATCAGTGCTTGGACCACTCCACTACTTTAGCACTCCATAAAATAAAGTGGAGTCTCAAATGGTCACAACTTTTATACTCCCAAATGACAAGTAAAAATTACGCTTCGAATTATAGCCAAGTCGGGTGCAAAAATTAACTCCTACATGAGATATGTTTTTCCATGATCAATGGCTATGATTGTGCATGATTCATCATGGGCCATGATCAGTATAAGCATGTGCCTTAATTAGGGGTGGAAATTTGAGAAAAGCCTAGCTATCGGGACTTTTATTTCAAAATTAGTAAGTGTTTTGCCCACACCACTACTTAGTACTCCATAAAATAAGGTGGACTCGAAAATGAATACCACTTTGATACTCCTAAATGACAAGTAAAAATTACGCTCCGAATTGCAACCAAGTAGTCTGCAAAAATTAACTCTTGCATGAGATAAGTTTTGCCATGATCAATAGCTATGATTGTGCGTGATTCATCATAGGCCATGATCAGCAAAGCATGTCCCTTAATTTAGGATGGAAATTTGAGAGAAGCTTGGCTGTCGAGACGTTTATTTCTAAGTCACTCAGCGCTTTGCCTACGCCACTACTTTAGTACTCCATAAAATAAAATGGAGTCTCAAATGGTCATGACTTTGATATTCTCAAATGACAAGTGAGAATTACGCTCTAAATTGCAGCCAAGTCGTGTGCAAAAGTTAACTCTTACATGAGATATGTTTTGCCAATGAAACTCCCTACTCAAGTAATAGTGCACAAAAGAAAGAAAAGAAAAATGGGAGAAAGAGGCAAAGGCAAAATTCTTGTATTGAAAGTTGTTCCTTGTGGTCCATTCACGCTACAATCTCCAATACTAGGACAAAATTGTCTAAGAAGTTTTAAACGCATTGCACTTTTGTCAATTCAGTATAAATCTTTCAATTTCGCCATTTGAGTCTTGAAACCTTTCAATATGTTGCCAAGTGAGTCCATCTAGCTAATTTTGAATAGAAATCATTGGTGTGGACTTCATCCATTCTACATAATATGACAAGTGCTAACGTAAACAATTTTTAATAATATTTTAATATTTAATATTTATTCTTTGCTTTTCTTTTCTTTTCTTTTTCTTTTTTTTCTTCTTTCATTTTTGCCTTTTTCCTTTGCTCGCCATTGCCGGGCTTTGTTTATGGCCGGTGGAGGTCACTGCCCTTACCAACCTTGGTCGAGAGACACCCGAGCCTAGAGTAGCAAGGGGCTACCCTCGCTTGGGCGGCCAACAGAGGCAGGCAAGCATGGGTTGCCCTCACCTGGGTGGGCAAGTGCCACCCTCACTAAGGCAAAGGCTACCCTCGCCAACCTAGGCTTAGGCGTTCCTTACCCAAGGCTGATGAAAGTGGCCCTCACCTAAGGTTGGCAGCTGGTGACCTTTGCCAGCTATCGACGAGGCCTGACAATGACTGACAGAGAGAAAAGGGGGAAGACAAAGAAGAAAAAGAAATGAAAACAAAAGGAGAAAATGGAGAAAGAAGAGTGAAAAGAGAAAAAAGAAAAAGGAAATAAATAAATAATGAAAAATCATCCATGTCAGCTTCCATCGTGCCACATAGGACATTTAGTGTCTATTTTGGCGATTTCGGCCAAAATTAGTTAGTATACTTAATTGGCAAAACATGGAAAGTTTTTAGGACTCAATTAGCAAAATCGAAAGATTTAAAATTAAATTGACAAAAGTGCAATAGATTTAGGACTTTTCAGACAATTTTCTCCATGTGCACTGTCAATGGAGCAGGGAGTTTCACTAGCAAAACATATCTCATGCAAGAGTTAATTTTTGCACCCGACTCGACTGCAATTTGAAGCGTAATTTTTACTTGTCATTTGGGATTATCAAAGTCGTGACCATTTGAGACTCCATTTTATTTTATGGAGTATTAAAGTAGTGGTGTGGGCACCGAACTAATTGACTTAAAGATAAACATCCCGACATTAAGGCTTCTCTCAAATTTCCACCCCAAAGTAAGGGACATACTTATACTGAACATGGCCCATGATGAACCACGTAGAGTCGTAGCCATTGAAATTTGTGGAATCTAAGTGAAACACGTGACTGGCAACTTTGGTTGGCTGTAGTCTATGCGAGATTGTGATTGGATCGTGTCTAAGATAAGAATTTCCTCCCCAAATACACGCCACATCAACATTAGCAGTGGCTTCCGCATTGTTATCAATAAATAATTAAGAGAAGAGACTTGGACATGAAAAGAAGTAATTGTTTTATATAAAAAGAAGTTGTTAGTGACATAAAAAAAAGTGATTATTAAGCATGAAGAGTGGTGATGGTTCTGATAAGGTACTTATTTTTAAGAGATGTGTTATTTATCTATTATCACATATTGTCAAAAAAAAAAAAAACTTTCTCTTCTTCATAATATTCTCTTGTTCATAATTCTCTCTCCTTATCTTTTATCACAAAAGTTTGATAACACATTCAAGGTGAAATTCTAAAAGGAAATTAGAAGAAAAAGAAGAGAAAAGAAAAAAAAAACAAAAATTATTAAAATTGTCCACTTCAGCGCTAGCCGTGCCATGTAAAACGGTCGGCATCCACGTCAACGATTTCTTGCCAAATTTAGCCAAATAAACTCAATTGCCAAAAATGAAAAATTTAGAATTGAATTGGCAATAGTGTAATATGTTTATGGCTTTATTGACAATTTTTCCTTAGTAACAGTCCAAAATACCTCACATATATAAAAGACTTGCAAGAAGTATGGAAAAATTAGATGATAAATGGACTTTCATCTAGCTTGCTAGCATACGGTAGAGGGAACCACTGCTAGTCTATTGATGCATTAAACAATAAGCATCACGGAAGCCCCCTGAACGCCGTGTCAAAGCTCTTCCAATTGCAATAGCATCGATAATGAAGTTGTTGATGTTCTCAATTGCTCGAGCATATCATTCCTTCTCGATGCTCCCGGCTATACTTGGTCCTCCAACAAATCTTCGAACTTTCGAACCGTTTGAGGATGATATCCGCTCATCACGTCCGAGGAACCGAAAAGTACATACATTAAATCAGTTGCATAGGTAAAATATAAAAACAAAACAGATTACAGAAACGAGTTTGCGTTTAACATTTCGAAAAGGAACTTAAAGGGGTGAGTTTCGAAAAGGAACTTAAAGGGCCCTCTCACCTTGTGACTTTGATGTTGCAGCGGACGAAGGCAGATTCTCCATCTCCAAAGACAATATCTGAAACCTTGGCTTGAAAGGCGAATTGGTCAGTAACATTTTGAGGCGACTCAGGAACATGGGCATGGCATTTCATTTTTCGGTGCCATTATTTGACTCAAGTAGTCATCAAAGGAACATAATTTGAACTTCCGTTTTCATCTGGGAAAGTGGCTGCCGACCGAGATTCAGCCCTTAGTTCAAGCATCTATGCAATATTGGAAGCACAGCGGGGCCAATGACTAAGTATGCTAACATTGGTTGTACTACTAAGATTATGAAGTTTGTCAATTTACTCCTCCTTACAAAGAAAAAACTTGAGTCAGAATCTGTCTCGAACCATTTGCTTCCATCCCTAATTTCTCCTGTATTGTTTTCTTCCCTACTGATTTTGGCATTGGTTTATCCTCCAAGTATTTCTTGATCGATGGTGCTCGAGATGCATTTTGGGGATAGATTTTCTTGTGAATTTTGTCCTCAAAAGCTGCACCATGAGAAAGAAGGTTCAGCTAATCAATTTGACTTCATTTACAGTAACACTTCGTGCTGAGAAAGCGGCAGATAAACATGACAATAAAATAAGTACAAGAATAAACGAAGGCCGTCTCATTCTCATCCGAAGGGACAAGACAAGGCTCTTAACGTATCTCTTAACTAAATGTTACATCCGGAAGCCAACTTAAACTGCAACTTAGACAAACATGAAATTGGATCCTAAGTTGGAGAGGCTACGTTTTGGTAGGTAAACACACCGATTCGTGTGCCAAGTTATGGTGTAGACTAAACAGTGTTACAATATCCTTAATTCATGAATTTCTAATGACGCGTAAAGGGCAACGCGAATACCTAAGACTTTAAATTATATAAATCGATTTTTACTTTTAAGATCTTTAGAGTGTACTCAGTAATAGTACATTCTTAATGTCAGGATCTCATAAAATATAGGAAGAATGACTGTGGGAGTATTGTTATAATAAAGCACAAGCTACTGTGCTGGCATCCTGTAATTTTGTTAGGGACAAAAAAAAAGATATAGATATGAAATTTGGTAAACGCTGGCTGTCTTATCTTGTAATTACTGTTATAATAATTTTCCCTTTCATGTTTGCGAAATGTTTTTGTAGATTCAAAATTGGGCGGCTGTGCTAATGTTGAGAGTATTATTCAATGGATTTGCTTTTTGGTGTTTACTCTTGTCATTTGTGCATGAGGTTTAAGGAATCTCCGTCGGCAGTCCTCTATGACTTGTGAGTTTTACTGGGCGAAGTATTGCATTTGAAAACATTTTTCAAGCTGAGGTCCCAAAAGCCTTGGAACCAAATTTGGCATTTTTATAGTCCCTTGGCCCAATATAACTTTCACCTGACATTTGCATTTCCAGATTTTCGGAATGCCATTGGGTTCAATGAATTTTTTCCCAACTTTACCCTCACTGATACTTTTTTTTTCATATTTTGCCCTTATCCTATATTTCATAATCTCTCTACACCAAACACATCCATTGCCGCTCCAAATTTTGGTTGATTCGATCCCAGAGTCGATGATCGCTGATGGTTGGTCATTAAGTCTATTGAGTTAGATCTAGAGGGTCAAGGGTTGCACGAGGCTCGCCCACCCTCAACCTATAATCTTTTGCAATTCCTTTCATAAATCATTTCTCAAGTTATTTCACAATTAATCAATTCACAACCTATTTTTAAGATGGCAATAAATGCTCGGTCCAAATTTATGTAACAAAGATGCTCTAAATATCTCTTTTTTCTTTCTCTATGGTGCCATGCTATGCATTTCATAACTATAATGCATACAATCTCGGTCACTCGCCAAAGACCAAAAAAAGGAGCTTACAAATTCAAAGAAAAGATGAGCATTAACAACAAGGCTCAATTTACTAAACAACACAATTTTAACAATAGGAGAGACCTACGAAGCATCGTTACTGACATGAAATAGTCACTGGTCAATTGTGGACTATCCATTAAAGGATGGGCATGCTCTTTTCCGAGGATACATTAAAGAAGAAAAGCTAACAATTTCGAGTTCTCACTCTTGAACTAACAGAAACAAAATCACTACTATACTCAAGAATCTGGACTAAATTAGAGATCAGCTGCCTACAAATAGAGCATTTTGGTGAAACCTCCCATTCCACCGATAACACATATCGCTGATAACACACAACATAACCACATGGAACAAAAATGGATCTCCTCCTCCTCATTAGACAAATTACACGTAACTATCCATCTGGTACATCTCTCGATTCATCGTCTGCAAGAGTGTTGGTTCGTCAACTGCAACATGGCTCTACTGCTGCTACTGCTACTCTTGCTCATCCCATCTATGCTGCCTCCATTTTTCAATCTGTTCCATTTTATGAGGAAAGAAGATTCGACATAAGCTCAGTAAAGTCAAAATTTATAATGTCTTGAATTCAACAAGATACAAAATATGGTTACAAGTTAACTTAGTTGATAGCTATCAACCTCACAAAAGCAAATCCAAGGATACCAATTGACACCTTTCCAAGAAGATTACTACTCCAGAAGAATATCTTTGTCCATAAGGCAAGGTCAATGACAATCTGATCTTTTGTCATCTTGATACTAGAAAATGTTGAATCAATCAATTCAACAGTAGACGAGTACTATCAAAATGGAGCTACCTGCCCAAGATCTAACATCTAAGTAGTAAACCCCAAAGCATAATCATGTCAACTATCCTAGAAGGAAGTATGAGATGGTCGATTCTCAATGACTTGATTCATGTGAAGCAGACCGCTTGCTTACAGATCATCACATAAACAAACGACAAGCATCAAAGGAAGATTAGCTACAATACCTTTTGACGGATAAAGGGAAAAATACTAAAATAATAGGAGGTTGTGCAGATCACCCAAAAATTCATGAAATCATAGAACTATGGAATTCTCCGTGTCATGCTAAATGCAAAAACACAGACTTCCAAACAGGCAAGCCACTTTATATTCACATCCTTCTATAAACCATGATCAAGATTAGAGTAAATAAATTTGTACACATGTCCATTTATAGTAAAAGAAAATAGTGTACATGGGCATAAGTCTGCAAATGGAAAAAGAATCTCCTCAAGCAAGCATCAAGATTAATCAAATGTCCATCCATCACCATTAAAGTGTAGATGAGAGGAAAAATTACAAAAAATAAGGAAAATTTTTGCATGACCTGATCTCTGGACTTTATTTTCAAAAGCAAAGGCCTACAGCACTAACGTACTTTCCTAATGGAAGAATTTTCTCTCCTCACCAAACAGTCCAACCTTCAAAAATAGAGGAACAAGAGCGTCGGATCAGATACTTGTATCAAACTATCTTGGGGAATGCTCCCATTCAAGTTGTTCCCACTTAAAGAAAGTAACGCTAAGGAAGATAAGTTGCCATTGGAGGAAGGTATGCTCCCGATTAAATTATTAACGTACAAAATGGATTCCCAGAGCTTTGGCAATAAACCAAGCTCCCCAGGAATTTCCCCAGTTAGTTCATTATACGCAACATAAAGTGCAAACAAGTCTAAGCAACCTAATATATTTTTGGGAATTTCACCGACCAATGAATTGTTTTGTAGTTGTAAGACACAAAGGCCGTGCAATTGGCTGACTTGTGGAGAAATTTAATGATCGAGAATGTTGTTTTCGAGCCACATTTACCTTAAGAAGTTGAGATTCCCAATATGGGGAAAGATTGATCCAGAGAGTCCTTGTGATTGTGATGAGAAGTCCAGGATCGTGACCCTCTTATGCCTTCGGCCACACGTAACGCCGTACCACTGGCAAAACCCAATGATATTGTTCCATGAGTTGAGCACGCTCAAAAGATCTCCGATTATGTCTTTGTCTATTTCATTGGTGATGGAAGAGATTTAGTTAAAGCACAATACAAGAGTTGTACAAAGAAGCAAGGGGCATGATGGAAACTCTCCAAAACTAATGCCCACGAGTTTTATGACTCAAAGCCTCAGCAAGCAGATAGATTTGAGAAACAACGGGTAGGATGAGTGTTACTGGAAATTTTGAAGAGCTTTATAAGAGTAGGGTGTCAATTTTGAAGCGCTATTCTTATCTTTTCATAAGAATGTATCAATTCTTCTTCTCTTTTTCTTTTTAGGAAAGCTTTTTGAAGTGCTTTTCTTCTTTTTTCTTTTTGACTCGGCAGCAATTGAAGCGCTTTTCTGCCTCCGAAGAAGACTTTGCTTGGCCATCTGCGTGTGCTGTGGGGGCTGGAGTGAATGGAAAGAAGGGAATGTTGAGAACTCACTTTGGTTGAAGGACATGGAGGTGGCAATTGTAGGCAACTCAAATGAAGGTGAGAAACGGACTGGGAGTTTGAGGGCCATTTTCTTTTTTCTGATATGTGATGAGTAGCTTTTTGCTTGGCATGATTTTCTCTTTGAGAATGAAGACTCCGCAAGATGATCTTGAAAATGTAAATTCTTTACGTAGGGGAATGTAACTTGTTCCCATTAAATTGGCCCTAGAGGCACATTATTTTTTCTTTTTCGTTGTTTTATTGTAAATAATTTTATTGTTATATTCTAAACTCATTTCATCCATACTCATTTTTCCTTTAGGAGGAAAGTAGTTAGTATAGTCAATGAATTGTGTCCATTTAATACTTTTTTGGAGGATGATTGGTTTCGATGAAATCGTTTGAAAGGAATTTTTATTGTTATGGTCAGTGGCTTTTTGTTGTAATTTTTGGAAGCAAGATGTTAACTCTCCGGACATTGCAATCATATAATCTTCTCTCTCGGATGCAGATGTTGTTCATTGCCACTTTAATCCTCAACCGTCACAACAATGGATTAAGGGAAAATGAAAATAAAGATGCAAAAACAAACTTGATTTAATTGTAAATTATAGCGCGCATATGTAATCTATAGTGTTCTATGAAAGATGACTTTATTGTGAGGACACTGATGATGAAATGACACTACTCCATAGCATCAACGACGTTAGATCCAAGTGTAAAAATAAACACCTAATCGGATGCTAAAGTAAGAAATATGTTTGTCATTGTTGTCCGTATAGGCAGTTCTATTCATTTCCGGTATCTTACTAAGATCAACATTGACTTGTTCTTTCCAAATTACTCTTAGTTGTCCGTCACCTGTCATCTTATTAATTGGTCAAAATTGGTAGCATGTGAGAAGTTCGATATGAATTTATTGAAAACTATAAAATTATGGCATTGTAGGATTTGTCATTTTTAATTGTCAATTTCATTTTTCACTTGTTGAAACGAGTAAACCGCCATTACATCTAGGGAAAAAAAAAAACAACTTAAAAACAGAATATACATACCTCAAATCTTAATCTTCACTTTCCTCATATTCCATGGAAAAAGTAGCAAAAATTCAGTTATTTAGCAAGTACAAAAACCAAAAGAAAATGTATTATGCGCTAATGAGCCATGTGGATCTCCCGACAATCAGGGCCAAGCATTTCTATACCTATTTTAATTAGAATTTTGTTAATAGGACACTCTTACACCCCTCATAAATATTAGTTTGTCATTTTTAGTATAAGTATCTCAAAGGACACGTTAACAAAACCATTTTGATAACAGTCATTTTCTTTTTGGATAATCGTAATGGCGGCATTACATATTCCTTTAGCATAAATAGACCAAAAAAAGTTAAATGATAAAATAGTTTCTCTTCATCCCCTAACAATGAATCGAGAAATGTAATAGGCTTGTAATTGGGAGTTTTACTCTCAACAATTTTTTAGGGAGGTGAAGAATTCTTCTGGCTATAAGATATTCCAAGCATCTATATTCTTAGCCACGACAAAACCTAGCTAGCATTTTCCCTCATTCATTAAGCATTCAGTATCATATTTATTGGCAAAACTCTATCTGATGCACGTATATAGAATTGATTATTTTCTATGCTATAATAATGATTAATAATTAATTGATACAATAACACAAAATACTTATATGTAATCATATATTATACCGTATTCTTTATGTAATGAACCAAATAAAATTTCACTAATGATCATCTATTTTGTGGCAACATAGACAAAATGTCACGCCGTGACTCAACCACATGAATCCATGCTCAACCACCTAAACATAGAAATCACACTTTTTTTTTACCAAAAGATTTCAGAGTTCTTATCATTAGTTAACATAACAAATTATGTAAGTACTTATTATTTATCATATATAATTAATCTGTAATGACCTCTTTATCTATATCATAGATAAGTGAGAGAATTTATACATATTGCAAATCTTTTTCAAAACATGTAAGGAAGAGACTTCATATGCATATAACATATTTGCTGCAAATAGACTAAAGATTAAAGACAAATTCGGGATCGAGAGGGATCGCTCGAATAGGTTAAAAAAAAGAAAAAACGTGACTTTATTTGCCATCTGCAATGTCTGAATCTACTTTCTAAGACCATTATCGCAAATATAAAAGAGCATGCTTCCTTTGGTTTGCCGTTTGACACGATTCCTATTACCTTTTCAGGCCAAAAAAGAACCTCAGCTCTACAGAGCTTTCCTTTATTCAAAGAGAGAAAGTAACTGAACACTCTTTCCATCTTGCTCTGCCTCTGCCTTTACTTTACCTTGACTCAAAATCTTGTACACAAGCTTCCCTTCGTAATGCATATGAGTTAATTCACATTCTAGTGTAAACGCAAGCATGCCGATTCAAAGGGAGAATCCACAGCAATGTTCATGCAATCAGTCCATGTGGTCCGATAACTTAGTAATTGTTATTACGGTCTTTCCGGCTGCATTCAACTCTTGCCTATAAGGGGTTTGGGGAATGAGACACAAATGCTTGCCAGGACAAGAAGAAAAAAACCAAGAGGGACATCGGAAATATGTCATCCATCTGCTGCTACCTACCAAGCCGCAGCAAGATACATTGAGAAAAATGGATCTTCCTATCACTTATTTCAAAAAGTTAGGCATGTATAAATCTGCACTAACAAGAAATCATCATCAAATGCATGATATTCAGGCTTTCCTCGTAAAGTTATGACATTAAAGCTTTCTGAACACAAAAAGGAAGTTTATAATTGCTCTAGTGATGATAAGAAGCACAAACTTCACATGGATTTATACATGTACCCTTATATGATACTGAGCATATACCAAAGAAGTATCCGTTATTTTTTAGGACCTCAACCCCGATGCAACTAAATGTAGAGATGGAAAACGGTCTATGCATCTTCACTGTCACTAACAGTGACAGTGGGGCATGTGTCGATGTAGAACTCGGAGCAGAAATCAGGTTCATCAACAATACATACCCTGTTTAAGTGGATAAAACAAGAAATGTTAAGAGAGACAGGTCTTGCACTTTCGAATGAAGAGCAAAAAATATCTAAAGAAGCATAGACTTGATGCCAAACAAAGGGACAGTACCTCTCAAGCACACACTTTCCTTCTTTGTACTGTTGGCTCTTTTCATGTGCCACCTCCTGCAGAGAAATGAAGTGTCCGGGAAAGCAGACAACCATATAAATAATTAACTCTGCCAAAAATGTCTGTTCACCATGCCTATATAAATATCACTATCATCATATGGACATCATTGAAAGCATGTGTGGTGCGCTCATCCGCATAAGTGTGAATCTATGCCTCTGAAATGCAGTAAGGGATAAGCTTAATTATACCAATGGATATTGTGTCTAATGAAGGTGGGTGGAGAAGAGGACATCATTGCACTAAGAGCTATCTTGGAGTTTTGGTCTGTGCTTGTCCGTGCTTGAACCAATGTCAGATTTCAGGCGATATGCAACCAACTAGTATCAATTTAATGCAATTTCATGGAACTTCATATCTAACATACACCATAGGTCCTATCCTCATCTCTCATCAGGAAAGTTCATCATATAGATATATTTTGCACGACTCCTGACCAACCCATGAGCCACCTCAGAATCAGTGCTTGCGTGCTTGCGTGTTTATACAGAGAGAGAGAGAGAGGGAGGGAGATTATACATATTTCCACCCAACAATTTGGCCACAACAGCAACAGTATAAATCGCCCACAGTGTGCAGTCCTGAAAGCATCATCCTCTCTTCTAGAGTTCCCACATTGACATTCACCCTAAAGCACAAATCGACAGACAAATATGAAAAATACATGGCTCATTATTCAAGCATTATGCAGATGATAAAAAAAAACAAAAAAACAAAAGTGATTGAATTTACAATGTCAATAAACACGAACATAACAACACTAAAAACTCAGTATAAGGGCCTCTATTTCTGCATTTCGCTTTTGCAAAGAAAGAATGATCTTCCTTTTCTCTGGACAAATGAACCCCGGTACTCTTGCATTGACAACCAATAAATACTAAAATGAAGATTCCTTATAAGGTAAACTAAAAATGAGGGCCTATTTACAATGGTAGCAAGAAGTTAAATGAGACTCTTTTAAAGCTTTTGCATCTTCAAATGAAAAACCCTATCATACTTGCAATCATAAGAGAGCTAAGAGAAGTCGTTTTCGAAGTCATTAGGCAATGCAATCTGTGCTGATATACAAAGCAATATGCCGTGAGAATCTCCAGAATGTAATCTCATCCCTCTCATCCTCCATAAACTATGACTTCTACAGCTTGATTCTCTTACTAAAATGCTCCAACAAGCATCAGTTGAACCTGTACCATTCTCCACTTCCTCTCCCTCTCACTACTATCTTTGGAAGAGGAGAGAAAGGGAAAGAAGTGAAATAGTGTAAAGACCTAAGCGCGCATAACGTGCACTGTCATCTGCCTAGATCTCGATTCTCAGCTGATCTAGGAAAACATCCTAATGCAAAAGCTCCTGGAAAAGTTGGTGAGGATATCTAGAGCTATCGACACAATGAAAATTTCGTGTATAGGAAGAAACAATCTTGTCAGTACTAGTGAAGCTATCAAATGGACATGATATTGCTGTCACACTTGCAGAAACCAGCAAGAAGAGTGTTCCTCTTTCTAGTATCATAACAGAAAAGCAGAACAACGAGATCATAGAGGCAGCAATCAGTCGGCATAAGTTTATAAGCCAGCATGCAATCTTGGTCCTGAAGCCTCGTGAATTTAAGTTCCGACAGCCATAAACATTCCCACCACTATAAGGAAGCAAAATACTAAATTGTTGATGCAGAACTCACGCCTTGTTGAAGAGGTACGCTTTTCCTCGGCGACTATGAAACGCCTGACCAAAATTACAGAAGAAAAAAAAAATCATATCAGGGCTCAACATCCTTGAGATAACAACTCGACATAACGCGCTGTTCTACTCGAATCGATACTTGCACAAACAACTGCCGCACGTCACAAAGTTCTGTGCTTTTCTCACGATTCAGCAAGAAAGCAGTACACCCAAAAGTAGTCTCCTCCAAACAAAGCGATATACATCAGATAAAATACCCCCCAGCGCAATTCACCAACAGAGGCTCGAATAAAGGACCGACTTTTACCCAATCAAACGACGCGAGAAACGAATCTGCCCCCCTGGGCGAGCGATTACAGAGAGCAGTAGCGTACCTTAGAGAAGACATCCGAGACGAGGGCCAGGTGGGTCTTGCAGAACCTGCACCTGTAAGATCGCCCTTCCAGCTCCACCACGAATATCCTCCCCATCGCGGTTTCTTTCACGCCTCCCTCTTCTTCCAACTCCACTGTTCACTCGCCACCCACCCCAAAAACTTTTCGTAGGTGCCGCTCGTTGGCGTTGGATAAGAAGGAGGGGAACCAAAAACCCGCCGTCCTCGCAACTGGGTTCTCTCGAAGCTCGGAAAGTAACGACACGAGGTGCACACAGCGATTCCCCCGACCGCGCATCGCACGGCTGGTAAGAAGAGCGCGTGAGCAACAACGTAGGAGACGGTTCGAGGCCGGCACGGAATCGTTCGGCTGACCGGTTCGGGCCGGGCCGGGCCGGGCCTGTCCGCTTGGGCCGTAACTTCCTTTTCGTTTGGGTCCAATCGCGCCAGCCCAGACGGAAGGCCGGAACGCTTCGCTCCCTTGAGACTCTCTTTTCCGGCCAATTTTGATTTCATTCCCAATTGCGTCGAGCGACCGTCCAAATTGTAGGTTTCGGGGCCATGAAATCTGGACCGAGATCGTCGTTCCGGCTTTGGTTTTATGAACGGCGATCGAGTGTTCTAAAGGTCTATATCCGCCGTCGTGACTCGTCTCCACGGACAAAATCGGGACGAAAAAGAAAAAAAGGGATTAGCTCGGCTCTACTTTAATCGCAATGGGGACAGCGACAAAAATGGGGGCATGCGGAAGGGCCTTTTTAAATTGTGCCTCGCCCAAAACTCACGTAATGGGTCGCTTTCGGATGTTTTAAAAAACCGGGAATAACGTCATGAGCATGGGACGAGCATGTATCTAACCCCCATATGATTTGATCACGCTTTACTCGATCGAAAACTGTCGGGGACACTGATACCGAGTCGAGAGGGATTCGAATCCTGCGCCGCCCCGCTAGGGATGCAAACTGAGTTTAAAGATCGTAGGACTGAGAATGGTTTCGTGCTTTTCGCCTGGATTGGACATTGCCCAACCACTAATAAAAAAATGAAAAATAACAAATACGTTTGGTGTTTACGATAAAAATCCAACGCACCCAGGGAACATTGGCTTCCGTCATCGCACAGGAGCATCAAAAATTCGGCGAAACTGGACACTAACTTTCGAATGAAATTGGACAATTCGAACCAAATAATTGAGGATGTCACGCCTTCCACTTCCCACTTCACTGTCGCATGACCTCCTATAGGTTATACCAACACTTCCGAGATTAAAAAAGAGGAGAATTCTTTATATTTTTTGTGTTGTCATTCCACGTCGCACTCTGTCAAATAAAATTCCTCTGCTTTTTTTTTTAATTTATTTAATCGAACGTCCTACTTTCACAATTTTATTAATAAATCCTCATGCGAAGTGCATCCGGGTGCGGTTGATGTGGTCGTCGAAAGATCCCAAAGTATAATATATGGATGTCACACATGGACGTGTGCAGAAAAATCTAGCCAAATAAAATAATGTCAGAGTGAGGTGGAGAGATATGTCCGAATCAATGAAATTTTATCCACAACTCACTAAAACATTATCCAACAGTTACATCAGTTGAATTTAGCCGAATTCGATGTCGAAGGCTCTTCATTAGAAAAATGAAAGTAGTGTAACTCAATTAGACAAATTAAGTATATAGGTTTGATTTAAAAAAAAAAAAAAAAAGAGCGTGAAAGTATATAAATGGAAATAAGAGAACTACACGCTTTAAATCTTAACATAAAAAAGAATTGATATTTTGTTAGTTTGTGGACACGCCTGCTCCATTTATTTTTACTACTAAAGAAGAACAAAAAAGGTAGGTGTATTAAGATTCCATTTATTTCACATAAAATAAATAATTTAAAATAGTTATCCTAAAAATGATTATTTGTATTGCCTACAAAAATGAATGAAACGAAAATGTTCTATCGTCCACAAAAATATTTTTCATTGAATAATTATTTTAAATGATCATTTTCAAGAAAATAAATTTTAAATTATTCATTTTTTGTGGAAAAAAAATGGACTTTTAGGGATGTGATTTTAATATTGTTAAGTTTTAATCGCACCAAGGGAAAGTAAAGCAAAGAAAAGCAGGTCTCGGTCTTTATACGCTCTAGTCAAAACCGGACTGCCCGAGAAAAAAAAGAAGCACGAAAGCATTTAAATGGAAATCAGACAATTGCGCACTTTAGATTCTTAAAATAGAACACATTATTTTTCCAGTTTCTAGAGACTCTCCTCCATTAAGTTTTAGAACTATTAAAAAAGAACAAAAAGGTAAGTGTATTAAAACTTTATTTGTTTCGTAAAAATAAATAATTTAAATAATATATTTATAGAAATGATTATTCGTATCACTTCGAAGAAGAATGAATGAAATATTTTCACTGTTTGCATCAAATAATTATTTTAAGTGATATAAGCGGATGTTTTCGAAAATATAATTTTTAAAATATTATCTTTTGCGGAATAAAGACAACTTTCAGGGATGTGATTTTAATATCGTTAAGTTTTAACCGCACCGAGGGAAAAGTGAAGCAGAACAAAAGCGGGTCCCGGTCTTCCTACCCTCCAGTCAAAACCGGACCAACCCAAAAAAAAAAAAAAAAGGAGGTCCAGAAGAAGAACCGATTCGACCGGGTCCAGAGACACCTGACAGCCCGACAAGCCGTTACGCAGCCAAGCCGCCGCCGCCGCCCCACCCCCCCCCCCCCCAAAGCACCGAGCCACGTACGCCACGCAACCCAAAAAGAAAAAAGAAAAAAAAAAAAGGCAGCGACTTTTTCCTTCCCGACTTTGCGTTTCGTCTCATCCCAGTCGCCCCCACCGCATCCCCGACACGTGTCGTCGCATCCCCCAACTGCCCCCCCGTCCCCCTCGCCCCCTCCCCCGCGGCGGGGCCCACGCTCCAAAAACCGCCGACGCGCCGGCTTTTTAAAATCCGCCCCACGTCCCCTTCACACCACACCCACGGCCCCACCACCACCACCACCACCACCACCACCCGCCGCTACGCGCCAAAAGAAGGGTCCGTACGGGGCTCACGTGGGGGCGCCACCCTAACGTGGCGCGCCGCGACTGGGCCGGCCCTCGCTTTCGCCGGGTACAGGTGCGTGCAGCATAGCGTGACCTCACCTCCACACCCCCCTCGCCCTCAGAGAAGAAAATCTGTGCGGTTGATTCCAAGCGAAATGATGGCGGTGGGCCCCCGCACCTCAAAAGCGGCCGCCGCTAACAATGCCATTTTGTTCACACGTGGACCCACTCGTCCCATTGCCCGATAAGATTCTCGAAAAAAAAGGAAAAAAGAAGAAATTCCCTGGAACGGGAAGGAATGTAGAATAATCAAAAATAATCTTCATAAGCTAAAGCTTTTCCCCTCTTGTATCATTTTATATTTATTTTGTAAAAATATTCAAACCCCACTTCTCTATTTTTTATTATTCTTTTCCTTTTTTCTGAGGCTATATGTAGTTGTATTATAATGGTTACAGTAGGTAGGTTGGTACGTTGAGTAAGTACGAATTGGTGGGTGGTCAAATTAAAGGAACCGCCTCCATGGTAGGGGGGAAAGCTGGTGTGCGACCTTTCGACATCAGCAACCGGAATTTTTGTGACTTGCTTCTCGCTTTTGCCCATCTCTCTCTCTCTCTCCCCCTTCTTCTTTTACCTTTTTGACCTTTTCAAGTTAATACTTTTGGGGAGACAAATGAGCTCTTGGATTTCTGCCCCGGTTTCTCTTAATCAGTCTGTATAATATTCTCAACTTTTATCGTACTATTTTTCTCTTTTTACGTTTGATCCCATACCCAAGTCCAATACGCAAATTATTGGGTCTGACCATTTCCCACTCACCCTTTTTCGTATTAGAATTGATAAGAAAAATACCAAAAACATATATCACTTTATCTCCCGATGGTGGCCGTTGATTGTTAAAACGTGTGCTCGGTGCCTCTTGGAGGAGGTTTTTTTTTTTTAAAGGACGGAATTGCCCTTTAATGCTAATCACTTAAACTCTCTAGCAAACCCCAGCCTCCATCACTAATGGACCCCATCTCCCATCGCCACGCACCATTGCCCGATGCGCCCGTCTACTTCCCACCCCACCATGGCCTTCGCTGCAATCAACTCCCCCCTCATCCGTCGGCGTCAATCTTTCCCCTCGCTCTCGAGACGTCATATTTGGGCCGTTCTCGTGACCTCAAATATGGCATGCCAGAGAGAGAGCTTCAGCGGCCATGGCTGCTAATGCTAGATTTGGCATGGCAATGGCGCAAGCTCGAGCTTGACAGAGATAAAAAGGACGCCTAAATCCACCACTTAAAGTCGTGTTATTTCTTTAACAAAAACAAAAAGAAAAGAAAAGTGATGTTGTTTTGATTCAATGGGTTATGCATATCTAATTTGGAATGATTCAATAGACAGAGCACTGATGTCGCCTAAATTGCAGGGAATGTTTGCTAAACCAATCACCCGACAAGGACTCCGGAGTACTCGTTACCAAAATTCACGTCATTTTGAGACAGCCAGACTAGCTTCATTAAGGGTATGGGCAAAAAGTTCAAAAAGGACATCTTAAATGGGGTATCAAATACATTTGCAGCTACTTATGAGACCGAACTTTCTCGAAGTTAAAACCATTCAATACTAAAACGCAACATATTTCCATCCAACGCACCAAATACACACATACACACACACACATATACATATAAATATCGAGAACAGCTTGAAGATTAAACCTCCCTAATATAATCCCAATAGACTAACGAGCCAACAAGCCACTTAAACAATCCATAAGTGACGAAAACTAAATCACATTAATAATGTGAACCCGATTGTAACTGATCCACCAATAAATTGAGAAAAAGAAAAAAGACGAGATTTATCATCACACCACACGGTTATTGTTTTCAACATGACACGCAAAATTTCGATCCTTGAAATTAAGAATGCAGGACAAGGAAAGAGTAAAATGAACCAAAAGTTGGATTTTTTTTGGTTAATTTTGATCTACTTTAGTTGAAAGGCACTTTTTCCTTTGGATCATAAATTTCGGCCTAGAAAGGGCAGACAGAGACGAGGGTCGCATTGAATTTGCAGTGGAAAAGCTTTCCTTTCACAGGTAGGGCCCTTGTATGTATCATATTTCCAATTCCGTCCGTCCAGTAAATTAATGATGGAGCCAGGCGTTCGCACCAATTCAACTTTCTGTCCCTTCTTTTTTTCTTCTTCATTTTCGTCCTTTTCAATGCTTCTTCTCTTTTTTGGTGTTTTCCTTCCACATTTTTTCGTGATACTTTCAAGGTCAAATCGGTGCCAATTGCTGGGTCCAACGACATAAGCAAATACAAAATCTCAAAATCCAACTTCAATGTGTAAGGTAATCCAATGTGATATTTTCATGATCACATGAATCAATATGAAATTAATAGCACGAATTGTGACTTAATAATGCCAATCGTTGTCGACAAACATATTCCTGAATACATAAAGGTTGCAATAAGTCATAACAAGCGTGTTCCAATATCGGGGCTACAATTGGTTTACAAGATCAATTGAAAAACTTGTACTATGATTTAGTGTCAATCGACCATTTTAATAAGCAGATCCTTATAGCGGAAAGTTCTCCTTTTACAAATAGAGCCCTTGTATATATCATATTTCCAATTCCATCCGTCCATTGAAATTAATGAGAAGCTATGTGTTCACACCAATTCAACTTTCTTTCCCTTTTTTTTTCTTCTTCATTCTCGTCCTTTTTAAGGCTTCCTCTCCATTTTTTGCATTTTCCTTCCACATTTTGATGATAATTTCAAGGTCAAATCGATGCCAATTGCTGGGTCCAACAACATAAAGCAATACAAAATCTCGAAATCCAACTTCAGTGTGTAAGGTAATTCAATGCGATGTTTTCATGACCATATGAATCAACACCAAATTAATAGCACGAGTTGCGACTTAATAATGCCAATCATTGTTTGAAAACGTATTCCTAAATACATAAAGGTTTTAGTAAGTCATAACAAGTGTGTTCCAGTACCTAAACTACAATTGATTTACAAGATCAATTTAAAACTTTGGACAATGATTCAATGTTAGTTGATCATTTGAACAGGCTTGGTGAGCCATATTCTTCAATATCAAAGGAATGCTCGGGATGTCATTTGATAAATCAATTTTTGCAATGTGCCGTCGGTCTCGGACATGCATTTTTCGTTAAAACCTCCATTATTTACGGGGGCGTTTCTAAATTTGACTTCAGCCTCGGCATATATGGCAGGATTGATTTCATTTTTCCTCGGTCCATATGGTTGAAATCTGATAAAAAAAACTAACGTGTTGAGCACGGGTTAAAAGTGAAAATCCAAAGCCCGACTCTCTACACGCCTTCTGAAAAGTCCTCCTCCATTCAAGAATTCAAAATTCACAATTTTGACGTGAGAATTTCTCGATGCTCTTGTTTTTTCATTAATTAATTAATTCCCAAGGTTAGCAAAACTAATGAAGATTCTATTTAGTAAACCGCAGCGGTACTCGGCGACAAATTCCAGTCGGGAGAAAAGGCGAATCCACTTCTTCGTAATCATCGCGAATTGAAGTTCGCGAATTTCGTCGTTCGTAGGTCGAAGGGTCTACGAATTGAACCCCCCTCATGGGCGACCAAACCGCTGACTTTACGTAGACATGTGCCCGCCCGACATAATGCCGGAGGTTTTCGTTATACGTATATTTTCTTTTGTCGTTTTGAAAGATACTGATTAAAATAATAGGAAAAAATCAACACGTTAAAAATTCGTGCGCAACCTAAACGACTAGTAGATGAAAGGGACCAATTAAAACGCGCCACCGTGACTTTTGTTGGACACAAATATAGTGGGCAATAATTTTTACATGAAAGGGCAATCTCATGAATAAGTTCAATTTTCTCTGATTGAGATAATCGTAGTGGTCGAGACCGAAGAAAAGTATGGGGCTCATTGAGAAAATTTTGAGAAAAAAACTTGACTACGAAGTCATGCGTAGGGCTGTATCGGAGACCTAGACATGGGTGTCGTCGGTGTCACGGGTCATGGCATCGAGACACCTGGTTTGAGCTACAGGGGCTCGGGTCCGACCTCAGTATGGAGATACTCTATGGGTATGGAGATCCGTATTCATCCTATAGAATAACTTTTTTTTTCCCTCGTATTTTGTAAATTTGTTAAATGCCCATCTTTCTCCCTCTTCTCGACGGGTGACCAAAGAGTTGGAAACCCAAAACATCGTATACGGTTAAAAAAAAAAAAGAAAAGGGGCCCCGAAAATAAAGGCCCTTTTCTTCCCTTCCAAAATTTATAAAAAAAAAATACCATAGATTTTATCCAGAACCTAAGTTGTCGTGAAACATAGGAAAACCGAAAAAGATAGAGGGTTGTATTTTAAATTTCACAATTAAAAAAAAAAAAAGGAGAGAGAGAGAGAGAGAGAAGGATGGAGGACGGAAGTAGAGAGGGGCGGGGAGCCGCGTGACGACAACCCGAAACCCGACACGGAAGTCGTCAACACGGAATTCGCCTCCCCTCCGCGGGCCCCACGCACCCCCACTCCGCGGCCGCCTGTTTATACGCGCCTCCGCCTGATTCGGTCTTCTCTCTCTAAAACCGATGTTCCGGGTCTTGCCGTCGGTGCCACCTCCTGCTAGAAAAAAGGGGGGAATAATACCCCCCCCCCCTCCCGAAAAATTAATACCCGCTGGGGGGATTAAAATTTTCCCGATGCGGGCGTCCCCACGCTGCAGGCCTTATCCCCCCACCCCCATCGTGCCCGAATCCACCGTCGGATCTGGGAGAGGGGAAAAGCACGATGCGGACGGAAAGATTCCCGCTGCCAGAAGGAACAAAAAAACCCCAACGCGTATCACGAGGCCATCTCGAAGTATTTCGTTCTCACCTCCCCCCCCCCCCCTTTTTTCCCTCTCATATTTCTCTATTTATTTTATTTTACTTAGATTTAATTCTCACAGCTCGCCGACTTAACGCTCGAGAATTAAACTCAAGTATAATTTTTCATGATCCTTTAAAATCTGAAAAATATTTTCATGATCCTTTAGAATCTGAATAATATTTTCAACGGGAATGGTAAAAAAGACACTTTTAATTTACTTTTAAACGTGAATTAATAGATACTAGGATATTTAGCAATGACATAGTGATAAAAACAAGTCATTCGAATTTCCAAATTTATGGCAATATAATGATATTAAAATGTGTCCAATTAATCATATCACATCAATCACGTTTGTCATGCGACTCAATGAAAAAGTGGATCTTGTTATCAAATGTCTCGTCAATATTTATCACGTTTATTTCGATTTATTCGATTGCTCAATAAGCGATAAGAAGATTTGTCAATTATTGTCCATTGAAAAACTCAGAACCAATCGAATGAATTCCATTGAATTAGTAATAAGTTCCGTGCAGACATGTGGGCTGTTTTTTTCCTTGTACAGTATTATCATAAGCTAATAATAAATTAGACGAACATTTTGCTCTCCACAGACATTCGATTACAATTCAAAGAGGAAAAACGAGAGAAGCATAATAAATTGCTTGCGCGATTTGATAATGTCACCAAAAGCATCTTCGTAACTAAAAGCGATCTGTACATAATATTTCCTCATCTACTTTGCCCCCTCTCGGTTGAAAAAAAAAAAAAGAAAAAAAACTGTACCCCTTTCTTTCTTTACTGTGATATAAATTTAGAAAAGTGAATTTTACAAAAGTCTTTCATCAGAAATACAAATTATTATTTATTTTTCACTGTTTTCATCATTACAGTCAAAGACAAAAAGCGCACACCCCCATGTCTCT
Organism: Eucalyptus camaldulensis; assembly: GCA_019915185.1. Lineage (NCBI taxonomy): Eukaryota > Viridiplantae > Streptophyta > Magnoliopsida > Myrtales > Myrtaceae > Eucalyptus > Eucalyptus camaldulensis. Next base: position 11,147,396 of record JAHSVA010000006.1, read on the forward strand.
CATCACACCCCCATGTCTCTCATCATGAAGCCGCTCTCATCGGCTCCCTCCCCCTTGGCTCTCTGCTTTTAAGTGGCAAAGCAACGAACCAAACGCAAGCCATACTTTTTTACTCGGGAGCGCTTAGTGCGGTCTCCGTACGAGTATGGGCCCGACACGTGTCACGCGATTCGCGATCCCTTTCCCTCTCTACCACGCGCCCCTCCTTCCCCACGCCCCTTCCCCCCGGCGCATCTTTAGCGCTTCCCCAACCTCCCACGACAGGGCTTGTCAAAGTAGCTGCCCTGCCGGCGACATGTCCTTGTGCGGCTAACCCCGCTATAATATATTCCAAACGATCCCTTTTTTATTTTTCTTCTCATAATTGATCTGATAACGATTTCGTGGGAGAGATTTGAAGCATACGTCAAAATGGATCGATGATCCATCGCTTTGATAATGATCTTTTCTTTGTTCTTTTTGTTATTTTTGCGCTCGATCTCGAATCGGAAGGAAGATCCGAACCAGCAGGAGGAGAAAGATCGGAGACGAGAAACGATTTCGAGAACTTTCTGTAACCGATGGAACTGTAAAATGACATCGCCGATTTCATTTATGGTGGAAGCAAGGAACCCAAAAACAACATCGAGAAAACCCTAAGTCTTTTCGCTTTTCTCAGTTGCAAAAAAGAGGCAACAAGTAGGAGGAGGTTAATCATCGTCGTCGTCGTCATCGTCATCGTCATCGTCTTTTCTATGTACATGATTCTATCGTCGTCCGTCGGCGTCGTCGTCGTCGTCGTCGTCAGCAGCAGAGCATGGATCTTGCATCAGGCTGAGAGCACGTCCTTAACAAACCGATGAAACCAACAACCAAAAAACAAAAGGATCCAAAAATTCCATCGTCCCGATCCGCCGATCTACGCGGGGAAAAATTTCAGGCCACCTCCGGTGGGGGGAGGTTGAGGTCGAGGAGCGATTTGCCGCGCGCCGGCCTGTCGTACTCGGCCGCCGCTGACGCCGAGGAGACGGGCTCGCTCTTGACCCCGGCTCCGATCACCGGGCGAAAGTCCGCCAGCATGGGGCGGTCGAACCTGCACGCCTCCAGGAAAGCGCCGCCCGCCTTCTTATGCTCCATGCGGCCGAAGGCTTCGAAGAAGAACACCGGCCGCGGCGGCGGGGGCATCACCGGGAAGCACATTGCGGCCGCGCCGGGGAAGTAAGGCCCGGGCCCGGCGGCGGCGGCGACGGGGTGGCGGCCGAGGCTGAGGTCGAGGGGCGGGCCGAGGGCGGCGGCCTGTACGGCCCCGGCCGGCGGCGGGGGGGAGGGCTCGTCGAGGGAGCTGCTCTGGCTGGGGCTGCGGGAGGAGGAGATCAGCTCGGCGGAGGTGGGGAAGTTGGTCTTGGCCTTGGCGCCGCGGAACTCGCGGGCGGCGGTGTCGTAGGCGCGGGCGGCCTCCTCGGCGGTGTCGAAGGTGCCGAGCCACACCCGGGTCTTCTTGCCGGGGTCCCGGATCTCGGCGGCGTAGCGGCCCCAGGGCCTCTTCCGGACGCCCCGGAAACGGATTTCCTTAGCGCCGTTAGGGTTTGGGATGGCGGCGACGCTAGGCTTTTCTCTCGGAGCCATGGCTTCCTTTTCTTTTTACCTTCCTTTCCTGGCGGTTTCTTGGCGAGAGGTAGAGAGAGAGAGAGAGATGGGAGAAACGAAGAGAGAGAGAGAAGCGCGATGGCTTGGGGGAGGAAGAAGGGCTAGGCTTGGCTTAAATAGAGGCGTGGGCGGAGGAGGCGGGGGAGAGAGAGAGAGAGAAAATCGTGGGGGTGTGTAAAAGATACGCTCCTTTTGGGGCGCTTGTTGTGTACAGACCAAGCAGGTTGTTCGCTTCTCGGGCAAGAACCCCACTTTTCCCCTCCCCTCCTCTTTTTCTTTTTTGTCCTTTTTCGCATTCTCGATTTTTATTATATGACGTGAATTTCTCTAGAGAGATGAAAATAGGGAGTAAAGGGGAAACGAGACAAATATGGATTGGGCCTCAAGTCATGACGTCTCGGGTCATCGAGTGTTTGATGAGCGAAATTACCGAAAGAACCCCCTGCGCGGCGTTCTTTTTATTGGAGCTACCATTTTTCGAGCTAACGATCACACAACCATGACCCTCTCTGCTAAATGGTTGGGTCAGTCTCACGCTCTTCGGTATTATTTGCCTCTCTACCCGCGTTGATTTCGAGTGCTGATGCAAGTTTTTGTAGAGGTCGTTCGAACTTTTTTATAAGAGTATGACACGAGTTATTCTAACATTATAATACCTCGTATTTGAACCATTAAGATCAGATCATGCTCGACATCAAACTCTAACTTCAAGTCCTCATCACGAGTAATTTCTTTTTAATCATATTTGGGATCGGGTTTCGTTTTAAGCTCAACCGATTCTCATTGCCCATCATGCTCGAAACTTTTCAAACGAAGCTTCTGATCTTTATTTTGGATAATGATGCACATGTGCAGCTGTAGCGCCCTCGTGTTTTTCCCTAGTGAATGTGGGATGGAGTATCTTATTCTCAAAGCATAAAAATTGGAACTGCTTGACCAAATTACACACCTTTTTCACTTTTTCATTTGATTTAAAGTATGCAGTCCGCATCTTTTGATTTTTCTTTTACCTCCCGCGATCCTCGACACGTAAATTCATGTACCTAAATTCCATCAACCCTTTTTAGTTTTTACTTCGAATGATATTTTCAAGAGCCGAAATAAAATTTAAAAAAAACAGACTATTGTCCGATAAATTACATTATTAAAGAAAAAGGAAAGGAGGAAAGGAGGAAAGGGGAAAATCCGACATCTACGTATCTCAAAACCAACGCCACACCACGTGTGGCGGACATAGGAGGCGCGGGAGTCCCAATCATCACGCGCTTCACGTGCTGTGGGGGCGCGCCTCCTCCCCCCTACCTCGGCCCAGTCAACGAGAACATTGACCGCGACTCTCTCTCTCTACACCTCGCCGCCCCTGCTTTAACTCTTTCCTCTTTTATTAAAATTGAAAATTTAATTCGTTTGGACGGAGAGAAAAAAAGCCTTTTCTTTTCAGAGGGCGGAAAGGGAGGAAGGAAAAGAAAGGAAACCGCAAAAGGCCAACCCCGCTCTACGTAACGCACCCCCGGCCCACCCACGTGGCACGCGGCAGAAACACCAGACCCCCCCCCCCCCCACCACGCCACACGGTGGAGGCGGCGTCTTTTAACGGCGGTTTCTGCGGGGCGCGGGGGGCCCCGCGTTTCCGCATCGGCGTGCTGTCCTCACGATTCCCGTAAACGGCGTACCGCCACCGTCCCCCCTCCTGACGGCAGTTTTTTTTTTTTTTTTTGGTTTGGTTGGTTTATCGACCCTCCCCACTTTTCGAAAGTCACTTTTCCATTCCCCTTATTTTATTTTTATTTTATTCGGTTACACGTGTCATGCGGCGCGGATTGGTTTCGTGGGTGTTGATTGGAAACGATTAATTCGATTAATCCTTAGATAGACCCGCGCCAATTATTGTGGTCGTGAAACGGCTGGTGCCTTTTTAATCGCACGAGCATGGCCCCCCCCAAAGCTTATTTAAAGTTGAGATGTTAGGTTTTGACCACAATATTAATTGCTTCGGACTTGAAATCAAGCGTTTGACCACTCAACTAAAACTAAATCTTCTTTATTATTTGTAAATGGCTTTTGATTGGTTTTTTTTTTTTGGAGGGGGGGTTTAGGAATATATCGCGTCGATTCCAAACATTAAACATTCCTAGGCATTATCCTCACCTTCTCGTTGTGTACAACGAATCGAGCATGCGATGCTTATACGATGTAGAGCGACCAAGCCATCCTTTAACATAAAAGAAGTAGGAGGCTTGTCATAGCTTCATGATTTTGTTTTTAGCATACAAATAAACACTTCCCAAGAGGTTGATCATTTTGATAGTGCTCTAGTTTGAGCATGCTTAATTTAAAATTTTTAAAGCAAAGCATATCCTTTTGCCATCTTGTATTTTTCACATGAATTAATTTATAGTTTTCACATATATATACTTTAGGCATGCTTTCTCCCTGTTCAGCATGCAATTCAATTTGTTCTTGCCCCTTTGCTATCTCGTAAGTCTATTAGAAGCCATTTCTTATTCAAAACCTCCGGCCGCAACAACCATTCCCCGCACTCTTCGGATTGGGTCGTCACAAGATGCCTTTCGAATCACTCGGAGCGAGAGCCGCTCTTATTTGAGCCTTTGGCCTCGGTAACCACTCTTCGTCCTCGTCGAACCGAGCTGTTAGGAGACGCCATTTGAATCGGTCAGAGCGGGTTAGACGGCTCGCTTTGCTGGTAAAGCACCCCATCACGGCGTACGGCACACGCGTTGAGATCGAAGACGCGCCGTGGAAAGGAACAGGAGTGAGACCGCGGAAGGTTTAGGTCGTAGTCGGCTGCCAACGGGACAATAATGAGGACCGTCGGCACTCCTAGTACCGCGTACCGTAGCCATCGGTCTGCCCTAACTACGGAGTCAACCAGAAGCTCCGACCAGTATAACTAGCAATACATTTTAAAAACCATTAAAAAAAAACGAACGGCGCATTTAAGAAAAGGAAAGAGAAAACCCGGAGAACATCCGATCTCCAAAAAGTCACCCGGATCTGATCTCTGACGTTCGACCAAAAAAAAGAAAAAGAGAAAAAGAGATCTCTGATGAATCAGATTTCATCGTGACCGTTCGATTAAACAGGATCCACATTAATTATCACCAAAATGTTCTCTCCGTGTCCATTCCAGGTTTTGTCGGCAAACAAGCAGAATCTAGCAGTGCTGGTGATCGACCGGCAGGAATGATTCCACTCGGCCCGGAAAAAAATGATTTTGAATTTTCGCAATCATGCGTCGCGGGACATGGTCGAGATGACAACGTTATTTTATCAGCCAATCTCCTTTCGGACGTGCGTGCGTGCGTAACGGAGGGGTACGTGTTCGAATGCCATATGTCCCGGAGGACCTTAGTGCCGCGATGCAATTCGATGGCGATGTTCATAATCGGCTCGAGAATTGGGAAACTTCATAATGGACGCCCCACTTCATTTCGGTCTTCAATCCAATCGAAACACCAACCTTGTCTATTGACGTGGGGATGTGTTTATGTGCGTCGAGCGCTCGCGCGCACTAAGTAGGTGTGAACTCGATGAAAACTGAATGGACTTAACGAAGGTCCATATCGAAGTGCTTCGAGAGTTGTTTTACTTGGAACGGACTAGAATTGTACCATGTTTTCATAAAATAAGTCGGAAGTGCATTGGATTGTGATTTGGTACGAAATTCATTGGATGGAAAATTCAAGCGCAAAGACCCACATGAGATGATCGTCATGTGAGTACTTTTTTGTTTTTTTTTTTTGAGACATAATATCAGAGTAGGACACTTTCATGAGTGCATAGTTGGGGACAAGGTTGAGCAACACCGAACTAGAATTCAATGCCTTGGCCCGCATGGATCGGATCGGGTCATTACAAATCTAAGCAGGGTTCTTTGTGGCCGGGTGTTCACGACGCGCCATTTTAATTTGTAGGTGATTTTCTCCTAAAAGATGGAAACTACTCGGTGCCGTTGCGGAATCTTTATGGCTGATGCTGATTGATTGACCATTTTTTCTGAGCTTATGGTATGAAATGCGAGATGGAGATGTATAAATAGCGGCGGTCGTTTGATGAGCCCACGTGAAAACTGGACCGAGCACCGACCGCGCCCATTCGACAATGACTGGGGAAGGAGGGAACACGGCATCGTCTCCGATGCCGACCGCGACGGGACCACCTCGGCAGAGGTGACATTGAAGCATCGTTTCTCTCGTTGTCGTACGACGATGAACCCTAAATCGATTGTCTAGAAACCACGTCTGGCGTTCCGACTTACTTTGGGTTTTGCGCATTTCTGCCGTTAACTGTTTCGATGATAACCCGATTACGCGAAACTTTTGGTATGGCCTGAATTAAGGGGAGCACTTGTTTTTTCAACGGGGGAAGACCCAAAACGGGTGCTTGACCATGGGCTTGGCTTTTGTTTGGATTTGAACAGTTGAAACTTGCGATCTTGATGATGGCTGCGATGGGGGCCGACCCACGATGAAGGAAAATGGGTAGCCCGTGGTCAGATTGCGGATTCTTCAGGTCGATGGCTCGAGCGCACACCAAGTGCTCGACCATATGCCAGTGAGAAGCTGTCTGCTTGTGAGAGCGGAATCATAGACGATGGCTTCGCCTCCTTTTTTGTCTCGTCTTTTGTCATTAGTCTCCTCGTCGAAGTGCGCTGCAAATGCTAATCTATCTAGGGTTCTGTTCTTGGGTGCGACTCGAGGCGAGTGTAGACATGCCGTCCGTTGGGCTCATGCCGTCACGGAAACTCGTGATTGTGAGGGATTTAAGAGATACCCAGGTGAACGTTCGGCTACGTTTATCCAGAATATGCTAAGAAATCTGAGGGGCAGCTCAAGCGAAGAGACCGAGAAAGCGCTCGATCAATGCGGTTTCACTTTGAATGATGATTTAGTCACGGATGTAATAAGCCGGCACGTTTCGGATTGGAGACCTGCTTACGTATTCTTCAACTGGGTCTCTAGAAAGAATGGCTATTTACCTGGATCTGCTGTTTATAACGAGATTCTTGATGTTTTGGGTAAGATGAATCGATTTGGAGAAGTAACGCAGGTGCTCGAGGAAATGTCGAAAAGAAAGGGTCTCTTCGATGAGAGGACATATGGGGTCTTACTGAATAGGTATGCAGCTGCACATAAGGTTGATGAAGCAATCGACATCTTCCATGGCAGGAGAGATTTCGGACTTGAGACCGACTTGGTGGCGTTTCAGGCTCTTTTGTTGTGGTTATGCCGTTATAAGCATGTAGAGTCAGCAGAAACTCTGTTCTACTCAATGAAAAATGAGTTTGGCACTGATATAAGGACGATGAACATCATCCTCAATGGATGGTGCGTTTTAGGAGATGTTCGTGAGGCCAAGAGGTTTTGGAAGGACATAATTGCATCTAAATGCACCCCGGACAGGTTCACTTATGGAATATTCATCAAGGCACTGACCAAGAAGGGAAAGTTGGGCTCCGCCATGAGATTGTTTCGAGGAATGTGGCAAAAGGGATTGGGTCCTGATGTGGTGATCTGCAACTGTGTCATCGATGCACTTTGTTTCAAGAAGAGGATTCCTGAAGCGCTGGAAGTTTTTCACGAAATGAAGGATCAAGGGCGTCTGCCTAATGCCGCGACGTACAACTCGCTCATCAAGCACATGTGCAAGATTGGGAGGATGGAGAAGGTCAAGGAGCTCGTGAGCGAGATGGAATTGATTGGGGGAGATTGTTTGCCCAATGCCATCACTTTCAGTTACTTGCTCAAGAGCCTAAAGAAACCAGAAGAAGTCCCTAAGCTATTGGAGCAGATGAAGAAAAATGGGTGCAAGATGACTAGCGACTTGTACAATTTGGTTTTGAGGCTGTATTTGGGCTGGGATTGTCAGGAAAGAGTAGGAAATACATGGAAGGATATGGAGATAAGTGGATTAGGACCTGACCAACGATCATACACCATAATGATTCACACACTTCACGAGCGAGGTAGATTGAAGGAAGCGCTGCATTATTTTGAGGAGATGGTTTCCAAGGGAATGAGGCCGGAACCAAGGACTGAAATACTGGTCAATGACATGAACTCTAACGTTACAGAAGAAGAAGGTGATCACAGGAGACAGAGAACCCTCAACAGCGATGAATCAGTGCAGCGTCCACGAAGGAGGAGGAAGGAAAGGGTTACTCAAGGAGTGCCTTGAAGACAAGTCTGTCATAGGTGCATCTTTGTTGCACGTAAATATCATGATTAATGACCAGTGTCAGAATACATGTACTTGGATGAACTGTCATTGCTGAAAGCAAGAAAAATATTCTCATCCGACTCTCTCTAATCAGCAAATAGCTTGATGTTCTTGTATCATTCAGTCATAACTCAACATCTGCTTTCATAGAAGTTGCTTTCCTTACACTTGTCAAACCTTCATCTACGAAAAACAAGCATGTACATACTACATAGATAGGCATCTCAAAAGGTCATATGGTCTTTCTATACATCACTGCTTCCTACCAAGGAAGCACACACTTTTCCAGTCACCAGGACACCAAATTCTCCGACCAAAGCGTGCACTATGCTCCAGCAAAAGGTTTAGATATAGATCAAAACTTCTTTGAGTCGGGATGGCTCCTTCTTCTATTCTTGAAATAGAACATGTTGACGCAGGACAGGGTCGTATTTCCGACACTTCAATTTGTCTTTGGATTGAACACTCCTCATCTTCGCATAAGAAAATCCAGTTCCGGCAGTTGAGAGCAGGTTGATCACTTTGACACTCTTCTTGCTCCTCTTACTCTTCCTCCTAGCCTTCCTTTTCTTCCCTGGATCACCACCTCTCTTTCTTGCCTTCTTCTGCTTTTCCCAAATCAAAAAACGCCCCATAATCAGATCATCAGCTCAATGATCGAACCGTGTACAAACATCAGGAACCAAGAATGAGCGTACTCATCAAGTCCACATGAAAAGAAAGGAGAACCCCCTTATCTTCTAAAAATGCACACCTTCCTCAAGGTCGAATCAGGAGCATATCTGTATGACATGCAGACAAGGGAATGACAAGGTGGCTTCTTCGCATCCCTCGCTGATAAAGAAATGCACCCTGGACAAATGAAAAAGAAATGACATGGCACAAAAAAAGAGAGTCAAAATTCAATCTTTCTTATGCAGCTACAGTTCGGGTGACAAACACCAAATTTTCCACGCCAGAAACTTTACAGCAAACAGCTGATCACGACCGATCATACACTGAATCTTGGACCCTCAATTTTCTCATCATACTACGAGGGAAACTCTAAAAAAAGTCGGGAACTTTGACGATCAAAGACAACATGAGATAGATGCAGGACATCACCTGGGGAGAAGGTACTGGGCAAGAGGTTTCTGGAGAAACAGAGGGACTTCGGAGAAGGAGTAAGAAGAGGCCGGTTGCCTGAAATACGGGAAGCGACGAAGGAGGGGAAATAAAGGCGACAGAGAGAAGCAGCCATCTCTTTCTCCGGACGTCGATGGGATGTTGCGCACGGGGAAGCACAGAAGAAGACGAGAATTCCTTTTCAAACTCGATCGCGAAGGCTCGTGTCCACCTCGTTTAGCTCTTTTCTTTCTTCTGCGGTTTCTTTGAGCATAGGAAAAAAAGGACTGCATTTTTTTTTTTTTTTTTCTATGATTATTTTCCTCGTTCTTTCGACCGAATTTCGTTAATTTAGAGCCAGAGATTTCATGTAATCTTTTTTTGGGTTTGTTTGGTGGAATTCGGCACAAGATTCCCGATATGTGATTTGATTAGTCTTATAGAACTGGTGGGGAGGGGATATATTCACACACATCAATACAAGAAATGGGGAGGAAGAAATGAGAAATTATAATCTTATAAGATCCAATCGGCCGTTTTAAGGTTTTCTGTCTTCATTTACACGGAAAATTTAAAAGTAAAAAAATAAGCTTTTTATCATTATTTTAAACCAGCTTGAATCGTCAAAATAAAAAGCTTTCAACGTAAAAACGAATTTCAAAAGCGTTTTTGATCGCGCTGTTTTCAAAGGTGAGAATTATGTTATATTCGAGCTGGAGGCCGCGTTCCAATTTTGAACGATAGCACTGAGAATGTTTTGACACATTTCCCTGATTTCACCTTTTCACGTTATATGACTAACTTGATTTTACGACACCATTTTGGTTTTTCTACGTAGAATCGTGCAACCAACTTTGATTTTACGAAACTCAGCCCAGGAAAAGCTGGGATTCGGTAAAAATTTTGGAAAGATTAAGAGAGTGAATCTATAATTCCTCCTAGTCCATCATTTTGGGGGTGGGTGGAATCATGGATATGCTTCCGGACAGAACTATTTCAATTTCGACTTTGATTTCACACAATCGAGAATTCTCGTGTTTCATCACCTCTTACCTGACGCAATTTCACTCTTCATGATCCATACCCACTGAAACATCAAAGAATGTCGGTCCTATTTGATTCAACATGGGGCATATAGGAAAATCAGTCTTTTAATCAACCAGCCAAAGGGCCAGAAAAGATGGGCAATGGTTACCAATGTACAATACTCACGATGCAAAACCTTTCCATAACCTCCTTCTAGGCTTATAGAGAAGTACAGTCAAGCGGTTGCAGCCGGCGCAGGTGCCGTCTCTGGTGCCGGCGCAGGGGTATACCAACCATGGTGGATTTCAACAGCCTTCTTCCTCCTGGCGAGCCGAGACTTTCTGCGTGCCCCAGTGTTCCTGTGCAAAGTTCCCACCTTCACTGCCTTGTCGATGACAGAGTAAGCCTCCGCAATCAACTTTTCAATTGACAGGATCTCCTCTGCTTGCGCATCAGGTTTCTTCCTAAGCCCATCTAGCTCTTCCAAAACCTGGAAAAGAGAAAAGTGAACGCTATAGTAGAAACAAACTATCAGAAAGAATGTTGAAAGCTTTTGGCACAGATGGTGTGACACATCAGCAAAACTTCAGCTTTTCGTGGTGATGAATACCAGCACCCATCTCACTGCAGCAGATGCTAGAACAATAAACAGCAGAAGAGTCATCTTATCAGTCCCCTCCCCCCACTTTTTTTCTTCTCTTTTTTCCTCTTTCTCCCAATTTAATGCAGGACATCACAACTGCGAGACTCACAAACAATCTGAGAATGATATCACATGTGATTTTCTTGATCTTACACAAAAAAGTTCAACAAACACTAACAACATCTATATGCTTGATGGGCATGCTATACTCCCAGAAATCTTAAAGGGAAGTCTTTGTTCTGTGCCTATACTTGGTAAATTACAATAGAGAGCAATCTGATAATGCTTATCAAGTAGATTCTTGATAGATCAGACTGATGCTATCAAATTACACACTAATTTACATACTCAATGTCTGTTGACAAAATGAAGCTTCCTATGGTGTGGCAAAATGAAATTTGCAAAACGATATGGTTTTGAGCTAACTTGAGCCTACTATATTAGTGCTCCTTCATTTACGATTCAACCATAAACAAAAGTAAATGCTCATGCCAACAACCTTTGTATGCTAAACAGAACTACAACGAGCACCGAAATATTTTTTCACTGGAAGGATACTGAATAACCACATCCAGCCCTCAGACATATGTGAAATTTTTCTAACAAGCTGAATGACCAAATGTGATGACCAATCATGCCTGATATTAAATTTGCATCCAATGGATCCACCAAAACACAATTTACTCAGTCGAATCATAAAGAGCACATCCTGCAAAATCTGCCGCACCCTACTTATGCATGTTTCAGTTTTTGCTACGCAGTCATCGCACAGCCACATCTTCTTGCAATGCTATCAATTCCTTATTCTCCGATCCATTTGCATTGCACCTACGAAGAGTTTCTCCACCATTCTACCCCACAGTCTCGACGCATTCAGATATATCCTATCTCACCCTAGCTTTCTAAGAGCAAGGCATTATGTCAAGCACAAGACCTTGATATAATATCAAGCTCAACAAAAAGAGCCAGGCATTATATCAAGCACAAGAGCTACCCACCACAGAACAGCACTGCATGACCACAACTTAATCAAAAGGATCCGAAATGCCAGGACCAACACCTCCCAGGATAGACAACAAAAATCATTTGGACGACTTCACCGGAGACCGGTGATCAGCCGAGAGCTCGCGTAACGGAATCGCTTCGCACAATAATCAAATCAACCGAAACGAACGCCACGCCATGCTACTACCTTCTTCATCCGCGTCCTGACCTCGGATTTCCGGGCCTTGTTGTAGAGGCGCCTCTTCTCGGCCTGGCGAGCCCTCTTGACGGCGGAGTCCGCCCTCTTCTGCGGCGCGGCCTCGCACACCACGGAGAAACGGGGCCGCCGCCCCTCGCCGCCGCTCACCGCCAGGCGACCTGCAAAAACGAAGTAACAAGCGACGGAGCTGAGAGGCTCGAGAAGAAGAAGAAGAAGAGGCGGCGAGGGAGGGGGAAATCGGAAGGCCGTCGTCGGCGAGGGTTACCTCCGGCGCAGAAAACGTTGCGCGAGACGCTGGCGGAGAACCGGAGGGAACTGAAAGCGATGCGGCCGTGAGAAGGAGAAGGAGAGGAGTGGAGGGAGAGGGATTTGAATTTGCAGGGAAGAGCAGCGAAGCAAGAAGAAGATAAGCTCGCCATTTTTTCTCTGCAGGAAGCTTCTTCTCCCGCTGCCTCCTTATCTTGTAGAAGCTCCGTCGCTGCAAAGTTAGCCAGCGGAAACGACCGAATTCCCTCCTTTGCCCTTTGCTGGTGTGTAAAAGCTAGCCAAGTAAGAAAATGATACAAATGATCAATAAATTTTGAATCTTTATATAATATAATTTATAAAATTTTAATTTATTTAATATAATTTATAAATTTTATACCGATGAGTAATGTAGTCCTCTAATTAATTTGTTTAACATGATTCTCAAGCTTTCAATATATATTTAATTTAATCCCCACACTTTAAAAAAATATTATTATCCTTGAATATGAATAAATGAGAAGATTACATTGAATATTTTCATACAGCTCAAAAATTGAATTAAACATGTAACACGAGTCCATGGATCACATTAAACTGATTAAAAGTTCAAGTAACACATTACACATCGAGATAAAGTTCAAGGATTAAATTGAACAAATTAAAAAATTGCATGCTAGAGTTTAGAGATTATTTCAATCATTGCAATTAGGCTTGACTAAGGTTTTTCTTTTGATTCTTTTTATTATTGCTTTAACCAAATCTCACTCGACTCCTCTGCATTTTATAATTATATTTAATTTTTTGTGTAAATATTGAGGCTACTAAAGTTCTGCTAAATCGAAAGCTAACTTTCCTCCATAAAAATTGCTAACTATATATTGAGAAATTACGGACTGAATAGAAGCTTTAACTGCAGTAAATACTGACATACTGAAATCTACTGGCTACATGAGAAAACATACCCCTTTTTTTCTCTGAAAACACACTAACTAGGATAAAAAGGTTAATTATTCCTTATAAATTTAAAGTTATTTTTCCACTTAGGAAATTGCTATTCTTCTGAAAATAAATAGGCACAAAGAGATAAATACATACTACCATACGATCTAGTATCTACAACGTTGAAAAGAAGTGCTTTTTCTACTTAGAATCATATATTAAGGTTCGATTTCTTTAAGGAAGTTAAGTTGTGCTGGCGTGGCAGGCCATTAGAAGAGGCGAGTTATTCTATTCTTCCTCTTGGAAACTTACTGAAAAACACTTCGAACAGATTTCGTTAAGCGCAATGAAAAAGTAGCCAATCAATAAAATACCGAGGCACTTTTTTTCTCTTTTTTTTTTTTGTGTAAAAAGCTAAATCAGTAATTTTCGATATTTTTTTATAAGGAACCTCGTCAATCGCCTTGAGATACTTCCTGCTAATCCGAGACGAGCGACTTGCTAATGACGAAAATGTTCCTAACCACGATCATTGATAAAGTACTGATCATGGTGCAAGTTGCTAATCACCCTGCTAATCACGTTGGTGATTTAGCAATCTCTGTCGTTGATCTCTAAATTACTGGCCACACTGCATCATTTCAATCCCCAAAAATGGTTGCATAGAGATCCCACCCCGGAGATAACGAGACGATGGCAGTACGCTTTTTACTTCAGGGGATTAACCAAAAGTTGGGTCCTATAACCTGCTGAGATTTACAAGTTCCGTTCATGTCCGAAAACTCCATAATTCAAGCAAGCATTCGAAGCGAGCAAGTTTTTCCGAGCACAAAGAAGAAAGACGGCCTTGAGCACGGACTATTATATGCTCCTCCCGAGTTCTGGGAGATTGACTTTGTCTTTAGAATCTTTCGGCTGTCATTACAGCAGGTTGAGCCTCGGAACGCCTTCTTGCAAGAAAGGGACCCCTTCTTACAGCATCTTGCAACTGTGGGCAAAGAAGGGAACATCATCAAGTCACGAAGACACACGACCCGGGTCTCTACATAACAAATAAAATCTTGGTACGCCAAGGTATAACATGGAGATGATGCCTTCCGCTTTGCGTATCTTACCTTGCTAGCAATTCCAGCCAGAGAAGGATCGCTCATCAGATTGGTTGAACGTGTGAAAGCTTTGTGCATTGCTTGGCAGCAACCGTACCTAGCTTCCATGCCTGAGAAGTCCACCATCCAAATTAAAACGCTAAATGAGAGGCAAGCGATGGATAATGCTTCAACCCACTCAACACAAGGATAAAAAAAAAAAAAAAGCGTGCGCTGTGAGAGAGAGAAAGAGAGAGAGAGATTCAACTCCAGATGAATTCTACTCGGTGTGTATTTGTGCATCTGTTAAGTCACCACTCAAATTAATGGACTTAGAAATAAACAAGAATGCAGGCGAGGCCCAAAACACATCCCCGCAAACAACAAAAGCAGAAGAAACGGAGAAAAAAAAACAGAAAATATAAAAAAGAACTTTCACAAGATCACCTATAACAAATTTATGATCCAAAATATGTAATCACTAACACTTATGCTTAAGGAAATAGCGTTGACATAATTACTAAAGCTCCAACCTACATGCTTCAAGGGATAACATCTCCATCTGATGATCCTGTCGGTGCTTCCGTAACATGGTGAATATGAAAGTGAGCAATATAAAAATACCTATTTTTGTGGTTTCAATGCTCGGGTCAGTTATGATATCTACTATCTCTTCTTTTGAGCAGATCTCCATCAGGCACCATGGCCTAGCTACCAAAGCTGTAATCGGCCTATAACCCTGGAAATATCAAGCTCATCACAATGGCTGACAAGCAAAATTAACCACAAATAGCAATGAGCTTCATTAAGCACATAGCTAATTGCTAAAAACCATCAAATAGATCTCAACATTCATTGGTCAATCTCCAATTTTGGACCAGAACAACAATTTACACTTACACGTTGATTATTTTAGTTTATGTATACTTTACATCTAAGGAAGAACAAAGCTTGGCTCCTACAAAAAATTTTTTCCTCTTTTGTGCATAGGAAAATAACATAGAACCAATCATTATGTTTCCTGGAAAATTGAAGAAATCCTACTTGATGCTCCTGATTACCAAATGGATCTGCTTGCTGTAACCATAAGTCGATGCACAATAGTAAAACTGAGAAAGAGTAGGAAGCAACCAGAAAGGTAATGACCAACTTGATTCATAATTCCTATAACAAAATCATCTATTTCCAGTCCGAGGATAAGATTCTGAAGGAGGATCTGCCAAATACTCAGAACTCTGAATGGTTTTATAGATAAAATCCAAGGTTGGTTGATGCATGTTATGCATGAAGGAACATACATAAACAGTAATAATTGCGCCCAAATCCAAAGCAGAGCAAGTTCCACATTTGTCCAGAGTAATATTTTAGAAAAATGAGAGAGATCTGTAAATGACACACCGCTAAACGAGTTTCTGCCTCCTGCTGAAGAACTGATAGGAAAAGGCCCTGCGAATCATGGCACAAGCTCAGCAATTGGAAGGAAAAAGAAAAAGGAGCTAAAACACCCAATTAAGGAGTTGCTAAACAAGCATTCAACAGTTTCAACATACTGTCTTCAAGGCTGTTGCTTAATGACTTATATCCATCACACATTCATCTCACTAGGTCAGGAGATGTATCGTTTCTATTCAGTGCGTGAATGCAACAGCTAGTTAGTCATGCTCCCTAGCTTTTGCTCTTAAATAGACATAAAAGCACTAAAGGAAGAGATTCCACAGAAGAAAATAAACTAACAGACAGAAAAGATGAGAAACTCTAAACAGGTCAGTCTCGTGAGTTCATTATGAGATCATAGAACTTCATGTCAATATAGATTACAAGTATACTCAAGGTCGCAATGAGTCAATGACCCAAAGGAACTGCTGTTGATGACGATAGAATTTTCTCCCAAATATGGGACCTGCCAACCTGCTCATGAGCTTTAATATGGATTTCGCAAACACTGCACCTAAAATAAGCTGAAGGCAATTTTGAGACCTCTTGTTAATCTAGGTTGTCCTTAATTTCCTCGACTGCTATATCACCATTTTGCTTCTTTGTTCCCTTCTCTGAAATATCAGGCACATTCCACTATCACAAATGATCAATTAAGTTTCATTTCATATCACTAGCTTTTCTAGACAATTCATATTTAAAATCTCCATTTTGCTCTTGAACCTCATCAACCAAAGAACAGATTACAAAGATGAGCCACTACCATAAGCTAACACACTAAAAGCGGACAAAAGAACTCGACTTACCGATGGTGTCAGCTTTGGACTCCTGGATGCAGCCTCATATACCAAGAGTCTAAGGGTTTCTTCTGCAGAACCATTCAGTATTACACTATTATCTGACCGAGCTTCTCCAGCCAAATTTCCCAGTGCATGCAATGCAGCCTGAGCAATTTAATATCATATCATAAAAAAACTACCACAGGAGATACAAGTAAAATCTTTGACCTTGGCTTACTGTTTGTCATGGAGTAAGCCATAAATCAAGACACGTGCAGTACAAAGATTTGACAAGTTACAAACTCTCAAGAAGCTAACCACAGTTTGCACTATTCTGGCGAAAGCATGAAAGCATGTACATTTATGTGTGATGAGAGAAACTGCCTAAGATAATGAGTACTTATAACATAGCACATGTGAAAATGGAGTCAACATAACTTCGTTAGATTGTGGCAAGAATGGTGAACATGATAACAGTAGAAAAATCTAGGCATAGCACATATCCAGGGCAAAACATCCATTGAATAGGTCACTCAAATTAGACAGTCTGAAGAACCAATGAAACTCTAACGTAAGTAAAATATCATTTCTAAAAGTCCTCTTACTTCTTCTATAAAAGGGACATGCTTTCACTTATGCAGTATGTAACTCATGTTCTTTTCACTTTGTCTCTCATCTTCGATGTCATCACCTTCTCAAATTACAAGGACTGACTCCATCTCACGCTATATAAAAGATCATTAATTTTTAAGATATTCACACTAATTGGATCCCCTTAATTTGATAATTGATCATGACAAAACAGAGAAAAAGTTGCATGGACAAAAGCATCATATATCTGCTCACCAGCTGTTTACCACGTCCTTGTCTGTCAAAGGCAGCATACACTACATGTCTTGCAACAGGATATGTGCTCGACAACAATAACTCAGCTCCCTGAGTTGCTGAAAGCCAAAATAAAAGACAGAGAGAGAAGAGAAAATCTTAGTTTCCCATGGCCGAGGGTACAAATTGAAAAATAAATAAAAAAAGGATTGCTACTGCAGCGAGATTGGAGATGGAAAAAGAAGTACACTAATCTGTTAAACCAGCATGGAATGAGTACGCTAGGCATCTTCTAGCAGGGTGCATGCAGGCAATCTTTATTTTCTCTCTTTCGATGTATGGTAACAATTCATTTAATTCGTGAAATAGCGAACCGATAAAAGCTCCTCCTTGTGGCAGGGAACACAACAGCCAGACAAGCTATGGCAAACCATCGTAGTTCTACTAGCCTACATGTAACCAGCTATTATGGTTAAAGTACTTACATAATCCAATTTGACCTAATGCTTCAAGGGCAGCTTCACATTCATCTGTATCTAGACTCTCTGACGAGCTGAATCTCCCATCAATGGCAGAAACAACTACTCTGACACCTGCACTACAAAGCAAGTGTCTTCGAATTATCACTCAGTAGGGCAAGGATTCAAGTAAACCCATAATGCAAATTCTCAATGGGACAAACAAATCACGCAAGAATAATGTCACTTTATAATTGAAAGAAAAGCTACAGAAGCCATAGTATAACGTAGACAAGCCACTCAATCAAGCACACCAACTTCCTCAGTTATACCAGTGAGAACTTGAATATTAGTTATTGCATTAAATTGTGATGAGATAGAAAGATTAGCTGAAGCGTGAAGGCTATTATAGTGCACAAATTTGCTTAGAATGTGCTGACATAAGGCAATACCGACCAAACAATTAACCTCCTCATGACTACAAAAGCTAAATATTGGGCAAATGCACAGAAATGATGGATCAGCCTTACTGGATTCGTCTGTAAACATATAAGTGTCCTCCTTGGACAGTAGTCTTCCGCAAATCATCATTGCTCTGGACCTCAAAATTGACTCCAACGATGCATTGCTACAAACAATGATAGCTATCATAGTGATGACAGTTTAGGACCTGTAGAAACTAAAATTCAGAACAAGATTGAAAACTCTCAATTACCTTATGATAGAAGCAAGTAGCTGAAGAAGTGCAGTCCTTGACAAAATTTCCGTTGCATGCCGGATCTCAACCATCTTGTTAAATGTGCAAAGGAGAAAAGGAATTACGAAAATTTAGGGAAACAAAGGAACATAGATCAATTAAACTCAATAAGTGTTACAGATGTATGTAGTTCACTATGCCAAGGACATCACCTCCCTCATATAAATATTAAACTGCAAGTGCATGAGCAAGTAGTATGTTTCTTCACTAGGGAAAGAGAAAAGGGAGAAGCATAGAGATTAACAAACCTCAAACAGGAGCTCCAGAACACTCAAAGTTACAAGGGTATCTTGAGAATTGCTGATTTCTGCCTCAAATAAACTTAGTAGATTGGAACTGTAGATAATTAATGCAACAGAACTGGAGACAGAAAACAGCTTCATTATCAAAGCTAGAACCCGAACACGACCCTGAAACATGGTTATGAAATTAGAAATTTTATCAGTACTCCACTTTCTATGAGTGTACATAAGTAGGCGTACATGCAAACATAGTGCAAAGGCAAGTATGGACTTCGTCTATCAGCTTCCATGACTTCATAATACAATAATAACGTCTACATCAAAGGCTAAATCACAATCAACCAAAAACTACCATTGCAAAAGCACTTGGTTGATTTTTCGCATAAGATTGAGATCTGAGCACAATGACCAAATTATCTATTCATTAGTGCCTAGGATTTTGCATCCATCACTTGTAATCAATAATTTGGATAGAAAGGGGGGTGACTACCCTTCTTCAAATATGTCCAGACAAAGGAAGTAACCAGCTGATCAAACTTGTTCTGGCTAACTGATGCAAGGCAATGTAAGTTCAACTGTTCAAGTAACAACATGTACATATCCATACCAATGACGAGCATTGAGCTGCTAAGTTTCTAAGATGCGTAACTTCACTGTCACTGGCTGGAAAAACAATGTTCTGCAAGGTAACATAAGACAGCCATCTCAGGTAAGTAGCTTATAATATCAATAAACCGAAGCCATAAGAAATAAGACTGAGCACAGATCAGAGTCAAATCCTTACCGTGCCTCTTTGAAGGCATGCCAGAGTCTTAATAGCATCCATTGAAGCTGCGGCAACTTGTTCATTTCTATAGAACAAACGAACTACATTTCACTAAGATAGGAAGAGATTCCAACCAAATCATTGTAATTCTAACATGGATATTGTCAATCACTAAAATTAGCACCGCTTAGTTTTATTAAAACCCAGGCAGGAGTCTTGAGAGACTGTTTCTGAACTTGAAGAGAGTACCATGCCATACATCCAAGTTACATAATGGTTTACTCAACAGCAATTAACTCTTTGTTCCAAAAGTTTGCAGAGAGCAATTTTCTCCTTTAGCATTTGGATAGAAGACTATGGAGAGAAGAGAATTGTTGGTAAAAGTAAATATATGTAAGTTATAATGACAAATTTACCCTTTAAAACAGTAACGCTTTTCAAGTCTGCTAAGAAAGGCATAAACAGCAACAAAAGGTCAGTTTGGAGAGAACTATTCTCTCTCTCAAAATTCCTTCCAATTCCTTCACTTCCCCTCTCTTTCGATTTCCTCACTTCATCCATAAAAGTTATTAACAGAGCAGATGGTGCTACTGGGCAGAGGCTGCTTAATTCCCGCTATCTCACTGACCGAGCTCTGGACCACTATGACGAGTCTGCTAAAGAATGTCTAGTAATGGCATCTCTAGCAAAATCAGTCCCAGTTGATAAATTGCTTTGAATGCCAAATAGAGCTGGCATTTCTACAAAATCCTTGGTAGTTTTTCAAGTGGGGAGCAATGTGTTTCTCATTTTCTTTTACTAGGAAATTCGGATGCTATCTCCTTGACATCTCAAATCACCAAACATGTTGAGCGTCAATTCATCTTAAAATTTTAATGGACATCACAATGACTAGTGGTGCAAGATCCTGGGACATCTCTATAGTGGCTGCCGCTTTACTCGACAAGACTGGGGTTTCGGTCTCAAAAGTCCCTCCTCTACCTATATAAGTATATACTACTTCTACCTTTGTGGAAACCCTAGGTATGGCCATCTTCCTCTATGTAATATATGTATAAAACTCATTTCTACCTTTCTGGAAACCCTTACATGGCCAACTTCCTCTGTATCATAAACTTCCCATTTCTAGCACTATTTAAACAACAGACCGTGCCTATAGAGTAGACAGTCAAGATCAAGAAATTCCATAATACAGAGCCAATTGAAAAAACAAAAAAAATCATTATTATGTTCTTACCCATTAACGAGGCAATCAAGCAAAAGTGGGTAAATATTGTACTCAACAATTATCTTCACAGCAGACAAAGACTTTTCATCCGAATTCTCCAACAGGCAAGACACCTGAAAAAAATAATAATTAGAAGAAATAAAAAAAAAAAACTAAGAGCACAATTCAAAGTGCGAGGTACATATAATCACCGCATAACTTAACTTTGAATTCAGGGTGGACATTTCATCTTTTAATCTCTCCCAGACATAGCTCCAGTAAATATCTCCCTCAAACTAAGTTCAGTAACTTGCTAAATATTCTTACTTCTAAATTCCAATATCATTCAGGAGAAATATGGACAAACAGAAGAAACATATATAACATCTCATCAAGTTGATAAAACTGACTTTGACATGTTTTTCCTTTCCTAACTATAAGAAACCAGAAGATTTTACCAAGTATAAGCAACCAGGAGCTTTGTGATCTTTTATATATTCTTGACAAATTAGGATCAACTGCAAATCAATGTAAACGACCAAGAAACACTTTGTTTCCCTTTGTCTGTAACCAATCCCACCAAAGAAGGTGATCATCAATCTAACCTTAGGAGGATGGAAACCAACAACCTTGTTTTAGAAAAGTGAAGCGAGGTGCAGAGTAATGACCACGTGGAAAACTCCAAGCTTTTTCTAGAATTGGATGGCTGACTTTCTTTAAAAGATCTTTATGTAATGACTGGATGCGCTCATTTTGCAATTGTCTATGGGCTCACTATTTCTGAACTACAGCAAGTTCATGAAGGTGGTCCACCTCATGACTACAGGTCAGCAGCTTATTCTCTAAGCTAAAGAGCAGGATATTGGAAGTTAGGGCTGTGAATTAAGTGCGGTTGGCATTCTGCATTTTAAAAGTTAACATGTGCTATCTGGTGTTGTAATCGTATAGCCACAGAACACAGAAATCATCCATTGGACCTAAATCAATAGCAGGCGTTGGAACCTATTTCATACTTACCGTTTTGCAAACCAGACATCTGACTTCTTGTGAAGCTGCCTGCAAACCAACTTGTACAAAAGGCTGCACAAACAAATAAAAATCGGGGAAGCATGAGGTTCATCCTTTTATACGCGCACAGGGGGAGAGAGAGCCGCCTAGACTACAAACGCAATAGAGAAGCGATTCAAATCCATCCAGAAGGGTTCCCATGGTACAGGAACATAAGATTATCGAAGGTTTCGAGCACACCATAAAGTGCGGGATCAAGGAAGCGCCGTATTTGGTCTTGAACACTCTCTCCAGACAATTAACCAGTGTACTCTCGAGACCAGGCACATCCGCTCTCGCTTGCAAAGCACTGCAAATACGAGAAAACCAAAATCGAACAGACGATTCTCATAACTTCTTGAGCAAGTCAGAATCAGCAAAAAGCCACAAAACAAAAAAACGACGTCAACAAACAGTAGACGGTCACGAGTTGCTGTCGGATCGCAAGAACGAAGAAATCCAGCAAAGATGATAAAAAGAAATGGTTAGGAAACATAACGACAAGCTTGTCCGAAGAAAAAAGAATCAATCAGAAAAGAAGTCGGAATCGGGCGAAACACGTCACCTGATGATGACGGGAAGAGGAAAGCGATCGAGAAAATCCTTCGCGGCCGCGTCGTTCTGGACGCCTACATCAGCAGGCACCACGAGAGACGAAGAAATGAAACAAAGCAACTCCGGGAAACCGAGAAGAGAAACAAAACGGAGACTGGGAAAAGCCCTAACCGGGATAGAGGGCGAAGTCGGAAGCCGCTTCCAGCAAGCGGGAGGTGTCCTCCATGAAGTACTCTTCCTCCATTGGCGCTGTCTGGTCCATCGCTTCGCTCGCCGAGTGAAGAAGAAGATGCAACAGACTGGGAGAAAAGAGAGGAGAGAGAGAGAGAGAGAGACGTTGCCCCGGCTTCGCGTACTGGAAAGGCGCGTGGCAATCGCCGGGGGTTCGTGTCTGAATGACGATGAACAAGTTCCCGTTCGATCTGTTTGAGAAATGGGCTTTTTATTGCAGGACGAGCCCGGCCCATGATGTCTTGCTGGACAGCCCCAGTCTATTTTTCTTTTCTTTTTTTCTCTTCAAAAAAAGAGTAATAAGAGCCTCTCTAGCATTATTATCATAGTAATGCTCACGTCAAAAATTCATATTAGGCCCCTAACTAACAATTATAACCCCACACCCACTCATTGCCACGAGTCTCTGCAGGGTATATATACATAGGCAAATCAGTCATGGTAACCCCATCGAAAGACTGATCGACATCTCCATCTTTTCGACAAACGCCAACTCTATTATGTATGGAAATTGAAATATCACTTTCTTCTCAACTCTAGTTTCAACCTCCCTCCCCCGGGCAAGGAAGCAATCGATGCGGGGGAGGTTAAGATTTGAAGGAACGTATATCAAAATTCCTCTGTACCATTTTACTAAGAACACTCGTTCGAGCAAAAATTAGCATGATCATGCACGCGAATGCACAAAGATTTCATATGTATGGAGAGAAAATGCATATGGGCCAAATGGTTGGCCCACTAGATCTCCCAAAGTTCCCAAGAAGATTTTCAGGGAAAGTGATGCGCGAAAGAGATCTGAACGGTGTCGCTTGGAACGCCTGGAGAGGCGCACTTCCTACCTGCCTGGCCCAAGCCCACCCGTCGGTCCTATTGGACTTTGAGACTGTTTCTGCTCGTTCGTGGTAGGACAGGGCCATTTAGACGACATCGTTGGTGGGCAGGTTAACTCTCGTCAACATCGCTTGTTGACCCATCCTGCGGTTGGGCCATTGGGGAGTTTCGAAAAGTCGGCCCACTGATCAAGCCCTCGTTAAATCCCTTTCGGGTAAAGCTAAGGATACGGAGGCCCGTTCACGGCATCACTGGATGTCAAACACGGGTTGCCGGTCCGATCCAACCCACTCGTTTGAAGGGCCGTGGCACTGCTCAACATGCTAGCTTGTGGATCAATTTGATGGGAGAATAGTAAAAACCCGAACACCACAGTAACCTTAGCATTGCTCATCTCCTTTGCCCCCAAAATCTTGTGCTATCATCCTTAATTTCAAGAAACCTAAAGCGCACAAAAAAAGGTTAATACTATGATAAACCTCAAATTAGTACATATATGATAAATTTACCATAAACTAATTTTTTTAATCATCAAAAATCCCAAACAAGTACATTTATAAAAAATTAATCCTCCGTTAGTTTCCCTACTTTCACTGTTAAATTGTAGACTTAAATGACCCGTAGGAGTTTATGGATGTTTCAATGTAAGATTTTATCCTCCGTTTATTGGAGATATATCAATTTATGATTTTTCATAATACTAACACAAGATAAACTTGTTACAAATGTACCGATTAAGGTTTTTGATTTGAGGTAAATTTATTATAAATGTACTGGTTTGGAATTTTTTGTGATTAAAAAAATTATTTTTTGATAAATTGTCATAAGTATATCGTGATATTAACCTAAAAAGAAAAGGCCCGAGACGAATCAAAAGACTAGAAAGAAAATAAATGTGTGGTGTACTGTAGTACCATGCTGCAATGAGCTGCCGGCAGAAGAGAAAAAAAAAGACATGCGGCCCTCGCCATCATGTTGTAACCCGCTGTTGCATCTTCCATGGCCGTACTTTCTGAAGCCACGTCAAAGTTTGTTTTTGGCGTTACTTCGGATTCGGACCGTTTCATCGTTTCTTTCTCCTCCCCGTAACACAAAAACTCCCCGTCAAATCAAAAGCACCGTGTTCTCCATCGCCTTTCGAAGATGGTGATCACTGCATTTGCCAACTCGCCAGTAGACCACGCGGCATACGCGACCGCGATCCTCCCTACTTCGTGCTGACCAAAGCCCGAATCCCCGTCATGATGAACCGGGACATGTTCGAATGGTGTCTCGCTTTCTCTGAAAAAGACAGAACAACGCGATCCCATGTTTCGCAGAGGATGCTCTATCACCCCTACCCTTTTCACCATTTCAATTAGATTACCTGCGAAGAAGCGAATATTTCATTTGGACAACGAAACTAATCTCGATCCCACGTCACAACACATCACGGACGTAATGAAAGCAACCAGAACGACAATGTTTGCAGCAGAGGGCCCCGTCTGCTGATGCTAGCATACGCTGAGCATGTACGATTAAATGCGCGTGTGGGCACATAAAATACACAAGATCCAGATGGACCCTAGAGATTTCTGAAGTTACGTGGTCATAGAATAACTGATGAACTACGGAAGCAGCAATAAATATATCCCCCACCTAACCAGCTCGTAGCTACGCACCGTAATTAGCCCGTTGATGAGCTCAGGCCTCTCCTCGAGCCTCTCCACTCTCTCCGCCATGCCGACGCTTGCCTCGACTCGAAAGTGGACCATCCGTCCCCGCCGTTCTTGTTTTTGTCCGGACTGCCACATTCAACTGCCTCTCTTTAATGTGTCCAACATGGTATTGTCCCACTTGATTTGATGTATGCCAAGGCCTACGCCATGCATGCGTAATACGTATCGTTATCAATGCTCTTGTCGACGGGTTTTATCTGTTTGTGATCTTTGTTTTTTCTTGGCAAGCGAAAGAGAAATAGGGACAAGCAAGATTCCTTTCGAGGCCGGAGTATATGCCTGTCGTTCTCTGTGGGTGACTTGATTGAATAGGAAGCTTCGCTATCCAAATAAAGGCCATTCGATGCTGTAATTTTCCACGATTTGCTGGGCTGAATAGGATTTCTGGGCGTGGACTGCTGAGCTCGACCTTGAAAATGATACTTGGGTTTTCACATTTACAGTAGTTGCTTACGGAAAAAACCCTTTCCATTGCGTGAATGGAGACTGAAATCGAGAAAGAAACGAACGTAAGACCAGAAATCAACTGCTTGTACTTAGTCGCGACAAGGATGCTATCAGGGATGGTCGGAGTAGTTCTCGGATAGAAGCACCAGTTCAGAGCCTCAATTTGGGAATATTGGACCTGTTTAGGATGATCCTCATCTTTGTTACCCGTGAAACAATTCGGTTCACTTATGAACCAGCCTAGAACGAGTCAGCTCATTGCCTACTTGAGTCGGTTCCGATGTTGAACTTTGACTTGGGAGCCGAACTGGTTCGAACATGTTCTCAGCTTTGTCACACGTGAACTAATCAGCTCCTGTACGTTGAAGTGTGTTCTAGCGTTAAACTGGCCTTAGCGCGCAGTCCTTAATGCTATAGACTAATGATGTGAAATAAAAGGAAAAGATGTCAGATGTTTGATATATCAATAGTCTAATTGCAGTATAAAGGAATAATTGTATGTGGACATATCCTTCTAAATAGTCTTCACTGTTTCCATTAGAGACATAAAAAGAGGCAACCGACCCTGCCCAAGTCGTCATTGACGTCACTATGAGAATCTAGCACCCGCTAAAGAATGCTTGAGTTTAAGACTATTAAGAGATCGACCCCTACCACCATACTCATAACCCACTAGTCTAGAGTAGGCTAAGTTCGATACCAATGTCACTAACTCACTAAAGCTTTGGATATTCAAGAACACGTTCAAAACCAAGATTCACAAGTAAATTCCTTTTCGCGATATCGCATTCGATTTCAAGAAATAGAGAGAGGCAGTTGATGTGGTCATACATTATCATCAACACCATAAGAATCCCTCGTACCCATACGTTCAGATTCGAGACTATCAAGTTATGACTCATCACCCACCCATAACCCATTAATCTAAGATTCATAACTCATTCAACAAGATTGAGATACACAGAAGGTGCACTGCTACAAGCAAATTTCATCACACATATTCGCTCTTTGCACGAATGGTAAAAGCCGATGTCATTACACCATTATCATCGGTCAGCATATGGCACATTTACGCTGATCCTCCTTCGTGCCATGGAATTCGACGCTGAAAAAAAGTTGAAGACACGATCCTCGTTCAACACAAAAGGCGAGGACGCAGACAAAGTTAAGAGAACACTATTTGCCAAAACAGTTACAACTAGTGTTCTTGGTATGTGCAATTTTAAAACGCGCACGAGACCATCTCAAGGGCGCAATAACTCGAGGGGGCGCGTAAAGACAATGTCAGTCATCGCAGCCAAAAACGACATTATGACGTGGTCACCTCTCTCATAGCAGACCGCGCAACGATGAGAACGCAGCGACATACACGACATCCGCATTGATGAGCACACCGCATCGTGTGAAAGCTTAGAAGCTACTCATCTACAACGACATTCAATACCGCAGCTCTTGCCTTAGAGACGCTGACGATCTTTTCGACACGTGAATCTCATTATGCCCGCATTGATGGCAGCTCTGACTGGCCCCCCAAGGTTCATCTCCCCAGAGGCGACATTAGCTATTAATTTCCCTCCATGTGAACCCGAAACTTGCCATGTATTTCTCAAATATATGATCATGCGAACCGCTAAAAGTGGTTCCACAAAATGCTGTGATTGGGAATCACTTTCCAGCTTATTAATTGCAGCCTTTAAAGAAATTAAATATCCAATGCAATCATATAGGTAAAAAGTTGCGTAAGGTTTGGCCCTACGCACAGGAGTTTGGAAACATGTCCCGTTATAATGATGAAGCATGCATTCA
This sequence comes from Eucalyptus camaldulensis, assembly GCA_019915185.1. NCBI lineage: Eukaryota > Viridiplantae > Streptophyta > Magnoliopsida > Myrtales > Myrtaceae > Eucalyptus > Eucalyptus camaldulensis. The sequence goes on from JAHSVA010000006.1 coordinate 11,174,615, forward strand.
TACATTCAGATTCCAACTTGAATAGATATGATACTGGGAACTCCGACTAGGCGCAGCAGAAGCGCCAGCACAACGTCAATCCCTCAGCGATTAACACCAAGTTATTTATTCATAACCTAAGAGCAAACACACTTCCCTTAAAACAAACTTGACCTTAACAAACAGCACACACGAGACACAGATAATGAGAATGAAATTAGAAACCCTAGCAACCATGCAGTGTGACGTCAGAAGTTCCACATGCAGTCAAGCTCCGACGAGCCCATTCCCATTCGGCCACCGAGGTCCACCGCCTTCTGATCATCCGGAGCCGGCCAGTTCCCCAGAGAGCTCGAAGTCGAGCTGACCAAATCATTAATTCCACCACTCAGATGCTGGTTACCTGAGAAGAAGTAAGGCAGCTGGAGATTCTCCTGCAAGGACCTCAGGCTCGGAAAAGCCGAGACGCCGATGCTCCTGGAGAATCGGGTCATCGGGTCAGTTGCATTGATCAGGGGGGCCGTGGGAGGAGCCAGTTGGAAACTAGGGTTGCTGCCGAAATTGTGGGTTGCCGACGAGGCGGCAGCGGCCGTGGAGAAACAGGACACGTGCTCCTTAGGGATTGAGCTGTCGTAAGAGATGGGGACGCGGTCGATGAACCCCGCGGTGGTTGAGGTGTAAGGAGAGGAGTCGAGCAGTGGTGGGAGAGACACCGAGGGTGAACCGATTTCCGGGTACAGGTTCATGTGGGGGGCCATGCGGGTCTTCTTGCCACCACAAGGGGCGGCTGCGCCGCAGCCGTTGCTGGACTTCTGGAAAACGCGGGAGATCACCCACTCATCCTGCAAAGCAAAGCCAAAACCGTTTACACAGAGCAAAAAGACGATGCTTTTCAGAAATGCATCGGATACCATTTCGTGCCGAGGCACACGCACAATAAATGCAATAGTCATTCTTCAAAACTAGCCACTAGTAGTAATAACACTCTGATCAACCTAGGGTTTCGTGGAAATCCAACGGAAGTGTGCTCGGCGAATAGTCCTGGCACAAACCCGTACATGAAACAACTTTAACATCTCTACCAATTAGAAACCAGTAACTCAAAACAACTTGCGGTGACCAAAATTAATCAATGAAGTCGTCCTACAAAGCTGTTCCCTGACATGAACCCCAACTTACATGAACTTATCAATGCAGTTTAGAAGTACCAAATCGATAGAAACTGTCGTGGAAATGACTACTCGGCGTCTTCACAAGTGAATATAATCACTACAACTATAATTTTAAGAATGAGAAACTCACTGTCAGAAAAAGAGAAAAAATCCTGAAACCCCGATAGGATACGTAACTCCAAATAAATGCAGGAAAATCTGAATGACACTTCGACACGTTAAACTTCAAAACGGAAATGAAATGAGCGGGTCAAGAGGTCAACTTCCGGCGACAACAAAACAACAAAGTCGCTTAAAACCCTTTTTAACGGCCCGAGACTTAACTCGACTGAACTCTCCCATGCATACGAACTGGCTGTTCCATACACTGAGCATCTGCGACGTCTTCATGAAAGCAGTTAAAAGGCAAAGGTAACAGGGCTCGAGAAAGTTTCCAAGCGCAGCGAAGAATGCGAGTAACATTATCACTGACGCATTAAACCCGCAGAGAAAAACCACTCGAAGAGCATAATCAAGACACACCTCGGAGACAGAGAAAGGGGAGGGAGAGAGAGACCAAAATGCCCCCAACAAAACGATACGATGAGACGACGTTGGAAGTGAAAACTAGTATAATACCTTGGAGGAGCGGGAGAGGAAGGGGTAGGCGAACTTGCCGTCGAGGCGGAACTCGTGCATGACCCAGTTGCTCTTCTCGCCCTTAGGGGCTCGTCCCCGGTAGAAGACGAGGGTCTTCTTCATACCCACCAGCGACCCCGTCTTGCCGCTGTAGATCTCACGGTCCTTCCCCGTTGCTTTCCAGTACCCCGCCTCCGTCGCCCGGTTCGTGCGGAGCCCCGTCGGGTACTTCCGGTCCCGCAGGCTGAAGAAGTACCACTCCTTCTCCCCCATCTTCGCCTTCTCTGCAAGAGACAGTGTCAGGAACACTCGTTCGAAAAGAGAGCGCCACCGCTGGTTGGCGTCCTGCGTAGCATTGTCTTACCGGGAAGCTCCCAGGGCTCGCACTTGTTGAGGTCGACCTCGGCGATAGCTCGCCCGGTGAAGCTGCTGTCCAGGACCTTCTTAAGCAGGTAGTACGTGATGAGCTCCTCGTCGGTGGGGTGGAACCGGAACCCCGGAGGCAAATGCCCGTCGCCATTGACGAGGTGGTGGTTGCTGAACTGGTGGTAGTTCTCCATGTCGAGACAAAGACAAGAAGCGAGCGAACGCAGCAAAACGATTCTCGAGTGAACTCGGAGGGGGGTCGTAGAAACGACACCAAAAAACTTCAAGAGAAACCTAGATTGCCCACGCGTCGGAAAGCGTGGAAGAAGGGGAAAACCAGGTCACATTCATTGCAGAGCGGACCGCGCTTGGTTCTATTTAGAGTAGGGTTTGGTTAAAGGGAAGGAGGGGAGGAGGTGGGTTGGGGTTATTATACGAAGCTGATGAGAGGGGAAGGATTTGATGAATCGAGAGTGACAGAGAGTAAAAATATAAAGGCAGAGGGAGGTAAGTTGAGAAAATCTGCGTCGCTCTCTGAGCCGTGACCTCTTCTGTCCCCTGCAACTCCTGCCAACACGGCCCTTATCATATCCATAGCTAGAGAGAGAGAGAGAGAGAGAGAGAGGACGATGATGTATGCTTCTGAGGGAGATGGAGTGGGCGGTGGGCACACACACCAGTTTTTTGCTGAGAGAGAATGCGTGCGGGCGTGAGAAAGTGTGCAGGGGGGGGTATTCCTGTGTCAGTGAGAAGGGAGGGAGAGAAAAATGTAATAATCATTTGTTTTACTCGTATATTATATTAATTTGGGTCGGGAACAGAAAGTAGTTTTTGCATCTGCGTGGGCGAGCGAGCCTAAACCCCAGATGAACACAGAGATCTTTCTCCTCCTCCTCCTCCTCTTTTTCTTCTTTCCGCCCATGATTTTCAAAATACTTTCCATTTCACCCTCTCTCTCTTTCTCTGCATAGATCAATAAAAGCTGTTTCGTATCTCAAATATGTCAGCACAGTACAACATTTTATTTTCGGGAAAGAAACATTACTACCAAGCCGGACACATGCGGAAAAATATTTTGCGAGAAATTGTTGCATTATTGAGATGGAACGGATAGGTCAATAGATACACTATTTTATGAAATTATGAAGGCAATAATGAGAAATTAGTTGAAACCTCTCCGAGCTTTATTGCTCTGACACAATTTTTTATTTATTTTCCAGCTCGAGTCAAATTCAAGTATTTTGGAGCTTACGTTCGAAAATTATTTGGTTCACATAGCTCACAAATCAGATCCTGTAATTGTATTTTATAAATTCATTCATAAGTATTAAGGTAGATGAGAAATGTTTGTTTTCAGCTCTTTTTTAAGTATTTGTGTTTGACTGCATAGTAAATTTTTTTACTCAATTCAATTCAATTGGGCTTCAGCAAGCATCGAGCATTGTATGCTTAACTTGAGCAGACTTCGAAAAAAAAAGTCACGGTTATTCATTTAATTAAATTGGTCATGTTTGAGACTCAATTAAAGCATTCATAAACTTGACCTAGTTATCTCATCGCACTCTTCGAGTGAGTATTGCAGTAAAGATAAAATGATTGATTGACAATTTTTAATTTCCAATTATCCCAAACTATAGAAAATTTAATAATAAATAATATAAATTGTCGTGAGGCCCACTCCTTCAATAATTCGCAACTCACAACGAATTGTCATATCAGAAAAGTCCTATTACAAATTAATGCAATTCACACCAAACTAATTATACACAATAAACAAATTAAGATTACGTCATAATTATAATTTGTTTGAATTAGATTTGATTGATGAATGGGCAGCTTGCTATCCCACTTAGGCTCGATTGGATCAAATAGCAAAATGGACTAGGCCGAATAAGTAATTTCCTTCTTCAACCTGGTTCACTCGTCCAAACTCGGCGATTTTCTCATAGAAAGAAAAATGGACATAACTCCCTAAAATGTCCTCGATTTTAGGTCAAATCCCAACTCATCCCCAAATTTTTTTGTTAAATAAAAAATTATTAACTTTCACTTTAGTTTCAAATCTATCAATACATTAGAATAATTGCTATTAATTTATTCTAAATTATCAACATCAAGGCAAATTAGAGGTTTGTCAATACCGTGTTTTCATGGACAGCTTGTAAAGCTTATAAATAAGCTCATGTTGATAATTTTAAATAAATCAGTGGTGATTTTTGGAAGAATAAATTTAAAATTAAAGTGAAAGTTGGGGTTTTTATTTGGACAAAAAAGATGTTATGGGTAGAATTACGATTTGACTTGAAGTTGTGATTTTTTTTAGAGCACTAACTAAAGGAAAACTATAACATTATTTCTAAAGGAAAACTATAACATTATTTAAGCACGGCACATGCCTCGACAAGGATGGTTATTAACGAAGTTTAGTTCAAAATCTATAAAAAAATCCACACATAATTTGAAATTATTCATGAGATATTCTTGTCAAAATATCTATGTTGGTTTTGTTTGTTAACTGCTGTTTATTAGATAGTTTTGTCTATCGTTTAGCCTCTACATATAATTTTAATTACTAAAAAGAAAAGACATGGGAGGTTACATCTCTTGCCAAACTTTCTTTTTCGGCCAAACGGCTGAGATTTGGATAAACGAAACAAATGATATTTAAAGTTTTCTTGACGTGCAATGTTATCACTAAAGTTTAATTAATATGATATGATTTCTAAATTATTAATACATGTTCGATTATTTCTCAAAATTTCATTACAATTAACATGTGATTTAGCGGTTTTTTGAAGCTGAAAAGAAAAGTGCGGGCGAATCAACCACAACATCCTCGCTTTCACCTCGTCAATTCTCTGCGTGCGCTATTGCGTCTTCTCTTTTATGATTACGTGCCAGAACGCAATTTGTAGTGCCTATCCTGCGTACGGACCATCCCGAGTTGTTTTTTTTTTTTTTTGTGACCCAGGGAATACCGAAGAGTAAATCCTGAGGAGGCATGCAGGAAACCACCACCCATGCACCTCGGGCAAGATACTACACAACGTTTCAACCTTCTTGCTTCGCAGGGGCTTCAAACCTGGTTCCCTCGGTGGAGAACACAAGCTCTACCTTTTACGCTACAACGGTGGGTGGTTCCCGAGTTGTTTTGTAGCAGAGCAAACCGTGAAAAATTAAAAAACTCACGGTTTACCCGCTACGCTCTTATAGGCTCTGTGCTTAGCCTCTTCCTTCTCGTTCTTTGCCGGGCTCCAATCCACGGCAAGCACGTGCAAATCCGGGCGACATGAACATCTTACAGTGTCGATAGTTTTGGTCTCGTTGGATAGAGATTTCAGGAGGTGTACGTGTTCTTTTCCATCGAATGGGGGTGCGAATCCTGCGTGGTTAGTCATCGTCGTTGAGGATAAAGAGTTCGACTCTATCGTGATCTGCCGGTGAATCCGAGATTTGCCCGAGGATAGCATCGACTCTCATGACTAGTGTAAATCGCATGATTCCCGCCTCAGTCCACTAGTCAAAGCACAAAATGGGACATCGCAAATCCACATAATCGACGGCACGCGAGATTGAATATGTACAATACGTATATCTCTTGGTAACTAGCACTCCCTCCCGAATGTTTGGGGATCGGGGTGAAAGAACTTGGTTGCTAAATCGAGGAGTCAACTTTTCGACCTACAAGCTCTCAGGACTAAATGGCATTACAATGCATCGATACTAAAATCCCTCCTCGTCGGGATAGACTCCAACGCTCTTTGACGTTGGCACTTCTTGAAGATCTTCTCGAGCGCGAATAGAGAAGAGAAAAGGTTTTAAAAAAAAAAAGGAAAAGTGGGGGAGCCGAGAATGATTCTTATGTTGTCTCGTTCGTCTCTGATTGATTCCCTCTGCATTTATTCCTCGGTGAAAATGGTCGCGGTCGTCAGGGGTAAAAATCGATGGTGGAGGGGCTTTTCCTAATGTTGAAACAAATGAATTAGGTCGCTCCGCACATCCTTGTCATGCCACCTCACCAGACCCCATCAAAAATAGCAAAAAGGGTCTATTGCTTTCCACGAAATCATGGCCATCGTCGTCGCTATTTGTCCACCTTTCGGAGATCTCCCCGCTTCTTCCCCCAGAATCGGGGCACATCATTAGAAGCGGGCCACAAAGAACGATGGATGGGTTGCATGTCGTACATCGTCATCGGTTCTATAAATCGAAAAATAAGTGATTGCGTCGAACGCTGATTTATAAAATTGATACATCATCTGCTAGTATTGAAAGCTTCGTGGCGGAGCCGTGGATTTTTGACGTTGCACGATTTGAGCAAGTACTATTCTCGCAGTGTGTAATAAATTGAACTTAAGTCAAGGTTCAAACAGATTTGTCCAAATGTCCACACCAGGACGCCGAAAATGTCAAACTTAGCAAGATTGATGCAGAAGATTTGTACGGTACTTGAAGCGTCGGGTCGTCAATTTGCATGTAGTCCACCGACAGTCTAAAACGTCATTTAATTAACCGATATTTTAAAATCGATTTTGTCTTGCGATTCGCCAGTGTTCTTAGTTACTAGGCTTTAACTATGGAGGTCAGTTGTTCTCTCCATTGATTTTAAGCTTTCCTTTAGAATAAGTTCAAATCCTCAAGTTACTCATCGATGATGTGAGAGCTCGAGCATTGCTTGTAGGAATCGCTTGAGCTTTACTTTAACCTCGCATTTCGTGGAGAGGACGATGTCGGGTTCACTCCAAATAAGCAGCATCCATTCTCTCCAAAGTAAGAAGATAAACCACAAAATAAAATGCTTAAGAGCTTTCGATTTTCTTCTGGCTTCATTTTATCCTATTGGAAAAATAAGCCACCTTTTAAATCTTTTATCAATTGCATCTCAGATCCTTTAGCGCCATTTTTGAAAGGTAATATCTTGTAGAATTACTTTTCTAATTCCAATTTTGCCACGACTTTCTTTTTTTGCATTTTGCGTTATTTTTTCCCACCCCGATTCTTCCATTTTCTATATCATATATCGGAAGATATTCATAAGGCATAATACCAGCTATTCTTATATATTATAATATTTTGAACTATTTTTGTAAACAATATAGGTCATTTAAACAGAGTGTGAATTTAATAGAAATCTTGTCGGTACATAATCCTAAAAAAGGAAATCAATAATGGAATAGATTTGATATGTTCGGGATTGTTTCGATAGCCCAAAATAGCGGTGATGAAAATCGAAAATGGGAAAGTGTTTATAATATTTTTATTACAACAGGCAAAAAAAAAAAATACTTGGACATTGTATGTAATCGTTTTTTAAGTGATTGAAGGAACGATATTATTATTTATTTTTTTTCGTGCGTGTCCCTCTCTCTCTCTTCATTTCCCTCTTTTCATTTTTTGAAAAACGCTCTTGATGCATCGACTCAAAAGTCCCATCCATCCATCAACCCGTCCATCAACAGTGATCAGAAGAGGGGAGGAAAGGAGGAGGAGAGAGCAAGGGGAGAGTGATGCTACCGGATTTGGACGCGTCATGCTCGGATTTTGAGGGCTTCCACCCCTCCTCCTCCCCCTGCTCCCTTCGCAGGCTTTACATCAAATCACACCCACCCTCTCTCTCTCTCTCTCTCTCTCTCTCTCGCCTCTATTCATTCTCCCACTAATCCCTTCTGAATCTCTCTCTTAACAGTCGCCCTTGCTTTTTCCTGGTTTCCGAGGAGGAGGCCCTAGGCTTACCTCAAAGCAGCAGTTTGCTTAAAATAGCCCCGATCCCGCCTCCCGATCCCACCGCCTTTTTAGGCTAACGTCTCGCTTTGCCTTTCCCTCCCTTGGCGATCGTGTAGTTCAAGCCCAGCGGCAAAGGGAACATATTCCCCTCGGGCATTAAACCACCCCCACTAATCCTACGTTAATCATTTAATGACCCACGTAAAAGTTAACGTGCGCCGCTCCGCGTTTCAGCATATATATAATACCGCTCGCGCAGCTCTTTGTTGCACCAGAAGGGAAGAAGGGATGTGCGCAGGCAGGTCTGTGCTGCGATTATACGTGTGGATAAGGTGGAGCTCGCTCTGTAAAATCCCGTTCTGCAAACGTGAAAGAGGTTGCGTGGTTTCGTTCTGCAACCATAACCCAGCTTTTAAATGCCTTTTGTCGACTTTTCATGTTAGCTTCTGTTCTCGCAACCAGCGAGGGTGAACACCTGCCTCATCCCAGAATCAGACAGAGAGAGATGAGAGAGACCGTGAAAATTGTCACGCGTTGTTTTAACATATACGAGATGCAACGTTCGAGATTCCTTCGACACGGGGACTTCTCTTTTTCCTGGAGGCAAGCGAGTGAGCGATTTAAATGAAAATTACACGAAACTTTGGAAAAGAATAATCTTCCCAAGTGAACAGAAATTAGAGGGCCCGCTTCCACGGCCCCGCCAATCCCAGGTTTGTCTGCCCTTGTCCGTATCTGAGGATTATTATATAAAATAAAAACAACATCTTCCTTTCTCGGATTCTCGATGGGCAAACTCTGTAAATCTGACAAAACAAAAAAGATGTGGTTTCCATCAACGGCTCTCCCAGAAAGAGTAATTATATAAAATTAATCAACTAATTTTTCGCTTTCGAAATGACTTCACGCATACCACGAGAAATTCGAGCGATATTGAAAGTTGCAGCTTCCCTCTCTGGTTTTTTTTTTTAACAAAGATTCTTTTTTTTTTTGGGTCGGAAAACAAAGATTCTTAAAAGGGAGTACTTTTTAAGTGAATCCCAATTCAAAAATAATCCCACGTATAGAACCCAGTTCGAGTTTTCGAAAATTTGGAACAGTTGCTCTCTCATCCTTCACTGAAAATCGGGCGACTTTCATGTTGACTTTTAGGCAAATAACGACAGCGAGAGAGAGAGACGGAGAATAACCAAACAACCCCACCTTTTTCTTTTTTCCTCTCTGGCAGAATATAAAGAAGAAAAAGAATTTAAAATAATGGGATTCGGCAGGGAAACAAAAAGCGAAAAAGAAAGAAACAAAGAAACAAAAAGGGCTCGTGTCTCGAGAGATCGCGTCGTGGATCGCGCATGACGACAACCTTAAGTCACCCCCTCCGCCGCCCCGACATACGGCCGCTCCCGCCCTTTTCCAATCCGGGGCCCCACCGCTGCTTCAGGCCCCCACCGCCCTCCCCCTCCGTCGCCAACCGCAATTTATTGCCTTTGGCCTCTTTCCTCTTCCCTCTTTCATGAAAGGAAACCGCATTCAATTCGACCTATGAGGACCGCAGCGGCAGTCTCTGACCCGGGTTCTGAGCTGAAGAAAGCTCTTAAATCGCGTCATCGTGCGCGGCTGAACATTTGTCGTGCAATTGCAATGCCAAGTACTGAACCGGCATATGCCGTCGCGCGTGCCGTGGAGAACGGTCTTGGTCTTGGAAGAGAAGATTCGAGGAACGAAGTTGCCTCGAGGCGGCATCGTCCGTTTCTAGCTGAGGAATTGTTGAAGTTTTCGTCGCCCAAAGTTGTCAATTGCAGTCGTAGCGAATGATAGCATGGAATCGTCGATGCATCCGTTGTTTGGAGCCGTTGAGCTTCATGGTTTAACTATGGCGACAACCTTGGGAAAAGTACTCAAAGAAAGTCCCAAACATATTACAACGGCGGAAAGTAAAAGTTTACGATTAAATTTTTACTTAGATTTATGACATTTTTTTGGTACTTTTCAGCAGGTATACCTTGAGTTTATGAGAATATCTCGAAATGTCACGATCTAAATCTTAGTGTACATAATGCAGAGTTGGAGGCCTTTCAATTATATGATTTCGAGCCCAAACATGACATGTGATGCTACATATATGTTCAAGCTCTGTTTGGTTTGGTTTTAAGAAAATGTATTTGGGAAAATCCAAATATCTTTGGACTAAAAGGTTTTCTGAAATACAAATAGCGATTAATGAGTTGTAATTTTAAAGAACATTGGAAAACAACTTCAACTTAAACATCGTTTAGTAAAAATTACATTTATAAAGAAAAAAAGGTTTTTCTTATTATTTTAGGAGATAAGCCAATGGTGGCCAAATCTAGATGCTAGACGGCCTCACATGAGGTGGCACAACCTCAGGTGTCGCTCGAGTCACGTGACCTAGGCGATGTTGCCTAGATTGGCGCGATCCAAGAGACCGTTGCCACTTAGGTTTGCACGGGCATTATTGCCTAAGGTTGCGCGGCCCGAGCAATTGTTTGTTGTCTAGGGTCGCTTGTAACATTTGGATTTTTTGCTCAATGTATAACGAGTCCCAGACAATCACTAGTCCATGTCACGTCATTGAACTCGACATCGGTCCACGTTACTCGTGGGTTAACAAACTTAACACGTGTTCGAAGAGAGTTATATGGTGATTTTGCGTACGTTTCTGGGCTGAAATTGCTGAGGGGGAGCCGAAATGGAAATTAGGTTGTTGATGTGGGTTTGATTTTTGCCCGATCCTGAATCTTGCTAATTTTGTATCGACTCATGTGATGTGAATTTCATGGGGTATTCTTCACGAAAGTCTTCTCTTATTGGCCGTTCTACAACTTATTTTAATCTCATAATTTTTGGTCTTCGCATGACAAAATAAATTTGAAAATTTTTGGGATTCGAAATTTGTTTTTGGGTTCACTAGACCAACCTCTTCCTATTTTCCATTCTCTATAGAGTTTTTGATCCAGAATCTTAACACATGTCCTTCATGAAAGTTGTAGAGTATATCATAGGATACCACATATTAAATTTCCATAATTTTTTGGACGGAAAAATATTTATTCTCCTACTAAATTGTGTTATGGAAATCCTTATTGTTTTGGTCCTGGTTTACAATAATTATTTAGAATTGCATGAGCTGAATCGGAAAAATGTCCCTCTAGGTCTTATCTACCTCATATTAAAGTTCTAGGTCTTATCTACCTCATATTAAAGTTCTAGGTCTTATCTACCTCATATTCAAGTTCTAGGTCTTATCTACCTCATATTAAAGTTTCATAATTTTTTAAATCCATTTACCTAGACAACATCTATCATTTCCAAAGGCGCATGGAATGCCTTATAAGGCTAGTTAGGGCCTAGGATTCTTCTAATAGTCCATGTAAGATCAATATGGGTAAGTTTATATGAGGTTAGGGGATAAAGATAACTACGTATTTGTTAGATTCACACTTGAGTCTCTGGATAGTAGTAATTGCATCATGGTGTAAATATGTGATTGAGAATGCCACCGGTCCTTGATACGACGATGTCTTGTGTTGTAGTAGGGATACCTAGAGAGGTGACTGGGGGTGTAACATGATTCCCCAATATGTGCTTGTGATGCCAGATTGATGCGAGATGCTTGGGGGTAATGGGGTTCCCTGGATGATGATGACGGCATGAATTTACATCGAATATAACTTTAGTACCTCTAAACTGAGCTATTGATTATCTATTGGGAATAGCTATTACCTTTACGTTCTCGGGTAAGTTGATATGAAAGTGATTTACTAAACCTTATATCAAGACTTTCTTTGTCAGTATGACAACCAATTTGTGTAGTGTAGACCCATGGATCTTCTGCTTTCTAGGTTTAGACTCATTGATTGTTGACTTTATCTTTTCATATCAATAGAATGTCAATCCCACATGCCTTTCTTATGGTACATTATGGAGTACCAGTTGATTTCGCGTGGGAAGATGATGAATTCATAGAACTTGATTTCCCTGATACAATGTTTAGTCGGATTAAGTTGTGTATGGTTGTTGATGTAGGGCCCATGATGAGGTAGGTTACTCTTGGTTTCGTCATAATGTACGCCCGTGTCAATAGTTGCATAATGGGTCCACTTCCATTGCTCAACAACAAGCTAGGAGATAGGGGCAATCTTGCCGCATATACGGGAGCTAGGAGGGAAGTTGGAATTTTTGAGCTAGGAAGATTTTTTACCAAGTCAAAGGGTCAGGGTTGGGTGACCATGTGTACAATTAAGTAGGGATGGGGTGACCAACGTACAACCCGATGTAATGAGTACTACTAGCCTTTTGAATTTCCTAGTATACCCCACTTGTCACCTGATACGTATGTATGTATGTAATAAATGAAGCTGGCTTGTTTACAATAGTTTGCTTGCACCCCTAAACTACCTTAGTCCTTTAGGCTTTAACATGCTTGAGATAAGTGAAACAAGAAAGATAATGACACTAGTACTTCTATATTAGTCATAACGTGCTATAGGCATCAATGACCATTGCTTGGGGTTATGTGATCTCAAGTGTTGCCTGGGTCACACAATTAAGGTCAACAGTCATCTGTGTCGCACAACCCAGGCGTCGCTTGAGGTTAGGCGGTGGTCGCCAGCTTGTGCGACCCCTTGGGTCGTGGTTGTCGACCTATGATCTTCCTTTTCATACAAACCATGGAGAAAATTAATAGTAAACGAGGGGCCAAAACTTGCATTCCGAGAAATGCAACTTCCTAAAGGAACTTCAAACCTACTTTGGGATAAAAGCCCTTGGAGTCATTTGGAGATGTAATTGTAATTCCCCAAAGTTCAACAAAAAACGAATTACTTGCTATTTACATTTGGTCAGGGGATTTTAGAGTCTCGAAACTCATTAGGAATGCTGAACCAAACGGGGCTTAATTAGCCCTATTTCGTTGAAATTGCTCTTATAATGAAATATATTTCATTGAAAATCATTATTAGGCTTTATTGAAGGGGATAAGGGTTTTGCATCAATTTTGGACAAAGGATATCTCATGCAATAATAATTTGAATTTCTTTAATCCAAACAACATTGTACAATTCAAGATCAAGTTGGAATTTAATAAACCACAAGACCAAAAAGTTACAAGATCAATCTCAAACTATGGCAGAATTCAATCGGCGGCACAGATTGAGAATATTGAGATAACGTCGAAATTCAATCAGCGATGGGTATTGAGATAAAGATACATGTTGAAATCTAATTAGCAATGCAAATTTGAAAGTTACAGCGAAGGAAATTTAAAGTACAATGCAAAAAAAAAAAATTAAAATATAACATTTTGTTGATTTATGAGGACACTCATGTGTTATACACGTTATTACCACTTATCTCTTCGTGTGCATGATGATCAAATCAACTTTGGGCATCATGAGATCGATATTGGAACATATACTCAGGAGCTAAAATCAGCAGAATCACTCGATGAACGCTAGTCAAATTTTCCACCCTTAGGCACGCTTGTCTTTACAGTAAATCTTGATTTGGTCCTGTGTTTTTTGGGTTTCTCTTCTTTTCCCTGGCTGTGCGTACCGCACGCCCATCTCCGTACCATTTCCGCAGGGCTCCGCGCAACCTCAAAAGGAAATTTGCAGGCATCGGTCAGTCCAATAATGGCGATGATATAATTTCAAAGGTCCCGCTGCAGACAACGGACACCCGTACGAAGAAGCAGCGTCCCAAAATCGGTTTGGGCCGTTGTCAAGCCGTCTCGCTCGTTGGGTGGGCTTTCTGATGAACACGCTCGCGGGCTTCATTCATGTCCACGGCCATCCTCGGACGTCGCTATACCACATGGAAAAACCGCTCGTAAAATCGCAACGTGATTTGACTGTGCAACGATCGAAGGGACGAGCCAGATTTCCAAAAGTCTTTCTGCGCACGTCACTTCCCTTTTCTAATTCTCGAGGTTGAAGGGAGCTTTTCGTGGCTGTGGATCACAGACAGCGGCCCCCGAATGATGGAGCCTTCACTATTAAATCCGAAGCCTGTATTATTAACTGTCACATCCTCTACCTGCAACAAAACAAACCTCTCTCCATCATTCCAGTCTCTCCTCGGCATAAGGAAAGACTTTAGAACATCTTTTATTGGCCGATAATATATTATCTATCTCTTAAAGTTAGAAGAAAGAGATAATTACAATATATATTTCTATCGATAAGATATTATGTAAAACAAATCTCTTTCAAATAGATCCTTACTCCATTCTATTCGATATCTCATCGAAGTCAAATTTTATTTTCAAAGTTCATTGAACAAGTTGTATTTTATCTGTCAAGGCCACCAAATTTCTTATGCAAGGAGCAATCGGTGCCTTCTTACAAGTCTTTCGTTATCACGCATTAAAATAGGAATAATCAATTTTAGGATGGGCTAATTCTCGTATGAAACCAGGAATCATACCGAGGATAGTTAATTCCCAATTTATGGAACTGAGAAGTAACCATGTGTAATCGAATTGAGATCAGTAGTTTCGTATGATCGGTTTCTGGATTGTCTTAGGACCCAATGATGTGTAATTTTATTTTATTTTATTTTTCACAAATTTATATATTTTTCAAAGTTACCTAAGTGTAGGATGAAATTACTCACAAAAGGAAAGTTACCAATAAAAGGGGAGATTACTCCCACAAATAATTTGTATTTTTTGCCCTTATCGAATTGAATAACAACAACAACAACAATAACAATAACACACTTTGGGTTAGGGTTCCTAATTCAAAGAACTGTACAAGGAATCATACAGATTCTCTTGATTTACGAATTAGACCAGGACTCATCTTAACGATTCTAAGGTAAATTTCCAGAAAGGAATGTTTGTCATTGAAAGCCATAATATTCAATCTTTTCTTCTACAGTACATACTACTATCTATATTAAGAAAACAACTAGATGAAAAACTAATGTGAAAAATATCGGCGATGACACATGTCACTCAATTATTCCCTAACTCATTACCACTCTTTCGTTAGATTTACTCAGGGACTAGGGTTAAGGCAACCAAATGGATGTGCATTCCTCCATTTGGCTCATGACACTTGTTTTTGAAGAAAATAATTCCTCCTGCTCTTTTTTCTCCACCTTGCTATGTAGAAATAGTTGTGTATTCCTTCTGCTTGTGACATTTCTCTTCTTCTACACCTTCTGATGGTTCACTTATATTATTAACCTTATCGACCTCCCTCAAATTAAGATTAGGTGGAAAACGTAGTCCCATTTGTATCATAACCTGCAATGATCAAAGCGCAATAAAACTTTTGTAAATATGCCATCAATTTAATGAGTAGCAGGAACATAGCAAATTTCAAGTGACTCGAGAGCGACTTTCTCTTGAATGAAATGAAAATCGATCTCCATGTGCTTTGTCTGTGAATGAAGGATCGGATTTGCTGTCAATGAAATGGCCGAGCGGTTATCATTGTAAAGCAAAGTTGGACCTATGAGTGGAATTCCCAAATCTCTCAATATAAAAGAAACCCACGTAAGATTGGTCATGGCAAAAGCTAAGGCCCTATATTCAGCCTCCATTAATGACCTTGACATTGTCACTTACTGTTTTGCGGACCATGAAATAATATTCAATCCCAAGAAAGCGCAAAACTTGGTCGTTGACCTTCAAGTCTTGAAATAGCCGGCCCAATTAGAGTCGACATACTCATATAAATTCAATATGTTATTAGAGTGAAGATAAAGCCCCGGTTGCCAAGTTCCTTTCACATACCACAACACCCGTTTTAACAATTTGAAATTGCCATTTGTAGGAGGATGTATTTTTTGATGGATTTAATTTACTGAATAAGATGTGTCTGGTCTTGTGATCATTAGATATTGTAATCTGCCCACATGACTTCAAAAGGAGTGAGGATCAAGAAATATCACACGATCACTTACATACACCCTTCATGTGGGCGGATAAAGACATCAATACATTTATGTCTCTGATTGTACCCAAGAAAAACACAAGGTAATGAGCATGGATCAAACTTTATTACACCGTATGATCTAAAGACATCAATAACCCTTCTGATAGGTGTGAGGATCATGAAATATTGCGTGAGGATCATGAAATATCCTTTATGTCAGACTTTGTTGCACCATTCGAAAGGAGTGAGGATCATGAAATATCACATGACAACTTACATACACCCTTCTTGTAGGCAAATAAAGACATTAATAACCTTAAACATAGGGTAATGAGTGTGGATTGAACTTGTTGCACCATACGGTCTAAGGTGTGGATAGCACTCATACCCAGAGACTCGAAGAAGCCCATAATCAGGCTCTTTAGAGCTTACCAAACGGACTACTCATTCCTAACACTAATGACAGTAGCAGATTGATGAGAAATGTGGCAATCATAAATGCATTGACCCAATAAATCAACGGTACCCATGCATGGTAGAGTATAGAAAGACCCAACTCAATGATGTGTCAATGTTTCCTTTAGGCGTTTCCATCCTGTTCTGGCGTATATGGGTATGAAACCAATATTTTAATTCCTTTCTCATTCAAATGATTCACAAATTGGCTACTATTGAATTCCCCTCCATCATCGCATTGGAAAGATTTAATTTAACTTTCAAATTGGTTCTCAACAAGATTCTGTAACATGACAAAGATGGAAAGGAACTCAAACTTTCTCTTCATTGGATACACCCATAAGAACAGTGAAAAACTATCTATGAAGACTACATAGAATTTAAACAGTTGAAAAGATTCTACCCGAGCAGGCACCCACACATCACAATAGATTTTTTAAAGTGGTTTACTAGCTAGGGACTCTGAGATATTGAATAGTAGCTTGCTACTTTTTCCAACCTGGCAGTTGTTACCTATTCTCTTTGTCATCTTTGTAGATTTGATCTTATTGTTGTTCTCCAGAAATTATATTATTTGAAAGTTTGAGTGCCCAAGCCAAAAGTGCTAAACTTCACTGCGAGCGGTCCGCTATCTTTGAGAGTATCGTGCATCTATTTGTGCTTGATTTACCTTATAAAGAGCCTCACGGTCCTTAATAGATACACCATATTCATCAAGGATTAGTGAGTAATGGTAATCCTCAGTCAACCTAGACACAAAAATTAAGTTTTTCTTAATCTTCAGGACAAC
The DNA here is from genome assembly GCA_019915185.1 of Eucalyptus camaldulensis. Taxonomy (NCBI): domain Eukaryota; kingdom Viridiplantae; phylum Streptophyta; class Magnoliopsida; order Myrtales; family Myrtaceae; genus Eucalyptus; species Eucalyptus camaldulensis. The sequence continues at coordinate 11,191,624 of JAHSVA010000006.1, forward strand.
CAAAATCTCATTTAAAGGAAATGAATGCAAAGATGTTGAGCCAATATGGGTAATGGGCAAACAAACAAAGGCTCTGTTTGGTTCAGCATTCCCAAGGGGCTTTTAGCCCCGAAAGCCCCTTAGGAAAAAATTGAGGTGTTTGGTTTAGTATTTGGATGTGTCATTGGCCAAATGCTGGCCTTTGAAATACAAGTCCACCTCTATTATTCATCCGTTGACTTCTATTTTTTTTTTTAAACTGATCATCTTCCCCATACCCCAACCGTCGTTGATCGGCGATGGAGTTTCATTGGATTTTATTTTTTAAAAATAATAAAAACCCTTTGCAAATGTTGGGTTCACCTTTTTTTTTTTTTTGTTATTTTTATCTTTTGACAATCAATAGCCCAACTTTTTATCAATACACTAGAATGATCATTAATTAACGAAGATGATTAATACTACAATAATTAAAAAAAAAGTATTCAAAGTTGAAAATAAACCTAAAAGAACCCTAGGCCAAAAGTTGAGCTTTGCATTTAATCTATAATCAAATTCTTTTAATATAATTTTTAAATAAATTTACCAATATATATCTTTTACATTACTCTTAATATTAAAATGTAAAATGTTATATAGTCATTATTTTTTTTTTTGCAATTTTAGAAATACTAAAACTAAAAAACTTAATTTGGTCACACTAAAGGGTTTTTCAAATATATGTTTACCAAACAATTTTGCATTTCCCTAAAACACTTTTCAGTTATAGTTTACCAAATAGTCTAGCATTTCGGAAAACCCCTTTACCTCAAACGTATTTGCATTTTGCCAATGTCATTTCCCCAAAGCCAAATCAAACGGGCCCAAACTCCATTTGCCACCATTACCATGTCTGAACCACAGTAAGGAGAGAAAGAGTTGAAGTTACCTATTGATAATGTGATATAGGCTATTGTCGTAGGATCTAGGAACCAATCTCCTCCTTGATCATCCTACAATTGAAGAGTGGTTAAGGCATTTGGTATAAGCTTGTTTTGATAAGAATTATTAAAGTGGTATCGACAACGTAGAGTGTTATGTTCCGGCCTCTTGCATATCTTACATTGAAGTTTTGTATTATCAATATAAAACTATTTGTTCGAAGTAGCATCACCACCTACATGCAGATACTCCTCTCAATTAGAAACCTTAGTTGGAGTGTTTGTATAGGGCTGAAAGCCTTGATTATGAGAGAGTGAATTTGGTTTGTATACTCCACCAAATTGATAACCACTGAACTGATAATCACCATATGAATCACCAAAAGTTCCCGAGGGTCCATAGTTTTGGAATTTAGGATAATTTCTGAACCTTCTTCTATGAAAACCATGGCCTCTTCCTTTTTTGTCAAACCTACTATTCCTTCCTTCAAAACCTCCATTAAATTTTCTTTGGCTAGCAAAAACAAATGTTGAGTCAAATGAATTTGAATCATCCTTACTGCTCAGTTTAGACTGATCGATCTTTTCACCAGTAAATGCCAAATTAGGGTTTATTTGATTCGACAAATAATTTTGATGTCATACTTCATATCTCTTGAGTTGAACAATAACGTCTTCATAGCTTGACTCGGTTTTTAGGCAATACATAGTTTTTTAAACGCCTTGTAGTCACTTTTGAGACCCTCTAAAACATCGAAGACCTTTTGATCCACTGGTTTCCCAATCACGTTTAACTGGTCACAAATCAATTTGAACTCATGCAAATACTCAATTAATGGCCTATTGTGCTTTTGATAGAATTGAAGCTTATCCCTTAATTCAAATTCTTTGGCCATAGATCCTTGAGTAAAATGACTACACAATGTACTCCATACGTTAGAAGCTGATTTAAGACCAATTTTGAGTCCCAACACATCCTCAGACATGGATCCACTAATCCATGACGACATAGTTGGTTAGTATGATACCATTACTAATACTATGGATTAAGGGCATCTTCAGTTTTTTCCCATTAAGTATTTGAGATTCTAAGTGGTGGAGGTTGAATTTGACCATTGATGAAATCCAATATATCCCAGCTTCTAATGAAGTGAAGAAATTGTGTCTACCATAAAAGAAATTTTCCTTCGGAAAGTTTGATAGTCACAAAGTTTGAGAGGTTTACATATATAGGATATGGATATCTTAGATTTGGGTTTTCTACCTGATTGTGTAAATGAAGAAGAGATGAATTCAAGGAAAAGGATGAAAACAAAAATGGTAAAACTGGCTCTCAGTATCAAGCTTTGATACCATGAAGAAAATTAGAGAAATTAAGAAAACAACCATTTAAAGGTAAATTTTCCAAGAGATAAATGTTTTTCACCGAAAGTCATACTACTTAGTCTTTTTCTTTTGCGGTACATACTGTTATTTATATTAAGAAGACAACCACATGAAAAACTTGTGTGAAAAATATTAGCCATACCACATGCCATTCAATTATTCCTTAACCCATTATCACTGTGTAGTTAGATTTACTCAGCCAGGACTAGGCTTAAGGCAACAAAACGGTTGTGCATTCCTCCATTTGGCTCATGACACTTGTCTTTGAATGCAATAATTGCTTCTGCTCATGACATTTCTATTCTTCTGAAAACTAGAGAAGGTTGATAGTACTATAGAACCACTCAAGTTTTGGAGATTTCAATTGTATTTAAAAAACTTTCAATGAGAACTTGTTGCTAGTGCTTACTAACCGTTTGTCATTCGTATTTTAACAATTGGACAAGTAATATTAAAGAACATTACCATGGAACGCCGAGTGTTAGCTCTTGTACTTGTTGACAGCTCGGTATTTATAAGATGACACCCATGTGTTATGCATGTGATTGTCACTTATCTTTGCATGTGTTTCGATGATCAAATCAACTTTGGGTGTCAACAAACCCGCATCGGAAAATGTATTCAAGAGCTAAAATAAGTAGAATCACTCGATAAACACAAGCTAGATTTTTCGCCCCTTGGCATGCCTGTCTTTACAGTAAATCTTGATTTGGTGTATTTCTTATTTTTTTGCTTTCTCCTCTTTTCCCTGGTTGTGTGTACTGCGCACCCTCTTCGTACCATCTCCGCAGAGCTCTGCACAACCTTAAAAGGAAATTTGCGGGCGTGGGTCAGTCCAATAATGGCGATGATATAATTTCAAAGGTTGCGCTGCAGACAATGGACACGACCGAGACAAGACTGAGCGTGCTCGTGCAAAGGAGCATTTTAAGAATCCTTTGAGTGTTGTCTAGCCATCTCGCTCAACCGGTGTGCTTTTCTGATGAACACTCGCGGGCTTCATGTCTAAGGCCATTTTTGCTCATAAACTCGACCATTCACCTTCGGACCACGAGATTCATGGAATTGCAGTCGGCGTTGGACGTTGCTATACCACATGGAAAAATCGCTTGTAAAATCGTAACGTGATTTGACTGTGCAAGCATCGAAGGGACGAGCCAGATTTGCAGAAGTCTTTCTGCGCACGTCGCTTACGTTTTTCTCCTTTTTGAGGTTGAAGGGAGCTTTTCATGGTTGAGGATTGCAAACAACAACCATCGAATGATGCCGATGGAGACTTTACTATTAAATCGGAAACCAGTGTCATTGACTGTTGTATCCTCTTCCTACAACAAAACAAGTTGCTCTCCATCAGTCCAATCTCATCTCCGCATAGGGAAATAATTTAGAAAATCTTTTTTTTTTCGGTAACCCAGGGAACCCCGTAAGCCGACAGCCGGCGAGCAAACTCTGGGGGAGCGTCTGCAAGACCCACCATCACAGTACTTCAGGCAAGAATCCCTAATGACGCATCTGGGATTCAAACTTCTTCTCTTCGTGAGGGGGAGAGAGCCCGAGCCAGCTGCGTTGCTGAGAGCGGTGGTAATTTAGAACATATTTTATTCGCTGATAATATCTTCTTTTTTTTATGACTTAAGAATCGCCGTACAGCTGGTGGTTGGCAACATAAACCCACAGCGATGCTAGCGCAAGGACCCACCTCCCATGGCGCCGCACTTAAGTTGCATAAAATGCGACCATGGTGACTCGAACCTCTCTCTAACCGGAAGAGGAGGGAACGCTTGAACCAACGTGTCCACAACGGGGTGGGTGCCGATAATATCTTATTTATCTCTTAAAGTTTGAAGAAAATGACAATTACAATATACATTTCTGTTGATCAAATTTTATACAAAGCAAATTCTTTTTGAATAGGTCCTTACTCTATCCCATTTAGTATCTCATTGAAGTTGAATTCTTTTTCTAAGTTCATTAGAATAAGTTGTATTTTATCAAAAAATTACCCAAAAAAAAAGAAAGAAAATGGTTTACACATCTGTGCCTTGTCAAATAGTAGCGAATTTTGTTATGAACCGACTACAGCATGGAGATTTCAAGACCACCAAATTTCTTAGGCAAAGAGCAATCCGTGTCTTCTTACGAGTCTTCTGTTACCGCACATTTCTTATTATTATTCGAGTCACTAAAATAGGAATGATTTCTCATCCTAGAACTAGGAATCATACCAAGTATCGTTTGATCTCAATGTGACATCAAGAATTTCAGGTTCTAATTTCGATTGGATAAGTTGGGTCTTTTATCGACGCGCCTATAGTGCTCTTCTCTGAGATGGTCACTCATGAGATAACTAGCATATTCGGTGAAACCGCTAAGGGATTTAATGCAATAGACTTAAAAATTCAACCAGAAATTAATTACTCGATGTGCTAGTGTGTAAGGGTCATTACGGTATTGTAAAAATCGATAAGAGATTAGAAATAGGTCAATTTGACTAGAATGTATGATCAAAGTGTGGGTGATTCCACCTGACTACAAAGTTCTCGTCGATCGGCACTAGACCGATTTTCTTTTGTTTTGGGTATCCTGTGTCCATATTTGAAATCTCGAGATTTTCACGACCACCGAGAGTCGTCAATGTGTTGAAGAGATATGTGTGACTCAAAGAAAATTGACCACAGGTTAATTGCGCCAAAAAATTCATAAAAGTTACTCGATAGGTTAGGTCACGCTAAAATCATGTTAGATTGAAATTAACTGCAAATTTGAACTCGATTTCAGAATTTAGAAGTTCTATCATGTCAGGGCTTATTATAGGAACATCTTCTCATCCTTTGAAGAATTTTTGGAGATTCTAGGATTTTTATGGAAATTAGATTCAGATGTTTCGAGAAACAAACGGAAATTCGGATTGGCCAAATTGAAGGGATTTTCGACTTGCAAACCTAGCAACATGGCGAAAGGGAATTGTAGAAATTATGTGGGCTCTTTCTTCATCAAAATTGGATGTCGAACTTAGGAATTTGTCAAAGAAATGGAAGCTCAAAGTGAGAAATTCAAAGCTTTGTAGAGGGGGATGGATTTTGGGCTTTAATTTGGATAATTTATGGATTAAATATCAAGAAAGTATTATGGGGCACACGAGGTGCGTTTGGGAAGACTTTTGGGGAAAGTTTTTGGAAAAATGCAAAGGCTTTTGAGTTAAAGGTGTTTTCCAAAATACAAATTGTGTTTGGTAAATTTTATTATAACCGTTGTGACCTAGAACCCAGATTTGGGTTGTGGTGAGGTGGTGGAGGTTGCGCGTCGCAACCCAAGCGACCTTCGACACCTCGCTGCGACTTAGATCTGGGTCACACGACTGGTCAGCGACAGTTGCCGGGGTGTCGCGACCACGCTGGCCTCTCTTGCTCATCCCCAACCCTTCACAACACCTCGCTGGCCTCTTTGACGAAGAAGAAGATGAACAGTGCTCGAGTCATTCCCAAAATGTTGAAAGCCCAAGGCAGCCCTTTCAGCCTTTGGAATGCTAGCATTCCTTGAAGGTGAGTTTTATTGGGTGTTCCCAAACACCTAATATTTGGGCAAATGGGCTTTAGACCCCCAAAGAGCTTTACAAAGTGGTTCCCAAATGCTGCCACAATCAATTAAAGAGATTAGGTTGTTTGATTTTGGGCCCCCACTAGCTGCTTCTCCAGCACGTCTTGCCGCCGCTCCTCCTTCTTCGCATCTTTGGCTCTCTCTCTCTCTTTGCCGCGCGTTGTTCCTCTTCGAGCGTCCCACTCCTTCACACTTCTGTTTTCCTTTCATCTTTTCCATCCCCTTGCACCTGCCACCGCTCCACTTGTCGAGCTCTCTCTTCCCCAGTCGCTGCCACGTTCGGTCAATTTTTTGTCCCTAACAAAACTTGGTTGTTGACCCTTGCAGCTTACCCCACGCCAGCGAAGCCATTCACCCCACACTGGTATATCTCCATCCGCTCGAAGCTTCATCTTTGATCGCTCCATCCCCTTCGCTTTTTCCTCCTAGTGCCAGCATCACGAGCGATCAACCACCAACCTCCACTTCCCGTGTCTTCTTTGCTACTTCCCTTGAGTCAATCGAAGCTACTGTCAACACTAGCTCCACGCGTCCGTGACTTCCCCTCTTAGATCGAAGCCTAGCCCACGTTGGCTCTCTTTGCTTCTGCGCTCAACTGAAGTTGACTTCAGTTTGTTGGCCTTGTAGCCGCCTCCTCCTTCCAGCATCAACGCCGTAGCTCCATCTCCTTGAAGACAGCCCACTGAACCCATCTCTCTCTCTCTGCTGCCTGCAGTTGCCATTTACGTGTATTCATTGGTCAACAAACCAACCGCAACTCCACCAAAGTTGACTACCACGTCCGCATGTCCCTGCAGTGTCCACCGGGTGAAGCCCCTCCTTGGACTGAAGCTCAACCCACCTTGCGCAGCAACGGTTTTCAGCCCGGGCAGGATATTGCGAGCTAATTTTCGGGCTCGATCTGTGCTCAAAGGCCGTCGCCACTTTGGAGACGATCGAGCCTTGTTGCGTTCCCGTCGAATTGAACTGAGCGGTTCGATAAACAAGTGAGTTTAACTCACTAATCTTTGCTTAGTTTGATAATGATGCTTAAGGGTTGATTAGTGTTAATTAAGCATGATTAGGTGGTTATATTAGTTTAGAACAATTAAATTAGTGACTTAATGATATATGTTAGGCGATTAGACTTAGTCATTAGCAAATAGAGAGTTTCTAATATTTATTAAAAGAACTTCGGGATTCTTCCCAGTTCGTCTCGGTTTCTAATTATGTATTACAGGCTTAAATTGGATTTATTGTATTTATTTAATAATTTTCGAAATTAATTAATTAATTAATTATTTTCCGAAAATTAGACAGGGATAGCCGACGACTGAAATTTTATGCTGATTACTGTGGTGTAGTCCATTTATTTATTCGAGCCTTAATTTGTGAGAAATTAAATTAATTATGATTTTAGGATTTTAGGATTTTATTCCTAATTTAATTCACTATGGTAATTAATGGGAAAATTATTGGCGTCGGTTGACAGCGCTAAAAATATGTAATGGGCTATACAAACTGGTGGGATGTTTAAAAAAGTGAAATTATGATATTTTGGTTAAGATCGATTGTATACCCACATACGATAAATTTTTATCGGGTATTGTTAATACGAGAGAAATAGGTCAATTATTACTTTGATTGAGGATTCTAAGTGTGAAACACACAGTTCTTGGCCGAGAGTAATTAATCGTGTGAGGGTTATTAGTTGAATTGAGAGGACTATTTAAAGATAAAATGATGTATAATGGGTGTGTGATAATGTGGAATAGGGCATGGAAACCACTGAATTTGGAATCGGTTGTGTTTGGTGAGCCGTAATTCAGCATTACCACCAAAATATGGTTGTGTCCACTGGACCGTAATTTAACACCGAATTTGGAATCGATTGTGCTCGCTGAGCCGTAATTCAGCATTACCGCCAAAGTTTTAGTAGGTCATGCTCACTGAGCCGTAATTCAACATTGAATTTAAGTAAATAAGATGAACCAACCAAGAAAGGGTCGAGATGACATGTAATCGACTAGGTTGATTGATCAATAATTTGATATGATATTATGAATTGATTGAGTGATGTGATATAAGACATTTATAAATAACGTTGATTTACAGGATGGAATTGAGGCCAAGGTAAGTCCTCTTACTCATGATGTGCTTAGCTAGCCTTTAGGGCATATTAGCTTCCTAATCGGGTCTTAGGGGTTAGAACTTGCTAAGACGTTGTCTCACTGGTTATTGTGTAACCATTTTTAGGCCCATAGTTGAAAGCAGTGGGGAACCCGAGGCCCAAAGTTCATAAGGTGAAGCTCGAATAATCGGTGAGCATGTTTGACTAGCTAGTCCTAAGACATTTCTCTTTTGTTGAAAGCCGATTCTTTTTTGTAGGCTTCTATGTATAAACTTTTTTTTTTTTTGGTAAAGCTTCTATGTATAAACTTGTGTGTTTATAAAAAGGTCTTTTGTGAAAAATTAGTTCTACTTTCCTATCCCATTGTTTTATTGTCTAGAGATTTCATATGCTTCCGCATGCATATATTAAAATAGAATGGGTCGGCGATGCATTTTGGGACGTCGCTATTAATCGACCAAGGAAGGATGGACACATGCTCGGAGGATCGAGGCGTGACACTCAATTTATGGAACTAAGAAGTGATCCTGTGTACTATGAAACTGAATCGAGATCAATAATTTGATTCGATCGGTTACTAGATTGTCTTAGGACTCATCAGTGTGTAATTTTTTTTTTAAATGTTCTATTTTTCTTTTTCAAAAGTTCTTAAATATTTTTCAAAGCTACTTTAGTGTAGGATGAGATTACTAACCAAAGAAAAGTTACAACTAAGAGAGGAGATTACTCCCACAAATAATTTGTATTTTATGCCCTTATTGAATATAATAATAATAATAATAATAATAATAATAATAATAATAATAATAATAATAATAATAATATGTGTTGTGTATTCTTTAATATAGGGGCGTGCATTGGTCCTGGTCTAATTTGGAAACCGGACCAAATTAACCGGTTCTGAGTGCTTCTCTAGGTAATTTGTATGATTCCCAATCCCTATATTAAAGAATACACAACACATCATCAATTGCATAAGAAAGGATTGGGGCTAATAAACGAGTGAAGCAGGAATGCATCTCCATCGCCCGCCCCGGCATGACAACAAGCGAGTTTTCAATAATTGATTGACGGAGTCTAAAGTTGATCCGAGCATGGTTATCATCGTGCTACGTGACCATACAATACACGCGCGAGGTGCTTCCTAAAAATGGTGGGGAAAGAACGGAGGCATGGGCGGGGATAGGAAGAAGGCGTTGCAGGATAAACGCTCCAAGTCAGAGACGTCCAAAAGCGGATCTCTTCGGGACTCCATATTCAACGGGGGTCGACGGTGCGGGTGGCCCGCAAGGACGTGCCGACAAAACATTAATCAGCGGACTTATCTTGGAAGATGCGAAACGAGAGCTTGCCCACGACGGCATCTCTTTCCTATAAACGGTCGGACAAGCGATGTCCGAATCGACGAGATAGACCTCCCGCTATTTGCTGCTGCTTTCTTGGACGCTGAGGTGGTGGTTCTTCTTGGCGAGTTCCTAGCTGGAACAGCCTTCATCCCTAACATCCTCATCCAGGTCTGTTCTCTAATGATCTTTTTGCTTTTGCGCAGACATTTCAACATCTTAGCACGAGTGAACAAGTTGGGTTTCGATTTGTTTGCTCTGTCAGTATTTGGACACTCGTGCATGTATGTTTATCCCATTAGAGATCACACGTTATATGTTTTGGACCACCAATTACATACAGAGATATGATTGTGTTTCATGCACTAAACACATTCTCATCATTTATAGGTTTCTGTACGGCCGATATAAGCCTTATGCTCGTTCCATTATTATATGTACAGAAGCTTAACTTTCTTTCTACTAGCTAGCTTCTTCGATGATCCGGGCGGCAATTACCTAGTGACTTTTGAGAGAAATCGCCACATTCAGCTACTATTTGAATCTTTCCGTTAGATAAACCGGGTATTAACCAGACTATTTCATGACGAATTGCTACATAGATAGGTGGACACTGGATAGATAGAGAGATAGATAGGTCCGAGTACAACTTATAAGCCTCACCACCTTCTCCTTCCTCGGTCGTCAAGTGTCGGCTTGCTCTTTGGACAAAAGTTTCGCGTGCTTTCCAAGGAACATCTAAGGATTCAAGTACTAACTGGGTAAGTGATTTCCAAGTGTAAGGAGCGCTGATGTATTTAAGCATCGAAATATGAATTTAAACCCGTGCAACTAGGGTCGGCTAATATTTCAGAAAATGGGTACGACGGGTGCTACGGCTTTTGTCTCGGAATGCACCTTGGATGCTAACTTGATGGTCCACCGTTGGACATGGAGAGCCCACGAATGAGAGAAGTGATCCACGCAATCGAAATGAGAATGCGTCTCGGAAATGGACGACCGTACCAGGGGTCCCTTATCAGTAGCTTTCAGGACAAAATGAGTGCAACAGGTCACATAGGATCCGCGACATCGGTAGCCTTTGCACACCATCACCGATCAGTTTCGGATTGTCACGCCACAAGTTCATGTTTTATCTTTATTAGTAAAACAATTCATGGGCATTATCATAAGAATCTGACGTCTGCTATAGAATGTTTGATTTGAAACATAACTATCAAGTAGTGTATAAGCCAATTATTTACAACTCTACTGACATACTAAAAGTAAAGAAATTTCTCTAGATGAGGTAACAAATACTCACACAAATCAGAGATCCGCTCGCGACATGACTTGAGTTTATGACTTTTGTAAAAGACGGTATTACCCCATTACCATTAGGCTATCATGTTCGGTAATTTGGTAAATCTGAAATCGCCTGTTGGTTACCAAACTGAAAGTTTGTTATTCTTTTGGAAAGATTTTATATACCAACATGAGTTTCTCGCCCTCCATGTCTAAGCCCAAGGCCGTCTCTATCGTCGCCGCGCTGGACCTAGTCTGGATCAAGGTTGAACAACACGAAATGGACCGTGTTGCGTCCTCGTTAGGGATGGGCATGAACATTGCGGGTCCCAGCCTCATTTGGAAATAAAAAAAGAAAGTTCCCCACAGAGAACGTGGGGCACGAGGCGGGACTTTTATTACATACCTGTAAGCATTTGAAATGCATACTATTCACGATGGACATATGCATAAGTGCAGATTACAGTGAAATGCTACGCATCACAAATAAGTATTCCCTTAATTTAATCATTAGGGTAAGAGATAAAATGTGAGTTATGAAGTGAATAGTACAAAATAGTTATAGAATAATAAAGATATACTAAGTTAAGAACAAAAAGAGAGTGATGAAATTTCCAATGTATAGAAATTACATAAGAACTACATAGGATAAGGGAATATTACCATATCAATTACAATGTATCAAGATCGATTAACGAAGATAACGTGCAATCCCGCGTATATAGAGGATCGAGGATTAGGCGGGGCGAGTGGCTGCCTGACTCACGGACCATATCTTATCCACGACGACAAAACAGGGGTGGTAGTGGTACTGAACCGGGGCTTATCTTATGGCCACCAAACGCAGCCTCAGCCTCAGCCTCGTTTCTTGCGACGACCCGATCTCCAGAACCGAGCAGAGCATCCGACGGGCGAGTGTGTGCACGCAGAGTCCCATCGCGTCTGCACCGGGCGAATGGGCAATCTTTGACGGCTGAAGTGGTGAAAGCTACTTCTTGATGGAGATCTCTTGTTTCTTTCCCTTTTTCTTGCCAATTCCTACTTCCTTGCTCTGTTTTTTCTCTGCTCTCGACGAGACACGTCTCCGAGCCAACCTTTTTTGTTCTCATGCAGGAAATAAGAAGAATGCCCAACATGTGGCTTTCAACGCACTAAGCCAATCGCCCCACTTGGTCATCTCTCTGTCTCTCTGACTCTCTGTCTCTTCATAAATCCCGGCCTCGAGAACCTCGAGAAAACAGAGGAAAACGAGAGCGGGTCGAAGCGGGAGAAAAGGGGGGACGAGAGAAAATGGAGGGCGCAGGAAACGCGAACCACGAAGTGGAGGCGCCTTCGCGCATCACCATCAAGGGCATCCTCGGCTTGCTGATGGAGAACGTCGATACGGGCAACGGCAAGAGGGTGGTTTCGCTGGGCATGGGCGACCCTTCTGCTTACTCGTGCTTCCGCACCACGCGGGTGGCCGAGGACGCCGTGGTGGACGCTCTTCAGTCGCAGAAGTTCAATGGCTATTCGCCCACCGTTGGTCTTCCCCAGACAAGAAGGTGATCTGTCGTGAATTGTCGTTTTCAATAGCCAAATTTTCAATCGCTGAGATTACTTTCATGTCAGGGGGAATAGTTTTGAGTGGGCATGCGATTATCAGTTCAATACATTGGTCAGGGTTGCAGATTGCAATCAGCAAGAAGCCGAGTTTCTGTTCACTCGTTCCTGCCACTGCAATCTAATTTTGTGGAAAACTTGTGTTTTTGCAGCTAATTTTAGTTCCTCAGTTCTCATAAGTTGTGGGTCGGCGCACGCATGATGTACGGTTTGCATGTCCTCTTGGATGTTGTTTAGTCGAGTCTTTTAAGTCCCAGTCGGAATTTGAATGAAACTCAAATGGGTTTGAACAATCCCAGCTTCATTCGATCAGCTGAAATTTCTTCAGTCTTCTGGGCATGGAAAAAACTGACTTCTCGATTGGCATGTCTTTGAAAGATTCGTATAAGAAGCTGAGACATTGACTCATTAATGCATGTTTCACTTTGGCAGAGCAATCGCCGAGTACTTGTCTCGTGATCTCCCATACAAGTTATCGTCCGATGACGTGTTCGTTACATCCGGTTGCACGCAAGCAATAGATGTTGCATTGGCAATGCTTGCTAGACCAGGAGCGAACGTACTGCTTCCAAGGCCTGGTTTCCCGATTTATGAACTTTGTGCTGCTTTTAGACACATTGAAGTTCGGCATTATGATCTCCTCCCCAACAAAGGTTGGGAGGTTGATCTTGATGCTATGCAAACTTTAGCAGATCGGAACACAGTGGCTATGGTAATTATCAACCCGGGAAATCCTTGTGGGAACGTGTACACTGATCAACATCTGAGGGAGGTCAGTGTCAATTGCTTACAATTTAGCTTTAACTGCCATTGCATTGCTTTAAAATGATTTCGACTGAATTGACCTTTTTTGCATTGAAATTAGATAGCAGAAACTGCAGAGAAGCTGAATATCCCTGTGATTGCTGATGAAGTTTATGGGCACCTTGCTTTTGGGGACACCCCATTCGTGCCGATGGGACGATATGGGAGGATCGTCCCTGTTCTCACTCTCGGGTCTCTGTCCAAAAGATGGATTGTACCTGGGTGGAGACTCGGCTGGTTCGTGACAAGTGATCCCAGTGGCATGTTCAGGAAACCCAAGGTATCACGTGCCTGTGTGTGGCGGGTGCACCCCCTTGCCTTCCTAGGTTTCGGATTTACAATTTCTAAGAGCTCTTGCATAAAGTTGATTATCCATTTCTTTGCAATTATTGAGTTCTCCTTTACCGCCTTCTCTTCACTTAGGTTGTTGAGCGCATCAAGAAGTATTTTGACATATTGGGAGGCCCATCAACTTTCATCCAGGTTTGATTCCAAACAGATATATCCACAATTTTGATTATTGACCGGCAAGCATACTAATTTACATATGATGGCTCAAATTGATATCATGATGCAACTCGTACCCCAGAGTGAAAGCTGTTTTGTGCCAGCTAAACAGTTGAATATGCAGAGAAATAGATGTTTTTTTTCGTAGTTAATGTATTTCACCGGGTAAGGTTAGGCAAAAGAACAACAGAGATGCATACTAAAGCATACTGAGGGAGATATGCAATGCCTCCTACTCATTCCCAAGTGAAGCATAATCTAATCTGTTACTATTCCAAATACATAATTGTGGTCATGCCTTGCATAAAAAGGAACTGTCTTTTTACTGTGAATATATAATTTTCATGGAAAACTTCAACGTAAACCTCTAAATGAGGCTACGCCTTTCTGCTTTCTTGGGCCAATTGTGAATTCGGCCGACCTTATGAAAAATCTGACGACTTATGTTCCCTGTCTTTTCCATTGCTTATTATTCCAGGCAGCGGTTCCTCAAATCATCGAGAGAACTGATGAGGCTTTCTTCAAGAAAAACATCGACATGCTGAGACTGACTGCAAATATTTGTTGCAGTCGGATCAGTGAGATTCCCTGCCTTACTTGTCCAGATAAACCTAAGGGATCTATGGCTATGATGGTGAGGCTGAATTCTTAGATGCTCTAACGTGGCTAACACCTGATGCTGCTAAATGTGCATGACTTGAAAAATTCTTTTTCCTCTGGGCAGGTGAAGCTGAATCTTTCGCTATTGGAAGACATCAGCGATGATATCGACTTCTGCTTCAAGCTGGCCAAGGAGGAATCGGTTATCATCCTTCCAGGTATGATAACTAATGACAGAGAACCTGATCTATTTTTGCATATCTGTCGTAATCTTGCGGAATTCATCTTTAGTTTGAAAGACCATCATGATCCTTGGTTCCTTAACATACTTATTTGCAATTGAAGGATGAAAACTGTTCTTTTCCTAGATAGCTTTGAAACCCTGCATATCTTTTGAAGCTCTTACTCGAGATTTCACACAGATCAGTAAAGAAAATCTGCCTTTTGAAGTGAATTGACATTTTAGCTTTATGGTTTTTGACCTCTGCAAGACATTCATCTGACATAACCCAGGTGCTGAACTGTATCATTGACGGCATGGAAATTCTCTGTTTCGCAGGACTTGCCGTGGGCTTGAAAGATTGGGTTCGCATCACTTTCGCGGCCGATCCACCATCTCTCGAAGAAGGCCTTGGAAGGATCAAGTCGTTCTGCCAGAGATATGCCAAGCAAGTATAGAAACAGCAAAGGACGAGACAATAAGCAGATTAGAAGATCTGAATACACTAAGCCTGTAGGGTTAGGGAAATAAAAGGGTTTCTCGATCTCCCTCATATCCATAGCCGAAATATATGCAATCAACCAGTTCAAATGTGTATGACACTTGTGAATCTCACATGTTCATATTAAAATTTATTCATGTCGGGCTTATTGGGCATTAAGTTATCCCTCTGGTTGTTCGGCTAGGCATCGTTGTCCATTCAGGTCCTGGCGCGTGATCCAGAACAAGAAATTGCTCAACCCCTGACAGGGTTGAAAGCGATCGTGTCGAGCGGTGCACTTAATCAACTTAAGAAGCACGCTTTCTTGATCTGTCTAGATGGTGTTTTTCTACTGCAAGGGGGCTATATGGTTACAAGTAAAAGAATCCTTGCACTTCGACCGAAAAAATGAAAAGGACTAGCACACGTAACAAAGCTATAAAGGTTAAGCAAACTCCCCATAAAAGTAAGAATAATAGCTCAAATGATTTTTGAACTTTGGTCTATTATGCATTATCGTATTTGAACTTTTAATTTGTTCAATGTGATTTTTAAACTTGATCTAACATTCAATATCATCTCTAAATTTTCAATTTATTTAGTATAATTTTTGAACTATTGATAAATGTACGATATAATCATTGAAAATTATTTAACAATCATATTGAACATTTTTCAATAATTTAGGAATCGCATTAAATAAATTAAAGTTCACAAACACAGAATAATAAATCAAAGTTTAGAGACTATACATTGAGCAAATTAAAAATTAAGATTCGGAATTGCATATTAAACTATTAAGGATCAATTATGTCATTTTTTTCGTAAAAAATAGAGCAGGAAGGGAATCCGTTGTCCTTTGTGCTTGTATTCTTTGGTGGGGATGCTGATCCAAGTGGAGAGTTTCGTTTCAAGCGAACGTGTGTTGGGCCACTAGGCGACGGCAGCAAAAGACAACACAAATCACCCACCAGTTCATGCCGTCGGAGATTCGTCCTCTTCCGCGTGTCCTGTTCTTCTCCTCCCCAATGCAGACAAATGGGTTTTCCCTTCACTGCCAACCCTTTTCATCGCTTCACTGCTTTTTTCACTCTCCTTAAGGCAACTGCCGTTCGTGCAGACGTCTCCGAAACCTACGTAGAACTTTTCGTGGAATGACTTTTGATCTCGAAACGCTAGTGTCAGTGCGATCATCATGATCTCGATGGACGCTCTCTCCCTTGCGTGATGCCCCCGCCAAACACTGGCTAAAAGCAGAGCATATAAAACAAGATAAAGCCACCTAATCCCGTCCTTCGCGTGCGTTTCATTCGAGCGTTTTCAGTATTCTCTCCAATAGCGCGGAGACAAAAAGAAGTGACGCAGCTGACTGACCTTTGGATTGTACCCATTTGAAAAATGCACAGCAAGGTGCGTGTAATTGGGGTCTGATCACCCCTCGTTCTCTCCATCCCTTTGCCTCCTCTGGTGTTTCCCTTTCCTGTCCATCCCCGTCTTTCGCTCTCTCTCTCAGTCCCGTTGACGCCATGGCTTCTTGCGACGCTTCCGCTGACAAGAAACCTGGTAACTGAGTCTATGGTCTTTAGCCGTTTGTTTTGTCCTTCTGATGTCTGTTGTTCGTGAAGTTTCGAACTTTAATGTTCTTTTTTGTTGGGGTTTAGATGCTTCGGAGATTGGAAATGCGGGTGATTCCAAAGTTCATGTGTTCTCGTCATCATCCGAGGTAAAACCCATCATGGTGTTTCCCTTGATCCTGGTTTTTGGCGCTTTTCAGTTATGTGCATGTGTATTAGTGTCTTTCGTTACGGTGCTTATGAATGGATCAAAATCACAATTGGATAGGCAATTGTAATTGATTTCCCTGCTTTATAACGACTTGCCAAATGATGGGATTGTTTCGAGGATCTTCAGTTTTTGGCCCAGACAATACTAGGCAGGACATGTTCTTCCAGGCAATAATAGCTGAATGAATCCGTAGTGCCCTAAAGTGTTCAATTTGTGGATGAGATGTTAATAGCAGGATGGTCTCATGTTCAAAGAATCTGATGATAAGGCGATGACTTTTATTTTCCTCAGCTATGCACTAGGATGCGAAGTTTAAGCTACCGAAATTTTGCACAGATCTCTATTGAATGCTGTTGACCTTGCGAACTGACTTCTGCCCTAGGGAAAGATTTGCACTCTGAAGAAAATTTGTTTGGCTTTCAAATGGTCTCTCGTCACTATTTTGTTCTTTCAGTTAGATGATACTACACCATGAATCCAGTGATGTAGGAGGCATCTCTCACAATGATTGCCTGTTCAAAATAAACTTCTTGTTTGCTTGAATTGTAGTAGTGTCGATGAACTGCCTCTGACCTTGTTTATGCTATATCATGTGTCAATTTTATCGGTATTTCTATCAGCTGCTCGATAAGCTGCATGAGAAGTGGAGTTCAGTTAAAAAGCAGCCGTACCCTGCAATGTATTCAAGCGTTTTTGGTGGAATAATACTCGATCCAGCTATGATGGTCATACCAATTGATGATCACATGGTTCATAGAGGTCATGGCGTCTTTGATACAGCAATCATTTTGGATGGGTAAGCAAGGGCTATGGTTTGGGCCAGAAATGATATTGATACAAATGCTTTGATCCTGTGAGACGAACTTTCCAATTTCACGGAGAAAGTCTACTTATATGGATATTGTCTTTATTGGCTGCAGATGCCTCTATGAACTGGATGTCCATTTGGATCGCTTCCTTAGATCAGCATCAAATGCAAAAATCTCCTCTCCTTTTCCTCAGTCCACCCTCCGAAGCATTCTCATACAATTGACTGTGGCGTCACAATGCAAGAAAGGAACTCTGAGATACTGGTTAAGTGCTGGCCCTGGGGATTTTCTGCTCTCACCTGCTGGTTGCCCGACCTCTGCTTTCTATGCTGTGGTCATCGACGAGGACTTCTCTCAATGCAAAGAGGGAGTGAAAGTCATAACTTCCACGATCCCCATGAAATCACCTCTATTCGCGACCATGAAGAATGTGAATTACCTACCGAACGTGCTTTCCAAATTGGAAGCTGAAGAGCAGGGAGCATTCGCTTCTGTTTGGGTTGATGATGAAGGTTATATTGCAGAAGGACCGAATGTAAACGTGGCTTTTGTAACGCACGAGAAAGAGCTGATCTTGCCCGTATTTGATAAGATCCTCAGCGGCTGCACCGCCAAAAGGCTTCTTCAGCTGGCTCCGAAACTGGTTGAGCAGGGGCTGCTCAAGAGTGTGAAAACTGCCACTATCACTGTGGAGGAAGCCAAAGGCACGGCCGAGATGATGTATGTGGGAAGCACCCTTCCTCTGTTGCCAATTATCATGTGGGATGACCAACCGATTGGAGATGGTAAATTCTGTTTTCCTAATTACTTGGCCAATCTTCAACTTTTCTTTTGGCAAATACTGTTAAGATAAAACATGAAGCCCTTTGGTTGAATGTCTATCCATGCAATCATAAAAATTGTACTGGCTGGACTTCAAAGGTTTGTGCACTGTGGACCTGCCTCCATCAATCGCCAGTGGTTTCGAGAACTTCAGACAAACCATCCTACGAAATGAGATAACTTCATGGATGAATGAGACCCTTTCTCGAATCCTGTTTTGGTTGACAGATTATACTTTTTTGTGTTCATTGCAGGGAAGGTGGGAGAACTAACAATGGCACTTTCGGATCTGGTTTGGGAAGATATGGTGGCCGGTCCGGAAACACAGAGGTTACGCGTTCCATATGCATAGAGAAACCTCCATTTTATCTGATCTCGGAGGCGAAGTCGAGATTGTTAAATCCTTTGATTAGCCTTCTTGCTGCAATTTAAGGAGAGCTTTTTGTATTATGTTCTCCTTGTTCTTGTGTTGAATGGGAAATAAAAGATTGGATAGCTCTGCCTCTAAAAGTCTGCCTAGACAGTAAAAAGAAGATAGGTTTTTCAGTTGAAGCTAAAATTACTAAATAATTTTTCGCCCTAAAACTTAATTGGTCAAAAACAGCCCTTGCTAGAATTTCATTAATAGTAAGATTAATGAAAGAGGAAAAATATACCTTTAATCTAGATTAAACAGTCTAATGATTTTATCAACCTTTTCTAAACTGTTTTTTATGTTCAAATCGTAGCATTAAGAATGTTAATAAAGTATATGGCTCTTTTTAATATAAAATTCTTTTGATTAAAGTTTTTTAAAAGGAGCTCTTTTATTCGATTCTTTTTTAAGCAAATGAAAAAATTAACATAACTTTCCCATGGTCATCTCTACACCACTCTAGATGACCACTTGCAAGGCTATGGAGATAGTTGAAAAGCGCAGTCTGGATTCCACATTGAATTTCTTAAGATTAGATGAGATGACACTTTTCTTTTTTTATTTATGAAATCTCAATTATCATCTCATTCTAATAGAAAATCCACAAAACTAGCTAAGTGGCAAATGAATACGTTGACCCACAGAACTAGCCCATAATTATAGAAATTTCTAGTGAAGTGGGAAATGCATCACCAAATCTTATTTCCTTGCCCTTAATTTGATCTCTCCAAATTACCTACAAGCAAAGTAGCTCGCTGTAAGCCAATAATCTGGATGAAAGTTTTCCAAATTGCACCGAAAAATGAGAGAAAAAAAAACTTTATACATTTCAATAATTGTAAATTGTATGATTTCACTTTGACTTTACAATATTGCACGAGAAAAGAATGGAGTAATCGTATTTAATCCTAATTCCTAAAAAGAGGATTTAAAAGCAGGTCATTTTCCTAATAAAGAGCAAAAGCGAAAAACAGCATTTTCATCGCCCCCGAGGCTCGCTTTCTAAATCAGACCCCAGCACACGCTCGCTCCCTCGCACGCACAAAAGCGAGGCGCAGAGAAGAAATCTCCATCCATCCGATCGGTCGCGTCGCGTCGCATCGCATCGCACCGCACCGCACCGCACGCAGCATCGCCGCTCGGGCCTCCGATTAGGGTTACCGCCGACTGCCGAGACGCTCCCTTCCGATGGCGACGACGCCCCCCGAAGAGCCGCCGCCGCCGCCGCAGCCGCAGCCGCAGCAGAACCCACCGGCCGGCGCGGCGAAGCCCGGCCTGAGGAAGCCCGTGTTCACCAAGGTTGACCAGCTCAAGCCCGGCACCAACGGCCACACCCTGACCGTCAAGGTGCTCGAGTCTAACCCCGTTTCCTCGCAGCTCCGCCACGCGCGGATCGCCGAGTGCGTCGTCGGGGACGAGACCGGCACCATCGTCTTCACCGCCCGGAACGATCAAGGTTCGGTTTTTCCTCCTCCTCTTTTTTTTTGGGCCTGCATTTGCGTCTTTTTTTATATGCTTGCGGTCTTTTCGTATTTTTTCCTTTTTATTTTCGATTTTCGCTCTCTCGTGTGGTGGGATTTTCTAATTCCTCGGCGTGAAATGGAGAAAGATGGGAAATTGTGGATATTAAATTTGAGGCCGTTGCTCTGGTTTTACTGTGGTTTTACTGGGATATTGAATTTGAGGTTCAGCTGCTGGAATATAGTGTATTCTAAAGTATAGTGTATTCTAAAATGTTTGGAGCAGACGTCATGTTTCAAGTAATGAAGAATTGGCATTGTTGTTGATCATTTTTAAAGTTAAGATACCTTCCATTTGTTGATTTGTTTAACATGTAACCAAAAAAAAAAAAAATTCATGGTTACATGTTAAACAAATCAACAAATGAAAGGTGTCTCAACCTCAGGACAATGATCAACAATAATGTCAATTCTTCATTGCTTGAAACATGAAACATCTGCTCCAAACACTTTGGAATACACTATATTCCAGCAGCAGCTCAGACCTGGGCAAGTCCTTAAACTGCTCCGCCTTGAACTGGGGACCTCCGGGCAAAATAGGGGTTTAAATAGGAGGTAAACCCCCACGGGGCTCTCTGGCGATGACCCCCACGGGGGTTCGGAACCCACCTGGATCCCTGCAACGCCCTTATCCTAGTAGACTAGGCTGGGTACAGGGAAATGAAGGGGTCTTCCCCCCAAAAAAGGGGAAGACGTGGCCAGCTGGCCATGAATTTTTTTTTGGGGGTTTTCATTGGTGATGGCAAAGAAGTTTTCAAATTGTGTGGCAAAGGAGGGTAGAGAAATGTGCCCAGTTGTTTGATTGTGAAATGCAGTAGGAGGGGACAGATTTTGTTTGGTTAGACTGGTTGATCTTCCCATTTTGCGAGCCCTGGGATGTCATTGTGCCATTTACATAACCGAAAGAGTTCCTATAATTTCCGTGCTACTACCTGTGATCAACTAAGAAACTCTCCACACACTATGAGATACTTATGTATGTTTGATCCCTCTGGCTTATCCATATTGATGGACCTAAGTGAAGCAATTATTTCGACTAAAAGATGTCTGAAAATTAAGGTCTGCAAAACCATGTGGCACGTCCTCCCTAAGTTGAGTGAAGTTGAAAAATCAAAACAAGAAAGCCAGAACCATTCATTCACATTTGATGTGAACAATTGAAATGCTCGATTTGCTCCAATTTGATTGATTTGATACTGTTGTTTTGCCTTCTCAGATTGTGTGAGGCCTAAATGGACTTACTTTTCAATGGCACAGATAGGCGCTGACCGTGGAGTATAGAGTCTGTGCAATAATTTTTGCTTGCACATAAAAGAATTCATTTATTACTATTGAGCAAAATGGAGTATGTTGAAGGACTTATTCAATATTTATTCAATAGTTATACTTTCCAGGTCACTAGAAAAATGATCTGGGATTGGTCTAATGTCATTTTCCATTAGTCTCCAAATTTTGAAAGAAACAGAAACCTAGTACAAGGGGTATAATATCATTTTCTGTGTCTGATATCCCAACTTTCTTTGATTCCTTCTGTGTAATTTTTTGCTGAATTTCATAGGCACTTGACTTAATAGAGTTTGTTGTAGTGCTTTCATGGGACGTGATTATACATCTTTTGATACACATGAACTTAAGTACATGTACTCTTTTTATATAGGAGAATATATAGTGAGCATCCATTTTTAATCATGACAAGTCTTTCCTCGGGAATCCCTTGCAAGTACCCAAATCACAATGTTCTGTGCAGTCCAGCAGTTTGTGTCCACATGAAGACTCTGTGATCTTTACCTCGTATTAAAAGACTTCAAATTTGATTGGTGAAGGTTCAGTACATTTTATTAGTTTGGCAAAGTGGACTTACCAAACTTTTTCTTGGATATTAGAGTGAGACTGATCATATGTACTTAAAACAAATGAGAAAAGAGAGGTATTTTTTCTCATGGCTATAGCCTTTGTATATGAGTGTTACATTAAACTGGTCATATAACATTTCTAAAGCTATTAAAAGTTGTGTTTTTCTTTTTTTCCTTCATGACTTTGTTGCAGTTTCGGTTGCCTTACTTAGATGCTTTCTTAATGTCCAATTTTGGTGATCACTTTTTGGATTCAGCAGGGCTTTATTTTCACTAGAAAAGTACAATGATTTACTTCTCAGGCTCTCTGTTGGTTGCTTGGTTTTGCAGTGAATTTCTCTGTTTCACAATTTTCGATCCATCTGATGATATTGCTAAAGTTTATAAATATGAGCAGGGAATGTGATAATACATCCATCTTATATAATATAACTGATCCTACCCCCTCTACAGTGAGTTCCTTATACCTTTATTATATGTGCAGTTGATTTGTTGAAGACTGGTGCTACTGTGATTTTGCGCAATGCAAAGATCGATATGTTCAAGGGTTCAATGAGGCTAGCAGTTGATAAATGGGGCCGTGTCGAAGTCACAGAACCTGCAGATTTCGCAGTAAAGGAGGACAACAATCTCTCCATGATTGAATATGAGCTGGTAAATGTTGCGGACGAGTAGTTGATATCTGATTGCAGCATCGTCATACTTAAGAATTTCTTAGGTTGTTATAGTCAGTCTCGTATTATAGTTTCCCGATATATGCCGATATGCTGTACTATTTTTCTACTTTTATGTCCGAGATTCTACTTTGACAATGATGGAGTGGGAAGGTTTCTAATTTCCAGGGTCTAGATTTGGATTTTACTAGTGAATCCTTCCTTCTATACCTTCTATACATGACTCTGCATTATGATCGATGCCGTATAACGCTAACCTGAACTTTCATGCTCAATATCAACGTGATGAATACATTTCTGCGATGAATCCAATAATGCAATCACAAATTCTTGATGTAGTGAGCCAAAAATTTAGGTTTGTTATGGATTTGGTTATATAACTAGGATTAATCAAACATGCACACATATGTTCTTTTCCCATGATGGATGCACTATTATAAATGTGGAGCGTCGGTCAAAGTAAGTGCATGAACAGATTCCTTATCATTTCCCATGGAACATATGAGTTGTCCTAATATTTTAATCCGAATCGTTTCAAATAGACCCCAAAAATCTACTTACATGCATGTGTCACGGGCTGATTGTTTGGAATCGAGACTATATAGCGACTTAGGCTCTTGGGATCGTTAATAATAGATTATTATTATTTCGAGTATGCCACTATGGTGAAATCGGATCGTTAATAATAGATTATTATTATTTCGAGTATGCCGCTATGGTGAAATCGGTAGACACTTTGCTCTTAGGAAGCAATGCTAGAGCATTCGGTTCATCTCGATTTGAGTCCGAGTGGCTATATGGCATCTTCTCCATGGGCATCTTCTAAAACAAATGGAATAAGTCCTATAATAAATTCAATTCCTGATTTCAATTTTATAGAATTGGTTTAACCCACTTTTTCATTTTAATAAAAAAAATAATGATATTTTCCACCTTAGAACATATATTATCGATTTCTCCGCCAAGCTTTACTTGAGATCAATTTCTAGAGAATGAGAGAATTGGATTATGAAATGTTTGAATAGATACAGTGAGGGGGAATGCATCCCTTCTTATACTTGAGACTCTCGTATTACAACCATTGATCATCTTTTGATCCGACGGATGGGATCGTAACTTCTAACTTACCACCTATCGGTATTTATGTTGAGAGAGTTCTAGATCCTTAATGTAATTACTGTCTCTTGCTCATCTTTGGGAATGTTCCAAAAGCTCTTGTGGAAACCCTAGGTGACCTTATGAAAATCTTGGGCAATCTTGAGAGGCCTTTTCTCCATCATGCACAATCCCTTGATTGGGGAACCTCATGACTAAGGGTGTGTATGGTTTGGGTGGGCGGTTTTCAGCCTAGAACCGAGAACCGCCCGTTAAGAATCGGTTCCAAAAAATTGGAACTGGGAACCATCCATTGTTGCATGGATCCACCTGAGAACCGGATTGCCGGTTCGGTCCGATTCCTGGGTGGATCCATGGAACTGATCTCACTAATAATAATATCGTTTTCCGAATCCCGCTATGAGTACTTTTCATATCGAGTAATATTTTTCTTTAAATCGAACTGACTTAATTAAATGTACCATTTTTCTTTATTTTATTGAAAAAAACTACCAAAGAAGAGAAATATTTTTTTCCCTATTTTTGAATCATTTTAGTTGAAATCTAAAATATCATTTAAGTTCAAGATTCCGCATGATTGTTATATGTAAATCATATTTTCCTTTATCCTCTAACAATACTCAATCTCTTACAACATTTACTTTACTGAATTTATTTTGTAGAAACAATTCCACCGGTACTCCACATATTCTTGAATATAGTGTTATATGTGAGTCCCGAAAGTATCCTTTGAATGAGCCATTTGTTGAGTTGTTGAAAGGCAGCTTACACGCTTTACTAAATTCTTATTAAAACATGGAAATCACGAGAGGAGATGGAGCCCTAAAATTTAGATTTGCTAATTAGTAATTTCGAAATTTGTTTTAATATTAAAAATCAATATATTATTATAATATAATCGGTCCGGTTTGGGTAGACGGATCCGCCCATGGAACTGAAAACTGGACCGGTACCCACCGGTTCCCATAAATTGGAACCGAGAACCGGACCAGTTCCCTCAAAAACCACCGATTCTGGGCGGTTCTAGTCCGGTTCCGGGTGGGTTCCTATTCTTTTGCACACCCCTACTCATAACCATGACACATGAATTTAGAAGTGGCAATCCTTGTAAATGGTCCAAATGTCAATGTCAACAATAATACGTTTATTGGTCAAATAAGTTGGCTCTATAATCTTTAAATTCATGTATATACCATACGAAGACACCGTACGAATACACTGGATGAAGCTGTCTTATTTAATACCTAAATTCTGTGATTCATGCACCTGTAAGCTATGCCTCATAGCTTGTATCATGCACTCGTAAGGTATACCTCATAGCTTGTATCAGTGACTTTTTTTAGAGATCGGGATGAAGAAATTCATTAATGGAATAGAGTTTCATCAGCATTCCTGAATAAAATACATGGACAATTGAAAATGTGGGGGGTGATCAATATTGTCTGTTGACACTTCATTAGACATTGGCCTAGAGTAGAGAATCAATTAAGCTTTAATATGGCGTTTGGACAACTATTCTAGTTTAGAATTGTAAAAATGAGTAAATTTTAAAAGGTTTTATGTGAATATGTTTTATTCATAAATGCAAGTTCATCATAAACCTCAAAATGAGTTTATTTTTTGGACGGAGGGAGATTAAAGTGAAAGTTTGTGATTTTTTCTAAAATAAAAAGCAACGGTTTGGAGTAAAATTGAGATTGGACTTAAAGTTTGAGGTTATTTGATAAATTAAACCCTAATTTTAGGGTGTGGCGACTTTAAACTTTTGCTTCGTCGGTGTCATTAGTACTCCTCACATTCTAGATGGAACACAAAAGCACCATAGTCACGAAAGGGCTCCAAAACTTGGCGAGGAATAGGATGATAGAGGACAAGTTCCTCCTTGTTGCTGAGCCCCTAGAGGGACCTCTTATATTATATTTTTTAGCTGATGGGTCGTCACCTGGGGTCGAGGGATGTGATTTTTGCCAAATATAGAAAAGGAAGTACATGTACATTCCCAAGCTTCATCCCCCCTGAGATTTCCACATCAAGAAACGGAATGATGAGCGTGGGCCAAACTTTGTTTAGATCATCAACTCCTGCTGCTTTCCAGTCAGTGTTGATGCACAGCCTTCCCGATCCAACATGCGATCTGTCACCACAGTTCACGTGCACAAGAGCTTCTTTGCTTCAATCTCTCCCATTTGATTGCCCCTGCTCCTTGGCTCATCGCTGCCCCGAATGCGACCTCTCAAATTACTTTTCTGGTCTCTACCATAGCCTGTCATGGTCTCTTACCCAAAAGCGAAAGAAACCCAATTGGAGAGCATCCTCACCAACCTCTCATCTTCAACAGATATTGAAAGAGTTGGTCAAATCATTACCCAGTGAGAAGCCGGCAAATCGGATTCGAAAACCTCTCATCTTCAACAGATATTGAAGAGTCCGTCAAATCATTACCCAATGAGAAGCCGGCAAATCGGATTCGAAAGGTTAATAATTCTATCCTCCCGAGACATGCGCATGCAACACACCGAATGACTTGTATGGAATATATGCAGTTGTCATACCCTGATCAAAGTTCTCAAGATTCTTTACTAAGAACGCACCTTATGATTGCACGCTTCTATATGAAGTTGCCGAACGAGGATATGCACCGGCCAGCATTGAAGCTTATCCTGATGAGACGCTCCGAACATATAATAACCCCCACAACCGAGCTTCCGTATAAGTTCATGCGCATGTGGAATTTAACTCACATAATCAAAAACATAATGCAACATTAAAAAACAAAAAAAAGGACAGGATAATGTGGTTGCCCTTTCCAAGGGTAGGACCAAGCCCACGTGAACAACAAGTGATCCTGCCGGAACATGAAGTCAGCCCCCGCCAAAAGTCTTCTCTCTCTCTCTTACATTCTCATTTTCATATCATGTTGGCTAAACTTGCATCTGCAATCCAGATCCTTATATAAGACATGAAAAGGTGCAGAACCCATATCCAACTCTAGTCACCCCAAGCTTCTTCATGTGTCGTTTTGGGTCCTAAAAGATGGAATTTTTCCATGCTCAACATCCTCACCCGAAGCCAAAACCGAAGCAGCAACAGCCCTCCTCGTCGCCGTCCAAACGGGTCAGGACAAAGAGGCTCGCTCCCGACCAAGTGAGGCTCCTGGAGCGGAGCTTCGCCTCCCACAAGAAGCTCGACCCGGACCGCAAGCTCCAGCTCGCGGCCGAGCTTGGCGTCCCGCCTCGGCAGGTCGCCATCTGGTACCAGAACCGGCGCGCCCGATGGCGGACACAGACCCTCGAGCTCGACTGTGGCGCCCTCAAGCTCGAGCTCGACGACGCGCTGGCTGAGAGGCGGAAGCTCGAGCAGGAGGTCGCGTCGCTCCGCCAGGAGCTCGAGAGGGCTTGGGAGATGCTCGACACCGCTTGTGGCAAAGGCCAGAACCTCAGAGAGGGCAGCAACGGCGCCGCTCCCGAGGTTCCGATGAGCCGTCTGTGCAATGAGGGCGAGGTGAATTGGTGCCAATGGGACGATGGCAATAAGGTCTTGCCAATGGAGGATGGCGATGACGACGATCTCTATGCCTGTTGGATGTTGACTAATGGCGGGTCGCGCCTGGATTGAGGGGAGAGAGATGGATTGTCCAAGTTGATCATAACGTAATTAATGTCGGACCATATTCACCAATGTTCTCTTGATGAAATCGTATCTTCTATCGGAAAGAAAGGTCGTTTTCATGTATGACTTTGACAAATCTTCTCGTGACAGGTTTTTCGCATGCTTGGAAATTTAGTCATTGGAAATATAGTCATTGTCATTTTCAATTTCACGAAGGACTCTTTCAATTATACATAATAGGTTATAAATATAGACATCACCGATATTTAATTTTACTTAATTTTACAGGTGGTGATATCAATGACTTATGACACCCATAAAACGCGCTATTGATGGAGATTCCTTAAAAAATATTAGCCCTTCTTAGTTTTTTTTTTTTTTAATTTCTTTCAAAGGTCAAGAGCAGCATATAAATATATAAATATATATGTGTGTGTATAGATATAGATGGTGACTTGATTTTGTGCATGGGCATTGATGTAATTTCAGTGAGGCTAGTTGGGCCTTTGAGGGGGCCATAGTTGAATGACTTAGCTTGGGCAAAGCCTAAACAAAAAGACAGATATCAACTTGAAAAGATGAAGAAGGTAGAAGAACAATTTATTACCTGCAAAATTTTCTGTCCCCATCGGCTTAATGAGAAGCAAGTTGCAGTCTTCTTGTTCCTATTGGAATCGTTCCAATTCAAGATCGACTGCTACCTCATCAAATGGTTCGTACCCGAGGACAAGAAAACCATATGCATGCACATACGAAGACTGGGCTATCCTGAAGTTAGTGAAATTGATTTGATAAGTGATGTGATATTCTATAAGCATCTAAACAAATGAGTCAAATCAATCATCAAAATAGCTATCATGCCATTTAGTCTTCATTTATTTTGCAAAAAATAAATAATTTAAAAAATATTTTCCTAAAAATGATCACTTCAAATATTTAATTGATAAAAATATTTTTGTTACCAATAATAATCTATATCTAAATATTTTCATAAATAATAAAAATATTTTTATTTGTTAAATTTTTATCATGAAAATATTTTTAAATGTATTTATTTTTCGCAAAACAAATGAAATCTTAGCATACCAATAAACTTTTATATTTAGCAACTCTTGATGATTGATCATTCGTGTTCTGTTATGAAAAAAAGTGCATTTACCCTTTTTACCTTGTACAAAATCTAGCACTCTCTGTAAGACTTCCCTTTCACATTGCAATATAATTGGACAAGGAAGCCTATTTTAAAATCTAAATATACAATTATTTATACACTATCACTATAACCTCTTAAAATCAGACCTTGTTAATTTATACTTGAATTTAGGGGTATTGACACCTATAAATTTGAGGTTTTTCGTGACAGAAAAAAATCAAAGCAATTGCGTTATAATGGACATAATTTATGGTTTTTAGTGTTTTTTCCTAATTATTAAACTATATATGAGACAAATTAGTGGCCACTTTCTCACATGGAATGGGGAGGTGAGGAATCCATAGAATTGGGATGTAAATGATTTAGGCACTATTTGTAACTGTCCAAACAATACCCGATTCTGATTTTTGTTCCCGAAATCAATTTGAGAACAAAATTGCGTTCGGTAAAATTTTTGTTCTTAGGAACAAATTTTTATTTATTTTTGTTTCCAAAAGTAAATTTGGAACAAAATCAATAATGATAATAATAAAAAAACTTGATTATTGTTCTGAGAACAAATCTAAGAATCAAAACCAATTATTCTTCTTTCATTTTCTCTTATTATTTTATTTTTCTTCACCGACCGCCATCCCGCGGTTGCCATCTGCCGCCACCTGCCGCCGTTGCTGTCTGCCACCGGTTGTTGACAACCTGTCCAGCAAACTCGCTGGAAGCAAGCGCAGCCACTGGCGAGTTTGTCAGAGGTTTGCCTGGACACTTGCGAGCTTACCAAAGGGCTAGGCGAGGCCTGTCTAGTCACCAATAAGGCTTGCGCAGCTCCACTGAGGCTGTCTTGGCCACCGGTGAGGCCAAGCCTAGCCGGTGGCCAAGTGGGCCTCACTTAGCCCTAACAAGGCTCGCCCAGCCCTGGTGAGGCCCGATCTGGCAAGGCCGAGCCTCGGCGGGGCTGGGTGAGCCCTACCCAGCTGCCAGTGAGGCTCGGCTAACGAGGGCCAAACTCACCGAGGGCTAGTAATGCTTCAGTGAGATCGCCGACCATCAAAAGAAGAAGAACAACATGAGAGAGAAAGGAAAAAAAATTTAAAAATTAAAAGAAATTGGATTTGGAATAAAATAAATAAATATGGTACCAAACGCAATTTTATTCCAGAATTAAAAATTTTGGATAGTTACCAAACAGCTTAAAATGTTTAGAAATTGTTTCCGAAAACAGAAGAAAAAATAATTATTTTTGGTCAAAATCTATTAATGGGAATAGAATCATTACCAAATGCACTCTTAGCAATAGGGTGGATCTCAATTCATATGCTCCGAAAAAAAGAAAAGAAAAAAGAAAACATTATATATGAGACGGTGCGTTTCAGGCAGCTATGTCTCCTTCCTGACTTCCCTCCAAAAAGCAGACACATTCGAGCCCGAGCTTGAACTTCTTCTACCTTCAGACTCGGTCGAGACGGAGCGACGAACCGAAGAATCCGTTCGAGACCAGCATTCATAATCAGTAGAGGGAGATCGAGACAAGCTCAAATGGCGTCGACATCGGCGTCGCGGGCTGGCGGCGTCGCCGGACGGATCCGGCACGCCGCCGTGACGCTCCAGGACGACAATCAAGCTCTCGTCGCGGTAATTCCCTCGATTCCCGTCGATTCTCTTCGATGGACGCATTTCTTTGTCTGTGGCTTGGGTTGTTCTCTTTTGAAATTTGAGGTTGACACGGCTCGGCTCGCCCAGGGTTTTTAGCCCTAGAATAATAGACTCGTTATAGAATTGGCGGCTTACCCCCGGTCTTTCTTTCTTGGAATGTAACGTGGGGATTAGTGCTTAATCACAATTGACTGCAGGTCTAAGCTGCCCGTCTGCGTTGATTTCGAGTTGCTTCTGATGCTTCTCGTTCTTGCTGTTTGAAGAAATTTGGGGGTTTACTGCATGTTTCGATTTATTTGTTTTGTGCGTTCCAGGAAATTCTGAAGGCGTTCCGCATGTTAAAGGAAATTGCCGTTGCTCTGGAGAAAGACAACGAGACTCAAAAGGTACTTTTGGGATTGGGAGAATTTAGCCTGTTCATCGATTTCTACATCCTGTCTATACGTTCATCGCAGACTTTTTTGGAGGAATTCTTTTTTTCTTTTTTTTTGGGTATGGCAGAATACTATGATACTATTACTCTCGGGCATTATGTGCAATTTTTATGCTCCCTTTGGCTGTGAATGTAGTTCTGTTAAAAGAAGTGGGAAAAAGTTATGATTTTGAAAAGTATTTATTTGCTGCTAGATGCAAGCATTAGCTTAACCCTGTTGGGTTCCTTGCCGATTCTAATTTCTGTGAAGTACTAATATAATTCAGTGGGATATTTCCTTACTGTTCCTCACATCACATGGGAATACTTGATTTTCAGTTACAAGTTACTGAAACTACTGTCATGATGTGGATTGCAAAATAGCAGAAAAGCAAGTTTTCTTTGACTCTGAATCTATGGTCTATGCTGAGTATTAGTGCCTAGATTGCATTATAAGCAACCTCAGCTTACAATGCGAAGTAGATTCACAGGAATTGATACAACTCTGCGCTTTGTAGGTGGGTTGGGAAGTTCATTTGATTGCCCCCTAACTAGCAAATGGTATTTGACTTGCTGAATTGATTGCTTGACATTGGCCAGGTGAAAGAACTTGAAAATGCCGCTGTGGAGTTGCTGCAAACTTATGAAGATTGTACACATTTGTCAACAGCCATCAAATCTGTTGGTGATACATATGAGCCCGGTGCTGAGGTAGTTAATTCCTTTCTCTGGGGGACTGTTCTGCCTGCTGAAAAGTAAAGTACAGTGTTTCTGCTTGGTGTTTTAGCCAATAAATATTTGCTTTGATATCCAAAATGCAGCCAACTGATTTTGGTAAGCTGTTTGACAACGAGATTGCAAAGCAAAATTCAAATTCATCAACAGATCCACAAAACCACCCATTAATACGCCAATTTAGGGAAGCAGTATGGGTATGACTTCTTCCTCTGTTGAACTGTCCTCCTCTGGCTCTCGTATTTGTGATTCAGTCTTTGTATCCATTATGGCTATTTTTTCCTACAGCAAGATGAGGCTTTCTGATGGAAAATGTCCCACCTGTCACGCATTGGTTTTCATTCTGGAAAACTTGTTGTTGATAACCATGTCTTGATCATCATCTTCTGAGTGAAGTATTTTCTCATTGGCCTCTTTTCCCTATATTAAATTTGTAGAATGTTCATCATCGTGGCCAGCCTATGCCTGGTGAAGAGCAGGATGATGTCGTCATGACCAGTACCCAGGGCAATCTTTTGAATGTCACTTGCCCATTGAGTGGAAAGCCAGTTACCAAATTGTTGGCTCCTGTTCGCAGGTACTGCACTTGCTTCCATTTTGTCAAGCTATGATGACAATTCATGATATAATTTGATGACAGTCTCCTGACAACTCTCGTTGGTCTGGATTTCCCAACTTTGAATTTCCTTTTCGATGTTTGACTCGAAGTTTGGATTTTACATTGTGGAAAACTCTTGCCCTTAGGAAGGATCTTGGGTCACTATGATAAAGGCAAAGCATGATTAATTTAATTAATCCAGGACAATATTTTCATACAATTAGTCGATTGTGCATTTTTTGTGAATCATTAGGCCATTATATTAATCTTCGTGTGAACTTGCTCGGGATGGATTGGTTTATTTAGAACTGCTGGATGATTTGAGTATGTTCCAAGAGTTCACTTCTGGAAACTTCCCACATGCTGAATCAAAAATTCATTTCAGGATGATAAACCAGTCTTTTTTCTTGGATTTCTTGGATGAGTAATGACCAACCATTCATCTTAAAAAGTGAAGTCAGTTTTTTGACTTGGGCTCAAGCGGTGAAAGTTAATCATATGGTTTTGCCATGCCTTATTGAAGTCTCTTATTGGATTGTCTCTGGTGGTATGTTTACCTGTTTTAGTTATTGGACTGTCTACTCTGTGCAGTGTGGAGTGCAAGCATATATATGAAAAAGAGGTTATCTTGCATCATATCAGGTCCAAGGGTGGGAACTCAAAGTGTCCTATTGGAGGTAATCAGAGTCTTTTGAATTAAGGATTCGTTTCTTTTGAATATTTTGATGTTTTCCCTGCCCATCTCCATCTTGAGTTTTTCACTTTCATTCCATAAAGTATCAGAAACGTGTATTTTCCTTTGTCATTTGCCGCTAGGTTGCCCTAAGGTACTGTCAGCAGATAAAGTGAGTTGCGACCCTGTGTTACTTTACGAAATCGAGGAGATGCGCAAACGGAATGCCGGGACTGAAGTCGTCGAAGATTTTACTGCGCTTGGCGAAGAAGGAGATGATTCTGACTGTTGTTGACCAAATTTGCCAACTGCTAAAAAGAAATGACTTTGTACAGAAGATGTTGACTTAAATCCATCATCACTTTCTATTTACCGTCCCTTCTAGTGTTTCATACTTCTTTTGTCCTCCCATTATTGTGGGAGGTATCTAACAATTATGTCGGTAACTGCCGAGGATCGTCGTTCAAGCACATAGAAAAGACTGGCCACATGCCACATTGAAGTATTCTTGGTGAAAGCTTCATTCTTGCTACTGCCCTCTCTGCAGGAAAGTCTCCCTGAGATTGTGGTCAAGTAGGGGGTACCTGTGCGAAGGCATTCTTAATTTGCTTCAAATGGAATACTTATGTCGATCCTTTTCCCTCTTTTTTGGGAGAACACTTCGTGTAATGGTCAAGGAAGAATCTGTTAAGTGTAGTTTGTAGTACTGCGGCCACGCTTGGTTGGAAATGCAAAGGATTTTATTAAGTTAAGTAGCGTTTAATCGTATAATGTAAAAAGTGCATTGGAAGCAACTTAGTTAAAACATGTTTGGAAAAATCACATTTCTAAAGGATTTTTGCTCTTTTTTGAGGATGATAAGTGTATTGAGAGTCATAAAATTTGTCATAAAAATATAATTTAGTCTTAAATCTTTCAAATGATACAATTAAGTTCTAAAATTTGTCATAGAAGTGTAATTCAGTTATAAAACTTTTGAAAAATTTAGTCAAATCTTAAAATTTATCAAATTTATCCAACCAAGTCCTTTCCTTCATTACTTTAAAAAAAAAAATTAAAGCTTACTTACATTTTGGTAATAAATTTTAGGATTTGATTATATTTTTTGAAAATTTTAAGATTTAATTATATTTTTGTGATAAATTTTAGAATTTATAAGACACCTTTTCCTTTTAAAAAAAAAAAAAAAAAACCAAAGGCCGCCGGCGAGTTCAAGCATTGATGGCCAGATCGGATAATCTGCACTCTTTAGCAGCAACCTGACCCCGCGTGTGCACCGCAAGAAATTCGCCCGCGAAGAGCAACGGGCAAATCCAAAACCAAAGAGGCGATGGCTGCTTCATCTCTTTCCCGAGTCGTCCTTCCTCTGTCTAGGGTTTCGCCTCGTCGCTTCCCTTCTCTCTCCCCCTCCCTCTCCTCCTCCTCCTCCTCCTCCTCCCTCGCTGCACCTCGCGCGTTCAGTCTCTCCGCTTCCTCTCTCTCCCCCGCTCCCCACATGTCGAGCCCGCCCCAACCCGCGCGCCCCGAGCAGCCGCCGTCCACGGGCACTCACGCTCCCGGCGCCGGTCGCTGGAGGCCGATGTGTCTGTACCACGCCCAGGGGAAGTGCACCATGGTAGTTTCTCCGCCTTCTCGTTCGTTGCTGGAAGTTATTTCAGTGCTTACGCTTCTCGAAATTCGTGATTCCGATGGTCGTTGGTAGTGAAGTCCTAGTTTCCATCCGTCTAGTTTGCTCCCTTTTTTCAAGACGTTCCTCGTTTGGCACATTGGAAGGCGGTTCGCATTCATGCATGGCAAGTATTTGATATTGGAATTTTGTTCGCTCAATGCGATTGCCCCTTTGATAATACTCGCAATCTGCGAGTAGTTGGGCTTTCTGGAAGATGATGAGGGATTTGGATGCTTGGATGCCGTCTTTTTGGTCTCTTTTGTGATCACTGCGCTTTTGATTTCTGCACCCCGACTTTGAACTTCCGCAATATGTTGACTAGTGTTTTCCCACCGCATAAATTGAGATAACAGCGTGAGTTCCTGTGAGTGTGGTTTTGTTTTGATTCGTCGAAGCATTCGATGCGGCCGTCACGAGCATGCATGGCTTCATGATGAGGCCAATTTCGATTTCAGTTGTCTGATTGAAGTTATTCTTTCAGATGGATGATCCTCTCCATCTCGAGAAGTTTAATCACAATGCTGCCAGAGATCTTCAAGTTAGTGCTGCTGACCTTGAGCACGTGTGCCCTCAAGACCTGGATCATTTTTTGGTGCTTGATTTGGAAGGAAAAGTCGAGATTCTGGAATTTCCAGTCTTGATAATTGATGCTAAATCACTGAGCGTCGTAGATTTGTTTCACAGGTCTTACTCTGCCTAATTCTTGAATACTAGATCAACTGTTCGATTGTACAATGCTGGAAAGGTTGATTTTTCTTACACATTTTACTCTGCCAGATTAAATGTTAATTGAGAATGCATTTTGGAACCGTTCTCCATATTTTCTTTCTGGCCCATGGGCCATGATCTGTTCATGAATATTCTCTCCTTTTCCAATTCCAACTCTTTTTGTTGGATTCATGCTTTCTTCTGTGCTTGTGGGGCAAATTCCAAAGTACAAACATTTGCATCTTGATATTATGCAACGGAGTAGAACGGCACAAGGAATATGTGTCCTCTGGCTTTTGTGAAATACATTTGTGTCTATCTAGTTTGGAATAATGAGTCTGGTGTCACACTATGTCCTGTGGTCTATATTTGTGATCAAATGTGATCAAATTTTCTGTATAGTTCTTATTAAGTTTGTTGATGGAATTTTTGATGGATTTTTTTGTTTGCATTTTAATTTTTCTTCTCATGATTAGTTTACAGGTTCGTAAGGCCGTCACAGATGTCTGAGACTAGAGTAAACGAGTATATTGAAGGAAAATATGGAAAATTTGGGGTTGATCGGTAAGTTCTTGGTTTCTCTTTATATCATGCTTGGCTTGTGAAGTATTCTCTTGTATGGCATCCAATAGTGGAGTAGGTTATGAACCGCAATTTTACTGTTGCCACCTACTAGTTTTTCTGCCTAATTAATTGTTATAACGATATGGTGCAATGAAACTAATTTGATGCGTTTTAAAATTTAGTGGTAAATTTTCTGACATATAATTGTGGATATTCATCTCTAAATGTGAATGCGCAGTGTCTGGCATGATACAGCAATACCATTTGAAGAAGTCATTGGTGAATTTGAAACTTGGTTGGCTCAACATCATCTTTGGGCTAAAGAGCAAGGAGGCAAGCTTAATCGGGCAGCATTTGTAACTTGGTGAGTTAACATGTGTTCATCATGGAATGTTTGGTTTCAGACACAAAAAAGAATTGTGACGGATTGGAAGCTATGTTAAGAAAGAACCCCAAAATCAGAGAAATCTGTAGCACTGTGCTTCCTGTTAGTATTTAGTAGCCCTTGATAAGTTGATTTTACCTTTCCAACAGCAATATGCTTTTAGATGAGCTCATATGCACCTGAAATGCCTTATAGATCAATGAAATTGGAATTTAATGATGAAAGTCAGCTTTAGTCCTAACTTCTAATGTGGCATGCATAATCACTCACTATTCTGCTTGATATCCTATTATTGGCTCCTATCGGTTGGTTGCAACTTTGAAATTTCCAAGTTTTAATCCCGCAATATTGACTAATAGCATGCACAATCTAGTTTGCCTCTATCCTAGACTTCTTCTGGCAAAACATTTCTGAGATGGAGAAAGGCAGAGATAGAGAAACTGACCTACCTGGCTTCTTTTTGTTCTGCCCTTGACTATGTATTGTAATTTGTTTACTTGTATAATGTTTTATTTAACCTTAGAATGCAAGTATCTACTATTGATTAGTCTAGTTCAGACACACACGTGTATGTATATGTTGACACTTCTTTCACTGACTCATCTTTAATCTATCCCAGTGCACCATTAGCAACCTTTTTCTAGAACTGAACTGTCTGAAACTATGGAGAAAGGAGAGTGTTGAGCTATGGGGAACATGTTGATTAAATCTGATTGCTACGAGATATACTTTGAAAGGAGGTGGAGAATGCTGTTTTCAGTAATATGGCGACCTTAGTTGTGATTGACTACTCCACCGAAAGATGGCAAATAGAGGCAACCATGGGTTTGCTAATGTGTATTTGCTGTGCTTGTTTTAGCGGAAATTGGGATTTGAAGACTAAGGTCCCTCAGCAATGCAAAGTCTCGAGGATAAAACTTCCTGGATATTTCATGGAATGGATCAATCTGAAGGATGTCTATCTAAACTTCTACCACAGAGAGGTAAGTTCATGGTCAACTTCTCACGTGTAACTTTTGAGATTTGGCATTTGTTGTACAGCTCCTTGATTTGCTGGAACTTTGGTCTTCAAACATATCAGGAGTTGGAAAAAGCAGTCTGATTCTTGTTACGTGATTGAGGTTCTTGTTAGGAGCCATTCATTGCGAGACCAAACTGCACCTTTTTCATATTCTTTCTTGCGTTGCGTCGTTTCTTCTTCTGCTTGATATGTTGCTTATATTACTATGACAGGCCAGAGGGATGATGTCAATGATGAGGCAACTAGATATATCGGTCTTGGGAAGTCACCATCTTGGACTCGATGATACCAAGAACATAGCGAGGGTGTTGCAACGCATGCTTGTCAATGGTGCCGTTATGAGGATCACTGCATGGAGGAGCCCCAAGTCTCCTGATAGAGTTCAATTTGCATACCAAAATCGTATATAACTGCTAATGACAAAGTTTTGTTTTTTTAATAAGTAATGTGTATTATTGGGGGGCGTTCCGGCATTTTGAATGGGCAAGGTTTAGCTGCACCTCGCAAGGTGTTGTCCTTTTATTGGTGTCTCCCAATGTACACTCGCAAAGGCCACCCGAAAACCCAAATTTGCCAGAAAACTGGGGAACGTCAGTCCACACGCAATCACCCTTCTGACCTCAAATGCCCCTTCTCTCCATACCCCTCCCCTCCTCAACGCCCTCCCTGCCACCGCCGCTGACAAAGTCATCAATGTTCCTTGGCTTGAAGAGCTTGGCGTCATCGAGCTCCAATGGAAGGTCCAAAGCTCTGATACCTCCATCCTGTAAATCTCTAATTCTCGATCTTTACGATCTCCCTGTGGATGTTAGCGTGAGGAATTGGAAGAAGAGAGGGAAAGGATCAAGATAGAGGAGCATTAGAAACCATATCTTGCTGTGGATTCCAAAGGCGACCGATTGGTAAGGGACAAAAGGGACACCAAATGAGAACCGTAGTAAACAGTAAAAAATTGGTGAAAGAAAAGAAGTAATAGTGTGGTTGAGTGACTTGAGTCCATAGATACACAAAAGGAGTATCTGAAAATTCAGGACACAACCCTTCTTCTCCTCTTAATTCAGATGAGATGTTTGAACAAGAACACGATTCAATAAATATGCCTATGTATTTTTGTCTTTTTCCTTTTTGGGTCGAATAAATATGCCCTCTTAGTCCTATCGGGAAGTGATATATCTTTATCTTTTTCTTTTTCTAATAAAATGAGCCATTTGTGTAATGAGAACTAGTGCTAATCTGTTTAGGGTAGTTTGGTAACGTTTGTTTCCGGGAACAATTTCTTATCATAAATTATTATTTTTTATTTTGTTTTCAAAAACAATTTTTTAGCATTTTAAGACGTTTGATAATTTTCCAAAATTTTTATTTTTGAAATAAAATTGCGTTTAGTACCATCCTCAAAATTTCTACTCAAAATAATTTTTTTAAAATTTTTAATAATTTTATTGCTTTTTTCTTTCTTCTTCATTTTTTTTTGTGCTGGAGGAACTGCTATTGGGCCGACAGCCGTTCCTGACGTCGCGCTTAAGTCACCATGTAGTAGCTAGATTGCCTCCCTGCTTCGCAGAGGATTCGAACCTTGGCCTCCACCAGGGAGGTCCAAGGCCCTACCATCTATGCCACCTTGGTCGGTGGTTTTTTTTTTTTTTCTTTCTCTTCTTCCTTAGCTAATCGCCAGTCTTGAGATGACTAGCGACTTTGCCAAAGGGTCGTTGGCCCTTAGTGAGGCTAGGCTTCGTCGGTCTAGCCTTGCTAGCATCTAGACAAGGTTGAGCCTTGCCCAACCTAGTCAAGGCTCTGCCGAGCCTCACCTGGCCATCAACAAGGTTGGGCAAGCTTTCGGCGAGCTCGTTAGAGCTTGCTCAATTGGTCATCGGCAACCGCCAGTGGTGGTGGAAAAAAAAAAAGAGAAGAAAGAAAAACAAGAAGGAAATAAGAAGATAAAAGAAAAGAAAAAAAATACGAGTTGGTTTGACTCTGAAATTGTTCTCGAAAACAAATAATCAATTTTTTTTACTTATTGATTATGTTTCAAATCTTCTTCTAGGAACAAAAAAATAGAAATTTGTTTTTACAAACAAAAATTTTACTAAATGGATTTTTGTTCTAAATCTTTTTTTTTTTGTGACTTAGGGAATCCGCACACCATATCAACACGGATAGCCTGAAAGGTCTGGAGTAACAGGGGTAAACCTTGGGGTAACACGTGTTAGTCATCACACACGTACTATCGGGTAAGTCACTTTGCGACGCCCGTAAAATGAACTCCTCCCCTTGCGTTAGGAGAAGCTCGCTACAGCAGCGTCACCTAGGTAGATGGTAGTTCTAAATCTATTTCTAGAACACAAAAGAATAGAAATTTATACTATTTAGTCGGTTGCAAAACATGCTTTTAGATACCCCTTTCTTCCCCCTTTCTTCAAATTACAAAAGAGCCACTGCCCGAACGAGCCTGGCCCACAAAAGTGCCGTTGGTCCCAACTCCCAAGTGCTACTCCCCCTTAATATTTCCAACGCATCTACGTATGTGGCCTCCTATTTGGCGGCAAAATTTTGGTTGGAAAGTCACCAGCAAACGCCAATCCATACCAATTTCCATTCGCTTGAAATTCAATCCCACGCTCTCGACGAGGCGCGTCGCTAAAAATTCGACTTTTTTATTATGTTGAAAGCTCATGGTACAGGAAGAAATTGATAAATTTCCTTTTTATGTTGATTATCTTTTAACTCTTTGAGCGTCTATCATTTGTGATACGGCGTAAATATTTTTTTTTTTGGATATGATAAAAGAGCTAAAGATGATTATAGAAATTTAATGTCATAAATTTATTATCCTTATTTTATCAAGCAACAAAATATGAAGTAATCCTTTAAAAGATAATAAAAAGAATCCAAGTGAAAAGTTACAAAATGAGCACGCTAATTAGTAGACAGCGAATTCATCGTTGAAAGTTATGTAACACCTTAAACTTAAAAATAAGAGCAGGTGATTTTCTTGTGTCTTTAATAAAGCATATATAAGCTTTGGATTAATAAGATCGATGATAGTTTTATAATTAAATCTCAATGATGAAATTATGAAAATCAATTTGTGTTTTGTAAAGTTGAATCTTAACCGCAAAACCCAAGATCCTATTTGCATCAACAAACATATTTATACGAATGTGATGAAATCATCTAACAACTTCCTATTTTGTTTCTGAATAAAGCCTAGCGTTAGTAAATCTTGAGTCACCTCTATAGGCTCCATCAGTATTTAGTTTAATCCACCGGAAAGATGAAGGATCCTATCTGACCAAAATCAGAGAACTACATGATCCTCACAAATCAAGTTATTCGCGGGCGGACAAAGCTTTTAATGATTTTATTTGTACACGACCAAATTACTTGAAAAACCAAAAGTACTTACAAATATCCGAAGCGTCCGTCACGGGTCGTGCCTACACGCGCGTAGGAGTAGCGCGAAAATAGCGATGGTTTGGTACGAGAGCTGCTCTCTACTGCTCCGTCGTACGCCCTAGCTCTTCTTCGCGAGCCATCAGAAACAGAACAGATAAAACACAAGCAAACGCAAAAACAAACACACAGCACGCGCTTTCGCTCGGAGCAAAAACCTTCGCGATCACCGCAAAGCGCTCCGATCTTCATCGAGTCAATCTCGATCGGAACCGCCGCTCGAGAGCCGCCGGACGTCGTCTCTAGGGTTCGAGGTATCCCGTCCGTCCTTTCTCGCCCGCCGTTCCTTCGCTAACAGTCGCAGTGAATCCGGCCACGGACGCGGCGATTCGCCGATGATCGATCGTCCGGCCGTCGGCCTCCTCCCGTTCCTCGCGTCGTGGAGCCGCGCATCGGCCGGCCGAGGGGATTCGATCGGTGCGCCTGCCTGTCTGCCCTAGATAGAGAGACTGGTGAGGGACGAGGCGTGGTGGTGGTGTCATGAGAGTCAAATCCACCCCGGTTTCGTCTCTGAAGCAGCAGACGACTCCTCATTGCTCCGCCTCTCGCACCCGCACGAAGCACAAGCGGCTCGACGCCATATGCGAGGAGACGTATAACCTCCACCATGCCGAATCGAATAGGCCAGCCGCCGGGGACGAGGACGAGGAGGAGGCGGAGGGGGAGGCGGCGGCGGCGTCGGGAGGAGCCGGTTCCGAGCTTCGGCGGAGCTCGAGGGCGCGCCGAGCTCCGGTGTTGCTGGACGCGTCGCCTCCGCCCCCGAAGAAGAGGCGGAAGCTCGGCAAGAAGAGGAGATTGAGGGGTGAGAAGAATGCGAGGGCGTTGTCTCGACCGGTGAAGGAGGATGAGTCGGAGAATTGGGAAGAGGAAGAGACTCCGGGTACTTGGAGGTCGAGGCTGAGATCCAGGAGGAGAGTCGGCTTTGGGCGAAACAAGGAGAGAAATTCTCCCAGGAGAAAGCTTTTTGTGGAAATGGATGCGGTAGAAAAGGAATGTGAGAGGATAGAGGGAGTTTTGACGGAGGGGAAAGTTGAAATGGTTGACGAGATAGAGGAACCGGAAGTTGAGCGCCTACCAAAGGTAAAATTCAAGAGAAAGCGGAAGTTTAGCATGGCAGGTGCTTCTAGGACCAGAGATATAGTCCTAGTTTCTGAGAAGATGGATGGCACCCGGGATAATGAAACAAGGGACGAAGGGAATGACTGTGGAGAAGTAATGATGCCTTTAGAAGATGAAATGCTTGATATCCGTGAGGATGACAAAGCAGATGTTAGTGCCACGGACTTGGTTGTGGAAAAACCGGAAGAGCTGTCTGATTGTAATCAAGCAGAGGGAGATCGTGCTGTCAATGACTGCGTAACAGTTACTGATGATGTTGAACAAGGGGAGTGCATGGACGAATCTGTAATGGTTGATTTGAATGAGGTGGTTGCTGACTTATCAATCAATGACGTAAGAGGAGGCCCCCATGACGGTGAAAATGCGAATTTGGTCAAGCCTGATGAGAGGCTTATGGAAGGTGGAGGGAACACGAAAGAGGATAAAATTACCTCTCAGTATTCTGGTGAAAGGCCCATGCATTCACGGATCAAAGAGGGAAGACGGTGTGGATTATGTGGAGGTGGTACTGATGGTAAGCCTCCAAAGAGGTTAACACATGAAATAGGTGAAAGCGAAAATGAGGCATCCAACGGCTCTTCAGCGTCTGATGAACCAAACTATGACATATGGGATGGTTTTGCCGATGAACCAGGGTGGCTTGGACGTCTTTTAGGTCCCATAAATGATCGATATGGCATTGCTGGGACGTGGGTTCATCAGCAGTGCGCTGTTTGGAGTCCAGAGGTTTGGTTCCATCTTTTGTCTCGCAGAGTAGCATCTCTTAATTATTTTATTTCTTTTTATGACGCCTTCGACTAGTGTGCTCACTTCTTTTAGAATGCTTTGGTTCAATAGCAGTAGCTTAGGCTTCAGCCTGAATGAAATTTGTTAAATTTGAAAGCCATGTGGTTCTTTGATCCGTGGTGTTTGTCTTTGCCCGGCACTTTTGAAAATACTATAGTCATCTAGCGGAAATGATGACTGGCTATGCTTCGCTTGGTATGGGGGCTTATTTTTATGAGACAACTCTTGGTTTCTTCTCTGTAGAAGCCTGTCTTATTTAAATATGATAATACAATGTGATTGATCCTTTTCAAAGCTAAGCTGGTAAAATATTTTGATGATCTAATTCCAACAAGCTTCCATGCTTGATATCAGTGTTTTCAGGTGTACTTTGCTGGTGTTGGATGCTTGAAAAATGTGAGGGCTGCGCTTTGTAGAGGAAGGGCACTGA
Source organism: Eucalyptus camaldulensis (assembly GCA_019915185.1). Lineage (NCBI taxonomy): Eukaryota > Viridiplantae > Streptophyta > Magnoliopsida > Myrtales > Myrtaceae > Eucalyptus > Eucalyptus camaldulensis. The sequence goes on from JAHSVA010000006.1 coordinate 11,234,413, forward strand.
AATGCAGCCGCTGTGGAAGACCTGGAGCAACAATTGGATGCCGTGTTGATCGGTGTCCCAAAACTTACCACTTGGTTGGTGTTCTGATTTCTTGAGTGGTCTTTTCATGTCTTTTCGGCAGACTTAGCAAAATAACCATTGATTATTTATATACATGGTTGTGTTCAAAACCTATCTGGTGACACTTATTTTGTGCTGGGCTTTGCAGCCTTGTGCTCGAGCTGATGGTTGCATCTTTGATCATCGAAAATTTCTCATAGCTTGCATTGATCATCGTCACATTTTCCAACCTTTTGGTAGTAAGATGGCAGATCGGATAAAGAGAATGAAAGCTAAGAAAATGAAGATGGAATTCAGGAAGCTATGTAATGATGCTTGGCGGAAGGATATTGAGACAGAAGAGAAATGGTTGGAAAATTGTGGTGAAGATGAAGAATTCTTGAGAAGAGAGAGCAAGAGGCTTCAACGAGATTTGCTGAGAATCTCGCCTGTCTACATCGGAGGCACAGATAAAGAGAGTCAAAAACTGTTTGCAGGTTGGGAATCTGTTGCAGGCCTTCAAGATGTCATCAGATGCATGAAGGAGGTTGTCTTATTACCCCTTCTGTATCCTGAATTCTTTGATAACTTGGGCATTACACCTCCTAGAGGAGTCCTTTTGCATGGTTATCCTGGAACGGGTAAAACTCTTGTAGTGCGTTCCTTAATAGGTTCGTGTGCTCAAGGTGATAAACGAATAGCATATTTTGCCAGGAAAGGTGCAGATTGCTTAGGAAAATATGTTGGTGATGCTGAACGGCAGCTGAGGCTTTTGTTCCATGTTGCTGAAAAATGTCAACCTTCCATAATATTCTTTGATGAGATAGATGGATTAGCACCATGCCGCACAAAGCAGTCAGATCAGACACATAGTTCGGTAGTATCAACTCTCCTTGCTTTATTAGATGGTTTAAAGTCTCGTGGCTCAGTTGTAGTTATCGGTGCCACCAATCGGCCTGATGCTGTTGATCCAGCACTTAGGCGCCCTGGGAGGTTTGACAGGGAAATATATTTCCCATTGCCATCTTTAGAAGATAGGGCTGCCATTCTGTCACTTCACACTCAGAAGTGGCCAAAACCAGTTTCAGGTTCTTTGTTAAGGTGGATTGCTGGAAAGACGGCTGGATTTGCTGGTGCTGATCTGCAGGCTCTGTGTACACAGGCGGCTATTATTGCTTTGAAGCGGAACTTTCCTTTACAAGATGTCTTATCCGCTGCTGGAAAGAATTCTTGCAGTGAACGGGTACCTCTTCCTTCATTTGCAGTTGAGGAGAGAGATTGGTTGGAGGCTCTATATAGTTCCCCACCTCCATGCTCTCGTAGAGAAGCAGGAATAGCTGCTACCGACATAGCATCATCCTCTCTTCCATGCCACCTCATCCCTTGCCTGCTACAGCCACTATCTACGCTGCTTGTCTCTCTTTATCTTGATGAACATGTTTCTTTGCCTCCTACTCTTTCTGAAGCTGCGGCTGGAGTTAAAAACGTGATATTTTCTGCATTGGATAGAAAGAAATTGCCTAATCATTTCTGGCGGTCTCATTTGCATTCTCTCATACAAGAAGCTGATGTTGGTGAGGAGATTGAAAGACAACTTTCCTCGGCAGATATTGTTATAGGCAAATCTGCTTCTACTGGTTCTGATGCTTTTGGTGTTGGAGAGAATCATGAAAATATGAACTCTGAAGCTTCTGTGACCTACAACTGCAGCAGTCGTACTGGTTCAGTGAGGAATGTGCCTTTCTCATCGAGGAAAAAATCTGGATATCGAGTTTTAATTTCTGGAAGTCCTAGATCTGGTCAGCGGCATCTTGCTTCTTGCCTCCTTCACTGTTATGTTGGGAATGTTGAAGTCCATAAGCTTGATTTGGCTATAGCTTCACTAGAAGGACATGGAGATGTGGTGCAAGGGCTAACGCAGATATTGAGTATGTTTCATGGCTTTTTTGATATTGGCCTAAAGAAACTATGAACTTAGCTCATAAAAAGTGGTGTGGCAGTAATAGCGAGCTATACTTTTGGCTGCAATCCCAAATTTCTCATAATATGTGCATCTCCTCACTTGTCAGTCTCAAAGCGTCTGTTATTAAATTGACTTTTCTTTCCTCACCGATTGTTGATGCGAGTCTGATTTGAAAGTCAGCTTGGCTGCTCATCCAGTTTGATACATTGAGAAACTGTCCCAAGTGACCTTGGATAAATAAGAAAAATGACGTACTTTTAAAATATTAAAGTTCGACATCAGTAACTTGACTAGATTATGTGGGCTGTCTACCAAAATGTAACATGCCTGTGGCCTTCATTCTCTCAGTGTGATATGTTCTATATAGACATGTTTAAAATAGCTAATATAATTACAACCAACAAAAAAAAAGAAATAGCTAATATAATGAGCTATACTGTTCCTATATATCACCAGTCGAATCTGTGTCCAAGAAATACAATAGTAGAGGGCTTGTGGTTGCCTTTGACAATAGGAAAAATACGTTCTATAAATGGCAAGGGTGCTTTCCTAATCAACACACTGGAAGTGCAGTGTAATTCTTCCTGTGCTACTTCTGCAAGCTGCAGTATGTTCATGATTACTAATGTCTGACCCTTTCTATTCATCAAAAATAGATAAATACATAAAGATCCTTCAAATTACACCTAAATTCTAGCAAATCAAAACATGTGATTTGGGGCACCCATCAGTAGCGATCAATGCCCTTTGTTTTGTATTTCTTAGACTGTACTTATTACAAATACATTTCCCCGTGACATTGGACCCTCATATTCTGTGCTGGGAGTCAGTGTGGTGAAGTAATGCTTTGGTATTTTTTATTCTAACGCTTCTCTACTTATTTTGTAGTGAAATGTGCCAATGTGGGTTCTAGTGTTGTATTTATGCCGAGGATAGATCTTTGGGCTGTGCAGATGCATCAGCAAGTTTCTGATGACGAAGACAATTCAACTACATTTGATGATCAGTCACCAGTGAAGAAAACAAGCTGCTCCATAGATACTCAAGTACGCAAGACAAAAATCACATCTAATATGCAAAACAGCAACTCAACTGCAGGGGACGGATGTCAAAGTTCTTCCCAGAGCCCCTCACATGCCTGGAGCTCTTTCGCGGAGCAGGTCAATGCAATTTGTGTGAATACATCCCTGGTGATTTTGGTACGAATTTTGGCTCGCTGTTTCTTATATTCTAATTTTCTTGATGCGATATAGCTAATGTTTTTATATTCATCTGCTTCTGGTGATATGGTGCTTGTCTCCTTTCTATTTCTATTCTTATATCTGCATAGAAATTAAGAGCTACTATATCTGTCTTTGAGGAATACTTGATCTTGTCTTGACTTTAGTTGTTGTGAAACCTGCTGTGAGAATGAAGATGTTATAAAAGAAAAGTGAACTATCATACCATCTGAATTTTAGGTTGTAAATGCTTTTTGTTGTCGTATAACTCCTTTCCCTCAAAAAGGATGATTTTGTGAAAGTCAGTTCCATGGAGAAACTAACCAGATCCAACAGGGCAGATTGCTATGGTAAAGTTCTACGTGAAAAATGTCATCTAGTAACTAGGAGGAACCTTTAGATCATACAAAAGACTTGATGTAGAATTTAGCACAACGGCTTAAGAAAATTTTCATGTCTACCTCACTTGGAGGGATGAGGGTGATTTCGTTGATTTTGTTGTTTAGTTTCTTGGGTCACTATTGTTGGTTCCTTGATCTCCTACTTTGTCCTCAAGCATTAATTTCCATTATTTTACAACTGTTATTAGTTCCTCCCCTCTACCTCCACTTTCTTTTTTTTTGCTTTCTCTTTCTAATGTCATCATGTCACACATTGCATGCGCAAACAGGCTACTTCTGATGTTCCTCATGCTCAACTTCCCAGTGGAATACAACAGTTCTTTGGCTGTAATGTACAAGATAGCAGTCAATGTACCTCCTTGGAGCGCACTTTACCAAGATTCACTTTGCAAATTGATGGCAGTATGAATTATGACATGGTGGTAAATCGGTGTGCTGCAGAATTGTCAATGATAGTTGCTCAGCAGTTTGTGCAGTTGTTTTATCAAAAAGCTCACAAACACCCTATTCTCAATAATGAAACTTCTGCTCCAACTGGAGATAAAAAACAAACTCCAAATAACAACCTAGATCGTCCATCAGAAGAGCTTGACCCTAGAACACAAAATGCTGATGATTCTGTGCTAAGACCATCTCCGCTTTTGAACAAGCGTAATCTGAAGGGGAAATCGAGTTTGATGTTGGGGATATCAACACTTGGCTATCAAATACTCAGATATCCTCATTTTGCTGAACTTTGTTGGGTTACCTCAAAGTTGAAAGAAGGCCCTGTTGCTGACATAAGTGGACCTTGGAAGGGCTGGCCATTTAATTCCTGTATTGCTCGCCCTAGTAACACATTAGAGAAAATGGCTGTTCCTTCTAATCCTGACAACATCAAAAGCAAAGAAGGATCCCTTTTAGTCAGAGGGATAGCAGCAGTTGGTTTGTTGGCATACAGAGGGTTGTACACTTCAGCAAAAGAAGTTGCTTTTGAGATTCGCAGGGTTCTTGAGCTCTTAGTAGGGCAGATAAGTGTCAAGGTCCAGGCTGGGAAAGATCGATATCAGTATGTTCAACTTTTGTCCCAAGTTTCTTATCTGGAAGATATTGTTAATAGTTGGGCATTTTCATTTCAAAGGTACTCATCTTTTCACTAGAACGCTTGATCAAATTTTGAGTATGCTACAAAGTGTTAACACAGTTTATTTTGTTTTCAGTTTAGAGGTGGATGCCCAAGTTACACAAGCAAACCCTGTTCTGTCAACCATGGCATCTTCAGCTAATAATCTTCAACTTGAGGAACATCAGCCACCCATCTCTGGCAGCAGTTCCCCTGAAGCCAGAGTTTTGGAAGAAACTCAGCGAGATTCTGCTGCTGAAAATGTTGATCCATCTGTGTGCAACAAAGAGAATGGTGACTCTGGGCTTCATGATTTTAAAGAAAGAGTTGGACTTTTACAGGATGACATCATAGAAAATATTTCCTTGTTTGGAAACTCCACTCCGAACGAACACCCTTGTAGTTCCATTCCTGCTGGCACTCCTGTTGGTAAATCATTGATTGAGTGCAATGGGATGAATGCAACAACTCAGCTTGAAAGCCCTGGAGAATCTACTAGTATACGTGATGTGGCTCAGTCGTTAAATCATCCCTACCATTCAGTATCGGCAGATGATGTTGTGCTTTCTAAGGATGGTCCTTGCCCTTCAGGGCAAATGGGTGGAGCCACCTATTCTGGCTCTAGCAGAGGAAAAGACCATATAAAGGATTTGGCCTCAAAAGACAACAGCACTTTGTCTTCTGATGGTGTCCCAGATTCCGATAATTCCTCATCAGGCAATTTTTCTCCATGCAAAAACATCAACACTCTTGCTGACTCTATGGCTGTATGTCTGTACCGCTGTTGCTCTGTCTGCATGAGTTCACTCCATGACGTGATGCGAAAACTTCTCATTCATGAAACAGGTTTAAGTAAGAACAGCTGGAACGTAGAGGACGTTCATGACATGGTTGCATCCTTGTCTGTGGATCTTGTTTCAGCAGTTAGGCAAGAGTTTTCTAATGTTAGCAGTTTATTTGGTGAAATTCAGGGGAATTCGGTTCTATGTCCAGATGCAAGCACATGTGATTGCAATAGTCCAGGGTGTCGATTGAGTGTTCTTGTGGAATGTGCATTCCACTCCACTGAAGGAGGCGTAAGCGAGTCAGTAAATAACGACAGATCGTCTCCGTTTGGACAGACTGTCGAATTTGTCTTCAGAAATGGTGTACTGATATCTACAAATCACGACAGGGATGTCGTCTGTCACTGTAAATTGGAGAGTTTTTGCCTTTCTTCTCTAATGGAGTTAATGTTATCTGCCAAGCAGTTGCCCAGGTGAGAAGCCCAGGTGAGAAGATGTTGGGGCTTGGCAGCATAGAAGTAGCCTCTCTACTCTGTTCACTGGTGAAATGTTACTTATGAGATTAAATCAACCACAATTTTGTCACAACTGAGAATCAGTTTGAAATGGTAGATTATTTTCTCATATGTGCTTCTCCGTAACAGCTTCTGTTCTTTCTCTCTTTGCTTGCGCAGCATTTTGTCATGGTTTACAGGAGCCATCGGTTAGTCCCAAGTATCCTTTTGCAATTACAGCAGTTACAGGTCTATCGCATGGTAGTGATTGGCTGATTGCATTAGAACCTTGACCATTAATGCCAGCAATTGTGCTTGTAATGAGTACTTGTTCGTGCCCTGACGACCCCTAGCATGACTATGCAAATACTGATAGTATGTAAAGGTGATAAAGTTGCAGCAAGCTTCACATTTCCAAATATTCGGGTAAAATGGTTAGACATGGAGCAAGCTTTAGATTTTTGGTCGGAGAGGCTTTGGGAGGTGAGAGAGTAATATAAATAGCGTAAGAGCTAATTTTGAATATGTTAAATGGAGTAAAAAAAAGAATTAAAATAAGTTTATTGATAGGTAGATGGAGATCATATAAATATAATGACTATTCAAATTTCATGTCAAAAAATGGAAAGATGTTTTTGACAAATCAAATCTCCATGTACATCGAACTTTCATAATCCAAGTCCACGTTTCATCTAAACAAAAATTGAAATACGGGACAAATTCAGCCAACACAGGTGGGCATTTTATATCCCCCAAAAAGCCAAAATTGTACGTAACAATTAACAATGTTTACATACGAAGAGCAAAGAAAAGAAAGAAGGTCCAAAAAGAAATCACCGTGAAACAAAGTTTTTCATTCTTTTTGATAAAAACGTAGAAAGTAATGATGATCGGGCATTATCATATACATCGTTCTATTTTTCCTAAAAAATATTCGATTTGAGTTACAGCTACATTTTATCGTCAATGATCTTCCAAAATCTGAGGTGAGCGAACGTGCCATCATAATCTACTAGGATAATAGCAATTAGAAAATATTTTCACACGACGTTGTGTCACCCAACACAGGCCGTTCAGACATTTGCTCACAATTTGAATCCAGCGGATGATCTCGGCAAAAGACAGAACAGCGCATTTTATCCATAAGGCCAATTGCCTCCGTGTAAATTGGAACGCAGTCGAGGGAAGGAGCGGATATTTTTCTTCTGTCCGAGAAGAACACGAAAGATTTTTTTTCCGCTGGAGCTTTGCAAGCACGAAGAAGATCCACAGCAGGCGCAGAGCTAGAGCTAGAGCTTGAAGAATAGCACGCGCTCGACTCAACAAACTCGAACCTCCATTCACCATCATCATCTTCTTCCTCTCGTGCTGAACCGTATTATCTACTCAAATGCTGCAACTCCAATTGCCACCTCATCACCCTCGCTTCCTCTCCCCCCATCTCTTCCCGCTCTCTCCCCTCCGCTCGACCGTCTCTCTCTCCCCTTCCGCCCTCCCTCGCCGCCGACCCGGGCCCAGACCCGGACCCGGACCCGGCCCATCATGGCTCGCCCGAGCCTCCGAGCCCCCCGCCGCCGCCGCCCCCGCCGCCGTCGAAGAGCCGCCGGAGGGTCCCGTCGAGCTCCCTCCCTCGGCGCCTTCGATATTCGCGTCCACCGACGACCCCACTCCCCTCCAGGTGGCCACTAGCCTTCTTCTCACCGGAGCCATCTCCGTCTTCCTCTTCCGCGCCGTTCGACGTCGCGCCAAGCGTGCCAAGGAGCTGGTACGCTCATCGCGATTCTCTTGTCGTCGCATCATGATTTGAATTGAATTTGGAATTAGTTGAGCTGGTCCGTCGCTTCTCCTGTGGACTTGGATTGGGAAAAAGAAAAGTTCTTCCTTTTACCTTGTTACAATGCTGGATAGTTCTGCGGTTGCTCTGTTATCGTTCGATTTCATTAAGAAATCGTCCTTCCTCTGTTCGTTTTTGAAACCGCGGCTTGCATTTCGAGTGATTAGAGCAGTCAATGCAGCTATGATGCAACGTGAGTGCTTGTTGGTTGTTTGACTTTAATGTGGCGATGGTGTTGTTGCTGTAGAAATTCAGGTCTTCAGGAGCAAAGAAGACGCTGAAAGACGAGGCCTTGGATAGCTTGAAGGCAATGGGGACGACCTCCATTCCTGCTAAGGGGCCGCCTTCCCCTGCACAGGCACTGCTAGGTGGAATCGCAGCTGGTGTCATTGCTCTCATCCTATACAAGTTCGCCACCACCGTCGAGGCATCCCTCAACCGGCAGACGCTTTCTGAAAATTTCTCCGTATGTCCTCCGGTCTTTCGTTTCTCAGCCGTAGTACACCCATTCCGATTCAATAATGATAATTGAGGAAGTTGAAATGTAACATTGATGTCGATTATTCCTTTTTTTCATTAATTTTCCCTTTTCTCACTGTTTCAAGTTTCTCTTTTGCAGGTAAGGCAGATAACAGTAACCATAAGGTAAAGCTTGACCAACTGTTTTTCTCAGCTTGTAGCACTGAATCTTTAAGCCTCATGCTCTGTGGCCAGTTTTTTTCTTAAGATGGCACACAAGGCTTGCATACTCACATTTATCGTCTCGTATTTGCAGGACAATTGTGAATGGGATATGCTACCTTGCGACATTCGTATTTGGTATCAACTCCATCGGTCTATTTCTGTATTCCGGTCAACTTGCCATAAACTCCTTCTCAGAAGAATCTTCAAGCAGAGAAATGAACAAAAGTGATGGCCAATTATCGTCAGCAGAGAGTCTTACAGATACTCCTAAAACAAATGACAGTGAAGGCAGTGATAAAACAGATAGCACACCATGACAGAAGATAAGTATTGTTATTTCTACTGGGACCTATTTAAATCGATTTTTTTCCCCACTCTGCTACCTTTGTTTCTACCTTTGAAATGCTAATCTTCTATTTATAAATGATGTCAACGTTATATATGTGGCTAAGGCACGCTTTTGGGTTATTCGTAATAGTTCTGCATGTTAATAGGTTAACCAGTTGATGTATATACCACGGTTCAGGAGATAATCTGCATACATCCAGCTGTTAAGAATTCTTTCAGTTGAACATAGTTTTGGTGATTTACTTTGTTTAGAAGAGCCAGCTGTTGGATGATGTCTATTCTTTCGGTCACGGACTCCCTTCATACATTCTCTCCATGAAGTTTGATATCATAGTTCATGACACCTTACAAAAATTCATTTGACAGCTGTTTTTCAGAATTTTGTGTAATGGCACAAATTGCCTCTTTTTGCTCTTAATATACTTAATTGTTCGTTCACGGGATTCTCAGCACAAAGCAAGTGAATTCACAGACCTTCATTTCTCTCTGGCTTTCAAGGACTTTGCTCCTAGCTAGGGGTGGGATCCTTTCTTTCTGCTTCTTTAATAAATAAATAAAAAATGAAGTATGAGATGCCTAACAAAACTGCTAATGGACCTTACCAAAAAAAAAAAAAACAAAACTGCTAATGGAGTCCAAGAATTAATTCATAGACCTCCTAGCTCTCTTACTGTACTGTTTGCAAAGCCTAGTTATGAAATATGATGATCTTCTGACCGTTAAATTCAGTGATAAAGTCCAACGATGTTGTGAGAGAGACCAGTGATCCTTGTAGAAGTGGTTAAATTCATGTTGGGAGTCTGCAGAATCACTATCATCGTCCACAAAGAGTTCACTTTGTTTCGGACCATATACCCAGAGGATTAAATGTGTGGCCAAACCTGAGGACAGGCGAACCAATCTCAGAGTCTTGCACTTATTCCTCCTCTCCATGCACAGTTCAAGCGAACTACGACCAGATTGCTTTAGAAAGCATGTTGGAGGTAGAAGCCAGAGGTACTAATAAGCAATTGACGCTTGTACTGTTCATAGTTTCCTTAGATAGCTTTAGTATGGTACTCTGTTTAAACTCCTGCTTTGAAGTCAAGATTGGGGGTTGCTGGTTCTTTGATTAATAAAATTTTTGATACTCAAAACGTCTCTCTTCATACCAAATACTTGAGCAAATCCAGTTACAAACCTTTCAATGAGCTTTTGTTGGATACACCTGGCTTCATTTGAGCCCAATTCACATGAATCATCAAAATTATTCGGTTCGCAGGTAACAAATTCTGCTGAGTGTTAAATCTGAGTTATTATGTGAAATCCCGAGGTGCATCCGTAGATTCCATGTGATAGAAAAGCACGGTGATTTCCTTCTACTCCAAGGAAAAAGAAAGCGACTTTCATAAATTTAGAACAGGCTCATAGTGCATAGCTGATTACTGTAGAGCCTGGAGTTCCTCTATCTGGAAGCATGCCATGTTCTGTCATGGCATTTAAACACTAAATCACGCTCTTATTTAGTAACTGCAAATTCTCGGAGTTCATTCACTTCATCACGCGCACATAATTTATTATAGTCTTTGAATGAGTCGACAGTAGTCTTCTTCAGGAGCACTTTGATCCGTATTAGGGTCAATCCCTCTATCATACCCTGCTAATCATTAACATCTTGTTATAATTCTAATATGAAGTGCCATGATTCAAAAAACGATTTAATCACATGGACAAACTGTCATTCGAGAATTGTAGAAGCTCCAGTCGTTTCCTAGCAGAAAAATATGTCTGCTGTGACAGCACTAGGAACACAAAATGAAAGATGCTCTGCCACTTCTGCACCTTGCCTTACCCTTTTGTGTTTTTTTAAGTCTATGCCCTTGAAGGATTCGTAGAAGGTACGTAATGAAGAAACTTTTTAAATTCTCAATATACCCGATTAGACATAACACGAGAGGGACGATACTTTGTATACTCTGAAACTTTCTTTATAGTGATATCTGACAAGAAGTAACCCACGGACACTTGTTGACAAATTCAATTTGCTTTTGGCATTTCTTTATTGGATTTTTTGAAAACACTTGTTAAACACCTTAAGTTTATCATTTTCTACATACCGTCCAGTTTTATCAAACAGTAGCGAGGGTAATCATTGACGAGATTCTTCACATATGTCACTTGTCCTTAGGGGTGATTTTATGATTTTCAGGTGTCTCTCGTAATTTTTCATTCATGTTCGGATCGAAATGTTAATAGATCTCAGTTCAATCGATTTCAAGACAGCCGCACGCGGCTGTGGTTATATGGAAGCCCAGGAGACATGATGTCCCCTGAAAAAGATGTTCACACTGACTGAACCGGAAAAGAAAAGGCGAATATTTCTGTGCCCCGGAAAGGCTGAAATTTTCTGCCTAGGTTTCTTCGTTGGAAATTGGTGGACAGGGAATCTTAAGACATAATTTCAGAACGCAGCACAAAAAGCAACAAAAGAAAAGGGAAAAACAAGAAGAAAACTAGAAAGCAAACCCATCAATATAATGAGTCTTTTGGATCTCTTTACAGCTATAATTCACACTTTACATGCAAAGATATAGGCTTAAGCCACCTTTCCTTGTACCAACACAGACCAACAACATCATTAGAAAAAAAAAAACAGCCGTCCCACTTTTTGAGGCTTTGCAATACCCTAATTTTCTTATCCTGAAAAGTGCAAAGTATTGATAAAAATAAAGAACACGGCCATCAATCTGATTCATCTTTTAAGCCCAGAAAAAGACATCACTACGATTCTGGATTCTCTCAGTGCCAACACATGATGCACTCCTCTGAGAAAATCTGGCTGCTGCACTATCATGGGCTTTGTGCTTGCTGGTAGGGTTTCAGTTTAAAGGACCACTTGCTGGATTATCTAAGATTGTGAACTAGTGATGTCCACAGTTTCTGTGTTTAGCTGTCTCAAATGCACCCGATGATTCCGTGTTTGTAGCAAACCTATCCAAAAATCCATGCAGAGGATTAGAGTTCAGGAGACATGTCTTATCTCTTTCTCACCCAGACTATTTGAAATCTCACTTTATGTATTTCCTACAAGTACGCGCCCCGTGTATATAGGCAGTGAGATCCAAAGAGTTTTCACGTGGAGTTTACCCGGTCCGATGACAATTGTTCACGACGCCGGGTATCAAACAAATACACGGATGGGGGGTGCAGCTTCTCTCTGTTCAAAGATTTCTTTGACAAAGGCTAACTTGTACCTATTCCATATACAATAAAAGGCCAAAGAGAAGCAGCTGGTATAACCCCTGCATCTCCATTATTGATCCGTCTTCAGGCCAACGCCCCAGCACAATCCTGTACTCTGCACCCCACTTGCCCTGCTTTTTTGTTCCCTTTTTCTTTGGTTTCGATCTCAACCATTTTTTACTTTCTGTGCTTGTCCTTAAGGGGAGAAAAGCGCGAACTTGGCAGAGAAAAATCCAAAATTGAGGAACCCTCCTGGCTAGAGCATGGAAAGGATATGAGGATTTCTTTAGATGGTCCACCAGGCCATTTACTCCGATGAGAATTGAAGAACCAGAAGATCCAATTGCTTTAGAAAAACCCATTAACTGCTGCATTTTAATTTTTAACTCTCTTTTCCCAGATCGTTACTCATTTCATCTGTGGTTATCCTTCAGGTTTCTCGAGCCCTGTCAAATCTCTGCCTCGCCTAAAAAGGACCCCGTACCCAACTTTAACATACTCGAAAAATACCACAGTAATAAAAATAAAAAAGAGGTAATAACGATTAAGAGTGACTAGGTAATTATCATGTTTGGTCTTGGATGGAGAGATTGCCGCAGCCGAGTTTTGAGTTTTCAAATATCACCGGTCACTTATAAGAAAAATTCTCACTTTGTAGCAGCATGGGCAGGGGTTTTATCATGAACTTTTCATTCCCCTACTAGCATTTTATCTAATTTAACCGATCGTTCTCCAAGAACCCACTGAATTTCATTGAAACCCAGAAGAAACCCAGTTTTGATCGAATCCGATCTGAATTCTCCTCCACCTTCGTATAACCATTTTCGGGAAGATGTGATTTAAAGGGTTCTGCTTCGGATAGAATAGCGGGGTTAAGGAAATCGCTAACTTTGCCCTTGGAACGTGATTGTCATTAATGAAGCAACTCCATTCTGAGAAACCTCAATGTCGAGCACCCAGCACCTTGTCGTTTCTATCTCATCATCCAACGGCCTCAAATCGACCCGTCGTCATCTTGTCGCTAGATGGACCCGCGAGTGACTCGCGGACCACCTTCAACAGTTGCCCAACATCCACAATTCATGAGAAGTAGACTAGAGCCTAAAAAGCAAAAAAGAACATCACGAAATAGACAAGCACGATACATCTCTCTTAGCCTCGACCTTTCGCTCTCAATTCATTGCCAAAACTCACATGGATAGCTTTGGCCGCATCCCTCGATCCAACGCAAAGTGGAAGTTGACATTTGAACCGTTAGGGCGATAGCATCAAACATGTGACAGAAGGCTTGAAAAGTAAAGCAATGCTGTAGAAATTCATATCAAGGTCGATGATTAAGATGGAAGGAAAATGAACTCATTCAATAGACCCAAAAGAGAAAATTTACAGAGAAGCTACAGCAGCGAAATAACCTGCAAAAAACTACACTTTTGAAGCTACCCCATTTCACAAACTTTGTTGAACCAACAAAAAACAGAGGACCAAAAGTTTGAAAAAAAAAAAAAATTCATTAACTTCCATAGTTTCTAGCAGAATTACCTATACAACCATCGATCAAACCGGGTTCAGACGCCAACCCCAGCCGCCTTGACCCCGTGCGTGGCCGGGCGATGCGGCTCGAGCTTCCTGTTCTTCCAAAAGCAAGCATCCGGCGCAGCGAGCTTCATTGCCGACCGCATTGGCTCAGACTTGCATCTTGTGAGGACGAACGGCTCGTAAGCCTTGGCGCTCTCCAGCTTCTGCTCGATCATTGTGGCCATCGACTCAGCGCCAGCGCCTGCGGCTCGAGCTGCTGCCGCTGCTTTTGGCGGCAAGGAACAGGAGTTCCTCCGCGGCTGCTGCAGAATGTGGGCTTGCTGAGCCGTGAGAGCTGAAGCAGAGCGCTTGGATTCCGCATTGCCGGACCTTTTCTTGGACTCGTCCTTGCCACCATCGGTCTTGACGGGGACTTTGCCGGCGTGCCTTTCCGGTAGCCATCGAATGAAGTCAGTATTGCAGACCCATGTTTCCTTGGAGACCTCCATTGAGAGCTTGGGCTCGCACATCATCAAGAGCAAGCAATCCGGCAGAACTGACTTCTGTTGACTTCCCTCTCTCTCCGTCAACTTCATCTCGGGCCGCGGCGGCTTCAGGCGATCGGATTGGGATCTCCTGGGGGGGACGGTCACTTGGGTTTCTGGGTCCAGGCCAAGAGCCTCCTCTGTTAGAGCTACAGCTTCATCGTGAAACTCTGACTCTGTTTCATGTTCTTCCTCTCCTTCCGATTCTTGACTTAGTTGTACGGACATTACATCATTATCATGATCTTCATCATCTGATTCAGCTCCATGCTCATAGTGGGCTTCGCCTTCTTCAGTGTAAGTGTGATCTTGCACTGAAAGCTGCGAGCTTTCTCCGTCTGGGACTGCGAAACACCTTTGCTCTGCTTCTTGCATTGTCGCCACCTGATTAGTCACCTCCATTAACTCCTTCTCTTCACCTTCTTCTTCTTCCTCTAGCACTAGCACCTCCTTGACTTCTTCTTCATCTTCTTCTTCCATGATCTTCTGGTCTAATTCTTCCCCCAGCACATTGACCACGTGGTTCACTTCTTGGTCGTCCTCCTCTCTTTCCGCCACGGTCAAACTCGACTCTCCGAGAACTCTACTCTCCAAGCTAGCTTCAGCAGAAGCCCACTTCTCACTCACCTCCTCTTCTTTATCATCATCCATTTCATGCTCGACTTCACCACCTCTCTTCACTTCAACTCCCTCATTTTTGCGGCCACTTGCGACGAAGTTCTCACTCTGAACCTCATCTTCATCATTATCGTCCACTACAACCGGAGGAGCCTCACAGAACCTGCTAGCGAGAGCAGCCATTTTCACAGGATCAGATCTACACCTCATGAGCAAAAGCGCATTCTTGGGTGGAACACAAACGCTCGCTCTCCCTCCTCCATCGTCTTCCTCAACTTCACTCTTCGCTCTGCGTATTTCTTCTTCGCTAAACTCGATCCCCTCAAAGGCCCTCCTCCTGTAACTCTCACCGTTCTCCACTGCCGCTGCATCCGCAGCCGCAGCTGCCGTTGTCCTCTCTTCATCTCCAACAATTATCTCCACTTCTCTGCCTCTACCCTCTCCTTCCTGCAACGCTACAAGCCACCTTGCAATCACAGCTCCGCAGGAAGTACTGTTATGATTACCCGAATCGCCATACTCGCCACTGTTAGCCCCTCCCTCTGTCTTCTCTTCCTTGGACATGCATGACGATCTGCACGGCAAGAAGCAGTTCCAATCCGCACCGAAAGTCCTCAAGGCCTCGCAGATCGTCACGGGGAAGTGGACCCACCTCTGGTTTCTGTGAGGCAAGCCCTCTTGGTTGTTGCCCTGCTGGTTCTGGAAGTAGAAGCTCTGCGCTGCCTCCGTGCTCGTCGCGCCATTACTGATCTCGAGCTTCCTGAAACTGACCTCCCCACCTGCACCACCGCGCTTCGTGCGAGCCCTCAGCTTCCTGCCCTGCTTCTTGGTCTTGACCCTCACTTGCCCAATGCAGGTCACCTTGGGAGACGACGGCTCCGGGTTCTCGAAAGTGGACCCACGTTTCTTCCCATTCGTGGGGAACATGGGCGAAGCTTGGCCTGCCCCTTTCAAGCTGCCGTTGCTCTTGAGCCTCCTGCTCAGAGAGGAGGAGAGCGAGATCTGGGGGGTTTGGTGGTCTCTGGCTCGACCTGGGCTGAGGATGGATTTGGAGATCTTCATAGAAGAAGAAGACGAGAGACGGGACGTGAAGCAAATAAAGAGCTCGCCAGTAGCGTTGCTGTTGCTGTTGCTGCTATTGATACTTGTCGTGCGATGGGGTCTATCCGAGTCCATCTCCCTGTGTTTCCCCTGTTTTTTTTCTTTTCACCGTGATTTGACCATGGTTGGGAGGGTGAAAGATTTGACTGTAGGTTGGCGTTTAGAGGGTGAAATTGGAAAAGATCATTCAATCATTCGGGAAGGGGGGAGAGAGCAGAGATTGAAATGGAGAATGTGTTTGGTGGGAGGAGGGGGGATTGGAGAGATGGAGAGGACCTGCTTGTGATGTGTCTTCCGGTGTGAAAGTTGCAGAGAGGTACAGGCTGCAGACGGGAGCGATTGAAGAGAGAGAGAGAGAGAGAGAGAGAGAGAGTGGAAGATGACGAAATGCTGCTTGTCTTTAGTGCAATGGAACCGAGCGAGGAGATGGTTCCGGTTCCGATCTTACAAAATTAGGGCGACATTGTAATTATGGTGTGACTATAATGGCCCTGGTCCTCCTCCTTCCCGTTCAGGACTGAATGATGATGATGATGATGATCTGTTCATCCATGTGGATAACACATTTCCCGGACACGACATATCATTAGTAGTGCCAGGTTTCTTTTCTCATGGCCATAAAGATTCTGATCGAACCATGATTTGGCTTGAATTCGCCACGCCTAAAAATGAATTGGACAAGTTGACCACGCAATAACAAACGCAAAAACTAATAAAAGATTGTACCAAAAATTAAGCAGCCGTTACCAAGATGAGCGATCGTTCGTCAAACCACTTTATTTCAATATCCCATCAACGAAAATTTTGCTTTTTGATCTTAGCAAAACCGAATTATAAGTCAAATGAGGTTGGAACCATTAAGCTGTGAGTTTGACCAACACGTTGAATTGATGGTAACGCTTGCAGTCAGCGAGGCCACGACTTGGAACGAAAGCTTCCGTGGAGAACCCACCATCATCTCGAGCTGAAAATAATGGAGAGAATGTGTCGCTGCCATTATAGCCATGTGATGCCCCATCGAACGTGGCCAGATCATGACGGACAGTGCCCACCTTGAGATAGAGGAAGCATAGCAGACAGAGAATACGACACGGTGCGAGGGGCGAAATGGTAAATGAGCCGCGTGTCCCTCGGGAATATCAAAAATTAAAAAAAAAAAGCACTGTTAAAGCTTCGGACAGCCCTCGCGTACGTGGCCTTTTGGTATTTCGCGAAGTCCATATAATAATAATAATAAGTTATCATTGTCATTATTAATAGCCGTTTTCCCGTAACCTTGTCGCTAGCGGGAAGACCCGCTTTTCACATCGGGCCAGTGGCGATTCCGTAAATAGGGAGCGGAACGGTGGGCCATTGGGTAGCGAGGTCACATGGGGGGGCGCGCGACCGTGACTAGGAAAAGAAGAGAATCCGAAGGCGCACGTGACTCGCGACCGGGGGATGTGGTAATGATAAGGTAGTGGGTAGTAGCCTGGTGGTGGTAGGGTGGTGAAAAAGGCAAAGCCGGGGAAGACCCACGCGCGGCGGGTCGGAGAGTGGACGCCACCTTCCCTCCTCCGGGGACAACACGAGTACGGCGCCCGCGTACCGTTTCGTCTTTGACCTCTGTTCCCCGCGCGTGGCCGCGTGCCGAGACGCCTCGTTCGGCCGCTGCTGCGGAGCATGGAGAGCTGGGCCTTCTTCGGACAGCGCGTGGGAGTTGAACGAGAGATGCGGAAGATTTACTTAGCACCTTTAATGATCCTCGCTGAGAATTAATAATTAGAGAGTTAACAAAGAGATTCTTGCCGCTCCCAAAGTCTCTAGGACTCTCTCTCGAAAGATTGCTCTTTGAACGCGGTGTAATTAAAGCTCAATTCGACCGTGATAAAATTTAGTCCCCGCACCAAAAATCTCGGGAGCCGGGCGGGCATTTTATTCGGCCCTAATGGAAATTCCCATTTCACACAACTTACGTAATTACCATGTACTATCATACGAATGGCCACCCATGCTGCTTGAAAAATCTAATAATATGACGATATAGTGATTAAGTGTGGATTTCCATAAGGTTCAATTAGGCTAATTCTCTAAAAAAACTTCAAACTTACCTTAAATTCAGTCTCAAATATGCTCTGAACTTTTCTTTTGTCTTAGAAAAAAATCAAAACTTTAAGCTCAGTCCCAAATCTACTCTGAATGTTATATTGTGTAAAAAAAAAAATTACCAACTTTTAATCTAATCTTAAATCTATTTCATAGTTCAATCCCAACTTGATATAACAATTCCACATTGATAATAAATACATATCGACATGGCAACATGGAAAATTATTTTCAAATTAAAACCATTTTAGGTATAAAAATTAGGGACGACTAACCATAATTTTTTAACAGAGGGCTAACGGGGGAAAATTTAGGACTAGAGTAAAAATTAATAATTTTCTTTTTGACAAGAAAATTGGGGTAGATTTGTATAATGGAACTAAAGTTTGTGGTTTTTTTAGAAAAAATAAAAGTCTGGAATAGATTTAAGACTAAAGTCTAAAATTGGAGATTTTTCAGAGTAAAAAAGTGCAGGCAGATTTGGAATTACATCTAAAATTTGAGATTTTTGTTGAGATAAAAAATTCGGGATAAAATGGGGACTTAACATTAAATTTGGGTTTTTTTTAAGGGAACAAGGTCAGGTTCAGTGAAGGTGGCCGAAGGCGATATGAGAAAAAGGCAAATTGAACAGCTGGCGCCCGCATGGCGAACGGCGATTGGTGCGACCTTCTCGGGGCAGTCTAGGGAGGAATTTAATTTAGGGGCTAGAGAACCCCTAGAGCGCGCAGCTTGCAGCTGCAGGTCGGAGGCAGAGCGACGCGCGGGAGCAACGAGCGAGTCAAGTCAAAGGGTCGCTGGGGGAAAGCGAGGCGGTGGTTTGACCGGACGTTCCTTAATGAGGCCCTGAGAAAAAAGGAGAGGCGTGGCGAAGACAAAAAACGAGCATTAAAAGCTGCATTAATCTGGGCTTTCGCCCCCCCCTTTCCTTTATAATAATAATCTTAGACTGGTCATCTCCCCCCGGACTTCTGCTGATGCCAGCTGTGATGGGGAAAGCAAGGGGTCGAAGATGGTAATTTTCTTTTTTCTTACGAGCTAACAGCACTTGCACGGAACGGGTGCAGTAGAGCAGCAGTGAATCTCGGCCGATAGGCGGACTGGATTTGCATGATCCAACGGTGAGGATTCATCGCGCACGTGCGCGACCGGTGCCTTTGACTTTCCCGGTCTTTCCAGGACGCTCCGCGGGCCCCACCCACAGTGGGCTAAGTTATCCAGTCCGTAGCTGGGCCACAGGTTGGGCTAGGCTTTCCGACGTACGACATATCGCAATTTCCATTTGTGAATTCAATTCCCCTGAGAATTATTTTACTTTGACGCTAAGTGTGATTCTTCCACCATCTATTCTGGTCAAATAAAAGTTGTTCGTTTTCGACCAAAAAAATAATGCCTTCGTTGGTTAAATTTGGTTAAAAACACGGTCGGTGATAATGCTCCATAGAAGATGATCTGTGCGATTGGTAGGCGAGCATTTAGTAAGTGGGTCGAATCTTGTTTTCGGCTTGATACCCAGTTAAAGTCCATCGCATTACAGTATACCGATTGCAAGAGTCTTATTAGTTCTCAATTCTTTTATTTGTCTGGGAGTACAAAAAAGGAGATAATCGGCTTTAATTTCTGTCTTCACGGGCAATATGTCCTAACCTCGAACCCTGAGCTCAGAAAAGGATCCTATCTGGTTCTTTATCGAAGGGTGCTATAATATCAAGCCTCATTAGTCCTCATCCGGCGAAGTTGGGGCTCGACGCTTGTCAGGGACAGAGCTACTATTACGCTGTCACTTCTGATTTGGTAGCTGATTGTATTTAATCACGGATGGAGTCGAAGCTGCAGCTTAAGAGGGATAATAAATGAGTCAAAAGTACTGGGAAAGCAAAGGAGCTACTCATTGGAGTCGCTTTGGTGCGCTTAGATCCATAGCTACACTGCTTCTAAATCTTCTTCAGGAGGAACGAAGGTAATGCTGGGTCCTATGCTTTGGCTACATTGCATTCCTCACTTTATTTTCAACATCTATAAACCCTTCACCAGTTTCAGAACAGCTTCAATACGACGCGACCCTCAAATAACTATTAAACTTTCCCCTTTTGCATACATTTTCGCAGAAGTTAGTCACTAAATAACTTGACGGTTCCCACTCCAACGAGGAAAAAAGAAATCAACACTAAATGCATTAAGTCGGTCGTGGGACAATGCACAAATCTACCGAGTTTATACAAGTTTATTAATGCGATCATTAAGTCCTCCTAAGTTAGGTTATCAAGTCCAAGCATAGTGTGATGGTCCCAAGGTTTCCCATAAACAAAGGACCATGTATGATCCAAAAAAACTGAGCGAAACTTCCTTGGTAAACTTCCTTGGGTTTCCAGAAATCTCTAGAGGAACCAACGAGATGATAAATGTACCTTATTATAAAAGGTTCTTATCATGAATGCTAATAGTTGGTAAATGAGGTGCAATCTCATTCATTAAATTTAGAGAAATTCTACAATCATAATAAGAGAAAATCTTGTATAAATAGGAATACCTTCCTCTAATATGTATTCATCCGTCACTAGATCAACAAAAAAACATCATCTTCCATTCTCTCCGAGGTTTCTTTCAAAACACTATTTCATTATGATCCAAACAATCCAAAGAAGCCCTTGGCTAGGAGGATGGGTACTCATCATTATTCTAGAGCTAGATTCTAATTTTCTAGAGGGAATCATCAAAAGCGATTTCCTGAAAGTTCCATCAACCACTCTTGCAAGGAGACCTCTCTCGGCATCATCACATCCGAGGATGCACGGTCCTAATTCATAAATATTGCTACTAAATTACCACGAAACATCCATCATAAAATTATTACTAAATTACCACAGAACATCCAATAGTTGGATTCTACCCATTCCATTACGTACACCCAATTTGCACACACCCATATCAACTAATTCATTTTTATGAATCGCCTCAATTTTACCTTTCCTTTTTTATTTATCATTATTTTGCATGTATACAGTCTACATGAACGAATTTGTTAGGTCGTATAATTGAATAACTTGGCAGAAATATCAGTATGTCATTGATTTAAAAGTAAAAAGTTCATACCTTTTTTTATTTATATTTATATTTATAATTATTCTCTCTCTCTCTCTCTCTCTCTCTCTCTCTCTCTCTATTTTGTTTCTAAGAATAATTTATATATTTTTCTCGCTTCACAAAGGAGACAAGATGAAACGTTTTATTAACACAAAGTTTATCTTAAAAAAATGTGCTCGCATATTTACAGGTACCAGGTCAATGAATATTTTGAATCGAGAATTTTGTTCGATTAAAACGAAAAAAGTACAGAACCATTTACAAAGAGTAGCAAAAAAAAAATTAACTTCTCCATATTTCAGTCAACTACCAGTACCACCTTTCCGGGAATTTGCTTTCCCTCTTTAGCCTCGTGAGCCTCCCTCACTTGTGTGATTGGGAATGTTTTATCGACGGGTATATGAAACCTCCCGGCTTCAGATAGCTTGCGGATCTCCACTAAACCTTCGGAGTCAGCCCTCATGTATGTCCAAGAGTATTCTGCCGCCATCAGAACGCAAAAGGAAGATGAACACTTGAACATGGATAGTGAGGCATGATTGACATATTTAACGGGACATGTTCCTCTATAAACCAAGTTATGTAAAAAAGTACACCAGCATAAGGAAAGGAACAACTATGTAGTACCAAAGAGGACAGGATTTATTAGATGGACATTGTATCCAATGAACCTAGGGACATGAATTTGAACGTGAAAGAAAAAAAAAATTCACAAGCAAGAAACCGAAGACAAATGAAACAGGAAAAGAGACAACTATCAAGATCAGACGGTGATTGATCCACCCATTCGATGATCCTCAATCCCTATACTTAATATAATTACATTTCCTTTTCTTCAGTAAATTTTTTTACATCAATGAGTTATGTTGGTTATACACAGCACTCCCAAGCACAGTCATATGTGCTTCATAATTAAATAACATAGACCAGTCAAGTAACATGCAATCGCTTTAACCATCAAGGAAGATAGATGATTAATTTACAAAATGTATAAGGAAGAATACGATAATACATCACAGGCTGAATTTTCCAGGATGTATTAACCTACTTTAAAATCAATTTCTCAAGTTTCCACTAATCTGCTTAATGAAAGAGCTAGCCCATTCAATAAAGGCCGAATTTGGATCAGGCAAGTTCCTGATGACTGGCATATGCATAACTCACTGCTATTAGACTGTTTGAACTTCTAGCGCAGTTACATAGTAATGTACTTGGAAAGAACTCTACGAGATTCATGCTGCCTTTTGGAACATAATGGAGATGGGATGGCTGTATTACATCCATTCAGCTCCGATACAGAAGGAAAAGTGATCCTAAACATTGTCAGTATGTTGCAACTATTCTTTCTCCATAAGTTTCTTTATTAACCTCAATCTCAATCACATCAAATCTTTCAAACACATGTATGGTCAACAAATTAATAATTTCTAACAAAGGAAGTGTAAGCCTGCGTGGTAACCACGAAAGCTTGCCACACTTTGTCAAGCAGTACTAGCCGAGGCCAGAGACTTACCAAATACGGCCATATCACTAAGTCGTTGTACCTAGGTTCTTGTAATTTTGAAGAAAAACTATCGACGGGATTGGACAATGCAAAAGAGTGTTAAGACACACTAGCAGTAAAGCCAAAATAACGTTGAGGGATATCATTTTGTCTATCTATTGAATTATCTAATGTGGAAGGTTCAAGAAGGAAAAAGCACAACCATACCTATTCCATGAGAGTAGCGGTACTGAAATTGTTTCTTTAGTAATATTGCTGTAGCTGCAGGTAGCCCAACGGCTAATCCATATCTATCAGCTAATGATGCCGCCTCCCCCTGCAACAGAGGTTGAGAAAAATTTAAGCTTGCAATACTCTGCAAAGGGAGGAAACCATACAATTGTGCTTTATCCTACCTGAAGTGTCATATAGTGTCCACCTCTTCTCAAAAAATTAATGCCAATTCTCTCAGTCTCTGGTCCACCTATAGTATCCAAAACCACATCAAACTTCCCTTTTATTGCCAATTCGATGTCCTGTCAAGCAACATAAACCATTTGTTTAAAGACGAGAAAGCAGACATTGATTCCTACCATAACGTTCTATCCAAAAATATATTGCTCTTGTAATAGACATGGAACTTCCTTATTTCCATGTGAAGAAATGTTTTTATTTTTTTCCTGGGGCCAACCATGTAATGACATGGTGAAAGCAAACACACAAAATGTACATATGAATTAGCTTCCATAGTCAAGCAGTCTTGATGTTTTACCATATAAATGATTTTTCTCCAACATAAAATCTGAAAATATAGAAAATATAATAACAACCAATGACATACCTCAGCTGTGTAGTCAACAGCCTGCTCAGCACCAGCTGCCGAACACCGATCAACACTTTGACCGCCACAAGTGGTTACAACTTGACATCCATTAGCCACTGCAAGCTGAATTGCTGCAAAACCTACTGCACCTCCACCACCAATAACTAGCACCCTTTGCCTACAGAAAGGAAACAACAAGGCAACTCTCAGAACAGGCAGAGGGAGTTGTATTAAAATCTGTAAATTCATAACCTATACTCTGTTCCACCAAGTTGATTAGATTAGATAAGTTACTAGAAGATCATTTATTAGCATGAATAATTTAAGTACAAGCTACACACACATAACTCAAAATAGAAAGCTCATTGGAATTCCTAATGGGAAAAGACTTGGTTTCACTAGGATAGAATGTGTTAAATAACTCAAATCTTTCCATCACATGCCAGGAAAATCAAACAAACTGTGAATATCTTCATTTTGGACAATTTTTCAAAGGCAGTCTGTTGTCTCCCATGCACCTTCCTTCTTAAAAAGTTGAACGTTTTCCAAAAACTATGTGAAGATGGGCCATGAAGATCAAACTAGGAAAAAAAAAATCAGCTAGAGAGAATCAGACACAGCATCGGACAACTGGAAGCAAACCAGAAGTTCAATCCGATAAGGAGATATTCTAAAGATGAATGCAGTAGAAATTCAGAACGCACCCTTCACTTATCCTAGCTGTACTTTTTAAAGCTCTCCATGCAGTCAGTGCAGCAAAAGGGATGGCCGACGCTTCCTATAAGGTGTGAAGCTTCTGATGTCATTTTCCAGTGCTAGCTAATAAGCACAGTGAGCACTACAATAAACATGCATAATTGCAAAACCGATACAAGAGTTAAAAATACTTTCACATTAAACCTCATAAAAACAACTCAACCCCCACCTCATGTGTGATTGACTTTGGTTTTTGAGTAAGTTCATCCTCCAACAATATTGCATAGTCAGTGTAAGTGCCCCTAACAGCAGTAGGATGTAATGCACCAAAAACTTCTTGGCCTACAGTTAAAGACCGAACTGAAGCTCCGACTGCTGCAACCTCTCCACTGATATCGCGGCCCAAGATGATAGGTAGAAGTGGCTCAAATATCGAGCGACCATAACCAGAACGCATCTGCAAACAGAACGAGTTATGACTGGAACACACAACAGCCACCGCACACTGCAGAAATAACTCCAAAACAAAGCGAGACTCGAAGTCACTGAACCAAGCAACCACGCATTTTCACACATTCCATTTTCCCAAATAAACTGTTTCCAAGGAAACACCGATCATATCAAACTAGTTGAATCATGTGCCTTGTGCTATTAAATAAAGTATCGAACCACGGCTCACCACCTAATCGACCTCAATCCACGCCGGACGAAATTCCGCAGCCATAAACAACACTCTTCACCAGCCTATCCAAGATTACCAATGGCAACATCCAACACATAACTGGCCGCAACCCGAGAAAGTGTTTCGAGCTCACATCTAACTTCGCCAGCAACATAAGTCCTAGTACGAATTCGCAACAGAGCTCACTAAACAGCTAAAGCAAAAGAGATCGAGCTTATCGCGACTTTCAATCGTCGCCGTCAGAGATCACACAAGCTCCGGACGACCAGAAAAGCAGCTCAGCAACTCACTCTAGTATCGAGCGGATTGATGGACACGGCGCGCGCGCGGACGAGCACCTCGTTTTGCTTAAGATCAGGGACCTCGACATTGTCGCGGAGCTGCAGCACCTCCGGCCCGCCGAACCGCGGCAACAGCACGGCCCTGCAGCTGGTGGCGATGGACCTGGAGGTGCGACGAGGAAGCGATCCTCCGCCGGCGCATTTGCAATCGAGGATTCCGTCGGCGAGGGCGGCGGCGATCCCGCGGCCGCCGTCCTCGAGTCCGCGAGGCCGCAAGAATCTCATGGCGTGCTCGTCAGTCGGTCCAGGGAGAAAGGGCGACCGGCGGCTGCGATGGGCAGTTTTATATCATTCGGGTCGGGGCCCGAAGAAGGGCCTTTTTAGCGGAGGATTGTTCCGGTACGTGGACGGTTCTGCGTCCGCATAGTGGCGTCGGCCGAGTCAACTCAGAAAAGTTAACGAAGATGAACCTTGTTAAAAAAAAAAAAAAAAAAGCGTAGTTTGATAAGTTAAAACACGCATGACGCGAGAAATAGTAAATTGAGGAAAATAGATTCCTCCTTAATTTGGTGCTTAACATGTGCTGTTATTATCAAGATTAGAACGGGCTATAAATACAGACTTTTGGGCTTAGGATGTAGATATAAATATAAATCTTAGGGCTGGGCACCGGCCCGTGTCGGCCCAGCACGTATGGGCCCGATTGAATGGTGGGTCCATGGCCTGGTGGTGCGGCCCAGGTGTGTACTTTTTCTTTTGCTGTATAAGAAGAAGAGTAACCCTTCGAAGAAGCTTGCTCTTTGTTGTAATCTACCAATGAAGTCGATGCGAACTCGATGACTAACTATTTTGAAAATAGTGAAAGGGTTAGGGAAGGAAGCATTCGTATTCTTACCAGTAAGCAAGTAGAGTTTCGTATTTTCTAATTTTTTCATCATATCCCGTGACTTACTAATGCTAGATAGGTTTATTTTATCATCAGAGTCCAAGTTCAGTACTAGCTAATGGGTTTTGGAAGACAATAAGTGCAGTTTGACTGCAAAAAATCTAGAAATGGCTATTTGTGGACTTGATCGGCTATTGCTAGAATTGACTCCCGTATAATGTAATAGCAAAAATTGACTTCAATCAAATGTGAAGAAAAGACCAACAATTGTATTGTCCCAATCGTACTGATGGTCACAGCGTGGAGACCGACCCGATCCACCTATAAATAGAGCACCCAACCCAAAGAAAGAGCAAGTAGAGAAACACTTAAAATCAACATTCAAAAGTTGAGGAACTTTTATGCTCTTCACGTTAGCAACCCAACAAGACAACAGATAGGCCAGTTTAAATGTTAAGTGTGCCTGAGTTGAGCAGTAGTCAGAGAGGAAGAGACATCGATGTCTAGGAATTATTTGACTGTAAAGAAATGTCGGATCTGAGTTGTCGTGTAGCATGCAAATGATGCATGCACAATTTTGTGTATTGACTAGAATAAGAGGGGCGGAACATTTGTGGTGACTCAGAATGTAGGGTGATTAAAAACATTTGTGACAACATAGTTTAACTGCTATTAAAAGATATATGTAGGTAGACCCTAGCCAAGCCAGCAACCAACTGTCGCCGTTGAATATCAAATTTCAAATACTTTTAGTGTACTAGTTTCCGAATGAATTATACTGGTCTTTTAAGTTGTATATTGTTATTCTATTTCCATTTCGTGCATATTTTCTTCAATTTTGCCACTTACAAATTTAAAGCTCTTTTGCATTTTTTTCAGCCTTCTCTTTACAAAAAATTGATTTTCAAAGTTAATATTGAAATAAAGGGGGCTTGGGCCATCCTGAATTGCCAGCAGACTTCTCAAAGGTAATTACAATGGTTGGCTGATTTTTTCATCTCATAACCGGTCGCGGTCAGTGGATCCTATACAAAGATTTTCTTCAGTTTTGATGGGATTCTATTGAAAGCAAGACAGAAGCATTTTATCTTTGGCCAAGACACAATGATGTAGGGCCAAACGGAGCTCCGAAAGTCCAAGGCAAGAAAGGACCATATGAACTTGGAACTTTGGCTACTAAAGGCAGATGTACATATTCTTTTGAACATAGAGCTCGACGATAATCAACAAACTTAAGGCCACCAGCAAAATGATCACTACGCAGCCAAAAGGGTTCAAGAAGATTGCTGCTATCCACAGAAAATGAAGGGCAAAAAGAAAAAGAAAAGATTCTTTTTTTGTGCGAGAATTTGTATGACAAAAAGACCTATTTTACTTCCTGCGCTTGGTCAGCAGAGCCAGCAGGAGTGGCGGTACTAACTGCAGTAGCGCCAGAAGGCATGTTAGGACTTCCGGTCTGGATTACGCTGCTGACTTCTGCACTAGCTCTTCTTTCCACATTGGCGACTCCAGTAGCCGATGGCACGCTTTCGTGGGAAACAGGGGTCACGGAAGATGTGCCTGTCACTTGCTGCTTTTGTGGCGTTTCAGCGGAAGAACTGACAGTCCGAGGGGTCAAGCCAGTTGATGAGTCTCCGCCAGTTTTCAGCTGGTCTGCAGAGGCTGAATCGGTCGCATGCAGCTGCTGCAGCCTGTAGTCAGTTTCAGGCCGCCGGCACACCTTTCTTAAGGGCACGATTTCCTGATATATAGGATAAAGTAAGTTTTCAGAAACACGAAAGATCGTCTTCTCAGTCCCTCTCAACTATACTACTGACTACTGAATCATCAAGTAACACATGATTTACAACATAAGTCCCTACTCTCGAGCAATTCATTCCTATTACAAAGTTTCAGAAGCATCTGTGTCTGATTAGGTCTCGTCACAGTTAACTAATTGTAAAAGAGTGGAAACAAAAACATGATATACTTTTATGTTTCTCATGGACGTACAATGTTAAGCCATCACAATATCTTGATGAGCAACCTAAATTATATAAACCATGGTATGGTTCAATTCAAATGGTAGAAGACTTACAAGATGATTTTTCTTTTGTTCCTATAAGATACAAATTTATTCATGGAGAAAACTGTTTATTTAAATCAGAAATATACAATAAGCGGTATAAGAAACTGACAAGACAACAGTTCCAATGGCAATTAAAGAGGACGGTGAATTTTCTATTCTAGAAACCACTAGAGACAAATTATAAATCCATGGCTGTCTAAGCAGAATTACACTGAGAAAAATAAAGCATCAATGCATAATCTTTTTTAGCCAGTTGGATGAAATAGACTCCTACCTCTGATTCATCATGGTCATAACGCACCAAAAATCGACATCGGCAGCCTCTTACGTCATGCCTTCGTCTCTGCGCATCAAGGACATGAGCATCGTAGTACAGTGCCTGATCTTTACCTTCCTGAAACATCAATGACAAGTTTTCATGACATTTATTGACAACCGAATTCTTTTGTCCTTCAAAAAAAAGCAATACAGCAAACAGAGCATATATTGAGATACCTGAAAACAAAGTATGAGATCTCCCGGAAGTACAGCAACACATTCTGATGCTTCACAAGGGAGAGAGCGCATCCTGACATGCTTACGAATATTGACCCACTCATCCTCCTCAGCTCCAAAACCAGAAAATCTTACCAATACTTCCTGAAAAAAGCTTTCAAAGATTAGCACACCAGAATATAAAGAAAGAAGGCAGAAAAGCAAGTGAATGTGCTTCCAGATACTGCTGAATATCTTCATTAAACCAAGAAACGGAGGAGCAAATTTACCGGGTCACCAGTATCCAAATTCCTGTGTGCCAGAAAGGTTGATACATCATACCTGGGGAAAACCAACCGATTACAAATGACACACTAAAGAAGGGGATGCGATAAAAGAACAAGCACCTAAGAAAGCACTAAAAATGAAGTACATAGAATTCTAGATCTCAAAAACTATAAATACCAACCATGCACCATCCCTAGCTGACTTAGCTTCAAACTCCATAACATTATCCGAAGCAGCCCTTCCTGCACTTGGAACTGGCTAAAAAATGAGACGAGTAGATTTCAAAGTACCTTTAAACTACAGAACAAAAAGTTAAGAAAAAGAAACTATTATCCTTTTTTTATCATGTTTAGTGTGGTTAATTTCCCAGATCATGAAAACATATGGAAGCAGACTACCCATTAAATTGATTCAAAAACTCTTTCAGCCTCCTTCACAATGCATATTCATTGAAAGCACCAACTAAATGCATTCCATTTGAATAGGCAACTGATGTTAGACAAATGAGTGGTACTTCAAAGACAGTTTCTAGCATCACAAGATGCAAAGTTTAGAGTATAGATTAGACTGTGAAGTAATATGGCAACATGTACTGGCCCATCCTGAAACATGCCAGGGCCTTCCTATTGTTTCACAGATAAGTTCCAGAGCGTTCAGACTAAATGATAGCACAACTACTAATCAGTGGTAATCATCAAATTGTGTTATTTCAATTAGCCATGTTTGAAGAAAATAACAAGAAAAAGGGAGTGATGGAACAGTAGACTCTTTGGGAAACTTTGTAAAACTTGCCATCTGGGAAGAGGGGTAACACAGAACCCATCTTTATAGTAGAATCATATTTTTCAGATTACGTCTCATCCTGGACTTTGCAGTCACCACAAACTGGCAGAAAACACCAACCATTACTATCACAGAACCAATTTAGCAGCTTGTGGAGTTATCTAGGTGAACGGATCAAGCCTTTAGGAAGAAATTCATGAAAACAGTTAAACAGCCCACTTTCAAAATATCAATCGATGCAAATGACTTAGGAATAGTAAGAGCGCCACATATGCTCATCATCAGCATTTACAAAAACTTTAACCAGTGCATCAATGTCAAAGTTCATAAAGTCCTACCAGTTGGAGCGAGAATAGGGGCAGAAACTGGAGCAGCCATAGGTTGCATGACACTCCTCATTGGAATCGAGTCATCCCGAGTAAAAGGAGACACATTTAACTTTCCAGGAACCTTACTTGTTTTTGCCCTGATTGAGTACCGTTTATTCTGGAACCAATTCCAGACCTACACAAAGCGTGACGAACAACATGGTTAAACCATGCTATAATGCCATGATTTGAAAGTGCAACTCTTACTTGCTTCATCTGCACGGCTAACCCTTTCCGTTCAGGTGCATTACTGCATAAAATAAGAAGGGCTCTGAGTTCCAACTGCAGTTAACAGAGGAGAACTAATCATCCAGAAATCAATTCTTAAGATGGGTTATACCTAAACTTCTCCGCAAGAGCTACAAGCACTTCACGTGCTGGCATGGTATTGTTGTGTTGTTGTAAAATAGCTTCCATTTCAGTCACCTTTACAAAGAATGCTATTACATTAGTGGGATATTCAAAATCCAGAAAAATCTATAAGGAAACCAATTGATTCCACAACAATTGGGTGAAGATTCTTCAACTGCAATTGGTAATACTTAATTTTATCAAACAGCAGCCCTGTTCTGGACATCCTATTGCCTTATGTGTGTAGACAAAAATCTGGCCAGGACCATCATCACTTGTGGAAAAGTTAAGAAAATGGATACAAATAAGGGCTAACAGAAGCTAACCATCCCTTCCAAGAATTATATCATGCGGAAACGAAATTCTCCTAGAGAGAGCCATGCATATATAGCTGGGCCATGGGGAACTACATGTCCTTTTCTTTTTTTTTGAGCCACTACAATATATCCCATGTCCATACTCCCATATCAAGTTACTTTAAGGCCTTTATATAGATTAAGCATTCGCAAATTGACCAATGAAGAGTCATGAAAAGGCTGATCTAACTAGATGAATCTAGGCCTTTAAAGATTTTCAGGTGGAGCCAAACGTGCATTCCTGCTTCGTAATTACAGCAAAAAGAAAGCTTACATTTACTTAATCCCCCAGCATTGAAGCCAAACTGCAAAATGGATCACACTATGTCTACAAATGCGAACAATCAAAGAACCTTGTCAATGGAAACTTGATTATGTTGCTCTTGGTAAAATGAATTCTCTTCACAGATTTCGAACATGTAATTCCAACAAAGTTAACAAACAACAATGATAATGAAAAGAAAAAATTCCAACAATCCCCCTGAAGTGGCGCTTGTTTCTTAAAGTTAAACCAGACTTGACTTTGTTTGAAAATACCCCTAAACTCGATCAATCAATCCAATAACCCCTGGAGCTTATCACTGTTGAAGATAATGGTCAGCCAATGAATACGCGCTCATTGTGTGCACTATTTGCGCCTTTAAAAGGGGCATGTTTTGGAAAAAAACACAACCACTCACAAGCGCATGACAGACATTAAAGGCCCCAAAATTGCCCCAACTTTACAAATCAGAATGGAATGGCAAGCACTTCTCAAGCACAAGCGTAGATTGAAAAATTTGAGATGGATGGTCACTGCAATTAAGTGAAGAGTTGTGATGAGAATGTTGTGGACTGAAGGGAAACTAGCTAGGCTCTCTCTTGCATTTGAGAAGTACGTGGCAAGGTCTTGCATTTGAGAAGTACGCGGCAAGGTCAATTGAGGGTGTTTTTTTTTACCATTTCGACTGAGGGTTTTAGGGGAACGGTACGGCTCAAAATGCGCAGTGACGAGCCCGTGTTTGTAAACCTGCCATTATTTCCATGACAAGAGCTCAGACATTATTATTAGGTCAAAGGGATCAAGTTCAGGAGCAAGTTCAATAAACATGCACCACTTCATGGGATTTGGAATTTTCCCTAATAATTATAACGCAAGGAAGGCACGCCCCAGATCGCCATAAGCTCGAAATTCCCATCAAGAGCAGATCTTTAACAACAACGTATAGCTAGACAGAGCAATCCCAGGTTCAGTTTCAGGATGACGACGCAGAAATTCCTCCCCAATACAACTAATGAGAGCCGTTGTAATCCAGCCGGCATTGCATATGACAAACCGGTCAGTCACGCGTCCCTCGAAACTGTGCTCTAAGAATAGGGTAGACAAATCCACGGGACTCTCCGCACAAATTCAAATCAAGAGCACGAACTAGCGCGAAAATTGAAAGATGCAAAACCAACCCCGCCGTCCCCTGACGGACGGAGATTTGAAGATGACGAGCGGAAGGGAGAAGGGGCGAAGGAGAGGAGGAAGGAGAGGAGACGAGGTTGCGGCGAAATCTGTTACCTCGGGAGCCGTGAAACGGAAGGCGGGGCCGCCATTACTGGGAGGTCTTCCCATGGCGAAGGAGAGCCGAAGGAGATGAGAGAGAGAGAGAGCGAGAGAGAGCGCGGCTGGAGGGAGCTCACGGCGGCGACGGCGGCGCCGGTGCGCTGGATTTCATCTGGCGGTGCTTCTGCTTCACGTGGAAGCAGGCGAGGGAGAGGGACGAGGGAGAGGGACGAGAGCTCGTCGATTTCTCGATTTTCCTTTTTTTGCTTTTTCCTTTCTGTTTCCAATTTTGCAGGGTGAAATCCTGCAAATGGGGAGGAGGGAGGGGATGGACGGGGAAATGGGCCTTGAAGGTTCGGCCCGTTTAGCCCATCAAGAGGCTTTCGGCCCAAGGCCCGATAAGAGGTCCGGTTCGATTGATTGGGAGGTAATTATTGTTCTAGAAGCTTTTCCATGATATTCCGCAAAAACGACCTTCGTAATGGTAATTCGACTCCCATCTTTTCTCTCACTCTTGGTGTGCGACTTAGATTTAGATGAGTAGATACCAGTGCAATGCGTGCTATAGAAATTATAAGTGACGGCCAACATGAAATGATGATCAAAAGATGGCTCATCGACTGAAAAAAAAAGGCCTTCCCTTAGGGTAGATATTCGGATTACAGTGGTCGATAGCCTAAAGCAAAGTATCTCACATGTACATTTCTAAGTGATGGCCAACTCGAAATGGTGACCAAAAGATGGTTACTTGATTGGGAAGTGGGCATTCCCTTAATGCAAAAATCTGGATGATGGTTGTGGATCACCTAAAATAAAATGTCTCGTTTATACATTTGTCTAGAATTTTATGAACAAAAAACTTAAACCATGACTATTTAGGGTCTTCTAATATGTCTAGAAATAACAGGCTTCTAAAACTTCTGATTAATAGCGAGAGTAAAGGTAGAATGCCATCGCTGGCATCTGCATTCTACATTCATCGCACCACCGTCATCACCTCCATCAACTAGTCTACTCCTCAGCGGAGATCTCACTATTTATAGGGGAATCAGAACCGAACAGAAAAGCCGAATTGAACCGAATCGAAGTTTTATGCACTTGTGTTTCGGTTTCTATTTCAGTTCAAATAATTAAAAAAATTAACCTTATTTATTTCAGTTCAGATAGTTTCGGTCTGGTTAGTTGAACTGAACCTAACTGAACCGAATTGAATTTGCCCACAATTTCTCTCCTTTTGCAGCCCTCTCAAAATCGTAGGGAGAAATCCTAATCATACCAACGCTCTTCATCTTTGTCCCGAAAGCATAGGGGCTATGATCTCATAAGTCTTTCTCCGTCACCCACCTGCACTGCCAGTCGCTTCCGCTGTTAACGCCGACGCGAACGCCGCCGCCTCCGAGCTCGCCATCGCCCGTCGAAAGCCTTGGAGTCGTCGCCCGCCGCTATTCGCTCGCTGTGACCGTGAGACCCCCCCCCACTCTCTCGACCAGCCTCGCTCGAGCTGCTGCCACGGCTGTACCAGCCTCCCTCGAGCCACAGGCAACCTCAGATCGAGGTCCCCCATGGCTGCCAGAGAGAGAGAGAGGCGTGGTGACCAAACGAGCTCCGATCTTTGCCAAGAGAAGCTCAACATAAGAAGGAGGAGGAGGAGACGACGACGACCGAGCAAATGCAAAAGTGGGCAGGGAAATGAGCAAGGAGACCACAATGCAGGTACAGTAAAGTCTCGAAATCGCTGTGAATGAAGCGGCCATCAGGCTACACAGAGAGAGAGAGAGAGAGATGAAAGTAGACTGCCCGGTGGACTCCTGTTTGCGGTTTCAAAGTCCATTGATTTGACCGCATGTGACACCAAATAGCAAAACTGGGGCACGACTCTCACTCCTCACCCACCTCAATTTGTACACAAAACCGAGAGCCGATCCGGTCCGAACCAATTCAAGTTTTGGATTCGGTTTATATTCGGTCCGAGTTAAAGACTCACTTCAGTTCAAGCATACATTCTAACAGTTTAGTACTGTGCGATTTTTCTTGCAAAATCAAATCGAACCGAAGCAAACCGTCGATATCAACGTTATTTGTTTCCAAACTGAGAAAACAACATATCCACTTGCACGATGGTGTTCAATCGAACTTATCTTCTCTAATAATGAGTTCATTTCTTTTCGTGGCTTGGTTGAGGGGGAGGGAAAGTTGGGGGGATTGTAATGGGCCCGTCGAGCCGGCCGGCCACACAGTCTTTCGACTGGCGACATCATTACCCTGTACCGCGCCTAGGCAACCCTAGGGAAGGCATCGCGGGGTTCAGCCGTGGCCCCCCTAACCTCGAAGGGGTTGTGGCCGGGCAGGCCAATGGGGCCGGAATCTTTTTCGTCCCCCGGATCCCGGAGACTTTCCTGTCTTTCCGGGATGTCAGAACCTTTTAAGGACCTGCTCAGATCCAAAACCTGGTTCTAATGTGTTTCCCGGGAGCCAGGATTTTGCTCCCAACCCTAATCTTTTTCCTCCCTGGGATAAAGGGAGTACCCCTCGTTTGGCCTTCGGGGCCCCCTGTTGGTGGGGAGGCACGGGATTACCCGCCCACGCGGGGCCTTGTTATCGGGGTTGTCCCCCCTGGAGCGCTGCAGTTTAAGGTCATGCCGAGGACCTTTTTCGTGGCTTGGTTGAGGGGGAGGGAAAGTTGGGGGGATTGTAATGGGCCCGTCGAGCCCATTCCTGTCGGCGGGCGGGCGGGCTCCACGAGAAAGGTAGGCAAGGAGGGCCGGGCTCAAGGGAAGAAAGGCCAAGGCCCAGCAACAAATTTTCGTGCGGGGGAAGGACTGAGGTGGGACGGTGGTAGTTATGGTGTAGTGGTATAGGTAAGGGTCAGCCTCCTGAAGCCGGGAGAAAACCAACCACGTTCGCTTGTCTTTAGGTGCGGGATAAGGATAAACAAAGGGAACGAGAATCCGATACTTCATCTCACCTTCTGTTCAAGCTAAAACTCACAAGCTCCATAGTTCCCCGAATAAAAAAAATAAATAAATAAAAGAGAAAAAAATTAGAATAGATTAGAATAGATTAGTGAGGGATACGGAAGATACCTTTTGGCTTTGAATGATGATTAGGTGGCCAATTCTCATCACTTGGCCATGAATTGAAATCGGTTCCTAACACTGCAATGTGGCGACCAGCTTTGCTTGTCCATAAATTTGTCTGTCTTGATTTTTATATTTCATTTTTTTATTGATTTAATCTTTAATTGAGACTAGAGATTGTGCCACTTATACAATTATTCCTTCTTATTTTTTTCTGTTACAAAGCAACATGTGTGCGTTTTGAGAAGATAAATTACTTACTTGTGAGATATTTCACTCGACTTTCGGATGACTAAGGAAGCAACCCAAATCCAAGCAAATGGCAGATTTTCGATCGGTAGTCGTTGAGGAGGCAGAATAGTGGAACTTGTATTGGGTGCCCAATTTCTAAGAAATCATCTCCTTGATGGTTGTAAAAAATTACTGATAAACTTGAAGGAATTGGTTCAAATCGATATTGCAGTCGAAAAGAAAAGCAAATCGAGTTTCTTTCCAAATAAATACTAGAAGATCTTGTCATTCTTAAATATAATCTCTTGGAGTCAAGCCCTGATGAGGTAATTCCTCGATACGTTCGCCTCTAAAGGGATGGACAGCGAAAAAAGTTTAGCAGTCCCGTTAATTCCTTTAGCCCGACTGAAGTGCGTTTGACCGAGTAAAAAGAAGCGAGAAGGAATGCACGATTTGAACACGTTGAAATCGTTTTTCACGTGTCAATTGGAAATTCATTCGAACTAATCGAGAATTCTCGCCGTCTGTTTCTTTTACGGCGTTCAAAGGGTGGTTGAAAACGAGTTTGTTCGTAAAGCGGACAAAGGAACAAACGACGCCGACAGCTGGACGATTTCATATTAAGCTCGTGATTGAATTCAGAAGTTCCCAGGAAAGCGGATGTAGTTACCAGTTAGTCGTTAAAAGTCACGTAGAGTTTCTTTGACCGTGTCCTTCCCCAGCTGAAAACGTGTTGACCTTGTTCTCCGCTCCAGCAAATTAACCCATTCTTAAAGTAGCTGATCATATGGCTTTGCAGATTAAGTCAGTATATTTTCCCCTTTCCAATCTATATGAAAAAAGCGATATTGTAACCGATGTGAAAATCAACATGAAACCCATTTAAGATCTAATTAATTCTTACCGTACATGCATTATTATCTTGGCGTCATTAATGGAGATGCTTGTATAACTGCCGTTAAATCAAATTGAATAAGCATAACAAAATGACGAGATTTACGTGTTTAACACGATCGTAATTGCTATCCATGTCTAATTGCTCGATGTGTTTTCATATAAAATTGCTCACCACGTAAATAATAAGATGGAACAACTTCCTAGGATGTATGGTGTTGAGAATATGTCTTAAGTATGAGCTCATGAGGAAGACTCGACCCAAGTAGGTAATTTAATCCGAGCAGATTTCCTATATTGAAACTGTTACCTTGTTTAATTTTCTTAGTAGGTTTCCTAAAACAGGTTTCTTATTTCGAATACAAATATCATTAATAAACAAGACCAAACAAGAGAAGTGTTAGGATATCAATTTTGTGAGTTTTTTGAGTGAATTATTTTTCAACCCTCCCCGTGGAGTAAGTATCAATACTTAGATCACGCCACGTGAAGCTCTGACATCTTCATCGACTCTAGTTGATTTCCTCGGTAATTCCTTCATCTCTTATTTTATTTGAATTGTAAGATCCTTTGGCTTTCTTTTGAGCAAATCTAAGGGGGATCGCACACAACACATGCTACGCTAGTCAAAAAAAGGAAAAAAAGAAAAGAAGGGACCAATTTTTAAAGAATCGAAACGTTCGAATCAACATGGGATGGACATGGCCAGAGCCTTAAATTTCTGTGGCTGCAGACCGAGGGCCCATCTGAATGAAAGGAGTCGTTTTGGGCATTGGGGGGAATATGCTTTTCCGCATTTTGTGCTCTCTCTGCATTACGTAATGTTTTAAACCGAATATCACACCATTTCTCCTGCAATAGAAAAAGAAGAGTCCAACAAGTATGTATCAACGAGTTTGGTATATTCTCTGCTACAAATGCTGACCCCTTCAACATCTTTGCTTATTGGATCCGTTTTAGCATCGATTCTATATTCCATTTAATTTCTTCTCCAAAATAATTTTTAAAAAAATCTAGAAAAAAAAAGAAGAGATTAATTTCTTTTGGAGGGTCGATGTTTTTTCTTTTTTTTTTTGGCCTTCTGTCCTCCTCTTTTTGCCCTAAAGGGTCAACAAGATTCACCTGCCCCCGAATTCTAAGGTGTAATAAGATAGTGGGTGGTTATCAAACTCGAGTGGTGTGATGGTTTTAGGAACCTAATGGCCTAAGGTGATTGAAACTTCTAATTATTTTTTTAATATTTTCGATGGATATTTTCTTGGGTGAGCTTCAAGAAGGTTTTTCATGTAATTAAGAGGAGGCGGAATAATTTATTATTGTTTTATCTCAACTCATTTACCTTCCATTAATATGCATGGATAATTATGTGCTGAGATCGAAGTCGATTGGACTTCTTTAAAAGAGGGTAATAAATAGGACCTTTTCGATATAAAAAAATCGCTCGAGAAAGAGAAATTTATGGGTCATTCTCTTTCTCACGAAAAATAAGAAATAGAATTTGATAAATCAAATAGGAAATAACCAAGATTTTCGCTGTATTTCCTCTGGCCTAGAAAAGGAAAGTAGGTTATTCTTCTGAAAAGTAATCGTTAATTGGACAGAAAGAAAGGAATGTGAGTAAATAATAATAAATCTAGGGGAATTCACAAGAGGAAAGGGTGAAGAAATAGGAAATAACGAAATTAAATTTTATTTATTATCTGCGTACTGGTATGGTAACTTCTCCTATCTCAAGAAGGGACTCACTGCTATTTATAATAGGTAATACACCCCACCAGGAGCGGTTAGAGAAAGAAAGTTCTCCGTTTTCAAGAACACCTACAGAGAAGCAAGAATCCCCATCTCTGGCAACGAAAAAAGAAGAAATTTTTCTCTTGCATTATGAGCTCTCGCTCTCTCCTCATCTCCAGTCTGCGTAATTCTTCAGGACCCAGAACGATCATCGGATTCTTCATCTCGCTGTAACCGGGGTTAGTTTTGCGGGTATGCGCCGATTTTTCCGGCTCTTTAATCCATTGAATTTTGCGATACGGTGCTCCTTCGAGGATTTTGTGGTTGTTTGCTTGCAATTCCGGCGTACCCATTATGCGATCATCGATGCTGTGGCTGTTTCGCTTTTTTTTTTTCCTTTCTTTTATTCCTGGACCTTTTTATGAGGAATTCCCTTGAACGCTTGTAGTTCTCTCCTTTTTTCTGTTGCGCCTATTTTGGTCCCCGCAACATGCATGCTGTGAATCAATGACTTATGGGTAGCCGCGTATTGTGAATATTATGTGGGAAAAGTTGGAAGATGATTTCAAGTTTGGATTTTTCATCCGATGCTTTTGTGGATTTCCAAGAAACTGGTTTTGATGTGGGTAAATATCATCGGTTCTCAATTTAGCTCTGTCTAGAGATTTTTTTCAGTGTTTTGACTCTGTATTTTTTCCCCATATAATTGGAGACTTTGTCTGTAGATCTAATGGTGAAGTTTTGATTTTTAATCCGAGCATATAGTCGGACCTGGTTGATTAGGTGAGTCTGGATCATGAGTTTGATGTTATTACCGCCAAGTTTGTTCGGTAAAACAAGTTTGTTTTAAACATACTTGTCTCGCTTCTTTCTCCAAATATGTCTAGTTCTTATGTTCTGTGAATGCATTCTACCACTTTGGCTTATTATAAAGTTTGTTAAGATCATGGGCTTTTTGTTTTTTGTTTTTTGGATTCATATGATTTCAGTTAGGAGGATGAATATTATCAGTTTGGAAAGTTTGGAAAGTTCATTGTGTCTTGATAGTTGATGATCCAAACTGCTAGCTTTTTTTTTTTGGTTGGTTCTACTGGACTCCTACTCTTACTCCTATTCTTAGACTTCTGCCCTCCGTACAGGGCGTGGGAGTCGAAATCCATACCTGAAGTTAAATCGTCCTCACCCCAATCCCCTGAGAAGATGAGGATTTGAACCCCCACCTCTCCCTATATCCAAACTGCTAGTTCAATACAACATCTGTACTGGCCTAAGCAGTTTAATCCAAAGCTAGTGACAGAAAGTGAAATGTCAGAAGATGGAGTCATCCCAAATTGGAGAGAGAAAGAAGGGTTGATTTCTAAATGTTTAGGATAGAAAAAGGCCCAGCTTTCACCTAACAGCATTTCTCGCAATAAATGCCTGAGAAGGGGAACGGGTGCTAAGTTTGTGCAAGTGAATTTTTAAGATTTCTGTCTTATGGAACTGCAAGAGAAGAGGTTACTTGTGGCATCTCTTGGATGGTTGCTTGAATTCAAGACTTATATAAAGGGAGTTGCTTTATGTTAATCTATTAGTGCAGTAAGTGCTCCTTTTGATGTGTGGAGACCTCTTAAATCTGAGCAAAAGTGAAAAATATCAGCCTACCCTTACCCTAAAAGCTTCTGCATTTAGACAGCTTCATATTTGCTGGAAATTATACAGAAGTAAGGAGGTAAGTATGTGCAGAGAGTAATGTTGAAATGAGGATTGATAGCATTTTAATTGCCATTGGGAAGTAAGATTTTTACAGACTGCAGAGAGATTTCCTGATCAAGTTGGCTAGTTTTATCGGATCATTAGTCATTTATTGGTGCAAAATGCTTCATTTCAAGATGCGGGATATTGTTGCTGTGCCCATGGATGGAGTTGCTTAGGTGAAAAATGCCTGCCGTGCATCTCTTTCCTGAGGTTTTGCTGACTGCAGGGTGTAATGTAGGTTGTCAGGTGATTGGATACGTAAATTGCATGTCAAGATCGAAATGTCGTTTCTTAACAGTGCCTATCATCTTTGATACACCTTCTTTATTTTATATCTGCTACATCTATTCAGCTAGGTGTTAACAATGGCTTGTTTATGTAAACTTCGTGTTAAGGACCTAGAGATTTTGCTTCTGATACTATAGTTCTTCCAATTTTGTTTTGCCGCTCCATGTAATTCTGACTGTATTCAATTATCTTTGCTACAGTTGAAGGGAAATATTTGTTCTAAAATATTAAACATGAGCCAAAGAATGCCTTATACGAGTCAGACCGTTGACTTGCAAACGGAACGAGGAGTCTTAAACTATGCACATCCCGAACCCCCCATTCTCATAGGGGGTGCCTGGCAATCTAACATGCACTCT
Organism: Eucalyptus camaldulensis; assembly: GCA_019915185.1. Lineage (NCBI taxonomy): Eukaryota > Viridiplantae > Streptophyta > Magnoliopsida > Myrtales > Myrtaceae > Eucalyptus > Eucalyptus camaldulensis. The sequence goes on from JAHSVA010000006.1 coordinate 11,274,840, forward strand.
GCCGCAGCTTCAGGGGTCAGAAGTAGCATAAATCTCAATCAGTCAGCGGAAGGACATGACAGTCCTGCGTTGTATCATATGGTGCCATATGATGGTGTTCAAAATCATGCCGCAAGATTTGATATGGGCGCTTCAATGTCTTCGATTGTCTATTATCCATATCTAGCCCCTATAGCTGTTCCCAGAGTATCTGCTGTTCCCATGACTTATGGGTCATCTGAACAGCTGATATCCTTCAGCAATTCTGGGTTCATCGGATGTTCATCCGATGAGTATGGAAGGAGCCACTATAAGGATCATTTAGGAGGTTCATACAAGAGAAAAAATGCCGAAAGCACGAGCACTTCTCTTACTGCACCTGTAAATATGAGGACTGATGGTGGGACCATCATGGATCCTCCACCTCACGCACTGCCTGGGTATAGAGAAAATGATGGTCCTTCAGTCATGGACGATGGAGTCGACAGGAGCGCGAGAGTTAGATCACGTGCTCTCGGGATAAACTCTATTTATCCACATAATGGTAGCAATATGATGCCAGGAAGTTTTGTTGCACGGTCTATTCAGCCAGTGGGTGCTTTTTCATTTGACCAACCGTCGAGAAGTAATGCCGTTGCTGGAGGTGTTGTGGCTTGCAATCAGGCCCCTGTAATTCCTTTTTTGCATGGTGAGTTATTGATTTTGTCAATGTTGCACATATGGATCAACTATGTCATAAAGTTCCTATTGCCTCTTCACGCAAGCATAAGATCATATGGTCTCTGAGATGTGGTGACATCTATATGGACTTATTGGTAATTTTTGTTATACTTTATAAGAAGAATAGTGGCAGTGAAGTTCAGTACAGAGTAGTTTCCATGTGGTAATGGTCACGTTTGAAACATCTCAACTCCATTAGGTTTAAGCAATTTATCGTTGTCTTTTTTCATGCCATTCTTGCATGCGTAAAAACCTGAAAAGAAAATATTTATCCTATGATGAAGAGCTTTTTATGCGTATGTTTATTTCTTTGTGACTAATGGATACCTCTCTCTCTCACTCTCTCTCAGCAGGCACTGTGGATGGAATTCCTGTAGAAGTTGGCAACATGGGTGTGCGAGGATCTCACGAGACAGACAGAGAAAGAAGGGCGCCGAATTTCCTGCATCCTTCACACTTTGGCCACATGGGCTATAATAACATTCATCACCAAGTGCCTCATGTGCATGGAATCAGAGACCATAGTGCCCCATTTGGCCCTCAAGTTCCAGCAGCTTCATTTCCAGTTCCACACGGTGCCATGAACATCCCTGTAGATGGTGTTAGGGGCCCTAGACATGTGGGATCTTTTGTATCCCCCGGATTCAGGATGTACCAACCTCTTGTTGAGGGAATAGCTCCTGAGACGAACCCGATACATTGCAATGTTCCCCAGCCGAGAATTTTGCCAGCTGATGTAAAACATTTGTCTACACGACCTTTGTTTCTCTTTGTCTATTTGCGGATGGATTGTGATGCACTTACTGTTTGATATGTGCAGGAAGTTGCAATACTGGATCTTCCTGATTACTACAGAGTGGGGAATCACATTGACCATCACAGGGACATGCGCATGGATATAGAGGACATGTCTTATGAGGTAAGTGCACAAAATGTGCACAAAATGTGCACAAAATGTTGGTGTAGTGTTAGTGTGGCATTATTTTTCCACGTGTCACATAGAGAGAATGATGCATGATGTTATTCTCTAAATGAGTGTTAGCTGATTTATGTTGAACCACTGTCCTGTTCTACTGCAGGAGCTCCTTGCATTGGGGGAGCGGATTGGCAGTGTAAATACTGGGTTGTCTGAGGAAACAATAAACAGTCATCTAAAAACAAGAAGACATATGTTGCCTTCAATCTCTATTAATCTAGAAGAGGTGCCGAGCTTGGAGAAGGAAGCAGCTTCTTGCATCATATGCCAGGTACTTTCCTGTTCATGGTTTTGGATTCATGGAATGTCAACCAGTTGCACACGCATCACACTTACAATCCCAAACAAATTATGACTTGTGTGTGATTGCTCCATTGCTGAAATGTTGCAGGATGCTTATGAGCACGAAGATCAAATAGGCACTCTCGATTGTGGGCACGAGTATCATGCTGATTGCTTGAAGAAGTGGCTCCTCGTGAAGAATGTTTGCCCGGTATGCAAATCCGAAGGGCTGCCCACGGCGAGAATGGGATTGTAGGGTGGATGGGTGACATCCATATCGCCATACAAGTTTCATGTGAAACTTGCCATTTTATTCCCCTCCATGAGAGAGGAAAAGTGCTAATTCATGATTCGGAAGTCGGACGTGTAATTCATTTGTGTACTTGTAGATATTTTGCTAACAATATTTGTTGTGTTGCGGATGATCTAGCAATCCCGTCCCCAGGGGTTCCCCAAACTAATTTTTTGCATCCTGGATGCGTTCTGTCAATGACTTGTACATACTTGGATAATGTGTATCGTGTTTTTTGCGTTTATGTTCGTGGATGGTGTTTTCAAGATATGGTAGCTATTTTTCGTTGTGAACCGATTCATATTTTTGGAGGTCTAACCAGGTAGAGGCTGAAGCATTTATAATTTCCTACAATTTGGTAGCTTCATTATCGGAAGCTTGACAATGGTTTGTAATGTATGCTTATTTCAATTTCATCACATTGAGGAGATTTTCCTGTCTCTGCACTACGGCTTGATAAACCATCAATTCAAAAATGACCAGCTTCTTAGTGGAATTAGTTAAGGTTTTTTTTTTTTTTTAATCTGAAATGGCAGTGACGTCTTCTTGAGTATTTTTCCTCAAGCAAGAATTTCGTCATTTTTTGGGGGCGAATGATTCGGTAGGGATCGAGTTGAATGTAGAACTTTTAGGGTACCTAAAAGGTATAGCCTGCACTTAGAAGGTAAAACGGGAGTTCAAAACCTGGTCATACATCTCCACAAGATTACTTAAATCAAATTTATTCTACTAAATCATACCAACCATGATCCAAATATTCGACATAGACCATGGAGGCAAAAAAACAGTTTTATCTGGATTCACGTCGCTCCAATTGCGCCGCACAAAAGCAATTCTCACCCTCGTCGTGCGGGGGCAATGACTGTTTCCTCTGGGCCGACATCACACAAACAAGATCACACGCACAGTATTACAGAGTAGAGTATGAACATCTTAAGGGTATGGAGTGACACCGGTCTCGCACAGTTCCCATCATTCAAAAGTAAAGTTTCCCTGTATCTTCTCAGGATCCGACGTTCACAACACCGATCGTAAATCAGATACATGATTAAACTCGCCCGAAGACAGTTCCCTGTGTGACATGACCGATTCAGCTCAAAAACTAGAGAACCCAACAAACAAATCAACACGGGATGGGAATAGAAAATTAAGCATCTGGAACTGAAACAAATGAAATACACGAAGCCCTAACATCCGGTTTCCTTGGACTTCAAACTTAAATTGATCCGGCAAAAGCTTAAGCATCGCCATGCATGGAGATGATGGTGACAGGTTGTAAAGAAGGTCTGCAATTCCCGCGTAACATCTTCCAATTCTCCGGGCAGCAGATTAGGATTGAATAAAGACTTCCCCCAAAATCTTCATTCTGTTACTCTTAACTTCAAGCGGAGCAACAGCCCACTTTCTTGACTGTGGAAACATCATCCTTTGAACCGACACTGATAGTTTGTCCCTTGGGAAGTGCTGCCGGATCTTCCCCAACATCAAGTGCTTTTCGACTCACCACGTGGTATATTTGTGTGAGCACTTCGGTGAATGAATTCTCTACATTCATAGATTCAAGGGCGGAAGTCTCCATGAAGTAAGTGCTCTCTCTTTCCGCAAAGGCCTTGGCGTCCTCCGTAGACACGGCACGCAAGTGCCTCAGATCTGCTTTGTTTCCTACCAGCATTATCACGATATTAGAGTCTGTGTGGTCCCGCAGCTCCTTCAACCATCTTTCGACATTCTCAAAAGTGACATGTCTCGTAACGTCATAAACAAGCAATGCACCAACTGCTCCTCTGTAATAGGCACTTGTGATTGCACGATATCTTCATCATGAAACAATAAGAAAATTCGTGACTTCAGAGATAATGTCATGCCTAGTATTGGAAGCTTGAAAGAAAATGAATAAATAGCCAGTAGGACTGTCAGTTGCCTTGTGTTGCTGCTCTTTTAGGAGGAACTGCATTTACTACTAGACAATAGACATTACATGTTGCAGTAAATAAACAAAAAGAAAGTTGGTAATTCCATATCATCATGAAAAACTAACGGTCTAATCCCAACACCATCATCTAAAGCATAGAAACTATTTATAAGCTTTTGATCCTATTGAAATAAGTTCAAATACACAGCGTGGAAGTGATAGGAAGTAAACCTATTGTCCATAAAACCAGTAGATCCAGTGTCATTACCCATGTTCTTGGTTCACGAACTCATGCAGAAGAGCACATGCGACGTTGTCTAAGAATAGTCAAACTACAGTTGCACTATAATCCCGAAATCCTTCGTGACAGAGACCTTAAAAAGTTGACGACATAAAACATCCACTGTAAAAGACATGGCGTCTCCCGTCATACACAGTACGATACATGCAGAACACGATGATGCACAATATTAAACTTAGATTATCATGGATCCTACATGTACAAACTCCAAAAGCACGAAACTTTAACTCATACACCAAGTCAGAGTTAGTCCCGAAACCTCAATTTCACTGCTTACACTCATTTCCTCCCAGATCCGCATCAACCAAACCCAGTCTAGAACCGCTGAATATTCAAAATCTCCCAAACCTATAGAATCCAATCCAATCCAATCCTCAAAAGAAGAAGATCAAAACCGTCTCAGATCTCAATTCAACACGGCTCCGCAGCGTCCGATTCAACATTCTATTCGTCAAACTGCTACAACTAGCCCGATTCGAGATCTCATTCCGAGCCGCTAAACCGCGCGACATCAACATGAACACAACGAGGACAGGACAGGACGGGAAATGCAAACCTCTCTTGGCCGGCGGTGTCCCAAATCTGGGCCTTGACGACCTTGTCGTCGACGCGGATGCTCCTGGTGGCGAACTCGACCCCGATGGTGGACTTGGACTCCAGGCTGAACTCGTTCCGCGTGAATCTGGACAGGAGGTTGGATTTGCCGACGCCGGAGTCGCCGATCAGAACCACCTTGAACAAGTAGTCGTAGTCGTCGTCCGCCCTGTAGCCGCCGGCCATTGCTCGGAGCTCCCCTTCCCTGCGGATCGAAGCTCAAGAACGGAAACGGCCGCGGGGAGAGGATTTTGTCAGATTTTCAGCTTCGACTGAATCAAATCGCGATGCTCGAAGCTAGAGAGAGAGAGAGAGAGAGAGAGAGAGAGAAAATTGAAACCTTGGAGAAGATGACCAGAGCACGAAGTTATTGCCAGCTCATCTCAAACCAGGCCCAATCTCTTTCGCTTCTTGGGCTTTTCTCGGCCCATAATAATAAGTCGTTACAATATTTACTCCATGAAACTGACGGGCTATGCGGGCCGGGCTCAATCTTGTTCTTTCACAGCCGCCGATTTTTCCCTGGGCCGATCGGGCCTGAGAGGCGGAGCTGGTCGTGGAGAGCGAAAAGTGGTCAAGTGAGAATGGATGACCTCTTTTTTTGAGAAGGATGTGTTGAACACGTGGAACGATAATATAAGCAGAGGGAACAAAAGATGAAAGACGAATACAATTTGAAAGCTTCCAAATTATAAATTGTTTATCTGGTTTGAATGCATGATTCTAGATTGATTCTATCATCCATCGTGTATTTAGAATATTTTATCGTTGGATTAAAATGTAACTAAATCTCAACTTGAACGATTGTAATTTTTTTAACCATTAGATCCAATAGTGAGAAGCCTGGAAGATCATCTACCTTCTGAGGACCATAGATTGACCACATGATCCTATTGAAAAATGCCCCCTTGAATTTTGCTTCTTTTGTGCTTATCGTGTTTAGTTTGGAAATTTTTCTTATTGCGTTTCTTTTTCATGTTTTGGACGGACCTCTCAAGATTTTCTATCTAGCAAAGGGCGGACCACTTGTACCACACAAATAGAGATAGAACCACGCTGTTCTAGAGGACTTTTATGATAGCTCAGCTGCACTATACGACATTACAATGCATCATCGTAATCAAAATGCGAAAGACTCGAAATTTTTTAGGGATATAGTACACTAGCGTATCTTAGGAATTTCCCATCATTCTATGACATCTTTTGTTTTTTCTTTTAATAATAACCATGAGAGAACTAGTGCCTCCTTGCTTGTGCCGGTTGCGGCAATAAACCTCCTGTGGAAGGGCCGGGTCACCTTCTCTCCCCATTATTGCCTCCATGGGAATTCAAATTCATGCCAAACATATCTAATACCCAATCACTCAAGCAAGTTGGTATGGGTCCATAATATCTTTTTCGATTTGGAAATCCTCCCTTCCATTGATTGAAAATTGGAACTTATGGCCCAAGAAGAGCTATTCTACTAAATACCACGTTGACACGGTACACAACTCAAGTGCCTTGGTTTGCTAAAAAGAAGTTGGAGTGGTTCAACCATTTTGCTAAGGAAACTAATGTATTAATTGTTAGAGATATATTTAGAATATTTTGTGGTTCTGTAAATTCATCTTGATTGATCTTGATTTGTTATTTTAGATAGTTTTTATATAAAGTTTATGAACATGCACATATATCATTCACTAGTTAATGTATAGAATATAATTTCTCTTCATCCATTATTTTCGACTCTACTTATGAGACCATCCACCAAGACTTTACTCAGAATTATGAATTTTTTCAAGATTCTTGGGATCATGGAGGCATGACCTTAATATTAAAATTACGAATCCCACTAATCGACCAGATCACGATGATTATATGCCAATAAGATAAACAGGTGCCATCAAGATCCCACGCGCAGCACGTGGCCTTGAGACGGGAAAGAGCCCAGTTCGGATTCAACCCGATTGGTTAAGTTTCAAGTTAGGACATGGCCCGGGTTCTACCCGATCATATTCCTAATCTAATGCCTGCCTACGGAGTCTAATGATTGGGACTGGGCAACTCCTGACGTGCCTCGGCGAGACATCATCATGGTCGATGATTGGGCTTCGCTTAGCTTCGCTTTTGCTTTTGCTTTTGCTCTCCGACCGCGCATCCTCTCTCTCTCTCTCTCTCTCCCTCCCCTTCGCATCGCGGGAAAGGGAAAACTCCGTAACGGAATTCGCCAGAGCGAGGATAAAGAAACCAGCGTTACCCGATCCGTCACGTCGCGACAATCCTCTCCCCATCTCTCCCAGTCAGTCGGTCAGTCAGTCCGTCGTCCCGTTCCTCAATCCCAACACGTCTCCGTTCGAGCGCTCCCACCACCGCATTCCCGCCCGCCGTTGGGATCAGCATGTCACGTCACTCGCCTAATCTCCCCCACCGTGCTATTAATAGTATAATACCACGCGTCACGCTTCACGCTTTCTCCCACGAAAGCGTTCCCCCTCACTGATTCACACTCTCTTCTTCTTCCTCTGCTCCCAACACCTTTCGAGCTCTCATGGCGCGGCCGCAGGCGGAGGAGGAGAAGGGAGGGGCGGGCTCCGATCGCGCCCCCGCCGGCGCCGCCGGAGTCGAGTACCTCACCGGCCTCGGCAACCACTTCTCGTCGGAGGCGATCGCCGGCGCGCTCCCGGCCGGCCAGAACAGCCCCCTGGTTTGCCCCTACGGGCTCTACGCCGAGCAGATATCCGGCACCTCCTTCACCTCCCCGCGCAAGCTCAATCAGCGCAGGTGATGATCGCCCGTGGGGCGTGGCTTCGCGTTTCGACGTCGATAGTGCGCTCCTTTTTGCCCTTTTCGTCAAGCGGTCGATTACTACCGCGTTGCGTTGCGTTGCGTTGCGTTGCTTGGGTTGACTGCCGTCGGAACGATCGTTGACCTTTTTCTTGCCTGGAAAGTTCTTTCTTTATGTGTTGCGGCAAATCGATTTTGGTTCATACCTTAAACGATTGATTTTCTTGGCCATTGGGCAGTTGGTTATATCGGATCAAGCCATCGGTCACGCACGAACCATTCAAGCCCCGTGTTCCGGCACACGAGAAGCTTCTTAGCGAGTTCGACCAGTCCAATAGCTCCGCGACTCCGACTCAACTGCGTTGGAGGCCTTTGGAAATTCCGGATGCACCGACGGATTTCGTCGATGGATTGTTAACAATGTGCGGGGCTGGAAGCTCATTCCTTCGGCACGGATTCGCTGTTCACATGTGAGGGGCATCCTTTTGCTAGTTTCTTTATTTGAGCTCATTTTGATTGCTTTTTGTATGACCGATTCTTGCAAGTGGTTCATCTATATGTTCCTTAATCATGTGGTTTTGTTGGCGTTATTGCTCTTTCTTTGATACCAAATGCTTCAAGAATTTACCTATAACTGTCTAAGGACCCACCATGGAAAACCCTGTTGCTAGAATCCGTGGGAGGGAGGAGCTTTCCCAGATTTCATTGTCTCTTTGGTTGTGCTCATATCATGAGGAAGGCTAGTTACGTACTCTTTTTCAGTATTTGTCAGACAGAGAAATGGACATTAACTTTGCATTACATGTTCAGTTGTTAAAATCTGCATTCTTTGGAGTTTACGACTGATTATTTTTCCTCTTACCCTTCAACTAAGGAGTGGATAAAATGGTGCTTGTAACTTGGAAAAACGGCTGCAGTGCTAGTTTGAGCTTGGCAGTACTTGTGTTTTCCTGGTGATGTGTCTTTGAGCCATGGCTGTAGTTAAAAAGAACACGACACGCAATGCACTTCTCTTGTATTGGCTTCCTTTGAAACTTCATTTTTTCTGCGCATTTGGTTCCTAATGATGGGAGATTGGTTAATGAGTTGTCTGCGCATATTCCGAACTTGATTAACCTACCGGATCTAGCATGGAGTATATGTCGTCTTCTGATGAGAAACTTGTCTTCCATTGCAGGTACACTGCCAATAAATCAATGGACAACTGTGCATTCTGCAATGCTGATGGTGATTTTCTAATTGTTCCACAGCAAGGAAGTAAGTGCATTACGAATTCTGGATTGTCATTTTCCTCTTTCCCAAGGCCTCGTGCTTTCTTCCTGAGCACTGGTTGCCAAAATTTGGAAAAAGTTTTACTTGAAAATTGCAATCTCTTGTTGAAGGACGATATCCTGTGTGTTTAGAGGTGCCCTGCGACATTAGAATCGATTTCAAACTAAATCTCAAAACATACTAGTGAAATTCATTTTCCTTTTATACTAGATTTGATTAAATAGGGGGATCCAATGAAGGAGGAGATCTCACTCTTCAAACTATTGTGTAGGGTTGTGGATCACCACAGAATGTGGAAAATTGCTGGTTTCCCCTGGTGAAGCTGCTGTTTTACCTCAAGGATTTCGCTTTTCCGTGGACCTTCCAGATGGCCCATCTCGTGGCTATGTTGCTGAGATATTCGGCACTCATTTTCAACTTCCTGACTTGGGACCAATAGGTATCAGATATTCAATTAAGTTTTCATGTTAATTGATTAAGGTTGAATTATCAGTTGTCAAAGCTTCACGGCATAGATTTCTCCAGTTAGATGTTGAAATTGCAAAATAGTGAGGATGTGGGTTTTGTTTCTATTAGGTGCCAATGGTCTTGCTGATCCGAGACACTTTCTTGTACCCAAAGCTTGGTTTGAAGAGAAGTCCTGTCCTGGGTACACTATAATACAAAAGTTTGGTGGCCAACTGTTTACGGCAAAGCAGGATTTCTCTCCTTTTAATGTGGCCGCATGGCATGGAAACTATGTTCCTTATAAGGTGAATACTCTCATTGCTTCTGCTTTCGACTATGTGAATGAATGAAGGTGGCATTTGTATACGAAGAAATTTGCATATATTTTTTTCCCATGTTGTTAGTTGATTCTCTGTCCAAGTTCGATCATTCAGACTGCATCTTCAAATGGCTGATTGGATAATATTCCTGTATTTCCTCGCAGTATGACCTGAGCAAGTTTTGTCCCTATAATACCGTCTTATTTGATCATAGCGATCCATCAATAAACACTGGTATGCAGAACGGTGTCACTATGCTTCTTATGCTTTTAGCAATTTGCTTTCCTATTTGTCAGTTTATGTGTGGTATGGGCTTGATCAGTTCCCACCGGTTATAATGCAGTATTGACAGCACCAACTGATAAACCTGGAGTGGCATTATTGGATTTTGTCATATTCCCTCCTCGGTGGTTGGTTGCAGAACATACATTCCGACCTCCGTATTACCATCGCAATTGCATGAGTGAATTCATGGGCCTTATCCATGGTGGATATGAGGTAATATCTTCTTTGGTTGCGTTGCTAACTTAGAGAGTATATAAAACTCAGAAAGGCTCTATAGTCTAAACTTAATGAGGAGAAGGATTTGCATATCCAATAAAGCTTTGCGGTTCGGTTTAAGAGTTTTTTCCGTACTTTTCTCAATGGTGGAAGGGGGAAGGACGTGAGGAGCCATTGTGGCAAGATTCTAAATCTGAAGCTAAAACCGTTCCACAAATTTTGGCATTTTTCTTGGCTGATTTAATTTTTTGATTGGTTAAATTCTGTCATTTTGGTTGTAATGTATTTGACTTGAATACTGATTCTCTTCAGGCAAAAGCTGACGGTTTTCTCCCAGGTGGTGCTAGCCTTCACAGCTGTATGACTCCACATGGTCCTGATACCAAGAGTTATGAGGTTAGCTATTGCATTCAACTACGGTGATTTGTTTCCTTGAAGTAATGGAATCTTCTCGTCTTCAACCGTTAAATGAGGATGACCAGATAATGCAATTTGAAAGTAGAGTTTCATATCATTGTCTGAGTGGTTTGGCATCAAGGATTGGACTCGGAGGCTAGATTTTGAGTTACAATGAGAAAGCTTTTTTTTTTTGGTCGAACACTGAGAAAGCTTTTGGTTACATGATAATAGTGCCCTGTTTTCTCCGAGTAGGCAGCTACTTATTTATTTGCTAATTTTCTTTTCTATTAGGACAACTTTAAAGGTAGTTTCCTTAAAGATTGTTTCTGCAGTTGGAGATTGTAAGCTCTTGAACAATCTGTAAGTGGATTAACTTCCATAGGTCACTGATCCTTATCCTTTTGGCTGGCAGGCAACCATTGCTCAAGGAAGCGATGCAGGACCCCATAGAATTACCAATACCATGGCGTTCATGTTTGAGTCGTGCTTAATCCCACGAGTTTGCCATTGGGCACTTGATTCTCCCTCTGTGGATCCTGATTATTACAAGTGCTGGATCGGACTTAGGTCCCACTTTGAAGGGATGAAGATTGAAGGTCACGATACACAAAACGGATGTGCAGATGTGTAGCTCGTGCTGTTATGGTTGAACAAGATGGTGAAGGGATAGAGAATCCACCCATCTTCATGTAAATAACAGATATAGAATAATCGTACATAGCGTCTTGCATGCGTGACACAAAACTTGCTGGGGTTTTGGTTACCATGACACAAAACTTGCTGGGAATCTGTGGTTCTGGGTTCTGGTTACTATTGTTGCTCTTTGAGGTGATATAGAATAATCGTACATAGTAAGCGTCTTGCATGTGTCACGGATAGAGCTGTTAAATGGGTGGGTCGGGTCGGGTTTGGATCGAGTCATTAACGGGTCTCTCCAAATTGACCTATTAACTCATTTATGACCCATTTATGTCTAACATAAATTTTTCGACCCATACCCGACCCGACGTATATTAATAAAATATTTTCATATTTAATCAAATTTAGGAAAACTTATTTTTATGTTTTTTTAAAGATTATATTACTAAAAAACTTCCGAGCAATACAAATTCAAATAATAATTTTTTAATTTATTATAATTTTTCAAAAAAATTATTTCTTATATATATATAAACTAAAATAGTTTTATACATTGGACAATTTATTTTAAAGATCGAATTTTAATTAAGATCTGATGAGCTCGAGCTTGCTTGACGCCGGCGAGCTCGAGCTCACCCCTCACCGGATCTGGCGAGGCTTGAGCCTCGCTAGGCGTTAGCGAGGCCTTCGCCTCGCCAGATCCGGCGAGCTCGAGCTCGCCTGACGCCGCGCGCTTGGCTGGTCGTTGGTCATCGCCGTGTCGGTGACTAGAGGAAGAAGAAAAGAAAAAATAAAATAAAATAAAAAAATAATTATAATTTCGGTTTTTATAAAAAAAATTGTAAAGTTAAAGAGAGGGGAGAGAGATTGTTAGGTTTTGAGTGAAAATATATGGGTTCATTTTTAATGGGTTAATAAATGGGTTAATAAATTGGTCTTCAGCTCTTTAACCCTTATTACTCATTAAAACCAATTATGGATGCTTTATGAAAGAAAGTTTGATCCATTAATGACTCATTTAACTATAAATGGGTCCATAAATGGGTTGTGCAACCCATTTAACGCCTCTAGTCACGGGTGATCGATCTAGCGTTCTCTTGCCAGTGCGACCTTAGGAATTTCTCCCAAGTCATCCTTGCCCATGCGGCTTAGGAATTTCTCCCAAGTCAGCCTTTCTCACACTCACTCACAAGGATTGTAGAGAAAGGATTGTAGAGAGAGAAACTTGAAAAGCTCTAGTTTATATTTACTTGTGAAAATGAGATGATACAAATGAGGAAGGAGACCCTATTTATACAAATACAAAGCAAACTATATCCATAGATCTTTGCTCGATCTAATGGCGGAGATTGAATCTCCCCAATTACTAATTACCCGCATTTATTATATAACGATACAATTCCCGTATCGCCCGCCTCCTTCCCGAACGCAGCATACAACTCTCCGTTGTACTGCGCTCTCCAAGTGTGCTTGTTCGAAAGATCCCACGGAATTGAATTGGGTCCATGAATCTAAGAAATGGTGAGAATTCTTGATCTCTCTCAATATCTCTCTCAATTCGAAAATCCAGGATTTGAATTGATGTCCTTTCATTGATTTCTCCTAAATTGCATTGATTTCTCCTAAAGATTTCATTTTATTGATAAGCCGAGGGTCGTTGGATACATTTCTCCTCGATCTAACGGTGGAGATTGAATCTTCCAAATTATTAACTATCTGCATTTATTATATAACGGTACAATTCCCGTATCACCCGCCTCCAAGATTATTGATAGGTTGAAGGTCGTTGCATCGATGTGTCACGGCTGTCCCGTAGGAACCTCTTGAATTGTCATTCTTTTGGGCCGTGACACATGCATGACACAAAACTTGCTAGGTTCTGGTAGAGGTGGCAAATGGGTGGGTCGGGTTGGGTATGGGTTGAGTTGGAAATGGGTCGACCCATATTTGACCTATTTAATTCGTTTTGATTCATATTACTCATATTCCTCTAGTGTAAATCTAATGACCTATACTCGACCTAACCCATATTGCTAAAATCTACTAATATTATTAAAAAAAACCCGCGCTCACTTTAAGCTAGATGCTAATTGGATAAAAACCTCAAATTAAATTAAAAATAGTAAATAAAATCAAAAATGTTAAAAAAACCTCTAAATTGAAATATTTTAATGAAGAATTAAACTATGCACATACTTCTCTTATTTAAAGTGAGCATGCTTCATAAGATAAAGAAGCCGCACTAATCACAACGCGTATCAAAATTTAAGAATCAATAACCATCACGTGCATAACTTATAGAGAAGCATAAATGCAAAATCAGTACAAAGGAAGATGCACATCTTATCAGCATGAATATACCGACTTGCTCAGTAGCTTGAGTGATATTGCGATTTCATTGCAACACATAATACCAGCTCCAGAACTCGCACACAATAATTTAAGTAAGCATGGAATATCCAAGAAGGCATATAGGAAGAACTTTCATAAAAAAGAAAATCCCCAAGATAAAAGGGTGCAGCAGCACCAGCACTTGATTGAAAGTTATGCGACAAGCCCCAGCAGGGTGTCCCTCTCCTTTTTTTCCTCATTCAAAAAAGATGAAAAACCCCGGTCAAATTCTTAAGCAATTCTTGGCAAAGAGAACGACACTAAAACCTTTACAAGGATGCGATAGACAGATTAGGTGATCTGAACACATTTATCCACTTCCTCAGGTGGAAGTCTGAACAGTTGCCGGTACTCTTCACTCCTCGGTGATGCTGCAGTCTGTGACAACAAAAGCACAATAACCACAAAAGAAGAGGCACAATACCCGTCGACGACCCTTGCGCCACGCAACAGATTTAATAAACTCAACATTTGGCACATGGAAATCTAGTAACACCAGCAACCCCTATTTTTTCCCTCAACTGTATTAGGCTTGTATCGTGTTTGAGTCAAGTCTATGCGCTCCAAAGTAGAGAAATACAGTAGCCAAACTCGGAGAAAGTGAGGAATGCCACCAAACTCCTATATTCTCAATTTAAGCTTGGCAAATAAAAAAATGGGACAATGGATGAAGCAAAGAAAATGCCTACCCAAATGCAAATTGATGTCGTAATCTCCGCCGCGGACTCTCTTCCCACAAACAGGGCAAGTCACCCAATCAGAAGCCGGCGTCTTCGATGCACACTCTCCATGTTGAAATAATAGTTATTTCTTTTTACACATTTTGCTGATTTGGTTTTTTAGTTGTTAGAGTTAGTGGAGTCATGTGTGTTAGTTATCCTAGTTTTTAGGTGTTAGTGGAGTATGTGTTTTGTGCAGAACGTGGGTAGTTATGGGTCCTTTTTTAGTGGTGTTTTTATGTTATGTATTTGTCTTTTGTAAAAGACTTTGTTGTTTTGTACATTGTTTTGTACGTAAGATGAAGTTTCAGTCTCATCTCTCCTCCCTTAGTAATTTAACAGTGGTATCAGAGCCTGAGAGAAATGTGAGAGAGTTCTTTTAATAAAGATAAAGAAGATTTAGAAGTATGAGATACTTTCGTGAGATAATTGCAGCAGCAATATTTTCAATGGCCATCGATAATTTTGTTCAACTAGCAATTCCACGCTTTGATGGTCACTACGACCATTGGAGCATGCTGATGGAGAATTTTTTTACGATCAAAGGAGTATTGGTCGGTTGTTGAGTTTGAAATTCAAGAGCCACAGCAGGCATGATTTTGACAGATTCCCAGAAAGCAAAATTGGAAGCTAGAAAGTTGAAGGACCTAAAGGCAAAAAATTATTTTTTTTCAAGCTACCGATCGTCCCATCTTGGAGACTATTCTTTGCAAAGAAACTTCCAACGATATTTGAGATTCTATGAAGAAGAAATATCAAGGCTCTGTTAGGGTGAAGCGTGCACAGCTTCAAGCCTTGAGAAAAGATTTTGAGATACTAATGATGAAGGGTGGAGAATCTGTCACTAGTTATTGTGCCAAAACAATGGAGATCAACAACAAGATGCGATTCCATGGCGAGAAGATGGACGATGTCACTATTGTGGAGAAGATTTTGCGTTCCTTGACACAAAAGTTTAATTGTGTTGTCTACTCAACTGAATAGTCGAAAGACATAGATGCGCTATCTCTTGATGAATTGCAAAGTTCCTTATTGGTCCATGAACAGAAGATGAACAAAAGTTCAATAGTAGAGGAGCAAGCGTTAAAGGCTTCTACCAATACTTATTCCAACAATTTCAGATGAATGGATAGAGGTAGAGGTAGAGGAAGGGGAGATCGAGGAAATAGAGATGTTGATAGGAATTTCAAAGCCAATAATGATCAATTTCAAGGCAAAAGCAGAGGACGGGATCCTAACAAATTCAAGATCAAGTGTTTTAGATGTTATGAATTTGATCATTATGCATATGAATGTTATACTAGGCTGCCTAATAATAAAGAAAAGACAGAGTTCAAATTTTGTTGAAGAAAAGGAAGCAGAAACGTTGTTGATGAAAATAAGCGCTAGTAAGATATTTGGTATGTGGATACAGGGTGCAGTAACCACATGAGTGGAAGTAAGTCTTCTTTTTCTCATTTAAATGAAGATTTTCATTCCACCGTGAGTTTTAAGGATCATTTTATTGTGAAAGTGATGGGAAAATGTGATATTAAGATAAGAACTAATAATGATTTTATGGAAATGATCTCTAATATGTTATATGTTCTTCACTTGAAAAGTAACCTATTGAGTGTTGGCCAATCACAAGAAAATGGTTATGTAATCATCATTCATAGGGGTGCTTATGAAATTTATGATTCTGTTAGAGGTGCTATTGCGGTTGTTTCTATGAGTTCAAATAGATTGTTTCCATTAAAGATTGAAAATATTCAATCTTGTTTGATGGCTGAAAAGAAAGATCCCTTATGGCTGTGGCATTTTCGCTATGGTTACTTGAGTTTTGGTGGATTGAAGACCTTCCAACAAAAAACCATGGTGACAGGTCTTCCTCAAATTACTATTCCTTCCGAAGTCTGCGAAAACTAGAAAACGAAAAAAAACTTTTCATCAAAAACCTTCCTGGTAGATAAAAATAATCTTTTTTGTGAAAATATGATATTTTTAAAGGAATTCAATCGATGAATTGTAAGGAATCAACTGATCGGTCTATCTATTTTTTTTCGACTATGATTAATGGATACTTTTCGATCATGATTCTATTTAGACTAGGATTCCATTTCCATAAGAATTGAATTCAAAAATTCCTTTCGGAATCAAACTGTATCGATTGTTTTCTAGATCGTTTTGCAAAGCCTTTTTCCTTTTTATTTGATTTTTATTTGTTTTTCTTTCCCTTTTTATAAGCTCTGGTTTTACACCATCCCAGAACACACTTGGACCACCATCCTTTGCTGATTCTCCTTGAAGGTTTGACCTCTATACCCTTATGCAAACCTTTTCGTTTTGAATTAGCCTGGACTACACACCCACACATAGGGGGTGGGGCGAAGAATGTATTGTTAGCAAACAACATCGTTCTCAATTTTTAAAAGAAAAATCATGGAGAGCAAATGATGTTTTGCAGCTGGTGCATTCGGACATTTGCGGTCCTATAAACCCATCTTCTAATGGAGGTAAAAAATACTTAATTACCTTCATTGATGATTTTTTCAGAAAACTTGGGTTTATTTTTTATAGGAAAAATTAGAAGCTTTCTCCACATTTAAAAGCTTCAAATTTCGTGTTGAAAATGAAGCAGGAAAGATAATTAAGACTCTTCGAACAGATCGTGGTGGTGAATATTGCTCAAAAGAATTTGAAGTTTTTTGTGCAAAGCATGGCATTCGAATAGAGCTTACTATTGCATATACACCACAACATAATGGTGTATCTGAGAGGAAAAATGGAACCATTTTCAACATGGTGAGAAGCTTATTGGCAAGAGGAAGAGTTCCAAAAATTTTCTAGTCAGAAACAGTAAATTGGAGTATTTATGTTTTGAACAGAAGTCCAACTTTTGATGTTCAGAATATGACACCAGAAGAGGCTTGGAGTGGGAGAAGACCGGCTGTAGATCACTTAAGAATCTTTGGATGCATCGCATATGCCCATGTCCCGGATGTGAAAATGAAGAAACTTGATGACGAAGCTGAAAAATGTGTCTTTTTTGGTGTGAGTGAAACATCAAAAGCATATAAATTATTCAATCCACTAACAAAGAAAATTGTGACTAGTAGGGATATTGTTTTTGATGAAGAGAACACTTGGGATTGGAATAGGCAATAGCCTACTCAAGTTCTTTATGACAATGATGCTGAGCAGGAGCGAATTTCAGCACCTTGTTTGCCCCAAAATTCATCAAATACGATTTCTACAGCTGCTGGAATTTCACCAATAGGGGCTGAAGTCAATGAAGAAGAAGCCCAATCTCTTCGCCGTGTTAAAAGAAAACTTGCTTGGATTGAAGATTATGAGGTAACTGGAATTGGCGATTCAATTACTCACTTTGTCTTATTTTCAGACTATGACCCTACAACTTTGAGAGTGCTGTCAAAGAAGAAAAATTGCGAAAAGCGATGGATGATGAAATTAATGCCGAAATGATATTTGGGAGCTATCTGATCTTTCAGATGGACAAAAAACCATTAGTATAAAATGAGTCTTTAAAACAAAACTGAAAGAAAATGGTGAAGTTGATAAATACAAAGCACATTTGGTAGCCAATGGATACAAGCAGCAATATGGGATCGACTATATAGAAGTTTTTTATCCAGTTGCGAGACATGACACAATCAAATTGGTGGTTGCATTGCGGCACAGAATTCTTGGACTATTTTCCAACTAGATGTCAAATCGGCATTCTTACATGGGTACTTGGAGGAATAGGTATTTGTTGAGCAACCCCTGGTTATGTCAAGATTGGAAATGAGCATAAAGTTTATAGATTGAAGAAGGCTCTTTATTAGCTAAAACAAGGCCCTTGGGCTTCGTATAGTCATATTGAAACTTATTTTCTTAAAATTGGTTTTTCAAAATGTCCTTATGAGCATATGCTTTTTGTCAAGATTGGAGATAAAGGGAAAATACTTATTGTCAGCTTGTATGTTGACGATCTTATATTTACTAAAAGTTGTGATGGCATGTTTGAAAAATTCAAAAAATCTATGATGGATGAGTTTGAAATGTTTGATCTTGGTATGATGTATTACTTCCTTGGCATAGAAGTGGTACAATTGGATGATGGGATCTTTCTTTCTCAAAAGAAATATGTGAGAGAAATTTTGGACATGTTTCAGATGAAGGATTGTAATCCTATAAACACTTCAGTTGAGCTTGGCTTAAAGTTATATAACGATCGTGAAGGGAGGAAGGTTGACAACACACTTTATAAACAAATTGTGGGCAGTTTGATATATTTAACTGCTACAAGACCAGACATAATGTATTCTGTGAATTTAATCAGTAGATATATAGAGAATCCTACACGAATGCATTTGTTTGTTGCCAAGAGAATCATTCGTTACTTGCAAGGAACTAGAGACTTTGGGCTATTTTATAAGAAGGGTGAAAAGTCTAATTTATTGGGATTTATTGATAGTGATTATGCAGGAGATCAAGATGATAGGGGGAGCACTTTGGGTTATGCTTTTATGTTTGAGACATGTGCTATTTTGTGGTTATCTAAGAAGCAACCAATTGTCACATTGTCAAGTATAGAAGCTAAATTTATTGCTACAATAGCTAGTGCTTGTCAAGCTATTTGGCTAAGGAGAATTCTTAAGGAGCTGCAATTCAAGCAATTGGGACCTACTAAAATTTTTTGTGACAACAACTCAGCAATCAAACTATCCAAGAATCCGGTGGTATAAGGAAGAAGCAAGCACATTGATGTGAAGTTTTATTTATTGAGAGATCTTAGCAATGATGGAACAATTGATCTAATCTACTGCAGGAGTGAAGATCAAGTTGCTGATATATTCACCAAGGCCCTCAAGATGGAGTCATTTGTGAAGCTCATAAAGTTATTAGGTGTTTGCACGTTGAAAACAGTCGAGTCTTTAAACTGAATGTTAGTAAACATCAGTTTGAGGGAGGGATTGTTGAAATAATAGTTATTTCTTTTTGCACGTTTTGCTAATTTGATTTTTCAATTATTAGAGTTAGTGGAGTCATGTGTGTTGGTTATCCTAGTTTTTAGGTGTTAGTGGAGGGTGTGTTTTGTGCAGAACATGGGTAGTTATGGGTCCTCTTTTAGTAGTGTTTTTATGTTATGTATTTTTCTTTTGTAAAAGACTTTGTTGTTCTGTACGTTGTCTGTACATAAAATGAAGTTTCAGCCTCATCTCCCCTCCCTTTAGCAATTTAACACTCCATTCTCCACCCCATCTCCCAAATCCTTCACTTCACGCTCCAGGAGCAACAATCCCTCCCGACCCTTCAAAGACACAATCTTTCCACTCCCGTCAGTACCCAGATTCAGACAGCTCTGTCAAAACACAAGGTTGAGCAATGATTCATCAACTATCTCTCCAAAGCACCAACCAATCAAATTTGGAGAAATTGTCACACCAAAAAAAAAAAACCAAAAAGAAAAGGGAAATAAAAAGGGGGGCCAACGCGTACTTCATTGCGGCTTTGGAGCGGCGAAGGTGAGCCTTGGAGGCGGGCGACGAAGGCGACTTGGAGGCGAGCGGCGGAGGCAACTTGGAGGCAAGCGGCGAGTGGCGAGGGCGGGTGACGAAGCTCGTCAACCTTCAATGGAGCGGCGGAGGTGACTTGGAGGCGAGCCACGGTGGCGAGTGGTGGAGGCGAGCGGCGGAGGTGGGTCGAAAATGGGTCACAAACGAAACGTCGAAGATGAATGGCAGCTGTTTGTCGCTGAGGGAGTTCTTTATTTTTTAGATTTTGAAAATGGGTCGAAAATGGGTCAGAATGCGTTACCCATTTCGATCCATTCAGAAGTTAACTTAAAACACTTTGACCCATTTTAGCTGGGTCATATTACATCTTCATAACTCATATTCGACCTATTAGTAAAAAATATGGGTCAAAAAATGAATCCATGGCTCATTTTGCCTCTACTCCTATGTAAAGTTTATGAATAGGCACATATATTATTCACTAGTTAATGTATAGAATATAATTTCTCTTCATCCATTATTCCCAAACTCTACTTACGAGACCATCCAGACTACTAGGAACTACGAATTTTTTCAAGACTCTCGAGATCATGGAGACATGACCTTAATATTAAAATTACGAATCCCACCAATCGACCAGATCACGAGGATTACATGCCAATAAGATAAACAGGTGCCATCAAGATCCCACGCGCATCACGTGGCCTTGAGTAGGGAATGAGCCGAGTTCGGATGCAACCCGATTGGTTAAGTTTCAAGTTAGGACATGGTCCGGGTTCTACCCGATCATCATCGATCGCGCATCCTCTCTCTCTCTCTCTCTCCCGCCCTCTCCTTCGCATCGCGGGAAAGGGAAAACTCCGTAACTGAATTCGCCAGCGCGAGGAAAAAGACACCAGCGTTACCCGATCCGTCACCTCGCGACAATCCTCTCCCCATCTCTCCCAGTCAGTCAGCCAGTCCGTCAGTCCGTCGTTCGTTCCTCAATCCCAACACGTCTCCGTCCGCGTGCTCCCACCACCGCACCGCCCGCCGTTCGGATCAGCATGTATCGCGTCACCCGCCTAATCCACCCCACCTTGCTATTAATACCACGCTCCACGCTCCTCCTCACTGATTCACGCTCTCTTCTTCTTCCTCTGCTCCCAACACCTGTCGAGCTCTCATGGCGCGGCCGGAGGCGGAGGAGGAGAAGGGAAGGGCGGGCTCCGATCGCGCCCCCGCCGGCGCCGCCGGAGTCGAGTACCTCACCGGCCTCGGCAACCACTTCTCGTCGGAGGCGATCGCCGGCGCACTCCCGGCCGGCCAGAACAGCCCCCTGGTTTGCCCCTACGGGCTCTATGCCGAGCAGATATCCGGCACCTCCTTCACCTCCCCGCGCAAGCTCAATCAGCGCAGGTGATGATCGCCCGTGGGGCGTGCCTTGACGTCGATAGTGCGCTTCTTTTTTCCTTTTCGTCGAGCAGTCGATTACTGCGGCGTTGCGTTGCTCGGGTTGACTTTCCGTCGGAACGATCGTTGACCTTTTTCTTGCCTGGAAAATTATTTCTTTATGTGTTGCGGCAAATTGATGTTGGTTCATACCTTAAACGATTGATTTTCTTGGCCATTGGGCAGTTGGTTATATCGGATCAAGCCATCGGTCACGCACGAACCATTCAAGCCCCGTGTTCCGGCACACGAGAAGCTCCTTAGCGAGTTCGACCGGTCCAATAGCTCCGCGACTCCGACTCAATTGCGTTGTAAGCCTTTGGAAATTCCGGATGCACCGACGGATTTTGTCGATGGACTGTTGACAATGTGCGGGGCTGGAAGCTCATTCCTTCGGCACGGATTTGCTGTTCACATGTAAGGGGCATCCTTTTGCTAGTTTCTTTATTTGAGCCCATTTTGATTGCTTTTTGTATGACCGATTCCTGCAAGTGGTTCATCTATCTCTTCCTTAATCATGTGATTTTTTTGGCGTTATTGCTCTTTCTATGATACCAAATGCTTCAAGAATTTACCTGTAACTGTCTAAGGACCCACTATGGAAACTCTGTTGCTAGAATCCGTGGGAGAGAGGAGCTTTCTCAGATTTCATTGTCTCTTTGGTTGTGCTCATATCATGAGGAAGGCTAGTTACATGCTCTTTTTTAGTATTTGTCTGACAGAGAAATGGACATTAACTTTGCATTGCATGTTCAGTTGATAAAATCTGCATTCTTTGGAGTTCACGACTGATTATTTTTCCTCTTACCCTTCAACCAATGGAAGTGGATAAAATGGTGCTAGTAACTTGGAAGTTGGCTGCAGTGCTAGTTTGAGCTTGGCAGTACTTGTGTTTTCCTGGTGATGTGTCTTTGAGCCATGGCTGTAGTTAAAAAGAACATGACACGCGATGCACTTCTCTTGTACTGGCTTCTTTTGAAACTTCATTTTTCTGCGCATTTGGTTCCTAATGATGGGAGATTGGTTAACGAGTTGTCTGCGCATATTCCGAACTTGATTAACCTACCGGATCTAGCATGGAGTATATGTCGTCTTCTGATGAGAAACTTGTCTTCCATTGCAGGTACACTGCCAATAAATCAATGGACAACTGTGCATTCTGCAATGCTGATGGTGATTTTCTAATTGTTCCACAGCAAGGAAGTAAGTGCATTACGAATTCTGGATTGTCATTTTCCTCTTTCCCAAGGCCTCGTGCTTTCTTCCTGAGCACTGGTTGCCAAAATTTGGAAAAAGTTTTACTTGAAAATTGCAATCTCTTGTTGAATGACGATATCCTGTGTATGTAGAGGTGCCCTGCGACGTTAGAATCGATTTCAAACTAAATCTATACTAGTGAAATTCATTTTCCTTTTATACTAGATTTGATTAAATAGGGGGATCCAATGAAGGAGGAGATCTCACTCTTCGAACTATTGTGTAGGGTTGTGGATCACCACAGAATGTGGAAAATTGCTGGTTTCCCCAGGTGAAGCTGCTGTTTTACCTCAGGGATTTCGCTTTTCCGTGGACCTTCCAGATGGCCCATCTCGTGGCTATGTTGCTGAGATATTCGGCACTCATTTTCAACTTCCCGATTTGGGACCAATAGGTATCAGATATTCAATTAAGTTTTCATGTTAATTGATTAAGGTTGAATTATCAGTTGTCAAAGCTTCACATGGCAAAGATTTCTCCAGTTAGATGTTGAAATTGCAAAATAGTGAGGATGTGGGTTTTGTTTCTATTAGGTGCCAATGGTCTTGCTGATCCGAGACACTTTCTTGTACCCAAAGCTTGGTTTGAAGAGAAGTCCTGTCCTGGGTACACTATAACACAAAAGTTTGGTGGCCAACTGTTTACGGCGAAGCAGGATTTCTCCCCTTTTAATGTGGCCGCATGGCATGGAAACTATGTTCCTTATAAGGTGAATACTCTCATTGCTTCTGCTTTCGACTATGTGAATGAACGAAGGTGGCATTTGTATACGAAGAAATTTGCATATATTTTTTTCCCATGTTGTTAGTTGATTCTCTGTCCAAGTTCGATCAATCAGACTGCATCTTCAAATAGCTGATTGGATAATTTTCCTGTATTTCCTCGCAGTATGACCTGAGCAAGTTTTGTCCCTATAATACCGTCTTATTTGATCATAGCGATCCATCAATAAACACTGGTATGCAGAACGGTGTCACTATGCTTCTTATGCTTTTAGCAATTTGCTTTTCCTATTTGTCAGTTTATATGGGGTATGGGCTTGATCAATTCCCAGTGATTATAATGCAGTATTGACAGCACCAACTGATAAACCTGGAGTGGCATTACTGGATTTTGTCGTATTCCCTCCTCGGTGGTTGGTTGCAGAACATACATTCCGACCTCCATATTACCATCGCAATTGCATGAGTGAATTCATGGGCCTTATCCATGGTGGATATGAGGTAATATCTTCTTTGGTCACATTGCTAACTTAGAGAGTATATAAAACTCAGAAAGGCTCTATAGTCTAAACTTAATGAGGTGAAGGATTTGCATGTCCAATAATTGTGGTTCAGTTTAAGAGTTTTTTCCGTACTTTTCTCAATGGTGGAAGGGGGAAGGACGTGAGGAGCCATTGTGGCAAGATTCTAAATCTGAAGCTAAAACCGTTCCACAAATTTTGGCATTTTTATTGGCTGATTTAATTTTTTGATTGGTTAAATTCTGTCATTTTGGTTGTAATGTATTTGAAATACTGATTCTCTTCAGGCAAAAGCTGACGGTTTTCTCCCAGGTGGTGCTAGCCTTCACAGCTGTATGACTCCACATGGTCCTGATACCAAGACTTATGAGGTTAGCTATTGCATTCAGCTACGGTGATTTTTTTCCTGGAAGTAATGGAATCTTCTCGTCTTCAACCGTTAAATGAGGATGACCAGAAAATGCAATTTGAAAGTAGAGTTTCGTATCATTGTCTGAGTAGTTTGGCATCAAGGATTGGACTCGGAGGCTAGATATTTGAGTTACAATGAGAAGGTTTTTTTTTTTGGTTGAACACTGAGAAAGCTTTTGGTTACATGATAATAGTGCCCGTTTTCCCCGAGTAGGCAGCTACTTATTTATTTGCTAATTTTCTTTTCTATTAGGACAACTTTAAAGGTAGTTTTCTTAAAGATTGTTTCTGCAGTTGGAGATTGTAAGCTCTTGAACAATCTGTAAGTGAATTAACTTCCATAGGTCACTGATCCTTATCCTTTTGGCTGGCAGGCCACCATTGCTCGAGGAAATGATGCAGGACCCCATAGAATTACCAATACCATGGCGTTCATGTTTGAGTCGTGCTTAATCCCACGAGTTTGCCATTGGGCACTTGATTCTCCCTCTGTGGATCCTGATTATTACAAGTGCTGGATCGGACTCAGGTCCCACTTTGAAGGGATGAAGATTGAAGGTCACGATACACAAAACAGATGTGCAGATGTGTAGCTCGCGCTGTCATGGTTGAGCAGGATGATGAAGGGATAGAGAATTCACCCCACCCCCACCTCCATGTAAATAACATATATAGAATAATCGTACATAGAAAGAGTCTTGCATGCGTGACACAAAACTTGCTGGGGTTCTGGATGCGTGACACAAAACTTGCTGGGGTTCTGGTTACTATTGTTGCTCTCTTTGAGGTGATCAAATGATTATGATGTGACATCTAGCCTGCTACCTCATTGTGTGTGGTTTACTAGATAGCGTCTGTGAATGTGAGCCCCTGAGGCTTGCAATGGGGTGAATTTTGCTTATTCATTCTTTATTAATAAAGAAAAGAATCTGCTTATTCCTACTTTGATAATTAATGATTTTGCTGGAGTATATAGACTTTGAAAATCAATCCTAGATCAGAGGTTGATTTGCCCTTTGGTTAAATTGGTTGACCCAATCGTTGCTTTCATGACCCAGTCATCAATCAGCACCGATCTTCGGTCTCTGACGTGTCTTAAACATCTCTGTATAGGCAATAGTGATCTTTCTCACAGATTGAAATTGTTCCATGAAAGATCTGTTTATGTACCATTGTAAGTATCGTCAATAAACTATTGACGTGGAGAATAGAGTAAGTGAAGGGAAAGGAAAAAAATGGAGACATGGATTAACCTCAGACATGGACGATCAGAGAGCTAATTGTCCGACAAACCAACCTAACTTTCGTTAGTCTAATACTGCAAGAAACTCTTTCCTTAATTTAATGGACGTCTTACGCTAATTGCAACATGGCTGCACCAAATCCATTAAAGAAAACAAGAGCTTGACTTGATTAGTAATATTCCCATTTGTCTTGCGTAACTGTTAACTGAACTGTTATTTGAAGAATTTGTTTTGGCCAAGCTATTTCAAGATTGAAATAGGCCGGTCTGATCTTCCCCTCCTCAAGTATCAAACTCTTCTTTTCCATTCATCTACACACAGCTTATGCATTACCCTGCATATAATGTGCATCCGGAGCATCTTCACTCTTGTCACAATTCTTATAGTCATCTCGACTGTCAATGGCCGGTCTGTGCCAGGTCATTCTTTGAGGCTAATTTCAGATGGCGTTGATCGAGGCCATGATCAGCATAATGAACCTCCTAAATTGCTTCTTCTCAAAGGAACAGCTGGTGCTTGGGACGATGAGGTTGAACTTTGTGAGCAGATGTATGGATTTTTGCCATGCTCGTACAGCACAGCAGGTCACCTTTTCTTGATATTGGTTTACGAGTATCTGCTGTTTCATGGGGAGTCCTACGTTGCTTCTGCGAGCGAGCAGATATTTAACATGCTCGGTCCTGGAATATTTGGTGCCAGTGCATTTCATGTCCTTGGTGCTCTACCGGAGGCCTTAATACTTCTAGGTAAGCATCTCCATAATCTTTTTCTGCAAAGTCTTTCTTCTGCTCTCTTCATCGTCGTCTTCCTCTTCTTAGATGGCCAAGTTTGTGCTTTAATCAATTGCTTAAGTACGAAGCAAAAGATGGACTCTGAGAGTTGATGATTCTTGAAAATTCACTGTAAATTGAAGAAGTGTTGGTAAAATTGAATTTCCCTGAGTTAGAATTTGAGAGGAACAAGATACAAGTATGGTGTAAAGGGAATTTAATGAAAAATTGTTGCTCGTCAGCAAATTTTGTGCCAATGCAAGTTTCTTTATCACCAAAAGCTAGCATTCAGTTGAGGTGCTTTCTGCAAGAAGTTGGAGCTGATCCTATGCCTCCGAACATGACCAAATCTTTCAAGTTGCCATGGCAGGGCTACCATGCATGACTCTTGACTCTTGGTAGTATAGGGCCTGCACTTTTGTGTTTCTTTTTGTTGTTCATGAACAGATTTTCTATTTTTTTTGTTCTCGGGAACAAAAAAAGAACAGAAACGCGTTTGTTTGTGTTTTTGTTCAAAATCTGTTTTTTTTTTCCAGGAACAAAATTAGAAATAAAAAAAAGTTATTTTTTTTATTCCAGAAACACTTTTTGAAGAATTGAAAGAATAAAAAGTTTTTTTTCTTCTTCTTTTCTTCTTTTTTCTTTAGCCGATCGCCGGCCTCGGCCATGGCCGGCGACCGGCTGTCGAGGGCCGGCGCTGTGGCGAGGCTCGGCCTCGCTTTGGCTAGGCGAGCTCAAGCTTGCCCAGATTTGGCGAGGCCAAGCTCGCCCAACCAAGGCGAGGCCGAGCCTCGCTGGGGCCGGTGAGCCTTGCCGTGGCTGGGCGAGACTGCCGGCCAAAAGAAGAAAAAAAGAAAAAAGAAAGGAAAAAAGGAAAAATAAAAATAAAAATATTAAAATTAAAAGAAACAAAAAAAATATAAATTTACCAAATGTGTTTCTATTCATTTTTTATTTTCGAAACAAGTTTACTAAATACGTCTTTCTGGTCAAAAATTATTCCTCGGAACATAAATATATATATATATATATATATATATATTTTCTTTTGATGGAGAAATCGCTTTGGTCGACAGTCGCCACGTAAACCCTAATGCTGCGTTTGGCAGTCAGGATAAAATTTGGGATAGGATATGATTTATCCTATCCTACGTTTGGTGCTCGTTCAAGATTGGATAAAGTCGGATATAAGGGGGATATAGACAGGATAAAATTATCCCATGGGGGAGGTGGGATAAAGGTGGATAGGATTTCTAATGTTCATAATAGGAAAGTTATTTTTCTTGAATAGCAAACTTATTAAATTAACAAAATTGAGATTATATTTCAATATAAATAATATTTGAATTCTAATTTAAGAAATTAAAAATAAAATAATAATAAAATTATTTTTAATTAATCTTAATTTAATATATATATTCAACTTTAATTCTATCTTATAACAAACATTCAATCTATAAATTAAATATTTATATTTACTATATATTTTAGGTATATTTGTATTTTAAGTATGTTAGTACAATTTACTATTTGATAAAATTTTATTAAAGAACGATGAAAGGGGAAAAAAGAAATAATAGTGAAAATAATATAAAAAAGAGGAAAAATAAAATAAAAATAAATTAAGGAATAGTGTTACGAGAGATTTTCATAATCTCCGTTTATGAATATTTAGGTTCATTTATAATGATATGCCGTTTATATAAATATAAATATATATATATATATATATATATATATATATATATATATATATACACACACATATACATGATATGATGTAAACATATCCGACTTTAATATCGCGATTCACCAAACAATGGACGGGATATAAAAAAATCCCGGGATTTCATATCCTATCCTATCTAGTCCTATCCCGATTAGAAATTCGGACGACCAAACGTAGCCTAAGGTGACGCTAGCCCAGGACCCACCATCAGGGCGTCACACAATACACCTAATGGTCTGCCAGCCTACTTACAACTTGCATTGTAGAGGTTTCGAACACTTGACATTTCCCTTCAAAGGCAGGAGCCTACCCAGCAGAGCCACCACGGCCGGTGGTGTTTTTCTATTTCTGTTCCCTCAAACACTTTTTTAACAGAAACACAAACAAACGAGCCCATAGAGGTTTCTCTTGGCTCATTTAATTTCACAATGTCACCTGGCAACTTGTGCGCCATGTAACAGGAAGCTCATCATCTTCTGTCAATTTTAAATGATTTGTATCCCAATTGCTCTTTCTGGAAATCAGATTCACATTATTTAGAGTTTCGAAATTTTTTTTTTTTGGTCATGTGTAGAAGTTTTTTTTTTTTTTGGTAGAAGGTCATGTGTAGAAGTTATTGATGAAGAGTATCCGAAATCCTGAGTAACGTGAAATCAGCAGTTCAAGAAAGGAGGAAGCTGAAAAAGATAAGAAAGAGTAGGGTTTTGGAAGAGAAATAGTAATGTTGGGATTTTCATGGGACAGCGGACCTTTCTTTATTCATGAGTTGGACATTTGCAAATACTTGTGTATTGTTAAATTTTTTTATGATCAAGTATGCCGATTGCACATCGCAGTAGCTCTTCCTTTCCTAATAACATCCAGTTCTTCTCCCCAGTCATTTCTACAGTTGAAGTTTCATCATTCAATTTCACTGAAGAGATGAGTGCTGAAAGTCAGCAACAACTATAGTATTGAATTACATCTCATAAAACCCTCAATTGACAAGGGATTGTATCTTCGATTTATCATTTTTCCTGCTTTTGTCCAGCATCCGGACTTCTAAACAGCGAAGAGGTGGCTCAGGAATATGTCGTGACCGGTGTTGGCTTGCTGGCCGGATCCTCAATCCTGCTTCTGACATTGTTATGGGGAACTTGCATCCTCCTTGGCAGCAGAGAGTTCTCTGATGGAAGGGAGTCCAACCCTTCAAATTCAAGCAAACTTTCATTGAAGAAGTTCGTATCTACCTTCAAAGGTAGTATTTCCAGATTTTTGTTGAGCATTCACTTCATCATGTCAAGATTTGAAAGAAGAGTACATTGTTGGAATGTACTTGGATATAAGGTTCTCTACATAGTTCAAGAAAATTCAAAAATCAGAGACTAAAGTCTACTGAGAGGAAAATTTTTAAGACATGGGTCTCATTTGGTTCTGTTTCTAAGACTGCTGTGGCAAAGGTCCACGCCATCATGTTGCAGGCATTTCTCATGCATATGCACATGCTTTGACTTAATTCGTTTGCTTCCAAGTTATGTTTTTCTGTCCTAACCATCCTCTACAATCTTTGAAATTCTTAATAATCAAGAATGGTTGACCTTTATACGTTTTTCTGTGCTAATACATTAGTTGCCGTATAAATAGCTTGAAGGGCAAAAGAGAAGGAAAATTGGTGATGTTATCTATAACTAAGAGAGGAATCTGATTAAACCTTCTTATTTGGGATCCCAGGCTCTGGTATCATCACTGATTTGGAGACTAGCTATACTGCCAGGATAATGGTATTCTCAGCAATACCATTCATCATGATACAAATCCCGGAAATTTTCTCGATATCTTCAGCTCAACGAATTGTGATCCTGTGTACTCTTGCTGTTTCAGTTATGTTGCTGCTCTTATACTTCTTCTATCAGGTAAATCATGCATGTCCATATGTCTATGTACATTGCTGAGCATAGCATTAAGCCTTTTCAAAGCCAAATATTTCGAGGCATCCTTAACTTCAATAATGATATTGAGCCTAGTGTTCAAAAGCTAGATTCCTAGAGATATGAGGCAAAGTGTAGCTTTATGTTCATGTGCCATAATCTTTGGGACCACTGAGAATGCAACAACTAATGTCTTTGAGTAGATTAAATGTCTAAGTGCGCATTTCCTTTGGCTAATTGTTGCAGATATTTCAGCCGTGGATTCAAAAGAGAAGACTCGAGTATGTGAAACATGTGCACCTAATACCTCGAATCATACAACATCTCCAACGTAAAGCGTCAGAAAGACTTCTCAGAGAGGATGGAGCACCAAATCTCCGTGCTATAAGGAGGCTAGTCTTCATTCTACAACGTGTCTCATTGCCTGATATGAGCAAGATCGCGTTGTTCTTATTGGTAATAACAAAGTGTGCATAATGCAGGCTATTTGAAGATATCGATCACGATGGGGACGATGCTTTATCTCCATCAGAATTAAAAGAGCTGTTGCTAGAAATCAAGTTCAAAAATGTGCACGTGGACAAAGATGAAGCGGTAGATGAAGTTATAAAGGAATTTGACATTGACAGTGACCAAAGGATAGGCAAAGATGAATTCGTCGATGGATTCACAAAATGGCTCACAAAGGCAAAGGTTGCGATCGACAAGCAACCTGACATGAAAGAATCTTTTATGAACTCGTATCAGGTAATTCTGCATTTGAGGGGATGAATTTTGCTTGTTGATCAACCTTCTACGATGAATGTGCAGTCAAACTGTTCTGAAGTGTTTTCCAACTCTTTCAACCTGTCATTCAGAGGAAAAAGGAAGAACGCAAATTGAAAAAGCAAAAAGTCGCAGAAATTCTCGGGCATGTACAGACCAAGTCCATCGAAACCCTATTCAGGGAAAATGGCACACCTGATCTACCTGCAATTAGAAGGTTAGGCTGTGTTAATTACTTTCTGATGTGCTACTATTAGTAACTTATTAAGGAAACTAATTAATTAGTTATTTTCTTATGAATTATGACTACCTGCATTGTGGTTTCAGATTATACGAACAGTTTGATCGCAGTGGAGACAATACCATATCGCAATCTGAGCTGAAGGAACTAATAACAGGCGTCAAATTTGGTGACACGCCTTTTGACATGGATGAAGTAGTTTTGAAGGTAATCGAGATTTTTGACAGAAGCGGAGACGGCCAGATAAATGAGGAGGAATTCATTGCCGGATTGGTAGGCATTAAGAACCAAGCGTCTAAGTCAAACACCAGTCTAGATGATTTCTACCAAGTAAGGATATCTAGAACTTGGTTTTTTTAACTCAGTGCTGGGTACTGCCATAATTCTTTTCAAACATATGATATTGCGGCTTGATTATGCAAGGAAACTTGGGAAGAAACTGACAAGGTGGTGGATGAGGAAAAAGGAAAAGGCCATGAAGAGAAATCATGGCAGATTTGGGTCGAGTCTTTATTGTCGTTGTTGCTCGGTGTTTTCATATCAGCGGTCCTTGCAGACCCTCTCATTTCCAGTGTGCAGAGTTTTTCGAAAGCAGCAGGTGTACCGTCTTTCTTCATCTCATTCATATTGGTTCCTCTGGCCACAAATGCAAGAGGTGCAAGAGGAGCTATTAAGGCGATCAAAGGCGCCAGAAATAAGAAGGCGCGAACCACTTCTCTAACATTTTCCAAGGTCTGTTCAACTAATCCTGTAATTTCAAGGGAATTCTTTGTGCTGTTGGTGTATAAAGCTAGCACCTTCTCATTGTCCTCAAGTCTTGGTCGCTATTGACATGACCCTCTCAGCTATATTGTGAGATCGAACAGCACTACTTGATGTTTCTTTGCATCGTCGAAGCAGAATGTGTATTTAGATGAGTGACCACGGATTGTTGTATTAATTCAGACCAGTTTCTTAGAAAGGAAAAGTGAGTTGACATGCTTATTGGTTTGCAATGTGGTGATGCAGATCTATGGAGAGGTGTTCATGAGCAATGTGCTTAGCTTCAGCGTCCTCTTGTTGCTGATATACGCTCGAAACTTGACATGGGAATTCTCTGCTGAAGTTCTTGTGGTGCTAATAGTGTGTGGGGTGGTGGGTCTGACCGCAAGTTTCAGGTCAACCTTCCCAGTTTGGACATCAATCCTGGCTTACTTGTTGTACCCTCTGTCTCTTCTGTTGGTTTATGTTCTTGATGATGTCCTCAATTACTCCTAGGACTGTACACATAGGTTGCTGCTTAAAGATATTTTGTTGCTAATTTTGGTATAATTAGCTTATTCCAGATTGATCATTGAAGGTGTAATTATAAGTTTGGAGTCCAGACTGGTACCCAGATGGTGCCTTGAACACTTAAGACTGAGATAACCGTAAAATATCAAAATAAGGAGGATTTTCTCGAAGTTCCTTACTTGCTAGTTGCTATCTTGCTCTCTATCGTATAAGCACTCAGCCTTGTGATATTTGCGGGAATCGGAACTTGTTGTCCTGCTCGCTGAATCTTGACAGCGGCCGATGTCCTTGGTCGCCGGCGACTCCTTGGTCACTGCCATTTTTCGTGGGCTGGCAGGTGCCTTCATTCGAAAATGCATCAAATTTGGGCTCTTACCAAGTAATAGGCTTCACCTTTGTGGGGTTCGGGGAGTTTATTTGTCCTGGGCTTTTTCCCTGGGCCTTCCCGATAGAAGCCGAATAGCTATATCGAAGATTTGCTGGCCCACCATCAGGGACGCAAGATAGTGAATTATGAGAAAAAAAATAAAAGACCATTTGACGGTGATCATCAAATGCTAGGAAAATTGTCCAAAAAGTCCTGCATACAGGAGGCTAGTCTTCATTCTACGATGTCACTTCACCTGACATGAGCAAGATGGTGTCGTTCGAATTGGTAATAAGGGGTTTGCAAACCGCAGGCTATTTTGGAAGAAATCGATCAAGATGGGGACGATGGTACAATGCCATCCGAATTAAACGAAAGGAGAAGACGAAGAGGAATTTGGCATTGACCGTGACCAAAGGATAAGCAAAGACGAATTCGTCGCTGGATTCAAAAAATGGCTTGAGGAGGCAAAGATTGCAATGGACAAGCGACCTTACACGAAAAACTCTTTTAAGGACTTGTATCAGGTAATTTTGCAGTTGAGGGGATGAATTCTGCAAGTTAAATTATCATCTACGATGAATGTGCAGTTAAACCGTTCAGAAGTGTTTTTCCAGTTCTTTCAACCTTTTACTAAGAAGAAGGAAGAACGCAAACTGAAAAAGCAAATAGTGCAAATAGTCACAGAAATCTTTGCGCATCTACAGACCAACAACGTCAAAGGCTCTTGGATTCAATCTATCAAAACCGCCAACACCAAAGCATAAATGGTGGCATTATACAGAAACCTTCTCTGTTGCCAGCAGCCATTCATACTGATTTCATCAATAGTAAAAAAGAACCCTCACAGATTTCAAGGGAAAAAACCTGAAAAAAAAAAGCAATACATCACTTTAAAAGAAAGATGATTCGATTTGTCACAGATTTCAAACAATTTCTGTGTTTTTTCGTTCCTCTAAACCGTGTCATTGCATTAACCAGATTCTGACCTACAAAAGAAAACGAATTGAATAGGATCCTCTCGCTTTAATAAAAATTAAAGGAATTAGAATCAAAGAAAGCACAGTCTCCACAATTCATCCACTCACTTGCAGAAAAGGCAATACCCCAAAGCATGTTGAACATCATCGTATCAAATTGCCACAAAGTCGTCAAAACAAATCACAAACATTGCAGAATCGTCCAAGAGACGTATTATACAAAATGCCTGCGGAAATATGACTTTTCAGTGACCCAATCTCACCTTCAAGACAGAGAGATGAGAATCTGAGGGTTCTGTGTATTTTCCTACCATAGCGATTTATACCTGCAGCGTGCACAAAATAAAAGCATGACAACTGATATCACATAGATAAATAAGCCAAAGCCGACCAAAAGGAAGTTCAAGGCCTACCAGATCACACAACCGGTCATAAACATTTGTACAGGCGATCCATTCCTCCAACTCCAAGTTCCTCGCAAAGCCAGGAGAAAATTCTCGAGAACATGGGCAGAGAAGCAAAGAGTGCACATATGCTTGATAAGCAAGTGCAAGTGTACAAATGAGACATGTAGGTCAATTACATGTACGAGGACTGTTACCTCACCAACTTTAACACAAAAATTCAGTGACCATCCAAAACACGCTACTTTCCAACTCTTGACCCACTAATTTCGCAAGCAGCCCACTGGTTTGAAATTTCCAAAAATTCCTTCGTCAACAAGTTGCAGAGATATCCTGTGACATCAAGAAAGCAAGAGCTTTCAAAGTATATACTAAACAGGGAAAATGAAATCAACATGAATTTGTCCAAACTATTCATTTGTCCTTCTTGGGGAAGCAAATCCTAAGCTTCAGCATTTTGCTTAGAAATCAATGGTACAAATTGACGCAGAGTATTGCAGCAGCTAAATCCCCATTAGAGGCTACATCAAAAGGTCTTAATTAACATAAATGTTCTGTGTCTTTCAGAGGAATCATAAACCCACACCCCTTCTTATATAAATACCAATCTGTCCCGTCAAAGAAAATTTTATTAATTCATCTGGCTTTTCTAGAAGGAAAATCAAGCCAGATTCAACCATATGGGTTATAGAGCTTGTCATTAACCGTGATGGAATGACAAAAAATCTAAAACAGGGGCAAACTGTAGGTTTTTCTAATCAAAGAATAGGCATACGTGAAAATTTCCACCTTGAACACCTCAAATCTTGAAATACATGTCAGACATACTTGAGATCTAAAAACACATAATTAGTTTATTGCACTTATAACCAATTTATATGAACATACACACCTACAATATAATTTTAACAATTTTAAAATCTAGATATATGTTGGAGCCACGAGTTGGGGGCAAAACAAGTCCAAACCCACCTGTGCACACAAGAAAACTAAAGTAACCAAAGGGAGGGGCTAACTGTACATTTACGATAATAATATAACATAAGCTATTGGAACTAGAAATACTTTTCAAATATGAGATACAATAGTCTTCTTCCAACACAAATATTTTTATCTTCTATATCTAGGGAGAAAAGACACGTGAGTCGGCAAAGAAAAAATGCGCAGATTATGCATTGCCTAATTTAAATCCATGAAAGAAGCCAAGGCATACCAGCATTTTCACGAATATGCCAAAATTTTCTGCGCTCTATTCAGAAGTCATAGCACATCTTTCTCACTTGGTGCGTTCTCTGTCCTTCAGAGGCTAAGCCTTCTCAATTGCTAACAGCAGGAAACCCATTCATTGTGGGTTTCAGTTCTTTGATCAAGTTGAGGTTTTTATTATTCCAACGAAGTCCTTTGCTTTTGCTGGGGGCAGAGAGTACGCCCATTCTTTTTTAGTCAAGTTAGGAGATCAACCTTTCTTTAAGTTAAACATCCCCAGAATGCACCCCTTTTGTGCCTATCTCCCTTGTTTACAGCTCTTATGGGTTTTTACTGCTTTAACATTATGCAATATCTGGGCCTCCCAGACCTGCTCTCTCACCCAAGGCTCATAGCATTCATATTTCAAGCACTAAGTATTCCCTGCCTGCTTGGATGCGTCAATCCGCCTATCTTTACCCTTTAAAGGAAAGACACTCTACTATTGCTCTTGGCAGCTGCGAAATCCATAATCCACTCGTAATTGTTTGCTTTGACAACAGACACAAGAACAGATACGTTGTCACAAGAACAGATACTCTATATGTACCATATTTTACCTTAAGCGCTATGAGATTAGCACTGAGTATCTTTGATTTCGTCACTTACTCGCCTCAATATCTGCATCTTTCAGGCTTCAAGTTAAGCAGACACTAAAATAGACCGCATATCAGGTTCTATTCTCCCGAACAACATTTCTTTATAAAAGATATTTGGCCCTTTCCATGTTTCCCCTACTATAGCAGCCAGATATAAGAGATGTGTGAGTGATCCCATCTGGCTGAAGCCCACTTTCAATCATTTTCCTCAATAAATCCTCGGCTTCCTCAACGTTGCCAAGCTTACAATGCCTGTCAATCAAAACTGTATAACATTTTAAATCAAGTGCTATTTGCTTTAACAACATTTCTTTATAAAGACATTTAGCCCTTTCCATGTTTCCCCAACTATAGCAACCAGATATAAGAGATGTGTAAGTTACCACATCTGGCTGAAGCCCACTTTCAATCATTTTCCTCAATAAATCCTCGGCTTCCTCAATGTTGCCAAGCTTACAATGCCGGTCAATCAAAACCGTATAACATTTTACATCAAGTGCTATTTTCTTGTCTTTCATCTGCAGCAAAAGGCTTTTGATGACATTATTTACTTCCGAATCCACGGTTACTTTCTTTGCTTTGTTTCTACCACACAGGGAATGTTTCCTCCAAAGCTCAACTTTTGAGTAACCATCAAGCAACACTGTATAAGTGATTACATCAGGCTCGACCCCTCTATTCTTCATTTCACGGAAAAGATCATGCACTTTCGACAAGCAATTTGCATGAAAGTATCCATCCATCATTAATGTATAACTGACAACATCAGGGGTTGTTCCCTTCTCCACTGATCTAACAAACAGCCACTGTGCATTTCTCATATCGCCAGCTTTGCAAAGAGTAGCCATCAAAATTCCATACATCACTCGAGTCGGCTCCATGTTCAGATCTGACATGTTGTTGAGTAATTCACGAGCCGTGACATGATCACCTTCGACAAAAAGGTTAGCTAGCAATTTGATGCAGGAATTTATCTTTATGGACCTTTTTTCTGCTTCCGATAACTCCATGAAAAATTTAAATGCCTTTCCTGAATGGTTGGCTTGGCAATACCCCTTGAACATGGCAACTTTATTTTCTATGCTCTTCTCTTGCAGGCTAGAGAAAAACACTTCAGCCTCCTCCACATTACCTGAAATACATAAGCCCTCAATTATCACGTTGTGTGTGACAACGTTTGGTTTCACACCGCAAGCGTCCATATGTCTTAGAAGCTCGTGCACCTCATATACAAGTCCTGCCCGAGAATATCCGTGGGCAAGTACATTGTAAGTGACGATATCGGGCTGAATCCCTTCCTCAATCATCTGCTTGAGCAGATTCAAGGCATGGTCAAAGTCCTGCTGGAGGCAGTAGCCATCGATTAAAGTTGTGTAGTGTCTGACATCAAGATCCAACCCCTTGTCCTTCATCTCTTCAAGTAAATTTACGGCCTCTTCCATTCTGCCTTGCTTGCACAGAGCACCAACAAGGATACTGTATGTAACCTTGTCCAGAAAAATACCCATACGTTTGAACTCATTAAACTGATGCGCTGCTTCATCAAGCATTCCCATATCACAAAAGCACTGGAGAACGATGCTAATGATGAAGCAGTTGGGCTTCTTACCTTTGGATAGCAAATCATCGCAGATTTCCAAGGCCCTCCGCACGTTGGAACTCTTGCGGTGGCCATGAATTAAGGCGGCATAGCAGTAGTCATCAGGGACAATGCCGTGCTCTTCCATATCGAGGAGGACTTGCTCTGCTTCTTCCAACTTCTTTTCGGCGCAAAAACCGCGGAGGACTGCAGAATAGGCGTGGTTACTCAGGGAGATCCCGGCATCCCGCCAACCGATGAGAGCCTGATAAGCCAAACGAGAGCCGCGGTGGGCGCAGAGGCCTTTGAGGTAGGCAGTGTAAGTGAAGCTACTAGGGGTCACGCCGGCTCGGACCATGTCCTCGAACAACACTCGGGCGGCTCTGTCCAAGTCGCCGGTGCTGCAAAGCGCCTTGATCAAGATGGTACCCGTGTAGTCGTCGGGAACAAAATCGAGCAGCTTCAACATCTCGTACAGGGTAACGGCGGCGGCGGGATTGCCGCTCTCGATCAAGCTGTCGAGGAGGAAATTACACGTGGAGACGCGGGGGAGGAGGCCGCCCCTCTTGAACCCGAACAGGGTATCGATCGCGCCGTCGTAGAGCCCGGCCCGAACGAAGGCCCTGACGAGGAAATCGACGGAGCGGAGGAGGAGAGGGGGCCCGCCGAGCAGAGCGAGAGAATCGAGCAGCGAAGGAACGGGGGCCCCCGAGGCGACGACGCGGGAGAAGACGAAGTCGAGGCGGGAGCGGGAGGCGGAGGGGGAGAGGACGGAGATGAAGGAGGCATAGGCGAAAGGGTCGAGGGGGAAGCCGGAGGAGTCGAGGTGGCGGAAGAAGGAGAAGGCGCGGTCGGGGTCGTGCTTGAGCCGGCTCGCGGCGGAAGCGGCGGGGGAGTCAGGGCGGGGGTCGCGGGGAGGCGGGTCGGA
Organism: Eucalyptus camaldulensis; assembly: GCA_019915185.1. NCBI lineage: Eukaryota > Viridiplantae > Streptophyta > Magnoliopsida > Myrtales > Myrtaceae > Eucalyptus > Eucalyptus camaldulensis. The sequence continues at coordinate 11,313,223 of JAHSVA010000006.1, forward strand.
GTCGAGGAGGCATGCGGAGGAGGCGGAGGAGAGGAGCTTCGGCTTGGGGAAGGAGGAGGAGGAAGGAGAGAGGAGAGGCTTGTGCTTGGTGCACCTTAGGACTGCTGCAGGGGCCACCCACATCACCCGCCGCTACTGCTGCTGCTGCTGCTGCTTCCCCAGCAATCCCTCCTTCATTCTGCAACCGGAGATTCAGCATAAGCAGATGAGCAGGGAGAGTTTGCAGGCCACGGATGGAGATCGAGGTGGACGGACAGTTTCTGGGTTCCGGGACCGAACTGGAGGTTTGAGCTTGAGTTGGTGCGCCTTACATGCGATGGATAAACCCTAGACGCTGTCTTCTGGCTGCCGCCAAGCGGGTCTCTTCCTCTTTTGAACGCCAAACTAAAAGGAGCAGGTCTCGCGTCTTTCTTCCTACCTCCTTTTTTTTTTTTTTGCCATTAAAAAATGAGACGATTATGGCAGAAATTCTCCAGCTTGTCTCGACCCGAAATAAAAGCCTTTTCATTTTTTTTTCATTTGAATCCTCAATCTTGCAAAATCTATCCATTTTTTCTTTACTGCAAGCCATGTGTAACTTGATGGCCGTGATTGCACCGAATTATCTAGAATCTATTGAGTTTTCTTATCAATTCTCGAGTCCATATCAATTTTCATCCATTTTTTTATTGTTATTTATGTGATAATAGTTTATGTGAATCAAGTGATTAATAAGATGTGGCTCAACTAAGCATTGATCTTTTATCGATTCTCAAGTGCATGTTGATTTTCATTTTTTTCAAAGGATAAAAATTGCATCTCGTGAACTAAGTGATTAGTAAGATGTGCATCAATTAATAAGTATGTATTGATAATGAATAATTCTATACCGATATTTTTCATGTCTAGAAATGTTTGGACAGTCCTTTGGACACCTAAAGTGGGACCATTTGAAATGAACAGTCGAAATAATGATGGGATTTTCTCAAGGAATCCTTGATTGCTGGGATGGTGATCTTGCTATCGATCTTCCCCAAGCACTTGAGCTTGTAACATCGGACATAGTACGGGAATTGGAACTTCTCGACCCATCCGAGGTCAGCCATCCGACTCTTGACAGTGCCGATGTCCTTGGTCGTGGGCCGACTTCCTGGCTGCCGCCATTTTTCGAGGGCTGGTAGGTGCCTTCATTTGCTAATGGATCAAATTTGGGCTCTTTCCAATTAAAGGCTTCGCATTAGCGGGCTTCCAGTAATTTTTAGATCATGGGCTTTTTATGGGCCTGGCTAACAAAGACCACTAGCAACATCGAAGTTTTACGTGGCCACCATCAGGGACGCACGATGGGGGAATATGGAAAGACAGTTTGACGGTCATGATCAAATGCTAGACTTTTTAAAGGACTTCATCATAGCACGTACATATCTAAACTCGACTCGACACAAACTGGGTAAATCGAAGATGTTGGTTATTGTCGATACTAAAAAATGACCGAGTCCTTCACTTTACTTGATGCGATGTCAATATAAAGTTCGTTGTTAATCAGTTTAATTATCGATGAGAGGTCATGCGAAGAAAACCCATCGATAAACACAAGTATTGATGATTAACATGCTGTTAATATACAGTTAAGTGTCAATTGATTGGATTATGGATAAGATATTGAAGGCCAAGAACCTTGTCGATGGTCATGACTATTTTGACCAAATACCATTATTGATATATGATGACAATTAGTTGATGATTAATACTTGATGAACTTATGGATATGTCTGGTAACACTCCAATTTCTTTGTTTTTTTTTTTTGTTTTTTTATTCCTTGGAACATAAATTTATTTATGTAGGTTTTTGTTCATGAGAATAGATTCGGAACAAAAATGAAAAACAAAACAAATTTACTTTTTTGTTTATGGGAACAATTCAATAATCAAGCTCATTTTTTTTTTCTTTTTTTTCTTTTTCTCTTCTTCCTCTTCTTCCATAAATTGGTCGCCTGCCTTGTTAAGGCAACCTTGCCCAACCATCAATGAGGGCAAGGGTAGTGTTGCTTGGCCATGGTGAGGCCGACCTCACGATGGCTCGACGAGGCTGACCTCATGATGGCCCATTGAGATCGAGCCTAGCAAGGCTTGGGGGTCGGCGATCGGCCAAAGAAAGAAGGAGAAGAATAAAAAGTAAATAAAGAAAAAAGAGAAAAATGTAATCAAAGTATTAAAAAGTAAAAGAAATTATAAACCACATAAATATTTTTGAGTCATATTAAATGCGTTTCTATTTCAAAAATAGAAATTTTATACAGTTACTAAATGTATTTTTCTATTCTAAAATCTGATCAGGGAATATAAATAAAAAAATTATTTATAAATAAAAATTATTTTTAAAAACAGAAATGTTACCATATGCACCATTTAGTGCTAAAGGTAAAAAATTTGAAAGCTGTGCTATTTGAGAGTAAATGACGATTCGTGGGAAATATTGACATGTAATTGGAGAGTAATTGTGGAGATTGAAGACGGTGTGCAGTTATAAATAAAATTGATAAGCGGTTATGGAGCCTAGTCTTGGAGCCAAAATCACGGATATGCAGTTGTAGTATCTCATTTGAACACAATCGTCTAGAAGCGATTATATTGTGATAGGCTAGACATGTTAAATTGTTGTAGAAAGCCCCGGCCATCATTTTTAACAATGTATCTTGTAAATTAACTTTTCAAAAATTGCACTTACTTTCCTTTAGAGTAATTTGAACTAGTTCTTAGTTTTGTTGCGTTTCACACTTCGTGTTCAAATTTGCCACGAAATCCAATTCAAATTAAGTTAGAAGATCCAATCTTTTGGTGAAAGGTATGTCATCGCATGGAGCTATTCCAAGCGAAACAATTTTGTGAGTTTTATGGAAGCCGTGTTTAATTCAATGAATGTGATTGCACTCAATTCATCTATACTTTATTGGGTCTTTTATTGATTCTCGAGTGCTTCTTCACCTTCGTTTCTTCATTATCATTTACACTTTAGAGTCCATATTTAGCAAGTGCTTATGCGTAAATAGTAAAAACATGTCGTGAACCGAGCGATTGATAAGATGTAAGTCAATTTACCAGCATGTGCTGATAATGAATGATTTTTATGACAATGATTTGACGTCCAAAGACCGAGCAATTTCGTCTCTCTACATTTTCTAGGAACTTATCCAGCACTGATGTCTTTCAATCACCAATATTTTATATTTTGACTTTGCCAAGAGGAATGGAAAAAATAATATAATAAAATAGCAAGAGACCCTATATATATAGAAAGATCGCAGAGGTAATTTAAAAAAAAAATTATTGGTAAAATCGAGGTGTCTCCTCAGTCAAAGTAGTATGGACCACCTTCGAAATTGTAAGTGTAACATTCACGAATTGTTACGTATCCACTTGGTCTTTGATAATGCAATTGATATAATATCAGAAATCATAATAAAATTGTTCAACTGCAACTTGCCGAGACTGCAAGGAGATCACATTCTTTGCGGTCTATTAATTTATGAAAACCCAGACAATTGATGTAATTTTAAAAACCAATTTTTTCTTACAATGAAACATGTTGATTACTCCATATTCTTCTCACAAATAAATCATCTTGACAATTGCGTACCGTACATATTATCTTTGTAATATACCCTCCAGGGACTTGAGCCGATGCTGTCCCATTCTCAAGCTCAATGCTTAATCTTGATTGATTATCGATAGACTAATCAAATGGGTGAGTTGGGTTGAGTTTTGGTCAAGTCTATAATGTTTTGATCTAAATTGACCCACTTAACCTATTTTGATTAATTTCTATATAATACAAATCTAGTGACTCCCAACTTAACTCGTATCCAATTCATACCTAATTTACTAAAACATTTTTATATTTAACTCAATATATCAAAGTTCATACCCAAAATAAGGTGAGAGTATAGAGTGAGTGAGCCCAAAATTGAGTGATGGCAATAAAGATTAAAGATAGTTATAGAGGTAAGTTAAGTCTAAATAAATTGTGAACTTAGTTAACATAGTCTTAACATTTTAAGCCAATTTATGACCAATTTAATAAATGTAATTAATGCATATAATAACCCAACCCATTAAATATGGGTTAATAATGGGTTTTTGACTAATTTTGATAGATATAAGTATTCATTTTTATGTTGAAGCTATTTTTCGAGTCACTCAAGCCTAGTGTGATTGGGCTCAATTCCATAGTCTAGAAAAGCTGGATTGGAATTTTCTTTGATATTATGATCTTACCTTGGCAAGTCACGTATTGCGCACTTAGGGCCCGTTTGGTTTGGCTTTTGGCAAATGTCATTGGAAAAATGCAAATACATTTAAGCTAAAGGGGTTTGTGCAAATACAAATAACATTTGGTAAATTGTAGTTTTAAAGTGCATTATAAAAGGAATTTAGCTTAAACACTGTTTGGCGGCCAGATCTGGTCGTCGAACAGCCTCGCCTGAGGTCGTTAGACCTCAGGCGATGGTTGGGGTTTGCAACCCAGGTCCGGTGACCTCAAGCCTCCATCGCCTGGGTCGCGCAAACCCAGGCGACCATCGCCTGAGGTCACCGGATCTCAAGCAACGCTTAGGTTGCGCGACCCAAGCGACGTATCGCCTGAGGTTCGGCGACCTCAAGCCTCCAACGCTTGAGGTCGCGCGATTGTCACCTGGGTCGCGCAACGCCTGAGGTCCGGTGACCAGGCAACACCTGAGGTCACCTGATCGTCCCCTAGGTCGTGCGACCTTAGGCGGCAGTCGCCGGATGGCCACAACCCCCAGGCGGTGGTTGCCGGGGTCGATGATGCTTCAAGCGACGGTTGTCCGTGCGGGCCACTCCTTGGCCGGCGGTCGTTGGCCTCTGTTTGTCTCTTCGAAGAAGATAAATTGCATTAGGCTAAAGATCCTTAAAGTCATTTGGAGATGTAATTGCATCATGCCAAAGTTGTCCAAAAAATCCAACCAAACGTGTTTGTATTTGGCTAAGGGACTTTAGAGTCCCAAAGCCCATATCCAAATCTTATTTATGCTATACTTAGGCTTTATTGACTCACTTCATATCATGGTTCAAGAGTTTAAATAAAATGGTGGGTTCTCTTCTTTTATTCCTTTTTTGAAATCCAAAGAAATTTCCAGAGAACTTCTTGGATCATCGGTTAACTGCTCAATCAATTACTTCTTCGGAATGCTAAAAGAAAATTAATTGATTTTCCTTTTTTAATATACTATATTCCGTACCCCATCGCCCATGGATTTGATTCTTTCGATCGACATAGGGATTCGTATTGAAAATAATTTGAAATCTAGGAATTTGAAGTGTACTATTAAGAATTGCCTTTCTATTGTTTTAGATTGATTGAAATCAAGACAAATTAAATAGAATTGGGATGATATGTACATTACATATATCAATACATATATCAAAAAGATACATATTGTAGATTAATCTATATTAAGATTTTATATATATATATATATATATATTATACAGTACAAGAATTGAATAGAAGATATCGAGAACGTGGTATGTCACACCAACATGTGAATTAGTCCTTCTTAGCCCCAGTCCACAGCTCTTTTCCCAGCTTCCGGGAAAGTCGTTCCGATCCAATCGATAGAAGGCCGTGTCAAGCGTGAACTCCTCATATTCATCAGCAGTTCATCCAGAAAGAAGGTTAAACTAGTCGTTCATTTATGACCCAGTCATCAATCGGCGCTGGTCTTCGGTCTCTTACATGCGTTGGCATCCTCTGTATGGGTAATCGTAATCTTTTATACAGATTGAGATTGTTCAATTATGTTAATGTGAAGCGTCATGAGCAAGCTATCCATGTAGAGGCCGACCATGTATGTAAAGGAGAAAATAAATGAAGAAAAGATGGATCAACCTTAAACATGCCCCATTGGACAGCCAATCGTTGACAAATCGACCCAAATATCAAAAGTCTGGTGCTGCGAGAAACTCTTTCCTCAATTTGATATATTTCTTTCCACCAAACAAAAGTGACAGATGGCATTTGCCAACTGCAACAAGGCAGCACCAAATCCCATTAGAAAAGTAGTAATCTTGACTTGGTTTCCTCGTACTGATATATACTTATTAATCTCACATGACTGTCAAACTGAAGTGTTGTCTGGAGATTTTCTTCTGGCCTTATTTCAAGATTGAAACAGCCCGCTCTGATCTTCCCCTCCTCAATTAACTACTCTTCTTCTCAATTCATCTGCACTTAGCATATGCATGACTCTGCATATAATGTGCATTCGGAGCATCTTCATTATTGTCGCATTTCTTATAGTGATCGCGACAATCGATGGCCGGTCTGTGCCGGGTGACTCTTTGCGGCTAATTTCAGATGGCGTTGACTGCGGCCATGATCAGCATAATGGACCTCCTCCTGATTTGATTCTTCTCAAAGGAGCAGCGGGTGTTCTGGACGATGAGGATGAAGTTTGTGAGCAGATGTATGGGTTCTTGCCATGCTCGTACAGCATGGCAGGTCACCTGTTCTTGATGCTGGTTTACGAGTATCTGCTGTTTCAGGGGGAGTCCTTCGTTGCTTCCGGGAGCGAGCAGATATTTAAGATGCTCGGTCCTGGAATATTTGGGGCCAGTGCTTTCCATGTCCTTGGTGCTCTACCAGAGGCCTTAATACTTCTAGGTATACATCTCCATGTTCTTTTTCTGCATAATCTTTCTTCCATTCCCTTCATTGTCCTCTTCTTCTTCTTCGATGGTCGAGTTTGTGCTTTAAGCAATTGCTTTAGTAAGAAGCAACAGATGGGCTTTGGGGAGCTAATGATTCTTTAAAGTTCACTGTGAACTGAAGATGTGTCGGTAAAATTGAACTTCCGAGGTAGAATCTGAAAGAAACAAGATACAAGATACAAGAATTGTGTAAATCGGAATTAAGTGAAAAAATTGCGGCTTGTTCGCAAATTCTATGTCAATGCAAGTTCCTTGATCATCAAAAGCTAGCTTTGAGCCGACATACTCTCTGCGATACATTGGAGCTGGCCCTACGCCATAAAAAATGACTAAATCTGTCTGGCTGGCAGGGCCACCTTGTATGACTCTTGACTCTTCGTGGTATTGAGGTTTCTCTTGGCATATTTAATTTCCAATGTCACTACTTGCATACCACGTATCAGGAAGCAGAGTTTTAGTTTCAAAGGAGAATAGTGATGTTGGGATTTTCGTGGGACATTTCCACAGCTAATGTATTGTCATTCAGATTCACTAAAGAGAAAATTCCTGAAAACAATAGCTGTGGCATCAAATTACGTCTCACAAGACCCTCAACTGAGGGAGGGAAATCTATCTTCAATTTAAATATTTGTCCCGCTTTTTTCCAGCATCGGGACTTCTGAACAGTGAAGAGGTGGCACAGGAATATGTTGTGACCGGTGTTGGGTTGCTGGCCGGATCCTCGATCCTGCTTCTGACATTGTTATGGGGAACTTGCGTCCTTCTTGGTAGCAGAAAATTATCTGATGGAATGGAACCCAACACTTCAGATTCAAGCAAATTTTCATGGAAGAAGTTCTTATCCTCAATGAAAGGTAACATTTCCAGATTTTCATCAAGCATTAACGTCATCATGTCAACTTTGTGAAAAGAGAGTACGTAGGTGGAATGTACTTGGATATAAGGTACTGTACATAGTATGAGAATATTCAAGAATCAAGGACAAAAGACTATTAAGAGGAAAATTTTCAAGAAATGGGTCTCACTTGGTTCTGTTTCTAATACTACAGCGGCCAAGATCATGCTATCTTCTTGCGGGCATTTCTTGTGTATATGCACATGCTATAACTTGATTCGTATGCTTTCAAGTCATGATTTTTCTGTCCTAACTATTTTCTAAATTCTTTGAAATTCTTAATACTCTGAATGGGTGACCTTTATATATAGTTTTGCGCTAATACATTACTGGCTTTGGGAATAGCTCGAAGAGCAAAAGAGAAAGAAAATCAGCGATGTTGCTATAACTTAGAGAGGAATCTGATTAACCTTTCTTTATCGGCAACACAGGCTCCGGTATCATCACTGATTCAGAGACTAGCTACACTGCCAGGATCATGGTAATCTCAGCATTCCCATTCATCATGATACAAATCCCAGATATTTTCTCGGTATATTCAGCTCAACCCGTTATGATCCTCTGTTCGCTTGCTGTTTCAGTTGGGTTGCTGCTCTTATACTTCTTCTATCAGGTAACCTACGCATGCCCATATGTTTATGTAAATTGTTGAGCTGGCATGACGCCTTTAACAAGTCATAAACTTTGAGGCTAAATTCAGTAGGGATACTGAGCCTAGAGTTCAAAAGCTAGATGTATAGAGATAAGATGCAAAGTTTAGCTCTATGTTCATATGCCATAATATTTTGCAGATATTTGAGCCATGGATTCAAAAGAGAAGACTCGAGTATGTGAAACACGAGCAGTTAATGCTTCGAATCATACAACATCTGCAACGACACGCACTAGAAAGACTTCTCACAGAGAATGGAGCACCAAACACACATGCTATAAGGAGGCTAGTCTTCATTCTACCACTTGTCTTGTTGCCGGATATGAGCAAGATGGTGTTGTTCTAATTGGTACTAACAGAGTCTGCATACTGCAGGCTATTTGAAGAAATCGATCAAGATGGGGATGATGCTATATCGCCATCCGACTTAAAAGAGCTGTTGCTAGAAATTAAGTTCAAACACATGCACGTGGACAAAGATAAAGCGGTAGATGAAATAATGAGGGAATTTGACATTGCCGGTGACCATAGGATAAGCAAAGACGAATTCGTCACTGGATTTACGAAATGGCTTGAGGAGGCAAAGATTGCGATGGACAAGCAAACTTACTCGAGAAACTCTTTTAAGGACTTGTATCAGGTAATTTTGCAGTCGAGGGGATGAATTCTGCAAGTTAAATTCCCATCTATGACGAATGTGCTGTTAAACTGTTAAGAAGTATTTTCCAGCTCTTTCAACCATTTATTCAGAAGAAAAAGGAAGAGCGCAAAATGAAAAAGCAAATAGCCGCAGAAATTCTCGCGCATGTGCAGACCAAGTCAGTCAAAACCCTATTCTTTGAAAATGGCACACCTGATCTGCCTGCTATTAGAAGGTCGGGCTCGATTAATTACTTTCAGATGTGCTACTATTAGCACCTTATTATGAGAACTAATTAGTTAGTTATTCTCTTATGAATTATGACCATCTGCATTTCGGTTTCAGATTATTCGAACAGATTGATCGCAATGGGGACAACAGCATATCACGAGCTGAGCTGAAGGAACTAATGATGGGCATCAAGTTTGGTGACATACCCTTTGACGTGGATGAAGTAGTTTCAAAGGTCATTGAGGTCTTTGACAGAAGCGGAAACTGCCAGATAAATGAGGAGGAATTCGTTGCTGGATTGGTGAATTTGCTCGATACTTCAGGGGAAGGCAATAAGATCCGAGCGTCTAAGTTAAACACCAGTCAAGATGATTTCTACCAAGTAAGGCCATTTCAAACTTGGCTTTTTACGCAATGTCAAATACTACCGTACTTCTTTTCATGTCTGATATTGTGACCTGATTATGCAAGAGAACTTGGGAAGAAATCGACAAATTGGTGGATGAAGATAAGGGAAAAGGAGATGCCGAGAAGGCGTCATGGATTTGGGTCAAGTCTATGTCGTCGTTGTTGCTCGGAGTTATCATATTAGCGGTCCTTGCAGAACCTCTCATCTCTAGTGTGCAGAGCTTTTCGAAATCAGCAGGCATACCGTCTTTCTTCATCTCATTCATATTGGTTCCTCTGGCCACAAACGCAAGAGGAGCTAGTGCGGCAATCAAAGCAGCCAGACATAAGAAGGAGCGAACCACTTCTCTAACACTTTCTGAGGTCTGTCCTACTAATTCCATAAATTCAAGGAAATTCTTAATGCTGCGGGTGTATAAAGGTAGCACATTGTAAAGTGTCCTCACGTTTCACTCAAATGTTGATATGACCCCCTCAATTTTCATCCTAGTGTGAGATTAGACAGTACTATCAGATGTTTCTTTGCATCATCAAAACAGAATGCGTATCTAGAACAGTGAAATGCATCGTCGTATTGATGTGGACCAGTTTCTTAAATAGGACAAGTGGCTAACATGTTTTTTTGACTTTGCCTATGCGGTAATGCAGATCTATGGAGAAGTGTTCATGAGCAACATGCTCGGCTTCTGCGTCCTCTTGTCGCTGATATACGCCCGTGACTTGACATGGGAATTCTCTGCTGAAGTTCTTGTGGTGCTAATCGTGTGTGGTGTGGTGGGTCTGATTGCAAGCTTCAGGTCAACCTTCCCAGTTTGGACATCGATCCTGGCTTACTTGTTGTACCCTCTGTCTCTTCTCTTGGTCTATGTTCTTGATGATGTCCTCAACTACTCCTAGGATTGTGCACATACTGTTTGAGAGTTTCATGTTGCCAACTTTGGTTAATTAGCGCATTCCCGGTCAATACTTGAAGGTGTAATTGAATAGTACCTGAATAGTATCTCGGACACTCAGTTAATATTTACAGATAACTGTGCAAAATTAAAGACGCGAGAAGATTTTCTTGAGACGTTGTCCCATTATTTGACCTAGTATGGGAATCGAAACTTCTTGACCTATCTGTGGCTGGCCCGCGGACTCTTGATAGCAGCCGATGTTTTTGGTTTGCGGGCCTGACTTCTTGCTTGCCGACATCTATGGTAGTTCATTGGTCATGGGCTTTTGTCTTGGGCCTGGCTAATATAAACCCCAAAGCAATATCAAAGATTTACATGGCTACCATTAAGGCCGCATGTTAAGGGGATTTATGCAAAGACCACTCGTCAGTCATTATCAAACGCGAGACTCTCCTAAAAAAACTTCACCCAATTGGAGGGCAAATACACATCTAGACTCGAGGGTCGGCCGCCACAACAACGGCCGGTGACCGGCCACAGGCGAGATCGAGCTCGCCGACGTCGAGCGAGGCTCAATCTCGCTAATCTGGTGAGGCTGAGGCCCCACTTGATGCCAGCGAGCTTGAGTCTTGCCAGATCCAGCAAGGCTTGGCCTCGTCAGTTGTCGACGAGACTCAAGCTCGTCAGCTTCCGGCGGGGCTTGATATCACCGATTTGGAGAGGTCGAGGCCCTGCCCGATATCGGTGAGCTCAAGTCTTGCTAGATCCGGCGAGGCTTGAGCCTTGCTAGTTGTCGGCAACTTGTTGATGAGCTCGAGCCTTGCCCGGCCTATCACCGGCTGTTGCCTTGCCGACCACCGGCTAAGGAATGAAGAAAAAGAAAGAAAAAGAAAAATAATTATAATATGAAAAATAATTATAATTTTGATTTTTTATTAATTCTTTTTTTTATATATAAAGTTAAAAAATGCCATGGGTTTAAAGTTGATTTCCTAATAATCCATTTAGACCTGTTTTTTTGTGTTTTACTTTCTCAGGCCCATTTATGATTCATATTTAACTTTCACTTGACCAATATATAATCCATTTAACTAAAAAATGGGTCATAATATGGGTTTATGATCTATTTTGCTAGCTCTAAATATAAAAAATCATAATAAAATCGCTGAATGCAACATGTTGACACTCCGCGGAGATCATGTTTTTTGGTGGTGTATTAGCTAATGAGAACTCGAATAGTCCACACCATTTCGAAAACCAATTTTCCTATTGTGAAATGTTTTAATTTTCGATCTTCTTCTTCACAACTAAGTCTTCAAAGCAGGCATGTACTAAACTTTTTCCATATATACCCTTTTGGGACTCGAGATGTTTTTCGCATCTTGCTATGTTATATACTATTTTTGATGCATTAAATGGCATGTCACACGTGATATAAATGTAATTTTATCAATGTGATTTTATGAAGTAAAGTGAAGCACTTCTTATCTTTTTGAGATCAAAGGACCTACATTGTCAAGGGTGTTTCTATCACCCCGTGGGCATAGAACCTTATAAGTATGTTTTGATAGTATTCTTCTCAATGCATGAGTATTTCTTTTTAATATAATGAGTTAGTGACTTATTCTAATTGAGTCGCGCAACGAAGACCATATAATAAGAGTTACACTAAGAGTGGCACCGCATGAAAGACCTCATTATGCGCCTTTCGAATCATTAAAACCTTTAGATTTCACATGTCTAATTTAATGAAACCCACAATTACGAGAGCCTGATAAGTAGGGGTGATCGGTTCCCTGTTCAGGCTAGTTCCACCTTGGAACCGAGAACTGGACTGAGAGCATTGATTCTCAAAATTGCGAACCGTGGGCCGAACTGTTTGGTCCTAGGACAAGGAATCGGATCAGACCATCGGTTCCAGTCTGATCCGGTCCGATCCGGTCCAACAAAATCGACTCTACTTTTTTGCACCAAAAAGTGACCGTCCGGTCCAACAAAATCGGCTCTACTTTTTTGTACTAAAGAGTGACCGCGCTTCAGACATATCAATCCAATTCGGTTCTCAGGCCATTCAACGAAACTAATCACACATGTTCCCACGTACAAAATATTCAAACTTCACTTGTATGATTCACACTTTGTGTGTTTCATAGTTAACTTTAACCATAAAGGTCATGAACAATTTGGCTAAAGGTTGGATTTGGCTTAAATTGTAATCCTATAAACAAGTAACGTGGGGACATTTTAATCATTAGAAGTCAAAAAGTTGTAATCTTATTCGCTAAAGAGTATATCATCTAATTTCCTCAAGCAGGCAGAACAAAACACAAAGCAAGGATCATTCAACCATTCATCACAAAGTCCCCAATAAATCAATTAAAAAAGAAAGAGTCTCTTACTTTCCCTCTTTCTCTCGATAACTAACTTGCTGGTACCACTCGAGGAACCTTGAAAATAGAGAACTCAAGTCACAGCCCACATTACTAACAAGGAGATTTTTTCTATAAATAAAAGAGTAACAAAAATGATTTTAATGGTCTTTTGGCCACATAAGAGGTTCCTACCTCAAATTGCAATTTTAGGTGCAATAACATGTTTATATATTTTATTAATTATAAGTATATAAATTATATATTAAAAAATTTGATTCGGTCCGGTTCCCACCTTAGAACCTGGAACCAAACCAACTGGCCACCGGTTCCAAGATTAGGAATTGGAAACCGGACCGTCGATCGTGAGAACTGCTCAAAACCAGCCAGTTCAGTTTGGTCCAGCCGGTTCTTGGTTCAGGTGGTTTCCGTTGCACACCCCTACTAATAAGCCAAACGAGAGCTGCGGTGGGCGCAGAGGCCTTTGAGGTAGGCAGTGTAAGTGAAGCTACTAGGGGTGACGCCGGCTCGGACCATATCCTAGAACAACACCCGAGCGGCTCTGTCCAAGTGGCCGGTACTGCAAAGCGCCTTGATCAAGATGGTACTGGTGCAGTCGTCGGGAACAAAATCAAGCAACTTCAACATCTCGTACAGAGTGACGACGGCGGTGGCGGGATTGCCGCTCTCGATCAAGCTGTCGAGGAGGAATTAACAGGTGGAGATGCGGGGGAGGAGGCCGCCCCTCTTGAACCCGAACAGGGTATCGATCGCGCCTTCGTAGAGCCCGGCCCGAACGAAGGCCCTGATAAGGAAATCGACGGAGCGAAGGAGGAGAGGGGACCCGCCGAGCAGAGCAAGAGAATCGAGCAAGGAAGGAACGGCGGTGCCCAGGGCGACGACGCGGGAGAAGACGAAGTCAAGGCGGGAGCGGGAGGCGGAGGGGGAGAGGACGGAGATGAAGGAGGCATAGGCGAAAGGTCGAGGGGGGAGCCGGAGGAGTCGAGGTGGCGGAAGAAGGAGAAGGCGCGGTCGGGGTCGTGCTTAAGCCAGCTCGCGGCGGAAGCGGCGGGGGAGTCGGGGCGGGGATCCCGGGGAGGCGGGTCGGAGTCGAGGAGGCATACGGAGGAGGCGGAGGAGAGGAGCTTCGGCTTGGGGAAGGAGGAGGAGGAAGGCGAGAGGAGAGGCTTGTGCTTGGTGCACCTTAGGACTGCTGCAGGGGCCACCCACATCACCCGGTGCTACTGCTGCTTCTCCAGCAATCCCTCCTTCATTCTGCAACCGGAGATTCAGCATAAGCAGATGAGGAGGGAGAGTTTGCAGTCCACGGACAGAGATCGAAGTGGACGGACAGTTTCTGGGTTCCGGGACCGAACTGGAGGTTTGAGCTTGAGTTGGTGCGCCTTACATGCGATGGATAAACCCTAGACGCTGTCTTCTGGCTGCCGCCAAGCGGGTCTTTCTTTTGAACGCCAAACTAAAAGGAGCCGGTCTCGCGTCTTTCTTCCAACCTTTTTTTTTTCTTCTGTGAAAAAAAAATGAGACGATTATGGCAGAAATTCTCCAGCTTTTCTCAACCTCAAATAAAGCCTTTTCATTTTTTCCATTTGAATCCTCAATCTTGCAAAATCTATCCACTTTTTCGTTAGTGCAAGTCCCGTGTAACCTGATGGCCGTGATTGCACCAAATCATCTAGACTCTATTAGGTTTTATTATTGATTCACGAGTCCATGTCAATTTTCATCTTTTTTATTGTTATTTATGTGATAATAATTCATGTGGATCAAGTGATTAAAAAGATGTGAGTCAACTAAGCATTAGTATTTTATCGATTCTCAAGTACATGTTGATTTTCATTTTTTTTAAAGGATAAAAATGCATCTTGTGAACTAAGTGATTAGTAATATGCGGATCAATTAATAAGCACATATTGATTATGAATAATTCTATGACGATGTTTTTAATGTCTAGAATTATGTTCGGATAGTCCTTTGGACACCTAAAGTGGGACCACCGTGAAATGAAGGCTGCGTTCGTTTCACGGAAAATGAGTCATCTCCGGAAAACATTTTCCCAGAAGTCATTTTCCAGGAAAATGGCTATATTTTCCGGTGTTCGGCTGAAACTTAAATTTTGAGTGGAAAACATTTTCCACCGTTCGTTAACTAATTTAATTGTTTAGAAAAAATTATCAAAAAATTAAATTTTAATATTTTTAATTGACCAAAAATATTTGTATTTTTAAAAAATACAATTTTTTATTATCTTCCACCATTCATTTTTTTTTCTTTATTTTTATTTTTTCCTTTTCTTTTCCTTCTCCTTCCTCCTTCCTCCTCCTTCTTCCTCCTCCTCCTTCCTCCTTCTTCCTCCTTCCTCCGCCGCCGCACGCCTGACGATGGCTAACTGCCCGGCGGCCGACCAAGATCCGGTCGCCAGATCCGGCGAGCTCGAGACTCGGCTGATCTCGCCCAAGCTCGCTGGAGGTTCGTCGGGCTCTGGCGAGCCGCGAGCTCGCCGGATCTGGTGGCGGAGCTCGGGCTCCCGATCCAGGCAAGCCCGAGCTCCGCCGCCAAATCCGGCGAGCTCACGGCTCGCCAGACCTCTGGCGAACTCGGGCGAGGCCCTAGCCCCGCCTAGCTCGCCGGATCTGGCGAGGCCAGAGCTCTGCCCCAAGCCGGCGAGGCTCCGCCTCGCTCGATCTGGCGAGGCCTGAGCTCGCCGAGCTTGGGTGAGTTGGGCTTCCATAGATCGGGCTAGGCGAAGCCTCGCCGGCCCGAGGCGAAGCTCGAGCTGGCTCGCGACCGCGGCCAGTTGCCGGTCGCCGGCCGTTGTCGGGGCCGGCCACTAGCCAAGCTAAGGAAGAAAGATAAAAAGAAAAGAAAGAAAGAAAAAAAAAATATAAGGCAGAAGAAGTTATGGAAAATGTTTTCCACTTTTTAGAAGTGGAAAACATTTTCCTTAGCTTTGAAGGTAAGTTTTCCTGTTGATGGAAAACATTTTCTTTAGGTAGTTGATTTTCCGTGAAACGAACACCGGAAAATTCGGAAAATATTTTCCTGGAAGTTATTTTTTATGAAACGAACGCAGTCGAAAAATCGAAACAATGATAGGATTTTCTCAAGGAATCCTTGCTTGCTGGGATGGTGGTCTTGCAATCAATCTTCCAAGCACTTGAGCTCCTAATATCGGACGTACGGGAATTAATAAGCGGATCAATTAATAAGTACGGGAATCGGTACTTCTCGACCTATCCAAGGTCAGCCATCCGACTCTTGGCCGCTGCCGATGTCCTTGGTCGTGGGCCGACTTCCTAGCTGCCGCCATTTTCCGAGGGCTGGCAGGTGCCTTCATTCGCTAATAAATCAAAATAGGGCTCTTTCCAATTAAAGGCTTCGCATTTGCGGGCTCCCGGTAATTTTTAGATCCTGGGCTTTTTATGGGCCTTGCCAACAAAAGCCCAATAGCAACATCGAAGTTTTACGTGGCCACCATCAGGGACGCATGATGGGGGAATAGGGAAAGACAATTTGACGTTCATAATCAAATGCTAGACTTTATTTAAAAGACTTCGTAGCAGGTACATATCTAAACTCGACTCGACACAGGCCGGGTAAGTCGAAGACGTTGGTTACTGTTGATACCAAAAGATGACCGAGTCCCTCACTTTACTTGATGTGATGTCAATATAAAGTTCGTTGTTAGTCAATTTAATTATCAATGAGAGGTTATGCAAAGAAAACTCCTTGATAAACACAAGTATTGATGAATAACATGATGTTAACATAAAGTTAAGTGTCGAGCAACTAGATTATGGATAAGATATTGAGGTCAAGAACCTTGTCGATGGTCATGATTATTGATGACCAAATACTATTATTGATATATGATGACGATTGGTTGATGATTAACACTTGGTGAACTTATGGACGTATTTGGTAATACTTCGATTTCTCTATTTTTTTGTTTTTTGTTTTTATTTCTTAGAATAGAAATCCGTTTGCGTAGGTTTTTGTTTCCAAGAATAGATTTTGAATAAAAATAAGAGAAAAAAAATTGCTCTTTTGTTTTTAGAAACAGCTTAATAATATTTTTCCTTTCTTTTCCTCTTCCTCCTCTTCTTCCCTTAGTTGGTCACCTACCTTGGTGAGGTGACCTTGCCTAGCCACCGGCGAGGGAGAGGGCAATGTTGCTCAACCATGGCAACGCCGACCTCGCGGTGGCCCGAGAGGTCAAGTCTAACAAGGCTTAGGGATCGACGATTGGCCAAAGAAAGAAGGAGAAGAAGAAAAAGAAAAAAATAAAAAAGAGAAAAGTATAATAAAAGTATTAAAAATTAAAAGAAATATAAGTCACAAAAATATTTTTGAGTTGCACTAAACATATTTCTATTTTGAAAATAGAAATTTTGTGCAGTTATTAAAAAAAAATTCTACTCAAAAACTTGATCAGGAAACAAAAATAGAAAAAATTATTTTTAGACAAAAATTGTTCCCAAAAATAAAAACGCTATTATATGCACCCTTAAGTTCCAAAGGCAAAAAACTGAAAGCTGCGGTATTTGAGAGCAAATGACAATTCATGGGAAATATTGACATGCCATTGGAGAGTAATCGTGGAGCTTGAAGACGACGTGCAGTTATAAATAAGATCGATGTGCATTTTGGAGCCTAGTCATGGAGCAAAAATCACGAATATAATATCTCATTGGAATATCAATTGCCTAGAAGCGATTATATTGTGTGATAGGCTATAAGATGTGTTAAATTGTTTAAGAAAGCCTCGGCCATTAATTTAAACAATGTATCTTGTAAATTAACTTTAGGAAAATTGCACTTACTTTCCTTTAGAGTAATTTGAACTACTTCTTAGTTTTGTTGCCTTTCATGCTTCGTGTTCGAATTTGCCATGAAACCCGATTCAAATTAAGTTTAAAGATCGAACCTTTTGGCAAAAGGTATGTTATTGCGTGGAGCCATTCTAAATGAAACAATTCCATAAGTTTCATGGAAGCCTCGTTTAATTCAATGAATGTATCTATACTTTATTGGGTCTTTTATTGATTCTCGAGTGCTTCTCCGCCTTCGTTTCTTCATTATCATTTATACTTTAGTGTCCATATTTAGCAAGCGCTTTTGCATAAATAGTAAAAATATGTCGTGAACCAAGCGATTGATATGACGTAGGTCATTTGACCAGCATGTGCTGATAATGAATGATTTTTTTTTATGATAATGATTTGATGTCCAAAGACCACGCAATTTCGTCTACGTGCATTTTCTAGGAACTTATCCAACAGCGACGTCTTTCCATCACCAATATTTTATATTTTGAATTTACCAAAAGGAATAGAAAAAAAATAATAAAATAAAATAGCAAGAGATCCTATATAGAAAGATCGTATAGGTAAATTCTTTTTAAAATTTTATTGGTAAAATGGAGCTGTCTCCTCAGTCAAAGTAGTAAGGAACACCTTCAAAACTGTAAGTGTAACATTCACGAGTTATTGCATATCCACTTGGTCTTTGATAATGCAATTGATATAATATCAAAAACCATAATAAAATCGTTGAATTGCAACATGCTGAGACTGCGAGGAGATCCCATTCTTGGCGGTCTATTAATTTATGAGAACCTGGACAATCAATGCAATTTTAAAAATCAATTTTTCTTACAATGAAACATTCTGATTACTCAGTCTTCTCACAAATAAATCATCTCGATAATTGCCCACCGTACATAGTATCTTTGTAAGACTCGAGCCGATGCTGTCCCATTCTCAAGCTCAATGCTTAATCTTGATTGATTATCGATAGACCAGTCAAATGGGTGAATTGGATTGGGTTTCAGTCGGGCCGAAAATGGTTCGATCTAAATTGACCCACTTAACCTATTTTGATCAATTTCTATATAATACAAATCTAGTGACTCATACCTGACTCGACTCGTGCCCAATTCATACCCAATTTACTAAAACATTTTTATATTTAACCCAATATATGAAAGCTTATATCCAAAATTAGGCGAGAGTATAGAGTGAGCGAGCGCAAAATTTAGTGATTTCTAGAAAAATTAAAGATAGTTATAGAGGTAAGTTAAGTCTAAATAAAGAATTCACTTAACATCCATAATATGTTGGGTCTTAACATTTTAAGCCAATTTATGACCAATTTAATAAATGTAATTAATGCATATAATAACCCAACCCATTAAATATGGGTTAATAATGGGTTTATGACTAATTTCGACAGATATAGGTATCCATTTTTATGTTCAAGCTATTTTTCAAGTCACTCAAGCCAAGTGTGATTTGGCTCGATTCCGTATTCTAGCGGAGCCGGATTGGAATTTTCTTCGAGGGGTCAAAGATATACTGGATTGAACGACATTCTTGAATAGTTGACACCAAGAACGCGGTATGTCACACCAACATGTGAATTAGTCCCTATTAACTCCAGTCCACAGCTCTTATCCCAGTTTCCGGGAAAGTCGTTCCAATCGATAGAAGGCCGTGTCAAACGTGAACTCCTCATATTCATCAGCAGTTCATCCAGAAAGAAGGCTAAACCAGTCGTTCATTTGTGACCCGGTCATCAATCGGCACTGGTCTTCGGTCTCTTACATGCGTTGACATCCTCTGTATGGACAATCGTAGTCTTTTATACAGATTGAGAATGTTCACTTAAGATCTGTTTACGTTACAGTGAAGTGTCAAGAGCAAACTATCCATGTAGAGGCCGACCACGTATGTAAAGGAGAAAATAAATGAAGAAAACACGGATCAACCTTAAACATGCCCCGTTGGACAGCCAATCGTCCGGCAAATCGACCTAAATATCAGAAGTCTAGTGCTGCAAGAAACTCTTTCCTCAGGTTGATAGATTTCTTTCGACCAAAAAAAAAAAGTGACGGATGGCATTAGCCAACTGCAACTAGGCAGCACCAAATCCATTAGAAAAGTAGTAATCTTGACTTGGTTTAGTCCTCGTGCTGATATGTGCTTACTAATCTTGCATGACTGTTAAATTGGAGTGTTGTCTGGAGATTTTCTTTTGGCCTTATTTCAAGATTGAAAACAGCCCGCTCTGATCTTCCCCTCCTCAATTAAATACTCTTCTTCTCAATTCATCTGCATATAGCATATGCATGAATCTGCATATAATGTGCATTCGGAGCATCTTCATCCTTGTCGCATTTCTAATAGTAATCGTGACAATCGATGGCCGGTCTGTGCCGGGTGACTCTTCGCGGCTAATATCAGATGGCGTTGATTGCGGCCATGATCAGCATAATGGACCTCCTCCTGATTTGATTCTTCTCAAAGGAGCAGCGGGTGATCTGGACGATGAGGATGAAGTTTGTGAGCAGATGTATGGGTTCTTGCCATGCTCCTACAGCATAGCAGGTCACCTGTTCTTGATACTGGTTTACGAGTATCTGCTATTTCAGGGGGAGTCCTGCGTTGCTTCCGGGAGCGAGCAGATATTTAAGATGCTCGGTCCTGGAATATTTGGTGCCAGTGCTTTCCATGTCCTTGGTGCTCTACCGGAGGCCTTAATACTTCTAGGTATACATCTCCATGTTCTTTTTCTGCATAATCTTTCTTCCATTCCCTTCATCGCTGTCTTCCTCTTCTTTGATGGTCGAGTTTGTGCTTTAAGCAATTGCTTTAGTAAGAAGCAACAGATGGGCTTTGGGTAGCTAATGATTCTTTAAAGTTCACTGTAAACTGAAGACATGTCGGTAAAATTGAACTTCCAAGGTAGAATCTGAAAGGAACAAGACACAAGAATGGTGTAAAATGGAATTAAGTGAAAAAATTGCTGCTTGTTCGCAAATTCTACGTCAATGCAAGTTCCTTGATCATCAAAAGTTAGCTTTGAGCCGACATACTCTCTGCGACACATTGGAGCTGGCCCACGCCATAAAAAATGACTAGGTCTGTCTGGCTGGCAGGGCCACCATGTATGATTCTTGACTCTTCGTGGTATTGAAGTTTCTCTTGGCTTATTTGATTTCCAATGTCACTACTTGCATACCACGTATTAGGAAGCAGAGTTTTAGTTTCAAAAGAGAATAGTGATGTTGGGATTTTCGTGGGAGAATGATCCTTTCTTTAATCATGACTTAAGACATTTCTACAGCTGATGTATTGTCATTCAGATTCACTAAAGAGAAAATTCCTGAAAACAATAGCTGTGACATCAAATTACGTCTCACAAGACCCTCAACTGAGGGAGGGAAATCTATCTTCACTTTAAATATTTGTCCTGCTTTTTTTCCAGCATCGGGACTTCTGAACAGCGAAGAGGTGGCACAGGAATATGTCGTGACCGGTGTTGGGTTGCTGGCCGGATCCTCGATCCTGCTTCTGACATTGCTATGGGGAACTTGCGTGCTCCTTGGTAGCAGAAAATTATCTGATGGAATGGAACCCAACACTTTAAATTCAAGCAAATTTTCATGGAAGAAGTTCTTATCCTCATTGAAAGGTAACATTTCCAGATTTTCATCAAGCATTGACGTCATCATGTCAACTTTGTGAAAAGAGAGAACGTAGGTGGAATGTACATGGATATAAGGTACTGTACATAGTACGAGAATATTCAAGAATCAAGGACGAAAGACTATTAAGAGGAAATTTTTCAAGAAATGGGTCTCACTTGGTTCTGTTTCTAATACTACTGGGGCAAAGATCATGCTATCTTCTCGCGGGCATTTCTTGTGTATGTGCACATGCTATAACTTGGTTTGTACGCTTTCAAGTCATGATTTCATGATTTTTCTATCCTAACTATTTTCTAAATTCTTTGAAATTCTTAATACTCTGAATGGGTGACCTTTATATATAGTTTTGCGCTAATACATTACTGGCTGTGGGAATAGTTCGAAGAGCAAAAAAGAAAGAAAATCAGCGATGTTGCTATAACTTAGAGAGGAATCTGACTAACCTTTCTCTATCGGCAACACAGGCTCCGGTATCATGACTGATTTAGAGACTAGCTACACTGCCAGGATCATGGTAATCTCAGCATTCCCATTCATCATGATACAAATCCCGGATATTTTCTCGGTATATTCAGCTCAACGTGTTATGATCCTCTGTTCGCTCGCTGTTTCAGTTGGGTTGCTGCTCTTATACTTCTTCTATCAGGTAACCTACGCATGCCCATATGTTTATGTAAATTGTTGAGCTGGCATGACGCCTTTAACACGTCATAAACTTAGGCTTCCATAACTTCAGTAGGGATACTTAGCCTAGAGTTCAAAAGCTAGATGTATACAGAAAAGATGCAAAGTTTAGCTTTATGTTCATATGCCATAATATTTTGCAGATATTTGAGCCGTGGATTCAAAAGAGAAGTCTCGAGTATGTGAAACACGAGCAATTAATGCTTCGAATCATACAACATCTGCAACGACACGCACTAGAAAGACTTCTCACAGAGGATGGAGCACCAAACGTACATGCTATAAGGAGGCTAGTCTTCATTCTACCACGTTTCTTGTTGCCGGATATGAGCAAGATGGTGTTGCTCTAATTGGTACTTACAAAGTCTGCATACTGCAGGCTATTTGAAGAAATCGATCAAGATGGGGATGATGCTATATCGCCATCCGAATTAAAAGAGCTGTTGCAAGAAATTAAGTTCAAACACATGCATGTGGACAAAGATAAAGCGGTAGATGAAATAATGAAGGAATTTGATATTGCCGGTGACCAAAGGATAAGCAAAGACGAATTCGTCACTGGATTCACGAAATGGCTTGAGGAGGCAAAGATTGCGATGGACAAGCGAACTTACTCGAATAACTCTTTTAAGGACTTGTATCAGGTGATTTTGCAGTCGAGGGGATGAATTCTGCAAGTTAAATTCCCATCTACGATGAATGTGCTGTTAAACTGTTCAGAAGTATTTTCCAGCTCTTTCAACCATTTATTCAGAAGAAAAAGGGAGAGCGCAAACTGAAAAAGCAAATAGCCGCAGAAATTCTCGCGCATGTACAGGCCAAGTCAGTCAAAACCCTATTCGCTGAAAATGGCACGCCTGATCTGCCTGCTATTAGAAGGTCGGGCTCGATTAATTACTTTCAGATGTGCTACTATTAGCACCTTATTATGAGAACTAATTAGTTAGTTATTCTCTTATGAATTATGACCACCTGCATTTTGGTTTCAGATTATTCGAACAGATTGATCGCAATGGAGACAACAGCATATCACGAGCTGAGCTGAAGGAACTAATGATGGGCATCAAGTTTGGTGACATACCCTTTGACGTGGATGAAGTAGTTTCGAAGGTCATTGAGGTCTTTGACAGAAGCGGAAACTGCCAGATAAATGAGGAGGAATTCGTTGCTGGATTGGTGAATTTGCTCGATACTTCAGGTGAAGGCAATAAGATCCAAGCGTCTAAGTTAAACACCAGTCAAGATGATTTCTACCAAGTAAGGCCATTTCAAACTTGGCTTTTTACGCAATGTCAAATACTACCGTACTTCTTTTCATGTCTGATATTGTGACCTGATTATGCAAGAGAACTTGGGAAGAAATCGACAAATTGGTGGATGAAGATAAGGGAAAAGGAGATGCCGAGAAGGCGTCATGGATTTGGGTCAAGTCTATGTCGTCGTTGTTGCTCGGAGTTATCATATTAGCGGTCCTTGCAGAACCTCTCATCTCTAGTGTGCAGAGCTTTTCGAAATCAGCAGGCATAGCGCCTTTCTTCATCTCATTCATATTGGTTCCTCTGGCCACAAACGCAAGAGGAGCTAGCGCGGCAATCAAAGCAGCCAGACATAAGAAGGAGCGAACCACTTCTCTAACACTTTCCGAGGTCTGTACTACTAATTCCATAAATTCAAGGAAATTCTTAATGCTGCAGGTGTATAAAGGTAGCACATTGTAAAGTGTCCTTAAGTTTCGCTCGCTCGTTGATATGACCCCCTCAATTTTCATCATAGTGTGAGATTAGACAGTACTACTAGATGTTTCTTTGCATCGTCTAAACATAATGTGTATCTAGAACAGTGAAATGCATCATCATATTGATGAAGAACGGTTTCTTAAATAGGACAAGTGGCTAACATGTTTTTTGGCTTTGCCTATGCAATAATGCAGATCTATGGAGAGGTGTTCATGAGCAACATGCTCGGCTTCTGCGTCCTCTTGTCGCTGATATACGCCCGTGACTTGACATGGGAATTCTCTGCTGAAGTTCTTGTGGTGCTAATCGTGTGTAGTCTGGTGGGTCTGATTGCAAGCTTCAGGTCAACCTTCCCAGTTTGGACATCGATCCTGGCTTATTTGTTGTACCCTCTGTCTCTTCTCTTGGTCTATGTTCTTGATGATGTCCTCAACTACTCCTAGGACTGTACACATACCGTTTGAGAGTTTCATGTTGCCAACTTTGGTTAATTAGCACATTTCTGATCAATACTTGAAAGTGTAATTGAATGGTACCTAAATAGTCTCTCGGACACTCAGTTAACATTTACAGATAACTGTGCAAAATCATAGGCGCGAGAAGATTTTCTTGAGACATCGTCCGATTATTTGACCTAGTATGGGGATCGAAACTTCTTGACCTATCCGTGGCTGGCCCGTAGACTCTTGATAGCTGCCGATGTTCTTGGTTTGCGGGCCCAACTTCTTGCTTGCCGACATCTATGGTCTGCCGGCGGGTGCCTTCATTCGCTAATGGATCAAATTTGGGCACTTCCCAATAAAAGGCTTCACTTTTGCGGGCCCGACTTCTTGCTTGCCGACATCTATGGTAGTTCATCGGTCATGGGCTTTTGTCTTGGGCTTTTGTCTTGGGCCTGGCTAAGTTTACTTATCGATTCTCGAGTCCATGTCAATTTTCATCTTCTCTTTTTTTTTTTTTATTGTTATTTACGTGATAATAATTCATGCCGGTCAAGTGATTAATAAGATGTGAGTCAACTAAGCATTAGTATTTTATCGATTCTCAAGTGCATGTTGATTTTCATTTTTTTAAAGGATAAAAATGCATCTTGTGAACTAAGTGATTAGTAATATGCGGATCAATTAATAAGTACGTATTGATTATGAATAATTCTATGACGATGTTTTTAATGTCTAGAATTATGTTTGGATAGTCCTTTGGACACCTTAAGTGGGACCATCGTGAAATGAAAAGTCGAAACAATGATAGGATTTTCTCAAGGAATCCTTGCTTGTTGGGATGGTGGTCTTGCTATCGATCTTCCAAGCACTTGAGCTCCTAACATCGGACGTAGTACTGGAATCGGAACTTCTCGACCTATCTGAGGTCAGCCATCCGACTCTTGGCAGCTGCCGATGTCCTTGGTCGTGAGCCGACTTCCTGGCTGCCACCATTTTCCGAGGGCTGGCAGGTGCCTTCATTCACTAATAAATCAAAATTGGTCTCCTTCCAATTAAAGGTTTCATATTTGCGGGCTTCCGGTAAATTTTAGATCTCGGGCCTTTTATGGGCCTGGCCAACAAAAGCCCAATAGCAAAATCGAAGTTTTATGTGGCCACCATCAGGGACGCATGATGGGGGAATAGGGAAAGACAGTTTGACGGTCATAATCAAATGCTAGACTTTATTTATGGCTCCAATTACCATCTTATCTCAATTCACTACTCTCCTACTCCATCTTGTCTCTCTTAGTTCAAAATCTCCCGAGCTCCCTCTTCCTCTCCAATTCACCTCTAGATCTACTCATCTCCCTTCAAGTCCTAGTCCAAACTCGACGAAATAGTGAGTTGATTCTCTTTCCCTTCCTTGAACTTGAACTCTCTATCCACGTTGTCGCCACCTCCGCATTCATTGTTACTATCATCCTCTTCGTTGTTGGGCTCGTCTCGCTTCTACCTTCCCTCTTCCTCCTCCCCCTCCTCAGGCCTCCCCCCATTGTCCTCATTTTCAAGGATAGGGGTAAACTCCAAGTCTAAGAATGACTCATTGTCCCCATCGTCCTCCTCATTGTCGATCTCAAGGGAGGAGCAGGAGACGGCGAAGGCGGTGGCGAAGATGGTGGTGGTGGTCAAGACGGAAGTGGCGCGAGGGTTGCGACTGCTACCGTTGTGGCGCTAGTACTTGAGGAGAATAAATTTATCATGGTTGGGAGAGCCATAATAAGTAGATGTGAGAAGGGCGAAAAGGAGAAGGTGCAAAGGTTGGACTGGTTCTATGGATCCACCTGGGAACTAGACCGGATTGATGGATCCGTTCCCGGGTGGATCCATGCAACTAGCAAGCAGTTCTCGGTTCTAATTTTTCGAAACTGGTTTTTAATGAGCGGTTCCCAATTCTAGGTCGGGAAGCGCCCACCTGAACCGTGCACACCCCTCGTTAATATACAGTTACATGTCGAGCGACTAGATTATGGATAAGATATTGAGGGCTAAGAACCTTGTCGATGGTCATGATTATTGATGACCAAATACTATTATTGATATATGATGATGATTGATTGATTAACACTTGATGAACTTATGGACATGTTTGGTAACGCTCTAATTTCTCTGTTTTTTCGTTATTTTATTCCTCGGAACATAAATCCATTTGTTTAGGTTATATTCCTGAGAATAGATTCGGAACACAAATAATAAACAAAAAAGATTTACTTTTTTTGTTTCTAGGAACAATTCAATAATCAAGCTCAATTTTTTCCTTTTCTTTTCTTTCTTTTTCTCTTCCTCCTCTTCTTCCCTCAACCAGTTGCTTGCCTTGGTAAGGTGACCTTGCCCAACCATCGATGAGGCCTGGGGCGGTGTCGCTCGGCCATGATGAGGTTGACCTCACGATAGCTCGGCAAGGCTAACCTCATGATGGCCTAGCGAGATCAAGCCTAACAAGGCTTGGGGGTTGGTGATCAGCCAAAGAAAGAAGGAGAAGAAGAAAAAGTAAATAAAAAAAGGAGAGAAAAATATAATAAAAGTATTGCAAATTAAAAGAAATTATAAATCACATAAATATTTTGTAGTCGTATTAAATATGTTTTTATTTCATAAATAGAAATTTTATGCAGTTACAAAATTTATTCTTCTACTTAAAAACCTGATCGGGGAACATAAATAGAAGAAATTTTTTATGAACAAAAATTGTTCTCGAAAACAAAAATGTTACCATACGCACCATTTGGTGCTAAAGGCAAAAAAATTGAAAGCTACGTTATTTGAGAGTAAATGACAATTTGTGGGAAATATTGACATGCAATTGGAGAGTAATCGTGGAGCTCAAAGACGGTGTGCAATTATAAATTATGGAGCCTAGTCTTGGAGCCAAAATCACGGATATGTAGTTGTAATATCTCATTTGAACATCAATCGTCTAGAAGCCATTATATTGTGTGATAGGCTAGATGTGTTAAATTGTTGTAGAAAGCCTCGGCCATCACAATGTATCTTGTAAATTCACTTTAGAGTAATTTGAACTAGTTCTTGGTTTTGTTGCGTTGCACACTTCGTTCGAATTTGCCACGAAATCCAATTCAAATTAAGTTTGAAGATCCAACATTTTTTTTTAAGACCCAACCTTTTGGCGAAAGGTATGTCATCGCGTGGAGTCATTCCAAGGAAAACAATTTTGTAAGTTTTATGGAAGCCCTATTTAATTCAATGAATGGGATTTCGCTCGATCCATCTATACTTTATTGGGTCTTTTATTGATTCTCGAGTGCCTCTTCACTTTCGTTTCTTCATTATCATTTACACTTTAGAGTCCATATTTAGCAAGCGCTTATGCGTAAATAGTAAAAATATGTCGTGAACCAAGCGATTGATAAGATGTAGGTCAATTGACCAGCCTATGCTGATAATGAATTATTTTTATGACAATGATTTGACGTCCAAAGACCGAGC
Source organism: Eucalyptus camaldulensis (assembly GCA_019915185.1). Taxonomy (NCBI): domain Eukaryota; kingdom Viridiplantae; phylum Streptophyta; class Magnoliopsida; order Myrtales; family Myrtaceae; genus Eucalyptus; species Eucalyptus camaldulensis. The sequence goes on from JAHSVA010000006.1 coordinate 11,340,880, forward strand.
AATTTCGTCTCTCTGCATTTTCTAGGAACTTATCCAACACTGACGTCTTTCAATCACCAATGTTTTATGTTTTGACTTTGCCAAGAGGAATAGAAAAAATAATAAAATAAAATAGCAAGAGATCCTATATGAAAAGATCGTCGAGGTAATTTATTTCTTTTAAAGCTTTATTGGTAAAATCGAGGTGTTTCCTTACTGAGTCAAAGACCACCTTCCAAACTGAGAGTGTAACATTCAGGAAATTTTACATATCCACTTGGTCGTTGATAATGCAATTGATATAATATCAGAAACCATAATAAAATTGTTCAATTGCAACATGCTGAGCCTGCAAGGAGATCACGTTCTTGGCGGTCTACTAATTTATGGGAACCTAGACAATCGATGCAATTTTAAAAACCAGTTTTTTTTACAATGAAACATTTTGATTACTCCATTTTCTTCTCACAAATAACATCTTCACAACTGCACACCATACATGTCATCTTTGTAATATACCCTCTAGGGACTTGAGCCGATGTTGTCCCATGCTCAAGCTCAATGCTTAATGTTGATTGATTATTGATAGACCGGTCAAAGGAGTGAATTGGGTTGGGTTTCAATCTGGTTGAAAATGATTCGACCTAAATTGATTCACTTAACCTATTTTGATCAACTTTTATATAATACAAATCTAGTGACTCATACTCGACTCGACTTGTACCCAATTCATACCCAATTTACTAAAATCTTTTTATATTTAATCCAATATATGAAAGCTCATATCCAAAATGAGGTGAGAGTATAGAGTGAGTGAACGCAAAATTAAGTGATGGCAATAAAGATTAAATATAGTTATAGAATTAAGTTAAGTCTAAGTAAATTGTGAACTCACTTAACATCCACATTATGTTAGGTCTTAATATTTTAAGCTAATTTATGACCAATTTAATAAATGTAATTAATGCATAAAATAATCCAACCCATTAAATGTGAGTTAATAAAGGGTTTATGACTCATTTTGACGGATATAGGTATTTTTTTTTTTTTTTATGTTGAAGCTCGACTCAAAAAATAAATTTCGAGCCACTCAAGCCCCGTGTAATTCCATAGTCTAGAGGAGCTGGATTGGAATTTTCTTTGAGGGGTCAAAGATATATTGGATTGAACGACATTCTTGAATAGTAAATACCAAGAACGCGGTATGCCACACCAACATGTGATTAGTCCTTATTATCTCCAGTCCACAGCTCTTATCCCAGCTTCCGGGAAAGTCGTTCCAATCGATAGAAGGCCGTGTCAAACGTGAACTCCTCATCATCAGCAGTTAATCCAGAAAGAAGGTTAACCCAGTCGTTCATTTATGACCCAGTCTCTTACATGCGTTGACATCCTCTGTATGGGTAATCATAATATTTTAGACATTGAGAATGTTAAATGAGATCTGTTTACAGAGGCGACCACGTATGTAAAGGAGAAAACAAATGAAGAAAACATGGATCAACCTTAAACACGCCCCGTTGGACAGCCAATCCTCGGACAAATCGACTTAAATATCAGAAGTCTAGTGCCGCAAGAAACTCTTTCCTCGAGTTGATAGATTTCTTTCGACTAAAAAAAAGTGACAGCTTGCATTAGCCAACTGCACAAGGCAGCATAAAATCCATTAGAAAAGTAGTAATCTTGACTTTCGTGCCGATATATGCCTATTAATCTCGCATGACAGTTAAACTGAAGTGTTGTCTGGAGATTTCCTTTTGGCCTTATTTCAAGATTGAAACAGCCCGCTCTGATCTTCCCCTCCTCAATTAACTACTCTTCTTCTCAATTCATCTGCACTTAGCATATGCATGACTCTGCATATAATGTGCATTCGGAGGATCTTCATTCTTGTGGCATTTCTCATAGTGATTGCGACAATCGATGGCCGGTCTGTGCTGGGTGACTCTTTGCGGCTAATTTCAGATGGCGTTGACTGCGGCCATGATCAGCATAATGGACCTCCTCCTGATTTGATTCTTCTCAAAGGAGCAGCGGGTGTTCTGGACGATGAGGATGAAGTTTGTGAGCAGATGTATGGGTTCTTGCCATGCTCGTACAGCATAGCAGGTCACCTGTTCTTGATACTGGTTTACGAGTATCTGCTGTTTCAGGGGGAGTCCTTCGTTGCTTCCGGGAGCGAGCAGATATTTAAGATGCAGGTCACCCATTTCTTGAAAATTTTCCTCTTAATAGTCTTTTGTCCTTGACTCTTGAATATTCTCGTACTATGTACAGTACCTTATATCCATGTACATTCCACCTACTCTTGGTGCTAATCGTGTGTGCTGTGGTGGGTCTGATTGCAAGCTTCAGGTCAACCTTCCCAGTTTGGACATCGATCCTGGCTTACTTGTTGTACCCTCTGTCTCTTCTCTTGGTCTATGTTCTTGATGATGTCCTCAACTACTCCTAGGACCGTACACATACCATTTGAGAGTTTCACGTTGCCAACTTTGGTTAATTAGTGCATTCCCGATCAATATTTGAAGGTGCAATTGTATGGTACCTGAATAGTTTCTCGGACGCTTAGTTAGCCTTTACAGATAACTATGCAAAATTAAAGGCTCGAGAAGATTTTCTTGAGACGTCGTCCGATTATTTGACCTAGGATGGGAATCGAAACTTCTTGACCTATGCGTAGCTGGCCCGCGGACTCTTGATAGCTGCCGATGTGCTTGGTTTGCGGGCCCGACTTCTTGCTTGCCGACATCCATGGTCTGCCGGCGGGTGCCTTCATTCGCTAATGGATCAAATTTGGGCACTTCCCAATAAGAGGCTTCACTTTTGCGGGCCCGACTTCTGGCTTGCCGACATCTATTCTATGGTAGTTCATCGGTCATCGGCTTTTGTCTTGGGCTTGGCTAATATAAGCCCCAAAGCAATATCAAAGATTTACATGGCTACCATTAAGGCCGCATGTTAAGGGGATTTATGCAAAGCCCATTGTAATCTGATGGCCGCAATTGCACCCTATCCATTTTAGGCTCTATCAGGCCTTTTATCGATTCTCGAGTGCTTGCCGATTTTTACTTTTTCATTATTATTAGTTTACCTGATAAAATCCATGTCCACATAGAAGGGTAAAACTGTATCTGGCAGACCAAGTACCTTGTAAGACGTGCTGATGATGAAAAATTCAATGACAATGTTCCGACGCCCAAAGACCGAGCAATTTTGGCCTCTTCCAATTTTGTCACTATGCATTTTGTAAAAACTTATCTGACACCTGCATCTTTCAATCACCAATATTTTATATTATGACTTTACCCGCATCTTTCAATCACCAATATTTTATATTATGACTTTACCAAATTGGAAAATATAACAATTAATAAGATCGAATGGCACTAGATCTTAAATCCACGGCGCAACTACCAAAGGGATTTTATTATTTTTTAAATCTTGCAATATTCCATCCTTTGCTATCAAAACAAGAAAGATGGTACGTTCAATTTTAAAATTTTATTAGCAAAATCGAGGTCTCCCATTCCCGAGTCAAAGTAGTGACGAGGACCATCACGAGGAGTTATGTGTCTACTCCGTCTTAAATGATGCAATTGATGTAATTTCAAAAATCATAATAAAATCGCTGAATGCAATATCTTGAGACTCCGCGGAGATCATGTTTTTTGGTGGTGTATTAGCTACTAAGAACACGAATAGTCCACGCCATCTCAAAAACCAACTTTCATATCGAAATGTTTTGATTTTTTCGATCTTCCTCTTTATAACTAAACCATCAAAGCATGCATGAACTAAACTTTTTTCATATAAACCCTTTTGGGACTCGAGATGTTTCCTGCATCTTGCTACGTTATATATCATTTTTTACGCATTAATCAGCATGTCACTTGATATAAATACGATTTTATTAATATAATTTTATGAAGTAAAGTAGAGCACTTCTTATCTTTTTGAGATCAAAGGACCTACATCGTCATGGGTGTTTCTATCACCCGTGGGCATAGAACCTTATAAGTATGTTTTGATGGTATTCTTCTCAATGCACGAGTATTTCCTTTGAATACAATGAGTTAGTGACTTATTCTAATTGAGTCACGCAATGAAGACCATATAATAAGAGTTACACTAGGAGTGGCACCACATGAAAGACCTCATTATGCGCGTTTCGAACCATTAAAACCATTAGATTTCGCATGCCTAACTTAACGAGACCCACAAAAATAAATGATTTGGATATGCAAAATTATGCGAATGTAGAAGGCGCATTCGATAATTTTTGGACAATCCGGCCCTTATTCCAAGTTTTTATTAGACCCAAGGTGCATGTGGAAGTTCATTTCGCAAAGATATTCTGAATGAGTTTCGTGGACTTACTTGAGTTTGAAAAGGTCAAATTTTCTTCAAAAGACAGCCCTGAAAATAAAATTTCATCGATAGACTTAATTATTAAAGTCTACTTGTTTTCGTCAACTAGTTACACGAGGCACGTATTAGTGGTAGGACGGCTCTTTGTTTTTGTGCCGGCTCTTGCTGTCCTTGGACTGCCATAGGGTGCATAACACAACAATAATGCCGACAACAAAGTATGGCAAGATTATAGAACCCCTCGATCCTTTCTATTTTTTAGTTTTATATAAACTCAGAAGCACGAATACAGATACTCGACTGTCTGAAAACTCGTGGAACACTTCTCAAAACACATAAATTGGTTAATTTCTGCCCTTTGGCCCCTGTGGTTGCCCGATTCAAAGTGGTTTCCACTTGAATGGTGGGATCCAAAAATATGATTTCCTGATTCTCAAGTTGAAATTCATCCATAATCCCAATTAATCTATCGAGAGTTAGAATGTCAGATTCGCTCTCGAGACTTCTCGAGTAAGGGAAGAATCTAACTGATATATACTTCCCCATGTTCTCACGTTATTGGAGTTTATTTACACCGTTGTTTTTATTGCAAAAGCAACACCCCACCAAACTCATTATTTACCCTTTGCTTTTCAAGTTTCACCTCATTTCTTGGTCTGCCCTTAAGTGAAGTCTTCAGTCTCGACTCCCTCCATTTCAGAGATGGGAACAGAGAATTTCAATGAATCAGACGGACAAGATTATAGATGGGTTTGTACCATGCATTCATAGATGAAGGAAAAAATTCCCAAAATCATTTGTACCTAGGGATGGGCACACGTTGCGAGGACAATGCCGACTAGGTTTGTGTCGGCATCGTTCCCAAACAGTCATAGTACTCTTGTTACGATTTCATCCTTACGAAAATAACCGAAGATCAAAAACAGTATTCGGATGAATCCGATGCTCTCTTACTCCGATTTTATATTTAAAATGATGCTAGGTACATGAAAATTAATTTATAACGTTGATGTATCGATTTCTTAACGAAACTCGACTAAGACACTTGATATAGTAATTTTCATAAGTCATTTTAGTAATTTTTTTAGCATGGCACTCTTTTCACCCCTTATATGACTAAATCCATCCCGTTTACACTGAAAAGACAAAATAACCTTCACCCATTGAATTGTAAAACAATATCTCCATTCGTTCTCCTTTTTATTTTTTCTATTTCTATTTAGAATGTAGCCACCATAATTAAGCATTTGCACCTATTTTGTTCTTGAGTGTATTCCTAGATATTTCTATAACATTTTATATGTTCCATGAAGAAGTGTCTCGCCAATAGTAAGGAAAAAAGATAAATTATTTGATATAGTAAAAATCTTAAATGTCTCTTTTTCATTATTGCTATTAGAATAACTTATATATTCTTTCTCTCTTATCTCAAAAACTCACTTCTTGATGAGTTTTCTATTTTTATTTTCATTAATTTAAATTGTATATCAAGTCACTTTATTAACCATATTAAAATATACATCTTTTTTCCTTACTATTGGTGGTATAGTTTTACAAAAGCATGTAAGACATTATAGAAGTATATTGGAATGTAATAAAAATGTTATGCATGATAAGGCATATTGATTTTTTATAATTAATTCGTAGATGATAATAATTTTTGTTAATTCAAAATAACGAGATTCCACTTTCGTTTAAAAAAAAAATATATATTATGCAAGTTTTTTGATTAAATTAAATTCCATCTTTAAAGGTCTACATTGGAGAATTTAATTGTGATGTTATTTTGAAAAATCTTCAAGTAATTTTTGTATGCTTCATCTGATCGTCCCATTATGTATATTTATATAAGTATAAAGAAAAGATTTAAACGTAGAAGGATTTAAACGCTTGTGTTTGTGATTTAAAGAAAGGAGATAAGAAATATACTAGGGAAAATAGAAGTTAAGTTTTAAAATAATCGCAACGTATTCTAGAATGATGATGCAATTATAAAGAACACGAAAAAAATTAAACAGAGTCACGCTGTGATTCATCAACATAGAAAGGATTTATGAACATGACCAGTAAACAAAAGCAATATACAAAATTTCACGAGAGAGAGAGAGAGAGAGAGAGAGAGAGAGCACTTCCTTGTGAAGAAGAGGAGGAAGAAGAAGATGTTAGGTGGAGAGACGAAAGGAGAAAAAGAAGAAATGGGTGAGAGAGGTGGCACCTCCTTTATGAAAGCCAACCTCCCATCTATAAGATGGGATTTGATCATGATATGCATAATAAAAATGAAAATTTCTATAAATGATTGTGCTAAAAAAATTTCTATGTTAAATTATTTCTAGATTCTACTCGATAATTTATCCATACATTTGATCAACGAGGTAGAAAAGAACTAGGTTTCTGGAAGATTTATCTTTTCGACAAAAATATATTTTAAGGAAAAAAAATCTAACAATTAAAAAAAGTATAGGGCCTTTGAGTATACATGGGAATTTTGTCCTTTTGGTAACTAAATCCTACATAGAAACAGAAAAACTTAAAAAAGGAAAATAAATAAATTTAGACGCACCACTTTAAATTGCAATTGAATGATAGAGGGCAATTTTGTGTGATTGATAAAAATCGGATGGATTTAATCACGTAAAAAATGGAAATAGCACAGCCCTTTCTCTTTTCAATTAAACTAGTTTTTATGAAAGTAAAATATAATAATTTACAAATTATAGTACCTATATGGAGGAGTTGTCTTTTTAGTAAAAATTGGGTGGATCTAGTCTTATGAAGAGTGGAATAACACTGCCCTTTCTCTTTTCGACAAAGTTCATTTTTATGGAAGTAAATCTAACAATGAAAAAATATGGTGTCTTTTAATATATATGGGGATTTTGTCTTTTTCGAAACGAAATCCTACATAGAATCCGCAAAACTAAAAACAAAAAGGAAAGTAAATAAATTTGAGATCACCACCATAAATTGCAATTGAATGATTGAGGGCAATCTTGGTGGATTGCCTTTCTCTTTTCAATAAAACCAATTTTTATGAAGTAAAATCTAACAGTGGAAAAAATATACTCCCTTTCAATAAACATGGGAAATCTTTGGTAAAAAAATATAGAGCCGTTTAATACATATGGGAATTTTGTCCTTTTGGTAAAGATTGAGGGGATTTAGTCTTATGAAGAGTGGAATAACACTGCCCTTTCTCTTTTCGACAAAGTTAATTTTTATGGAAGTAAATCTAACAATGAAAAAAATATGGTGTCTTTTAATATATATATGGGGATTTTTTTCTTTTTTGAAACGAAATCCTACATAGAATCTGCAAAACTTAAAACAAAAAGGAAAGTAAATAAATTTTGAGATCACCACTATAAATTGCAATTGAATGATCGAGGGCAATCTTGGTGGATTGCCTTTCTCTTTTCAAAAAAACTAATTTTTATGGAAGTAAAATCTAACAGTGGAAAAACTATACTTCCTTTCAATAAACACGGGAAATTTATGGTAAAAAAAAATATAGAACCGTTTAATACATATGGGAAATTTGTCCTTTTGGTAAAGATTGAGGGGATTTAGTCATATAAAAGGAGTGCCTTTTGATATAAATGAAAAGTTTTCCTTTTTGGTAAAAATTGAGTAGATTTAATCCCATAAAGAGTAAAAACAGCAATATCCTTCTCTTTTCAATAAAATCAGTTTTTATAGAAGTAAAATCTAACGATTTAAAAAAAAAAAGGCGTCCTTTAACACGTTGGAATTTCACCCTTTTGCTAATCACATCCTACATATTATCGCAAAAAAATAAAAATATAAAGGATGATAAATTTGGGATCACAATTTTAAATTGCGATTAAAACAATCGAGGCTAATTTTACCTCTTCGATAAAAAATAAAAAAAATAAAAATCCGGTGGAGTTAGTAGTAGGTTGGAAATGACGCCTGCCCCTTTGATTAGGCTTTCGACCCTGATTATAGCGTGGGCGGTGCCGGGTCTCACTCCCCACGCGGTTTACGCGTCTCCCCGCACGCTCTCTTTCCGCGGATCGCCTGATATTAGCCCCGGGACCGCGGCCCCTTTCTGCCGCCGGCCCGTACCTCCCTGCCGCAGACTGTACTCTCCCATGTCCACTCTGTCTCCTCAATCTCCTTCTCTCTCCCCCAGCGGAGTGACCTATACATAAAACCCGGCCTGATCCCTGCAACGAACTCTTCTCAACGGTATCCCACCCGCCCCCTTAATCCATGGCCAACCACCATGCCTCCCTCCTTCCTCTTCTCCTCCTCATTCTCCTATGCCTCGGCGGCTCCGTCCATTCCCGCTCCCTCCTCGGGCCCCGGACGCCCGATCCCGTCTCCGATGGAATTGACGTTCGGCGCGGCGGCGGCGGCGGCCCCGGCTCGCCCTACCTGCAGCTCTTGCGGTCCTCCCCCGCCGACGCCGAATCCTCGTCGACGTGCGAGGAGACGTACGGGTTCCTGCCCTGCACCGCCTCGTGGCCCGGCAACCTGTTCCTGATCGTCGTCTACGGGGGCCTCATGTTCTTGGCGGCCACGTACCTGTCCAACGGCAGCGAGCTGTTGCTGGAGATCCTGGGGCCCGGCATCGTCGGCGGCCTCTTCCTCCCCATGCTCGGCGCCCTCCCCGACGCCATGCTCATCCTCGGTCCGTTTTCTCTCTTCTGATTGAAATCTCATTTTCATATGCCCTCATATTTTTATTTCTCTCGGAAAATTTCGACTGCGCACGATAAAATTTCTGTTTCTTGATTTCTCTATTTCTCTATTCCCCGGAACATGTTTGAAATAGAAATCCGTTTGGTAATAGAATTTGATTTCTCTATTTTTCAAACAGATTTTTATTTCAGAAATAGATTTAAAGAAGAAATTGAAGCTAAAATTTTTAACTTCTCAGTTTCTGAAATAGAAATTAAGAAATCAATTTCGGGCCAGAAATCAATTTCGGGCCATAAATCAATTTCTGTTCCAGAAATTTTATCATGCACACCCTTCATCTCTCCTACGTTAGCCTAATTCTGAGGAAGTTAGAAGAACGTCCACGGCAGAACGCGACGCGAAATTTTTGCGTGTGTTAGCTGCAATTCCTTCCTCTCGACAACACTCGACGGAGACACAATATCGATCGAGCTCAACTAGTCATAGTCCAGGTGACAGTAGAATCTGCGCGAGTTTCGCATGCTGTTTTTCCGGGTTTATTACTGTTTGCGGCGTGATCGGACGAGCGCAGCTGGTGTCCTTCGCTTCTGTTGCTTTGAGCGGATTCCAGTTTCCTTCCTCTGTTTGGATCCGAGAAAGCGCGAGGACGTGGGGAGGCGTTTCTCTTTTCTCCATCGGTTGGATGGGAAAAAGTCAGTCGTTCTCCGTTTCTCTTGCCTCATTCAATTCCGCCATTATCGTCAACTTAACGAGCACGATGGGCTCAGACAAGAGGGCAAAGTAATACGAATCTAGACGATTTTTTTAAATACAAATTTTCATGTTTGATCGATAAGCATGTCAAGCGCAGGAATCTTTTTTCTTCAGTCGCCGCCCAATTGCCATTTAGGGAAATTTTTGCTTAAAGTTAAAGAAATTGTTATTCTTGCGTGACATATTAATAAATCTCATGTTTCCGCTTTTGGGTTGCCTACAACGTGCATAAAGTATATCGTCTTGGCGCTTTTCGTGGGCTTGGATCGTGCCCGTGGACCCCTATCTAGCTCCTAGATTCCATCATAAGCTGTTGTCCGCATTTATCTGTTTTTGACTTACTTCTTGAATCTACGGCGAAACTCATGGGCCACGAGATGGGTCCTCCTTTATCTTGCATATCTGATCATAATGGACCCGGATTGCTTTTATTCACTCCTCCTATCCTTTTTGGTTTCTTCAGTTGTTTTTTAACGGGAGATATGTGGCCATTCTCAATGGCGTAAAAGACTACCCATTTGCCATCTCCGGAAGTGACTGCCGTTGCTTATTTTATCCGCTGGATCGGCCATTTGCCGTCTCCGGACGCGACTAATGGTTATTTTTTTTTAATCAGCTGGAGATTTAAAGTGTAGAAAAGAAAAAGGTTCGGAAAAATGACATTAGTCTCTCGGGGGCATTTGGTTTATTGGAAATTGGACTGACACTGAACCAATTAAGAGCTAACGCTAGAATGAAATGCATACAAGAGGAAAATTTATGTATGCTAGGACATTGAAAAATATAAAGATCGTAGTTTTACTTGCCTTAATGTAAGCATGGACAATGTTCTTGACTTTGCAACTGGCTTGGCTGTTTTCTAGTCCGGATGAAGAGATTTACTGAGGTCCTTCCTCGTGAAAACGAATTTTTGGTCATTTCACATTTTTTGAAGTTATTTCTGTTTGTAAGTCATGTATTTCTATCCATTTATGCTGCTTCAATAGTTTCTTAGCTGATTTGATCATCCCAAGGATCTGTTAACTTATAACATACAAAATGGGTCACTTGGGTTTGCAATTGTTTTCGTAAGAGTAAGATATATATGTCATATTTTGACAGGATCCGCTTCCATCTTTGATGCTTAAAAGTGTCTCGTGGGCTTGTTTGTATATCTCTAACTACTGGAATTTGTTGTGATCATTCACAGCGAATGAAGCCTTTGCTGAATAGTTCCTCCACTTTGTTCTACAGTGTCTGGACTTTCTGGAAGCACAGAGACTGCTCAAAGTCAAGTTTCCGTTGGAATGGGCTTATTAGCTGGATCAACTGTCATGCTTCTCACAGTTATATGGGGATCTTGCATTATTGTTGGGAAGTGTGATCTTCATGACTCAGTTGCAATGGACAAACAAGATACAAAAGGATTTAGCCTGAAAGGTATGTCGTTGTTGTACCTGTTGTACCTGTTGTCCCAGTTTTGTCATTCAATTTTGGTTATTTCTTGTTAATCATTCATGATCAAGGATCATTCGAAAAGTCTGGGCTAATTTGACTTGACAGTTTAAAGACCGTCTAGAGATTATTTTTCCTTAATTGAGCCACCATGGACAAGAGAAAATCCTTTGCAGCTAGTTTTTCAGGAGAGAAGCGAGATTATGGGTGTGATAGATGTTAAGACGTGCAGGCCTGAATATCCTCTTTGTTATGCAAGTAACCCTTTCTCTTGTCCATCTCTCATAAGAAGATCAACATCATTTCTAAAATAGCTATTGATCTGAAAAACAAGTTTATTTATGGTTGATATGATGCCTATTTAGGCATACCCTGCAGTGTCAAGCAGTCATCTCACCTTGACAATGACTTCTTGTACATTGTCTATCTTTGCTCGTGCAGGCTCTGGTGTCAGTACAGATTTGTGGACAAAATATGCAGCAAGGATTATGGTCTTTTCAGTTATACCCTTCATTATTGTTCAATTGCCTCAAATTCTCAACTCGACTTCAGGGAGGCACTTGGCTGTCTTAATTTCGCTGATTGTCTCTCTGATACTGTTGATTGCATATTGTATCTATCAGGTAGCCACCAATTGCTTCTGAATTAAGCCATAAATATGCAGATAAGTGTTAGGGGCACATTGTGTACGTGTGAACCAAAGAAAAAACCGGCTGTATTGTTTGTCATGCTACTCCAGTGAGATGAGCTAAAGCCAATTTATATGTCGAGATTTGAAATTCTGGTCTTTCTTCTCCTTTGGTCTGCTGAAAGTTTTAAATTTGATGCAGGTTGTCCAGCCTTGCATACAGAGGCGGCGACTTGCTTATGTTGAAGACAAACATGTCTTTTTTGGTTTCTTAAGACACATACGGACACATCCTTTGGGGAGGCTTCTTACAGATGATGGCAAACTAAATAAGGATTTCGCAGAGAAGTTAGTTTCCACTGGATGTAATAAGTTTTGCTTCTTAAAAAATCTCAGATTCAGCTAAATCAGCAGGGTGACTGGATTTTTTGGTGACAGGCTTTTCATGACATTGGATGAAAATGGTGACGGATATCTAAATGCTGCAGAACTTAAAGCACTGGTAGTAGGAATCCGATTTGAAGAAATAGATTTGAATGAGGACGGTGCTGTAGATAGAATCATGAAAGATTTTGACTCCTCAAATGATCTCCTTCTGGAATTGCCTGAGTTTTTGGATGGTATTTCTAAATGGGTTAGCAAGGCTCGGAGTTCAGGCGCTGCTTCCGGAATAAAAAACTTTGGTACAGGGAATTTTCTAGACGACGTTCACCATGTAAGTTATTTTATCTAGTAGTTTTAAGAAGAGCGGTTTAGAGCATGTTATTGAGTCTCATGCCCTTTTGCAATTTCTTTTCTGCAGCAAACTACACGGGAGCATGCTCGATTGAAATCTGGGGATCAAACCGATGAGGTCACTGAAGGTGTTGGAAATCCTAAATTGACCACCTTAAAAGCAGTATTACTACTGGTCCTTGGAGCAGTCATTGCAGGGGTGTTCGCTGACCCTCTTGTAGATGCAGTTGACAATTTCTCAGACGCCACCGGTATTCCAACTTTCTTCATCTCCTTTATTGCTCTTCCCTTGGCTACCAACTCCAGTGAAGCCGTTTCAGCAATTATCTTTGCAAGTAGGAAAAAGCAAAGAACAGCCTCGCTTACTTTCTCTGAGGTGGGTTGTCCCCTTCTACTGGGTATTAGATTCATTTAACAGTTATATTTCTGTCAAAAATGGGAAACTAGATTGAGAAATTAAGGTCCTAGATTGATTTAGACTGATGGAGTGTAGTGTTGTGTAACAGAAATTGCATCTTTCCATGAGCACGTAAATAGCTTCGCATTCAAGTCTGCTCCTCCTTTCTCTACAATGGATTGTTCACATCGAGCATGATAAATTGGGCATTGGATGTTCTTTCAGACCCTGAAATAAGTCATCGAGCTGTGGAGGCACATTATGTGCCACCGCAATTATTATTTGCTCGTTTTAGTGTGCCTTTACATTTGTATATTGAAGGTAGCCTGATCTCAGTTTTTTCTCATGCAGCTATACGGGGCAGTAACCATGAACAATCTCCTTTGCCTATCAGTTTTCTTGGCTATTGTTTATATCAGAGGATTGACATGGGATTTCTCGTCTGAGGTGCTAGTTATTCTCATTGTTTGCTTTGTGATGGGAACCTTCGCCAGCTTCCGCACCAACTTCCCCTTGTGGACATTCTCACTGGCTTTACTTCTTTATCCTTTTTCCTTGGCACTGGTTTATGTCCTGGATTATATTTTTGGCTGGTCATAGACTTGGAACTTTCTCTCGGGCAACAGAGCTTTCCATTTTCATTTCTTTTCTTAACAACTCTTTCAGCTATAATTTTCGTTATGTAGTTGATATATGTTGGAGTTGAGGTTGCCACATAATTAGAAAATTAGCGACCGGTGATTGTACATTTGTATGCATTTTACTGTTTAAGTGTACTTTCACCTCTTGGCAGGATAAATAACAAGCCTCTATTACTGGCCGATCGATTTGCGTCCCCTAACCCGTGTAGCCTTAGGATTTCTTCCAATCTAGCGTCCTCTAACCCGTGCGGCCTTAGGATTTCTTCCAAGCAGCTTTTCTCACACTCGACTCACAAAGAACTCACAAAGATCTTTTAGAGACTAGAGACAAGCTTTTGTATTTCATTTTTGAATGAGAAGATACAATGAGAGGAGGAGACCCCTATATATACAAGTACAGGTAAATTGTATTCGTAGATCTTTCATTGATTTGACAATTTACCAGTATTTATTACAAACTGTACAATTACTATATTGTCCGCCCCCAGGAGTTATTCTAGAACACTTTAGAAAATCCTAAGACATACTAGGGTCGCCTGCTCCAAGGATGGGTCACGACCGTCGTTTAGAACCTTGGGTCGTCCCTTGCTTCGACTGTGATGCTATAGTTTGTGACACTATGGATAGCATTACAGTATCATGTAGACTTACTTTATGGGATTACGTGAAGCACAAAACCAAAAATGCGGCAGAGTTGAATCGTCTTCCACCATATCCATTTCCTATCATGTTGTTGTTTCCTTGATGTTTAATTGACTTAGTTTAGTAGCATAAGTGGAGATCGATAAATTCACGCCACCTTTTGCTCAACTCAAGAACTTGCAAAAACCTCACTTTTGATGGAATTGCTTACCCAAGTTGAAAAGAGTTCGTGATCAATCAGTTGAGATAAGGAATTAAGAGTCTCATAAAATTTGTGAAAAATGTCAACTGATCCGTAGAAGGGCAGATTATAGTAACTTGTTCTAATTTGAGACATAAACAAAGACAAGGATAATCTTTTGAAAAGTGGCTCTCTAACGTAAAGGACCCAATGAAAAAAAAAAGGATATGTTTTGACATGAAATGGATATATCCATATATCTTGAATTTTTATTTATGAGATGATAAAGTATACACCTAATAGTCGCTTCCGTTTCAAATTAATGTTTCATTTTAAACTACCTTTTCCATATCAAATAGCTATACTTGAAACTATTAAACTACATTTTCCACATCAAACAGCAATACTTGGAACTATTAAAGCTTCCGTACAACAACACTCAACATTATACACCAATAGACTCTTTCATTGTATTTCACTTATGAATAAGATAATACAATGAGGGGGAGGAGACCCCTATATATACAAATACAACGCAAATCGTATCCGTAGATCTCTCATTGATCTAACCATCTACCCACATTTATTACATAATTGTACAATTATCGTATCGCCTGCCCCCAGGAGTTATTCTAGAACACTCAAGAAAAACCCTAGGACTTGGGATTCTAGCCGAGGTCACGGCCGTCATTTAGAACCCTCTCGGGTCGTCCCTTGCTTCGGGCCTTGACATTGTGGTTAGCAATACATTATCATGTAAACTTAATTTATGGATTACTTAAAGCACAAAACCAAAAATGCGGCAGAGATGAATCATCTTCCACCATATCCATTTTCTATCATGTTGTTGTTTCTTCGCATCGTCTAAATAGAATGTGTATCTAGAACAGTGAAATGCATCGTAATATTGATGCATGCCAGTTTCTTAAATAGGACAAGTGGCTAACATGTTTTTTGGCTTTGTTTATGCGGGAATGCAGATCTATGGAGAGGTGTTCATGAGCAACATGCTTGGCTTCTGTGTCCTCTTGTTGCCGATATACACCTGCGACTTGACGTTGGAATTCTCTTCTGAAGTTCTTGTGGTGCTAATTGTGTGTGGTGTGGTGGGTTTGATTGCAATCTTCAGGTCAACCTGCTCGATGTAAAATGTGTAACCCAAGATCTCCATAACTAGAATAAGAGCACAAATGATTGAGTAGAAAGATTAATGCACCTGTTTTGGAATCCATCATTCTTGATGCGGAAGTGGAAAAATGATGATCCACGTGCAAGTCTTTCTTCTCTATTGCCCTTTGTATCACTGGCTCAATGAGACGGCCCCCTAACCTTTTAGCGCTAGGTAAACGCTTGTGAGAATTAGGGTTAGATGAGAGACTTAGTATTATTTATAGAGTTTCTAACTAGACCCTCTCATTATGGACCAGGATGAACTCGGTTCACACTAGTCAGCCCCATATTAGACTAATTAAGAAACCTTTTATATCACCTTAGATCAATTCTGTAAAACGGTAAATTATAATATTAATTAATGTAGTCCACATTAGGAAAACTCTTACATTCTCTCACTTGGACTATATTAATTTAGATTGTACTGTAAGTGCGCATCTTAGTCTAGAGATAATTCTTAATAGTCAATCCCATCCTATAAAATCTCAAATACCGAATCACGGCAGTAATTGCACACAGAGCCTTCCATGGTCATGAGTGCTTTCAACTTTATCGATATGAATTCAATATAGTAGTATGGCAAATGGATAACATCTCTCATAGAGAGATTTCATTTGTCAGTCACCATTCTTTTAGCTTAAGTGTCACAAAAAACTTGTGCCACTAGAGAATATCTTTATGGTTCCGATGAACCCACATGTTGACACCTAAATTTTGGTGATTCAGTCATTTATTTATAGCATAAAATTATGTATTAATTTTATCCATGAAAAAATATTAGTTGCATAGCATATAATTTTAAGTGCATTTTATTTATTATTATTGCATTTGCATTGGACCGGTGATGGATGTGTTAGATTTGGTGGTTTTGAGCTTTAAATTGACAGGCTGGATTAAGTCCATGAAGCGAGCAAATTGGCCCAAGCCCCTTTTTTTAATGATCGAAAATTATCTCGTGAAAAATAGTTCCTGGATATGATGGGAATTGTTTTAAAATATCTTCAGATAGGGCAAGCGTGAAAATTGTGAGCTCAACTTTGCATAATTTGAAATTTCAGAAAGATCCTTTTGCAATCCTGAATCATATCAAAAACAAATATTGCGTTCGGAAAAGAAATCTTCGTGGATATTGATTTGGAAAAATTAAAACCCTAATCAGTGGCCTATATAAAGGTAAAACGCGTAGGGTTTCTAGGGGGTTTTTTCTTCATTTTCTCTGGAGTCAAAGAAAAATCAACACAAAAAAAAAGGAGAGGAAAGCTCTTCCATTGTTCTTTTCTCTTCGTTCTTCTAAGAACACAACACAAAAACAAAAGAGAAAAGAAAGCTTTAGACGGAAAAGTCAAAAGGAAAAGCTATGGAGCAGCATCTACAGAAGGAGGCAAAGAGAAAGTAACGTGAGAGAGAAGACGTGAGGGCTTCAGCAAGGAGAAAAATAATAAAAAAGAAGGAAAAGGAGCCCTTGTTCATCTTCATCCATGAAGCCGCCCACTGCCGGCCTTTGTCTGTGAGCGCCTGCGCCGTCCGCCGCGCCCACACCACCACGACGTCGTCGCAATCATCGACTGCTGCGCCCATACCGCCGTCTCGCCTGTTGCAGGAGCCCTCCATTGCCCACAAGCTTGCTGCTCCGCTAGCAAGTCGTGAACAGAACGCTGGCCCCCTGCGAAGACGCTGTTACTTCGCTGCTCCGCCCGAGCTCCGTCGCCGACACCAACACTCATGAGTAGCCCTTCGCCCGAGCGCCGACGTCGCCTCTATTGCAGTGCCAGCCCGTCCATGTGACGCCTTTGCGGCTCCTCCATTTGCGACACCTCTGCTCTGACGTCGTTGCCTTACTCGGTCTTTGCTGTTGCTGCTTCGGCTCTCTATTCGCGTCCCTTGTCCTCGCGCCACCTCTGCTTCGACACCCAATAGATTTGCTCTGACACCTAGTAGATCAGCTCCGAGCCTCCTTTGAGCGAAGCTGCCTGCTGCTTCGCCTCTTTCCTCCTCGCCGCAAAGTCCACCGGTCCCCTCGTCGGAGTTCCAACGGCGAATTACCACCCACGGTGGCCTACTGCCACGGCAACCCGTTCTCGTGCCACGCCAAGCTTCCATCGCAATTCACAATCGTCGTTTTTTTTTTTTGGTACAATTGCTGTTGATTAAGCCGAATCTTGGAAAATTCAAGATAGGTAGTTATCATCATCATCATCATCATCATCATCATTATTATCATTATCATTATCATTATTATTTTAATTTATTTTTTGTTTCATTACTTGAAATATTCCTGGATGTAAGATTGAGATTCCCGACATGAAGTAGCTTTTTAAATTAGGGATTGACAATCCGATTTTCGCGTTTGAAATTCGATTCGCAATCACTTGGAAAATCGCTAATCTGATCTCATGCTTGAGATTCAATTCACGGTTTATTTAATGTAAGATTGAGATTCTCGACTTGAGGTAGCCTCTTAAATTAGGGATTGACAATCCGATTTTTGCGTTTGAAATTCGACTCACAATCACTTGGAAAATCGCCAATCCAATCTCATGCTCAAGATTTGATTCGTGGTTTATTTAAAATTGACCAACCCGATCTCATGCACGAGATATGTTTCGTCAATTTTTGGATATCAATCTTATCTTGCTCTGATTGTCATCGTGTGGTTTGAGTGTCGATTTTGTTTTCGTAAAAAAGAAAATAAAAAAATTGAATTAGGATTAGGTTCGTTTTAGAATATTCCTCGTCTTAGGGTTATCTTGCATATTTAGAATATGAATTTTATTTCAAATTTTTAAAATAAAAAATTTTAAAAAATCAATTTAGGATGCTAGTTTTTTTAACTTAGGTTGCATGGTTAATTATTTGACAATTTTTCATTTCGAATTTTATACAAAAAACACAAAAATTATCATGCATATGTCATGTAGAATTATGGCATTTTTTCCACGTCATTGCATATTATGATAAAATTACATGTTTAATTTTAAGTTTAGATAGATTTTTTAGATAGATTTTTTAGATAGATTGCATTTTAGGTTATAGATTATAATATCTTAGTTTAAATTAAGATTTGGCCTAACCCAATTCTTAATATAAGTCAGATAGAATCTTCATCTAGCTAGATAATTTTTGCATTTTTTTTTAATTTCGAGTTTCATGAAAAATACAAAAAAAAAATTGTCTTAGAGTACATTCATTTCATTCTCTAGGATAGATTGCATGTTTTGTAGGATAATAGAAATATCATGTGCACGTCATATAGAATTAGGTTCATGAAATGCATGTCATTTAGTGATTGCTTTTGGGTCTATTTAGTTAGAGATTGCCTGTCATTAGAATTAGGTCATTTGCTTAGATTGCATTGCATATAGATTAGATTTTATTAAACAAGAGAAAATTCTTTAAAAAAAAGATTGAGAGATTGCGTATTAATTAGAAATCAAATCTAGGACTGTTGATTTGAATTATGATATAACATTGCAGATGCTTTCGATGCCATGAGGTAAGTCCTGCAATTTATTCACTACTTTATTTGGGTGTTAGGTTGGTGGTTTGTGCACTCGCATGATAATCTCACATGTTAGGGAGATAAATTGAAATCAATTCGAGCTGCTTGCAAAACATTTTTTTTTCGAAATAAAAAAGAAAGGTACCGAAAGGGCGTTAGAGAAATCTAATGTAATCAAGTCCCCAAACTCACAATATTTGGTTCGTAAGAGTGAAGTAATTCTCCTGTTACTTTACTTGGGTTTCTAATCGACCCACCAAAAATAGATTAGTGGCGACTCCTAATTGAAAAATCAATAGCATGTTAAGAATTTGAACCTAAGTTGTGAATTAGTATGGGCTTAGGAGAGCCCGAGCTAAGTTTAGGCTTAGTAATCCATTAGCCAAACCTTAAGTGGTTTATCCAAAAATTTAGTCGCGACACCACATATGCCTTATCTTTACGGTTAACCTTTCTTTATGTATAACAAGACATATACACAAGGCTAATAATCGGATGCCCCTAGTCTTCACTTAAGGTTTACACAATACCTTGAGACTTTTATCAATATGTATTCAATATAATGACAACGCATTCAAAAATATTTTATTGAATGCAAAAGTCGATACATATCAAACTGTTACTAAGTGTAATGAACACAAAAGTAAACTTTATTAGAGTAAAACCAAAATAGTTCTCACTAAAATCTCATGATACTCTTAAGCTCATATTAATGACATGTCATTCAAGAACAGAAGAGCAAAGTCCATTAGTTAGTGGACTTGCAACTATATTATATGTGAAAATATGTTATATTATAATATCACATTTCTGTACCGTTTCTTTATAGTAAAAAATTTGACTGCCAAATATTTAGACCTTTTGAGACATCTGTTATTGATACTACAAATTTATTATTTTAGTACAATCGTATGGATCAATCCATAAAGTTAAAAATGGTCAATTCCTTAATGATGGTCGAGAGCCTAATAGCCTAAATAACAGTTTAAAAGAATGTTACAAACTCTGTTTACATAGTAGAAGATGACATAGAACTTTATTACTGTACTTCTTGCTAACATAAATATGTATTCTGTTATTGATCTTATGTCATCCTAATAGCCAGCAAAGTTTACATCTAAATACCATACTAGTTGCAAGAATTAAACATGTCTATAAATTAGCATATAATCCCCTGTCCTATTTAAGTACCTTACAACCTTTTGGGAAGCATCCTCGTGATCGCGTATTGGATTTGACTGATATCTGTCTAGAAGTCTCATCGCAAAGGTGATATTTAGTTTAGTACAAATTTAAACATACATTATACTTTTAAGTGCATTGACACAAGGTACAACATTTAATTAGATTTTCTCAATATCTAAATAATGACAGTGTAATAGATTCGGTCAATCATCTTTAATGACAGGAGCAATTTCTGGCTTATAGTGATGCATATTGAATATTTTCAACAAATGCCCTCTGAGATAAATCCTATATATATGGCGAGAACAATCTTTACGGACTTCAGTGCAAAGGATAAAAAATGCCTCAAGGTCATTGCTTATAAGCAAAATATGATGTACATAGAGTATGAGAAAAATAAATTCCTCCCACTAACCTTATAATATATATCTACTGAATTACTTTGTTCCCAACTGAACGAAATGACAACACTATAAAAATTTAATAATATTGTTTGAAAACTTACTTAAAACTATGAATAAGACTTTTCAGTCTACACACAAGTTTACTTAAATTATCTACTGCAAAATCCTCCGGTTGCACTATATAGATTTTGTATTTATTTGGCGTAACTCCATATTAAGAAGAACTATTAATGTCATGTTCACTTTGAAAAAATCTTTAAAAGATACTAAATAATAAATATATATATATATATATATATATATATATATATATATTTCTAAACTATTAACAGTCCACCCCTCTTTCAGACTAAAAACTTTAGCTACCAATTTAGCTTTAAACTCCATAATCTTTCTTTGAAATCATTTGAATTTTGTACATCTATTGGCAACTAATGAGCTTTGGATCTTTTAGCAAATCAAAATTTTTCCAAACACTATAATATTTCATAAATTGCATATAATCTTTTATGGCATCTAATCACATACTTAATTGAGAATAAAAAACGATATTTATATATGTCGCTAAATCAACCATGCAGCAGATATTGCAGTCATACTCTCACAAATAAACAATGTAGGTTGATAGTATAATTAATCGTCTTTCCCTAACAAATCTCCTCATACAACCACTTTATTATGCACTTGAGAGGTTTGAGAAATTTCATCATAAATTATATCAAGAATAGTACCTTGAACCTCAACAAGTTTAGTCTCTGGTATAAGAGATTTTACAATTGTCTGTATAGTCAAAGACAAAGATACAGTAACCTCTATCTTACTCTTACAAAAAAAAAAAAAAAAGATACAATAACCTCCATCATACTATTATCCTTAATAGTTTGAGAGCAATTATCCTTCACAACTACGTCGAACTTTAGAAACTTTACTGTCTGTGATTTCATAATATTTGTACCTTCATTAAAGTCATAAAATCGATACCCCTTTGAATAATCTGGGTAAAATACAAAATAATTCCGAGTGGATCTAAATTGCAACGCACTTAAAATTAAATAATGTAACCTCATTTCTGCATGACACCTCTAAATTTTAATATGATTCAAGTTAAAATTATGTCCATTTCATAACTCAAAAGAAGTTTAGGGAACAACTTTGGCAAGAAATACCTTTTGCATATGAAAATGTTGCTTTCAAAATATCAACCCAAAGAAAACCGGATAAATTAGTTTTACTTATTATACTTATCACCATGTTGATTATGGTGTAATTATGTCTTTCGGACAAATTATTTTGTTAGGATTTTTAGGCATAGTAAATTAAATTATCACCCAAAAATTTACCAAGTATTTAACAAATGACCATTTAAGTTATTCAGCATTGTTATACTTGCCAAAATACTCACCGCTACTGTTAGGCCTGACAACCTTTAAGACTAATTTTAATTGTTTTATTCTTTACTTAAGTAAATAACCGTTAAGAGTAGACATAATATCAACATTGTCAACTTTTCTACTCTTTCTTTAGACATGTGTGAGATTATTTCTTAGATAGAAAAGTTTTTGAAACAATATTTTCAACCATATACGAGACGCATATATCATTATGTTAAAAAATCCTTGCAGATGTGTCCTAATTTCGGTATTAAACAAGACATAATTTCAAGCTGCTAAGGCTTCCATCATCTTTTAGCAGTGTAGTTAGTTGGTAAATCACTTTTCAAATGTTTCTAAATGAAAAGTTTCATAAATAACAAGCAAATCCTATTGTTCTTTTATCAAATAGAAACTCATATTTTCACTACTTAAAATTTAAACTAGTAAAAACCTCAAGAGTAATGGAGTTATTAATTACAAAAAAATGTGACTTAAAAACAAGCAATGTCATTATGTGAGCACTGTGTAGCTTGACGTACAAGTATACATCTAGAGACTTACATGCAAAATCATATAACCACTTTTGGGCAGAATACATGACATGCAATTATACACTTCTCACATGATAGCGGTTATGAGAATATATTCTAATCTTCATAAATTCATCACCTTTGGGCATATGAACCACTATGATTAGTTATTCCTTTACCACACCATCATGTATCCCTCTATGAACTAATACACAATCACCTCATTTGGAAGTATGATTACGCATTAGACTAGGTGACATCCGAATCATCATACGAGACCGATATTCCTCAAACCCAATCAAATGTGCCACTTTGGCGGTCATAACTCAATTAAATCTTTGAAACTCTCTCATACTAGGGATATAAACTTTACTTCCCACATACATTATATACATGTGATTTTAACTTTAGTAATAGGGACAGTAAATCACTAAAATCACATATTATGCTAATTACACAACTTTATTCATTAATGAAAATTAAACTTTATATATATTATCAATGAATCACACTTTTATAATCTTTATGTGATAACATACTTATAAACCAATACCTGTATATCCAAAATCACAGAAAAATATACTAAAAATACACATATTTACGGTTTTGTATATATTTTCACATTCATAAAATTATCAATCATGTAAAATAAATACACCAAGACATAGAGGATGAACATACGAATCCAAAGCCGCCAGCCATGCGCCCATCGGAGTTTCTACATGCTCGCACGTGCCACCTGAGTGCGCGGTGCGTGGAGTTCATGCGCGGGCATAGAGAATGGTCAAAACCGGTTTGACTAGCAGCGGTTCGACTGGTTCCTGGCTCGACCGTTCAGTCTAGCCATTCGGTCCGATTGGTTGACCGGTGAGGTCAACAGTTGATTGGTTTGAGTGGGTCAATGGGGGTGGGTTGGATCCTCGAGTCGGGTCGGGTTGGGTCAGGCTCGGGTTGCTAATGTCATCATGATGTCAGCCCTCGTGCGTGGGAGCGTGTCACGATGCCTGACCGCAAGTGGAGGCGTGTAGGGCCTCCCTCGGCGACGCGTTGCGCACGGTCTTACTCGTCTCGATGAGCTCAGTCTGAATTTGTAATTTAATTTGATTTTTATTGAACAAAAAATCATGAAAATCATAAAAATAGGGCGAAAATTCTATGCCTCCAAGTTCTAGGTTATGGTTGCTATGATACTACATGTTGGATGCAAAAAGTGCAACCATAAGATCTCTATAACCAGAATAAGAGCACGGATGATTGAGTAAAAAGATTAACGCACCTGTTTTGGAATCCATTGTTCTTGATGCGGAAATGGAAAAGCAATGATCCATGCGTAAGTCCTTCTCCTCTATTGCCCTCTGTATCACTGGCTCAATGAGACGGCCCCCTCACCCTTTAGTGCTAGGTAAACACTCATTATATGATGATATTTGTGAGAATTAGGGTTAGATGAGACTTCAATACTATTTATAGAGTTTCTAACTAGGTCCTCTTATTACGGGCCAGGCTCAACTCGGTCCACACTAGTTAGCCCCATATTAGACTAATTAAGAAACATTCTATCTCACCTTAGACCAACCCTGTAAAATGGTAACCGTAAAACGATAAATTACAATATTAATTAATGTAGTTCACATTAGGAAAACTCTTACACAACTTTCCCAGTTTGGACATCAATCCTGGCTTACTTGTTGTACCCTCTATCTCTTCTCTTGGTCTATGTTCTTGATGATGTCCTCAACTACTCCTAGGACTGTACACATACCGTTTGAGAGTTCCATATTGCCAATTGTGGTTAATTAGTGCATTCCCGATCAATACTTGAAGGTGTAATTGTATGGTTCTTGAATAGTCTCTCGGACACTTAGTTAACCTTTATAGATAACCGTGCAAAACTAAAGGCGCGAGAAGATTTTCTTGAGACATCCTCGGATTATTTGACCTAGTATGGGAATTGAAACTTCTTGACCTATCCGTAGCTAGCCCGTGGACTCTTGATAGCTGCCGACGTCCTTGGTTTGCGGGCTTGATTTCTTGCTTGCCGACATCTATGGTTGGCCAACGGATGCCTTCCTTCGATAATGGATCAAATTTGGGCACTTCCTAATAAGAGGCTTCACTTTTGCGGGCTCGACTTCTTGCTTGCCAACATCTATGGTAGCTCATCGGTCATGGGCTTTTGTCTTAGGCCTGGCTAATATAAGCCCCAAAGCAATATGAAAGATTTACATGGCTACCATTAAGGCCGCACAATAAGGGGATTTATGCAAAGACCACTCGTCAGTCATTATCAAGTGCAAGACTACTCAAAGGACTTCATCCAATCGGAGGGCAAATACACATCTAGACTCGAGTCAACCCGAACTGAATCAATTGCAGACATCGGTCATGTAAGCCTCGTGCGAGGCCTTGCACCTTGTCCATTTTAGGCTCTATCAGGTCTTTTGTTGATTCTCGAGTTCTCGCCGATTTTATTATTATTAGTTTACCCAATAGAAGGGTAAAAATGTATCTGCAGACCAAGTGCCTCGTAAGTCGTGCTGATGATGAATAATTCAATGACAATGTTCTGACGCCCAAAGACTGAACAATTTTGGCCTCTTCCAACTTTGTCGCTATGCATTCTGTAAAAACTTATCTGACAAACGCATCTTTCAATCACCAACATTTTATATTATGACTTTACCAAATTGGAAAATATAACAATTAATAAGATCAAATGGCACTAGATCCTAAATCCATGGCGCAACTACCAAAGGGATTTATTATTTTTTAAATCTTGCAATTTTCCGTCATTTGCTATCAAAACAAGAAAGATGGTATCGTTCAATTTTTAAATTTTATTAGGAAAATCGAGGTCTCTTGTTACCGAGTCAAAGTAGTTACGACGACCATCATGAGGAGTTACATGTCTACTAGGCCTTAAATGATGCAATTGATGTAATGTCAAAAATCATAATAAAATTGCTGAATGCAACATGTTGAGACTCCGCGGAGATCATGTTTTTTGGTGGTATATTAGCTAATGAGAGCTCGAATAGTCCATGCCTTTTCGAAAACAAATTTTCATATTGAAATGTTTTGATTTTCGATCTTCTTCTATAAAACTAAATTGTCAAAGTAGGCATGAACCAAACTTTTTTCATATATACCCTTTTGGGACTTGAGATGTTTCCCACATCTTGCTACGTTATATACCATTTTTGATGCATTAATCGTCTTGTCACGTGATATAAATGTGATATTATCAATGTGATTTTATGAAGTAAAGTGAAGCACTTCTTATCTTTTTGAGATCAAAGGACGTGCATTGTCATGGGTTTTTCTATCACCCAGTGGGCTGTGACATTCTGATTTTCCAATTCTGTTTTCAATAGAATGAGTCGGGCATTTCATCTTCGCGCTTATAGTTCTTTTCTCTGAGTTGGCCACTCACGAGATAATTAGTCTATCGGGTGAAGCTGTTAAGGGATTCAAATGCATCAGACTTGAGAATTCAATTAGGAAACGACTTTTCGATTGTGCTCATCTGTAGAGATCATTACGGCATAGTTAAAAATCAATTAGAGGTTGGAGATAGGTCGACTCGACAAAGACATGTGATTCAGTGTGGGTGATTCCATCTAATTGCACGATTCTTGTCGACCCCCACTAGATCAATTCTTATGTCATTTTTGTACCTTGTATCTGTATTTGAAACTTCGGGATTTTCACGACAACCGAGAGTCGCCAATGTGTCAAAGATGTACATTGTGGCTTGAAATTAATCAACCACAGGTTAAATGCATGAAAATTCCTAAAAGCTACACGGTAGATTAAGACGTGCTAGAATTGTGCCGGAATGAAATTAACCGTGAAATTGAAACAAAATTTATTGAAAGTCTTGTTGTGTCGCAAATCATTTTAGGAACGTCAACTCATTTTCAGAAGATTTTTCTACAAACCAAGTTTTTCGGCGAAAAATCAAAGTTTGGTTATTTTGGTTCGGGAAAATTGGTAGGCCCACTTTTGGTCACACTTTTGGGATCTAAGATGATTCTATGGTCAAGGAAAAATGTGGATTGAAGTAAGGTTACAATGGATGAATTTATGAGCTTCAATTTGGATTGATTGGTTGAGAAATTAAATGAAATTGAATGAATTTGGTGTACAAATACTCAAAATTCGTATGCCAAGGGGTACACCACATTTTGGACCCATTGGAAGCTTGCCAAGGAAGATTGGAGGAGAGAGAGTGGCTGATGTTATGTGAGGTCATGGTGGGGGCAAGTGGAAGGAGGTTGTGACAAGTGTTGAGCTCTTGAAGGCTCTCCAAAGTGGCCCTCTTTAGCAGACCATCTTCTTCCCTAAATGTTGGCTTTCTCTATTGTTGAGGAAGAGAGGAAGCTCAGCAAACCAGAAGAGAACAACCCCCTAGCCGTCCGATCCTGCCCCTTGCTCGACCGCACGCTCGCAAGCCACCGGAGTGCCACCGTGAGCCAACCGAAGCCAGCTCACCCCTGTCGCTGCTCCGCCTCTGTCCGCGCCTCCAGCACCGCCGTCCAGGGTTGCCAGCTATTGCTCACCATCGCCAAGGCTACCGGAGCCACCGCCTCAACCCACCTGCCACCGTTTGAGCTACTGCTGCCCCTCCTTGCTGTTTCTGACCCAAAGCAGCAACCGGTTCTAGCTAGTTTGGTCCAAGACAGAAGCCAAGTTCTAGCAAGGGTTTTTGGTGTCGTGAGGTTGTTTCGGGCCCTTTCGGACCTCCGTTGGTGTTGCCGTCGGCAAGTATATTGCTCGCCTTCGTGTCCTTGTCACGGTGAACTCATCGGCAT
This sequence comes from Eucalyptus camaldulensis, assembly GCA_019915185.1. Lineage (NCBI taxonomy): Eukaryota > Viridiplantae > Streptophyta > Magnoliopsida > Myrtales > Myrtaceae > Eucalyptus > Eucalyptus camaldulensis. The sequence goes on from JAHSVA010000006.1 coordinate 11,368,284, forward strand.
GCAAATCCAGCGAGTTTATCCTCTAAACCTCGCTTAGGAGGTTAATGATGCTTGAGGGATGTTTAGATTAAGCTAAGTAAGATTAGGTGGTTAGGTTAGTTTAGTTAAGTGTGGATTAGATTAAGGGTTGTAATTAGTTTAGTGGATAATTAATCAGGGCTAATGAGAGGATTAGATTAATGTAATCTTAATCAAGCCTTAGTTAATTATTTTATATAGATTAATTATTTCGAATTTATTTAATTATTTAATACTAAATTTATTTTATATATAATTAATAAAAGATTACTTTTTATTTATTTAATTTTCAGAATTTAATTAATTAATTATTATTTTCTGAAAATGATACCGAGGGAACCGTTTGTTAGAATTCTATGCTGACTACTGTGATGTGGTTAGATTATGCAATTGATTGCTGAATTATGAAATTGAATGTTGATTGTGAAAAGTATGGATTTTATTAAGAAAATCCCGGATGTCGGGTTTGGATACCGAAAATGGATTTTAAGTATTATATCAAACAGTGTGGTTTGAAAAAGGAAAGTATTAGTTTTCTGGTTTGACTTGATGTGTACCCACGCATGACTACTTTCTCGGATGTTTTTAATACGAAGGAAAGAGGCCAGGATCACTATTTTAATCGAGGCATATGAGTGAAATGCAAAGTGTCTTGGGCCATTAATGAATTGTCGTGTGTTGGTTAATGAGGAACCGTCCTGAGCTATTGAGTTGGACATACCTTATATGGGATGCCCCATATAGTGGGCTCTGGTTACAGTTGATTCTGGACCTATACTCCTTCAAGAACACCGTCAACGTAGTGATGAAGCCGTGCTCCAAGGTGGGGAAACAATGCCTGGTTAAATACCGATAGATAGCCGAACTGCGATTAGACTATGCTCATGTGTGGTAGTGAATAACAATTGAAACGCACGTTGGATGTTGTTGATGCGCCGGATTATGGGATGAAATTGTGTGGCACGAAATGAGACGTGTTATAACGATTTGGTCTCATAATCATGATCTCTATGGTTGTTGGTTATGCGAAAGTGTTTGCGTTCTAGTTGTTTAAGTTCTTATTACTGCATGTGATCAAGTGATATGAACTGTATTGACCTACAGGAAGGATCTGAGGCGAGGTAAGTCTTTTGTGTTGAGTGGCTAGGCCATCTCTAAGTATATTTCCTTCCTAATAGGGTTTTAGGGGACGGACTCGCTGAGACATTGTCTCACTGGTTATTGAATAACCATTTCCAAGCCTGTAGATGGCGATACCCCCAGAGCATTATGGTATTCCTGTGCAGATTACCGAGTAGGTGCATAGTTTTCCTAATCTTGCAAGTCATTGGATCTATGAGCTTATGAGGACCACTGTTTGGATCAAAGAGGACATGCTTGTTAGGGTGCCTCATCGATACAGAGCGTGGTTCCGCTTTGGAATCAATGGTTTTAGGATTGGTCCTCTTAGGAGTTTTAATATTCCACCTGCTGTTGTCGAGGCCATTTTGGGAGAGAATATAGTTGACCCTCTCAATGGTGCGGTGGAGGACCCGGCGTCTCCGGAGGTTGAAGAGTCAGAAGTGGGATAGGACCGTTCCTTTTTGGTGGACTGATCTTTTTGATTGGCTGACTTTTGTTGTATATATACTCTGGTGTGTATATGTATATATATGAAAGTATGTTTAGTTGTGAATGAGTTTGGTTCCTGCTTTCCTATCCTGTATTTTATTGTCAGGGGTTTTATAATTGTTCGCTTCCGCATGTATATTAAAAAGAATGGGTTGGCGACGCGTCCTAGGAATGTTGCATTTGCATGACCATGGTGGGATGTTCATGTGCTTGGGGTTCAGGGCATCACATCCCCGTTTAAGTGGTATCAAAGTATGGTTTGTGTATGGAGTGATACGGTGCGATGAGTCATGGGATAGTTAGTAGGAAAGGTTTTTCAATATACCGATGCATGTGGTTGATAGCTGTTTGATAGCTTGTTTGTGGGGTCACTTATATTCTAACCTGGTGTTGGAATTTCAAAATAGATGTCTGTAGCGAGCTTGTAGCATGAGTGACTAGGAGCATAGGACTCCTAGGAAGAGGGCGGTAGGCCTTGCGACTCGGGGTAGGACGTCGACAAGAGTTGGTCCCGATGTGCTCTAGGTAGAGCATAGGCTGAGGCCAGCGTGACTGGTGTAGCACCGCCACCGGTTTCGCCGGTTGGTGTTGGGGTAGCAGCCCCCGGTGATCCCAGAATTGACGGGATCATGCGGATGCTAGAGGCCTCGGGAAATCGGATGGATCAGCAGGCTCAGAATCAAGTTGCCACCATTAATGCTGCTGTTGCTGCTGCCATTGCTACCGCACCTGTTGAAGTTCCACTAGGGAACGTGGTTGCTGGGAGACCAATACATAAACTGGTGGAGCCGTTTTTGAATTTGAAGCCGCCAGAGTTCACCGGATCAAGAGATCCTGAGGTTGCAAACCTCTGGATCCAAGGCTTAGAGAAAACATTTGCACTGCTGAGATGCACAGAGGAAGAAAAGGTGGACCTTACAGTATATCAACTGCAGGGTATTGCAAGTACTTGGTGGAAGGCCACTAGAGAAGAGGTAATTCCTGAGGGCATGGTTTCGGTGTGGAACACTTTCATTGGAGCATTCAACACCAAGTATTTCCCCAGCTGTGCCAAGGAACTGAAGATGGTGGAATTTCAACACTTTCGTTAAGGTCTAATGACTGTGGACCAGTATGAGAGGAAGTTCGTTGAATTATCATAGTGCGCTCCTAGACTAATTGAGGATCCTAAGTAAAAAGTGAGGAGGTTTAGGGATGGCCTCCGACAGGAGCTGAAAAATTTGCTGGTACCGCTCGATCTAAAGTCCTATAATAGCTGTACGGAAAAGCCCAACTGATAGAGAAGAATTTGAACGAACAAGCCGTCGCTTCTGGATTGCAGTTTGGTTCTTATCAAGATGGGAATCGGTTTGGGAAGAGACCGATGACTAGAGGAAAAATACCCTGTTCCACCCAACAGGAAGGGTGGGATAGGAAAGTCAGCACTGAGACAGAATGGCGTGTGTCGTTTATGCGGAAGATGACATTGTACAGCCCCGTGCCCCTCTAGGACGGGTGCATGTTATGAGTGTGGCCAATAGGGTCACATAGTTAGGAATTGTCCCGGAAGACTGATAGGACAACATTAGTTGCCACCGCCGCCACCGTTGGGTCAGAACAGAGAAATCGCGCCATCGAATGCGCCGCAGGGTGGATTGGTCCAACCTCTAGCTTTAGGAAGGACGTATGCGATCACCAGAGGATAGGTAGAGGATGCACCTAATGTGATCATAGGTATGGTCTCATTGAATGACCAACCTGCTTATGCTTTGTTTGATCCTGGAACTACACATTCGTTTATAGCTGAGCGATATGTTAAGTTGGTAGAATTGATTCCTGAGTTGTTGGAGTCAGTGATTAGCATTTCTACATCGTTGAAGGATAAGGTGTTAGTTTCAGCGGGTAGTCTTGGTTGCAAGTTAGTGATTGGTGAACGAGAAGGGAGGATAAACTTGATAGTTCTAGCCATGTATGATTTTGATGTGATAATTGGCATGGATTGACTCACCAAGCAACGAGCTAAACTAGACTATTATTGCAAGGCGATTCAGTTTAACTCGTTAGAGGGTGAGAGTTTCGAGTTTATTGGGAGTCGAGGAGGACCCTCAATTACTTTAATCTCGTTGCTTGAGGCAACCCGTTTGTTAGACGGGGGTTGTCAAGGTTAATTGGCGACTGTCGTGGATAAGACAGTAGAGGAGCTAAAGATAGAAGACATCGCTGTAGTGCAAGAGTTTCCAAACGTGTTTCCAAAGGAATTGCTAGGTTTACTGCCAGAGAGAGAGACTGAGTTAGCCCCCGAGACAGAGCCAATTTCTAAAGCTCCTTATCGGATGGCTTTGTTAGAGCTGAAAGAACTGAAGGTGCAGATACAGTAGTTGTTAGATAAGGGATTTATACGTCCAAGTGCATCACCTTGAGGAGCACCAGTGTTGTTCGTGAAGAAGAAAGATGGTTTGTTGCGTTTGTGCATCGACTATCGACAACTCAATCAGGTGACGATAAAAAACAAGTATCCATTACCAAGGATTGATGACTTGTTTGATCAGCTTCAAGGAGCGTCGATATTCTCTAAGATTGATTTGAGGACAAGGTATCATCAGTTGAGGATCAGAAAGGAAGACATACCGAAGTTGGCATTTTGCACTCCATATGGCCATTATGAGTTTACAGTAATGCCATTTGGTTTGACGAACGCCCCAGCTATTTTATGGATCCGATGAACTGTATGTTCAGGGAGTACTTGGATCAATTCGTAATTGTTTTCATTGACGACATCCTAGTGTACTCGAGGAGCCTTGAGGAACACGAAAGGCACTTAAGGATAGTGCTTCAAACTTTGCGAAATCATGAGTTGTACGCTAAGTTCAGCAAGTGCGAGTTTTGATTGACTCATGTGGCTTTCCTTAGGTCACATTATTTCGAGTGAAGGAATATTAGTAGACCCGTCTGAGATTGAAGCAGTGATCAACTGGCCAAGACCGACTATAGTGACAGAGATCATAAGTTTTCTAGGTTTAGTAGGGTATTACAGACAGTTTGTGGAAGGATTTTCAGCGTTAGCGTTGTTGTTGACAAGACTTTTGAAGAAGGAAGAAAAGTTCGTGTGGACAGATAATTGCGAGAGTAGTTTCCAAGAGCTTAAGCAGAAGTTGACTACCGCACTTATGCTTAGTATTCCATCTATAGTGATGCGTTATTTGGAAGACTGGGTTGCGTATTGATGCAGCATGGTAGGGTTGTTGCATACGCGTCCCGTCACTTAAGACTTCATGAGCTGAATTATCCGACGCATGACTTAGAACTCACGGCGATTATCTTTGCCCTAAAGATTTAGAGACACTATTTGTGTAGAAAAAGATTCCAGATCTTCACTGACCATCAAAGTCTCAAGTACTTATTCTCTTAGAAGGAGTTGAATATGAGACAGCGTCGCTGGATGGAACTCCTGAAGGACTATGACTGTGATATTTTGTATCACCCTGGGAAGACGAACAAGGTTGCTGATGCGCTAAGTTAGAAGTCATCAGTAGCACATATGATACTCAAGGAATGGACTTTAATTGAGAAGGCATGAGATTCGGGTTTCAAATTTGAGGTAGGCCACTTTTCAAATCTTATGGCCACCATCAGAATTGAACTGGAGGTGCAGATCAGAATCAAAACGCTTTAGCCAATAGATCCAGATGTTTAGAAGATCCTAAAAGAGGATACCGAGAAAAGAAAGGCATGTTTCTAGATTTTTGAAGATGGAACACTAAGTTTTCGAGGACGATTGGTTGTACCTGACGAGGTGGAGCTTATAGAGGAGATTTTATCAGAAGCTCATTGTAGCAGTTACAGTATTCATCCTGGTAGCACCAAGATGTATTAGAATCTGCATCAACATTACTTGTGGTCTGGTATGAAGGCGGACATCGCTAAGCATGTCGCTAGATGTTTGACGTATTAGCAGGTTAAAGCTCAACATTGTAAGCCGGGAGGATTTCTGCAACTTCTCGAGATCCCAGAGTGGAAATGGGAGCATATCATGATGGACTTTGTGACCGGACTACCGATGAGTCAGAGAGGAAATGATTCGATTTGGATAGTGGTCGACAGATTGACGAAGTCGGCTCACTTCATTGCAGTGCGAAAGGACCTCAGTTTTGATAGACACGCAGATTTGTATGTGCATCAAGAAGTTCGACCCCATGGAGTGCTAGTGACGATTACTTCAGATTGAGACCCAAAATTTACTGTTGCTTTTTGGAAAAGCTTGCAGAGTGCTTTGGGTATGAAGCTGTAGTACAATATGGCATATCATCCACAGATGGATGGCCAGTCTGAGAGGACAATACAAACCCTCGAGGACATGCTGCGAGTTTGCATACTAGATTTTAAGGGGAATTGGGAAGAACAACTTCATCTCGTCGAATTCGCCTACAACAACAGTTATCAGCAAAGTATTCAAATGGCACCTTTTGAAGCATTGTATGGCAGAGTGTGCAGAACGCCAATGTGTTGGGATGAAGTCGGGAAAAGAAAGATCACAAGTCCAGAGTTGTTTCAACAGTCAGTGGATGCAGTTGCCATCATCAGAGACAGAATAAAGACCACTCAGAGCCGCCAGAAAAGCTATGCCGATAAGCGTCAAAGACTATTGGAATTCCAAGTTGGTGATCACGTTTTTCTGAAGGTGTCACCAATGAGGGGTACTTTGCGCTTTGGCAAGAAGGGAAAGCTGAGTCCGAGGTACGTAGGTCCCTTTGAGATTCTTGAAAGAATCAGGATCCTAGCATATCGTCTTGCATTACCGCCGAAGCTGGCGCAAATGCATGACGCCTTTCACATGTTGATGTTAAGGAAGTATGAGCTTGACTCGACCCATGTGCTAAATTTTGAAGAATTAGACGTGGACAATAGAGTGTCGTACGTTGAAAGCTTGGTTCAGATTATGGATCGCAAGGAGCAGGTTCTGCACACTAAGACCATCCCATTGGTCAAAATGATCTGGCAACACCACGACACTGAAGGAGTAACTTGGGAGACTGAAGAATCGATGAGATGATTGTACCCCTACCTTCTTGCTTAAGATTTGTAATAGGTTTAAATTTCGAAGACGAAATTTTTATAAGAGGGGATGAGTTGTGACATTTTGATTTTCCAATTCTGTTTTCAAGAGAATGAGTCGAGCATTTCATCTTCGCGCTTATAGTTCTTTTATCTGAGTTAGCCATTCACGAGATAACTAGTCTATCAGGTGAAGCTATTAAGGGTTCTAACGCATCAGACTTGAGAATTCGACCAGGAAACGACTTTTTGATTGTGTTCATCTGTAAAGATCATTACGGCATAGTTAAAAATCAATTAGAGGTCAAAGATAGGTCGACTCGACAAAGGCATGTGATTCAGTGTGGGTGATTCCACCTAATTACACGATTCTTGTCGACCGGCATTAGACTGATTCTTCTGTCGTTTTAGTACCCTGTGTCTGCATTTGAAACCTCGGGATTTCACGACAATCGAGAGTTGCTAATGTGTTTAAGATGTACATTGTGGCTTGAAATTAATCAATCACAGGTCAAATACATGAAATTCCTAAAAGCTACTTGGTAGATTAGGACGCGCTAGAATCGCGCCAAAATGAAATTAATCGTGAAATTGAAACAGAATTTAGAAATTGGAAGTCCTGTTGTGTCACAAATCATTTTAGGAATGTCGACTCATATTCGTAAGATTTTTCTACAAACCAAGTTTTTTGGCGAAAAATCAAAGTTTGGACGCGCTAGATGTATTTTTGTTCGAGTTTGAATGTGTTTTAATAGTGAAAAATCAAGAGGAAAACTAACCTGGAAAACTGATTTCTGAGGCTAGAATTTTTCTAAGTGTTTGAAGCCTCTTCAAGAGCCATACATGTTTGACTTGCTACTCCTCCTTTCTATTTCTATTTAGAATGTAGCCATCATAATTAAGCATTTTCACATATTTTTTTTTGAAGTGTATCCCTAGATATATCTATAACATTTTATATGTTTCGTGTAGAAGTGTCTTGCCAATAGTAAGGAAAAATAAATAAATTATTTGATATAGTAAAAATCTTAAATGTCTCTTTTTCATTATTGCTATTAGAATAACTTATATATTCTTTCTCTCTCATCTAAAAAAAATCACTTTCTTGATGAGTTTTCTATTTTTATTTTCATTAATTTAAATTGTATATCAAGTCACTTTATTAACCATATTAGAATATAGACTATCTTTTTTCCTTACTATTGGTGGGATAGTTTTAGAAAAGCATGTAAGACATTATAGAAGTATGGTATCTAGGAATATAATAGAAATATTATGCATGATAAGGCATGTTGATTTTTTTTTTTATAATCAATTTGTAGATGATTTTAATTTTTTGTTAATTCAAAATAACGAGATTCCACTTTCATTTTTTTTAAAATTTTTATATTATGCATTTTTTATTAAATTAAATTCCATCTTTAAAGGTTTACATTGGAGAATTTAATTGTGATGTTATTTTGAAAAATATTCAAATAATTTTTGTATGCTTCATCTAATCGTCCCATTATATATATTTATATAAGGGCAAAAGAATACTTCAAGTGCCATAACTTTGCACAAAGGGACACTTAAGTGCCATAACTTTGCACAAATGGACACTTAAGTGCCATAACTTACGAAATGTACACTTAAGTGCCACATTCGAAGAAAAATGGATCACTTAAGTGCCACTCCAGCCAAAATCCGGCCAAAACGCCGACGTGGCATTTTTCTGACGAAGCGAGCCCAAAACGACGCTGTTTTGCTGGCTAACATGGCCAAATAATGCAAAAACGGCGTCGTTTTGGGCTGGCGTGGTAAAAAAGAAAAAGAAAAAGTAATTAAATTAAATTTAGTTAAAATATTAAAAAATAATTATTTTAAAATTAAAAAAATAAAAAAAAGGAAAAATGGGGAGGTGGTTAAGGGATCAGCCCTCAGCTGCTGACGCCGCCGCCCCACCGCCACCGGGAAGGGCTGGCGACGGCGGGGGGAGGGTCGGCCAGGGTCACCGGGCCTTGGCCAGGGGCCGGCGACCCTGGCTGATCGGCGGCGAGGGTTGCAACCATTGCGCTAATCCTCGCTCGGCCGGGCCAAGGGCCAAGGGTCGCTAACCGTCGCCCGGCCGGGCCAAGATCCATCGATCCTCACCAGATTTGGGTGAGGGCTGCGACCCTCCCTAGATTTGTGGCCAGTGGCAAGGGCTCGCGGCCCTCGCCCAGATTCTGTGAGGGTTGCGGCCCTCGCCTGGCTGGGCCAAGGGCTGCCGACCCTCGCTAGATCTAAGGCGAGGGCTCGCTAGCCCTCGCCGCCGGTCAGCTGGGGTCGCTGGGCCCTGGCCGTCACCGGTCCTTCCTGGCGGCGGCGGGGCGGTGACGGCAGCGGCTGAGAGCTGATTCCTCAGCCGCCTCCCCCCTTTCCTTTTTTTTTTTTTAATTTTAAGTTTAATTTTAATTTTTTTTACTTTTAAAATAGTTATTTTTAAAAATATTTTAACTAAAGTTAATTTTAAAATTATTATTTTAAAATATTTTAAATAAATTTCATTTTAAATTAAATTTAATTGATTTTTATATTTTTTTACTACGTCAGCCAAAAACGACGCCGTTTTTGCATTATTTGGCGACGTCAGTGAGTAAAACGACGTTGTTTTGGGCTCGCTTCGCCGGAAAAATGCCACGTCGGCGTTTTGGCCGGACTTTGGCCGGATTGGCACTCAAATGATCCCTTTTACTCCGATTTTGGCACTTAAGTGTACATTTCGTAAGTTATGGCACTTAAGTGTCCCTTTGTGCTAAGTTATGGCACTCCAGGAATTTGCACATCTTTATATAAGTATAAAGAAAAGATTTAAGGGAAAATAAAAGTTAAGTTTTAAAATAATCGCAACGTATTCTAGTATGATGATGCAAATATAAAGAACACAAAAAAATTTAAACATAGTCACGCTGTGATTCATCAACATAGAAAGGATTTATGAACATGGCCAACAAACAAAAGCAATATACAAAATTTCGAGAGAGAGAACACAAAAAAAATTAAACAGTGTCACGCTGTGATTCATCAACATAGAAAGGATTTATGAACATGGCTAACAAACAAAAGCAATATACAAAATTTTGAGAGAGAGAGAGAGTGAGAGAGAGAGAGCATCTGTGTCAAGAAGAGGAGGAAGAAGAAGATGTTACGTGGAGCGATGGAGGGAGGAAGAGAAGGAATGGGTGAGAGAGGTGGCACCTCCTTTATGAAAGCCAACCTCCCATCTATAAAAGTATATAAGAAGACCAATTAGATGGGATTTGATCATGATAAGCATAATAAAAATGACAATTTCTAATACATGATTGTGCTAAAAAATTATCTATGTTAAATTATTTATAGATTCTACTCGATAATTTATCCATACATTTGATCAACAAGGTAGAAAAGAACTAGGTTTCTGGAAGATTTATCTTTTCGACAAAACTATATTTTATGGAAGAAAAATCTCACAATTAAAAAAATATAAGGCCTTTGACCATACATGGGAATTTTGTCCTTTTGGTAACTAAATCCTACATATAAACAGAAAAAAAATTAAAAAAGGAAAATAAGTAAAAATTTAGGCCCACCACTTTAAATTGCATTGAATGATTGAGGGCAATTTTGTGTGATTGATAAAAATTGGGTGGATTTAATCATGTAAAAAATGGAAATAGCACAGCCCTTTCTCTTTTTGATTAAACTAGTTTTTATGAAAGTAAAATATAATAATTAAAAAAAATATAGCACCTATATGGAGGAGTTGTCTTTTTAGTAAAAATTGGGTGGATTTAGTCATATGAAGAGTGGAATAACACTGCCCTCTCTTTTCGACAAAGTAAATTTTTATGGAAGTAAATCTAACAATGAAAAAACATATGGTGTCTTTTAATATATATAGGGATTTTTTTCTTTTTTGAAACAAAATCCTACATAGAATCCGCAAAACTAAAAACAAAAAGGAAAGTAAATAAATTTGAGATCACCACTATAAATTACCATTGAATGATTGAGGGTAATTTTGGTGGATTGCCTTGCTCTTTTCAACAAAACTAATTTTTATGGAAGTAAAATTTAACAATGGAAAAAAAAAATACTTCCTTTCAATAAACATGGGAAATTTTTGGTAAAAAAATATAGAACCGTTTAATACATATGGGAATTTTGTCCTTTTGGTAAAGATTGAGGGGATATAAAAGGAGTTTTTTTTTTCTTGGTAATTGAGATCCGCCGGGCTGTTTTAGCAACTGCGAGTTTCGAATCCTCGACCTTAGTGATTATATTTCGAGGGAGATTAACAAGACCCCAACACAATGGCCCCCCACTTACAACGCTTCAGCAACTGCAGGTTTCGAACCCTCGACCTTGGCGATGAGAGAGAGACTCTAATCCAGTGCAGCTATCCACGGTTGAGTGTCATATAAAGGATTTCTTTCTAATATAAATGAAAATTTTTCCTTTTTGGTAAATTTGAGTAGATTTAATCACATAAAGAGAGAAAGCACCAATATCCTTCTCTTTTCAATAAAATTAGTTTTTATAGAAGTAAAATCTAACGATCTAAAAAAATAAGGTGTCTTTTAACACATTGGAGTTTTGCCCTTTTGCTAATTACATCCTACATATAATCATAAAATATGAAATAAAAATAAAGAGAAAGACAAATTTGGGATTATGAATTTAAATTGCAATTAAACGATGGAGGGCAATTCTACCTCTTTGATATATGGTGGCCCCCACGCCACCCCCATCTCTCTGCAGATTGCAGACAAACTGTACTGTCCAAATGTCCACTGTTTCTCCTCAACCTCTTCTCTCTCCACCAGCGGAGTGACCTATATAAATCCGTCCCGATCCTCTGCAACGAACTCTACGGTATCCCACCCGCCCCCTCATCCATGGCCAACCCCATGCCTCCTCCTCCTCCTCCTCCTCCTCCTCCTATGGCTCGGCGGCTCCGTCCATTCCCTTTCCCTCCTTGGGGCCCGGACGCCTGATCCCATCTCCGATGGAGTCGACGTCCGGCGCATCAGCGTCGGTGGCCCCAGCCCGCCCTACTTGCGCCTCCTGCAGTCCTCCGCCTCTGCCTCCACCTCCGCCTCCACCAATGCTGAATCCTCGTCATTGTGCGAGCAGACGTACGGGTTCATTCCCTGCACCGCCTCGTGGCCTGGCAACTTGTTCTTGATCGTCGTCCACGGGTGCCTCATGTTCTTGGCAGCCACGTACCTGTCCAACGGTAGCGAGCTGTTGCTGGAGATCTTGGGGACCGGCATCGTCAGCGGCCTCTTCCTCCCCATGCTCGGTGCCCTCCCCGACGCCATGCTCATCCTCGGTCCGTCTTCTCTCTCCTGATTGGAATTTCATTTTCGTATGCCCCCACATTTCTCTCGGGGATTTCATTTCTCCTTCGCTAGCCTAATTCCGAGGATGGTAGAAGAACGTCCAGGCAGAACGTGACGGAAATTTTTGCGGATGTTAGATGTAATTCCCCTCGACAGAGACAATATCGCTCGAGCTTAGCTAGTCATAGCTCAAGTGACAATAGAATCTTTGCGAGTTTCGCATGCTTTTTTCCAGATTTATTACTGTTTGCGGCATGATTGGACGAGCGCACCTGGTGTCCTTCGCTTCGAATCCAACAGTCGCGGGCTTTGGCTTTGAGCGGAGTCCAGTTTCCTTCCTCTGTTTGGATCGGAGAAAGCGCGAGGATGTGGAGAGGCGTTTCTCTTTTCTCCATCGATTGGATGGGAAAAAGTCGTCGTTCTCCGTTTCGCTTGCCTCATTCAATTCCGCCATTATCGTCAACTTAACGAGCACGATGGAGCAGGAGGCAAAAGGGCAAAATAATACGAATCTAGTGTTATTTATGTTGTGTGATCGCACATTTTCGGACCTACATTTTCTTTTAAAAGTGACGATTATTTGACATGTAGTGTTTCCACGCTTCGTACCCTTCGTGACAACCGTCTATTTGGTAACCGTCTTGATGGGATACGGTATATAAAAGAAATGATTGTTCATTTTAATGTGTAATCACAAGGTCTAACGCAAACCCTCTCAATTTTGGAATACACCATCAGTATGCGAGGGTATTAGGTTAGTAGAGTGTGCCCAATATTTCTTTGAATTTTCAGGATTTTTTTGACAAATGTGAATACGAATAATGACTGAAGGTTTGTCTATAATTGATCTTGGTTTCCACATTTGATTTTTATTTTTACTTCTAACATTTGGCATCAGAGCATGTTTAGTGCCTCTGCCTTGTTTTTGTTGATTTTTGGTGTATTTTTTCGGGCATTTTGAAGATGAATAGTAATTCGGAATTTTGAGGCCAAGAGAGAAATTCGCCGATTCCGGGTAAATTCCGATGACCCACCCCTCGATTTCGGACCAGTACAGTCGCACCACCATGAGGAAGATTAGCCATGAGTTATTTTAGCATATCAGTGTTCACTGGAGGCTAATCGGGCAGCGGAAGTTGCGGTGGTTAAGAGTTTGCATTTTGGGAAATTTTCAATTGATTTAGGGCTAATTTCTTTGTCATTTTTGCCGAAACTTGAATCCATGTGGTTGTGTCGGCATGCTCTTCAAAACCCATTATTTATTTGTATTGTAGATGGGTTGCTGGAGAAGAAACGGCCGGCAAAATTGTGGTGGAACAACGAAAAATTGTGAAGAAAAGGGTTCTGTGCGTGAGGGAGAAGGCATGTGGGCTTCACGTACGCGCTGCAGTTTCAGGTGTGTGGAACCCACGCGCCATGCGTGGTCACGTTTGCGCAACCACTGTGCACATGGGCCCACATGTGCGGAATTGCCCGCGACTACGGGGTGATCGGGTTCAGAGTGGGTAGGGTCTAGACCTGGACCCTATACCTGACTCTGTTATAACCGATTTCTCTTTTTTGGACCCTGTACCCGACCCTGTTTGTATCAGACCTTATACCCGACACACCCTATTTTTCCGATATGGTTTCAGGCTCAACCTTATTTCAACTGGAATCTGTTTTGTAATATCCCAATATCCTATACAATTTCGAATTTTATATTAATACATGAGAAAATAATGTAATCCTCCTAATTTTTATCGAAACATTAAGCACTTGTAATAAATAAATACATGAACTTTTTGGCTAAACAAAAAATTAAGGATCCACAGGGTTAATTATAATAAACAAAACCATAATGCAAAGAATTAGCAACAAACATGGGTCTAATATTAGTCTTATTTCCACAGATACTATATAAAGCTACTCATTTATGCAAGCATAACTCCTCCTACAAAAGAGAAATTAGATGAGCTGATTCACGTGGTACACAAGAATTTGGCGGCGACGAACATAATTCGTTCGTCAGACGATGTGAGAGGGAGCTGATGAGGGAGGGAAGCAAGTGAGGAAGAGGAATAACGAAGGAGGAGTGCTGTGCGTGTTTGAGAGAGCCAAGAGGAAAAATATCGTGTGATTGCGGGAGTAAAAATAGAAAAAAGGGAAAAAAAAGGTTTTGAACCTATACTTACAAAACCGGTTCCAAAACCGGTTCGGGAACCGGGTCCGCTTGATTACCCACCCAGGAACCGGTTCCCGGACCGGTTTAAACCGGTTCCAAATTTTGGGAATCGATTCTCGAACCAGTTTCAATGGGAACCGGTTCCCAACCCTGTTTTCCGGGTGAGCTGGTTCGGTTCTCGGGTATACCTGGTTCGGTTGCACATCCCTACTCGTGACAGTTGCTAGGCGCATGCAACGCGCGGTGGATGGCGTGCGTGCAGGGCACGCGCTTGATGTGTGGCAGGGCACTTTTTACCCTTTTGCCCCTATGCCATTTTTTAAATTTCCGTTTTGCCCTTCCTGCAATTTTACAATCCTGCCCTTGGCTGATTTATTTACTGTTCTGCCCCTTGGTATATTTATTTACTATTTTCCCCTTTCATGCATTTTTATGAATATTTTATGCATGGAATTAAATGTCCAATGGTCCATATATTTAATTAATTAGAGAGTAGCCACAACATCTTTAATTAATTAAATTATATATTAAGAGCCTCTGAATCATATTTAGAAATGGACATTGATTGTAATTAATTATATTAATATGATGAATTTTATCCCACAAGAATTTTCATTATATTAGTATGATTAATTAGGATAAAATATCATTATTTTTCTCAATTTATCCACAGGGATTAATAAAAGGTACCTAATATGATAGTTTTTTTTTAATAATGTAGTTATGAATCTATTTAAATTAAAAACTTAGCCCACAAGTAGTTTCTATGTTATGTGATTCATATTCGTGACATGTTTGCATTGGTAAAACATGATTTATGTATATTTGCCTCAAATTTTGTGACATAAGTATAATTATTTGATATGTAGTTTTGCAACTTGTGAATTTCTCTGAATTTAAGTGTGATGTTCCCATACTGAATGGCGAGAACTATAAAGTTTGGAAGGAGTTAGTTCTTCTTCAATTAGGATGGATGGACATTGACTATGCTATAAGGAAAGACGAACCACCTGCTCCTACTGATTCGAGCACTGCAGCTCAGATAGCCATTTATAACCAATGGGAGCGGTCCAACCATGTTAGTGCGATGTTTGTAAGGGTTAAAATATTTCCTAGTATTTATGGTTCGGTTGCTCAGCATAGCAATGCTAAGGCTTTATTGGAAGCCATTGATACGTAGTTTGAGACTTCTAAGAAGGCGCATGCCATGACCTTGATTATGAAGTTTTCATCGTTGAAGCTCACTAGTGTTAGAGGTGTGCGTGAGCACATCATGTAAATGAGGGATATTGCAGCTCAGCTTAAGAACCTTGAGGTTGAGATATCTGAATCTTTTCTTGTGTATTATATTCTAAACACTCTCCCGCAACAATATGCACCTTTCAAGATCTCTTATAACACACATAAGAATAAATGGTCAATTAATAAACTCATGACTATGTGTGTTTAAGAGGAAGAAAGACTGATTATGGAATTAGGAGAAAGTGCTCATTTGGCAACACAAAAAAAGAATAAGGGCCATGGCAAGCATAAAGGAAAATGTAAGATACCTCCCCAAGCTAACATTAAGAAATAATTCAAATGTTTCTTCAATAAAAAGAAGAGGCATATAAGGAAGGATTGCTTTGGATTTAAGGCATGGCTTGAGAAGAAAGGTAATCCAATCTCTTGTGTTTGTTATGAATCGAATATGATTGATGTGAGTCACAACACTTGGTGGATTGATTCTGGATCTATAATCCACATTTCGAATTCCTTGTAGGATTTTCAAAACCACAGGAAGCCAGTAAGAAGTGAACAAAGCATCTATTCAGGAAACAAGATGCGTTCGTATGTGGAAGCTATTGTGACATGTAGACTAGTTCTCAATAGTGGCTTTATTTTGAATTTGGAAAAGACCTTTTATGTTCCTAGTTTCTCTATAAACTTAATTTCAGTTTCAAGACTTGTACCTTTGGGTTACACTTTTAGCTTTTCAAATTCAAGTTTCTGTTTATCGTTAAAATCTGAAATTGTTAGGAGTATTACTTTGTCTGATGGACTTTTTCGAATTAATTTATAAGACAATGCCTACTATAATGCAATGCATGTTCATGATAATGCTGGTATAAAACGATGTGTTGTGAAAGAAGATTCCTTTATGTTGTGGCACCGGAGATTGTGACATATCTCCATAGAAAGAATTAAGCGATTAGTAAAAGATGGAGTACTTAGTACTTTAGGGCGTGTTTGGTAATGATTCTGTTCTCGGGAACAAATTCTGATAAGAAATGATTCTTTTTGATTCCATTCCCGGGAACTGATTCTGAGTAAAAGAACGTGTTTAATAACTATCCAAAATTTCTGATTCTAGAATAGAATTGCGTTTGGTACCGTGCTCATTGATTCTATTCCAAATCAATTTCTTTTAATTTTTAAATAAAATTTTTACTTTTTTCCTTTTTCTCTTATTCTTCTTCTTCTTCTTCTTATGGTCGATCGCTAGATGAGGGCCGGCGACCTCATTGGAGCGTTGCCGGCCCTCGTTTGTCAAGTCTCACCGTTAGCTGGGCGAGGCTTGCCAGTGGCCAAGCAAGCCTCATCGGGGTTGGGCGAGGCCCGCCTGGCCACCGGTAGGGATGGGCATCGCAAGGCTTGCCCAACCCTGCTTGGCCACTAGCGAGGCTGGGCGAACCTCACAGGGGCTGGGTAGGCCTTACCCAGCCCTGGTGAGGCCCGCCTAGCCACCGGTGAGGCCCGGCCTCGCGGGTGGCTGGGCTTGCCTCCGATGAGCTCGCCGAACCTCGTTGGTGGCTAGGCTTGCCTTTGGCAAGCTCGCCGGACCTCACCTTAGCGATGTCTGATGAGCTCACTGGACTGGTGGATGGCGACCGGCGACGGGTGGCGGCAGGCGGCAGGCGATGATGGGGCGGTCACGGGATGGCAGAAGGGAAGAAGAAGAAGAGTTGGTTTTGATTCTCAAATTTGTTCCTGGAACAAGAATGAACTTTTTTTTTTTAATTCTTGATTCTACTTCAAATCTGTTCCCGGGAACAAATTTGTTCCCGTGAACAAAAATTTTACCAAACGTGATTCTGTTAAAAAACTACTCTTGTGAACAAAAAATCATAATCGGGTATTGTTTGGCACGTTACCAAACAACCCCTTAGATTTTATTGTTTGTGATACTTGTGTGGACTGCATAAAGATAAAACAAACCAACAAAATGAAGATGATTACTCATGTACATGTATCTCTTCT
Organism: Eucalyptus camaldulensis; assembly: GCA_019915185.1. Classification (NCBI taxonomy): domain Eukaryota; kingdom Viridiplantae; phylum Streptophyta; class Magnoliopsida; order Myrtales; family Myrtaceae; genus Eucalyptus; species Eucalyptus camaldulensis. The sequence continues at coordinate 11,385,696 of JAHSVA010000006.1, forward strand.
TGATTCATAACAAGCATGAAGCGTTAGATGCCTTTAAGGTATTAAAGGTGGAAGTAGAAAAACAATGCAATAAACAAATTAAGATCATGAGACCAGATGAATGTGGAGGATTCTATGGTAGATACACTAAAGATGGACAAGCACTTCGTTTGTGACATCCTAATTTTCAAGTTTTGATTTCGATTGGATATGTTGGGCTTTTCATCGATGCGACCATAGTGCTTTTCTCTGAGGTGGCCACTTATGAGATAACTAGACAATCTGGGGAAGTCATTAAGGGATTTTAATGTAATAGACTTGAGAATTCAACCAAGAATCAACTACTCGATTGTGTTCATTTGTAGAGATCAATATGGCACAGTTAAAAAGCGATCAGGGATTAGAAATAGGTCGGTTCGACTGAGATATGTGATTAAACATGGGTGATTCCACTAACTTGCAAAATTCTCGTCGATCGGTACTAGACTGATTTTTCTGTCGTTTTGGTATACTGTGTTAGTATTTGTAACCTCGAGATTTTCACGACCACCGAGAGTCGCCAATATGTCGAAGGGGTTCACTGTGGCTCGAAGAAAATCGACCACGGGTCATTTGAACTAAAAATTCTTGAAAGCTACTTCGTCGCCTAGGTCATGCTAAAATTGCGCCAGATCAAAATTAACTATGAATTTTTGAATTCGATTAAATTCTGTTATGTCACAAATCATTTTAGGAATGCCGACTTAGTCTCCGAAACTTTTCTGCAAACCGAGATTTTCGGCATATTTTCAAAGTAAGGGTATTTTGGATCGGAAAAATCCGAGGACCATTTTTGATCGCGTCTTTAGGATTTGAGTTGGACGAAGAGATGAGGAAAAATGTGACTTGGAGTGTTGACACCTTGGTGGGATTTATGGACTCCAATTTAAGTCTAATTGGAGCTTAATTGGAGGGGAATTGAATCCAAGTTGGGGAAATGGTGCACAAATTCGTAGCCCCTATGTCCCTCAACCTTTTGGACCATTTGGGACATGTTCTAGGGGGTTTAATGTGCACAAAATTAGCTAAAGATGACAGCCAAATGGTGGGACCTCTTCAAGGGGACAAAGAGATAGAGAAGGAAGACTTTGGAGGGAAATGGGACCCCCCATACTTGACCAGCTGCTTCTTCCTCTAGCCCCTCCTTTATTCATTGTTGAAGCTTTTTGGGAGCTCAAAGAACCAGGAAACCGAGTAGATCAGCCCCCTCCACCGTCGCACGCCCATCGACCTCATTTTCCCCCTCTGTTTTCTCTTCTTCCAATTTCTGTTCAAGCTGACCTTTCACCAAAAACCCGAGTTAAAAGTTGTCTTCCCGTGTGAATTAGTTCACGCTCCACCCACCATTGTCTCCAGCACATCCAAACCATACGGGAGCACCTTGCCTCGCCCCGAATGGAGCCGCCGATCGACCCCCTTGGCTATCGGCCGACCTGCTTGGCCATCGAAAGCTGCTGCTTGCTAGTCTGTCGGTTTGCTTGCCCGAGTGCACTATTTCACAATTTTCTCCCTATTCCGACCCTTCCTTTGCTTGTCCCAACTACTCGCAAGTCCCCTTTGACCCCGGGTACCACCGGTTGTCGGCCACCCACTCGCCAGAGCTCCGATCAGCCTTTCCTTGTCGTTGTAGCCATTGGTTTCCCTTCCTTTGGCCTAGGTCAGAATTGAGAAGCCAGCAAAGGTTCTTGGTCTTCGTGACCCATTTTTGAGCCCTTCCCAGCCTTCGTTGGAGTTGCCGCTAGGAGGATTGTCACCCACCTCCGTGTCGCCGTCATCGTGGACTCATCGGATCGCTTAACAAGTGAGTTAAACTCACTAAGCCATGCTTAGTAAGTTAATTATGCTTAAGGATTGATTAGTTTAGACTAAGTATGGATTAGGTGGATAGTTAGATTATATTAGCAATTTAATTAACTGTTATTGCATGTTAGGTTGTTAGAGTAGTGTAATTAGAGACTAAACAAGCTCTAGTATTTATCTAGAGTGGTTCAAAAATTTTCCGGGCTTGCCTCGGCTTTTAATTAGGCTTTATGGGCCTAAGTTGGTATTTTTGCTATTTATTGGCATTTATTAATTAATTTTCGTAATTATTTAATTAATGAATTATTTTTCGAAAATTAGAGTATGATAGCCGGTGACCAGAATTTCATGCTGATTGCAGTGGTGTGATCTATTTGTTTAATTGACTATCGGTTCGTGTAAATTGACTGTGTTTTGTGAATTTGGGTATTTATCCCAAAATTTAATAATTTTGATAATTAATTGAAAAATTACCGGGCGTTGATTTACAACGCCAAAAATTTATTTTGGGACTGCTAAAATTGGTGAGAAGTTCAAAAGTGAAAATATTGTATTTTGGCTAAGGCCGATCGTGTACCTATACACGACTATTTTTATCGGGTATTTTTAATATGAGGAAAATGGGCCAAGACATAATTCTTAATTGAGGATTTGATTGTGAAATGCAATGCCTTTAACCGTAGATGAATAATCATGTAAGGTTATGATTCAGGCTAAGATATCCACCTTATAGAGGTTGTGCCCACTGGATCGTAATTATCCACCTTATAGAGGTTGTGCCCACTGGGCTGCAATCATCCACCTTCTACAGGTTATGCCCACTGGGCTGTAATCATCTGCCGAAGTATGGATGTGCCTATCGGGTCGTAATCAACCGCCGCACTTGGAGCAGGCTGTGCCCATTGGGCCGTAATTTACCATTGGCTATTTAATAGGCCGTGCCGAATGTGGCTGTAATTAATAGTTGGAATGAGTAATTGAAATGACTGTATGATGGTCTTGATGACATGTAATTGACTGAGTCGATTGATCGATGAGTCGATCAGGCGTAATTGATTGATTGTGATTTGTATGCGTGTAAATTATATTGACTTGTAGGAGGAATCTGAGGCAAAGGTAAGTCCTCCATCTCGTGCTTGTGCTTAGGCAACTCTTAGGGCATATTTCCTTCCTAATCGGGTCTTAGGGAGTTGAACTTGCTGAGACGTCATCTCACTCTATTGTGGGATAACATTTTCAGGCCCCTAGGTGGTGGTCGTGGAAGACTTGAAGTCTCAAAGTTTGGCAAGGTGGAGAGACCAGAATTGGCGATTGGGTTTGACTAGTAGGTCATAAGACAATTCCCTTTTGGATGAGCCGACATTTTTGTAAACAGTTTGTTCTTGTAATTAAACCTGTTTGTTTATAAAAGGTTTGTTTTGCTTCAAAAAATTGTGGCCCTACTTTTCTATCTCATATGATTATTGTATGGAGATTTATTTATTCACTTCTGCATGTGTATTAAAATGAATGGGTTGGTGACGTGTCTTGAAATGTCGCATATAATCGACCAAGGAGGGATGGGCACGGGTTTGGAGGATCGGGGCGTGACATCCCCGTAAGTGGTATCAGAACCCTGTTAGTGATTAGAGTGATAAGGTGAGATGGGTTATGGGATAGTTAGTAGGAAAGGCCTTTAATTCATGACTGGTGCATGTTTGTGATAGTTGATTGGTAGAATTGTTTGTTTGTGTGGATCACTCAGTTTCTAATTCTATATGGAATTGGAAATAGGTTTTGTAGACAGACTACATTATGAGTGATCAAGAGCAAATGACTCCTAGAAAGAGTACCATTAGGCCTGCAACTCAGGGTAGGACGCCAATGAGGATCGGTACCTGAGGAGGCCGAGGTAGAGTGCAGGCTGAAGCCAGCGCAAGTGGAGTAGCACCACCTCTAGTTAGTGCTGGGGTAGCAGCCCCTAGTGGTCCCAGAATCGACGGAATCATGCAGGCGCTTGGAGCCATGAGAGATCTGACGGGGTAGCAGACCCAAAATCAAGCTGCCACCTTCACCACCGCAGTCGCAGCCGTTGCTCAAGTCGTTGCCAATGCTGCCATTGTCGCCACCACTGAGGCCGCACCCGCTGTCGCACCTGTCATTGCACCTACTGAAGTTCAGCCTGAGAATGTGGTAGTGCGCAGAGAGAGAGAGAGAGAGAGAGAGAGAGAGAGAGAGAGAGAGAGAGAGAGAGAGAGAGAGAGAGAGAGAGAGAGAGAGAGAGACCAATTTACAAGTTGGTTGAGCAGTTCTTGAAGCTGAACTCGCCGAGGTTTAGGAGAACCCGAGGCCGTATCTTTTTGGATTCAAGACATGGAAAAGGCCTTTGCACTTTTGATGTGCACTGAGGCAAAAAAGGTTGTCCTTGCAGTTTACTAGCTACAGGGTAATGCGAACACTTGGTGGAGAGCCGCCAGAGACACAGTGTTTCCAGAAGGTGTGGTCCCGGTGTGGGACGCTTTCCTCAGAGCTTTCAATGATAAGTATTTTTCAGGTAGTGCTTGAGAGCAGAAAATGGAAGAATTCCAGTGTCTCCACCAAGGGACGATGATTGTGGATCGGTACGAGGTCAAGTTCACGGAGCTTTCTTAGTATGCTTCGAGGTTGATTGAGGATCTTGAGGAAAAAGCTCGAAGGTTTCGGAATAGCCTTCGACAAGAGCTGAAGCAACTGCTGGTGCCATTGGATCTGAAGAGTTATTGTGAGGTGTACAACCGAGCCTAGCTGCTAGAAAGAAGTTTGAATGAGCAAGCCGCCTCATCTGGATTGAGGTTTAGTTTGCATAGAGAAGGAATCTGACATGGGAAGAAGCCCATGATCGAGGAAAGATTTCAAGTCCCGCCCAACAAGAAGGGTGGAGTCGGTAAGGCAGGGCCAAACCAAAGTGGAGTGTGTTGCTTGTCTGGAAGGCGACACGGAGTAGCCCCATGCCATTATAGGTTGGGTAGTTGTTTTGGGTGTGGCCAGCCGAGTCACATAACCAGGAATTGCTCCAGAAAACAGGGGAGACCTCAACAGTTGCTGCCGCCGCCGCCGCCGCAGATGGGTCAAATAAGGTGATACGCGCCACTGAACGCACCACAAGATGGACAGAATAGGCCCCCAGCTCAAGGAACAATATACGCCATCATATGAGGTCAGGCTGAGGACGCGCCTGATGTGATTACAGGTACGGTTTCGTTGAACGACCATGCTGCTTATGCTTTATTCAACCCTGGTGTAACTCATTCTTTTATTATCGAGCAATATGTTAAGCTGATAGGATTAAGTCCTGAGTTATTGAAGTCAGTGGTTAGCATATCTACACCATTAAAGGATAATGTGTTAATTGCATTTGGGTGTTCTGGTTGCAAGTTAGCAATTGATGAACGAGAAAGGTAAATAGATTTATTAGTCCTAGCCATGTATGACTTTGGTTTGATAATTGACATGGACTGGCTTACCAAGCAACGAGCTAAGATGGACTGCTATCGCAAAGCAATTCAATTTGATCCGTTAGAGGGCGAAAGTTTCGAGTTTGTGGGGAGTCGAGGAGGACCCTCGATTGCCCTGATCTCATCTCTTAAGGCAACTCGTTTGTTAAGCGAGGGTTGTCAAGGTTACCTGCCGATTGTTATGAATACAACAGTCAAGGAGTTGAAAGTTGAAGATATCTCAGTGGTATAAGAATTTCCAAATGTCTTTCTGAAGGAATTACTTGGTCTACCGCCAGAGAGAGAGAGAGAGATAGAGTTCGTGATTGAGCTAGCACCCGGGATAGAACCAATCTCTAAGGCTCCTTACTGAATGGCTTTGTTTGAGTTGAAGAAATTGAAGGTGCAGATGCAGGAGTTGTTGGATAAGAGATTCATATGTCCTAGTGCATCGCCTCGGTGAGCACCAGTTTCGTTTGTGAGAAAGAGAGATAGTTCGTTGCACTTGTGCATCGACTATTGCTAACTTAATTAGGTGACGATCAAGAATAAGTATGCACTCTCGAGAATCAACTACTTGTTTGATCAGCTACAAGGAGCGTCGATATTTTTGAAAATCGACTTGAGGATATGATATTATCAGATGAGGATTAGAAAAGAGGACATTCCAAAGTCAGCAATTCGTACTCGGTATGGTCATTATGAATTCATGGTAATGCCGTTCGGGTTGACGAATGCTCTAGTTGCTTGCATGGACTTGATGAATTGAGTGTTTAAAGAATATCTATATCAGTTCGTGATCGTGCCTTTCAATAATATTCTAGTGGATTCGAGGAGTGCTGGGGAGCATGAGAGACATTTGAGATTAGTACTCCAGACTCTAAGGATCTATTAGTTGTATGCCAAGTTCAACAAATACGAGTTTTGGCTGACTCGTATTGCGTTCCTAGGCCACGTGATTTCAGGCAAAGAAATCTTCGTGGGCCCAATCGAGATTGACACAGTTATTAGTAGACCAAGATTGACAACACTATCAGAGATCAGAAGCTTTTTGGGTTTGGTCGGATACTACAGATGGCTCATGGAATGAAACTTCTAAAGGACGAGGATTGTGATCTTTTGTATTACCTTGGAAAGGCTGATTAAATCATGGATGTGCTAAGTCAGGAGTCATCAGTTGCGCATATGCTGATTTGAGAGTGGACCTTGCTTGAGAAAGTTCAAGATTTGGTTTTCAAATTTGAGGTAGGCCACCTTTAGAATCTTATGGCCACCCTCAGAATTGATCTAGATATTCAGATTAGGATCAAGACGCTTCAGCCGACAGATCCAGAGATTCAGAAAATCTTGCAAGAGGATATCGAAAAGAGAAAGACCGACTTTCAGATTTCTGAGGATGAAACTTTGAGGTTCCAAGGACGATTGTGTGTACATGATGATGCAAAGCTTAGAGAGGAGATCTTGTCAGAAGCTCATCGTAGCAGTTGCAACATTCGTCCAGGCAGTACGAAAATATATCGGAATCTGTGTCAACATTATTGGTGGTTCGGTATGAAGATGGACATCGCCAGTGATGTCGCCAAGTGTCTGACGTGTTAGCAAGTAAAGACACGACATGGTAAGTCGAGAGGACTCTTGTAACCTCTCGAAATTCCTGAGTAAAAATGGGAACACGTCACAATGGATTGTGTAATGGGCTTACCGAGGAGACAAAGAGATGATGATCCCATTTGGGTAGTGGTCGACAGATGGACGAAGTCCACTCACTCTATCGTAGTACAGAAGAATCTCAATTTGATTGGTCAGGCAGAAGTGTATGTGTGTATTAGATAGATCGTCTACATGGAGTGCTAGTGACGAATCCATATCAAATCTAAACCCGAGGATTCCCAGTTTCAGTAAAAAAATAAGATGGTTCCTTTTGAAGTTGTACAGAGCATAATGTACATAACTTCAGTTTTTTGAGATGAGGTCAGAGAATGAGAGTTCGTAGGAGTTGGTCCGGCAATCAGTGATCGCAATTGCAAAGGTCAGTGATAGATTAAAGACCACTCCGAATCGCTAGAATGGTTACACAAGTAAGCGTCAAGGGCCAGAATTCCAAGTTGGTGATTACATCTTTTTGAATGTGTCACCAATGAGGAATACCCTGTGCTTTAGCAAGAAGGGAAAGCTAAGTCTCAGGTATATAGGTTCCTTTGAGATTTTGAAAATAATGGGATCCTAGCGTATCGTCTTGCATTGTCGCCGATGTTGGCGCAAGTGCATGACGTCTTCCACATGTCGAGGTTGAGGACATATGAGCTTGACCCGACCCATGTGCTAAATCTTGAAGAATTAGACATGGATGACAGAGTGTCGTACATGGAAAGCCTGGTTCAGTTGGTGGATCCGAAAGGGCATATTCGGTGTACCAAGAGAGTCCCCTTGGTCAAAGTGGTCTGACAACACCACAGGATTGAAGAAGCAACTGGGGAAAGTGAGACTTGATAATACGACGATACCCCCACATTTTTGTTTAAAGATTGATAAAGGTTTAAATTTCAAGGAAAAATTTTTTATAAGAGGGGAAGAGTTGTGACATCCTGATTTTCAAGTTTTGATTTGATTGGATAAGTTGGGCTTTTCATTGACGTGACTATAGTGATTTTCTCTGAGATGGCCACTCATGAGGTAACTAGACAATCTGGGGAAGTCATTAAGGGATTTTAATGCAATAGACTTGAGAATTTGACCAGGAATCGACTACTTAACCGTGTTCATCTACAGAGATCAATACGGTACAGTTAAAAAGTGATCAGGGATCAGAAATAGGTATGTTCGACTGAGATATGTGGTTATACATGGGTGATTCCACTAAATTGCAAAATTCTTGTTGATCGGCACTAGATTGATTTTTCTGTTGTTTTGGTACCTTGTGTCTATATTTGTAACCTCGAGATTTTCACGACCACCGAGAGTCGCTAATGTGTCGAAGGGGTTCATTGTGACTCGAAGAAAATCAACCATAGGTCATTTGAACTAAAAATTCTTGAAAGCTACTGGGTCACCAAGGTCACACTAAAATTTCGTCAAATCGAAATTAATTGCGAATTTGAATCCGATTAAGTTTTGTCATGTCATAAATCATTTTAGGAATGTTCACTCAGTCTTTGAAGATTTTTCTGCGAACTGAGATTTTCAGCAAATTTTCAAAGTAAGGGTATTTTGGATTGGAAAAATTCGAGGACCGTTTTTGATCGCGTCTTTGGGATTTGAGTTGGATGAAGTGATGAGGAAAAATGTGACTTGGAGTGTGGACACCTTGGTGGGATTTATGAACTCCAATTTAGGTCTAATTGGAGGTTAATTGGAGGGGAATTGAATCCAAATTGGAGAAATGGTGCATAAATTCGTAGCCCCTGTGTGACGTCTTAGGAGCGTCACGTACTAAGCGCAAGCGGAAATTACATGGATTATCATCTTACAGGACTTATTGATTACAAAGATGTCTGACTAGTGTTCACCTTTAAAGGTTAGCATGTATAACATAGATATTTTTAAGATCTAAACTTTATCCTGCAAGGTTACCCTATAATAGTCCTGTCAAATCATAATAGACAACCCAACTAAGATCATATGTAAAGATCATGAGAAGCTTCATTTCTTTCCTATTAAGATCATTTGGGCTTACAAAAATCAACCTAGATTACTTACAAGTTTTTCCACCTATACACAACATACTTACAAGTTCAAAAGTAAAGGTGTAAGTAAAAAGCCAGGGAAAAGGGTGAGGGGGTTCTTAACTCCACTATCCCACACAGCCCACGTCCATAAAAAAACAAAAGATTTCCAGCTTCTACACGATCTGGGCACCTAAGTGCCATCCGTCCCAACTCCAGGTCCTTTAGCACCAAAAGGAAGGGGGCCAAACATCTCCCCTTCATGGTTTATGAACCATGCGACAAACCTCATCGGGATCAAATCTACCCTACCGTCGTCCATCAATAGCGTAGCCTCGTACTTCAAAAAAGTCATCTCGACATCAGGATCATACACATCATGGAAAGATGCATCTATACGTGCAATCACCCCGTAATGAGCTATTGGCGGCACGTTCATACTAATGATATGAAAAAAAAATAAGGAATGAGCAATGCCCAGTAAAGAAATAATAAGACTCTAACCTAGACAATCCACAGCTGCCAAAGAAGACAAGAGAAGCATAACCAAATAGCTTAAGATGCTAAGATAGGATTGTCACAGGTATGGTTAATAGAATACTCGGACATCGCATGAATGATCACACCATACTAAAATGCCAAATGCATATGTATACCTCATGTTCTAAATCTACACCAAGATGAAATGCAACAACAGCAGATGAACTCACACGCCAAGTGGAATTTATATTATAGTGTGAATATCAAATCCATCCTCGATCAATTTACCCACCGGAACACAGCCGGCCTGATCGAGTCACTTCCAGAATCCCACATCCGGACTTCCATAATATTTCTATCATGGGCATCTCACTATGGGGCATCTCAGAATCCCACAACTGAGGCATCCAAAGATCACTCAGCATGGGGCATCTCACTCCGAGGCATCTCAGTATCCCAAAACTGAGGCATCCTTGATCACCTACAAAGGCATCTCACTTCGAGGCATCCTAGCATCGTGCTCAACCAAGGCACACACAGCATGGGCATCCCACTCCCCAAGGCATCACCAGCATCTCAGTACCAATGGAAATCTCTTACTCATTTCAAGCACACATTTCACACACCACACCTTTGATTAATGTCATCACAGAATGCACAAGACCTCAAGAGTACACAATTTCCTCAAGCATAATCAAAATCACAATACATAACTCTCGTGCATCAAGCATCTATAGGGGTCCTGATTATACAGTAAAACCTGTTTTGGCACGTCCCATACCATGCCTAATAGTTTTACCCCATAATTAAGTGCAACACATCACAATCATTGCATGTGCAGGTCACTCTTGGTAACTATACAATGACTTCACTTCAAATGATGGAAGATACATGCTCATGCTCGAACTAACCACTATCATGAGATCATTAGACTCCATATATGTCATGAAAGTCAAGTACAAAAGACATAACAACTAATGCACATTCTCGGATTAAGGCAGTATATGAGCAATTATGGGCAGTCTCAAACATAGACACTCGGAATGTTATGAAATTTTAGTATGTTATAGAAAAGATATCGATTAACATTTTACATGAAGAAACCTAAGTTTATAACTCAATGTATTAAGAGCAGTAATTTGCTGGCTTCCTTCTTAAAATTCTGCAGCAACTTCCAGACTTAGTACCTATAGAAGAAAGATCATTTCACTACTCGAACCTTGTCCGTTTGTCCTCAAATTTTGATATGTTATTTCTAAAGATTTTTCCTACAACTTTCATGAAGGGTTTAAGGTCCAATTCTTTCTATAAAATTACAAAAAATTCATAGAACTATCAATGGTTTTGCTGTCTTCTGCAGAACAGCTTACTGTTTCAAAGAGAATTGCTCTCGCCAATACATTTTCGCATGAATCTCACTATAACTAGAGGTAGAAACCTAATTTAGTTATTATACTCTTAAGTAACTTGTTATTTTCCTTAACTACTTCATTAAAATTCAAGACGACACATAACAAAAGGTTTTTCTATCTCTATTTCTCTAGAACAAAATGCTTTGCACTGTTTTCTTCCTCTTCAGCTCAACTAAACCATTTAGTTTCTCTATAAATTCCTCTTTTAGTATTCCGACACTTCTCCAACAGCATCTAAGGGTAAATGCTCACACCTTGACTCATCTACAGCAACATGCATCACTTTTCCTCACTCGACAGCCACCTCTCCATCTTACTCGACAAACTTAGCTTACTTACACTCAATATTTGAAACATGCAAGGCTCTAACATGACATGCAAGGACTCACAGCTTCAATCTAGAGTTCATCTAGCTCATTTCAACACAAAACAGAACCATCACACCTAATGCTCCACCATTCGGCTAGTTCCGCGAGTTCCCTCGACAAAACAGCGGATAACTTCTAGTTTAGAGACTTATCTTTTCCTTACCGTTGCTTAGCTTCATTGGTGACTCAAAATCCTTCAAGAATCTGCACCTAAACTCGCGCAAGAAGAAGCAAAGTTGCCGGAGCTGCTGCTGGTTTGCTTCTGTTCGAACCGAGAGAGAGAGAGGGGAAGAAGAAGAGAGTTTCGGTTTGTCTTTTGAGAGAGAGAGAGAGAGAGGAAGTGACGTGAGTTATGAGGGAAATAGGCTATAGGTCTAATCCCTAGGAGAGTAGCTTAATCATGAACAAACTTAATGATTGTCCTCACAGCTTCAGTTTAGAGGGGAAGAAGAAAAACCGAGGGTAGGAGAGAGAGAGAGAGAGAGAGAGAGAGAGAGAGAGAGAGAGAGAGGGGTCGTGGCCTTCATGCACGATCGTTCCTAACGCTTGGTGTTCGATACCGTTTAGTTTCTAATCCGTGTCGTTAGTTGGTTTATTAGTTTCTAATGCCTTGCACTTAATTTCATTCCAAATCCACTAAATTTCAATGTCCTTGCAATTACACAAATCCATGAAATCACGTGACACATTAACAACTCGGCGCTAATCTACGAAGAATTTATCGCGAGAAATGCTAAAGTTAGAAATCAACATTAGCATTAAAATTATTTATAAGTCTTTAATAAATTCCTTAACTAAATCCTCATAACGATAATCTATAAAATTAATTGGAAACGAAAACACTCGGGCTTAATTACTTGTCTCTGGCCCATCGAGCTTATCCTACGACAATCATGGCCCACTAAATTTAATTTACCATTCTAACGAATCCAATTCTTGGCCCGTTCCAAGCCAAGCCCAAGTCCATAACCTATCCTTTGGCTGATCAAGCCCATCTCGAGAACTCGTGTGGCCCACTAACTTCTTAACCCCACACAATCCTCATGGCCCATTGGGCTTGCTTTCTGGCTTGATTTAAAATAATTCAAGCCCTTAACAATTCGATTACACTAATAGGGTTGGTGAATTTTTGGGATGTCACACCCCATGTCCCTTAACCTTTTGAACCATTTGGGACTTGTTCTAGGGGGTTTAATGTGCACAGAATCAGCTGAGGATGACAACGAAATGGTGGGACCTCTTCAAGGGGACAAAGAGATAGAGAAGGAAGACTTTGGAGGCAAATGGGACCCCCTATCCTTGACCAACTGCTTGTTCTTCCTCTAGCCCCTCATTTATCAGTTGTTGAAGCTTTTTGGGAGCTTAAAGAACCAGGAAATCGAGCAGAGCAGCCCCCTCCATCGTCGCATGCCCATCGACCTCATTTTCCCCCTATGTTTTCTCTTTTTCTAGTTTCTGCTCCAGCTGACCTTTCACCAAAAATCTGAGTTAAAAGTTGTCTTCCCGTGCGAATTAGCTCACGCTCCACCCACCATCATCTCCAACACATCCAAATCATATGGGAGCACCTCGCCTTGCCCCGAATGGAGCCGCCGGCTAACCCGCCTAGCCGCCGGAAGCCGCCGTTTTCCGGTCCGTCGGTCCGCCTGCCCGAGTGTAGTATTTTGCGCTTTTCTCCCTATTCTGACCCTTCCTTTGCCTGTCCCAACTACCAGCAAGTCCCCCTTGACCCCTGGGTACCACCGGTTGCCGGCCACCCGCTCACCGGAGCTCCGATCAGCCCTTCCTTGCCGCTGTAGTCGCTTGTTTCCCTTCCTTCGGCCTAGGTTAGAACCAAGAAGCCAACAAGGGTTCTTGGTGTGATATCCCGAAATTTGGCCCTATTTCAAAATGTATGAAATGGTTATTTCATTGACGCACTTATGGTTATTTTACTCTTAACTGATAACTCACGAGTTAACTAATCCATTGGGTGATGCCATAAAGGGTTAAAACACGAAAAACTAGAGAATTTGATCGGAAATCGACCACTCGACCATAAGGATCGATAATGGTCAATACTACGCTGTATAAATTAATTAGTGAACAGATATAAATCGATTCGACTAAAGTACGTAGTTGGTTCGCGGGTGATTCTGCACAATTATGATATTCGCGTCGAATAACAATAAACCGATTTTCTATTGATATTATATTCAGGGTATGTAATTGAACCCTTGTGATTATATGACAACCGAGGGTCGTTTATGATTCGAAGATGTACAAACGTGGATAAAAAATTATCCACCACGGGTCAACTGTGCGAGAACCCTTAAAAGCCACCTGATATATTAGGTTGTACTAAAGTCGCGTTCGATCGGTTTAACCATAAAATTTAATTCGATTTTGGGTATCGAATTTTCGAGGGTTCCATATTTAATTATTAGATGTCGTCTCATCGTTTGTCAAATTAGCGGCAAGCTCGAAATTTCGGAAAAGAAATTATCGGATGAAAAAATCGGAGATTGGAAGAAAAAGAAAAATGATAACAATATTATTATTATTTTTCTCTCTCCTCTCCTTCACGTTCCCTCCTCCTTCGGCCGAAAGTCTTCTTCCTCCCTTTTCTTTTGTCTTTACTCTCTCTCTCTCTCCCCCTCTCGTTTCCTTTCCCCCCTCTTCGCACGCAATTTCCTCCCCCTCTCTTTTCTTCTCTCTTTCTTCTTTCTCTCCCTCTCTCTCCCACTTTTTCACCCCCTCACGTACGCCAACTTCTTTTGCTGCAATTTCCCCTCAACTTCCTCTCATTTCTTTATTGTTTCTCTCTCCTCTTTTCCCCCTTCCTCCTCTCGACAATCCCCCTTCCCTTTTCTTTTCTTTTTCTCTCCCTTCTCTCTTCTTCTTCTCTTTCTCTCTTCAGTTTATTTTCTGTTTTGGTTCCAAAATAGCACCGTGTGCTGCTGTTTTTGCCCCAAGCCAGCCATCATCTTGCGCCATGGCCGTGGGCCATCACTGTCCACAAGCTGCCATCCACCGCCCGCTGTTCTTACTAAATCGGAAACCACCTCCGCCAAGACCCCTTTTTGCTGAGCGCCTTCATGACATTTTGGATGTAACCGTGCATAGCCCTTGCCATCGCCGTCGTGCTCATGTTGTCGGAATTGTTGTCGGATGAGTTTAGCTCATAATCCTTTGATTAGTGCCTAAACTTGCTTAGGAGGTTGATTTATGCTTAAGGGTTGCTTAAGAATGGATTAGTGATAATCTAGAATGGTTAGATTAGCCTTAGAATAGATTAGTATTAATCTAATTAGTGAGATTAGCACATTTGGGGTGGATTAGTCCAAATCAGTAGATTTCATGCAATTCGGATCTCTGAACCCTTGCCATTTGCCATTTTTGTAGATCGAAATGAGTTGCAAATTTGAGGTTGATGTCTACTAGAGAAATGTTTTAGACATCATTAGCTACAACATATATTTTTCTCAAGATTTTTAAGGATTCAAAAGAAGGTGATATTAGCTCCGTCATTTTCAAACAAAACCTCAATTTTCGCTGGAACTGGTGACCTTTTAGGATTCTAGGGGTTTTTATCAACTCTTAAGGTTCAAATTTCAAAATAGTTTCTTCACAAAAATTGTTTTTCACATCTTCTTGTTTAACATACTAAAATTTCAGATCAAACGGACATGCTTTGGACCTCGAACCAAACTGATTTCGGAAAACAGACTTTCTAGAGATGGATCCAGTTGTTGGTACTAGATTGAGCAATTTACTGGGCCGAATCTAGAAGGATCTGGGTTTAGGTGTCCATGCAAAATTTTCGTTTATGTGTCTTTTACAACATACTAAAATTTGGAAATTTTTCAAACTCATTTGGTTAGGTTTCTGGATTTAAACTTGGAGATGCGTGAGTGGTCCAGTTTCTGCCAATGACCGATGTTAGTTTGGTGATGGTTCTTGATGCTTTACTTGCTTTAATTAGTGTTTGTAATGATGAGTGGATTTAATTTATTAGTTATTTAATTCTGTAATTGCACTGTTCATGACGCACTGTCCACGAGTTACCGTCCACGCAACACTGTTCACGAAACATTGTCTGCGCGCACTGTTCACCCGTGAATGAAAAGTGGTCTAATTTCATGTGTGTTGATTTTATGAAGTGAATAGATGTGGCACCCCTCGAGACGGCCCCCGATCCATTAGGGTTGCCACAGTTCACTTACCTTTCACTTTCCCTAATAACATGTCACTCTGATACCATTTCAATTGCGGTGGGTCTATATAACCTGGGGGTTTACATCTTTCAGATCAGTCCCTCGTGCAATTCATATAACGGAAGCATATCCAACAACTCCCTTCCCTATATTCAGAAAATGATACACACCAACTAAACATTTATAGGTAAAAGCCGAACACTTTTATTTACTTAAACCAGATAGACATCATTCATCGGTACATCAAAATGCTGTAGTTTTCTATACTCGGCTATACTTCAAAAGATGACCGACATCTCTTGCAACAGTCGTATACTTAAAGTCCATCGATTAGTGTCGGCATCCAAAAGTTCCTTCATTTGCTATCCTCCTCCTCACAGTCATATCCAACCACTTGATCCATCTACCGGTGGCAGTGACAGCAGAGGAATCTTATCTAGTCTGAAATATTAATCCCCAAAAGGGGTGAGTACAACCACTCAGCAGTAAAGATCCACCAAACTACTCATTGCTTCAAATAGAACAATCAAGGCATCATAACAAAGCACATATCATTCATGCATTCAAGCATAACTTACCTTGCAGCCATGCATATGTCATCATACCATTTGTGTGTATACCATTATGCACTCATCATCAAGCATCCATGCATATATCACCATGCCATATGTGCATATACCACCATGCACTCATCATTAAGCATTCATGCATATTCATGCCATATGTGCATATACCACCATGTAGTCATGCATATCTCACCATGCCATCATGCATATACCACCATGATTCGTATCATCCATGCTATCAAGCATACATCACCATGAGATCCATTCATGTCTTCATGGTCACATTTTCAATATCAAATAGCATTAATTTACTTTCATAAGCAGATCATGCATCATGCCATATGCATACACCTATGCACATGATTCATTTTCAATTCTTATCTTTCACAAGGATCTCATCAGTTTTTCTTTCCAGGGACCAATGTTTGCATCCCACAATTTATCACTCGCAACCAACTTGGTATTACGAGGAACCTTCGGCACCCCCACATTCCGGGCATCTCGTATCCCAATTGGCATCATGAGGTATCCCCTTGGCACACACCTCCGAGGCTTCCAGGATTACGTACCGACATACCACCAGGCATTCCCCCCAGAATTACGTACCGCCTACCACTAGACATCTCGAAACTCCCAAAGACATCCGAGCATGTATCGTAATACAACCGGGCATCCGGCACCCCCACATTCCAAGCATCCCAACACTCCCGGGGCATCGTCGACTTACACTTCCGACAACATCCTCATTCATCACAATTCATTTTCACAATTGTGTCTCAATATTAACATGGCAAATGATGTGATGGCAACAAAGTCCATTTCAGCTTTTGATTTTATATGTAATGCCATATATCATCACATATGTAGCAAGATCAATTACTATTATTTTAGAAAATAGAATGCATTATTTTTAATTTACATTTCCTAAAATTTAGTAATTGTCTAATAATTTCTAAGAATTTAGTACACCATAGAAAAAATTTAGGGGCATTCATCTCATGAAGAACACGGCACCACCAGAATCTCATGCAAAACAAGATAGTCCATGCATCACAGCTTTTGAAATTTGCACAATCCAGCTAGCACAGTTTTAGAAAATTTTTTCATTAAATACCCAAATGAAATTAAAAAATTATGAAATTCGAACATGTGATATTCAAGACATAAAGGCAGATACTTCATGAAGAACACTACACCAAAAGATCCCTACATAGTTCAATACAGACCACGCATCACAGCACTACTAATTCTGTCCGTTCCACTTGCACAGTTTTTGAAACATTTTTGGTTAAGTAGGCAAATGAACTTCAAAAATTACGAAATTTGAATATATTGTAGGCAAGATATAAATAAAGGTATTTCATGCAGAAAAATTTTCCAAAATAATCTCATAAAAAACGGTATAGACCACGCATTGCAACATTACCAAGTCCGAACACATCAGATCGCACAGTTTTAAAGAAAATTTCGATTAAATACACAAGTGACATTTAAAAATTATGAAATTCGACTATATGATAGAAAAGACCATAAAATAAATACTTCATCAAGACATCAAAGTCAGATTCGTCCTAGGTAATTAAATATAGGCGGTTAAAACTTCTGTTCCTAGTACCGAAATTTCCAGATCTAACCATCTCCGAAAGACCACGATTTCACCTACCTATTCTTTTTTTTTTCTCTAAATTTTTGATATATTATACCTCAAGAAGGATAATACAAATTTCATTAAGAGATCAAGATGAGATTTTCACAAGAAGGTTACTTTACAGACCACGAAACCACTGAAGGTCAGCACAACGAATTCCAGATCTAGTCTCTCCAAAGAAAAATCATTTCACTAACCATTTCTTGTTCGTTTTGTCTCAAATTTTAGTATGTTGTTCTTCAAGATGTTCTCTACAACTTTTATGAAGAAATAAAAACAATATTCTGACTAAAAAATCACATACAACACACAAACTCAAGGATAGTCGAACTGGTCTTTCCAGAAACAGCATGCATGGCCAACGAATCTCTCTCCATAGCTCCGAAATTTCATCCCATCTACCACAACCAAGACTTACCAGCTACTACACATGCACACAGAAATGCAAAGGGTAGGTTTTAGGACTTCACTTGCCTCAAATCCAAAGAAAACACAGCAAGAACGGCGGCGGCAGCTCGGCACGGGCGGAAGACGGTCCTCCTCTTCCCCTTCACGGCCTGTACTCGCGCGTGCCTGCTTCCCTTGCTCGAACTCTCCCTCTCACTCACTCAAAATTTTGTTCGGTTCTTCTCTTTCCCTCACACGAGCACTCTCTTTCATTCTCCCTTTTATTTGCTTAATAGACTAGTAATCATTGGATTTTGCATGCAAGTGACAAGTGGCCCCAAGGATGAAGACACTTTGCACGTCCATGCAATGGACGTGCCTCCACTTGTCCGGTTCCTCCTCCACTTTCCATGCGGTCGATAGCCCTATGGGCTCTATGGGCCGCCCCTCTTGGCCCACTTTAGGCCAACACTCTTCGGCCTAAAGTCCAAACTTAAATGGCCCAAGTTTTATTTTTAATAATACATCTTAATCCTCATTTAAATAAATACCTAATTTTATAATAAACTGACCAAAAGACTTTGTGACATTAATCCATAAAATCAAATCTATAAAGTGCATAGTCAAGGACAAAGTCTTCTTTATCAAATTGTCCTATAGCACCAACCTTGATCATCCATTAACATAAGATGTATTTCTACCCAAATAATTCTCCATTAAAATACTCGACATTAATCTATTAAAATTCTTTGGTCTAAAGGCCATAACATAAATCAATAACACTTCCATCACCTTTTCATAGGTCGTAATGCATCTAAAGGTCGCTATGAAATTTTAGGATGCCACAATAGATGTGTAAATGCATGGGCATCCGCATGAATTGGGTGATGTTTTGTGCAATTGAGTGATGGTTGCTAATTGTGAATATTTAATTCAAAATAGAAGAATTTTGGTATTTAATTAGAAAATACCAGGTGTCAGGTTTTGGACACCGAAAGTGTTTTTATGTTCTAGTTCAATCTAATCGTGTTCCCACACACGATTATTTTACCATGCATTTCTAATATGAAGAAAATAGGTCAAGATCACCATTTAATTGAGGTATTTGAGTGCAATGCACGGTGTCCTGGGCTGAAATTGAATGAATGCATGAATGATATGAGATGCTGTCATGAGCCTTTGGGGTCGGACGATGCTCCTTCGGGAATGCCCCAAGTCAACGGATGTTAGTCGTAGTGGAGGTTGGGTTGATGCTCCTATATGGAATGCCATCTAGATGTAAATGTTGTTGTGCTCGATGGTGTAAGACGATGCCCGACTATGCCGGAAGACTGCTGACCGTTGGGTCGGCCGTGGCCGATGGGTCGAGATTAATTGGAACACATGAATGTTGAGATGGTTGGGCATTATTCTGGGTTAAAATTATGTGGAATGGAATGGGACGTGTCACATCAATTTCCTTTTATAATCGAGACCCGTGTGCTTGATTGATGTGTGCTGTGTGGCGCACTAATGTGCAAGAACGCATGAGAATCATTGTATCTTTGGTTCTAGTCATGCATGAGTTGAGCACACTAATTATGGCACGCACGCATAAATCAATAATGTGCAGAGTGTGGGAATGGCTAGGTGAGATCGCTTGTAACGCAATTCGTATGTGATTGATGAAATGTATCATCTAATGGCCATGTGCATTACGCGTATCGTGCTGAGTTATGATGTGCAGGGTATGGCATACCAGGTAAGGATGTATGTGAATCGACTGTTGCTTGTTGGTTGTTCATCTTTGGTTTGTTTGTGGGATGGTTCTGAAGAGATACCCTGAGTTGAGTTGGTATTCTAAACGGGGGACTAGGGGAAGGACTTGCTAAGATTTATATCTCACTAGTTATTGAATAACCATTTTCAGGTCCCTAGTGTGAAGAACCCAAAGCTTGAAGCAGAAGGGTTAGGAGCATAGGTGGCTCAGTAGTCTTTTTTGAGATAGACGTTCTGTATAAGCAAAAGTGTGTTTTGATTTGAAACTGGTTACCTTACTTTTCTATCCCATGTTTGTTGTTGTTAGGGGATTATTTAATTCGCTTCTGCATGTGCAATAAAATGAAAATGGTTGACGATGAGTCTTGGGAACGTCGCAACATTCTATCGACCACCGAGGGATGTGCACGCACTCGAGGTTCGGGCCTGACACTTGGTCTTCGTGGCCCATTTCTGAGCCCTTCCTGGCCTCTGTTGGTGTCGCCGCTAGGAGGATTGTCGCCCGCCTCCGTGTTGCCGTCGCTTTGGACTCATCAGATTGCTTAACAAGTGAGTTTAATTCACTAATCCCTGCTTAGTAAGTTAACTATGCTTAAGGGTTGATTAGTTTAGACTAAGTATGGATTAGGTGGATAATTAGATTAGATTAGCAATTTAATTAACCGTTATTGCATGTTAGGTGGTTAGAGTAGTGTAATTATAGACTAAACAAGCTCTAGTATTTATCTAGAGTGGTTCAAAAATTTTCCGGGCCTGCCTCGGCTTTTAATTAGGCCATACGAGCCTAAGTTGGTATTTTTGCTATTTATTGGCATTTATTAATTAATTTTTGTAATTATTTAATTATTGAATTATTTTTCGAAAATTAGAGTAGGATAGCCGGTGACTAGAATTTCATGCTGATTGCAGTGGTGTAATCTATTTATTTAATTGACTATCAATTTGTGTAAATTGACCGTGTTTTGTGAATTTGGGTATATATTCCAAAATTTAATAATTTTGGTAATTAATTGAAAAATTACCGAGTGTCGGTCTACAGCGCCAAAAATCTATTTTGAGATTGCTGAAACTAGTGGGAAGTTCAAAAGTGAAAATATTGTATTTTGGCTAAGGTCGACCGTGTACCCACACATAGCTATTTTTACAGGGTATTTTTAATCTGAGGAAAATGGGCCAAGACATAATTCTTAATCGAGGAATTTAATTGTGAAATGCAATGCCTTTGGCCATAGATGGATAATCCTGTAAGGTTATGATTTAGGTTAAGATATCCACTTTATAGAGGTTGTGCCCACTGGGCCATAATTATCCACCTTATAGAGGTTGTGCCCACTAGGCCGCAATCATCCACCTTCCACAGGTTGTTCCCATTAGGCCATAATCATTTGCCGAAGTATGGTTGTGCCAATCGAGTTGTAATCTACCACCGCACTTGGAGCAGGTTGTGCCTATTGGGCTGTAATTTATCGTTGGCTATTTAATAGGCTGTGCCAAATGTGGCTGTAATTAATAGTTGGAATGAGTAATTGAAATGACCGTATGATGGTTTTGATGACATGTAATCGATTGAGTCGATTGATCGATGAGTCGATCGGGTGTAATTGATTAATGTGATTTGCATGCATGTAAATTATATTGACTTGTCGGAGGAATTTGAGGCAAAGGTAAGTCATTTATCTCGTGCTTGTGCTTAGGCAGCCCTTAGGGCGTATTTCATTCCTAATCGGGTTTTAGGGAGTTGAACTTGCGGAGACGTCACTCACCCCGTTGTGGGATAACATTTTTTGGTCCCTAGGTGGTAGTGATGGAAGACCTGAAGTCCCGGAGTTTGGGAAGGTGGAGAGACCAGAATTGGTGATCGGGTTTGACTAGTAGGTCATAAGATAGTTCCTTTTTGGATGAGCCGACATTTTTGTAAACAGTCTGGTCTTGTAATTAAAATTGTTTGTTTATAAAAAGTTTGTTTTGGTTTAAAAAAATTATGGCCTTATTTTTGTAACTAGTGGGGATTTATTTATTCACTTCTACATGTGCATTAAAATGAATGGGTCGGTGACGCGTCTTGGGACGTCACATATAATCGACCAAGGAGGGATGGGCACGTGGTCGGAGGATCGGGGCATGACATGGTCCATTTACAAAGTTTCTTCAAGAGCATGGGATAGTTGCCCAGTATATTATGTATGGTTCTCTAGACCAAAATGGTGTAGCGAAAAAAGAAGAAACTGAATTTTATTGGACATGGTGCGGAGTATGCTTAGTAGCTCCAAACTTCCTAAGTCCTTATGGACTGAAACACTTAAGACGATAGTGTACATATTAAAGCGAGTTCTGACCAAGGCTGTTCCAAAGACACATTTTGAGTTATTTAAAGGTTGGAAACCGAGTTTGCAATATGTACACGTTTGGGGATGCGCATTTGAAGAGAGAGTTTACAATCCACAATAAAAGAAGTTGGACTTAAGGACTATAAGTGGGTATTTCATTCGATATATCAAAAGGTCCAAGGGATACAAGTTTTATTGTCCATCTCACACCACTAGGATTGTGGAATCAAGAAATGGTAAATTTCTTGAAAATGACTTGATTAGTGGGAGTGATCGATCGAAGGACTTTGTTCCCAAGAAAGATCATTAAGACACTTAACCTTCTACCTTAAGTTTAAGGTTAGTTGTTGCTCATAATGCCCCCTCAGTTCAGCCGGCTATTGAACAACCAATCATTAAAGTTCCACAACTTGCTGATATTGATCTAGCAAAACTAGCTGTTCAACAATTACTAGAAATTGTTGAACAACTTGTTGAGCAACATACTCCTTAAGGTAATGTTAATGCAATATTGAGAAGATATGTTAAAATAAGGAAATCGGCAATTCCTAGTAATTATATTGCGTATTTACAAGAATCTGACTACAATATTGGAGCTGAGAATGATCCTGAAATATTTTCACAAGCCAATGACAATGATAAATTCAATTTGTGGTACAATGCCATAAAGGAAGAGATGAGTTCTATGGCATCTAACAAAGTTTGGGATTTGGTTGAGTTGCTTGATGGTGCGAAAGCCATTGATTGTAAATGGGTCTTCCAAACTAAGAATGATTCATTGGGAAACATTCAAAGATATAAAACTAGACTTGTTGTCAAGGGATTCACTCAAAATGAAGGAATCGATTACGTGGAGACTTTTTCTCCTGTATTTAAGAAAGATTCTCTTCGTATGATTTTGGCCTTAGTTGCCTATTTTGATATGGAATTACATTAGATGGATGTGAAAACGGTGTTCCTCAATGGAGAACTAGAGAAGGTTTACATGAAACAACCTGAAGGATTCTCCTCTAGTAAAGGTGATCATTTGGTGTGCAGGCTTAAAAAATCTATATATGGCTTGAAACAAGCATTCCGCCAATGGTACTTAAGGTTCCATGATGTCATATCTTCATTCGGTTTTGTAAATAATGTCATGGATCAATGTATATACCAGAAGGTTAGTGGGAGCAAAATTTGTTTTCTTGTGCTATATGTGGATGATATTATACTTGTAACCAATGATAAGGGGTTGCTACATGAGGTAAAACAATTTCTCTCTAAGAGTTTTGATATGAAAGATATAAGTGAGGCATCTTATGTCATTGGCATTAAGATCCATAGAGATAGACTTTAAGGAATTTTAGGATTATCTCAAGAAACCTATATTAATAAGGTTCTAGAGAGATTTCATAGTAAAGATTGTTCACCAAGTATAACACCCATTGTGAAGGGTGACAGGTTAAATTTGAATCAATACCCGGAGAACAATCTAGAAAGGGAACAAATGAATAACATTCCATATGCTTTTGTTGTCGGAAGTTTGATGTATGCTTAGGTTTGCACTTGACTTGACGTTGCTTTTGCTGTGGGAATATTGGGAAGATATCAAAATAATCTAGGTATGGACCACTGGAGAGCTGCAAAGAAAGTGATGAGATACTTTCAAGGTACTAAAGGCTTATATATAAACGGATTGACAACCTAGAAGTAGTCGGTTATTCAGATGCGGACTTCGCGGGCTGCATTGATTCACAAAAATCAACATCTGGATACATTTTTATTTAGTTGGCGGAGCCATGTCATGGAGAAGTGCGAAGCAAATTTTGACTGCTACTTCTACTATGGAGGCTGAGTTCGTTTCTTGTTTTGAGGCTACCTCGCATGGTATACGGTTGAAGAGTTTCATTACTGGGCTTAAAATTGTTAGTTCAATTTCTAGAACATTAAGAATATATTATGATAATCTAATAGCGGTTGTTATGGCTAAAAATGCCAAAAGTGACAGTTAAAGTAAGTATATCGACATCAAGTATTTAGCCATAAGAGAATGTGTTAAAGAGAACAATGTGAACATAGAACACATTAGCACTGAATTGATGATAGCTGATCTTTTAATTAAAAGCATGCCGCCAATGAAGTATAAGGATCATATGACTAGTATGGGACTAGGTTCCATCATGTGATTTGTAGTCATATGGATGATTTTTGTTGTATGAAACCGTTGTAACGTTAATTCTTAATTTTTGATGTGCACAATTTGTTGTTTATTTATGAGAATAACATTTATTCTTGGTTCTGTAATAAACATAAGGTTTATTCATTAAGATGTATTGTCACATATAGGCTGACATTAAAGAAATAAGATGCATTATTGTTTATGTCGCCGTGATCCATATGTTTTGTTTCTTTTCTTTAAGCATAAAGTTTTTCGTAAATTTGGTTGGATAATTTGTATGATGAAAATGATGGGGTCAAGTGGAGAATGTTATTTATATTGTGTGATCCCACATTTTCAGACGCAAATTTTCTCTTTAAAAGTGGCGATTATTTGACATGCAGTGTTTCCACCTTTCGTACCTCTTCGTGACAACCGCTCATTTGGTAACAGTCTTGATGGCAGACAGTATATGTAACATCCTCAACTTCGAGCCCTTTATAGAGAGAAATCTGAACTCGGTTTAACCAGTTAAGCCCAGTTGCGTTTGGGTTTATTCGATCAGGGCTTAGGCACGAACCTCGAGTCAAATAAGGTAATCAATCGTGGTTAGACTCGATTGACTCCTACCCACTGAGATGACCTTCTAACTTGATATTTCTCGTTGGTGTATTTAATGTGCTTGGAAGGTAGGTAATTAATGCATGATGACTAAGTAGGACACTTGGCCCCATTAGCTTTACTTTTGAAATGTAATCATTAAATTTTGGATTGTTATATCTTAAGAAGGGGGGGTGAGCATAAGCTTATTAATGGTGGGGAATGATTCATAGCCTAGAAAAATAATGACAAGGGATCTTGAAGATCAAGTAGGGCACCACCCCTTCTCCTTAGGCTTGCCACCTAAGGTTCCATATGTTTTGACTCTTAAGATTCTCGAAATCCCAAGACCTTTGCCATTTTTCAATTTTACAGAGCTCTTTTTACTTCGAATTTGGAGAAACTTCCTTCATAAAAGTTGTTCTAAACATCTTGATCTAAAAGATACTTAAATTTCATATTTTTTTAAGGTGAAATGGTAGGGACGAATGCCCAATCATTCACCATTTGGAACTTGTCCCATGTAGTGAAAAACGGTGACTAGGTTACCTTCTCGATTTTTTTTTTATAAACTTTTCCCTTTCGAATTTGATGTGGCACCCGCTGATGGCCCCCAATCCGTTAGGGTTGCCAGAGATCATTACCTTTCACTTGACTTGAAAGTCTGTTACTCTGATACCATAGAATTTTAGTAAGCCCACGTGGTCTGGAGGTCTATAACTTTTCCATTGGTCCCTACGCAAAATATGGCGGAAGCGTATCCAACATCTCCCTTTCCATATTCAGAAATGATGCACACCAACTAAACACTTTTATATGAAAAAGTTGGACACTTTTATTTACATAAAACTAGATGGACAATCAACTATCGGTACATCAGAATGCCATAGTTTTCTATACACGGCCATACTTCAAAAGATACTTGACATTTCCCATAGTTACAAACATACAATCCATCGTTTAGTGTCGGCATCCAAAAATTTCTTCCTTTGCTAACCCCATCTCATGGTCACACCCAGCCACTCAATTCATTTGCTAGTGGCAATGGTAACGGCCCCAGCGTTTGTCCATACCGACAGACGAATATAGCGATGTACTCCTGGAGTACAGGGCCGGTGGGAAGACCAGTATCGAACACCATAATCACTCTCACCCGTACGAATGCTAGTCCTTGTATTTTAGGGTCCTGGTATTCCGATCCCTCCCATTGTAGGTCAATTGGGAATCCATAGAATGCACGGGGAGGTGCGGGTAGCAGAGGCATATTGTCTAGTCTGAAATGTTAGTCCCCAAAAGGGGTGAGTTTAATCACCCAGCAATGAAAGATCTACTAAAATATATTATGCATAACCATCACCATCTAATTTCATGCAAGATAGATAAAACACATAATCAAAGGAATGAGTATGCATCAAATCAATAGAACTTTTATAAGACCAAACTATTATGATACGTCCCATACCGAGCCGCACAATTTTGTCCTATAACCAGGCAACACTTAGCAGAACCATCGATTTTAATATTCAAAAGATTTTTCTCTTTGAGGACCAGTGTTTGCGTCCCTCCGAGCATTCGCACCCAACCTAGCGTCATGAAAGCCTCCGGTTTTCAGTCACCGGACATCCAGAGCGTGTTACGTCACACCTCTTAGGCATCTCGCACCTCACCTAGCATCACGAGGAATCTCCAGGGTTCACCATGTAAACGGTTACCCCTACCCTCTGGAATACGATTCGGGCATCCCGACACTCCCGGGGAACCTCTGAGGCTTTGCGGACCCCAGGCATTCAAAGGCATCGATCCCTACGATCCTTATGGGCATCCCGACTCCTGGGGCATCATTGACCTGAGGGTCCAACAACAGCAATAACATCTCACATTATTTCAATATAGAAAAAAAAAACATTTTCAATGCAATGACATCGGAAGTCCCATGAATTTTTATCAAAATTTCAATGCTGAATAATTTGCTGAATGCCAAAACCATCATACTAAATAATAAACCAAGATGCCTTCACCTTTGGAATAAATTTGAGCAAATTCGGAATAAAGGCAACCAAAAATCAGAATGCACAGTTTTAGTAATAATTTTAGAAGAACCCATAAAACGAACTTAGAAAATTCTAAATTTTTAGTATGTTATAAATAAGATCTAAAGGAAAGAATTTCATGAAGAACACTAAGCCAAAATAGTCATATATAGAGAGCAATAAATCACACAACTCAGCCCCAAATTTCTTCCATCAACAGAATTTATACTCTCGCAGAAAAGCACCGCACATTAAAAGAAATTTATGCCTCTATATTGGTTTCGAAAAATTTGACCAAAAACATATGTCCTAGTTTAAACAATTCCTCACAACTTTCTTGAAGAAGTCGGGAC
This sequence comes from Eucalyptus camaldulensis, assembly GCA_019915185.1. NCBI lineage: Eukaryota > Viridiplantae > Streptophyta > Magnoliopsida > Myrtales > Myrtaceae > Eucalyptus > Eucalyptus camaldulensis. The sequence goes on from JAHSVA010000006.1 coordinate 11,412,890, forward strand.
CAAAATCGTACTAGAACTCTCCCTAGAAAATCTACAAAGTTGCTGAGTTACACACGACTTATTTTGGGCAGTGCGGATTCAGTAGGATCCCACGCCTACACCACACAATCTCATTTCCAAAAGTCCACCAAAAATTGGTCTTTCGATCATAGTTCAATAGAATCGAAAATGCATAGAGAAAACCCAAGCATTTCCTCAACTCTTTAGTTCCAATCTACTTCAATCACCCAATAATTCAGCATTCAGCATCCAACTCAAACATTTCTCAAGTTTGACTGCACTACGTTAGACAATAATAGCATTGCATTACATAGGCTAGTAGACTTTCACTTGCCTTAAATCAGACGGTGTTGACGGCGAGAAATTGGGAAACTCGCGGTGTGGCATCCTAAAATTTCATGACAACCCCTGGATATACCATGAACTTTATAAGTTGGATTTTATTGATTATTGTTGCAATTTTGTGGCCAAGTGAATAAGTGTAATTATGTATTTATATAAGTGGAAATTAAGGTGAATTATTAGGAATAATTGTGGGCTGGGTATTTGAGGACCAAATTAGCCCAAGACAGCCCACAATCACCCACCATTTAGCCAAGCCTTGCCCAAAGGAGCCCCTGAAATCGTTGTCCAAGAAGGCTGGCCCACGAAGCCAAAGGAGCTGCCATCGACCGAAGGGAGAGAGGGAGAAGCCCGGCCCATTTGGCCCATCAAATTGCATGAGAAAAATGACAAGTGGCTAGGGAGATTAGCCAAGTGTCTAATGCCATGCAAAGCTAATGATGAGGGGAAATAAAGTTAGAGTGGGGCGGATTGCTCGAGAGATTGAACCGAGAGAGAGGAGTGTCACGCAAGGAGAGAAAGAGAGGAAGAGAGGAAGAGAGAAAGAGAGGAAGCTGAAGTCGACCGTGAGCCGAAGAGGAGGAGGAGACCGTTGATCGAGCCCGCCTTGCCCCCACTGTTTGCTTGTTGCGATTTTCTTTGGACTAGAGGCAAGTAGAGTCCATTGATCTACCCTTTGCTTACTGTGATGTGTGTTGTGATGGATGGTAAACTTCGGATGTGGTAGAAGTGAGGAATTTTTGAAGCTTTGAGGAGAAGTGTCTTAGCCTAGCATTCTGTTTTCTAGGAAGGCAGTCCGACCTTTGATGATTTCGTGAGCTACATGAAATTTTCTAGTTGGAATCTCACTTTGACTTCTTGATGAAAGTTTTAGAGGAATTCTTAGAGAGTAACATATCAAAATTTTAGAATAAATGAACAAGTATAAACCGGTGAAACTATTTTTCCTTGAAGAAGTTAGATCTGGAAATCGTAATGCTGACCTAGTGTGATTCTGTGAATTTTATAAAATTATCAGATTGAAATTTGAACTCGTGTTCTTAATAAAAGTTGAATATGACATGTTAAAGAGTATTATAATAAAATTTTAGAGGAAATGGACGAGTTTAGGTTGGTGAAACGATTTTTATCCGAAATGGTTAGATCTGGAATTCGATGCTGAGTGTTAGGGACGGTTATGGTAATTATATTTTTTAATATATTACGAATTTGATTTTGAGTTCTTCATGAAATATTTACTTCTGGATTTTTTCTATAACATAAAAAAATTTTATAATTTTTGGAGCTGATTTAGGATTTTTACCTAATTTGTGAATGAAACTGTGTATGGCAATATTCTGAAATTATAAAGACTGTGATGTATGGATTGTATCAAATTGTATGAAGCTCTTTTGATATGGTGTTCTTCATGAAATATTTTCCTTTAGATCTTGTATACAACATATCAAACTTTTAGAATTTATTAAGGCTATTTATGGATTTTTCAAGAGTTTTAACCAAAAGAGTGCATTTTGTTTTATCCGAAAATTTACTGCATTTTCAAAAAAAATAAATGAAATTGTTCTATGAGATATAATGTCTTGAGTGATTGATTTTGCTGCATATGTGGTGACATTTGGCATGACATATAATATCAAAAATCTGAATTAGACCTTTGTTACTATTACATCAAATGCCATGTTGACAATGAGACACATATGTGAATATAAATTATGATAATGATGATACCATTGGAGGTGTGAGCCGATGATGCCTCGGGAGTAACGGGATGCCCGGAGTGTGGGTACCAGATGCTCGGAGTGTGTGCCGGATGTCTCGGGAGTGTCGGGATGCCCAGAGGTGTGTGCCGGAAGTGCTGGAGGTGTGTGTTGGGGGGATTCCTCGTGATGCCAATTGGGGTACAAGATGCCCAGAGGTGTGTGTCAAAGGCTTCTCGCAATGCCAGGTTAGGTGCGAGCGATAAATGAGGGATGCAAACACTGGTCCCTGGGAAGAAAAAAAATGAAATGAGATCCTTTTGAAAGATAAAATTGAAAATTGAATCATGCGCATGGATGTGTGCATATAGCATGGGATGAACCTCATGGAAATGCAAGCATGAAGTGCATGGTGGTATATGCACGTTGCATGGTGATATATGCATGGCTACTTGATGATATATGTATAAGTGCATGGTGATATATGCACGTTGCATGGTGATATATGCATGTCTGCTTGATGATATATGTACAAGTGCATGGTGATATATGCACGTTCCATGGTGATATACGCATGACTATAAGGTGAGGTATGCTCAAATGCATAAATGATATGTGCTTTATTCATGATACCTTGATTGTTCTGTCTGACGCATTGTGTAGTTTGGTGGATCTTTACTGCTGAGTGATTGTACTCACCCCTTTGGGGATTAACATTTCAGATTGAAAGATGTCTCTGCCACCAGTCACGAGTGGTACTTACTATGGCTTGCCATCTGATGTTGAGGTGGAATGCTCAGAGCATTCCTGTGTTAGTGTACCTAGTCTGGTGTTTATCCGAGTCTATGTCTTGGTTATGTACGATGTAGGTCTTGCTGATGGCCTTGTTATCTAGGAGTTTTTGTTTGTTCATGTTCGAAGTGATGGAGTTATGATAAGGATGCTCCGCCGCCTCCGGCTGATGCACTGGGTTGGGTGTGATCAAGCGTACGGCTGGTGGAGGATGACACTTTTTGGTTAGCCGACACTAGATGAAGGATGGGTATACATGTCAAATGTTGTTCTTTTGAGTTAGCCGAGCTTAGTTAAAAGCCTTAGCCTTTTGCTGTACCGACCCGAGATGTCCATCATGATTATGTAAATAAAAGTGACTCGGCTTTATCTTTTCATATGATGAGTAGTTGGTGTGCATTGTATTATTGTTTGTCTGGAGATGGGATAGGGAGATTAGATTATGCTTCCGTAATATGAATTGCGCTGGGATTGATTCGAAAAAAAAAAAAATTTAACCCCCAAGATTTATGGACCCGCTATAAATGAATGGTATCATAGTGATATATTGATTAGAACAAGTAAAAGGTGCTTGTGGTGACCCTAACGGATCAGGGGCCGTCAAGGGGTGTCACATGTGGTCATGAACACTGCTCGGTAATCGAAATCGCGAGTGGCATTGGCGTCGGCAGCGTGCGTGCACGGTAGAGGGGCGACCTCCTTCCTTTCCTCTCGCCGTTCACTCTCTCGCTCACCGCTCTCTTTCACTCGCTCACCCGCTCATTATCTCTCTCTCTCTCTCACTCGCTTGCTCGGTTAGTCTCTCACTGCCTTGCTTCTGCCGAGTGTAGATTGCAAGGACCATCCATCGAGAACCCTCGGTGGATATTGCAAGAAGTAGCAACCTGAGAAGACGTGTCCTTCACACGCCAGGGTCTTGAATTTTGTTGGCAACCGAGTGAGAAGCATTGTGGCCGTCGCTGGCCACACTTCGGTTAACAATCTTCAAGATTTGTTGACCCAACTTGTCGACAATTAAAAAGAAGGTGTGGGGTTGCTTGGGCTAGCAATTTGTGGCTGCATGATCCCTCATTCATGATTTAATTTATGTAAATATTGACCTTAATCTCCACACGTGCATGGGCTGAATTATAGTTTACTTGCATGGCCGCATGGTGGTCAAGATGACGTGTACGGGAAATTCGGTTAGTAGGGTATGAATGTAGGTGGAAGAGGGTCTCAATCGTGGCATTACACAAGGGTAATTTCGATAGTTGGACCATTACCAAATGTAACGTATCGGTCCAACGATAATACGAATCTGTGATATCCTGATTTTCCAATTCTATTTTCAATAAATTGATACGGGCATTTCGTTGGCATGCATATAGTTCTTTTCCTTGAGTCGGCCACTCATGTAAAAACTAGTCTATCGGGGGAAGCCGCTAAGAGTTTCTAATGCATCAGACTCGAGAATTTGATCAGGACGCGATCTTTCGACCGAGCTAATCTGCAAGGGTCATTGCGGCACAATTAAAAATTGATTAGAGATCGGAGATAGGTCGACTCGACAAAGGCATGTGATTAGGTGTGAGTGATTCCACCAGATTGCACAATTCTTGTCGATTGGCACTGGACCGACTTTTCTGTCGATTGGGTACCCTGTGTTCGTATTTGGAACCTTGAGATTACCCCGACAACCGAAAGTCACCAATGTTTCAGAGATGTACATCGTGGCTTGAGATGATCAACCACAGGTCAAATGCATGAAAATTTCTAAAGGCTACTTGGTAGGTTGGGCCTCTCTAGTATCGTGCCAAAGTGAAATTAACTGTGAAATTGAGATCGAATTCAGAAATTGGAAGTCAGGGTGTATCACAAATCATTTCAGGATCATTGACTTATCTTCGGAAGATTTTTCATGTAATCAGAATTTTTCAGCAATTAAATCAGAGAATAGTTAATTTGACCCAAGAAATTAGTAGGCCCGCCTTTGGTCTTGCTTTTAGGACTTAAATTGGTTCTATGGACAAGTGAAGATGTGAATTGAAGTGTGGTGACATTGGGTTAATTTTATGGACTTCAATTTAATTCAATTGGGAGAGAATTGATTGGAATTGAAGGAATTGATGTACAAAGTTTCATGCCCCGGCGGAAAAATAAAATGGACCCATTGAAGATTGTTGCGGGAAGGGATTTGAAGTTAGTGGAGTATGACATGGGATGAGGTCATGGTGGGCCATTTGTGTGAGATTAAAGAAAATGAAAAAGAAAAGGGAATGGTCCCATCTCTCTCTCTCTCTCTCTCTCTCTCTCCACCCTCTCCCAACCGTGCGACTTCTTCAGCCCTCTCCATCTTCTTTATCTCCTCCTTCTTCGAAAACCCAGCAACCAGCAAAGCCAGAGAAGCTGCACGCCTCGATCGTTCATCGCCGCCTCACGCCACACGCCGTAGCAACCGCGCCTTGCCGCTCGGACCTTCGCCTCCCTCTCTCCTCTCTTCTCCGCCTTCGGTTTCTGCTCGAAGACCCAGCAGATCTGAGCATGCCGAGGATGGCTGCAACTCAGCCGGACCGCCGTTCGTCGCTTGCCCGACTAGCTCGCTTGTTGCCAGAGCTCGCCATTACTGCCCGTCCGCTCGCGCTCGCCCGCGCTTGGCCGACACGCAGTTGCCTCCGTCTGCCCCTGTTAGCGCATTCTAGGAGCTGCCAGAGCTTGTCCCCGCCGTCGAGAGGCCTCGCCTAGCCACCGCCTCGCCCGTCAGAGCCACCGTCAAGCTGCCGCCCCGTTCCTCCGCCCGAACCGGCGCTGAATCTGCTCCCTCTCGGCCTCGATCAGCAACCCAGAAAATGGGTATGGCAGCCCATGTTTGGCCTGTTTTGGCCGCCTTCCCGAGCCCGGATGCTCGGCCCGCTTTGAGGAAAGTTGTTCTCCTCGGCGTCCCCATCGTTTTGGTCCGCTTGGCTCGCTAATCCAGTGAGTTTAACTCACTAAACCTTGATTAGAGTGTTAATGATGCTTTAGGGGTGCTTAGTTTATGTTAAGTGTTATTAGGTGGTTAGTTTAATTTATTTAAGTGTAGATTATATTAAGGTGTTTGATTAACTTAAATTGTGTTTAATTTAAGGCTAAGTGAGTGATTACATTAATATAAGCTTTGATGTGACATAAAGGAATTTACTTTTGATTTATTTAAATATTCCGAAATCATTAAATAATTTAATAATATATTATTATTTGAAATTATTAAAATATTATTATTTAATTATTTTCGGAATAAATTTAATTATTTATTAAATTCCGAAAATTTTGCCAGGACCCTAAATTCTCAGAATTTCGTGCCGATCGCTGCTGTATAGTCGGATTTTGAAATTGATAATTGGATATTGTGAATTGAGTGTGGATCGTGAAAGATAGGGATATTATTATTTAATTAATTTTCGGAATAAATTTAATTATTTAATAAATTTTGAAAATTATTTTGGAATCTTATTTTCTCAGAATTTCGTGCTGATCGCTGCTGTGCATTTAGAATTTGAATTTGATGAATGGGTGTGGCAAATTGAGTGTTGATTGTGATAAATATGGATTTTTATTCATAAAAATCCAAGTGTTGGGTTTTGATGCAAAAATTGGATTTTTAATGATTATATTAAATAGTGGGGTTTGAAAAAGTGAGATATTGGCTTTTGATTCGAAATTAGCATGTCTCCATGCGCGTGAGTAATTTCTGGAATATTTTTAATATGAAGAAAAATGGCCGGGATCACTGTTTTAAGTGGAAGCCTTGAGTGAAATATAAATTGTCCTGGGGCCAAGTATGCTTTGACTGTGTGATAACTAAGAGGAATCGTCATTGCCCCTATATGGGATGCCCACGCGGTGGTTGCGGGTCGCAGTAGATTCTAGGCCCATGCTCCTTCGAGAATGCCATTGATGTACTGACGAAGCCGCGCTCCAAGGGGGGAGGCGATGCCTGGCTACATGCCAGTAGATAGCCGAACTGCGAGTAAGCTATGCCCTTGTGTGGCAGTGAATAATAATTGGAATGCGTGCTAAGTGCGATTGTGATTTATATGAAGTGACGGCGTTCCAATTGTTTGAGTTCCTATTACTATCTGTGATTGGGTGATTTGAATTGTGCTAACCTGCAGGAAGGAACTGAGGCGAGGTAAGTTTTCTGTGTGATGTGGCTAGGCCACCCTGGGCGTATTTTCTTTCTAATAGGGATTTAGGGGGTTGAACTTGCTGAGACATCGTCTCATCCCGGTTGTGGGATTAAAATTTCAGGTCCCTAGATGGCGGTCGTGGAGGACCCGAAGCCCTAAGTCTGGAAAAGTGGAGACTGAAGTATCGATGAACATGTCCTACTAGTTGCTTTTAGGATAGTTCCCCTTTTGTCGAGCCGGTCTACTTTGTAGATAGTCCAGAGTTGTATTTAAACCTATGTGTTTGTAAATGAGTGTTTGGTATTGTGATTGATTGTCTGCTTTTCTATCCCAAGTTAAAGGTTGTTAGGGGATTTGTTTCGCTTCCGCATGCGTAATAAAATGAATGGGTCGGTGACGTATCCTGGGATGTCGCATATTTGATCGATTGTAGTGGGATGTGCGCGCGCTCGGGGTTCGGGGCGTGACATCCCCATTTAAGTGGTATCAGAGCATGGTCTGTGTATGGAGTGATAAGGTGCGATGAGTCATGGGATAGTTAGTAGGAAAGGCTTTTAATATGCTGATGCATGTGAGTGATAGCTGATTGGTAGCTTGTTTGTGGGGTCACTCAGATTTCAACCTGACGTTGGAATCGGAAGGCAGGTGTCTATAAAGAGCTTGTAGGATGAGTGGCCAGGAGTGGAGAACTCCTTGGAAGAGGTCGATAGGACCTATACCTTGGGCAGGACGTCGACATGAGTTGGTACCCGAGGTAAAGCGTCGGCTTAGGCCAGCGCGCGTGTAAGAGTACCGCCGTAGGTTGGTATTGAAAGTGTAGCAGCACCGAATGATCCTAGGTTCATCGGGATTGTTTAGGCGCCAAAGTCTTTGGGAAGTATTTTGGGTTCGTAAGCTCAGGATCGAGCCGCCGCTGTTGCTATTGTTTCTACCGCTGCCAGTGTTGTGACCATTATTGTTGCCGCGCCTGTTGAGGCCTAATCTGGAGTTGTGATCGAGGTTCAAGCCGCTGTATCTGAGTCAAAGTTCAGTTTAGACAGAGATGGAAATCGATTTGGGGAGAAAGGCCGATGTCAGAAGAAAGGTGCCATGTTTCACCCAACCGAAAAAGTAGAGTTGGAAAGTCAGTGTTCAACTCGATCGATGTATGTTGTGTCTATAAGAAAAGACGGGGATCTGTTCTATGTTGTAAGAGAGAAATGACTTGTTACAAGGGTCGCCAGTACAGTGTTTTTATCAAAGATTGTCTGTATAGACAGATGGAACCACAACTGTTTCTGTCACCGCCATTGATAAGACAGAACAGAGGAAGTATGCTTCAGGACGTTTAGTAAGGTACTTGGAACGGACCTCAGTGCGAAGAAGGGTGCATGATGTCACTTGATGGGAGGTAGAGGACTCACTGATTGTGCATCGGGTTTGTAAAAAGGAGGCATGAGTCAGCCTAGTATTAGAATAAAAAGGGGAACATGCTTTGAATGTGGCCAATATGGCCAGCAGGTTAGGAACTGTCTATGTAAAGTTCAGGAGAGTGTAAGCACCGTTACTGCAGATAGAACGCCACTAGGATGGCGAAAGGAATAGAAATGGATTGACTATGCGTTAATCAAGGGGAAAATGTTCTTAAGGAAATTTTATCAGAGTAGCGCAACAGGATTTTGAGTGAAGGTTGTGGAGTTTCCATTGTTGTAATAAAGTAATAGGAAGATGAGTCTCTAACTATGGTTGTATCTGATGGGTTTGCTTATGTATGACTTGGAAGTCATTCATGAAAAGGTTGGGCTCGAGGAGCTTTCTGCTGTTATGAATTGTGGCAGTGATATAGTTTAGTTTGTTCAGTTAGTGTATGAAAGTTTTGAATTACTGAAAGTTGAAGAGGAACTTCAATCCTTGTCATTCGTCACTGAAGATGACTTGGTTCAGGTTGATGGTTACCGAATCTACATGACAACCGAAGTGGATGCATCAATTGAGGGGCCGAATATGAAGATCATAATTGTGGTATAGAAGTTTTCTAAGGTAATCTCTGGAGAATTGCCAGGTTTGTTGTCAAGAAGAGAAATAGAGTCGTGATTGAATTAGCATCCGGAACAGAGCCAGTCCTTAAGGCTCCTTACCGGATGGTGTTACCCGGGTTAAAAGGACTGAAGGTGTAGATGCAAGAAGTGCTGGATAGGGAATTCATACTTTCTAGTGCATAACCTTGGGGAGCACCAGTTCTGTACATGAAGGAGAAATGTGGTTCGTTGTGGTTGTGTATCGATATTCCTCAAGATCGACTGGAGGTCAAGGTATCATCAATTGAGGATCAGGAAGAAAGACACACCGAAGTTAGCATCTCGTACTTGATACGGCAGTTATGAGTTCATTGTAATACCGAGTGGTTTGATGGACACCTCAGCTATTTGTTTGGGTCTGATGAGCAGAATGTGTAAGGGTACTTGAATCAGTTGTGATTGTGATCATTGAAGTTATCTTGGTGTGTTCAAAGGGTGCTGAGGAGCATGAGAGACATTTAGGGATGGTACTTCAGACCTTGAGTGCTTTGGATTTTACAATAAGCTTACCAGATGCGAGTTTTGGGTGACTCGTATTGCGTTCCTAGGTCACGTGATTTCAGGCGAAGAAATCTCCGTAGACCCCGTCCAAGATTGAAGCAATGAACAGTTGGCCGAGATTGACTACAGTGACAGAGATTAGAAGTTTTTGGGGATTAGCAGGATATTACAGAAGTTTTATGGAAGGGTTTTCAGCGTCAACGTTGCAGTTGATTCGACTACTAAGGAAGTAAGAAAAGTTTGTGTGGACAGATGAGTGTGAGCATAGTTTTCAAGAGCTTAAGTAGAAGCCGACTACCGCATTTGTGCTGACTATTCCATCTGGTCCTAGAAGTGATGAGATCTATAGTGATGCGTCGTTTAAAGGATTGGGTTATGTGTTGATATAGCAGGATAGGGTTGTTGCATATGCGTCCCGTCAGTTGAGACTTTGGGAGTTGAATATGAGACATCGTCGCTGGATGGAACTCATTAAGGATTATGACTATGGTATTTTAAATCACTTTAGAAAGGTGAGCAAAGTCGCAAATGCACTGAGTCGAGAGTCCTTAGTTGCACAGTTGATACTCAAAGATTGGATCTTACTCGAGAAAGTTTGAAATTTGGTTTTCAAATATAAGGTAGGCCACCTTTTGAATCTTATGATTACCCTCAGAATTGAGCCGAGAGTACAGATCAGAATCAAAGCGCTTCGGCGGACAGATTCAGAAAATTTAGGAGACTCTATAAGAGTATGCAGATGAGAGCGAGGTTGATTTTCAGATTTATGAAGACAGAATGCTAAGGTTCTGAGGATGATTGTGTGTAATTGATGATGTAGAGATTAAAGAAGATGTCTTATGGGAAGCTGATCATAGCAATTTCAGCGTTGACTAGATAGTACGAATAGACATTGTTTTGAGTGTGTGACATCCTGATTTTCAAACTCTGATTTCGATTGGTTAAATTGGGCGTTTCATCGACGTGATTATAGTGTTTTTCTCTAAGTTGGCCACTACGAGATAACTAGACTAGTTGGGTGAGTTATTAAGGACTTTAAGGCAAATAAACTTGAGAATTTGACCAGAAATCGACTTCTCGACTGTGTTCATCTTTAGAGATCATTACAGCACAGTTAAAAATCGAATTAAGGTCAGAGATAGGTTGGTTCGACTGAGATGAATGACCGATCGTGGGTGGCTCCACTAAATTGGAAAACTCTCGTTGACTGATACTAATTTGATTTTACGGTCGTTTTGGTACTTTGTGTTCGTATTTGAATCATCGAGATTTTCACGACCCTCGAGAGTCGCCAATGTGTCAAGTGGGTTCATCGTGGCTCGAAGAAAATTGACCACGGGTCATTTGTTCTAAAAAGCTCCGAAAACTACCTAGTAGCCTATGTCACATTAAAAGCATGTCAGAGTGAAATTAACCGCCAATCTAAGTTCGATTTCAGAAATTGGAGATTCTGTCTTGTCACAAAGTGGGTACACCGAAGTGTGTGTATATCATATAAATCATCTGCATGGAGTGCCGGGGATGAATTGTATTTCAAATCTAGATCACATGTTCCAAGTTGGCAGAGCTTTCAGATGGTTCTTTCTTAAGCAATGTATAGCAGAGAGTGCAGAATTTCAATTGCTGAGATGAAGTCAGGGAAAGAAAGATCACAGGCCAGGGTCAGTACAATAGTCAGTGATTGCAGTTGTCGAAATCAGTGTCAGAGTTATACCAGATCTTAACTAGAGGTTCCCAGTTTCAGCAGATCAGTCAGATAGTTTCTTTTAATCAGTGCAGAGTAGAGTGTACAAGACTTCAATCGGTTGAGATGAGATTAGAGATCAGAAAATCGCAGGTCCAGAGTTGGTTCAGAAATTAATGATTCAGTCGCAATTATCAGAGACAGTTTAGCGACTGCTCAGAATCGCCAGTTTAGCTTCGCAGATTTTGTGTTGAAGACCTTTGGAATTTTAAGTGGGCAAGCGTTTAGTATTTTGGAACCCGAAGTGGTTTGGGCAAGATAGCAGCGATCTAGCAGTATTGGTACAGAAGGAGCAACTTGAGAAACCGAAGATTCGATGAGACAATTGTACCCCCACCTTTTTGTTTAAGAATTGGTAAAGGTTTAAATTTCGAGGACGAAATTTTTATAAGAGGGGAAGAGTTGTGACATCCCGATTTTCCAATTCTATTTTCAATAAATTGATACGGGCATTTCGTTGGCACGCATATAGTTCTTTTCCTTGAGTCGGCCACTCATGTGAAAACTAGTCTATCGGGGGAAGCCGCTCAGAGTTTCTAATGCATCAGACTCGAGAATTTGATCAGGAAGCGATCTTTCGACTGAGCTAATCTATAAGGGTCATTGCGGCACAATTAAAAATCGATTAGAGATCGGAGATAGGTCGACTCGACAAAGGCAAGTGATCAGGTGTGGGTGATTCCACTAGATTGCACAATTCTTGTCGATCGGCACTGGACTGACTTTTCTGTCGATTGGGTACCCTGTGTTCGTATTTGGAACCTTGAGATTACCTCGACAAACGAAAGTCGCCAATGTTTCAGAGATGTACATCGTGGCTTGAGATGATCAACCGCAGGTCAAATGCATGAAAATTTCTAAAGGCTACTCGGTAGGTTGGGCCGCGCTAGTATCGTGTCAAAGTGAAATTAACTGTGAAATTGAGATCGAATTTAGAAATTGGAAGTCAGGGTGTATCACAAATCATTTCAGGATCATTGACTTATCTTCGGAAGATTTTTCATGTAGTTAGAATTTTTCAGCGATTAAATCAGAGAACGGTTAATTTGACTCGAGAAATTAGTAGGCCCGCCTTTGGTCTTGCTTTTAGGACTTAAATTGGTTCTATGGACAAGTGAAGATGTGAATTGAAGTGTGGTGACATTGGGTTAATTTTATGGACTTCAATTTAATTCAATTGGGAGAGAATTGATTGGAATTGAAGAAATTGATGTACAATGTTTCATGCCTCGGCGGAAAAATAAAATGGACCCATTGAAGATTGTTGTGGGAAGGGATTTGAAGTTAGTGGAGTATGACATGAGATGAGGTCATGGTGGGCCATTTGTGTGAGATTAAAGAAAAAGAAAAAGAAAAGGGAATGGTCCCATCTCTCTCTCTCTCTCTCTCTCTCTCTCTCTCCACCCTCTTCGAACTGTGCGACTTCTTCAGCCCTCTCCATCTTCTTCATCTCCTTCTTCTTCAAAAACCCAGCAACCAGCAAAGCGGGAGAAGCTGCACGCCTCGGTCGTTCATCGCCGCCTCACGCCACACTCCGTCGCAATCGCGCCTTGCCGCTCGGACCTCTGCCTCCCTCTCTCCTCTCTTCTCCGCCTCCGGTTTTTGCTCGAAGATCCGAGCTCGCTGAGGATGGCTGTAGCTCAGTCGGACCATCGTTCGTCGCTCGCCTGACTAGCTCGCTTGTTGCCGGAGCTCGCCATCGCTGCCCGTCCGCCCGTGCTTGCCTGTGCTTGGCTGACACCCAACCGTCTCCATCTGCCCCTGTTCGCGCATTCCAGGAGCTGCCAGAGCTTGTCCCCGCCGCTGGGAGGCCTCGCCTAGCCGCCGCCTCGCTCGTCCGAGCCACCATCGAGCTGCCGCCTTGTTCCTCCGCTCGAACTGGCGCTGGATCTGCTCCCTCTCGGCCCCGATCAGCAACCCAGAAAATGGGTATGGCAGCCCATGTTTGGCCCGTTTTGGCCGCCTTCCCGAGCCCGGATGCTCGGCCCCGCTTTGAGGAAAGTTGTTCTCCTCGGCGTCCCCGTCGTTTTGGTCCGCTCGGCTCGCTAATCCAGTGAGTTTAACTCATTAAACTTTGATTAGAGTGTTAATGATGCTTTAGGGGTGCTTAGTTTATGTTAAGTGTTATTAGGTGGTTAGTTTAATTTATTTAAGTGTAGATTATATTAAGGTGTTTGATTAACTTAAATTGTGTTTAATTTAAGGCTAAGTGAGTGATTACATTAATATAAGCTTTGATGTGACATAAAGGAATTTACTTTTGATTTAAATATTCCGAAATCATTAAATAATTTAATAATATATTATTATTTGAAATTATTAAAATATTATTATTTAATTATTTTCGGAATAAATTTAATTATTTATTAAATTCCGAAAATTTTGCCAGGACCCTAAATTCTCAGAATTTCGTGCCGATCGCTGCTGTATAGTCGGATTTTGAAATTGATAATTGGATATTGTGAATTGAGTGTGGATCGTGAAAGATAGGGATATTATTATTTAATTAATTTTCGGAATAAATTTAATTATTTAATAAATTCTGAAAATTATTTTGGAATCTTATTTTCTCAGAATTTCGTGCTGATCGCTGCTGTGCATTTAGAATTTGAATTTGATGAATGGATGTGGCAAATTGAGTGTTGATTGTGATAAATATGGATTTTTATTCATAAAAATCCAAGTGTTGGGTTTTGATGCAAAAATTGGATTTTTTATGATTATATTAAATAGTGGGGTTTGAAAAAGTGAGATATTGGCTTTTGATTCGAAATTAGCATGTCTCCATGCGCGTGAGTAATTTCTGGAATATTTTTAATATGAAGAAAAATGGCCGGGATCACTGTTTTAAGTGGAAGCCTTGAGTGAAATATAAATTATCCTGGGGCCAAGTATACTTTGACTGTGTGATAACTAAGAGGAATCGTTATGGGCTGTTGAGCCGGACTTGCCCCTATATGGGATGCCCACGCGGTGGTTGCGGGTCGCAGTAGATTCTGGGCCCATGCTCCTTCGGGAATGCCGTCGACGTACTGACGACGCCGCGCTCTAAAGGGGGAGCTGATGCCTGGCTACATGCCAGTAGATAGCCGAACAACGAGTAAGCTATTCCTTTGTGTGGTAGTGAATAATAATTGGAATGCGTGCTAAGTGCGATTGTGATTTATATGAAAGTGATGGCATTCCAATTGTTTGAGTTCCTATTACTATCTGTGATTGGGTGATTTGAATTGTGCTAACCTGCAGGAAGGAACTGAGGCGAGGTAAGTTCTCTGTGTGATATGGCTAGGCCACCCTTGGGCGTATTTTCTTTCTAATAGGGGTTTAGGGGGTTGAACTTGCTGAGACATCGTCTCATCCCGATTGTGGGATTAAAATTTCAGGTCCCTAGATGGCGGTCGTGGAGGACCCGAAGCCCTAAGTCTGGAAAAGTGGAGATTGAAGTATCGGTGAACATGTCCTACTAGTTGCTTTTAGGATAGTTCCCCTTTTGTCGAGCCGGTCTACTTTGTAGACAGTCCAGAGTTGTATTTAAACCTATGTGTTTGTAAATGAGTGTTTGGTATTGTGATTGATTGCCTGTTTTTCTATCCCAAGTTAAAGGTTGTCAGGGGATTTGTTTTGCTTCCGCATGGGTAATAAAATGAATGGGTCGGCGACGTATTCTGGGATGTCGCATATTTGATCGACCGTAGTGGGATGTGCGCGCGCTCGGGGTTCGGGGCGTGACAGAATTGATGTCCATAAATGGTATCAATGACATAGTCTGACGATACTTCCGTAGATCTGTCACGGACCGTCACATATTCGAGGGTTGTCACAAAATTCTGAATGTCGTCCTTGAAATTGCACGTTACTTACGTCTCGTTAAACAAATGAGGGTACCTTTGCCTCATTTCCTTTTCACTTTCCCATGTGGCTTCTTCCATATCGTGATGCTGCCACAATACCTTAACTAGTGGAATTTTCTTTGTCCGAAGGACTTGCTCTTTTTGATCCAGTACCTGGATCAGCTCTTCTAGATATCTTATTTTACATCCATTTTGATGGCTTCATGATCGAGTATGTGACCAGGGTCTTGCTGGTACTTTCTCAGCATCGACACATGGAATACATCGTGTAGGTTTTCTAGCTCAGGAGGTAATGCTAGCTGATAAGCTACGTCTCTTATCCTTTCAAGGATCTCAAAGGGTCCAACGAATCTGGGACTCAGCTTGCCCTTCATCTCGAATCGTGATACTCTTTCATCGGGGATACCTTAAGAAATACGTGGTCTCCCATGTTAAATTCCAAAGGTCTTCTATGCTTATCAGCGTAGCTTTTCTGTCGACTCTGGGCTGTCTTAAGTTTTTTCCTGATGATCTCAACAGCCTCTGTAGTAATTTGTATTAGCTTAGATCCTATCAATTTTCTTTCACCTACCTCATTCCAACAGACAGGAGTCCTACATCTCCTCTCATATAATGCTTAATAGGGAGCCATGCCTATACTTTTCTGAAAACTTTTGTTATATGCAAATTCTACCAAATTTAACTTTTCATCCCAACTTCCTTTAAAATCAATGACGTAAGCTCTTAACATGTCCTTTAGTGTCTGGATCACCCTTTCTATTTGTTCGTCTGTCTGTGGATGAAAAGCGGTACTAAGTTGGAGCTTGGTCCTTAAGGCAGTTTGAAGACTTCGCCAAAGGTTTAAAGTAAATCTTGAATCTTGATCCGACGTGATGGTTACAGGAACGCCATGTAAGTGTACTATTTGGCTTACATATATCTCAAGATATTTGTCCATCGGATAGTCCACATGAACTGCCAGGAAATGGGCGAACTTAGTCAAGCGATCTATTATCACCCATATAGAGTCGTGACCACTTGATGTCCTTGGTAATCCTTGTACGAAATCCATCATCACATGCTCCCATTTCCACTCTAGTATGTCTAATGGTTTTAACAATCTTGCGGGTTTGCGGTGTTCCGCTTTCACTTGTTGGCATGTTAAACACTAGGAGACGTGTTTAGCTATATTTGCTTTCATGCCATTCCACCAACACTGTTAGCGTAAATTCCTATACATCTTGGTACTACCTGGATGAATACTATAATTACTCCTATGTGCTTTCGACATGATTTCCCTTTTTACTTCTTCATTGTCGGGAACATAGAGTCGTCCCTGGCATCTTACTATTCCATCCTCAGAGACTTGAAATTCTAGTCTTTTTCCTAAAGACACTCCATTTCTTATTTTCACAATTTCCAGGTCGGACTCTTGCATAATTCTAACTTTTTGGATAATTTCTAGTTCAATCCTTAATGTAGTAAGCATACCAGTGAGATAATCTATTTCCAACTTAAATTTTGAACATGCTATCGTTTCCAACATATTCCATTTTGTTACTCTCATACTAGCCATGTCTATAGTCAACTTACGACTAAGAGCATCTGCCACTTTATTTACCTTTCCAGGATGGTATCGTATTTCACAATCATAATCTTTTAACAATTCCATCCACCTTCTCTGTCTTATGTTCAGTTCCTTTTGCGAAAGCAAATATTTCAAACTCTTATGATCTGTATAGATTTCAAATTTCCCTCCATATAGATAATGCCTCCATATTTTCAAAGCAAAAACTATAATTGCCAATTCTAAGTCATGAGTTGGGTAGTTCAATTCATGATGTTTCAACTGTCTCGATACATAGGCTATGACCTTGCCGTGCTGCATTAGAACGCATCCCAGTTCTTTATGAGACGCATTTACACCGTGAATCCATCAAATCCAGATGGTATAGTTAGAATTGGAGCCGTGGTCAATCTTCTTTTAAGTTCCTGGAAGCTCCTTTCACATTCCCCATTCCATTCGAATTTTACGTTCTTCCGAGTCAATTTCGTCAATGGACCTGCAAGTCACGAGAATCCTTCAATAAACCTTCTCTAATAGCCTGCCAGTCTTAAGAAACTCCGTATCTCAATCAGCATTGTGGGTCTCAGCCAATTTACTACCATCTCAACTTTCGTTGGGTCTACCACAATTCCTTCTCCCAACACCACGTGTCCTAAAAATATTATCCGGTCCAGCCAAAATTCACACTTACTGAATTTGGCATACAACTTATGGTCTCTAAAGGTTTACAGTACTATCTTCAGGTGTCACTCATGCTCTTCAGGTCCTCTAAAATATATCAGGATATCATCAATGAAGACAATCAAAAATTAATCCAAATAGGGCTTAAATATCCTATTCATCAGATCCATGAATGCGGCCGGGGCATTCGTTAGTCCAAATGGTATTACGAGGAACTCATAGTATCCATAGCGAGTCCTAAATGCGGTCTTAGGAATGTCTTCCTTTTTAATCCTTAGTTGATGGTATCCCGACCTCAAGTCAATCTTAGAAAGACCGAACTTTCTTGCGATTAGTTGAATAGGTCATCAATTCTAGGCAATGGGTACTTATTCTTAATGGTCATCTGATTCAGTTGCCTATAGTCAATACACAAATGCATTGACTGTGGCATCCCAAAATTCATGACTACCTCTAGTTACATTAAACTCTATGAATAAGTGATGGAAGTACCATTAAGTTATTTTATAGCCATTTAATCCATAATTTGCAATAAGATTTATGGCCAAGCTTTTAATGGATAATTATTTGATGGGAAGGAAAATCCTATCATTGGCCATGTGTTTTATAAATTGGAATTTATGGATGATTTCAAGTTTTATGGCCATATGTTGTAATTTAGTATTTATATAAGTGGGGATTTAAAGTAAATTATTAAAAGTAAAAAAATGGACTTATTTAAGAAAATTTTGGGCCATTTAAGCTTGGACTTTAGGCCCAAGTGAGATGGGCCTAAAGTGGGCCAAGAGGCCCGGCCCATAGAGCCCATTGGGCTGTCGGCGCATGGAGGGGGAAGGAGGAGCCGCATGGCTTCCTCTATGTGTCTTCAACAAGGGAGACACTTGTCTCCTCCTTGGGGACAAGTGTCCCCCATGCAAAATGAGGATGCATGCAAGTATATAAGCAACCAAAAAGAGAGAGAGAGAGAGAGAGGGAGTGGCTGGTTTTGAGAGAGTGAGAGACAGAGAGAGAGAGAGAGAGAGAGAGAGAGAGAGAGAGAGAGAGAGTTGTGAGAAGAGTGAGGAGCCGATAGAGAGAGGGAGAAGCCGAGTGAGGGAGGAGGTCCGCTCGTCCGTTGCCGTCCGTCCGCTCGTTCGTCGCCATTCGTGTGCCGTCGTTTGTTCGATTTTGGAGGCAAGTTTGGGATCCATATTCTGCTCTTGCATGTGTGTCTTGCATGTGTGATTGTTTGGTGGTAGATCTCGGATGATTAGAGTATGAGAAACCGAAGCTAGAGTGTGTTGCTCTTGAAATAGCTTGCCGTGTTCGTGTGTGCCGCCTGACCCAGAATTTTGTAGAGGCTTGCATGTGGGTTTCGAGTTGGATTTTGGCTTCGAATTCTTCACGAAAGTTGTAGACAACATCTCAAAGTATAACATACTAAAATTTTGAGACAAAAAGGCTGAGTTTTGAGGGGTGAAACCCTCCCTCTACGAAAACACTAGATCTGGAACTGTTCTGTTGACCTCTTGGTGGTTTTGTGGGTTGAATGTCACTTTTTACCGAGAATCTCACTTTGACTTCTCATGAAACTTGTAGATAACATCCTAAATAATAAAATACTCAAATTTGAGGTAAAATGAGCAAGTGTAGCCTAGTGAATCGACTTTCTCTTGAAGACGGTAAATCTGGAAACACGGTACTGGACACCCGAGACTTCTTGGACCCATATGGTGACTTTTCTTTGGAAATTTCACTTAGATACCTCAATGGAAGTTGTAGGGGACCTCTTGAAGCAAAACATATCCAAATTTCAGAGGAAACGAAGAAGAATAAGTGGGTGAAAATGCGATATTTCGGAGATAGCTATACTGGACGTTTCGGTGCTAGAATCAGGAGATTCGGACGTCTATAGAAAATTATCTAGAACGAATCTTGCCTATATGTCTTCATTAAAATATAATTTAATGTCTTAGCTATAACCTGGTAAAATTTCATAATTTTCGGAGGTCATTGGGGTATTTTAATCGAAATATTTCAAGAACCGCGCAATCTGACTTTATCCGAATTTTGCATGCTGAATTGTGTGAAACTCTTTAGGGCACGTGTTCTTCATGAAATTGCTACCATTATGTCTTGTCTATCATATGTTCTGATTTTTATGATTTTTGAAGATCATATGGATATTTAATTTACATGTTTCCCGAAATTGTGCAAGCTGGAATTTGGTAAATTTCAAAAAGGTCATGATGTATGGATTATCCTATGTTGCATGGACCCCATGGATTGTGTTATTATAAGTGATTGTATCTTACTGCATGTATGATGATGATTGGAAATGCATATATGAACCAAATGATGAAAATGATCTTGTTTGCCATCACATTATATGCGATGTTGAAATTGAGCCATGAATGTGAATATAAATTATGATGATGATGATACCGTCGGAAGTGTGAGCCGACGATGCCCCGGGAGTTGGGATGCCAAGAGGTTCGAATGAGTCGATGCCCTTTGGATGCCTGGTTGTATTATGAATACATGCCCAGAGGTTTTCGCCGGGAGTGTCGGGATGCCCTGTTGTATTATGATACATGCCCGAAGGGTGAGGGGTTGTATCATGATGCATGCCCGGAGGGTAGGGGTAACCATTTTCATGGCAAGCCCCGGAGATTCCTCGTGATGCCAGGTGTGATGCGAGATGCCCAGAGGTTCGAATGAGTCGATGCCCTAAGGGCCCGGTTGTATTTTGAATACATGCCCGGAGGTTCCTTGTGATGCCAGTTGGGATACGAGATGCCTGGAATGTGGGGGTGCCGAATGCCCGGTTGTATCTTGGATACATACCTGGAGGTTTCTCGCAATGCCAGGATTGGGTGTGAGTGATGAATGTGGGATGCAAACATTGGTCCCGGGAAAGAAAAATGTGGCAGTTCAAAATGAAAGGATGAAATTGAGAAATTGAAATTGAATTATGCATGATGATATATGCATGATATGATGAGATGTGCATGGATGCATGGTAATGATGATGGTACATGTGACATGATGATGAGATGTGCATGGATGTATGTGCACCTATATGGCATGATGGTACATGTGACATGATGATGGTAAGTGCATGGATGTATGTGCACTTATGGCATGATGGTACATGTGACATGATGATGGTAAGTGCATGGATGTATGTGCACCTATGGTATGATGGTAAATGTATGACATGATGGTGATGTTTATATGATGATGTATGTACATGCAGTATGATGACATGTGCATGATATTAAGGTAAATTATGCATGGATACTTGAATGACATGTGTTTTGCCATGATTGTGATGATTGTATGGTATGATGCATTGAGTGGTTTATTGGTCATTTACCTGCTGAGTGGCTGTACTCACCCCTTTTGGGGAATAACATTTTAGACTAGATAAGATACCTCTGCTGCCACTGCTACCAATAGGTGAATCAAGTGGTTGGATATGATTGCGAGGAGGAGGATAGCAAAGGGAGGAACTTTTGGACGCCGACACTGATCGATGGACTTTAAATATTCGACTGTTGAAGAAGATGTCGGTCATCTTTTGAAGTATAGCCGAGTATAGAAACATTGGCATTTTGATGTACCGACTAAAGATGTCCATCCGCTTTATGTAAATAAACGTGTTCAGCTTTAACTTATATAAGATATTTAGTAGGTGTGCATCGTTTTCTGAATATAGGGAAGGGAGTTTGTTGGATGTGCTTCTGTATATGAATTGCGCAAGGGACCTATAAAAAAAAATGTGTAAACCCCCATGGTTGTATGGACCCACTGCAATTGAAATGGTATCAGAGTGACATGTTAATAGGGAAAGTGAAAGGTAAGCTAACTGTGGCGACCCTAACGGATCGGGGGCCGTCGAGGGGTACCACAGTGACCTATCCTTCTTTTTCACAAACAAGACCAGTGCACCCAAGGAGAAGCACTTGGCTTAATAAATCCTTTATCGAGCAACTCTTGTAGTTGCACCTTCAACTCTTTTAATTCCGTCAAGGCCATCCTATATGGAGCTTTCAATATCGATTTTGCTCCAGGCATTAGTTCGATCTCAAACTCAATTTCTTGTTCCGGTGGTAACCCAGGTAGCTCCTCAGGAAATACATCCTGAAATTCCCTGACCACTCAAATTTCATCGAGTTTAGTCCTTCCTTAATATAGTCCTTTACCACTGCTAGGTACCCTTGACATCCTTCGTCAAGTAGTGCATGGGCTTCTATTACCAAAATAAGAGTTATTGAGGGGTTTGTCTGACCTCCTAAAAATTCAAAACTAGATCGGTCAGGTGAAACAAACTAAATCACTTTTCTATAGCAATCCACCTTAGCCTGTTGCTTATGGAGCCAATCCATTCCTATGATGACATCAAAATCATACATACTCATCACAACTAGGTCTATTTCCATATCCTGTCCCCCTATGGTTATTTTACACCTTTCACATATCAATGTAGACAACACCATATTCTTTAGCAGCGTAGAAACACAAAGAGGCGTCTCAAGAGATGTAGTTTCTATCTTACTCAACTATCTATATCTTTTAGACACAAAAGAATGTGTAGCACTCGTATCAAACAACGCATATGCCTTCTTGCCATTCATAGAAATTGTACCTGAGATAACATTTTTGGAAGCTTCCACTTCCTCTAGGGTCTGTGGATTCTTGTGTTGGTGGCCTCTGTGGATTCCTGAATGGATATGGTCCAACTGCACGTTGCTGCACTTGTCGCATCGAGCTGACATTTGGATGCGACCCATCTTGTAGACAATTTCTCTTAAAGTGTCCTATCTGCCCACACCCATAACATCTCAGCTGGCTATTACAAGGTCTTGGCCCATGTTGTCCACCACACCTCTGGCGAAAATTACCCTGGTAAGGTACTCTCCCTAAAGTTGGGCCACTCATGGCTTTTCCAAAATTCCCAAAATTACTCTTTTTCTTAGATTCCCAGGGCTGACCTCGATCAGGATAAGGTCTCTTGCCTCGTCAGACATCACTAAAGGTCGATTGCCTCTTAGACTCTGATTGCTCTCTCATTAATTCCTGCTCTATCAGCTGTGCCCTTTCATAAATTTCAATATAATCTCTTATATTCAAAGGCACTAGTTGTTTCCTGATATCAGTCCTTAGTCCCTTTAGGAACCTCTTAGCCTTTTCCCCTCGGTCCTCAATTAATCTAGGAGCATACCTAGACAATTCAGAAAATTTTGCTTTATACTGATCTACAGTCAATTCCTTTTGTTCTAACTGAACAAATTCTACTATCTTCTTATCTTTGGCACAATCAAAGAAACGATTTCTATTGAAAGCTCTAACAAACTCATCCCAGTTTATGTCAGTACTGGGTGGAAAGATCGTGTCTCTTGAAGCTCTCCACCAACATTTTGCATTTCCCTCCAATTGGTACTCTGCCAAAGTTATCTTTTTCGCATCATTACAGTTCAACAACTGGAAAATCTGTTCTATTCCATCAATCCATTGTTCTGCCTCTTCAGGACTTCCCATTCCACTAAACTTAGGTGGTTTCAACTTCAGGAATTGTTCCACCAGTCCTTGAGTACGGCGTTCTGCTCTAGGTTGTTGCTGAGCTTGTCTTTCCATCAAATTTCCTGTATTGGCCAATGCCTACAGGATATCTTCCATCTGGGGTTCAACCTTTGAAGTAGAGGCTTTCGCCTTTGATGGTCGAGAACTCCCAGTTCGTACCATATCTTCCTGTAGTTTACCAAGCATTCGCCTCAGGGAAATTAGTGGTTCAATGTCACTGATTGAGTAATGAAATAAAGGTGTTTCTAGAGTCACATAAGTAACATAAAAATGTTACTTGCACGCACGAGTAACTTACGATCGTTACCAATATTTTACGAGTGAACTCAATCACCCGTTGTTCATAGTTAATCAACTACCCTTGGTTAGTGTCCTATAGTGTGCATCATTTTATTCTCATTTCCAATTGAGGCATCTTATCACTCCAAATAAACCTATGCTCTGATACTAACCATTGTGGCACCCCCTGACGACCCTCGATTCGTTAGGGTCACCAGAGATCACTACCTTTCACTTGACCTGAAAGTCTGTTACTCTGATATCATAGAATTTCAGTAAGCCCACGAGGTCTGGGGGTCTATAACTTTTCCATTGGTCCCTGTGCAAAATATGGCGGAAGCGTATCCAACATCTCCCTTTCCATATTCAGAAATGATGCACACCAACTAAACACTTGTATATGAAAAAGCCGGACACTTTTATTTACATAAAACTAGATGGACAATCAATTGGCGATACATCAAAATGCCGTAGTTTTCTATACATAGCCATACTTCAAAAGATATTCGACATTTCCCACAGTTACAAACATACAATCCATCGTTTAGTGTCGGCGTCCAAAAAATTCTTCCTTTGCTAACCCCATCTCACGGTTACACCCAGCCACTCGATCTATTTGCTAGTGGTGGTAGCAGTGGCCCCAGCGTTTGTCCATATCGATAGACGAATACGACGATGTACTCTTGGAGTACAGGGCCGGTGGGAAGATCAGTATCGAACACCATAATCACTCTCACTCGTACGAATGTTAGTCCTCGTATCTCAGGGTCTTGGTATTCTGACGCTCCCACTGTAGGTCAATCGGGAATCCATAGAATGCACTGAGAGGTGCGGGCAGTAGAGGCATCTTGTCTAGTTTGAAATGTTAGTCTCCAAAAGGGGTGAGTACAATCACCCAGCAGCGAAAGATCTACTAAACTATATTATGCATAACCATCACCATCTAATTTCATGCAAGATAGATAAAACACATAATCAAAGGAATGAGTATGCATCAAAACAATAGAACTTTTCAAAGTAATAGTAAATGCAGTTTCAAAACCAAAACACATCGTTTCAATCATATAGACCCCGATTATAAGACCAAACTGTTATGACACGTCTTATACTGTGCCACACAGTTTTGTCCTATAACTAGGCAACACTTAGCAGAACCATTAGTTTTAATATTCGAAAGATTTTTCTCCGAGAGGACTAGTGTTTGCGTCCCTCGAGCATTCGCACCCAACCTGGCGTTGCAAAAGCCTCTGGTTTTCAGTCACCGGGCATCCAAAGCATGTTACGTCGCACCTCTTAGGCATCTCGCACCTCACCTAGCATCACGAGTAATCTCCGGGGTTTGCCATGTAAATGGTTACCCCTACCCTCCGGAATAAGATCCGGGCATCCCGACACTCCTGGAGAACCTCTGAGGCTCTGTGGACCCTAGGCATCCAAAGGCATTGACCCCTATGATCCTTATGGGCATCCCGACTCATGGGGCATCATTGACCCGAGGGTCCAACGGCAGCAATAGCATCTCACATTATTTCAATATAAACAAAAAATTTTCAATGCAATGACATCGGAAGTCCAATGAGTTTTCATCCAAATTTCAATGTTGAATAATTTGCTGAATGCCAAAACCATCATACTAAATAATAAACCAAGATGCCTACACCTTTGGAATAAATTTGAGCAAATTCGGAATAAAGGCAACCAAAAATCAGAATGCACAGTTTTAGTAATAATTTTGGAAGAACCCATAAACAAACTCAGAAAATTCTAAATTTTTAGTATGTTATAAATAAGATCTAAAGGAAAGAATTTCATGAAGAACATAGGAAAGAATTTCATGAAGAACACTAAGCCAAAATAGTCATATATAGAGAGCAATAAATCACACAACTCAGCCCCAAATTTCTTCCATCAACAGAATCTATACTCTCGCAGAAAAGCACTGCACATTAAAAGAATTTTATGCCTCTATATTGGTTTCGAAATATCTGACCAAAAACATATGTCCTAGTTTAAACAATCCCTCACAACTTTCATGGAGAAGTTGGGACCAAAATCGTACTAGAACTCTCCCTAGAAAATCTACAAAGTTGCTGAGTTACACACGACTTATTTTGGGCAGTGCAGATTCAGTAGGATCCCGCGCCTACACTGCGACTATCTCACTTCCAAAAGTCCACCAAAAATTGGTCTTTCGATCATAGTTCAATAGAATCGAAAATGCATAGAGAAAACCCAAGCATTTCCTCAACTCTTTAGTTCCAATCTACTTCAATCACCCAATAATTCAGCATTCAGCATCCAACTCAAACATTTCTCAAGTCTAACTGCACTACATCAGACAATAACAGCATTGCATTACATAGGCTAGTAGACTTTCACTTGCCTTAAATTTGATGGTGTCGGCGACAAGAAATCAGGAAACTCGTGGTCACGAACACGGCTCGGCAAATGAAATTGCGAGTGGCGTCGGCGTCGGAAGCGCACGTGCACGGCAGAGGGGCGACCTCCTTCCTTTCCTCTCGCCATTCACTCTCTCGCTCACTGTTCTCTTTCACTCGCTCGCCCGCTCATTATCTCTCTCTCTCACTCACTCGCTCGGTTAGTCTCTCATTGCCTTGCTTCTGCCGAGCGTAGACTGCAAGGACCATCCCTCAAGAACCCTCGGTGGCTATTGCAAGAAGCGGCAGCTGGTGAAGACGTGTCCTTCGCACGCCAGGGTCTTGAATTTTGCTGGCAACCGAGTGAGAAGCAATGTGGCCATTGCTGGCCACACTTCGGTCAACAATCTTCAAGATTTGTTGACCCAACTTGTCAACAATTAAAAAGAAGGTGCGGGGTTGCTTGGGCCAGCAATTTGTGGCTGCATGATCCCTCGTTCATGATTTGATTTCTCCGAATATTGACCTTAATGTCCGCACGTGCATGGGCTGAACAATAGCTTACTTGCATGGCCGCATGGTGGTCGAGATAACGTGTATGGGAAGTTCGGTTAGTAGGGTATGAATGTAGGTGGAAGAGGGTCTCAATCGTGGTGTTACACAAGGGTAATTTCGACGGTTGGACCATTACCAAACGTAACGTATCGGTCCAACAATAATACGAATCGATGTCCGTAAATGGTACCAATGACATAGTCTGACAATACTTCTGTCGATCTGTCACGGACCGTCACATATTCGAGGGTCATAAAATTCTGGATGCCACATTTGAATATGCTTCCTTCACAAAAGTTTTAAAAGACATCCATATGTACAACATATTAAAATTTCAAAGGGTTTTGTGAATATTTGAATTTAGAAATGAGTGTCTCTCTTTGGTTGTTGAATATGCTCGACGGACGAATTTTGAGTTGTGTTCAGTCAATTTCCGCTCTTTCCACAGCATGAAAATTTTCCTTCGAGGCTTAGTTTCCTTCATGAAAATTTTTTCTTAAGATCTTCTCGACAACATATTATAAATATATAATTTTTTGAGTCCGTTTGATAAGGTAATGGTACTGATTTCGAAAGTTGCTAAAATCTGTTTTTTTTTTTTTTTTTTAGCCTTGGAATGGGAGAACCACACGCCTAGCTTGGAGGGGAAGGAGGCTGCATGTGCAACTTGAGGAGCAAGCTAATCTTGAAACTTCTTGGCTTGAATATAAGAATGCATTAAATGCTTTTGGACCTTACTCTATTAAAGAGAAGAAACTTGGAGAGCAAGTTGACTAGTATGAACACATCTAAGCCTAATGATTGCATGAAATCTTGGCAATTAATAAGTGAGGTGAGTCACCTACTTAGGTGTCCCTTAGAATCTTAGGTGAATTTTAGGTTATAATGGCCCTAGATTGTAGCCTTGGTGAACAAGGAAAGCACCAACCAATTAGAAGAAAACATTAGGCATTAAAGGGACTTATGTGTCCCTTAGGCACCATAGGCAATAATGAGCCTAGATTGAGCCTTGGAGAGCAAGCTAATTGGTGGACCAATCACAAGCCAACACCAAAGGACTTAGGCGCCAACTTGGGAAGATAGGTAGGCCAACTCGTCATTTAGGCGTCACCATGAGTTTGCAATAAAAATCTAAGAGGAAGAGGCCTATAAATAGGATGAGCTATCTTCACATTCTAAGCATTGGCCTTTCTCTCTTTTCCTCTCCCCTCCTCCCTTCTCTTTCACGCCCTTCTCTTCCTAGCCACCCTACATGCCGACCGACCACCAAAGAAGCCTCTTGGAGCTAGGTCTAAAAAGTAGTAAGTAGATTGTCCTAACTCTTCGATAGGGTGATGTGCTACACTTATTGATTTTAGGATCATGTCATCATTTGCTTGTGATGGCTTTGTATTGTTATTCTTGTTGTGTTTATATTGCTTGTTGTTGCATTAAGTAAGTTCATGATCCCGCATTAGTATTGAGCACACCCAGATGTCAAGTAGATGACTTGATGACTACGGACAATGCTAAAGCCTAAGCGAATGATTCCAAGTCAAGGTCACGAGCTTGAATCGCATCCGGCATAAGTTTGATTTAACAAACCACAAGAGTCATTCATTAGCTCACCTTGCATGGCACGCCTCCGAGCCTTTCATTCGGTTAAGACTTTAAACATGACATGAATTGGTTGATGCTTGAAATGCATGGACACACGATGGACCTATATGCCGATGTTGGGGGATGCCGGGTCATTGCCTGGGGTAAAGCCTCGGATGCCGTCCTGATATTGAGATCGTGGACGATGCTAGCCCGGGTGAGGCCAATGCCTGGGGGTTGCCCTGGATGCTACCCTAATAATGAGATTGGGATGATGTCAGTTGCCAGGGGGGACCGATGCCCGGTTGTTACTGGAAGAGTCGATTAAGTTAGACTAATATGATACGGAAAAGGAAAATGAAAGTTCACGCGTGATTCATGACCGATACATGTGTGATGCTTGCAAAAGCTGGGTTTATTTGATTGCATTGTTAAGTCCTTGCATCAATTTGAGCATATGTTTGAATTGGGTCACTTAGTTCTTGAATGAGTTTCATGAGATGCAACATTCCTTTTATAACCGAAATGATCATAAGCCATGGATCCGTGGAAAGCTTGTTCATATGCACTAACACCTTATCTTTGATTCTTGAAAGCATATAGACGGTTGAAAGCCTTTCATGTGCATAAGCAGGCAAGGAACAAACCTTGCTATTGACTTGCCATCGATAAGTGGTTGGTGACCTTGTATTCGACGATCAACGGTGAAATGTCCTCTTATAGGAGAATTAAGGATTTCTACTTATTGAGTCATCGACTCACTCTTGTTGTTCCCACCATTTCAGGCGTGTGATGGGTGAACCAGGGTCCAAGAAGGGAATGCACATAGTATGGGGGCCACTTTTGGGAGCAGCTCAGTAGAGGAGTTAGGCTACCCTAACCTTTTGATTGACTATATATATGTAAACAAAAATAAGTAGCTCAGGACTAGGATGGGCATGTGATCAAAACAACTTTTGATATGTAAATATGTGTATGAATATGTTGCTTTTGTTTGCTTGGCTTGCATACGTCTTGCCCAACTTCCATGTTTGTTTGCATGGGGATTGTTTATGATCACTTCTGCATATGCTTAACTAAATATAAAAGACTTTCGGGACGTTCGATGTTGCCTGGGGTGTCGATGCTAACCCATCGGGTCATGCCCTTGTGCCAAAGGTGGGGCAGGGGCGTGACAATATATAAAATGAATGATCATTCATTCTAACGTGTAATCACAAAGTCTAATGCAAACCCTCTCAATTTTGGAATACACCATCAGTACGAGGGTATAGGGTTAGTAGAGTGTGCTCACTATTTCTCTGAATTTTCAGGATTTTTTTTTGACAAATGTGAATACGAACAATGGCTGGAGGTTTGTCTATAATCGATCCTGATTTCCGCATTTGATTTTTATTTTTACTTCTAACATCTAGACGATTTTCTAAATACAAATTTTTCGTGTTTGATTGATAAGCATGTTAAACGCAGAACTCTTTTTTCTTCTATCGCCGTCCAATTGCTATTTAGGGAAATTCTTGCATAAAGTTAAAAAATTGTTACTCTTGGGTGACATATTAATAAATCTTGCGTTTCCACTTTTGGGTTGATGCTTTGCCTACAACGTGCATAAAGTATATTGTCTTGGCACTTTTCGTGGTTTTGGATCATGCGTGTGGACCCCTATTTAACTCCTAGATTCTATCATAAGCTGTTGTCCGCATTAATCTCTTTTTGACTTTCTTCTTGAATCTAAGGCAGAACTCACGGGCCACGAGATGGGTCCTCCTTTTTCTTGTAGATCTGATCGATCATGAAGGACTCGGATTGCTTTTATTCACTCCTACTTGTTATGAAATACATGAATGAATATTCATTATATTCGTCTTATCTAATGTACTTATTGTGGTACATTTGTATCATACATTCTAAGTACATCTCCCTATACAATGAATGTTCATCTCCCTATCCAATACATGTATCGTTCGATACATTGATATTAATGATAAGTACATTACTGTTTTCGTATAAATATGAGTTTAGTTTTTATTGTAGACATAACAGTGAGATACTAGAAATAAAATTCTCTCCTCTGACTTTCTCTAGGATCTCTACTGTCTAATTTTCTGTTCTTAATCTCTTTACTCTCTCTATTACATATTTGCAACGCAATATTTTACAATACGTTATCAGCACGAAGATCTACCAACTAAGTAAGTAATTTTTGCAAGGTGGGCGTTCTTTTTATTAATCATCTTATACTTCATCTTCTTCTATCAATTCTTCATTTTAATCAACTTATACTTCAAATCTAAAAGTGTCATTCTACTCCTAAAGTAGCTGTGGATATTTGGAAATCCTTTTATTAATTTAAGGATTTATTTTTGTAAGGATTATGACAAATATTGGAAATCCCAAATTCCACATCTTGGAAGTGATTGGAAAGAATTATCTATCCTGGTGCCTTGACATGGAAATGCACCTCCAAGAGCAAGGTCTCGCTAATGTAATTATAGAGGATGAAACCTCAAATGCAAAAGATAAAGCAAATGCGTTGATTTTTATTCGCTGTCATTTGCATGAGAGCCTGCAGACTCAATATTTATCCGTTTGAAACCCTTAGATCTTGTGGAGGAGATTGAAGGATAAGTATAATCATAGCAAGACTGTTATCCTCTCTCAAGCACAATATGACTGGCAAAATCTCATATTGCAAGATTTTAAATCAGTGTCTGACTATAATTCCGCTTTATATGGTATTGTTTCTCGGAGTAAGTTATGCGGTATCAAACTCGCTGATACGGAATTATTAGAGAAAAATTTCTCCACATTCCATACTTCGAATATTGTATTACAACAGTAATACCGACAGCGTCAGTTTGCCACATACTTTGAATTAATTTATGTGCTCCTCACTGTCGAGCAAACTAATGAATTGCTGCTCAAATATCATGATCTTAGACTTGCTAGCTCAAAAGCATTGCCTAAAGCACATGCTAACTTTGAGAAAAATACTGGCAATTTTAAGGGCTATGTCACACCTCGAACCCCGAGCGGCCCAACATCCCACCATGATCAAGCAAATGCGACGTTCCCAGGTGAAGTCGCCGACCCATTCATTCTTAATGCACAAGCGCAAGGTATTACAAAACCCCTGATAATAAAATACGGGATAGAGCAGCAGGAAGCAATTTCACAACCAAACAATTTTATAAATCAACAGAGTTTACAAACAGAGGCCTATAGCCACAAGTCTACAAAAGACCACTCTCAAGAGGGAATTGTCCTATGACTTACAAGTTGGACATGATCTCCAATCCTTCTATTGTCACCTCTGCAACTCCTCAAGGCCAATCAAAACGATCTAGCCGCTCCGTCCACTAGGGACCTGAAAAAGTAAGCCCACAACGGGGTGAGACTTCGTCTCAGCAAGTTCACCCCCTAAACCCCTATTAGAAAGGAAAACACACTCAAGGGCGACCTAGCCACGCTACACAAAGGGCTTGCCTTGCCTCATTTCCTTCCTGTAGGTTAGCACAGTTCATATCACTTAATCACATGCAGTATAAAAACTTAAATAATCGGAATGTAATCACTTTCATATAACTGTCAACCAAAGGGGTCTTGATTATAAGACCGAATCGTTATGACACGTCCCATACCATGTCACACAATTCCGTCCCATAATCCGGCATGTTAATCAACACCTAGCATGCATTCCAATTATTATTCATTGCCACACGCGAGTATAGCCTACTCGCAGTTCAGCTATCTACTGACATTAATGCTAGGCATCACCTCCCCACCTTGGAGCATGGCTTCATCACTATGTCGATGGCGTTCCTGAAGGAGCAAAGGCCCAAAATCAACTGCGACCCGAGCTCGTTGACGTGGGGCCTCCCATATAGGGGTATCTCATAAAGGGTATGTCCAACTCAATAGCTCAGGGCGGTTTCACATTAACTAACACATGACAATTCAATGTCGACCCAGGATACCTTGCATTTCTGTCAAATGCCTCGATTAAAATGGTAATCCTGGCCTCTTTCCTTCGTATTAAAAACATCCAAGAAAGTAGTTGTGCGTGGGCACACATCAATTCGAATCGGATAACCAATACATTCCTTTTTCAAACCCCATTGTTTGGTATTATACTTAAAATCCATTTTTGGTGTCAAAACCCGACACCCGGGATTTTCTGAATAAAATCCATACTTTTCACAATCAGCACTCGATTTGCAATTTAGTAATCAATTTGCACAATCTAACAACACAACAGCAGTTAGCATAGAATTCAAGTAGACGGCTCTCCTGACATAATTCCAGGAAAAATAATAAATAATTAAATATTTTTCAAAAAATAAATAAATAATATTATTTTATTAAATAATTATAATTTAAATTATTATTAAATAATTAAATAAATTCGAAATAATAAACTAATATAAAATAATTAGTTAAAGCTAAGCTAGATTACAATAATCTAAACATGACATTAGCTCTAATTAATTATCCACTAAACTAATCTAACTACTTAATCTAATTAGCTTACACTAAGCTAATCTATCCACCTAAACATTGCTTAACTTAATCTAAACATCCCCTAAGCATGATTAACCTCTCTAAGCGAGGTTTAAAGGATAAATTCACAAGAATCGCTTTCTGATGAGTCCACAACGAAGACAACGGCAAGGCGGTCGATAAGCCTCCAAGTGGCAATGCCAACCAAGGCTAGGAAGAGCTTGAAAATGAGCCTTGAAGTCTCCAAAAACTTGTTGGCTTCTGCTTCTATTCTGGCTAAACCGGGAGAAGAAAACAATGGCTGAATGGTGAGGAAACGGGCTGGTCGAAGCTCCGGCAAGTGGGTAGTTGGCAACCAACGGCTCCCGGGGGTCTTGGGGGTCTAGTAGGTGGATGGGACGGGCAAAGGAAGGGTCGGAATTGGAAGGAACTCACGAAAAATGAGAAACAGTTCACTCAGCAGGGCTTTAGACGGTCCAGCGACTGGTAACTTCATGTCGGCGTATCGGACGGACGGCGGCTCCGTTCGGGGCGAGGTCAAGCTTGTTGGAATAGTCTGGATGTCCTCTTTACAACTATGGATGGATTGTTTGCTGATTCATCCAGGAAGATAACTTTTAACTCGGATCTTTGGCGAAAGGTCAGCTGGAGTAAAAACTGGAACGAGGAGAAAACAAGGGGAAAAAGAGGTCCGACGAGTGTGCGACCGAGAAAGGGGATGAGCTGTAGTTTTCCTCTGGTTTTCTCAAGGTCTCAAGGCTTCTCAACAATGGAGAAAGCCACAAAATGGGTCCTCTTGGTGGCTCTTAAGCTTGCAACACTTGTCCAAACCTCCTCTCTCTTGCCCCCACCATGAACTCACATGACCTCAGCCATTCTCTCTCCTCCAATCTTCCTTGGTAAGCTTCCAATGGGTCCAAAATGTGTTGTACCCCTTGGCATACGAATTTGGTACATTTGTACCTAAAATTCATTCAATTTCATTAAATTCCCATCCAATTAAGCCTAATTGATGTCCATAAAATCATCCAATGTCACCACACTTGATTCCACATTTTTCCTTGACCGTAGAACCATCCCGGATCCCAAAAGTGTGACCAAAAGCAGGCCTTTCCATTTTCCTGAACCAAAACGACCATACTTTGATTTTTCACCGAAAAACTCAGTTTGCAG
Source organism: Eucalyptus camaldulensis (assembly GCA_019915185.1). Classification (NCBI taxonomy): domain Eukaryota; kingdom Viridiplantae; phylum Streptophyta; class Magnoliopsida; order Myrtales; family Myrtaceae; genus Eucalyptus; species Eucalyptus camaldulensis. The sequence continues at coordinate 11,446,277 of JAHSVA010000006.1, forward strand.
AATTTTTTTTTGAATGAGTCGATGCTCCTAAAATGATTTGTGATATGACGAGACTTTCGATTTCTGAATTCGAGTTCAATTTTGTGGTTAATTTCAATCTGGCACGAATTTAACGCGTCTGAATCTATCGGGTAGCTTTTAGGAATTTTAGGAATTTTAGTGCATTTGACTTGTGGTTGATTATTTTCAAGCCACAAAGTACATCTTAAACACATTGGCGACTCTTAGTTGTTGTAGAAATCTCAAGGTTACAAATACGGACACAAGGAATCAAAGCTTGAAATTCAGGATGTCACAGGCTATAAGCACAAGTAAAAACATAATTTTAGAAGGGATGATAGAAAATTTAACCGCCCTGGGAAATCTAACGTTGGCCCAAATCATGGCAAATAAAAGAAGCCAAATAAGGTGATTAATGAAAGTATTTGTCATCACTGTGGCATGACTGGGCACTGGTGACATACTTGTCATATGCCAAGGCACTTTGTTGACCTATACCGGGCATCTTTAAAAAATACGAGCAAGTGTGGTGAATCTCATGCCATTGAAATCAATCCTACTGCCATAACCACTATCAAGGCCAACAATATTTCCGTTGGTGGGACTCCTCTTGCTCTTGAAGTAGCAAATGAATCCTTGGATGTCTCTAATTTCTTTGAAGACCTTTGATTACTTTGATGAGGTATCTGATTGGTGGATGATAATTTGAATTTGAATTCTATGATTCTAATGATTTCTTTTTTAGTTGTTTTGCTTTAAATGTATTACTTTTTATTGTTCTTTAATATAGTTATGAAATGATTATGAACCTTATATAATATTTATTTTAAAATTTTATTTGACTCTATAACTAATATGCGAATTTTATGATACTTGACACTTGAAGTTGTCAATATAAATACAAATGAAAAATATCGAGAAAAATGAAGATGTTTGTATGCTTAATAATTCAACAACACTTACTATATTTCGTATTTGACATTTTTTCACAAGTATGATATTGCGTAAGGCACAAATCCATACAATATCAGGCCCTGTTCCGATTATTAATGGTGTTGGGAATGCCATAATTGTTTTGCCAAATGGCACCATCTTGCATATTAAGGATGCGTTTTTAAGCACTAGATCAAAAATGAATCTGCTCAGTTTCAAAGATGTACACTGTAATGGGTACCATATTGAGACTATTTATGAGCAATATAAGGAATATATTGGCATTTCTTCTTATAAGATTGGCCTGCAGACCATCCATGAGGAGCTAGAAGCTTCTTCTATGGGTTTATATTGTGTTATGATTAAAGCTGTTGAAGCCTACGCCACCACATCCTGGAGATTGGTAAACCCTGATCAGTTTGAACTGTGGCATGATCGCCTTGGTCACCTTGGCGATTTAATGATGCGTAGAATAATTCAAAATATTAAAGGGCACATTTTAAAGGATACAAAGATATTGTTATCTAAAGATTATAATTGTGAGGCTTGCTCACAAGGAAAGCTCTTATCAAACCTTCTATAACAAAGGTTAATCTTGAATCCCTTTTATTCTTGCAAAGAATTCAGAGTGATATTTTTGGACCAATACAATCACCAAGTGGACCATTTCGATATTTTATGGTACTAGTGGATGCATCCTGTAGATGGTCCCATGTTTGCCTATTATCTACGCACAATGTCACATTTGCACGTTTACTTGCGCTAATTATAAAGTTCCGGGCACAATTCCCTGGTTATCTAATTAAGAGCATAAGGATGGATAATGCTGGTGAATTTACATCAAAGAGTTTTGATACCTATTGTGCTTCACTCGGAATCGAGGTTAAGCACCCCATTGCATATGTTCATACTCAAAATGGATTGGCAGAATCATTGATTAAACATATCCAAATCATTGCCCGCACTCTATTATTGAGAACAAATATATACAGCTTGGGGTCATGTGGTTTTGCATGTGGCATTTCTAATAAGATTACACCCCACTGCTAGTCTTTTATAATCTCCCATTCAAATGGTTCTTGGTTATGAACTAGCTATTTTACATTTGCACACCTTTGGTTGTGCAGTATAGGTGCCTGTAGCACTGCCAAAAAAACAAAAATGGGTCAGAACGCCATTTGAGCATTTATGTTGGGTTTAATTCACCGTCTATCATTAGGTTCTTAGAACCAACTACTAGCGATCTTTTTATTGCCAGATTTGCAGATTGTCATTTCGATGAGACTAGGTTTCCATCAATTGGGTTACCTACAACTTCCATGACTGCAAAACAAAAGCCAGTTAAGGTTTTCTCTTGGAATGAGAAAAATTTATCTCAATTAGATCCAAGGACTCCTAAATGTGAAAACGAGGTGCAGTGCATAATCTATTTACAAGTTATGACCAATAAACTTCCTGATGCATTTAATAATGCTACTAAGGTAATGAAGTTTCATATTCTAGTTGCAAATGCCCCAGCTAGGATAGCTGTTCCCAAAGGACAGGCTAAAATGGATCAAAATCTCCTGCACTTGAAGCGTGATAGATCGATAGGATCAAAAGATACTGCTCCTCGAAAACGAAGGGGGAAAATCAAGAATTCGCTGTAGAAGAGCCTGGCATTGTGCTTGCTCCCAAAGAGCTTATTGTCCTTGGGGAGGCACAAACCCATGAAAGGAACAACGACCATGGGAATACTGAGAATTCCATTACATATTGTAATGAAATTTGGAATTGAAATAAAATCATCATTGATGATGCTTTTGCATTCTTAGTTGCTCATAAAATTATGGATGATGATTGTGTGCTGCAATCTATTATTGATGTCACACCCCTGCCCCACCTCTGGCACGAGAGCATGACCCAGCGGGTTAGCATCGACGCCTCAGGCAACGTTGAACATTCCAAAAGTCTTTTATCTTTAGTTAAGCACACGCGAAAGCGATTACAAACAATCCTCGTACAAACAAACATGGAAGCCGGGCAAGACATATGCAAGCTAAACATATAAAAGCAACATATATTCATACACATGTTCACATATCAAAATATGTTTTGATTACATGCCCATTGTTGTCCTGGCTACTTATTTTCGATTCCATATACATAGTCAATCAAAGGGCCAGGGTAGCCTAACTCCTTTACCGAGCTGATCCCAAAAGCGACCCCTATACTATGTGCATTCCCTTCTTGGACCTTGGTTCTCCCATCACACACCTGAAACGGTGGGAACAACAAGAGTGAATCGATGACTCAGTAAGTAGAAATCCCTAATTCTCCTATAGGAGGACATCTCGCCATCAATCGTCGGATACAAGGTCACCACTCACTTGTCGATGGCAAATCAATAGCAAGGTTTGTGCCTTGCCTTGCTTATGCATATGAGAGGCTCTCAACCGTCTATGTACTTTCAAGAATCAAAGACAAGGAGTTAGTGCATATTAACAAGCTTTCCAAAGATCCGTGGCTGATGATCATTTCGGTCATAAAAATGGATGCTCACATCTCATGAAACTCATTCAAGCATTAAGTGACCCAATTCAAATATATGCTCAAATTGATGCAATGATTTAACAATACATATCAAACAAACCCAGCTTTTGAAAGCATCACGCATGTATCAGTCATGAACCACATGTGGACTTTCATTTTCCTTTTCAGTATTGTATCAGTCGAAATTAATCGACTCTTTCGGTAACAACCAGGCATCGATCCCCCCCCCCTCGGCAATCGGCATCGTCCTTATCTCATTATCAAGATGGCATCCAGGGTGACCCCTAAGCATCGACCTCACCCAGGCCGACATCGTCCATGATCCCAATATCGGGATGGCATCTGAGGCTTTACCACAGGCAACGACCCAGCATCCCCCAGTGTCGGCAAATAGGTCCATCGTGTGTCCATGCATTTTAAGCGACAACAAATTCATGTCATGTTTTAACTCTTAACCGAATAAAAGGCCCGATGGTGTGCCATGCAAAGTGAATCAATGAAGGACTCTTATACCTTGTTAGACTCATGCCGGATGCAATTCGACCTTGTGGTCTTGACTTGGAATCGTTCGCTCTAGCTTTGGCATCGACTTGTGACTTGTCCCGAGTAACAATATGCCTCAATATTGTCTCGAGATCAAATGTGAGTCATGCACCCACCTCGGCACACGTCCAAAGTCACCGAGACCATTCCTCGACATTCGGGTGTGCTCGACACTCACGCGAGATCATGAACTTACTCGATGCAACAACAAGCAATAGAAACACAACAAGCATAACAATACAACACCAACACAAGCAAACGATGACATGATCCTAAAATCGATAAGCGTAGCACATCGCCCTATCTAAGAGTTAGGAAAATCTACTTACTACTTTTTGGACCTAGCTCCAAGATGCTTTATTGGTGGTCGGTCGATGTCTAAGGTGGCTTGGAAGAGAAGGGTGTGAAAGAGAAGGGAGGAAGGGAGAGGAAAAGAGAGAAAGGGCAATGCTTAGAATGTGAGGATGGCTCATCCTATTTATAGGCCTCTTCTTCTTAGATTTTTATTGCAAACTCATGCTTATGCCTAAATGACGAGTTGGCCTACCTATCTTCCCGAGTTGGCGCCTAGGTCCTTTGGAGTTGGCTTGTGATTGGTCCACCTATTCCCTTCTCTTCAAGGCTCAATCTAGGGTCATCATTGCCTATGGCACCTAAGGAACACATAGGCCTTTTGGTGCATCATGTCCTCTTCTAATTGGTTGGTCCTTGTCTTGTTTACCAAGGCTACGATCTAGGGCCACCATAACCTAAGATTCACCTAAGATTCTAGGGGACACCTAAGTAGGTGACTCACCTCACTTATTAATTGCCAAGATTTCATACAATCATTAGGCTTAGATGTGTTCACATTAGTCAACTTGCTCTTCAAGTTTCTTATCTTTAATAGACAAAGGTCCAAAAGCATTTAATGTCTTCTTATCTTCAAGCCAAGAAGTCTCTAGATTAACTTGCTCCTTCAGTTGGGTGTGCAGGCCCCTTCCCCTTCAAGTTGGGCGTGTGGTTCTCCCATTCTAAGGTGAAAATAGTACCATTACTTTGTCAAATGGACTTGAAAACTTATAAAATTTTAATATATTGTCGAGAAGATCTTAAGAAACATTTTTCATGGAGGAAACTTAGCCAAATTCGTGCTGTGGAAAGAGCAGAAATTCACTGAACACAACTCAAAATTCATCAGTTGAACATATTCAATGGTTAGAAAGAGAGAGAGAGAGAGAGAGAGAGAGAGAGAGAGAGAGAGAGAGAGAGAGAGAGAGAGAGACTCATTTCGAAATCCAAATCTTTACAAAACTCTTTGAAATTTTAATATGTTGTAGATAAGGATGTCATTTAAAAATTTTTTTGAAGGAAGAATATTCAAATTCAAAAGGGAAAATTTTATAAAAAATCAAGAAGGCAACCTGGTCACCGTTTTCACTACACGGGACAGGTTCCAAACGATAAATGATTGGGTCTTCGTCCCTACCATTTCACCTTAGAAAAATATGAAATTTAAGTATTTTTTAGATCAAGATGTTTAGAAAAACTTTCATGAAGGAAGTTTCTCCAAATTCGAAGTAAAAAGAGCTCTGTAAAATTGGAAATCGGCAAAGGTCTATGGATTTCGAGAATCTGAAGAGTCAAAACCTATGGAACCTTAAGTGGCTAGCCTAAGGAGAAGGGGTGGCGTCCTACTTGAACTGCAAAATCCATTGTCATCATTTTTCTAGGCTATGAATCATTCCCCACCATTAATAAGCTTATGACTCACCCCCCTCTTAATACATAACCATCCAAAATTTAATGATTACATTTCAAAAGTAAAGCTAATGGGGCCAAGTGTCCTACTTAGTCATCATGCATTAATTGGCTATCTTCCAAGCACATTAAATACATCAAGGAAAATATCAAGTTAGAAGGTCATCTCATTGGGCAGGAGTCAATTGAGTCTAACCACGATCAATTGCCTTATTTGACCCGAGGTTTACGCCTAAGCCTTGATCGAATAAAGCCGAATGCAATTGGGCTTAACTGGTTAAACCGAGTTCGAATTTCTCTTTGTAAAGGGCTAAAAGTTGAGGATGTTACAATTGAATGCCGTCAAAGGTAAGATTGGTCTAAGTGGGAGGAAGTAATTAAGGATGAATTAGCTTCCTTAGCCAAACGAGAGGTTTTTGGATATGTAACTCGTATCCCTAATAATGTAAAGCCCGTTGGATATAAATGGCTATTTGTTTGGAAACAAAATGAGAAAAATGAGGTTGTTAGGTATAAAGCTAGACTCGTTGTCCAAGGATTCTCCCATAGACTTGGGATTGATTATAATGAGACATATTCACCTATGATGGATATGATTACATTTCGTTTTCTCATTAGCCTAGTAATTTCTGAAAGATTGAAAATGCATCTTATGGATGATATGACGGCATATCTATATGGCACATTAGACTCTGATAGGATTCAAAATGCTTGAAGCATGCACTCCCCACAATTTATTTTCAATAAATTTGCAAAGATCCTTGTATGGGTTAAAGCAATCTAGTTGCATGTAGTATCAACGCCTATGTGAGTACCTAATTAAGGACATGTACAAGAATGATCCTATCTGTCCATACGTGTTTATTAAGAAATCAGAAATCAAATTTGCTGTTGTAGCAGTTTATGTCGACAATATAAATTTAATTGGAACTCCAGAAGAGTTAGTTAAAACTACTGAGTATTTGAAAAGGGAGTTTGAAGTTAAAGATTTGGGTAAAACCAAACTTTGTCTTGATATAGAGCTTGAGTATAAAACAAATGGAATAATTGTCTATTAATCAGCATACGTTGAAAGATTGCTTAAACGTTTCAACATGGACAAAGCTCACTCATTGAGCACCCCTATGGTTGTAAGGTTTCTAGACCCCCAAAATGACCTATTTCATCTTAGATAATCTGATGAAGAGATACTTGGTCTTGAAATACCATATCTCAATGCAATTGGGGCTTTGATGTACTTGGTACAATGTATGAGACCAGATATTGCTTTTGCGGTAAATTTATTGGCACGTTTTAGTTCTAAGCCAACTCGGAGACACTGGAATGGAGTCAAACATATTTTCCGTTATCTTTGAGGAATCATAGATTTGGAATCATAGATTTAGAATCATATTATTCCAAGGATTCCACTAACATTGGTTTAGTTGGATATGCTGATGTTGGATATATATTCGATCCACATAAAGCTCGCTCTCAAACCGGTTATTTATTTTGTTATAACGGCACCGCTATTTCTTGGCGTTTTATGAAGTAATCGCTAGTAGCTACATCCTCTAACCACTCTGAGATTATTGCTTTATATGAAGTTAGAAGATAGTGTGTTTGGTAAAAATCCGTTATAACACATATTCAAAATTTTTGTTGTTTGATATCGGTTACAAATTCTGCCATTATAATTTATGAAGATAATGCTACTTGTGTTGCACAAGTTAGGGGAGGATATGTCAAAGGTGATAGGACAAAGCATATCTCGACGAAATTTTTCTATACTCATGAACTCTAAGAAAGTCGACAAATTGATGTTAAACAGATTCGATCCATAAATAATCTTACAGATCTTTTTACCAAATCATTGCCAACATCAACTTTTGAGAAATTAGTATATGGCATTGGTATACAACAAGTTCACAAGATGCAAGATTGATTAGCCCCAGCAATGGCTATATGGCTCAATTGAGGGAGAGGTATTATGAACTATGCATTGCACTCTTTTTTCTTTTTGTCTGATTTTTTTCCATGGGGTTTTTCCAGCTTAAAGTTTTTAACAGGGCAATTAATGCATCCATAAAATGGAGAGATTATAAAATTTGTGCTCTGCACTCTTTTTCCCTTTTGTCCGGTTTTTATCCCATTAGGTTTTTTTGGCTTAAGGTTTTTAATGAGGCAGTATCATTCGATGCACATTCATAATGAATACAATGAATATTCAAGAGGGAGTGTTATGAAATACATGAATGAATATTCATTATATTTATCTTATCTAATGTACTTATTAGGGTACATTTGTATCATACATTGTAAGTACATCTCCCTATACAATGAATATTCATCTCCCTATCCAATACATGTATAATTCGATACATTGATAATAATGATAAGTGCATTCTTGTTTTCCTATAAAAAGGAGTTTAGTTTTTGTTGTAGACATAACAGTGAGATACTGGAAATAAAATTCTCTTTTCTCTACGATCTCTGGTGTCCGATTTTCTCTTCTCAATCTTTTTATTCTCTCTATTACATATTTTGTCACGCCCTAATCCTCTGAGCGCACGCCCATCCCCCCTTGGCCGATTAATAGCGATGTCTCAGGACGCGTCGCCGACCCATTTATTTTAATACACATGTGGAAGTAGATAGATAATTCCCAGACAACAATCAGATGGGATAGAAAAGTAGGATCAAATTTTTAAACCACACACACACACACACACACACACACACACACACACACACACACACACACACAAGGTTTGCTAAACATGGGGGGTTTTCAAACAGCTACGGGTCCTCGTCTTCCTCGTCATCTCCCTCCACATTTCAACTAGAGCCTACTACTGAATACACCAGGGAGTCTGGTTCTTCAAGTGCAGGGTCCACCGAGTCTGTCATTGAACCACCTGGAGGATCAGCAATACCCTTTCCAAAAGCAACCTCTATCACATATAGAGGTATTTGAGATCCCGGTATGGGCCCCTCTCGCATTCTATTACAATCCTGGCGATACCATGCTCTATATTGATGGGGCACCTTTTAAGGTAGACCCCCCATCAACCTAGATTATGGACTTCACTAGTTCGTACTCGAGTCTAGAAGGGTGCCCATGAATTGGAATATAGTACTTCTGTTATGTGAGTTTCTTTGGTTGTCCAAAATGTTCAGGTGGGGCTACCATCTAGGGACCTGAAAATGGTTATCTCACAACGGGGTGAGCTAATGTCTTAGCGAGTTCTACCCCCTAAGCCCTGACTAAGAAGAGAATATGCCTCAAGGGCTGCCTAAGCGCAAACACGGGATGGAGGACTTGCTTGGGCCTCCACTTCTTCCTGCAAGTCAGTTTAATTCATAAACTCACAATTCAAACCATCTAATCAAATCATATTCAATCAACGATCAATCGACTCAATTGATTACATGTCATCACGACCTCCTCTTGGTTGGCCTAATCCATACTATCTAATAAGCCTGATCATGTCAAGACTGCTCACCCTAAGCTGATAATAGATAGTATAGCTCGTACTAAGCTGATAAATAGTATATTGCTCTCTTACTAAGCTGACATATCAAGCTTGCATGCAGATATAATATACCAATAATGCTCACTCTAAGTTGATAAGGTATACTACTCTATTACTAATCTGACATATCAGAGCCCGTAGGTTGATATAGTATATCACCAATGCTCACTCTAAGCTGATAAATAATATTGCTTGCTCTAAGCTGATAAGGTATATTACTCTCTTACTAAGTTGATATATCAGAGCCCGTAAGTTGATATAGTATATCGATATACTGTTCTCTATCTAAGCTGACATATCAAACCCGTAGGTTCATATAGTATACCATCTCGAAACATATAACCAATTCATCATTTTTATCGTACCCGATAAAAATAGCCATGTTTGGGTACACGATCGGCCTTAGCCAAAATATAATATTTTCACTTTTAAACTTCCCACCAGTTTTAGTAGTCTCAAAATATATTTTTGGTGCTGTAGATTGACGCCTGGTAATTTTCCAATTAATTACCAAATTTATCCATTTTTGAGATAATTACCCACAATCACAAAACATAGCCAATTTGCACAATTTGGTACTCAATTAAATAAACATATCACATATTTGAAATTATCACGAAATTCTAGTCACCGGCTATCTCGGTCTAATTTTCTGAAAATAAATAAATAATTAAATAATTATGGAAATTAATAAATAAATGCCAATAAATAACAAAAATACTAACTTAGGCCCGTAAAGCCTAATAAAAGCCAAGACGGTCCCGGAAAATTTCCGAACTCCTCTAGATAAATACTAGAGCTTGTCTAGGCCCTAATTACACTACTTTAACCACCTAACATGCATAATCGGCTAACTAATTCGCTAATCCACTCTAACTAACTACCTAATCCTAGCTTAGCCTAAACTAAACAACCCTTAAGCATCAGTAACCTACTAAGTAAGGATTAGTGAGTTAAACTCACTTGATTAACGATCCGGTTGGATCGAAACGACGGGGGCACTGCGGGGGACGAGAAACTCTAAAGTGGGCTTACCAACCGGGGTTAGGAAAGCCTTGAAAACGGGCCCAACAGCTGCCTAGAGACCCACACGACCCGATTATGGTCTGAGCCGAGAGAAGCTGGTCTGGTTGGGCTAGTTGAGTTAGAATGGGCAATGGGGTTTGTTGCGGGTCCAGGTGGGTGGTGGCGATGCTTCACGGCGGTGGAGGAGGCTTGGTGAGTTGGTCGGAGGACCTCCTGGTTGCATGGACTTAGCGAGATGGCGCGACTGGGTAGGCGATGAGGCGCGACAAGCGACAAGGCCCGGGGGGCGTGCGATGGAGAACAACGGTGGCTCCGGCGGTCCGACGAGCTGCTGGCTTGATCTGCGGTTGCTGGTGTTTGAAGATGAAGAAGGAGAAAGTGAGGTGTCGATAGGCTAAGGAGGGGAGGTAGAAGGAGGGGGGAACGGTTAGGATAGGGGGTACCACCTTTGGTCTCACTTATCCCCTTTTGTGCCCTCTAACATGGGCCACCACCCTAGCTGGCTTGCACATCCCAATCCTAGACCAAATTGCCCCTTCTAGAAGCCTTGAAGAGGTCCACAAGTTGGGTCCATGGGGGTGCTACAAATTTCACACATTTCCCTTCAAATTGGACCTTAATTCCTCTTTGAATCCTTCCCATCCGGCCTCTAAAAATTCAATTATTGAGTCAACGATCAAATTGGTATTTTTCCGCACCAATTGATCTAACTTACTTCCCAATTCCATGACAAAAAACAATCCTCTGAATTTTCTAGACGAAAACGACCCTACCTCGACTTTTTTCTAAAAAGTTCGGTTAGTAGAAAAATATTCGGAAGGTAAGTCGACATTCCTAAAATGACTTGTGACATGATAGAACTTTCAATTTCTGAAATCAGATTCAAATTCGCGGTTAATTTCAATCTGTCGCGTTTTTAGCGTAACCTAGGCGACCCGGTAGCTTTCAGAAATTTTTAGTGCAAATGACTCATGTCAATTTTCTTCAAGCCATAATGAACCCCTTTGACATATTAAAGACTCTCGGTGGTTGTGAAAATCTTGAGGTTTCGATTACGGACATATGGTACCCAAAACGATAGAAAAATTAATCTAGTGCCGAACGACGAGAATTTTGCAATTTAGTGGAATCACCCACGTTTAACCACATATCTCAGTCAAATCGACCTATCTCTGATCTCTAGTTGATTTTAACAATGCCGTAATGATCTTTGCAAATGAGCACGGTTGAGTAGTCGATTCATGGTCGAATTCTCAAGTCTTATTGCATTAAAATCCCTTAATGGCTTCCCTAGATCGTCTAGTTATCTTATGAGTGATTAGCTCTGAGAATAACACTATAGGCATGTCGATGAAATGCTCGATTTATCTAATTGAAAGCAAGATCGAAAATCTGGGATGTCACATACGCAATATTTTACAACACTCCTATCCTTTTTAGCTTCTTCAGTTGTTTTTTAACGGAAGATATGTGGCCATCCTCCGTGGCATGAAACAACACCCATTTGCCATCTCCGGAAGTGACTGCCTAAGAAGCACCGAGACTCTTCAGAAGCTTTTGTGTCGTGTCCGACACTCTGACGCGCTTCGACATGTTCTGACACGTGGTCAACGAGTGTCAGGAAATCTGACATGTAGTCAACTCTTTCCGACATGCTCCGACTTGCGAGTCTGAAATTCCAACACGCAATTTCGACATGCACAGGATCAATTTTAATAATTTTCAATACTTGAGGGGTCAAAATATGAATATATGAAAAAATAATGAAAATAACAAAAAGAAAGGGGAAATAAGAAAATTCTCACTCTCAAGTTTCTCACTTATAAGTTTTGATCTTCCCATAAGTGACAATGGAACGCTCCTCTTCTCGCTGGTGTCGCTCCGACTTGAAGTTGTGATTTTTTTTTTTTTTTGCTTTTTTCCGCCTCTCCCAGGCGTTGCTTGTGAGTTATCTCTTTTGGTCTATGTCATTGGTTTGTGAGTTATCTCTCACATTTTGCATGGTAAATTTAGTTATTTCCTTTTCTTTTTGTTGTACTTTGAGATTTTTTTATCTTGGATTTTCATTTTTCTTGAACTTTGTTTTGTAAAAGAGCTCTAAGCCAGTCTATATCATGAATTCCGAACTTTGTCTGGGATTATAAAAAATCTCACTAATCTCCGACAAGTGTAAGAAAACAAGACATGTTCCTTCAAATTTACTATTTTGTATTTGCAATTTTTGAATTTCTCATTTAACCTTTGTCAAATTAAAACAATGATTGATATTAATAAATGTTGGATTAATATTTTTAGTATAAATTAATTCTATACTTTTTTTATTATTATTTAGTTTTTTGTATTTATATAAAAATATATATTTAATATATAATGTGTCGGAGTGTGTCAAAATTCTCTATTTTTTAAGAAATAACGTATTGGCGTGTCGTGTCGTGTCGTGTCGTGTGTCGTGTGTTTGTGTTGAAACTACATAGGTGACTGCCGGTTTCTTATTTTATCTGCTGGATGGGACATTTGCCATCTCTAGAAGCGACTAATGGTTGCTTTTTTCACCAGCTGGAGATTTAAAGCGTAGAAAAGAAAGGATTAGGACAAATGACATTAGTATCTTGGGGGCGTTGGTTTATTTGAAATTGGACCGACATTGAACCAATTAAGAGCTAACTCTAGAATGAAATGAATAGAGAAGGAAAATGTATGTATGCTAGGACATTGAGAAATATAAAGATCATAGTTTTACTTGCCTTCATTTGAGTATGGACAATGTTCTTGACTTTGCGACTGGCTTGGCTGTTTTTTGGTTTGCACGAAGAAATTTACTGAGGTCCTTTTGGGTGAAAACGAATTTTTGGTCATTTCACATGTTTTGAAGTCATTTCAGTTTGTAAGTCATGTATTTCTATCCATTTATGCTGCTTCAATAGTTTCTTACCGATTTGATCATCCCAAGGATCTGTTAACAATAACATACCAAATGTGTCACTTGGGTTTGCAATTTTTTTTTCATAAGAGTGAGATTTATATGTCATATTTTGACAGGATCCGCTTCCACCTTTGATGCTTAATGTGTCTCGTGGGCTTGTTTGTCCATCTCTAACTACTGGAATTTGTTGTGATCATTCACAGTGAATGAAGCCTTTGCTGAATAGTTCCTCCACTTTGTTCTGCAGTGTCCTGACTTTCTGGAAGCACAGAGACTGCTCAAAGTCAAGTTTCCGTTGGAATGGGCTTATTAGCTGGATCAACATTCATGCTTATCACAGTTATATGGGGATCTTGCATTATTGTTGGGAAGTGTGATCTTCATAACTCAGTTGCAATGGAGAAACAAGATACAAAAGGATTTAGCTTGAAAGGTATGTCGTTGTTGTACCTGTTGTCCTAGTTTGGTCATTCAATTTTGGTTATTTCTTGTTGATCATTCATGGTCAAGGATCATTCGCAAAATCTAGGTTGATTTGACTTGACAATTTAAAGATCGTCTAGTGTAGGAATTCGAGTCGGCAGAAGACGACTTACCTGATTTCGATACGCAAACAGCACATGGCCCTGGAACGAACGTTGAATTGTGAATAAATCACGAACAACACTACCTCATGTTAGTCTGGATGCAATAATAAGGAAAACACTCGATTTCCACAGCGTAAATGCCGATTGTTCTTGCAAAAATGAAATGGAACGCCTTGATCTTCTTTGATGGAAATGGAGAGGAAATTTGGTGCGAATGAATGGCCAACCGTGTCAATGGTTGTGTTCGGGAGCCTTTTATGCGTCTCCCTTCGTACCCTTCCATTAGTGACTTTCCATCGTAACACATCAAGACGAAACGGTGCGTTCCGTTCGCACCCCATCATGGACGTACCAGCTAAAGTACAACATCTCCCACTCGGACATGATGGGCCTAATAGTGCTCTATTAAGAATATAAGGTATTCAACATTAATCAATTTTACAAAATAATTCATACTGGCAAATAAGCCGTGCGACCAGTGAGTACACCTGCACTTGGGAGCTCAAATTATGCACCTGTTAGGGATGACATAATGGCTACAACCCTGAAAAGAAATAAACAATCGATGTCTCACAGTGCCTCAAACATATTTTGTTACATCAGTCCAAGTATACCTATCCCTTAAAGGCTATACTTGACTATTCTTAAAACATCATGTATTTACAATTATATCCGCAACCACATAGGGCGATATAATTGGTCGACCAGTAAATACATATGATAGATGTAAAACAACAATAGTCTTCATTCGCATTCATGTCTCTCTCAATTTCAGAACAACCGCTTTCCTAGACATGTCCCATAAGCCATATCTATTCATGATCGCCCGTAACATGCTAAAGTAGCAACATTGATCTTTCACTTCGAGAACATAGTTAGAAGTAACATAGGACACAAAATTTGAGGTAAATTACAAATTACCTCAAGGGCTCACACGATGAGTAAATAGGGATAAGTTTACTCATCTTCCCTTATTGGTTGCACAATGTACATGTAGTACGAATTACATGCTATAGTTAAGAGTGTATGTCAATCATCAAATATATCCACCATACAGATCTTAGCCTAAACATAGTCACATGTTTCTCACGTACTCATGTTTAGCCCGAGTGCTATATCAGCTCGCTTTCTATAGCGCCTAATTAAGTACTCGCATCCGGCATCTTTCAGGCATACATGATTGTGGGACTATCATGTTCGGTCTTGTTATGAACCAATCACATACCTCATCTTGACTCCAATTAAGGCGACATATTTTATGTACCAAACTTGCTCTTCAGCATTTATTTGTACATAACGTCTCATCTCAACGTGCTAACTACAGCACTTGAGGCGATTGCTCGTGTGAGTGAGCCAATCATTGCCCGCTGACATACTTTTCAACAATATATGTGTGTTTGTGCTAGTCTCATAGTGGATTTGTACTTATTGATGAAACATCAAATCACTAATAAATAAACAAGTACAATACATCTGTCCACAAATACATAAACCAATGATCCTCTACAATAACATATATCACATTCTACGCAATCCTAGTGACATCCTATGGGTCAAGAATATGTCTCTAGGAATAGCCTTCGTAAATGGATCAGCAACCATTCTATTGGTTGAAATGTATTGTAGGATCACTTCTTTCTGCGCTATAATATCTCTGATGAAATTATTCTTTATGTCAATGTGCTTTGTCCTTCCATGATACTTGGGATCTTTCACATAGGCAATGGCTGCTTGACTATCGCAATAAACTGTCACTAGTCTTGGAACTTCAGCGACAATGGCTAAATTTTCCAAGAAACGTTTTAGCCATACTGCTTCTTGTACTGCGGTAAAACATGCAATAAATTCTGCCTCCATTGTAGACAAGGCCGTGTATGTCTGTTTCTTGCTATTCCAAGAAACCGCACCTCTATTGAGCAAGAACGCATATCCAGAAGTCGATTTACGCTCATCCAGGTCTCCACCCCAATCAGCATCTGAATAACCTAATAGGCGTAAATCATTCCCTTGGTAACAAAGTCGATAGTCCATGGTGCCCTTCAAGTATCTCAAAATCCTCTTCACTGCTTTCCAGTGTACTTGACCAGGATTTGATTGATATCGGCTCACCAATCCCACGGCATAACATATGTCGGGTCAAGTACACATCATAGCATACATCAAACTTCCGACTGCACTAGTGTAAGGAACAGTTTCCAGCACATTGATTTCTTCTAAAGTCTTAGGACACATCTCAGTACTTAGGCCTTCACCTTGCATGACAGAGGTATCAATGGGATTACAATGTTGCATATTGAAACGCTCAAGAATCTTCATAATATAAGACTCTTGTGATAAAGTAAGGAGTTTCCTTGATCGATCTCTTTTGATCTTAACTCCTAATATATAAGCAGCTTCTTCCATGTCCTTCATCTCAAAATTAGAGGACAACCATTCTTTTATGGTGATAACCAAAACCTTGTCATTTTCAGCCAACAAAATATCGTCCACATAAAATGATAAAATCACAAATTTATCTTTGGACCGCTTGAAATATACACAGTGATCTTCTTCGATCATTGTGAAACCAAATATTATTATTGCTAAATGAAAACGAAGATACCACTGTCTAGATGATTGCTTAAGGTCATATATTGAGCGATAAAGCTTGCAAACTTTATGCTCTTGACCTTTAGCTATGAAACCTATTAGTTGTTTCATATAGATTTCCTCATCTAATTCTGCATTGAGAAATGCCGTCTTTACATCCATTTGATGTAATTCAAGGTCCAAATGTGCAACGATAGCTAGAATAAGGCGTATTGAGGCAAACCTTACAACTGGTGAAAAAGTTTCCTCATAGGCTATACCCTCTTGTTGAGTATAACATTTCGCCACAAGGCGAGCCTTATACTTTTCAATGGATCTGTCCGCCCTACGCTTAATCTTAAAGACTCATTTGTTTCCAATGGCCTTACGATTGGGTAGTAGATCAACCAAGTCTCAGATATGGTTTGCCCTCATTGACTCCATCTCATCTTCCAAAGCTTTTCTCTATTCTTCCTTGTTAGAGGATCAGAGAGCCTCTTGAACAGTATTAGGCTCGGCATCATCATTTTGAGCAATCATAAATGCTCCCCTTTCAATCTCAAAATGACGACGTGGAATACTTTTATGATTACTTTTACGCAATTGAATTTCTCTTGAATTCAATTCATCAGGCGATGCAACACTCCCACTAAGTCTTGTGTGTTGAGGTAAATCTTTATTTCCCTCTACAACATCAATGGGTGTGTTATCAGGATCTTCCATCTCATATACTTGGAAATCCTTATCAATCTCACTTCTATTAGGAAAATCGTTCTCCAAGAACGTGACATCTCGTGACTCCATTTCGGTCATACTCCCATTAGCTTGTTCACCTATGAACACGTACCCTTTGGAGTGTTCGGAATATCTTATAAAGATACATTTCTTCCCTCTAGGACCTAATTTGCCATGTTTATGGGAAGAATCATGAACATAAATTGCACATCCCCATGGACGTAGACTACTCAAGTCTAGTTTCCTATCAATCCATAATTCATAAGGGGTGGAAGTGACCGATTTTTAGGGCACACGGTTAAGTATATAGGCAACAGTCAATAACGCATCTCCCCAATAGGAGATAGGTAAATTTGCTTGCGCCATCATAGACCTAACCATTTCCAATAGGGTTCTATTCCTTCTCTCAGCTACCCCATTTTGTTGTGGAGTACCAGGAATAGTCAATTGTTGTACAATTCCCTTTTCTTCACAAAGAGCCTTGAATTTCTCCGATAGATACTCACGTCCACGATCGGTTCTCAATGCCTTTGTTGTCTTGTTTAACTGGTTCTCTACCATCGCTATATATCGTCTAAAGCAGTCTAATGCTTCTGACTTATGGGAGATCAGAAAGACATAACCGAAACGTGTGAAGTCATCTATGAAAGTGATGAAATATGAGGCTCCATGCCTCGCCCTCACATTCAAAGAACCACAAATGTCAGAATGTATGAGATGCAATGGAAATTTAGCTCTAGTCCCTTTACCGAATGGTTTTTTAGTTGTTTTTCCCGCCAGACAATGTTCACATATGGATAGACTAACATTAGTGAGTGACCCTAAAAGGCCTTCTCTAGCTAATCTTTGCATTCTTTGCAATACAATGTGACCTAATCTAGCATGCCAAGTACTTGCATCAATCTCAACGTTATTTGAAGATACAATTAAAGAAAAACAGCCATCAATATTAACATTGTGCTGATCATAGTCAATGTCTAACACCATAAAACCATTCGATACATGACCTGAACCATAACAAATTGTTCCATACAAAATGTCAACATAATCACCATGGAAACTTAATACATAACCTAAGCTAAGAAGAACAACTACAGAGACCAAGTTTCGTTGAATATCTAGAGCATAAAGGACATCATACAGGAACAGGTTTCGACCACCACGTAAGATTAATTTACATGTGCCAACACCCTTCACTTCAACTCTTGAGTTATTTCTAACATATATCCATCTTCTTTCAGGCGGTATCTGACGATACTCCATAAATGCTTCTCGGTTTTTAGCTATATGGTCTGTTGCTCCTAAGTCTACAGTCCACATTGGATGAAATTCAGCAAGCATTACAGTACTAGAAACAAAAGCATTACTTAAAGTAATGGAGTAATAGGGTACCTTTTTCGGCTCAGTGCATTCACGAGCAAAGTGACTCAACTTGCCATAACTGTGGCACTTCATCTTGGCCTTGTCCTTCTTCCCACCACGCCTCTTGCGTCGAAAGGTCTTAGCCCTCTTGGGTTCCTAATCAGTCATCTTCCCTTTGTTATTGAATTGAAGATTCCTTTTGCGCTTGAAGCCCGAAGCCTTGCGCGAACTCGATTCAGCAACATAAGCATGGGTAAAGGATATGGTAGCCTCTAGGCGCTCATCCTCTAATTCCAAATGACGCGCAATATCATCAAAAGTGACGATGTTCTCATTATGTGTCATATTGATCTTCATATGCTCCCAATTATTAGGAAGAGACCTTATAACAGCCTGAACTTGATGTTTATCAGTAAGGGAGTGACCTGCCGACTTCAGCTCACGGATCATGTTTGACATCTCCCGAAGATGTTGCCTCATTGTTACATTTGGGCGTTTTCGGAATGTGTCAAACTTGATGGTGAGTCTCCTTAGCTTAGTGGCAGATGTACCCCCAAATTTATCTTTTAAGGCAACCCACATAGCTCGAGCTTTGTCATAACTCTCAAACTCACACATGAGATCATCTTGCATACAACTCAGCAACGTGATGCGAGCAATGCTATTTTTCTTTTTCCAAGCTTGATAAGCTTCCAGATCTTTCCTCTGTTGAGCTGAAGTTCCATGCTCAGGTTCATCCATGGTATGGTTGAGGGTTTCCAAAACCTCTTGTTCCTCAAGGATGTACTGAACCTTTCGGTGTCAAATATCATAATTGTCACCGTTCAGCTTCTCACCCTTATTGAGGTCAGCCACAATGGTCTTGGATGCCGAAACCATAATCAATTGCTATAACACATTGACATAATAAACGCAGAATCAATACTAGCACACTTCACAGAATAACACACACATTTAATTTGCAGCAAAGACAAACTAAATTAATGATAATTCAACAAAAGACAATAAAGCAAAAGTTCATTATGTTCCCAATCAACTTCTATGTACAATTGTTCTATTATCATTAATTAGTTTAATTTGCGCAAATTTTAATTTCTAGGTGAGAACTCCTTTCAATTCTACCAACCTACGAACTCCTACTAGGAAAAATAATTACATGACCTTATGTAATTTCTACATTTTTCCTTAACACATAAAACATTGCATGATAATAACCAACGTATAAACAATAATCATGCTTCAACTATAATTAAAATTGCAATTCAACATGTAATGGATTTCCTACCATTATTCTAATTTTCTAACAACTAGAAAATTGCAAGTATATTAAAATATATATATCATATCATTGAACCAAGCTCTACACAGCATATATAACATCATTTGCACATAAGCTAGCTACTACATTTCCCTAATCACAAGAAAATACAAGCTACAAATGAAGAAGCTGCATTAAACCCCAAAAAAATACGCGTACATAGGGTTCCCAAAGCATTTTCATACATTTATAAAATTCAAAAGTATAAAATAATTATACCACTGTGTAGAGGACACTTATACGAACCAAATGAGACTGACCACGCTCCAATCGGAGCTCGCATGCACCCCTACCCGCCACCTGAGTGCGCGGCGCGTGTGACGCATGCGCCAACGAGCCGAACGGCTCCCGGCCGGTCCGACCGGTTTGACTGCCGAATGGTCGGGTCGGGTCGGGTCGGGTCAACAAGTCGGGTTGGGGTCTCGGGTCGCCGGTCAAGTAGGGTCGCCGGCCAGTGACCGGTTAGCCAACTGTCACCGGCACTGACGCCATCGATGACGTCATCCCGGTGGTTATCAACCATTGGATGACGTCACGGTGACGTCACCACATGCCGGTTCGCCGGTTGGCACGTGTCGAGGACGCGCTGGTTCGCCTACTGGCGCATGGTGCCCACACGCAGAGGCTTTTGGCCGCGCGTGTGGGCGCGTCCGGCGTCTCCCAGCAGCGCTCGACCCATCGGCGGACTCGTCTCAATGAGCTCTTCCACCCTATATATTCAAAAATTAATTTTGACCAAAAAATTGTTTCGAAAAACGGCCGAAACCTCACGGATCACGCGACTCCGAACCCGTTCTTCTTCCAGTTCAATTTCGAGTTTTTTATGAGGCAATTCCGACTATCAGAGATCCAAATAGTGTAGAATACAATCCCTTGATCTCAATATCAAATGGTAATCAAGAAAACTTGATGAAAAACAAGGCAGAAATCACGATCGGGCTCTGATACCAATGTAGGAATTCGAGTCGGCAGAAGACGACTTACCTGATTCCGATGTTCAAACAGCAAATGACCTCGGAACGAATGTTGAATTGCGAATAAATCACGAACAACACTACCTCACATTAGTCTGGATGCAATCATAAGGAAAACACCCAATGTCCACGGCATAAATGCCGATTGTTCTTGCAAAAATGAAATGGAACGCCTTGATCTTCTTTGATGGAAATGGAGAGGAAATTTGGTGTGAATAAATGGCCAACCGTGTCAATGGTTGTGTTTGGGAGCCTTTTATACGTCTCCCTTCGTACCCCTCCATTAGTGACTTTCCATCGTAACGCATCAAGACGAAACGGTGCGTTCCGTTCGCACCCCATCATGGACGTACCAGCTAAAGTACAACATCTAGAGATTATTTTTCCTTAATTGAGCCACCATGGATAAGAGAAAATCTTTTGCAGCTAGTTCTTCAAGAGAGAAGTGAGATTACGGGCACAATAGATGTTAAGACGTGCAGACCTGAATAATCCTCTTTGTTGTGCAAGTAAACCTTTCTCTTGTCCATCTCTCATAAAAAGAATAACATCATTTCTAAAATAATTATTGATCTGAAAAAAAAGTGTTTTTTCTTGTATTTTTTTTTAATAATCAAGTTTATTTGTGGTTGATATAATGCCTATTTAGGCCTACTCTGCAGTGTCAAGCAGTCATCTCACCTTGACAACGACTTCATGTACATTGCCTATCTTTGCTCTTGCTGGTTCTGGTGTCAGTACAGATTTGTGGACAAAATATGCAGCAAGTCTTATGGTCTTTTCAGTGATACCCTTCATAATTGTTCAATTGCCTCAAATTCTCAACTTGACTTCGGAGAGGCACTTGGCTGTCTTAATTTCGCTGATTGTCTTTCTGATACTATTGATTGCATATTGTATCTATCAGGTAGCCACCAATTGCTTCTGAATTATGCCATAAATATGCAGATAAGCACGAGGGGTACATTGTGTACGTGTGAACCAAAGGAAAAACTGGCTGTATTGTTTGTCATGCTACTCCATTGAGATGAGCTAAAGCCAATTTATATGTCGAGATTTGAAATTGTGGTCTTTCTTCTCCTTTGGTCTGCTGAAATTTTTAAATTTGGTGCAGGTTGTCCAGCCTTGGATACAGAGGCGGCGACTTGCTTATGTGGAAGACAAACATGTCTTTTTTGGTTTCTTAAGACACATATGGACACGTGCCCTGGGGACGCTTCTTACAGATGATGGCGAACTAAACAAGGATTTCGCAGAGAAGTTAGTTTCCACTGGATGTACTAAGTTTTGCCTCTTAAAAAAATCTCAGATTCAGCTGAATCAGCAGGGTGACTGGATTTTTTGGTGACAGGCTTTTCACGACATTGGATGAAAATAGTGACGGATATCTAAATGCTGCAGAACTTAAAGCACTGGTAGTAGGAATCCGATTTGAAGAGATAGATTTGAATGAGGATGGTGCTGTAGATAGAATCATGGAAGATTTTGACTCCTCAAATGACCGCCTTCTGGAATTGCCTGAGTTTTTGGATGGTATTTCAAAATGGGTTAGCAAGGCTAGGAGTTCAGGTGCTGCTTCCGGAATAAAAAACTTTGGTACAGTGAAGTTTCTAGACGACATGCACCATGTAAGTGGTTCTATGGTTCTATCTACTAGTTTTAAGAAGAGCGGTTTAGAGCATGTTATTGAGTCTTATGCCCTTTTGCAATTTTTTTCTGCAGCAAACTAGACAGGAGCATGCTCGATTGATATCTGGGGATCAAACGCTAATCCCAACTTTCTTCATCTCCTTTATTGCTCTTCCCTTGGCTACCAACTCCAGGGGAGCCGTGTCAGCAATTATCTTTGCAAGTAGGAAAAAGCAAAGAACAGCCTCGCTAACTTTCTCTGAGGTGGGTTGTCCCCTTCTACCGCATATTAGATTCATTTAACAGTTATATTTCTGTAAAAATTGTGAAACTAGATTGAGAAATTAAGGTCCTAGTTTGATTTGGACTGATGGAGTGTAGTGTTGTGTAACAGAAATTGGATCTTTCCATGAGCTCGTAAACAGCTTCGCATTCAAGTGTGCTCCTTCTTTCTCTAAAATGGATTGTTCAGCAATATATATATATATATATATATATATATATATATATGTATATATGTAGTATGAGGCTGGTCCCTATACCGATATCTGATGAAGGTAGTGCTTCTGTGCAGGTATCGTGAAGATCTCTTGTTCTTACGATTTTCTTGTTGAATTAGTGAAGTATGAGCTTGAAGTTTATTGGTTCTAGTATGTCTTCTCTGAGAAGTAGGCGGTCAAATGATTAAGTCTTGTTATGAATGATTTGATGAATTGCTGGATTATATAGTAGTAACAGTTTCGATGGTGTGTGTAACGATTCTAACTCCATCTCCAAGTTCACGAGCAACAAGGGTTATTTTTGCGACGTCCTAGGCTCCTCGTCGTCCCGATTATTTTTATCTTGTTATCATGTACATGTGGAAACGTGAATAAACAATTCCCCGGACAAACAACAACTGGAAGACTAGGACATACATCAAGCATAACACACTAATTTATATTATAACAATACGTTTACAAGCCCTTTCTCGACGGGCCCTCTTTTTCAATTTACATCACAGTGCATGTTTTTCACATAGGCCAAGGAAAATCCTATCTTCTTTAGCATGACTACAGCTCCCAACACTAATTTGAGACTTTCATGCCGACAAAACTGAATGATAAGGGAGTGAGTTTTGGGAAAACTCAGTAAGCATCTCATCATCGAAGCTTGGCAAGTACAACACTAGCAAATAGTGTCGATGGCAGATCAATAGCAAACTTGTTGCTACCCTTGACTACATGCAAATGTCCATTGCAACATGCTTCAATGCATACTTACCATTGGCTTATCAATAAATATATTAACATATCATACTTATAAAAATACTGGCACTCATGCAAATTCATTTAGCGTCATCTTGGCTCGACTAGGCCCTCCTGGCTCGACCGGGGCTTCTAGCTTCTTGTTGGGAGTGACATCTTGATTTTGAAGCCTGTTTTTGATGAAATGAAATAGGCTTTTCATTGACGCGCTTATGGCCTTTTTCTTTGAGTTGGCCACTCACGAGATAATTAGTTTATCAAGTGAAGCCGTTAAGGAATTTAAATGCGACAGACTTGAGAATTCTGCCAGAAATCGACTGCTCGACCATACTAGTTTGCAATGGTCAATACAGCACCATCAAAATTGATCAAAGACCGGAGATAGGTCAATTCGACAAAGGTATGCGATTAGAGTGTGGGTGATTCCACCTAATTGCAAAATTTCTGTCGAATGACACTAAACCGATTTTTTTTGTTGTTTCTCTACCTTGTGCCCGTATTTGAAACATCAAGATTTTCACAACAACCGAGAGTTGCTAATGTGTCAAAGATGCACAATGTGATTTGAAAATAATCAACCACGGGTCAATTGCGCTAAAAATTCCTAAAAGCTACCCAATAGGTTAGGTCACACTAAAATCGTGTCCAGCTAAAATTTACCACAAAATTGAATCCGATTTTAGAAATTGAAAGTGTTGTCATGTCATGATTTATTTTAGAAACGTCGATTTATCCTTTGAATAATTTTCAACGAGCCTGAGATTTTTACGAAAAATCGATTTCGGACGATTCGGAAAGGAAAAGAAATTTGGATAGGCCAAATTGAGTACACTTTTGGCATTCTAATTTGATCAAATGGAGAGGAAAATTGTGGAAATCGTGTGGGCTTCCTCCTCAACAAGATTGGCCACTAAATTGGAGAGATTAGTGAAGGAATTGAAGTGCACTAGGTGCAAAATTCGTAGGCTTGAGGGGCAGCTGAATTTTTGACTTCAATTTGGCTTTGGTTGATGAAGTGTTGTGAAGAAATTATCCCTAGGGTGACCAATTGATGTTGTTGGCAAGATAAGGGATGAAGACTCTGTTGCCCAAGTGATGATGGCTTAGATATTTCAAATTGGATCTCATTGGCTGCCTTGAAGACATTAAGGCCCCTTGTCCTTGGCGACTCCTGTCATGTCTCGATCCTCCGAGCATGTGCCCATCCCTCAGTGGTCGATTAAATTTGCAACATCCAAGGATGCGTCGCCGACCCATTCGTTTTAATGCACATGCGGAAGTAAATTACTAATCCTTTGACAATAACATACATGTGATAGAAAAGCAGGACAACAAATTTCAAATCAACCCATTATTAAAAACCACAATATGGTTTACAAACAGGGGCCAACTCTAGGGTTTAAATACAGGAGTTTTATCTCCAAGAAGAAAATCTGAGCTACCCATACTCCTGAACCTTCCACCTCAAGCTCTAGGTTCTTCACCCTAGGGACTTGAAAATTTTATCCCACAACGAGGTGAGGCGACGTCTCAACAAGTTCACCCTCTAAGACCCGACTAGGAAGGAAATATGCCTCAAGGGTTGCCTAAGCACAAACACGAGTTAGAGGACTTACTTTTGCCTAAGATCCTTCCTGC
Source organism: Eucalyptus camaldulensis (assembly GCA_019915185.1). Taxonomy (NCBI): domain Eukaryota; kingdom Viridiplantae; phylum Streptophyta; class Magnoliopsida; order Myrtales; family Myrtaceae; genus Eucalyptus; species Eucalyptus camaldulensis. The sequence goes on from JAHSVA010000006.1 coordinate 11,471,547, forward strand.
AAATTAGTACAATTCATATAATCATTCAATCATTTCAATTCAATCAAATCAAATCAAATTGAGTCATCGATCATTCGATCCAATTGACTCCATACCATCAAGACCATCTATAAACTCTATCGATTCGAACATTACTCACCTAAGCTGAATTAGATGGTCTTGCTCACCAAAGCTGATAGATATATTCATATATCATTACTCACCAAAGCTGATGTCTAAATTGCTCACTAAAGCTCCTATATCAATTATTGCTCACAAAAATTGCTAGATAATCTTTAATGCTTGCCGAAGTTGATATCTATAGTGCTCACTGAAACTGCTAAAGTATTATTACTCACCGAAGCTGCTATAGATCTATATTGGTGTTAATGCTCCTCAAAACTATTATAGATCTATATTGCTCACCTAAACTGATCGATGGTAAATTACTCCTAGCTAAGGTTCTTGTGCTTTGCATATCAATTCCTCAATTAAATATTCAACTTGGCATAATTTCATCGTGTTAAAATGTACCAAATAAAAATAATTGTGTGTGGGTACACGGTCGGTTTGAGACAAAAGTATAATATTTTTATTTTAGAAAATCTGACTATTTATATAGTGTCTGAAAACATTTTTGCCGTTGTAAACCGAAGCCCCAATAATTTCTTATTAAATATTGAAAATTATTCAATTTTGGAATAAATTCCCAAAATTATAAATCTCACTCAATTTCCACAAAATGACATCCACTTAAATAAACCAATCACACCATTGCAATTAGCACAAACTTATGGTCACTGGCTATTCCGGTCTAATTTCGAAAAATAATAATTAATTAAGTAATTACGGAAATTAATTAATAAATGCCAAAAATACTCACTTAGGCTCATAAAGCCTAATTAAATGCCGATCTTGGGTTCGGAAAATTCCCGAACTTCATTAGATAAATACTATAGCTTATCTAGTTGGTAATTACACTAATCTAACCACTTAACATACATCAAGGATTAACTAATTCACTAATCCATTCTCACTAACCACATAATCCTAGCTTAACTTAAACTAATCAACCCTTAAGTGTCACTAAATTACTAAGCAGGGATTGGTGAGTTAAACTCACTTGATTAACGTGAAAATAGGTTCACGGTGATGGCGACGCAATGGTGAGTGATAAATTCCAAAGTGGCGACGCCAACGGGAGCCCGAACCGGGCTGAAACTATCCATATAAGCCCACAGTTGGGCTGGTCTTGCGGCACCGGTTTTGTGGAGGTGGAAACAGCAGCTGAACAGGTGTAGTTTGGGTTGGATTCGGCAGCCGCAGGTGGAGGTGTTGGCACAGAACAGCTGCGGAAGACCGAGTGTGGAGCAGTGGGCTTCGAAGGAACCAAAGAAAATGAGAAGAAAAACAGATGCAACTCGTCCAAAGGGGAAGGAAGATCGGCCGCGGGAAAAATGAAAGCAAAAGCAGAAGAATCGGTGGGGGAGGAGTGCTCGAAGAAGAAAAAGGGAAAAGAAAGAAAGGGATAAGGGGGGCAAGGCATTGTCGGTTGAGAGGGAAAAGGAAAGAAAGGGACGTGCGACTAGAGAGAGAGAGAGAGAGAGAGAGAGAGAGAGAGAAATGTGGGCGGGGGGGGGGATAAGGCAGTTCAGCAGAGAGAAAGAGGGAGAGACGTGCGCAATTTGGAGAGGGGGAAGGGAGGCTGAACGGAGGGGGCTTGGTCGGCTGAAGGGGGGAAATGAAAATAATTAAAACACAATTATTTTTTTGCTCAACTTCACACAACAATAACAATTGGTCATCCAAGGCCAATTTCAACACCAACTTGCACAATTTGAAGTCCAATTGAAGACCAAAATAAGACAGTCCCTCAAACCTACAAATTTCCCTCAATTTCGAATTCTATTTCCGTTTTCCAACGAATCCGATTTCGTAACAAATCTCTCCTATCAATGTCCAATTTTGTTGAAGAAAAAGCCCACACAAATTCCACAATTCTCTTTCACCAAGCAGCTCACTCTAGAGGTAAAAAATTCATTCCAATTGGTTCAACTAAATTTCCATTCGTTTTTAGAATCATCCGAATTGATTTTCCATAAAAATCTTGAACTCACCGAAAATCCCTTGAAAGATGAGTTGTCGTTCCTAAAATGGCTCGTGACACAACAGAACATTCAATTTCTGAAATCAGGTCCAAATTTGTGGTTAATTTCAATCAGACGCGATTTTAGTGTGACCTAATCCACTGGGTAGCTTTTAGGAATTTTTTATACAATTGACCCATGGTCGATTTTTTTCGAGCTACAATGTACCTCTTCGACACATTGGCGACTCTCGGTGGTTGTGAAAATCTCGAGGTTTCAAATACGGACACAAGGTACCAAAAACGACAAAAAATTAGTCTAGTGTTGATCGATGAGAATTTTGCAATCAGGTGGAATTACCCACACTTTGATCACACATCTTAGTCGAATCGACCTATCTCTGGTTTCTAATCGATTTTTAATTATGCCGTAATGACCCTTATAGACTAACATTGTCGAGCGATCGATTTCTGGTCGAATTCTCCAGTCTATTGTATTAAAATCCCTTAACGGCTTCACCTGATAGGTCAGTTATCTCATGAGTGGCCATCTCAGAGAAAAACACTATAGGCGCGTCGATGAAATGTGCAATTTATCCAATTGAAAATAGAACCTAAAACTCAGGATGTCACAACTCCTTATTACAAAATTCTTATGAACACCTCAACGTTGCGCGGGGTATGGGTTTGGAAGAGCTCGTGCCTAATCATGGATCGTGAGCCTGTTTTTAGGCAATACCGCTAAACCTATTCCCTTCCCCGAGGGGTAGGTCGTGACAAGGGCGATCTTACAGGTGCAAGTTATGCAAGACCCACTTGGCCCTTGCCTAGGATTTGTCTCTTGGGTATGCTACTACTCTCTGTAGTCACTCGCCCATAGAGGTAGATTCGTTTCTTGCGTCTTTTGATTGGATAAAAGTCAGTCCTTTATTCGAGCCTCAATTGGCGAATTGTACTGGGTGTGTTTTATCTGATGTATATCACTTTGTTTGGAGGAGACTACTTGTTGGAGAAGGTTGTGATTTTATTCTAGACTCTGATTCTAATTGATTCAGTCGAAGATATTCAGAGATAAAGTTAGAAATTGTAATCATGTATCTTCTTTCCTTGATTCTCCTTTTATATTATATATATGTATACATGTACAAGGATGATACGATGAGATAGAATCACAATTTTTCCTCCAAAATACATCTTCATCCTAAGTTTTTGTCATGGTATCAGAGCGTGGGTTCTGACCCAGCCTCCACGAATTCTTGTGAATTGCCCTTGGTAGTTTTTCAACTTGTTGTTGCAAATATCATCTTGCAAAAATGAGTTGACACGCTGAGTAAGAATTCAATTTTCGACAGCATATCCAGAGGTCAAGCACCAACAAAGATCAAGAAAATAACCTACCTACAATGGAGGACTCATCTAACGACTTACCACAAAATCAAATCGTAGAGCATATTGACCAACGATAAGATGAACACGCTCCTAATCAGCACCCACTGATTCTAACTTCAGTCCAACAATCCGGCCCAACTCAGTGGCCACCAGTGCAATGGATTCCTGTCCAAAGCATATGGGTCATTGGAAAAAATCAGCAATGGGTGCAACACATCCAATCAAGTGAGAATTCCAACGTAATGGATTGGGATGGCACCAACCCGAAACAAGCTCGGTAGGTCAATGGGGAATCCCTACCTGGGACTACAACCCGATCTCTACTTGAGGGCGATTCCAGCCACTGGCTACCGTTTAGAAGTCGGAGATGTGCTGTACACTTAGTCGGCCGACAGATTGGAACTCCACCTTATCTCCTTGCAGCTCACCGGCCTTGACAACTGTAATACATGGGCTCGAGATTTTCGGCGAGCCCTTGTGACCAAAGAGAAGGACAGACTTATTGATGGTACTGTCCCCTTTTCGGTTGATGACCGAATGTGACGAGTTTGGCACAAATGCAACCAACTCGTTCACACTTGGGTTAGGAACTGCATAGCCCTCAATGTCGCCACTAGCTTGCCATCGACTGAAGACCCAAAGAAAATGTGGGAGGACATACGAAAAATGTATGGGAAGTTGGATCAAATGAAACTCTTCTCGTTGACTCAAGCCATGACCAAGTTGAAGCAAGGGAACCTCTTGATTATCGCTTGCTTCAGCCGGCTCTTGGCTCTATGGAATGAGCTCGAGTCGGCCGAGGAGGAGCTCAAGGGGCCCGAAACCACACTTGCACAATACAGACATATCAGAGAAAGAGAGAAAGTTACTCGGTTCCTCTTGATCTTGAGCGAAAGTTTTTCGTCCTTCTGATCCTAGATCCTAGCGATGGATCCCGTTCCCTCTCTCGGCCGAATCTACCAACTAGCAGTTCAAGAAGAAAATCAAAGGCTCGTGACGACGGAATACATGAAGATGGGGGAGGTCGTGACACTTGCAGTCTCGGTGGGTCCATCACGGCGAGCAGCTGGCACTTTCAGGCCACCGCCACTAATGCCAAGGACTCTCAGGTAGCAACGAACAGGGAGAAATGGGAGCTGGGAGGAAGAAGGAAGTTACCCTAGAATGGATGGTGAAGATTACAAGGGGGGATCGGACGGCTCACATTACAAGTCTAGATTTGACGGCTCAAATTTGGCGATTCGTGCTGCTGAATTGAATGCCTTTCATTCGGCCACATCAGCCCTCAATTTTTAGCAATCCTATGGTCCACGAAGTGCCATGTCATCAAGGGGAAATGGAAAAAATTCCAAAATTAAAGGTAACTATTGTGATTGTTGTAAAATGCCACATCACACTATAGATACTTGTTGGAAATTACATGGGAAACTGACTGATAAAGAGAAAAGAGAAAGGGATTATTTTGCCTATCAGGTTATAACTCAAGGAAATGAGAGGGCAAATCAGCTAATTTATGATGATCAATACCTGAACATCATGAGGACATTGCATCAATTGAAAACTACAAACAAGACTGCGGGTTTCTCAAGCACCTATATTTCCAAAAATAGTAATATTTCAGTTGATGCATGGATAATCGATTCTAGCGCCAGTGATCGCATAATATGTGATGATGATTTATTTTCCTACAAGCGAAAAATCCACCCTTCTGTGTTTGTCAGACTCCCTAATGGCACCACTACTCATGTTTCCAAAATTGGTATTGTCCATCTTAGTGAGCACATTATCCTTAAGAATGTCTTGTACATTCCTAATTTTGAATTCAATCTTATATCAATGTCCAAAATCTATGAAGACAACCATTGTCATGTTGAATTCAATTCCCAAAATTGTTTATTTTAGGACCGCTCTACTAGCAAAATGATGGGCTTGGGTAGTGTTGCGCAAGGACTTTATTTTTGGATCAACTTTCCAAGGGATTTTGGTTTTTCATTGCTATATAAAAGCATTTCTTGTAATGTAGCAACTAGCAATAAAAATTTCCTTTATCATCAACGCTTGGGTCATAGTGCTCGTTTCCCTTATCCGAATTGCTCAATTTGTCCCTTAGCAAAACAATATCGATCTCCATTCCCCACAAGCATGTCTCGAGCTGCTAGTGCTTTCTCTTTAATTCATGTTGACATATGGGGTCCTTATCATCCCTCCATCGTGATGGCTCTTGATTCTTCCTGACTATTGTTGATGACTACACTTGTGCCACGTGGGTCTTTCTTATGCAATCCAAGAGCCAAACATTCTCAAATATGACTGATTTTCTTTCCTTTATTTAAAATTAGTTTGATGCTTCTATTAAAAAAATTTCGCACAAACAATGGACAAGAGTTTTTTTACCACAGAATGTACCTCTTTCTTTGCATCCCATGGAATACTTTGTGAAACTTCATGCACATACACTCCTCAACAACATGGCATCGTAGAGCGTAAACATCGTCATCTTTTAGAAGTAGCCCGAGCCCTTAAATACCAAGCATCCATTCCGAATCCTATTGGGGAGATTGTGTGGTCACGGCAGCTTATTTGATTAATCATATGCTAACTAGAGTTCTTGAAGGGCGATCTCCATTTGAAATGCTCTTTGGGAAGTCACCAGACATAGAACACCTGAGAGTTTTTGGTTGTCTATGCTATGCGACAACCATGGGACCTTGGGACAAAATGGATTCTCGTGCTCTTCGATGTGTCTTCATGGGATATTCTCTTTTATAGAAAGGATACGATGTCACGCCCTGAACCTCGAGCGTGCGAACATCCCACTCTGGTCAACAACAAAAACTTTGGGATAGAATATTAGGCAATCAATCATAACCAAAACACTTCTTCTTATAAACACAAAGGTTTATATATACAAACTAGACCAAAGACAAAGGTCTACAAAAAAGGCTAGCTCAACAAAAAGGAATTGTCCTATGACAAGCTAGTCAAACAAGTTCACCGATCTTTCGGTCTTCACCTCGTTTTACTCCATGGCTTCAGGTCCTCCACAACCACCATCAAAGGACCTGAAAATGTTGAGCCCACGACGGGGTGAGACATTGTCTCAACAATTTCACCCCTTAAACTCCTATTAGGAAGAAAGTATGCCTCAAGGCGCTCTAGCCACACAATTAGAATAGAGGACATACCTCGTCTCAGCCCCTTCCTGCACGTCAGTACAGTTTATAATTCAACTAATCATTTCAACACATCAAAGCAACATATTAGATGGAATCATTGATCAATTGACTTAGTCGATTCCATGTCAATGAGACCATTCCCTAGTCATCTCAATCAATACTACCTATAAGTCTGATCATACCTAGGACTGCTTATTATAAGCCAATAATAGGTAGTATAACTCACTAGAAGCTGTCACAATATTGATATAGTATACTATATATGCTTACCAAAAATTGCCATAATTGTACTCATATAGTATACTATAGCTCACTAGAAGCTGCCTCAAATACTGATATAATATATTATATATGCTCACTAGAAGCTGCCTCATATACTGAGATAATATACTATATATATGCTCGCCAAAAGCTGCCAGCTATATTGTTGTAGTATACTAATAATAATAATACTCACTAGAAGTTGCCAACCATACCCTCGTGGTATGCTGAAAATACTCATTTAATCAAATCACCATTTTTATCATTCCCGATAAAGATACTCGTGTGTGGGTACACGGTCGGTATTAGCAAAATATAATATTTTTCTTTTAGAAAATCCCACTATTTAATGTAGTTCATAAAGATATTTTCGGCATTGTAAACCGATGCCTAGTAGTTCTTGTTTAAACATTGATATTACTCATTGTTGGGATAAATCCCCAACATTACAATCAACACTCAATTTCATAATTTAATGATCAATAGCATAAACTAACCACACCACTACAGTCAGTACGGAATTCTAATAAACGGCTCTCCCGGTATAATTTCCAAAAAATATTTATTAATTAATAATTAATTTAATTCCGAAAATTATTTTAATTTAAATAATAAATAGTATAATTTAAGTAATATTTAAGTAATATTTAATAATATTTAACTTTAAATAAATAATTAAGTAAATAAGATAATTAATTAAAGTCCAAACATGATTAACATTAATCTAATCACATAATTAGATTAATTAATACAACCCTTAATCTAATCATCCATCTAATATAATTAACATTTAAATAATCTAATCTATCCACCTAATCATACTTAGACTAATCTAAATACCCTTTAAGCATAATTAACTCTCTAATCGGAGATTAGAAAGTAAACTCACTAGATTAACGTTCAGGCGAGTCCACGGCAAAGGCGACGCCTAGGCGGGCAATAAACCTCCACGACGACACCAACCAAGGCTGGGAAGACACCTAAAACGGGCCTTGAAGCTTCAAGGCTTCTGCTGGTTCGATTTTTGCTTTTGCTTGCTAGATTGAGAAGAACCAATGGCTGAACGGTGAGTAAACGGGTTGATCGGAGCTTCGGCGAGTGAATGGCCGGAAACCGATGTCTCCTGGGGGTCAAGGGGGACTTGCTGGTGGTTGGTATGGGTGGAGGTAGGGTAGAAATGGGGAGAAAATGGCTGAAAATTGTGAAATAGGTGAAATAGGCAGAACTAGGCTGGTCCACACGACTCTGTTTGGGGCAAGGCCAAGCTTGTTGGAACGGTCTGGATGTCCTCGTCATGGCAATGGGTGGTTCGTTGGCTTATTCATCCAAGAAATTGACTTTTTACTCGGATCTTTGGCGAAAGGTTGGTTGGAGCAAAAACTAGAACGAGGAGAAAACAGAAGGGAAAGGGATCCGACGAGCAAGCGACGGTCTTGGGCTGTTGTTGGCTGATGTCCTTTGGTTTTCTCAAGCTCTCTAAGGTCCACAACAATGGAGAAAGCCCTAAATCAAGGAGGAAGAAGAGCTATTGAACAAGGGGGACCCCAAAGGCTCTTTAGCCTCCAACACTTGTCATCTCCTCCTCTCTCTTGCCCCCACCATCCTTGGCCCTCACCCTCTGCCATTTGCAGCCACCAATCTTCCCCAACAAGCTTGCCAAATGGTCCAACGGTTGGCCACCATGGGGAGCTACGAATTTTGTGCAATTTTGCCATCAAAGTCTTTAATTCCTCTTCAATCCTCTTCAATTCAATACAATTGAAGTCCCAAAAATTCATCCCATGTGTCCACACTTGAATCCACATTTTTCCATACCAATAAGTCCATCTTGGATGCCAAAATTGCGCTTAAGAACGGTCTTCCAACTTTCCTGATCCAATTCCGTCAATTCTTGATTTTTTGCCGAAAAACTCGGTTTATAGAAAAATCTTCGGAGGATGAGTCGATGCTCCTAAAATGATTTATGACATGATAGAACTTCCAATTTCTAAAATCGGATTCAATTTCACTGTTAATTTCAATCTGGCACGATTTTAAAGCATCCTAATCTACGGTGTAACTTTTAGGAACTTTTCGTGCAATTGGCCTGTGGTCGACAGTTTTCGAACCACAAAGTGCATTTTCGATACATTGGCGACTCTCAGTTGTTATAGAAATCTCAAAGTTTCAAATATGGACACAAGATACCAAGACGATAGAGGAATCAATCCAGTGTCGATCAACAAGAGTTATACAATTATGTGGAATCACCCACACTGAATTAAATGCCTTTATCGAGTTGACCTATCTCCGGTCTTTAATCGGTCTATGCCGTAATGACCCTTGTAGATTAGTACGATCGAACAGTCGTTTCCTAGTCAAATTCTAAAGTCTATTGCTTTTAGATTCCTTAATAGCTTCACCTGATAGACTAGTTATTGTGAAAGCTAGTATGAGCACCTAGAGGGGGTGAATAGGTACAAAAATAAATTTTCTGAGAGAAATGTGCAACACTAATCAACAATAGATTATGAAAAGGAAATTATGCTCTTGTAAAAAAATTAAGTTACGATCAAAGTGAAAGAGCGTAGGGAAGAGAATAAGAACACAGAGTTTATAGTGGTTCGGCTTAATCCAAGCCTACGTCCACTCTTCCGCACTGACAGCCGACCGGTTGGATTTCACTATGAATGAAAATATGTTACAGTATGGCTCTTCCTTGATTCCACGGTATAGAGACTTCTGCTACACTTCCTCAAGATCTTACAAAGGTATTAACTCTCTTTTGAGTACAAGTTTTCGCTCAACAATTGAATTGACTAAGAACAAGGAGCTTTAGACTCTGGAATTCTTCTATCGCGCACACACTCGAACAACTTGAACGTCTTCCTTATATACTCCTTCATGCCATCACACTTGTTGGCACTTACCAAAGGAGTTATTCCAATCTACCTGTTGGACAGAATCAATTAGGGAGATTTCGAGTTATTTAAGGAATATGACGATAGTCCACCAATCCTGCTCGCCCATACAATCAGAATCTAGATTTCCATAAGTAGAACCTTCCAAGTATTCTTTTCCAATAAACGGATCCAAAATCCCTAAATCAATCTTCATTTGAATGATGGATTCTGACATGCTATATCTAGCCAAGAGATCTTCTTCAGTTGATAGAATCAAATCCTTAACGAAATACATAGTTCTTGATAAGCCTTCTTCGATGGTCTAGAAATTGTCAATGAGGATAGACTTTGAGTTTTGAGTCTGGCAATCCGAAGGTCTTTAGACTTTGATGAGAGAGTCTGCAAGTCTTCAGACTAGACTGATGAAAACGTTTTGTCAACTTCAAAACACTTAAGGAAGTTTTCTCCAATAGTTATCTCGTGAGTGGCCAACTTAGAGAAGAGAGCTATAGGCGCGAAGATGAAATGCCCAACTTATTCAATTGAAAATAGAATTGGAAAATCAGGATGTCACATATAGGGTCATGGAACTATCGACAAGTCAATTTCTTGTTAGCAAGATGTTTTTTTCCATGAGGATATATTTCCATTTCAGGAATCGGCATATAACATTCAGAAGACTACATCGATGCTAAATCATCGTCCGTTCTTGTTCAAAGAAGATTTGTCTATGAGTACTCAATACTTGTTCATTCCAACGAACAACTTACCAACAACTCCAGAATACTGGAATTCAATAATTGAGTCACGAATGTCATCTCATGAAGAAGACAAGTCATCACCATAACAACATATTGAAGTAACTTTATCTGAACAACAAATTGTGGAGCCACCACAATGATCAGGGCGTCATACTCATCCACCTACGTGGACCAAGGACTACATATGCTCTACTTTGTATTCCTAAGGTACAAATTATCCTATATCTTCTTATGTATCTTTTAATCGACTATCCCAAGAACATATGTATTGCATTAGTCACATATCCGAGGAACATGAACCTTCCTCCTATGAAGAAGTAGCACGTGATCCAAGATGGTAGTAGGCCATGGGGTTTGAGTTGCATGCACTTATGGATAATCATACCTGGGACGTAGTCTCATTGCCTAAACATAGAAAACCGATTAGGTACAAATGGGTATATGAAATCAAATATGAGGTAGATGGCTTTGTTGAACGCTATAAAGCTTGACTAGTTGCCAATGGATTCACTCAACGGGAGGGTTTTGATTATCATGAGACATTTTCCCCTGTTGCCAAGGAGGTCACTATTCGTTCTTTCCTCTCTATTGCTGCACTTCGTAATTGAGAATTACATAAGATGGATGTCCATAATGCTTTCCTTCATGGTGATCTTGATGAAGAAATTAACATGGAACTTCCATAGGGACTTCGCAAATAGGGGGAGTCTTAGGTATGTCATCTACGTAAGTCCCTACATTGACTCAAGCAGGCTTCTCGGCAGTGGTATGTGAAGTTTACTAATGCACTCACAAGTGCAGGATTTTAGCACTCTAAACAAAATTATGTATTGTTCACATGGACTAAAGGTACCTCATCAATTTATTTGTTGATATATATGTTGATGATATACTCATTATGAGAAATGATGACTTTGCCATTAGAAAATTTACAGAGTATCTACATTCCAATTTCCATATCAAAGACTTGGGGCCTCCAAAATATTTTCTTGGTATTGAAATAGCTAGATCTGATAAAGGGATATGTCTCAATTAGGGAAATTTGTCTTGGAGATTATATAAAAAACAGGGCTATCAGGATGCAGGCCAGCTGTCATTCCCATTGAACAAAATGTCAAGCTTACAACATTTGAATATGACAAGGCTCCCTCAAGACCCGTTGCTTCAAGATCCATTAGGTTATCAATGACTCGTTGGGAAATTGATCTATCTTACTATGACTAGACCTAATATATGCTATGCAGTGCAAATACTTAGTCAATTTATGCATAATCCAAAGCAGTCTCACATGAATGCAGCACTAAAAGTTGTAAAATACTTGAAGGGCTACCTAGGACTTGGAATATTGTTGTCTTGAGATTGCGACATGAAGATGAAGGCTTATTGCGATACTAATTATGCAACTTGTCCAATGACTAGAAGATCTGTCACAGGCTTCTGCATCAATTTAAGGAGATCCCTGATTTCATGGAAAACTAAAAAGCAATCAACCGTTTCTTTATCATCAGCCAAATCAGAATATCGGGCTATGGCAAAAATGGTTTGTGAAATAATCTAGATACGAGGCCTACTTTTGGATCTTGGAGTAGAAATTGATGGAGCAACTGAGTTATTTTGTGATAATGATGCTGCACTTAAATTAGTGACAAATCCTGTCTTTCATGAAATGATGCTGCACTTAAATTAGCGACAAATCCTGTCTTTCATGAAATGACAAAATATAGAGAAGTTGATTGTCACTTTACTCGAGAAAAAATTCAAGAAGGAATCATCACAACGCGAGGAATTGGAACAGTGAAGCAGCCTGTGGATCTTTTCACTGAGCCTTTATGCCAAAGACAACATACTTATTTGCTAAGCAAGCTGGGCATCTTTGACTTATATAAGCCGCCAGCTTGAGGGGGAGTGTTGTAGAAGGTTGCGATTTTATTCTAGACTCTGATTCTAATTGATTCAGTCGAAGATATTTAGAGATAAAGTAGGAAATTGTAATCTTGTATATTCTTTCCTTGATTCTCCTTTTGTATTATATATATATATATATATATATATATATATGTACATGTACAAGGATGATACGATGAGATAGAATTACAATTTTGCCTCCAAAATACATCTTCATCCTAAGTTTCTGTCACTACTTTCAGGTGGACTGCTTTCTTGCTGAATTGTGAGAAAAGCACTGAACTTTGTTACGTGCAGCAGTTGTTTGTGCAAAGTACTGATTTGTGTAGAACAGCACGTTATGTCGAGTTGTTATCTCAAGGATGTTGAGCCCTGATACGTTTTTTTTTTTTTTTTTCAATTCTGTAATTTTGGTCAGGCGTTTCATAGTCGCCGCGGAAAAGCGTACCTTTTTAGCAAGGCGTGAGTTCTGTATAAACAATTTAGTATTTTGCTTCCTAATAGTGGTGGAAATGTTTATGGCTTTTGGAACTCAAATTCACGAGGCTTCAGGACCAAGATTGCATGCTTTCTTATAAACTTATGCCGACTGATTGCTGCCCCTATGATCTCGTTGTTCTGTTTTTTCTGTTATGATACTGAAAAGAGGAATACTCTTCTCGCTAGTTTCTGCAAGGGTGACGGCAATATCATGTCCAATTGATAGTTTCACTAGTACTGACAAGATTGTTTCTTCCTATACACGAAATTTTCATTTTGTCGATAGCTCTAGATATCTTCACCAACTTTTCCAGGAGCTTTTGCATAATGATGTTTTCCTAGATAAGCTGAGAATCGAGATCTAGGCAGATGACACTGCACATTATGCGCGCTTAGGTCTTTATACTATTTCACTTCTTTCCCTTTCTCTCCTCCTCCAGAGATAGTGGTGAGAGAGAGAGAGAGAGAGAGAGAGAGAGAGGAAGTGGATAATGGTACAGGTTCAACTGATGCTTGTTGGAGCATTTTAGTAAGAGAACCAAGTCGTAGAAGTCATAGTTTATTGAGGATGAGAAGAATGAGATTACATTCCAGAGATTCTCACGTCATATTGCGTTCTATATCAGCACAGATTGCATTGCCTAATGACTTCGAAAGCGATTTGTCTTGGCTCTCTTATGATTGCAGGTATGATAAGGTTTTTCATTTGAAGATGCAAAAGCTTAAAAAGAGTCTCATTTAACTTCTTGCTACCATTGTAAATAGGCCCTCGTTTTTAGTTTAACTTATAAGGAATCTTCATTTAAGTAATTATTGGTTGTCAATGCAAGACTACTGAGGTTCATTTGTCCAAAAAAAAGGAAGATCATTCTTTCTCTGCAAAAGTGAAATGCCGAAATAGAGGCCCATATACCAAGTTTTTAGTGTCGTTAAGTTCGTGTTTATTGACATTGTAACTTCAATTACTTTTGCTTTTTCTTTTTCTTTTTGTCATCTGCATAATGCTTGAATAATGAGCCAGTATTTTTCGTATTTGTCTATCGATTTGTGCTTTAGGGTGAATGTCACAGTGGGAACTCTAGAAGAGAGGATGATGCTTTCAAGATGAGGATATCTTGGCGGCATGCCGCCTGAAATCTGACATTGGTTCAAGTACAGGCTAAAACTCCAAGATAGCTCTTAGTGCAATGATGTCCTCTTCTCTGCCCACCTTCAATAGACACGATATCCATTGGTATAATAAAGCTTGTCTTATCTCTTACTGCATTTCAGAGGCATAGATTTACACATAACGAATCGGCGTACCACTCATGCTCTCAATTTTGTGCATATGATGATAGTGATATTAATATAGGCATGGTGAACAGACATTTTTGGCAGAGTTAATTATTTATATGGCTGTCTGCTTTCCTGGACATTTCATTTCTTTGCAGGAGGCGGCACATGAGAAGAGCCAAAAGTACACAGAAGGAAAGTTTGTGCTTGAGAGGTACCGTCCCTTTGTTTGGCGTCAAGTCTTTGTTTCTTTAGATATTTTTTGCTCTTCATTTGAAAGTGCAAGACCCGTCTCTCTTACATTTCTTGTTGTGTCTACGTAAAACAGGGGATGTATTGTTAATGAACTTGACTTCTGCTCCGAGTTCTACATCGACACATGCCCCACCGTGAGTGACGGCGAAGATGTGTAGACTGGTTTTCATCTCTACATTTAGTTGCATAGGGGTTGAGGTCCTAATGGATACTTCTTCGGTACATGTTCTGTATCATGAAGAATAAGTTTAGATGTATATATCCATGTGAAGTTTGTGCTTTTTATCATCATTGGAACAATTATCAACTTCCTTTTTGTGTTTGGAAAGCTTTAGCCTCGTAATTTAGGAAGAAAGCCTGACCATCATGCATTTGATGATGATTTCTTGTTAGTACAGATTTATACAGGCCTAGCCTTTTGAAATAGGTGACAAGATGGTCCATTTTTCTTGATGTCTCTCGCTGCGGTTTGGTAGGGAGCAGCGGATGGATGAGATAATCCGATGTCCCTGTTGCTTCTTTTCTTCTTGTCCTGGCAAGCATTTGCGTATCATTACCCAAGCTCCACATAGGCAAGAGTTGAACGCAGCCAAAAAGACTGTAATAACAAGTACCAAGTTATCCGAGCACATGGGCCATGGATTCTCCCTTTGAATCGGCACACTTACGTTTCCACTAGAATGTGAATTAACTCATACGCATTATGAAGGGAAGCTTGTGTATGAGATTTTAGTCAAGGTAAAAGTAAAGGCAGAGGCAGAGCAAGAGATGGAGAGACTGTTCAGTCACTTTCTCTCTTTGAATAAAGGGAAGCTGTAGAGCCGAGGTTCTTTTTGGCCTGAAAAGGTATAGGAATCGAGTTGAATGGCAAATCAAAGGAAGCATGCTCTTTTATATTTGTGATAATGGTCCTAGAAAGTAGATTCAAACATTACTGATGGCAAATAAAATCACCTTTTTTTAACCTATTCGAGTGATACACTCTTGATCCCAAAATCACCATCTTTAGTACCAAATAATAGATAAAAAAAAAAGGGAAAATTTTTTTTGTTTCTCGGTTTACCAGGACGGCACAACAGCATGGCTTGACAAATCTGTGAAGTGAGTTTCAGAAAACTGATTTTTCAAGGAGTAAATTTCTATCACGCCCCGATCCTCGGGCACGCACACATCCTTTTACTTGGTCGATTTTATAATACGATATCCCAGAACTACGTATCATCGACCCTTTCATTTATTAAGCACATGCAGAAGTAGTTATAGATCCCCAGACAATAATATAATGGGATAGAAAAGTAATACCATATTTTTCAGGCAGAAGAATGCTTCAAGTGCCAAAAGTTGGCACAAACGGACATTTAAGTGCCAAAAGTTACGAAATGTACATTTAAGTATCACATTTGAAGAAAAACAGATCACTTAAGTGTCACTCCGATCAAAGTTCGGCCAAAAGGCTGACGTAGCATTTTTCCGACGAATTTCCGGCGAAGTGAACCCAAAACGATGCCGTTTTGCACGCTGACATGGCAAATAATGAAAAAGCGGCGTCGCTTTGGGCTGACGTGGTAAAAAAATGATATAAAAAATTAAATAAAGTAAATTCTAAATTAGATTTAGTTAAAATATTAAAAAATAATAATTTTAAAATTAGATTTAGTTAAAATATTAAAAAATAATAATTTTAAAATTAGATTTAGTTAAAATATTAAAAAATAATAATTTTAAAATTAGATTTAGTTAAAATATTAAAAAATAATAATTTTAAAATTAAATTTAGTTCAAATATTAAAAAATAATAATTTTAAAATTAAATTTAATTCAAATATTAAAAAATAATAATTTTAAAAATAAGAAATTTTAAAAAAATTATTAAAATAATCAATTTAAAATTATATTTAGTTAAAATAATTAAAAAAATATAATTTTAAAATTAAATTTAGTTAAAATATTAAAAATTAATAATTTTAAATTTTAGAAAAAATTAAAAAGGGGGGCAATGACTAGGCTGCCTCAAGATTGCCCCCCCTTTTATTAATTTTTAAATTTTTTAAATTTTAAATTTTGTTAAATTTTTTTTAAATGTTTTAAATTTAAATTATTATTTTTTAATATTCTAATTAAATTTAATTTTAAATTTATTTATTTTTAATATTTTTAACTAAATATAATTTTTAAATTTATTATTTGTTAATATTTCAACTAAATTTAATTTTTAAATTTATTGTTTTTTTAATATTTTAACTAAATCTAATTTTAAATTTAATTTATTTAATTTTTATATTAATTTTCTATCACATGAGCCCAAAACGATGCCGTTTTTGCATTATTTGGCCATGTCAGCGTGCAAAACGGCATCGTTTTGGGCTCGGTTTGCCGGAAAAATGCCACGTCGACATTTTGGTCGGATTGGTACTTAAGTAATTCATTTTGCTCCGATTTTGACACTTAAGTGTACATTTCGTAACTTTTAACAGTTAAGTGTCCTTTTATGCCAACTTTTGGTACTCCGGGGGTCCTTGTCCCATATTTTTCATATTGAAATCCACAATCAAACCTTTATATATTGCATAACTTAAAGTCTATTCACAAGACTATTCATAACATTCTAGTCACACTATTCACATTTAGACATGATTCACAAAAGAGGATGGGATCTCAGTCCTCATCCGAGTCGTACTCAGGATCATCCTGATCCTCTTCTGACTCTTCTTCACTAAACTCACATCCTTCAAGCTCTTCATCTTTTACCGGCTCATCGTCCTCTTCTGGTTTCTTCTTCACAAGCTCATCTACGGGCCTGAGATGTTATCCCACAACCGGGATGAGACTCCGTCTCAGCAAGTTCTACCCTACTAAAACTCAATTAGGAAACTAATACGCTAACTGGGCTGCCTATACACACACGGGTCAGAGGACTTACCTTGGCCTCAGATTCCACTTGCATATTAGCACAATTCAATAGGCACCATAGCAATCACATCACAGATCGATATCTCGATCAATTAACCTAGTTGATTACAAGTCAATCGGACCATTCAAGGTCACTTCTACTCAATCAGTTAATTTACGACAATGGATCAAATCATTTATCAATCAACCTAATCAATTACATGTGGCACCCCTCGACGGCCCCCGATCTGTTAGGGTTGCCACAGTTCGCTTACCTTTCACTTTCCTTATTAATATGTCACTCTGATACCATTCCGATTGCAGTGGGTCCATACAACATAGGGGGTTTACACTTTTTTTTATAGGCCCCTTGCGCAATTCATATACGGAAGCATATCCAACAAACTCCATTCCCTAGATTCAAAAAACGATGCACACCTACTGAACATCTTATATAAGTTAAAGCCGAACACGTTTATTTACATAAAGCAGATGGACATCTTTAGTCAGTACATTGAAATGCCAATGTTTCTATACTTGGCTATACTTCAAAAGGTGACCGACATCTCCTCCCACAATCGTATGCTTAAGGTCCATCAACCAGTGTTGGCGTCCAAAGGTTCCCTCCTTTGCTATCCTTCTCCTTGCGGTCATATCCAACCGCTCAAACTATCTACTAATCTGAAATGTTGGTCCCCAAAAGAGGTGAGTACAACCATTCAACACGTAAATGAATCCAATAACCACTCAATGCATCATACAAGTCATACATGCATTGCACGCATTACTTACCTTGAAGCCATGTGTATATCATCATGCATCATCACCACAATCATAACACATACATGTGTATCATCATGTCATACTCATATGATCGTTATCATGACATTATTTTATCACACACATATCATCATCATCATATACATGATACCATCATACCATACACATGTCATCATCATCATGGCATCATCTTATCACACATGTCATCATCATCATGACATCATCATATCACACATATATGCATGTCATCATGCCATATCATATATCATCATCATATCATGCATATCATCGTGCCATGGGTGATCACCATTATGTCATATCATATCATGCATGTTATCATGCCATGGGCGATCATCATCATGTCATATCATATCATGCATGGTTTAATTTCCACTTTTAACTTTCAATTTGATCACCACATCACCCTTCCTCGGATCATCAATTTCATCTCATATATTACACTCGCATCCCATGCGAGAAAACCTCCGGCATTCAGCCATTCCATATCACCGGGCATTCGGCCCCTCACATTCCGGGCATCTCGCATCCCAACTGGCATCACGAGGCATTCCCCTTGGGCAAAGACCTCCGACAGGGCTTCCGGCATTTACACTCCATGGTCAGGCATCCCGCACCTCAATCCTGGCATCGCGAGGCATTCCCCTCGGGCAAAAACCTCCGACAGGGCTTCCGAAATTATGTATTGACATACCACCAGGCCTCCCCTAGAATTACGTACCGTATACCACCAGGCATCCTGACACTCCCGGGGAATTATCATCCGCCACATCAATCTCCTCATTGAACATTATTCATGTTCACCAATTTCGGTCTTAATTTAGCATGGCATATGATGTGATGACAAACAAGTCATATTCAGCACTGAATTCACACATGTATCTCAATTCATTGTCATGCATACATCAAGACCTTATCATACATGCTACATAGTATAATTATTTATGAAATAAAATTTATGGAATTTATGCCGATTAAAATAATCCATTTATCATGCCCTTTTACATTTATTTAAATTTCAGCTTGTGCCACTTTCAAAATATTAAATTTAATATCTATATAATTCTCAAAAATCATAAAAATTAAGGCAAGTGATAATCAAGACAATAGGATAATGATTTCATGCAAAATACATGGCCAAATAGAATTCCACACAATCCATAATTCACACAAAACAGCATATAATTTTCAGATGAAATCAGAATGAACAGTCCTGAAGAAATTCGATTAAAATATCCATACGATCTCCAAAAATTACGAAATTTTACAAAGTTATAGCCAAGACATTTAAGTACATTTTTCATGCAGACTTCCAAGCCAAATTATTTTTATATTATTTTCTACAGTCACATGAAGCTTCTGGATCCAACACCGAATCGTCCAGTGCATGCTTCTCCAAAATACTGAGTCTTCACCTACCTATTCTTCTTCGTTTCCTCTGAAATTTGGATATGTCTTACATCAAGATGTTCTCTACAAGTTTTGTGAATAAATCTAAGTCAAATAGCCAGAGTATAGTCGTCATTTAGGTCTATGAAGTCTCGGGTGTCCTGTAATACATCTCCAGAATTACCGTCTTCAAGATCTAGTAGATTTACTAGGTTATACTTGTTCATTTCACTTCAAATTTGAGTATGCTGTATTTTAAGATGTCCCATACAACTTTCATGAAGAAATCGAAGAGAGATTCTTAGCACAAATCAACACGCAACCACAAATCCATCAAAAGGTCAGTAAAATCGTTCCAGATCTGAGGTCTCCATAGGATGAGATTTTAACCCCTTAAAACTCCATCATTTTATACCAAATTTTAGTATGTTGTAGTTTAAGATGTTATATAAAACTTTCATGAAGAGATCGAAGCCAAAATCGAACTCTAAACATGCATACAAGCTTTCACAACATTCTGACTCGAGCGGATTCAAACGAAAAGCAACCTTACTCAAAAACAAGTCATCCAAGCTTCGGTTTTCCTCTCCTAATCACCCGAAATTCGACATACATGTAACACACACACATCCAAGAGCAGCAAAGGACCCCAACTTGCCTCTAGACCGGATGGACGACGGCACACGGCGGCGATCACGGCGGCACACGGCGGACAAACGGGCGGCGACAGGCAACTCCTCCTCCCTCTCGGCCTCTTCTCTCTCGCCACTCTCTCTCTCTCACGATTCTCTCTCTCTCTTTGGCAAAATAGCACCAACCGGCCACCCTCTCTCTCTCCTCTTCCTTTTATTCCCCCTAAACTTAATCATTGTAGCTGCATGTGGCCGCCCAAGATGGCCAATGGGGGCAGCCACACCTTGCGAAACCTCCATGCCACTTGGCAGCTCAGAGGAAACACATGGCCTCCTTCATGCAAGATGGGCCTCCATCTTCGGCCGGGCTTGGGCCAGCAATGGGTCGGCGATTTCTCCTCCTCCTTTGGGCTCCGCAACTAGGCCCAAATGGCTGAAATGGGGTGAGGTCATGGGCTGGTTTTAAGCTAATACTTTGGCCCATATCTCATTCTAATAATCCTCCTCAAACCTAAATTTTATAAACACCTAATTGAAATTTATAAATCACAAAACTTTGTGACCTATCTTAATAAATTCCAATCCATAATCCCACATGGCCAAAACTAGAATTTTTCTATCAAATAATTATCCATTAAAAGCTTGGCCATGAATCTTATTGCAAATTATGGACTAAATGGCTACGATACATCTTGATGGTACTCCCATCACCTATTCATAGACCTTAATGTACCTAGAGGTCATTATGAATTTTGGGATGCCACATTTCTCCCCTCAGAGAATTTCGTCCTCGAAATTAGACATTTCCTATGTCTCTTGAAATAAGTGAGAGTACCTTTTCCCTCATCTCATTTTTACTCTCCCATGTGGCTTCCTCCACATCATGATATTGCCATAATATCTTACCTAATGGAATTTTCTTGGTCCTGAGAATTTGTTCCTTTCGATCCAATACTTGCATAGGCTCCTTAATGTACCTCACTTTCTCATCCATTTTGATGGCTTCATGATCAAGTATGTGTCCTGGATTGGGCTGATACTTCCTCTAAAGTTAAGGATGCAAGCTCTAAACATATCTTAATTTATCTCAACACCAAAACAGTTTTAAAACAATAACCACGTCTGAAATTTCTTTTGAACACTTGAAAATCTTCCATCATGAAATCAAACAATACAAACTGAGGTTTTCAAAAGCATTCAACAACATTAGCAAACTTTGAAATCATATGTCATTTCCATGTCAAAACGTTTTCAAATCACCAATGTGGAAAATCCTTTTAGTTCTTGAAAATTCCACTTTACGATGTGAAATACGGATTTCAAAGACACAACAATATAACAGTAATAGTCTTTGAAAATAGGTAAATCTCATATCGTTGAAACCAATTCACAAAATCAAAGCATGATACCAAATCCATAAAATCCATGTTCACGTTTAAATTCCAAATGTTTTTTGGGATTCACGTGTAAAGCCTTGAGTCGTACTTGCATCACGGCGTGAAATAAAATACTTTATCAAAACCCTTAGTAAATTTAAATCGGTACGTTGGCAAAATTCCAATTTCAATCCCAACTCCGATGGGTTGGAATGTTTTCTATATAAAAAAAAATTCAGAATTCTTTGAAATAGAAAACATTTCTTAAAACATTTGGGCACGGTGTCACAGTACTCATAAATTTTGATGAAATTCAAGAGATTTTCTAAAACAGTTAACAATTAAAATCTTTTAATAATTCCATCCACCTCCTCTGTCTCATATTCGATTCCTTTTGTGAAAACATCTATTTCAAGCTCTATCCTAAGTGCAACTATCAATGGGATTCAAATTTAAAGAATTCCACCTTATCGACTCAATCGAACACACCATTTAGCCAAATTATTCCTATACCTTTGTCACCACCAATTCAAGCCTATAACCATCAAAATCGACACCACCAATAACTCATTTGGCTTAGTCCAACAAAGACATTCACTATGCATTCACCGCAACATAGATTCAAGCCTAAAATACAGCACCATTCATTCGGTTCAAATATTGATAGTCCACCAAGACTCATTCAATTCAAAGATCGACAATCCACCAAAATAAAACTTGTCTAGTTTCCATCAAATATATCTCATGTCTCATCCTAAAGGATCATCACTTAGACTAATCATTCATCAAATCCACAATTTGAACTTCCGCCATCTCATCTTGGAAAGACTATAACCACAAATGATCATATTCACTAATTCCACCAAACCTTTTCAAACTAAGATCATCACCTAAAATTAAAAGTTGACCACCATCGATTAAACCTATTATTCTGACATATAAACCACAAATAATTTCATGTCTCATATGACCATTCAAACTCATGAGTTTCCATGATCATTCTATTCATACTAAATGCTTCCATGTAATGCATCAAGACTTCCAATGAGATCCTCTAATAGGAAGTCACTACTTAGCTCAAATGATCATAACCTAATCCTCAAATTCATAATTCACTCTCCATAATTCACTTCTTAAGCCTTGCTTGCAACACCATGCTTGGATGCTACGCATGATCTTCAAGTCCTTTAGAATATATCAAGATATCATCAAATGAAGACAATCACAATTGATCCAAATAAAGCTTAAATATCCTATTCATTAAGTCCATGAATGCAGCTAAGGCATTTGTCAATCCCCATAGCATAACTAGGAACTCATAATGTCCATAGCGAGTCCTAGATACGGTCTTAGGAATGTCTTCTTTCTTAATCCTTAACTGATATCCTGATCTCAAATCAATTTTAGAAAAGACCGAACTTCCTTGCAATTGGTCAAATAGGTCATCAATTTTAGGTAATGAGTACTTACTCTTAACAATCGCATGATTCAATTGCCTATTATCAATGCACAAACGCATCGACATGTCCTTTTTTTTTTTCACAAACAAGAGTTCTACAAGCTTAACCATGCTTCCGCTGAGCCACTCTGATAAAATTATCCCAGAAACACTGCCCTCCTAGTTCAATTCATAGTTCGGTTCATTCCTGCCCCCTTTTTGCCATCCTAGAAGCCTGCTAAGAGCCGCTCCTTGTTCAGGTCCTCTGACCTCGGCATCCACTCCCCGCTCTCATCGAACCAGGACGTTACAGGTACACCAGCTTTCGCCTAGTTCGAACCCAAACTATACATCCATTGAAGGGTCTCGTTTCGATAGGGACTAACTTACATAGTTATTATCCGTTTTGGCCTATCCCATACTAGGCCTCATGGTTTCATCCTTGGCGCATGGGCAAGCACTATCTCAAGAGATCATTCATCCTAGTCCATTGCTTACAGAGCTAGTCCATACTTACGACGACGTCAAAGTCATACATAACTATCACTATCAAGTCCATTTCCAGATCTCATTCCCCTAGGGTTATCTCACTCATCTCACATGCCAACGTAGATAACAACATATCTTTTAGTGATGTAGAAATACGAAGAGGCATATCTAGAGATTTGTTCCTACTCCTCACAATCACCTATATTTTCGGACACAAATGAATGCATGTCACTCATATCAAATAACGCATATACCTTCTTATCCCTCTATCAAAATCATACCTGAGATAACACTTTTGGAAGCTCCTACTTCCTCTTGAGTGACCGCATACACCCTTCCTTGTGCTGGTGGCCTCTGTGGATTCCTTGGTGGATTTGGTTCAACGGTACTTTGTTGTACCTGTCGCACCGAGCTAACATTCGGCTGCAACCTTTTTTGTGGACAATCTTTCTTAAAGTGTCCTATTTGCCCACATCCATTACATCTCAGTTGGCTATTACAAGGTCCTAGCCCATGCCTCCCATCACACTTTCAACAAATATCAGGCGGATAAGGTGCCTTCCCAAAAGTCGGGCCACTCCAAGCTCTTCTAAAATTTCCAAAGTTACTCTTTTTCTTAGATTCCCAAGTCGGACCTTGATCAGGATAGGGTCTCTTACCCCTTCGAACATCATTAAAGGCCATCTGCCTCTTAGATTCTGATTGCTTCCTCACTAACTCTTGCTCCACCAACTGTGCCCTCTTATAAATCTCATTATAATCCCTTATATTCAGAGGCACTGGTTGTTTCCTAATATCAGTCCTCAACCCTTTCAAAAATCTTTTAACCTTTTCCTCTCGATCCTCAACCAACCTAGGAGCATACCTAGATAATTCAGAAAATTTTGCCTCATACTGGTCTACCGTCAGCTCCCTTTGTTCTAACTAAACAAATTCAGTGATCTTTCTATCCTTGACACAATCAGAGAAATGCTTCCTATTAAAAGCCCTAACAAACTCTTCCCAGTTCACATCAGTACCTGGTGGAAAGATTGTATCCTTCGAAGCTCTCCACCAAAACTTTGCATTTCCCTCCAACTGGTACTCTGCCAAAACTATTTTCTCAACATCACTACAGTCCAACAACCAGAAAATCCATTCCATTCCATCAATCCAATGTTCCGCCTCCTCAGGGCTTCCCATTCCACTAAACTTAAGTAGTTTCAACTTCAGAATTGTTCCACCAGTCCCTGAGGGCGACGTTCCACTCCAGGTTGTTGCTATGCTTGTCTATCCATCAAATTTCCAATATTAGCCAACGCCTGCAACATATCTTCTATGTGGGGTTCAGCCCTCGATGGACGAGCACTTCCAGCTCATACCATGATTTTCCTGCAGTTTCCAAGCATTGCCTCAGGAATAATCTGAGACTCATTGTCTCCTATTCAAAGCAACTACTACTACTACTACATAAGTAACATATACATGTTACTGGAACTTAAAGCCAACTCAAAACCAACTACTAGGGATCTACGAGGGAATATCCATCACCCGTTGTTCAAAGTTAGACAAGCATTCAAGTTAATATCCTATGGTGTGCATCATTCTATCCTTATTTCCATCTGAGGCACCTTATCACTCCAAATAGACCATAGCTCTGATACCAAAAAGGGGCCATGACACCCCTCGACGGCCCCCGATCCGTTAGGGTTGCCACAGTTCGCTTACCTTTCACTTTTCCTATTAACATGTCACTCTGATACCATTCCGATTGCAGTGGGTCCATATAACATAGGGTGTTTACACTTTTTTTTTTAATAGGTCCCTTGCACAATTCATATACGGAAGCATATCCAACAAACTTCATTCCCTATATTCAGAAAACGATGCACACCTACTAAACATCTTATATAAATTAAAGCCGAACACGTTTATTTACATAAAGCAGATGGACATCTTTTGTCAGTACATTGAAATGCCAATGTTTCTATACTCGGCTATATTTCAAAGATGACCGACATCTCCTCCCACAATCGTATGCTTAAGGTCCATCAACCAGTGTCGGCGTCCAAAGGTTCCCTCCTTTGCTATCCTTCTCCTTGCAGTCATATCCAACCGCTCAAACCATCTACTAATCTGAAATGTTGGTCCCCAAAAGGGGTGAGTACAACCACTCAGCAGGTAAAAGAATCCAATAACCACTCAATATATCATACAAGTCATACATGCATTGCAGGCAT
The DNA here is from genome assembly GCA_019915185.1 of Eucalyptus camaldulensis. Lineage (NCBI taxonomy): Eukaryota > Viridiplantae > Streptophyta > Magnoliopsida > Myrtales > Myrtaceae > Eucalyptus > Eucalyptus camaldulensis. The sequence goes on from JAHSVA010000006.1 coordinate 11,497,226, forward strand.
TACTTACCTTGAAGCCATGTGTATATCATCATGCATCATCACCACAATCATAACACATACATGTGTATCATCATGTTATACTCATATGATCGTTATCATGACATTATTTTATCACACACATATCATCATCATCATATACATGATACCATCATACCATACACATGTCATCATCATCATGGCATCATCTTATCACACATGTCATCATCATCATGACATCATCATATCACACATATATGCATGTCATCACGCCATATCATATATCATCATCATATCATGCATATCATCGTGCCATGGGTGATCATCATTATGTCATATCATATCATGCATATTATCATGCCATGGGTGATCATCATTATGTCATATCATATCATGCATGGTTTAATTTCCACTTTTAACTTTCAATTTGATCACCACATCACCCTTCCTCGGATCATCAATTTCATCTCATATATTACACTCGCATCCCATGCGAGAAAACCTCCGGCATTCAGCCATTCCAGGCCGCTGGGCATCCGGCCCCCCACATTCCGGGCATCTCGCATCCCAACTGGCATCACGAGGCATTCCCCTCGGGCAAAGACCTCCGACAGGGCTTCCGGCATTTACACTCTTTGGCCGGGCATCCCGCACCCCAATCCTGGCATCCTGAGGCATTCCCCTCAGGCAAAGACCTCCGACAGGGCTTTCGAAATTATGTACCGACATACCACCAGGCCTCCCCTGGAATTACGTGCCATATACCATCGGGCATCCGGACACTCCAGGGGAATTATCATCCGCCACATCAATCTCCTCATTGAACATTATTCATGTTCACCAATTTTGGTCTTAATTTAGCATGGCATATGATGTGATGGCAAACAAGTCATATTCAGCATTGAATTCACACATGTATCTCAATTCATTGTCATGCATACATCAAGACCTTATCATACATGCTACATAGTATAATTATTTATGAAATAAAATTTATGGAATTTATGCCGATTAAAATAATCCATTTATCATGCCCTTTTTACATTTATTTAAATTCCAGCTTGTGCCACTTTCAAAATGTTAAATTTAATATCTATATAATTCTCAAAAATCATAAAAATTAAGGCAAGTGATAATCAAGACAATAAGATAATGATTTCATGCAAAATACATGGCCAAATAGAATTCCACACAAATCCATAATTCACACAAAACAACATATAATTTTCGGATGAAATCAGAATGAACAGTCTCCGAAGAAATTCGATTAAAATATACATACGACCTCAAAAAATTACAAAATTCTACCATGTTATAGCCAAGACATTAAAGTACATTTTTTATGAAGACTTCCAAGCTAAATTCTTTCTATATGATTTTCTACAGTCACACGAAGCTTCTGGATCCAACACCGAATCGTCCAGTGCATGCTTCTCCGAAATACTGAGTCTTCACCTACCTATTCTTATTCGTTTCCTCTGAAGTTTGGATATGTTTTACATCAAAATTTTCTCTACAAGTTTCATGAAGAAATCTCAGTCAAATAGCTAGAGTATAGTCGTCATTTAGGTCCATGAAGTCTCGGGTGTGCTGTAATACATCTCCAGAATTACCGTCTTCAAGATCTAGTCGATTTACTAGGTTATACTTGTTCATTTCACTTCAAATTTGAGTATGTTGTATTTTAAGATTTCCCCTACAACTTTTATGAAGAAATCGAAGAGAGATTCTTAGCACAAATCAACACGCAACCACAAATCCATCAAAAGGTCAGTAAAATCGTTCCAGATCTGAGGTCTCCGTAGGATGAGAGTTTAACCTTTTAGACCTCCATCATTTTAAACCAAATTTTAGTATGTTTTATTTTAAGATGTTAGCTACAACTTTCATGAAGATATCAAAGCCAAAATCGAACTTTAAACATGCATGCAAGCTCTCACAACATTCTGACTCGAGCGGATTAAAACGAAAACAGCAACCTTACTCAAAAACAAGTCATCCAAGCTTCAGTTTTCCTCTCCTAATCACCCAAAATTCGACATACATGTAACACACACACATCCAAGAGCAGCAAAGGACCCCAACTTGCCTCTAGACTGGACGGACGACGGCACACGGCGGCGATCATGGCGGCACACGGCGGATGAACGGGCGGCGACAGGCGACTCTTCCTCCCTCTCGGCCTCTTCTCTCTCACCACTCACTCTCTCTCTCTCGTGATTCTCTCTCTCTCTCTTTGGTTGAATAGCACCAACCGGCCACCCTCTCTCTCTCCTCTTCCTTTTATTCCCCCTAAACTTAATCATTGCAGCTGCATGTGGCCGCCCAAGATGGCCAATGGGGGCAGCCACACCTTGCGAAACCTCCATGCCACTTGGCAGCTCGGAGGAAACACATGGCCTCCTTCATGCAAGATGGGCCTCCCTCTTCGGCTGGGCTTGGGCCAGCAATGGGCCGGCGATTTCTCCTCCTCCTTTGGGCTCCGCAACTAGGCCCAAATGGCCGAAAATGGGGTGAGGTAATGGGCTGGTTTTAAGCTAATACTTTGGCCCATATCTCATTCTAATAATCCTCCTCAAACCTAAATTTTATAAACACCTAATTGAAATTTATAAATCACAAAACTTTGTGACCTATCTTAATAAATTCCAATCCATAATCCCGCATGGCCAAAACTAGAATTTTTCTATCAAATAATTATCCATTAAAAGCTTGGCCATAAATCTTATTACAAATTATGGACTAAATGGCTACAATACATCTTGATGGTACTCCCATCACCTATTCATAGACCTTAATGTAACTAGAGGTCATTATGAATTTTGGGATGCCACATTACATGTCAGTTGGACCACTTCCAGGTGAAATCACTTCTCAATATAAAACCTCCCATTTGCGTTCTCAATCACAGAGCTATAGTAATGTTCTTGGGCGTCGTTTTCGCCAAGGTGACATATGTACTGGACAGCACTTGTGCATTCTTTAAGGTGCCGTTTTCACCAGTGATATTCTTAATCACCGAACCACGTATGTTCGTAATGAGGCATGCAATAGACAGCAGTCACGCGTTCTTTAAGGCACTGTTTTCACCAGTGATTTCCTTATCACCGAACCACGTATGTCTATACCTCGTACTTGATCGATCTCAGCCAAGATTATTCTCAGTTTAGCCTCATGATTTTCTCTACTTTACAACTCATCAAAGCATTGTCAATGCTAACTAACCACACTCAGTCATCCACTAATCAATCATTCAATTTCACTCAATCTCAGTCAATTAAGGAATAATTCCTCAAATTGCACAATTAATTCGATTCAGCACAATGTAGAGCTCAAATAAATAAACGGACCGCACCACGACAATCAACATGAAATTTCGGTCGTCGACTATCCTTGCCTAATTTCTAAAAAATAAGTGATTAAATAATTAATTTCGAAAATTAATAAATAAATGCTAAAAATCCAATTTAGGCCCATAATGCCTAATTGAAGCCCGATAAGGGTCGGGAAAAATCCTGAGATGCATTCAATAAATAATAGTATGTCTCTACTAACTAATTGAACAATTCAATTGCCTAACATGCATCACAATTATCTAATAATCACTAATCTACTCTAATCTAACCACATAATTGCACTTAATTAAATCTAATCAACTCTTAAGGATAATTAGTCTACTAAGCAAGGATTAGTGAGATTACTCACTTGATTAAAAGCGGGGACCGGGACACCACGACGGCAGCCGAAATTGGGCTTTCAACAACACCGGCAAGCTTGGACCGGGCCTTGAGCTTGGCCCAACAAATCTCAGCCCAACAGAGATTTGTTCTTGCTTTTGGGCTGGACCCAAGTTGGATTGGGCTTGCTGAAGATGGGCTGAGCTGAACTTAAATAGGGCTGAAGTCTTGGGCCGGGCTTGACTGAAATAGACCCTGCCGGCTTCAAGATGGGCTGCTGGAATTAAAGGTGGGCTGGACTCGCGGACTGAATTGGAGCTGCAATTTCGCGGGCTGCTTGCTCACGGGCTTTCAATGAGCTGAAATTGGGCCGCTGAAAATCGGAATGGGCTCGCTACGGCCAGTCCACAAGCAAAGGAAATGGACGCTGGCCTCGTGGAGCAGGAAAATCATGCGTGAGCTGCAGTCTTCGTTGGGTGGTGTCTCGTACGCGTGTAGGAAAGCTGCAGCTGGGACGTTGTTGAAGGAGCTGCTGCAAGCGGTGGAGGCTTCGCTCGGTGGTCTTCACATGGCAAAATGGAGGCAACGACAAGGAAGCGAGGGGGAGTTCGGTGGGTTCTGCTGGCGGTCCAAGATGGGGCGGGGCAATGGAGTTGTTTCGGCAACTGGTCTTCGTGTAGCTGGATGAAGAAGGCGGTGCAAGGTCAACAAACCGGTGGAACCATGGATTGAAGAAGCTGAAGACGGCCACGTAAACTGGAGCGGCTTCGGGTAACCTGCTAGCGTGAGATGAGGGTCTTCGGTGGAGCGTCGAAGGTCAACAAATTGGCTTCACTTGGAGAATTCTGCTGGAGTTGACCGAGGGAAACCAAAAAATGGTGGAGCAGCTGGCGTGAGATGAGCATTGGAGTTCAAACGGTGGAGGAGAAAGGCAGCAAGAGAGAGAGAGAGAGAGGAGCTGTGGCGTCCAGAGAGAAAGGAAAATGAAAGCAGAAGCTGCAGACGGTCTTCGAAGGAAAGAAAAGAGAGAGAGAGAGACTGACTTGGAGAGAGAACAAACGGATAAGGGAGAGGGACGCGTGAGGCTTGCTCGAGAAGCCGTGGGTGAGGGGGAAGAAAGACCAAGATATTTATCCAAAATCATCATAGCTTGGCCCACAAGTCCACATAATTATCTCCTTGTCTCCTATAATTAAATCTTGTAAATTAATCCACAAAAATTCCAATTTGATGACAAATGTTGCACCCCCATGCCTACCTCCGAATTTCACTTTCTTGGCCTCAATTTATTCACAAATTCTCCCAATCGAAGTCCAATTTCGATGAAGTAAAATCTCATTCCATTTTCTGCAAGTCCCTGATACTCAAAAGCTCGGCTTGGAAGTCCAAATTTTCTTCAATTGAGCCCATCCGAATTTTTGCTATTTTTCCGCAATGTCCGAATCGATTTTCTACAAGATCTCGAACTCAACGAAATTACTTCGAAAGACAAGACGACATCCTATAAATGAATTGTGATATGCTCGACCATCCGATTTTCGAAACCGAATTCAATTTCGTGGTTAAAATTGATCAAACGCAATTTTAGTTCGATCCGACCTATCGGGTAGCTTTTAGGGATTTTACCACGGTTATATCCCTTAACGGCTTCACCCAATAGATTGATTAACTCGTGAGTGATCAGCTTAGAGAAAAAGGACTATAGGCGCGCTGGCGAAATGCCCATTTTATATATTCGAGATGGGGTTGAAATTCGGGATGTCACAATTGCTATCTCTTAAAAAATGAAATTAACTTGTAGCATCTGTCGAATCAGAAGAATTAAAGATTATTTTAGATAGACTTCCTTTCTAATTATACCTGTGAATTTGATCCTAGGATATACCAACGATATTCTATCTCCTCAATTAGTAGATGATAGATTGTTTGCCAAAAGGGAGAAACTAGATAAATTTGTGAGCTCGACCCCTCATTCTGGTTGGGTCAAACTCAATTTTGATTTTGACCATTAAAAAAAATACTCAATTCTTATGAGGCCTAAAAAGACAATTTGGATCTAGCTTCAGTTAGTGGATTTAGTCGTGATAAGTGATTGGCTTGCGGAATGTGACATCATGAATTTTTAGTCCTATTTTCAATTGAATAAATCGGGCCTTTCATCGACGCGACTATAGTGCTATTCTCAAAGCTGATCACTCGTGAGATAACTAGACTATATGGGGAACTCATTAAGAAATTTTAATGCAATAAGACTTGAGGATTCAACCAGAAATTGGCTGTTCGACCATGCTCATCTGCAGAGATCATTACGGTACAATTAAAAATTGATTAGAGATCAGAGATAGGTCGGTTCGACTGAGATGCGGGTTTAAACGTGGACGATTCCACTAAATTGCAAAATTCTCGTCGATCGGCATTAGATTGATTTTTCTATCGTTTTGGTACCCTGCATTCATATTTGAAACTTTGAGATTTTCACGACCATCGAGAGTCGCCTATGTGTCGAAAAGGTTCATGGTGGCTTGAAGAAAATCAACCACGGGTCATTTGCATTAAAAATTTCTAAAAGCTACCCGGTAGCCTAGGTCATGCTAAAATCACGCTAGATTGAAATTAACCACAAATTTGAATCCAATTTTAGAAATCGAAAGTTCTATCATGTCACGAGTCATTTTAGGAACATAGACTCAATCTCTGAAGATTTTTTTGCAAATCGAGACTTTTTGGGAAAAAGTCGAGGTGTGGTTGTTTTTGTCTAGAAAGTGTCGGGGACCGTTTTTTTATTACGAAATTGGGATGTAAGTGAGATCAATTGGTGCGGAAAAATACCAATTTGATAATTGTTATGTTGGTTGAATTTTTGAGGGCCAATTGGTGTTGATTCAAGGAGGAATTGAAGTCCAATTGAAGCAAAATCAAGTGAAATTCGTAAGCCCCCATTAGACCCAACCTTTGGACCATCTCAAGCTTCTAGAAGGGGCATTAAGGTCTGGAGAAATAGCAGTGGAGGCCAGCTAGTGATGGGGACCCAAGGAGGGGGACAAAGAGATGAGGAAGAGACCAAAGGTGGTCCCCCCTTCCTTTTCTTCCTTAGCCCGTCGAGCATACCCCCCCTCTCCCTCCTTCCAACCGTGTGAAGACCTCCAGCAATCCAGAGAAGCTGTGGAGCAGCCCTCGCCATCATAGCCAACCGCCGGTGCCCGAGCAGCCACCATCGCGCCCTTCGTGCACTCGCCTACTCACCGCGAGCCCTTGTCGCCCCAACCATCTCCGTCCCATCTTCATTGTGTGCCTAGTAGACCCCTTGAGTTGCTCGCAATAGCCCCGCCATCGTCGGAGCTGCTTCACCACCCTCCAGGCCGTCGTGGAGCCACTGCAGCCTGTTTGCCTCCTCCGTCGTAATCTTCGCCTCAACCGAGCCACCGGTTTAGTTTTTCTCGGCCTAGAACAGATCTAAACTGAGTGGGTCTCTAGCCCACTGTCGGGCTTGTTTTGGAGGCGTTCCCGACCCCATTTGGTGAGCTCGCTTTGGAGTTTACTGAGCCTCGTTGTGTCCTCATCATTTTGATCCGAGTGGATCGTCGAACAAGTGAATTTAACTCACTAATCCCTGCTTTGTAAGTTAATTATACTTAATGGTTGATTAGTTTAAGTTAAGCATGGATTAGGTGGATAGTTAGATTAGATTATTAATTTAATTAATTGTTATTGCATGTTAAGTGGTTAGAGTAGTGTAATTAGGGCATAGACAAGCTCTAGTAATTATCTAGAGTGGCTTGGAAATTTTCCGGGACCGTCTCACCTTTTAATTAGGCTTTATCGGCCTAAGGTTGCTTATTTGCTATTTATTGACATTTATTTATTATTTTACGTAATTATTTAATTATTTATTTATTTTCTGAAAATTAGACCATAATTGCCGGTGACCGAAATTTCGTGCTAATTGTAGTGGTGTATTCGGTTTATTTAATTAAGTGCCTGATTGTGCAAATTGAGTGTGTTTTATGAATGTGGGTATTTATCCCAAAATTGAGTGTTTGGGTGATGCGATTTGCAAGTATTTAATTTATACTGACTTGTAGGAGGAATATGAGGCAAAGGTAAGTCCTCTATCTCGTGATTCTGCCCTTAGGGTGTATTTTCTTCCTAATCAGGGCTTAGGGAGTTGAACTTGCTGAGACATCATTTTACTTCATTTTGAGATAACATTTTCTGGTCCCTAGGTGGTGGTCTTTGAGAATCGGAAGTCCTGAAGGTGGGAAGGTGAAGGAAGCAGAATCGGTGAACCTGTCTGACTAGTTAGTCATAGGACAATTTCCTTTTGATTAAGCTGATATTTTTGTAAATAATCTGGTATTGTAAATATACCCGTTTGTCTATAAAAGGTTTGTTTTGATTTGAAAAATTCATGGTCCTACTTTTCTATCATATTTGATTGTTGTCTGGGGATTATTATCTGTTTCTGCATGTGCTTTAAAATGAATGGGTCAGCGACGTGTCCTAGGATGTTACTATTAATCGACCAATGATGGATGAGCACGCGCTCGGAGGATCGGGGTGTGACATGAAATTTGTGCAAATGTTCTTCATTCAAAGCAATCATGGAGCACTTTCTTGTGCCTCAAAGTGGCAATCTCTTTGGGTATTAGCAGGCTTATTGTGAAGGTGGACTCAGAAGCAACCATTTCGCTTCCTTTTGGTGACACGCTCAATTATCAAATTGGAAGCATGTTTTAGTATTTTGAAAAAATTAAGAATCTTCATAATTTTAGGGAAGGGAATGCATGTAAGGATATATATTACATAGGCTACTAACAAATGGGTCATTTATTTGTTGTCGGTGGATCATGCTGTATTGTATTAGGAAAGTAACGAGGATGTCTGGCCTTTTAGGTCCTATTTGGTAACTATCCCTGGAATAACTAATTTTGTTATTTTATTCATTGGAACACAAAAAGAACATAATTCTGTTTAGTAAAATTTTTATTATTGGGAATAAATTTGGAATAGAATCAAAAAGTTAAAGAAGGTCGCATTTTGTTTGCGGGAACAATTCCTAGAATTAAGTCTTAAGTTTTTTTTTATTCTTTTCTATTTTCTTCTATTTCCTTTTCTTTTTTTCTTCCTTTTGGCCAATTGCTGGTTCTTTTCTTTTCTATTTTCTTCTCTTTCCTTTCCTTCTTCTTTTTCTTCTTCTTCCTTTTGGCTAGTCGTATGCCTTGGCCATAATCGACAATTAGCCATACTAGGGTCGGCGATCGATGACCTCGCCGACCCCTGGTGACGCCAAGCCATGGTGAGGCTTGTCAGCCCGAGCTAAGCCATGAGCCTCACCTTGGCTAGGCAAGGTTCTGCCTTTCCAGCTAGCGCGAGGCTGGGCCTTGCCAGGGCAGGGCAAGGTCAATCTTGTGTCACTAGGTGAGGCTGAGGCTCGCTGGATCTTGCCCAACTAGTCACCAACTACAAAGAAGGGAAGAAGAAGAGAAAGGAAAAGGAAAAATGAAAAAAGAGAAAAAAAGAAAAATATAATAAAATTATTAAAAAATTAAAAGAAATAAATTAATTTAAGAATATTACCAAACACATTTCTATATTGGAAATAAAAATTTTGAACAGTTACCAGGTATCTTTAAAAACTCAGAAATTATTTTTGAAAATAGAATTAGAAAATATTATTTTTGATAAAAAATTATTTTCTAAAATAAAATGATTACAAAATGCGCTTATTTATCAAAAGGAAACGAAATCTTCAAAGTAAAAGACCAAACGAAAAAGGAAAAAGCGGAGAAGGAAAGGTAGAAGAAGCGTGAAGCGGTGGGTTGCCAGTAGGAGGTACCTCAAGGCGATTGATAAGGTTCCTATTACGAAAGGCGGCTTGTGATTTAACTTTTTGTATGCAAAAAATAAAGTTTCGGTGTTCTAATGATTGGTGACTTTTTCATAGCGCTTAACGTAATTTTTTCAAAGCGATTTTAGCAAGTCTCGATAAGGAAGAATAACTCGCCTCATCGAATAACCGCCCCGTGCGGTCACAACTCAACTTCTTTAAAGAAGTCTAATCTGATTCTAAGTGAAAAGCGTGCTTCTTTTCAACGTTGTATATTGAGTACGCATGTATGTTTCTGTGCCAAGTTACTGCTAGAAGATACGCCATTTTCAAAGTGGAAAAATGACTTTTTTGATCCAAAAAAAAAAGAAGAAGAAAAATTGACTTTACATTTAGAAATAATTATATAAATGATCTATAAATTTTGACATAATATGTAATGTGATTATTGAACTTTTAATTTATTTGATGTGGTCTTTGAAATTTAATTCAATATGCAATATGATCCATGAATTTTCAATTTGCTCAATATAACCTCTAGACTTTTGATGCACGTTCAATTTAGCCTCTGAATTATATGAAAATGTATTTTGTGTGTTTGTTGGGAAAAGGGGCGTGTTAGATTTTAGTCACTATAATTCAAACTTTTTATTCAACAATCAATTTCTTAATTTGGTTAGTAATTTTTATGGAGCAAAATTAGCTTTCAATTTAGCAGTTTTTGTAACCACAATTTTCATCCAAAAAGTTATATAACATTATAAAAGGTAGAAGACTTGAGTAAGATTTGGATAAGGAAATAATGTAATAAAAAAAAGTCCTTAGTCAAGCCTAATTGCAATTAACTTTTAGGTTACGCCTCCAGCAAGGGGCAAATGAGGGAATTCACTCGCTTTAGCTGGCGAACTTGCAGACTTGCAAAGACGGAGCTTCTGCAAGATAACGAACAGCGGGAGAAGCTCCGCACAGTGACAGAGCGAGAGAGACAAGATAGCGAGCTTATCCTCCTCTTGCTTCGCTCTTCCCTGCAAATTCAAATCCCTCTACCTCCACTCCTCTCCTTCTCCTTCTCACGGTCGCATCGCTTTCAATTCCCTCCGCTTCTTCCGCCAGTGTCTCATGCGACTTTTTCGCCGGGGGTAACTTCGCTGATGACCTTCCAATTCCCCCTCCCTCGGCACCTCTTTTTCTTCTCGAGCCTTAGTTCCGTAGTTCGTTTATTTGTTTTTTTAGGTCACCTGGCGGTGAGCAGCCGCGAGGGGCGCCTGCCCTGTTTCTCTATCGTGTGCGAGGCCGTGCTGGAGAAGAGGGTGGACTCCACTGCCAAGAGGGCTCGCCAGGCCGAGAAGAGGTGCTTCTACAACAAGGCTCGGAAATTCGAGATTAGGATGCGGATGAAGAAGGTAGTGGCATGGCGTTCGTTTTGGTTGATTTGATTATTGTGCGAAGCAATTCCGCAATGCGAGCTCTCGGCTAATCACCGGCCTTCGGTGAAGTCGTCCAAATGATTTTCGTTGTATGTCACGAGGGGTGTTGGTCCTGCCACTTTGGATCTTGTTGATTAGGCTGTGGTCTTGCAATGTTCTGTTTAGGGTAGCTCTTGTGCTTGATGTAATGCCTTGCTCTTTCACTAAGAGAAGCACGTCCGTGTGTGTGCTAGGATTTTGCTTAGGTTGTATTGTACTTAATCAGTACGTCCATGATGGGGTGCGATGAGAATGCACCGTTTCGTCTTAATATGCTACGATGGAAAAACACCATTTGAAAAGGTGTAGGGGAGTCATAAAAGACTCTTGAAGACAATCGTTGAAGGGGTTGGCAGAATGTACGCTTAGAAATTCCTCTCCATTTCTTGTCCCCTTTCCATCGAATTAAGAAGGCGTTCCATTTCTCCTTTACAAGAATAATTGACATTTACGTTGTGGAAATCAGATGTTTTCCTTATGATTATATTTAGACCAACGTGAGGTAATATTGTTTGTGATTCATTTGTAATTCAACGACCGTTCCGGGGTAAATTGTTGACTGTGCATCGGAAACAGATAAGTCATCTTCTGCCGACATGAATTCCTACATTGGTATCAGAGCCAAGTCGTGATTTTTGCCTTGTTTTTCATCGAATTTTCTCATTTACCATTTGATATTGAGATTAAGAGTATGAAATCTATACTATTTGGATGTTCCTTGCTTGGAAATGCAATCTGGATCATCAAAAACGAACTGAAGCGAAGAATGGGTTCGGGGTCGCGTACATCCATACAGTTTTGGCCATTTTTCAAAATATTTTTTTGGCCAAAATAATTTTATAAATATATGGAGTGAAAGTACTCATTGAGATGAGTCTGTCAAGGGGTCGAGCACCACCGAAGGATGTCTGACGCACCGACATGCGCGACTAGAAGCCGCTGCGTGTGGGCTCCACATGCTTGACGCGCTGGGCACACCAGTGCGTGAGCATCATGCGCGTGTCGGCGAATTGATGCGTGCTAACGTCATCCCACGGTCGATGACCGTCAGATGACGTCATCGATGACGTCATCGCTGATAGCATTTTGCTGACCAGTCGCCGGCTGGCGACCCGACTTGACCCAAAGACAGGCCTGCGACCCAACCCAGCCCAAACGTTGACCAGTCAACTAGTCGAACCCATTAACTGGTCCGGCTATCACACCCCCGCCCCACCTTTGGCACGAGAGCATGACCTAATGGGTTAGCATCGACGCCCTAGGCAACGTCAAACATCCCAAAATTCTTTTATCTTTAATTAAGCACACGTGGAAGTGATTATAAACAATCCCTGTATAAACAAACATGGAAGCCAGACAAGACATATGCAAGCCATACAAATAAAAGTAACATAAATACATGTTCACATATCAAAAGATGTTTTTGTTACATGCCCATCCTAGTCTTGGACTACTTATTTTCGTTTCCATGTATATAGTCAATCAAAGGGCCAGGGTAGCCTAACTCCTCTATCGAGCTGATCCTAAAAGTAGCCCTCATACTATGTGCATTCCCTTCTTGGACCCTGGTTCGCCCATCACACACATGAAATGGTGGGAACAACAAGAGTGAATCAATGACTCAGTAAGTAGAAATCCCTAATTCTCCTATAGGAGGACATCTCGTTGTTGATCGTCGGATACAAGGTCACAACCCACTTGTCGATGGCAAATCAATAGCAAGGTTTGTGCCTTGCCTTGCTTATGCATATGAGAGGCTCTCAACCGTCTATGTATTTTCAAGAATCAAGGACAAGGAGTTAGTGTATATGAACAAGCTTTCCAAAGATCCGTGGCCGATGATCATTTCGGTCATAAAAAGGGATGCTCACATCTCATGAAACTCATTCAAGCACTAAGAGACCCAATTCAAATATATGCTCAAATTGATGCAATGATTTAACAATATATATAAAATAAATCCAGCTTTTGCAACCATCACGCATGTATCAGTCATGAACCACACGTGGACTTTCATTTTCCTTTTCAGTATCATATTAGTCAAAATTAATTGACTCTTTTGGTAACAACCAGGCATCGATCCCCCCCCTTGGCAACCGGCATCATCCTGATCTCATTATTAAGACAGCATCCAAGGCGACCCCCAGGCATTGGCCCCACTCGGGCCAGCATCGTCCATGATCTCAATATCGGGACGGCATCCGAGGCTTTACCCCAGGCAATGACCCAGCATCCCCCAGCGTCGGCATTTAGGTCCATCGTGTGTTCCATGCATTTCAAGCATCAACCAATTCATGTCATGTTTTAACTCTTAACCGAATAAAAGGTCCGAAGGCGTGCCATGCAAAGTGAATCAATGAACGACTGGTATACCTTGTTAGACTCATGCTGGATGCGATTTGATCTTGTGGTCTTGACTTGGAATCATTCACTCCAGCTTTGGCATCGACTCGTGACTTGTCCTGAGTAACAATACGCCTCAATATTGTCTCGAGATCAAGTGTGAGTCGTGCACCCACCTCGGCACACGTCCAAAGTCGCTGAGACCATTCCTCGACATCCGGGTGTGCTCAACACTCGTGCGAGATCATGAACTTACTCGATGCAACAACAAGCAATAGAAACACAACAAGCATAATAATACAACACCAACACAAGCAAACGATGACATGATCCTAAAATCGATAAGCGTAGCACATCACCCTATCTAAGAGTTAGGAAAATCTACTTACTACTTTTTGGACCTAGCTCCAAGATGCTTTATTGGTGGTCGGTCAGCGTCTAAGGTGGCTTGGAAGAGAAGGGCGTGAAAGAGAATGGAGGAAGGGAGAAGAAAAGAGAGAAAGGTCAATGCTTAGAATGTGAGGATGACTCATACTATTTATAGGTCTCTTCCTCTTAGATTTTTATTGCAAACTCATGATTATGCCTAAATGATGAGTTGACCTACCTATCTTCCCGAGTTGGCGCCTAGGTCTTTTGGAGTTGGCCTGTGATTGGTCCTCCTATTTCCTTGCTCTTCAAGGCTCAATCTAGGCTCATTTTTGCATACGACGCCTAAGGGACACGTAAGCCTTTTGGTGCATCATGTCCTCTTCTAATTGGTTAGTCTTTATCTTGTTTACCAAGGCTACAATCTAAGGCCACCACAACCCAAGATTCACCTAAGATTCTAGGGGACACCTAAGTAGATGACTCACCTCACTTATTAATTGCCAAGATTTCATACAATCATTAGGCTTAGATGTGTTCACATTAGCAACTTGCTCTTCAAGTTTCTTCTCTTTACTAGACTAAGGTCCAAAAGCATTTAATGCCTTCTTATCTTCAAGCCAAGAAGTCTCTAGATTAACTTACTCCTCAAGTTGGGCGTGCAGCCCCCTTCCCCTCCAAGTTGGGCGTGTGGTTCTCCCATTCTAAGGCGAAAACAGTTTTGAGTAAGTTTTGAAATCAATACCATTAATTTATCAAATAGACTTGAAAACTTATAAAATTTTAATATGTTGTCGAGAAGATCTTAAGAAATATTTTTCATGAAGGAAACTTAGCCAAATTCGTGCTGTGGAAAGAGCAAAAATTCACTGAACACAACTCAAAATTCATCTGTTGAACAGATTCAACAGTCAGAGAGAGAGACTCATTTCGAAATCCAAATCTTTAAAAAAACTCTTTGAAAGTTTAATTATGTTGTATATAAGGATGTCATTTAAATTTTTTTTTTTGAAGGAAGCATATTCAAATTCGAAAGGGAAAATTTTATAAAAAATTGAGAAGGCAACCTGGTCAATGTTTTCGCTACACGGGACAGGTTCCAGATGGTGAATTATTGGGCCTTCGTCCCTACCATTTCACCTTAGAAAAATATGAAATTTAAGTATTTTTTAGATCAAGATGTTTAGAAAAACTTTCATGAAGGAAGTTTCTCCAAATTCGAAGTAAAAAGAGCTCTGTAAAATTGGAAAACGGCAAAGGTCAAGGGATTTCGAGAATCTGAAGAGTAAAACCTATGGAACCTTAAGTGGCAAGCCTAAGGAGAAGGGGTGGCGTCCTACTTGATCTTCAAGATCCCTTGTCATCATTTTTCTAGGCTATGAATCACTCCCTACCATAAATGAGCTTATGACTCACCCCCCCTCTTAACATATATCCATCCAAAATTTCATGATTACCTTTCAAGAGTAAGACTAATTGTGCCAAGTGTCCAACTTAGTCATCATGCATTAATTGGCTACCTGGTCATAAAATTCTAAACGCAAGTGCACGTATCGAACAAGTAATATAATGATGAGATAAAGTATCGTCCCACGGAGATCGATGATTAATAAACTAATTAAATACTAAAATAGACTAATTCTAAAATTTATCTAACAAATCAAAATATAATTATGAATGAATTAAAAACGAAACTTGTAGACTAAATGCAGTAAAATCAATCAGATAAATATGTTAGAGCATCCGATTTCACCATAACCACTATATATGAATTTCAGATTGCTATGAATACAAGAGCGATATCAAACATGTGATAGTGGAATTTCCTAATCTATTTACTATCCTATCTCTAGGTATAGTAAACCTACTCAGCTTATTAATCCACTATATCTCTATGTGAATTAAAATAAACATGAGTGCATTAAAAACTATGAATATTCCCGGTTTACAATGAGTCTTTTGGATCACCTTATCACCGAAAGCTACACAAATAACGCGGTATATTTCTATCCACGTTTAATTCATGGTTATATATTATAATGAGCAATTGCATATTATCACCTCTCAGTCTCAAACATGCACATCAGATCATTCAAGTGGTGGCCAGTCACTCAAAAGCATTAAACGCAATAATATATAACTCACATGAATGAAATCAATTGCATAACATAAACATCATGAAATTCACATCATCATGGTTAGGCTACATCTTAGCCCTAACAAAAGAAAATTAGAACATAGTAGAAGGAAAAATATAAATATAAATCAAACTCAGCATCTTGAATCAAAGAACAAGAATTCTGTCACCACTTTTGTCTTCTCTTCAAAATACTTGAAAAACTCTCAGAACAATGGAAAACAATCTAACTCCTCCTCTCTCTCTCTCTCTCTCTAAAAAAACCCTAGCTGATCTCTCTGTCTCTATTTATAGGATATATCAAAGATATCTATCTCCAAACGCTTGCAGATAACATTAGGGAACAAAATCAAGAATCTCCTGATTTAATATCCATCTTCCACTGCTGCTTTTATTTGAATTCTTGATAATTGTCATTCTTTTCCTTATCTTCTCCATATCTCATTATTCTGCATAAACAAGGAAAATTTAAATAATCAGAAGGAAATCCAAATATTTTCTCATAGATAATGCATTAATTATTGCCTAAAATAGGTAAAATAACTCTATTTTTATAGAGTTATCAAACCCCCAAACTTAACATTTTGCTAGTCCTCGAGCAAAATCAAGACATAACACATACTCAAGCTAACAACCTCCTCCATGACATCTTTCCATAATTGCTCAAATTCACAATTCAAAAAAAAAAACACAAATTTCATCCAAACATTGAAATCGATTTATAAGTTAAGACCAATTTTTACTATATGATCCAAGTGTGTGTGTGAGAGTCCTCAACTTTTTCGAATTATATGCAATCCAAATAAATTCACATTAACATGCAACCTCTCAAAAATTTTCAATAATTATGACCAAATCTCATAAGTTTGCTTTTCATTCCTCTCTCCACTAATGTAAGCTAATTATCCAATCAAAAATCAATAGGACTTTTCTCGGGTTGTAATGTAAGGCTGGGCTAAAGGTGAGATAACGGGAATTTTAAGTTCAAATCACCCATCAACACGTTGATTTCTAGGATCTAATTAGAGCCAATGTCACTGTCCAATTTCACTCCTTCAAGATAATTTTTCTGCCGCCATATATCATCATTCTTTTTTTTTTTTTCCTCTTTTTTTTTGAATTGCTTTATGGTGGAGTTTCTCCCAAAGTCCCTCCAAATATAACATAAAAATTTCCAACCCATTGAGTATCCAAAAGGCTCACTCAATTGAAAGTTGGATAGGGAACCATAAGAGCAATTTTTTTTTTTGACAATACACCCCAAACAACCACTGCAATCACTTTTTTTTTCTTCTTTTTACTCCATCATTCCTCCCAAATTTCTATCAAGCTCAAATAAATTTTTTTTATCCCAAAAGAAAATCAACGTGTTCATAGGACATGGGATAAGGATATAATTTGATCACGGCTAGGCTAAACATATATGGGTGCCAATGAAAGATTGGGTAATAATTAAGGCTCAACGGGGTGACTAGGGATAATTAAATAGGGTTGGCTTGAAGGCTCAATCGATCCAAAAACTGCCTATATTATTTTCTCAATTAGATTTAGCTTAGGATTTCGCCTCAAGAGAAAATCAAACAAATTCTAAGATTTGGGTGAAATCTAAGAAAATCACATATTTCACATGAATGTTCTCTAGATTTACACATAATTCAAAAAGTAAGGACTTTTAGTGCTCAGTAAGTGGATCAACATAATCAGAATTAAGATTAACTCACACCTCAATTGCAAGTTTAAATAAAATTTAAATTTTCCTAAGAATTGCAAAAATTCACAACCAGGAAAGCAATCATGATAAAAAAAATTATCTAAAAATTTGTCTTCCCCCCAAACTTGAATGAAGCAGTGTCCTCAATGCGAAAAATAGAATAGGAAGAAGAAAACTTCCCTGGTTGTAGGATAAGTCCATAGATGATCTTGATAATTAAACTCTTGAAAGGTGCTCCCTAAAAATTAACCTGCATAAAACAGAGAAAAATTAATTTTTTTTTTGTTTTTTTTTTGTAAAACATAAACTTAAAAATAAATAAAAACATAATTAAAATGCTTGGGTTGCCTCCCAAGAAGCACTTGCTTTATTGTTTTCAGCCAAACTATCTCAGATGTCGCTATTCTAAAGGATGAAGTTCAATGGTGGTCTTCTGCTTGTTGTAACCACCTTCAAAGTAGGGCTTCAAACGTTGACCGTTCACTTTGAATGTGCCCTCAGTGTCATGCGCAACTTCAACTATTCCATATGGGAATACTTGTGTAACTGTAAAAGGACCAGACCATCGAGACCGCAACTTTCCTGGAAAAAGTTTAAGACGAGAGTTATAAAGTAAGACTTTTTGACCAATTTTAAACTCTCTTCTGAATATGTGCTTGTCATGCCATCTTTTTGTACGCTCCTTGTACAACTTAGAATTTTCATAGGCCTCATTGCGAAATTCCTCCAATTCATTCAGTTGCAATAATCTTTCTTCACCTGCATACTGCATATCAAAATTCAGAAATTTCAATGCCCAATATGCTTTATGCTCTAATTCCACTGGTAAGTGACAAGCCTTTCCAAACACTAGCCTAAAAGGAGACATCCCAATTGGAGTTTTGAACGCTGTCCTATAAGCCCAAAGTGCATCATCAAGTTTTATTGACCAATCTTTCCTAGAGGCATTCACTGTTTTTTTCTAAAATTCTCTTGATTTCCCTATTTGAAATCTCTACTTGACCACTAGTCTGAGGATGATAAGGGGTTGCAACCTTATGTGTGACTCCATACTTACTTAAAAGTGCTTCAAATTGCTTGTTGTAAAAATGGGTCCCCCTATCACTTATGATTGCCTTAGGAGTGCCGAATCGGGTAAAAATATTTTTCTTCAAAAATTTCACCACAACTTTAGCATTATTTGTTGGTAATGCTACAGCTTCTACCCACTTAGACACATACTCCACAGCCACTAAAATGTATAAATTTCCATAAGAAGGTGTAAAGGGTCCCATGAAATCAATACCCCAAACATCAAATAATTCACACACAATAATGTTGTTTAAAGGCATCTCATTTTTTCTTGAAATATTTCCAGTTCTCTGACACCTATCACATGAAGCTACATATGAGTATGCATCTTTAAAAAGTGTAGGCCAATAAAATCCAGATTGTAAAATCTTAGCTGCAGTTTTTGTGGCACCAAAATGGCCACCTGTCTCTCCATCATGACAATGATGTAGAATGTTTGCCTTCTCTTCATCTAGAACACATCTCCTTATGACCTGATCTGCACATACTTTAAATAAGAAAGGTTCTTCCCAAAAATAATTTTTAACATCAGAAAAGAATTTTTTCTTCTGTTGATATGATAATTCAGGAGGAAGAACATTACTAACCAAATAATTTACGAAGTCGGCGTACCAGGGAATTTTTGTGGACATGATGGAAAAAATTTTCTCATCAGGAAATTCTTCCAAAATTGGTCTTACCTCTTCCTTTGAATTTGGAATTCTTGATAAATGGTCTGCAATAAGATTTTCAGTCCCCTTCTTATCTTTGATTTCCAAATCAAATTCTTGTAGCAATAGAATCCACCTGATCAACCTGGGTTTTGATTCTTTCTTTTCAAGCAGATACTTAAGAGCAGAGTGGTCAGAATAAACTATAACTTTTGAGCCAATTAAGTAAGAACGAAATTTATCAAAAGCAAATACTACTGCCAAAAGTTCCTTTTCTGTTGTTGAATAATTCAATTGTGCACCTGACAAGGTTCGACTGGCATAGTATATGGTTTGAAAAATTTTATTCTTCCTTTGTCCCAAAACAGCTCCTACTACAGAATCGCTAGCATCACACATCAGCTCAAAAGGTAAATCCCAATTTGGTGCTGCCATGATTGGTGCTGATATTAACTTCTCCTTTAAAGTGTTAAAAGCCTGCATGCATTCAACAGAAAAATTAAAAGGAGCATCTTTTTCCAAAAGATTAGAAAGAGGTTTAGCAATTTTTGAAAAATCTTTTATAAATCGCCTATAAAATCCTGCATGCCCCAAAAATCCTCTGACAAGTTTCACAGATGTTGGCGGAGGTAATTTTGCAATGACTTCCACTTTGGCTCGATCGACTTCTATTCCGTTTTGAGAAATTTTATGCCCGAGCACTATTCCTTCCTGCACCATAAAGTGACACTTCTCCCAATTCAAAACAAGGTTAGTCTCCTCACATCTTTGTAAGACCAAAGCCAAATTATTTAAACAAGAATCAAATGATAGGCCAAAAACGGAAAAATCATCCATGAAAATCTCAATATATTTTTCAACCATATCAGAGAAAATAGCCATCATGCATCTTTGAAAAGTAGCTGGTGCATTACAAAGACCAAAGGGCATTCTTCTAAAAGCAAAAGTACCATAGGGACAAGTGAAAGTAGTTTTCTCTTGATCTTCTGGTGCAATAGGAATCTGATTATACCCCGAATATCCATCCAAAAAGCAATAAAATTCATGCCCTGCAAGTCTTTCTAACATCTGATCAATAAATGGTAAAGGAAAGTGATCTTTTCTAGTGGCATCATTCAATTTTCTGTAATCCATACACACACGCCACCCAGTAACTGTTCTAGTTGGAATCAATTCATTGTTGTCGTTTTTCTGAACAGTCATACCACCTTTCTTTGGCACAACTTGTACAGGACTTACCCAAGAACTATCAGAGATAGGATAGATGATACCTGCATCAAGTAGCTTAATTACCTCAGCTTTCACTACTTCTTGCATCTTCGGGTTCAAACGCCTCTGAGGTTGGATAGTGGGTTTATATTGCTCCTCCATTAAAATTTTGTGCATGCAAATTGAAGGACTAATTCCCTTGATATCAGCTATTTTCCATCCAATTGCACCTTTATGCTCTCTTAATACTCTAAGCAATTTCTCCTCCATCAAATCTGTCAAAGAAGAAGATATAATTACTGGTAAAGAAGAAACTCCATCTAAATAAGCATATTTCAAATGAGATGGTAAGGGTTTGAGTTCAAGAATTGGAGGCTCTTCAATTGATGGTTTAGGCTTTGTAATGTGTTGTCCCAACTCTTCAAATTTAATTGCCTTTTGCCTTGAATATGGTGGAATTGCCTCCATGAAATTTGCATACTCCTTTATCTCCTCGTTCTGAATATCTTTGTCTCTTAGTTGAATCAGACATGCTTCAAGTGGATCTTCAAAAATATTTTCCTGGAAAACCTTATTCACCAACTTGTCAACTGTCTCAACTCTAAAACAAGAATTATCATCAGATGGACATTTCATTGCTTTAAAAACATTAAATGAAGCAAGATCATCTTGAACTCTAAGGATCAACTTCCCCTGTTGTACATCAATAAGAGCTCTTCCTGTTGCTAGAAAAGGTCGACCTAAGATAAGTGGTACCTCAAAATCTTCCTCCATGTCAAGAACTACAAAATCTGCAGGAAAGATAAATTTGTCAACTTTTACCAAAACATCTTCCACAATACCTCTCGGATATTTAATTGATCGATCAGCCAGTTGAAGTGACACTGTGGTTGCTTTTACCTCGCCCAATCCTAATTTCTTGAAAACAGAATAAGGCATCAAATTAATACTTGCACCTAAATCACATAATGCTTTTTCAAAGTAAGAATCCCCAATAGTGCAAGGAATAGTAAAACTCCCTGGATCTTTTAATTTCGGAGGCAATTTGTTTTGTAGGATGGCTGAACACTCCTCATTTAACTTCACAGTTTCATAATCCTCTAGTTTCCTTTTGTTTGCCAAAATCTCCTTCAAAAATTTTGCATAACTAGGCATTTGCGCTAAAGCATCTACAAAAGGAATGTTAATGTGCAATTTTTTAAATACATCAAGAAATTTAGAAAATTGCTTATCCATTTTGTGCTGTTGGAGTCGTTGAGGGAATGGAATTGGCGGCACATATGGCTTGGGATTATCTGGAAAAAGTTTACTCTTACTTGTCTCCTTCGATTGTTTATTGATCACCTCTTCTTTGTCTCTGACAATCTCTTCTTCTCCCACTTGTTTACCACTTCTCAGGGTAATAGCCTTTATGTTTTCAATTGGATTTTTCTCTGTGTTGCTTGGCAAAGAACCCTGTTGCCTTCCTGACATCATGCTTGCTAACTGACCCACCTGCATCTCCAGATTTCTGATTGAAGCCTCTTGGTTTTGAAATCTCACATCCGTGCTTTTGATGAAGTCATGAGTTGTGTTAGCAAGTTTGGTGACTATGTCTTCCAAATTTGACTTTGTCTCTTCTGATTGTTTGAATCCAGGTGGTCTCGTCACATTCTGATTGTTCCATGAAAAATTTGGATGATTGCGCCATCCCGGATTGTATGTGTTGGAGTAGGGATTATTCTGCGACCTGTTAAAATTCCCAACAAAGTTAGAATTTTCATGAGATTGTTTGAAAGTATTACCTACCTGACATTCTGTGCTAACATGTCCTCCACCACAAAAATCACATGTCAAATTGTGAATTTTCATGGCTGAAACACTCATATTATCAAGCTTTTTGTTGATTGTTTCAAATTGTGCAGCAATTGCAGCAAAACCATCTACTTCATGAACTCCGCTAACTTTTCGCATTGGTAATCTCTCAGTAGGCCACTGATAACTATTGGACGCCATCTCTTCTAATAAATTGTAGGCTTCTTCTGGTGTTTTATTATTTAAAGTCCCCCCTGCAGCTGCGTAACGATATTACTCATTATTCTGCATAAACAAGGAAAATTTAAATAATCAGAAGGAAATCCAAATATTTTCTCATAGATAATGCATTAATTGTTGCCTAAAATAGGTAAAATAACTCTATTTTTATAGAGTTATCACTACCTTCCAAGCACATTAAGTTATTTGACCTGAGGTTCATCTTATTGGGCACGAGTCAATTGAGTTTAACCACGATCGATTACCTTATTTGACCTGAGGTTCGTGCCTAAGCCATGATCGAATAAAGCCAAATGTAATTGGGCTTAACTGGTGAAATCGAGTTTGGAGTTCTCTCTATAAAGGGCTCGAAGTTGAGGATGTTACACCGGTGGTCAAACTGGTCGGACCGGTCGTTGGTGGGAGCAATTGGATCAGTCGAACCGGCCAGGAGCCATTTGGCTTGTTGGCACATGTGCCACACGCGCTGCACACTCAGGCAGCGCGTGTGGGGGCGTTGGGACTCTGATTGGAGCGTGGTCGGTGGCGTTTGGTTCGTATGAATGTGTCCTACACTGTGGTGTATTTATTTTTATTTCTGAGTTTGATAAATTTATAAAATTGTGTATAGAACCCTAAGTACACGTATTTTTAGGGTATAAATGCATAGTTTTTTCCTTTGTACCTTATATTTACTTATGTTTTAGGAAATACAATAGCTAGCCTATATGGAAATGATGTAATATATGCTGTGTAGAGCTTGATTCGATAGTAGCATGTATATAGTTTAATATACTTGCAATTTTCTAGTTCTAAGAAAATTCGAACAATGGTAGGAAATCATTATTTTTCCGTTACCTGTTGAATTACGGTTTTAATTGTAGTTGTAGCATGATTGTTTTTTGTACATTGGTTCAAATCATGCTATGCTTTTGTGTTAATGGAAAATGTAGAAATTACATGAGATTATGTAATTATTTTTTCTAGTGGGAGTTCGTAGGTTGGTAGAATTCAAAGTAGTTCTTACCTAGAACTTAAAATTTGCACAAATTAAACTAATTAATAATAATAGAATAATCGTACATAAGAGCTAATTGGGAACATAGTGAACTTTCGTTTCTGTGACTTTTGTTGAATTATCATTAATTTAGTTTGTCTTTGCTACAAATTAAATATGTGTGTTACTCTCAAAAGTGTGCTAGTATTGATTCTACATTTATTATGTCAATGTGTTAGAGCAATTGATTATGGTTTCGGCATCCAAGACCATTGTGGCTGACCTCAATAAGGGTGAAAAGTTGAATGGTGATAATTATGATATTTGGCACCGAAAGGTTCAGTACATCACTGAGGAGCAAGAGGATTTGGAAACCCTCAACCACACCATGGATGAACCTGAGCATGGAACTTGATGCAACCTGCATTGAAGACCAACTCTCTCGACCAAGAAGATCGGCCCGCATTCAAGCTTGACGAAACCAAGAAGCCGTATCGATATCTTGAGTCCATCCCGGAAGTTTGAAAAAAGACACCTCGGGAGCCATGAAGACGTTATGCTTTTACTAGTTTCTAGTTCCTAAGCTCTTTATTATTTTTCTAGTTTCTAGTTTCTAGTTCTTAAGCACTTTAATGCTTTCAAGTTTCTATGCTCTATCTTTATTTCTTTGGTGATATAAGCTATCCAATTCCTTGTAGAAGACAGATGAATTTTGATAAATGAAAAACTTTGCTTAAAACAAGTATCGTGAACCTTGTAGAGTTCATATCCTTGAAAACCTAGAAGAGTTTTCACTCCGTCCTTGAAGAGTCGGAGCCTTTCGAAACCTGCATCTTTGAAGAGTTGCAGTCATCGATCTAGAAGAATCGGTGCCCCCTCAACTTCCTTGGAGGCCTAGAAGAGCAACCAACGGAGTCTCTATCTTTTCCTGTTCTGTTCGTTACTTCCAACCCAATTTCGACTATTCTACAGTGCTTATTTCAGAAAACCTAAAACAGAGAAATTGTATATCTAGAAGTCTTTGTTCATTTGGCTTTGGAATCAGGTCAATCCGATCAGTATCAACAAAGATACGACTGTTCTCCTGAGCTCGCGTAGTGCTGAAATTTCTGTTGGTCTTGTTTCCCTTGCACGAGTCACTCTCCCGATCCTATTGTTTGAGAAAGCCTATCATAGGCTTGCATCAGAACTTTAGCTCAACACAGGATAGATGTAGAAGCTTATCAAGCTTGGAAAAAAAAATAGCATTGCTCGCATCACGTTGCTGAGCTGTATGCAAAATGATCTCATGTGTGAGTTTGAAAATTATGATAAAGCTTAAGCAATGTGGGTTGCCTTGAAAGATAAGTTTGAGGGTACATATGCCACTAAGTTGAGGAGACTCACTATCAAGTTTGACACATACTAAAAGCGTCTAAATGTAACGATGATGCAACATCTTTAGGAGATGTCAAATATGATTTGTGAGCTAAAGTCGGCACGTCACTCTCTTACTGATGAACAACAAGTTTAGGCTGTTATAAGGTCTCTTCCTAACAATTGGGAGCATATGAAGATCAATACAATGCATAATGAGAATATGATCACTTTTGATGATATAGTGCGTCCTTTGGAATTAGAGGATGAGCGCCTAAAGGATGCGAGATCCACTACCCATGCTTATGTTGCTGAATCGAGTTCACATAAAGCTTCGAGTTTCAAGTGCAAAAGAAATCATCAATTCAACAACAAAGGGAAGAAGACTGATCAGGCACCTAAAAGGGCTAAGACATTCCGATGCAAGAAGCATGATGGGAAGAAGGACAAGGCCAAGATGAAGTGCTCCAATTATGGCAAAATTGGTCACTTTGCTCGTGAATACACTGAGCCAAAAGAGGTACCTTATTACTCAATTACTTTAAGTAATACTTTTGTTTCTAGCACTGTAATGCTTGCTGAATCTCATCCAATGTAGACTGTAGATTCAGGAGCAACAGACCACATAGCTAGAGACCGAGAAGTATTTGTGGAGTATCGTCGGATACAGCCTAGAAGAAGATGGATATATGTTAGGAATAATTCGAGAATTGAAGTGAAGGGTATTGGCACATGTAAATTAATTTTACATGGTGGTCGAAACCTATTCCTTCATGATGTTCTCTATGCTCCGAATATTCAATGAAACTTGGTTTCCGTAGTGGTTCTTCTTAGCCTAGGTTATGCATTGAATTTCCATAGTGATTGTGTTGACATGTTGTTTGGAACAATTTATTATGGTTCAGGTTATATATCGAATGGTTTTATGGTGTTAGACATTAACTATGATCAATACAATGTTAATGTCAATGGTTGTTTTTCTTTAATTGCATCTTCAAATAATGTTGAGATTGATGCAAGTACTTGACATGCTAGATTAGGTCACATCGGGTTACAAAGAATGCAAAGATTAGCTAGAGAAAGCCTTTTAGGGTCACTCACTAATGTTAATCTACCCATATATGAACATTGTCTAGCGGGAAAAACAACTAGAAAACCATTCGGTAAAGGGACTATAGCCAAATTTCCATTGCAACTCATACATTCTGACATTTGTAATCTTTTGAATGTGAGGGTAACGCATGGAGCCTCATATTTCATCACTTTCATATATGACTTCACGCGTTTCGGTTATATCTTTCTGATCTCCCATAAGTCAGAAGCATTAAATTGCTTTAGACGATATATAACGATGGCAGATAATCAGTTGAACAAAACAATAAAGGAATTGAGAATCGATCGTGGACGTGAGTATCTATCGGAGCAATTCAAGGCTCTTTGTGATGAAAAGTGAATTGTACGACAATTGACTATTTCTGCTACTCCACAATAAAATGGGTAACTGAGAGAAAGAACGGAACTCTATTACAAATGGTTAGGTCTATGATGGCGCAAACAAATTTACCTATCTCCTATTGGGGAGATGCGTTACTGACTGTTGCCTATGTACTTAACTGAGTGCCCTCAAAATCAGTCACTTCCACCTCTCATGAATTATGGACTGGTAGGAAACCAAACTTACGTAGTCTATGTTCATGGGGATGTGCAGCTTATGTTCATGATTCTTCTCATAAATATGGCAAATTAAGACCTAGAGGGAAGAAATATTTTATAAGATATTTTGAACACTCCAAAGGATATGTGTTCATAGGTGAACAAGTTGATGGAAGTATGACTGAAATGGAGTCACGAGATATCACGTTCTTGGAGAACGATTTTCCTAGTAAATGTGAGATTAATAAGGACTTCTAGTTATATGAGATGGAAGGTCCTAATAACACATCTATTAATGTTGTAAAGGGAAATGAAGATTTACCTTAATATGCAAGACCTAGTGGGAGTGTTACATTTTCTGGCGAACTGAATTTAAGAGAAATTCAGTTGCGTAAAAGTAATCATAAAAGTATTCCTTGTTGTCATTTTAAGATTGAAGGGGAAGCATTTATGATTGCTTAGAAAGACTATGCCGAGCCAAAAACTGTTCAAAAGGCTCTTTTATCCTCTGATAAGGAAGAATGGAGAAAATCTTTGGAAGGTGAAATTGAGTCAATGAGGGCAAATCACGCCTAGAACTTGATTGATCTACTACCCAATGACAAGGCCATTGGAAACAAATGGATTTTTAAGATTAAGTGAAAGGCGAATGGATCCATTGAAAAGTATAAGGCTCGTCTTGTGGCAAAATGTTATACTCAATAAGAGGGTATAGATGATGAGGAAACCTTTTCACCAATAGTAAGGTTTGCCTCAATATGTCTTATCCTAACCATCGTTACACATTTGGACCTTGAATTACATCAAATGGATGTAAAGACGACATTTCTCAATGGAGAACTAGATGAGGAAATCTATATGAAACAACCAATATGTTTCATAGCAAAAGGTCAAGGGCATAAAGTTTGCAAACTCCATCGCTCAATATATAGCCTCAAGTAATCATCTAGACAGTGGTATCTTCGTTTTCATTGAACCATAACAACTTTTGGTTTCACGATGATCGAAGAAGATCACTATGTATATGTCAAGCGGTCTGTAGATAAATTTGTGATTTTATCACCTTATGTGAATGATATTCTATTGGTTAGAAATGACAAAGTTTTAATTATCACCATAAAAGAATGATTGTCCTCCAATTTTGAAATGAAGAACATGGGAGAAGCTGCTTATATATTAGGAGTTAAGATCGAAAGAAATCAATCAAGAAAACTCTTTGCTTTATCATAAGAGTCTTATACAATAAATATTTTGAGCGTTTCAATATGCAGTATTGTAATCCTATTGATACCTTTGTCATGCAAGGTGAAGGCTTAAATATTGAGATGTGTCCTAAGACTCTAGAAGAAATTAAAGTGATGGAAACTATTTCTTACGCTAGTGCGGTCGGAAGTTTGATGTATACTATGATGTGTACTTGACCCGACATATGTTATGCCGTGGGATTAGTGAGCCAATATTAATCAAATCCTAATCAAGCACACTGGAAAGCAGTGAAAAGGATCCTGAGATACTTGAAGGGCACCATGGACTATCGAGTTTGTTACTAGGGGAATGATTTACGCCTATTAAGCGATTCAGAAGCTGATTGGGGTGAAGACCTAGATGAGCGTAAATTGACTTTTGGATATGCGTTCTTGCTTAATGGAGGTGCAATTTCTTGGAATAGCAAGAAACAGATATGCACGGCCTTATCTACGATGGAGGCAGAATTTATTGCATGTTCTGCCACAGTGCAAAAAGCAAGATGACTAAAACGTTTCTTGGAAAATTTAGCCACTGTCACTGAGGTTCCAAGACCGGTGATAGTTTATTGCAATAGTCAAGTAGCCATTGCCTATGTGAAGGATCCCAAATATCATGGAAGGACGAAACACTTTGACATAAAGAACAACATCATCAAATATATTTTAGTGCAGAAAGAAGTAATTCTATAATACATTTCAACCAATAGAATGGTTGCTGATCTATTTATAAAGGCTATTCCTAGAGACGTATTTTTGACTTACAGGATGTCACTAGGATTGCATAGAATGTGATATATGTTATTGTAGAGGATCACTGGTTTATGTATATGTTGACATATGAATTGTACTTGTTTGTTTATTAATGACTTGATGTTTTATCAATAAGTACAAATCCATTATGAGACTAGCACATACACATATATATTATTGAATAGTATGTCAGCAAGCAATGATTGGATCACCCACATGGGCAATCACCTCAGGTATTATAGTTAACACGTTGAGATGAGACATTATGTACAAATAAATGCTGTAGAGCAAGTTTAATACATAAAATAATATGTCGTCTTGATTGGAGTCAAGATGAGGTCTGTGATTTGTTTGTAATAAGATCGAACATGATAGTCCTACAATCATGTATGCCTGAAAGATGCCGGATGCAAGTACTTAATTGGGCGCTATAGAATGTGAGCTGATATATCACTTGAGCTAAACATGAGTACGTGAGAAACACGTGACTATGTTTAGGCTAAGATTCATAAAGTTGATATATTTAATAAATGACATATGCTCTTATAGAAAGAGAAATTCACTATAGCATATAATTCATACTACATATGCATTGTACGACCAACAAGGGAAGGTAAGTAAAATTCTCCTTATTTACTCATTGTGTGAGCTCTTAAGGTAATTTATAATTTACCTCATTTTGTGCCCTATGTTACTTTTGACTATGTTCTCGAAGTGAAAGATCAATGTTGCTACTTTAGCATGTTACCGGCGGTCATGAATAGATATGGCTTTATGGGACGTGTCTAGGAAAGTAGTTGTTCTAAAATGGAGAGAGACATGAGTGCGAATGAAGACTATTGTTATTTTACATCTATCACATGTATTTATCAGTCAACCAATTATATCGCCTTATGTGGTTGCGGATATAATTATAAATACATGGTGTTTTGAGAATAATCAAGTATAGCCTTTAAGGGATATGTATAGTTGGACTGATGTAACAAAATA
Source organism: Eucalyptus camaldulensis (assembly GCA_019915185.1). NCBI lineage: Eukaryota > Viridiplantae > Streptophyta > Magnoliopsida > Myrtales > Myrtaceae > Eucalyptus > Eucalyptus camaldulensis. The sequence continues at coordinate 11,526,668 of JAHSVA010000006.1, forward strand.
TGTCTGGGGCACTGTGAGACATCGATTGTTTATTTCTTTTCAGGATTATAGCTATTATGTCATATATAACGGGCGCATAATTTGAGTTCCCAAGTGCAGGTGTATCCATTGGTCGCGCGGCTTACTTACCAGTATGAATTATTTTGTAAAGTTGGTGAATGTTAAATGCCTTATATTCTTGATAGAGCACTATCAAGCCATCATGTCCGAGTGGGAAATGTTGTACTTAATCAGTACGTCCATGATGGGGTGCGATGAAAATACACTGTTTCATCTTGATATGTTCGATGGGAAAACATCCTTTCAAAGGGTGTGAGGGAGTCATAAAAAGACTCCTGAGCACAACTGTTGAGGGGGTTGGCAGAATGTACGCTCGGAAATTTCTCTCCATTTTTTGTCCCATTTCCATCAAATTCAGGAGGTGTTCCACTTCTCTTTTACAAAAACAATTGGCATTTACACTGTGAAAATCAGATGTTTTCCTCGTGATTACATTCAGACCAACGTGAGATTATATTGTTCGTGATTCATCCGTAATTCAGTGATCGTTCTGAAGTAAACTGTTGACTACGCATCAAAAACAGGTAAGTTGTCTTCTGCCGACATGAATTCCAACAAGTTGGATGCCGGAGCTTTGAATGAAATTGTGCTCTTTGATTTTCACTAATCTAGGGAGACTTAGTATAGTCGTCGAGCCTCTTAGAAAGTTAGGGTGAGATAAGATGTTATCTGAATGCATCGAGAATCTGAAGTAGAATGGTGGAGAAACTCTTTGCAATTGCAATACAAAGGGTTCGAAGAGTAAAGAGTTACCAGCATTGCAAGAAGATGTGGCCGTGTGATGATTGTGTAGCAAAAACTGAAACAAGCATAAGTAGGGTGTGGCATATTGTGCAGGATGTGTTGTTCTCTATGATTTGACTAAGTAAATTGCGTTTTGGTGTAGCCATTGGACACGAAATTAATATCAGGCATGATTGGTCGTCATATTTAGTTGTAACCTTGGTAGAAAACTTTCACATATGTCTGAGGGCTACATGTAGTTATGGTTTTGGTATCCTTCCAGAAAGAAAATATTCCAGTGCCAGGTTTGGTTTCTGTTAAGCATACAAAGGTTCTTGGATGAATCATAAATGAAGGACCGTTAATATAGTAGTCTCGAGTTAGCTCCAAGCCACATCGTTTCATAAATTTTGTTTTCCCACACTGTAGGAGCTTCGTTTTGCCAACTGAATAGGAGCATTGAGTATGTAAATTAATGTGTAATTTGATAGCATCAGTTTGATTTATTAAGAATAAACTTGATAAGCATTATCAGATTGCTCTCTATTGTGGTATATCAAGTATAGGCACAAAATAGAGACTTCCCTTTAAGATTTATGGAAGTATAGCATGACCATCAAGCATGTTTTGTTAGCATTTGTTGAACTTCACTATGTAGGATCAATAAAATCGCGGTTGATATATGAAAGTACTAATATTATCACCTAGAGGGGGTGAATAGGTGTAAAAACAAATTAAACTAATAAAAGTAGTAGAAGTTATTTTCTTCAAATAAAGTCTGATTAACACTAGACTTCTGATATAAATTCAGACTTGAATAAGATGTTTTGGAAATTAGCAAAACTTAGAAAAATATTGCAACAAACAAATCAAAAGAGTTAAGGGAAAAGAAAATTGGACACAAGACTTATAGTAGTTCAGCTTAGATCAAGCTTACGTCTACTCTCACACGCTCATAGCCTTCTGGCTAAATTTCACTAAGGAATCAACAAAGAATTACAACGATCTGAGTACGATCACTTAGTGAAGAGTTTTTTTCTCTCTCTCACTAAGTCTCTCCTTTTGTGTTTTTCTTTCTTGAGTACAATTGTAAGCATTATCAATGAAGAACCATCGGTTGGAAAAGCTTCAAACTTTGGAATTTTAATTCTCACGCACTCTCTCATATGGACATAATGACTTCCTTAACTACTCCCCTATGCCTTTCTAACCGTTGGCACTTTTTAGAGGAATTTCTTCTAATCACCTCGTTGGACAGAATCAATTAAGGAAATCTTGTAGCCGTTTGAAGATTGAGGTGAAAATTCGATGATTCTGGTCGCCCCAACAATCATAATTTAGTTTTCCATAAGTAGATGCTTCCCAAAAAGGAACTTGTCGTCGAAATTGATTTTTTCATTTTGGAGATTGATTTCATCAATATATTTAGAAAAGGTAAGTGAGATTATTCGCCAGAAAGTCAAATATATCTTGCACATACTAAATCATTGTTGAAAGAACAATAATCTTGAATCTAATTATATTTTCATTCTTGACTTGAGTTCAGTCTGGATCTTGTTAGAGTGAGAAAGACTTCTGATATAATATAGATTTTGACAACATTCCTCGATATAACACAGAAGTATAGTATCCTTAATAGTAAGAAATAAGAGAATAAAATTTTTGTCAACTTCAAAACCTAATAGGAGTTTTCTAAACAATCTCCCCTTTTTAATGGTAACAAAACTTTGATGCAGATTTAATCATAATATGAAAATTATATCTTGCAAAACAATACTTTAGTAGTACGTGATAATTTATAGAGAGAATAGACGATAATAGTAATAATCACACATGATAATCTGCATCCATAAAACACATCAGTCTTATCAATTTTGCAAAACACAATCACAAAAATAAGATTCAAGAGATTCAATTTGCATAATCTCTCCTCCTTTTTTGTCAGCATCAAAATGATAAAATTAGTGAGGCATAAAAAGAGGTTGAGTTCGAAGAATGATCAAGGTTGTTTAGGAATACGAACAAGTAGGAAATCTTCCAAGGACTGCACAGCCTCCTCAAGTTTATTCAGGCACTGATGATAAACAGTCTCCATTTTCGCCACATTCTGTGAAGCCTGCTGATTCAAAGTTTGAACATGAGTATCAAGAGATTGTACCTTGTCTGTAAGGAATTCTAAAGTAGAACCAAGAGTAGCATGCAACTTCTGAATTTCAAACTCCATTGCATATTGTTGTGCCTTAATCTCCAAGAGGAGTTCTATTATCTAAGGATAGTACGATTCCAATTCTGTTTGGGCACTAGCTTCAGCGAATTGTACCTGTGGAGTATCCACAAGTGAAGGAACATCAACCTGAACATGTGTAGTTCTTTGCTCCCCCTGAACATGAGTTTCTTTCTATAAACCTTCAAGTGAGACTTCAAGAAAATGGGATGCAAAAACATCTTCAACATCTGGAGGAGATCGACTAATGCCACCACTAGCAGTAGGTTTAGCAATATGTGTTTTCTCACCTACTCCCCTTGTTTTGGTGTCTGCGGTCTAAGAAGTAACTTCTTCCTCTTGAACCTTTTCTTTTCCAATACAAGTTTGTTTATTAGTTCTTGCTCCCTCAACATCTGGGCCATCAATTTCCTGAGTATCTTCTCCTTCCTTGTAAGTCTCATCCTATTCCTGGTTCACACCAGCATCTCCATCTGAGTCATCATCCTTAGCCTCTTTCACTTTAGTTTCTTCATCATCACTCTCTTCTTCTTGTTCTTTCTCGCTTTCATCATCTTCTTCCTCCTTAGAATTAGCATGTCATTCCTCGATCCTCCGGGGGCGCGCCCATCCCTCCTTGGTCGATTAATAGCGACGTCCAGGATGCGTTGCCGACCCATTCATTTTAATATGCATGCAGAAGCAAATAAATAATCCCTAGACAACAATACAATGGGATAGAAAAGTAGGACCAATTTTTAAACTGCAACAATATACTTATATATATCACAACTAGTTGTATACAATACAAACCTAAAAGGGCTAGTAGAAGCACCTAGAGAGGGGTGAATATGTGTAAAAATAGATTCTGCAAAATACTATGAAAATCTTTACTTTTAACCTGAGTATGAATAATAACAGACTTTTGAAATTGAGTTTAAAAAGCAGTAGACTTTGAACGAGATCAGACTTTAGCAATTAAATAAAACTACGAACAAAATAAAGAGATTCAAGGAAGATAATAAGAACACAAGGTTTATAGTGGTTCAGCTTAGACCAAACCTACGTTCACTCTCCCGCACTGACAGCCGACTGGCTAGATTTCACTAAGAACCAAAAGAGATATTACAGTCTCACGTCTTTGATTCCACAATGAATAGACTTTACTACACTTCCTCAAGCCCTTACAAGTATTTATCGCTCTTTTGAATATAGTATAAGCTCAGCAAATGAAATAACAAAGAACTAGGAGCTTCAGACTTTAGAATTCTTCTATCATGCACACACTTGAATAACTAGAGTGTCTTCCTTATATACTCCTCCATGCCTTCATAATCGTTGGCACCATCCAAAGGAGTTATTGCAATCAACCATTGGACAGAATCAATTAGGGAGATCTCGAGTTATTTTAGGAATATGATGATAGCCCACCAATCCTGCTCACCCATACAATCGGGACCTAGGTTTCCATAAGTAGAACCTTCCAAGTACACTTCGTCAATCAACGGATCTAAATTACACAAATTTATTTCAATACGAATAATAGATTTCGAGATGCTATCTCCAGCTATGAGATCTTCTTCAACCATACGAATCAAATCCTTAAGGATAAACCCACATTTGGATAAGTCTTCTTCAACGGATAAAACTTTTCTTTGTCGGTTTGGAAACTGTCAATGATGGTAGACTTAAATCTTGAGTTTGGAGGTCTTTAGACTTTGATGATAAAGTTTGCAAGTCTTCAGACTAGAGTGGAAACGTTTTGTCAACTTCAAAACAAATAGGGAAGTTTTCTCCAACAATCTTCCCCTTTTTGATGGTGACAAAACTTTCCTACAGATTTGGATACATTAGTCCTGCAAGACAATACTTTAAGCAAACAAGGATTTCTTATAAAAGATAGGTAGATTAGGATAAATATAGTAGAATTGTTTTTGCAATTCTGCATCCATAGAAAACAAATTAGTTTTGTAAAATCAACTATCTTTACTAAAAACATAGCTTAAGATACTGCAAGCAAACAAACCAAACACAAACCAAACCAGTCCATCCAAACAAAAGATAAGTCAAAAAGTATCAAACCAAGCCAAAATCATAATCAAATCTGCATCGACTTCTCCCCCTTTTTGTCAACAACAAAATGTGGAGCATAATAAGAAAATTGGATAAAATTAAGATTGTTTTGGAATGCGAACAACCTGAAAATCTCCCATAGATTTGACAGTCTCCTCTAGCTTTTTCAGATCCTCCTTCAATTGCGCTAAATCCTAACCCTTTGCATTAGCTTGAACTTGAAGATTAAGGGCTTGAACTTGATCGATCAAAGAAACTGAGGTGGCTTGATGAGCATTCTACATATTCTGAAATTCACATCCCAAGGCATAGATCTGACCTTTGATGTCCAGAAGAAGTTCAACTAGTCTTCTAAAGTCTGCTGAGTTGTCAGTTTGAGTACTTGCTTCAGCATGATCAGTTTGTGGAGTGTTATCGAATGATGGAACTTCAACACGAACATCCAGACTTGGAGATGAAGCCTCATTACCTTCTTCAGGAAAATGATAGGCATACACATCCTCTGGATCGACAGAAGAACGACTAACACAATCACTGGTAAAAGCAAGTGAAGGTGTACCTCTTTCATCGGCAACTCCCCCTGTTTTAATGCCTTCAGGTGGAGAGATACTCTTTTGGATCGTCTTTGATGTCCCGATGAGCTCGTACTTCTTTCTCTACTAGGGAACCACCATGACTTTCTCCTTTTGTTTGTTCTCCTCTTTGCTCATCTTCTTTTGTTCTTCTTTCTTCTTCTTCTTTCCTCATCATTTCCCTCTCTTCACTCCTCTGCTCTATCTCTTCTCTGTCTTGGTTTTCCCGATCCTCTGTCTCTAGAACAGGACACTGTAAGTTCTTTAAGGCAAGAGCAGAAATGGTAATGTCATCCTTATCTTCTTCATCCTGCAAGATGAGTGCTCTTTTCTTTTTGGATGGAGTTGACATGGGCTCCTTGCCTTTCCTTTTTGCAACCACAGGGTCTTGTCGAGTCTTGACAGGGGTCTTCACCTTAAATCTCTCTAAAGCCTTGTTTAGCTCTTTTAGACGCATCTTTGAAACCATCTCAATCCTATCGCCATTGGATCAATGGTTCGAACACATAGAGTTTTGGGAGGCTGAATATTAAGATGTCTGAACAAACGTGTAACAAGAGTAGAATAAGGGAGTTGTCCCCTGTCCTTTACCATTGACCTATACATGTGAACCATGGTAGTATGAGGAAGAGAGAACTTGTAACCAACGCTGATGGCGTACATTAGCTTTGCTTCAGAATTGGAGACATTAGTCTTTGATGTGGATTTAGGTCTGAGACAGTTAATCACAATCTTATGGAGCAAGACATTAGAGGCACTCATTCTCGAATAGGAGATCTGGCCTTCTGCAATTCTATCTTGAACAAGCTCCACAGTGGCATGACCAATAGACACTCTGATTGTTTGGAAAATTCCTCTTTCCACTCCAATCACATCAGCCAGAGTGTCCATATCTACGACATAATCCTGGTCTCTAACGCTGAAGGAAAATCTATTCGCATCTAAAAAGCTTAGATTAGTATAGAAATATGCAGTATGTTCAGGATAAGCTACTATTGTCTCAGAACAAAAATGGTCAAGATGGAGTAAAGTAAATTTCTCCCACAGCTTTACGTTCAATGAATCGAGAAAATCAAAATCCACACTCCTTGGGTTCATCACCCCTCGCTTCAGCAGTTTAGAGTGCACTTGCTTGTGTTCTTTAGAGCGAAATAGATCTACTCTACTTCCTCGACTGTTCACAGCAACACACATTCTAGGTGTAAAATGAGTGAACATCTTTTCATCATCATCTTTTCCCTCAAGTTGATTAACTCCTCCAAAATGTGGATCACTTGGAAAATTCGCAAAAGCCCTTTCTGCCGAACTAGCAGGAGCGATTCCTAAACGTTCCATTGTTCTTAAAAAAGCGGTTTCATTTCAGTATCCTTTTTCTCTCAAAAGTTCATCAATAAACGTCATTGCAAAACCACCTTCCTTCAAGGTAGTATAGAGCTTGAAAGTAAAAGCAGGCTTAAGAGTCCTTACGAGTTTGGCATCCTCAGTAATTTCTTCCTCTGCCTGATGTTGCTGATGTGGCATCCAAGAATTTTGACGACCCTTGGATAGGCGGCGATCCGTGATTTAGTGACGAAAGTATCGTTGGATGATGTCGTTGACATTACATGCGAACATTTAGTTCGTATTATTGTTGGTCCAACGCATTTCATTCAGTACTAATCTAATCATCGAATAAACCATAGTCTTGTCGGGAAACTTTCATAAGCTCAAGTGAAACCAACTTCATCCATACTTTGCCGACCTTAGAAAATGACGGTACATCACGGATTGACGAAGATGTCAACGGATTCTGTCATCGGCACGGGTGTTGGACTCCATTGTATCATCAGCCTTATCGGCACCACACTCGACCCCGCCGACCCGTGTATATTTTTCCGATGACACTACTTGGCTATACTACCTAAGTGTTCATGAAGTAAGAAAGTAATTTGGGTTTCGATCCCTTGATTTTGAGAGTTGAAGGAATGGAACATGGCCATGCGTGAAGAACATGGATGCCCACGTGGAAAAGAGGAATCACTCGCGCCCAACGTTGCCCCAATCTCTTTCCATTTAGTTGATGTTTTAGTCAACATCGTGAAGGAAATATTGACCGAAGCAGGGCCCACGTTAGCCACGTTGCTTCTCCATTATCGGCCAACAAATTTAGACTAAGAAAAGGATTAAATAAAATGCTGAAGACACGTTCCTCACTTAGGGAAGCAAAGTGTCGAGCAGCTGAGAGGAAATTTGAGCATGCAGGACACGTGTACTCTAGCTGCCTCTCGCCTGATTAAACCACCAAAAATCCCCCCTCTTCGTTGACTAGATTTTAGCAAAACCAGCGGCTAATCTGCTCGTGTAAGTGAGCTAAGGAGAGTGACTGAGCAGAACCGAGAGTAGAGAGAGAGAGAGAGGGAGAGAGAGAGTTCGAGCGAGGAAATTCGCGAGTGAGCAGTGGGCGGGTGACCAGCGAAGAGGAAGTAGGGACCGCCTTCTACCGTGTTCGAGCTGCCGCATTTGATGCCACTAGTCTTCACCACCATTGAGCCACGCCCGAGACCCACGAGCCCTTTGTTTTGCTTGCTGATCGAGCTTAGGAGTGAGGCAAGTAGAGTCCTAAAACCTACCCTTTGCTTGCTGTGTGATGTGTGTGTAGAAATAGTGAATTTTGATTGTGGTGGAAGTGATGAAATTTCGGAGCTTTGGGGAGAGATTTGTTGGCCTAGCATGCTATTTCTGGAAAAAAAACCAATTCGACCCTTCATGAGTTTGTGAGCTGCATGCGACTTTTTAGTTGGAATCTCGTTTCAATCTCTGCATGAAAGTCGTAGAGAACATCTCGAGGAATAAAATACTAAAATTTGAGATAAAACAGACAAATATTTCTTGGTAAAACAATTTTCCTTTGGAGAAATTAAATCTGGAATTTGTTGTGCTGACCTTCAGTGATTTCGTGGACTGTAAAGTAGTTTTCTTGTGGAAATCTCACTTTGATTTCTTAATGAAAGATGTATATAAATTCTTGAGGTAAAACATGTAAAAAATTTAGAGGAAATGAACAAAAATAGGTCAGTGAAATCATTGTCCTTTGAAGAAACTGGATCTGGGAAAGTGCTACTTCGACCTAGTATGATTCTGTGATTTTTATAAAATCATCCAGTTAAAATTTGATCGAGTGTCCTTAATGAAAGTTGTGAATAATATTCTGAGAAATAACATACCGAAAATTAAGAAGAAACGGACATATGTAGGTCGGTAAAACGAGTTTCCTTTGAAAGAAGATAATCTGGAAAAATGACACCGAGAACAGGAGGAATTAATTGTCTATATATATATATATATATATTAATCTAGAACGATTTGGGTTTTGATTTCTTCACGAGATATTTAACTTTAGGACTTTTCTATAACATATCAATATTTCAGGATTTTTGGAGTTCATTTGGATATTTAATTTAAATTACTTCCGAAACTATGCAAGTTGAAGTGTTGAAATGTTGAAAACTGTGATGCATGGACCGTGCTGTTTTGTGTGAGATTCTTTTGGTATGGTGTCTTTAATGAGATATCTGCCTTTAGGTCTCATCTATAATGTGTCAATTGTTCAGAATTTATTAATGCCATTTACTAATTTTTCTAGAGTTTTAACTAAAGGAGTGCATACTGTTTTATCCGAAAATTGATGCATTTTCAAAAATAAATGAAATTTTCCATGTGATATGATGTTTTGAGTGGTTGATTATGCTGCATATGTGATGATATATGGCATGTTATATTGCATCAAATGCCATGTTGAAATTGAGATAATAAAAAGACCGTCAGAGGTGTGAGCCGACAATGCCTCGGGAGTTTCGAGATGCCCGGAGGTGTGTGCCGGATGCCCGAAGTGTGTGTGCCAGATGTCCTCGGGAGTTTCGAGATGCCCGGAAGTGTGTGCCAAAAGCCTCGGAGGTGTGTGCCGGGGGGATCCCTCGTGATGCTAGTTGGGGTACAAGGTGCCCGGAGTGTGTGTGCTGGATGCTCGGAGGTGTGTGCTAGAGGTTCCTCGCGATGCCAGGTTGGATACGAGCGATAAATTGTGGGATGCAAACATTGGTCCCTGGAAAGAAAAGTGATGTGATCTAATTGAAAGATAAAGATCGAGGATTGAATCATGCGCATGGATGTATGCTGGATAGCATGGATGATATGAATCTTGGTGATATAAGTTTGGCATGCTTGATGATACATGTATAAGTGCATGGTGGTATATGCACGTTGCATGATGATATGCATGGCTACTCAATAATATAAGTACAAGTGCATGGTGATTTATGCATGTTGTATGGTAATATATGCATGGCTGTAAGGTGAGGTATGCTTGAATGCATGAATGATATGTCTTTTATTCTTGATACCTTGATTGTTCTGTTTGACACATTGTGTAGTTTTGTGAATCTTTACTGCTGAGTGGTTGTACTCATCCCGTTTGGAGAATAACATTTCATACTAGATAAGATACCTCTGCTGCCATTGCCATTGGTAGATGGATCAAGTGGTTAGATATGACCACGAGGAGGAGAATAGCAAAGGAAGGAACTTTTGGAGGCCGACACTAATCGATGGACTTTAAGTATACGACTGTTGGAGGAGATGTCGGTTATCTTTTGAAGTGTAGCCGAGTATAGAAGACTACAACATTTTGATGTATCGATAAATGATGTCCATCTGGTTTAAGTAAATAAAAGTGTTCGGCTTTTACCTATAAATATTTAGTTGGTGTGCTTCGTTTTCTAAATATAAGGAAGGGAGTTGATGGATGTGCTTTCGCCATATAAATTACGCAGGGACCGATCTAAAAGATGTAAACCCCCAGGATCGATAGACTTTCAGGTCAAGCAAGAGAATGGTAATCTAACTATGGCGACCCTAGCGATTCGGGGGCCATCGAGGGGTGCCACAACTAAGGCTCTTGTTGTCTAACATGAGAAGAATGGCGCGGTTAAGAATGTTGTTGTTGACTTTGCTGCTGCATTGTAGAGTCTTCTTCCTCAGTTAGATTGAAGTGCATAGGACCCTCATGCATATGTTATGGTCCCTTGCTTGCAATCCTTGAGAACTTTTTCTGAGAAGACATTATCACAGCATTTGAGAGATTTGTCGAACTCGATTCGTGAGAAAGATGAAAACTTTAAGGATTAAACTAGAGGGAAAAAGTAAGAAAGTGAAGTTTTGAGCTCTAGGGTTCGTGAGTAAAAACGAAGAAGAAGTACTATATATAAAGTAGTCGAAATGAGGTATATGAACCGTCACAAAAGGAAAAATAAAAATGCCTTTTAAAAAAATGAATAACTGCATTTTTGAAAATAAATAACTGTCTTTTCAAAAATTGATAACTTCCTTTTTGAAAAAGATTAAATTGCTTACAACTCAGAAAGATAACATCAATCAATTTGCGATTTATATGCAATAATACCTTTTTGAGTTTTTTTTAATTCAAAAGTTAAATTGCTAGAATCAAAATAATTATAGACGTAACCTTTGGTCTTCTGAGTCTAAGCATCTTCAGACTTTATCCCTGAGTCTGAGCTTCTTCAAATTCTAATATGTTAAGTCTGAAGCTAATAGACTCAAATAAGCTTTTGTCTAGGGGTTTTGTGAATATGCTCACCAGCTGATTCTTTGAGTCAATAAATTGGATCAAGACTTCTCCACTTTGAACATGATATCTAATAAAATGGTGTCAAATCTCTATGTGTTTTGCTCTTGAATGAAGAATTGGATTCTTTGTGAGATTAATTGCACTGATGTTGTCTTATTTGATTTCCGTACTTGAGTCTTCGATTCCAAAATCTCTTAGTTGTTATTTTATCCATAAGATTTGAGAGCAACAACTTCCAAGAGCCACATACTCTACTTCTGCTGTTGAAAGAGCTACAGTACTTTGTTTTCTAGAAAACCAAGATACTGTTATGTTACCAAGTAGTTGACAAGTGCCATAAGTGTTTTTCCTATCAACTCTGCAACCTACTAGATCTGCATGTGAATATCCAAGGAGAGTAAAGTCTCATTCTTTGGGATACCAAAGACCTAACTTAGAGGTTGTTGCAATGTATTTGATGATACAATTTGTAGCACTTAGATGAGATTCTTTGGGATCTAATTGAAATTTGGCAAAAATACAAACACTAAACAAAATGTCAGGACTAGAAGTAGTAAGATAAATAAGTGATCCAATGATACTCTTGTACAGCTTCTGGTCAACTTTCTTTCCTCCTTCGTCTTTGTCCAACTTCGAAGAACTTGACATTGGTATATCAATCTTTTTGCAATTCTCCAAACCCAACTTTTTTACAAGTTCTTTAGCATATTTTTTTTGGTGAATGAAAATTCATTTCTTCAATTGTTTTACTTGTAGTCCGAGAAAGAAGGATAGTTCACCCATCATGCTCATCTCGAATTCATCCTGTATAGACTTAGAAAATTTCTTACACAAGTTTTCATTAGATGAACCAAATATAATATTATCAACGTAAATTTAAACAAGTAAAAAGTTTTTACCTTCCTTTTTAATAAACAAGGTAGTATCTACTTTTTCTTTAACAAAGCCATTTTGAATTAAAAACTTCCTTAATCTGTCGTACCAAGCTCGAGGTGCTTGCTTTAATCCATATAGAGCCCTTTTCAGTCTGAATACAGAGTCCGGTTTCCTTGGGTATTCAAAACCGAGAGGTTGTTCCACATAGACTTCTTCTTGGATGAATCCATTAAGAAACGCACTTTTGATGTCCATTTGGAATAACCTGAAATCCTTATAACAAGCAAAAGTAAGTAATAATCTAATTGCTTCTAACCTTGCTATAGGAGCATAAGTCTCATCATAGTCTATCCCTTCTTCTTGCATGTATCCTTTGGCCACGAGTCTTGCTTTGTTTCTTATTACTTTTCCCTTTTCGTTCATCTTGTTCCTGAAAACCTATTTAGCTCTAATAATAGATTTACCTTTTAGTTTATGAGTTAATTCCCAAACATCATTAATGCTAAACTGCCTGAGTTCTTCTTGCATTACTTCAATCCAATTTTCATCAGTTAAAGCTTTTTCGATGCTTTTGGGTTCAATTTCAGAAATAAGTGCCACAACACTAGACTCTTCTTGCTTTTTAGATCTGGCACGAATTCCTTCATCAATGTTGCCAATGATGAGTTCTTTGGGATGACTAGACTTATGCTTCCAATTTTTGGTCAGTCTGACAGAGTGTTGATCTTCTTCTTCAGTTGAATTTTCAACATCAGTTCGTTGTTTTTCTTCTGGAGTCTAAGCTGCTTCAAGGATAGTAGACTTTGTAAAGTTTGGAGAAGATTCAGATTCTTCAGTTTGAGTCTGAATCATTTGATTTTGCAAATGATCTTGAAATTTGACATTCATCGTTTCTTCCACAGATTGAGTCTTCTTGTTGAATATTTTGTAGGCTTTGCTAAAGATTGAATATCCAAGGAAAATACTTTCATCTAATTTTTCATCAAACTTACAAATTCAATCATTTGCATTTTTCAATATGAAACATTTGCAACCAAAAACATGAAAATAAGAAATAATTGGCTTCTTTCCTTTGAATAACTTATGGGGAGTTTTCTCTAAAATATGCTTTAAAAATACTCTTTAATAATATAATATGCTGTAGAAACTGCCTCAGCCCAAAAATGAGAAGAAATATTATTTTCAATTAATAGAATTCTTGCCATTTCTTGTAAAGATCTATTCTTCCTTTCCACAACTCCATTTTGTTCGGGAGTATAAGGAGAGGAGAACACATGCTGAAAACCATATTTATCACAGAACTTGGCAATGTCTTGATTTTCAAACTCACCTCAATGGTTTGTCCGTATGCTTGAAATAGTATATCATTTCTCATTTTGCACCTTCTTAGCAAACTTTAAAAAGCGAGAGAAGGTTTCAGACTTAATTGCCAAAAAGTAGACCCAAGTAAATTGTGAATAATCATCCACTATTACTAGGCAAAATCTTTTTCCACCAATACTCTGAGTTCTAGTTGGTCCAAAAAGATCCATATGTAGAAGCTGCAATACATGATTAGTGGAAACTTGATTTATTGATTTAAAAAAAAACTTTTAACCTGTTTTCCCAACACACATGGTGTGCATAGGTTAGTTTTTTGGTATTTCAAGTTGGGTAGTCCACAAACAAGCTTTTCGGAAGCGATTTTGGCAATCTGTTTCATGTTGATATGGCCAAGCTTCTGATGCCAGAGATTCGCTTCATCTTCTATTGATATCAAGCATTGAGGTCTTTCTGGCTTTACATCCAGAAGATAAATATTTCCGCGTCTACGCCAGGTAAAAGATTGAGAGTGATCTTTACTGGTTCCTGAACGTGTTCCTTCCTGGAAATTGATTTTGAATCCAATGTCGCATAGTTGGCTTATACTTAGAAGATTGTAATTCAGTCCTTCCACCAAAGAGACGTTACGAATTGTAAGACCTCCAATTTTCACTGTTCCACATCCAACAATTCTTCCTTTGCTTTTTCCATCAAAAGAGACTTTCCCTCCGTTTATTTGAACAAGCTTTAAAAAACAACTTGAATCTACTGTCATGTGTCTTGAACAGCCACTGTCCAAATACAATTTAATCTTCTTCTTGATAATGACCTCAATTTTACTGTTTAAATCGGAGTCTGTATCCATCTCAGAGTCTGAGTTTGATTCTGAATTTGCCATTAGACAAATGTTAGCATATTCTTCATCACTCTCTTCCCATTATGTGTCGCTTCAAGTCTCTGCTTTGAGAGCTTTCTTGAATTTCTCTGTATTTCCCTTCTTTTTCTTCAAAAGAGGACAGTTGGATCTGATGTATCCTTTCTTCTTACATTCGAAGCAAGTCACATCTTTGTTGAACTCATTCTCCTTAGTTGATTTATTGAAATCTTTGAGTACCCTGCTTCCTCCAATTGTATTTTCTTCCTTTTCTATTTAATATTTTAAACTTCCTTAGCATGAGTGCTAGCTCTTCATCATCAGGTCTTCTTCTTAATATGTAACATCAGAATCATCATTAGATTTTAAAGAAATTGACTTTTTACTTTTAGGACATTCTTCCTCATTGATTTGCTCCACTTCATAAGATTAAAGTGTGCCTACTAATTCGTCTACTGATAGAGGCGTGATCCTTTGTGTTTCTCTAATGGAAGTCTTGATGTGATTCCAATCTTTGGAGAGTCCACGTAGCAACTTGTTGACTTTCATTTGTTCTGAGACTGGTTGACCATGATATGCAAGGCCATTTACAATTTCTGTAAATTGGCTAAACAAATCAGTGATGGTTTCTCCTAGCTTCATTTTGAAAGCTTCATATTGCCCAAGAAGAATGTTGATCTTTGTTTCTTTAACTCGATTGATTCCTTCATAGGTAACATGCAACCTGTCCTAGACTTCTTTTGCTATTTCACAAGATGAAATTATGTTATACTCAGTAGGAGATAAGGCATAATATAAAGAATAGATAGCTTTTGCATCAAGAGCTTGTCTCTTGGTTATATCTTCTTGTGTCATCTCTCTAGCATCTGTCACTTCCTTCCCTCTTTCTGAAGTTGATGTATTTGTAGGATTAACTACTTTTTCTACCACATCCCATTCAAGGGGATCTTCCGATCTTAGGCAAGCTTTCATCTTGTTCTTCCATATGTTGTATTCCTTCCCATCAAAGTAAGGAGGTTTGGTGTTGCTTTGACCTTCAACCAGTCCTGGAGCCAAAATATTAGCCATAGATCTTTAGCTTAAGAAGTAAAACACTTCAATAAATAAGCACACATGCTCTAATACCAATTGAAATGGCTAGTAGAAGCACCTAAAGGGGGTGAATAGGTGTAAAAACAAATTCTGCAAAATACTATGAAAACCTTTACTTTTACCCTGAGTCTGAATAACAATAGACTTTTGAAATTGAGTCTGAAAAGCAGTAGACTTTGAACGAAATCAGACTTTAGCAGTTAAATAGAGCTACAGACAAAATAAAGAGATTCAAGGAAGAGAATAAGAACACAAGATTTATAGTGGTTTGGCTTAGACCAAGCCTACGTCCACTCTCCTGCATTGACAGCCCACCTGCTGGATTTCACTAAGAACCAAAAGAGATATTACAGTCTCACATCTTTGATTCCACAGTGTAGAGACTCTACTACACTTCCACAAGGTCTCACAAGGATTTATCTCTCTTTTGAATACAGTATAAGCTCAGCAAATGAAATAACAAAGAACTAGGAGTTTCAGACTTTAGAATTCTTCTATCACACACACACTTGAATAACTAAAGAGTCTTCCTTATATACTCCTCCATACCTTCATAACTATTGGCACCTTCCAAAGGAGTTATTCCAATAAACCGTTGGACATAATCAATTAGGGAGATCTCGAGTTATTTAAGGAATATGATGATAACCCACCAATCTTGCTCGCTTATATAATCGGGATCTAGGTTTCCATAAGTAGAACCTTCCAAGTACATTTCGTCAATCAACGGATCTAAATTACTCGGTATGAATAATAGATTTCGAGATGCTATCTCCAGTTGTGAGATCTTTTTCAACCATACGAATCAAATCCTTAAGGATAAACCCACATCTGGATAAGTCTTCTTTAACAAATAAAACTTTTCTTCGTCGTTCTGGAAACTGTTAATGAGGGCAGACTTAAATCTTGAGTCTGGAGGTCTTCAAACTTTGATGATAGAGTCTGTAAGTCTTCAGACTAGACCGGTGGAAATGTTTAGTCAACTTCAAAACAAATAGGGCAGTTTTCTCCAGCAAAACCAACTCACACACACACACACACACACACACACACACACAAGGTTTGCCAAACAAGAGGGGTTTTCAAATAGCTACGGGTCCTCGTCCTCCTCATCATCTCCCCCCACACTCCAACTAGAGCCTACTACTGAATACATCGGGGAGTTTGGTTCTTCAAATGCAGGGTCCATCGGGTCTGTCACCGAACCACCTAAAGGATTAGCCGTATTTCCAAATGCAACCTCCATCACATACAGAGGTATCTCAGATTTTGGTATGGATCCCTCACACATTCCAGTACGATCCTGGCGATACCACGCTCTATATTTATGGGACACCTTTTTAGGTAAACCCGTATCAACCCAGATTATGGATTTCATCAGTTCATACTCTAATCCATTAGGGTGCCCATGAATCGGAATATAGTACTTCTATTTTGTGAGTTTCTTTGGTTGTCCAAAATGTTCAAGTGCGGTTGCCATCTAGTTACCTAAAAATGATTTTCCCACAACGGGGTGAGACGATGTCTCAATGAGTTATACTCCCTAAACCCTGACTAGGAAGAAAATACGCCCCAAGGCTACCTAAGCACAATCACAGGGTAGAGGACTTACCTGGGCCTCCACTTCTTCTTGCAAGTAAGTTTAATTCATAAACTCACAACTCAAACCATCCAATCAAAACAGATCAAATCAATGATCAATCGACTCAGTCGATTACATGTCATCACGACCTCCTCTTGGTCGGCCCAATCAATACTATCTAATAAGTCTAATCATGTCAAGACTGCTCATCGTAAGCTGATAATAGATAATATAGCTCGCATTAAGCTGATAAAAAGTATACTGCTCTCTATCTAAACTAACATATCAAGCCCATAGGCAGATATAGTATACTAATAATGCTCACTCTAAGTTGATAAATATACTGCTCTCTTACTAAGCTAACATATCAGAGCCCGTAGGTTGATATAGTATATTGATATATTGCTCTCTATCTAAACTAATGTCATGCCCAGATCCTCGATCACGCGCCCATCCCTCACTAGTCGATAAATATTTGCGACTTTCAGAGATGAGTTGCTGACCCTTTCATTTTAATGCACATGCGGAAGCGAAACAAATACACTTGACAACAAACAACACGAGATAGGAAATCAGGGCAACATTTCACAAAAGCTGACTTTTATAAACAACGGGGTTTAGTTACAAAATGAGTCTGGTCAAAATTCTACAAAAGGTCGACTCTCAAAAAGAAGTTGTCCTACGACATACTAGTCAGACACATATGCTGATCCTTCGGACTCCACCTCTATAGACTCTAGGGCTTCGATCTTCCACGACCACCATCTAAGGACTTGAAAATGGTTATACAATAACTAATGAGACAATGTTTTAGCAAGTCCACCCCCTAAACTCCTATTAGGAAGAAAATACGCCTTAGGGCGCTCTAGTCACACAGACACACAATTAAGACATAGGACTTACCTCGCCTTAGTTCCTTCCTGCACGTTAGCACAGTTCATATCACAACTATATGCTTGTAGCAATATCACACATCAATTGGAATATTTAAATCAATCATTGCTCACACGAGTAAGAACTACAAATTAACCACTGCTCACACAAGCAAGAACTACAAATCAATCACTACTCACACATCAATCACTACTCACACAAGCAAGAACTACAAATCAATCACTAGTCACACGAGCAAGAATTACTGACATATATCGGTTCATCAATTCAATCAACATGTGTTCCAATTAATTAATACTACCCACACAGGCAATTTTACCTGACACACGCCGGTCCTCTACCCACCGACACACATTGGGGATAGGCAACCTCTACCAACACACATTGGGGACGGTAATATCCACCGACACACATCGGGGATAGGTAGTATCCACTAACACACACCAGGGATAGGTAATATCCATCGACACACGACGGCGATAGGTAACGTCCACCAACACACATCGGGGACAGCTAACATCCATCGACACACATTGGGGATGGGTTCTCTTAACCAACACACAATCATTCAATTTCGGCCAAGGGCATCGTGCTTTGCACTCACATGCCTCAATTAAGATAACGACCTTGGCTTGTTTTCTTCTTATTAAAAACATCCAGTGAAAATATCGCATGTGGGTACACGGTTAGATCGAACCCGAAAAATTAATATCTTTCTTTTTAAAATCCCATTGTTTTATATAATATATAAAACCATTTTCGGTGTTAAAACCTGACACCCAGGGCTTTCTCATCAAATATCATAATTTCCACAATCATCACTCAATTGCACAATCCATCAAGCAATTGCATAAATTAACCACACCACTGTAGTAAGTATGAAATTCTAAGAAATGGCTCTCCTAGTATAATTTTCGGCAAATATTAATTAATTAATAATTAAATTCATTTAGGAAATTAATTTAATTTAAATAATAAATAATATAATTTAAAAAATATTTAATAATATTTAATTAAATAAGTAATTAATAAATTAATTAATTAAAAGTCTAATCATGCTTAAAATTAATCTAATTGCATAATTAGACTAATTAAACCATCCCTTAATCTAATCATTCATCTAATCTAACTAACATTTAAATAAACTAATCTAACCACTTAAACCATCATTAGGCTAATCTAATCACTTCCTAAGCATAATTAACTCCATAAGCAAAAATTAGTGAGTAAACTCACCGGTTTAGCGTTTTGGTGAGTCCACGGTGACGGTGACGCCAACGCAGGCGAAAATCCTCCTAGTGGCGACACCAACAAGGGTCGGGAAGGGTTTGAAAATGGGCCACGAAGCTTCAAGACCCTTGCTGGCTTCTGCTTCTGTTCTTGCCTAAATCAAAGGGCTGAACCAGTGGCTGGTTTGGGGTTGAAACAGTGAGGAATGGGCCAATCGGAGCTTTGGCGAGGGGATGGCCGACGACCAGCGGCACCCAGGGGTCAAGAGGGACTTGCTGGTGGTTGCTATGGGTGAAGGTAGGGTCGAAATAGGGAGAAAATGGCTGAAAATCGCGTAACAGGCGAAACAGTGCAAGTGGGCAAGCTACCTGACCGATCGGCGAGCGGCGGCTTCTGGCAGCAAGGCGGGTTGGCCGGCAGCTCCGATCTGGGCGAGGTTGGGCTTGTCCGTAAGTGCTATGTCTCCTGGTCATGGTGGTGGTTGGAGCGTGAGCTAATTCGTCTGGTAAGGCAACTTTTAACTCAGGTTTTTGGAGAAAGGTCAACTGAAATAAAAACTGGTAGAAGAGAAAATAGAGGGGGAAAATGGGGTCGACGGGCTTGCGATGGTGGAGGGGGCTGTTGGATCCTTTCTCTAGTTTATCTAAGTTCTCTAATTGCTTAACAATAGAGAAAGTCAGGGGAAAGAGGAAGAAGAAGCAATTGGTCAAGGATGGAGGGTCCCATTTGCCTCCGAAGTCTTCCTTCTCTATCTCTTTGAAGAGGTCCCACCATTTGGCTGTCATCCTCAGCCAATTTGCAGCCACAAAGCTTCCTTAGGAAGCTATTGAAATGGTCCAAAAGTTGAGGGCAATGGGGGGCTACGAATTTGTGATATTGGTTCTTCAATTTCATTCAATTCCCCTTCAATTCCTCTCCAATTGGACTCAATTTGATGTCCATAAATCCAACCAAGGTGCTATCATCCCAATCAACACTTTTCGTCACCAATTAATCCAACTTGAATCCCAAAAACGAAATCAAAAGTGGTCCTCAAACTTCCCTGATCCAAAATAACCTTACTTTGGATATTTCGCCGAAAATCTCGGTTTGCGGAAAAATCTTCGGAGGATGGGTCGACGTTCCTAAAATGATTTGTGACATGAAAGAACTTTCAATTTATGAATTTGGGTTCCAATTCGTGGTTAGTCTCAATCTGGTGCTATTTTAGCACGTCTTAATCTACCGAGTAGCTTTTAGAAACTTTTAACGCTTTTGACCTATGGTCAAATGTTTTCGAGCCACAAAGTACATCTTCGACACATTGGCAACTCTTAGTTGTCGTGAAAATCTCGAGATTTAAAATACGGATACAAGGTACCAAAATGACAGAGAAATCGGTCTAGTGCCGATCGATAAGAATTGTGCAATTTAGATTGAATCACTTACACTTAATCACATGATTCTATCCAGTCGACCTATCTCCGGTCTCTAATTAATCTATGCTGTAATGACCCTTGCAAATTAGCATGGTCGAACAGTCGATTCCTATTCAAATTCTCAAGTCAATTGCGTTAAAATCCTTTAACGGCTTCACCTGATAGACTACTTATCCCGTGAGTGATCAGCTCAGGGAAAAGGACTATAGGTGCATCCATGAAAAACCCAACTCAATTAGTCGAAAGTAAAACCTGAAATTCAGGATGTCACAACTCTTCCCTTCTTCTAAAAATTTCATCATTGAAATTTAAATCATTACAAATCTTAAACAAAAAGGTGAGGGCACAATCATCTCATTGACTCTTCACTCTCCTAGGTTGCTCCTTTAGTGTCATGGTGTTGCCAGACCACTTTGACCAATGGGATGGTCTTGCTGCACGAACCCGCTCTTTTTGATCCACAATCTAAATCGGGCTTTCCACATACGACACTTTGTCGTCCACGTCTAAATCCTCAAATTTAGCAAGTGGGTCGAGTCAGGCTCATACTTCCTCAACATCGACACGTGAAAGACGTCATGCACTTGCACCAATCTCGGCAGCAATACAAGACAATACGCTAGGATCCTTATTCTTTCAAGAATATCAAATGGACCTACATACCTTAGATTCTGCTTTCCTTTCTTGCCAAAGCACGAAGTACCCCTCATTGTGACACCTTCAGAAAGACGTGATCACCAACTTGGAATTCCAATGGCCTTCCATGCTTATCCGTGTAGCTTTTCTAGCGGCTTTGAGCGGTCTTTAATCTGTCTCTGGTAACAGCAACTGCATCCACTGACTGTTAGACTAACTCTAGGCCTGTGATCTTTCTTTCCCTAACTTCATCCCAACAAATTGGCATTCTGCATGCTTTGCCATACAACGCTTCAAAAGGAGCCATCTAACTGCTCTGTTGATAGTTGTTGTTGTAGGCAAATTCAACCAGATGAAGCTATTCCTCTTAGCTTCCCTTGAAATCCAAAACGCAAGCTAGCAGCATGTCTTCGAGGGTTTGAATCATCCTCTTAGACTAGTCATCCACTTGTGGATGATAAGCTGTACTATATTGCAGCTTCGTTCTTAAGGCAGTTTGCAAACTCTTCAAAAAGACAGTCGTGAATCTCGGGTCTCGATCTGATGTAATCGTCACTAGCATTCCATACAGACGAACTATCTGATGCACGTACAATTCTGTGTGTCTATCCAAATCAAGGTCCTTTCGTATTGCAATGAAGTGAGCCGACTTCGTCAGTTTGTTGACCACTACCTAAATGGAGTCATTTCCTCTCTAACTCCTTGGTAAGCCCGTCACAAAGTCCATTGTGATCTATTCCCATTTCCACTCAGGAATCTCGAGAAGTTGCAAAAGTCCTCCCAGCTTACAATATTGTGCCTTTACCTGCTGACATGTCAGACACTTGGCGACATGCTTGGCAATGTCCACCTTCATACTAGACCACCAATAGTGTTGATGCAGGTTCTGATACATTTTCGTACTACTAGGATGAATGTTGTAATTGCTACGATGAGCTTCTGACAAGATCTCCTCCTTAAGTGCTGCATCGTCAGGTACACACAATCGTCCTCGGAACCCTAGTGTTCCATCACCAGAAACCTGAAAGTCATTCTTCTTTTCGGTGTTCTCTTGTAGAATCTTCTGAATCTCTGGGTCTGTCCACTGAAACTTCTTGATTCTGATATGCACTTCCGGCTCAATTTTAAGGGTGGCCATAAGATTTGAAATGTGGCTTATCTCAAATTTCAAAATTAAATCTCGAGCCTTCTCAAGTAAGGTCCATTCCTTGAGCATCATATGCATAACCGAAGACTTCCGATTCAACGTATTGACGACCTTGTTCGCCTTTCCTGGGTGATATAGGATATCACAATCATAATCCTTTAAGAGTTCCCTCCAACGATGCTGTCTTATATTCAACTCCTTATAAGAGAATAAATACTTAAGACTTTGATGATCAGTGAAGATTTGGAATCTTTCTTCACACAAATAATGTCTCCAAATTTTTAGAGCGAAAATTATTGTTGCGAGTTTTAAGTCGTGCATTGGGTAATTCGATTTATGAGGTTTCAATTAACGACCGCGTATGCAACAATCCCACCATGTTGCATCAACATGCAACCTAGTCCTCTAAATGACGCATCACTGTAGATCCCGTATCCTCCAAGACCAGATGCAATGGTCAGCACAAGTGCGGTAGTTAGCTTATGCTTAAGCTCTTGGAAACTACGCTCACATTTATTTGTTCACACAAACTTTTCTTCCTTCTTCAATAGTCGAGTCAACGGCGACACTAAAGCTGAAAACCCCTCTACAAATCTTCTATAATACCTTGCTAAACCCAATAAATTTTTTATCCCCGTCACAATAGTCGGTCTTGGCCAGTTGATTACTACTTCGATCTTGGTCGGGTCCATGGGGATTCCTTCGCTTGAAATCACGTGATCTAGGAAAGTAACACAAGTCAACCAAAACTTGCACTTGCTGAACTTGGTATACAGCTCATGAATCCTAAGAGTTTAGAGCACTATCCTTAACTGTCTTTCATGCTCCTCAACTATGGTATCCACGACAGTCGCCAAATAACCTTGGCAACCCCCGTCTAACAACGGGTTGCCTTAAGCGACGAGATTAAGGAAATCGAGGGTCCTCCTCGTCTCCCAATGAACTCGGCTCTTCCACATGCTCACGGATTAACCTGGGTTACTCCACGACAACAATTCATTACCACGAGATGCTCCTTGAGCCAACTCTTTTCACATCTGGCATTAGAGTTACACATCAACAAACCAGTCAAGTGTAACTCTAGTTAATGATTCTCCTTTCTACGACTTTATTACAACAAACTAAAATTCCACTAATTTAACCCAAAACTTTGTTGTGCTACTTTGATAAAATCACCCTAAAAGATTCTTCCTATGATCGGTGTATGGTCGACTCCATTCATGTCCCTTTGCCATTTTAATGGCGTCCTGTCCACGGTAGCAGTGCTCGTGTTCCCTTGGACCTACTCGAATAGTCACTCACCCGATGGTTGTGTTGACCACATCCATAGCACGCTCCCGTTATATCAAGGCACTAGATTGACCCAAGCTTCCTTCTACAAACTCGGCACACATTTGGTGAGTCCTCTATCTCCTGTCGGGTGACGGCATGCTTTCTTTCTGGCACCGAAGGCCTGTTCCAAATACCCCACAGTGTGTTTTGCAGTGCATTCCCCTTGTTCTGTCCCATTGACCTTCTAGGATAGTTTCTGACCAGGTGACCATACTGGCAATAGTTTCTGACCAAGTGACCTTACTAGCAACACCCAATACAATTCTTGTCCTAGGAAAGACACGAGGCCAATCAATGTCGTCTCCCACAAGAATGACATACTCTATTCAGATTCGGTGCTGACTTGTCGATCCCATCATTCCTGTTGGGCGGAATAGAATACTTTTCTCCGGTCATGGGCTCCTTCCTAAACCGGTTTCCATCTCTACTGGATTTGAACCTCGACTTGAACACAACGGCTCGCTCCTAGATCATATCTCCATATTGGACCTCAGCAGGTGCAGTAGCAACAACGGTGATAGCACTGGCGGTGGTAATAACAGTGGCAACAATGGCGGCTCGATCCTGAGCTTGCTGGCTCAATGAGTTCCCAAGGAACACTAGCGTCTGAATGATCCCGTCAAACCTAGGATTGCTCAGTGCTGCTACACTTTTAGTACCGTCTTGAAGTGGTACTCTTACACTCGCGCTGGCTTGAGTTGGCGCTCTATCACAACTACCTTGAGCACTGATCCTTGTTGGCATTCTACCATGAGTCATAGAGGCTACTGCCCTCTTACTAAAAGTCATTAGCTCCCGATCACTCATTCTACATGCTCTTTATAGAAACCTGTTTTCCAATTCCAATATCATATTGGAATTTGAGTGATCTGCACCAAACAATTTACCATTCAGATATCAGTTACATGCATTAGCATGAAATAGAGGCCTTTCCTACTTACTATCCCATGACCTATTGCACCTTATCACTTCATACATAGACCTACTCTGATACCACTTAAACGGAGATGTCGCGCCTTGATCCTCGAGTGTGTGCCCATTCCTCACTGGTCGATAAATATTTGCGACTTCCCAAGACGAGTCGCCGACCCTTTCATTTTAATGCACATGCGGAAGCGAAACAAATACCTCTGACAACAAACAACATGGGATAGGAAAGCAGAGCAACATTTCACAAAAGCCAACGTTTATAAACAACAGGGTTTAGTTACAAAACGAGTTGAGTCAAAAGTCTACAAAAGGTCGGCTCTCAAAAAGGAGCTGTCATACGACATACTAGTCGGACACATACGACGATCCTTCGGACTCCACCTTCACAGACTCCGGGGCTTCGGTCTTCCACGACCACCATCTAAGGACCTAAAAATGGTTATACAATAACCAGTGAGACAATGTATCAGCAAGTTCACCCCCTAAACTTCTATTAGGAATAAAATATGGCTCAGGGTGCTCTAGTCACACAGCCACGCAATTAGGACAAAGGACTTACCTCACCTCAGTTCTTTCCTACACTTCAGTACAGTTCATATCACGACTATATGCTTGTAGTAATATCACACATCGATTGGAATATCCAAATCAATCATTGCTCACACGAGTAAGAATTACAAATTAATCACTGCTCACATGACAACAACTACAAATCAATCACTACTCACACAAGCAAGAACTACAAATCAATCACTGCTCACAAAAGCAAGAATTATAATTCAATCGCTGCTCACACAAGCAAGAATTAACGACATACGTTGGTTCATCAATTCAATCAACATGCATTCCAATTAATTAATACTACCCACACAGGTAGTTTTACCAAACACACGCTGGTCCTCTATCCACCGACATACATTGGGGATAGGTAACGTCCACCGACACACATCGGGGATGGTAATATCCACCGACACACATCGGCGATAGGTAATATCCACCGACACACACCGGCGATAGGTAACATCCACGGACACACACCCGGGATGGCTAACATCCACCGACACACACTGGGGACGGCTAACATCCACCGACACACACTAGGGACGGCTAACATCCATCGACACACACCGGGGATGGGTTCTCTTAACCAGCGGACCATCATTCAATTTTGGGCAAGGGCATCGTGCTTTGCACTCACATGCCTCAATTAAGATAACAACTTTAGCCTGTTTTCTTCTTATTAAAAACATCCGGTGAAAATATCATGTGTGGGTACACAGTTATATCAAATTTGAAAAATTAATATGTTTCTTTCTAAAATCCGACTGTTTTATATAATATATAAAACCATTTTCGGGGTTAAAATCCGACATCTGGGCTTTTCTAATCAAATACCATAATTTCCACAATCATCACTCAACTGTACAATCCAACAAGCAATTGCATAAACTAACCACACCACTGAAGTCAGTATGAAATTCTAACAAACGGCTCTCCTGGTATAATTTTTGAAAAATATTAATTAATTAATAATTAAATAAATTCCGAAATTTAATTTAATTTAAATAATATTTAAACTAAATAATTAATTAATTAATTAATTAAAATTCTAATCATGGTTAACATTAATCTAATTGCATAATTAGACTAATTAAACCATCTCTTAATCTAATCATACATTTAATCTAATTAACATTTAAATAAACTAATCTAACCACCTAAACCGTCATTAGGCTAATCTAATAACATTTTAAGCATAATTAACTCCCTAAGTAGAGATTATGCGTAAACTCATCAGTTTAGCGTTCCGATGAGTCCATTGCTACGGCGACATCAAGGCGGGTGACAATCCTCCTAGTGGTGACACCAATGGAGGTCGAGAAGGCCTTGAAAATGGGCCACGGAGCTTCAAGACCCTTGTTGGCTTCTCCTTCTATTCTTGGCTGAACCGAAGGGCTAAACCGGTGGCTGGTTTGGGGTCAAAATAGCGAGGAACGGGTTGATTGGAGCACTGGTGAGGGGATGGCCAGCAACTGTCGACACCTAAGGGTCAAGGGGAACTTGCTGGTGGTTGGTATAGGTGAAGGTATGGTCAAAATAAGGAGAAAGTGGTTGAAAATCTCGAAACAGGCGAAACAATGCAGGCGAGCGAGCTGCCCGACGGACCTACGAGCAGTGGCTTATAATGGCTAGGCGGGTTGGCCGGTGGCTCCGTTGGGGGTGAGGCCGGGCTCGTTCGTACGGGCTGTGTCTCATGGTCACAATGGTGGTTGGAGCGTGAGCTAATTCATTCGGGAAGGCAACCTTTAACTCAATTTTTTGGAGAAAGGTCAGTTGGAATAGAAACTGGTAAAAGAGAAAACAGAGGCGGAAAATGGGGTCGACGGGCTTGCGGCGGTGGAGGGGACTGCTGGCTTCCTTTCTCTAGTTTCTCTAAGTTCTCTAATGGCTTAACAATGGAGAAAGGATGGGGAAAGAGGAAGAAGAAGCAGCTGGTCAAGGATGGGGGTCTCATTTACCTCTAAAGTCTTCCTTCTCTATCTCTTTGTCCCCCTTGAAGAGGTCCCACCATTTGGCAGTCATCCTCAGCCAATTTGCAGCCACAAAGCTTCCTTAGGAAGCTATTGAAATAGGGCAAGGGGGGCTATGAATTTGTGACATTGGTTCTTCAATTTCATTCAGTTCCCCTTCAATTCCTCTCCAATTGGACTCAATTTGATGTCCATAAATCCAACCAAGGTGTCATCATCCCAATCAACACTTTTCCTCACCAATTAATCCAACTTGAATCCCAAAAACGAAATGAAAAGTGGTCCTCGAACTTCCCCGATCCAAAATAACCTTACTTTGGATATTTCACTGAAAATCTCGGTTTGCAGAAAAATCTTCGGATGATGAGTCGACGTTCCTAAAATGATTTGTGACATGAAAGACCTTTCAATTTATGAATTCGGGTTCTAATACGCAGTTAATTTCAATCTGGCATGATTTTAGTACGTCCTAATCTACCGGGTAGTTTTTAGGAACTTTTAATGCTTTTGACCTGTGGTCGAATGTTTTTGAGCCACAAAGTACATCTTTGACGTATTTGTGACTCTCGGTTATCGTGGAAATCTCAAGATTTCAAATACGGACATGAGGTACCAAAACGACAGAGGAATCGATCTAGTGTCAATCGACAAGAATTGTGCAATTTAGATGGAATCATCTACACTTAATCACATGGTTTTGTCGAGTCGGCCTATCTCCGATCTTTAATCGGTATGTGCTGTAATGACCCTTGCGGATTAGCATGATCGAATAGTTGATTCCTGTTTGAATTCTCAAGTCTATTGCATTAAAATCCCTTAACGACTTCATCTGATAAACTAGTTATCTCGTAAGTGATCAGCTCAAGGAAAAGGACTATAGGTGTATCGATGAAAAACCCAACTCAATTAGTTGAAGCAAAACCTGAAATTCAGGATATCACAGCTGATGTAGCAACCCGTAGGCTAATATAGTATACCATCCTAACCTCATAATCGATTCATCTTTTTTATCATACTAGATAAAAATAGCCGTGTGTGAGTACATGGTCGGCCTTAGTCAAAATATAATATTTTCATTTTTGAACTTCCCACTAGTTTCAATAGTCCCAAAATATATTTTTGGTGTTGTACACCGATGCCTAGTAATTTTCCAATTAATTACCAAAATTATCCATTTTTGGGATAATTATCCACAATCACAAAACATAGTCAATTTGCACAAAATAACAGCTAATTAAATAAACATATCACATATTTGGAATCAGCACAAAATTCTGGTCACCGGCTATTCCAATCTAATTTTCAGAAAATACTTAATTAGTTAAATAATTACGAAAAATAATAAATAAATACTAATAAATAGCAAATAAGCAAACCTAGGCTTGTAAAGCCTAATTAAAAGTTGAGATGGGCCCGAAAAATTTCCGAACCACTTTAGAGAAATACTAGAGCTTGTCTAGGCCCTAATTACACTATTCTAACCACCTAACATGCAATAACAATTAGTTAAATTGCTAATCCAATTTAACTATCCACCTAATTCATATTCAACTTAAACTAATCAACTCTTAAGCATAATTAACTTACTAAGCAAGGATTAGTGAGTTAAAATCACTTGACTAATGATCCGGTTGGATCAAAATGACAGGGACGCAACGAATGGGAAGAAACTCCAAAGGGGGCTTGCCAACTGGGGTCAGGAACACCTCCAAAACGGGCAAAACAACAGCTTAGAGACCCATTAACTTTAGTCACTGATCTAGGCCGAGAAAGGGCTGAACGAGAGTTGGTTGAGGCAACAATATGTTGAGATGGGCTGAAGGGACCGAATCGGGTCCAGGTGGTGGCAGTGGGAGCTCCGGCGGTGGCTTATGGCAGCTCAAGCATCCTCGGTAGCTTGCTAGAAGTGAGGATGAGCAAAGACGGCGTAGCTAGATGGTGCAGAGGTGGAGGGCGCGTGCGGGCGAGCGACAGCATTATGGTGGCGCTTTGGCAGTGGCTCGATTATGCGGGAAGCTTTTGGTTCAGCTGCTCTGGATTGCTGAGCTCAAAACTACAAATGAAGAGGGAGGGGGAGGCTACTCGACGGTGGGGAAGAGAGAGGAAGGAGGGAGGAGACAAGTTGGTCTTGGTGGGTCCTTTTGGCCTTCAACCTCATCCCTTGGTCTTGGCCCATCGCTAGCTGGATTCCATGGCCAATTTTCAACCACCACTTCCCTTCTAGAAGCTCTTGAGATGGTCCATAAGTCATGGGTGAGGGGGCATACGAATTTGCACATATTTTCCCTCAATTTGGACTTCAATCCTTCTTGAATCAATCCAATTGGGCTTCTAAAAATTTCAATATCAAGTCCTCGATCAAATTGGTATTTTTCCTTGCCAGTTGATCCCACTTGCATCCCCATTTCGTGACCAAGAACAGTCCTCTGAATTTTCTGGACAAAAAATACCATAAGATGACTTTTTCCCAAAAAGTCTCAGTTTGCAGAAAAATATTCGGAATGTGAGTTGACGTTGCTAAAATGACTTATGACATGACAGAACTTTCAATTTTTGAAATCGGATTCAAATTCATGGTTAATTTTGATCCGACGTGATTTTAGCATGACCTAGGTGACCCGATAACTTTCAGAAATTTTTAGTGCGAATGACTCGTGGTCGATTTTTTTGAGCTACAATGAACCCCTTCGACACATTGGTGACTCTTGGTAGTCGTGAAAATCTCGAGATTTCAAATACGGACACAGGGTACCAAAACGACAGAAAAATCAGTCTAGGGTCAATCGACGAGAATTTTACAATTTAGTGGAATCACCCACGTTTAACCACATATTTTAGTGAAACTGACCTATCTTTGATTTCTAATTGATCTTACGATGCTCCAATCATCTTGGTAGATGAACACGGTTGAGTAGTCGATTCCTGGTCGAATCCTTAAGTCTATTGCATTAAAATTCCTTAATGGCTTCCCTAGATCGTCTAGTTATCTCATGAGTGATTAGTTCTGAGAATTACATTATATGATCATTGATGAAATGTGCGATTTATTAAATTGGAAGTAGAACCGAAAATTTGAGAGGTCACAACTCTTCCCCTCTAATAAAATTTTGTCCTCGAAATTTAAACCATTACAACACTTCAAGCAAAAAGGTGGGGGTACAGTTGTATCATCAATTCCTAGCTTTCCTAGGTTGCTCATTCAGTGCTGTGGTATTACCAAACCACTTTGCCCAATGAGATGGTCTTTGTATGCAGAATCTGTTCTTTCTGATCCACGATTTGAACTGGGCTTTCCATGCACAACATTCGGTCATCCATGTCTAATTCCTCAAAATTAATCACGTGGGTCAAGTCAGGCTTATACTTTCTCAACATTGACATGTGAATGACGTCATGCACTTGCACCAACCTCGGTGGCAATGCAAGACAATACATTAGGGTCCCGATTCTCTCTAGAATCTCAAATGGATCTACGTACCTCTGACTCAGCTTTTCTTTCTTGCCAAAATGTGAAGTTCCTCTCATTGGTGACACGTTCAGAAAAATGTGATCACCAACTTGGAATTCCAATGGTCTCTGGTGCTTATCTGCGTAACTTTTCTGATAACTCTGAGTGGTCTTCAATTTGTCCCTAATAACTACAATGACATCTACTGACTGTTGAACCAACTCTGGGCTTATAATCTTTCTTTCCCCCACTTCATCCCAACACACGGGTGTTATGCACATTCTGCCATACAACGCTTCAAAAGGAGTCATTTGAATGCTCGGATGGTACCTATTGTTGTAGGCAAACTCGACCAGATGAAGTTGTTCTTCCCAACTTCCCTTAAAATCCAATACACAAGCTCGCAGCATGTCCTCGAGGGTCTGAAATGTCCTCTCAAACTAGCTATCCATCTAAGGGTGATATGCCGTACTGTACTGGAGCTTGATTCCTAAAGTAGCTTGTAAACTTTTCCAAAATGCAGCTATAAACCTTGAGTCTCGGTCTGATGTGATCGATATCGGCACTCCATGTAGTCGTACGATCTGGTGCACATATAACTTAGCATGCCTATCCATGTCTAGATCCTTTCGAATCGCAATAAAGTGAGCCGACTTCGTCAATCTGTCGACCACTACCCAAATAGAATCATTTCCTCTTTGACTCCTCGGTAAATCTGTCACGAAATCCATTGTAATGTGCCCCCCATTTCCATTCTGGGATCTCGAGAGGTTGCAAAAATCCTCCCGACTTGCAATGCTGAGCTTTGACCTGTTGACATGTCAAACACTTTGCGACATATTTGGCGATGTCTGCCTTCATACCGGACCATCAGTAGTGTTGATGCAGATTCTGATACATCTTTGTACTACCCAGATGAATGCTGTAACTGGTATGATGTGCTTCTAATAAAATATCCTCTCTAAGCTTCTCATCGTCAGGTACACACAAACGTCCTCGGAACCTCAAGGTTCCATCCTAAAAAATTTGAAAGTCAGCTTTTCTTTCATCAACGTCCTCTTGTAAAATCTTCTAAACATCTGGGTTTGTCGGGCTGAAGTAGTTTGATCCTAATCTGAATATTTGGCTCAATTATAAGGGTGGCTATAAGATGTGAAATGTGGCCTACCTCAAATTTGAAATCCGAATCTCAGGCTTTTTTGAGCAAAACCCACTCCTTAAGTACCATATGCGCTACTAAAGACTTCCGACTTAGTACATCAGCGACTCTATTTGTCTTTCCTGGATGATATAGGATATCACAATCATAATACTTTAAAAGCTCCATCTAGCGGCGCTATCTCATATTCAACTCTTTCTGAGAGAATAAATACTTCAAACTCTAATGATTAGTGAAGATCTGAAATTTTTCTCCACACAAGTAATGTCTCCAAATCTTCAGAGCGAATATGATTGCTGCAAGTTCTAAGTCATGCGTCGGGTAATTTTGCTCATGAGGTCTCAACTAACGGGAGGCGTATGCAACAACCTTACCATGTTGCATCAGTACGCAACCTAGTCTTCTAAAAGGCGCATCACTAGAGATCTTAAATCCTCCAGGACCAAATAGACTGGTCAGTACCGATATGGTAGTTGGCTTTTCCTTAAGCTCTTGAAACTATCCTCGCACTTATCGGTCCAAACAAAATTTTCTTCTTTTTTTAGAAGTCTGGTCAATGGCGATGTCAAGGTTAAAAATCCTTTCATGAATCGTTTGTAGTATCTGGCCAAACCCAAAAAGCTTCTGCTATCTATCACAGTTGTCGATCTTGGACAGTTGATCACTGCTTCAATCTTGGACTGGTCCACGGAAATTCCTTCACCCGAAATCACGTGATCTAGGAATGCAACATGAGTCAATCAAAACTCGCATTTGCTAAACTTAGCATACAATTGATGAAGCATTAAGGTCTGGAGTACTAATTTCAAATGATCCTAATGCTCCTCAACACTCATTGAATATACCAGAATATCATTGATGAACACGATCACAAACTGATCCAGATATTCTTTAAACACCTTGTTCATCAAGTCCATGAAAACAGCTGGAGCATTCGTCAACCCGAACGGCATTACAGTAAATTCCTGATCCTCAGCTGATGATATCCTATCCTTAAGTCGATTTTTCAAAATATCGACGCTTCTTGTAACTGATCAAACAGGTCGTCGATCCTCGGGAGTGGATACTTATTCTTGATCGTCACTTGATTGAGTTGTCGATAGTCAATGCACAGGCACAATGAACCATCTTTCTTCTTTACAAAAAGAACTAGTGCTCCCCAAGGTGATGCACTGGGACGTATGAATCCCTTATCCAATAACTCCTGTATCTGCGCCTTCCGTTGTCATGTCCCGATCCTCCGAGTGGGCACCCATCTCTCCTTGGTTGAGTAATAGCGACGTCCTATAAAGCGTCGCCCACCCATTCATTTTAATGCACATGCGGAGGCAAATAAATAAATGCCCTGACAACAATCATATGTGATAGAAAAGTAGGGCCACAATTTTTCAAACCAAAACAAACCTTTTATAAACAAACAGGTTTATTTACAAGACCAGGCTGTTTACAAAAACGTCGGCTCATTCAAAAGGGAATTGTCCTATGGCCTACTAGTTAGACCCGATCGTCAATTCTGGTCTCTCCACCTTCCCAACTCTGGGACTTCAGGTCTTCCCCGACCACCACCTAGGGACCTAAAAATGTTATCCCACAATGGGATGAGATGACGTCTCAGCAAGTTCAACTCCCTAAGACTCAATTAGGAAGGAAATATGCCCTAAGGGCTACCTAAGCACAAGCACAAGATAGAGGACTTACCTTTGCTTAGATTCCTTCTACAAGTCAGTATAATTCAAATGCATACAAATCACATCAATCAATTACACCCGATCGAATCATTGATCAATCAACTCAGCCAATTACATGTCATTAAGATCATTCTACAATCATTTCAATTTCTTGTTCCAACTATTAATTACGGCCACATTCTGGCACGGCCTACTAAATAGCCAACGGTGAATTACGGCCCAATGGGCACAGGCTACTCCAAGATTGGCGTTAGATTACGGCCCAATAGGCACAGCCATACTTCGACAAATGATTACGACTTAGAAGGCACAACTCTTATGAGTTAGTTAATTTCAGCCCAAATGGCACAACCTCTAGGAGGTGGATAATTACGGCCACGTGGGTACAACCTCTATAAGGTGGATAATTATAGCCCAGTGGGCACAACCTCTATAAGGTGGATAATTATGGCCTAGTGGGCACAACCTGTATTTTTGGCACTAGTTTCAGCGGTTCCAAAATATATTTTTGGCACTGTAAACCCACGCCCGATAATTATTCAATTAATTACTAAAATTATTAAAAATTGGGATAAATACACAATTTCACCAATCACAGTTAATTTGCATAAAATAGCAATCAATTAGATAAATGAAATGCACCACTATGATTAGCACAAAATTTCGATCACTGACTATCCTGGTCTAATTTTCGAAAAATAAATAAATAATTAAATAATCACCGAAATTAATAAATAAATATCGATAAATAGCAAAAATACCAACTTAGGCCTGTAAAGCCTAATTAAAAGCCGAGACGGTCCCGAAAAATTTCCGAACCACTCTAAATAAATATTAGAGCTTGTCTAGGCCCTAATTGCACTAAACTAACCACCGAACATGCAATAATGATTAATTAAATTGCTAATCTACTCTAACTATCCACCTAATCCATACTTAGTCTAAATCAATCAACCCTTAAGCGTCATTAACCTACTAAGCAAGGATTAGTGA
Source organism: Eucalyptus camaldulensis (assembly GCA_019915185.1). Taxonomy (NCBI): domain Eukaryota; kingdom Viridiplantae; phylum Streptophyta; class Magnoliopsida; order Myrtales; family Myrtaceae; genus Eucalyptus; species Eucalyptus camaldulensis. The sequence goes on from JAHSVA010000006.1 coordinate 11,561,054, forward strand.
GTTAAACTCACCGGTTTAGCATTCCGATAAGTCCATGGTGACGGTGACGTGGAGGCAGGCAACAATTCTCCTAGCGATGACACCAACAGAGTCCGGGAAGGGCTTGGAAATGGGTCACGAAGACCAAGAACCCTTGCCGACTTCTCAATTCTGACCTAGGCTAAAGGAAGGGAAACCAGCGGCTGCAACAGCAAGGAAGGCCTGATCGGAGCTCTGGTGAGTGGGTGGCCAGCAACCAGTGGCTTACGGGGGTCAAGAGGACTTACTTGTGGTTGGTATGGGCGAAGGAAAGGTCAGAATGGGAGGAAAATGAAGAAAACGCTGAACTGGGCGAAACCAGGGGGAGCCAGGCGGTGCAGTGAGCCATTCCTTCTTGCCGACGGACGAGACGGCCGGCAGATCATTTCGACGAGCGACAAAGTGCTCCTTTACAAATTGGATGTCTTGAAGATGATGGTGGGTGCAGCGTGAGCTAATTCGTATGGGAAGACAACTTTTAACTTGAGTTTTCATAGGAAGGTCAGCTGGAGCACAATAGGGGTAAATAGTTTGACTGGCGCTATCTTTTAGTTGGTCGGCGGGTCATTTGGCGGCTTCGACCGGCGAACGACCAAGTCAGGGTGGACGGTCTTGGTGTCCTGAGCACAGAGATGTGTGGCACAAGAGCTGATTCTCACGGGAAGCCAACAATCAACTCAGATCTTTGGAGGAAGGTCTATTGGAGCAAAAGCAGGAAGAAAGGGAAAACAGGGGAGAAGAGAGGTCGATGGGCAAAAGGGACTACTGGTTTACTTTCTCTGGTTTCTCAAGCTCTCTAACAAGTAAAACAATGGATAAAGCAAAGTTGAGGGAGGAAGAAAGGGGACAACACAAGCTTGGAGGGGGCCACCTTGCTTTTATCTTATCTCTTTGTCTCTTGAAGAGGTCCCACCAGCATGGGCTGGCTTGCTTAGCCAATTTGCAGACCATTAACTTCCTTAGGAATCCATTGAAGTGGTCCAAAAGGTTGAGGACTTAGGGGCTACGAATTTTTATGAAATTTCCCTCAAATCCACTTCAATTCCTTCTTGAACTAATTCAATTTGGCTCATTTAATCCAACTATGTGGCACCCCCGAATGGCCTCCGATCCGTTAGTGTCGCCACAATTAACTTACCTTTCATGTGTCCTAATAACTCATCACTCTGACACCAATGAATTTTAATGGGTCCATAAGTCCTGGGGGTTTGTATTATTTAAATCTGTCTCAGCGCAATTCATATAACGGAAGCATATCCAACAACTCCCTTCCCTATATTAAGAAAAGATGCACACCAACTAAACACATTTATAGATAAAAGCCAAACAATTTTATTTACTTAAACCAGATGGACATCATTCATCGATACATCAAAATGCCGTAGTCTTCTATACTCGGCTATACTTCAAAAGATGATTGACATCTTTTACAAAAGTCGTATGCTTAAGGTCCATCGACCAGTGTCGGTGTCCAAAAGTTTCTTCCTTTGCTATCCTCCTTCTCACAGTCATATCCAACCACTCAATCCTAAGATAGCTAGTATAAGCACCTAGAGAGGGGGTGAATAGGTGTATAATAATTTCTTGTGATAAGTGAGCAATACGAGATTAACAATAGAAAGGAAGTTCTCCTTTCGTTAACAAAACGAATTATGATCAAAGTAAAGCAGAGAGTAGGGAAGAGAAAATTGAACACAAGGTTTATAGTGGTTCGGCTTATTCCAAGCCTACGTCCACTCTTCCACACTGACAGCCCACCGGCTGGATTTCACTATGAACAAAAGAGTTGTTACAGCAAAGTTCTCCCTTGATTCCACAGTGTAGATACTCTACCACACTTCCTCAAGGTTTCTCAGAATATATACTCTCTTTTGCGTACAAGATTTCGCTCAGCAAATGAATTGACTAAGAACAAGGAGCTTCAAACTTTGGAATTCTTCTATCGCGCACACACTCGAACAATTGGAACATCTTCCTTATATACTCCTTTATGCCATCATACTCGTTGGCACTTACCAAAGGAATTCCTCCAATCTACCCGCTGGACGGAATCAATTAGGAAGATCATTCGAGCTATTAAAGGAACATGTCGATAGCCCATCAATCCTATTCGCCCATACAATCAGGATCTCGGTTTCCATAAGTAGAACCTTCCAAGTATACTTTGCAAATCATCGGATCCTTAACCTTCGAATCAATCATGATCAAATAAAGTATTCCATTATGTCATATCCAGCCAAGAGATCTTCTCCAGTCGATAAGGTCACATCCTTAATGAAACACCAAGTTCTGGATAGCCCTTCTTCAACGGATTATAAACTTTCAATGAGAATAGACTTTGAGTATTGAGTCTGGCAGTCCGAAGGTCTTCAAACTTTAAATAGTAGAGTCTGTAAATCTTCAAACTAGACTAATGGAAACGTTTTGTCAGCTTTAAAATACTTCACGAAGATTTCTCCAACAATCTCTCCCTTTTTGATGGTGACAAAACTTTCCTGCAAAATATTACTCAAACAAATATGGATATCTTATAAAGATAAATGGCTTAATGATAACACTAGAATCTGTAACCACAGAAAATAGGTTAATCTTGCATGTGAGTAAAGCCATCCATAAGATATCAATAATACTTAATATAAGCAGTCAAATCCAAATCCCAAATTCAATCCACATCCAGACACAAAAGTCAAGTCAAACATCAAAACAATCCAAAAGTTCAAAAAAGTTTAAGGTTCAAAGTTTTCATTCAAAATTTTCAAATCTCGCATCTCTCCCCCTTTTTGTCAGCATAAAAAATGTTGAGATGGAAATAGAATAGAGTCAAGATTGCTTGGGAACATGAACAAGTAGCTTGTCTTCCAGCTTTTTCAATTCCTATTTCAGTTGAGCTACATCTTCACTCTTAGTATTTGCTTGAATCTGAAGAGCAAGGGCTTAGATCTGATCATTCAAAGAAACTGAAGAAGCTTGACCTGCATTTTGCTAATTCTGAACTTCGCATCCCAGAGCATATATCTAACCCCACATTTCCAAGAGAAAATCAAGAATTCTGCGAAAATCTGTTAAATTATCAGTCTGCGTACTGGCTTCTGCATGATCAAATGGAGTAAAGGCAGACGATGGCAAATAAGCATAGTCATGCAGATTGGGCGATGAAACATCATGTCCCTCCTCAAGAAATTGGCAGGTATAAATGTCCTCTAAATCTACTGGAGAGGGACTGACTCCCTCACTGGTAGCAGGATATGAGGACATTCCTCTTTTTTCATGGTCTCCCCCTATTTCCATGCCTCCAGGTAGAGAAGAGTGTTCCTCATGTTCTCCTTCCTCTTGATCTCTTTTCTCTTCTTCTTCTTTTTCAATTCTTTGCTCCTCAGCATCTCTTTCTTCTCCTTCTCTCTCCTCTGTTTCTTCTCTCCTGCTTCTAAATCTTCTCTTTCTCCAATCCTCTGTTCTGAGTCTTTCTCTTGTTGTTCCTTTGATTTTGGAACAGAACGACTCAGGTTCTTTAATGCCATTGCAGAAATGGTGATGTCTTCCTCATCATCTTCATCCTCAATGATGAGAGCTCTTCTTTTCTTGGATGGAGCAACCATGGGCTCCTTCCCTTTTCTTTTTGTGGTTGAAGAGATTTGATGAGTTTTGACAGGGGTTTTCTCCTTAAATTTCTCCAACGCCTTGCTGAGTTCCTTCAGACGCATTTTAGTCACAATTTTCAGTCCTACCACCATATGATCACAAGATCGAGTACAGAGAATTCGTGGAGGCTAAACATTCAAATGTCTGAATAACTTTGTCACAAGACCTGGATAAGGAAGTTGACCTTTGTCCTTCACCACTGCTCTATACATGTGGAATATAATAGTGTGAGGAAGAGAAAACTTTTCCCAGCAATGATGGCATACATCAGCTTTGCCTTTGAGTTTGAAACATCAATCTTTGAAGTAGATTTTGGTTTGAGGCAATTAATGACAATCTTGTGAAGCAGAATGTTAAATGCACTCATCCTTAAGTAGGAAATCTTTTCCACTGTCCTACTATCCTTAACAAGTTCCAACGTAGCACGAGCAATTGAGACATTGATAGGTTGATATCTCACTCTCTCAACCCCAATGACATCAGCCAACAAATCTACATCCACCACATAGTCCTGATCTCGTGCACTAAAAGAGAATCTATTCGCATCCAAGAAACTGAGATTCAAATAGAAATATACAGTGAGTTTAGCATAGGCTTCTGTAGAGTCAGAACAGAGCTGTTCAAGTTGAAGAAGACTAAATTTTTCCCTTAAATTAACATTCACAGCATTAAGGAAATCAAAATCTACACTTCTAGGGTTTATCACCCCACGCTTCAACAACTTAGGGTATAAAAGCTTTTGTTCCTCCGATCGAAACAAGTCGGTCTTTTTTTCCCCGAATTTTTGCCGTAACACCCATTCTCGGTTGAAACTGACTGTACAACTTATCATCATCATTCCCATCTGGCTGATTCAGTCCTTCAACACACGGATCACTTGGGATATTAGCAAGGGTTTCTTCTGCCAATCCCGCAGGGGCAATTCCCAAACGCTCCATATTTCATAAAAAGATGTACTCATTTCCATACCCTTTGTTCTTAAGAAACTCATCAATGTAGTTCAATGGAGTACCGGTCCTTTTTAAAGCACGATAAAGCTTATAAATAAAAGAGGGCTTTTGAATTCTTACAGGATCTGCGCCTTCAATGATTTCTTCATTTTCTCGATGAGCAATATCCTGTGGACTAGATGGAGGAGAATGACGCTGCTAAGAATGTTCTGGGCTCTACTGCTGACTAGGAGACTCTTCTTCCTCGGTGAGATCGAAGTGCGTAGGCCCCTCACGCATTTGCGGTCCCCTACTTGTAATCCTCGAAGACTTTCTTTGAGATGACATCTTTCACAGTCTTTGAAAGATTCCAAACTTGACTTTCCCAAGAAAGATGACAACTTTTTCGAAGATTAAAGAAGAGAAGAAGACAGGAATGGAAGATCGGTGCTCTCTTAGGGTTTTTTAGAGTAAAGCGAAGAAGAAACAACAGTGTATAAAATAGTCGAAGAGAGGCATATGGAACGTCATAAAAGAAGGTAAAAAGATGCATTTTTAAAAAAAAATAACTGCCCTTTTCGAAAAATTAGATAATAGTCATTTAAAAAATAACTCCTTTTTCGAAAAGGAAATGTTGCAATAATCACATCAATTAAAGATAGCAATAATCAAACACGGTTGATGATCGTACCTTTTCAAGATGATATTCGAGAGATAAAATAACTTACGAAAGAAAAACTTGATCGTTTGAGACTGGGTATCTTTAGGCTTTCAATCCTGAGTCTGAATTTCCTCAGACTTTAAGATTTTGAGTTTGGAACGAATAGCTTCAAATTGATTTTTCTCCAAAGGCTTTGTGAATATATCCGCCAGTTGGCTCTTTAAGGCAACAAACTGAATCGAAACTTCTCCATTTTGAACATGATTTCTAATGAAGTGATGTCGAATCTCTATATGCTTTGCTCTTGAGTGAAGAATTGGATTCTTAGTGAGATTGATTGCGCTGGTGTTGTCACATTTAATCTCTGTGCATGAATCTTCAATTCCAAAGTCTCTTAGCTATTGTTTTATCCACATAATTTGTGAACAACTTCCAAGAGCTACATACTCTGCTTATGCTGTAGAGAGAGCCACTATATTTTGCTTCCTTGAAAACCAAGACATTGTCCTACTTCCAAGAAGTTGACAGATACCTGAGGTTAGGGGTGATCGGTTCCCGGTTCAGTCCGGTTCCAAGGTGGAACTGGGAACCGGACCGGGAGAATCGGTTCCCAATTTTGGGAACCGTGGACCGGACCGTTGGTCTTAGGACTGAGAACCAGACCGGACCATCGGTTCCGGTCCGGTCCGGTTCGGTCCAAAAGAATTGGCACTTTCTTTTTTCACTAAAGAATGACCATTCACTAAAGAATAATCATGCTCCGGACCGATCAATCAAATTCGGTTTCCGAGCAATCTAATAAAGCTACTCACACATGTTTCCACGTGCAAAATATTCAAACTTCACTTGTGTGAATATCAATCATAGTTTATGTGTTTCATGCTTAATTTTAAGCATAAAACCCATGAACAACGTGATTAAGGTTGTGCTTGGCTTAGGTTTAATCTCTCTTCTATACTTTGAATGTTTAGTCGATATAAGACTTTTTAAGGCTTGAAGTGTCTTGTCGTTTGCAAGTGAGGGGAGCAAGAGAGAGAGAGCGTGAGCATGAGGAGAGTTTTTTCTATAAATAAAGAGTAACAATAAGAGTTTTGGTGGTCTCTTGGCCACATAAAAGATTGTTACCTAAATTGCAATTCCAATTGCAACAAGTTTCATATATAATATTCATATATTATATGCATTTATATATTATATGAATATAAATTATATATAAAAAAATTTGGTTTGGTCCGGTCGGTCCGGTTCCCACCTTGGAACCGGGAATCGGACCAACCGGCCGCCGGATCCAAGATTAGGAACCGGGAACCGGACCGCCGATCATGGGAACCGCCCAAAACCGGCCGGTCTGGTCCGGTTCAGTCCGGTTCCGGCTCGGGTGGTTTCCGTTGCACACCCCTACCTGAGGTGCTCTTTCTATCAACTCTGCATCCGGCTAGGTCTGCATCTGAGTATCCAAGAAGAGTAAAGTCTCCATTTTTAGGATACCAAAGACCAAAGTTTGAAGTTGAAGCAATGTATTTGATAATACGCTTTGTAGCACTTAGATGAGATTCTTTAAGGTTTGCTTGAAATCTGGCACAAATGCAAACACTAAACAAAATGTCAGGTCTAGAAGCAGTAAGATAAAGAAGTGAGCCAATGATACTCCTATATAACTTCTGATCGACTTTCTTTCCTCATTTATCTTTGTCTATCTTCAAGGAACTTGACATTGGTATATCAGCATTTTTGCAATTATCTAGTCCAAACTTTTTGACAAGATCATTAGCATATTTTTCTTGATGAATAAAAGTTCCTTCCTTCAGTTGTTTCACTTGAAGCCCGAGAAAGAAGGTTAACTTGTCCATCATGCTCATTTCAAATTCATCCTGCATAGTCTTAGAGAATTTCTTGCACAGACTTTAATTGGGGGATCCAAAAATAATATCATTGACATATATTTGAATAAGCACGCTTTCTCTTTTGATAAACATAGTAGTGTCTACTTTACCTTTTACAAAGCCGTTTTGAATTAAAAGCTTACTTAGCCTGTTGTACCAAGCTCGAGGTGCTTGCTTTAGACCATATAAAACCTTTTTGAGTCTGAATACTGAGTCTGGTTTCCTTGGGTCTTCAAACCTAGGTGGTTGTTCCACATAAACTTCCTCATGGATAAATCCATTCAGGAAAGCACTTTTGACGTCCATTTGGAATAACCTAAAATTCTTATAACAAGCAAAAGCAAGTAATAATCGAATTGCTTCTAACCTTGCTACTGGTACGTAAGTCTTATCATAGTCTATCCCTTCTTCTTGCGTATATCCCTTGGCCACGAGTCTTGCTTTGTTTCTTATGACCTTTCCTTTCTTGTCCATCTTGTTCCTAAAAACCCATTTAGCTCCAATAATAGATATACCTTTTGGTTTAGGAGTCAACTCCCAGACATCATTAATGCTGAATTGCCTGAGTTCTTCTTGCATGGCTTCAATCTAGCTTTCATCAGATAAAGCTTCTTCTATGCTTTTGGGTTCTATTTTAGAAATAAGAGCTATAGCACTAGACTCTTCTCGCCTTTTGGATCTTGTGCGGATTCCTTCATTAATGTCGCCAATAATAAGATTTTTGGGATGACTGGACTTATGCTTCCAGTTGCTGGTTAATTTGTCAGGTTGATGATCACTTCCTTCATTTGAATCTTCAACAATCATTTGTTGCTGGTCTTTTGAAGTTTGAGCGGCTTCCTGAGATTTAGACTTTGTGGAGTCTAGAGCAGGTTTAGGATCTTCAAGATGAGTCTGAATAGATTCATTTTGCATAGAATCTTGGAATTTGACATTCATTGATTCCTCCACAGATTGAGTCTTCTTGTTGTAGACTCTGTACGCTTTGCTTGTGGTTGAATATCCAAGGAAGATGCCTTCGTCTAATTCTTCTTCAAACTTGCCAACTCCAATGCTTTGAGTTCTGGTTGGTCCAAAGAGATCCATATGCAGAAGTTGCAGTACATGGTTAGTGGAAACTTGATTTATTGGTTTAAAGGAATTTCTTACCTGTTTTCCCAATATGCATGGTGTACATAAATCAGACTTTTGGTATGATAGATTGGGTAAACCACGAACAAGCTTCTTTGCTGAAATTTTGGCTATCTGCTTCATATTTATGTGCCCAAGCTCTCTGTGCCATAAGTTCGCTTCGTCTTGAATTGAGATTAGACATTGCGATTCATTTGGTTTTACATCCAAGAGGTGGATATTTCCATGTCTTCGACCTATGAATGACTGAGTAGAATCTTTACTGATTCCTGAACATATTTCTTCTTCAAAGTTGATTTTGAAACCAGTATCACATAGCTGACTGATATTGAGTAGATTGTAGTTGAGTCCTTCCACTAAAGAAACATTGCTTATTGTGAGGTTTCCAATATTTACAGTTCCAAATCTCACAATTTTTCCTTTGTTGTTTCCTCCAAATGAGACGTTTCCACCATTTACTTGAATAAGCTTTATGAAGCAATTTGAATCTCCTGTCACGTGTCCTGAGCATCCACTATCCAGATACCATTTTACCTTTTTCTTGATGGTGACCTACATTTAAAAAAGAAATTCAAACTTTTTTTGGTACCCATATTTTCTTGGGTCCATTGTTGTTAGTATGATATGCAGTTTTTGCCCATACTTTCTTAATAGGTTTCCAAACCATTGGACATTCTTTTTCAAAATGATCTGCACTATTGCACTTTGAACATCTGAGAGCATTGCGACATATTGGTTTAACAAAGATCTTTTTAAAATGATTTTTGTAAGCATCTTTTGTGGGTCTTTGCTTAATTCTTTCCTTCACTTTAGGAAAATCAATTAAATGAATGGTTTCCACAGTCAATTCCAAACCAGATTTATTGAAATAAGGTCTTTGAACAGAAAGAATTTTTTCCAATTTCTCAGATCCTATAGAAAATCTTTTAGAAATATTTGAGATATCATTTTTCAAGAATGCATTTTCTTTTAAAAGATTATCTTTACTTTCTTTAAGAGAAGAAACATTCATGTCTAAACATTTCACATTTTCTTTCAAAATATTTTCTTGTTATTTTAGAGCAGAATTTTCTCTTTTGAGTTTGGAAATCCTTTTAAGAGAAGTGTTAAGACTACAACACAACTCATCAATGTATTTATGCCAATATATGTCTGATGGCACAATCGGATTCAGATTCATTGTCTAATATGAGTCTGTCTCGGAGTTTGAATCTGAATCCGATTGTGCCATCAGACATATATTGGCATAATCATCATCACTTTCTTCACACTCTGTATCACTCCAGGTTACTACTTTAAGAGCCTTTCGATACTTTTCAGATTTTCCTTTTTTCTTCCTTAGAAAAGGACAGTTGGGTTTGATGTGTCCCTTTTTCTTACATTCAAAGCAAACTACATCTTTGTTTGATTCATCATCCTCAACAAACTTAATCTATTGCTTTTGAAAACTCTATTTCTTTGGATTGAGTCTTCTTCCTTTTTTGTTCAGCTTTCTGAATCTTCTTATCATGACAGCAAGCTCCTCATCATCCATATCATCTTTAGAATCTGTAACATCAGAATCATCATTGGATTTTAATGCAATAGATTTCTTACCTTTAGGATCTTCGTCTTCATTGATTCGCTCCACTTCATAAGACTGAAGAGTCCCAACCAACTCATCGACAAATAGTGGCATAATTCTTTGTGTCTCTCTTATTGAGGTCTTTATGTGATTCCAATCCTTGTAGAGTCCACACAGTAGCTTGTTTACCTTCATGGGATTAGAAATTGATTGACCTTGATTTTCAAGACCATTCACTATTTTTGTAAAACAACTAAACATGTCAGTTATAGATTCTCTTGATTTCATTTTAAAGGCTTCGTATTGACCGTGGAGAATGTTGATTCTAGTTTCTTTCACTCGATCGGTTCCTTCATATGTAATATGTAATCTATCCCAGACTTCTTTTGTAGCACCCTGAACCCTTTGGCGGTCGCCATAAGCACCAACGTTACACCTTATTACCCTTTCATTCCTATACTTAGAAAAAGCATCGTTAATTTCAGGCATTTTTTTTAAAACGGTCCCAGCACGGCTCATTAGCGGAAGCAAATCAAAGCATCACCATCTATCCCCCTACCAACCATGATACCAATACACACCACTAATCACCATGATTTTATAAACAAGCAACGACACTTTATTTACATATTCTTTCAGGATGGGACTTCTTTTTGGGTCAATACATAATAAGGAAAAGCTAGGACTCTGCCATGTCCAGCCTAAAACCTCAAAAAGATCCTCGACTCTCTACATCACATGAGCTCAACTCCCATCATAAGTGTCGGCTAACTAACCCCAAAAAAACACGGCCCCTACTCGTCACGCACAGGTCTCACACCCAGTCCGGTGCATCAGGCGATGGCAACGGCAGCATCCCTCTCATCACCCCATCATGGCGAACGTGGATAGAGACAAACTCCTAAACGACTATGCCCCCAACCAGGCCTATGTCGTATGTAACAAAACAGTGCACACGTATGTAGGTGAGTCCAGGCATAGAAGGACAGCTGAACTCCTCACACTCTACCTCGACGTCGGACAGTAACCCGTAAAATGCACCTCGCGCGACGGCAGGAAGCAGCATACTACTAAGTTGAAATGTTGGTCCCCAAAGGGGTGAGTACAACCACTTAGCAGATAAGGAATCCAATAACAACTCAATGCATCATACCAATCATACATGCATTGCAGGCGTTACTTACCTTGAAGCCATGCGCATACTATCATGCATCATCATCATAGTCATAACACGTACATGTGTCATCATCTTAACATACACGTCATCATCATTATGACATCATCACATCATTCACGTCATCATCATCATGGCATCATCATATCAAGTATGCATATCATCATGCCATATTATATATCATCATCATCGTCATCATCATGAACATGCATATCATCATTATCATCATCATCATGCATATCTTCATGCATATCATCTTGCATATCATCATGCATATCTTCATTATCATGTATATAATCATGCATATCATCATGCATATCATGATCACATATTATCATCAATTTTAATCATCCCCTCGGGCAAAGACCTCCGAGGCTTCCGGCATTCAGCCATCCCAGGCCACCGGGCATCCGGCCCCCCACATTCCGGGCATCTCGCATCCCAACTGGCATAACGAGGCATTCCCCTCGGGCAGAAACTTCCGACAGGGCTTCCGGCATTTACACTCCCTAGCCGGGCATCCCGCACCCCAAATCCTGGCATTGTGAGGCAATCCCTTTGGGCAAAGACCTCCGACAGGGCTTCTGGCCCCCCACATTCCGGGCATCCTGAATCTCCCAGGGTCATCCGACAATGCATCTCTATACATTCCGGGCATTATCCTCCGCCACAACCACCTCCTCACTAATCATTATCCACACTTATCATTATTTTGATCTCAATTTAACATGGCATATGGCATGATATCAAACAAATCATACTTGGCATAGGATTCACACATGCATCTCATTTTAATGTCATGCATACACCAAGACTTTATCACACATGCAACATAAATTAATTACATGGAATCTATGGCCAATAAAATAATCTATTTTATTTTAATTATTAATTAATTATTTGTATTTATTTTTAATAACTATAAATTCCCAAGATTTTAAAAATCCAAGAAATTATTAAACAACCAATAGGATGATAATTACATGCAAAATTCATGGCCAAATTGAATTTTTACAAAATCTCACAATTTTCACAAAACATCCTATGATTCTCGGATAAAACCAGAATGCACGGTTTCCGAAGAAATTCAATTAAAATATCCATATGGCCTCGAAAAATTATGAAATTTTACTGGATTATAGCCAAGACATTTTTGTACAAATTTCATGAATAACTCCAAGCCAGATTCGTTTTAGATTATTTTATACAGTCTCACGAAGCTTCTGGATCCATTACCGCATCGTCCAGTGTATACTTCTCCGAAATATTGAGATTTCACCTACCTGTTTTTCTTTGTTTCCTCTAAAATTCAGGTATGTTCTACATCAATATGTTCTCTACAAGTTTCATGAAGAGATATAAGTCGAATAACCAGAGTATAGTCATCATCTATGTCCATGAATTCTCGGGTGTCCCAAAATACATCTCCAGAATTACTGTCTTCAAGATTTAGTCGATCTACTAGGCTATACTTGTTCATTTAACTTCAAATTTGAGTATGTTGTATTTTAAGATATACCCTACAACTTTCATGAAGAAATCAAAGTGATATTCTCAACAAAAACCAACATGCAACCACATATCCAACCAAAGGTCAGTAAAATCTTTCCAGATCTGAGGTCTCCGTAGGATGAGACTTTAACCCCTCAAATCCCCATCGTTCAAGATTTTAGCTACAACTCTCATGAAGAAATGAAAGCCAAAATCGGACTCCGAACACACATGCAAGCTCAAACAAGTTTCTGACTCACACGGTCCGAACACGAACAACCATACCATTCAACATACATCATCCATGCTTCGGTTTTTCTCACTTAAACACTCAAAGATTCAACATGCAAACGACATACAAGCATGCAAGAGAAGCTAGAGGACTCCCACTTGCCTCTAGACCGGTCGGTCGACGGCGTAGGGCGGCGAACACAGCGGCACACGGTGGCTCCTCCTCCTCCTTTCTCTCTCGGCCTCTCTCCCTCTCTCTCGAAATCTCTCTCTCGCACAACTCTCTCTCTCTCTCTCTCTTTGGGTGAGCAAATGACCGGCCACCCTTCTCTCTCTTCCCTTCTTATACCCCATAATCCTCATGATTGATTATGATTACTTGCCTTAACCAAGGCCAATGCATGGCCTTCTCCCCTAAGCCAATACATGAGAGTCTTGTGCCACTTGTCTTATGGATTTTTGGGCTTGGGCTTAGGCTTCCATTGGGCCGGTCGACCACTCCTCTTGGGCCTCCATTGTGCCGGCCAACTTGGCCCATTAAAAGCTTAGGCCAATGGGCCTAAGGCCCATCCTAAAAATGGACCTTTTCCTCTTTTTTTTTTTTTTGAAATTCTTCTATAAATATTTTTAAATTCCAATTTTAATCTTGGCCAAAGTCTTGGGACATCTTGTTCATTGAAATTTAATTTATAAAGTACATGGCCAATCATAGATTATTAATTTATCATATTTAAATTCTCAAAATCATATGCACAAATCATCTAATTAAAAGACTAATGGCTAAAGCATAAGCCATGAGAAATTTTATCATCTAATTAGAGACTTTAACACACCTTATGGCTTGACTTTGAATTTTGGGATGCCACAATTCTCCCCTCCTTAGAGAATTTCGTCCTCGAAATTCAAAACACCACTCGTGCCTTCTTGAAACAAATAGGGATACTTTTCCTTCATCTGATCCTCACTTTCCCATGTGGCTTCCTCCATATCGTGATGTCGCCATAATACCTTAACCAATGGGATCTTCTTGGTCCTAAGAATTTGCTCCTTTCGATCCAATATCTGCACAGGCTCTTCAATGTACCTTATTTTCTCATCCACTTTGATGGCTTCATGATCGAGTATGTGACCAGGATTCCGCTGGTACTTCCTCAACATCGATACATGAAACACATCGTGCAGATTTTCTAATTTAGGAGGTAACGCTAAACGATAAGCTACATCACCTATCCTCTCAAGGATTTCTAAAGGTCCAACAAATCTAGGGCTTAACTTACCCTTCATTCCGAATTGAGCTATCCCTTTCATTGGAGATACCTTAAGGAATACATGGTCTCCTACACTAAATTCCAAAGGCCTTCTACGCCTATCTGCGTAGCCTTTCTGCCTACTCTAAGCTGTTTTAAGTCTTTCTCTGATAATTTCAACAGCTTCAGTGGTAACTTGTACCAGTTCAGGTCCTGTCAATTTCCTCTCGCCTACTTCACTCCAACAGATAGGAGTCCTACATCTCCTTCCATATAATGCTTCATAGGGAGCCATGCCTATACTCTTCTGAAAACTATTGTTATAGGCAAACTCTACCAAATGCAATCTTTCATCCCAATTTCCTTTGAAATCAATTACATAAGCCCTTAACATATCCTCCAATATCTGGATTACTCTTTCTGTTTGTCCATCAGTCTGGGGATGAAAAGCAGTACTAAACTGAAGCTTAGTCCCTAATGCAATTTGAAGACTCCTCCAAAAATTTGATGTAAACCTTGAATCCCGATCTGAAGTAATGGTCACCGGAACACCATGTAAGCATACCACTTGACTTACATACATGTTTGCATACTTATCCATTGGGTAGTCCATGCGAATCGCTAAGAAATGTGCCGATTTAGTCAAACGATCCACTATAATCCAAATTGAGTCATGACTACTTGATGTCCTTGGCAATCCTTGCACAAAGTCCATAGTTATATGTTCCCATTTCCATTCGGGAATGTCTAATGGTCTCAAAAGTCCTGCGGGTTTACGATGTTCGGCTTTTACTTGCTGGCACGTCAAACATTGAGAAACGTGCTTAGCCGTATCTGCCTTCATACCGTTCCACCAAAATTGCTTACGCAAATTTCTATACATCTTTGTACTTCCTGGGTGGATACTATAATTACTCTTATGTGCTTCCGACAAAATTTCCTTCCTCAATTCTTCATTGTTGGGAACACAAAGTCATCCTTGACATCTTACTATTCCATCATCAGAGATTTGAAATTCTGATCTTTTTCCTAAAGATACAGCATCTTTCATTTTCAAAATCTCTGGGTCAAATTCTTGCAGGATTCTAATTTTCTGAAAAATCTTCGGCTCAATCCTTAATGCACTAAGCATGCCAGTTAGACAATCCATTTCCAATTTAAATTCGAAGTTTGCTATAGATTCTAACAATTCCCATTCTGCCATTCTCAAACTAGCCATTTCCATAGCCGACTTACGACTAAGAGCATCTGCTACTCTATTCGCCTTCCCTGGATGATATTTTATCTCACAGTCATAATCCTTCAATAACTCCATCCATCTCCTTTGTCTCATGTTCAACTCCTTTTGTGAGAACAGATACTTCAAACTTTTATGATTTGTATAAATCTCAAATTTTTCATACAAATAGTGTCTCCATATCTTTAAGGCAAACACTATAGCTGCTAGTTCTAAATCATGCGTCGCGTAATTCAGCTCATGGGGTTTCAATTGTCTGGATGCATAGGCTACAACCTTGCCATGCTGCATCAAAACACATCCTAGTCCTTTGTGAGATGCATCACTATACACTGTGAAACCATCAGGTCCAGTAGGTATAGTTAAAATTGGAGCTGAAGTCAATTTCCTTTTGAGCTCTTGGAAACTCCTTTCACATTCTCCATTCCACTCAAATTTCACATTCTTTCGAGTTAACTTAGTTAAAGGTCCTACCAGTCGTGAAAATCCTTTAATGAACCTCCTATAATAACCAGCCAGTCCTAAGAAACTTCGTATTTCAGTGGGTGTCGTTGGTCTCGGCCAATTTACTACCATTTCGACTTTTGCTAGGTCTACTGCAATTCCTTCTCCTGACACCACATGTCCTAGAAATATTATCCGGTCCAACCAGAACTCACACTTACTAAACTTAGCATACAACTTATGCTCTCTCAGAGTTTGGAAAACTATTCTCAAATGTTGCTCATGCTCTTTAGGCCCTTTTGAATATACCCGAATATCATCAATAAAAACAATCACAAACTGGTCTAAATAAGGCTGAAATATTCTATTCATTAAATCCATAAATGTAGCCAGCGCGTTAGTCAATCCAAATGGCATAACAAGGAACTCATAGTGTCCATAATGAGTCCTAAACGCAGTCTTAGGGATGTCCTCCTTCTTAATTCTTAACTGATGGTATCCTGACCTCAAGTCAATCTTAGAGAAGACCGAACTTCCTTGGAGTTGGTCAAACAAGTCATCAATTCTAGGCAAAGGATACTTATTCTTAATGGTCACCTGATTCAGTTGCCTATAGTCAATACACAAGCGTATCGATCCATCCTTCTTTTTCACAAACAAGACCGGTGCACCCCAAGGTGAAGCACTTGGTCTAATGAATCCTTTGTCAAGCAACTCTTGTAATTGCACTTTCAATTCCTTCAATTCAACTAAGGCCATCCTATATAGGGCTTTTGATATTGGTCCTGTTCCAGGCATTAATTCAATTTCAAATTCAATCTCCCGCTCTAGCGGCAATCCAGGCAATTCCTTAGGAAATACATCTTGAAATTCGTTAACTACACGAACTTCCTCAAGTTTAGGCTCCTCCCTCGCATAATCTCTAACTATGGCTAGGTATCCTTGACATCCTTTGTCAAGTAACTTACAGGCTTCTACTGTCGAAATAAGAGCTACAGGAAGATGGGTCTGCCCTCCTAAAAATACACAACTAGACAGATCAGGTAAAACGAATTGAACCACTCTTCTATAACAATCCATTTTAGCCCGATACTTACGAAGCTTGTCCATTCCTATAATAACGTCAAAATCATACATAACCATTACAACCAAATCTATTTCCATGTCCTTTCCTCCCATTGATATCTTACAATTTCCACACACCAGCATAGATAATACCATATCCTTTAAAGGCGTGGAAACACAAAGAGGCGTCTCAAGAGGCACAACTTCTATCTTATTCATACGTCTATATCTTTCAGACACAAACGAATGTGTTGCACCCGTGTCAAACAATGCATATGCCTTTTCACCATTAATAAGAATCGTACCTGAGATAACATTTTTGGAAGCTTCCGCTTCCTCCTGGGTGATCGCATACACCCTTCCTTGTGCAGGTGGTCTCTGAGAATTTCCTTGTGGGTTTGACCTAACAACACTCTGATATCCCTGTCGCACCGAGCCAACACTCACTTGTGACCTCTCTTGTGAGCAATTTCTCCTAAGATGACCCACTTGTCCACAGCCAAAACATTTCTGTTGTCCAGTACAAGGTCCTGGGCCATGGTGTTCATTACACTTCTGACAAATACCACGTTGATAGGGTGCTTTCCCTATATTCAGACCACTCCTTGCTCCTCCAAAATTCCCAAAGTTACTCTTCTTCTTCACATTCCAAGTCTGTCCTTGACCAGAATAAGGTCTCTTTCCCTTTCTCATATCATTAAAATTCAACGGTTTCTTAAACTCCGACCTTTCTCTCAACAGCTCCTGCTCCATTAACTGCGCCCTTTCATAAATCTCATTATAATCTCTTATGTTCAAAGGCACCAGTTGCTTCCTAATGTCAGTTCTCCATCCTTTCAGGAATCTCTTAGCCTTCTCCTCCTGATCCTCAATCAATCTAGGAGCATATCTAGACAATTCAGAAAATCTAGCCTCATACTGATCTACTGTCAACCCCCTTTGTTCTAACTGAACAAATTCAATAATCTTCCTATCCTTAGCACAATCAGAAAAATGCTTCCTATTAAAAGCTCTAACAAACTCCTCCCAGTTAACATTAGTACCTAGTGGAAAGATTATGTCCTTCGAAGCTCTCTACCAAAACTTTGCATTTCCCTCCAACTGGTACTCTGCTAAAACTATTTTCTCAGCATCGATGCAGTCCAACAGCCGGAAAATTCGTTCCATTCCATCAATCCATTGAACTTAAGTGGCTTCAGCTTCAAAAACTGCTCCACTAGTCCTTGAGTACGGTGTTCTGCTCTAGGCTATTGCTGCGCCTGCCTTTCCATCAAATTTCTAATATTGGCTAATGCCTGCAGGATGTCTTCGATTCGGGGTTCAGCCCTTGCAGCAGAGGCTTCAGCCCTCAATGGATGAGCACTTCTAGCTCGCACCATGACTTTCCTGCAATTTCCAAGCATTACCTCAGGAATAATCTGAGATTCAATGCCTCCATTCAAAGTAACTACTACTACATAAGTAACATATACATGTTACTGGTACCTAAAGGCAATCTAAAATAAACTATTAGGGATCTACGAGTGAATACTCATCACCCGTTATTCAATTACTTCGTTTTATATCCTATGGTGTGCATTGTCATCATCTTCCTCAATTTCCAAATGAGGCTCCTTATCACTCCACCTATAACCATTCGCTCTTATACCAAAAAGGGTGTTGTAGCACCCCCGAACCCTTCGGCGGTCGCCACAAGCACCAATGTTACACCTTATTACCCTTTCATTCCTATACTTAGAAGAAGCGTCGTTAATTTCAGGCATTTTTTTTAAAAGCGGTCCCAACACGGCTCATTAGGGGAAGCAAATCAAAGCATCACCATCTATCCCCCTACCAACCATGATACCAATACACACCACTAATCACTAGGATTTTATAAACAAGCAACGACACTTTATTTACATATTCTTTCAGGATGGGACTTCTTTTCGGGTTGACACATAACAAGGAAAGGCTAGGACTCTGCCATGTCTAGCCTAAAACCTCAAAAAGATCCTCGATCCTCTACATCACATGAGCTCAACTCCTATCATAAGTGTCGGCTAACTAACCCCCAAAAAACACACCCCCTACTCGTCGTGCACATGTCTCACACCTAGTCCAGTGCGTTAGGCGGTGGCGGCGGCAGCATCCCTCTCATCATCCCATCGCGGCGAACGTGGACAGAGACAAACTCTTGAACGACTGTGCCCCCAGCCAGGCCTATGTCGTATGTAACGAAACAGCGCACACGTATGTAGGTGAGTCCAGGCACAGAAGGGCAGCTGAACTCCTCACACTCTACCTCGATGTCGGATGGTAACCCGTAAAATGCACCCTGCGCGACAGCAGGAAGCGGCATACTGCTAATCAGAAACGTTGGTCCCCAAAGGGGTGAGTACAACCACTCAGCAGATAAGGAATCCAATAACAACTCAATGCATCATACAAATCATACATGCATTGCAGGCGTTACTTACCTTGAAGCCATGTGCATACTATCATGCATCATCATCATAGTCATAACACGTACATGTGTATCATCATCTTAACATACACGTCATCATCATTATGACATCATCACATCATTCACGTCATCATCATCATGGCATCATCATATCAAGTATGCATATCATCATGCCATATTATATATCATCATCCTTGTCATCATCATGATCATGCATATCATCATTATCATCATCATCATGCATATCATCATGCATATCATCTTGCATATCATCATGCATATCTTCATTATCATGTATATAATCATGCATATCATCATGCATATCATGATCACATATTATCATCAATTTTAATCATCCCCTCGGGCAAAGACCTCCGAGGCTTCCGGCATTCAGCCATCCCAGGCCACCGGGCATCCGGCCCCCCACATTCGGGGCATCTCGTATCCCAACTGGCATCACGAGGTATTCCCCTCGGGCCGAAACCTCCGACAGGGCTTCCGGCATTTACACTCCCTGGTTGGGCATCCCGCACCCCAAATCCTGGCATCGCGAGGCATTCCATTCGGGCAAAGACCTCCGACAGGGCTTCCGGCCCCCCACATTCCGAGCATCCTGAATCTCCCAAGGCCATCCAACAATGCATCTCTACACCTTCCGGGCATTATCCTCCGCCACAACCACCTCCTCACTAATCATTATCCACACTTATCATTATTTTGATCTCAATTTAACATGGCATATGGCATGATATCAAACAAATCATACTTGGCATAGGATTCACACATGCATCTCAATTTAATGTCATGCATACACCAAGACTTTATCACACATGCAACATAAATTAATTACATGGAATCTATGGCCAATAAAATAATCTATTTTATTTTAATTATTAATTAATTATTTGTATTTATTTTTAATAACTATAAATTCCCAAGATTTTAAAAATCCAAGAAATTATTAAACAACCAATAGGATGATAATTACATGCAAAATTCATGGCCAAATTGAATTTTTACAAAATCTCACAATTTTCACAAAACATCCTATGATTCTCGGATAAAACCAGAATGCACGGTTTCCGAAGAAATTCAATTAAAATATCCATATGCCCTCGAAAAATTATGAAATTTTACTGGATTATAGCCAAGACATTTTTGTACAAATTTCATGAATAACTCCAAGCCAGATTCGTTTTAGATTATTTTATACAGTCTCACGAAGCTTCTGGATCAATTACCGCATCGTCCAGTGTATACTTCTTCGAAATCTTTCCAGATCTGAGGTCTCTGAAATCTTTCCAGATCCAAGGGTTGCTATGAAATTTTTGGATGCCACAAACTAAGATGTCCACACTTCAATTCACCTTTTTCCTCATCCATCCGTCCAACTTGAATCCCAAAAATGCAACCAAAAATGATCATGGGATTTTTCCGATCCAAAATAACCATATTTTGATTTTTCGCTGAAAATCTCGATTTGCAGAAAAATCTTCGGAGGATGAGTCGACGGTCCTAAAATGATTTGTGACATGATAGAACTTTCAATTTTTAAAATTGGATTCAAATTCACGATTAATTTCGATATGACGCCATTTTAGCGTGACCTAGGCAACCCGATAGCTTTTAGGAATTTTTAGTGCAAATGACCCGTGGTCGATTTTTTTTAGCCACAATGAACCCCTTTGACACATTGGCGACTCTTGACGGCTGTGAAAATCTCGAGATTTCAAATACAGACACAGGGTACCAAAACGACAGAAAAATAAATCTAGTGTCGATCGATGGGAATTTAGCAATTTAATGGAATCACCCACATTTAACCACATATCTCAGTGGAACTAACTTATCTTTGATTTCTAATCAATCTTACTGTGCCGTAATGATCTTGATAAATGAACACGGTCAAGTAGACAGTTCCTAGTCGAACTCTCAAGTCTATTGCATTAAAATCCCTTAACAGTTTTCCTAGATCGTCTAGTTATCTCATAAGTGGCCATCTAAAAAAAAACACTATAGTCTCGTCGATGAAGAGCCCAACTTATCTAATCAAAATTAGAACCTGAAAATTAGGATGTCACATCAGTTCTTTCAATTCAGATAACCCCATCTAGTAAGGAGCCTTAGAGATTGGCTTTGTCCCGAGTGCTAGCTCAATCACGAACTCAATTTCTCTCTCTGGTGGGAAACTTGGTAATTCCTTCGGAGAGACATTTGTGAATTCTTGTGCCACTGAGATATCTTCAACTTTCAGCTCCTCGACTGTTGTATCCACAACAGTCGCTAGGTAACCTTGACAACCCTCACTTAACAAATGAGTTGCCTTAAGTGACGAGATAAGGGTGATCGAGGAACCTCCTCGACTCCTAACAAACTCAAAACTTTTACCCTCTAAAGGGTCAAACTAAATCGCTTTGCGATAGTAGTCCATCTTAGCTCGTTGCTTGGTGAGCCAGTCCATGCCAATTATCAAATCAAAGTTATACGTGGCTAGGACTAACAAGTCTATTTTCCCCTCTAGCTTACCAATCGCTAACTTGCAACCAAAACGCCCCAATGCAGATAACACTTTATCCTTTAACGGTGTAGAAATGCTAACCACTAACTCTAGCAACTCAAGACTTAATCTTATCAACTTAACAAATTGCTCAGTAACAAAAGAATGAGTTGCACCAGGGTTGAACAAAGCATAAGCGACATGGTCATTCAACGAAACCGTACCTGTAATCATGTCAAGCGCATCCTCTGCCTGACCTCTTGTGATGGCATAAATTGTTGCCTGAGCTAGGGGTCTCATCGGTCCATCCTACGGTGTGTTTTGCAATGCAAAACCTCTGACCTGACCCATCAGTGGTGGTAGTGGTAATTGCGGTTGTCCTCTTGGCCTCTTAGGACAATCTCTGGTCATGTGACTCTACTGGCCACATTCAAAACAAGTGCCCGTCCTTCAGGGGCACTGGTTCGCATCATGTTGTCTTCCACAAAGGCAACACACATTACTCTGGCTTGGCCCTACCTTTCTAACTCCACCCTTTCTGTTGGGCGGGACGTGGAATCTACCTCCATTCATGGGCTTCTTCCTATGTCAGTTTCCATCTTGATTCGAATTAAACCTCGATCCAGATGAGTCAACTTGCTCATTGAGACTTTTCTCGATCATCTGTGCTCAATTATAAACCTTGCAATATTCCTTCAGATCCAAAGGTATCAGGGGTTGCTTCAACTCCAATCAAAGGCCATTCCTGAACCTTCGAGCTTTTTCCTCTAGGTCTTCAATCAATTTCGAAGCATACTGAGATAGCTTCGCGAATTTGACCTTATATTGGTCAACGGTCATCATCCTTTGATGGAGACGTTGAGATTCTTCCATCTTTTGCCCTCGGTCACTTCCCAGAAAGTACTTCTCATTGAAAGCTCTAAGGAAGGCGTCCCACACCGAGACCACACCTTCCAAGAATACTGTGTCTTTGGTGGCTCTCCACCACGTATTCACATTACCCTGCAGTTGGTACACCACAAGGACAACTTTCTCGGTCTCAATGCACATCAGGAGTGCAAAGGCCTTCTCTAGGTCTTGAATCCGACATGATGCAACCTTAGGATCTCTAGTACCCATGAACCTCGGTGGTTTCAGCTTCAAGAACTGCTAGACCAACTTGTGAATTGGTCTTTCTCTATACACTACCACATTCTCAAGCTGAACTTTGGCGGGTGCAACAACAAGTGCGGTAACAAGTACGGCGACGGGTGCGACCTCAAAGGCAGTGGCAATGGCAGTAGTAGCAACGGCGACTTGATTCCTGGCCCTCTGCCCTATCAAATCCCTCATGGCCTCTAGCACCTGCATGATCCCTTCAATTCTGGGATCACTAGGGGTTGCTACCCCAGCACCAACGGGAGGTGGTGCTACTTCACTCGCGCTGGCTTTAGCCTGCACTCTACCTCGGCCTCCTCGGAAACCGATCCTTGTTGGCGTCCTATTCCGAGCTACAGTCCTAACAACACTCTTCCTAGGGGTCCTCTGCTGCTAATCGCTCATGGCTTAGCTTCCTACTAAAACCTATCTTTTAAATCCAAACTGGATTAGAAGCTGAGCGATCCACACACAAACAATTCTACCAATTAGCTATCACAGACATGCACCAATCATGAATTAAAGGCCTTTCCTACTAACTATCTTATGACCCATCGCACCTTATCACTCCAATCATTAACATGAGCTCTGATACCACTAAACAGGGATGTCACGCCCCAATCCTTCGGACGCGCGCCCATCCCTCCTTGGTTTATTAATAGCGACATTCAGGATGCGCGTCGCCGACCCATTCATTTTAATATGCATGTGGAAGCAGATAAATAATCTCCAGACAACAATACAATGGGATAGAAAAGTAGGACCAATTTTTAAAACACAACAACACACTTATATCTATATATACATCACAACCAGTTGTATACAATACAAACCAACTCATACACACACACACACACACACACACAAGGTTTGCCAAACGGGGGGGGGGGGGTTTCCAAACAGTTACAGGTCCTTGTCCTCCTCGTCATCTCCCTCCACACTCCAATTGGAGCCTACTGCTGAATACATCGAGGAGTCTGGTTCTTCAAGTGCAGGGTCCACCAGGTCTTTCACCGAACCACCTAGAGGATCAGCCGTACCCTTTCCAAAAGCAACCTCCATCACATACAGAGGTATCTCATATTCCGGTATGGGTCCCTCACGCATTCCAGTAAGATCCTAGTGGTACCATGCTCTATATCGATGGGGCACCTTTTTAGGTAAACCTGCATTAACCCAGATTATGAACTTCACCAGTTTGTACTCTAATCCATTAGGGTGCCCATGAATCGAAATATAGTACTTTTGTTCTGTGAGTTTCTTTGGTTGTCCAAAATGTTTAGGTGGGGATGCCATCTAGGGACCTGAAAATGGTTATTCCACAATGGGGTGAGACGATGTCTCAGTGAGTTCTACGCCCTAAGCCTTGACTAGGAAGAATATACGCCCTAAGGCTGCCTAAGCAAAATCACAGGGTAGAGGACTTACTTGGGCCTCCACCTATTCCTGCAAATCAGTTTAACTCATAAACTTGTAATTCAAACCATCCAATCAAAACAGATCAAATCAACGATCAATCGACTTAGTCGTTTACATGTCATCACGACCTCCTCTTAGTCGGCTCAATCAATACTATCTAATAAAACCAATCATGTCAGGACTGCTCACCCTAAGTTGACAATAGATAGTATAGCTCACACTAAGCTAATAAATAATATACTACTCTCTATCTAAGTTGACATATTAAGCCCGTAGGCGGATATAATATACTAATAATGCTCACTCTAAGCTAATAAGGTATATTGTTCTCTTACTAAGCTGACATATCAAAGCCCATAGGTTGATATAGTATACCGCCAATGCTCACTCTAAGCTGATAGATAATATTGCCTGCTTTAAGCTGATAAGGTATACTACTCTCTTACTAAGTTGACATATCAGAGCCTGTAAGTTGATATAATATACCAATATATTGCTCTCTATATAAGCTGATATACCAACTTGTAGGCTGATATAGCATACCATCCTAACCTCATAACCCATTCATCATTTTTATTGTACCCGATAAAAATAACCGTGTGTGGGTACACGATCGGTCTTAACCAAAATATAATATTTTCACTTTTGAACTTCCCATCAGTTTCAGCAGTCCCAAAATATATTTTTGGCATTGTAGACCAATGCTCGGTAATTTTCCAATTAATTACCAAAATTATCCATTTTTGGGATAATTACCCACAATCACAAAACATAGTCAATTTTCACAAAATGACAGCCAATTAAATAAACATATCACATATTTGGAATCAGCACGAAATTTCGGTCATCAACTATCCCGGTCTAATTTCCAAAAAATAAATAAATAATTAAATAATTACGAAAAATAATAAATAAATACCAATAAATAGCAAATAAGCAGACTTTGGCCTGTAAAGCCTAATTAAAAGCTGAGACGGCCTCGGAAAATTTCCGAACCACTTTAGATAAATACTAGAGCTTGTCTAGGCCCTAATTACACTACTCTAACCACCTAACATGCAATAACAATTAATTAAATTGCTAATCTAATCTAATTATCCACCTAACACATACTTAACTTAAACTAATCAAAACTTAAGCATAATTAACATACTAAGCAAGGATTAGTGAGTTAAACTCACTTGATTAATGATTTGGTTGGATCGAATTGACGGGGACGCGGTGAGGGGCAAGAAACTCCAAAAGGGGCTTGCTACCCGAGGTCGGGAATGCCTCCAAAATAGGCCAAAGAGTAGCCTAGATACCCACCAACTCCGATCGTTGATCTGTGTGGAGAAAGGGCTGAATGAGGGTTGGTTGAGGTGACAATGGGCTAAGATGGGTTAAGGGGACCAAACCGGGTCCAGGCGGTGGCGGTGGGAGCTTCGACGTTGGCTTACAGAAGCTCAGGCATCCTCGGTAGCTTGTTAGAAGTGAGGACGGGTGGAGATGATGCAGTTGGACGGTGCAGAGGCGAAGGGCGTGTGCGGGCGAGCAACGGCGTCGCGGTGGTGCTCCGGTGGGCTTCGATGGTGGCTCGACGATGTGGGAAGCTTCTAGTTCAACTGCTCTGGATTGTTGAGCTCAAAACCACAAATGAAGAGGGAGGGGGAGGCTACTCGACGGTGGGGGAGAGAGAGAGGAAGGAGGGAGTAGACAAGTTGGTCTTGGTGGGTCCTCTTGGCCTTCAACCTCATCACCTTAGTCCCCTTGGTCTTGGCCCACCACCAGCTGGATTCCATGGCCAATTTTCAATCACCACTCCCCTTCTAGAAGCTCTTGAGATGATCCACAAGTCATGGGTGAGGTGGCATACGAATTTGCACATATTTTTCCTCAATTTGGACTTCAATCCATCTTGAATCAATCTAATTGGCCTTCTAAAAATTTCAATATCAAGTCCTCGATCAAATTCGTATTTTTTCTCGCCAATTGATCCCACTTGCATCCCCATTTCGCGACCAAGAACGGTCCTATGAATTTTCTGGACAAAAACGGCCCTAAGACGACTTTTTCCCAAAAGTCTTGATTTGCAGAAAAATTTTCGGAAAGTGAGTCGACGTTCCTAAAATGACTTGTGACATGACAGAACTTTCAATTTTTGAAATCATATTCAAATTCATGGTTAATTTCGATTCAGTGCGATTTTAGCCTGACCTAGGCAACTCAGTAGCTTTTAGAAATTTTTAGTGCAAATGACCCGTGGTCGATTTTATTTAAGCCACAATGAACCCCTTCGACACGTTGGCGACTCTCGGTGGTCGTAAAAATCTCGAAATTTCAAATATGGACACAGGGTACCAAAAAACTAGAGAAATCAGTCTAGGGCCGATTGACGAGAATTTTGTAATTGAGTGCAATCACCCATGTTTAACCACATATCTCAATCAAACTGATCTATCTCTAATTTCTAATCAATATTACTGTGTTGCAATTATCTCAGTAGATAAATATGGTCGAATAGTCAATTCCTAGTCGAATCCTCAAGTCTATTGCATTAAAATTCATTGACTTCCCAAAATCGTCTAGTTATCTCATGAGTGAGCAACTCTGAGAATAACATTATATGCGTATCGATGAAATGCCTGATTTATAAAATTGAAAGTAGAACCAAAAATCTGGAATGTCACACAGCAAGACCTTGAAGATTATGCAAGGCAATAGCAGAGATTATCTCATCATCATCCTCCTCGTCTTCATCTGGAGAAGAATAGATCTATTTCTTTTTGGTGTTTTCGAGACAACACTTTTTCCTTTGCATTTCTTCTCAGTAGGAGATCCTAGCTTGACTTTACTAATAGATTCTTTCTTTGGAAGATCCAGGGCTCCAAATAGATCTTTTAATTGCATCTTTGAAACTATTTTCAATCCAATTTGCATTAGAGCAAGGGTTCTGGAGTGAAGCTGAGATGGTGGTTGAATCTGAAAGTGTCTAAAGAGTTTAGTTATCAATGTAGAGTACGGTAGTTGTCATTTTCTTTTTCATAACAGTCCTGTATATGTACAGAATGATAGTGTGAGGGAGTGAAAAGGCAACACTTTTGTAGATGGCCCACATTATCTTTGCTTCAAATATGGAAACATTAGTCTTTGAAGTAGCCTTGGGTCTGATGCAGTTGATGACTATCTTGTGTAGCAAGATATTGGAAGTGGACAAGCAAGAGTAAGTAATACTTCCATTAGGAATTTTGTCTCTTACTAGAAATTTAGTGATCTATGCATTTGACACATCAATAGGCAAGAATCCACTCATTTCTACTCCCAAAATGTCAGCTAATAGATTCACGTCTACATCAAAAACTCTATCACACACTAGTAAACTGAATATGAGTGGGATCCAAAATAGATAGATTATGTCACGCCCCGAACCTTGAGTGTGTGCCCATCCCTTGGTAGTCGATAAAGAATGCGACGTTCTGGCACGCATCGCTGACTCATTCATTTTAATGCTCATGTGGAAGCAAATAAACAAATCCTTTGATAACAAACATCATGGGATAGAAAAATTGGAAAACAGATTCACAAAACCCTTTTTATAAACCAACTAGTTTATACACTAAGGCTAACACTAAGGTTTATGTACAGGAGGTCTAGCTTCAAAAAGAACTACTGAGCCATCCATGCTGCTGACCCTTCCGCCTCAAGCTTCAGGTTCTTCACAAACTAGGGACCTGCAAATGGTAACCCACGATGGGGTGAGATATAAATCTCAGTGAGTTCACGCTCTAAACCCCGATTAGGAAGGTAATACGACTAGAGGTGTCCTAACCACACAATACAGAGGACTTACCTCGCTTCAGCTCCCTCCTACACGTTAGTACAATTCATATAACACATATGTGCAGTTATAACGCTTGATCAATTAGAGCGTCTCAAATCACATCTCTGTCAATCAATCCATCCATTAATCTACCACAGAGGTCCCAATTATAAGACCAAATCGTTATGACACGTCCCATAACTTGTCACATAATTTCGTCCCACAATTCGGCTCGACTAAATCATTCAATCATGCATTCCAAGTGATTATAGCCACACATGCACGGCCTATCATGCATTTCAATTGATTACAACCACACAAGCACGATCTTACTGTCACACAACGGATCTAACTGTCACACATCGAATCTATCCGTTACACAGTGGATCTAATTGTCATACAACGGATCTATATGTCATACAATGGATCTAACCGTCGTATAGCTGGGCATCGTCTCGCCCCATCGAGCATACTAATGTCTACCTCAAGACGGCTTTCCACACAAAGCATCGTCCACTTGACACACATCGGGTGACAAATTCTCTTAACCAGAACACAATCATCCAATCCCGCCCAAGGACATTGTGCTTTGTACTCAAATGCCTCAATTAAAATAATATGCTTGGCCTATTTTCGTCGTGTTAAAAATGCCCGATAAAATAATCGTGTGTGGGTACATGGTCAGTTTAAATCGAAAATACAATGTCTTCCTTTTTAAAAATCCCATTACTTATTATAATGTCTAAAAACATTTTTGGCGTTAGAAACCGACGCCCCGTTATTTTCTGAGTAAAATACCAAAATTACAATTTACACTCAATTTGCAAAATATAGCATTGAATCATAGAACCTAATCCCACAATTGCAATTAGCACAAAATTCCAATCACCAACTATTCTGGTATAATTTCCGAAAAATACTTAATAATTAAATAAATAGCAAAATTAATTAATTAAATACATATTAATTCAATGAATACAAACTTAGGATAAAAATTGCTAATCTAACCACTTATTCAACTAATTAAATTATCCTAACTATTCTAACTACAAGACCACATAATAAACTAACTAATCACAATTTCTAACCACCTAATTCACTAATCTAACTAACCTAAATTAATTAAACAAGCTAATAACTACCCTAATCTAATCTTAATTTAATATAAACACCCCTTAAACGTCATCAGCCTCCTAATTAGAGTTTAGTGCATAAACTCGCCGGTTTAGCGTGAAAATTGGTTCACCGTGACAGCGGCCAAAACTCAAGCTTACGGCATCACCAAAGGGAGCTCGGGAGGGCCCAAAAACCTTGCTAGGCTCACGGCCTAGTTGCTACCTTCAGTCTTGGACCAGGCTGAATGGTTGGCTACAATGCGGCTTGGACTGGTCTTGATGGTTGCAGGTAGTGGTGTAGGCCGTGACTGGAATGGTTAGGTGGATTGGGCTGAGTTGCGAACTGCTGAGCTTGGGGTGGACATTTGATCGAAAGCGGTTGAAGCGACAAAGTTGAGGAAAGTTGCTTTAGTGGAGATGGGCTGAATTGTTGGAGTGGAGCAGTCAGGGTTGACTTTGGTTGAGGATACGCGAACTTGCTGCTAGACTGGTTGTCTTGGTGGTGGGGGATGCAGCCACGAAGGAGATGGCATTGGCATAGGCCTTCGCTAGTAGAAGGGGAGGAAGATCATGGGGCTATCGGTGGGATGGAGCGGTGATGGATGGACGCTAGAGGAGTCATCGTTGGGGAGGCTCACTGGGAAGTTTGACTTGGTGGAACAAAGCCACGAGGAATCGGGGTGGGGCGGTAGCAAGAAAGAGAGAGAGGAAGTGGAGAAGATGGGTAGACAATGGTGTGTTGCAGAAGTCGAAGGAAAAGAATGAAAGAAAGCAAAAATAGAAGGGGGATCGGGGGAGAGAGATGCTCGAAGAAGAGAAGGGGGAAAAGGGGGGGAGAGAGAGAGAGAGAGAGAGAGAGAGAGAGGCAAGAAAGTCAATAATAAATATCTAAATTCATCATGACTTAGCCTCAAAAGTCTTCATGCACATCCCCTTGTGTACCCTAAATACTTTCTTGCATAAATTTCCATAAAAACTCCATTTTGCAGCCCTCACCCAAGCCTCCGAATTTCCTCAATTTGGACTTCAATTTCGTCACCAACTTCCCCAATTTGATGTCCAATTTTGCTGTGGAGGGAGCCTACACAATTTTCACAATTTCCCTTCACAAAATAGCTCACTAAGGAGGCCAAACATCAACTCAATTTGGCCCCTCCAAATTTCCTTTATTTTTCGAATCGTCCGATTTGAATTTTTGTAAAAAATCCCGAACTTGACGAAGTCTTTCCGAAAGATGAGACGACGTCCGATAAATGAATCATGACACGCTCGAACGTCCGATTCCTAAAACCAAATTCAATTTCGTGGTTAATTTCAATCTGATGCAATTTTAGCATAACTTAATCTACCGAGTAGCTATTACGAATTTTTAGGGCATTTGACTTGTAGTCGCTATCACAACGTACATCTTGGACACATTGGTGACTCTCGGTTGTTGTGAAAGTCTCAAGGTTTCAAATACAGACACAGGGTACCAAAATGACAGAACAATCGCTCTAGTGTTGTTCGACAGAAATTTTGCGATTATGTGGGTCACATACCTCTATCAAATCGACCTATCTTCAGTCTCTGATCAATTTCGACAGTGCCGTAATGACCTTTGCAGATTAGCACGGTCGAGCAGTCAATTCCTAATCGAATTTTCAAGTTTATTGCGTTAAAATCCCTTAACGGCTTCACCCGATATACTAGTTATCCCGTGAATGATCAGCTCAAGGAAAAGAATTATAGGCGCGTCGATGAAAAGCCAACTTATTCAATCGAAAACAGAACCTAAAATTCAGGATGTCACAAATTATAATAAAAGTATGGCATCAATTTGGGGTAAGCTTTTGATGTATCCACACAGAACTTCTTCAATTGAAGTTTAGCAAACTTTTCCCTCAAGTTAACCTTAATGGAATCTAGAAAATCAAAATGCACAGTGCGAGGGTTGATAACCCCTCTGTTAAGCATTTGAGTGAAAACCTTTTTGTGATCTTTCAAACGAAACAATTTCATCTTTTTTTCTAGTGATTTTAGCCACAACACCAATCTTCGATTGAAAATTCTTAAACATTCTTAAGGATCATAAGGAAAGTTTGAAAATTCCTTTTCCGCAGTTCCTGACTCTACCAATCCTAGACTTTCCATGTCTCTCAAAAATAGGGTTTCATTCCCATAACCATTTTCTTTCAGAAAATTATTTATGAAATCCATAGGGTTTCCGCCTAACTTCAACAATTTATAATGTTTAAGGAGTACCTCAGTCCTCTGTATTGAAATGGGGATTGCTTCCTAAGTAACTTCCTCATCTGCAGAGCGGCGAGGAACTTCAAGGTGAATCTTCACTAGTTAGATCAAAGTGTTTCGGTCCTTCAGAAACATTCCGAGGCCCACGACTAGCAATACAAGAAGATTTCCTTTGGTATGATATTTACCTAGACTAGGAGGACTTCGATGACATGTTCGTGCAGGAATGAGTAAGAAATTTATAGAGGATTTGAGAGAGTATATAAGAAGGATGAGGGTTTGAGAGTTGAGGTTTGAAAAATTGTCTGTAATCGTAAAAGAAAATTCTAAGAGATTTAAAGAAAATGAAGTACGGCAACTGAACCATCATAAAAGGAAATGCCTTTTTTAAAAATTCAAAAAAGTAACTATCAATAATTTTCAAAATAAGTTCTAAAAATTCAGTAGAGATATTATAATTTCCAAAAATATAAAAGGCAAGTAATAAATTTAGAATAAACGTACTGTTCAATAAGGAAGGAAACCTACACGCCAAAAATTTAAAATAAAACTACCTGAGTCTGAAGGACTTTCAGTAGATGCATTTTCCACATGTTGATCTGTTGAGTTTGCTCATCCATAAACTTTAATCAGATGGAAGGTGATATTTAGTTTTTCACGAATAGTTTCAAATAAGCCATTCTCCAATGGTTTGGTAAAAATATTTGCTAGTTGATTCTTCGAATCAATGAATTGAACATTAATTTCGCCATTTTGCACATGGTCTCTTATGAAGTGATGACGAATTTCAATGTGCTTTGCCCTTGAGTGAAGAATGGGACTTTTGGTAAGATTGATCATGTGACATCTTGAAATTCAAGCCCTCGAAGGGATGAATGAATGTGAATTTCGTCAATGCATTCTTGGTTGATCCCACTCAGAATTGATCACTCCTGAGATACTGACCTTGAGGGGAAAGGCTAATGAGGACAAAACTTGTGCGACCAAAGAACTTGACCTGGGAAAACGACTTGACCGTGAGACTTGCATGAGGATGATCCTGTAGATAGGCAGGCCGATTTCAAGGACGCCTAGAAGTTGGTTCGTGGACAGAACATAATGGAACGACTGGTGATTCTGTTTATTGTGATTGAGCCCGTGAATGACCCTAGGTCGATCCTCAGTAATCGTGTACTTTGAAATAAGAATCTATCCTCCGCAATTTCATGTCATTAAGGACTTCCATTTGTCGAGATGTCTTAAACGTGGTTGGTACGAGTTGGTTATGCGTGAATCCTCGAAGCCACCAGTTAGTATGAGTTGTACCTAAAATGGCATTAGGGCGAAATTGACATGGCATGAGAATCCAAGATTGGACTTCAAATTTTTGGGAACGTCTGGGACAGACTTTTGGACGTTGCTACTTTGACGGTTGACAATGCCAGTTAAGCCGAGTATTTGGAAAATGTATTTACGGACCGAGGAAACAAGCCTAAGAGGACGTGGGCCAGGCAAGGCTAGTGTGGGCCTTATGCCCAAGGTGGGATGGCACCATGGTAGAACCGAGACAAGCAAGTAAGCCCATTAGGCCCAACCAACCATTTTACCTTCCAAGCCCATTGTCTAGCCTTGAGCCATTTCGAGCCCAATCAATTCTTGAGCCCATTCCTATTCATTTCCTAGCCCGTTTCTTAGGCTCGCCCATCATTTTCAGCCCAAGGGCAGATTGGGAATTGTGCAAGGTGGAAATGAACATTTTGCCCCTAGTAGCTATGTAGATAAGTCAAAGGAAGAGAGAGAAGATGAGGTCATGTGCATGGGGACTTGAAGAAAGCTTTGAAGAGCCTTAATGGAGGTGTGCAACCAGCCCTCACATCACTCTCTCTCCTCCTCTTTAGCCCCCCAAACCGTCAACCCTCTTTCTCCCCTTGTTTATTCTTCTTTCAGCAAACCTTCCTCCAAAAACCTGAGTTGATTGTTGTCTTCCTGTGAGAATCAGTGCCCATGCCACCCACCACTATGCTTAGAACATCCAACCTATACGCCCTAAGGTGGTTGTTCACCAGTCGGACCTGCCGGCTGACCCGCCAATCGGCCAGAAGCCACCGCCGGCCAACTCGCCTAGACTTGCACTGTTTTCCCTGTTCAGTTGTTTTCCTCCTGTTTCTTCCTGTTCCGACCCATCCTCCACCTAGCCCAACCACCACCAAGTCCCTTTCGACCCCCGGGTGCCACCAGTCGTCGGCCAACCCCTTGCCGGAGCTCCAGCTAGCCCGCCCAGCTCTTTCTTCGCCTCTGTAGTTCGATTTCCAAGAGTTGCAGTGGGAGGCAGTGTTTGTTACTACCGTTTTAGCTTTGGGATCGCCCTTGATCGCTGTGGTTGAGGTCCCTGTGTGTCACCTCTGCAACACTCTGAACCCCGAGCGTGCGCACATCCCACTATGGTCAATCAGCTATGCAACGTTCTCGGGCACTCGTCACCAAGCCATTCATTTAAAATGCACATGCGGAAGCGAATTACTAATCCCCTGACCTCAACAAACTTGGGATAGAAAAGTAGGACAACAATTTCCAAATCAAAATAGACATTCATGAACACCTTAAGCTTATACAGAAGTTCTAGCTCACAAAAGACTACTGAGCCACCTATGCTCCTAACCCTTCCGCTTCAAGCTTTGGGTTCTTCACATTGGGGATTTGAAAATGGTTATTCAATAGCCAGTGAGATATAAATCTCAGCGAGTTCTTCCCCTAAGCCCCCGATTAGAACACCAACTCAACTCGGGGTATCTCAACAGAACCACCCTACAACAAGCAACAACTAACAATCGATTCGCATACAACCTTACCTGGCATGCCATACCCTGCATGATATCACTCAGCATGATACACACAAAGCACATGGCCAATAGGTGATGCAGTTCATCAATCACACACGAGTCACATCACAAGCGATCTCACTTGGCCATTGCCACACCCTACACGTTATCGATTCATGCGTGCATGCTATAAACGATGTGCTCAACTCGTGCATGACTGAAATCACAGATTCCATGATCCTCATGCGTTCTTGCACATTAGCACAGTTCAAAAACACAATGCATATACTCAATGCATACAACAATTGAAACGCTAACACTTTCACATAACCAAGAACCACAAGGGCCCCTGATTATAAGACCAAAACATTATGACACATTCCATTCCATGCCAAACAATTTCGTCCCATAATCTGACATGTCAATAACACTCAACATGTATTCCAATTGTTATTCATTGCCACACATGGGCATAGCCTACTCGCAGTTTAGCTATCTACTGGCATTTAGCCAGACATCGTCTCCCCACCTTGGAGCACGGCTTCGTCACTATGTCAACGGCATTTCCGAAGGGGTATAGGTTCAGTCGGCCTAGCCTCTATTGCGACCCAAGCCCACTATATGGTTCATCCCATATCAGGTATCTTCCAGCTTAAACGCCCTTGACGGTATCGTCCGGCTTAAATGCCCCTAACGGTATCATCCGGCTTAAATGCCCCTAACGACTTTGCATTAACCAACACACAAAAATTCAATGACAGCCCAGGATACCTTACATTTCACTCAAATGCTTCGATTAAAATAGTACTCCTGGCCTCTTTTCTCCATATTAAAAATGTTCAATAAATTAGTCACGTGTGTGGGTACACGTCAATTTCAAACCGGGAAAACCAATTCCACTCTTTTAAACTCCCACTATTTGATATAGTATCTAAAAACCATTTTCGGTGTCAAAACCCGACACCTGGTATTTTCTAATTAAATACCAAGTTTCCAATCACCACACCGTTGCACAAATTATCACTCAATTCATGTGAATGCCCACGCATTTACACATCTATTCACTTCATAAAATCAACATGCATGAAATTAGACCATTTTTTGCTTCTGGATGAACAATACTCATGAATAGTGCACATGAATAGTATTTTGTGAATAGTGTCGCGTGAACAGTATTTTTCTAGTATTCAATAAATAATAAATTATATTCAGAAATCATTAAAACAATGATTAAATCAAGGAAACCAATCAATTAAGATAAACATGCTTAATTAACCACATAAACCATATTAAGCAAATAAAACAAGATTAAGCTAAACTAATCTAATCCATCTATCTAACCACCTATCTTAGGGCTAATACAACTTAATTAAATCGCATAAACTAGAATTAAATCTAACCAAAATAACCCTAAGCAAGTTTAGGCTCTAATCAAAGGATTAGGAGCAAAACCCACTCGTTAAGCAGGCCGGAGACACCGATGCGGCGGCAACGATGGAGGCAATGCTCCAGGACCTCTACCACAACAATCCAAGGTGGTCCCAAGCTTGGAACAGCAACCACAGCTCAAACTCCCTCTGAAACTTCTGAAAAACAGCCCTACCGAAGGAGAAAACAAGTTGAATAGCTTGGCTGGAGCTCCGGCGATGGGGTTGGCTGGCAACCGGTGGCACGTGGGGGTCAAGGGGGAGTGGCTGGTAGCTTGGCTAGGTGAAAGAAGGGTCGGAATGGAAGAAAACGGGCCGAAATCGCGAACTCGGCAGAATTGGGTGGAGCCGGGCGGTCCAGTGGCTAGTGGCTTGTCGCAGCATTTCGGGATGGTCGGCAGCTTCATTTGGGGTGAGACCAGATTCTTTCGAACGGCCTCGAAGTACTCATCATGGTGGTGGGTAAAGTGTAGCATGATTCTCACGGGAAGACAACTTCTAACTCGATTTTTTGACAAAATGTCAGTATGGAGCATAACAGTTCCAGGTGGTCGGACTGCCGCTGGATTCTAGCCGGAATTCGGGACGGCCAGAGAATCTTTTCATCAAACAACCAAGTTCCTCTCCACGGTCTGGATCTTCAAAAGACAATGGTTGGTAGCACGAAGGCTGATTCATCCGGGAAGCCAACAATCAATTCGGATATTTGGAGGAAGGTCTGTTGGAACAGAAACTGGAAGAAAGGGAGAACGAGGGAGAGAGAGCTTGTCGGTTGGGAGGCCAAATGGGGGGAGAGAGAGTGATGTAAGGGCTGGTGTCACACCTCTTTAAGGCCATTGAAGGCTTGCGTCAATTCCCCATGCATGACCTCATCTTCTCTCTCTTCTCTAGCCTTTTTCTCCCTACAACTAGGGGTATTTTTGTCAATTCACCTTGCACAATTACCATTCTATCCTTGGGCTGAAATTGGTGGATGGGCCTAAGGATTGGGCTTGGCCATGAATAGTAATGGGCTTGGGAATTGGTTGGGCTTGAAATTGCTAAGATTTGGCCTATGGGCTTAGAAGATGAATAGTTGGTTTAGGCCCAATGGGCTCATTTGCTTGCTTAGACCCATTTGGTGGCTGTCCCAACTTGGGCCTAAGGCTCACATTGGCTTGGCCCAGCCCATGTCCTCATGGGCTTACTTTCTCGGTCGGAAAATCCCTTTTCCAATTACTTGGCTTCATTGGCTCTGTCGACTATTGAAGCAGCTTCATCTAATGTCTGTCCTGAACATTTCCGATAATTCGAAGCCTAATCTTTAGTTCTCATGCAATGTCAATTTCGCCCTAATGCCATTTTGGATACAACTCAAACTGACGGGTAGCTCCGAGGATTCCCACGTGATCGAATTATGTCAAACCACGTTCAAGACATCTCTACGCATGGATGTCCTTAACTGCATGAAATTATGGGGGATAAATTATTATTTCAAAGTATAAGATTACTGAGGATCGACATAGGGTCATTTGCGGGTTCGATAACAGTAAATGGAATCACTTGTCGTTCCATTATGTTCTGTTCGCGAATCGACTTCTAGTCATCCTTAGAATTGGCCAAGTCTCATGGTCAAGTCGTTTTCCTAGGTCAAGTTCTTTAGTCGTACGAGTTCTGTCCTCATTAGCCTTTCCCCTCAAGGTCAGTATCTCAGGAGTGAGATCAACCAACAATGCATTGACGAAATTCACACTCATTCATTCCTCAGAGGACTCGAATTTTAGGATGTCATAGCCTCCGTCGCCACTGCCGCATCCGTGTCTCTGTCCCACTTAACGGGTGGGTTTAGCTCCTAAACTATCGATTAGTGCCCAAACTTGTTTAGGGTTGGTTTAGTTAGGGTTAATTCTAGTTTAGGAGATTTTAATTAAGTTGTATTAGCTCTAAGATAGGTGGTTAGATGGATGGTTAAGATTAGTTTAGCTTAATCTCGCTTTATTTTCTTAATGATACTTATGTGCTTAATTAAACATGTTTAGCTTTAATTGATTGATTGTTTGCTTTAATTAATGTTTTGCTTAATTTCTGAAATTAATTTATTACTTATTTAATTATGAAAATTCACTATTCACGCGACACTATTCACGAGTTACTATTCATGTGTACTGTTCACGTGGTACTATTCATGTGCACTGTTCATCCATAATGCGAAAAAATGCCTTGTTTCATGTGTTTTAATCCTATGAAGCGAATGGGATGTGTAAATGCATGGACATCCGCATGAGACTTATAGTTTTCACCAAAAAAAAAAAAGGAGAAAATGATTTGTCTGAGGGACATTGGAAATGGACCGCCTTTAGGAGAAAATTATTTGAATATATATATGCAAGCATGTGTGCATTGGCTAAATGTGCACAGATAAAAAGTAGTTGTAGTGGTGTGCTTGCGTGATCAAAAGTTGAACCGTCACCCAACGGGAGTTCGGGGGCGATGCCTGCCGGGAGTCAGAAGCTAGTCGCGGTAGAAGCCGGACCGATGTCCCTGTTTGGAATATCGTCTAGACAGGAGTACTAGACGTTGCTGTGCCTGACAGGGCAGGACGACGCCAGTTTTTTATTGGATGCCTGGCAGGAGCTTGGACGAATGCCAATTAGGAAGTTGGCTTTGGCTGGGAGGTCATTAATAACTGGAACACGCATGAGTGTTAAGATCGTTGTGCCTTATTATGGGGTAAAATTGTGTGGTACAGTATGTGACGTGTCATAGCGATTTTACCTTATAATCGAGACCTATGTGATCAATTGATGCATAATAGGTGGCGCACTAAAGTGCAAGAGCGTATGAGAATCATGGCATCATTGGTTCCAGTTATGCATGAGTTGATCACATTGTTTATGGTACGCATGCAATAATCGATAACGTGCAGGGTGTGGCAATGGCCAGGTAAGATCGCTTGTGACGCGACTCGTATGTGATTGATGAACTAGATCATCTAATGGCCATGTGCATTGCATGTATTGTGCTGAAATTCAACGTGCAAGGTATGGCATACTAGTTAAAGTTGCATGCGAACCGACTATTTGATTGTTAGTTGTTAGTTGTGGTTTTGTTTATGAGGTGGTTCTGGAGAGATACCCCAAGTTGAGTTGGTGTCCTAACCAGGGGCTTAGGGAGAGGGCTTGCTGAGATTTTAATCTCACTGGTTATTGTATAACCACTTTTAGGTCCTTAAAATGGCGCTTCCGCCAGTGAGATTCGGGATCCCTAAGGACTGGGGAGACCGTCATGACGTGCCGCCACTTCTCGAGTTAGGTGCATCTTTATGAGAAGTATCTCTCCACCATCTGGGTGGATGAGGGACTGAGGCAATAGATACCCCATTAGTCCTTGGCATGGTTCATCTGGGATGGAGATATGTTGATTGGTCTCCTGCAACGTTTTGACAGGCCGCTCAGTAGGGGCCCAGAGGACATCGACTAGGACCCCATGGAGCTGGACCCTCTTGATGGTCTTATGGAGGATGCTGCCCCCGCTTCACCAGTGATTGACCTGTACCCCTCCAACTATGACTCGACGAGGTCTGAGTCTGCTGGGTCCAAGTGACTGTAGATTCGAACCCGAGGGTTCTTTTTGTGTATAGTTGAATTAGCTTAGCTTAGTTTCTTTTTGGTCTAGTTTAGAGGATGGATCGGCCCCCCTGTTAGGCTTGTAGATCGAAAATGATCCTCCGTAGGTTAATCCAATATGAAAATGTATATACGAGTAGATGTTGGGTTTTTGTTGTTCATCTCACTATCCCTATTTGATTGCTTGATTGTCTGTTTGATGGGGAGATGGTTTGTTTTCTGCTTGCGCATAGTGAAAGATTAAAAATTGAAGGGTTGACGATGAGTCATAGGATGTCACTTTCTATCGACCAAGGAAGAGGTTGTTGCATGCTCGGGGTTTAGGGCATGACATATTGCACTTGTGTTGTCACATCTGATTTCAATGCGGGATTCTTCTATTCCAAAATCTTTTAGTTGTTGCATAATCCACAGAATTTGTGAATAGCAACTTCCAAGAGCAACATACTCTGTTTTTGCTGTCAAGAGAGCCATAGTGTTCTGCTTTCTTAAGAACCAAGACACTAACATTTGTCCCAATAGTTGACATGTCCCTGAAGTACTTTTCCTGTCAACTTTACAACCAGCTAGATCAACATCAGAATAATCAAGTAAAGTAAAATCTCATCCTTTTGGATACCACAGACTTAGCTTCAGATAAGTTGCAATATATTTGATAATACGTTTAACAGCACTAAGATGTGACTTTTTGAGATTAGATTGAAATTTAGCACATATACACACATTGAATAGAATATTAGGTCGAGAGGTAGTGAGATAAAGAAGAGAACCAA
This sequence comes from Eucalyptus camaldulensis, assembly GCA_019915185.1. NCBI lineage: Eukaryota > Viridiplantae > Streptophyta > Magnoliopsida > Myrtales > Myrtaceae > Eucalyptus > Eucalyptus camaldulensis. Next base: position 11,601,016 of record JAHSVA010000006.1, read on the forward strand.
TCATGCTTTTGTATAGCTTTTGATCAACTTTTTTTTCACCTTCATCTTTGTCTAGTTTTGAAGAACTAGACATGAGAGTTTCTATTTTCTTGCAGTTTTCCATTCCAAACTTCTTGATAACATCTCTGGCATATTTCTCTTGACAAATGAATGTTCCTTTCTTCGATTGTCTGACTTGTTGTGGCATCCAAAAATTTAGACGATCCTCGGATAGGTGACGGTCACCGAACTGTGGCATTGATATTATCTACAAGCATTAATTTGTATCTGTTCATTTGCATTAATATTTTATTTTTGAACCAAACGGATGGAATTCGGTCTTGCGTAAGAAATATGCGTGCTGAAATTTAAAGAATTAAAATTTTGAGGATGTTGGATGGCACGCAAGAATTTCGAGTGTATCCTTGTATATGAAGCAATTTAATTATGGGATATTAAATTAATTTCGGTAGAAATCAAATGCTTAATAATTATATATAAAAAAAAAGGGGAAAAGGAAATTTTTGGGCTTTAAATTTAAGGACTTTTGGGCCCAAAATTTCGGGTCCAAGCAAGCCCAAAGAACCCCAAGGGTGTCGACCGGACCAAGAAGGGGGGGGGGGGAGGGGATGCACTTCAACACTTGTCCTTGGATTATCTCATCAATCTTCCACTTGTTCTCCCCATGAGAACACTTGTCTCTTACATGCAAAAATAGTGATTAATTGTTAATCAAAGAACAAAAAGGGAGGGGGTTTCGGAAGTGAGGGGGAGAGGGAGAAAGTGGGGGTGAGCCAAGCAAGTGAGAGGGAGATAGAGTGGGTCGAGTGAGAGACCGAAAGAGAGGGTGAGCGGGCGTACGGGCGTGAGCCACAAGGGAGGAAAAGGAGGACTGCCTTCCGCCAAGGCCGTGCTGCCGCCGTCAACGCTGCCGGTCCCTGTCGCCAATCGGGCCAAGTCGCAACCCCCGAACCTTCATTTTTGGACACCAATCGAGTAAAAGGGTTTAAGGCAAGTAAAAGTTCTTCAATCTATGTGTTTCTTGCTGTTATTATCTAGAGAAGAGTTGGTAGATGTGAGAAAGGTGGAATTTTAGAGCTGCATGTGGGATTTTGGACATGTAAGATGAAGTTAGATCAAGAAAACTAGGTAAAATAGAGCATGCATTGTGGACTTCGAATTTTGAATTGGAACAAAAATTTAAAGATCTAACCATGAAGAATTTTGGAAGGGATAAGGCTGTGTTGTAGTGCAATATACTTGTATACATTCAGTTGTGGATGTTGGAGGTCCAAATTCAAGGAGTAGGAAAAATTCTTGTTAGATTAGTGAACTGTTTTATAAAGAACAGTGTGACCCTCGGCCACTTTTTTATTTTTCTGTGATTATCTAGCCAAAATTTGACTTCTACTCCTTAACGGAAGTTGTAGGGCACATCCTCATGAACAACATAGCAAAAATTCAGAATAAATGAACAAGGAATGACAGCCGAAATGATTTTTCTATGAAAACACCAAATCTGGAAATTTTACAGAATGTTAGCTAGGAATATCGAAATGTTTTCCCTCGGTGCGTAAGGAATCTGACTTGGTGTTTTGCATGAAAATTGTTCCTTTAGGTCTCATTGATAACGTGTCAAATTTTCATAATTTTCTGAGTCTGTTTAGTAATTAATTCTGAATTTTTACCAGAACCGTGCGAATGTGGAAATTAAGAATTCCATGATATTGATACACATTTATTCCTTGATTTCTTGCCTTGTCTATCTTGTATGAACTAGATACTGATAGTCATGCTCGACATAGCTTGATGAATCTTTTGCTGCTGAGTGGTTGTACTCACCCCATTTGGAGACTAACATTTCATATTAGAAGATGCCTCTGTTACCTGTCACACGCGGTACTTTTTACAGTGTCCCTGTCGATGTGTAGTGCACGTGTTCAAAGCATATGCATGTTGGGATTCTAGGATTGGTCTTCATCCGCGTGCGAGTGTTAGTCCCGTATGATGTTGGCTTATTGGGTGGCCCTGTAGTCCAGGAGTTTCTGTCGGTGCATGTCTGACGTGACAGGGTCATGATGGGGATGCTACCGCCGCCACCAGCCAGTGGACCGAGCTGGGTGTGATTGTGTGTGACGAGTAGCTGATGGAACTTTTTGGACTGTCGGCACTGTCTGATAGACTTTTGCATATGGCCGAATGGAAAGTAAAGCTAGGGAGAGGTCAGATTACCTTTTGATATGGAGTCGGGTTTAGATAACCACGGTGAATTTTGTTGTACCAACCGATGTATCTATCAGGCATATGTAAATAAAAGTGCTCAGCTTATCTTATGAAATTGTCTAGTAAGTGTGCATCATTTCAAAAATTTTGGGTTAGGGAGATGTGATATCGCTTCTGCTATACCTCTTACACTACGCAAGGACCGTTAAAAATAAATAATAAACTCTCAGGACTTATAGACCTTCAAGTCAAGGAAACATAGTGGAAATCGGACTGTGGTGACCCTAATGGATTAGAGTGCCACACTTGTAGACCAAGAAAGAAGGTTAATTCTCCCATTATACTCATTTCAAATTCTTCCTGCATAGACTTTGAGAACTTTTGGCACAGATTCCTGTTAGAAGATCTAAAGATTATATCATCTATATATATTTGAACAAGTAGAAAATCTTTTTCTTCTTTTTTGATAAATAGGGTTGTGTCAACCTTTCCTTTCTAAAAACCATTACTTATTGAGAACTTACTCAGCCTCTCATACTAAGCTCGATGTGCCTATTTTAGATCGTACAACACCTTCTTCAGTCTATAGACAAAGTTTGTGTGGCATCCCAAAATTCATAACGACCTTTAGTTACATTAAAGTCTATGAATAGGTGATGGTGTTGGAGAAATCTTTCCAGAATACTATGAAGCTGACAAAACATTTCTATCAATCTAGTCTGGATAATTGCAGACCTTCTGTTTAGAGTCTGAAGACTTTCAGATCACCAGACTCAAGACTTAAGACTCAAGACTATTCTCATTGATAGTTTTTCTAATCCAGTGACGAAGGCAATCCAGAGCCGAAGTATTTGGTTGAGGATTTAGTCCTATCATCTGGAGAAGATCTCTTGGCTAGATAAATATAACGGATTCTTTTATTCGTAATCAAGATCGTTTGAAGATCCGATGGTCAACGAAATATTCTTGGAAGGTTCTATTCTTGGAAACCAAGATCCTAATTGTATGGGTGAACAGGATTGATGGGCTATCGTCAGGTTCCTTTAATAGCTCGAATGATCTTCTTAATTGATTCCGTCCAATGGATAGATTTGAGGAATTCCTTTGGTAAGTGTCAACGGGTATGATGGCATAAAGGAGTATAAAAGGAAGACGTTCTAGTTGCTTCAGTGCATGATCGATAAAGAAATTCCAGAGTCTGAAGCACCTTGATTATTAGTCGATATATTTTGAGCGAAATTGTATACACAAAGAGCGTCTATACTTAACGATACCTTGAGCGAGTGTGGTAGATCACCTACACCGAGAAATCAAGGAAGAACAATGCTGTAACATCTCTTTGTTCATAGTAGAATCCAGCCAATAGGCTGTCAGTGCAGAAGAGTGGACGTAGGCTTGAAATAAGCCGAACCACTATAAACCGCGCGTTCAATTCTCTCTTTCCTTCTCTCAGTCTTACTTTGATTATTGTTTGTCGCAAATCTATCAACTATCCAGTATTGTGCAATTATCAAGAAAAATCTTTTATATACCTATTCACCCCCCCTCTAGGTACTTACACTAGCTATGTCAGATGGAAGTACCATTAAATTATTTTATAGCCATTTAATTATAGCCATTTAATCCATAATTTGCAATGAGATTTATGGCCAAGCTTTTAATGGATAATTATGTGAGAGGAAAGAAAATTCTATCATTGGCCATGTGCATTATAAATTGGAATTTATGGATTTGTGACTACCAGTTTTATGACCTTATTATTTTTGCAAGTTAGGTATTTATTTAAGTGGAAAATGTTAATGGATGATCAAGGTTGGTGCTATAGGACAATTTGATAAAGAAGACTTTGTTCTTGACTATGCACTTTATAGATTTGATTTTATGGATTAATGTCACAAAGTCTTTTGGCCATTTTATTATGCAATTTGGTATTTATTTAAATGAGGATTAAGATATATTATTAAAAATAAACTTGGGCCATTTAAGTTTGGATTTTAGGCCCAAGTGTGTTCGCCTAAAGTGGGCCAAGAGGCCCGGCCCATGAAGCCCATTGGTCTATCGACGCATGGAGGGGGAGGAGGAGCCGCATGGCCTCCTCCAAGTGTCTTCAACAAGGGAGACACTTGTCTCCTTCTTGGGGACAAGTGTCCCTCCATGCAAAAAGGGAGGCATGCAAGTATTTAAACAACCAAAAAGAAAGAGAGAGGGGGAGTGGCTGGTTTTGAGAGAGTGAGAGATAGAGAGAGAGAGAGAGAGAGAGAGAGAGAGAGAGAGCTGTTGAGAGAGTGAGGGAACCGAGAGTGAGGAGGAAGAGGCCGCACAAAGGAGGAAGCCGTTCATCCGTCGCTGCAACCGCCCGTGCGTCCGTCACTTGCCGCCGTCGTGCTCGCTGTAGCTCGGTTTGGAGGCAAGGTAGATCCATTGATCTGCTCTTGCATGTTGTGTCTATGATGTGCTAGTGAAAGGTGATAAATTTCATATGCTTAGGATGTGAAAAACCGAAGTTGTATGGGTGTTGTTTTGAAATAGCATTCTGTTTTTGAGTAAATAGCCTGACCCAGAATGTTGAAGAGGCTTGCATGCGGGGTTGGAGTCGAATTTTGGTTTCAACTTCTTCACAAAAGTTGTAGAAAACATCTCAAAGTACAACATACTAAAATTTGAGATAAAATGGTTCAGTTTTGAGGGGTGAAACCCTCCCTCTACAAAAACGCTAGATCTGAAACTGTCTTGTTGACCTCTTGGTGGTTTTGTGTGTTGCATGTCACTTTTTACTGAGAATTTCACTTTGACTTCTTCATGAAAGTTGTAGAGAACATCATTAAGACTAACATACTCAAATTTAAGGTAAAACTAACAAGTGTAGCCTAGTAAAACGATTTTTCCTTTGAAGACGATAGATCTGGAAATGTTGTACTGAACTCCAGCGACTTCGTGGATTATAAAGTGAATATCCTTTGAGAATCTCACCTAGATCCCTTAATGAAAGTTATATTGGACCTCTTGAGCCAAAACATATCAAAAATTCAGAGGAAATGAAGGAAGATAAGTAGGTGAAACCTTGATTTTTCGGAGACAGCTAAACCTGGACCGTTCGGTACTAGGGACAGGGGCTTCGACCGTCCATAGTTAATTATCTAGAACGAATATGGCCTTTATGTCTTCCAGAAAAATCTACCTTAGGGTCTTGAATATCACCTGGTAAAATTTCATAATTTGTGGAGTCATTTGTGTATTTAAGTTAAAATATTTCAAGAACCGCGAAATCTGATGTGTCCGAATTTTGCAAGCTGTAATGTGTGAGCTATATCTTTTTGTGTGAAGTTCTTTTGGGCATGTGTTATTCATGGAGTTGCTGCCTTTATGTCTTGCCTATCACATGTTCAGATTTTATAATTTTGAAGACCATATGGGTATTTAATTTATATGTTTTCTGAAATTGTGCAAGCTGGAATTTGGTAAATTTCAAAAAGTCATAATGTATGGATTGTTCTAAGTTGTATGGACCCCATGGATTGTGTTGTCATAAGTGATTGGATCTTGCTGCATATATGATGTGGATTGGAACTACATATAAGAATTGAATGCTGAAAATGACCTTGTTTGCCATCATATCATATGCCATGATGAAATTGAGCCATAATTGTGAACGTGAACTATGATAAATGAGAAGGCCGTCCAAGGTGTGAGCCAACGATGCCCCGGGAATGTCAGGATGCCCAGCTAGGGAGTGTAAATGCCGGATGCCCGATTGTGTCATGATACATGCCCGAAGGTTTGTGTTGGATGCTCGGTTGTACCATGATGCATGTCCTGAGGGTCCTCGAGAGTTTCGAGATGCCCGGTGGTATACGGTACGTAATTCCAGGGGGAGTGCCTGGTGGTATGGCGGTACGTAATTCCGGAAGCCCTGGAGGTGTGTGCCAGGGGGATTCATCGTGATGCTAGTTGGGATGCGAGATGCTCGGAGGTGTGTGCTGGATGCCCGGTTGTATTTTGAATACATGCCCGAAGGTTCCTCGCGATGCCAGGATTGGGTGCGAGCGATAAATTGTGGGATGCAAATATTGGTCCCTAGAAGAAAAATGATGAGATCCTTGTGAAAGATAAATATTGAAATTGAATCATGTGCATGGGTGTATGCATATGGCATGATGCATGATCTGCTTATGAAAGTGAATTATAAAAACATGCATATGCAAGTAATAGCCTGATTGCGTCTAACCTGGCTATATATGCATAGGTCTCATCGTAGTTTATTCTTTCCTCCTGTGTATAACCTTTTGCTACAAGCCTTGCTTTGTTTCCAATTATCTTGCCATTTTCATCCATCTTGTTTCTGAAAACCCACTTCGTTCCAATCACATATTTACTTTTCGGTTTAGGAACCACCTCCCAGACATTGTTGATACTAAATTGTCTAACTTTTTCCTGCATAACTTCTATCTAGCTTTCGACAAACAGTGCTTCTTCTACTCCTTTTAGTTCTATTTCAAAGATAAGTGCTAATGCATTGGAATCTTCTTTGGCCTTGGATCCGGTGCATATTCCTTCTTCTAAATTTCCAATGATGAGGTTTTTGGGATGACTTAATTTATGCTTTCAATTGCTATTTGGTTTGTCATTTCCTATTGAGATCTGCTGATCGTTTGTTTCCTTTAATTCTTCTGACTTTTGTTCTGCTTGACCTTAATCTCCAAAAGACTGAAGTCCTTTGGGGAAAACAGACTTTGTTAAGTTTGAAACTAGTTCAAACTCTTCAAGTTGAGGCTGATCCATTTGGTTTTGAATATTTTCTTGAAATTTGATATTCATAGATTCTTTGATAATTTGAGTATTCTTGTTGAAGACCCTGTAAGCTTTGCTTGATGTAGAATAACCAAGAAATATTCCTTCATCCGATCTTTCTTCAAATTTTCTAGATCGATCATTTGCATTCTTCAAGAAACACTTGCAGCCAAATACATGAAAGTAAGAAATGTTTCGCTTCTTCCCTTTATACACTTCATAGGGAGTATTTTCTAGGATGAACCCTAAAAATACTCTGTTAATTATATAACAAGTAGTAGAAACTACTTATGCCCAAAATCGAGAAGAGATTTTACTTTCTATCAATAGAGTTTTGGCTATCTCTTGTAATGATCTACTTTTCCTTTCCACAACTCCATTTTGTTTTGGGGTATATGGAGAGGGGAAAACATGTTGAAGACCATATTTGTCACATAAGTTTGTAAAGTCTTGATTTTTAAATTCTCCTCTATGATCAGTCCTTATAATTGAAATAACATAGCCTTTCTCACTCTGTACTTTCTTGGCAAACTTTGAAAAGTAATAGAATATTTCAAATTTATTTGCAAAAAAGAAAACCCAAGTGAATCATGAATAATCATCCATAATCAGTAAATAGTATTTCTTTCCACCAATACTTTGTGTTCTTGTTGATTCAAAAAGATCCATATAAAGGAGCTACAAGACACGATTAGTAGAAACTTGATTTACTGGTTTAAAATAACTTGACCCATTTTTCCAAAATACATGGAGTATATAATTCAGACTTCTGGTAAGCCATTTTGGGAAGACCTCGAACCAGCTTAGAAGAAAGTTTAGCAATCTGTTTCATATTCACAAGTCCAAGTTTGCAATGCCAAAGATTGTTGGAGAAAACTCCTTTATTCTTTTGAAGTTGACAAAACGTCTCCGTCAGTCTAGTCTAAAGACTTCCAGACTCAAGTGTTAGAGTCTGAAGACCTCTAAACTTTGTCGTCAAAGTCTAAAGACAGCTAGACTCAAGATTTAAAGTCTGCCCAAGTTGACAGTCACCAGATCGAAGGAAGAAGACTTATACAAATTGGAATATCTTTGAAGATTCTTTCCGTATGGTTTTTGGAAGATCTTATGGCTGGATATAGCTTCAAGATATTCGGTTATTCTTATTGGAATCTACTCTGATTTGAATATCTTTTTGAAAAGTGAGCAAACTTGGAAAATTCTACTTATGAAAACTTAAGATCCTAATTGTATGGGTGAACGGGATTGATGGGCTCTCATCTACATTTAATCAACAACTCAAGATCACCTTAATTGATTCCTTCCAATGGGTAGATTGGAAGAACTCCTTTAGAAAGTGCCAACATCTATGAAGTCATAAAGGAGTATTTAAGGGGGGATTTTTCGTTGTTTGGTGTGTGGCTGAAAGAAAAATTTCAAAGTCTGAATCTCTGTAGTTCCTTGCTTTCTCATTCTTCGAGCTATAATTGTGTACAAAAGAGAGAAGCATACAGTGAGAAGTTGTGAAGAGAATAGCTGAGACTCTCCTTTAAGGAAGTCAAGTCTACAAGCTGTACCAATCTCTTTTGATTTATAGTGAAATCCAACCAGTGGGCTGTCAACATGAGAGAGTGGACATAGGCTTGGATTAAGCTGAACCACTATAAACCTTTGTGTTCAATTTCTCTTACCCTAATCTCCTTATTTTAATTGCAGCTTGATTTAATTGCTTCATAGATTCATCCAAAGTCTTTTACATCCTGAGTTATAACATTAAGGCGATTAAATTTCTTAAAGTCTTTCAAAATTTTATATACACCGATTCACCCCCCCTTATGTGTGTTTACAAGCCCTTTTCAATTGGTATCACAGCCCGTGTGCTTACTTGTTGAAGTGTTTATACTTCTTAAGTTAAAGATCTATGGCTAGTATTTTGGCTCCAAGTTTGGTTGAAGGACAAAGCAACACCAGACCGCCCTACTTTGACGGGAAATAATATAACGTATGGAAAAACAAGATGAAGGCATTTCTAAGATTGAAAGATCCTTTGAAATGGGATGTGGTAGAAAATGGAATCATTCATAAAGCTACATCAACCGTAGGGAAAGAAATAGCAGATGCTGGGGAACTGTCACAAGCAGAAATAACCAAGAGACAAGCTCTTGATGCTAAAGCCATTTATTCATTATATTGTGCTTTATCTCTTACTGAGTATAACATAATTTCATCTTGTGAAACATCCAAAAACGTCTGGGACAGGTTGCATGTCACTTATGAAGGAATTGATCGAGTTAAAGAAACAAAGATCAATATCTTACTCAGATAGTATGGAGCCTTCAAGATAAAGCCAGGAGAATCCATTACCGACATGTTTAGTCATTTTACAAAAATTGTAAACGGTCTAGCATATTAGGGACAGCCAATCTCAGGACCAATGAAGGTCAATAAGTTGCTGAGAGGAATCTCCAAAGACTGGAACCATGTAAAGACTTTTATAAGGGAAACACAAAGGATCATGCCCCTCTCTGTAGATGAATTGGTTGGCACGTTTCAATCATATGAAGTCAAGCAAATCAATGAGGAAATAGATCCCAAAGGTAAGGAGTCAATTGCCTTAAAATCTAACGATGATTTTGATGATATAGACTCTAAAAATGACATGGATGATGAAGAGCTAGCACTCTTGATAAGGAAGTGTAGGAAGTTGAATAGAAAAGGAAAAATGTTTAACTGGAAGAAACAGGGCAATCAAAGATTTCAGAAGAAATCAAATGAAGAAGATGAAACCAACAAAGATGTGGTCTTCTTTGAATGCAAGAAAAGGGGGCACATCAGACCCAATTGTCCTTTGCTAAAAAAAAAAGTTGAAAACAGAAAAAACCAAGAAAGCTCTTAAAGCTGAGACATGGAGCGACACAGAATACAAAGAAAGTGATAAAGATTATGCCAATATTTAATTGCAAAATCAAACTCAGACAGTGAAGTCAAGGTTAGTAATTGAAAGATTCATATTAAAGTCTCAAAGTATATGATGAACTTTATCTTAGCCTCAAAGCTTCTCTTAAGAGGATTTCGGAGCTTAAGAAGGAAAATTCCAAACTAAGACAATAGGAAATTTCTTGGATAGAAAAGGTTGAAAATCTAAACAAAAGCCTTGCTGATTCAAAAGAAAATGGAGATTCACTTTCAAAAGAAAATACATTTTTGAAAGTAGACATGTTGAATATCACTAAAAAGTTTTCAATGGGATCTGAAAAGTTGAAAAAGATTCTTTCAATTCAAAGACCTCATTATAATAAATCTGGTTTGGGAATGACATCAGAAACGATTCCTTTAATCGATTTTCCAAAGGTAAAGGAAATGATCAAACATAAACCCACGAAAACATTTTATAAGAAACATTTTCAAAAGGCTTTTGTAAAACCTGTCGGGCGAAGTGCTATCAAGTGTTCAAAGTGTAACAACTCATAACATTTTGAGAAAGAATGTCCTAAGGCTTGGAAACCTATTAAGAGAGAATGGGCAAAGACTGTGTTCAGTACTAACACCGTTAGACCTAAGAAGGTGTGGGAACCAAAGAAAGCTTGAGTTCTTTATATAATTGTAGGTCACTATCAAGAAGAAGATCAAATGGTACCTGGATAGTGGCTGCTCAAGACATATGACAGGAGACTCATCTTGCTTTATAAATCTCTTACAAGTGAAAGGAGGAAAAGTGTCTTTTGGTGGAAACAACAAAGGAAAAATTGTTGGATGTGGAATTGTGAAGATAGGAAGTCTCATAATCAACAATGTTTCCTTGATCGAAGGTTTAACTTACAATCTTCTTAGCATTAGTCAGCTGTGTGATTCGGTATTCAAAATCAATTTCCAAGAAGATATATGTTCTGGAACCAGCAAGGATCACTCATAATCTTTTACTGGACGAAAACATGGAAATATCTATCTCTTGGATATAAAATCTGAAAGTTTTCAATATTTGATATCCATTCAAGATGAAGCAAATCTCTGGCACAAAAAGCTTGGTCATATCAATATGAAGCAAATTGCAAAGATATCCTCCAAGAAGCTTGTTCGAGGACTACCTAACCTGATGTATCAAAAATTTTATCTATGCACACCTTGTGTGTTGGGAAAACAAGTTAGAAGTTCTTTCAAATCAATAAATTAGGTTTCTACTAACCGTGTTTTGCAACTTTTGCACATGGATCTTTTTGGACCAACCAGAGCTCAAAGCATTGGTGGAAAGATGTACTCTCTAGTAATAGTAGACAACTACTCTCGTTTTACTTGGGTATTCTTCCTTTCAAGTAAGTCTGAAGCATTCTCTTACTTCTCTAAATTTGCCAAGAAAGTTTAAAATGAAAAATGTTACATTATTTCAAGTATTCGTACAGACCATGAAGGTAAGTTTGAACACCAAGACTTTGCTAAATTTTGTGATGACTTAGGTTTTCAGTATGATTTTTCATCCCCATATACTCCACAGCAAAATGGGGTTGTGGAAAGAAAGAATAGATCTTTGCAGAAAATGGCAATAACTCTTTTAATTGAAAGTAATATTTCTCCTTGTTTTTGGGCTGAAGTAGTATCAACTGCTTGTTATATTATTAATAGAGTAATTTTAAGGCATATTCTGGAGAAAATTCCTTATGAGTTGTTCAAAGGAAAGAAGCTAATTGTTTCTTACTTTCATGTGTTTGGTTGTAAGTGTTTTATTTTAAAGAATGCAAATGATTGAACTGGTAAGTTTGAAGAGAAGTCAGATGAAGGAATTTTCCTTGGATACTCAATTTCAAGCAAAGCTTACAGAGTATTCAACAAGAAGACTCAATCGGTGGAAGAATCCATGAATGTAAATTTTCAAGACTCTATGCATAATCAAACTGATCAGACTCAACTTGAAGAATCTAAACCTACTCAAGATGTTGCAAAATCTATATCCCCCGAAGAGGTTCAAACTTTAGAAGTTCAATAGCAAAATGAACTAGAAGATTCAACTGAAACAGAGGGTCAGCAGGCTTTCAAACCTACCAGCAATTGGAAGCATAAGTCTAGTCATCCCATGGACCTTATCATTGGCAACATTGATGAAGGGATTCGCACAAGATCCAAAAGGCATGAAGAGTCTAGTGCTTTGACACTTGTTTCAGAAATTAAACCCAAGACAATAGATGAAGCCTTGATTGATGAAAGCTAAATTGAAGCTATGCAAGAAGAGCTTAGACAGTTCAACATTAATAATGTTTGGGAACTTATCCCTAAACCTAGAGGTAAATCAATTATTGGAACTAAATAGGTTTTCAGGAACAAACTGGACGAACAAGGAAAAGTGGTTAGAAACAAAGCAAGACTCGTGGCCAAAGGTTACACACAAGAAGAAGGGATTGACTACGATGAGACATATGCACCAGTAGCAAGGTTAGAAGCAATTAGATTATTACTTGCTTTTGCTTGCTTCAAAAATTTCAGGTTATTTCAAATAGACGTGAAGAGTGTCTTTCTAAATGGATTTATCCAAAAAGAAGTCTATGTGGAATAATCACCTAGATTTGAAGATCTAAGGAAACCAAACTTTGTTTACAAGCTAAAAAATGCCTTATATGGATTGAAGCAGGCACCTCGAGCATGGTATGAAAGGTTAAGAAATTTTCTAATTCAAAATGGTTTTGCTAAAGGTAAAATAGATACTACTTTGTTTATCAGAAAGGAATAAAAAGATTTTATACTTGTTCAAATTTATGTTGATGATATCATATTTGGTTCTCCTAATGAAAATCTTTGCAAGAAAATCTCAAGATACATGTAGGATGAATTTGAGATGAGCATGATGGGTGAGTTCAACTTCTTCTTGGGATTACAAATCAAACAATCCAAAAAAGGAATTTTCATTCACCAAGAAAAGTATGGAAGGGATCTCATCAAGAAGTTTGGATTGGAGAATTGCAAAAAGACAAAGACACCCATGTCGAGTTCTTCAAAGTTGGACAAAGATGAAGAATGAAAGAGTGTAGACTAGAAGCTATACGGGAGTATAACTGGTTCACTTCCTTACCTTACTACATCTATACCTGATATTTTGTTTAGTGTTTGTATTTGTGCTAGATTCCATTCAAATCCCAAAGAATCACACATTAACTACTGCAAAGTGCATTATCAAATATGTTGTAACAACTTTAAAGCTAGGTTCTTTGGTATTCCAAAGAAGGAGACTTCACTCTCCTTGGATATTCAAACGCAGACTTAGTAGGTTGTAAAGTGGACAGGAAGAGTACTTCAGGTACATGTCAACTGATTGGAAACAGGTTAGTATCTTGGTTTTCGAGAAAACAAAATACCGTGGCTCTTTTAACAGCTGAAGCAGAATATGTAGCACTTGGAAGTTGCTGTTCTCAAATTTTGTGGATGCAACAACAACTAAGAGACTTTGGAGTTGAAGACTCTTGCACTGAGATCAAATGTGACAACACTAGTGCCATTAATCTTACAAAGAATCATATTCTTCATTCAAGAGCAAAGTATATTGAAATTAAATATCATTTTATTAGATATCATGTTCAAAATAGAGAAGTGGTGATTCAGTTCATTGACTCAAAAAATCAATTGGTGGACATATTCACAATGCCACTAGAGAAAAGTCATTTTGAGTTTATTCCCACTAGACTGAACATCATAAATTCTAAAAGTATTCAAACTCAAAGGTAAAGTCTGAAGGAGTTCAGACTCAAACGTAAAGTCCGAAGGAGTTCCGACTCAGAGATACGTCTGTAAGTTTTTGAATACATAAAATTTTACTTTTGGATGGCATTTCATTTTGGTATTTTTTTTAAATTTCAAATCGTCTCTTGCTTTTTTATTTATTGAAATATTCTCTCCTGACATTTGAATTTATGGTAGTTTTTCTTTTTCAAAAAGGCAGTTTCTAATTTTTCCTTTTACAACGTTTCCTCTACCTCTCTTTACTTACCATTTAAACCATTGTTTCATCGTCTTCGTTTTCACCCTCACACACTATTCAAACCCTAGAATTGAAAAACTCCCACTTGCTCTCACCTTACTCTTGTTTATTCAAAAAAATTCCTCTTTTTGCGACCAAACTATGATTTCCTCCCAAAAGCACTATGTCTTCAAGAAAGTCATCAAGGATTGCGAGAAGGGGACCACACCGGAAGTATGAGGGTCCTACCCATTTTGATCTTACCGAGGAAGATGACATTCCTCAATAGAATCAACCGAGTCAGCAACAACCTTCTCGACAGCGTCAGTCTCCTCCAACACCTCAAGAAGAAGACGTAGTAGAAGACATTGAACCTGTAAGAACGTTGAGGCCAAATCTTGCTTACTCTCTTTACTTAAGGTTGAAAAAGGGAGGGTCTCCTATGAAGCTGATAGATGAGTTTTTGAGAGAAAGAGGATTTAAAAATGAAACTCTATTTCTACGTGAGATGAAGAAGCTAGGAGTGGCATTTGAAGGTTCGGCTAAGGAAGCCTTTGAAAATTTTCCAAGTGATCCATGGTTCAGTACCGCAAATCAACCTCAGGGACAAGATGATGATGAAAGGTTATTTTCACATTTTTAGCCAAGGTTGGGAGTGGCTATGAATGCTATTTGCGAATAAGGGAACATCTTTCGCTCCAACGAGCACAAAAGAGTTTACTCGAAATTGCTGAAAAGAGGGGTTATAAACCCTAGGAGCGTTGATTTTGACTTTCTCAACTCTGTGTGAATAAATCTTCGAGAAAAACTGGCACGTCTTCAGTTTGAGGGATTTTGTTTTGATTCTATGATTACTTATCCTGAACTTACTGCCTATTTCTAGTCAAATCTATCCTTTCTAGATGCGAATAGGTTTTCATTCACTTTCGGGGATGAGGAATATGTGGTGGATGTGGACACCTTGGCATATCTAATTGGGGTGGAAAGATCAACTTTCCAACCAATTAAAGTATCTATTGCTCATGCTACTTTGGACTTGGTTCGAGATAGAAGTGTAGAAGGAAAAATTTCCTACACTAGGATGAACGCCTTTAATGTCTTGCTCCATAAAGTTGTGATCAATTGCATTAGACTGAAATCGACCTCAAAGACAGATGTCACATTCAGAAGTCAAATTGATGTATGCCATCAACGCTGGTATCAGACTTTCTCTGCCTCACACAATCTTGTTCCACATGTACAGGACTATGGTAAAAGATAAGGGACAACTCCCTTACTCTGTTCTTGTTACTTGCCTATTTAGGCACTTCAAAATTCACATCCCTGCACCCCTGTGCTTAACAAGTTATGCTCCTATGGTGATTGGCTACAAGATGGTCACGAAGAGGTGTTTAAAGGAGCTTAACAAGGTGCTGGAAAGGATGAAGGAGAAATCTCCTGCCAAGGCTACACAAGACTTTGCGACTGCAAAGAGAAAAGGGAAGGAGCCCATGGTTGCTCCTGTGCAGAAGAAAAGAAAACTCATCTTGCAGGATGAAGATGATGAAGATGAGATGACTCTTGCAGCTTTGAGAAATTTGAAGAGTTTTGTTAGCTTTCGAGAGAGGCGAGAAGAGCAAGAGAGGAGAGAAGAGACTGAGAACAGAGATGAAGGAAGATTGAATGAGAAGGAAATGAGAACAGAAGAAGGAGAAGAGGAAGAAGTAAGAAGAGAAGAAGGAGAGGCACAAGAGGAACAAGAGGATTCCCTTGAGCCAACTTTTGCTATTCATTTGTCAAGTGAATCTAGCAAGACTGGAAGTGTTGATGATAGAGCAACTTGAAAATGTCACTCTGCTGCTAATGTTGAAGATGAACAAGGCGAAGAGTTTGCTACTCCACCTGAGGGCACAGAAACAGGGGAGCTACTGATAAAAGAGGTACGTCTTCACCATTATTCACAAGTGATGTTAGCAGATCTGCAATAGATCCAAAGGATGTATATACCTCTCACTTTCCTGAGACTGAATTTAAGGCATCCTCTCCAAGTCATGTGGACATACTGCTGAAGATCCATCAAGTCTCAAAACTCCAGGTGCAGAATCAGCCGGTCCTAGTGCTGCACATACTCAATCAACAGACTTTTCGAGACTACTGGATATCTTATTGGATCTAAGGAAGCAGCTTTATGGAATGGAGTATGAGATGGAAGATCTCAAGAAGGCTCTCTTGGCTACCTCAATGTCTTTGCAGGACCAGATTAACGCCTTGAAGAATCAAGTTCAAACTAATGTGAGGGGTGCAGATTTACAACCACTGAAGGAGTCCATTGCAAGCCTTGAGAAGACTGTGAACTCTTAGGGAGATTTCTAGTTTCTCCGCATTCCTAAATAGCCATGATTTCGACCCCTCATTTTCTTTGACTCAACTTTTTATCCACCACTTCTTGCTGTGACAAAAAGGGGGAGAAGTGCAGATTTATCCTTTGATCTTTTATGTTTAGGTTTGGACTTTGACTTGTTTTGGCTTGTCTTTTGTTTGACTGTTTTAACTTGATTTGATCTTTTGGTACTTGCAGCTTAAGTCATGATATTGAGGATAATTATTTTGCTGGACTAACATGTTTTTCTGTGGTTGCAGAAGTGATACTAATCTTGTCCTATTTTATTTATTCCTTATAATATATTATGCATAAGTATTTTTGTAGGTCAAAAAGTTTTCAAATCTACAAGGAAGTTTTGTCACCATCAAAAAATGGGAGATTGTTGGAGAAAACTCCTTTATTATTTTGAAGTTGACAAAACGTCTCCGTCAGTCTAATCTGAAGACTTCCAGACTCAAGTGTTAAAGTCTGAAGACCTCCAGACCCTGTTGTTAAAGTCTGAAGATAGTTAGACTCAAGATTCAAAGTCTGCCAAAGTTGACAGTCACTAGACCGAAGGAAGAAGACTTATACAGATGGGAATTTATCTTTGAATATTCTTGCCGTATGGTTTTTGGAAGATCTTTTGGCTAGATATAACTTCAAGATATTTGGTTATTCTTATTGGAATCTACTATGATTTGAATATATTTTTGAAAAGCGAGCAAACTTGGAAGATTCTACTTATGGAAACTTAAGATCCTAATTGTATGGGCGAACATGATTGACGGGCTCTCATCTACATTTAATCAACAACTCAAGATCACCTTAATTGATTCCCTCCAACGGGTAGATTGGAAGAACTCCTTTAGAAAGTGCCAATGGCTACGAATGCATAAAGGAGTATTTAAGGGGGGTTTTTCATTGTTTGGTGTGTGGTTGAAAACAAAATTTCAAAGTTTGAATCTTTGTAGTTCCTTGTTTTCGCATTCTTCGAGCTATATTTTTGTACAAAAGAGAGAAGCATACAATGAGAAGTTGTGAAAAGAATAGATGAGACTCTCCTTTAAGGAAGTCAAGTCTACAAGCTATACCAATCTCTTTTGATTCATAGTGAAATCGAGCCAGTGGGCTGTCAGCGCGAGAGAATGGACGTAGGCTTAGATTAAACCGAATCACTATAAACCTTTGTGTTTAATTTCTCTTACCCTAATCTCCTTATTTTAACTGTAGCTTGATTTAATTGCTTCATAGATTCATCCAAAGTCTTTTACATCCTGAGTTATAACATTAAGGCGATTAAATTTCTTAAAGTCTTTCAAAATTTTATATACACCTATTCACCCCCTCTAGGTGTGTTTACTAGCCCTTTTCAAAGATAAGGTTCGTCTTAAATTAAAATGAGGCACTAAGGGCTCTTTGGACTTATGTCCAGAAGATAAATATTGTAATGTCATTGCCCAGTAAAGGATTGAGACAAATCTCGACTAACTCCAGAGCAGATATCTTCTTGAAAATTAATTCTAAATCCTGTATCACATAGCTTACTTATATTTAGAAGATTATAATTCAAACCCTTTACCAGTGAAACATTATTGATGATTAAACTTCCAATCTTTACTATTCCATGTCCGATAATCTTTCCTTTGCTATTCCCACCAAAAGAGATATTTCATTCTTTTTGTTTTTCTAACTTCACGAAACTATTTGAATCTCCAGTCATATGCCTAGAACAGCCATTATCCAAGTACCATTTGATTTTTCTTTTAATGATAACCTGAAACTTTCTTTGGTACCCAAATTGTCTTGGGTCCAGGAGAGTTAGTTCTAAAAAAAGCATTTCTTGAATCATTCTTAGCAAGTCTCCAAACTTTAGGATATTCATTTTTAAAATGTTATGAATTGTTACGCTTAGAAAATTTATGAGCATTCTAGCCAACGGGTTTAACAAAAAAAATTTTGAAAATGATTTTTGTAAAAAGACTTTAGGGGTCTTTGCCTAAGTTTTTCATTTACTTTGAGAAAATCAATCAAATGAGTTGTTTAATTGTTCATATCCAAATCAAGTTTGTTAAAATAGGGTATTTGAACTGAAAGAATTTTTTTGTAACTTTTCCGATTCTTTGGAAATTTTTTTAGAAATAAAGGAAATCTCCTTTTTCAAACAGTCATTTTCTTTTGAAAGAGAATCAACTTTTTCTTTCAAACCATCAAAATCGTTTTTCAGATTTTCAAACTTTTCTTTCTAAAAGTCATCTTGTTGCTTAAGCTTAGAATTTTCCTTTTTCAGTTCATAAATCATTTTAGGAGAAGATTTGAGGTTGAGGCAAAGTTCATCTATATACTTAGAAACTTTAACAGGAATTTCTGAGTGATTTACCTCGATTTCCTTTTAAGAATCTAAATTTTTGTTTGATTCTAAATCTGAATATGATTTTGAGTGAGCCATCAAATAGATATTTGCAAATTTCTCTTCGTTTTTCTCACACTTGGTGTCACTCCAAGCTTCTACTTTAAAGATTTTTCTTATACTTCTCATATTTCCATTTCTTCTTTTTCAGCAAGGGATAGTTAGGTTTGATGTGTCTCTTTTTTCTTGCATTCGAAGCATATTACATCTTTGCCTATTTCAACCTTCTCCATTGGTCTCTTCTGGCAATTTTGCTTGCTTTGCTTCTTCCAATTTAGTCTTCTTCATTTCCTATTTAGTTTTTTGAATTTCTTTATCATAAGGGCCAGCTCTTCGTCATCCATGTCATCATCGGTATCTATGTCATCAAAATCAACATTAGACTTAAGTGCAATTGACTTCTTACCTTTTGGATCCTCCTTATCATTGATCTATTCTACTTCATACGATTGAAGATTATCTATTAGATTGTCAACAGAGAGAGGCATGATCCTTTGAGTTTCCCTGATTGAAGTCTTCACATGGTTCCAGTCCTTTGAAAGTCCCCACATTAATTTATTGGACCAGAAATTGGTTAACCTTGATAAGCTAATCCATTTATAATTTCAGTGGAATGACTGAACATATTGTTGGAGAAAACTCATTTATTGTTTTGAAGCTGAAAAAACGTTTCCAAAGAGGTATAGTTTGAAGACTTGTAGACTCAAGGGTCATAGTCTAAAGAACTCCATACTCTACTGTCAAAGTCCGAAGACTGCCAAACTTAAGATTCAAAGTCTACCCTCAATAACAGTCTTTCAGACCAAAGAATGAAGACTTATCCAGATGACGGATTATCTTCAAGGATTCGTTTCGTATGGTTTTTGGAAGGTCTTACTGTTGGATATAACATCTACTTATTCGGCTATTCTTACTGAATATACTCGGATATGAAGATCGTTTGAAGGACGAGCAAACTTGGAAGGTTCTATTTATGAAAACGAAAGATTCTGATTGTATGGGCGAGCAGGATTGTCGGGCTTTCATCACCAATCTTTCAACAACTCGAGATCACCCTAATTGATTATGTCCAACAAGTAGATTGGAAGAATTCCTTTGGAAAGTGCCAATGGTTGTGAAGGCATGACGGAGTATTTAAGGTTGACTCTCTAGTTGTTTAAAGGTGTGTGTGAAAGAAGAATTTCAAAGTCTGAATCTCCATAGTTCCTTGCTCTTTAATTCATATAGCTCAAAGTTGTATACAAAAGAGAGAAATACATAGTGAGACTTTGTGAGAGACTAGTAGAGACTCTTCACTGAAAAAGTCGAAGATCACAAGCTATAAAATCTCTTTTAATTCATAGTGAAATCCAACCAGTGGGCTGTCAACGCGGGAGAGTGGATGTAGGCTTGATCTAAGTCTAACCACTATAAACCTTGTGTTCCAATTCTCTTTCCCTTAACTCCTTATCTTTATTCGTTACTTTATATATTTGATAGAACTGTTTATGTCTTTCTTTAATTATTTCTTAAAGGCAATTCACTACTGTTAAAATATGAAGAAAATTTTTTATACACCTATTCACCCTCCTCTGGGTGTGTGCACTAGCCCTTACAATTGATATCAGAGCTTGTGTGCTTAATTATTGAAGTGTTTTACTCCAAAGCTAAAAATCATTTATGGCTAGTGTATTAGCTTGAAGATTGGTTGAAGGACAAAGCAACACCAGACCTCCTTACTTTGATGGGAAGGAGTACAATGTTTGGAAAAATAAGATGAAGGCATTCCCAAGATCGAAAGATCCCTTGGAATGGGATGTGGTAGAAAAATGGATTATTACTAAAGCTACACCAACCTTAGGGAAGGAAGTGGTAGATGCTGAAGAATCACCACAAATGGAAATTACCAAAAGACAGGCTCTTGATGCTAAAGCCATCTATTCCTTATATTGTGCTTTATCTCCTACTGAGTATAACAGGATTTCATCCTGTGAAATAGCCAAAGAAGTTTGGGATATGTTGCACTTTACTTATGAAGGGACTGATCGAGTTAAAGAAACCAAAATCAATATCCTACTCGAACAATGTGAAGCCTTCAAGATGAAGCCAAGAGAATCCATTACTGACATGTTCAGTCATTTTACAAAAATTATAAATGACCAAGCATATCAAGGATAGCCAATCTTAGGACCAATGAAGGTCAACAAATGGCTACATGGACTCTCCAAAGATTGGAATAACGTGAAGACTTCAATAAGAGAAACCCAGAGGATCATGCCTCTTTCTGTAGACAAATTAGTTTGCACACTTCAATCATATGAAGTGGAGCAAATTAATGAGGAAGAACATCCCAAAGGTAAGAAGTCAATTGCCTTAAAATCTAATGATGATTCTGATGATACGAACTCAGAAGACGACTTGGACGATGAAGAGCTAGCACTCATGATAAGGAAGTTCAAGAAGTTGAACAGGAAACGAAAAAGGTTTAACTGGAAGAAGCAGGGTACTCAAAGATTTCAGAAGAAATCAACTGAGGATAATGAGACCAATAAAGATGTAGTTTGCTTCGAATGCAAAAAGAAAGGGCACATCAGACTAAACTGTCCTTTGTTGAAGAAAGGAAAGGAAAAACAAAGAAATTCAAAAAGGCTCTCAAAGCTAAAACTTGGAGTGATATAGAATTTGAGGAAAGTGATGAAGAATATGCCAATATCTGTCTAATGGCAAATTCTAAATCAGACTCAAACTCAGACTCAGACTCGGATAAGGAAATTGAGGTAAGTAATCTAAAAATCCCTGTTAAAGTCTCAAAGTATATTAATGAACTCCGTCTTAGTCTCAAAGTTTCTCTTAAGAAAATTTCCTAACTAAAAGGGAAAATTCCAAACTCAAGCAACAGAAAACTCTTTCGAAAGAAAATTTTGAAAATCTAGACAAAAGCTTTGTTGATTTGAAAACAAATTTTGATTCTCTTACAAATGAAAATGCTCTTTTAAAAAAGGACATTTCAAATATTACAAAAAGATTTTCAATAGGATCCGAGAAGTTGGAAAAAATCCTTTCTATGCAAAGACCTTACTTTAACAAATCTGGTATAGGAATGACTTTGGAAACCATTCCTTTAATAGATTTTCCCAAAGTCAAAGAAAGGATCAAGCAAAGACCTACCGAGGAATTTTATAAAAAAACATTTTCAAAAGATTTTTGTAAAACCTGTTAGTAGAAGTGCTCTCAAATGTTCAAAGTGTAACAGCTCAGAATATTTCGAGAAGGAATGTCCCAAGGTTTGGAGACCTATTTAGAGAAATTGGGCAAGTACAGTAATCATAATTAACTCTAATGGACCCAAGAAGATATAGATACCAAATAAAGCTTGAATTATTCTTATAATTATAGGTCACTATTAAGAAGAAAATTAAATGGTATTTGGATAGTGGCTGTTCAAGGCACATGGCAGGAGATTTAAGTTGCTTTGTAAAATTTGTTCAAACAAATGGTGGAAAAGTTTCTTTTGGTGAAAACAGCAAAGGAAAAATTGTTGGATGTGGAACTGTGAAAATTGGAAGTCTCATAATCAACAATGTCTCCTTGGTGGAAGGACTGAATTACAATCTTCTCAGTATAAGTTAACTATGCGATACTGGATTCAAGATCAATTCCAAGAAGGCATTTGTTCGGAAACCAGTAAAGATTTCTCTCAATCTTTTACTGGACAAAGACATGGGAATATTTATCTTACGGATATAAAACCAAAAAACTCACAGTGTCTAATTTCCATTCAAGATGAAGCAAATCTTTGGCATTGAAAGTTTGGTCATGCAAACATGAAGCAGATTGCTAAACTTTCTTCCAAGAAACTTGTTCGAGGATTGTCCAACCTTACTTATCAACAGTTTGATTTATGCACATCATGTGTATTGGGAAAACAGGTTAGAATTCCTTTCAAACGCATAAATCAAATTTATACTAATCGAGTTTTGCAGCTTCTGCATATGGATCTTTTTAGACCAACTAGAATGCAAAGGATTGGTGGAAAAAGATATTGTCTAGTAATCATGGATGATTACTCTCGCTTTACATGGGTATACTTCCTGGCAAGTAAGTCTGAAGCATTTTCTTACTTCTCAAAATTTGCCAAAAAGGTTCAGAATGAAAAATGATATGCTATCTCGAGCATACGCACAGACCATGAAGGTGAGTTTAAAAACCAAGACTTTACTAAATTTTGTGATGAATCTGGTTTTCAGCATGTTTTTTCTTCTCCATACACTCCAGAGCAAAATGTGGTTGTGGAAAGAAAGAATACATCTTTGCGGCCTATTCTAGAAAAAACTCCTTATAAGGTATTTAAAGAAAAGAAGCCAAATGTTTCTTATTTTCATATTTTTGGTTGTAAGTGTTTTATTTTGAAAAATGCAAATGATCGAACTGGTAAGTTTGAAAAAAAATCTATCGAAGGAATTTTTCTTGGCTACTCAACCTCAAGCAAAGTCTACAGAGTATTCAACAAGCATACTCAGTCTGTGGAAGAATCTATGAATGTCAAGTTTCAAGACTCTATGCATAATCAATTGGATCAAAATCAACTTGAAGAATTTGTACCTACTCCAAATTCTATAGAATCTACTTCCCCTAAAGTGGTTCAAACTTCTGTGGAACAAAAACAAGATGAACCAGAAGTTTTAGTTGAAACAGAGGATCAGCAAACTCACAAACCAACTAACAATTGGAAGCATAAGTCAAGTCATCACAAGGAACTCATCATTTGCAACATTGATGAAGGTATTCGCACCAGATCCAAAAGGTGAGAAGAGTCTAGTGCTTTAGCACTTGTTTCTGAAATCGAACCCAAAAGTATTGAAGAAGCCTTGACTGATGAAAGTTGAATTGAAGCTATGCAAAAAGAGCTTAGACAATTCAGCATCAACGATGTTTGGGAATTAATTCCTAAACCTAAAGGTAAATCTATTATTGGAACTAAATGGGTTTTCATGAACAAGGTGGACGAAAAAGGGAAAGTATTCAGAAACAAAACAAGACTTATGGCCAAAGGATACACGCAAGAAGAAGGGATAGACTATGATGAGACATATGCACCGGTAGCAAGGTTAAAAGCAATTAGATTATTACTTGCTATAAAAATTTCAGGTTATTCCAGATGGATGTAAAAAGTGCATTCTTAAATGGATTCATCCAAGAAGAAATATATGCGGAACAACCACCTAATTTTGAAGATTCAAGAAAACCAGACTCCGTTTACAACTTAAAAAAAAGCCCTATATAGACTAAAGCAAGCACCTCAAGCTTGGTATGAAAGGTTAAGTAAATTCCTAATTCAAGATGGTTTTGTTAAAGGAAATATAGATACTACTTTATTCATAAAAAGAGAAGATAAAATCTTTTTACTTGCTCAAATTTATGTTGATTATGTCATCTTTGGATCATCTAATGAGAATCTTTATAAGAGGTTTTCTAAGTCTATGAATGATGAATTCGAAATAAGCATGATGGGTGAATTAACTTTCTCTCTCGGACTACAAGTCAATCAATTGAAGAAAGGAATTTTCATTCATCAAGAGAAATATGCAAAAGATCTCATCAAGAAATTTGGATTAGAAAACTGCAAAAAGACAGAGACACCAATGTCAAGTTCCTCAAATATGGACAAAGATGAAGGAGGGAAGAATGTAGACCAAAAACTTTACAGGAGCATTATTGGTTCACTCATTTATCTTACTGCATCTAGACCTGACATTTTGTTTAGTATTTGTATCTATGCTAGATTCTAATCAAATCCAAAAGAATCTCACTTAAGTGCTACAAAACATATCATCAAATATGTTGCAACTACTGCGAAGCTTGGTATGTGGTATCCTAAAGAAAAAAGACTTCACACTCCTTGGATACTCAAACGCAAATCTAGCAGGATGTAAAGTCGATAGAAAAAGTACATCTAGTACGTGTCAATTGCTAAGCAACAGGCTGGTATCTTGGTTCTCAAGAAAACAAAGCACTGTGGCTCTTTCAACAGCTGAAGCATAATATGCAGCTCTTGGGAGTTGTTGCTCTCAAATACTATGGATAAGGCAACAACTAAGAGACTTTGGAATCGAAGAATCATGCACCGAGATTAAGTATGACAACACAAGTGCTATCAATCTCACAAAGAATCCAATTCTCCATTCAAGGGCGAAGCATATAGAGATCCGACATCACTTCATTAGGGATCATGTTCAAAATGGAGAAATCTTGATAAAATTCATTGACTGAAAGAATCAGTTGGCAGACATATTTATGAAGCCACTAGATAAAAGTCTGTTTGAGTTCATTCGGTCCAAACTAAACATCTTATCTTTTACCGGTTAAAGTCTGAAGGTCTTCAGACTCAGAATATCCAGATGTTATGATTGCAAGTTAATACTTTCTCAAAAGATTTAATTTATTTTTAGAATGGATTTGTGAAAAGGTATGATCGATCGCTTTTTGCCTAATTTATTTATAGGAATTATCTTTTTTGAGTTTTTAAATTTAAGGAAACTTTTCATTTTCAAAAAGGCAGCTTTTACTGTGTTGATCCATATATTCCTTTTTATCCACTGTCGATTCGTATACTTCTTTACCTTTTTCTCCATTTTCACTCACAAACCCTAGGATACAGAATTCCATTTTCTCACACTTTCTCTCTAGTTTAATCCAAAAAGGTTTCACCTTTTGTTTTCAATTGAGTTTGTGAAATCCCCTAAGAGAAAGTGACATGTCCTCCCAAAGAAATTCTTCGAGAATTGCAAGCAAGGGACCATGGCATATGCGTGAGGGTCCTATGCTTTTTGATCTGATCGAGGAAGAAGACACTCCTTAGTAGTAGTAGCAAAGTCAACAATAATAGCATTCCCAATCACGCCACTCTTCTCAACATAGAACACAAGATCCTCCATAGCAACAAGCCGAAGAAGAAACTGTGGAAGATGTGGAACTTGGAAGAACGCCGAGAGCTGAAGTTCTTTTTAAACTTTACTCTAAGTTAAAAGAGGGTGGCACTGCTATGACTCTTATTGATGAGTTCTTGAGGGAAAATGGTTACAAGAATGAAACCTTGTTTTTGCAATCCATGGAAAGGATAGGCATTGCGCCTGAAGGGTTGGTTGCAAGAACATTTGCTAATTTTCTGAGTGATCCTCAGTTTGGCACCTTTTCTCAGCCTGAAGGAAAGGACGATGATGAGAGAATGTTCACAAATTTTCAACCTAAGATGGGCATTGCTGCGAATGTTTGTGATGGAGCAAATTTATTTCGTTCCAAAGAACACAAGAAGACTTACTTGAAATTGAGGGAAAAATTTGTACTTCTTCAACTGGAACGATTCTATTCTGAGACGATTGCTGCCTACCTAGAATTCACCACTTACTTCTATTCAAATCTATCTTTTTTAGATGCAAATAGATTTTCTTTTATGGTGAAGGACAAAGAATTTGTGGTCGATGTGGACACCTTGGCTGACGTGATTGGTGTGGAGAGAGGGAGTTTCCAACCAATCAGCCTGTCCGTTGCTCATGCTACACTGGAACTTATTCGAGACAGATTTGTTGAGGGCAAGATTTCTTATTTGAGAATGAATGCCTCAAATATCTTACTTCATAAGATCATGATAAACTGGCTCAGACCCAAATCTACGTCAAAAACAGATGTCTCTCATTCGGAAGCGAAGTTGATGTATGCCATCAACATTGGTTACAAGTTTTCTCTGCCTCACACTATCCTGATGCACGTGTATAGGACAGTGGTAAAGGATGGAAGTCTCCCTTACTCTGCTCTTATCATACAACTCTTTAGACACTTCAAAATTCACATTCTCACTTCTCTGGTTGTTAGAAAAATTTCTCCAATGGTGATTGGACTGAAAATGGTTACAAAGATGCGTCTGAAAAAGCTGAACAAGTTTCTGGAGCATCTGAAGGAGAAGACCCCAGTCAAAGCAAAACAGGACTCTGCAGTGAAGAAGAGGACAGGAAAGGAGCCCTTAAGCGCACCGGCTAAGAGGAGGAGAACTCTCATCTTGCAGAATGAAGAAGATGAAGAGGATGTTACACTCTCCGCCATTGCCTTAAGGAATCTACAGATTTTTGTTAGCTTTCAAGAGCCAGAGGACAAAGACAAGATAGATGAGGGAAGAGAAGAGATGAGAACAGAGGAAGAGGAAGGAAGAACAGAGGAGGAAGAAGGAAGAACAGAGGAAGAAGAGAAGAGAAGAGGACGAGAGGAAGAAGAGGGTCAAGATGACTCTTTTGAGCCAACTTTGGTTGTCTCCTTGTTAGATGACTCGGATAAGACAGGAAGTGGATCTGCTGGAGCAGGAAGAGGAAAACATCACACAAGTGCTGACAAAGAATGGGAAGAAGAATTCTTTTCTCCACCCAAAGGCATAGAAACAGGGGGAGATGTTGAAAAAAGAGGTACTTCTTCACCTAGCCTTAGTAGTGATGTTAGTAGATCTCCAGTGACTCCGGAGGATGTTTATGCCTCTCATTATCATGAAGAAAATGTTGAAACATCCCTTCCTAGTCCTGGTGATCGAACTACTAATGTTCCCTCACATCTTAAAACTCCTAGAATTGACTTGGCTGGACCCAGTGCTACAATAGAACCTACAGCAAACTTTCAAAGACTGCTGGACATCCTTTTGGATTTAAAGGGTCGGCTATATGGCTTAGAGTTTGAGATGAAGCACCTCAGGCAAGCCTTCCAGTCTACTTTAAATCATATTCAAGCACTGAAGCTACAAGTGCAAGCAACTGCAAAGGGTGCAAAGTTGGATCAAGTGAAGGAGACTCTAAGGAAGCTAGAGGAGACTATCAAGTCTATAGGGGATTTCCATATCGTTCGCATTGCTAGACAGCCATGATCTTTTACAACTCTTTCATGATTTCTTCTCCACTTTTTGCTGTTGATAAAAAGGGGGAGAGTTGAGTAGATTTGAAGAACTGAACTCTTTTTGACTTATCTTTAACTTATCCTTTTTTATCATTTTGCTTGATTTGTTTTTGATGACTCTTTTTGGTATTTGGATTGTACTGACTTTGAAATTCTCTTATGCTTGCATTAACTAAGTTTGTGGTACTGATTATGACTGGATTGTTATTTATCCCTCAGGATTAACAGTTTTTCTATGGTTGTAGAATCGATGTGATCCAGGTCCTAATCAACTTATTTTTATGAGATATCATGTATTGCTTAAGTGTTGTTTTGTAGGTCAAAAGATTTCAAATCTACAAGAAAGTTTTATCACCATCCAAAAATGGGAGATTGTTGGAGAAAACTCATTTATTGTTTCAAAGCTAACAAAACATTTCCAAAGAGGTATAATCTGAAGACTTGTAGACTCAAGGGTCATAGTTTAAAGAACTCCAAACTCTACTATCAAAGTCTAAAGACTGACAGACTTAAGATACAAAGTATGTTCTCACTGATAGTCTTCTAGACTGAAAAATGAAGACTTATCTAGATGACGGATTATCTTCAAGGACTTGTTTTGTATGGTTTTTAGAAGATCTTACTGCTAGATATAGCATTTAATTATTGATTATGTCCAACAGGTAGATTAGAAGAATTCCTTTGCAAAGTGCCAATGGTTGTGAAGGCATAAATGAGCATTTAAGGTTGACTCTCCAGTTGTTCGAAGGTGTGTGTGAAAGAAGAATTTCAAAGTTTGAATTTCCATAGTTCCTTGCTCTTTCGTTCATAAAGCTCAAAGTTGTATACAAAAGAGAGAAATACATAGTGAGATTTTGTGAGAGACCAGTAGATACTCTTCACTGAAAAAGTCGAAGATCACAAGCTGTAAAATCTCTTTTGATTCATAATGAAATCCAACCAGTGGACTGTCAACGCGGGAAAATGGACGTAAGCTTGATCTAAGCCGAACCACTATAAAACCTTGTGTTCCAATTCTCTTTCCCTTAACTCCTTATTTTTATTCGTTGATTTATATATTTGATAGAACTGTTTATGTCTTTCTTTAATTATTTCTTAAAGGCAATTCACTACTGTTAAATCTTGCAGAAAATTTTTATACACTTATTCACCCCCTCTCGGTGTGTGCACTAGCCCTTACACATATCACAAATAGACTCTCCAGGTTTCATTCTGAAGGACTCATATTGTCCAAGTAGAATGTTTATTTTTATCTCTTTTACGCGATCAGTTCCCTCATAAGTGACGTGAAGCCTATCCCAGACTTCTTTAGCTATTTCACATGAAGATGTTCTGTTATATTTAGTGGGAGACAAAACACAGTATAAAAAATAAATAGCTTTAACATCAAGAGCCTGTCTCTTGGTAATTTCAGCTTGAATTGATTCTTTAGCATCTTTTCCTGTCACATCTTTTCCTTTGTTTGAAGTTGATGCTGCCTTTGGATTAATTGCTCTTTCGACAATATCCCATTACAAAGTATTTTTGGATCCAAGGAATGCCTTCATTTTGTTCTTCCACACAGTGTACTCTTTTCCATCGAAATAGGGTGGTCTAGTGTTGCTCTACCCTTTAGCCAATCCTGAAGCCAAGATACTAGCCATAACATTTCTTAAGCTTAGAAGTAAAAACACTTCAATAAGATAAGCACTACGGCTCCGATACCAATTGAAAGTGCTAGTATTACAAAATAGAGGGGGTTGAATAAGTGTAAAAAAAATTAACTAATAAAAGCAGTAAAAGTTAGTTTCTTCAAATAAAGTTTGACTAACACCAGACTTCTTATATAAATTTAGACTCAAATAAGATGTTTTGGAAATTAGCAGAACTCATAAAAATACTGCAACAAACAACTTAAAAGAGTTAAGGGAAGAAAAAATTTGACACAAGATTTATAGTGGTTCGGCTTAGATCAAGCCTACGTCCACTCTCCTATGCTGACAACATTCTAGCTGAATTTCACTAAGGAATCAACAAAGAATTACAATGATTTGAGTACGATCACTCAGTGAAGAGTTTATTTCTCTCTCATTAAGTCTCTCCTTTTGTGTTTTTCTCCCTTGAGTACAATTGTAAGCACTATCAATGAAAAAATAAGCAGTTGGAAAAGCTTCAAACTTTGGAATTTTAATCCTCACGAACTCTCTCAAATGGACCAAATGACTTTCTTAAATACTCCTCTACGCCTTTCTAATCATTGGCACTTTCCAGAGGATTTTCTTTCAATCAACCTGTTGGACAGAATTAATTAAGGAAATCTTATGGCTATTTGAAGATTGAGGTGAAAATCCGATGATTTTGGTCGCCCTTACAATCAGAATCTAGGTTTTCATAAGTAGATGCTTCCCAAAAATGAACTTGTCTTCGAAATTGATTTTATCAATCTGAGATTGATTTCTTTAATATATTTAGAAAATGTAAGTGAGATTCTTCATCATAAAGCCAGATATATTTTGCACATATTGAATTATTGTTGAAAGATCAATAATCTTGAATCTAATTATATCTCCGTTCTTGACTTGAGTTTATTCTGGATCACATTAGAGTGAGAAAAAGTTCTGATATAAGATAGCCTTTGACAATATTCATCAATATAACACATAAGTCTAGTATTCTTAATAGTAAGAAATAAGAGAATGAAAGTTTTGTCAATTTCAAAATCTGATAGGGGTTTTCTCAACAATATATTCATTCTCAGATTGATTGTGAGTCTTGCTGTTGTGATGACCTGCATTAAACGGTGGGGAGTGGTGTGGATTGATAAGATGATAATTCTTCTGCTGTTTATTATTCTAGCATCTGCTGCTGCTGTAAGATGGGTGTTGGTATTAATCACTGCAAAAAGCTGAAGTTTTGCCGATGTGTCTTGCCATCTGTACCAGAAGCTTTCGACATTCTTTGTGATAATTTGTTACTTCTATAACGTTCATTTTCTCTCTTTTCCAGGTTTTGGAAGAGCTAGATGGGCTTCGGAAGAAACCTGATGCACAAGCTAAGGAGATCCTGCCGCCGATTGAAAAGTTGATTGCGGGGGCTTGCTCTGTCATCGACGAGGCAGTGAAGGTGGGAACGTTGCACAGGAATACCGGGGTGCGTAGAGTGTGTCGGCTCGCCAGGAGGAAGAAGACTGGAAATCCACCTTGGCTGGTATACCCCCGCGCCTGAGCCAGCTGCAACCGCTAGGCAATACTTCTCTATAAGCCTAGGAGGAGGTTATGGAAAGCTCTTGCGTCTTTATTGTACACTAGTAACCATTGCCCATCTTTTCTGGCCTTTGGCTGGTTGATTAAAGACTGATTTTGTCATATGCCCCCATGTTGAATCAAATAGGGAGCAACATTTTTTGATGTTTCAGTGGGTATGGATCATGAACAGTAAAACCTTGTTGTTCGCGATCGTGTGAAATCAAAATCGAAATAGTTCTCTCCGGGAGCACATGCATTTATTCCACCCACCCCCAAAATGATGGAGTGGGAGGAATTATAGTTTCATTCTCTTCGTCTTTGCAAATCTTTTACCCAACTTTCAGATTTTCTGGGCCAAGTCTCGTAAAATCAAAGTTGGTTTTACGATTCTACGTAGGAAAAGCAAAATGGTGTCGTATAATCAAATTACTCGTGGTGTGAAAAAGTGAAATAAGGGAAATCTGTCAAAACATTCTCAACACTTTCATTCTAACTTGGAACGCAGCTAGCCGGAACATAGTTCTCACTTTTGAAGACAGCACAGCGCGATCGAAAATGCTTTTGAAATTCGTTTCGTTTTTTTTAGTCAGATAATTCGTTTTTACGTTGAAAGATTTTTATTTTGACAATTCAAGCTGGTTTAAACTAATGGTAAAAAGCTTTTTTTTTTCCTTTTTAATTTTCCGTGTAAATGAAGACAGAGAAAACCTTAAGCGGCCAATTGGATCTTATAAGATTATGATTTCCCAAATTTCTTGTATAGATGTGTATGAATATATTCCCTCCCCACCAGTTCTATGAAATTAATCCAATCACATATGGTGAACTTTATGTTGAATTTCACCGAACAAACCCCCTATTGGGGTTTCATGAATCACGTATAGGTAAAATTAACAAAAAGAACGCAGCGGAAACAAAGATGATATATTTTATACATGATTCTCCGAAGGCGTTGTTCATGCGTTTTAATAAAAAAAATCTGAATATAAAAATGGAGTTAAACGAATTACCTCTCAAATCAGGCTTTAAACGAATTGGTTCGGATGTTCTTCAGTTCGAGTCTCACAAACGTCAGATGTCACGCCCCGATCCTTAAACGCGCACCCATCCCTTATCTGATCGATTAATTAGCGACGTCCCAGGAGGGTTGCCGACCCATTTATTTATATATGTATGCAGAAGCTTAATAAAATTCCTAGACAATCAAACAATGGGATAGAAAAGTAGGGCTATATTTTTCACGACTAAAAATCACAACCACACTTTTACACAAAGCAAACCCCATAGTATATATTACAATCCTATTAACAAGTCAGATCTATCGCACATAATATCACAACTCAGAGTTTGCAAAACAGGGTGCTGTCTTAGTCCTCCTCCTGGTCATACTCGGGATCATCCTCTAGATCCTCCTCCGACTCCTCTTCCAGCTCATCTTCAGGCTCTTCTTCTTCAGGCTTCTCTTCAAGGTCTTCCATTTCCTCATCCTCTTCCGATCCATCCTCCTTAGGCTCCACAATCTCCCTTTCTTCTTCACTCTAGTTGGCACCCTTAGCTGAGTATACTGGAGATTCTATTTCACTCTCGAGCTTGGGATCCTTAGTATCTTCCACCATTCCATCTTTAGGGTCTGTTGTACCCTCACCAAAAGCCTTCTCCAAAATGTACAAGGGTACAGTAGACTCGGGTATAGGACCATCCCTTCGTCCGTCCTGGTAGTAACGGTACCACGACCTATACTCGTGGGGCACAAAATCGTCTCTACCCATATCGACCCAAACTGTCGACTTCATCAAAACATACTCCAATCCCTTGGGGTGGTGATCTATTGGTATGTGGTAAGCTACCTCTGAAATAGCCTGCAGTATGCCAAACCGCTCAGGAGGAGGGGGAGGTTGAGGTGCTGCCATCTACAGACCTAAAATATTGTCCCAATACAGGGTGAGACTACGTCTTAGCGAGTTCTACCCTCCTAAGACTCGATTAGAAGATCGATACACCATAAGGATTGTCTATGCAAAACACAAGTTAGAGGACTTACCTTGGCCTTATATTCCACCTGCAATTCAATACAGTTCAATAGGCATCCAAATAAACATCACAGATCGAAACATCGATCAATCAACTTAGTCGATGACATGTCATCACGACCTTTCCCCAATCTTTCTAATTAATATCATATATTCTCCAAGATGGAATATCTAGTCGTCAAGCCCACGTGCATTCTCCAAGATGACTTTCCTAGTCACCAAGGTCACGTGAATTCTCCGAGACAACATACTTACTCATCGAGCCCCCGTGCATTCTTCAAGATGACATATCGAGTCACTGAGCCCACGTGCCTTCTCCAAGATGACATACTTAATCACCGAGCCCACGTGCATTCTCCAGGATGACATACCAAGTCTCCGAGCCCACGTGCATTCTTCAAGGTGATGTGTCAAGTCATTGAATCGACAAATCATAACGTCTTTCTCCGAGATGACATACTTAGTCATCGAGCCAACGTAACATAGCGCCTTTCTCCGAGATGACACACTTAGTCATCGAGCCGACATGATAAATTGCATAATCAATTTCCTTTCCACAATTTCCACTATTTTCTGTAGTCTACCAAGTCTTTTTGGCACTATCAACCGATGTCCAATTGTTCTTTAATTAATTACTTAAAAACAATTAATTTAAGAATAAATCCTAAAAAATCATAATTAAACCAATTCATCACAAATTAAAGCTCAAATAAATAAATAGACTACACTACAATAATCAGCATAAAATTCCAGTCACCAACCATCCCTGTTGAATTTCCAAAAAATAATTAATTAATTAAATAATTACAAAAAAATTAATTATTAAATAGCAATAAATCCAATTTAGGCCCGTAATGCCTAATTGGATGCCGAAACGGACTCGGAAAAATTCCGAGGTTCGTCCAATAAATATTAGAACATTTCTACTTGCTAATGGCTAAGTCTGATCACCTAACATGCATCAGCCAATCACAAATTCAATTACTCTAACCTAATCTAACCTCATAATCATGCTTAATTAAATATAATCATCCTTAAGCATCATTAGTCTACTAAGTGAGGATTAGTGAGTTAAACTCACTTGTTTAACGTGCGGGTCGGATCAAACTGACGGGAACGGTGCGTGGGTCACTTCTCTCCAAAGCGGCCTAGGATTCGAGGCCCAGAACACCTCAAATCAAACCTTGGAGTTGTTGGAAACCCACAAACTTGCCCTCTATTTTGAGCTAGTTGAGAGCCAATTTGGGGCTAGTTGAGGCAAGCATGGGCCGATGAAGCTGTAGCAAGGCCGAGCGGCCAAGGCGGGGCTTGAACGACGATGGACACCCTCCGGCTAGCTCAGGCGGTCTAGGTGGCATTCCGTGGTCACGATGAAGACAGAGCAGCGAGCTAGAATGGTGGGGGCGACCGCGTGCAAGGTGAGCGAGCAAGTCACCCGCGGGGTGGCGAACGGCGGCGTGAGGCGGCGACGAGCAGTCCTAGCTTGCTGCTATGGCTTCATCTCCTTTCCTTGGGCTGCTGGTGTCCGAAGATAGCTGAGAGGAGGGAGATGGAGAGGGTTTGGCCAACAAAGGGGAAGAGGGAGAGGAAAAGAGCAAGAGGGGGCTACAAGCTGAATTTCCACAAGTTTGTCCCCTAGACCAACCTCAGCCATGTGGCTTCCATGGCTGCAATTCAGCGACCAAGACTTTCACTTTACAACCTTAAAATGGTCCAAAGACCATAGGAAGTGAGGGCATACGAATTTGCTTGCCATTTCTCTCAATTTGTCTTAATTTCCTCATCAATTCAATCCCATATGGCCCTTACAATTTCAATTGACATCTCAATGCTTCAATTGATATTTTTCCTCACATATGGATCCATCTTGCATTCCAACTTTGCAACCAAAAATAATCCCCAGCCTTTTTTTGAACAAAAATTGCCCTATGCCGACTTTTTTCTCAAAAAGTCTTGGATTGCAGAAAAACCTTCTGAGGCTGAGTCAATCTTCCTAGAATTTATTGTGACATGACATAATCTTCAATTTTTAAAATCAGACTCAAATTCATGGTTAATTTCCATTCGGCACGTTTTTAGTATGACCTAGGCTACTGGGTAGTTTTCAAAACTTTTTATGGCAAATGACCCGTGGTCGATTTTCTACACGCCACAATGAACCCACTCAACATATTAGCCATTGTCAGTTGTCGTGAAAATCTCGAGGGTTCAATTACGGACATAGGGTATCCAAACGACATTAAAATCAAACTAGTGCCGGTCAACGAGAATTCTCCAATTTAGTAAAGTCACCCATGATCGACCACACATCTCAGTCGAACCGACCTATCTCTGATCTCAAATCGGTCTTATATTGTGCCATAATGGCCTCTAAAGATGAGCACGGTCAAGAAGCCGATTCCTGGTCGAATTCTCAAGTCTATTGCCTTAAAATTCCTTAATGGCTTCCCCAGATAGTCTAGTTATCTGGAGAGTGATCAACTCTAAGAACATCCCTATAGGCGCATCAATGAAATGCCCGATTAATTCAATAGAAAACAAGGTTGAAAATCTGGAATGTCACAACTCTTCCCCTCTTATAAACATTTCTTCATCGAAATTTAAACCTTACACACTTTAAACAAAAAGGTGGGGGTACAACTATCTCATCAACTCTTCAGTCTCCCATGTCGCTCTTTCAGTACCGTGGTGTTACCAGACCACTTTGACCAATGGAATGGTATTTGTACGCATAACTTGTTCTTTTCTATCCACTATCTGAACCGATCTTTCAACGCATGACACATGGTCATGCACATCCAATTCTTCAAAATTGAGAACGTTGGTCAGGTTAGGCTCATACTTCCTTAACATCGACACGTGAAAGACGTCATGCAGTTACGCCAATCTCGGTGGCAACGCAAAACGATACGCCAAGGTCCCGATTCTCTCAAGAATCTCAAACGAACCTACGTACCTCGAACTCAGTTTTCTTTTTTTTTTACAAAGCGCGAAGTTTCCCTCATTGGTGAAACCTTCAGAAAAACGTGATCACCAATTTGGAATGCCAATGGTCTCTGGCGCTTATCTGCGTAACATTTTTATTAGCTCTAAGTGGTCTTTAATCTGTTTCTAATCACTGTCACGGCATCCAATGATTGCTGAACCAACTCTCGGCCCGTAATCTTTCTTTCGCCAACTTCATCCCAACACACTCGTGTTCTGCATACTCTACCATACAACGCTTCGAAATGAGCCATTTGGATGCTCTACTAATAACTATTGTTATATGCAAATTCCACTAGGTGAAGCTAATCTTCCCAACTTCCCTTGAAGTCTAGTACAGAAGCTCTCGGCATGTCCTCGAGGGTCTAAATGTCCTCTCGGACTGGCCATCTATCTAAGGATGATATGTCGTACTGTACTGAAGCTTTGTACCTAGAGTATTTTGCAAGCTTTTCCAAAAAGCAACGATAAATCTTGGGTCTTGATATGAGGTTATCGTAAGCGGCACCCCATGCATTCAAACTACCTGACACATGTATAGATTTGTGTTCCTATCCAAATTGAGGTCCTTTCGAACTGCAATGAAGTGGGCTAACTTTGTCAGTTTGTCAATTACCACCCAAATCGAATCGTTTCCTCTCTAACTCCTCGGTAGTCCGGTCACGAAATCCATTATGACATGCTCCCATTTCCATTATGGGATGTCGAGAGGCTACAGAAGTCCTCCTGGCTTGCAATGTTGAGATTTTACCTGCTAACAGGTCAAACACTTGGCAACATGCTTGGCAATGTCTGTCTTCATACCTGACTACCAATAGTGTTGACGCAGATTATGATATATCTTGGTACTTCCGAGATGAACGTTGTAGCTGCTATGTTATGCTTCAAATAAAATATCTTCTATAAACTCCACATCGTTAGGTATAAAAAAAACGTCCTCAGAACCTTAGTGTTCCTTC
The DNA here is from genome assembly GCA_019915185.1 of Eucalyptus camaldulensis. Lineage (NCBI taxonomy): Eukaryota > Viridiplantae > Streptophyta > Magnoliopsida > Myrtales > Myrtaceae > Eucalyptus > Eucalyptus camaldulensis. The sequence continues at coordinate 11,637,778 of JAHSVA010000006.1, forward strand.
ATCCGAAATCAGAAAGTCAACCTTTCTTTTCTCTGCATCCTCTTGTAGAATCTTTTGCATATATGGATCTGTCGGTTGGAGTAACTTGATTCTGATCTGGACATCTGGTTCAATTTTGAGGGTGGCTATAAGACTCGAAAGGTGGCCTACCTTAAATTTGAATAACGAATCTCGAGCTCTCTCGATTAGGTTCCACTCCTTTATCAGTATGTGAGCTACTGAAGACTTCCGCCTCAAAGCATCAGCGACCTCATTCGCCTTTCCCAGGTGATATAAAATATCACATTCATAGTCCTTCAGTAATTCCATCCATCTGCGTTGTCTTATGTTCAATTCCTTCTGAGAGAACAAATACTTGAGACTCTGATGGTCAGTAAAGATCTGGAATTTTTCTCTGCATAAATAATGTCTCCAAATCTTCAGGGCAAAGATAATCGCCACGAGCTCTAAGTCATGCGTCGAGTAATTCTGTTCATGAGGCTTCAATTGACAGGAAGCGTATGCAATGACTCTGCCATGTTGCATCAACATGCAACCTTATCCTCTGAAAGACACATCACTATAGATCTCGTATCCTCCAGGACCAGATGAAATTGTCAGTATAGGTGCGATAGTCAGCTTTTCTTTCAGCTCTTGGAAACTACGCTCGCACTTGTCTATCCACACAAATTTTTCTTCCTTCTTCAAAAGTTTCGTCAATGGCAACTCTAATAATGAGAACCCTTCCACAAACCTTTTGTAATAACTTGCTAAACCCAGAAAACTTCTGATCTCAGTCACTGTAATCAGTCTTAGCCAATTGATCACAGCTTCAATCTTGCTCGAGTCCACCGAAATTCCTTAACCTGAGATCACATGCCCTAAGAAAGCAACACGAGTTAACCAAAACTTGCACTTGCTAAACTTAGCGTACAACTAATGAACTCTTACCTTTTGCAGCATTAATCTTAGATGATTCTCGTGCTCTCGTCGCTTCTCGAATACACTAGAATATCATCAATGAACACGATCACAAACTGATCTAGATATTCCTTGAATACTTTGTTCATCAAATCCATGAAGGTAGCTGGAGCATTTGTCAACCCAAATGGCATCACAATGAACTCGTAATGACCATACTGAGTATGAAATGCTGACTTAAGAATATCCTCATTCCTAATTCTCAACTGATGATATCTTGTACTTAAATTGATCTTCGAGAATATCGACGCTCCTTGCAATTGATCAAACATATCATCAATCCTCGAGAGTAGGTACTTGTTTTTTATCATTACCTGATTGTGTTGCCGATAGTTAATACACAGGCGCAACGAACCATCTTTCTTTTTCACAAAAAGTACTAGTGCTCCCCAAGGTGACGCACCAGGACAAATAAACCCCTTATCCAACAATTCTTGCATCTGCACCTTCAGTTCCTTTAACTTAGATAACGCCATCCGATAAGGAGCCTTAGAGATTGGCTCTGTCCCAGGGGCTAGCTCAATCATAAATTCAATTTCTCTCTCTAACGGTAATCTTGGCAATTCCCTAGGGAAAACATCTAGAAATTTGTGTACTACTAAAATGTCTTCCATTTTCAGCTCTTCAACTGTCGTATCTACGACAGTTGCTAGGTACCCTTGGCATTCCTCGTCTAACAAACAAGTTGCCTCTGGCGACGAGATCAAGGTAATTGAGAGTCCTCCTCAATTCTCGACAAACTCGAAGTTTTCGCCCTCTATAAGGTCAAACTGAATCGCTTTGCGATAGCAGTCCATCTTAGCTTGTTGCTTGGCGAGCCAGTCCATGCCAATTATTAAATCGAAATCATACATGGCTAAAACTAACAGATCTATTTTCCCCACTCACTCACCAATCTTTAACTTGTAACCAGAACAACCCAAAGCAGCTATTATTTTATCCTTCAATGGGGTAGATATGCAAACTGCCGACTCAACCAATAGAGGACTCAATCCTAACAACATATTACTCGGTAATGAAGGAATGAGTTGCTCCTGAATCAAACAAAGCATAAGCAGGATGGTCGTTCAGCGAAACCATACTTGTGATCACGTCAGAAGCAACTTTTGCTTGACCCTATGAGATAGCATAAATTGTGCCCTGAAAGGTCTCAGCTATCCTCCCTTTGGCGCGTTCTGAAGGGCATAGCCTCTTATCTGTCCCATTTGTGGCAATGGCGGTAGCTATGGTTATCCTCTTGGCTTCCTAGGATAATTTATTGCTATGTGGCTCTGTTGACCACATTCGAAACATGCTCCCGCCCTAGATAGGCATGGGGCTGATCTGTGTCGTCTTCTACAAAAGCGACACATTTCATTCCTATTAGGCACAGGCTTGCCCACTCCACCTCTCCTATTTTGTGGTACTTGAAATTTGCCTCCGGACATGGGCCTCTTCCCATGATGGATATTCTCTCGATGAAAGCTGAACCTCGATTTAGATGAGGCAGCTTGCTCATTCAAACCTCTCCCTATCATCTAAGCTTGATGATAGACCTTAGATAATCTATCATGTCCAATGGCAGCAGAGGTTGCTTCAGCTCATAACGAAGACCATTTCTGAATCTTCAAGCTTTCTCTTATGGGTCCTCAACCAACATTGGAGCGTATTGAAAAAGTTCAACGAACTTGACCCCATACTGGTCAATCGTCATATTCCCTGAGCGGAGACGTTGGAACTCTTCCATCTTTTGTTCTCGAGCAGCACTTGAGAAGTACTAATCATTAAAGGCCCTAAAGAAGGTGTCCCATACCTGGGCCACTCCTTCGGGGAATACTGTATCCTTGGCGGCTCTCCACTAGATATTCGCATTACTCTGAAGCTAGTACAAAAATAGTACCACTTTCTCCTCTTCGTTGCACATCAATAGTGCAAACACTTACTCAAGGTCCTAGATCCAAAGTGACGCAACCTCAGGGTCTCCTTCACCCTTGAACCTCAGAGGGTTCAGCTTCAAGAATTTCTCAACTAGTTTATGAATTGGCCTCCCAGTGCCCACATTCCCTAGTGGAACTTCAGCAGGGGCAACGATAGTTGCAGCAGCAGGGGTGGCCTCATTAGCGACGGCAATAGCAACAGTAGTGGCGGCTTGAGCGGCGGCTTCAATAGCAGTGGCTTGGTTATGTGCTTGCTGATCTATTTTGTTACCCATAACCTCTAGCACCCACATGATCCCTTCTATCCTAGGATCACCAGGGGTTACTACTCCGACACCCATTACAGGTGAGGCCACTCCACTCGCGTTAACTTGAACTGGCACTCGACCACAGCCTCCTCAGGTACCGACCCTAGTCGGTGCTCTACCCCGAGTCACGGCACAAACGGTCCTTTTGATAGGAGTTCTTTGCTCTTGATCACCCATAGCTCAACTTTAAATATTGACATATGCTTCCAATTCTACACAGAATTAAAAACAGAGCAATCTAAACAACAAGCAATTCTAACACTCAACTACCACAGGCATGCACTAGTCGTGAATTTAAAAGTCTTTCCTACCACTATCCTATAAGTCATCACACCTTATCACTCAAATCTTCAACGTTGCTCCGATACCACAAAAAGGGGATGTCACGCCCCGATCCTCGAGCGCACGCCCATCCCTTATCTGGTCGATTAATTAGCGACATCCTAGGAAGGTCGCCGACCCATTTACTTATATATGCATGCGGAAGCTTAATAAAATCCCCAGACAATCAAACAATGGGATAGAAAAGTAGGGCCATATTTTTCACAACTAAAAATCACAACCACACTTTTACACAAAGCAAACCCCATAGTATATATTACAATACTATTAACAAGTCAGATCTATCACACAAATCACAACTCAGAGTTTGCAAAACTGGGTGAGGTCTCAGTCCTTATCCGGGTCATACTCGGGATCATCCTCTGGATCCTCCTCTGACTCCTCTTCCAGCTCTTTTGCAGGCTCTTCTTCTTCTTCAGGCTCCTCTTCAAGGTCTTCCATTTCCTGATCCTCTTTCGGTCCCTCCTCCTCAGGCTCCACAATCTCCCCTTCTTCTTCAATCTAGTTAGCACCCTCAGCTGAGTATACCGAAGATTCTGGCTCACTCCCGAGCTTGAGGTCCTTAGCATCTTCCACCATTCCGTCTTTAGGGTCTGATGTACCCTCACCAAAAGCCTTCTCCAAACTGTACAAGGGTACAGTAGACTCGGGTATAGGAGCATCCCTTCGTCCATCCTGGTAGTAACGATACCGCAACCTATACTCGTGAGGCACAAAATCATCTCTACCCATATTGACCCAAACTGTGGACTTCACCAAAACATACTCCAATCCCTCAGGGTGGTGATCTATCGGTATGTAGTAACCTACCTTTGAAATGTCCCACGGTATGCCAAACTGCTCCAGAGGAGGAGGAGGTTGAGGTGCTACCATCTACTGGCCTAAAATATTGTTCCACAATGGGGTGAGACTACGTCTCAGCAAGTTCTACCCTCCTAAGACTCGATTAGAAAACCGATACACCATAAGGATTGCCAATGAAGAACACGAGTTAGAGGACTTACTTTAGCCTCAGATTCCACCTGCAATTCAATACTGTTCAATAGGCATCCAAACAAACATCACAGATCGAAACATCAATCAATCGAACTAGTCGATTACATGTCATCACGACCTTTCCTTGGTCTTTCGAATTAATATCATATATTCTCCAAGATGGAATATCTAGTCATCGAGCCCACGTGCCCACATGCATTCTCCAAGATGACATACCAAGTCACCGAGCTCACGTGCCTTCTCCAAGATGACATACTTAATCACTAAGCCCACGTGCATTCTCCAGGATGACATACCGCGTCTCCAAGCCCATGTGCATTCTCCAGGGTGATGTGTCAAGTCATTGAATCAACAAATCATAACGTCTTTCTCCGAGATGAAATACTTAGTCATCATGCCGACGTAACATAGCGCCTTTCTCCGAGATGATACACTTAGTGATCGAGCAGGCATGATAAATTGCATAATCAATTTCTTTTCCACAATTTCCACTATTTTCTGTAGTCTACCAAGTCTTTTTGGCACTGTCAACCGATGCCCGATTGTTCTTTAATTAATTACTCAAAAACAATTAATTTATGATTAAATCCTAAAAATCATAATTAAATCATTTCAGCACAAATTAAAGCTCGAATAAATAAATAGAGTGCACCACGATAATCAGCATAAAATTCTAGTCACAGACCATCCTGGTTGAATTTTCGGAAAATAAATAAATAATTAATTAAATAATTACAAAAAATGAATTATTAAATAGCAATAAATCCAATTTAGGCCTGTAATGCCTAATTGGATGTCGAAACGGACCCGGAAAAATTTCAAGGTTCGTTCAATAAATATTAGAACCCTTTTACTTGCTAATGGCTAAGTCTAACCACCTAACATGCATCGGCAAATCACTAATTTTATTACTCTAACATAATCTAACCACATAATCATGCTTAATCAAATCTAATCGTCCCTTAAGCATCATTAGTCTACTAAGCAAGGAGTAGTGAGTTAAACTCACTTGTTTAACGTGTGGGTTGAATCAAACTGATGGGAACGACGTGGGGGTCACTTCTCTCCAAAGCGGGCCTAGGATTCGAGGCTCGGAACACCCTCAAATCGAACCTTGAAGGTGTTGGAAACCACAAACTTGCCCTCTGTTTTGAGCTAGTTGAGAGCCAATTCGGGGCCGGTTGAGGCAAGCATTGGCCGGTGAAGCTGTAGCAAGGTGGGGCTTGAACGGCGATGGATAGCCTCCGACTAGGCTCAAGCAGTCTAGGTGGCATTCTAAGATCACGGTGAAGACAAAGCAGCGAGTTGGAATGGTGGAGGCGACCGCATGTAGGGTGAGCGAGCAAGTCGCGCGTTGGGTGGCGAACGGTGGTGTGAGGCGGCAATGGGCGACCCTAGCTTGCTGCTATGACTTCAGCTCCTTTCCCTGGGCTACTGGTGTCCAAAGATAGCTAAGAGGAGGGAGATGGAGAGAGTTAGGCTGGCTAACGGGAAGAGGGAGAGGATAAGAGCAAGAGGGGGCTACAAGCCGAATTTTTCCACAAGTTTGTCCCCTAGACCAACCTCAACCATATATGGCTTCCATGGCTGCAATTTAGCCACCAAGACTTTCACTTTACAACCTTGAAATGGTCCAAAGACCATAGGAAGAGGGGGCATACGAATTTGCTTGCCATTTCTCTCAATTGGTCTTAATTTCCTCATCAATTCAATCCCATATGGCCCTTACAATTTCAATTGACATCTTAATGTTTCAATTGATATTTTTCCTCAACTATGGATCCATCTTGCATCCCAATTTTGCAACCAAAAATAATCCCCAGCCTTTTTTTGAACAAAAATGGCCTTATGCCAACCATTTCCCAAAAAATCTGGGATTGCAAAAAAATCTTCTAAGACTGAGTCGATCTTTCTAGAATTTATTATAACATGACAGAATTTTCAATTTCTAAAATCAAACTCAAATTCACGGTTAACATGACTTAAGCTACTGGGTAGTTTTCAAAATTTTTTAGGGCAAATGACCTGTGGTCAATTTTTTACGAGCCACAATGAACCCACTCGACACATTGGTGACTCTTGGTTGTTGTGAAAATCTTAAGTGTTCAATTACGAACACAAGGTACCAAAACAACAATAAAATCAAACTAGTGCCGGTCGACGAGCATTTTTCAAATTTAGTGGAGTCACCACGGTCGGCCACACATCTCAGTCAAACCGATCTATCTCTGATCTCAAATCGGTTTTATACTATGTGGTAATGGTCTTTAAAGATGAGCACAGTTGAGAAGTCAATTCATAGTCGAATTCTCAAGTCTATTTCCTTAAAATTCCTTAATGGCTTCCCTAGATAGTCTAGTTGTCTCGAAAGTGATCAGCTCTGAGAACAGCCCTATAGGCGCGTCAATGAAATGCCCGATCAATTCAATAGAAAACAGGGTTGAAAATCTAGGATGTCACATCAGACCTCTAGTTCAGACACACCAACAATGGACGTCGAATGGAAGAGTGAAACTTTCGGATAATCACCACTATAATCGTGCTAGTAATCTCATGAAGACAATTTGCCATATCCTTGATGTTTTAGTCACAGCCCGAATGAGAGAGAATCCCTCTTTTTCTCGCGTCTTGAAAAACACAAGAACATGCACACATTTTTCTATTTTCAGCAACCATCTTATAACTCTCTTTATGCGGCACTTTTAAAAATCTCTCGAATTAGCAATGGTTGCTGATGGAGGGAGCAACCATCGCTAACCCACATGCATGATCGCACGTCATGAATGGTCAACCGTTCATGCATGAAGCTTCCCAATTTTTTTTTTAAAAAGCACATTGATTAATTAATTATTTAATTGAATAAATAAATAATTAATTGATCCCCTTAAAAATAAAAAATAAAAAGGACATAATCATTTTATGTACATTTGGGGTACATTAACATGTATCCACTTTGGGCATGCGTGTGCATCATATGCAAGTAGACTCGTAACTATAATATAAATTAAATTAAGTCTCATTTAATTTAGTTTCAAATCGACTCAATTTGATTGCAGTAATTGCAAACACATTTGCAACAATATTTCTCTCTTCTTCCACGTTATCCTAATTGTTTATGGTGTGTGACATCCCTAGGTTCATCACTAAGCTGGTAGTAAGACTTGTACTAACACTTTAGTACTCCCAAAAGAATTAAATGTCCCGATTAATCTTTAGGTCCTACAAGCCATGATTAATATCTAGTAATATGTCATGGCTACCCAAATACTGTGAATGTTTTAAGAACATAATGAACCTGTAAGCTTTGGCTACGGTGTAATTCAATCCCTCTGTCTAATTATGTCCCGATCAAACAAAGACCATGAAATATTTGTCAAGTCTCCAATTCGATCATATGCACAAATCTAATTGACATACATTTTATTCAAGACATAAACAATTTATTCTCGGTTATAACCCCGGCCGAGGATTTCAATGCAGTGTCATAATTAGATCGCATAGGACATTATTATTGTACCTTGCACGTAACAATGAGACAAATTCCATATTGCATACATGTGCAACTTCGAATATGAACAAATTATGACCATCAGGTATAAAAATGGATCAACAGCCCGGCATTATGTGCACCCGGCATTATGTGCACCCATGAACCATAGTTGTTCGACAAACAAGTTTGTTGGAGAAAACTCCTTCATTGTTTTGAAGTTGACAAAACTGATCCAAAGTTTATTATGAAGACTTCTAGACTTTAGTATCAAAGTCTGAACACCGCCAGACTTTAGGTTCAAAGTCTGCCCACACTGACATATTCTAGACTGAACGCTACTGAAGAATGAAGACTTATCCAAATGCAAGATTATCTTTGAGAGTTCGATTCATATAGCTTATGGATGGCTTTCTAGTTGATGTAACACCTACACGATTGGCTATCTTTATTGGAATCAATTTTGCTATCCAAATCTTTTGGAAGGCAAGTAAACTTGGAAAGATCTACTTATAGAAACCAAGATCTTGTTGTATGGGCGAACAGGATTGACAGGCTTTCATCTCAATCACCAAACGGCTTGAGATCTCCCTGATTGATTCTGTCCAACGAGTTAATTGGAAGAATTCCTTTGGAAAGTGCCAATGGTTGAGAAGGCATGAAAGAGTATTTAAGGTGGACTCTCCAGTTGTTCGATAGTGTGCGCGAGAGAAAAATTTCAAAGTCTGAAGCTTTCTAGTTCCTTGCTATTTCATTCACTAAGCTCAAATTTGTACTCAAAAGAGAGAAAAACTTATAGTGTGACTTCATGAAAGAGAAGCAGACTCTTCACTGTGAAGTTGAGATCACCAAGCTGTAAAATCTCTTTTGATTCATAGTGGAATCTAGCCAGTGGGCTATCACTGTGGGAGAGTGGGCGTAAGCTTAATCTAAGCCGAACCACTATAAACCTTGTGTTCTTATTCTCTTCCTTAAACTCTTTACTTTGTTCTTAGTTTTATTTAACTATTTAAAGTTTGAATTCGTTTAAAGTCTGTCATATTCTTAAAGCAAATTGCCTCTACTGAACCTTGCAATTTTTTTTTTACAACCATTTACCCCCTCTAGGTGTTGTTACTGGCCCTTTCAGTTGGTATCAGAGCCTATGTGCTTATTTTATTGAAGTGTTTTACTTCTAAAGCTAAAGATCTATGGCTAGTATTTTGGCTCAAGGTTTGGTCGAAGGCTAAAGCAACACCATGCCTCCTTACTTTGATGGGAATGAATACAATGTGTGGAAAAACAAGATGAAGGCATTTCTGAGATTGAAAGATCCCCTAGAATGGGATGTGGTCGAAAAAATGGATCAATCCCAAAGCTACATCAACCTTAGAAAGAGGAAAGGAAGCTGTAGATGCTGGCGAATTGACACAAGTAGAAATAACCAAGAGATAAGCTCTTGATAATAAAGCCATCTACTCTCAATATTGTGCTTTATCTCCCACTAAGTATAACTGAATTTCTTCTTGTGAAACAGTTAAAGAAGTTTGGGATAGATTACATGTTACCTACGAAGGAACTGATCGAGTAAAGGAAATGAAAATCAATATTCTATTCGGACAATATGAAGCCTTCAAGATGAAACTGAGAGAATCCATCACTCATAGTTTAGTCGTTTCACTGAAATTGTGAATGGATTGGCATATCAATGACAGCCAATCTCAAGACCAATGAAGGTTAATAAACTGTTGCGTGGGCTTTCCAAAGATTGGAATCACGTGAAGATGTCCATTAAAGAAACCCAAAGGATCATGCCTCTTTCAGTAGAAGAACTAGTAGGCACACTTCAATTATATGAAGTGGAGTAGATCAATGAGGATGAAGATCCTAAAGGTAAGAAGTCAATTGCTTTAAAATCTAACAATGATTCTGATGATACATATCCAAAAGTTGACATGGACGATAAAGAGCTAGCACTCATGATTAAGAAGTTCAAGAAGTTGAATAGAGAGGGAAGAAAATTCAACTGGAAGAAGCAGAGCACTCAAAAATTCCAGAAGAAACCAACTACAGACAATGAAATCAACAAAGATGCGATATACTTTGAATGCAAGAAAATGGGGTACATCAGTCCTAACTATCCTTTGTTGAAGAAAAAGAATGAAAGAACTGAGAGATACAAAAGGCTCTCAAAGTAGAAACATGGAGCGATACTAAATACGAGGAAAGTGATGAAAAATATGCCAATATATATTTGATGGCTAATTCAGAATCAGCCTCAAACTTTGAAATAGATTCTAATTTAGACTCAGACAAAGAAATTGAGGTTAGCAATTTAAAAATTCTTATTAAAGTCTCGAAGTATATAGATAAACTCTGTCTCAGTCTCAAAACATATCTTAAAATGATTTCCGAACTAAAAAGGGAGAATTCTAAACTGCGGCAACAGGAAACCTCTCGGAAAGAACAGTATGAAAATCTGGATAAAAGTTTTGTTAGTTTGAAAGTAAATTTTGATTCTCTTTTGAAGGAAAATGCATTTTTGAAAGAATATATTTCAAATATCACAATAAGATTTTCAGAAGAATCTGAGAAATTGGAGAAAATTCTTTTAGCACAAAGACCTTATTTTAACAAAGCCAGTTTGAGTATGACTTTAGAAACTATTCCTTTAATTGATTTTTAAAGAAAGAATCAAACAAAGGTCTACAAGGGCATTTTACAAAAGTCACTTTCAATAGGTTTTTGTAAAACCTATTGGCCAAAGTTCTTGTAAATGTTCAAAGTGTAACAACTCAGAACATTTCAAGAAGGAATGTCCCAAGGTTTGGAGACCTGTTAAGAGGGATTGGGCTACGACTGTTTTTAGTACTAACCCTCTTAGACCCAAGCAAATCCGGGTACCAAAGAAAGCTTGAGTTTTTTTTTTTTATCACAGGTCACTATCAAGAAGAAGATCAAATGGTATTTGAATAGTGGCTGTTCAAGACACATGACAGGAGATTCAAGTTGTTTTCTAAAACTTGTTCAAATGAATGGTGGAAAAGTTTCCTTAGGTGGAAATAGCAAAGGAAGAATTATTGGATGTGGAACCATGAAGATTGGAGACTTGACTATCAACAATGTCTCCTTGGTGGAAGGTCTGAATTATAATCTACTCAGCATAAGTCAGCTTTACGATACATGATTCAAAATAAATTTCTAAGAAGGCATCTCTTTGAGAACGAGTAAAGATTACTCTCAATCTTTCACTAGATGAAGGCATGGGAATATTTACCTTTTGGATATAAAACCAAAAAGTTCTTAGTGTCTTTTATCTATTCAAGATGAAGCAAATCTATGGCATCAAAAGCTTGGTCATGTTAACATGAAGCAGATTGCCAAGATTTCTTTCTAGAAGCTTGTTCGTGGTCTTCCCAATCTAACTTATCAAAAGTCTAAATTATGCACTCCATGTGTTTTGGGAAAACATGTTAGAAGTTCTTTTAAATCTATGAATCAAGTTTTTACTAATCGAACTTTGCAACTTCTGCATATGGATCTCTTTGAATTAACCAGAACTCAAAGTATTGGTGGAAAGAGATATTATCTAGTAATCGTGGATGATTACTATTGCTTTGCTTGGGTTTACTTTCTAGCAAATAAATTTGAAGCCTTCTCTCACTTCTCAAAGTTTGCCAAGAAGGTTCAGAATGAAAAATGATATGCTATTCCAAGCATACGAACAGATCATGGAAGTGAATTCGAAAATCAAGCCTTTGCAAAGTTCTGTGATGAATCTAGTTTCCAGCATGTTTTATCTTTGCCATATACTCCAGAACAAAATGGAGTAGTGGAAAGGAATGATAGATCATTGCAGGAGATGGCTAGAACTCTCTTAATTGAGAGCAATATTTCTTCTCGATTTTGGGCTGAAGCAATTTTTACAGCTTGCTACATCATCAACAGAGTGTTATTGAGGTCTATTATAGAGAAAACTCCTTATAAAGTGTATAAAGGGAAGAAGCCAAATGTTTCTTATTTCCAGTGTTTGGCTATAAGTGTTATGTTTTGAAAAATGCAAATGATCGAATTGGGAAGTTTGAAGAAAAATCAAACGAATGAATTTTCCTTGGCTATTCAATCTCAAGCAAAGCATACAGAGTCTTTAACAAGAAGACTCAATCTGTGGAATAATCTATGAATGTCAAGTTTCAAGATTCTGTGCAAAGTCAGCTGGATCAGACTCAATTTGAAGAATCTGAACTCATTCAAGACTTTACAAAGTCTACTTCGCCTAAAGTGGTTCAGACTTCTGGAGATCAACATCAAGCAAAACTAAAAGATTCAATTGAAGCAGAGGATCAGCAGACTCTTCGACCAACCAGCAACTAGAAGCATAAGTCAAGTCATCCCAAAGAATTCATCATTAGCAACATTGATGAAGGAGTTCACACCAGATCCAAAAAGCGAGAAGAGTCTAGTGCCCTTGCACTTGTTTCTAAGATAGAACACAAAAGTGTAAAAGAAGCCTTGTTTGATGAAAGCTCGATCAAAGCTATGCAAGAAGAGCTCAGACAGTTCAACATCAATGACGCTTGGGAGCTAATTCCTAAACCTAAAGGTAAGTCTGTTATTGGGACAAAATGGGTTTTCAGGAACAAGATGGACAAGAAAGGAAAAGTGGTAAGGAACAAAACAAGACTCGTGACTAAAGGATATATGCAAGAAGAAGGGATAGACTATAACGAAACCTATGCACCAGTAAGGAGGTTAGAAGCAATTAAACTATTACTTGTTTTTGCTTGCTATAAAAATTTCAGGTTATTTTGGATGGATGTCCAAAGTGCATTCGTCAATGGATTCATTTAAAAAGAAGTCTATGTGGAACAACCACCAGGATTTGAAGATCCAAGAAAGTCAGACTCAGTCTACAAACTAAAAAAATGCCTTGTATGGACTAAAGCAAGCACCTCGAGCCTAGTATGAAAGGTTACATAACCCAAAATGATTTTTTTAAGGGAAAGGTAGATACTACTTTGTTTATAGAAACTTTACCTATTTTATTTTTGGAAGTTATCTTTTTTGAATTTTGAATCTTTGGCAGTTTTTATTTTAAGTTATTTCGAAAAAGGTAATTTTCTTTGTGATGGTTTGTTTTCTTTTATTTGTGACCGTTCATTTTCTTTATATACCTTCATATTCCTTTCAAGCATTTTTTGCCAAACCCTAGCATACAGACTTTCTACTCTTTCATTTCTACTCTCTCGTTTCTATTCTCACGTTTGCTCTACAAGTTTTCATCTTTTTTGCTCGAACGTGTTCGTAAAATCCTCAAAGACTGTGAAGATGTCTTTCCTTTGTCTCGGATCACAAGTAGGGGACCACGGAATATGCATGAGGGTCCTACACATTTTGATCTGACCGAGGAAGAAGAGTTTCAACAGCACTCTCCATAGCGTCCTACTCAGAATCCTTCGAGCCAACCAAAGGAAAAAAAATCTTGGAAGATGTGGAACCTCTCAAAACCATGAGACCCCAAGTTGTTTATAAACTTTAGAAACTTTTGAAGGAGGGAGGTACTGCCATGACTTTTAATGATGAATTTTTGAAAGAAAGAAGATATAAGAATGAGATTTTGCTCTTACGGATGATGGAGAGATTGAGAATAGTGCTTGTGTTGATACCTAAATTTTGGCGGTCCGATCATTTATTTATTACATAGAAAATTATTTGTTAATTTTATCCTTGAAAATATAATTAATTGCATGGCATATTGATTTAGGTACATTTATTTTTAATTTGCAATTTACTTTTTTTGCATTTTATTTATTGGACCGGTGGTGGATGGGTACTAAGCCCATGAAAGGTGCAAGTTGGCCCAAGCTTGTCTCGAAAATTATCTTAAGAAAAATAAGAAATTCGAAATTTTTCCAAGATATAATGAATTTTTTAGATAGGGCATATGTTACGAAATATTGCATTTTATCTTTGCAAGATTTGGATTTAGAGGAAAATTCTATCATAATTTTGAATCCTTATCATTATATGATAAAATTGGTGAAAAATTACGGACGTGGATTCACGTAAGAAATTGAAATCCTAATTATTTTCGTCTATAAAAGGCATACGTGCGAAGCTTTTGGGGGCTCTTCTCTCAATTGAAAAAAAAAAAGCAAAAAAAATCGAGCAAAAAAAATAGGAAGAAAGCTTCGGTTCTTCGACTTGATTGAAAAAAAAGGAAAAATAGAGAGCTTCGTTGGTTTTGATTTTGACCGAGTGAGCAGAGAGGATTGGTGAGAGAGACGTGTGAGGAAAAAAGCTGAAAAGTAGAAAAGCAAAGCAGAAACCGTGAGGAGACAGGAGGAGAGAGAAAAGGAATTAAAAAAAAGGGAAGAAGAAACTATTCTTCTTCCCCAGCGGACGTGCTCACCGCGCCTGCTCGCGCTCCGCTCCCTGCCCTCCAGACGCCGCCGGCTTGCCACATCGATGCCGCCCGGAGCCAAAGCCGTCATTGCCCCGCGTTCTGCCTTCGGCCCGTTGCTGTCCGAGTCCCCTGCTTTCGTTGCTCCGAGTGCCGGCCCGCGACAACGCCCCCGCAATTCGTGCATCCACCGCGTTTTGCCCTCGTGACACCAGCCCTGTCGCAGCTGAAGGTCGGTCCCTGCTCAGTGCTCGCACCGTCGCTCTCACCGCAACCCAGCCGTGCCGACCCGTGTGTCCCGCTCCAAGTGCTGCTGCCCCATGCCCTAAAAAATCGCGACGCCGCGTTTGCCCGAGCCAAGTTGAGCCACTTCATGCACGAGCCCGTGTGCCCCGCTCCGAGTGTTGCTGCTCCGCTGAACCGCTCTCCGACGACCGCCCTCACCGGAGCCCGACGGTGACAGTCGCTGCCCTTGCACTCCGGCCGTGAACCGAGTCTCCATAGTGTTCAATTTGCCAATTGGATTTTTGAAAAACCCAAATTTAGGGAGTTTTTTTTATTATTTTATATTTATTATTTTTTATATAGTTTATAGTTTTTTTTAAAGTTTTTTTAGTGTAATTGTTCACTAATATATGATTGAAATTCCAACATGAATTAGCCCCTCAAATTAGGAATTGAGAGTCTGATTTTCGCGCCCGAAATTTGACTCATAATCTCTTGCAAAAATCAACAATTTAATCTCATGCCCGAGATTCGATTCACGATTTAATTTGAAATTATCCAACCCGATCTCACGTGTGAGATATGATTCGTCAATTTTGGGTATTAATTTTATCTTGATTGGATTGGTTGAATTAATTTTGTTTTGCATAAAAGAAAATTCAAAAAAATGCAAGTTAGATTAGGTTTAGGGTTACGAAATTTAGTTATCTCATTTTTTAGAAAAAAAATAACAAAAATCCAAAAAAAAATGCATTCATTTAGGATATTAGTTCTTTTAAGAGTTGCACGTGTCAATTTAGAATAGGATTTTTATTTTTAATTTTTACAATAAAAAATCCCAAAAAATCAATGCTAGTTTTTTTAGGTTGCATGTTTAATTATGGGTTATTTTTTTAAAATTTCGAATTATATATATAAAAAAAACGAAAACAAAAAATCATCGTGCATATTATAATAGAATGGCATGTTTCATGTTAAATTTAGGTCGATTTTTAGATAAATTGCATCCTAGGTTAGAAATTGCTAGGTTTAGTTTAAATTAGGATTTATATTGACTTAATCCTTAGTTTAAATTGGATAGAATTTTAGTCTAGCTAGGTAATTTTTGCATTTTTCCTAATTTCAAATTTCATGAAAAATACAAAAATTTGTCTTTGGATAAATTAGTTTCATTTTTTAGGATAGATTGTTTTTTTTTAGGAATAGAATTATTATGTGTACGTCATATAGAATTAGGTTCATTTAAATTAGAAATTACCCGTCATTAGAATTAGGTCATTTAGATTGCATTTAATTATTGCATTTCATTAGGATTTACTTTACTCATGTCATATAGTTTAGGTCATGTTGCTATGTCATATTAGATTATTAGCATGCATCGCATGATTCTCATTAAATAAAGTGAAAACAAAAATTGAAATTGCATGTTAATTACAAATCATATTTAGGGTTGATGTGAATTCTAATTTAACACTGCAGATGCTTTCATTGCCATGAGGTAAGTCCTACATTATTTTTATTTGCTTTCTTGGATGCTAAATTGATGGTTTACGCACCCGCATTATCACCTTACATATTAGGAAGTTAAAATTAAAATTAATTCAAGTTGCCTGCAAAACATTTTTTTGAAATAAAAGAGAAAGGTACCAAAAAAGCGTTAGAGAAATCTAACATAATTAAGTCCCCGTATCCAAACTCTCTAATTCGTAGAAGTAAAGTAATTATCCGTTATTTTACTTAGGTGTCTAATCGATCTATCGCAAACTGATTAGTAGCGACTCTTTTTTGCATGTGAAATATTTGAATTTAAGTCACGAGTTGATATGGACTTGGGAGAGCCTGAGCTAAGTCTAGGCTTAGCAATCTATTAACCTAATTTTAGGTGGTACACATGAACTTTAGGTCGCAACAGCCTAAAAGAGAGGCAAATAGAGTGATTCGTAATTTTCTTGTTGATCCCCATTTTGGTTCTTCCAATCAACTAGAGATCAAAGATGATGATGAGAGAATGTACTCGAATTTTCAACCGAGAATGGGCACTGCTGCTGAAGTGCGTGGTGATGGAACAAGTTTATTTCGTTATAAAGATCACAGAAAGGTTTATTCCAAATTGCTGAAAAGAGGGGTGATGAACCCTCAATCAGTCAACTTTGATTTCTTAGATTCGATAAAGGTGAACTTGAGGGAGAAGCTGACTCTCCTTCAACTTGAAAAATTTTGCTTTGAAACTTTTGTTGCTTATCATGAATTAACTACATATTTCTATTCAAACTTGTCTTTTCTTGATGCGAACAGATTTCAATTTACTGTGATGGAAAAAGATTACGTGGTGGACGTTGACACGTTGGCTAATGTTATTGGTGTGGAAAGAGGTGGTTTCCAACCAATAAATGTCTCTGTTGGTCAAGAACAAGTTCTCTTGTTAGGGACAGACTTGCTGAAGGCGGCATTACTTATTCCAAACTGTCTACTTCAAATATTTTGCTGCACAAAGTCGTGATCAACTGCATTCGACCAAAGTCAACTTCAAAGACAAATGTTTCTCCATCTGAAGCCAAACTGATGTTTGCCATTAGTAATGGAATGAAGTTCTCTCTGCCTCATACAATCCTAATGCATATGTATAGGACTGTTGTAAAGGATAAGGGACAGCCCCCTTACTCAGCGCTAGTCACACAACTGTTTAGACATTTTCACATTCACTTTCTAGCCTCTCTTTGTGTTCGAACTATTGCTCCTATGGTTATAGGATTGAAGATGGTATCCAAGATGAGGTTGAAAGATTTGAACAATGCCATAGACCGCTTGAAGGAAGTTTCCCCCAACAAAACCAAGCAAGACTCTGCTGCAAAAAGGAAAGGCAAGGAAATTATGTGTGAACCTGCCAAGAAGAAAAGATCTCTTATACTGCAAGACGAAGAGGATGAGGATGATCTTACTATCTTTGCATTTGCCTTGAAGAATCTTTAGAGTTTTGTAAGTTTTGAGCAGCAACGAGACAGAGAAGAAATAGAAAAAGGAGAAACATAGTAGAGAAAAGAAGGAAGAACAGACAAAGAAGGAGGAGAGGAAAGAGAAGAAGCAGGCGAAGGAGCTAGAGAAGAAGGAAAAGCAGCTGAAGAGGAAGAGGATCAGGATGACTCCTTTGAACCAACTTTTGTAGTATCCTTATCTAAGAATTTAGAGAAGACAAGGAGTGGAACTGTAGGAGTTCAAACTAAAAAAGAAAATCATTGTGGCACTGAAATTGAGAAGGAACAAGAAGAAGAGTTCTTTTCTCCACCTGTAGCCACAGAAACAAGGGGAGTTCGTGAAAAAATAGGTACTTCTTCTTCTCCTCTTTTTACAAGTGATAATGTTAGTAAATCTCTTGTTGATCTAGAGAATGTCTATGCCTCCCATTTCCCTAAAGCTGAAATTGAGGAATCCTCTCCAAGTCATGGTGTTCGACGTGCTGATGTTCCCTCAAATGTCATTACTCCTAGAATTAATGTGGCTGAAGCTAGTGCACAAATAGAAGCTACTACAGACTTTTAAAGGTTGCTAGAGCTCCTTTTGAAGTTAAAAGCACAGTAATATGCTATGTAGCTTGACATGAAAAATCTCCAATCTGTATTAAAATCTACTTCAGATTCTCTCCATGAGAGGGTACAGGCTCTTAATGTTCAATTTCAAGCTTTACAAGAGCAAGTTAAAGAGACTGCCAAAGCTGAAGATGTTGAGAAGCTGAAGGAGATAGTTAGAAAGCTGGAGGAGACAGTTCAGTCGATGGGGGATTTCCAGATCGTTCGAATTCCAAAACAAACCTGATTTCATTTGTCTTTTATCTATTTTTGACTTTCTCCACTTTTTGTTGTTGACAAAAATGGGGAGAACTTGCAGATTTGACTTTTTATTTGACTTGTTGGACTTTAACTTTTGTTGGATCTTTACCTTTATTTGTTATTTTGTTGCCTGAACTTTGTAGGAAACTTACTTTTGTGGTAATGATTATGGATGGATAGTTGTTTGTCTTATCTTTCCAAGATTAACATATTTTTAGTGGTTGCAGAATCGATGCTATCCAGTTCCTAATCAACTTATTTTTGTAAGATATCATGTACCGCTTAAGAGTTGTTTTGTAAGACAAAAGTTTTTAAATCTGTAGGAAATTTTTGTCACCATAAAAAAGGGGAGATTGTTGGAGAAAACTCCATTGTTTTGAAGTTGACAAAACTTATCTAAAGTTTATTATGAAGACTTCCAGACTTTAGTGTCAAAGTTTGAAGACTGCCAAACTTTAGGTTCAAAGTCTGCCCACATTGACATATTCTAGACTGAATGTTACTAAAGAATGGAGACTAATCCAAATGCAAGATTATCTTTGAGAGTTCGATTCGTACAGCTTATGGATAGCTTTCTAGTTGGATATAACACCTACATGATTAGCTATCTTTATTGGAATCAATTTCGATATCCAAATCTTTTGGAAGGCAAGTAAACTTGGAAAATTCTACTTATGGGAACCAAGATCTTGATTGTATGGACAAATATGATTGATGGGCTTTCATCTCAATCATCAAACGGCTTGACATTTCCGTGATTAATTCTGTCCAACAGGTTGATTGGAAGAAATCCTTTGAAAATTGTCAACGATTGAGAAGGCATAAAGGAGTATTTAAGGTGAACTCTCCAATTGTTCGATAGTGCGCATGAAAGAAAAATTTTAAAGTCTGAAGTTTTCTAGTTCCTTGCTATTTCATTCATTAAGCTCAAATTTGTACTCAAGAGAAAAACTTATAGTGTGACTTCGTGAAAGAGAAGTAAACTCTTCATTGTGAAGTTGAGATCACCAAGCTATAAAATCTCTTTTAATTTATAGTGGAATCCAGTTAATGGGCTGTCAGCATGGGAGAGTGGATGTAGACTTGATCTAAGCCGAACCACTATAAACCTTGTGTTCTTATTCTCTACCTTCAACTCTTTACTTTGTTCGTAGTTTTATCTAACTGTTTAAAGTTTGAATTTGTTTAAGGCCTATCATATTCTAAAAGCAAATTACCTCTACTGAACCTTGCGAATTTTTTTTCACTCTTATTCACCCCCTATAGGTGTTGTTACTAGCCCTTTCAAAGTTAACATTGTGCTTCGGGTCTAAAGATTATTTACACAAGGCCAAAGCATGAGCAATTAGACATTGACCATGTTAAAGGCTTTCATGTCGCTAATCGTTCCATATGCATCATGTTCAGTGAACTTGTCTAATACAAATACCTATGTTCTAACTTGAGCATCATAATACCCAATGACCTGTGACTTATCATTCCATTAAGTATCCAATACTTAATAGCAAAGTTAAGAACATACCAATCTCAACAAGATTATTAATATTCACTCAATAATCCATCCACCGAGAACAATTTAAAGATTCAGTTTAATTATGAACCCGTCACATATATTTTTAACGTCTCAAGAATAGGTCTAGTTGCAACTGATCTTATGGAATCATTCATAAATATAAAATAATTGGACAAATGAATGAATACGTCATTACTGTTAGAGAAAACTCCTTTACTATTTTGAAGTGGACAAAACATTTCCTCAATCTAGTCTGAAGACTTCTAGACTTTTATGTCAAAGTCTGAAGACTGTTAAACTTTAGGTTCAAAGTCTGCCCACACTAACAGTATCCAAACTAAAGAATAAAGACTTATCCATATGGGAGATTATCTTTATTTCTTCAAGGATTCGATTTGTATGGCTTACGATTGGCTTTTTGGTTGGATACAGCACCTACGTGATTGATTATGTTGATTGAAATCAATTCCAATAATCAAATTTTTTGAAGGCGAGTAAACTTGGAATGTTCTACTTATGGAAACCAAAGATCCTAATTGTATGGGTGAACGTGATTGTCGGGCTTTCATCTCATTCGTCAAATGACTTGAGATCTCTTTAATTGATTCTGTCCAACGGATAGATTGAAAGAATTCCTTTGGAAAGTGTCAATAGTAGTTTTGGCATGAATGAGTATTTAAGGTGGACTCGTTAGTTGTTTGAGTAGAGTGTGAAAGAAAAATTTCAATGTCTGAAGCTTCCTAGTTCATTGCTATTCATTTGATAAGTCCTTAATTGTACTTCAAAAGAGAGAGAAAATCTTTGTGAGACTTCATGAGAGAACAGTAGACTCTCTTCACCTTGACGTTTAAATCACGAGTTGTAAAATCTCTTTTGATTCATAGTGGAATCCAGCCATTAGTGTGAAGTCCCAGTGGCGTCACGTACTAAGTGCAAGCGGAAATTACATAAATAATCATCTTACAGGACTTATATATTTCATTCGTTAGCCTATAGCGTTCACTTCTGAAGGTTAGCATTTATAACATGGATAATTTAAAATTTAAACTTTATATTACAAGGTTATCCTGCAATAGTCCTATTAATTCAAAATAGACAATCCAATTATGAACCATATGTAAAGATCATGAGAAGCTTCATTACTTTCCTTAGAAAAATCCAGGCTTACAAAAATCATACCATCCAATCAAATTAGATCCAATTATCGATCAATTGACTCAGTCGATTGTATGTCATTACGACCATTCAATACTATTTATAATGCCATATCAAATTAGGATTGCTCACCCAAAGCTGGAAAAATATAGATGGTATAGCGCCCAAAGCTGATAATATAGTATACTGCTCACTTAAAGCTAACATATCAAAGCCCTCAGGTCAGTATAGTATACTAATAATGCTCACCAGAAGCTAACAAGGTATGTTGCTCACCCAAAGCTAATATATCAAGACTCGTAGGTGGATATAACATACCAATAATGCTCACCCAAAGCTGATAAGGTATATTGCTCACCCAAAACCGACATATCATGACCCTTAGGCAGATATAGTATACCGGTTTATTGGTCCCTCAAAGTTGATATATCGTAGCCCGTAAGCTGATATAGTATACCATCCAAATAATCAAATAAATTTCTCATTTTTATCATACTCGATAAAAATACTTGTGTGTGGGTACACGGTCGGTCTTAGCTAAAATACAATATTTTCAATTTTGGACATCCCACTAGTTTCAGTAGTCCCAAAATATATTTTTTGCACTATAGACTGACACCTGTTAATTATTCCATTAATTACTAAAATTATCAATTTTGGGGATAATTACCCACAATCACCAATCACAGCCAATTTGCACAAAATAGCACTCAATTAGATAAATGGAATGCAACACTGCGATCAGCACGAAATTTCAGTCACCAGCTATCCCGGTCTAATTTCCAGAAAATAAATAATTAATTAAATAATTATAGAAAATAATAAATAAATGTCAATAATTAGCAAAAATGCAAACTTAGGCCCGTAAAGCCTAATTAAAAGCCGAGACGAGCCCGGAAATTTTTGTACTACTCTAGAAAAATACTAGAGCTTGTCTACGCTTTAATTACACTACTCTAACCACCTAACATATAATAACAACTAATTAAATTGCTAATCTAATCTAACTATCCATCTAATCCATACTTAGTCTAAACTAATCAACCCTTTAGCATCATCAACCTATTAAGCATGGATTAGTGAGTAAAACTCACTTGTTTGACGATCCACTTGGATCAAAACGACGGGGACGCGGAGAGGCTCAACAAATTCCAAAGCGGGACCACTAAGTGGGGTCAGGATGGGCCCGAAATCGGCCTTGCAAAGCCCACAGTTGAGCTGGGCTTTAGCTCCTACGCTGCTGGACTTGCTACCTCGGTTCCATGGAGAGAAAAACAACGGCTGATCGAGTGCGGCTCGGGTTGGTTTCAGCGGCCGTGGGTGGTGGTGCGAGCTCGGCAACACAGGCCGAAGTTCCCTGGCCCAGCTGGCGGTGGCTTCGAGTGATTGAAGCCCACGAATTCGGCGGGGATGGGCGACAGTGGAGTCATTGGGGTTTCAATGTTGGAGGGGAAACGGCGTGAGTTGGCAGTTTTGATGGAAGACAGATGTCCATGGAGCAGCGAAAGGGAGAAGTCAAACTTCCAAGGAGATGAAAGAATAGACAAAAATGTGAGGGAGGGAGTTCGGTGGTCTAGCATGAGACAAATGGGAGAGAGAGAAGGAGAGACATCGAAGGAACGGGGGAAAAGGGATAAGGATGCAGAAGATGTTGGCCAAAAGAGAAAAAGGAACGTGCAAAAAAATAAAATAAAAGAAGGAGATAGAGAAGGACGTGTGAAGAAGGAGAGGGAATCCAGCTGGCATTGAAGACTTCGGTCAATAAAGCCAAAAGCAGAAACAAAGTCTGCTGTAGAGGGGGGTGGAACGGTCAGGTGTAGAGAGGGAGAAATACAGAGAGAGAGAGGAGAGAGAGAGAAAAAGGCCGAAGAGGGGGAGACGTGGGCATGACGTAGCCCAACGAAAGAGAGAGAGAGAGAGAGAGAGAGAGAGAGAGAGAGAGAGAGAACAAAGGGGAGGGGAGACTAAGTCAAAAAGAAAGGGGGAAAAGAAATTTATAATAAATTATCCCAAATTCCAAATTCTTGGTCTCACTTGCTCTTATTTAATCCATTTTGGTCCTCGAAAATCCACATGCTAGAATACTTGATCCTCACTTGCTTTCTTTATGGCATCCTAGAATTTCATGTTAATCTTTAGATGTGCTTTGATCCATGATTTGCAATAAGATTAAGGCCAAGCTTTTCAATGGATAATTATTTGATGGGAAAGAAAATTCTATTCTTGGCTATGTGAATTATAGGTTGAAATTTATTAATTTATGTTGCAAATTTTATGGCCAAGTGAATAAGTGTAATTAGGTAATTATATGATGGGTAATTAGGTGATAATTAAAAGGGAAAAATTAGAGAAGAGTGTGTTGAATTTTTAGGCCCAAGACCAACCCCACCATTTGGCCTTTTTGGCCTGGCCCGCGAAGCCCAAAGGAAAAGGGCTGCCATCCGACCAACCCAAGGAACCCATTGGGATGTCGACCGAAGGGGAGAGGCCGGCCCAACCAGCCCATCCTCTTGCATGACAATTAACAAGTGGCTTAGGGGACTTACCAAGTGTCATCTTGCATGCAAAGTAATGATTACATGCTAATCATGAGGGGGAAGAAAAGAAGAAGGGGTGGATTGAGCAAGGGGGTGTCACATGAGAGAAAGGGGGAAAGAGAGAGAGAGAGAGTGACCGTCCAAGAGAAAGAGAGGAAGAGAGAAAGGGAGAGAGCGAGCGAGCGAGAGAAGAAGGGGAAGAGGGAGGCCGTTCGCTGCCGTTCATCGCCTCTGTCAAGCCACTGAGTCCCGCCTTGCCCCGCCATCTTTGCTTGCTGTGTTGTGCTCGGATTTGAGGCAAGTAGAGTCCATTAATCTACCCTTTGGTTGCTGTGTTATGTGTGTGATGAATGGTAAACTTTGATTGTGGTAGAAGTGAAGAAATTCGAAGCTCTAGGGACAAATACGGTAGCCTTGCATTCTATTTTCTAAAAAGGCAGTCCGACCTTTGATGAATTTGTGAGCTGCATGTGACTTTTTAGTTGTAATTTCATTTCGACTTCTGGATGAAAGTTGTAGAGAACTTCTTGGAGAGTAACATATCAAAATTTCAGAAGAAATGAACAAGTATAGACCGGTGAAACTATTTTTCCTTGAAAAAGTCAGATCTGGAAATCGTAATGCTAACCTAGTATGATTCTGTGAATTTTATAAAATTCTCTAGTTGAAATTCGATCTCGGGTTATGAATGAAAGTTGACATGTTAAGGAGTAACATACTGAAAATTTAGAGGAAATGGATGAGTTTAGGTTGGTGAAACAATCTTTATTCAAAACAGTTAGAACTTGAATTCGGTGCTGAGGGTTATAGACGGTTATGGTTATTATAGTTTTTAATCTATCACGAATCTAGTTTTAAGTTCCGCATGAAATATTTACTTCTGGATTTCATCTATAACATATAAAAATTTCAGAATTTTTGGAGTTGATTTAGGATTTTTACTGAATTTGTGAATAAAACTATGTATGGCAATATTCCGAAATTATAAAGACTATGAGGTGTGGACTGTACCGAATTGTATGATGTTCTTTTGATATGGTGTTCTTCATGGAATATTTTCCTTTAGATCTTGTATATAACATGTCAAATGTTTAGAATTTATTAAGGCTGTTTACTAATTTTTCAAGAATTATGACCAAAGGAGTGCAATATGTTTTTATCCAAAATTGCTGTATTTTCAAAAATAAATGAAATTGCTCCATGTGATATAATGTCTTGAGTGGTTGATTATGCTGCATATGTGGTGACATATGGCATGTTATATGACATCAAAAGCTAGTTGAGACCTTTGATATTGTTGCATCAAATGCCATGTTGAAATTGAGATTCATGTGTGAATATAAATTATGATAATGATGATACTGTCGGAGGTGTGAGCCGACGATGCCCCGAGAGTGTCGTGATGCCCGGAGTGTGGGTGCCGGATGCCCGGAGTGTGTGTGCTGGATGCCCCAGGAGTGTTGGGATGCTTGGAGGTGTGTGCCGGAAGCCCTAGAGGTGTGTGCCGGGGGGGATTCCTCGTGATGCTAGTTGGGGTACGAGATACCCGAAGTGTGTGTGCCGGATACCCGGAGGTGTGTGCCAGAGGCTCCTCGCGATGCTAGGTTGGATGCAAGCGATAAATTGTGGGATGCAAACACTAATCCCCGGGAAGAAAGATGAAAATGAGATCCTCTTATGAAAATGAAAATTGAAAATTGAAACAAGTGCATGGTGGTATATGCATGTTGCATGGTAGAATATGCATGGCTATTTGATGATATATATACAAGTGCATGGTGGTATATGCACGTTGCATGGTGGAATATGCATGGCTACTTGATGACATATGTACAAGTGCATGGCGGTATATGCACGTTGCATGGTGGAATATCCATGGCTGCTTAATGACATAAGTACAAGTGCATGGCGGTATATGCATGTTGTATGGTGATATATGCATGGCCGTAAGGTGAGGTATGCTCGAATGCATGAATGATATATGCATGGCTGGAAGGTGACGTATACTCGAATGTATAAATGATATGTGTTTTATTCATGATACCTTGATTATTCTGTTTGACGCATAGTGTAGTTTGGTGGATCTTTATTGCTGAGTGGTTGTACTCACCAGTCATGCGTGGTACCTTCTATGGCATACCTACTAACGTTGAAGTGGAGTGCACGGAGCATTCCTGTGTTAGTGTACTTGGTCTGGTATTTGTCCGAGTCCATGTCTTGGTGATGTACGATGTGGGTTCTATTGATGGCCTTGTTATCGAAGAGTTTCTGTCTGTTCACGTTGGACATAATGGGGTGATGCTAGGGATGCTACCATTGCCACCGCCTGATGCACCGGGTTGGGTGTGATGGTACATATGACTGGTGGGAGCTGACACTTTTTGGATAACTGACACTCATTGATGGAGGGGTGTACATGTTTGATGTAGGGTCCAATTCTCTTTTAAGTTATAGCCAAGTAGAGTTAAAAATCTTGACCTTTTGCTGTACCGACCCGAGATGTCCATCTTGAAAATGTAAATAAAAGTGACTCGGCTTTGTCTTTTCATTTGGTGCGTAGTTGGTGTGCATTGCATTATTATTGTTGGAGTAAGGGATGGTGAGACTCGTTTATGCTTCCTTTGATGAGTTGCGCTGGGACCTTTTCAACTAAAAAGGGGAGAAGAATTTTATTGATCAACTCCTATGAACTATGGTTTCGCTTTAATTAAAAATTATTAG
The DNA here is from genome assembly GCA_019915185.1 of Eucalyptus camaldulensis. Lineage (NCBI taxonomy): Eukaryota > Viridiplantae > Streptophyta > Magnoliopsida > Myrtales > Myrtaceae > Eucalyptus > Eucalyptus camaldulensis. Next base: position 11,664,144 of record JAHSVA010000006.1, read on the forward strand.
ACCGGTATGTAGTAGGATAAGAGATAAGTACCTGTGGTGACCCTAACGGATCGGGGAGCGTGCCGAGGGGGTGCCACATTCTTGTACCAAATTTCCCCCAAACAACAAATCTTGGGTAACAAAAAGGGTCATTTCCCTCAATTCCAAATTCTATTTCCTTTTTCTTGGAATCCGATTTTTGAACAAACTTCTTTGATCGAGGCCCAATTTTGTGCTGAAAAAACCCATAAAATTTCCTTTCACTAAGTAGCTCACACTAGGGGTGTGCATGATTTGAGTGGGGGTTCTCGACCGAGAACCAGGAAACGCCAGCTAAGAATCGGTTCCAAAAAATTTGAACTAGGAACCACCCACTAGTTGCATGAATCCACCCAGGAACCAGACCACCGGTTCAGTCTAGTTCCCGTGTGGATCCATAGAACTGGCCCAACCTTCGCAATAAAAATGGCATAAGTCGAAAGGGATAAATGTTTGCTTGCACTATAATTTATTATTCATGGGCCTTTTGCTTGCTTAAATAGTCTTGCAAAACCGTTTTACTGGAAAGGACCGAAAGGACCATTTTAGGCGATGTTAAGTAGAGCCGAATGCTGCAAGAGGATTGTGTAGTGGCTGATTCCACCCAGTAGAAAGCTTTTGCGATGTTGGTTATGTCTTACCGTTAAAATTGACATGTTGTGTTCGCTCAATCGTTGGAAGATGGAAATGCCTAAAAGTTTCTTCAATCTGTACAACGGCTATATGATCAAAGTTAAAGATTTGTTCATGGTATGTTATGGTTGTATAGAGAGTAATGAAGACACATCCTTGGAATTTATTTTCTTTGCGCACATATTGCTAGTCCTCCAGCCTCCAGCTATCTCTTTATGTACCTCGCTATCCTTAGGTACTCATATGCTCTTAGATACATGGTGGCATGTGCAGATGGACTCCGATTCTATGGATCCATTGAACAATTTCCCTATCTAGAGTAATTTCGATTTTTTTAATATTAAAATATAATATATTATTATAATATAACCGGTCCAGTCCGGATGGGTGGGTGGGTGGATCCGCCCATGGAACCGGGAACTGGACCGGTACCCATCGATTCCCATAAATTGGAACCGAGAAACCGAACCGGTTCCCATAAGAACCACCGGTTCCGGGCGGTTCTGGTCCGATTCCGAGCGGTTCGAGCGGGCCCCGTTCTTTTGCACACCCCTAGATCACACCATAGGCCAAAAATCCCTTCAAATTGGCTAATCCGAATTTCCGTTCGTTTTCCGAATAGTATGTATCGATTTTCTGTAAAATCCCAAACTCACCAAAAATTTCCCGAAAGATGAGTCAACGTTCCTAAAATGACTCGTGACATGACAGTACTTCAAATTTCTAAAATCGAATTCAAATTCCCGGTTAATTTCAATCTGACGCGATTTTAGTATAACCTAACATACCGGATAACTTTTAGAAATTTTTGATGCAATGGACTCGTTGTTGATATTCTTCGAGCCACACGTACCTCTTCAACACATTGGCGACTCTCAGCAGTCGTGAAAATCTTGATGTTTCAAATACGGATACAGGGTACCCAAAACGATAGATTATCAGTTTAGTGTCGATCGATGATAATTTTGCAATCAGGTGGAATCACCTATACTTTGATCACATATCTCAGTCGAATCGACCTATCTTCAATCTCTGATTGATTTTGACAATGCAATAATGACCCTTGCAGACTAGCACGATCGAGCGATGGATTTCTGGTCGAATTCTCAAGTCTATTGCATTAAAATCCCTTAATGGCTTCACCTAATAGGTCAGTTATCTCATGAGTGGCCATCTCAGAGAAAAATACTATAATCGTGTCGATATAAGGCCCAACTTATCCAATCAAAATCAAAAGCCGAAATTCAGAATGTCACAATTCCAGGCCGTCATCCCATCTTCGCCGTGTGCCCAAGAGTACCGCTAAGCCATTCGCAACAGCCTCGCCATTGCTGGAGTCACTGGATCGCCCACTTGCCGCCGTGAAGCCTCGTCGATGTTCCGCCTACTCGCCACCGATCCTTGCTCACTCAACCAACCACCAACCAGCTCTCTCTCGACCCCAAACAGAACCAAGCCAAGTGGGTCTCCAATCTACTGTTTTGCCCGTTTCTAAGTCGTTCCTGACCTCGGCTGGCGAGCTCGCTTTAGAGTTTTCCAACCCCTGTCGTGCCCCCGTCGTTTCGATCTGAGCATATCGCTTAACAAGTGAGTTTAACTCACTAATCCTTGCTTAGTAGGTTAATGACGCTTAAGGGTTGATTAGTTTAGACTAAGTATGGATTAGGTGGATAGGTAGAATAGATTAGCAATTTAATTAACCGTAATTGCATGTTAGGTGGTTAGAGTAGTGTAGTTAGAGCCTAGACAAGCTCTAGTATTTATCTAGAGTGGTTCGAAAATTTTCCGAGCCCGTTTCGGCTTTTAATTAGACTTTTCCAGCCTAAGCTATATTTATTGGCATTTCTTAATTATTTTTTTGTAATTATTTATTTAATTGTTTATTTTCTGAAAATTAAACCGAGATAGTCAATGACCGAAATTTTATGCTGATTGAAGTGGTGTGATCTATTTATTTAATTTACTGTTATTTTGTGCAAATTAAGTGTTCTTTATGATTGGGGGTATTTATCCCAAAAATCGATAATTTTGGTAATTAATTGGAAAATTACCAGGCATTGGTCTATAGGCCCAAAAATATATTTTGAGACTGCTGAAACTAGTAGGAAGTTTAAAAGTGAAAATATTATATTTTGGCTAAGGCCGACCGTGTACCCACATGCGAGTATTTTTATCGGGTATGATAAAAACAGCGAAATTGTTAGATGATCAGGGTGGTACATCATATTGGCCTACAGGCGATATGGCAGCTTCTGGTGAGCATATGTAGTATACTGTTAGTTTATCTAGCAGCTTCTAGCGAGCATATATAGTATACTATCAATTTATCTAGCAGCTTCTAGCGAGCATATATAATATACTATCAATTTATCTTGCAACTTCTGGCAAACTATACTATCTATTTTCAGTTTAAAGTAAGTTGTCCGCAAGGTGGTTGGACTTTATAGATAGTATTGATTGAGATGGCCGAGGAATGGTCTTGTTGACATGGAATCGACTGAGTCGATTAATTGATAGTTCAATCTATTTGGTTGAAATGATTGAATGGTTATTAGAATTGTACTGACTTGCATGAAGGAACAAAGGCAAAGGTAAGACCTCGGACTTGTGTTTGTACTTAAGCAGCCCTCAAGGCATATTTTCTTCTTAGTCAGGTTTTAGGGGACAGAATTCACTGAGATGTTGTCTCACCCCATTGTGAGATAACATTTCAGGTCCTTAGATGGCAGCTCCTGAGTTTTTTGGTTGACCTAAGAAAGTTACAGAACAGACATCTTACATTCCGTTGCATGATAGCCTTAGGGGCTGGACCTATAAGGTGGTAAGGTCCATAGTCTGGGTCAATGTGGGTGTCACCCACAAGGTACCACATTGATACAGATCATGGTACCGCAAGGCTCAGGATGGCCAGAGAGAGGGTCCCATGCTGGAGTCTGAAATAGCTTTGTATATACTGGAGGTGGCTTTTGGGAAGGGTACTGCATATCCCTCTGGAGGTTCGGTTGTAGACGCGGTAGACCCAAATGTTGAAGAACTAGAGTCCCCAGTGTAGCCTATAGAAGGCTCTAGTTAGAGTGTCGATGATGACAGAGAGGAGGACGAGGATTCGTAGTTTTGTAAACCCCCTTATTTTGTAGAACTTATATATATATATATATATATATATATATAAGTTTATAATGTATATAACTTATGGTGATATGTATATATAAGTGTGATGTTGGTTTTCAAAATTATGGCCCTATTTTCCTATCCCATATTGTTGTTATCTGGAGATTATTTAATTGCTTCCGCATGTGCATTAAAATGAATGGGTCAGCAATGCGTCCTAGGACGTCGTTATTTAATCGATCGCAGAGGGATGGGCACGCACTTGGAAGATCAGGGTGTGACAATCGCCCTTAGATGGATGGCCAGTCTAAGAGGACGATTTAAACCCTCGAAGACATGCTGCAAGCTTACATGCTGGATTTCAAGGGAAGCTGGGAGAAACAGCTTTATCTTGTTGAGTTTGCCTACAACAATAGCTACCATCAAAGCATTCAGATGGCTCCTTTTGAAGCATTGTATAGCATAGCGTGCAAAATGCTAGTTTGTTCTGATGAGGTTGGAGAACAAAAGATCACAAGCCTAGAGTTAGTCCAGTAGTCGGTAGATGCAATTGTCGTCATCAGGGACATATTAAAGACTGCTCAGAGCTGCTAGAAAAGCTATGCAGATAAGCGTCGGAGACCATTGAAATTCCAAGTTGGTGATCACATTTCTCTGAAGGTGTCACCAATGAGGGGTACTTCACATTTTGCCAAGAAGGGAAAACTGAGTCTGAGGTATGTAGGACCCTTTGAGATTCTGGAAAAAATCAGGATTCTAGTGTATCATCTTACATTGATGCCAAGGTTGGCGCAAGTGCTGACGTCTTTCACATGTCGATGTTGAAAAAGTATGAACCTGACCCGACCCATATGCTAAAATTTGAAGAATTAGACGTGGACGACAGAATGTCGTACGTGGAAAGCCCAGTTCAGATTGTGGATCGAAAATGATAGATTACACACACTAAGACAATTCCGTCGGTTAAAGTGGTTTGACAACACCACGACATAGAATGAACAACTTGGAGTGAGGATTCGATGAGGTGATTGTATCCCTACCTTTTCATTTATAGATTTGTAATGGTTTAATTTTCGGGAATGATATTTTTATAAGAGGGGAAGAGTTGTGACATCTGGAATTTCAAATTTTGTTTTTGATTTAATAAGTTGGGCTTTTTATCGATGCGCCTATACTTTTTTTCTCTGAGTTGACCACTTACGAGATAACTAGCCTATCGGGTGAAGCCGTTAAGGGATTTTAATGCAATAGACTTGAGAAATCGATCGACTTCTTAACCGTGCTAATGTGCAAGGGTTATTATGGCACCATCAAAACTAATCAGAGACCGGAGATAGATCGATTCGGTAGAGATATGTGATTAGTGTGTGGGTGATTCCACCCGATTGCAAAATTTCTTTCAAGCGGCACTAGACCAATTTTTCTATCATTTTCGTACCTTGTGTCCATATTTAAAACCTCAAGATTTTCACGACAACCAAGAGTCGCCAATATGTCGAAGATACATAATGTTGCTCGAAAGTAATCGACAACGGGTCAATTGTACCAAAAATTCCTAAAAGCTACTCAATAGGTTAGGTCAAGCTAAAATTGTGCCAGATTGAAATTAACCGCAAATTTGAATCCGATTTCAGAAATTGAAAGTTCTGTCATGTCACGATTCATTTTAGGAGCGTCGACTCATCTTGCGAAGATTTTTCTATAAACTGGGATTTTTGGCAAAAATTCAAAGTAAGGCTGTTTTTTACCAGAAAAATCCGAGGGCCTTTCTTGTCGCGTTTTTGGGATTCGAGTTTGTGATGCCCCAGTAGCATCACGTACTAAGCGCAAGTGGAAATTACATAAATAATCATCTTACAAGACTTATATATTTCAGTAGTCAACCTATAGCATTCACTTTTGAAGGTTAGCATTTATAACATGGATTATTTAAAATTTAAACTTTATATTACAAGGTTATCCTGCAATAGTCCTATCAATTCAAAATAGACAATCCAATTATGAACTATATGTAAAGATCACGAGAAGCTTCATTACTTTCCTTAGAAACATCTGGGCTTACAAAAATCAACCTGGATCCCTTTTAGTTTTTCGCCTATTTACATCATACTTACAAGATCAAAAAGGGTGAGGGGTTTCTATCTCCACTATCCCACACAAGCCCATTATTATGATTTAGTGTGAATATCAAATCCACCCTCGATCAGTTTACCCACCAGAACACAGTTGGCCCAATCGAGTCACTGCCGAAATCCCAAATCTGGACTTCCACAATATTTCTATCATGGGCATCTCACTTCGAGGCATCTCAGTATCACACAACCGAGGCTACCCAAGATCACTCAGCATGGGGCATCTCACTCTGAGGCATCTTAGTATCACACAACTGAGGCATCCTTGATCACCTACAAGGGCATCTCACTCCGAGGCATCCTGGTATCACATGACCGAGGCATCCAAGAACACACAACATGGGCATCCCACTCCCCAAGGCATCACCAGTACCTCAGTACCGATGGAAATCTCTTGCTTATTCATGTGCACATTTCACACATCACACCTTTGATTAATGCAAACACGGTATGCACAAGACCTCGAAAGTACACAATTGCCTCAAACATAATCTGCACACTTAACTCTCGTGTATCAAGCATCCATTCGTGTCCTAATTATAAGATAAAATCCATTTTGGCATGTCCCATACCATGCCTAACAGTTGGTATCTATAACATAACCATACTTCAAATGATAGATGAGGTATGCTCTTTCACAAACTAACCACTATCATGAGATCACTAGACTCCATATGTGTCATGAAAGCCAAGTACTAGAGACACAACAACCGTTGCGCATTCTCGGATCAAAACAGATTACGAACTAAAATGAGCAGTTACGAATATAGGCTCAGAAAGTATATCTAATCTTATCAGAATATTACAAAATTTCAGTATGTTATAGAAGAGACATAGATTAACATTTTATGTGAAGAAACATAAGTCTATATCTCAATGTATAAAGAGCAGTAATTTGCAGTCTTCTTTCCTAAAATTCTGCAGCAACTTTCAGATTTAGTACCTACAGAAGAAAGATCGTTTCACTACTTGAACCTTGTCTGTTTGTTCTTAAATTTTGATATGTTATTCCTAAGGATGTGTCCTACAACTTTCATGAAGGGTTTAAGGTTCAATTCTTTCTAGAAAATTACAGAAAATTCATAGAATCACCTAAGGTCTTGCTGTTTTCTAAAATACAGCTTACTAGTTCAAAGAGAACACTCCTGCCAACACATTTTCTCATTAATCTTGCTATAACTAGGTATTGAACTTAATCTAATGGATGTTCTCTCAAGTAAACTTGTTCTTTTCCTTATCTTCATCATTAGAAATCACGGTGACACAAAACAAAAGGCTTATCTTCATCTATATTTCTCTAGAACATAAATGTTTTGCACCGTTTTCTTCATTTCCAGCTCAACTAAACCATTAGTTTCTCTACCAATCCTTCTGTACCTCAACACTCTTCCATAGCATCTAGGGGTTAACATAGTATGTTTTCACTTACCTAGAATCTTCCACAGCGCGGTTCAAAGCTAATACCTGCACCTCGACTCACCTACCACAACATGCATCACTCTTTCTCACTCGGCAACCACCACTACACCTTGCTCGACAATTACAGCTTACTCACACTCAAGTTCCAAAACATGCAAGGCTCTAATACAACATGCAAGGACTCATAGCTTCATTCGAGAGTTCATCTAGCTCAATCCAACATAAAACCGAACCATCACACCTAATCCTCGATCATTCGGCTAGTTCTACAAGTTCCTCGACCATATCAGCGGATAATTTCTAGTTTAGAGGCTTATCTTTCCTTACCTTTGTTCAGCTACTTGATGACTTAAAACTCTTCAAAGATCAACACCTATTCTCGCACAAGAAGAAGAAAATCGCTAGAGTGCTGCTAGTTCTTCACTGCTCGACCAAGAGAGAGAGAGAGAGAGAGAGAGAGAGAGAGAGAGTGATGGGAAGAAGAAAGTTTTCAGTTTTGGCTTTGAAGAGAGAGAGAAAGGGGCGCAAGTTATGAGGGAGATAGAACTACAGGTCTAATCCCTAGAGTAGCATTAATCATTAGCAAATCTAATGATTGTGTTTTTCCCCCCCTTCGAGAGCTTCGGTTTTGAGAAAAACCTTGGGAGAAGAGAGAGAGAAGGGATCGTGTCCTTCATGCACAGTTCCTTCCAACACCTGTCATTCGACATCAATTAATCTCTAATCCGCGTCGTTAGTCAATTTATTATTTTCTAATGTTTTCACTTAAGTCCATTAGAAATCCACTAAATTACAATTCCCTTGTAATTAAGCAAATCTATGAAATCATATGACATATTAGCAATTCAACATTAATCTATGAAAGATTTATCACAAGAAATGCTAAGAGTAGAAATTGATATTAGCATTAAAATCACTAATCAAATCATAACTATAACTTAATCAAAAATAAAATTAATCGGGCCTAAATACCCATCTCTAGCCCACCAGGCTCATTCTACGACAATTCGGCCCGCTAAACTTAATTCACTATTCTAACAAATCCGAGTCTTGGCCCACTTCAAGCCAAGCCCACGTCCAGATCTTCCATTTGGCTAATCAAGCCCAATTCGTGTGGCCCGCCAATTCCTCAAGCCCACACGTTCCTCACGGTCCATCGGGTTCATCTTTCGGCCCGATTCAAGTTAATTCAAGTCTTAAACAATCCAATTATACTAATAGGGTTGGTGAATTTTTGGGATGTCATAGAGTTGGACGGATTGACAAGGAAAAATGTGAATTAGAGTGTGGACACCTTAGATGGATTTATGGACTCCAATTTAGGTCCAATTGAAGAAGAATTGAAGTGGTTTCAGGGGAAAATGTACAAATTCGTAACTAAGGGGTGTGCACCATTTGGACCACTTGGAGGCTTGTTGAAGAAGCTTTGGTAGCTGCAAATTGGTTGAGAAAGACAACCAAGGCTGGTGGGGCCTTGCCAAGGGATAAAGAGATAGAAGAGAAGACTTTTGAGGCCAAATGGGCCCCCTCCAACCTTCAACTATCCCCCTTCTTCTTCAGCAACTTTCCTTTCTCCATTTGTGTCCAACTTGAAGCTTAGAAAATTTGCAGAGAAACTAGTAGCCATCCCCCTAGCTCGTCGCACACTCGCCAAGGCCGCCGAAGCCCCTTGCCATGCCCGTCACTTGCCGTCGAGACCTACTACTATCCTGTGCCTTCTAGGCCACCATCAAAGCCCCCGGTCGATGTCCAGGCCACTGGAGCAACATCGTTGCCCGCCGCTGCTTGCAGCAGCCCTGTTCGCCCATCCCATGCCGTTTCCAGCCCATTTAGCTGCTTGGCCCAGCCCTTTCGGTTCTTGGACAGAACCGAATACCAACAAGGGCTGTGGGCCTTCGTGTCCCATTTTGAGGCCCGTTTGGCCTTACTTGGTGCCGCCGCAGGCTTGTTTATTGCTCGCCTTCATGTCGCCGTCATCGTTGACTCACCAACTTGCTAATCCGATGAGTTTACTCGCTAAACTCTGCTTAATGAGTTAATTATGCTTATGGGGTAATTAGCTTAAGTTAATTAGGGTTTAGTTGGTTAGTTAGATTATTTAGTGATTTAATTATTTAATTAAGCATGTTAAGTGGTTAGATTAGATTAATTAAGTACTAGATAGAACGTACGATTTAGCTAGATAGGTTTGGGAATTTTCCGGCCTGTTTAGGCGGTTAATTAGGCAATTTCGGCCTAAGTTACTATTTTTGGTATTTAAATTGATTTATTTAATTAATTTTGGTAATTATTTAATTATTTGATATTTTACGGAATTTAGACTAGCATAGCTGGAACCGGAATTTCGTGCTGATTGCAATGGTGTTTTTATTTTATGCAATTGGGTGTTAATTTGTGCAAATCAAGTGTTGATTGGAATTTTGGTTATTTATTCCAAAATTTAGGAAATTTCGATATTTATCAAAAAATCTCGGGTGTCGGGTTTTAACATCGAAAATCATTTTATATACTATATAAAATAGTGGGATTTCAAAAAGAATGTTATGAATTTTTCAAGTTCGATCTGACTGTGTACCCACACACGATTATTTTCATCGGGTGTTTTTAATACAAAGAAAATGGGCCAAGTGCATTATCTTAATGGAGGCATTCATGTGCAAAGCATGATGTCTTGGCCGTAAGTGAATGGTCGTGTTGGTTAAGAGAAACTATCCCGAGCTATTAAGCTGGACGTTACCCCTATATAAGATGCCTTTGGACAACAGATGCGAGTCGTAGTAGATTCTGAACCCATGCTCCTTCGAGAAAGTCGTCTAGGAAAGACATAACTGTGCTCAATGGGATGAGATGACGCCTAGCAATGCCAGAAGATCGCCAAACAGTGAGTAGGCCATGCTATAAGCCGAGAAAAAAAATTAGGAACGCATGATTGATTGAGATAAATGTGTCTGATTTTAGGACAAAATTTTGTGACACGATATAGGACGTGTCATAATGATTTGGCCCTATAATTTGAACCCATGTGCTTGTCTGAAATCGAGTGTGGCTTTCCAATTGATGAGCTTAATTGCTGCTCATGCTTTTGTGGCTGTCGGTGATATGAACTATGTTGACCTGCAGGAAAGATCTTAGACGAAGTAAGTCTCTGTGGTTGTATGATTGTGTGATTAGGATGCCTCTAGGCGTATTACCCTCTTAATCGGGGTTTAGAGTATGAACTCGCTGAGATTTATATCTCACTCCATCGTGGGCTTTAACTTTTCAGGACCGTAGGGTAAAGGACCTGGAGCCGAGCTGAGGGGATCTGAGATGTAGGTCAGATAGGACAACTTCTTTTTGAGAGCTAGTCTTTTAAAGTCTTTTGGCTGTTGACTTTTGTATATGACTCAGTTGGTTTATAAAAGAGTCTTTTGGTTGTGAATTTGTTTCCCGCTTTTCTATCCCAAGCTGATGATGTCAGAGGATTTGTTTTTCGCTTCCACATGCGTATTAAAATGATTTGGTTGGCGTCTTGGGACGTCGCAAATTTTATTGACCACCAAGGGATGGTCACACGCTCAAGGTTTATGGCGTGACAAGCATGCCAAGTAACTCAGCAAAAGTTTTTTTTTTCCATCTTATTGATAACTCTAGAAAAATAGAGTTATTTTACTTATTTTGGGCAACAATTAGTTAATATTTATGAGAAAATATTTGCATTTCCTTTTAATTATTTGAATTTTTATTATTTATGCATAATAATGAGATATGGAGAAGATAGGGAAAATAATGGCAAATATCAGGAATTCAAATAAAATAAAATAAAAAAGCAGTGAAAGATGGATATCAAATAAAAAAATTCTTGATTTTGATCTCTAATATTATCTGTAAGCGTTGGAAGATAGATATCTTGGATATATCCTATAAATAGGAGAACATTAAGAGCCAAAGAGCAGCTAGATTTTTGTTAGATCGTTTTTCATTGTAATGAGAGTTTTTCAAGTATTTTGAAGAGAAGACAAAAGTGGTGGCGGAATTCTTACTCTTTGATTCAAGATGCTAGGTTTGATTTATATTTTTATTTCTTATTCTACTATATTCTAATTTTCTTTTGTTAGGGCTACGATGTAGCCTAACCATGATAATGTGAATTTCATGATTTTTATGTTTTACAATTGATTTCATTCATGTGAGTTATATATTATTGTGCATAATACTTTTGAGTAATCGGCAATTACTTGAATGATCTAATATGCATGTTCGAGACTAATAAGTGATAATATGCAATCGTTCATTATAATATATAACCACGAATTAAACGTGGATAGAGATATATCACGTTATTTGTGTAGTTTTCGGTGATAAGGTGATCTAAAAGACTAATTGTAAACCGAGAATGTTCATAGTTTTTAATGCACTTATGTTTATTTTAATTCACATTGAGATATAGTGAATTAATAAACTGAGTAGGTTTGCTATACCTAAAGATGGGATAGTGAATAGATTAGAATATTCCGCTATCACATGTTTGATATCGTTCTTGTATCCACAACAATCTGAAATTTATATCTAGTGGTTATGGTGAAATCGGATGCTCTAACATATTTATCTAATTGATTTACTGCATTTAGTCTACAAATTTCGTTTTTAATTTATTCTTAATTATATTTTGATATGTTAGATAAATTTTAGAATTAGTCTATTTTAGTATTAAATTGGTTTATTAATCATCGATCTCCGTGGGATGATACTTTTTCTCATCATTATATTACTTGTTCGACACGTGCACTTGTGTTTAGAATTTTATGAACACTTATGCATGTGGAAGTTTTGGACAAAACTAGAGAATGAATCAAAGAAATATTAGAGGATCAAATCCATAGCTAACTTGTTGTCCATAATAACAAGATTTAGCCTAGCCAACTCTTCAATGTGCCAGATCATTTTCAAAATATGATCATTAACTAATGATTCTTCAACCATCCTCATACGGTATAATGCCTTAGATATCTCATATCTAGAGGTTCGATCATTCTCATCAAAGTATTTCTTTATGTGTAAGATGATCAACCTAGCATTTTCCATAATTTCATACTTCTTCTGCAATTTGTTATTCATCGAAGTAAGCATACATGACATAACTTCTAAGTCATTGTAATGCCACTTATCATAAGCGATGCACTCCTCTTGGATCCCACCCTGAGGAAAAGAGTCTAGCATCTTTTCCTCATTCAATCAGTGAAATTGGATCCAATCAAACAATTCTTGTCAAGTATAGAAATGAGTGGGTTTATAGTTACCATTTTCAGAGTATTAATATATCTGTGTAGAAAATTTATTGTTACCCATTGTATTTCAAAATAACTATTTCATTTTGGCCTTTATGAAATAGATCATCCCACCAAATTTATATTCGAATCTCATACTCCTTAAAATGAGAAACTGTAATCTTTTGTTGGGTAAAGATTACTAGTGGAGATTAGAGTCCCACCAGTCCAAAGCGCACCTCACCTAACAGTTATTGGTGTTCTATTAACTTAGTGAGTGAACTAACTTATTCAATGCATCATATGCGAGTCTCAATCATAACTTTTGCCTCTAGACCATGAAAACCTCACCTAATAGTTATTGGCATCATGATCATAGTTAAGTCTAGCCCATCATCTCATGCAAGTATAGAAAGCACAAACAATCCCCTTACCTGATAGTTATTAGAAATCGTTCAGCTTCAACCCCACAACATCGCATGCATGATGAAGTGGTCCAATATTATGAATGGCAATTAACCCCTATGTGTCCATAGCTAGTCAATCAACCATTATAATGTTAGATCAAACCATGACGATGGAAGGCCACGAGTTCGAAACCTATTTCGACTTAATATTATTAATAAAGATGTTTGGGTCATTATTAACGGTCTCGCTTTGCACGTTAACTAGTTTAACATGCATAATAACATAAACAGAATAAATAAATAGATATCAAATGCATAGATATCTATCCTACATGGTGATCATGGAGTTATGGCTCAATGGGTCTCGAGACAATGAGGCCCATTTAGCCATTTTAATGTTTTAATATTAGAGACCTACTCTTCATACATCAATCATATTAATTAGGGGTTTTTTCATGATCACCACCCTTCCTTACAAGCCATAAATTCATAGTTTAAAGCTCTGGAAGGAACAAATAAAATTCTGCATATAATCAAATTCATGGCCGAGCAATGCAAGCCACATCAAGAGATCTACACCGGTGAAACAAATTTCACGAGTGTGATTCCAGGTGATAGCTGAGTTGTTGCCTCTAGATTCACATTTGCAAATCATTTTGCAGAAGATAAACACAAATATAGCAAATTATGGATTTTTGATTCAAAATTGATTTAGTTCCAATTTTTGCTCAGTTGATTAAATTTATCATATAAATTAATCAACTTCTATTGGCCATGTAAGAGCAAGCGATTCTCTTAACCAAAGTGAATTGACCATTAGAACGCAAAAATAATTATGAACCAAAATCAACTAAATGCATAGAAACACCTAAGGATTGGCTCCGATACCACTATTGGGATTTTACAAAACATATATATAGGCTAAATAAACATAATGCAACGGAGGCACAGATAAAATTCTACTATATATGTTCCTCCAAAGGTGTTGTTCGTGCGTTTTAATCAAAAATCAAAATATCAAATGGGGTTTTACGAATTACCTCTCGAAGCACACTTTAAATGACTTGATTCAAATGTTCTTTAGTTCAAGCCCCACAAATGTCGAGCCTCTAGTTCAGACACACCACCAACGCACCTCAAACGAAAAAGAGCTCGCAAGTAATCACCACTGTAATTGTGCTAGCAATTTTGTGGAGATAATCCTCTGCACGTGGTTAGCAACCATTTGTTAACCATATAGTTCTCTCTCTGAACTTTCTCTCTTTTTCTTAACATAACCCACTCACCCTCTCTACTCTATTTATAATGTTCTGGTGAAGTTAACATTTAACTTCCTCTAGAAGTTAGTCTTTAACCTCTCAAAGAAGTTGTTGACTAGTTCTTTCCAAAAGTTACTTCTTCTAGAAGTTAGTCTTTAACTTCTTAAACAAGTTATTGATCACTTCCTCCATAAGCTAGTCTATAACTTCTCAAACAACTTATTGACTACTTCCTCCAGAAGTTGGGTGAGCAAGAGAACAACTCTCGTGAGTAGGATATGTCTGATCAAGTGAATTAATTATGGTATGTGACATCCCTAGGTTTATTACTGAGCTGGTAGTAAGACTTGCACTAACACATTAGTACTCCCAAGAGAAATGATTGTCCCAATCAATCTCTAGATCCTACAAGCCATGATTGACATCTAGCAATATGTCATAGCTACCTAAACAGTGGAAATGCTTTAAAAACATAATGAATCTATCAGCTTTAGCTATAGTATAATTCAATCTCTCTGTTTTACTGTGTCTCGATTGGACAAAAACCATGGAATATTTGTCAAGTCACCAATTCAATCATATGAACAAACCTAATTGACCTACATTTTATATGAGATATAAACAATTTATTCTCAATTACAACCTCGGTCGAGGATTTAAATGTAATGTCACAATTAGATAGAATAGGACATCATTACTATACCTTGAATGTAACAAAGAGACAGATTCCATGTTATGCACACATGTAACTTCATATGTGAACGAGTTATTACCATCAGGTACAGAGACAGATCAATGAGCCGCCAATATGCGTACTCGTGAACCAAAATCGTTCAACACACAAGTTAATACTATGCCTCAGGTCTAAGGATTATTTACACAAGACTAAAGCAACAACAATTAGTCATTGACCCCGCTAAAAGCTTCCATGTTGCCAATCATTCTATGTATGTCACGTTCAGTGAACTTGTCTACTACAAATACTTGTGTTCTAACTTGGGCATCATAATATCAAATGACTCGTGACTCGTCATTACCTTAAGCATCCAATACACTGGTCTCATCCACTCAATAATCCATTGACCGGGAACGGTTTAAATATTCAGTGTAATTGTAAACCCGTCACACATATTCTTAACGTCTCAAGAATAAGTCCAATCACAACTAATCTTATGAAATCATTCATATAGATAATTGGACAAATGAATGAACACGTCTTTGCCATTAATTTGACAACACAACTGAAATCCCTAACATGTAACTATTACATGGTTACTTTAGGACATATAACTAACATGTATTTAGCTATATACGATAATTGAGGTCAACAATAGTAGGTGATGACCCTAATGCTCTTGGAAACTCGTAGTCAAGTCCCTCCTTTCAAGAATTTTTTTAGTCGGAGGCATTTCAATTCAGCATACTTGACGATCTAGTTGACGTGGTAATGATTTCTTATGCCAATTGTTGTTTAATATGTTGGTTGTTCGGGTTCGTTTTATGCTCGTACATGACCGATGGATGGTAGTCACTATCCTGTGAAGCCTTAACGTAATTGTTCTTTCTATAGTAGATATGGTGTCATAAATTGATGAGGCTAAGCTTAAAATGAAATTGGAGAAATTGGAAGTGGCTTAGGTAGACATCTTCATCATTTAATGCTTTTGCCTCTCCTTGTTTAATTTCACTTTTCTGGGTCCTTGCTCATGGGGCATAAGACATGACCCATTGTGAGTAAGGCCAAGGCCAGAGGAATTCCGAGAGAAAAGTTCCGCCACAGGTGGAGCTGGGATTCCAGTCTAAAGATCCCACTCCATCCCAAGCAACACGTGTCACCCGAGCCCACTGCAAGCCAAAAGCCTTCTTTCGATTTCATGCTCTCCTCTCACTCTCTCTTCTCTCTTCTGTTCGCGCGCTTCTTTCTCTCACGCTCTACTCTTTCTCCCTCCCACTCACACTACCTTGCCAGATTTGATGAGGATTACCCTCACCCTAGCCGTGAGGGGTGAGCCCTCACCAACCCTCACCTACAACCTATCGCCAACCGAAGACCAAAGAGATAGGGAAAAGAAAGTAAAAAAAAAATAAAAATAAAGCAATGGAGAGAGGACTACAATTTTTTGAAAGGCAGGCCTACAAGGGAGTCTCTTGCAGAATCGCATAATGGACTTGGGCATTACTAAGGTAGTTGCGACATTGCATTGTGCTAGGGATAATTGGGACATAAGCTTGCTAATTTTGGAAACTTTATATTTGTAGCACCCACTAGGATGTATCTTATGTAATTAAATAATATATTGTTGTTTGGCAACATGAATTTTGGGAAGAGAGTTCCAACTACCAAAATCCCGAGACTCCGATCCTAGCAATTTATTCAATCCAATTTAGTGCCTTCAGTTTTCACTTATCTAGAACAATTTTCACTTATCTGGAACAAAGACTTGGATAACTCAAAACCTAAATCACCTTCAAAACAAAATAAACAAGAACAAACATTAACTTTTTTTTTTTTTGGTGAAAGGTAAGAAATATATTGATAACTTTGGACAAATAAGAAACGGCACCAACTTACACTCTGACCGGCGCAGCAGGAAGAGTGGAAGGGATTCGAAGGGAAAACAAAAGAAAGAAGAAAAAACACCCACAACCTGGGCCGAGGCAAAACCAACCCTAGCAAATCTCTACTACACGCTTAAAAGTAGGACGAGAGAACTAGGACGGTACAAAGACAAGCACCAACAGCAACAAGCAAAGCTACCGAGAAAAGACCGAGGGGTCAAAGCCCCAATTCCTTTGAAGTCTTCTATTTCTTGGGGTAAGAGGCACTTTCTTGAAGGAGAGAACTCTGTCCTTGCAACTTTGATCAAATGATTTTTGAGAGCCGACACGGAAACAGTTTCACCCCGAAAGATGATGCAATTTCTCTTCTTCCAAATTAGATAACACAGAGCTCCAAAAGAGAACCTAGCAATTTTGTGGAAGAAATCCTTACCCGATAAAAACTTTAGAGCCCAAGTGGAGGTCTCAGTCTATGGTCTAATTCTCCAAGGTAGGTTGCACCTAGAAGCCCATAAATAAGCCAGGGTAGCAGGGGTTTGACAATGAAAGAAAAGGTGATCAATAGAGTCTGGCTGAGTTGAGCAAAAGGCACAGACCGAGTAGTCAATCCTACTGTAAGAAAGTAGGAGTGATTGAGTCGGTAGGCGCTTCTTGGCAATAAGCCATAATAGAAATCGATAACGCAGTGCCAAGGCATTATCCCAAACTAGAGTCGCCCAAGGAACTCGATCTTTTTTAACTCTGATTAATTCCAGGCCGAAGCAACCGAAAAAAAGCCCGAAGAATCACCGCACCAAAGGAACCGGTCACAAACATTAGAAAACACCGGCAAGGAGAAGCCCCAACTTTCCAGGTGGGATTTAAAGGCTAGGGCGGAGGTGTACAGTTCAGAGACAGCTGCCATCTTAGATAAACCCGAGTCCTCCATTACAGTGGAAGAAACAATTGCGTCCAAAGGACCGCATGGAAGCCAGTTATCATGCCATAGAGATGTCTGCATTCCATTGCCAATTTTCCAACAAAACGACTGGTGAAAGTAGGGCCTAAGCTGCAAGATTTTTTTCCAAGCCCACGAGCATAAGGTTGGTTCAGGAGAAATCCAAAAATTCACTCTCTTTAAGAAATTCGAGTGAATCCAATGACACCAAAGTGGCTCCTTGTCAGTAAATAAGAACCAAATGTATTTGAGCAATGAAGCTCTATTGCAATCTTTAAGGTTTCTAATAGCCAAGCCGCCCTCAGATTTTGGCATGCAAATATCTAGCCACGAGACTTTGGCCCCACCTTTTCCCAGGGCAGAACCTTTCCAAAGAAATTGTCTCAAGATGCGCTCAATATTCAAAATAACAGCAGCAGGTAAAGAAAAGACACTAGCCCAAAACGCCTGAATGGAATGGAGAACGGACCTTATAAGTTGGAGTCTCCCTGCAAAAGAGAGAAATCGATGAGTCCAAGATTGTACTCTTGATGTAATACGGTTGATCAACTCAGTGTAGTCGGTCTTGGTCAATCTACAAGAGATGATAGGTACCCCTAGATACCGAATAGGGAGTTTGCCTTCTTGAAAACCAAATGTAGATAGAATATTCCTCTGAAGGGAAGAGGAGCCTCCCGATAGGAAAACATCACTTTTGTTTCTGTTTGGTACAAGACCGCTCCAGGAGGAGAACGTGTCAAGGCTCCTTTTAAGAACCACCGCCGACTTTCGATTCGCACGACAGAACAGGAAGACATCATCAGCGAAAAAGAGATGGGAGAGTCTCGTAGATTTACATCTCCAAAAGAATTTGAAATCTTTGACAGAGGTCCTCAGATTGATGATGCCCGAAAAAACTTCCATCGCAAGGGTAAATAGATAAGGAGACATTGGGTCTCCTTGCCAGATGCCTCTACCATTAGCAAAGAAGCCGTGAAGCTCCCCATTGATAGAGATAGAGAACATAGGCGTGCGAACGCAAACCATGACCAATTTAATAAACCACTCCGGAAATCGGAAGGCTAGAAGGGTTAACTCCAAGAAATCCCAATCCACGGTATCATAAGCTTTGCGGAAGTCAACTTTAACGGCACATTTCAAAAGATAAGGATCACGGTGAAAACCTGCAAATAGTTCTTGTGCCAATAAAATGTTGTCTCTAATCCTCCTACCTCTGACAAAGGCGTTCTGAGCAGGACTAATAATACTGTTTAGAACCATAGCAATCCGATTTGCCAAGATTTTGTAATGACTTTATAAATAGTATTGCAGCACGCAATAGGTCTGAAATCAGTGACCTCGCAAGCATTAGGTACCTTAGGTATTAACGCCAGAATTGTAGCATTAACTTCTTTCAGGAGATGACCCGAGGAAATGAAATCCTTCACAGCCCGAATCACCAAAGGTCCAACAATTCTCCAATTGTTTTTATAGAATTCAGCAGTAAAGCTGTCAGGGCCCGGAGCTTTACTTCTTGGAAGAGAAAAAAGGGTGTCTTTAATCTCAGAGTCCGAGATAGGTGCATTTATGGAGCAAACCTGGGCATCCGAGAGTGGGCTGCGAATAACTTGCCGCAAGTCTTCCAAGGACGGCTTGACAAGGGTAGCATGGGGGGATAATAGATCTGAAAAAAAAAAAAAAAAAAAAAAAAAAAGAGACAAAAACCTGCGGCACTCGAGTTGGATCGGTGATAAGAGAGCCAGAGGAGTCCTTAACAGAGAGGATTCGATTAGTGAGGTGTCTTGCCTTCACAGAATTGTAGAAAAACTTTGTGTTTCGATCTCCCTCCTTAAGCCATTTAACTCTTGATTTCTGGCAATAAAAGGATTCTTCTTGACCACAAAGGTCTATGAAAATACGCCGTTGGCATCTTTCAAGTTCTGCAAGATCAACATTATTAGGGTCAGATTGGAGACCAACTTGAGTAGACCGAAGAGCTTCTCTAGCTTCAGTAGTTCTAATAGAGATGTCCGAGAAAGTTTCTTGGTTTAGCGATTTGAGGCGAGCCTTTAGAAATTTCAATTTAGAGACAAGCCTAAACATGGGATAACCAATCACTGGAGAGTTCCATGCTTGCTGGACAATAGTTAGAAAGTTTGGATGCTCAGTCCAGAAGTCGAAGAATTTAAAAGGCTTCTTCTTAGACGGCGGATTAATAACCTTGACAAACATCGGAGAGTGATCAGATATTCCGGGGTTCAAAAAAGCCGCTTCCCAAAAAGGAGAAGTCGATGTTCCATTTAGTGTTAACTAAGACCCTGTCAATCTTCCTTTGCTTCCTTGAGGAACCGGCCGAAGTTGACCAAGTATACCGAAGACCAACATACCTGAGGTCCACTAATTCTGTTTGGTCGAGACAAAGCTGGAAATCATCGAAACATGGCAACCATGTATTAGAACCACCAAGACGGTCAGAAGGGTCTTTTATAGCGTTGAAATCGCTCGCCACAAGCCAAGCCAAATCCTGAAAAAGATCATTGTAATAGACGAGATCTTCCCACAGAGACCTGCGTTTGACAAAAGTGTGCTCTCCATACACTGCCGAAATGCAGCAGGAGGTATTGACAGCATTAAGCTTGAAGCAGCCATGAATAGCCTGAGCACTAGTAGAGATAAGATCAAAATTTGCAAAATCCGGGTTCCACCCGAGCCAAATTCTACCACGCGGGGCACAATCATAGTTGGCAACCCACTTCCATCCTCTCAACAAGGTAAAAGAAATGGAATCAAAAAGAGATTCAGGAACCTTAGTCTCAAAAAGCCCCACCAGGCACAATTTGTTTGAAGAAACAAACTTTCTAATTTCCGCACGTCTAATGGGATTCATCATGCCTCTAATATTCCAGAAGCCAAAAAACACTAGGAGGGGAAAACAGGGACTTACCCCCTCTTGGAGGCCTTGCGACTAGTAGAAGTCGCCTTAGGAAGAGCCGAAGGGGGCGGTGCAGGAGGGTCCGGTGGAAGTAACAAAAGTTGGTCCTGAACGCTCATAATCGCCTTAGGAGAACTCGGGCCTTTTGAGGACAGGGGTTTATCTGAGAGCAGATCATCATCACTCGGAGCAACCGAACTACTCACGCTACAAATCTCATCTACATCCGAATTATGGTGAGAGTCAATAGGGGATGCAAGACCCGACTTTTGCGGGGATCGCCCTTGATTAGCTCTGATAGTAACCTAAGAGGAGCTTTTTGGAGGCTTGGAGCTCACCACAGTAGCTAGGTTCGGCGGTAAAGGGGACTTCAGTTTCAAGAGCTGCCCCTCACTGGGCAAGGCAAGACGGAAGGAAGTTTCATTCTTGGCTAGAGACTGTTTTTTCTTCTTATTCTTGACCTTCTTCCAACCCAAATCAGCAAGAATAGGATCAGAAGAATCCTGAGGCAAAGTCGCCTGGGCTGGAATCTTGTCTTCATCCGAACCAGACGGTCCAACAAGAAGGATGCTGGTGGGATCAGAGACTACAGGCAGTGGCATTTAAGGTGTAGCCGAAGGTAAAACAGGGGCCAAAGAGGCCTCAATTATCACTTGCTGAGTAGGGGCAGTATCCACCGGAGAGGGAAGAACCGTATCTGTAGCAGCAGGAGCAGGACGGACTTCGGATGTAGAGACCAAAGGTTGTGCTTCTGAGGCACGAGCAGAAGGTTTTTCAGCAGATGGAGGGCACTTTGACAAAAAATTCCGCAACTCGAGCAGGCAACTGGCCTCCATTCATATTCAACTCCAACCTCAATGGTTTCTCCTTCATGTTCAAGCTCAATTGAGTCACATGAAGGTTGATCAGCAGTTATTTCAATGTAGACCCGCGCAAACGACATTGCCTTTAATTGTTCAGTTCGGTGATCCACATATAATGGTTTCCCCAAAGCACTAGCCACTTTACCAATGGATTGTGCTGACCAGAAAGAGTAGGGCAGCTTCGTTAGCTTCACCCATACCGGCACTGAAAGCTGAGTGGCTTTCCTAAGCTCCAAACCAGGGGTCCACTAATGCAAAGCTAGAGGAATTCTAGCAACGGTTATAAGGTCCCCTTCAAGAAGTTTCCGCCTAAAGTCCCTGTCTGGGATATGGAGAAGGAAGGATCATTGTCCATTGGACATGATCTCAAATAGGTTTGGTCCCCAAGCCTTTTTAAGTGCCTCCTCAACAACTTTAAATGGGAGGCGTCGCCCAAGAAAGTAACCCAATAAGCAATCGTGTAGCTTAGGATCTGTCACTTGTAAGTCTTGCTCTGTCATAACAATGACCGGTTTGTTGTTCCTGAAAGTCGGAGGGGTATATTCCAGCTCGTACCCTTTAGCCACGGTCTTCGCAACTGCAACCCAAGTGCGAGGGTTCGCCTTACTAGCCTCTCTTCTCAGCTGAGGACGTTTCGAGCGCGACCTACCCCTACTACGAGTTCTAGCAACAGCCGGAGCTCGAGGGGGTTGCGCATCGCCACTACCAGACGCAATAGATGGATTCGAGGTCCCAAGATTGTGGTCATTCACCGGAGCACCAGCCAATAACGAAATCTCAGCAGTAGGAGGAGATAAGCTTCGAGCAGAGGTCCCCCCACCCTCCGCGAAGACTCGATTCGACCCCGAGTCCATCAATCCCAGCAAAACGAAACAACCAGAGCAGCCTAATAAACCCTACCCGCAATTCGCCATAAACGATTCGGGAAGGGGACTTACCAGGCGCGGAGAGAGTGGGGGGGGGGGGGGGGGGGGGGGGTAGCCGCACCAGCTGGGATGGAAAGCCGAACCAGCAGAGGAGTCCGTTGAAGGTGAACAATGAAGCCGGTTGAAAACAGGGGAAACTCCGAACAACCAA
Organism: Eucalyptus camaldulensis; assembly: GCA_019915185.1. Lineage (NCBI taxonomy): Eukaryota > Viridiplantae > Streptophyta > Magnoliopsida > Myrtales > Myrtaceae > Eucalyptus > Eucalyptus camaldulensis. The sequence goes on from JAHSVA010000006.1 coordinate 11,686,716, forward strand.
GCTCGTCCTTCCCCGTACACCAGGGACGTCGTCCGATGAAGCAGCACCGAATGAACGACCAACCGAGACTCCCCGAGCACGCGGGAATCAGACCAGACGAGCAGCAGATGAGAAGCTCCTAGGGTTGGCGAAATCTGGAGATATAGGTCGACCCAGCCAAATCCGTTCGGAGGGAAGGAAGAGGCAATAGAGAGGAACCTACCCTCCAAATTTTAGCTCAATCGGGTGGCTAGAACTTCGGGAGGGAGCAGCTCATCAGTCGGATGAACAGTAATGCGGGAACCAGAAGGGTCTCGTGTTTCCCATGTTTTTTAACAAACATTAACTTCCATTTTCAAGAAAGCAACAAAACTAGCTTAAAAAAAGAAAATGAAGTTCCAAAAACCCTTCAATACTTGAAAGATGAAATTAAAGGATCAAACAAATTAAATTTCAATGAAGATATATTGACCGATCAAATCACATTTGGTTGTGCAGAAGCATTCCGCCAAAGTTGCTTGGTGGAGGCAAATGGAGGCATGATGCCTTTAGGTGGAGGGTTCTACATCCTTTGGTTATGAACAGGTGGCACATTCCTAGCTCGAAAATGTCTATTCCACAAGGATTTCCACCCTCCTTTTTAAAGTTCCTCAATCTCTCGAAATTACAAGGTCCGCTCCACATGTTAGCTGGAGGATCATAAGGAATTGCTTCCCCGCCATTAAAAACAAATCGGCATTAAAGATAAGGCAAGAATTTCACAATGCAATATAACAAATTCGCTTGATTGATTTGAGACTACGATATAATGCATGTAACAAACAATAAGTCCACAAAAGTAAAATTGAATAAAGCTAGGTGTTGATTGAGTCAAGCAGATGATAAGAATGCCCATATTAACCGAAGGACTAACATAGAAGGATTACTTATCACAAGACTAATTAGGCCTCATGCTATTACATGAACTCATATAATAACCACAATGGCCAAATATGACAATTTTTGTCCATCCCCAAGCCAAATTTGGGTAGATTTGCAGTTGGAACAAACTTGTCTTTCTAAACACGTTTCCATTAAGCAAACTTATCTGCTAAACAATTGTCATAATCACTATATTTAGATACCAATTAACATAATAGATCACGTGCAAAACTTGCCCGAATAAAAGCCAAGCACGTATAGTCGGCCAAGAACAAAAGATCGAAGCAGCACAATTGCCTCATGCTGAGGTCAACAATGCACAGCGGTTTTCATAAATGAGAGAATGTAATCTCCAGGATGCAAAGTTCATGGCAGAATTAGAAGATTAAAGCTTCCATGCCCCCACAACCTTGCCTCTGATCAAAGCTTCCATGCCCCACAACCTTTCCTCAGAGGCAGGTACGCATCAGCAACAACCCATCGAACTCTAGGCAGATCTGTGCAACCAAACAGAACTCATTAGCGCCACTTTCCAAAAGGAGAACCAAAAGAGAATCGATCAAGAAGCTTTACCAGCAAGTTCGTAAGCAAGTTTTGGAGATATGTTGACTCCAAATGCAAAGTAGTAGGGCCCTGTATCAACAGTGTAGATCTTACTCCTGGCTTTTTCTTCACTGTAATAGCAAGCAACCAATTGTGGTTAGACAAAATAATAGGGACAGTACTAATCGAGATGATCAATGACTACAGGCAAGGACCATCACTTCAAGAACCATTCGCAAAAGAATTAACACGCGAGAGAAACTGTTGCTTCCGTACCCGCCAAATACCATTCTTAAGCATCCTCATAGTTTCATGTGAAGTGAACCCTTCTTGAAATTGGTCCTCATTACAATATCATAGCTAGTATTATGGTGACCATGAGGATGCTTAAGAATGGTATTTGGCGGGTACAAGAAGGGTTCACTTCACATGAAAGGGAAATGTGCCACATCTGGCAATGAAAGAAAAAAAGAAACAGACCCAATCATCCCTCCATGTCAAAATCAATTCTAAATCAAAACATAGCATCAATGCTGCCACATAAAGTAGCAATAAGGAATCACCTTTAAGCTTAAGCACCTGAAAGAGACAGCATAATAATCACTGCAAAACATACTAAAATCTAATTGGAAGTTTACTTAAACTAGAGCTAAGAGACCAAATTATGAGTCATTGTTCTCGGCCAGAACAAGAAAATAGTTATTCACGAAAAGCTGTGTCATTGTATTTTTAGACCTCGTTTGTGAAAGACAAGCAAAGCATGGCACGAAGAATTCAGTCATATCACCCTCCAGCCATAGGTAATTCCAACATATCACAGAGAAGCTGAAAAATGACCGATAAACAAAGGCAAAACAGAGTACAAGCAGAGAACATGCTCTGAGTAATATGAAGTTGAAAAACCCAGCACCCATCTCAACGTAATCAATTCATTTCATGAACGACCATTTAGAAGCTGAAAAATGACTGATAAACAAAGGCAAAACAGAGCACAAGCAGAAAACATGCTCTGAGTAATATGAAATTGAAAAACCCGGCACCCGTCTCAACCTACTCAGTTCATTTCATCAACAACCATTTAGAAGCCTAAAAATGACCGATAAACAAAGGCGAAATAGAGTACAAGCAGAGAGCATGGTCTGAGTAATATGAAGTTGAAAAACCCAGCACCCGTCTCAACCTACTCATTCATTTCATCAACAACCATAATAATGATGAACAAACATGTTGCCACACAGAACACAACCCTGGCAAACAGATAAGACCACAGTCTCAAACCACTGACCTTTTAACAACCTGCGCAACCGTCTTAATATAAGTATCGATGATCTCATCTCTAGTAGGATCGCCCTCCGGCCCCTCCATTACGACCAGCCAATGCATGAAGTCGGCTTGGTCAGGATACACTACGTCGAGAAATAAGTCCTCCTCCTTGCCAGGTTCCGACGGGTCTGGCCGGTCAGGGAACAGCTTCTTGAACGATATAGATGGAATTGTAATAAGCACATGCCCAACTGTGGCAAGCAAAGTCAGAAAGTGATTTCCTTTTTACTAGAAGGTGAAATCGTTTTCCTCTAATCCAAGTTTGTTGCTTTGAGTTCATGAAACACATTTTTTTCGAAGATCAATCACTTTTCCATCATCCAAACACTGAGGAGTCGGAAAATAATTCTCTGGAAGTAGTTTTTCTTCAAACAAACAGACCTTATGTTTCAGTTAAGATACATAAACCGACCCAATCACCTAAAATGTTCTCCCAATTGTTAGGAAATCAATTTTTTTTTTTTTCTATTTAAAGGAAATTCGAGAAAGGGATGTAGTTACACATGAGTTGCTTAGGGGCACCCAGGGTGGCTGGGCAGAGGCATTCCGGCAAAGGTAATCCTTGGGGGATTCCACTGCACATATTTGGTGGAAGCATGATTCCTAGAGGTGGAGGGTTCTGCATCCCTTGGTTATGTATAGGTGGCATGTCCCTGGCTCGGAAATTTCTGTTCTGCATATTTTCACTCCTTTCAAAGTTCCTCGATCTGTTCAAATTACGGGGTTGATCATCATGCCCATTCCACTCGTAAATTCCAGGTGGCTCGAAAATAGCAGTTTCGCCTAACAAATGTGGAAAAAATGCATTATGACATGGACAAGAGATCGCATGAAAGAGAAAGGCAAGATTTCACAATGAATTATACCGAATTCGCTCAATCGATTTGAGACCAGTAATTTTATTTCCAACAAACATTATGTAAGTCCACAAAAGTAAAATGGAGAAAAGCTTTGTCTTGATTGAGCTGCTGCAGTGCAAGGGCAGACGATAATAATAATAATACCTATATTAACCAAAGGACTGACATGGAAAGATTACCTGTCCCAAAACTAATTAGGCCTCGTGTTGCGACATAAACTCATGACTCTTTCATATTGTAACCACAAGGGCAAAATATGACATTTTTTTCCATCCCCAAGCCTAATTTGGGTAGATTTGCACTTGGAAGTAACTTTTCTCTTTCTAACCACGCTTCCATTATCTATTAACGAGTTAATAATTAAAAATGCATGTCTTAATCACTATACTTAAATACTAATTAACATAACAGATCAGGTGCAATATCAACCCAAATAATTAGCCAAGCAAGTATAGTTGGCCAAGAACAAAAACCGAAGCAGCACAACTGCCTCATGATGAGGTCAACAAAGCACGGCGGTCTTCATAAATGAGAGGATGGAATCTACAGGACGCAAAGTTCATGTCAGAATTAGAAGATCAAAGCTTACATACCCACATATTCATTATACTTGGCCAGGTACATATGAGTATAATATGGTCCACATCTCAGCCCTGTGCAACAAAACAGAACTCATTAGCACCACTTTCCAGAAAGAGAAGCAAAAGTAAACCAATCAAGAAGCTTTACTTAGGAGGTTGAAATGTTGGTCTCTGGATAGAGGAGCTCTAAATATAAAGTGGTGGAGCCCTACTATAACTGAGTTGATCTTCCTTCTGGCTACTTCTTCACTGCAATAGCAAGCAGCAAATTGTGGTTAGACAAAATAATAGGGACCAAATACCATTCATAAGCAACCTCTCGGTCCCTATAACACTAGCTATGATATTGTAATGAAGACCAATTTCAAGAAGTGTTCACTTCACATAAAAGAGAAATATGCCCCAATCATCCCTCCATGTCAAAATCAATTCTAAATCAGAGCACAGCATCAATTCTGCCACGTAAAGCAGCAATAAAGAATCACCATTCAGCTCAAACACCTGATAGAGACAGCATAACAATCACTGCAAAACAAATACTAAAATCGGCCTAATACTCTAAACCAGAGCTAAGAGACCAAAATATTAGTCACTGTTCTTGGCCAGAACAAGAAAAAAGTTATTCATGGAAATTCATTACCTGATTTGTGAAAGACGGAAGCAAAGAACGCCATAGGAAATCCTAACATATCATGAAGAAGCTGAAAAAAATGACCGATAAACGATGGCAAAACAGAGTACAAGCAGAGAAAATGTTCGAAGTCGATAAACCCGCGGGTCTCAGCCTACTCAGTTCATTTAATAAGGACGAACAAACAAATGGTCACACGAAACAAATCCCTGGCAAACAGATAAACACCACAAACTCGAATCACTGACCCTCCAACAGCCCCCGCAAGCCACTTAACACAAGTATCCAGGATCTCGCCAGCTTTATCGTCCGGTAGGATCTCGCCAGCCTTATCGTCCGACCTTTCCATCATTATGGCACAGTGCAAGTGTTTCCTCCAACGGTTGGGCCCCTGATCGTTGAGCGACGAAGAGATCGCCCAAGTCGCGAAGGCACGGGCGGAAGAAGCCCCGGCGAGGCGGCCATGGAACTCCGCGGAGGCCGCGGAGAGAGGGCGGAGGCGATAGCGGAGGAGGGAGGGGAGGAAGGGAGGGTAGCGAGGCGCGGAGGCGGGAGCGGAGGAGAAGTAGCGGGAGCGAGAGAGGAGGGAGGCGAGGCCTCGCTGAGGTTTCGAGAGGAAGCGGGAGCGAGTGAAGAGCTGAGTCGCCATGGTTAGGGTTTTGAAAGCGCTTCAAAGGAGCCGCGGAGTCGATGGCTGAACGAGCGAGGGAGATGATAGAGAAAATGTGACGTTTTAGTATTTTTATTAAAAAAAAATAGAATCCTCGCGGAAATTGCGGCATTTTAGATTTTTATCGTCTATATAAATAAGTGCCCCTGGGCTGATGGGGTAAGTACCAGCCCAAAAGCCCAAAATAAACAATTAAGCGGTAAAATTTGGCCCACTATTCTAGGCACACTGTGAAAAACAAATTGATCAAAACGAGCGTCCTGTCATGAGGGATCGTTAATGCTGATCGCTCCTTGCGGCCTTTTTTGTTAATCAAATTATTGATCCGACATTAACACCGAATTTTTTATTTGTACGGATATGATGAGACGAGATTGAAAGAGTTACTATTCTTGTCATGACATGAACTTATTAAGAAAAACCTAAATTCAAAGGAACAAAACAAAGTAATTTCACCCCCTAAAGAGGAAAAAAGAAAGTAACACGAAGAAGGTATTAATTCACGCCATGTAGGCAGTACGTGCGCAAGTCTTTTTTAGCCTTTCTGGTCCATACTCGCATGCTTGATCCATCCTTGTACAAGGTCAAATTGAAATGTCAACAAAAATGTTCCAAGATTGTTTGCACGGACCTTTCCCTTAAATACGGCTAATATGTAGCCGAAGTACAAGATTAAAAGAATATGAATAGGTCAAGTAAATCATATGAACACCCTAAAATGGGTATCCCACAAAATTTGTCCCCCGTTTTGAAGATAGATTGAAGATCCAAAGGCGAAAGAAAAGGCCCTTGCTTGAACCTTGACAGCTCTAGGCCTGCTAAAGCATTGTTGTGTGGGATTCGTAGTCAATGGAACTATAACATAAAAGTAGGTCTATGGTCAGATGTGTAGTCAATTTTCTGAACCATCATATATCAGATGAATAGTTAAAACATTAAATAATACAGAGAACCAAGGAAATATACACATGCCGTCACAAGGAACCGGTGAAATCTTACAGCTGAAAGCAATAAAAAAATGTTACTTTGAGGACTCATTTGACTTGGGTTTACGTTGTGGATAAGTTTAGAATGATTCACAAATTAAGATGGACTTAGAAGAGGACAATTGTAAACAATGGCAATGATCACGTTCTCCATTTTCATCCTCATCCACTTGATTGGTTTGTCACTTGCAGCTGGTACTTTGGGCACAAATTGGTCCATCAATAATGAAGCATTGGTTTCTTCGGACGTAACCTTTGAACTAGGATTCTTTGCTCTTGGGAGCTTGAGTATGAGCCACTTGGGCATATGGTATAAGTTCAGTACTTAAACGATTGAGTTAAGAATAGAGGAATAAAGAACTTTTGTATATTTCAATGATTTGTAATGAGGAATAAGATAGCCTATTTATAGGCTTTACAGAGAGACTATTTATAATAATTAAGTATTATACAATCAATTACAATAAATCATAAAGATAGCTATAATATTAAAGAGAATCAGAATATTATAAATATCCAAGATATGGCAAGGACATCTAGAATATTAAAGATATCCACAATATCTAAAATATAGTAAAGATAATTTCAATATATCTAACATCCCCTGCAAACTCAAGGTGACATTGAAGAAGTCAGTTGGAGTTTGAAGAAAAGATCTCGAAAATAAAGTGGATATGCATTAGTGAAGATATCAGCAATCTAATCAATAGTGAAACAAGTCATATAGTGAAACAAGCACATGATATAGTAAGAAATGATAGTCAATTTCAATATGCTTGGTATGCTTATGGAAAACACCATTATGAACTTTTTGAATAGCACTCCGATTGTCACAGTAAATGACTGTTCCACCACTATGACGAACTCCCATATCTTTTAATAACCACCATAACCAAAGTAATTTTAATGTTGTGTTAACAAGAGTACAATATTCTGCTTTGGTGTTGGATCATGTGACAACAATTTGTTTCTTACTACGTCATGATATGAGTGAGGTACCAAGAAAGAAGTAGTGGCCTGTAGTAGAGCGACATCCAAGAGAGTCACCAACCCAATTAGCATCAAAATAAACCTTCAACTCCAAAGTAGAATTGGCAAGAAAATGAAGACCACGAAATAAGGCACCCTTGACATAGTGGAGAATACAAAGGACGGCAGCAAAGTAAGTTGTACGCGGTGCGATCATGAGTTGATTGACTAAGTGAACATCATAGGCAATGTCAAGATGAGTAATAGTGAGATATACAAGACTGCTAACTAACGATTAATAAAATGTAGGATTTGAAAGAGCAGTGCCGTCATTTACGTCAAATTTGGCAGTTGCCTCGATTAAAGTTGTAGTTGTCTTAGTATCGGTGAGGCCAATGGGAGAGAGAAGATTGGTGGCGTATTTTGCTTGAGAAAGACAATAGCCCAAGGAGTTTGAGGCAACCTCTAAGCTTGGAAAGTAACTGAGCCGCTCAAGATCTCTCATTTTATATTGCTAATTGAAATAATGGAGCTTTATAATACTAACATGATCATCGTTGGTAATAACCATGTTGTCCATATATAATAGCTAGGGGTGAGCGGTTATAGGTTCTTTATAGGTTCCACTTAGAACTTGAAATCTATCATCGGGTATTGGTTTCTCATTTTTCGGAGAGCACACAATTGACTAAACTTGGGGAGCAAGGAGCAATCTTGGCCATCCAATGGTCTAAGCTTGGGGAGCAAGGGTTGATCTCAACCATGCAATTGCCTAAACTTGTCCTCCGAGCTTGGGCGTGTGGCCCTCCCCCTCCAATGTAAAGAACAGTTTTTTTTTTTTTTTTTTTGGTGAAAGTAAGAGATATATTGGGGAAAGGTCAAACAATATAACCAATTGGCTTCAAAAACTTACAATCAAGATGTACATGCCCATTATGAGTGGAAGGAAGCCGAGGAAAAAACCCAAGAGGCAACCAAGAACGGCCAAAATCGAAAAATAGACCGACAACCAGAAACGACCTAGTAACAAGACGCCTAGCCAGCCGGTCCACAATCAGTGGACGAGAAGATAAAAGGGATCCAACTCCCACAAGCACTGAATCCTCTTGTTTTTGTAGTAGTCCTTGACGTCTTTGAATGTAGCAGCTTTATCTTTAGCGACCTTGAGGAGATGCCTCTTAATGGTCGGAACAAAAAGCAGCTCCTCCCTGAAAAGAATATTGTTCCTATTCTTCCAAATGATGTGACAGAGCACACCAAAGGAAAAATGGGCAATACTTTTGTAGAACTCATTCCCCAAGAGCAGATAGATAGCCCAACTAAGAGTCTCCTCCCAAGTCCTATTGGTCTAGGGTAGGTTGCATCTGGTAGCCCAAAAGAAAGCAATACTCGAAGTAATGCGACACCCAAAAAAGAGGTGATCGATAGAATTAGGCACCTCATTGCAAAAAGGGCAGGAAGTAGTGTCAATCCTACCATGAGACATGAGAAGAGACTGTGTAGGCAGCCTTCGCTTGGTGATGAGCTAAAGGTTAAATTGGTAATGAGGCAGGATAGCATTGTTTAAGATGAATCGATGCCAACTGACTCTCTTTTTCTTCCGCCTTATGGTCTCCCAAGCCGAGGCAACCGAGAACACACCCGTCAAGTCCTCCCTCCAACCGAAACAATCCTGAACTCCAGACAAGGAGGGAAGCGGCGATCCCAAGACTCAATCACTGATTTGATAGCTCGGCCATCCTTAGAGAAGAGATCAGCCACCAACGCCTATCTAGAGAGACCTAAGTTGTAGATGAGCGAATTTGTGAAAATTAGATTCAGAGGGCCCCAAAGGTGCCAATTATTGAACCAGAGCGACGCCAATAAACCATCACCTATCCTCCAGTAGAAGTGAAGCCAGAAATCTGACCTGAGTTGTGGCATTTTTTTTTCCAAGCCCAAGAGTAGCAGGTCATATTCTTTACAACCCAGAAGTTCCTGTTCTTTAAGAAGGTCGAATGGATCCACTTACACCATAACGACTCTTTATCTAAAAAAAGATTCCAGATGTGCTTGAGCATAGCCACCTTATTGTACTCGCGCAATCTCCGAATACCAAGACCTCCCTATAATTTAGGAAGGCAGACATACTCCCAAGAGACATTAGAACCCCCTCTGCCCATCTCAAGTCCTTTCCACAGGAATTGTTTGAGAATACACTCAATCTAATCCAGTACTACTGTAGGAATAATGAAGACACTTGCCCAATAAGCATGAATGGCATGGAGAACTGACCTGATCAGCTAAATTCGCCCAACAAAGAAAAGGAATCGATGAGTCCAGGACTAGACCTTGGAGGTGGTGTGCCTCACAAGATCCACACAATATGCTTTCCCAAGCCTCGATGTGATCATATGATCACCCAGATAACGGACCGGGAGGTTGTCCTCAACGAAGTCGAGGTCTAAAAGAATTTGATTCCTCAAGGCCACCAAGCCTCACGAGAGGAACACCTCGCTTTTCCTTGAGTTAGGAAGAAGGCCACTCTAGGAAGAGAATAGTTGGAGACCCTCCTTAAGAAGTTTCACAGAATAGGAAAATGTCATCTGCGAAGAACAAGTGCGAGAGGCTAGTGGGCCTACACCTCCAGAAGAATCTAAAGTTCGGCTAAGTCGAGCACCTCTCAAGTGTCCCAGAGAGCACCTCCATAACTAGCGTGAATAAGTAAAGAGATATGGGATCTCCCTACCGCAAACCATGCCCGATAGGAAAGAATCCATGCAGCTCCCCATTCAGCGCAATGGAGAATTGAGGTGTCCTCACACAGGTCATGATGAGGTGAACGAGTCGATTAGGGAATCGAAAGGCAAGCAGAATATTCTCAAGGAACTGCCAATCGACGGTGTCATATGCCTTCCTGAAGTCAACTTTAATAGTGCACTTCAGAGTAAAGGGTTCAAGGTGAAAACCAAAGAAAAGCTCCTACGCCAAGAAGATGTTGTCTCTGATTCCCCGTCCTTTGACAAAAGCACTTTGAATAGGACTAACAAGGTCCCTAAGCATGGCGGCAATCCTATTCGCCAACACTTTGGTAATAATCTTGTATACCGTGTTGCAACAAGCAATGGGTCTGAAGTCGTCGATAATAGTCACATTAGGAACCTTAGGAACCAACACCAAATTGGTGTTATTGATTTCCTTAAGGATCCTCCCCGAGATGAAGAAGTCCTCGATGGCTTCGGTGACCAAAGGACCCACCTTATCCCAATTCTCCTTGAATAACTCAACCGTGAATCCATTCGACTCGGGCGCCTTCCCCCGAGGAAGGGAGAAAAGAGTATCCTAAATCTCAAAGTCCGAGACGGGCTGCTCAAGAAAGGCGATGTGGTCAACATTTAAGTGGGTATGGATAACCCCCATAATCTTTGAAACCAATGGGGTATCCTGATCCAACAGTAGCAAAAGTAGATCACAGAAATAATCCACAAAATGCTGCTGAACCAGTTGAGGCTCAGTGATTTGGGCTGCGCATGGCAACATTTCTTGACCGGGGAACAATTTTTTTTTTAGAAATAGTTCTTTTCTATTTCTATTATGGGGAACAATTTCTATGTAAAAAAACCCGTTTGGTAACTACACAAAATTTTTACTCTAGAAATAGAAAAAGAATAGAAATGCGTTTGGTAAAAAATAGTTTCTTTTTTATATTTATTTGTTTTTTTATTTTTTGCCGGTAGACCACTGCCACTGCCGGACGCCGCCGCCGCCGCAGGTCGTTGCCGGCGTCCGGCGACGACCGGTGGCGGCGGCGGCGGCGGCGGTCGGCTGGTGGCGGCGACCGGTGACGACCAGTGGCGGCGGCGGCGGCGACCGGCAACGATCGGTGGCGGCGGCGACCAACCTCCGGCAACCGGCAGTGGCAGCGGTCGACCGGCGGCGGCGGCGGCGGCGGTCGGCCGACAGCGGCAATGGCGGCGGCGATCAAGGGCGGTCAATGGCAGTCAGCAAGAGAAGAATAAAAGAAAAAAAATTCACTTATTTCTTCAACTTGTTCTCGGGAACAAGAAACAACTTTTTTTTACTTCTCATTTCTATTCCAAAACCATTCCCGGGCTCACTTTTTGTTTCCGGGAACAAAAAACTAACTTGCCATTATCAAACGCGTTTCTATTCTTTTTTTGTTCTAGGGAAGAGAAGAATAGAAATTTTTGGGCTGGGGAAGTTTACCATGCGCAGCCTTGGTTACCCGAGGAATCCGTCACAAAGAGAATTCTATTCCTCAATTGTCTCTTATTGACGTATTGGTGAAAGAACTTTGTATTGCGATCACCCTCCTTGATCCATCTGATCCTAGATTTCTTTCTAAAGAACGATTCCTCCTAGGAGCGAAGCTTTAAGAAGGATCGGTGTTGAACCCTCTCCCTTTCTGCGAGCACCTCACTGGTAGGATCTTGAAGGAGGCCCACCTGAGTCAACTTTAGAGCTTCCCTCGCTTCAGAAGTCCTTATAGAGATATTGACAAAGGAGTCTCTATTCAGCTACTTGGGCCACCTTTTCAATGCCTCTAACTTAGAAACAAGCCTAAACATAGGCAAACCTAGAGATGGATCCTCCCAAACTTGCTTCACAATTGATTTAAAGTCTGGGTACTGCATCCAAAAATCGAAAAATTTGAACGGTTTCCTCCAAAAGATCGAGTCCTCAACCTTAACCACCATAGGTGAGTGGTCAGAAATCCCAAGCGTTAGGAAGGAAGCCTTCGAGTAGGAAAAAACCCGGCTCCAACCAGGGTTAATTAGGACCCTGTCAATCTTCCTTGCCTTGCACGAGGGGCTTGAAGAAGTCGATCAAGTGTATCGAAATCCCACATATCTGAGGTCCTCCAGCTTTGCTTGATCAATATAGTGTTCAAACTCATCAAAGCACGACAACTAGAGATCCGAACCACCTAGCCTATCCGAGGGGTCTTTAATAGCATTGAAGTCTTTCATAACTAGCCAAGGCAAGTCCTAAAGAGAAGAGCTTCTAGCCACCAAATTCTCCCAAAGTGGACGCCGCGAAGTAAATGAATGCTCAGCATAAATAATAGAAATATAACAAGCCACTCCGGTATCCAACCTTATCAGATTCCCATGAATCACCTGATCCGACACAGACAGAATTTCAAAGGAAACCGTAATAGGATCTCAACCAACCTAGATCCTACCTCGAAAGGAGTACTCATAGTTAGCCCGCCAACACCAGTTCAGGAACAAACTCCGAGAAACTGCACTTAAGAGATTGTGGGGAACCTTGGTCTCAACTATCCCGACCAAAGACAACCGGTTGGCCAAGACAAGATTCCTCACCTCTACTTGCTTGAGAGGGGCACCAAGCCCCTTGATATTTCAAGAACCTATATACATATTTACAAGGGGAGATGAGATAGGGTTACCTCTTTTAAGAGGAGCTACGCCTAGTGGAAGGTGGAGCAGGCCGGGCCGTCGAAGGGGAGGGTCCGGTGCTAGGGTGAGCAATTTGTCTTGCAAAGTGGAAGGGGGAGGATCCAGAGCTTGAGCGAGCCTACTAACCCTAGTGGATGCCTTCGGTGAAGAGCAAGGGGAGAGGAGATTGTCATCTGATGAGGAAATTAGATTGTCTAAGACCCCAGCCACCTCGCCCGGAAAGGGCAACTTGGGTTCAAATGGCTCCGAAGGGATGGTGGTCTCAGCCATGGAAGAGGCTGTCTCAACTGGTTTGGAAATGGTCAGAGAACCGCTTGGGCTTTTGTGAGAGTAGATGCTAGGGAGTCTCTTAGCCACAGCCACGGACTTGAGTTTAGACAGCCTCCCTTCATCATTCAAACCAGTAGGGCTAGTTGTAGTATCATCCACTTAAGGGGTAGGCCTCTTCTTCTTACCTTTCACCTTATTCCATCCTTGTTCCACCTCATCGAGTGTTGTCGGATCATGAATGAGAGACAGAAAAGGGTCCGAAGTAGCAGGGGTTGTATGGGCCTTCACCGGTGCCATAAGAGGCCGAGAAGGGTTCTTGACAACGTGACAGTTATGGCCAAAGACCCCACATTTGAGGCACTCAACGGGCCTTCATTCGAATTCAATTACAATGGACCTTGACACTGTTGGAGAAATCTTTCCAGAATATTTTGAAGCTGACAAAACATTTCTATCAGTCTAGTCTAGATATTTGCAGACCGTCTGTTTAAAGTCTGAAGACTTTCTGATCACCAGACTCAAGACTCAAGACTCAAGACTATTCTCATTGACAGTCTTTCTAATCTAGTGTCGAAGGAAATTCAGAGCTGAAGTATATGGTTGAGGATTCAATCCTATCCTCTGGAGAAGATCTTTTGGTTGGATAAATATAACGGATTCTTTTATTCGTATCTAGATCGATTGAAGATCCGGTGGTCGACGAAATATTCTTGGAAGGTTCTATTCTTGGAAACCAAGATCCTGATTGTATGGGCGAACAAGATTGATGGGCTATCGTCAGGTTCCTTTAATAGCTCGAATGATCTTCTTAATTGATTCCGTCCAACGGGTAGATTTGAGGAATTCCTTTGGTAAGTGCCAACGGTATGATGGCATAAAGGAGTATAAAAAGGAAGACATTCCAGTTGCTTTAGTGCGTGATCGATAGAGAAATTCCAGAGTCTGAAGCTCCTTGATTATTAGTCGATACATTTTGAGCGAAATTGTATGCACAGAGAGTGTCTATACTTGGTGATACCTTGAGCGAGTGTGGTAGATCATTTAAACCTAGAAATCAAGGAAGATCAATGCTATAACATCTCTATGTTCATAGTGAAATCCAGCCAATAGGCTGTCAGTGCAGAAGAGTGGACGTAGGCTTGAATCAAACCGAACTACTATAAACCGCGTGTTCAATTCTCTCTTTCCTTTACTTAGTCTTACGTTGATTATTAATTATCGCAAATCCTTCAACTGTCTAAGTATTATGCAATCATCAAGAAAAATCTTTCGTATACCTATTCACCCCCTCTAGGTACTCGTACTAGCTATATCAATTGGTATTAGAGCTCGTGTTCTTACTTTATTTGAAATGTTTTTACTTCACAGTAAAAGATCCATGGCTAGTATGCTGGCACCAAGGCTGGTTGAAGGGCAAAGCAATACCAGACCACCCTACTTTGATGGAAAGGATTACAACATCTAGAAGAACAAGATGAAGGCTTTCCTACGATCGAAGGATCCTCTGGAATGGGACGTTGTAGAAAGAGGAATTACTCCTACAGCTGCATCAGCCTCTGAGAGAGGAAAAGAAACTATTGAGACCAGCGGAATGACTCAAGAAGAGATAATCAAGAGACAAGCACTCGATGCAAAAGCAATTTATTCTTTATATTGTGCTTTGTCACCAACTGAATATAACAGAATATCTTCTTGTGTTACAGCAAAAGAAGTTTGGGATAGATTACATATCACCTATGAAGGAACAGATCGAGTGAAGGAGACCAGAATTAACATTCTCCTCGGTCAATATGAAGCTTTCAAAATGAAACAAGGAGAATCTATAACTGACATGTTTAGCCGTTTTACAGATATTGTCAATGGCCTTGAGAATCAAGGATAAAAAATTTCTGATCCCATTAAGGTAAACAAGCTACTGCGTGGATTCTCTAAGGATTGGAATCACATAAAGACTTCAATAAGAGAGACGCAAAGAATCATGCCACTATTTGTCGACGAGCTGATTGGAACTCTTCAGTTTTATGAAGTGGAATGAGTTAATGAAGACGAAGATACAAAAGGTAACCACCCGTGTGGTGGCGTAGGTGGTTGAACAAGGGAACTTTTCACGAGAGGTCCCAAGTTCGATCCACGGCGTCGTCATTGCTTAAGTGCTAGCACGTCTTAAGTGGGTTGTAGGGGGTGGTGGGTCCTCCCGCTTACGCAGCCCCCTAGGGTTTATTCTCCACCGCGAAGCGGCGAGCGGAGGTTCCCTGGGCTACCAAAAAAAAAAGATACAAAAGGTAAGAAATCCATTGCATTAAAATCTAATGATGATTCTGATGATACAGATTCTGAAGATGATCTGGACGATGAGGAGCTTGCTCTTATGATAAGAAGATTCATAAAGCTGAATAGAAAAGGAAGAAGGTTCAACTCAAAGAAGCAAAGTTTTCAGAGACAGCAAACTAAGTTTGTTGATGATGAGGAACCAAACAAAGATGTAGTCTGCTTTGAATGTAAGAAAAATGGACACATCAGACCCAACTGTCCTCTTCTGAAGAAGAAGGGAGGAAAAACTGAAAAGTCTCGAAAAGCTCTCAAAGCCGAAACCTGGAGTGATACAGAGTGTGAAGAAAGTGATGATGAATATGCCAACCTGTGTCTGATGGCATAATCAGACTCAGACTCAGATTTTGGATCAGACTCAGACAGTGAATTCGAGGTCTCCGTCAAGAAAAAGGTAAAGTGGTATCTTGACAGCGGATGTTCAAGACACATGACAGGAGACTCAAATTGCTTCATAAAACTTGTTCAAGTAAATGGTGAAAATGTTTCATTTGGAGGAAACGGCAAAGGAAGCATTGTGGGATTTGGAATTGTGAAAATTGGAAATCTCACAATAAGCAATGTTTCTCTAGTGGAAGGACTCAACTATAACCTTCTTAGCATTAGCCAATTGTGTGATACTAGTTTCAAGATCTCCTTTCAAGAAGGAACATGATCTGGAATTAATAAAGACTACTCAATCTTTCATGGGTTGAAGACATGTAAATATCTATCTCTTAGACGTAAAACCAAATGAATCACAGTGCCTAATCTCAATTCAAGATGAAGCAAGCTTACGGCACAGGAAGCTTGGTCATGTCAACATAAAGCAATTAGCCAAAATCTCATTAAAGCAGCTTGTTCGAGGTCTACCCAAATTACCATACCAAAAGTCCGATCCATGCACACCATGTATTCTGGGAAAGCAGATCGAGTTGGTAAGTTTGAAGAAAGATCAGATGAAGGCATCTTCCTTGAATACTCTACGTCAAGCAAAGCCTACAGAGTCTATAACAAGAAAAGCCAGTCGGTGGAGGAGTCAATGAATGTCAAATTTCAAGACTCTACGCAAGATGAATACAGTCTGACTCATCATGAAGAGTCTGAACCTGTTCCAGACCCTCCAAAGCTTACAACTCAAGAAGCATCTCAGACTCTAGAAGACTAGCATAAAGTTATTCGTGAAGATTCAAATAAAGAAAGAGATCATCAAACAGACAAATCAACCAGTAACTGGAAGCATAAGTCCAGTCATCCCAAAGATCTCATTATCGGTGAAATCAATGAAGGAATTTGCACCAGATCTAAAAGGCGTGAAGAGTCTAGTGCTGTGGCTCTCATTTCTGAAATTGAACCAAAAAGCATAGAAGAAGCTTTATCTGATGAAAGCTGGATCGAAGCTATGCAAGAAGAGCTCAGACAGTTTAACATTAATGATGTCTAGGAATTGATGTCTAAATCAAAAGGCAAAACTATTATTGGAGCCAAATGGGTGTTCAGGAACAAGATGAATGAGAAAGGAAAAGTCGTACGAAACAAAACAAGATTCGTGGCCAAGGGATATACGCAAGAAGAAGGAATAGACTATGACGAGACTTACGCACTAGTAGCAAGGTTAGAAGCTATTCATCTATTGCTTGCATTTGCCTATTATAAAAATTTCAGGCTATTCCAGATGGACGTCAAAAGTGCCTTCCTAAATGGATTTATCCATGAGGAAGTTTACGTGGAACAACCTCCAGGGTTTGAAGACCCAAAGAAGCCAGACTCAGTCTGAAGACTGAAAAAGGCCCTGTATGGTTTAAAACAAGCACCTCGAGCTTGGTACGGCAGACTAAGTAGGTTCCTAATACATAATGGTTTTGTCAAAGGTAAAGTAGATACCACCTTGTTTATCAAAAAGGAAAACAAAAGTTTTTTACTTGTTCAAATATATGTAGATGATATTATTTTTGGATCCCCTAATGAAAGTCTATGCAAGAAATTCTCAAAGTCTATGCAGGATGAGTTTGAAATGAGTATGATGGGAGAGTTAACATTCTTTCTCGGACTCCAAGTGAAACAAATGGAGGAAGGAACTTTCATTCATCAAGAAAAGTATGCAAATGATCTTGTCAAAAGGTTTGGACTGGAAAAGTGCAAAAAGACCGACATACCAATGTCATGTTCTCTGAAGATAGACAAACATGAAGAAGGGAAGAAAACAGATCAAAAGCTGTACAGGAGCATGATCGGTTCACTTCTTTATCTTATCGCTTCTAGACTTGATATTTTGTTGAGTGTTTGCATCTGTGCTAGGTTTCAATCAGATCCTAGAGAATCCCATCTCAGTGCTGCGAAACGTATTATCAAATACGTTGCCTCATCTTCAAGCATCGGTATTTGGTATCCCAAGAAGGGAGACTTTAATTTTCTAGGATACTCAGACGCAGATCCGGCCGGTTGCAGAGTCGATAGAAAGAGCACTTCGGGAATTTGCCAATTGCTTGGAAATAGGACAGTGTCTTGGTTTTCAAGGAAACAAAGCACTGTGGCTCTCTCAACAACAGAAGCTGAGTATGTAGCTCTTGGAAGCTGCTGTTCGCAAATTCTATGGATAAAACAACAGCTACAAGACTTTGGATATGAAGACTCATGCACAGAGATCAGATGTGACAACACCAACGCAATCAATCTTATTAAAAATCCAATCCTTCATTCAAGAGCGAAGTATATAGAGATTTGACATCACTTCATTAGAGATCATGTTCAAAATGGAGAAATCTCGATTCAATTTGTTGATTCAAAAAGTCAACTAGCGGATATATTCACAAAGCCTTTGGAGAGAAATCAATTCGATTTTATCCATTCCAGACTCAACATTTGAAGCTTGAAAAAGTTAAAGTCTAGAGACTCACCAACCCTTAGACTCTAATTTCTCAGAATCTAAATCCTCAGACTCAAACATGCATGGATATAGATTGTAAGTTGCTATTTTATCTAAACTTGAAAAGGTACGATCTTTCGTTCAGTTATTTTATAGTCTCCGTGAAAAACGAAATCTTGTCTTTTCAAAAGGATTAATTTTGGCAGTTAATGATTTTAAAAAGAGGCATTCGTACACTTTCCTTGTGCAGATTGAATTTCCTTTTTCAGAACTGAGTTATATATACAGTTTTCTTTTTCACTCAATCTTCAAAACCCTAAAAGGCATTCTACTCCCAATCCGGTTTCTACTTCGTGTTCATCTTCGAGAAAGTTGTCATCTTTTCTTGGGAAAGCAAGTAAAGGAATCTTTCAGCGACAATAAAGGATGTCTTCTTCGAGGAAGTCTTCAAGAATCGTGAACAGGGGACCATAGAGGATGAAGGAGGGACCTACCCATTTCGATCTCATCGAAGAGGAAGAATTATCAAGTCAGCAACAGAGTCCAATTCACTCTCCACCACGTCACTCAACGCCATCTACCCCACAAGGTGTGAATCAACATCCGGAGGAAGACATAATCGAGGAGGCATACCCTGTAAGAGTCCAAAAACCCTATTATATTTATAAGCTCTATCGTGCGTTGAAAAGCACTGGTACTCCGTTGAACTATATAGATGAATTCCTTAAAGATAAGAATTATGGGAATGAGTATATCTTTCTGCGAAAAATGGAGGATTTGGGAATTGCTCCCAAAGGAAGGGCTGAGGAAGCACTTGCGAACATTTCGAGTGACCCTTATGTAGGAGGATTGAATCCCACTGATGGGAATGATGATGATAAAATGTTCAGTGATTTTCAACCTAGAATGGGTGTTGCTGCGAAGGTGAAGGGAAAGAGAATGGAGTTGTTTAAATCAAAGGAACAGGAGAATCTGTTCTTCAGACTGTTGAAACGAGGGGTGATAAACCCTAGGAGTGTTGATTTCGATTTCTTGGATGCCGTTAATGTGAACTTAAGGGAGAAGTTCAAATTGCTTCAACTTGAGCAATTTTGCATCGATACCACAGACGGTTATGCTCAATTGACAACATACTTCTATTCGAATCTCAGCTTTTTAGATGTAACTAGAATATCATTCAGTGTTCGAGACCAGGACTATGTGGTAGACGTGGACATGTTGGCGGACATAATTGGAGTTGAACGAGGACGTTATCAACCAATCAAAGTCTCAGTTGCTCGTGCCTCATTGGAACTTGTCAAAGATAGAGATGCTGAGGGAAGAATCATCTATTCAAGGATGCGTGCCATCAATATCGTGCTGCACAAAATTGTGATAAATTGCATCAGGCCCAAGTCTACATCAAAGACTGATGTGTCTAATTCCGAGGCAAAATTAATGTATACAATCAACTCAGGGAAGAAGTTCTCTCTCCCTCACACTATTCTCTTTCACATGTACAGAGCAATGTCGAAGGACAAGGGACAATTGCCTTACCCAGGTCTAGTGACCAAGATCTTCAGACACATGAATATTGAACCGCCACATACACTTTGTGTTCGACCGTGCGATAAGATGGTGGTAGGTTTGAAGATGTTGACGAAGATGCGTTTGAAAGAACTTTCCAAGGCAATGGAGAAATTCAGAGTGAAGACTCCAGTACCATCTGCTTCAAAGAGAAAAGGGAAGGAGGCCATTGGTGCCCCATCCAAAAAGAAGAGAACTCTCATATTGGAGGATGAAGATGAGGAGGAAGATCTCACAATCACTGCCTTGATAAGGACCAGACGTTCTGTACCTCAATCGACAAAACATCAGAAGAAACAGAGAGAAGAAGAGGAGCAAGCAAAGGACAGAGAAGAAGAAGAGCAGCGAGAGAAAGAGAAAGAAGCTGAAGAAGAAGGAGAAGAAGAGAAAGAAAAGTCTGCAGCTGAATCTGGAAGAAGGGGAATCAAGATACAGAAGAGCATGATCATCACTCTTCCCCTTTTGATGTCCTAGAGACAGGGGGAGTTGGCGAGCAAGAAAGGTCCACACCTCATGCTGCCAATAGTGAAGGTCTAAGACAATCTCCAGCAGAACCAGAAGAGTTTCAGGTTTCTCAATTGCCTGAAGAAGGACACGATACATCGACACCAAATCTGCAAGATTATACAGAAGCTCCATCGTCTGCATTCACTCCATCCGAGAAAGCAAATGCAAGTACTCAGACGGACAATCCAGCAGATTTTCGTCGTATTCTTGATGTTCTTCTGGAAATGCGGGGCCAAATCTATGCTCTGGACTGTGAGATTCAAATCATAAAGAATGCTGGACAAGCATCTTCGGTTACCCTGGAGGACAAAATGAAAGACCTCGCTCTACAACTTCAAGTCAATGCCAAAGGAGAGGAGGTAGCTCAACTAAGGGAAGACTTGAAGAGGCTAGAAGGCATAGTCTAGTCCATGGGAGATTTTTAGATCGTGCGCATTCCCAAGCAGACCTGACTCCTTTCTCACTTTTTTTAATGATGACAAAAAGGGGGAGAAGCAATTTGAACCAACCAACTTTAAACTTTGACCCTAAATTTGTTTATGTTTGTTTTTAAGTATGACTTGAGTGAACTTGGGTGTGAACTTGAATTTGACTGAATTGGCTGTGGATTTTGATGCTTGACTGTTTGCATTTGTATCAAGTGTTGTTATATGGTATTACTCATGAAAGACTAACCAATTTTCTGTGGATGCAGAGTCTAGTTGTTTTATTAATCTTTATGAGATAGCCATATTGCTTGAGAAATGTTTTTGCAGGTCAAAGTTGTTCAAATCTACAGGAAAGTTTTGTCACCATTAAAAAGGGGGAGATTGTTGGAGAAATCTTTCCATAATATTTTGAAGCTGACAAAACGTTTCTATCAGTCTAGTCTGGATATTTGCAGACCGTCTGTTTAAAGTCTGAAGACTTTCTGATCACCAGACTCAAGACTCAAGACTCAAGACTCAAGACTATTCTCATTGACAGTCTTTCTAATCCAGTGTCGAAGGAAATCCAGAGCCGAAGTATATGGTTGAGGATTCAATCCTATCCTCTGGAGAAGATCTTTTGGTTGGATAAATATAACGGATTCTTTTATTCGTATCTAGATCGATTGAAGATCCGGTGGTCGACGAAATATTCTTGGAAGGTTCTATTCTTAGAAACCAAGATCCTGATTGTATGGGCGAACAGGATTGATGGGCTATCGTCAGGTTCCTTTAATAGCTCAAATGATCTTCTTAATTGATTTTGTCCAACAGGTAGATTGGAGGAATTCTTTTGGTAAGTGCCAACGGTATGATGGCATAAAGGAGTATAAAAAGGAAGACATTCCAATTGCTTTAGTGCGTGATCGATAGAGAAATTTCAGAGTCTGAAGCTCCTTGATTATTAGTCGATACATTTTGAGCGAAATTGTATGCACAGAGAGTGTCTATACTTGGTGATACCTTGAGCGAGTGTGGTAGATCATCTACACCTAGAAATCAAGGAAGATCAACGCTGTAACATCTCTATGTTTATAGTGGAATCCAGCCAATAGGCTGTCAGTGCAGAAGAGTGGACGTAGGCTTGAATCAAGTCGAACCACTATATAAACCGCGTGTTCAATTCTCTCTTTCCTTTACTCAGTCTTACGTTGATTATTAATTGTCACAAATCCTTCAACTATCTAAGTATTGTGCAATCATCAAGAAAAATCTTTCGTATACCTATTCACCCCCTCTAGGTACTCATACTAGCTATATCAGACACTCCATCCACATTGACATCCACCAAAGAAACCCTAGGCTGATTAGCTTAGATCTCGACACAAACCCGGGCAAATGAGATCATCATCTCGCTTGTGGTGCGCTGGTCCATAAAGAGTGGCTTACCCACAAAGCTAGCAGTGGCTCCAATCGCTGGTGCGAACCAAAGATCAAGTGGAAGGTTCTTGATTCTAATCCACACTAAAACGTTAGATTGCTTTTCCTTTTTCAATTCCATGAGAGGCTTCCACTACTGCAATATGAGAGGAACCCGAGCAACAGTGAGGGGTCCCTCCTCCAAGATCTTCCTCTGGAACACTGGATCCAGGACATGGAAGAAGAAGAAACCTTGATCATTGGCTAGCACATCCACTAACTTAGATCCCCAAGTATCCTTCAACGTTTGTTTAGTAAGCTGAAATGGGAGTCTTTCCCCATCAAAATACCTAACTAGGAACTCATTCCATTTGGGATCTAATGCCTGCAAAACCTCCTTAGTTAGGTTAATAACCGATTTCCCCCCCCCCCCCACAAAGTCAGGCAGCACATAAGAGAGCTCATAGCCCTTCACATCCAACCGCACCACATTGGCCCACGACTGGGCTTGGGGAGGCTTGGCTATGCTAGGAGGCTTACTAGGGGCCCTCTTGTTCGGAGCCCGCGAACGGCTTCGACCCCTAGACCTATCAACCAGATGAGGCCTAAAGGAAGGCCCATGCTCGGCGTAACTGCCCAACGCTGAGCTTCCCCCTTTGGGTCGAGGATTCTAGACCAAGATCCCAGCTTGCCGTTCCACAAGATTGTGAGGAGGGGAGTTCGGGCTCTTCCTTTTACTAGTGCCTTGTTGGGTCTCAGCAGATGCGGATACCATCAAGACTAGCAACCTTCTAACCAGTTACAAAGCCCTCTACAGAACAGCCAAGAGAAGGAAGTCCATACCAGGGCTCAGAAGTAGAGGGGAAGGATGTTGATGTCCCACTACACCCACCTCAAAGCCCAGGAGCACTCGCGACAGCTCAAGCAAACTCGCACCCAGGAGGCACTAGCGTCGAGACAAGCGAAGCAGGCAAAAAGGGCAGAGGAGATCTCCACAAGGAACCCCACGCCCACCCTAAGGCCTAAACTTCGCCCAGAAGCAACTCGAGCAAGCCCACGAGTAGGCAACTTCAGCGTCGAGCTAGGCAAACTAGGTGCGAGTAGGGCGAATGAGATCTTGGCCTAGGGAGAGAAGCAAGCCAATGCTTTCGGTGTGATGCAAGAGTGGAGGAGGAGGGAGAAACCCTCCAAAACTTAGAGCAAATGGGCAACTGAAACTCCCAGGACGAACGCAAACCAGAGGAGGTGAACAAGGCCGAAATTGCGCCCTTTGAGAGAGACGATGAACAATATTGCGAGAAAATACAAATGACCACAGTTTTGAGCAACTTTTGAAATAAATGTCATTATCTTATCAAATGGATTTGAAAAATTATGAAAGTTTAATATGTTGTAGAAAAGATCTTAAATAACATTTTCAATGAAGGAAGTCAAGGTCAATTCGTTTTGTATAAAGAGCAGAAAATCACCAAAGACAACCAAACATTTCATCCATCGGACAGATTCAACGACCGCAGGAGAAAATTCATTTTGACATAAAATCTTCATAAAACACTTTGAAATTTTAGTATGTTATATATATGGATGTTATCTACAACTTTTGTGATAGAAAGAATATTCAGATTCCAAAAAGAAAATTTTATAAAAAATTGAGAAGACACATAGGTCACCGTTTTTACTGCACTAGGCAGTTTTCACACGGTAAAAGAATAGGCTTTCATACAAATTTTCACTTCAAAAAAATATGAAATTAAATTATATTATACATAAAGATGTTTTGAACAATTTTTATGAAGAAACTTTCTCCAAATTCGAACTACAAGAAGCTCTATAAAATCAGAAAATAGTGAGGGTCCACGAATTTCAAAAACTGGAATCAAATTAGAATTTAAGAAACTAAAGGTGAAAAGTCTTCTTGCAAGACCAAAGTCTTGGTCTATTGTAATCATTGCTTCTAGAGGTCATTAATGAACCAAGACTTTGAAGATAAGCCTAAAGTTAGGCTTCTAGAGGCTAGGTTACTATTCACACGAATCACTATTCACGGGATTAAACATTAGTTAAACCGATTAGGGATGTTTTCTAATTATCCACAATGGATACCCATAATCGGACTGAGGTTCATGGCTAAATTCAATTGGAAATGGCTTTAATGGGGCCTATGTGAATTGTGGGGTCTCTTGGGGTATTGCTTGCACAACCCATGGTTGATTCCAAACCAATCGATGTTTGAGCCTAATCTATCCATGGATAATCCTCAGTTGTCATGTAACCGAGTGGGAATTGATTTACTTACATTGGTCCACCGTCACTTGGACTCAATTTAGGGTCGCTCGGGATTAGTATAATAACCATGTGGAATCACCCGCAATCCGGATATATATATACACTGGCTGAATCGATCTATAATCATTCATTCATTGATCTGTGTCGGTGTAAGGTTGTCTCGCATCGATCCTTATGGTTGAGATATCGTTCCATGGTCAAGTACTCTAGTTGCGTGCATTTCTCCATCCATAATTACCTCTCCCAATTAGATAGTTGACTTATAAATGATACTTAAATCAATCCATAGTCTATTCCTAATGTGAATCGTTGCGGAAAGATCATTCTACGAAGGCCCGATGGTGCGAATTGCAAACCTCGACCTCCAATCAAACCTATGATTGGCAATCTCGGTATGAACGTGACCTATTGACGAACGCATATCAACCAACCAACGTTATAGATGCCACGAGCAAAAGAACTTGCTATCTCGCTTGATAAGTCGAATCGACCATCACAAGGTGTTGTACTTTAGCTAATACATCCATGATAGGGTGCGATTGGCACGCACCATTTCGACTTGATATGCTACGATGAAAGGGTGTGATGGGGTCATATAAAAGACCCCTGAAGACAACCGTTGGATTGGTTGGACGAACGTACATTCAAAAAGTTTTCTTCCTTTCTCTCCCCTTTCCATAAAGGCATTCCATTTCTTCTTTACGAGAATAGTTTGCATTTATGCCGTGGAAATCGGATGCTTTCCTTGTGATTGCATTCAGACCTGTTGAAGGAGAGAGTATTCTACGTATTTTATTAACTTAATCAAAAAAGGATTACAAGAATATATATATGAGTAACCCTAGTAACCCTCTTATGACTATTTTACCCTTATTACTATTTCCTAACACTCCCCCTCAAGTTGGGATGTCAATATCAAACAATCCCAACTTGTTACATAAAAAAATCACTCTATTTCCTCGTAAAGACTTGGTAAAAATATCTGCAAGCTGATCCTCCGTTCTTGTATGTTGAAAAGTGATCTCTCCTTTCTGAACTTTTTCTCGTATAAAGTGACAATCAACCTCAATGTGCTTGGTTTGCTCATGGAAGACGGGATTGTTTGCAATATGAATAGCTGATTGATTGTCACAATATAATATCGAAGGTTCTGATGTTGACATCCCAATTTCTGACAATAACATCCTCAACCAGAGCAATTCACTAGTCACATGTGCCATTGCTCTATATTCTGCTTCTACACTTGATCGAGAAACCACATGTTGTTTCTTACTCTTCCAGGCAACTAAATTACCTCCAAGAAATACACAATAACCCGATGTAGATCTTCTACTAGTAGAGCATCTAGCCCAATCCGCATCAGAAAAACCTGTGGTATTTAGGTGGCCACAATTCTTGAAAATTAGTCCTTTACCTGGTGCTCCTTTCAAGTATTTAATAATTCGAAGCACATCATCCCAGTGAGTGTTCGAGGAGAACCCATGAATTGGCTCACAACACTAACGGCAAAAGATATATCAGGTCTCGTGATGGTAAGATAATTCAACTTACCAACTACTCTCCGATATTTCAATGGGTCGTGTAATAATTTTTCATCTTCTGCATCAAGTTTCACATTGGGTTCCATAGGAGTATCAACCGGTTTTGCCCCAACAAGTCCAACCTCATCAAGAATGTCAAGAACATAGTTTCTCTGAGTTAAATTTATACCTGTATGCGAGTAGGCAACCTCAATACCTAGGAAATACCGCAAACGTCCCATATCCTTAGTACTAAACTGTGTATACAAAAATTGCTTGATTCGTTGAATACCATCTGAATCACTGCCAGTAATAATAATATCATCCACATATACAACCAGAAGAATACAACCAGTTGAGGAGACAGAACTGAAGACTGAATGGTCTACTTGACAATGCTTTAATCCAAACTTGATAACAGCATCACTAAACTCACCAAACCAAGCACGAGGAGATTGCTTGAGTCCATACAATGCCTTATGTAAATGACACACCAGATTCTCCCCCTGAGCAACAAATCCAGGTGGTTGCTCCATATACACCTCTTCAGTCAAATCACCATGTAGAAATGCATTTTTGATGTCTAATTGATGAAGAAACCATCCAAAATGTGCTGTTAGAGAAATAAAGACACGAACAAATGGAATTTTGGCTACAGGAGAAAAAGTGTCATCATAATCAACACTATATGTTTGAGTATATCCTTTAGCGACTAACTGTGCCTTCAATCGATCTATAGTGCCATCAGGGTGGACCTTAACCGTGAAAACCCAACGACAACCAACAGGTTGCTTTCCCACAGGAAGGGTAGTAAGCTTCCAAGTGTGATTCTCAATTAGTGCTTTCATTTCATCCTTCATGGCTTGTCTCCAACCAGGATGAGCAAGAGCTTCAGTAACATTGCGAGGCACAAAAATAGAGGACAAGGACGAGACAAAAGTAGAGAAGGTAGGAGATAAACGATCATAAGATAGAAAGTTGCTAATAGGATGACGAGT
The DNA here is from genome assembly GCA_019915185.1 of Eucalyptus camaldulensis. Taxonomy (NCBI): domain Eukaryota; kingdom Viridiplantae; phylum Streptophyta; class Magnoliopsida; order Myrtales; family Myrtaceae; genus Eucalyptus; species Eucalyptus camaldulensis. The sequence goes on from JAHSVA010000006.1 coordinate 11,713,748, forward strand.
ACAAAGACGATCAGACAAACCGGAATAAAGTGTATAACGATCCACAGGACGCCCAACACAAGATCGTGTACCTTTTCGAGTAGCAATGGGGTTGATCAGGATCAGGATCATGGGATGGCACAGCAATTGATGAGGGATCAGATGAATCAAGTGATGGCCGAACCTTGTAGTGGGAGCTATTCCTCGTCTATGGTAAGTTTGATTAGCAAACTGAAATCCTGTTGATGATACTGGAGGAGGTGAGATTGGTGGAGGAATTGGTAAGACACACTTGTCAGTGTCAGGAGACATAGTAGAGACTGTTTGAGTACTATAGTATGACTGGTCCTCAAAAAATGTCACATCTGCTGATACAAACACTCGGCGACTAATAGGATTGTAACATTTATAGCCCTTATGAGTTCGAGAGTACCCAACAAAGATACATTTATCAACACGAGGAGCCAACTTATCAAGACCTGGAGTCAGAGAATGGACGAAACAAACACAACTAAAGACACGTAGAGGTAATGCAAAGGGAGGACGATTTGGATGTAAAATAGAGAAAGGTGTCTCCCCCTGAAGAACAGAACTTGGAAGTCGATTAATTAAGAAACGGGCTGTAAGAACAGCATGGCCCCAAAATGTTTTCGTAAGATGCATGTGAAACATAAGGCAACGAGCAATGTCAAAAAAGATGACGATTTTTACGTTCAGCTACACCATTTTGTTGTGGTGTATATGAATAAGAAGTTTGATGAATAATGCCATGGGAATCAAGAAAAGGTTGAAAACCAGAGGCAACAGCAAGATACTCTTTGGCATTATTGGATCGGAGATTTTTCACAGAAGTATTATATTGATTCAGCACTTAAAAATAGAATTGACGAAAGCAATGAAAAATCTCAGTACGATCTTTTATTAGGAACAACCAAGTCATTCGAGAAAAGTCATCCACAAATGTAACAAAGTACCGGAAACCAGATGTATCAGAAACACGACATGGACCCCATATATCCGAATGAACTAACTCAAAGGGACTAGACACACAACTCTAAAAGCGAGAAGGAAAAGAGACTCTATGGTGTTTTCCAAACTGACAAGCTTCACACTCAAAAGTACTCACAGACTCAGACTCTGGAAACAATCGTCGAAGAATGTTTGGCGGGGGATGACCAGCACGACAATGCATCCGATAGACATCAGTGGATGTGTGCTTCAGTGCTGCTGTAGCTATCACCTTCTTGTCTAGATAGTATAGGCCATTTGATTCATGTCCCCCACCAATCATCTATCCAGTCCTCAGATCCTAAAAAACACAATGAGAAGTAAAAAAGGTTACAGAACAATTTAGTTCTTTAGTTAATGAACTAACGAAAATCAAATTATATGGAGATTTGAGATGAAGGACAGATGATAAAGAAAGGGAGGAACTCAAATGGGCATCTCCAGTGCCAGTAACTTGGGAAATTGAACCATCAGCTAAGGTAACAGAGTTGGACACCCCGAGAGGTGTGGAATTTAACGAAGACAACAATTTAGAGTTACCAGCTATATGATGAGTAGCTCAAGATTCTATAACCCAAGAGTTTGACATTGTAGAAAGTAAACAAGATGAACTACCTTTTGAGTTATGTACTAGAGTGGCAGTGGGAGCTGAAGTTCCTATCACCTGTTTGGAGTGAATCCAAGCCTCATATTCTGCATGTGTCAATGTAACTGAATCTTTTGTATCCTGCACATTAGTAGGATCGGATTGAACTGGTGAGGAATCTTCAACTTCAGCAAATGCAGCAACTGTGGGTCGAAGCTTTGGATGAAGCGTGTAGCAGTAAGCTTCAGTGTGTCCAGCCCTCCGACAATGGTTACAATATCGAGTGCCACAGCTACCAAGAATTCTATCATGACCACCACGACTTCCACCTTGAATAAGCCCACGTCCATGACCCTGATAACCACGACCATGAGCTCCACGTCCACTAGAGCCATGAGAAATCATGGCACTTGTCTCTAAAATTGTAGTGGAGATCTTGTCAGTAGGTGTCAAGCGTAAGGCTCGGGAGAAAACCTCATCAACTGTAGGAAGGGAGCTTTCAGACGTAATTTGCTGGTGAAGGGAGGAATATTCAGGCCCTAGTGCTTTAAGAAATAGTATCACGCGAAGATCCTCCTAACGTTTGACTAATACATTTGGATCATTGGAAGCTAGAAGATAAGTATCTAGCTGCCTGCAAAGTGTAGTGAAACGAGCATAATATTCAGATAGAGACTGATCTCCACGCTGAAGATCAAACAAGGCCTCCCACGTGTCACACACTCGTGTCATATTATTTTGGCCAGAATAAAGTAGAGCACATTTGTCCCAAACTTCCTTAGCAGAATTACATTGAATGAAGTGAGAGCTAATCTTCAGATCCATACTATTCCATAACAATGTACGGATCATTGCATCTCCAGCAATCCAATCATCTACTTTACTCTTATCCGAGGGAAGTGTGGATGTAAGATAATCATGCTGTCGAGTTGCAGTAAGATAAACTTGTACAGCTTTAGACCATGATGGATAGTTAGTGCCATCAAACTTGACAGATGTCAATTGGAAATGCGTCAAACCAGTAGATGATGTAGAAGCCATCAGTATTAACTTTACTTAACTCCAATAATGCAATTAGCCAGACAGGTTGAACACAAGAATCGACCGAACCCAATAAAACTGACACAATAATCAAGCACTTCACTCCAGTTGTGCAATCAGCCACAGAACAACAAACATAAATAAGGGTTCAATCGATTCACCACCGAGTCAATATACTGCACTAGGATGCCATTAAATCATACCAACCAGCACTTCAAGCAATATACTTCAATGAGAATCCATATAAGTATACTGGAAAACAGCTTCTGATGCCCTCAGTTCGGGTCTCTTTTTTTTTTTTTTTGGGTGAAACCCTACAGAACCGAACGAAACCCTTGCAGAACCGAAGGCTTCCGAAATCCTCATGATATATGAAAAGCACAAAATCTAGATCGCAAGACACACAAAGACCAAATCGCGTAATCGATTTTCGATCCCGTCATCAAGAAGGAAGACTGAACACAAATCGATTTTGCTGGATGGGCTTTGGCGATTGACGCAGAGTTCTGTCCAGATCTTAGAAAACCAGTAGACAGATTTGGATCTAGGTATGATGACCAAACGACGATATAGGCGTTCTTTCTCCTCCGCTGTCTAGAAGAGAAGCACGCTGTGGCGGTGGCGGCGGAGGGTCTGGATCTAGGGATGGCCTTCGCCGTCGGGCTGTGGTGATGGTGGGATCACTCTCTTGAAGTTTTAACCTCGCTCTGATACCATGTTGAAGGAGAGAGTATTCTACATATTGTATTAACTTAATCAAAAAAGGATTACAAGAATATATATATGAGTAACCCTAGTAACCCTCTTATGACTATTTTACCCTTATTACTATTTCCTAACAAGACAAATGTGAAATAATTTTGTTCGTGTTTCATTGGCAATTTAACGTTCGTTCCGGGGTTAATTGTTATTTGCACATCGAAAAGGTAAGTCGTCTTCCTCCAACTTGAAATCCATCATTGGTATCAGAGTAAGGTCATGATCTTTACCTTGTTTTCATCGAATTTACTTGCTTACTGCTTTGGATGTTTATCGCTCGGAATTACAATCTGAATCCTTGAAATCGAATTGAAGTGGAGAACGGGTTCAGAGTCGTGCACACCCATATGGATTTGGCCATTTTTTGGAATATTTTCTCTGCCAAAATCAATTTTTAAATATACAGGGTGAAAGTATTCATTGAGACGAGTCCGACGATGGGTAGAGTATTGTCGGAACACACCGAATGTGCCCACACGCGCGGCTAGAAGCCGTTGTGCGTGGGTCCATGCGCCCAATGCGCTGGGAACACCAGCAAACCGGCACGTGATGTCACATGCTGGCGTCAACGAACCGATGCGTAAGCGTCGGCGAAGCGACATGTGCCGACGTCACGGATGACGTCATCCAACGGTCGGTAATCGCTTGGATGACATCATCGATGACGTCACTGCCGGCAGAAGTTGGTCGTGACCCGACTCGACTTGAGGTTAACCCGACCCGACCCGAGCCGATCGTTGACCAATCAACGGGTCGGACTGGTCAACTGGTCCGGCGGTCAAACAGGTCGGACTGGCCAGGAGCCGTTTGCTCGCTGGCACGTGCGCCACAAGCGCCGCACACTCAAGCGGCGCGTGTGGGGGCGTGGGAGCTCTTATTAGAGCGTGGTCAGCGGTGTTTGGTTTGTATGGGTGTCCCCTACACTATGATATATTTATTTTGTATGTTTGAATTTTATAAATGTATAACATTGTGTACGAAACCCTATGTATGCGTATTTTTAAGGTACAAATGCATAGTTGTCCCCTTCCCGAATGCTACCTTTAAAACGTACAGAGGTATATCAAATTCTGGTATAGGGCCCACCCTTCACCCATCATTGTAATGGTGATACCACGACCGGTATTTTTGGGGCACCTTTTAGGGTTCACCCACATCAACCCAAACGGTGTATTTAACCAGTAAATATTCTAAGCTTTCAAGGTGATGGTGTATTGGAATATAATAACCTATCTCAGTGACTTCCTCCAGTATACCAAAATGATCAGGAGGAGCTAGGGATGCTGCCATCTATAGACCTGAAATGTTGTCCCACAATGGGGTGAGATTGCATCTCAACGAGTTCCACCCCCTTAGACTTGATTAGGAAGAAAATACACCCTAAGGGCTACCTAAGCACAATCAGACGTCAAAGGACTTACCTTGGCCTTAGTTCCTTCCTGCAAGTCAGTTCAATTCGTAATTTCAATGAATCATGTCATCACACCAATTCAAAATTCAGATCGAAATATCGATCAATCAACTAGTCGATTACATGTCACCACGATAATCTCTTGATCGGCACATTTAATATTATCTATAAATCCAACCATATTAGGACTGCTTGCTCTAAGCTAATAAATAAATAATATAGCCCGTGCTAAGCTAATAAATAGTGTACTGCTTTCGCTAAGTTGACATATCAAACCCTTAAGTTGATATAGCACACTAATAATGCTCTCTCTAAGCTGATCATATTGCTCTCGCTAAGTTGATAATATCGCCCTCGCTAAGTTGATTAGGTATACTGCTCTCACTAAGCTGACATATCAGAGCCCGTAGGATGATATAGTATATCGGTATACTGCTCGCAATCTAAGTTGACATATCGCCCGTAGGCTGATATAATATACTATCCCGACCATTCAATCAAATCATCATTTTTATCATACCCGATAAAAATAGCTGTGTGTGGATACACGGTCGGCCTTAGGCAAAATATCATAATTTCACTTTTAAATCTCCCACTCCTTTCAACAGTCCAAAATAGATTTTTGGCGCTGTAGATGTCACGCCTTGATCCTCATGCGCGTGCACATCCCTCTTTGGTTGATAAATTTTTTTACGACTTCCTAGGACGAGTCGCTGACCCTTTCTTTTTATTGCACATGTGTAAGCGTTTAATAAATCCCCTGATAGTAATCATCTTAGGATAGAAAAGCAAGACAACCGATTTTCAGAAAAACGTGCATTTAAATACAAACCGAGTCAAATACAAAAGTCTACAGCCACAAGACTTCAAATGATTGACTCTTAACAATAAATTGTCCTATCTAACCTACACTTTAGATCCCCTCAACTCGGCTCTAGGTCGTCCACCCCACGGTCTTGAAAAAAATGAAGCCCACGATGGGGTGAGATATAAATCTTAGTGAGTTCACGATTTAAACCCTGATTAGGAGGATAATACGCCTAAGATATCTTAATCACACAATCATACAATCACAGAGGCTTACCTTGGCCTCAGTTCCTCCTTATAGGTCAGCACAGTTCATATCACAATCATGTGTATATAGCAAATTCACACACCAACTTGGACCGTCCAAACCAATAATTGCTCACACAAGCAAGAATCACAATTTAATCACTGCTCATATGAGGAAGAACTACCGATACACATCAAAGCAAGAATTACTGACACACGTCGATCATTCAATTTAACTCAACATGCATTCCAATTAATTAATTATTACTACCCACACAAACAGTTTTATCTGACACATGTCGGGGGAGAATAATAACTACCGACACACACCGGGGAAAGATAATAACTACCGACACACGCTGAGGAAAGATAATAATTATTGACACACGCTAGGGAAAGATAATATCCATCGACACACGCCGGGGTTAAATAATATCCACCGACACACATCGGGGTTAAATAAAAACTACGTTCGCATTCATTCATCCCTCAGAGGGCTCGAATTTCAGGATGTCACATGCCACACCTGCTACCACACCTGCCGAAGTTCCACCTGGGAACGTGGTTATTAAGAGAGAGAGAGAGAGAGAGAGAGAGAGAGAGAGAGAGAGAGAGATAGAGAGAGAGAAAGGTCTATGCATAAGCTCGTTGAGCAGTTTCTGAAGTTGAACCCACCGAGGTTCACTAAGGCAGGAGACCTTGAAGTTGCAGCCCTCTGGATCCAATTTGGAGAAGGCATTTGCACTACTAAGGTGCATAGAGAAAGAGAAGTTTGTACTTGCAGTATACCAACCGTAGGGTAATGCAAGTACTTGATGGAGGGCCACTAGAGGAGTAATGTTCCTAGAAGGCGTGGTTGTGATGTGGAACGCCTTCCTCAGAGCCTTTAATGGCAAGTACTTTTCTAACGGTGCTAGAGAACTGAAGATGGTGGAATTCTAGTGCCTTCCCCAAGGTACGATGACTGTAGATCGGTACAAAGCAAAGTTCACTGAACTGTCGCAGTACACCCCTAGACTAATCGAGGATCCGGTAGACCGAGCTAGGAGGTTCAGAGATGAGTTCAGATCAGAATTGAAGAGTCTGCTAGTACCATTCAATTCAAAGGACTATAACAACCTATATGAACGAGCCCAGTTGATAGAGAGAGACTAGAATGAACGAGCCGCCACGTCTAGGTCAAGGTTCGAGTCAATCAGGGATGGAAATAGGTTTGGGAAGAAACCTATGACTGGAGGAATGTATCCAATTCCGCCTAATAGAAAGGGTGGGATAGAAAAGTCAATGCCAAGACAAAATGGCGTGTGTCGTTTTTGCAAAAGACAACATGGATTAACCTCGTGCCATTCTAGGCCGGGTGCTTGTTTTGAGTGTGGCCAGTAGGGTCACATGGCTGGGAATTGTCCCAAAAGACAAATGGGATTTCAGTTGCCACTGCCGCCACAGATGGGTCGTGACCGAGGATTTACATTGTAGATTACATAATAGGGTGAACCAAATAGACCTCTAATGCAAGGAAGGGTGTATGCCATCACCAGAGGACAGGTAGAGGACTCGCCTGATGTGATCACAGGTACAGTCTCGTTGAATGACCATGCTGCTTATGCTTTATTTGACCTTGGTGCGACTCATTCATTTATAGCTGAACAATTTGTCAAGCTGGTAAGATTGAGTCTTGAGTTGTTGGAGTTAATGGTTAACATATCTACAACATTAAAGGATAAGGTGTTGTCTATGATGGGTTGTCCTAGTTGCAAGTTAGTGATTGGTGAGCAAGATGGGAGGATAGATTTGATAGTCCTAGCCATGTATGATTTCGACGTAATAATTGGCATGGACTGGCTCACCAAGCAACAAGCTAAGATGGACTGCTATCGCAAAGCGATTCAGTTTAACCTATTAGCGGGTGAAAGTTTCGAGTTTATTAGAAGTCAAGGAGGACTCTCGATTATCTTAATCTCATCGCTTGAGGCAACCCGTTTGTTAGATGAGGGTTGTCAAGGTTACTTGGCAACTGTCGTGGATACGACAGTTGAGGAACTGAAGATTGAGGACATCGCTATAGTACAAGAGGTTCTATATGTGTTTCCAAAGGAATTGCTAGGCCTGCCACCAGAGAGGGAGATTGAGTTTGTGATCAAGTTAGCACCCGGGACAGAGCCAATCTCTAAGGCTCCTTATCGGATGGCGTTGTCTGAGTTGAAAGAACTTAAGGTGCAAATGCAAGAATTGTTGGGTAATAGATTCATACGTCCTGGTGCATCACCTTGGGGAGCACCAGTTCTATTCATGAAGAAGAAAGATGGTTTGTTGCACCTGTGCATCAACTATTGGCAACTGAATCAAGTGATGATCAAGAAAAAGTATCCACTGTCGAGGATCAACGACTTGTTTGACCCGTTGCAAGGAGCGTTAGTATTCTCTAAGATCGACTTGAGGATGAGATATCATCAACTAAGGATCAAAAAGGAGGATATACCGAAGTCAACATTTTGTACTCGATACGACCATTATGAGTTCACTATAATGCCGTTTGGTTTGACGAACGCCCTAGCTGCTTTCATGGATTTGATGAACTGGGTGTTTAAAAAGTATTTGGATTAGTTTGTGATCATGTTCATCGACGATATCCTGGTGTACTCGAGAAGTTCCAAGGAACACGAGTGGCATTTGAGGATGGTGCTTTAGACACTGAGGAATCATGAGTTGTACACCATGTTCAGTAAGTGCGAGTTTTGGTTGACTCGTGTAGCGTTCCTAGCTCACGTGATTTCAGGCGAAGGAATCTCTATGGACTCGACCAAGATCAAACCAATTATCAACTAGCCAAGACCGACAACCATGACAGAGATCAGAAGCTTTTTAGGTTTAGCAAGATATTACAGAAGGTTCGTGGAAGGGTTTTCAACATTAGCTTCACCGTTGACTCAACTACTAAAGACGAAAGAGAAATTCGTGTGGACAAATAAGTGCAAGCGTAGTTTCCAAGAGCTTAAGCAGAAGCTGACTACCACACCCGTGTTGATAATTCCATCTGGACCTAGAGGATACGAGATATATAGTGATGCATCGTTTAGAGGACTAGGTTGCGTGTTGATGCAGCATGGTGGGGTTGTTGCATACACATCATGTCAATTGATACCTCATAAGCTTAATTACTCAACGCATGACTTGGAACTTGCAACAATTATTTTTGCTCTAAAGATTTGGAGACATTATTTGTGTGGAGAAAGATTCCAGATCTTCACTAACCATTGAAGTCTCAAGTACCTATTCTCTCACAAGGAGTTGAATATGAGATAGCGTTGTTGGATGAAACTTCTGAATGACTATGATTGTGATATTCTGTACCACCCTGGAAAGGCTAATAAAGTCGCAGATAAGCTGAGTCGGAAGTCTTCAGTTGCGCAGATGATGGACAAGAAATGGATTTTACTCGCGAGAGCTCGAGATTCAGTTTTCAAGTTTGAGGGACGCCACCTTTCAAATCTTATGGCCACCCTCAGAATCAAGCCGGAAGTGCAGATGGGAATCAAGACGCTTCAGTTGATAGACCCAGAAATTCAGAAATTTTTGCAAGAGGATACCGAAAAGAGAAAGGCTGACTTTCGGATTTCTGAAGACGGAACATCAAGGTTTTGAGGATGATTATGTGTACCTGACAATGCAGAGCTTAAGGAGGAGATCTTGTCAGAAGCTCATTGTAGCAGTTACAGCATCCATCCTAGTTGTACAAAGATATATCAAAATCTGTGTCAACACTATTGGTGGTCCGGTATGAAGGCGGACATTGCCAAGCATGTTGCCAAGTGTCTGACATGTCAGCAAGTAAAGGCATAGCATTGTAAGCTAGGAGGACTTCTGCAACCTCTCGAGATTCTCGATTGGAAATGGGAACACATCACAATAGGTTTTGTGACGGCATTACCAAGGAGTAAGAGGGGTAATGATTCTATTTGGATAGTGGTTGACAAATTGACGAAGTCGGCTCACTTTATTGCAGTACGAAAGGAACTTGATTTGGACAGGCATGCAGAATTGTACGTGTGTCAGATTGTTTGTTTACATGGAGTGCCATTAACAATCACATATGATAGAGATCCAAGGTTTATAGCTGCATTCTGGAAAAGTTTGCAGACTACCTTAGGAAAAAAGCTGCAGTACAGTACGGCTTATCATCCTTAAACGGATGGCCAATCTAAGAGGACAATTCAAACCCTCGAAGACATGCTGCGAGCTTGTGTATTGGATTTCAAGGGAAGCTGGGAGGAATGGCTTCATCTTGTCAAGTTCGCCTACAACAACAGCTACCAATAGAGTATTCAGATGGCTCCTTTCGAAGCATTGTATGGCAGAGCATGCAGAATGCTAGTGTTTTGGGATGAGGTCGGAGAACAAAAGATCATAGGCCTAGAGTTGGTTCAGTAGTTAATGGATGCAGTTGCCGTTATTAGAGACAGATTGAAGACCGCTCAGAGCCCCTAGAAAAGTTATGTTGATGAGCGTTGAAGACCATTAGAATTCCAAGTTGGTGAGCATGTCTTTTCGAAGGTGTCACCGATGAGGGGTACTTCGCGCTTCGACAAGAGAGGAAAACTGAGTTTGAGATACGTAGGTCCCTTCGAGGTTTTGGAAATGATAGGGACTCTAGTGTATTGTCTTGCATTGCCGCTGAGGTTAGCGCAAGTGCATGACGTCTTTCACGTGTCAGTGTTGAGGAAGTATGAGCCTAACCCGACCCACGTGTTAAATTTTGAAGAATTAGACGTGGACGACAGAGTGTCGTATGTGGAAAGACCAATTCAAATTGTGGATCACAAGAAACATGTTCTATACACCAAGACGATCCCGTTAGTTAAAGTGGTCTAGCAACACCACCGCACAGAAGGAGCAACTTGGGAAAGTGAAGATTCGATAAGACGACAATACCCCGACCTTTTTGTTTAAAAGATTTGTAATTGTTTAAATTTCGAGGACGAAATTTTCATAAGAGGGGGAGAGTTGTGACATATTGATTTTCAGGTTCTGTTTTTGATTGAATAAGTTGAGCTTTTCATTAACGCACCTATAGTTCGTTTCCCTAAGCTGATCACTCACGAGATAACTAGTTTATTAGGTGAAGCTGTTAAGGAATCTAAACGCAATGGACTTGACAATTTGACCAGGCATCGACTACTCGACCATGCTAATCTACAAGGGTCATTACGGCACCGTCAAAATCAATCAGAGACCGGAGATAGGTCAATTCAACAGAGGTATGTGATTAATGTATGGATGATTCCACCTGATTGCAAAATTTCTGCCGAACGGCACTAGACCGATTTTTCTTTCATTTTTGTACCTTATGCCCATATTTGGAATTTCAAGATTTTCATGACAATCGAAAGTCGCCAATGTGTTGAAGAACCACAATGTGGCTCGAAAATAATCGACCACAGATCAATTGCACTAAAAATTCCTAAAAGCTACCGGTAGGTTAAGTCACGCTAAAATCACATCAGATTGAAATTAACTGCGAAATTGAACTCGATTTTAGAAATTGAAAGTTTTGTCATGTCACAATTCATTTTAGGAAGTCAACTCACCCTCCAAAATTTTTTCTACAAACTGAGATTTTTGGCGCATCGTTGGTCGTCAAGTTGGTTCAATTGGCAATGAAAAATGTTGAATTTGACGTGAGCACCTTGGTTGAATTTATGGGCATCAATTTAGGTCCAATTGGAGTTAAGATTGAATGAAATTTGGAGGGAAATTGTCCAAATTCGTATGCCATGGTGGTCAGCCACATTTGGACCCATTGGGAAGCTTGTTTGGGAAGCCATAGAGGGGCAAAGGGCTGAGGATGATAGCCAATAGCTGATGGGGCCTTGGCAATGAGTAGAAGGGATATTTTGCTTGAGTTTGTGGCCAAATGGTGGCCCCCCTTCAACCAGCACTCCTTCTTCCTCCTTGTAGCTGCCATTATCCATTGTTGAGTGTTTGAGAGCTTGAGAGAACCAGAGAAACCAAGCCCAGCAGCCCCTTTGCCGGTCGACCATCGTCCGAGCACCAGCTGCTCGCTCGAGCTATCACCAGCCACCTGCATGCGTCCCGCTCATCCCATGCTGTCTTGCCATCCCCCGTGAGCCTTAGCCACCGTCCAGTTGCCATTCACCACCATCCAGCCAACCGGAACCACTGCCTAGCCTCGCTGCAGCCTCCGCCACCGTCACTTGGCCTATTCTAGCTCAACTGACTGCTCAATCTAGCCCCTTCAACCTAAGGACAGAGGCCGAAGTTAGCAAGGGCCTTTGGACTTCAAGGCCCGTTTTAGGTCTCTTCCGAGCCTTGGTTGGTGTCACTATAGGCTTGGTTGTCGCCTGCCTTCGCGTCGTCGTCGTCGTGAACTCATTGGATCGCTAAACTGGTGAGTTTACTTCCTAACTCAACTTATGGAGTTAATTATGCTTAAGAGTTGATTAGTTTATGCTAATTATAGATTAGGTGGTTAGTTAGATTAGATTAGTGATTTAATTGCTTAATTATACATGTTAGGTGGTTAGATTAGATTAATTAAGGACTAGATAGGATGTACTATTTATGTGGATAGGCACACTATTTTTCTAGGCCCGTTTAGGTGGTTAGATTAGTATTTCCGGCCTAGGTTAACATTTATTATATTTAATTGCATTAATTTAATTATTTTTGTAATTTATTTAATTATTTAATATTTTCCGAAAATTATACCAAAATAGGTGGTGACTGGAATTTAGTACTGATTGCAGTGGTGTGCTTAGTTTATGCAATTGAGTGTTAATTTGTGCAAATTGAGTGGTGATTGAAATTTTGGTTATTTATTCCAAAATTGTGAAATGTTGGTATTTAATTAGAAAATCCTGGGTGTTAGATTTTGACACCGAAAACGGTTTTAAATACTATATCAAATAGTGGAATTTTAAAAGGAAGGATATCAATTTTTCTTGTTTGATCTAACCATGTACTCACACACGATTATTTTTCACTAGGTGTTTTTAATATGAAGAAAATGGGCCAAGCGCATTGTGACATCCCGATTTCGCTGGACCCCGAATAAGTGATGGTCTATGATGGGTCGACGAATTTGTCATTAGACTATGTCGTTGGCGCCACTTGCAGTCACCATTTCATCTTTATCATCGTCGGACCGAGACTCACGTTTCGTGATGGTCCTATGACGTACCTTCGTGGTCACGTTTTTGCCGCGTCGAGATGATCTGATTTTCATATAACTTATAGTCTCGTAGAAATTCCCTTACATAAGGCCACACGTGAGTCCAAGGGTTCGCTCTCATGTGTACTTTACCGAGTGGAATTTCACGCAATGTCCAGCCCGTGCACACGCCATCATAGCTGATAAAATTGAGAAATACCGACCCGAGTTTGTCTTGTCAACTAACTAGATCATGGACCCCGTTTACGTACACCTCCAACAACGTTTTTCGTTTCCTTGCGATCAGCCAGCGGAAGAAATTTCAGCCATGCATTTCCCATGCATACGTTCCCTAGATTGTCAATAGAAAGAGGATGGTTGACCACAGAGCAACCGTCTCGAGCTGCTGCTTCTTTCTGCAAAAATGGAGACTTTGACCCTCGCCTTGGCTGCAGCGTGCATGAGGGAGCAAGTGACGTGCGGGATGTTGGCTGAGGACATGTTCATCCCATCTGTTCTTCCCTTGAGCAGCCACAAAGGCTCACTAAATTAGTCAACGAAAGGAGTATCTTCTTCAGCGACACGTCCATAGGGGTCAACAAAAGAGGAAGTGTTGACCGAAGGAGCAGCCACGACTCCTCTTCTTTACGGTGCTCTGCTTTCACTTGCTCGCATGTTAAGCACTGAGAAACATGTTTAGCTACATCCGTTTTCATACCATTCCACCAAAACTGCTGGCGTAAATTTTTATACATTTTCGTGCTTCCTGGGTGAATACTATAATTACTCTTATGTGCTTCTGATAAAATTTCCCTTTTCTCACTTCTTCATTGTTAGGAACACGGAGCCATCCTTGGCATCTTACTACTCCATCCTTAGAGACTTGAAACTCTAGTCTTTTCCCTAAAGACATAGCGTCTCGTATTTCCATAATCTCCGGGTCAGATTTCTGTAGAATCTTAACTTTTTGAATAACTTCGGGCTCAATCCTTAATGCAGTGAGCATACCAGTAAGGTGGTCTATTTCCAACTTGAAGTCTGAATCCACAATTGACTTTAACAGATTCCACTCTGTTATTCTTAAACTAGCCGTGTCCATAGCCGACTTTCGACTAAGGGCATCTGCCACCTTATTTGCCTTTCCTGGATGGTATCGTATTGTGCAGTCATAATCCTTTAGTAATTCCATCCACCTTCTTTGTCTCATGTTCAACTCTTTTTGCAAAAACAGATACTTCACACTCTTATAATCTGTATAGATTTCAAACTTCTCTCCATACAGATAATGTCGCCATATTTTCAAAGCGAATACTATAGCTGCCAATTCTAAATCATGGGTTGGGTAATTTAACTCATGAGGTTTCGACTGCCTTGATGAATAGGCTATGACATTGCCATGTTGCATCAAAACACATCCCAGTCCTTTATGAGATGCATCACTATACACCGTGAATCCATCAGACCCGTACAGTATAGTTAGAATTGGGGTTGTAGTTAATTTCCTTTTAAGTTCCTGAAAACTCCTTTCACATTCTCCACTCCAATCGAACCTCACATTTTTCCAAGTCAATTTCGTTAAAGGGCCTACCAGGTGTGAAAATCCTTCAATAAACCTCCTATAATAGCCAGCCAACCCTAAGAAACTTTGTATCTTAGTTGGTGTCGTCGGTCTCGGCCAATTCACTACCATCTCAACCTTTGTAGGGTCCACTGCAATTCCATTTCCCGACACCACGTGCCCTAAAAATATTATCTGGTCTAGCCAGAATTCACACTTACTTAATTTGGCATATAACTTATGATCTCTTAATGTTTGCAATGCTATCCTCAGGTGCCGTTCATGTTCTTCAAGTCCTTTAGAATATATCAGGATATCATCTATGAAGACAAGTACAAACTGATCCAAATAAGGCTTAAATATCCTATTCATTAAAACCATGAATGTGACTGGTGCATTCGTTAATCCAAAAGGCATAACTGGCAAGTCATAATGTCCATAACGAGCCCTAAATGCAGTCTTAGGAATGTCTTCTTTCTCTTTCACCTTCATGGTTAGCTAGTAATCATTAACTTTGCATGGCAATGGACACTTGCTTCATCTCCCTTGCCACTTGTCACTCTTCATGCAAGATGATGGGCTTCATTCAGCTGGGCTTGGGCCAGCCTTGGTTGACCGAATGGTGGGGGGTTGTGGGCTGGTTTTGGGCCTTAAGAAATCAGCCCACTCCTTCTTTTAATACTCCACCTTAATCCCCACTTATATAAATACCTAATTACAAATTTATATGGCCATAAAACTTTGTAACATAGATCAATAAAAATCCAACTTATAAAGTTCATGGCCAAGAACAAAACTTCCTTATCAATTTATCCTTCAGCACAATCCTTGATCACACATGGACATAGGATAGATTTTCCAGCAAAACAATTGTCCATTAAATGCTTGGCCTTGATTAATTGTAATCCATTGGTCTAATGGCTATAATATAGTCCGATGGTGCTTCCATCACCCTTTCATAGGTCGTAATGCATCTAAAGATCGCTATGAAGTTTTAGGATGCCACATATGTATACTCATTACTTTGGCCATGTGCTCTGTTCTGGATTGCCTCATATCATATGATGATAGTTTTACATGATATAGTTTAGTAGAGCTTTAACTGATGAGTAGTCGTACTCACCCCTAATGGGGCTAACAAATTACAGAGACAAAGAGATGCCACTACAGCCCGCATCTTCTGGTATGTTATGGGGATACAGAACCACTATCACTGTCAAGGGATGATGACGTTAGGTCCAGCAGGGTGGAGTAGTGGAGGGCTTGAGAAGACTGGAGCAAATTTTTAGAAGCCAGGTCATGACGCCAGGATGACGTGACTAGACAGTAAGATTGTCGGTTTAATTTTGGTTTCGCCAAATATAGGAATTTTGACCTATGTATATCGACTAACATCGTCTAAAAGATATATGTAAATAAAAAGTGCCTGATTGATATTTATGTGTATATCTAGTGTGCATCATTTTAGTGTTTGGTAAGAGAGATGATGGATCCGCTTCCGCCATAAAATTGCATAGGGACCAATGAAATATGTGATAGACCCCCAAACTCGTGGATTGGTTGGAAATCTAGTGATATCGAATGGAGGACATCCAAGACAAGAAAGCAATGTGGCGACCCTAACGAATCGGGGGGCCATCGAGGGGCGCCACATGCATTATCTTAATTGAGATATTTGAGTGCAATGCACGGTATCCTTGGCGGTAATTGAATGATCGTGTGTTGGTTATGAGAACCCATTGCGAGCGTTTACGCCAAACGTTGCCCCTATATGGGACGCCCCTGGACAACGGAAGCCGATCGTAATAGATTCTAGACCAATGCTCCTTCGGGTTTGCCGTCTAATAGAGATGTTGCTGTGCTCAATGGGGTGAGACGACGCTGGCTACGCCAAAAGATCACCGAACATTGAGTAGGTTGTGCCCATTGGGCTTAGATTAAAATTAGGAATGCATGATTGATTGAGTTAAACGCGCCGAATTATGGGACAAAATTGTGTGGCACGGTATGGGACGTGTCATAACGATCTAGCCTTATAATCGAGACCTCTGTGGTTGTGTGAAATATGAGATGTGGCATCCCAATTGATTAAGCTTGGTTACTGCTCATGTCTGTGATATGAATTGTGTTGACATGCAAGGAGGATCTGAGACGAGGTGAGTCTCTATGTTTGTGTGATTGTGCGATTAGGACGCTTCTAGGCGTATTTCCTTCATAGTCGAAATTTAGGGGGTAAACTTGCTAAGACATTGTCTCACCCTGTCGTGGGCTCAATTCTTTTCAGGTCTTTGGATAGAGCAGCATCACGTACGCTATGGGGTTCCGAGGTAGGTAGACTTCCAGCGTTCCTATTTCCCAATTCCCAAGACCGGCCTTACCCGTGAGCTTGTTGAGTCCATTGTCTGGGTCAATGAGGGTCTACCTCACCTAGTACCTCATTGTTTCAAGGCATGGTACCTTCACAAGCCCGATGGGAGTCAAGACGGTCCTATAGGTGGTTTTGATGGGCCTCCCATTGGGACAGGGGAGTGAGAGATAGGGCACCCTCTGGACATCAACACCCCTGATGGTGCCGTGGGGGACCCAGAGCCGAGGACTGGAGAGCCTGAAGTTTAAAATTTTCGTAGCCCTTTTTTGATCTAGACTTCTGTATATAGATCTTTTTGTAGACTTTTGTATATAAAAGCGTGTTTTGTTTGTGAATCTGTTTTCCTGCTTTTCTATCCCATGATGTTCATTGTTAGAGGATTTGTTTATTCGCTTCCGCATGTGCATTAAAATGAAAAGGGTCGGCGACGCGTCCTAGGACGTCGCAATTCCATCGACCACAGAGGGATGGGCATGCGCTCGTGGTTCGGGTTGTGACACAGACAATGGTTGTGGTGCTGATGCATGTAATGGAATCAACTGTGGAATAACTTGAACTTGATTTTGATATTCTGGTGGAGCTGCTTCTTGTCTTGTTCCACTAGGAGGCTTCAGCAATAACGAATCCAGTGGAAGTGATGGTGGAGCTATCTCAAATAAATGTTGGCAATGAATTCTAGCCTTGTTGGTTAGGGTTGGGCAACTTCTTATTTTTCTCTAATGCTGCGTTGTCCCAGTCAAATGCTCTTTGATTTGAGGAGCACAATGGAAAGCAAATAAATAGAATCACAAAATCAAGTAGTGAAATTTAACTTTCAAGCTTCCTGGTATACACATATGCCAACCAAACGTCGAGTTATAATAAGAAAATGTCAGTAACTTAGTTTTCTTCCTAATCTACCAAAAAAAAAGGGCTGATTTCTAACAAGTTTGCCTAATTTTAAAGCTCGAGAAATTCTTCAAGTTCTTGGCTCAACCCTTACAATTCTGCTAACTTCTTGGAGAGATTGATTAGCTACAATTGTCATCTCTTCAATGCAATATTCTCATAGCATCTTCTCTTAGTTGTGCAGAAAGTTCTCAACCTCTAAATTGCCATTGACAAGTATTTCTTTCATTCTTCCTTTTGGCAAACGGAATTGATCCTCCTACCATGTTCTTGAAACTAATACATTTAAGTATAAGCAGAAGGTTCATAAGCTTTTTTAATGCATAAATTTCGTAAAAAGGACCATATTGCTAGCTTGAATGACTGGCAGCCCGCTGAAACATACGTGTCTAAGGCTTCTATGTTTGTTAGCCAAGCTAAAAGAGCATCCGTTGTGTGTTCGTCCCTTTTATATTTGTTACGCCCCAGAACGAGAGGAGTAATCTAAAAAAAAAAACATAACAGAGAGTGAGACGGAGGGGAGTGACCAAAACCAAGAAAGAAGAGAAAGAGTCAACTAGTTCAAGTTTGTCATAAAAAACCAGTGGATTCAAATCGTTGTCAACTATGCGTAACTTGCGCGTTGAATTTTTTCGTGCTATAACTTCATCCATCAAACTTCGTTTCGAGTGAACTTATAGTCAACCTAAAGCTCTTTCAAAGTACTAGAAGATCCTAATTTTTGCCGACTCAAAATATGACAGAAGATGGGTGGAAATCATCATCAAAATTCAAAATTCATAAATAGTCTAGCAAACACCAGAAATGCAAGTAGTATCTTTGCTGGATGATGGATTATGGGAAAGTAGTTGATCCATCTGGTAATTGGTACTTGATGACAACTTTGGGAGAGCAACTGCATCAAGTATATCTTCTGCTCCATGTTGTGGAATTGATGGAAGCTATGGTTGTGATGGAGGCAGTGGCTATGGAGAAAATGAATACTATAAGTTGTGGTTGCGGAGGTGGAAACAAAGCATGAGATTGTGGAGTAACTTATGAACTCTCAACGATAAGGTTGAGAGCCGTTTCTGCTGTAGGCAATTGAAACTGCAAATGCAATGTAAATGTAAGATGTGGTTGCGGAGCTGATGCATGCGATGGAAACACTTGTGGAATAACTTGAACTTGATCTTGACATTCTGGTGGAGCTGCTTCTTGTTTTCCTTCACTGGGAGGCTGTGGATAAGATGGTGGAACTTGCTATTGTTGATGAGATGGAAACAGGGCAAGCAATGGATGAAAATGGAGTAATGGAATTTATTGTGAACGGAATGATAAAACCTACTGTGTATGAAATGGAAACAAGGGATGTTGATGGGTTTAGTCTATGACTTGATGGGCCTAAGTGGGCCTGTCCACCCATGTTGGGCCTAAAAGCTTGGCCCGCAAGATAAGGGCCCATGGAGGAACGGTTGCAATGTGAAAGGTTGCATTGTTTAGATATGGGGGGTTGTGTCTTTTGGAGGAACGTTTTACATTGAAGAGATGCGTCATTTGGAGGAGATGCTTCGAGGAAAAGTTAAAAGGGAAAAGGAACGTACCTTTTGGGGTACGTACGTGAAGACACTTTCCCCCCTTCCAGACAACGTAAGACAATAGAACACTCCAAGAAAAAAGAACGTACGTCTTTTTCAAAGTTTTCTCCCCCTAATAGCAACAGCACGCTCCTCGGTAGATTGGGATCAGAATTCTTTCTCGAACTTCAGCATCGGTGTTTAATCTGTGGAAAATAAGGTATACTTGATTCTGTAGTGTAACTTTCGATTGGTGATACATGTATTTCCTAGGCTCGTCTTCCACATTTGTTTTAGGGGTTAGATTGTGTTTCGGATCCGTTTTAGGGAATCAGTTGTTCCCAACATTGGTATCAGAGTCATTGTTCATGTTTTCTGATCCCTTTTTCATGTATATGAATCGTTTTTGGTTGATTTTCGTGAAACACCGCCATCGGCCGATCGGGGACGAAACAATCCTAACACCCGCGTACTCTACGCCTCGTTTTTTTCATTTTCTATAAATTGAAGTTTGTTTCTAATAGCATAAGGTCGAAGGTCTCATCGATATGAGAGAATCAAGTGGCGGATTGTCGCTGGAGGCCGCCGGACGTGCCCCCACGTGCAACCAGAAGGAACCGGCATCATCGGCACGTGCGTTGCACACGCCGATATGGTCCCTCTCAGGCACGTGTGATGCACGCGCCGTTTCGGCCCCAAGCGCGTGCAGGTGCATGGTCGCTGGTGCATACCGCGCACACGCCAAATGACGTCATCGTGACGTCATCCGCACACACGCACCGCACGCGCCGGGTCGGTCCAACCCGACCCGACCCAACCTAACCTGACCTGACCAACTTCGACCCATTTGACCATTGACCTTCTTTGACCATTGACCGTTGACCGACGTTGACCGATGTTGACCATCGTTGACTGGCATTATTCGACCGAAAAAAAAAAGGAAAAGGAAAATTATGTATTTTCCAATTTGTTCGTTGTGGATTATAAGTAATCCATTTTTATTCTGCATTTGTTGCAGGAACTGTGGAAAATTACGTATTTTCCCTTTTGTTCATTGTGGATTATAAGTAATCCATTTTTGTTATGTATTTGTTGCAGGGACTATGATGCGTTATGCACACTTGCCTGCATTTCCAAGAACGGATGAAGAAAAGGCAAGACTTAAAGGGCTGCCGTTTCGGCCACAAGCATGTGTAGTGCACACGTGCGGGTGCGCAATCGCTGGTGCGTGCCGCGCACGCGCCGCACGCGCCAGGTCGGTCCGACCCGACCTGACCAACTTCGACCGATTTGACCATTGACCTTCTTCGACCGTTGATCGACGTTGACCGATGTTGACCACCGTTGATCATCGTTGACCGGCATTAATCGACCAAAAAAAAAAGAAAAGGAAAACTATGTATTTTCCAATTTGTTCGTTGTAGATTAAAGTAATCCATTTTTATTCTGCATTTGTTGCAGGAACTATGGAAAATTATGTATTTTCCATTTTGTTCATTGTGGATTATAAGTAATCCATTTTTGTTATGTATTTGTTGTAGGGACTATGATGCATTATGCACTCTTGCCTGCATTTCCGAGAACGGATGAAGAAAAGGCAAGACTTAAAGGGCTAATGATAAAATTAGCTAATTATCTGTGGAATGACAGTGATTTAGTATCACACATGGTGAGGGTCAATCATATGATACAACAAATCATATGGAATGGTTATCTTATGTCGGATTTTGAGAAGGTGCTGGCCTTAATGAACACTCTTCCACCTGAATGGCAAGCAGTGTTCGATCACCTATGAGAGATCCATGTGGTCCCGGATTATAGGAGGCTTACAGTAGCTTTTGTAAGAGAGTATTATAGGATTGAGTTAACAAAAACTTCAACCCTTTGGTTGAGTGCCACATGGCACAGTGACTGTGCCTTGGAGGTGGCATGAGAGCTCTCCAAAGATTTTTCCATGGTTGGCAAATGTGCCTTCAGATTTCTTAAAGTTTTTTACTGATAGATTATAATAGACTTTCCCTATTTATTTCTTAGATTAGTTTGAAATGTTTTGGGTATAAATATCTCTTTCTATGTTGATTTTTTTCCTTTGAATATATTACTTAGTGTAATGGACACGTTTTGATTATTGAATGATGAATGTTATTTATTGTTGTAAATTAGTATGTTAATTTACAATTCGTTATGGGAAGTTCAAGAAAGTTTTAGTGACTTTGCTGAACTTTTTGCATAGACGATTATATTAATGATAGTTTTAAGTTAGGATTTTTTGGATGATGATTGGAAACATAGTGACCTTTTGATTTTGAAACATTACTTGAAATTATTCATTAATATGATGGGTTTGTGCAAAATGGATGCATAAATGATAGGCATTAATAATTCGTGCATATGTGTTTGATATATTTAGATCGATGATTTCAGCAACCAAGAACATAATTGCTGATTTGAACAAATAAGAAAATTTGAACGGCAAAGATTGTGAAATATTGAATATGAAGATTCAATATGTGCTTAAGAAGCAAAAAGCACTAGAAGCTCTTGACCATGTTATGGAATATCTTGAGGATGCTGTGCATCACCTTGAGCTAGCAGAGGATCACCTAATGGCATTTGAGCCGAAAATAGATATTTGTTGTGTTGGTTCTAGTTCAGAAAGGGTTTCGAGCTCTAAGTGCAAGCATATTGATTCGTTCAATATATGGAAATGCAAAGGATCAAGTCATTCTTGTAAGAAATCAAGAGTTAACCAACATAAGAGAGGAAATGTCCTCAAGTAAAGAGTATTTCAAGGGTGAAGTGTTACAACTGTGAACAAAAGGGTCACTATGCTCGCGACTATCATGAGCCAAAGAAGGTAAATACCCCTTGTACATTTGAGAACTTTGCTTATTTGTCAAGTTCTGTATTCTTGACTGAATCTAATCCTTTGTGGATTGTAGATTCAGGAGCAATAGACCATGTAGCGAAGGACAGAGAATCCTTTGTGAAATTTCAACAAGTATCAACTGGAACTAAGTGAATTTATGTAGGAAATAACTCCAGAGTTGAAGTAAAAGGCATTAGCCCTTACCAACTGAACATGCGTGGTGGACGCACTTTGTTCTTACATGATGTATTATATGCTCCTAAGATTCGTTGAAATTTAGTGTCTGTTTTAGTGTTGATTATACGGGGTTTTAATGAACTTCCATAATAGTGGTGTGGATTTATATTTGGATACAAACTACTATGATTATGGTTATATTCTAAATGATTTCATTGTATTAAATGTTGACTATGTTAATGCAAATGTTTGTTATTCTCTTCTCAAATCTCCTAATTCATATGATAATGATGTGAATGTGTGGCATGCTAGACTTTGGTCATATTGACCAACAACGTATGAATAGACTAGCCAAAGAGGGCTTATTGGGCAATATTGAAAAAGTCGATTTACCCATATGTGAGCATTATCTAGTAGGGAAAACGACAAGGAAACCATTTGGAAATGGCAAAAGAGCTGAATTTCCTCTGCATTTAATCCATTCTGACGTCTGTAGTCCAATGAATGTGAGAGGAATGCATGGGGCTGTTTATTTCATCACATTTATATATGATTGTACTCGATTCGGATAAATCTATTTGATTTCTCATAAATCTGAGGCATTGAGTTGTTTCAAAAAGTTTATGAACTTGGTAGAAAATCAATTAGACAAAAAAATAAAAGTATTGAGATCCGATCGAGGTCGAGAATATTTTGTGGCGCCCCTGTGGCACTCAAACCACCTTAGGTCGCCATAGGGACCTAATGTTACACGTAATTACATCTCTTAGAAGAAGCGTTGTAAATCATAGACATTTTATTTTTCAAAATGGTCCCAGCGCGACTCATTAGCGGAAGCAAAATATAATATCGCCATCTCCCCCTTCATTAACCATGATACAATTGCACACCACTATACATCATAATGAAAGACAAAGCCATGACACTTTATTTACATATTTTCAAGATGGGTTTCCTTGGGTCGGTACATCAAAAGAAAGGCCAGGACATGAAGCCACACTCAGCCTAAACCCTAAAAAGAAACTCTCGACCCACTACGACTAACATGAAAGATCCCCTATCACTAGTGTCAGCTAACCATCCCAAAAAGCTTCAGCTCCTACTTGTCACGCACGGGCCCTTACACCCATCTCGGTACATCAGGCGGTGGCGGCGGCAACATCCCACGCATCACTCCGTCGCATCGAACATGGACGGATATGAACTCCTGGACAACAGGGTCCCCAGCCAGGCCCACATCGTACATAACTAAATAGCGCACTCAAATATACGTCGGTCCAGGAACAGAGGGATAGTCAAACGCCTTGCACTCGACCTCTACATCGAAAGGTAGGCCGTAAAACACGCCCCGCATGATAGCAGGGAGCGGCACCCTGCTAATTTGAAATGTTGGTCCCCGAAGGGGTGAGTACAACTACTTAGCAGGTAAAGGATCAATAAGCCACTCAATACATCATGCCATGCAATCATCACAATCATAGCATCACGTGTCATACAAGCATCCATGCACAACATACCATGGCATCATGCACATGTCATCATACCTCTTGTACCATCATTATCATATAGACATCACCATCATATCATACACTTACCATCATCATGTCACATATGGCATCATCCTTACCATGCATATGGCATCATCATCATATCATGCATACATCATTACCATCATGTCATGCATATATCATCATGCATAGTTTGATTTCAATTTCACTTTGGACCGCCATATTTCTCTTTCTCGGGACCAATGTTTGCATCCCACATGTATCCAAGATACAATCAGACCATCCGGCTCCCCCACTCTCCGGACATCTCGTACCCCAACTGGCATCACGAGGAACCTCCGACATCCAGCCATTCAAGGCCATCGGGCAACCGGCCGTACCCTTCTAGCCAGGCATCTCGCACCCAAACTAGCATTGCAAGGCATCCCTTGGCACAAGACCCGCCGAGCTTCCGGCTCCCCCACTCTCCAGGCATCTCGATACCACTCGGTCTCCTGAGGACCCTCCGGTATCCGGCCATTCATGACCACCGGGCAACCGACCCTACCCTTTTAGCCAGGCATCCCGACACTCCCGGGGCATTGTCGGCTCACCCACGACGGCTTCCTCATTTATCTCAATTCACATCATTATAATTCAATTTATCATGGCATGTGATGTGATGGCAAATCAAGATAATATTCATCATTGAGTTCATACATGCATCTCAACTCATCATCATACATGCAGCAAGACAATCATCCATGGCAATACAATTCATGGAATCCATACAATTTAAAATAGTCCATATTCCATGCCTTTTCAAAGTTTACAAAATTCCAGCATGTAACATCTTTAGAAAGTATTTAAATTAAATATCCATATGGTTCTCAAAAATCATGGAATCAAAGCATGTGATAGACAAGACAATAAGATAACAATTTCATAAAAACACATGCCCAATAAAGTTCCACATAAGAAGATACAATTCACACAAAAACAGCATGCAATTTCGGATAGAAACAGAATGCACAGTTTCCGAAATAACTCGATTAAAATATCCGAACGACCTCTGAAACTTATGAAATTTTACCAGGTTATATTTAAGACACTAAAGTAGATTTTTCATGAAGACTTCTAGGCCATATTCGTTTTAGATAATTTTCTATAGTCGTACGAAGCTTCTGGTTCTAGCACCGAAACGTCCAGTGTAGTCATCTCCGAAATATCGTGTTTTTACCCACTTATTCTTCATCTTTTCCTCTGAAATTTGGATATGTTTTACTTCAAGAGGTCCCATACAACTTTTATTAAGGGATCTAAGTCAAATTTCCAGAGTATAGTCATCATATGGGTCCATGAAGTCTCGGGTGTCCTGTACCGCATCTCCAGATTTACCGTCTTCAAGAGTAAGTCGATTCACTAGGCTACACTTGCTCATTTTTCTTCAAATTTGAGTATGTTAATATTTATAATGTTCTCTACAAGTTTCATGAAGAAGTTGAAGAGATATTCTTGATAAAAATCGACATGCAACCACAAATTACCAAAAGGTCAGCGAAATCGTTCCAGATCTAGTATCTTCGTAGGGTGAGGGTTTGACCCATTAAATCTCCATCATTTTGTCCCAAATTTTAGTATGTTGTATTTTAAGATGTTAGCTACTACTTTCCTTAAGGAATAAAAGTCAAAATCGAACTCAAAACATGCATGCAAGCTCTCACAAGATTCTGGCTCAGGCGCTTCATGCAAAAACAGCAACATCACTCAAGAACAAGTCATTCTAGCTTCGGTTTCTCCCTCCTAATCCCCCAAAATTCGACACTGCTCCAAACATACATGCAACACACACATGCAAGAGTAGAAAGTGGATCCCAACTTGCCTCTAGACTCAAGAGAACGACGGCACACGGCGGACGAACAGGCGGCGTGCGGCGGCGACGGGCGACTCCTCCCTCTCGGCTTCTCTTCTCTCGGCCTCACTCTCTCTCTCTCTCTCTCTCTCACGATTCTCTCTCTCTCTCTCTCTCTCTCTCTCTCTCTCTCTCTCTCTCTCTCACTTGGCCAAACAACACAACCGGCCACCCTCTCTCTCTCCTCTTCCTTTTATTTCCCCAATTCCCCATCATTTGCAATCATTAGCTTGCCTCTTCCAATGGCCAATGCATGCAAGTCCTCCTTGCCACTTGTCATAACACATGCATAATGGGCTTTGGGCTTGGGGTTGGAGGCATTTGGGCCAGCAAAGGGCCGGCCCCCTTTCATGGTCGACGGCAGCCCACTTGTGGGCTTCAATGGGCCGGCCAACTTGGCCCATTAAAGGTCCACTCTTGGGCCTAAGGCCCAACCTAATTAAAAATCCACAATTTCATTTTCAATTATTCATCTTTAATTATTTCTTTTATAGATTTCAAATTTTAAATTTCACATGGCCAAGGATAAATCATTCTTATTAATTTATCCTTTATTACTAACTTAAAACTTATGAACACATGCTCATATCACTTAGCCTTAAGAGAAAACTAATGGCTAAAACATAAATCATAGGTAATTTCATTACCTAATTACGGGCTTTAATTCCTCTAGGACTGTCTTGAATTTTTGGGATGCCACATATTTATCTGATGAATTTAGAAAATTATGTGATAAAAATGAATAGAAAAATAGTTGTCTATTCCATATACTCCTCAACAAAATGGTGTTGCGGAAAGAAAAAACAGAACCCTACTGGAAATGGTTAGATTCATGATGGCATATGCTAACTTACCTATCACTTTTTGGAGTAAAGTGTTATTAACTGCTGCCTATATACTTAACTAGGTGCCTTCCAAATTAGTTATCTCCACTCCATATGAGTTATGGACATGTAGAAAACTGGATTTAAATTTTTTTAAACCATGGGGTTGTACTACCTATAATCATCAGCCCTCTCACAAATTTGGAAATTGGGTCATAGAGGAAAGAAGAGTATTTTCATAAGATACTCTGAACACTCGAAAGGGTATGTGTTTATAGGTGAGCAGGAAAGTGGGAGTATAACTGAATTTGAATCACAGGATGTTACATTCTTAAAAAAATGAATTTCCTAAGAAGGGCGAAATAGGTGAGGGTTACTCCCTATTTGAAACCTTGGATCGAGATAATGAAGTTAGTGGAGTTCGTCCAAGTGGGAGTAATATGTGAAATGATGAATTAAATTCAACTCACTCTCAATTACAACCACATGATGAGATGACATCGTCATTATCTAATCTGAGTGGGAGCATGATGAGAAATCACGTGCAAAGTGCATAATCTCCCGTACGGCGAACAAGTCGCAAAAGTATTCCCCGTCGACGTTTTGACATTGAAGGGGAAACTTTTATGGTTGCTCCACAAGATGAAGATGAGCCAAGAAATGTACATGAGGCTCTAAATTGCCCTAGTAAGGAAAAATGGATGCATGTAATGGAAGAGGAAATGAAGTCAATGAAATCCAATCATGTTTGGGAACTGGTTGATCTTCCGAAAGGATGCAAAGCCATTGGGAACAAGTGGGTTCTCAAAACAAAGCGTAAAGCTGATAGCTCGATAGAAAGACATAAAGCTTGCCTTGTGGCGAAGGGGTATAATCAATAGGAAGGAATTGATTATGAAGAACATTTTCTCCTGTACTGAGATTTACCTTGATTTTGCATTATTCCAGCAATAGTGGCAAGTATGGATCTTGAATTACATCAAATGGATGTAAATATTGATTTTCTCAATGGAGAATTAGATGAAGAAATATATATATGGAACAACCTGCTGGTTTTATTATGAAAGGCCAAGAAGAAAAGGTATGTCGACTTTTGAGATCAATATATGGCCTTAAGCAGTCGTCGAGACAATGGTATATACGTTTTCATAATGGCATATGATTTTACAATGATTGATGAGGATCATTGTGTATATATCAAAAGATCCAAAGATCAATTTGTGATCATATCATTATATGTTTTTTTTTCTTTGGTGACCTAGGGAACCTCGTGCATTGCTTCGCGGTGAAGTAAACCCTGGGGACAGGTAGAGTCACCACCACCCTTGCCTGCCAGGTAAATCGCTTGACGACGCCGTGGATCGAACTTGGGACCTCTTGTGAAAAGTTCACTTGCCCAACCACCTACGCCACCACCACGAGTGGTCATATCATTATATGCTGATAATATACTAATTGTCGGAAGCAATATAGAGTTTGTTAGTACTATCAAAAGTTAGTTATCTTCCAATTTTGAGATGAAAGATATGGGTGAGGCTGCATACATTCTTGGAGTTAAGATTTCAAGAGATCATTCAAAAAGGTTATTATCTCTGTCGCAAGAAACATACATAAATAAGGTTCATGAACGATTTCGTATGCAAGATTGTAAACCCATAGATACTCCTATTGCAAAAGGTGAAGGACTGAGCCATAGACTGTATCCAAGGACCCCACAAGAGAAGGAACAAAAGAAACATGTTCCTTATACTAGTGTTGTTGGAAGCTTAACGTACGCTATGATGTATACAAGACTTGACATGCATTTTGCAATTGGAATGGTGAGTAGATATCAATCAAATCCAGGTTAAACATATTGGAAAGCCGTTAAAAGAATACTGAGGTATCTGAAGGGAACTACTGATTACAAGCTAAATTACCAAGGAAATGATCTATAACTTGAAGGCTATTCGGATGCTAATTAGGGAGGAGATTTAGATGAAAGGAAATTTACCTCTGGATTTGCTTTCTTACTGAATAATGGTGCCATATCATGGAGCAATAAGAAGTAAACGTGTATAGCCTTGTCCACGATGGAAGCTAAGTTCGTGGCATTATCAGTAGCAGTACAAGGAGTTTGACTTAAGAGATTTTTGGATCATTTAGGTATTTTTGAGAATGCTGCAGACTCATTGTTCGTTAACTATCATAGCCAAGCAGCAATAGTAATCACAAAAGATCCAAAATACCATGGTAAGACCAAACATATAGATACCAAGTATAATTTTGTCAAAGATATGGTTGCACGAAAGGATGTGAACTTACAGTACATATTTACACATAGAATGATAGCAGATCCTATGACAAAGCTAATACCTAGAGATGTGTTTTGTGGTCATGTAAAATCTCTAAGACTGCGTAGAGGCTGATGTACTAAATATTGTATTTTCCTTGAAGTGTTCACATTTAATGAATTTGTGTTTTTTCATTATTAATGCCTATGAATCTTTGTTTGACGTTTATGCATCTTAATGCTTAGTGCATTATATTAAGTTGAGAAAGTATGTCGAACAGATAAAAGATTAGCCCACTTACACGGGTAATCACCTCTATTTACTATGTGATAAATAGAGATGAGATGGTTTTTAAGCTTATTATCTAGGTGATAATCGAGAGCTCAAGCTTAAAATATATATGTCGCCTTAACTGAGTGTTAAGATGAGGACATGATATGTACTATGTTCGGAAGTAAAATAACCCACATATTTTACTTTATTTGTCTATGATGCCATATGTGAGTTCTGATGAATTCTGTGGATGAGTAGATGTGTGAACTCAAGTTAGACATTAGGTATATTTGAACTATTATATGTACGGTATTAAAAGTGTAGACATACGCTCCATGGGAAATGAGTTGATACCATAATACGTATTTCATACTACATATACATAAGACGACCAATAAGAGTGGCAAAAGTTTGATCTCAACTTTTATGCCGTGTGAGACTCTTGAGGAAAAGAGTTCCTCAACTTTTAGTGCCCTTATGACTCTTACTTATTCTCAAGATTTCTATTCAGTGTTTGCTATCTTAGGATGTTGCCAATGATCATGAATTGATTTGATCTAATGGGATATTTCTAGAAAAGCAAATTGAACTGAAATTGAGAGTTTGAAGGAAATAGGAAAATCGAATTTGGAAAATCACATTCTAATTTTGTATTCACTAGTCAACCAATTATGACTATCTTTGGGATAATCATAATTGTGAATACAATATATATAAATATATATATATATATATATCATTGTTTAAAAAGAGATCAAGAGAGATATAAATGCAATCGATCAATCTAAGGTACTGCATACTAAATCTACTCAAAGTTTGATACCCATTATGAGCTGCTATATATTCCTAACAGATGTATGGCAACAAGCTCTCCAAGTATGCTGGTCGCATGGATTATTCACCGGTATGAATGTTGTTGAGAGGTAAAGAGGATCCTGTTCGGCTCACCATGTGCGAGTGGGAGATGATGGGTTTAGTCTATGACTTGATTGGCCAAAGTGGGCCCGTCCACCCGTGTTGGGCCTAAAAGCCCGGCCCGCAAGATAAGGGCCCATGGAGGAACGGTTGCGATGTGAAAGGTTGTGTTGTTTAGATACGAGGGGTTGTGTCTTTTGGAGGAACGCTTTACGTCGAAGAGATGCGTCCGTTAGAGGATATGCTTTGAGGAAAAGTTAAAAGGGAAAAGGAACGTACCTTTTGGGGTATGAACGTGAAGACACTTTTCCCCCTTCCAAACAACGTAAGACAACAGAACACTCCAAGAAAAAAGAACGCATGTCTTTTTCAGAGTTTTCTCCCCCTAATAGCAATAGCACGCTCCTCGGTAGACTGGGATCAGAATTCTTCCTCGAACTTCAGCATTGGTGCTTAATCTGTGGAAAATAATGTACGCTCGATTCTATAGTATAACTTTTGATCGGTGATATATGTGCTTCCTGGGCTCGTCTTCCGCATTCGTTTTAGGAGTTCAATTGTGTTTCGGATCCGTTTTAGGGAATCAGTTGTTCCCAACAGATGTAATGAAGCCTCCAGAGGCTATGAATGCAATTATGGAACCTGCTACTGTGAATGAGATGAAAGCAGGGAAGGTGATGAAGCCTTCCCAGGATGTGGATGCAATGAATGCAAATGAAGTAATGGAACTTGGTGTGAATGGGATAGTGGAACCTGCAATATATATAAGATGGAAGGGGAGACATGATAAAGCCTCTAGAGGATGTGGATGCAATGGCAAAACCTGCCGTCGTGAATGGGTTGGGAATAGATACTGAAGCTTTTCTAGGGTATGGATGCGATAAATGAAAATAAAGCAATGGAACCTACCATGAATGAGATGGTGGAACTTGCTATATACAAGATGGAAATAAGGGATGTGATGAAGCCTCCATAGGCTATGAATATGATGGCAAAACTTGCTATTGTAGATGAGATGAAAGTATGGTAGGTGATAAAGTCTCTCCATGCTATGAATGTGATGAATAAAAATGAAGTAATGGAACCAGCTATGAATGGGATGTTGGAACCTATTATATATGGAATAAAAATAGGGGATATGGTGAAGCCTCTAGAGGTTATGGATGCAATGGCAGAACATATCAACGTAGATGCAAATGATGCGATAAAGCCTTTCTAGGTTGTGGATGCGATAAATGAAATTAAAATAATGGAACCCGCTACAAATGGGATGGAAACAAGGGATGCCAAGAAGCCTATATAGGCGATGGAGCCAATAGAGACTGTGAATGCAATGATAGAACTCACTATATATGGGATGAAAATTGGGGAGATGATGGAGCCTGTAGAGACTGTGAATGTTGGTAGAACTTGTTATATATGGATATGATAAAACCTATATAGACTGTTAATGCGATGATGAAACTTGTCGTATATAAGATGGAAATAGGGAAAGCAATTGTAGAACTACATGTTATAGATGGGACGAATGAAAATGAAGCAATGGAAATTACTAGGATGGAATTAGGGGATCCCGTGAAGCTTGTAAAGGCTAACAAATGCGATGGCGGAACTTGTATTGGGATTAAAACGGGAGAATTAATGGTGGAACTACAAGTTATGGATGCAACGAATGAAAATGAAGCAATGAAACCAATTAGAAGGGAATCATGGGATCCCATGAAGCCTTAGAGGCTATGGAAGCTGAGTTTGTGAACTAGTTACCTTAAACTCAGTCTAGTAAAATTCTATATTTGCTAATTGATCATTAGGCAAAATTTCATTTTTTTAGTTTTCCTCTCATAATCTGTCAAGTGCTCAATGATTTTTATCATAGTATTTTTGTTTAGTCAATATTCTTTCTCACAATATTACCATTTTTCCTAATCCCAACCGACCAAAATTGCTTCCAACATTTTTTCCCTTATCCACCCCCATTTGGGTTGATAACCTGCAATTAAGAGAGTGCAATTGGGGCTTAAACTATTTAAAATAAGAGGTAATTACAAACTATTCTAACTAAACAAACATCGCATTGGAATGCCATGAAACGCTTTGGATGCTCGACCAACACTTTGATGTTGTTTTCAATCATGCAATCACTTCAGCAATAACATGAATAAGTTCATTCAAATAAATCAATTAGCTAAAATTTGAAGTTCATGCAATTCGATTGACCCCATCACCTCTATATTTGATCGTCCAAATTTTTAATCATGATACGACTAGATAGAATACGATATGAAATCAATGGATTTTGCTGTAACTTATCCATTGTTTAATGATTACAATAATAAAATCGAATATATTTATATCATATTATATATATTGTTTGGCATAAACAACATAATATAAATGAACCAAAAATTTTACAAATGAAAATGGTAAAAATCTCCAACAACACTCTTGCCTACTTTATTTTATTTTATTTTATTTATTTTATTTTCCTCTCTTTTTAAATTGATTTATTTTTTGCTTCTTTCTTTCCCTTCCATCATTCTCTAATGAAATTTTATTAAATAGTAAACTATATTAAGATACCTAAAATAAAATAGAAGTAAATTTGAATATATAGATAAAAATAAGGTTAAATTAAATTAACTAAATTATTATTTTTTGTTATTTTAAATTTCTTATATTAGAATTCAAATATGATTTATATTGAAATATAATTTTAATTTTGTTAATGTAAGAATATTGTAAGTCGAGGAAGATAACTATCCTATGGATTTTAGAAATCTTATCTCTCCTACAGAATAATTTCTTCTAGTCTATATCCTTATCATATCCGATTTTATCGTGTCTTGAGGAGGCATCAAATGTAGGATATGATAAATTTTATTCTATCCTAAATTTTATCCCGACTACTAAAAATAACCTCAGCCCAACCCATTAAATATTATCTCTCTACACTGCAACCGAAACCTAACTTTGGTTGACTCCCTTAAATAATTGGACTCGAGCACCCTTAAATAAGCTCAACTCGTGATCGAACTCCCCCCACCTATGACAACCTAGGGCACTTTAACCGCTAGCCTCGTCGCCCACACTCTATCAACCATTCTGACGTCGTTGAGGAGCAAACAAAACTTAGTCTTCGGCTCGATCGAAACAAAGCAAAGTTAGGGAGTTTGGCTTACCTTTTCTCTTTTCTGACAAGTCTCTCTTTCCTTGTTCGACCACCCATTCCCTCTTCACACTGACTCCACACTATCGTGTGTTTGTCATTTTTCTATTTATTACGCCCCTGAGCAAGGGGAGCCCAAAAAAAGAAAGAGTGAGAATGAGAGGAGTGACCAAAAACAAGAAAAAAAACAAGAGAGAGAAAGAACGAGGGGAACAACATGTGCCTGTCGCGGAGGGGGCTCGCGTGCCACCTTTGTTAACCGTTTTGAGTGACGTTGTACTGCTCGCCACTAGCACAGACCTCAAAGCCTCGCCTAAGAGACATTAGGCATCGATAAATGGGAGAAAAAGACATTGACAACTCGGGCTATGAGGGTCAATTGGTGGATGCAAATCGCGTAATCCCATGATCTCCATAACCAAAACAAGAACACACATAATTGAGCAGAAAGATTAACGCATCTGTTTTAGGATCCATCATTCTTAAAGCGGAAGCGGAAAACTGATGTTCCACGCATAAGTCATTCTCCTCTATTGCCCTCCGTATCACTGGCTCAATGAGATGACCCCCTCACCCTTTAGCACTAAGTTAACGCTCCTTATGTGAGGATATATGTGAGAATTAGGGTTAGACGAGAAACTTGAGCACTATTTATAGAGTTTCCAACCAGGCCCTCTCATTACGGGCCATGCTCAACTCGGCCCACACTAGCCATCCCCATATTAGACTAATTAACAAACCTTCTATCTCACCTTAGACCAACCCCATAAAAAGGGTAAATTACAATATTAATTAATGTAGCCCCCATCAGAAAAACTCTTACATTCTCCCACTTGGGTTGTATTAATTGAAATTGTATTGTATGTGCGCACATTAGTCTAGAGATAATTCTTAATAGTCAATCATATCCCATAAAATCTCAAACACCGAATCATGGCAGTAACTACATGTATACACATAGAGCCTTCCATGGTCACGAGTGCTTTCAAATTTATTGATATAAATTCAATATAGTAGTGTCAGTCACCATTCTCTTACCTTAAGCGTCACAAAAAACTTATACCACTAGAGAATGTCTTTATAGTTTCAATGAACCCATAGATGCCTTGTCCTTATAATTAACCTTTCTTTATGTATAACAAGACATATGCATAAGGCTAATAACCGGATGCTCCTAACCTTAACACAAGATTTATACAATACCTTGAAACTTTACCAATATGTATTCAACATAATAACACATTCAAAATATTTTATTGAATGTAAAAATTGATACATATCAAACCGTTACTAAGTGTAACGAATACAGATGTGAACTTTGTCATAGTAAAGCCAAAATAGCTCCCATTAAACAACAGCATTCCAAGATACTCCTAGACCCATGCTAATGACATGTTGCTCAAATACACACGGGCTGTGGCACCCCCCCGAAAAACGGCCCCCGATTTGCTAGGGTTGTCACAGTTCGCTTACCTTTCACTGACCCTGATAATATAACATTCTAATACCATAGAATTATAACAGATCCATAAGTCCTAGGGGTTTATGTCATTTAGATCGATCCCTACGCAGTTTATATAGCGGAAGCAAAATCGGCATCTTCTTATCCCAAAATTTGAAACGATGCACACCTACTAAACATTTTTATATATAAGTCAAAGCCAAACACTTTTTATTTACATAGACTTGATAAACATTATCAGTCAGTACACCAAAATTTGCCATGGTTTTCCATGCCCGGCTACATACTCAAAAGATTACCGACTCCCTTTTTCTTGTCTTTCACAATGGTCAAATACAAAAGTCTATTAGTTAGTGTCGGCGGTCCAAAAATGCTTCATCTGCTAACCATCACTCTCAGTCACACCCAACCCGATCTGTCAGCTAGTGGCAGCAACAACATCCCCAGCATGATCCCATCACGGTGGACATGCACTGACAGAAACTCCTGAATCACTGGGCCATCAGATGAACCGATGTCATACATGACTAGAACCCGCACTCAAATAAAAACCAACCCTCGTATCTCGAGGTGATGATGCTCCATACACTCACACTCAACGACAACCAGTATACTATAGAATGTGTCAGGGGTGACTGGTAGCAAAGGCATATCTCCTAGTCTGAAATGTTAGTCATCAAACGGGATGAGTATAACCACTCAGCAGTAAAAGATTCATTAACCTATATCGTGCAGTACCATCAATATCTAGATTCATGCAGGATAGTCAAAAATAGGTAATCAAGGGATAAATATGCATCAAAATCATGAAATTCTTTAATGCAATGGCAAGTACAATTTCGAAACGCTCAAGATGCATCATGTCCAGTTACACAAGTCCTGATCACGGGGCCAAACTATAATGACACGCCCCATTCTATGCCATATAATTTAATCCCATAACTAGACCACACGCACACACTTGGTATAGCCATCGGTTTTAATTGTCAAAAAGGTTTCATCCCTCAGAGGACCAGTGTTTGCATCATTCTAGGATTCCGCACCCAACCTCGGCGTCGCATGAAGCCTCCGGCATTCAGCCACTTAGGGCCACTGGGCATCCATAGTGTATCACACCTCTAGGCATCTCGCACCCCACCCGGCATCACGAGGAAACCTCCGAGGCTCACCATGAGAATGGTTATCCCGGCCCTTCGGATTTATGTACCGACTAGCATACAACTGGGCATCTCGAAGCTCCCAGGGAAAAACCTTCGGCATTCAGCCACTTAGGGCCACCGGGCATCCACAAGGCATCGACTCATTCAATCCTTTGGGCATTCCGACTCCTGGGGCATCGTTGACCAGAGGGTCCAACAGTATCAATTAACATCTTAATTTCCAAAAACACTTTCAAATGCAATAACAAGATGTCCCATGAATCCTTCATCAAATCTCAATATTACATAATATGCCAATGCCAGTATCATCATGTCAAATAGCAATTCAAGATGTATTCACCTTTGGGACGATTTGAGCAAATTCGGAACAAAACAGCTCGATTATTACAATGCACAGTTCTGATAAAAATTTCAGAATAATCCCTAAATGAACTCAGAAAATTATGAAATTTTCACATGTTATCAATAAGACCTAAAGGAAAAAGTTTCATGAAGAACACCAAGTCAAATATATATCAAGATCAGTAATTGCTGTATTCTTTGCTAATGTTCTGTAATGATTTCCAGATTTAACGTTTTCATAGAAAATCGTTTTATCGATCAAACCTTGTTCATTTATTCTCAATTTTTGATATGTTATTCTTAAATATATGCCTTACAACTTTCATTAAGGGTTTAAAATCTAATTATGGCCAGATAATTACAGAAAATTCATGGAATCACCGAAGGTCATGCTGTTTTTTGCGAAAACAGTTTACTAATCCAAAGAGAATTACTTCTACTCATTGAATCCCAGCATCCAACGTCCATAACCAAAAATTTACAAGTCTATTGCACTACATTATAACCACTTCACTTCAAGAATCCACTTTAGTTAGACCTTTCAATTCTTATTTCAACCAATAACCGAAACTACACAAAACAAACTCTGTTTATACTCAATCTCTTAATCCAACTTCATCTCAATCATCCAAAAATCCACATGTAGCTCCCAATTCTGCATTTTCTCACATCTACCAACATTTCACCAGATAATTGTAGCATGCAAAGACATAGATCAATGAGCTTCCACTTGCCTCTAGCTCTTTTACTCGAATGCAAGCAAAACAGGGGCTCGGGGGTCTCGGGCTTGGCTCAACGGCAGCGAAGACAGGCGGCGACGATGGCAGCATTGTGCTCGACGGAAGGGCGACCTCCTCCTTCCTCACGCCATGCACCCGCCTCTCGATCACTCACTCTCTCTATGCTTTCGGTCTGCTCGATTCACTCTCCCCCCTCCTCTCAATTCAGAATTTCCTTTTTGTTCCTTCATTAAATAACTAATTAATTATTTGCATGTTGATCATTTGGTAATGTAGCAGCTCTGGACAAGTGGAGGGAATGTGAAGAATTTCCCTCGCCACTTGGAAGCAAAAACCGAAGGTAGCTGCATGAAGAAGCAGTCTTGGCCATGATGGGCTTCTTTCGGTCGAGCATCAACAAGCCCAATAAGTCTACTTTGTCGACAATTAAGGGAAAGAGTAGAGTTGCTTGGGCCAGTGGGTTTGTGGTCGCATGGCCCTTTAATTCATGGCCCAAAATCCTCCCAAAAATTAATCCTTAAGTTTTTAGTGGTAATATGAAGAAAATGATCTTATAACTTCCTCAACTATCGAATCATCATAACACACTGAGCATCGGTCCAATGATGAAAATAAGACAACATCCGTTACTTAGTCATGGAACGTCGCATATCTAGGGGTCATCTCAAAATTTCTTGAATGCCACACGAGCATAGGTCTTTAGTCAGGGGATCTGCAACCCTATCGTCTGTAGAAATATGTTATATTATAACGTCACAGTTTTGTACCATTTCTTTATAGTAAAAAATATTTGACTACTATATATTTAGACCTCTTGAGACCTCTGTTATTAATAAATTTATTGTCTCAATACAATCGTATGAGTCTATCCATAAAATTAAAAATGGTCAACTCCTTAATGAAGTTCTGGAGCCTAATAGCCCAAGTAACAGTCTGAAAGAATGTTACAAACTATGCTTACATAGTAGAATATGACATAAAACTTTATTTACTGCATTTCCTACTAATATAAATATGTATTTCATTATTGATCACATGTCATCCTAACAGCTAGAAAATGACATAGGGTATAAGAAAAATAAATTTCCTCCCACTGACCTCGTAGTATATAGAGAAAAATAAATTTCCTCCAGTTGTCATGTTCACTCTGAAAGAATCTTTAAAAATACTAGAAAATATTTATTTCTTAATATCTATTAACTGTCCACCCCTCTTTCAGAGTGAAAACTTTATCGTCTTTTATGACATCTTTTGCAGTACAATCAGTTGGTAAACCATTTTTCAAGTATTTCTGAATGAAATGCTTCATGAACAATAAGCAAATTCTATTGCTATTTTCCTAAGCAGCAAATCATATGTCCACAATTTAAAATTTGTAGCAGTAAAAACCTCAATGATAGTGAAGTTATTAATTACAGAAAAGGTGACTGAAAAATAAGTAATGTATATAATTAGTATCATATGAGCACTATGTAACTCGACGTACAAGTATACATATAGACAGTTACACACATAATCATATAATCACCTTTGGGCAAAATACATGACATGCAGTTGTATACTTCCCACACGATAGAGGTTATGAGAATATATTCTAATCTTCGTGAATTCATCACCTTTGGGCATATGAACCACTAGAATCAGTCACTCCTCCACCACACCATCATGTATCCCTCCATGAACTAATATACAATCACCTTCTTTGGGAATATGACTACGCATTAAACCAAAAGACATCCCAATCAATATATGAGACCGATATTTCTCAAACCCAATCAAGCATGCTACTTTAGTGGTCACAACTCAATTGAATTCTTGAAACTCTCTCATACCGGGGATATAAACTTTACTTCTCACATACACCATATACATAGGATTTTAACTTTAGTGATAGGGGCAGTATATCACTAAAATCACATATCATGCTAATTACATTGCTTTATTTATTAATAATATCGTTATTCATTAATAAAAATTAAACATACATACATATATATATATATATATATATATAAAGAACCTGAAAGACAAACCCTAATGAGATCACCGATTACAGCAACACAATAAACTTCTCATAACATAGAAGAAAGCATCTCTTGTGCACCCAGATTACAGATTACCAAAACAACATAAAGAGAATGCTGATTTAAAGGATCTATCACAAGTTAACATCAATAACAATACATGGTACCCCAGATCGACAAGCCTGACAGCTGATTCATTATCGCTCATGAGTTTCATAAGGCAAAACATGACTCCAAGGCCAATAGCTAATTTATTAGCCAATTTTAAGTAACAAATTATCATTGCATCAACCAGTGGTCTATAAATTGAGTCAAACCATAGAAACAAATATCTTAACTATAACAGTAGAGACTATTACTTTGCCAAAATGTTGTCATACTTCTTAACCATAAAAAAAAATGTTCAACTTGATAAACATTAACAAGTGACCAGATGAGTCTAGGTACAGTATGCAATAACTTAACTGACATGCATTACCCGCATTCAACAGATGTATTAATTAGTACAATCAGTTTGGTCATGAGTTATTAACACATCCATCATTCAAAGATGCGTATAAAGGAGTATGCTTGAGCAACAAAAATTTCATAACATTTTTACTGTAACTCATCACCTCAATACATTGTTTAATTACTATCCCATAATGGTTATATTTCATTAAGCCGGCTTCAGTTCACAATAAAGTTTAATTTTTTATTAATGAATCATACTTTTATAATGTTTATGTGATAATACACCAGTAACCCAATACTTGTATTTCCAAAATCATAGAAACATATAAAAAAAAAGCCAAAATACACTTAAAATACATGTATTTAGGGTTTTATATGTATTTTCATATCCATAAAATCATCAAATATGTAAAATAAATACACCACAAGATAGAAAATGGTCATATGAATCCAACGTCGCCAGCCACGCACCCATTGGAGCTTCCATGCGCCCGCACGCGCCGCTTAAGTGCATAGCGCATGGAGCTCACACGCGGGCGAAAAGGCCGGTCAAAAATCGGTCCAACTGGTAGTAGTCCGACCATCTTGGCTCGACTGCCTGGTCTGACCAACCGATCCGATCGGCTGACCGGTCTGGTCCACCATTGATCGGGTTGGGTCGAGTCAACGATCAACGGATCGGGTCGAGCCGGGTAGCTAACATCATCGTGATGTTAACTTTTGTGCATGTGATGCACACTTGAGTCATGCCCTGCATGTGGAGCGCATGCCTGACACCCTAGCGACACATGGCCACGCGTGGGGGTGCGTGCGGCCCCCTTCGGTGACACATCACCCACGGATCTGCTCGTCTCGTCAAGCCTAGTCTGAATTGTGATTTAATTTTATTTTT
Source organism: Eucalyptus camaldulensis (assembly GCA_019915185.1). Classification (NCBI taxonomy): domain Eukaryota; kingdom Viridiplantae; phylum Streptophyta; class Magnoliopsida; order Myrtales; family Myrtaceae; genus Eucalyptus; species Eucalyptus camaldulensis. Next base: position 11,754,093 of record JAHSVA010000006.1, read on the forward strand.
ATTGATCAATAAATCACAAAAATCACAAAATTAGGGCAAAATTCTATGCGTTCAAGTTCTAGGGTTATGAAGACTCTGATACCACATGTTGAATGTAAATTGCGCAACTTCAAGATCTCCATAACCAGAATAAGAACATGCATAATTGAATAGAAAGATCAACACGCTTGTTTTAGGATCCAACGTTCTTGAAGCGGAAGCGGAAAACTGATGTTCCACGCACAAGTCCTTCTCCTCTATTGCCCTTCGTATCACTGGCTTAATAAGATGGCCCATTCACCCTTTAGCGCTAGGTTAATGCTCCTTATGTGAGGATACATGTGAGAATTAGGATTAGAGGAGAGACTTGAGCACTATTTATAGAGTTTCCAACCAGGCCCTCTCATTACGAGCCAGGCTTAGCTCGGCCAACACTAGCCAGCCCCAGATTAAACTAATTAAGAAATATTCTATCTCACCTTAGACCAACCCTGTAAAAAGGGTAAATTACAAAAATAGTAATTTATAATATTAATTAATGTAGCCCACATCAGGAAGACTCTTACATTAATGCCTCCCTGGACCGCCCATCAAAACCCTTGGCTGGCTCCTAGGTTGAGGCTATTAGGGCAGCCCCTTTAACCATTTTGAGCCGATGTGGCTGGGGAGCAAATAAAGCTCTGTTCAAAATAAAGCAAAGCGAGTGAGTTTGGCTTACCTTTTTTCGACTCCGACAAGTCTTTTTTCCTTGCTCAACCATCTTCTCCCTCTCCACACATGCTCCACACGGCCACGCTTCCTCCACACTGTCATTTGCTTAACCCTTTACTTTTTGTTACGATTCTGATGGCAATTTTCTGGTTTGGGGTGGCACTCTAATTTTCCTTCCAATGGAATTGCGCATCCACGCCATCCATTTCCACCATCTATGGTAAAGATGAAAAATGGACGGCTATGGTCTTGTGAGCCCCTCATGCCATGTGCATGTCGCTCCCCGATTGCTTCGTATAGCCTGCTCCACTACATACCCTCTCTCTCTTCATTAATCATTACTTTGCACACTTCTCTTTCCTCCCTTTCAAACTTCTGCTCTCCTCTCGACAGAGAATGACACACACTCTCTCTCACTCTCTCCTCTCAAAAATCAACGTTGGGAATTCAACAAAATGACTCGCATCATATACCCTTCTAACATAGTTCTATGCACTTATACTAAATAATTTCAAATGTAATGGAAAAACGATTAATAAATAAGTAGCGTATTATTTCTCTTATATTCATGTTACGAATTTGAAAATTATTTACAATCACATGTTATCAAATCATGATAATTCATTGGAAGAGAGAAGAGGATCATGAATCACTCCTAGATAACATTAACCAATACATATGGAAAGAAATTCAAAGCAATATCCAATGTGCCAACACGAATAACTCATATAAGGCTTGTTTTCTTTGAATGAAATATACGAGGATAAGGTTTGGGGTTTTGAGAAAAGGACAACTCTTGAGGAAGAAAGCAATCCCCCGCACTATATTATTTAGAATAAGATGTCGCATATTAGGATGCCAATGCATTGTCAAGGGCTCGATCCCAGTTGGAACAATATGATGAACATGATCATATCGTTACTACACGAATATGTTGGCAATAGTAATAAAAAAATTGTTTGTCACATATAAGAAATTAAATAATGTGACTAGTACAAGAGGACAATATTCAAAATGTACTTAGAAAAGCAAGTAAATGCAATTATAAAATGGACGTGATTTTTCGTTAAAGATAAGTTCCACGATGTTTTGTTCATGGGAAAACAGTTTACGGCCAAAAAAGACATAACAACCATGTGAGTCTTTGCAGACTATGTCACTAGGTGGTCAAAAGAGAGATTAATCACATCATGCGGGCGGAGGATTCATTAAAGTAAACCCCGGAGTACAAGAACAAAGGTACGCTTTCCTGAAGCATGAAACTACAAGCCTTCAAAACCCTAGTGCATTCCAAGGATGATAAAGACCTCTGAAGAAGATCGCCACCGGATTCATCGAACTCTAACTCAGATCCAAAGTCAAGTTCAACCTTTTCCAAATGCCTTGCCAAAAGCAACTAAAAAAATCCCTGGAGACTGAATACTTCAAAAGCCTCTAGTTGTGTGCCTCAATCCAAACCACTCTTGATAGAAATTGCAATTATCAACCACCAATATCTTCAACGCCAAAGCCCTCTTGAGAAAGCTCAGATGCTCGAGGTTCCACAAGCAAAACATGCTTAAGCAATATGAGATTCATCAACTAGCCCAGGTTGAAACTACATGTGTCATGACCCCAACTCCATCTCTAGGGTCACGAGCGACGAGAGTTATTTTTGCGACGTCCCAGGCACATCGCCGTCTCGTTTCTTTTTATCTTTTCATTAAGCACAAGCGGAAGTGTACATACAACACTCAAACAACAACAAGCAGCTAGGAAAACAACCATTTATAAATATACAATTACATCAGTTACACTTACAAGCCCTTCTATCATGATCGTATTATATTTATAACTATCACATCTTTAAAAGGTCAGGGTAAACCTTAGCTCCTCTAGTGAGATTGCAACTCCCTTGACGTGAGACTTCCATGCCTACAAGACCGAAAGGATGAGGGTGAGTTTTGGGGAAACTCAGTAAGTAAAACCCACTAATTTTCGGGTAGGAGGTTGCCTCACCCATCAACAAGCACATAACTCATCCAAAACAATAGTTGATGATAGATCAATAGCAAATAAAAGCTTTGTCTTGGATGAAACATGAGGAATCCTCAATGAACACTATGCAAGCACAAACCAATATTCACCCACAACATGAGGACTTCACGCCTCACCCGATGTTATACAAGCATAAACAAAATCCATTCTATAGTATGAGGAACTTATGCCTCAATCTTATGCGAGCATAACCGAACTCCATTTCATAATGCGAGGAACTCATGCACACAAGGTTCATTTATTAATAGTTGAAATCCATCGACTCTTCCGAAATCCACTAGGCATCCGAACTTAATCGGGCAACGTCCCCTAATCCAAGGGTGACGGCTAACCTTTGACAATGAGTTTGTTGGGCATCCAAACTTAATCGAGCAATGCCCCTAATCCAAGGGTGACAACAGTCATCTGACAATGAGTCCGTCGGGCAACGTCGCCGAAATCCATTGGTCAACGGCTAGAAGTTAGTCCATCGTGTGACCATGCATCAAGCATCACAATGTGGTTCTTGTCTTCACTTTTAGTTCAAAGCCCGAAGGTGTGCCATGCATAAGTGTGAGAAATGACTTATCGAAACCAAGATGTTAAGCATGCCGAGCATGAATCAAGGATCGTGGCTTGATCCGACATGTTTGAGCACGATCTAGTACCCAACTTGGCTTGGGAACGACATACCTTGATATCACACCGAGACCATAATAGGACCGGTCCATCGTGACACGTTCACTGACCTGGTACCAAACTTGGCTTGGGAATGATACACCTCAATATTGCATCAAGACCATAGAAGGATTGGTCCATCATGATATGTTCACCGACCTGGTACCAAAGTTGGCTCGGGAGCGATATGCCTCGATATTGCACCAAGACTAAGAAGGATTGATCCGTCGTGATCCCATGTTCGTCCAAGGTCGAGGAAACCCCTTTTTGGAGCCCGGGTGTGAACTAGAACATGCACTTGTGAAAATGGTTGGAAATAATCTTGTAAGGAAATAACAAATTTTCATAAAAACAATTTTCAAATCAGTTTGAGTCAAAGCATAACCAAAGCATATCGAACAAGTACGCAAGTTGGACTTCTTTCAAAGCAACTCAAGCCAAAGCACAAGCTAAGCTTAACAAACAAGGACCAAACTTAATCAAGGAACAAAGTCTAAACTAATCCAAGCAAACACAACCCAACCTCAAGTAACAACAAACCAATCAACTTCAATCAATGACTCGTCACAAGCTCGGAATAGCGTAACACAACGTCCTAGCCAAATATTAGTAAGTTCTACTTACTTCAAGCCAAAGCATGAGCCAAGCTCAACAAACAAGAACCGAACTCAATCAAGGGACAAAGTCACAACCCAACCTCAAGCAACAATAAGTCAATCAACTTCAGTCAAGGACTTGCTATACACTTGGATTAGCGTAACACAACACCCTAACCAAATATTAGTAAGTTTACTTACTCCACTTTAAGGAACTGCCTAAGTGATCAAGCAACGTGCAACCGAGCAAACGGGCAAGAGGGGCGCGGCCACAAGAAAGAGAGAGAGGGTGACGGTGAGCGTGAGGTTGAGAGAGTGAAGAAGGAAGAGGGGGTGGTGTGTAAAGAAGGGGAGGGAAGGCCTTTATTTATAGGCAAACCCCTCATGAGGATCCTTCCAAATGGACCAATTATCTTCATGTAGGTGGACAATCTAGGTTGAGGAGGTGGCAAGCTAAAGAGATGGGTGGCAAGTCTAGTTCCTAGGGATGACACTCGCTCATATTTCCATTGGCCGATCTAAGGGGTTGAGTCATCATGAAATAATTACATGTAATTATTATGGGGACACCTAAGGCAATGACTAAGCCTCTCCCATTTAATGTTTGGATCTTAGTAATCATTAGCCTAGATATCTTTCATATTACAAACTTGCTCTCCAAGCTTTTAGGTTAAGAGGCATTATGGCATATTCCTTTGAGGGACACTTCAACTTGGCATTGAAAACCTAGAGTCCAAAGATATTAAATGCATCCTTATGCTAAATTAAGAAGACTCTAGATTGGCCTTGCTCCTTAAGTTGGACATGCAACCCTCTCCCCTTCCAAGTTGGGTGTATGGGCCTCTTATCCTGGGGTGAAAATAGTTTCGAGCAGTTTTTGAAATAAGCATCAATACCTTATCAAATGGGCTTGAAAAATTATGAAATTTTAATATGTTGTAGATAAGACACTAAATGACATTTTTTATGAAGAAATACAAGTCCAAATCATGCTGTGAATAGAGAAATAAATCACTAAACACAAACCAAAAATTTGACCGTCTAGCAGATTCAACAATCGGAGAGAAACTCATTTTGAAATCCAAATCTTCACAAATTGTGGCATCCCAAAAATTTCATGACAACTCCTGAATATACCATGAACCATGAGTAGGTAATGGAAGTGCCGTTTGATTTTGTATTAGCCATTGAGTTGACGAATTTCAATTAATTTAAGGCCGAGCATTGTAAAGGATGATTGCTTGGATGGAGATGTATCTTCAAGTGACCCAAGGATTTATTAAAGTGCAAATTGATATAGAAATCTTATTCTTGGTGGTGCACTTTATAAGTAGAATTTTATTGATTTAAGTTACAAAGTTTTGTGGGCTTATAAGTTGAAATTAGAAGTTTATTTAAATAAGGGTTAAATGGAATAGGAATAGGAGAGGGTGGGCAGATTTTTAGGCCCAAAAGCCGTCCAACCAGCCCACGCCAGCCCCTTGGTCGACTGGCCCATGAAGGCCCAAGACTGGCCCAAACCTTGAAGCCCATAAGCCTTGCATGCGAACTTCCAAGTGGCATGGAGGTTGCGCAAGGTGTGGCTGCCCCCATTGGCCATCTTGGGCGGCCACATGCAGCTGCAATGATTAAAGGAAAGGGAAATTAAGAGAGGGAGAGTGGCCGATTTTGGTGAGAGAGAGAGAGAGAGAGAGAGAGAGAGAGAGAGAGAGAGAGAGAGGGTTGCCAAGAGAGTGAGGAACCGAGAGAGAGGAGGAAGAAGCCGTGTGTCCGTCCGTCCGCTCGTCCGTCACTCGTTGCCGTGTGTTCGTCGTCCACCATGTTGCTTGAGCTTGCTCGGTTTGGAGGCAAGTTAGATCCATTGATCTGCTCTTGCATGTTGTGTCTAGGATGTGCTAGTGAAAGGTGATGAATTTTGTATGCCTAAGGTGTGAAATACCGAAATTGTATGGGTGTTGTTTTGAAATAGTATTCTGCTTTCGAGTAAGTAGCCTAACCCAGAATGTTGTAGAGGCTTGCATGCGGGGTTTGAGTCGGATTTTGGTTTCTGGGGGGGGGGGGGGCGGTGAAACCCTTCCTCTACGAAAACGCTAGATCTGAAACTGTTTTGTCGACCTCTTGGTGGTTTATTGTGTTGCATGTCACTTTTTACTGAGAATTTCACTTCGACTCTTTCACAAAAGTTATAGAAAACATCTTGAAGACTAACATACTCAAATTTGAGGTAAAACTAACAAGTGTAGCCTAGTGAAACAATTTTTCTTTGAAGACGGCAGATCTGGAAGTATTGTACTGGACTCCAGCGACTTCGTGGACTATAAAGTGACTATCCTTTGCGAATCTCACCTAGATCCCTTAATGAAAGTTCTAGTGGACCTCTCGAGGAAAAACATATAAAAAATTCAGAGAAAATTAAGGAAGATAAGTTAGTGAAACCTTGATTTTTCGGAGAAAATTAAATCTGGACTGTTCGGTACAAGGAACAGGGGCTTCAACCGTCTATAATTAATTATCTAGGACGAATCTGACTTCTATTTCTGCATGAAAAATTTATCTTAGGGTCTTGACTACCACATAGTCGAGTTTCATAATTTTTTAAGGCCATTAGAGTATTTAATCGGAAATTCTTTTAAAACCGTGTAACCCGGTATATTCGGATTTAATCAGTTTTAATGCATGGGTCATATCATTTTGTATGAAGCTCTTTCGGCAAAGTGTTCTTCATGAAGTATCTTTCCTTATGTCTTCCCTGCAACATATTCCAATTTAGTAATTTTTGAAGTTCATTTTCCTATTTAACTAAAAATGTTTCAAAAACTGTGCAAGTTGAACTGTTAGAATAGTAGTGCTGTGATGCATGGTCCGTACCGAATTATATGGGAATCTTTTGGTATTGTGTTCTTCATGAGATATCTGCCTTTAGGTCTCGTATATAATGTGCCAAGTTTTCAGAATTTATTAATATCATTTACTAATTTTTCTGGAGTTTTAATTAGAGGAATGCATTCTGATTTATTCGAAAAACTGATGTGTTTTGGAAAATAATGAAATTCTCCATGTGATGAAATACTTTGGGTGGTTGATTGTGCTGCATGTGTGATGGCATATGGCATGTTAATTGGCATGAAAAGTTGGTTGAGATCCTTGATATTGTTGCATCAAATGCCATGTTGAAATTAAGATACATGTATAAATGAGAATGGAGATGGTAACAAGACCGTCAGAGGTGTGAGCGGACGATGCCCCAGGAGTGTTGGGATGCCCAAAATGTGGGGGTGCCAAATGCCTAATGGCCTAGTGGCATAATTCTGGAGGGTCCTCGGGAGTTTCGAGATGCCCGGTGGTATGCAGTACGTAATTCCAAGGGGAGTGCCTGGTGGTATGGCGGTATGTAATCCCGGAAGCCTTGGAGGTGTGTGCCAGCGGGATTCCTCATGATGCTAGTTGGGATGCGAGATGCCCAGAGGTGTGTGCCGGATGCCTAGTTGTATTTTGTTTGAATGCATGTCCGGAGGTTCCTCGCGATGCCAGGATTGGGCGTGAGCGATAAATTGTGGGATGCAAACATTGGTCCCTGGAAAGAAAAACTGATGAGATCCTTGTGAAAGATAAGAATTGAAAATGAATCATGTGCATGGGTGTATGCATATGGCATGATGCATGATCTGCTTATGAAAGTAAATTAATGCTATTTGATGTTGAAAATGCGATCATGAAGGCATGAATGGATCTCATGGTGATACATGCATGAATGCTTGATGATGAGTGCATGGTAGTATATGCACATATGGCATGGTGATATATTGTGGCACCCCTCAACAGCCCCCGATCCAATTAGGGTTGCCACAGTTCACTTACCATCCATTTTTCCTAATAACATGCCACTCTGATACTATTGCAATTGCAGCGGGTCCATACAACCTAGGGGTTTACATCTTTTAGATCGGTCCCTTGTGCAATTTATATACGGAAGCACATCCAACAACTCTCTTCCCTATATTCAGAAAATGATGCACACCTACTAAACATCTTATATAAGTTAAAGCTGAACACGTTTATTTACATAAAGCAAATGGACATCTTTAGTTGGTACATCGAAATGCCAATGTTTCTATACTCGGCTATACTTCAAAAGATGACCGACATCTTCTCCAATAGTCGAATACTTCAAGTCCATCGACCAGTGTCGGCGTCCAAGAGTTCTTCCCTTTGCTATCCTCCTCCTCGCAATCATATCCAACCACTTGATTCATTTATTGGTAGCAGTGGCAGTAGAGGGATCTTATATAGTCTGAAATGTTATCCCCCAAAATGGATGAGTACAACCACTCAGCAGGTAAATGACCAATAAACCACTCAATACATCATGCCATGCAATCATCACAATCATAGCATCACATGTCATACAAACATCCATGCACAACATGCCATGGAATCATGCACATGTCATCATACCTCATGTACCATCATCATCATATAGACATCACCATCATATCATACACTTACCATCATCATGTCACATATGGCATCATCCTTACCATGCATCCATGTGTATAACATCATCATCATATCACCATATCACATGTACCATCATCATTACCATGCATTCATGCATGTAACGTCATCATCATATCATCATATCACATGTACCATCATCATTACCATGCATCCATGCATGTAACATCATCATCATATCATCATATCACATGTGCCATCATCATTACCGTGCATCCATGCACATCTCATCATCATATCACATGTATCATCATCATTACCGTGCATCCATGCACATCTCATCATCATATCACATGTACCAGCATCATTACCACGTATCCATGCACATCTCATCATATCATGCATATATCATCATGCATAATTCAATTTCAATTTCATTTTGGACCACCACATTTCTCTTTCCCGGGACCAATGTTTGCTCCCACATTCATCACTCGCGCCCAATCCTGGCATTGCGAGGAACCTTCGGGCATGTATCCAAGATACAACCAGGCATCCAGCACCCCCACATTCCGGGCATCTCGTATCCCAACTGGCATCACAAGGAACCTCCGGGCATGTATCCAAGATACAACCGGGCATTCGGCATTTACACTCCCTGGCCGGGCATCTCGCATCCCAACTAGCATCACGAGGCATCCCCCCGGGCACAAACCTCCGGGGCTTCCGAAATTATGTACCAACATACCACCAGGATTCCCCCCTCCTCTGGAATTACGTACCATATACCACCGAGCATTTCGAAACTCCTGAGGAAATCTCCGGGGCTCGCCATGAAAATGGTTTCCCCTACCCTTTGGAATTACGTACCGACATACCACTAGGCCTCCCCTGGAATTACGTACCGTATACCACCGGGCATCCCGACACTCCCGAGGCATCGTCAGCTTACACCTCCGACAGCCTTCTCATTTATCTCAATTCTCATCTTCGATTATAGTTCAATTTTTAACATGGCACGTGATGTGATGGCAATCAAGATCATATTCATCATTGAATTCATACATGCATCTCAATTCATTATCACGCATGCATCAACACACTATCATCCAATCAATACAATTCATGGAGTCCATGCAATTTAAAATGGTCCATATTTCATGCCTTTTACAAAATTCCAGCATGTACCATTTTTAGAAAATATTTAAATTAAATATCCATATGCTTTTCAAAAATCATGAAATCAAGGCATGTGATAGATAAGACAATAAGATAGCAATTTCATGAAAAGCACATGCCCAATAGAGTTCCACACAAGAAGATACAATTCACACAAAAACAGCATGCAATTTCAGATGGAAACAGAATGCACAGTTTCCGAAATAATTCGATTGAAATTCTCAAAAGACCTCCAAAGATTATGAAATTTTACCAGGTTATATTTAAGATACTAAAGTAGATTTTTCATGAAGACATCTAGGCCAGATTCGCTCTAGATAATTTTCTATAGTCATCCGAAGCTTCTGGTTCTAGCACCGAAACGTCCAGTGTAGTTATCTCCGAAATATCAAGTTTTTACCCACTTATTCTTCTTTTTTTCCTCTGAAATTTGGATATGTTTTACTTCAAGAAGTCCCCTACAACTTTCATTAAGGGATATAAGTCAAATTTCCAAAGAATAGTCACCATATGGGTCCATGAAATCTCGGGTGTCCAGTACCGTGTTTCCAGATTAACCGTCTTCAAGAGTAAGTCGATTCACTAGGCTAAACTTGCTCATTTTACTTCAAATTTGAGTATGTTAGTCTTTATAATGTTCTCTACAAGTTTCATGAAGAACTTGAAGAGAGATTCTTGGTAAAAATCGACATGCAATCCACAAAACTACCAAAAGGTCAGAAAAACAGTTCCAGATCTAGTGTCTTCATAGGATGAGCGTTTGACCCCTTAAATCTCCACCATTTTGTCCCAAATTTTAGTATGTTGTATTTTAAGATGTTTTATACAACTTTCATGAAGAAATAAAAGTCAAAATCAAACTCGAAACATGTATACAAGCTCTCACAAAATTCTGGTTCAGTCGGTTCATATGAAAACAGCATGCAAACTCAAGAGCAAACCACATTCTAGCTTCGGTTTTGCCTTCCCTATGATCCGAAACCTACCACCAACAAATCACACATGCAAGGCACACATGCAAGGGTGGAAATCAGTCCCAACTTGCCTCCAAAATCGAGCAAACGAGGCACACCAGTGACGGACGGACGGCTTGCGGGCGGCGATGGGTGGACTCCTTCTCTCGGCTTCCCCTTCTCTCTCGCCACTCCCTCTCTCTCACATCCTTCTCTCTCTCTCTCTCTTTGGCCTAATTCTCCACCAGCCACTCTCTCTCTCTCTCTCTCTCTCTCTCTCTCTCTCTCTCTCTCTCTCTCTCTCTCTCTTTTTGGTTGTATATATATATATGCATGCATTCTTAGTTTGCATGAGGGACACTTGTCCCCAAGGAGGAGACAAGTGTCTCCTTTGTTGAAGACACTTGGAGGCCATGTGGCTCCTCCTCCACCCCCCCTCCATGCGTCAACAATGGGCCGGGCTTATGGCCCACTTTAGGCCCATCTCACTTGGGCCTAAAGTCCAAGTTTTAATGGCCCAAAATTTTCTTAAATAAGTCCATTTTACTTTCAATAATTTACCTTAAATCCCCACTTATATAAATACTAAATTACGATTTCATATGGCCATAAATCTTGAAATCATAAATCCATAAATTCCAACTTATAAAACACATGGCCAATGATAGGATTTTCTTTCCTATCAAATAATTATCCATTAAAAGCTTGGCCATAAATCTTATTGCAAATTATGGATTAAATGGCTATAAAATAACTTGATGGTACTTCCATCACCTATTCATGGACTTTAATGTAACTGGAGGTCATCATGAATTTTGGGATGCCACATATATGCACAAATGTTTGATAATGAGTACATGGTGGTATATGCACATATGGTATGGTGATATATGCATGAATGCTTGATGATGAGTGCATGATGGTATATGCACATATGGTATGATGACATATGCATGGCTGCAAGGTAAGTTATGCTTGAATGCATGAATGATATGTGCTTTGTTATGATGCCTCGATTGTTCTATGTGATGCATTGAGTAGTTTACCGGATCTTTTACCTGTTGAGTGGTTGTATTCACCCCTTTTGGGGAATAACATTTCAGACTAGATAAGATATCTCTGCTGCCACTGCCATCGATAGATGGATCAAGTGGTTGGATATGACCGCTAGGAGGAGGATAGCAAGGGAAGGAACTTTTGGACGCTGACACTGTTCGATGGATTTTAAGTATACGATTGTTGGAGGAGATGTTGATCATCTTTTGAAGTATAGCCATGTGTAGAAAACCATGGCATTTTGATGTACCGATGAATGATGTCCATCTGGTTTAAGTAAATTAAAGTGTTTGGCTTTTACCTATAAATGTTTGGTTGGTGTGCATTGTTTTCTGAATATAGGGAAGGGAGTTTATGCATATGCTTCTGCCATATGAATTGCGCAAGGGACCGATTTAAAAGATGTAAACCCCCAGGTTGTATGGACCCGTTGCAATTGAAATGGTATCAGAGTGACATGTTATTAGGGAAAGTCAAAGGTAAGCGAACTGTGGAGACCTAACGGATCAGGGGCTGTCGAGGGGTGCCACATACTGTTTTGGTATCAGAGCTATGGTCTATTTGGAGTGATAAGGAGCCTCAAATGGAAATGAGGATAGAATGATGCACACCATAGGGTACTAACCAAGAGTAGTTCATTAACTTTAAACAACGGGTGATGGGTATTCACTCGTAGATCCTTGGTAACTAGTGTAATGTTGCTTTCGTGTGCGAGTAACTTTTTATGGTACTTATATGACTTTAGTAACATATGAACATTACTTCTCCTTCTTAGCTAATTAGTGACACTGAATCGCAAATTGTTCCTGAAGCAGAACTTTCTGAGCTATCTAGGTATGCCCCTATATTGATAGAGGATTGGGAGGAAAAGGTTAAGAGCTTCCTTAAGGGCATGAGGACAGATAGTAGGAGACAACTAGTGCTCCTGAACGTGAGGGATTATAATGAAATTTATGAAAGGGCCCAGCTTGGAGAGCAAGAAATGTTAAGAGAATGAATGGAATCAAGGAGACAAGTGACATTGAGTGATGCGTGATAAGGTAAGAGACTCTATTCAAACGAAGAGCTACCTGAGGTAGTGCTTGCCTATGTGCCAAGGATGAAACCATGAGGCCTAGTATGGGAAAGGCCAAAATGGATAATAACTATGTAAGTTAGTCCCTATTGAAACGAGACCCTTCAGTAGATGTGTAATTTGGGTTCGAACCAGGCGAAAGCTGGTGTACCTGTAACGTCCCGGTTTGATGAGGGCGGGGAGTGGACGCTGAGGTCAGAGGACCTGAACAAGGAGCGGCTCCTGGCAGGCTTCTAGAATGGCAAAAGGGGGCTGGAATGAACCAAACTATGAATTGAAATAGGAGGGCAGTGTTTATGGGATAATTCTATTAGAGTAGCGCAACGGAAGCATGGTTAAGCTTGTAGAACTCTTGTTTGTGAAAAAGAAGGACAAGTTGATGCGTTTGTACATTAATTATAGGCAATTGAATCAAGTGACAGTTAAGAATAAGTGTCCCTTATCTAGAATTGATGACATATTCGACCAACTGCAAGGAAGTTCGGTCTTTCTAAAATTGACTTGAGATCAGGATATCGGTTAAGGATTAAGAAAAAAGACATTCCTAAGACCGCATCTAGGACTCGCTATAGGCATTATGAGTTCCTAGTTATGCTATTTGGATTGACAAATGCCTTAGTTGCATTCATGGATTTAATGAATAGGATATTTAAGCCTTATTTGGATCAAATTGTGATTGTCTTCATTTGATGATATCTTGATATATTCTAAAGGACCTGAAGAGCATGCGCAGCATCTAAGCATAGTGCCGCAAACAAGGCTTAAGAAGTGAATTATAGAGAGTAAGTTATGAATTTGAGGGTTAAGTTATGATCATTTGAGCTAAGTAGCGACTTCCTATTAGAGGATCTCATTAGAAGTCTTGATGCATTACATGGCGGCATTTAGTATGTATAGATTGATCTTAAAAGTCATAAGTTTGAGTGGTCATATGAGACATGAAATTATTTGTGGTTTATATGTCGGAATAATAGGTTTAATCGATGGTGGTCAACTTTTAATTTTAGGTGATGATCTCAGTTTGAAAAGGGTTTGGTGGAATTAGTGGATATGATCAATTGCGGTTATAGTCTTTCCAAGGTGGTGAAAGTTCAAGTTGTGGAATTGATGAATGATTAGTCTAAGTGATGATTCTTTAGGATGAGATATGAGATATACTTGATGGAAACTAGACAAGTTTTATTTTGGTGGATTTTCGATCTTTGAATTGAATAAGTCTTGGTGGACTATCGATATTTGAACCGAATGAATGGTATTATATTTTAGGCTTGAATCTATGTTGTAGTGAATGCATAGTGAATGTCTTTGTTGGACTGAACCAAATGAGTTATTGGTGGTGTCGATTTTGATGGTTCTAGGCTTGAATTGGTGGTGACAAAGGTATAGGAGAATTCGGCTAAATGGTGTGTTCGATTGAGTCGAGAAGGTGGAATTCTTTAAATTTGAATCTGATTGATAGTTGCACTTAGGATAGAGCTTGAAATAGATGTTTTCACAAAAGGAATTGAATATGAGACAGAGGAGGTGGATGGAATTATTAAAAGATTTTGACTGTTACGGTACCCCTCATGAAAGGTGAATAAGGTGGCAGATGCCCTTAGTCGAAAGTCAGCTACGAACATGGCTAATCTAAGGTTAATAGAGTGGAATCTATTAAAGTCGATAGTATATTCAGACTTTAAGTTGGAAGTAGACCACGTCGATGGTATGCTTACTGCATTAAGGATTGAACCCGAAAATATTCAGAAAGTTAAGATTTTGCAAGAATCTGATTCGGAAATTGTGAAGATACGAAATGCTATGTCTTTAGGGAAAAGACTAGAGTTCCAAGTGTGGCGCCCCTGTGGCACCCGAACCATCTTAGGTCGCCACAGGCACCTAATGTTACACCTAATTACATCTCTTAGAAGAAGTGTCGTAAATCATAGACATTTTTTTTTTCAAAACGGTCCTAGCGCGACTCATTAGCGGAAGCAAAATATAATATCGCCATCTCCCCCTCCATCAACCATGATACAATTGCACACCATTAAACATTATAATGAAAGACAAAGCCATGACACTTTATTTACATATTTTCAAGATGGGTTTCCTTGGGTTGGTACATCAAAAGAAAGGCCAAGACATGAAGCCACACTCGGCCTAATCCCCAAAAAGAAACTCTCGACCCACTACGACTAACGTGAAAGATCCCCCATCACTAGTGTCGATTAACCATCCCAAAAAGTTTCAGCTCCTACTTGTCACACACAGGCCCTCACACCCATCCCGGTGCATCATGCGGTGGCGGTGGCAACATCCCACGCATCACTCCGTCGCGACGAACATGGACGGATATAAACTCTTGGACAACAGGGCCCCCAGCCAGGCCCACATCGTACATAACTAAACAGCGCACTTGAATATACACCAGTCCAGGAACAGAGGGATAGTCAAACTCCTCGCACTCGACCTCTACATCGGAAGGTAGGCCGTAAAACACGCCCCACGTGACAGCAAGGAGCGGCATTCTGCTAATCTGAAATGTTGGTCCCCGAAGGAGTGAGTACAACCACTCAACAGGTAAAGGAATCCAATAACCACTCAATGCATCACACAATACAATTATAACATCATACATGCCATTCATGCATCCAAGCATATCTTACCTTGCAGCCATGCATATACAATCACACTTTATATACGTACATCTTCATATACTCATCACAATCATATCACATACATGTCATCATGCCATAGGTGATCATCCTCATATTGTCTATGCATGTCATAATGCCATAGGTTATCATCATCATGTCTCACACATATCATCATGCCATAGGTTATCATCTTCACATCATATATGCATGTCATCATGCCATAGGCTATCATCTTCACATCACATATGCATGCCATCATGCCATAGGTTATCATTTTCACATCATATATGCATGTCTCAATTTTCACTTTTATCTTTCAATTCGATCACCACATCTGGCATCGCAAGATAAACCTCCGGCACACACCACCGGGCATCCGGCACCCCACATTTCGGGCATCTCACATCCCAACTGGCATCACGAGGCATCCCCTCAGGCAAAAATCTTCGAGGCTTCCGACATTTACACTCCCTAGCCGGGCATCTCATACCCTAACTGGCATCACAAGGCATCCCCCTGGGCACAAACCTCCAGGGCTTCTGGCACCCCCACTTTCCGAGCATCTCGAAACTCCCGAGGACAATCCGACCTTGTATCTCAATACAATCCGGCATCCAGCACCCCCCATCCTGGGCATCCTAACACTCCCAGGGCATTATCATCCGCCACAAAACAGTCTCCTCTTTTCTCATTATTCATGTTCACCAATTTATGTCTCAACTCAGCATAGCACATGATGCAATGGTAACAAGATCACTTTCATCCTTTGATTCATACATGCATCTCTAATCATCATCATGCATGTAGCAAGACACAATCACTCACAACAATACAATTCATGGAGTCCATATAATTTGGAATAGTCCATTTATCATGCCTTTTTGAAGTTTACCAAAATTCCAGCTTGTACCATTTTAGAAAATATTTAAATTAATTATCCATATGATTCCCAAAAATCATGAAATTAAAGCATGTGATAACCAAGACAATAAGATAATGATTTCATGAAAAAAACATGGCTAATAAAGTTCCACACGAGAAGATATAATTCACACAAATACAGCATGCAATTTCGGATAGAAACAGAATGTGCAGTTTTTGAAATAATTAGATTAAAATACCCGAACGACCTCCGAAAATTATGGAATTTTACCAGGTTGTATTTAAGACACTAAAGTATATTTCTCATGAAGACTTCTAGGCCAGATTCGGTCTAGATCATTTTCTATAGTCGTACGAAGCTTCTGGTTCTCGCACCGAAACGTCCAGTGTAGGCATCTCCGAAAAATCGAGTTTTCACTCACTTATTATTCTTAGTTTCCTCTGAAATTTGAATATGTTTTACTTTAGGAGGTCCCCTACAACTTTTGTTAAGGGATCTAAGCCAAAATTCCAAAGAACAGTCACCATATGGGTCCATGAAGTCTCGGGTGTCCAGTACCATGTCTCTAGATTTACTGTCTTCAAGAGTAAGTCGATCACTAGGCTGTACTTATTCATTTTACTTAAAATTTGAGTATGTTAATCCTTAGGATATTCTCTACAATTTTCATGAAGAAGTCGAAGAGATATTCTTGATAAAAATCAAAATGAAACCACAAATCTACCACAAGGTCAGAAGAACAGTTCCAGATCTAGTGTCTCCGTAGGATGAGAGTTTGACCCCTCAAATCTCCACCATTTTGTACCAAATTTCAGTATGTTGTAGTGTCAGTTGTTAGATAAAACTTCCATGAAGGAATCAGAGTCAAAATCGAACTCAAAACATGCATGCAAGCTCTCACAATATTCTGGCTCAGGCGGTTCTTGCAAAAACAGCAACATCACTCAAGAACAAGTCATTCTAGCTTCGGTTTCTCCCTCCTAATCACCCAAAATTCGACACTACTCCAAACAT
This sequence comes from Eucalyptus camaldulensis, assembly GCA_019915185.1. NCBI lineage: Eukaryota > Viridiplantae > Streptophyta > Magnoliopsida > Myrtales > Myrtaceae > Eucalyptus > Eucalyptus camaldulensis. The sequence goes on from JAHSVA010000006.1 coordinate 11,771,327, forward strand.
ACATGCAACACACACATGCAAGAGTAGTAAAGAGGATCCTAACTTGCCTCTAAACCAAGCTAGCAACGAGCACACGGAGGACAAACGAGTGGCACACGGGCGGCGACGGGCGAGCTCCTCCTCCTCTCGGCCTCACTCTCCCTCTCTCGCAACTCACTCTCTCTCTCTCTTTCTCACTTGGCCGAACAACACAACCGGCCACCCTCTCTCTCTCCTCTTCCTTTTATTTCCCCAAATCTTCATCATTGGCAATGATTACTTGCCACTTCCAATGGCGAATGCATGCAAGTCCTCCTTGCCACTTGTCATAACACATGCATAATGGGCTTTGGGCTTGGGCTTGGAGGAATTTGGGCCAGCAATGGGCCGGCCACTCCTCCCCCCCTTGGTCGATAGCCACCTTTCCTTAGGCCTAATTGGGCCAGCCATTCGGCCCACCAAAAATCCCCCCTTTGGGCCTAAGGCCCAAACCTAAATAAAAATCAAATTTTACCCTTTCTTATTCTTTCTTTTAGGAGTTTAATTACTAAATTCCACATGGCCAAAATCTTGTAACATTTTATTTATAGGAATTTAGTCTATAAAGTGCATAGCCAATCATAGATTATTCTCATTAATTTATCTAATTATGAGCGCAAGCATATATCACTTAGCCTTAAGAGAAAACTAATGGCTAAAACATAAACCATAGGTAATTTCATTACCTAATTACGGGCTTTAATACACCTTAGAGCTTGTCTTGAATTTTTGGGATGCCACACTAAGTCTCTGAAGATGGAGTAGTAAGATATCAAGGACAACTCTGTGATCCCGACAATGAAGAAGTAAACATGGGAAATCCTGTCGGAAGCACATAGGTGTAATTATAGTATTCATCCAGGTAGTACAAAGATGTACAGAAATTACACCAATAGTTTTGGTGGAATGGCATGAAGGCGGATGTAGCTAAACACGTTTCCTAGTGTTTAACATGCCAGCAAGTGAAAGTCTACCAACCTATATAATGCATTGCCATTGTTGTCTGATGTAGTGCAATTAGATTGGAAATACTTGAGTTTGGATGTTTTCAAAGCTCTAAGATTTTACATGCAAACTACTATGAAAATCTTAAGGTCGGGACCGAGTTTGATGACTCGCCAATGTGTTGATTTCGGTATTTCAAGAAAGGCTTAGGATTTTGGTATTTCAAAGATTTTAGTTTCAAAAATCTTTATGACAAGACCAATATTATCGACTCACTGAACTATGATTTTCAATACTTCAAGAAATGCTTATGGTTTTTGGAGAAAATTATCACCTGTACATTCCAAGTTTTGAACTTCAATCGAAAAGCAAATTTTGATTGTGAACTGTTTTAGAAAATCTCTTGAATTTCATCAAAATTTATGAGTACTGTGACACCGTGCCCAAATGTTTTAAGAAATGTTTTCTATTTCAAAGATTTTTGAACTTTTTATAGAAAACATTCCAACCCATTGGAGTTGGGATTGAGATTGGAATTTGCCAACGTACCGATTTAAATTTATCAAGGGTTTTGATAAAGTATTTTATTTCGCGCCGTGATGCAAGTGCGACTCGAGGCTTTACATGTGGATTTTGAAAAACATTTGAAATTTAAATGTGAACATGGATTTTATGGATTTGGTATCATGCTTTGATTTTGTGAATTGGTTTCAACGATATGAGATTTACCTATTTTCAAAGACTATTATTGTTATCATAAAGTGGAATTTTCAAGAACTCAAAGGATTTTCCACATTGGTGATTTGAAAACGTTTTGACATGGAAATGGCATATGATTTCAAAGCCTACTATTGTAGTATTGATATGCTTTTGAAAATCTCAGTTTGCATTATTTGATATTATGAAGGGAGATTTTCAAGCGTTCAAAAAGGAATATCTCGATTTGGAATGAAAGGAAAGTTAGGTCTCAGATTTGTCGGACCCTTTGAGATACTTGAAAGAATAGGAGACGAAGCTTATCGATTGGCACTGCCTCCTAATTTGGGAAATTTACATGATGTGTTTCATGTGTTGATGCTAAGGAAATATCAGCCAGACCCTGGTACATACTCGATCATGAAGCCATCAAAGTGGGTGAGAAAGTGAGGTATATTGAAGAGCCTGTGCAAGTGCTGGATCGAAAGGAACAAGTCCTACGGACGAAGAGAATACCATTGGTTAAGATATTATGGCGACATCGTGATATGAAGGAAGCCACATGGGAGAGTGAAAATGAGATGAGGGAAAGGTACTCTCACTTATTTCAAGAGACATAGGAAATGTCTAATTTCGAGGACGAAATTCTCTAAGGAGGGGAGAATTGTGGCATCCCAAAAATTTCATGACAACCCCTAAATATACCATGAACCATGAGTAGGTAATGGAAGTGCCATTTGATTTTGTATTAGCCATTGAGTTGACGAATTTCAATTAATTTAAGGCCGAGTATTGTAAATGGTGATTGCTTGGATGGAAATGTATCTTCAAGTGACCCAAGGATTTATTAAAGTGCAAATTGATATAGAAATCTTATTCTTGGTGGTGCACTTTATAAGTAGAATTTTATTGATTTAAGTTATAAAGTTTTGTGGGCTTATAAGTTGAAATTAGAAGTTTATTTAAATAAGGGTTAAATGGAATAGGAATAGGAGAGGGTGGGCTGATTTTTAGGCCCAAAAGCCCATCCAACCAGCCCACGCCAGCCCCTTGGTCGACCGGCCCATGAAGGCCCAAGACCGGCCCAAACCTTGAAGCCCATAAGCCTTGCATGCGAGCTGCCAAGTGGCTTGGAGGTTGCGCAAGGTGTGGCTGCCCCCATTGGCCATCTTGGGCGGCCCCATGCAGCTGCAATGATTAAAGGAAAGGGAAATTAAGAGAGGGAGAGTGGCTGGTTTTGGTGAGTGAGAGAGAGAGAGAGAGAGAGAGAGAGAGGGTTTCCGAGAGAGTGAGGAACAGAGAGAGAGGAGGAAGAAGCTGTGTGTCCGTCCGTCCGCTTGTCCGTCGCTCGTCGTTGTGCGTCCGTCGTCCGCCGTGTTGCTTGAGCTTGCTCGGTTTGAAGGCAAGTTAGATCCATTGATCTGCTCTTGCATGTTGTGTCTAGGATGTGCTAGTGAAAGGTGATGAATTTCGTATGCTTAGAGTGTGAAAAACCGAAATTGTATGGGTGTTGTCTTGAAATAGTATTCTGCTTTCGAGTAAATAGCCTGACCCAGAATGTCGTAGAGGCTTGCATGCGGGGTTTGAGTCGGATTTTGCTTTCAACTTCTTCACAAAAGTTGTAGACAACATCTCAAACTACAACATACTAAAATTTGAGATAAAATGGTTTAGTTTTGCGAGGGTGAAAGCCTTCCTCTATTAAAACGCTAGATCTGAAACTGTTTTGTCGACCTCTTGGTGGTTTTGTGTGTTGCATGTCACTTTTTACTGAGAATTTTACTTTGAATTCTTCACAAAAGTTATAGAAAACATCTTGAATACTAACATACTCAAATTTGAGGTAAAACTAACAATTTTAGCCTAGTGAAAGGATTTTTCTTTGAAGACGGCAGATCTAGAAGTATTGTACTGGACTCCAGAGATTTCGTGGACTATAAAGTGACTATCCTTTGAGAATCTCACCTAGATCCCTTAATGAAATTTGTAGTGGACCTCTTGAGAAAAAACATATAAAAACTTCAGAGAACATGAAGGAAGATAATTTGGTGAAACCTTGATTTTTCGGAGACAGTTAAATCTGGACTGTTCGGTACTAGGAACACAGGCTTCAACCGTGCATAATTAATTATCTAGGACGAGTATGACTTCTATGTCTTCATGAAAAATCTACCTTAGGGTCTTGACTACCACATAGTCCAGTTTCATAATTTTTTAACGCCATTAGAGTATTTAATCGGAAATTCTTTTAAAACCGTATAACCCGGTATATTCGGATTTAATCATTTTTAATGCATGGGTCATATCATTTTGTATGAAGCTCTTTCTGCAAAGTGTTCTTCATGAAGTATCTTTCCTTATGTCTTCCCTGAAACATATTCCAATTTCCTAAATTTTTGAAGTTCATTTGCCTATTTGACTAAAAATGTTTCAAAAACTGTGCAAGTTGAACCGTTAGAATAGTAGTGCTGTGATGCATGGTCTGTACCGAATTATATGGGAATCTTTTGGTATTGTGTTCTTCATGAGATATCTGCCTTTAGGTCTCGCCTATAATGTGCCAAGTTTTCAGAATTTATTAATGTCATTTACTAATTTTTCTGGAGTTTTAATTAGAGGAATGCATTCTGATTTATTTGAAAAACTGATGTGTTTTGGAAAATAATGAAATTCTCCATGTGATGAAATACTTTGAGTGGTTGATTGTGCTGCATATGTGATGGCATATGGCATGTTAATTGGTATGAAAATTTGGTTGAGATCCTTGATATTGTTACATCAAATGCCATGTTGAAATTGAGATACATGTATAAATGAGAATGGAGATGGTAACAAGACCGTCGGAGGTGTGAGCTGACGATGCCCCGGGAGTGTCGGGATGCCCTGTAGTTCATGCTTATGCGAGCAATAATTGAATTGGATTGATTGATTGATGGACTGTACTGATTGATGGTATTTATTTGATTGGGTATTTGAATTGTACTAACATGTAAGAGGAAACTAAGGTGAGGTAAGTCTTTTATCTTGTGTGCATAGACTGCCTCTAGGCATATTTGTGACATCCCAGATTTTCAACCGTGTTTTCTACTGAATTAATTGGGCATTTCATTGACGCCCCTATAAGGCTGTTCTTAGAAGCGATCACTTTTGAGATAACTAGACTGTCGAGGGAAGCCATTAAGGAATTTTAAGGCAATAAACTTGAGAATTCGACCAGGAATCGACTTCTCGACCGTTCTCATCTTTAAAGGCCATTACGGCACAGTATAAAATCGATTCGAGATCAGTGATAGGTCTGTTCGACTGAGATGTGTGGCCGATTGTGGGTGACTCTACTAAATTGAAAAATTCTCGTCGACCGGCACTAATATGATTTTATTGTCGTTATGGTATCCTGTGTCCGCAATCGAATCCTTGAGATTTTCACGACAATCGAGAGTCGCCATTGAGTCGAGTGGGTTCATAGTGGTTCGAAGAAAATCGACCACAGGTCATTTGCACTAAAAATCTCTAAAAATTACCTGGTAGTTTAGGTCATGCTAAAAACGCACCGAATGACATTAACTGCAAATTCAAGTCCGATTTCATAAATTGAAGATTTTTTCATGTCACAATAAATTCTAGAAGCATTGACACAGTCTCAGAAGATTTTTTTGACAACTGAAATTTTTTGGGAAAAAGTAGGTTTATGACCATTTTGTGCAAAAAAAGGCCGGGGATTATTTTTGATCGCAAATTTGGGGTGCAAGATGGATTCATGGGTGAGGAAAATTATCAAGTTGATAATTGAGATGTCAATTGATTTTATTGAAGTCAATTGAAATTAAATCAAGTGAACAGAAGTGTTCAATTGAAGCCGATTGATGCCGAAATTCGTAGCTTCCCTCCCCTTAGCCATTTTAGAGCCATTTGGGAGGTCATGGGGAGTGTGTTGGTGGATCAATGACAGCCAAAGGAAGTTGGTTTGGTGAACAAGTTCTTGGGGGATAAAATGGTGGAAAATGTGACCATGGGACCCCCCCTCAACCTTATCTCTCTCTCTCCCTCATCCTCCCCCTGTGTTGCCATCCAAGACCTCTCCTCTCCCCCTCCATTTGTGTGACCCACAGCTGAGGAGAAAGAGAGCAGCTCGCCGTCGCCAAGACCCCCCGCGCCGTCACCGTTCTTCCACTGGAGTCGCGCTACCGTGCCCGCGCACTCCACCGCCCAACCCCGTCGTCCCTCTCTCTACTCACTTGACCCAGCTGCTGTTTCCAATCTGTGGAAGCTCAACCAAAGCTGCCTTTCACCATTTCTTCACCGGTAAAGCCCCGCCAAGGCCCGGTTTGGCCTATTCTTTCATTCCTGAGCAAGTCCCGCCTAAACCGAGTTGTTTTCTCTTCATTTCCAGCCAAGATCAGCAAGTTTTGGAGTGGGTTTCCAGCAGGCTTGTGAGGCCATTTTGAGGTGGTTCCAGGTCTTGAACCCGAGGCCCGCTTTGAAGTTAAACGTCCCTTGCGACGTTCTCGACATTTCAATCCAAGCAGATTGTAAAATGGGTGAATTTAGCTCATTAATCCTTGCTTAGTTTGCTAATGATGCTTAAGGGTTGATTAGTGTTAATTAAGTAGGATTATGTGGTTAGATTAGAGTAGATTAGTGATTATTAATTAATTATGATGCATGTTAGTCGTTTGATTCGGGTAATTAGCAAGTAGAGACGTACTCCTATTTATTGAATGCATCTTGAGATTTTTCTCAATCCATTATGGTGTCCAATTAGGCATTACGGGCCTAAATTGGATTTTTAGTATTTATTTATTAATTTTCAAAATTAATTTAATTAATTATCTATTTTTTGAAAATTAGGCAGGGATAGTCGACGATCGGAATTTTATGTTGATTGTCGTGGTGCAATCCATTTATTTATTTGAGCTCTACATTGTGTTGAATTGAGTTGATTGTGCAATTTGAGGAATTATTCCTAAATCAATTGAAATTGATTAATTGATTGGTAGATGGCCAAGTATGGGTGCATAGCGCCAGTAATGCTTTGATGGGCTATAAAGTAGAGAGAATTATGAGAATGAATTAAATTTAGTCTTGGCTAAGACTAATCAGGTACGGTGTTATTGGACATGATTAAATATGTCACGTTGGCAAAAAGAACGCCAGAGAAAAAGAATGTATGTGACTTATGGACATACGTGGTTCAGTGATTAAGGATATCACTAGCGAAAATGGCACCTGAATGAGAATGCATGTAAATTGTTTATATTGGCTCTGTGATTAAGTATATCACCCCGACGAAAACAACGCCCGAGAGTATGTACATAAAGTGTTTATTAATACATCCCTTTGGCGAAAACGGCGCCTAAAAAAATGTGTGGAATCGGTTGTGTTCGCTGAGCTATAATTCAGCATTACCACCAAAGTATGGTTGTGTCCACTGGACCGTAATCTACCACTAAATTTGAAATTGGTTGTGCTCGTTGAACCGTAATTCAGCATTAATCGCAGAAGAATTATTAAGCCGTGCCCACTGAGCCGTAATTCAACATTACCACCAAAGTTTTAGTAGGTCGTGCTCGCTGAGCCATAATTCAACATTGAAGTTGAGTAGTTGAGATGAGCCAACCAAGAAAATGGTGGAGATGACATGTAATCGACTAGGTCGATTGATCGATGATTCGATCTGAGTGTGGATTTACTGTGATTCAATGACTTGATCTGATGTCGCGAATTGACTGATTGAATGGAAATGACATTGTGATGGTCCGGTTGACATGTAATCGACTAGGTTGATTGATCGAGATATCGATCGGTAATGTGATTACTTGGGTGCCTATTGAACTGTGCTAATATGCAGGTGGAATCTGAGACCAAGGTAAGTCCTCTAACCTGTGCATGCATAGGCAGCCCAGTTAGCATATCGAGTCTTAGGGGGTAGAACTTGCTGAGGCGTGGTCTCAATGGTTATTATTTAACCATTTAAGGTCCCTAAATGGCCAGAGGTGGGAGTGCTTGAAGTGGAAGAACCTAAAGAGAAGGAACCAGAAGAAGACGAGGAGCTAGAAGAAATTTAGCTTAGTGAAGAAGAGGAAATCTGAGGAGGATCGGGATGATGATCCTAAGTACGACCCGAATGAGGATTGAAATCCCATCCCTTTTGTGAATCTTGTGTATATGTCGATAGGTGTGAGACTAGACCTCTGTGAACAGTATAGTAAGATATACTATGATGTGTGCCTGTAGAAAAGTGTGGTTGTGATTTTCAAAGGTGAAAATATGGTCTTACTTTTCTATCCCAATGTTTTATTAGCTGGGGATTTTCTTATGATTCCGCATGTTTATTAAATTAAATAAGTCGACGATGCGTCCTAAGATGTTGCTAGTAATCGACTAGGTGAGGGATGGGCATGTGTACGAGGATCGAGGCGTGACAGTATTTTCTTCCTGGTTAGAGTTTAGGGGGTGAACTTGCTAAGACATTGTCTCATCCTGTGTGGGGTCAAACTTTTTAGGTCCTTAGATGGTAGTTCCTCTGGAACATTTTTGGCAACCTAGGAGAATTACCGAGCTGGTTACTCATTTCCCTGTTCCTGGGGGCCACGGGGTCTGGGTCTATGAACTCGTGATGACCACCGTCTGGGTTGATGAGGGCCTACCTCATAGGGTACCCCATTAATTTAGGGCGTGGTATTATCGCAAGCTCAATAGATACAGAGTGGGTCCCCTACAGGATTCTGATGTCCGAGCTGCGGTAATAGATGTTGCTCATGGCAAGGGTATAGATGACCAACCAGGTGGTCAAGTGGTGGACCAAATCCCTAGGAGGCCTTGGAGTTTTCAGTTAGGGATTCGTGTGCCTAAAGGACTTGTAGGCTTTTCTGTTTAAGCAGGCTTTTGTCTTTAGACTAGTGTTGTATATAAACCGGGGTGTTTATAAAAATGTTTTGGCTGTGAAATTGTTTCCTGCTTTTCTATCCCAAGCTATTTGTAGTCACGGGTTTTGTTTCGCTTCTGCATGTGTATTAAAATGAATGGGTCGACTACATGTCCTAAGACGTCGCAATTTTATCGACCATCGAGGGATGGGCACAAGCTCGAGGTTCAGGGCGTGACATCCCTACCGCGGTGGTATCAGAGCTAGTCAATAGTTGGAGTGATAAGGTGTGATGGGTCCTTAGGATAGTTAGTAGGAATGATCTCTATTTTATGTTGATGCATGTGATTGATAGCTGAATGGTAGATTATTTTGTGGTGACTACTCAGCTTCTAATTCTGTGTGGAGTTGGAAAGAAGTTTCTATAAAGAACTTGTGTAATGAGTGATCAAGAGCAAAGGACTCCTAGGAAGAGAACCATTGGACCTACGAAACGAGGTAGGATGCCGACAAGAGTCGGTACCCGAGGGGGTCGTGGTAGTGCGCCGGCTCAGGCTAGCACTACTGGAGTAGCACTGCCTCCTATAGGTGCTGGGGTAGCATTCCTTGGTAATCACAAGATCAACGAGATCATGCAAGCGCTTGAGACGTTAGGGAATCTGATAGGGCAGTAGACCAAGAATCAAGCGGCCACCACTATCGCTGTCGCTCAAGCTACCACTACTACTGCCATTGCCACTGTTGTTGAGGCTACAGACACTGCTGCACCTGCCGAAGTTCTAGCTAGGAAAATGGTTGCGGAGAGAGAAAGGCCTATGCTTAAGCTTGTAAAGCAGTTCTTGAAGCTAAACTCGTCGGGCTTCACAGGCACAGGAGATCCTGAGACTGCAGTGCTCTGGATCCGAGATCTGGAGAAAGCCTTTGCACTTCTGTTGTGCACTAAAGAGGAAAAGGTTGTCATGGCAGTATACCAGCTGCAAGGTAATGCTAGTACGTGGTAAAGGGCCACCAAAGGCTTGATTTTCCCCAAAGGTGTGGTTCGGGTGTGGAACAACTTTCTTAGAGCCTTTAATCGCAGATACTTTTCGGGTAGCGCCCAAGAGCAGAAGATGGAGGAATTCTAGCGCCTTCGTCAAAGGATGCTAACCTAGATCAATATGAAGCTAAGTTTGCTGAGCTGTCTCAGTATGCTCCAAGATTGGTGGAAGATCCAAAGACAAAGCTCGGAGGTTCAGAACGGCCTCTGACCAGAGCTAAGGAATCCATTGGTGCCATTCGACTTGAAGGATTACAATGAGGTTTATATCGGGCCCAGTTGATAGAAAGAATGGCATGTGTCGCTTGTGTGGAAGACGACATGGAGCAGTCCCATGCCATTTTAGGACGGGTGCTTTCTTCGAGTGTGGCCAACAAGGTCACTAGGCCAGAGACTATCCCAGAAAACCGAGGGGACTACATCAGTTGCCACCGGTGCCGTCAATGGGTCAGAATAGGGGGTTGGAGCTACAGAATGCACCACAGGGTAGACCAAATAGACCTCTAGCACAAGGACGAGTGTACGCCATCACTAGAGGATAGACAGAGAACTCGTCTGATGTGATTACAGGTACGGTTTTAGTAAACAACCACGCTGCTAATACTTTATTTGACCCTGGCATGACTCATTCTTTTATAGCAAAGCAATTTGTTAAGCTGATAGGATTGAGTCCTGAGTTGTTGGAGTCAATGGTTAGCATATCTACACCATTAAAGGATAAGGTGTTAACTACATTGGGTTGTCCTGGTTGCAAGTTAGTGATTGGTGAATGAGAGGGGAGGATAGATTTGTTAGTCCTAGTCATGTATGATTTCGATGTGATAATTAACATGGACTGGCTCACCAAGAACGAGCTAAGATGGACAGCTATCGTAAAGTGATTCAGTCTAACCTGTTATAAGATGAAAGTTTCGAGTTTATTAGGAGTCGAGGATGACCCTCGATTACCTTAATCTCGTCGCTTGAGGCAACTCGTTTGTTAGACGAGGGTTGCCAAGGTTACATGGCGACTATCCTAGATACGACAGTTGAGGAGCTGAAGATCGATGACATCTCAGTAGTTCAAGAATTTCCATATGTATTTCCAAAGGAATTGCCAGGCCTGCCGCTAGAGAGAGATATAGAGTTCGTGATCAAGTTAGCACTCGGGACAGAGCCAATCTCTAAGGCTTCTTACCATATGGTGTTGGCTGAGCTGAAGGAACTGAAGGTGCAAATGCAAGAATTGTTGGATAAGAGATTCATGCGTCCCAGTGCATCACCTTGGGAAGCACCATTTCTATTCGTGAAAAAGAAAGATGGTTCGTTGCGTCTGTGCATCGACTATTGTCAACTTAATTAGGTGATGATCAAGAATAAGTATCCACTGCCGAGGATCAACGACTTGTTTGACCAGTTACAAGGAGCGTCGATATTTTCAAAGATCAACTTGAGGATAGGGTATCATCAGCTGAGGATCAAAAAGGAGGACATACTGAAGTAAACGTTTCATACTCGACGCGACCATTATGAATTTATTGTAATGTCATTCGGTTTGACAAACGCCCCAGCTGCTTTTATGGATCTGATGAACCGAGTGTTCAAAGAATATATGGATCAATTCGTGATTGTGTTCATTGACGATATCCTGGTATATTTGAGAAGTTCTGAGGAGCATGAGAGGCATTTAAGGATGGTACTCCAGACCCTGAGGAATCATGAGCTGTACACCAAGTTCAGCAAGTGCGAGTTTTGGTTGACTCATGTGGCATTCCTAGGTCACATGATTTCAAGCGAAGGAATCTCCATGGACCCGATCAAGATTGAAGTAGTTATCAACTGGCCAAGACCGACAACCATGATAGAGATCATAAGCTTTTTGGGATTGGCAGGGTACTATAGAATGTTCGTGGAAGGATTTTCGACTTTAGCCTTGCCGTTGACTTGACTACTAAAGAAGGAAGAAAAGTTTGTGTGGATAGACAAGTGCGAGCGTAGTTTCCAAGAGCTTAAGTAGAAGCTGACTACCGCACATGTGCTGACCATACCGTGGGTGCGTTTGGGAAGGCTTTTAGGGAAAAGTTTTTAGGAAAATGCAAAGGTCTTTGAGTTAAAGGTTTTTTTCAAAATGCAAACTAGGTTTGGTAAATTGTAGTTTGAAAGCCCTTTGTGAAGTACCTTTGAGCAAAATGGTGTTTGAGAGAATTACATTTACAAATGGCTTTTGTGATAAAAATAATCAAAAATAAAATAAATAAAATAAATTGGTAGGGGCAGGCGCCCGCCGACCATTGAAATTTGTTGCCGGCAGCTAACGTCCGACTCAGGCAGCCTCAAAGATGACTAGGGAAAGCCGCCTGGGGTTGAGCGACTCCTTAAGACCATCGGCAAAGGCTGCCCGAGGCCACATGACGCTGCCGCAACCTTTGGCGACCCCGGATCTGGGGCGGCGAGGTTGCGTGACGCCACCTCAACCTCCGGCAACCCCGCTGTGACCTAGATCTAGGGCATCAAGGTCGAGGGAGGACCTTGGTGCCAAGGCGCGGTGGCGTCGGGCTTCGGCGAGGGGGGAAAACCAACATCATAGCGGGGCGCGGGGATTAGTGATCGAGCGAAGAACGGTGGGTAGAGGCACGACGAAGGTGAGCTGCTAAGGCGGAGGTCTTGCAAACAGCGAGTGGAAGCGTCGACCCACGTGGCGAAGTCAAGCGCTGGGTCGCGGGTTGCTAGGCAGCGACGACGTCGGGCGGAGGCAAGCTCAAATCTGCAGGTGTCGGGGCATTCAAGCAGCGAGGTCGGGACAGCAGCAATCGAGCGGTGAGGGCATCAGGCGCTGGGTCGCGAGCTGCTGAGCGACGACGGCATCGAGCAGAGGCGAGCAGCAGTCAGTGATGATGTGGTCATCGAGCGAGATCGACGCGGTGAGCTTCACAATCTATTGCAGGGGTTTCGGTTCGAAAGGGGCAACAGTCCACTCGAGTTCAGATCTGGTGGAGGCGTAGCGACAGTGGTTGGTGGGGCTAGCGGAACGGCGGTGGAGTAGGGAGGGCTTGTGGGTCGCCGGCACGAGTGCTGCTGGCACAGTCGAGGGCTGCCGACACAGTGGCCGGTGTGGGCATGGTGTGGCATCCCAAAATTCATAATGACATCTAGTTATATTAAAGTCTATGAATAGGTGATGGAAGTACCATCAAGTTATTTTATGGCCATTTAATCCATAATTTGCAATAAGATTTAAGGCCAAGTTTTTAATGGATAATTATTTGATAGGAAAGAAAATCCTATCATTGGCCATGTGTTTTATAAATTAGGATTTATGGAATTATGATTTCAAGATTTTGGCCATGTGGAATTTAGTAATTAAATTCTTAAAAGAAAGAATTAAAGATTAATAATTGAAAGGGAAATTATGGGTTTAATTAGGTTGGGCCTTAGGCCCAAGAGTATGGATTTTGGAGGGCCAAATGGTCGGCCCATTGGAGCCAAGGAGGGGCTGTCGACCAGCCCATTTGCTGGCCCAAGGTTGGCCCAAGAAGAAGGCCCATCAGCCTTGCATGTAACCAGACAAGTGGCATGAAGGAGGTGAAGCATGGTGGACACTTGTCTTCCTCCACAATTACACTTGTCCCCCATGCAAAAAGAGAATACATGCAATATATATACACCAAAAAGGAAGAGAGAGAGGAGAGAAAGAGAGAAAGAGAGGAAGAGAGGAAGAGAGAAAGGAAGGAGCCGTCGCCGCCCGCACGCCGTTCGTCCGTCGCCGGTGTGCCACTGTTCGTGTTGTCTAGAGACAAGTGGGAGTCCTCTAGCTTCTCTTGCATGTTTGTATGTTGCTTGCATGTTGAATCTTTGAGTGTTTAAGTGAGAAAAACCGAAGCATGGATGATGTATGTTGAATGGTATGGCTGTTCGTGTTCGGACCGTGTGAGTCAGAAACTTGTTTGAGCTTGCATGTGTGTTTGAAGTCCGCTTTTGGCTTTGATTTCTTCATGAGAGTTGTAGCTAACATCTTGAACTACAACATACTGAAATTTCGTGGAAAATGATGGAGATTTGAGAGGTTAAAGTCTCATCCTACGGAGACCTCAGATCTGGAAAGTTTTTACTGACCTTTTGCTAGATTCGTGATTGCATGTTGGTTTGTGATGAGAATCTCACTTCTATTTCTTTATGAAAGTTGTAGGGGATATCTTAAAATAAAACATACTCAAATTTGAAGTGAAACGAACAAGTATAGCCTAGTAAATCGACTAGATCTTGAAGACGATGATTCTGGTGATGTATTCCGAGACACCCGAGACTTCAAGGACCTAAATGATGACTATATTCTAGTTATTTGACCTAGATCTCTTCATGAAACTTGTAAAGGACATCTTGATATATAACATATCCAAATTTCAGAGAAAATGAAAGAGAATAGGTAGGTGAAATCTCAATATTTCGGAGAAGTATACACTGGATGATGCGGTAATGGATCCAGAAGATTCGTGAGACTGTATAAAATAATCTAAAAAGAATCTAGCTTGGAGTTCTTCATGAAAGTTGTACGAAAATGTCTTGGCTATAATCCAATAAAATTTCATAATTTTGGAGGCCATATGGATATTTTAATTGAATTTCTTCGGAAACCGTGAATTCTGGTTTTATCCAAGAATCATAGGATGTTTTGTGAAAATTGTGAGATTTTGTAAAATTTCAATTTGGCCATGAATTTTGCATTTAATTATCATCCTATTGGTTGTTTAATAATTTCTTGGATTTTTAAAATCTTGGGAATTTATAGTTATTAAAATAAATAAATAATAAATAAATAAAATAGATTATTTTATTGGCCATAGATTCCATGTAATTAATTTATGTTGCATGTGTGATAAATTCTTGGTGTATGCATGACATTAAATTGAGATGCATGTGTGAATCCTATGCCAAGTATGACTTGTTTGATGTCACGCCATATGCCATGTTAAATTAAGATCAAAATAATGGTAAATGTGGATAATGATAAGTGAGGAGGTGGTTGTGGCGGAGGATAATGCCCGGAATGTATAGAGATGCATTGCTGAATTACCCTGGGAGATTCAGGATGCCCGGAATGTGGGGGCCGGAAGCCCTGTCGGAGGTTTCTGCCCGAAGGGAATGCCTTGCAATGCCAGGATTGGGGTGCGGGATGCCCGGCCAGGGAGTGTAAATGTCGGAAGCCCTGTCGGAGGTTTCTGCCTGAAGAGAATGCCTCGTGATGCCAGTTGAGATGCGAGATGCCCGGAACGTGGGGGGCCGGATGCCCGGTGGCCTGGGATGGCTGAATGCTGGAAGCCTCGGAGGTCTTTGCCCGAGGGGATGATGAAATTGATGATTTGAGGAATGGGTGATGTGGTGATCAAATTAAAAGCTAAAAGTGGAAATTAAACCATGGCATGATATGCATGATGATATGCATGATGGTGATGATGATGATGATGATATGTGATGTGAAATAGTGACGATCACCCATGGCACGATATGCATGATGATGATGATGATGATGATGATGATGATATGTGATGTGAAATAATGATGATCACCCATGGCATGACATGCATGATATGCATGATGATGATAATGATGATGATATATGATATGGAATGCTGATATGCATGATGATGATGATATATGACATGATATGATGATGATATATGATATGGCATGATGACATGTGTAATGTGATGATGTCATGATGATGATGACATGAATATGATTATAATGATGCCATGATGATGATGACATGTGTAATGTGATGATGTCATGATGATGATGATGACATGTATGATGTGATGATGTCTTGATGATGAGGACATGTATATGATATGATGATGCATGATAATATGTGCATGGCTTCAAGGTAAGTAACGCCTGCAATGCATGTATGATTTGCATGATGTATTGAGTTGTTATTGGATTCCTTTACCTGCTGAGTGGTTGTACTCACCCCTTTTGGGGACCAACATTTCAGATTAGTAGATAGTTTGAGTGGTTGGGTATGACCGCGAGGAGAAGGATAGCAAAGGAGGGGACTTTTGGACGTTGACACTGGTTGATGGACCTTAAGCATAAGATTATGGGAGGAGATGTCGGTCATCTTTTGAAGTATAGCCGAGTATAGAAACATTGGCATTTCGATGTACTGACTAAAGATGTCCATCTGCTTTATGTAAATAAACGTGTTCGGCTTTAACTTATATGAGATGTTTAGTCGGTGTGCATCGTTTTCTGAATATAGGGAAGGGAGTTTGTTGGATGTGCTTCCGTATTTAAATTGCACAAGGGACCGGTCTAAAGAATGTAAACCCCCAGGTTGTATGGACCCGCTGCAATTGAAATGGTATCAGAGTGATAAGTTAATAAGCAAAGCAAATGGTAAGCGAACTGTGGCGAACCTAATCGGATCGAGGGCCGTCAAGGGGTGCCACACATGGCGCCGGTGCAGGCAAGGTTGTATCCGCGAAGAAGATGAACAATACCCACTCGCAAAAGAAGAAGACGATGAGAGGGCAAAACTGAAAAAATGAAAAATGAACAAGGATAATTTGGGAAGAAAACTTTTTTTTCCTCCCCTCAGCCCAGCATTTTCAGCATGCTGAAAGCCCAAGGTAGCCCCTAACCTGCCTTGGGCTTTCAGCCTTCACAAGGCAGAATTTCAGCCACCTATCTTTACAAAACATTTTGCCAAACACTCATTTATTGCCCAAAGGGCTTTGGAGGCCTAAAGTGGCTTGGAAATGCTAATTCCAAACGCACCTCATCTAGTCCCGGAGGATACAAAATCTACAGTGATGCGTCATTTAGAGGACTAGGTTGCGTGCTGATGCAACGTAGTAGGGTTGTTGCATACGCATCCCATCAGTTAAGACCTCACGAGCTAAATTACCCAATGCATGACTTAGAACTCACAATGATCATTTTCACTCTAAAGATTTTGAGGCATTATTTATGTGGAGAAAGATTCCAAATCTTCACTGACCATCAAGGTCTCAAGTACTTATTCTCTCAGAATGAGTTGAACATGAGACAGCGTCGCTGGATGGAAATCCTGAAGGACGATGATTGTGATATCTTATATCACCCTAAAAAGGCTAATAGGGTCACAGATGTGCTGAGTCGAAAGTCTTCAGTCGCACAGTTGATGGTTAAGGAATGGATTTTGCTCGAGAAAGCTTGAGATTCAGTTTTCAAATTTGAGGCAGGCCACTTTTCAAACCTTATGGCCACCCTCAAAATTGAATTAGAAGTGCAAATAAGGATCAAGACGCTTCAACTGACAGACCTAGAGATTCAGAAGTTCTTGCAAGAGGATATTCAAAAGAGGAAGGTTGACTTTCAAATTTCTGAGGATGGAACACTAAGGTTCCGAGGACGATTATGTGTACCTAATGATGCACAGCTTAAGGAGATCTTATCAAAAGCTCATTTCAGCAGTTACAGCATTCATCCTGGTAGTATGAGGATGTATCAAAATCTACGTCAACACTATTGGTGGTCCGGTATCAAGGCAGACATTGCCAAGCATGTCGCTAAGTGTCTGACGTATCAATAAATGAAGGCACAAAATTGTAAGTCGGGAGGACTTTTGCAACCTCTCGAGATTCCCAAATGGAAATGGGAACATATCACAATTGACTTTGTGATAGGCTTACCGAGGAGTCAAAGGGGTAATGATTCCATTTAGGTAGTGATCGACAGACTGACGAACTCGGCTCACTTCATCGTAGTACGAAAGGACCTTGATTTGGACAGGCATGTAGAATTGTACGTACGTTGGATTGTTCGTCTACATGGAGTGCCAGTGACAATTACATCAGGCTGAGACCCGAGGTTCATAGCTGCTTTTCGGAAAAGTTTGCAGACCGCCGTAGGAACGAAACTGCAATACAGTATGGTTTATCATCCTCAGATGGATGGCCAGTTTGAGAGGACGATTCAAACCCTCGAAGACATGTTGTGAGCTTACGTGTTGGATTTCAAGGGAAGTTGGGAGGAATAGTTTTATCTTGTCGAGTTTGCCTACAACAATAACTACCAGTAGAGCATTCAGATGGCTCCTTTTGAAGTGTGCAGAATGCCAGTGTGTTGAAATGAGGTCGAAGAACGAAAGATCACAAGCCTGGAGTTAGTCCAGCAGTTAGTGGATATAGTTACCGTCATTAGAGACAGATTAAAGACCACTCAGAACCGCCAGAAAAGCTACGCTAATAAGACCGGAGACCATTGGAATTCCAAGTTGGTGAGCATGTCTTTCTAAAGGGGTCGCCAATTAGGGGTACTTCACGCTTCGGCAAAAAGGGAAAGCTGAGTCCGAGGTATTTATGTCCATTTGAGATTCTAGAAAGAATAGGGATCCTAGTGTATCGTCTTGCATTACCGCCGAGGTTGGCACAAGTGCATGACGTCTTTCACATGTCGATGTTGAGGAAATATGAGCCTGACCCGACCCACGTGCTAAATTTTGAAGAGTTAAATGTGGACGACAAAGTGTAGTACATGGAAAGACCGGTTCATATTGTGGATCAAAAAGAATAGATTCTACGCACCAAGACAATCCCATTGGTTAAAGTAGTCTGGCAACACCACAGCACTGAAGGAGCAACCTAGGAAAGTGAAGATTCGATGAGATGACTGTACCCCCACCATTTTGCTTAAAGATTTTTAATGGTTTAAATTTCAAGGATGAAATTTTTATAAGAGGGGAAGAGTTGTGACATTTTGATTTTCAGGTTCTGTTTTCGATTGAAAAAGTTGGGCTTTTCATCAACGCGCCCATAGTTCTTTTCCCTGAACTAATCACTCACATGATAAATAGTCTATTAGATGAAGCCGTTAAGGAATCTAAACACAATAGACTTGAGAATTCGACTAGGAGTCGACTACTCGATCGTGCTAATCTGCAAGAGTCATTACGGTACAGTTAAAAATTGATTAGAGACCAGAGATAGGTCAATTTCACAATGGTATGTGATTAGTGTGTGGGTGATTCCACCTAATTGCAAAATTCTTGTCGATTGGCACTAGACCGATTTTTCTGTCGTTTTGGTACCCCGTGTCCGTATTTGAAACCTTGAGATTTTCACGACAACCGAGAGTTGCCAACGTGTCGAAGATGTACATTATGGCTCGAAAATAATTGACCACGGGTCGAATGCGCTAAAAATTCCTAAAAGCTACTTGATAGATTAGATTACACTAAAATCGCGCCAAATTAGGTTGTCCTGGTTGTAAGTTAGTGATTGGTGAGCGAGAGAGGAGTATAAATTTGTTAGTCCTAGCCATGTATGATTTCGATGTGATAATTGGCATGGACTGGCTCACCAAGCAACGAGGTAAGATGGACTGCTATCGTAAAGCGATTCAATTTAACCCGTTAGAGAATGAGAGTTTTGAGTTTATTGGGAGTCGAGGAGAACCCTCGATTACCTTCATCTCGTCACTTGAAGCAACCCGTTTGTTAGACGGGGGTTGCCAAGGTTACCTAGCAACTGTCGTAGATACAATAGTTAAGAAGCTGAAGATCAAGGACATCTCATGTAATATTCGGATTTCGCTGGACCTCGAATATATAACAGTCCGTGACGGGTCGACAAATTTGTCGTCAAACCGCATCGTTGGTGCCACTTGCGGCGGCCGTTTCAATATCACCATTGCTGGACTGAGACGTCACATTTCGTGATGATCTTACGACGTACCCTCATTGCCATACCTTTGTTGTGTCATGACAATCTGATCACTGTAAGGCTCAACGTCTCATCAGAAACTTCCTTACGTAACATTATCCTTGAGATCAACCTCCACTAGCATTTGAACCTCTCTAGCCGAATCCTCAGATAAGACATCTTCAACCCCTGCGTGCGTGGGAATTGATAACAGAAAATGTCAAGGACTCCCCTGTCTTTACGCCGATTCTCGACCATCCCCGAATTCCTAACACGGTCACCCAAATACAGCGGTGAAGGAGCACCAAAAAAATCGGCCGCCTCGAGCTGTCCCCTTAGTACAGAAACGAGGAACATCGGCCACGAATCCGACGACTACGCACCTTCTTCTAATGACACAATTGGCAGCCGCATGAGTCCATGCAATTTCATAGACTTTGACCCCAAATTCTCCATGCAATCGTTGAAGACGCTGACCCCAATTCTTCACGCGCATTTTCTTCTTTCCGTTGGTCAGCAAATGGAAAATGGTTGACTTCATGCTGCCCTCTCCATGCAGCAATCGAAGGCCCACGCCCACGTCCCCTTGATGGTCAACAAATGAAAAGTTGTTGACCGAGAGACATCCACGCCCACAGCCACATCAAGCGGCCTTCCTCAGCAAATCGAAGACCCCAAACTTGCTCCCCGGTTGACCAAGACGTGTCAACCATAACATGCAAATGAGGACTGGTAGCATGCAGCAGCCACGCACGCCGTTCTCCTTTACCGCACCACTTGCACGAAGAAGCAACTGGCAGAAGAAAACCCCAGCTGATAGACACTCGCAGTCCACCTGCCCGTCATTGCAACAGCCACCGAGAGACATCAAATGTTGACCCATGCAATCAACATTCGGAAAAATCAAGGCAAAAAGGGGGGGAGAGCTCTCCTTAGTCATTCGGTGTCTTCGGCTGCTTCATTCTCCAAACCCACGACCTGACCAAATAACTCCTGCCACTCCGCCTGTGTCCCGCCATTGACGCTGCTCGCCGGCGACCAAACGCACCACAACACCTGCACCACCGTGCCACCGGTCTCCTTGTCGTTCCGTAGCTGGCCACCAGCTGCACCTCTGTCTGCCGTCACACCATCCAGTTGCTCGCCTCAGCCGTGCTCGCAGCCGCAACTCACGGTCCGCTCACTGCCGACGTCGCGGGACTTGAGGCAAGTTAATATCTATTAACCTATACGACGTGAATTACATCGTCGTTTGGTGAAGTGTGTTCCGTAAACTAACGTTGTTTTGAATACTCACGCCAAAGTGTGAACTTAGAAGTTGCCGAATTGATTTTGAGCTACATGATAATGGATTGCATATCTATTATGGTTGAGTGTGAATTTGGCGCCTATGTATGTACTGATTTTTTGTGTTTTCAAAGCTCTAAGATTTTACATGCAAACTACTTTGAAAATCTTAAGGTCAGGACCAAGTTTGATGACTCACCAATGCATCAATTTTAATATTTCAAGAAAAAGGCTTACGGTTTTGGTATTTTAAAGTTTTTAGTTTCAAAAATCTTCATGTCGGGACCGATATTATCGACCCGCCAAACTGTGGTTTCCAATATTTCAAGAAATGCTTACGGTTTTAGTGAAGATCATCACCTGTACATTCCAAGTTTTGAAACGTGAAAATGTTTTAAGGCCATGCCTATAAATTTCAGATTTTGATCGAGGTGGAATGATAGAAAACTTCTTCGAGTTATTCTAGTATTCGAACTCTGGACTTTATGTGAGGTTTATCGCCATTGATTTAGTATATCATTTAAAGCTTTCATGGCATGTCGCTTTTTACCATGGATTGGGATTTCAAAAACTAAGTAGTTTTCTTATTAGCGATACGAAAATGTTTGCCATTAAATCGATTTGACTGCTACACCATGGTTGCAACATTACTAATGCCGTTGGTGTGGCACCCCGAAACACCTTAGGTCACCACAGGCACCTATTGCTACACCTAATGGACACTAATTACATCTCTTAGAAGAAGCGTCGCAATTCATAGACATTTTTTTTTTTTTGAAAATGGTCCCAGTGCGACTCATTAGCGGAAGCATAATTTAATATCACCATCTTTCCCTCCAATGATCATGATACAATTGCACACCACTAAACATCATGAGAACAGATAAAGCCATGACACTTTTATTTACATATTTCCATGATGGGTTTTACTCGGGTCAGTACATCAAAAGAAAGGCCAAGACTTGTAGCTACACTCGGCCATAACCCCAAAAACACACACTCGACCCACTATGTCTATCGTGCAAGCTCATCAACTAGTGTCGGCTATCATCCCAAAAAGTTGCAACTCCTACTTCTCATGCACGGGCCCTCACACCCATCCCAGTGCATCAGGTGGTGGCAGCGGCAACATCCCATGCATCACTCTGTTCCGATGAACATGAACAGATATGAACTCCTGAATGACAGGGCCCTCAGCCAGACCCACGTCATACATCACTAAGGTGCGAACTCGAATAAATGTCAAACCAGGAATGGTGGGACAGGCGATCTCCATAAACTCGACCTCTACATCCGAAGGCAGGCCGTAAAAGACGCCCCGCGTGATGGCAGGGAGCGGCATCCTACTAGTCTAAAATGTTGGTCCCCGAAGGGGTGAGTACAACCACTCAGCAGGTACCTAAATAAACCACTCAATGCATGATGCAATACAATCATCACAATCATAGCATCACATGTCATTAAAGCATCCATGCACAATTCACCTTGATATCATGCACATGTCATCACATCTCATGTACATACATTATCATATAGTCATCATCATCATGTCATTCACTTACATCTCATGTACATACATTATCATATAGTCATCATCATCATGTCATTCACTTACATAAATTATGCATGGATGCTTGAATGATATGTCTTATGCTATGATTGTTATGATTGTATTGTGTGATGCATTGAGTGGTTTATTGGGTCCTTTACCTGCTGAGTGGATGTACTCACCCCTATTGGGGAATAACATTTCAGACTAGATAAGATACCTCTGCTACCACTACTACCAGTAGATGAATCAAGTGGTTGGATATGATTGCAAGGAGGAGGATAGCAAAGGGAGGAACTTTTGGACGCCAACATTGATCGATGGGCTTTAAGTATTCGACTGTTGGAGAAGATGTCGGTCATCTTTTGAAGTATAGCCGAATATAGAAACATTGGCATTTCGATGTACCGACTAAAGATGTCCATCTGCTTTATGTAAATAAACGTGTTCGGCTTAAACTTATATAAGATGTTTAGTAGGTGTGCATCGTTTTTTGTATATAGGGAAGGGAGTTAATGGATGTGCTTCTGCTATATGAATTGCGCAAGGGACCTATAAAAAAAAATGTGTAAACCCCCATGGTTGTATGGACCCACTGCAATTGAAATGGAATCAGAGTGACATGTTAATAGGGAAAGTGAAAGGTAAGCGAACTGTGGCAACCCTAACGGATCGAGGACTGTCAAGGGGTGCCACGCATGCACTCATCATCATCATCTCACATGTACCATCATCATTACCATGCATCCATGCACTCATCTTCATCATCTCACATGTACCATCATCATTACCATGCATCCATGCACTCATCTTCATCATGTCATGCATATACCATCATGCATAATTCAATTTCAATTTCCCAATTTCATCTTTTCATTTTGGGCCGCCACATTTCTCTTTTCTTTCCCGGGTCCAATGTTTGCATCCCACATTCATCACTCACACCCCACCTGGCATCGTGAGAACCATCTGGCACAATACCTGCCAGGCATCCGGCACAATACCTGCCAGGCATCTCATACCCCAACTAGCATCACGAGGCATCCCCTAGCTTGATACCAGCCAGGCTTCTGGCTCCCCCACTCTCCGGGCATCTCAAAACTCCCGAGGAACCTCCGGGCATGCATCATGATACAACCGAGCATCCAGCACAAACCTCCGAGCATGTATCATGACACAACCAGGCAACTAGCCGTACCCTTCTAGCCAGACATCCCGACACTCCCGAGGCATCGTCGGCTCACACCTCCGACGGCCTTCTCACTTATCTTAATTCACATCTTCAATTATCATTCAATTTTAACATGGCATGTAATGTGATGGAAATCAAGATCATTTTCATCCTTCGATTCATATATGCATTTCCAATCATCATCATACATGCAGTAAGACACAATCATTCATAACACTACAATTCATGGAGTCCATACAATTTAGAATAGTCCATATATCATGCCTTTTTGAAGTTTATTAAATTCCAGCTTGTACAATTTTTGAAAACATTTAAATTAAATATCCATATGATTCTCAAAATCATAAAATCAGGACATGTGATAGACAAGACAATAAGATAACAATTTCATGAAGAACACATGCCCAAACGAGTTTCACACAAGAAAATATAATTCACACAAATACAGCATGTAATTTCGGATAGAAACAGATTGCGCAGTTTTTGAAATAATTTGATTAAAATACCCGAATGACCTCCGAAAATTATGAAATTTTACCAGGTTGTATTTAAGACCCTAAAGTAGATTTTTCATGAAGAAATATATGCCAAATTCGTTCTAGAAAACTTTCTATAGGCGTCCGAGGCTCCTGTTTCTAGCACCGAAACGTCCAGTATAGCTATCTCCAAAATATTGAGTTTTTACCCACTTATTCTTCTTTTCTTCCTCTGATATTTTGATATGTTTTGACTCAAGAGGTTCCCTAAAACTTTCATCAAGGGATCTAAGTGAAATTTCCAAAGAATAGTCATCATATGGGTCCAAGAATTCCCGGGTGTCCAGTACCGTATTTCCAGATTTACCGTCTTCAAGAGAAAGTCGATTCACTAGGATAAACTTGCTCATTTTACCTCAAATTTTAGTATGTTAGTCTTTATGATGTTCTCTACAAGTTTCATGAAGAAGTCGAAGGGAAATTCTCGGTGAAAAGCAACATGCAGCCCACAAAACTACCAAAAGGTCAGCAAAGCAGTTCCAGATCTAGCGTCTTCGTAGGAGAAGGGTTTCACCCCTTAAAACTCAGCATTTTTGTCTCCTATTTTAGTATGTTTTAATTTGAGATGTTTTCTACAACTTTCATGAGGGAGTCGAAGTCAAAATCCAACTGGAAACACGCATGCAAGCCTCTACAAGTTTCTGGGTTAGGCAGTATACACGAGAACAGCAAGCATTTTCAAAAGACAAACCTCATTAGCTTCGGTTCCTTACCTCTAAACACCCAAGAATTCAACCACACATGCAAGACACACATGCAAGAGTAGAAATTGATCCTAACTTGCCTCTAAGATCAAGCGGACGACGGCACATGGACGGCACACACGGACGATGAACGGGCGGCGACGGGCGGCGATGGCTCCTTCTCCTCCTCTCTCGGCTTCCCTTCTCTCTCGCCACTCTCTCTCTCTCTCTCTCTCTCTCTCTCTCTCTCTCTCTCTCTCTCTCTCTTTGGCTTGGCCAAAAACCCCCTAACTGGCCACTCTCTCTCCTCCTTTTATTTCCCCTAATTCCCATAATTAGCAATGATGGTTTGCCTCTCCACAAGCCAATGCATGGAGCCTTCCTTTTTGCCACTTGGCAAGGCTCATGCAAGATGGGCTTGGGCTTGGGCTTGGAAGAAGTGGGCCAGCCACTCCTCCCCTCCTTGGTCGACAGCCACCTCTCATTGGGCTTCAATGGGCTGGCCAATTTGGCCCACTTTAGGTCCATACTCTTGGGCCTAAAGTTTAATCCCTAATAAATCCTAATTTCACTTTTAATAATTCATTTTTAATTCTTTCTTTTATAGGTTCCAAATTTTAAATTTCACATGGTCAAAATCTTGTAACATTTTATCTATAGGAATTTAGTCTATGAGGTGCATAGCCAAGAATAGATTATTCTCATTAATTTATCCTATAATACTAATTTCTAAAATTCATGAACACAAGCATATATCACTTAGTCTTAAGAGGAGACTAATGGCTAAAACATAGACCATAGGTAATTTCATTACCTAATTATGGACTTTAATACACCTTAGAGCTTGTCTTCAATTTTTGGGATGCCACAGTTGGACCCTTGAGACGACGATGCCCCAAGTGTTGGGCTGCCTGGAGGATTGTAGTGGCGATGCCTCTGGATGCCTGGGGACTGGTGAACCCCACAGGTTCCTCGGGAGTGTCGGGATGCCCGAGAGTGTGACGTAACACGTATCGGATGCCTGTGGGACATCATTAACATGGTGAGCCCCAAAGGTTCCTCGTGATGCTAGGGGGTGCGAGATGGCTGGGGGTGTAACGTAACACACTCCAAATGCCCAATGACTGAAATATGGAACTGGAGGCCTTCGTGATGCTAGGTAGGGTGCAATATGCCTGGAGGGATGCAAACATTGGTCCTCTGGAGGGACGCAAACATTGGTCCTCGGGAAGATGGCGGTAGTGAGTCACAATAAACTGAGTTTTAAACATCTACATGTTTTATTTTATTGTGCTGTTTGAGATTCTTTGAACTTATGCACACTCGTTGTTTTGGTCATGAACCCTATTTTGGATTGCATGGAAGCAGATGATGATAGTATTACGTAATATAGTTTAGTAGAGTTTTAACTACTGAGTAGTCGTACTCACCCCTCGTGGGGCTAACATATTACAAAGACATAAAGATGCCACTGCAGCCTGCATCCTCAGATATGTTTTAAAGTATCCCCATCGACCTCGGATGGGAGCAGATGGAGCATCATAAGACCACTGCTGCTGATAACGATGGGTTGAGCAGGGTGGAGTATTGGAGGGTGTGGCACCCCTTCGACACGGCCCCCGATCCGTTAGGGTCACCACAGTTCACTTACCTTTCACTTGTCTTAATAACATGTCACTCTGATACCATTGAATCGTAGTGGGTCCATATGTTCTGGGGTTTATATTATCTTAATTGGTCCCAGCGCAGTTCATATAGCAAAAGCATACTCGACATCTCCCTAACCCGTACTCAAGCTAAATAATATAATGCAATACACACCAACTACACCTTTTATAGATAAGTTAAAGCCAAACCACTTTTATTTACATAACTATGATGGACATCACGAGTCGGTACAACAAAAGGCCAAGGCTTTAACTAAGCTCGTCTATAACCCAAAAGTACCCGACCCCCACATCAGACATGTACATCAATCCATCATCCAGTGTCGGCCATCCAAAAAGCATCATCCTCTACCAGTCACACGCGCAATCACACCTAGCCCGGTGCACCAGCCGGTGGCGGTGGTAGCATCCCCATCATCATCCCGTCGCGTCGAACATGTACAGACAGGAACTCCTGAACTACAGGGCCATCGAGTAGACCCACATCATATATAACCAAAACACGAACTCGAATAAACACCAGACCATGAACACCAACACAGGGGTGCTCTGAGCACTCAACCTTAACATCGGACAGTAAGCCATAAAATGTACCACGTGTGACAGGTGATAGAGGCATCTCTCAATCTGAAATGTTAATCCCCAAAAGGGGTGAGTACAACCACTCAGCAGTAAAGATCCATCAAACTACACAATGCAACAGGCAAGACAACCACAATTTCATGTGAAATGCACCTATCATCCATGCTATCATACATATGTCTCCATGAGATCCATTCATAACCTTAATAATCACATTTCCCATGCCAAGCAATGCCAATTCAAGTTCATGGACAATTATATCTCATGCCATATGCACACACCCATACGCATGATTCATGTCATTCACACAATCATGTATATGTCCTCATGAGATCCATTCAATGCCTTCATGATCGCATTCTCAATGCCAAATAGTACCAATTCAATTTCATAAGCAATTCGTGCACCATGCCATATGCACACACATGCGCACGATTCAATTCCCCATTTTAGTTTTCAAAAGGATCTCATTTTTCTTCCAGGGACCATTGTTTGCATCCCTCATATATCGCTCGCACCCAACCTAGCATCGCGAGGAACCTCCGGCACACACCTCCAGGCATCCGGCACACACACTCTAGGCATCCAGTACCCCAACTGGCATCACGAGGAACCTCCGGCACACACCTTCAGGCATCTGACACACACACTCCGGGCATCTCGAAACTCCCGAGGACATTCGGCACACACCTCTGGGCATCCGGCACACACACTCCGGGCATCCCGACACTCCTGGGGCATCGTTGGCTCACACCTCCGGCGTTATCATCATCATCACAATGTATATTCGCATATATGTCTCACTTTCAACTTAGCATTTGATGCAATAATGGCAAAGGTCTAAACCAGCTTTTTGTTATGTTATATGACATGCCAAATGTCACCACATATGCAGCATAATTAACCACCCAAGACATTATATCTCATAGAGCAATTCATTTGTTCTTAAAAATACAGCAATTTTCGGATACAACAGAATACACTCCTTTAGTTAAAATTCTGAAAAAATTAGTAAAAAACATTAATAAATTATAAAAATTTAACATGTTATCAAAGAGATCTAGAGAAGAATATTTCATGAAGTACACCATGTAAAAAGAGCTTCATACGAGTCACTACGGTCCATGCATCACAGCCTTTAAAATTTCAGAACATTGCCATTGCACAGTTTCATTCACAAATTCGATATAAACCCTAAATCAGCTCCGAAAATTCTGAAATTTTGATATGTTATATAAAAAACCTATAGTAAAAGTTTCATGGAGAACTCAAAGTCAGATTCGTGATAGATCAAAAGCTATAATCACCATAACCGTCCCTAACCCTTGGTAACGATTTCCAAATCTAACCATTTCAGAGAAAAATTGTTTCACCAACTTATACTTATCCGTTTCTTCTCAAATTTTAGTATGTTACTCCTCAAAATGTCATCTACAACTTTCATCAAGGACATGAGATCAAATTTCAACCAGATAGTTTTATAAAATTCACAAAATCACAAAGGGTCGGATTGTCCTTACATGCAACAGCTTGCTTGTTCTAGGAAGACTACCACCATTCACTCGAATTTCAGCATCCAACATCACAACTCAAGCAACTCCAACACCCATTACACTTCACACACAACCACGGCAAGCAAAATGTAGGCTAACGGACTTCACTTGCCTTAAATCCAACGAAATCACAACAAGCACACAGCGAGTAGAGGTCTTCGAACACAGCACGATTGACGGCGAAGCTAGGCGCATGCACGGCAGGGCAGGTCTTCTTCTTCCCTCGCCGAAACGCCCTCACAAACAACTCTCTCTCTCTCTCTCTCTCTCTCTCTCTCTCTCTCTCTCTCTCTCTCTCTCTCTCTCTCTCGGCTTTCTCTCTCTCTCTCTCTCGCACGACAACCCCCTCGCTCACTCCGCCCTTCCTCTTTTCTTTCACCTTCATGATTAGCTAGTAATCATTAACTTTGCATGGCAATGGACACTTGCTTCATCTCCCTCGCCACTTGTCACTCTTCATGCAAGATGATGGGCTTCATTCGGCTAGGCTTGGACCAGCCTTGGTTGAGCGAACGGTGGGAGGTTGTGGGCTGGTTTTGGGCCTTAAGAAATCAGCCCACTCCTTTTAATACTCCACCTTAATCCCCACTTTTATAAATACCTAATTACAAATTTATATGGCCATAAAACCTTGTAACATAGTTCAATAAAAATCTAACTTATAAAGTTCATGGCCAAGAACAAAACTTCCTTATCAATTTATCCTTTAGCACAATCCTTGATCACACATGGACATAGGATAGATTTTCGGGCAAAACAATTGTCCATTAAATGCTCGGCCTTGATTAATTGTAATCCATTGGTCTAATGGCTATAATATAGTCCGATGGCACTTCCATCACCCTTTCATAGGTCGTAATGCATCTAGAGATCGCTATGAAGTTTTAGGATGCCACAATTCTCCCCTCCTTAGAGAATTTCGTTCTCGAAATTAGACATTGCATATGTCTCTTTAAACAAGTGAGGGTACCTCTCCCTCATCTCATTTTCACTTTCCCATGTGGCTTCCTCCACATCATGATGTTGCCATAACATCTTAACCAATGGAATTTTCTTGGTCTTGAGAATTTGTTCTTTTCAATCCAGTACTTGCACAGGCTCTTCAATGTACCTCACTTTCTCATCCACTTTGATGGCTTCATGATCGAGTATGTGATCAGGATCTAGTCGATATCTCCTTAGCATAGACACATGGTACACATCATGTAAATTTCCCAATTTAAGAGGCAGTGCCAAACGATAAGCTATGTCTCCTATTCTTTCAAGTACCTCAAAAGGTCCAACAAATCCAAGGCTCAATTTACCCTTCATTCCAAATCGAGATATTCCTTTCATAGGGGGACACTTTAAGGAATACATGATCTCCCACATTGAACTCTAAAGGTCTTCTACGCTTATCTGCGTAGTCTTTCTACGTACTCTGGGCTATTTTAAGTCTTTTCCTAATAATTTCAACAGCCTCAGTAGTAATTTGTACTAATTCAGGTCCTGTCAATCTCCTTTCACCTACTTCATTCCAACAAATAGGGGTCCTGCACCTTCTTCCATATAATGCTTCATACGAAGCCAAGCCTATACTTTTCTGAAAACTATTGTTATAGGCGAACTCTATCAAGTGCAACCTTTCATCCCAACTTCCCTTAAAATCAATAATACAAGCTCTCAGCATATCTTCCAAAGTTCGGATCACTCTTTCCATTTATCCATCTATTTGAGAATGAAAAGTATTACTAAATTGAAGCTTTGTCCCTAAAGCATTTTGGAGACTTCGCCAAAAATTTGAAGTAAACCTAGAGTCTCGATCAGATGTGATTATTACAGGAATACCATGTAAGTGTATTACTTGGCTTAGATATATCTCAACAAGTTTATTCATCGAGTAGTCTATGCGGACCGCTAGGAAATGAGCAGACTTAGTCAAGCAATCTACTATTACCCAAATAGAGTCATGACCACTTGATGTCCTTGGCAGTCCTTGCACAAAGTCTATCGTCACATGCTCCCATTTTCATTATGGTACGTTCAATGGTCTTAATAGTCCTGCGGGTTTGCGGTGTTCCGCTTTCACTTACTAGCATGTTAAGCACTGAGAAACATGTTTAGCTACATCCGTTTTCATACCATTCCACCAAAACTGCTAGCGTAAATTTCTATATATTTTCGTTCTTCCCGGGTGAATACTATAATTACTCTTATGTACTTCTGATAAAATTTCCCTTCTCACTTCTTCATTGTCAGGAACACAGAGCTGTCCTTGGCATCTTACTACTCCATTCTTAGTGACTTGAAACTCAGGTCTTTTCCCTAAAAACACAGGGTCTCGTATTTCCACAATCTCTGGGTCAGATTTATGTAGAATCTTAACTTTTTAAATAACTTCAGGCTCAATACTTAATGCAATGAGCATACCAGTAAGGTGGTCTATTTCCAACTTGAAGTATGAATCCACAATTGACTTTAACATATTCCACTCTGTTATTCTTAGACTAGCCATGTCCATAGACGACTTTCAACTAAGGGCATCCGCCACCTTATTTGCCTTTCCTGGATGGTATCGTATTTCGCAGTCATAATCCTTTAGTAATTCCATCCACCTTCTCTATCTCATGTTCAACTCTTTTTGCGAAAACAGATACTTCAAACTCTTATGATCTGTATAGATTTCAAACTTCTCTCCATACAGATAATGTCTCCATATTTTCAAAGCGAATACTATAGTTGCCAATCCTAAATCATAGGTTTGGTAATTTAACTCATGAGGTTTCAATTTCCTAGATGCATAGGCTATGACCTTGCCATGCATCAAAATACATCACAGTCCTTTATGAGATGCATCACTATACACCGTGAATCCGTCAGACCCAGACGGTATAGTTAGAATTGGGGCTGTAGTTAATGTGGCACCCCTCGACGGCCCCCGAACCATTAAGGTCGCCATAGTCCGCTTACCCTTCACTTGACCTGATAATATAATACTCTGGTACCAAGGAATTTCATTAAAATTCATAAATTCTAGGGGTTTACATCTTTTAGATTGGTCCCTGTGTAATTTATATGGCGGAAGCACATCCATCAACTCCCTTCCTTATATTCAAAAAACGATACACACCTACTAAACATTTTTAGGTAAAAGCCGAACACTTTTATTTACTTAAACTAGATGGACATCATTTATTGGTACATCAAAATGCTATGGTCTTCTATACTCGGCTATACTTCAAAAGATGATCGACATCTCCTCCAATAATCATATACTCAAAGTCCATCATTCAATGTCGGGGTCCAAAAGTTCCTTCCTTTGCTATCCTCCTCCTCGCGGTCATATCCAACCACTTGATCCATCTACTAGTGGCAGTGGCAGCAGAGGTATCTTATCTAGTCTGAAATGTTAGTCCCCAAACAGGGTGAGTACAACCACTCAGCAGTAAAGATCCACTAAACTACACGATACGTCAGACAGAACAATCAAGGTATCACGAATAAAACACATATCATCCATGCATTCAAACATACCTCACCATACAGCCATGCATATATCACCATGCAACGTGCATATAGCACCATGCACTTATACATATACCATTAAACAGTCATGCATATATCACCATGCAACGTGCATATACCACCATGCACTTGTACATATATCATCAGGCAGTCATGCATATATCACCATGCAACGTGCATATACCACCATGCACTTCATGCTTGCATTTCCATGAGGTTCATCCCATGCCATATGCACACATCCATGCGCATGATTCAACTCTCAATTTTATCTTTCACAAGGATCTCATCATTTTTCTTTCCAGGGACTAGTGTTTGCATCCCTCATTTATCTCTCGCACCCAACCTGGCTTCACGAGAAGCCTCCGACACACACCTCCGGGCATTCGGCACACACCTCCGAGCATCTTGCATCCCACCTAGCATCACGAGGAATCTTCGGGGTTCGCCATAAAAATGGTTACCCCTACCCTCCGGGCATGCATCATAATACAACCCCTCACCCTCCGGGCATGTATCATAATACAACCGAGCATCCCGACACTCCCAGGGAAAACCCCTGAGCATGTATTCATAATACGACCAGGCATCCAAAGGGCCTCGACTCATTCGAACCTTTGGGCATCCCAACTCCCGGGGCATCGTTGACTCACACCTTCGATGGTATCATCATTATCACAATGTATATTCATAGATATGTCTCATTTTCAACATGGCATTTGATGCAACAATATCAAAGGTCTAAACCATCTTTTTGATGTCATATGATATGCCAAACATCACCATATATGCAGTACACATAACACCCACGATATCACATTTCATAAAGCAGTTCATTGGTTTTTTTTTTTAAAATAGAACCAATTTTCGGGTAAAACATAATGCACCTCTTTAGTAAAAATTCTCGGAAAATTAGTAAAAAAATCTCAATAAATTCTGAAAATTTAACATGAGGTAAACAAGATCCAGATGAAGATATTTTGTGAAGAACACCATGTCAAGAAAGTTCCACATCAATCACATAGGTCCACACATCACAGCAAAAGAAATTCCAGCACCACTTGTTGCACAGTTTCGGAAATAATTTTGATTAATCCATTAAATTAACTTTGAAAATTCTGAGATTTTGATATGTTATATATGAGATCTAGAGGTAAAAGTCTCATGAAGAAATCAAAGTATGATTCCTTCTGGATTAAAAGCTATAATTTTTATAACTCTCCCTAACTCTCGGTTCACTGTCCAGATTCACCCTTTTCAAAGAAAATCATTTTCCCGATAAATGCTTGTCCTTTTATTCTCAAATTTTAGTATGTTATTCCTTAAGATATCACCTACAAGTTTCATCAAGGACACAAGATCAAATTTCAACCAGATAATTTTATAAAACTCACAGAATCGCACTAGATCAGAATAACTGTTTCCAGATCTACTTTCTTCAAAGAAAAATGGTTTCACCGACCTATACTTGTTCATTTCCTCTAAAATTTTGATATGTTACTCTCCAAGAAGTTATTTACAACTTTAATCAAGAAGTCAAAGTCATATTCCAACTATAACATCACATACAACTCACGAAATCACCAAAGGTTGGACTGTTTTTCCCAGAAACAGATTACTAGGCTAGAACACAACTTCGAAATTTCACACTTCATCCACATCCGAGATTCACCATTCATCATACACCAAACACAACGAGCAAAGGTCAGATCAATGGACTTTACTTGCCTCTAATCCAAGCAAAACACAGCAAACACAACGGCGGGCCAAGGCGAGCTCGACAGCAGCAGCTAGGCGCATACACAACAGGGCTTGGTCTTCCTCTTCCCTCGCCGAAGCACCCACGAACCCTCTCTCTCTCCCTTGGCTCACCTCCCTTTCTCTCTTTCCCTCTCACTTCCGAAACCCCCTTCCTTTTTGCTCTTTGATTAACAATTTATCTCTATTTTTGCATGTAAGGGACAAGTGTTCTCATGAGGAGAACAAGTGGCAAAAAGGAGAGAACAAGTGGAGGTAAAATTGAAGACAAGTGTTGGAGGACATGCACTCTCCCCTCCCCTTCTTGGTCCGGTCGACACCCATGGGGGTCTTTGGGCTTGCTTGGGCCCAAGAGTCCTTAAAATAAAGTCCAAAATTATTATTATTATTTTTTAAGCATTTTATTTCTACCGAATTTAATTTAATATCCCCAAAATTAAATTGCTTCCTATACAAGTATATACTCAAAATTCTTGCGTGCCGTCCAACATCCTCAAAGTTCTAATTCTTTAATTTCAGCACGCATATTTCTTACGCAAGACCGAATTATGTCCTTTCGGTTCAAAATAAAATAAAATAAAAATTCAAATGAACAAATACAATTTAATGCCTATAAATAATGTTAATGCCACAATTCGGTGACCGTCACCTATCCGAGGATCATCTAAATTTTTGGATGCCACAGTTAATTTCCTTTTAAATTCCCGAAAACTCCTTTCACATTCTCCACTCCATTCGAACCTCACATTTTTCTGAGTCAATTTCGTTAAAGGGCCTGCTAGGTGTGAAAATCCTTCAATAAACCTCCTATAATAGCCAACCAACCCTAAGAAACTCCGTATCTCAGTTGTTGTCGTCGGTGTTGGCCAATTCACTACCATCTCAACCTTTGCAGGGTCCACTGCAATTCCATTTCCCGACACCACATGCCCTAAAAATATTATCTGGTCTAGCCAGAATTCACACTTACTGAATTTGGCATATAACTTATGATCTCTTAATGTTTGCAATGCTATCCTCAAGTGTCGTTCATGTTCTTTAGGTCCTTTAGAATATATCAAGATACCATCAATGAAGACAATTACAAACCGATCCAGATAAGACTTAAATATCCTATTCATTAAATCCATGAATGTGGCTAGTGCGTTCGTTAATCCAAAAGGCATAACTGGGAACTCATAATGTCCATAACGAGTCCTAAATGTAGTCTTAGGAATGTCTTCTTTCTTTATCCTTAACTAATGGTATCCTGACCTTAAGTCAATTTTAGAAAAGACTGAACTTCCTTGCAACTAGTCAAATAAATCATCAATTCTAGGCAAAGGATACTTATTCTTTAGAGTCACTTGGTTCAGCTGTCTATAGTCAATACATAGACACATCGACCCGTCCTTCTTTTTCACAAATAGAACGGGTGTGCCCCAAGGTGAAGCACTTGGCCTAATAAATCCCTTATCAAGCAACTCTTGTAGTTGCACCTTCAACTCCTTAAGCTCTACTAAGGCCATTCTATACAGGGCTTTCGATATTGATCTTGTTCTAGGCGTTAGTTCAATTTCAAACTCAATCTCTCGTTGCGGTGGTAATCCAGGAAACACATCCTGAAATTCCCTGACTATTCGAATCTCATCGATTTTAGCCTCTTCTTTAGTAAGATCTCTTACTACTACTAGGTATCCTTGACATCCTTCGTCAAGTAGTTCACGAGCTTCTACCATTGAGATGATGGCTACAAAGGGGTTTGTCTGACCTCCAAAAGATTCAAAACTAGACTGGTCAGGTAACATGAACTGGATCACTTTCCTATAGCAATCCACCTTAGCCTGATACTTATGGAGCCAATCCATTCCTATGATAACATCAAAGTCATACATAGCCATCTCAACTAGGTCTATTTCCATATCCCGTCCTTCTATAGTTATCTTACATTGTGCACACATCATTGTAGATAATACCATATTCTTTAAAGGCGTGGAAACACAAAGAGGCGTCTCAAGGGGTGTAGTTTCTATTTTACTCAATTGCCTATATCTTTCAGATATAAAAGAATGCGTAGTGCCCGTGTCAAACAATGCATATGCCTTCTTGCCATATATAAAAATTGTACCTAAGATAACATTTTTGGAAGCTTTCGCTTCCTCTTGGGTGACCGTATACACCCTTCCTTATGCCGGTGGCCTCTATTGATTCCTTGGTAGATTTGGTTTAACAATACTTTGTTGTACCTGCCGCACCAAGCTGACACTCAGCTGCGACCTCTCTTGTGGATAGTCTCCCTTGAGGTGACCTATCTGTCTACAACCATAACATTTCAGCCGTCCATTGCAAGGTCTTGGGCCATGTCGCCCATCACATCTTCAACAAGCATCATGCTGATAGGGTGCTTTCCCTATATTCAGGCCATCCCTGGCTTTTCCAAAATTACTGTTTTTCTTAGAATCCCAAGTCTGACCTTGACCAGGATAGGGTCTCTTACCCCTTCTGATGTCACTAAAGGTCAACTGCCTCTTAGACTTTGATTGCTCCCTCACCAATTCTTGTTCCACCAACTATGCCCTTTCATAAATCTCATTATAATCCCTTATATTCAAAGGCACCAGTAGTTTCTTGATATCAGTCCTCAACCCTTTTGGGAATCTCTTAGCCTTTTCCTCTCGATCCTCAATCAGCCTGGGAGCATACCTAGACAATTCAGAAAATTTTGCCTCATACTAATCCACTGTCAGCTCCCTTTGTTCCAACTAAACAAATTCAGTGATCTTCTTATCCCTAGCACAATCAAAAAAGTGCTTTCTATTGAAAGCTCTAACGAACTCATCCCAATTTATATCAGTACCTGGTGGAAAGATCGTATCCATTGAAGTTCTCCACCAAAACTTTGCATTTCTCTCCAGCTGGTACTTTGCCAAAATTATTTTCTCAGCAGCATTGCAGTCCAACAACCGAAAAATTCGTTTCATTCCATCTATCCATTGTTCTGCCTCCTCAGGACTTCCTGTTCCACTAAACTTAGGTGGCTTCAGCTTCAGAAATTGTTCCACCGATCCTTGAGGGTGACGTTCCACTCTGGGTTGTTGCTGTGCTTGTCTTTCCATCAAATTTCCTATATTGGCCAATGCTTGCAGGATGTCTTCCATTCGGGGTTCGGCCCTTGCAACAGAGGCTTCAGCCCTCGATGGATGAGAACTTCCAGCTCGTACCATGATTTTCCTGCAGTTTCCAAGCATTTGCCTCAGGAATAATCTGTGACTCAATGTCTCCATTTTATAAGCAACTACAACTATATAAATAAGTAACATAAACATGTTATTGGCACCTAAAAGAAACTCATAAAAATTACTAGGGATCTACGAGTGAATACCCATCACCCATTGTTCAAAGTTAGTCAACTATCCCAGTTAGTATCCTATGGTGTGCATTGTCATCATATTCCTCAATTTCCAAATGCGGCTCCTTATCACTCCACATATAACCATTGCTCTAATACCAAAACCGACTGTGGCACCCCTTCGACATGGCCCCCGATCCGTTAGGGTCGGCACAGTTCACTTACCTTTCACTTGTCTTAATAACATGTCACTCTAATACCATTGAATTGTAGTGGGTCCATATGTTCTAGGGGTTTATATTTTCTTAATTGGTCCCAGCGCAGTTCATATAGTGGAAGCATACTTGACATCTCCCTAACCCGTACTCAAGCTAAATAATATAATGCAATACACACCAACTACACCTTTTATAGATAAGTTAATGCCGAACCACTTTTATCTACATAACTATGATGGATATCAAGAGTCAGTACAACAAAAGGCCAAGGCTTTAACTAAGCTCGACTATAACCCAAAAGTACCCGACCCCCACATCAGACATGTACATCAATCCATCATCCAGTGTTGGCCATCCAAAAAGGGTCATCCTCTACTAGTCACACGCGCAATCACACCCAGCCTAGTGCATTGACCGGTGGTGACAGTAGCATCCCCATCATCATCCCGTCACATCAAACATGCACAGACAGGAACTCCTAGACTACAGGGCCATCAAGTAGACCCGCATCATACATAACCAAAACGTGAACTCGGATAAACACCAGACCATGAACACCAACACAGGGGTGCTCCGAGCACTCGACCTCAACATCGAACGGTAAGCCATAAAATGTACCACGTGTGACAGGTGATAGAGGCATCTCTCAATCTAAAATGTTAATCTCCAAAAGGGGTGAATACAACCACTCAGCAGTAAAGATCCATCAAACTACACAATGCAACATGCAAGACAACCACAATTTCATGTGAAATGCACCTATCATCCATGCTATCATACATTTGTCTCCATGAGATCCATTCATAACCTTAATAATCACATTTCCCATGCCAAGCAATGCCAATTCAAGTTCATGGACAATTATATCTCATGCCATATATGCACACACCCATACGCATTATTATAATGCAAATCTCTAGCATCTTTCCAAAGTGATATTTTTGAAGCCTAAGGAGCATTTCCAAATGCAAACGACTATGAGTTACCACCATCTGCCACTCTTCTAGGGGTAGCCTGATTATGGGAATTCTCTGATTTCCTCTCTTTGACTTGAGGTGGCAATAGATTGATCCTAACAGTCTGTCAAAAGATGAAGGGAAGGAGAAAATGAGAAGAGTAAAGATAGGGAATTCAATGTATTTCTCTAATCTTGACTCAATGTACAGAGTTACATAATATTACAAAGTATGTGTAAAAGAAAAGGAAATGATATAATATACAGATTAGATCCGATCTTTAATTGATTCAATAAAATCCTTATGATTTGATCCAATCAAATCTTTTCAATGGTTCTGCGTATCTTCCAACACTCCCCCTCAAGTCGGTGGCTTGTAGATGTCCAAGACGCCAAGCTTGCTCAAGAGATACGCATGTTGTCTTTGACATAAAGGTTTGGTGAAGACATCCGCTGGTTGTTCTTCTATTCCAATCCCTTGTGTCTCGATCATCTCTTCCTAGATTTTCTCTTGAGTGAAATGACAATCTACTTCTATGTACTTCGTTCTCTCATGTGCGATAGGGTTGGATGCAAGTTTGAGGGCTGCATCATTGTCACAGAATAATTTCATTGGTCCTCTAACCTGCAGTCCAAGATCTTAAAGTAACCCTCTCAACCACACTATTTCACATGTGGTTTTGGCCATGGCTCGATATTCAGCCTCTACTGAAGATAACGAGATAGTTGGCTATTTCTTCATTTTCCATGAAAGTAAAGAATCCCCCAATTTGATACAAAAATCGGTTATCGATCTTCTGCTCATAGGATAGTTTGCATAGTCTACATCACAGTATGCAATCATCTTCATGTCAAACTTCCTAGAGAGAAGAATCCCAAGTCAAGGACATTTCTTCAAGTACTTCACAACTTTCAGCGCAACATTCATATGAGACTGCTTCGGCTTATGCATGAACTGACTGAGTGTCTACACGGCATAACTTATGTCTAGTATAGTCATAGTTAAATATATGAAATTTCCAACAAGCTTCTGATAGCACAAAGGATCTTTGAGTATGGGATCTACCTCCTGAGATAGTCCAGCATCATAATTGGCCGTAGTCAGTTTAATGTTTTGCTTAATCGGTACCACAGCTGGCTTACATCCGGACAATCCTGCTTTTGAAATGATCTCCAGTGCAAATTTTCTCTGGCTGAGAGAGATTCCTTGGTTTGATCTAGCAATTTCGATTCCAAGGAAATACTTTGGCGATCCCTGATTTTTAATATGGAAAGTAGAATGCAAGTATTCCTTAAGGCCTTTGATAGCTACTTCATCATTCCCCACAATGAGTATGTCATCTACATATATCATCAAGTAGATAAATGACGTACCTTGGGTCCATGTGAAAACAGCATAATCAAATCTGGACTATTGAAAACCAGCAGCTATTAGTGATTTGGCAAATTTTGCATACCACTGTCTGGATGCTTGCTTGAGTCCGTACAAGGATTTGCGAAGACTACACACTTTGTTCTCCTCCTATCTCTGTAAACCTTGTTGTACTTCCATATATATATATATATATATATATATATCTCCTCGTCTAAATCTCCATGAAGGAAGGCATTATGAACATCCATATGATGTAATGACTAGTCTTAAGAGGCTGCCACTGAAAGGAAGGAACGAACTGTGATGTTCTTGGCGACTGGGGAGAAAGTTTCGTGATCGTCGAAACGCTCTTTTTGTGTGAAGCCTTTAGCCACTAACCGTCCTTTGTACCTTTCAATCGATCCATTTGCTCAATATTTGATCTTGTATACCCATTTGCATCCGATTGCCTTGAGATGTGGAGGTAGGGTAACAAGATCCCATGTGTGATTATCCATTAAAGCCTTCAATTTTGCCTCCATGGCTGTCTGCCAGCGTGGATCATTACTTGCCTCATGGAAG
The DNA here is from genome assembly GCA_019915185.1 of Eucalyptus camaldulensis. NCBI lineage: Eukaryota > Viridiplantae > Streptophyta > Magnoliopsida > Myrtales > Myrtaceae > Eucalyptus > Eucalyptus camaldulensis. Next base: position 11,811,297 of record JAHSVA010000006.1, read on the forward strand.
TTGGATGGTTCTCGCTCTTCAGAAATGCGAGTGATGCAACATCGATGTGCCGGGGATAAGTGATTGAAGGAAACATAAGAAGAGATTGGAAAAAGAATACCTGGTGAATTCCTCACTCCACATAAGTAGTCTTTAGTCCAGATAGGTGGTCAAGTAGTACGACCATAATGTTTGGGTTGATCATTCTCCGGGGACGGATCATTATCTGGAATTTCTACAGGAGACGAATCTGAAGTAGGCGGAGTCGAAGGAACCTCATCATGTTGTCTTTCATTTTGGATGTCCACTAAAGGTGTTGTGTTGGTAGTGGATCTAGAAAATTCCTATGTATCTGTCAAAGAAGGAAGAAGGATATATCCAGAACCTTCAAACTTGTCTTCAGTAGAGGAAGTTGGAGAATGCCCCAGTTTAGTGCTACCTTTGTCATGGTTGGCAAAAGGAAAAACAGTTTCCTGGAATATAACATCTCTGCTGACGGGAAAAAAAAAAAACTCGATATCCCTGGAATATCCCATGAAGATGCAATGGCGAGCACGGGGACTCATCTTATCCTTGGGTCCGACGATTATAGCATAGCACAGACAACCAAAGACTTTCAAGTGGTCCAGGTCTAGCTTCTTTCCAAAAAGTATCTTGAAAGGAGATCGTCCATCAAGAATCTTAGTCAGCATACGATTTATTAAATAAGCAGCAATCAATATGCCATTCCCCCAAAAATTATCTAGAGTAGAAGCTTGAAACTTTAAAGCTCTTGCAACCTCTAATAGATGACGGTGTTTCCTTTCCACCACTCCATTTTGTTGTGGTGTGAAAATACAGGAGCTCTCATGCAATATCCCTTGTGATGATAGAAGAGCAGCATATTCATGATTGAAAAATTCCTTCCCATTATCTGTCCTTATCCTTTGCACAGTTTTCCCAAATTGGGTTTTTGACAAGGAAAGAAATGTTCTTAAGTTGGACACAACTTGACTTTTAGACTGCATGAGAAAAAACCATGTGGCTCTAGAGTGATCATCCACAATGGTAAGGAAGAAACAAGACCCATCATGATTTACTGTATGATAACGTCCCCAAACATCGACATGCAGCAGGGAAAGTATATTTTTTGAATGACTTTGGCTCAAAGGAAAGGAACTACGCGATTACTTTGCAAGTGGATAAATTTGACATTGAGGATAAGAAAAGTAAGAGCTATGACCCAATCTAGAGTGCAAAAGAAAATTTCTATCATTGGAAGTCAAATTACACAATGATTTCTTATTACAAGGAAAAAGATTGAAATTTTTCCGCAAGCTTTTCCAGAAAAACAATCCTTCAGAGAGACTACCCCAGCCCATCAGTGTCCCAGTCGAAAGGGCCTGGAACAGATAGGTATCAGTATCGAGAAAAACTCGACAGGAATTTTCCTTACAGGCTCTAGACGCTAAATGAGATTAAATTGGAAGTCCGGAATATAAAGGACATTGGTAAGAACAATATGAGAATTAAGGGTGAATGTCCCCATTGTAATAACATAAGCAGTGTGTCCATTGGGCAATTGCACATTAATAGGATCATCTAATTCTTCATGAATAATAGAAAATAACCCTCTATCACATGCTATATGGTCACTAGCTCCTAAATTGATAATCCAAGTATTTCTAGAAATAGTATTTGCCAAGCAATAAGAAATACCTGTAAAGCTGCTCCCCCTCTTTTGGACATCCAATTTTTGTAAGGCCTGCATAAGTTGCTAATATTCCCCATGTGTAATAGGCTGACTTGTAGAATTTACTGAACCTGGAATTTCATAGGCTGCTACAGATATCTCCTTTCCCCTTTTGTCTTTTTCTCCAGGTCTGCCATGCAATTTCCAACAATTGTCAATTGTGTGATGGGGCCGCTTGCAAAAATCACAGAATAATTTTCCTTTATTTTTGAAATTTTGCCCATATCCTTTGGAAATTTGAGCACCGTTGGATGCCCTTGGACTGAACGCATCTCCACCATCCAAATCAGAAGGAGCTTGTGCGCCTTTAAAACCGTCGGATCGTGGCATCTAATCCTAGCCATCCGCGCCACCCCATTTAAAGCCTCACTGCTCCGCGAACCCTAGCAACCCTCGTTGTTCCGCGAACCCTAGCGACTGCTCGTAACCCTTCTTCTTTTCTAGGGTTTTCTCTTTCTCAACCCTTGTCGCCAGCGCTAGGGTTTCAGAGCTCTTGCTATCCGACAAAGCGAGCCTCTGGTTCTCCTCTTGCACTGCAAGCTGGAAGATCCGGCCAAGGGTTGGTGCTGGTTCCATGGCCAGTATTTGTGATTTGAAGGTAAGGTATGAATCATTGAGTATGAGCAAGAATCGAGTCGTCTTCTCTCTATCTTTCATGGCTTTATATTGCTGGAGGGTCGATTCGAGCCCTTCCAACTTTTCTTCAGTGGCTTCCAATTCATTCTAGAGTGCTGAAAGCTTGTTGAAGCACGTCGTCACATATGTGTTTCCTTGCTTCAGTTCGCTGAGTGCTTGGTGAAGCGAGAAAATTTTTGCTTGATCCAATTTCCCGTACATTTCTCGGATGCTATCCCAAATGATTTTCAAGTCTTTTGTGGGTGGTAAACCAGCAGCGATTTCTGGGCTAATGCAATTGCCTATCCATGTTCTAACCAATTGGTTGCATTTTCTCCACTGTCATCCCATTTTTTCGTCGATCGGGATCGAAACGGTCCCGTTGATAAAGCCCTCTTTGTCTTTTGTGATTAAGGCTTGCTGAAATTCCGACGCCCAACTTGAATTATTTTTTGGACTCGTAAGAGGGTGGCTGATGAGTCGCAACTCCGGTCTGTTGACAGTGGAAACATTGAGCGCGTCACCGGATTCTGGTCGACCTATGGAGGTCACGAAAGGAAAAGGAGGAAAACCAAGTGGAATTCCCTGGTATGGGTTTGTAGATTGACCCTGAAGTCCCGCACCGGAATCACTCGATCCACCCGTCTACTCCGGGCTGATGGTCAAGCCTGCCCTAATGTTGGTTGGTAGGCCTCCATCACTCGGCATGCTACTCTAAAGTCTCGGTTGTGATGTGACTGGATTTGTCCCATGGATCCATGGATATGGCATCCATTGGTAGGGATATGCCGAGAATGGCTGACCTAGATTAAATTGAGTCAAAAAATTCTGCCAATATGTGTGTTGATTTTGGATCTGGCAATCAAAAGAAAAGGAGCGAAAGCTATGCCAGAGTCTTCGGTGGCTCTGATTCCATGTCAGAAGATGAAGGGAAGGAGAAAACGAGAAGAGGAAGGATAAGGAATTCAATGTATTTCTCTGATCTTTACTCAATGTACAAAGTTACATTATATTACAAAGTATGTGTAAAAGAAAAGGAAATGATGTAATATACAGATTAGATCCGATCTTTAATTGATTCAATAAAATCCTTATGATTTGGTCCAATTGATATCTTCCAACATAGTCCCTGTTCCCTGCACTACACCAATGCTGAAGTCCCATCCAGTATTCTTCCCTCCTCGCCCTTGATTACTACAGATAAATTTGAGAGAATCAGAATTCAATTGCATAACAAAAAAGACAACAACAATATACCCACCTGGCTCTTACTGTTTCTTCTCCTTTTACATCTCTTCTCACATTCACAATAGACTCATTAAACGGGTGAGTCAGGTTGGGTCATAAATGGTCCGACCCAAATCGACTAGTTTAGCCTGTTTATGACCCATTTAATGCAATATAAATTTTTTGACCCATACCCGACCCATTTAACTTAACTTAAGAAAGCTTATTTCTTATATATATTTTTTAAAAAATGGTATTTCTAAAGTAGTTTTATACAACACAAATTTAATGGACAATTTTTATCATTTTAAAATAATTATTTTAAAAATCGAATTTTAATTGTATTTTTAAAAAATTAAAAAATTAATTATTTTTTAAATATAATTTTTAATTTTCATTTTTCTTTTTTGTTCTTCTTCTTCTTCTTTGGCCAGCTGCTAGCCACAACAACGGCCGACGGCCAACCACAGGCGAGCCTCGAGCTCGCTCGACTTGCCGACACCAGCGAGTGCGAGGCTCGCCAGATCCGGCGAGCTCGAGCTCACCTAACGCCGGCGAGCTCGAGTCTCACTAGATCAATGAGGCTCGAGCCTCGTCAAACGTTGACGAGGCCTCCGCCTCGCTAGATCTGGCGAGCTTGAGGCTCGCTTGGCCGGTCGCCGGCCATCGCCGTGCCGGCGACCGGAGGAAGAAGAAAGAAAAAAAAATTATAATTTCTGTTTTTGTAAAAAAAATATTTTTATAAAGTTAAAGAGAGAAGAGAGAGATTGTGAGGTTTTTGGTGAAAATGGGTTCTAAATTCAACCCATTTAAGACCCACTTAAGACTCACCTATCTTAAGTCTTTAGTTGTGAAATCCATTTTACTAACTTCTTCAAAAAACAAGTGACCCCTTTAATGGGTCATATATGGGTCTATAACCCGTTTTGCCACCTCTACTTCGAAGTGGAGGATCCCTCCACTACACCTTTACCAATCATAGGTGTTTTTCCATCTTCCACCATCGGATATTTTGGACACTCCCTGTCAAGAAGCATTAGACACCATGAAAGACACTCATGCCAAAATTCTCTTACCATGGGAAAGAGGGTCATAGACAAATAAATTTAATCGCTACCTTTTGTCAAGTCTTGTAGGCAGTTAACTAACTCATAATTGCTCTTAAATTATTATTATGTGGATACAATAGCATCTCTATACTGCTGACATGCAAGCAATTCGCAAAAAACTGAAAAAAAAAAAAAAATTGCTTGAGATGCCATTAGCAAGAAATTACGCCTTTTTCGCTCCAGAAGCCTTGGACTCTTCCTGGCATTTCTTATGAAACGGTGCCTCAGAAGTTCCTTGGCACTGGGCCGCTGTAATTGAGTCAGAATCAGTAATGTTAGAAAATTATTCAATCTTGAAGGAAAATCACTACTGAACAGACTCGTAAAACTTAACTTTACTCAATAAAGTGGCAAAGATCCATTGCTTGATCTTCACCAACTCACAAAATCATCGAAGAACCAAACACAATTATGGAAAAATGCAATCTCAGGACATATTGCAGATACAGGAGACCCACTCTTCACCTTTTCTTCACAGAGATGGAAAGCAAATAATGTCTGACCCCTGCAGATAGCGTGATTCTTATGCATACGTTAACTTCGCAAACAGTTCTAATTGGCTTTACAAAGGCTCAAAACAGTTCTCATAAGGACCAGAGGCAGGATGTAGAGCTAAAAATGAAAAAGGAAACTGGGGTCTCCAAAAACACCATGAAGAAATATTTTTTTTCATAGGCTTTTCTACAAAAGATACCTTTCCTGGGCTAACCCTAACTAATCTCAAGAGAACATAATTTTTGGATAAAAATGATGAAGCATTAAATTACTTATCCTATAAACACATGCATTTGCTAATTTTTTGTAAGTAGGGAAGATCCCTCAGCTGAACTTCTTGAGTGGCTGTCAGACCACAATGAGATTTTTTTCTTATAGGACGGAGAGTAAATTTGAATTCACTGCTTTTAATGCATAAAATTAGGCAATCTTCAACAAAGGCATAGCAATTGCAGAAGAGAATCCATCATCCATTAGAAAGGTATTTCAAGAACTATATGCTCATGCTTGAGCGCACGTATTGTGAAAGCATTACAAAAGATCAGTGCTCTTTTTCTAGAAAAAAACAGATGATAATTACAGCAGCTTGTGTAGGACAATTTACCTCTGCCAGTACTTTCTTCAGGCACAGAGAAACAAATTCATTAGTGGAACGAGAAAAATGCATCCAGCTGCGCAGAAGACAGGGAGATGGCTCTTATAGACTGTAAGATACAGAGCCTCAGAGTAGACACTGTTCAACGCGCATACGATATCATATTTGATTCAATCACAGTGACAAAACCTGTAGGGGATTTTCTCAAGGTATGATAAAAAGAACTCACATTAAGATCTGCAAGCGGAGGTTCACCTTTTGCCATCTCAATCGTAGTGATCCCCAGAGACCAGATATCTGCCTGCACCAAGAAAGACCATGAGATCAAGAGAATCATGAGCACGAGGGTGAGGAAAGTGCATCAGCAGAAAATAGAAACACGGAAAAGTAACCGATAGCTTTGAAAAAAAGTACCTTCTCGTTGTACCCATCCGAATTCTGAATTACCTCCGGAACCACCCAGAATGGGATTCCGACAAATGTCTGTCATCAAAATAGTATTAGCGTGCCTTTACCCTGGTGACCCAGAACATGGTCTTAATGATCAAGCATCACAATTTCATTATATTTGTCTGCAGTGCTAACTGCCGAATTTCAAGCTCACCTCCTAAGTGACAAGGGCTGCAAAATAGCTAAAGCATGCTAGGCAAAGACTTTTAAACTGGTATATCACAGAAAGCCACCTCAAGCTATAAGAACAATCTATCGAGTGCATTCAAAAAAAAGAAGTACAGTGTCTAAGCCAGGGAAAGAAAAACTGTGAAGTCCAATGGCAAAGCAGATGACAATCACATAGATAAATATCAATAAATAAAAAGCCACGAGCACAATCATTCTCCCATGATATGAACAAAGCCACTACCTATAGTAATTTTACTTCCATGCGATGTCTTCTTTCTACTTCAAAGTATTGTGCAAGCTTAAGTAAGTCATTGAGGGGTTAAAATACACTAAGATGAAATCAAGCAACCTTTACAAGATAAAATCAGGTAATAATTACCTTTCTCCTTGATATAGTTCTAGTTAATTGAGCAGAAACACCAAAATCTGCAACCTGCACAATGTTACCCAGAGCGCAAATTACAAAACATAATTGTCTCATGCTGTTATAATTCATCATAAAGCAAACCTGTATGACCAACATTACCTCTACATAAACTTAACAAAGGGCATGAACTTACCTTAACATCACCATTCTCGCTCAATAAAATGTTGGCCACCGCATAAAACACATCAGAGTGTTAAGTCACTGCACCAATTTTAAAGTAAGGTTCAATTTCGGAAGTATGTGAAGCCAAAATATGTATTGCTCAACAAGGCAATCCGAATAGCAATGAGACCAAGATCTCTGACCCCACAGAGCACATTGAAGATGGCCTGACCAAATAAAAAAGTAGGTGCACAAAGAGAGAAACCCTTAATATCCCTGTGAATTTTCCCTTCAGTGTGCAAATATTCGATTGCATGCAGCAAGTCACATAAAATACAGGCTATGGACATCTCATCGAGAGGTGGACCTGATTGAAGCTGCAGGAATTTCATTAGCTTCTCCAGATGAAAATTCCATGATTAAACTTCATTAAAGAAACAAGCACTCTTGACCATATGAACAACCAAAAAAGTCGATGGCCATCAGCACACGTCCAAGCGAAGATAAATGCACCGCAATACTGCTAACAGTAGTACGTGAGAATTAAAGTGACATAAAAAGCATTATGGTGACCTAGTAGATCAGCAACAGAGCCACCGGCCATGTACTCCATTATTATCCATAGCTTGTTCTGGTGGAGATAGGAACCATAATATTCCGTAAAATATGGAGATCGACATTGTTATAGAACAGAAATTTCCTGGAAAATAATGAGAGCTATAAAAAGCTGATCTACATGGCACCTTTGGTACTAGTCAATAGAGACAGTACCTTCTGAATGTCTTCAATTTCATCCTCTCTGTAGAAGGAAAAGGCACAAAAGTAAGTCTTAAAGCTGAATCCATGAACTTGGAGCAAGTGAGAGAAGCCTGTAACATAGGCGGGATAACTTGGAAACAAAATGTCAGGAAGGATATGCCTATGTCCACATTACATGTATAGATGCATGATAAGTAGTTTAAAATGAATTGTGCAAGCTCCTTACATGGACTCAAAAGACAATCGCATCAAGTAAATGGAGACCACCCCAAAAACTACCAATTACTAGACTTTCTATTAATGACTCAAAACACCAAACCCGGGGGGAGGAGACAAGATCAATGCCAACGAGAAACCTACCAAATTCATGAACTAGGTTAGATTCAAGCTTAAGCCCAGGTAGATGACCTAAACAAAGGATTGTTTGCAGTTGGTGGTGTGAGAAATCAAACTTGCTCCATTCATGTAAACTTCACGCACAAGGCCACTTTGTGAACTACTTAGCCAACCATGGGAGTCATATTGCTTACTGCATCTGATCTAAGGACCTGTTATTTGCCCATCAATCGTCAATTTGGTCAGCTTTAGGTAAGCAACTCTAAGCAAACACTGCTGACAGCTCGAGTAGTAGAAAGAAGAAAGGAAATCTGGAGCTAAGCAAAAGTTTTCTTGGACAGCACAGTATTAGCCCCCGAGGAAATAAACTGTGCAAGCTCATCCTGATAAAGTTTGTTCTAAGCCTCCTTTGAGTGATGTACATGCAAAACAAAGGGGAACTGATGAGGGTCTACGAACGAACAGTAAAACCAAACATGCAATACAAGGGATTACAAAGATCAACATGAGCATCTGGTGCATTGTAAAAATCATCAACTGAGCAGAAATATACGGACAGGCAAACTGCATGTACAAAATTGGGCCGAAAAGCAAAAACACCATGTCCCTAAGAATACAATGGAATTACTTTAACTGTTCAACTGAAGATATTCTACAGGAAAAAAGATAGGAGTATATAACAACTCCTTTACGAGGTGGATATGGAAAAAAAATGTGTCCAGCATCCTCCTCCAACAGAAAATGAAAAAGAAAAACAATAATGATGAGGATGATGATAGAAGAATCTGATTATCAACCAATGGACCCAAAATGAGAGATGCTTACGACACCTCCAGATCAATAACTTTGATAGCAACTTCTTTGTTGAGCTCCTTATCAAATCTGCAGAAACCAGACAGACATCACAACAGTGCATAGAAGTGCAATCCATCTCACATCACCACAAAGTGAATGTCAAAACAACTTAAAGAGTAAGAATACTTCTGCAGTTCTGATGCTGTCTTTCTTGTCCTACCCTATCTTTTCTTTTTTACCTAAATATGCCATCATCCAGTGAAACTGAGGATATTATTCAGACATATACACATGGACTAGCAGATGGCTTCTGTAGATCAGATGAAATGTTGCCCTGCCTTGCCTCTGGAAGAGAAGGTATAGTTTATTTCATGGTATTTTGCTTGTCTGGTTTGATAGATTTTCATTTTCCAATTTCAATGTTTTGCCATTGGCCTGCATGTAACAGCTGCAGAAGTTTGTTGTTCAATGTAATATACGTTAATCTTCTGGCATCGAGTGGTGTTATACTTTGTCATTGGGGCTTAATTGGTGGAATGTTGAATTCATTCTGTGGATCCATTTCATTGAGAGGTGATACAGATGATCGGCGTGAAGAGGTCATATCCCTTCTCTCTAGAAAATCCACCAGCCCCCTACTACCCATTCAAACTCCCTGTACTTGGCTATCCCAATAGCACACCTGATGAACCACACTCACGTGGCAATGGCAATTTCAGGTTAGCTTAAAATTCAGGACGAAGTGTCCTCTTTTGACTCTGAAGGCAAGCACTAAGCTGCGATATTGCTGACTGTTTTTCTTTCAACAGTTTCAGAGAAGGTCCTTCATGCCCTCCCCCGGTATTGGAGCCGAATATGTCGAAAAGCATCAAAAGCAGTGGAACTACGGGTGGAGGGTTCCTTACTCTTGGCCCTCCAGCAACATCAACTCCGCTAGAATTGAAGCAGCCTTCGGCTTTGCTAACATTGAATGATCAGAATGTTCCTGATTTTGAATCGCGAGCCCATGAAGTAAGTTTGGAACAGGGGTCTCTATTTCCGTTTCAGCAGTTTTTCAATTAAATAGAGTAATCTTTCGGCGATCCAGCTCTCAACGTTTGGTCTTGTTTGATGAAGGGATTTCAAGAGGGTTTAGGTTTCTGTCAGGCATCGAACTGGAGGTATCAGGAAAACCCTCGCTACAACTTTCTCGCCCCATCAATGGTACCGAATAACCAAGCAAATACGCACGTGAACAATTGCGACAGCGATCCTGGGGCAAGTATTGATCTCATTCTGAAATTATAGACGACTGACAAGGGTGTGACTACCTGGCAACCGCTTTTAATCTCGATTCTTTTGTAGCCGTAAAAGACGATTACATTGATTGTTGTGGTTACGGCATGGGATGAATTCATATATCTTTATTTCCTTGGTGAAAACCCCGATCTTGCTCATGTGAAATAGCCCAAGTTGGGGATTGTTTGTTGTTCGGTTGTTCTTTTGCGTGGGCCTGGTGTTTGAAATAGCTAGTACGAGTACCTAGAGGGGGGGTGAATAGGTAAAAAAAATTTCTCGAAGCTTGCACGATATTTAAACAATTAGTGAATTTGCAACAGTTAAAAATTCAATCGTAAGACTGAGTTAGGGAAAGAGAGAATTGAACACTCGGTTTATAGTGGTTCGGCTTGATTCAAGCCTACGTCCACTCTTCTGCACTGACAGCCGATTGGCTGGATTCCACTATGATCAAAGAGATGTTACAGTGTTGATCTTCCTTGATTTCTAGGTGTAGATGATCTACCACACTCACTCAAGGCGTCACCAAGTATAAACACTCTCTGTATACAATTTCGCTCAGTCTCAACTAACAATCAAGGATCTTCAGACTCTGGAATTTTTCTATCGATCACACACTTAAAATAACTAGACGTCTTCCTTTTATACTCCTTCATGCCATCATAGCCATTGGCACTTACCAAAGGAATTCCTCCAATCTACCCGTTGGACGGAATCAATCAAGAAGATCATCCGAGCTATTTAAGGAATCTGATGATAGCCCATCAATCCTGTTCGCCCATACAATCAGGATCTCGGTTTCCAAGAATAGAATATTCCAAGATTATTTCGTCGACCATCAGATCTTCAATTGATCTTAGATAAGAATTAAAGAATCCGAAACGATTATCCAACCAAAGAATCTATTCCAGAGGATAGGATCGAATCCTCAACCATAAACCTCGGCTTTGGATTTCCTTCGACACTGGATTAGAAAGACTGTCAGTGAGAATAGACTTAAGTCTTGAGTCCTGAGTCTTTAAGTCTTGAGTCTTGAGTCTTGGGTTTTGAGACTTGAGTCTTGGGTCTTGAGTCTTGGGAGAACAAAGTCTTCAGACTTTAGACTGACGGTCTCCGTACATCCAGACTTTAGACTGAAAGAAACGTTTTGTCAACTTCAAAATATTCTGGAAAGATTTCTCCAACAATCTCCCCCTTTTTGATGGTGACAAAACTTTCTTGAAGATTTGAACAACTTTGACCTGCAAAACATTTCTCAAGCAATATGGCTAACTCATAAAGATTAATGAAACAACCAGACTCTGCATCCACAGAAAATTGGTTAGTCTTTCATGAGAAACACCATATAACAACACTTGAATAAATGCAACCAGTCAAGTTCATAATCCACAGCCAATTCAGTCAAATTCACACCCAAGTTCAAGTTCTCAAGTCATACTCAAAAATAAACATAACCACAAAGGTCAAAGTTTAAAAAATGAATGAAAGTTCAAATTGGTTCTCCCCCTTTTTGTCAGCATTGAAAAGGGTGAGAAAGGAGTCATGTCTGCTTGGGAATGCGCACGATCTGGAAATCCCCAATGGACTGGACTACTCCTTCAAGCTTCTTCAGGTCTTCTCGCAGACGAGCTACCTCTTCTCCCTTGGCATTGGCTTGAAGTTGCAGAGCGAGGTCTTTGAATTTATCTTCCAGAGAGACCGAAGATTCTTGTCCAGCATGCTTCAAAGCTTGGATTTCACAGTCCAGAACATATATCTGGTTGCGCATTTCCAGAAGAATATTCATGATGCTACGAAGATCTGCAGAATCATCCGTCTGTGTACTGGCATTGGCTTTCTCAGATGGTGTGTATGCAGACGATGGCGCTTCTGTACAGTCTGGCAGATTTGGAATCGACGTATCACCTTCTTCAGGCAATTGAGAGACCTGAACTTCTTTTGGGTCTTCTGGAGATTGTCTTAAATCTTCAGCAACATGAGGTGTAGACCTCTCTTGCACGCTAACTCCCCCTGTCTCTAGGACATCGAAAGGGGAAGAGTGATGATCATGCTCTTGATTTCCCTTCTCTCCAGATTTATCAGCAGACCGTTCTTTTTCTTCTTCTCCTTCTTCCTCAACTTCTTTCTCCTTCTCTCTCTGTTCTTCTTCTTCTCTGCTCTGCTGAAGTTCTGTCGAATAAGACACAGAACGTCTTGTTCTTGTCAGTGCTGGGATAGTGGGATCTTCATCATCTTCATCTTCATCTTCATCTTCCAGGATAAGAGTTCTTTTCCTCTTTTTCGACGAGGCACCAATGGCCTCCTTTCCTTTCCTTTTTGAAGCAGACTGGACTGGAGATTTCACTTTGAATTTCTCCATTGCCTTGGAGAGTTCTTGCAGACGCATCTTCATTAACATTTTCAACCCTACCACCATCTTATCACACGGTCGAACACAAAAAGTATGTGGCAGTTCAATATTCAGATGTCTGAAGATCTTGGTCACCAGACCAGGATAAGGCAATTGTCCTTTGTCTTTTGACACTGCTCTGTACATATGGAAAAGAATAGTGTGCGGGAGAGAAAACTTCCGTCCTGAGTTGATCGCATACATCAACTTTGCTTCAGAAAAAGACACAGAAGTCTTTGACGTAGACTTCGGTCTAAGACAATTGATCACAATCTTATGAAGCACAATGTTGATAGCATTCATCCTGGAATAGATAATTTTCTTATCTACGTCCCTATCTTTGACAAGATCCAGAGTAGTACGAGCAGGTGAGACTTTGATTGGGAGATAGCGTCCCCGTTCAACTCCAATTATGTCCGCCAACATATTCACATCTACCACATAGACTTGGTCTCGAACACTGAATGAAATTCTATTCGCATCTAAAAAGCTAAGATTTGAATAGAAATAAGCGGTCAGTTGATCATACCCGTCTGTAGAGTCAGAGCAAAAAGTCTCAAGTTGAAGCAAATTCAACTTCTCTCTTAAGTTCAAGTTGATGGAATCCAGGAAGTCAAAATCGACACTTCTAGGGTTGATTACCCCTCTTTTCAACAGCCTGAAATACACTTTTTCCTGATCCTTGGATTTAAACAAATCCATCCGATTTCCTTTCACCTTTGCTGCCACACCCATTCTAGGTTTAAATTCAAGGAACATTTTGTCATCATCGTTCCCGTCAATCAGATTTTGTCCTGGCATACGAGGATCACTTGGAATGTTCGCAAGAGCCTCCTCTGCTCTTCCTTTCGGAGCAATTCCCAACTCTTCCATTTTCCGCAGAAAAAGATACTCATTCCCATAATTTTTTTCCTTAAGGAAGTCATCTATATATTTTAACGAAGAACCGGTGCTTTTCAACGCACGATAAAGCTTATAGATAACAGAGGGTTTTTGGACTCTTACTGGGTCGGCATCCTCGATTATCTCTTCTTCTAAATTTTGACTTGCACCTTGTGGGTCAGGAGATGCTGAATGACGTGGAGGAGAGCGAATCGGACTTTGTCGCTGACTTGGTAAGTCTTCTTCCTCAGTAAGATCGAAGTGAGTCGGTCCCTTCTCCATTCTTTGTGGTCCCCTGCTTGCGATTCTTGATGATTTCCTCGAAGACGACATCTTTTTTGTCTATTGAAGGATTCCTTCACTTGCTTTTCCCAAGAAAAATGACCACTTTCTAGACGATGAACAAAGAGTAGAAACAGTATCGGGAGGAGAGTGCCTTTTAGGGTTTTGAAAATTGGGGGTAGAATGACTGTATATATATATATATACCTCGGATTTGAAAAGAGAAGTTTAAACGGTACAAGGAAAGTGTACGAACAATTCTTTTCAAAATCAACAACTGCCAAAATTAACTTCCTTAAAAAAAAGACAAGTTTTCAAATTTCACACAAATTATATCTGAATAAAAGAACGTACCTTTTCGAGATAAGATAAACGAGAATTCGTACCTTTTAGATAGAATAGCAACTTACAGTCTTTAGCGATGAATGATTGAGTCTCAGGATTTAAAGTCTAAGAGATCAGAGTCTTAGAGTTGGTGAGTCTCTAGACTTTAACTTCTTCAAGCTTCAAAATGTTGAGTCTTGAGCGGATGAAGTCGAATTGATTCTTCTCCAAAGGCTTTATGAATATGTCCGCTAGTTGACTTTTTGAATCAACAAATTGAATCGAGATTTCTCCATTTTGAATATGATCTCTAATGAAGTGATGACGAATCTCAATATGCTTTGCTCTTGAATGAAGGATTGGATTTTTGGTGAGATTGATCGCGCTGGTGTTGTCACATCTGATTTCTGTGCATGAGTCTTAAATGCCAAAGTCTTGTAGCTGTTGTTTTATCCATAGAATTTGCGAACAGCAGCTTCCAAGAGCTACATACTCTGCTTCTGTCATTGAGAGAGCTACAGTGCTTTGCTTCCTTGAAAACCAAGACACTGTCCTGTTTCCAAGCAGTTGACAAGTTCCAGAAGTGCTCTTTCTATCGACTCTGCAACCGGCCAGATCTGCATCTGAGTATCCTAGAAGATTAAAGTCTCCCCTCTTTGGATACCAAAGACCGATGCTTGAAGATGAAGCAACGTATTTGATAATACGTTTCACGGCAATGAGATGTGATTCTCTAGGATCTGATTGAAACCTAGCACAGATACAAATACTAAACAAAATATCAGGTCTAGAAGCAGTAAGATAAAGAAGTGAACCGATCATGCTCCTGTACAGCTTTTGATCTACTTTCTTCCCTTCTTCATCCTTGTCTATCTTCTGAGAACATGACATTGGTATGTCGGTCTTTTTGCACTTTTCCAATCCAAACCTTTTGACAAGATCATTCGCATATTTTTCTTGATGAATGAAAGTTCCTTCCTTCATTTGTTTCACTTGGAGTCCAAGAAAGAATGTTAACTGTCCCATCATACTCATTTCAAATTCATCCTGCATAGACTTAGAAAATTTCTTGCAAAGACTTTCATTAGAGGATCCAAAAATAATGTCATCAACATATATTTGAACAAGTAAAAAGTTTTTGTTTTCCTTTTTGATAAACAAAGTAGTATCTACTTTACCTTTGACAAAACCATTCTGTAATAAAAACTTACTTAGTCTGTCGTACCAAGCTCGAGGTGCTTGCTTTAGACCATACAGAGCCTTTTTCAGTCTGAAGACTGAGTCTGGCTTCTTTGGGTCTTCAAATCCAGGCGGTTGTTTCACATAAACTTCCTCATGGATAAATCCATTTAGGAAAGCACTTTTGACGTCCATTTGGAATAACCTGAAATTTTTGTAACAAGCAAACGCAAGTAATAGACGAATAGCTTCTAACCTTGCAACTGGTGCGTAAGTCTCGTCATAGCCTATTCCTTCTTCTTGCGTATATCCTTTGGCCACGAGTCTTGCTTTGTTTCGTACGACTTTTCCTTTTTCGTTCATCTTGTTCCTGAATACCCATTTGGCTCCAATAACGGTTTTACCTTTTGGTTTAGATGTCAATTCCCAGACATCATTGATGTTGAACTGTCTGAGCTCTTCTTGCATAGCTTCGATCCAGCTTTCATCGGATAAAGCTTCTTTTATGCTTTTTGGTTCAATTTCAGAAATGAGAGCCACAGCACTAGATTCCTCATGCCTTTTTGATCTGGTGCGGATTCCTTCATTAAGTTCGCCAATAATGAGATCTTTGGGATGACTGGATTTGTGCTTCCAGTTACTAGTTGATTTGCCAGGTTGATGATCTCTTTCATTATTTGATTCTCCATGAGCGTCTTGATGATGGACTTCCAGACTCTGAGATGCTTCTTGAGATGTAGACATTTGAAGGTCTAGAGCGGGTTCAGTCTCTTCGTACTGAGTCTGGCTGGATTCATCTTGCACTGAGTCTTGGAATTTGACATTCATTGATTCTTCCACAGACTGGCTTTTCTTGTTGTAGACTCTGTAGGCTTTGCTTGATGTAGAATATCCAAGGAAGATGCCTTCATCTGATCTTTCTTCAAACTTACCAACTCGATCATTTGCATTTTTCAAAATAAAGCATTTGCAACCAAATACATGAAAGTATGAAACAATAGGCTTCTTACCTTTGAACAATTCATAGGGGGTTTTCTCAAGAATAGGTCTTAGAAAGACTCTATTTATAATATAGCAAGCAGTTGAAACAGCTTCAGCCCAAAATCGTGAAGAAATTTACTTTCAATTAAAAGTGTTATAGCCATTTCTTGAAGAGATCTATTCTTTCTTTCCACAACTCCATTTTGCTCTGGAGTATACGGAGAGGAAAACATGTGATTAACACCAGATTTATCACAGAATCTCGTAAAATCTTGATTTTCAAATTCACTTCCATGATCTGTTCTTATACTAGAAATAGCACATCCTTTTTCATTTTGAACCTTTTTAGCAAACTTTTCAAAGTACGAAAAGGTTTCTGATTTATTTGCAAGAAAATATACCCAGGTAAAACGAGAGTAATCATCTACAATTACTAGACAATATTTCTTACCTCCAATGCTCTGGGTTCTTGTTGGTCCGAAGAGATCCATATGAAGCAACTGCAGTACATGATTAGTAGATACATGATTTATTTGCTTAAATGAATTTCTTACCTGCTTTCCCAGAAAGCATGGAGTGCATAAGTAAGACTTTTGGTAAGGCAATTTAGGTAGACCTCGAACAAGCTGCTTTGAAGAGATTTTGGCTAATTGCTTCTTGTTGATATGGCCAAGTTTTCTGTGCCATAGAACTGCTTCATCTTGAATTGAGATTAAGCATTGTTCTTCATTTGGCTTTACATCAAGGAGGTAGATGTTTCCATGCCTTCGACCCATGAAAGTCTGAGTCGAATCTTTGCTAATTCCAGAACATATGCCTTCTTGAAAGGAGATCTTGTAACCAGTATCACACAGTTGGCTAATGCTGAGTAGATTGTAGTTGAGTCCTTCCACTAGAGAGACATTGCTTATTGTGAGATTTCCAATTTTCACAGTTCCGAATCCCACAATACTTCCTTTGCTATTTCCTCCGAATGAAACTTTTCCACCATTTACTTGAATAAGCTTTATGAAACAATTTGAGTCTCCTGTCATGTGTCTTGAGCATCCGCTGTCAAGATACCACTTTACCTTCTTTTTGACAGAGACCTGCATTCAAAAAAGAGTCTCAAGCTTTCTTTGGTACCCAAATTTTCTTGGATCCTTTGGTGTTAGTAGGATGAGTGTTATTAGGCCATACTCTCTTAACAGGCTTCCAAACCATAGGACACTCTTTTTCAAAATGATCCTGACTGTTACACTTAGAACACCTTAAAGCATTTCGACCTACAGGCTTTACAAAAACTCTTTTGAAATGATTTTTATAAGCCTCTCTCGATGGTCTTTTCTTAATTCTTTCTTTTACTTTCGGAAAATCAATCAAAGGGATTGTTTCAGCTGTCATACCTAGACCCGACTCATTGAAGTAAGGTCTTTGGATTGAAAGGACTTTTTCAAGTTTTTCGGACCCTATTGAAAATTTCTTTGAAATATTTGATAAATCCATTTTTAAGAAAGCATTTTCTTTTGAAAGATTGTCTTCACTCTCTTTAAGAGTAGAAACATTCAAGTCTAAATTTTTTACCTTTTCTTCTAAAATGTTTTCCTTTTGTTTTAAAACTGAGTTTTCCTTTTTAAGTTCGGAAATCTTTTTAAGAGAAGTCTTAAGACTAAAACATAACTCATCAATATATTTAGAGACTTTGACAGGGATTTTATAATCACTTACCTCAAATTCACTATCTGAGTCTGATCCAGAGTCTGAGTCTGATTGTGCCATCAGACACAGGTTGGCATATTCCTCATCACTCTCTTCACACTCTGTATCGCTCCAGGTTTCGGCTTTAAGAGCTTTTCGAGACTTCTCAGCTTTTCCTCTTTTCTTTTTCAGAAGAGGACAGTTGGGTCTGATGTGTCCCTTCTTTTTACATTCGAAGCAAACTACATCTTTGTTTGGTTCCACATCATCAACAGACTTGGTCTGCTGTCTCTGAAAACTTTGTTTCTTTGGAATGAACCTTCTGCCTTTTCTATTCAGTTTTCTGAATCTTCTTATCATGAGGGCGAGCTCCTCATCATCCATATCATCTTCAGAATCTGCATCATCAGAATCATCATTTGATTTTAGTGCAATAGATTTCTTACCTCTTGGATCTTCGTCTTCATTAATTCGTTCCACTTCGTAAGACTGAAGAGTTCCAATCAGTTCGTCTACAGATAATGGCATGATTCTTTGCGTCTTTCTTATTGAAGTCTTTATATGATTCCAATCCTTGGAGAGTCCACGCAGAAGCTTGTTCACCTTCATGGGATCAGAAATTTTTTGTCCTTGGTTCTCAAGACCATTGACAATATCTGTAAAACGACTAAACATGTCAGCTATAGATTCTCCTGGTTTCATTTTGAAGGATTCATATTGACCAAGAAGAATGTTAATTCTGGTCTCCTTCACTCGATCTGTCCCTTCATAAGTGATATGTAACCTGTCCCAGACTTCTTTTGCTGTAACACAAGAAGATATTATGTTATATTCAGTTGGTGACAAAGCACAATATAAAGAATAAATTGCTTTAGCATCGAGTGCTTGTCTCTTGTTTATTTCTTCTTGAGACATTCCGCTGGCTTCAACAGTTTCTTTCCCTCTTTCAGAGATTGATGCAGCAGCAGGAGTGATTCCTCTTTCCACAACGTCCCATTCCAGAGGATCCTTTGATCGTAGGAAAGCTTTCATCTTGTTCTTCCAGATGTTGTAATCCTTTCCATCGAAGTAGGGAGGTCTGGTATTGCTTTGCCCCTCCATCAGCCCTGGTGCTAGCATACTAGCCATGGATCTTTTACTCTGAAGTAAAACACTTCAAACAAAGTAAGAAAACGAGCTCTGATACCAATTGAAATAGCTAGTACGAGTACCTAGAGGGGGGGTGAATAGGTAAAAAAAATTTCTCGAAGCTTGCACGATATTTAAACAATTAGTGAATTTGCAACAGTTAAAAATTCAATCGTAAGACTGAGTAAGGGAAAGAGAGAATTGAACACTCGGTTTATAGTGGTTCGGCTTGATTCAAGCCTACGTCCACTCTTCTGCACTGACAGTCGATTGGCTGGATTCCACTATGATCAAAGAGATGTTACAGTGTTGATCTTCCTTGATTTCTAGGTGTAGATGATCTACCACACTCACTCAAGGCGTCACCAAGTATAAACACTCTCTGTATACAATTTCGCTCAGTCTCAACTAACAATCAAGGATCTTCAGACTCTGGAATTTTTCTATCGATCACACACTTAAAACAACTAGACGTCTTCCTTTTATACTCCTTCATGCCATCATAGCCGTTGGCACTTACCAAAGGAATTCCTCCAATCTACCCGTTGGACGGAATCAATCAAGAAGATCATCCGAGCTATTTAAGGAATCTGATGATAGCCCATCAATCCTGTTCGCCCATACAATCAGGATCTCGGTTTCCAAGAATAGAATATTCCAAGATTATTTCGTCGACCATCGGATCTTCAATCGATCTTAGATAAGAATTAAAGAATCCGAAACGATTATCCAACCAAAGAATCTATTCCAGAGGATAGGATCGAATCCTCAACCATAAACCTCGGCTTTGGATTTCCTTCGACACTGGATTAGAAAGACTGTCAGTGAGAATAGACTTAAGTCTTGAGTCCTGAGTCTTAAGTCTTGAGTCTTGAGTCTTGGGTCTTGAGACTTGAGTCTTGGGTCTTGAGTCTTGGGAGAACAAAGTCTTCAGACTTTAGACTGACGGTCTCCGTACATCCAGACTTTAGACTGAAAGAAACATTTTGTCAGCTTCAAAATATTCTGGAAAGATTTCTCCAACAGTGTTCTCTTTCGATAAGCTGTGAAGACTGTCTTTCTTTATCATTGTGGAAGCAGAAGTTCTTGCTAATTAAGCCCCCTTTGGAGTGGGAATTTTCTCTCAGATTTTCAGTTTAGTGGATAAGTCTACCATGCTTTCAAATTATTACGGCCACTTAGAACCCAAAGCCAACAACCCAAAACCAACCCGAAGGTTCGCAAATCATCCAACATTAAAAAAAAAAAAAAAAACTTATACAGGGGACATAAGGGTTAAGAGGGTGCTGCATTCATTAATTTTTTTTTTAAATACCACATATTAGATGAAGTTAATGAAAGACTCAATTACAGAACATAAACACAAATTCACATTGCATTTTTACATCCACTAAACACATTCACATTCATTCACAGAAACGATATGCACAGCAAATAGAAATTGCGCTCCAAGAGCTGAAAACCTGATTGATGGCACCGTGCTATACTCGGCCCCAACCTTCAAGTGCTGACACATGAAGTGAAAGAAATTATTAGAAAAAACATAATGATGCAAATTTATCGCAAAATTAAGAGTCAAACCTCTCACAAAGTGTTCAGCAGCAGGTACAACCATTTTAACTCCATTCGGCAAACCTGGGTAACAAACAAATTAGCTTTGTTTTCTATCGAAAAAGAAAAAAGATTCCACACAAATATGAAGCATAAGTTGAATAACCCTACCCATATATGTCAAATTAAGATCGGAATGTATAAATACTGTAAAGCCTGGATAGAAATAATTCTTCGTGGCAACTGTGTATATCCTCATTCGTAACTTAATCTCACTGAGATAGCAAAATAAACAATTGATTAATGGAATATAACTAAAACTCAAATTACTTCAAATTACTTAAAAAACTCAAATTACTTCAAATTACTTAATGCTAACCAGTCAAGTATTTGAGTCAACACTTTAATGAATCCATCAACAGCTCTTGCCTTCATGGGAATGTCGTATCATCTAGGCATTAAAAACATCTAGAACCTAGAGGTTTGTCGAATTGTAAACTCTCGGGTGTTATACACATAGCGATTGCAATAGGGTGAATCACCCGATATATCCACACACAAAAAAATCTCCCCTTTTGTGGATAATAGAAAGGAATTTCTCATTATTTCTTTCTTTGAGCTGTTGGACTGACAAAATAAGAAAGACCTTCAGGAAGTTAAGCCAAAAACCAGAAATATCCATCATTCATGGCCTTGCTATTTCCCAAATTGGATAAAAATACAGAAGAGCCTTACATAATTTATAAATCAAGAAAAAAAATAATTAATAAACAAATATAAATTGGTTGGGACAAAATTTGACTGAATAAAAAAATGGAGGATTTAAAGTTTCGGTTTCAATGTCTCTCTCCATTTGTTTGTTTGTTTTATTATTATTATTTTTATTTTTTTTAATCTTTTGAGAAACGCTCTTGATGCATCGACTGAGTGCCATCAATTTGGCATTAGCTGATTTTCCGAAAGCCCAGTCTATCTTCGTTTCAAAAGAGAGTGCCAAGGAGTTGGTTTCTGAGAAGAAGTGCGAGGAAGATAAAATGGAAGTTGATGAAGTAAAAGTGAGAGAGGAAGAACACCAGCAGCCACCAAAGGAAGATGTTTCTGCCATTAGTAGAGGCGTGAACGTTGGGATGTGCTCTTTGAGGGCCAAAATCATGGTTCCTCCAAGGATTTAAATAATAAAGTGACGAATCCTGCGTCAACCTCACCGAAGAGGCGAAAGGTTTTGAAGAGTAGAATCAATGAGCATGGGAGAGAAGGTAACTTGATGCTAATTTATGGATCACATATCTACTTAGCGTGCTATTTTTCTATAAATATGTTGGGGTTTGATAGGAAGGGGACGGATTAATCAATAGAAAGTGTGGGCAATTGCCTCTGGTCACGTTTTGAAAAATGTATCATGATAGTAGTAGTTTATAAGGATTTTCTTAGTTGTGACCCCCATTAAGTTTGTGGAGGTTTTGGTTAAAACAATATTTTCTTTTTGACAAATTTCTGGGTTTGGCCCCACATCTTTGGAAAGCTTAACGTTGCTAGATGGTTAGTTGTTGTACACCTATACTTGATAGTTCATTCTGTAGTAATTTGTCTAGTAACGGGAGCACACAAGAACTTTAGGCATTATTTGAATCAACAAACTTAATTAAAGCACAAGTACAAGTTTGCCCCCATTGCAGAGAAATTTATACATCCGTTCCCGTTGATAG
The DNA here is from genome assembly GCA_019915185.1 of Eucalyptus camaldulensis. Classification (NCBI taxonomy): domain Eukaryota; kingdom Viridiplantae; phylum Streptophyta; class Magnoliopsida; order Myrtales; family Myrtaceae; genus Eucalyptus; species Eucalyptus camaldulensis. The sequence goes on from JAHSVA010000006.1 coordinate 11,833,466, forward strand.
GCATCATATACTTTCCTTTTTCTCAGTGTAAGTTAATTTGTTTATCTGAAGGAGATACAGGAGTCACCAATTCTATGTTACAAACTCAAATACACCTCAAGAGCCACTTACAAGGCAAATAGGCATTACCTGTACATCATGAGTTTTTTGTGTGTTATCCATCAGAAAGAGGTCCTCAGGTTTACCTCTACATGTTCTTGAGTGTATCTTCTTTGCAGTAACCGAAGTGGCCTGGGAGGGTGAGGAAGAATTGAAAAATGCAAACTGTACTTCTTTTAAACCAAGCTCCAGGTCTCCTTATTCTTTTCTGACTTCTCATGCCACATTAAGCATAGAAAATGTGTCCTTGAGAGACACAACACAGTTAGCTATTAGCAACACCCAAGTCTGGCATTCTTTTTGGTTGAGTTAAATCACTGGAACTGGAGTATCTGCTTTGAGCTTGAACGCAAGGAATGGTGGCTGTCTTAACAAGGACTATAGCACCTAAGATTCATCATCATACAGGATCCATGGCATTAGATGCTACTGGAGATTTTAGCTTGTGGGCAGGCATGGGCTTAATTACCTCACAATCCTTGAAAATCGTACACCTCTTGCTCGTAAAGTTAGAGAGTAAAGCATAACACACTTCCTTTGCAACTCCGAGTAAAGCCGTTGACAAAAGCATGGATCTAAACGTAATCTTTACGAGGAGAGATCACTAGATTGTTATGACTATGACAAAATGATGTTTGGGGTGGATTAGTTGTATTATCTATGCCTAGCTCGGGAAGGATTGTTGTGAGGGGGGGGGGGGGGATTTAGCATGCTCCATTTCTTAATGGCCGAAAAGTGATCGTGAGAGACAAATTGCGTTTCTTCTGGGCGCGCAAGCAACACATGCATCCTCTCTCACACCTGTGGATTAGAGAAGTTAATGCTTTGTATACCCTCTTTGAGGAGTTTTACATGAGTGATGGGTATAATGTTGGGGTGTGGTTTCTTTTGGGTTGTGTTTGTATAGATTTTATGGCCTTGATTATTTTTAGATAACCACCGCTTTGTTTTTCATTTCTAGATGCTGATATTTGGTCGGAATGCAGAAGGTCAAGATGGTCAATGGAGTGCTCTTTACTGGAGGGTGGGCTAAAACCGGATTGTGTTATATGACTGTGAAGCCAATTTTCAAGGTACTGTTATGATTGATACCCCTAAATATTTCTAAGATTTTGTGTTTCTATTTATTGGTTGGAGGCAGAGCTTCATCAATCTTGTCTTGACTGTTTTCATGCAATTAAATTTTCCTGTGGGTAGTTCGCCTAGAATAATGTGCTTTTCTTCATTCAAAAACTTTTTATTCCATTGCTCCAAGACAGACGAGCATTCTTACTACCTTGGGAGAGAATAGTTCGTTTTTATATGCTTTCAATGAGTGTCCTGTACATTTTTGCTTTGCAATTTTTAGATGTACTCTTTGCCTGTTGTTTGCAGAAAGTTTTGGTGAAGAGTGATGCTGCTGACCACTTCCCATCTTATGCCATCTGCTTGTGCTTTGAACTATTGACAATGATAATCAGCAAGGTAACTTTAACCCTTGTCACCGTTTTAAATAGTCTGTCAATGCTTTTAGTCCTTTTGGTTGCATATTTTCTCTTTTCTAATGCAAGAGTCACTTTACATGGTCTGTTCTTCAAACAAAAAAAATTTCTTTCTACTTTTTATCTTTTGTGAGGTATTGTGCCAGAAGAAAACTTCTGTCCTCCCATAGCTTGACTTAGCACACTAGATTGGTTATCATCTGAAAGTGCTAGTAAGAACATTTAGAGGGGGTGAATAGGTGTTTGAAATAAACCTTGGCAAAAAAAAAAACGCGGAATAAAATAAATTTCAAGCAAAGTCTAAATAAGGATCAGACTTTGAAACTGAGTTTGATGAAGAACAGACTTTTGAAACTGAGTTTGAAGAATAACAAACTTTGAGCGAATTCAAACTTTAGCAGTTAAATAGAACTACGAACAAAATAAAGGAGTTTAGGGAAGAGAATAAGAACACAAAGTTTATAGTAGTTCGGCTTAGATCAAGCCTACGTTCACTCTCCCACACTAACAGTCTTTTGCTGGATTCCACTATGCAATCAACAAGAGATTACAACTTTGAGTGCAAACACTTAGTAGTAGATCACACTATCTCACTAAGTCACTCTTTTGGTATTTCTCTCACAATCAGAAACATTTAAGCTCACAAGAGACAAGTGTATGATCGAAGCTGGCTCAGACTTTGGAATTATAAATTATACACTTCGTCTCTTATTTGCTCATTGATCCTTGATCTCCTTAAATACTCATTTACTTACAAACTAGCCGTTGGATAGTATCTTGAGAATCGTCTTCCAATCAGCCCATTGGATAGAACTGTATCTAGAAGATTTGGTAGCCGTTGAGTAACAAAAGTAGAATCCCAAATTGATTATGATCGCCCATACAAACAAAATCTTGGTTTCCATAAGTAGAGCTTCTTCGTATAGAAAGTTCTTGTCTTCATGATCCAATAGTCAATCAATTAGATTGAGTCAATCAAATCTATCTTGACGTAGAATCCAAACCAGATTACTAGCCGTTATACATCCTGTAATAAACCAAGGCTTTGAAGAATTGAAGATAAACTTGAATCCGTCTTCATCTTCATTCTTCATCGCGTTCAGTTTGGAATTCGTAAGCATGGGCAGACTTTGAATCTAAAGTCTGGTGGTCTTCAGACTTTGATGGTAGAGTCTGGAAGTCTTCAAGCTAGACTTTACAATCTGAACAAATTTAGCTTTAAGGTCTGGACACAGTCTCAATAAGTTCAGCTTCAGTATAGAGTCTGTCTTCTGGTTCTTCCAAGTATAGACTTTGATAATATCCTTTACATGTTCTATCATCTGCATAGTCTATTACTCAACAATTAAACACGTTAGTAGCCTTTGGTTTATTTTGTCATCTTCAAAACATCATAAGGGATTTCCCTAACATCATCTGCATAAAGCTATGGCCTCTGTGGGCACAAAACTTGAAAGTATAAGTTGTCACTACAAGGTTGAGATTGCTATTACTTTAACCTTGACGAGCATGGCAATTATTTCGCATCCAACCAATTATGATGCAAATAATCCCTCAAGGTTTAAGTTCCTTTCGTCCATGTCAAATGGATAAATTCTGAATGATTTACAGAAAGTGTAGTTCATAGTAGAAAGAGGAAATTGGAAAAAATCTCTAGATAATAATTTAACAGTTCCCTAATGACAGGACAAAAGCATTCTCGAGGAATTTAATGCTGTAGATCAAGCATCCACTCTACAATTTATACCCAAACATTGAAGGAACGGTATTTCAAAGGTATGGTTGACCCTAGTAAGCTTTCGCTGTCAACTTTTAAGTACTAACGCGTATAAAGACAGATCAAGCTGTATTCTTTTTTAATCGACAGCAAGTAGGATATATGTATGCTTCTGATTGGCTTCTTATGCTCTATGAGAATATAGATTTGGATTTATAATTTAGTAGATGATGCTGATTATGTAGCCGTGGAGTCAAAATATTGCTGGGGAGAGAAATATGGATTACATCAAATTATTATCAAAAGTGGTTATTGGAATAGAAGATGCGGGGTTACCTTGTATAAGGTGTCTGTTGCTTGATATAGTCATGCACAATCACCTATAGATGCAGTTCCAACTTCCATCTATCCACTGTTTTGCAGATTTCCACCGGATTTGCTTAAAATGTCGAGTACAGATTGCCTTGTCATGCAAAATCATCATGTGAGTTGTAAGACTTCAGTAGCCTACTGGTTTTAATTGAGAATACTAAGTGGAATTTGTTTGATTCCCCGTTTCGTCTTCCTTTTGTTTTCTCTCATGTACCTCTTTCTTCCAGCAAAGTGTTATCATCGCGGGGACTACATTCTTATTTTGATATAAGCCATCTGTTACACATGACACAACCATTACTTCTAAAGAATGGTGTCTAGATGGACCGGTTAGATCTTGGAAAAGTTAAAAGAGGAGACAAAAGTCACGCAACTTTAATGCATTGTTTTGCTTCTTTCTGTAGACTAAAATCCTGTGAGTTTTTTATATGGGCCCAGTAGTTTTTTTTTTTTGGGGGGGGGGGGGGTGTGTGCAAAATTGGCTAAAAAGGCTAATGATATGCTTTTTTGCTGAATCTTTTTATACTGGTCCGGGATTTTTTTTTCTTGTTCGTGTTATGTTATATTTTTTATTTCACGAATGTGATTGGGACCAGTCTATTTTAATTAAGACTTAAATCTCAGTCATCTTGCCTACTCTTGATGTATGCAATCCTCTTTTCTAATCCAACTATTCATTTGTGTTGCAGTATGGCATCTCGCCAGAAAGACTAATGCAGAATGCTGACTTAGCGAATTTCTTTAAGGTCTTGACAACATGCACGGATGGAGACAACAAGGTTGAATATGACCAACTACCTCTCACTTCATGTCTGAAGTGTTATATCGCAGTCAAAAAAATAGTGTTAGTGCTTATTTCAGTTATTTGTGAGAATAACATTAAGTTCTTTGAGGAATAACATTAAGTTCTTTGAGGAACTCTATTACCAGGTCTATGTCTCCACGGTTCAAGCCCATAGTTACCCTGTAACTGCTTTCCAGTGGCATTCGGAGGTAATAGTTAGTTTCATGCTTTTCTTCTTGTTCAACACCAATCTCATTTGATTAGGAAAGGCACATTGCTTCATGTAGTAGCTTTCATGCCGATCATCTCACTATTGGATGCCAGACTCTAATTTGTTATTTGGCAAATATAACTAAGTTGGCCTATTTTGTAGTTTGTTGCCATTCAAAATTCCTGGTATAACTCTTCTACCAAGTTAGCTCGAAGGAACAATAATCTGCACGACAATTTGACTGCATGAGGATAATGCTGTGTTGGTGCCAAATGAAGCATGCGCCTTCTATAGGGTTCTGACACTACCAAATGCAGCATCATGAGAAAGTAGCTACCCAAAGATCCTGATAGTTGAGTTTCTGAATGTAGAGATTTGGTCTCTGGTCTAGCAGTTTTTAGCTTTATCCAAGATGATCCATATTGAATTGATTGCCTTCCTGCTGAGCACATGATCATGGACTATGAATTCATTCTTTTCCTTTCTGGGCATTTTGTGGAAATTGACTTGCTGTTGCAGATTCTAATACATATTGTTCAATACTTGTTTCTTGCGATGCCTCCTGATTTGGTGGTTTTTGATATCTTTAGTGAAGAGCTTGTGGCATAACTTGCCTGAGTCTTGCAGAATTGGTTAGGCAAAATTTGGAGACTAGGCAATTTGAGTTAATCATGTTATAGAGGACATGATCCTTCTTTTTTTTTTTTTTATGGCTTTAACTTAAACATGATTCATTCTCGTAAATATCTGGGGGAGCAAAATCAGTGATAGTTCTTGGGATTATATATTCCACGAGTTTGGGACACCTGGAGTGTCATAACTTGGCATGAGAGGACACTTAAGTGCCATAATTTCAAAAGGGTACACTTGAGTGTCAGTTCCGAAGTTAAATGGAACACTTAGGTGCCACTCCGGCGAAAATCCGGCCAAATGGTTGACGTGGCAATTTTCCAGCGAGTTTGGTCCAAAACAGCGTCGTTTTGCACGCTGATGTGGCGAAAAAACGCAAAAACGACTCCGTTTCGTGTCTGATGTGTAAATAATAATATAAGAATTAATTAAATTTAATTTTAATTTTAATTTTATTTAAAATATTCTAAAATTTTAAAATTTTAATTTTTTTTTAAAAGGGGGAGGCCGAAGGGGGCGGTTGAGGGCTTAGCCCTTGCCGCTGCTGCCTCCCCGCTGTCGCCGGCCTTTTCGAGCGACGGCGGGGAGGCAGCGAGGGCCACAACCCTCGCCCCAAATCTAGGCAAGGGCTCGCAGGCCCTCGCCACGATCCAGCAAGGGCTCACGGCCCTCGTCGCCAGTCGGCCGGGAGCCGGCGACCCCAGCTGACCCTCCCCCTTCTGTCGCCGACCCTTCCTGGCGATAGCGAGGAGGCGGCGAGGGCCCGCAGCCGTCGCCGGATCTGGGCGAGGGCCGCAACCCCCGCCTTAGATCTGGGCGAGGGCTCGCGGCCCTCGCCGCCTCCTCGCTATCGCTAGGAAGGGTCGGCAACGGCGAGGGCTTAGCCCTCAGCCACCCCTTTTGGCCTCCCCTTTTAAAAAAAATTAATTTTTTAAAATTTTTAGAATATTTTAAATAAAATTAAGTTTAAATTTAATTTAATTAATTTTTATATTATTATTTACACATTAGACACGAAACGGCGTCGTTTTTGCATTTTCTCGCCACGTCAGTGTGCAAAACGATGCTATTTTGGACCAAACTCGCCGGAAAATTACCACGTCAGCCATTTTGCCGGATTTTCGCCGGAGTGGCATCTAAGTGTCCCATTTAACTTTGAAACTGGTACTTAAGTATACCTTTTTGAAATTATGGCACTTAAGTGTCCTCCCGTACCAAGTTATGGCACTTGGGCTGTTCTTCTTCCTATATTCCACCTTTTCATATCTGTGAAATATGTTTAGACTTATTGCCTTGAGGTAACTTATATGGCTTTCTCGATATTGTGCAGAAAAATGCTTTTGAATGGGGTTTGTCCATGATGCCACCCTCAGATGATGCCATTCAAGTTACACGGCATATAGCGAACTTCTTTTGTTAGGTCAGAATTTGTCGAGTAATTTCATGCTGCAAAGCAAGTTGCGTTTGAAATTTCCATGTCAAAGTTCTTAAATATCTTGTATCATACACAATTATGGTTACGTGAACTGTGCTTGTGGTTAAGTGTCTGCTTTTCACTCAGTTTGAAGGGAAAACATTTCTACTTTGAACTTCTTATCCTGTAGTGAGGCTAGGAAGTCCATAAACCGGGCTTCAACTTGGAAAGTGCTCGGCAATCTAATATATAATTACAGTCCCATATATGGTAGGAAAGCAGGGTAAGCCCTGATGCTATCAATTCATTGCATTTCTTCATCAGTTTTGCACATGAGTTTCGTGATTTAATGACCGTAGTGTTAAGTTTGTATGACTATAGGAAGGGATATGACGAGGTTTATATCTTCACGTGACTGCAAAGCCCCCATTTTTCATGGGCGTTAAGTCTCCTATGCTGAAGCAGGCGCTGTAGTGAATTGCTCAAAATCAGAAATTTGTTCCTTATGTAAATGAGATCATGAGATGTACGGACATTATTATTTTAACGGCAAGTGTTGAACTTTGTCCCGGTTATCTGAACTTGAACTATGCATATGATTTGTCGCCTGTAAACTAATCAATGACTTTGTGTCTTGACGAGTCAATCAATGGATGAGCTAGGGCCTCATCTCTCTGCTGGGAATTCCTTTAATTGATCAAAAGATGCCTCGGATCGAGTATTGTTTTGTTGTCATATATGTGTGCTCAAAGCGTAACAAACACTATAATAAATATTTATTCTCCCTAATCCCCCAATTAACTGGATATCGCATCCTGTAAAGTCCTTAAAATGGAAAAAGGAAGCTATGTAGGCCCTAATGAACTTCGAATTCTGAAAGACAAAATTCTTCATTTAGCTCGGAGAAGATCTTAATCCTTTAGGACTTTCATTTGATTTGCGACTATGTATTTCTGCCAAGAGTTGGTAGAAGAATCAATTTATTTATTTATTTTTTTGATAAGTTTTGTTGGACAACGGAATCATCCGACCAAAAGAAAAAAAAAACAAGGGAATCATCAATATTTGAACAAAATAGAAGATTGCTTCATTTTGTTAGCTGCCTAATCTATGGATTAAACTCTATTGTAGTTCTTTCTCAGTTTTGCAAGATTTATAGCCATGATTCCCACAGCATCCATTGCCGCTCACTGCTTAAAGCCGAAGGACCGCGGTGAGTGTTGGCAGGGTGATGGTGAAGGGCAGCTATGTAGCACAGACACGGCGACACGACACGTGACACGACACGACATGACACGCGACACGTCATTTTTCAAAAAGTAAAGAATTCCGACACGCTCCGACACGTTAAATATTAAATAAATATTTTTAATTTTAATTAATTTGATTCAAATTTACAAATAAATAAATAAAGAGTTTACAATAAATTTATACTAATAATATTAATAAATCTAACACTTTTTTTTTAATTTCATTATCTTAAATTTACATTTATTTTTCGAAATTCTCCCCTCCCCCAAATTTACTTTTATTTTTTGAAACTACCCCCTGCGCCCAAACTTCCCTCATCTCTTTCCCCCCAAATTTTTTTCACCTTTTTTTCCCTCCCCACCACCTGACAGCCCATCACTTCCCCCCTCCCTCCTGTCACTTTCCCCTCCGGTCAAACACGCCAAGTCTTTTTTTATTCTTTTCAACACCCTCGCAGCGCGGAACGGCGCCTTCTTCTCCTCCTCCTCGCATCCTTTTTTATTATTTTCCTTCTCAAAAGTTCAAAACCCTAGCAGCGCGGCCCCTTCTTCTTCTCCTCCTCGCCGCATGATGCCTATCTCCGAAAGCATCAAAGACTCGATCAAGAAACGCACCAGCATTCGCCGAAGGAACGGAAAAGGGAGTAATCCAGAAAAAGTTTCAGTGAAAAGGAATCGAAAAAGAAGACGGAACGCGCGGTCCCTGTGCGCCGAGAGGCTGCACACCGCCGCGAACTCCTTCTCCTCCTCTCCTCCCCCTTGCCGCTGCTGCTGCCCTTGCCGCTGCCGCCGCCGCCCCACTCGACGACACCGCCCTCCCCCACGCGCGCCTCCCTCCTAAAGTTTCTTCTCACGGCCCTCGCCCTCTTTCTCTGGCCGTCTCTCGCCGTCACCGGCTAACATTCGCTCGCGGCCTCATCTCTACTTCCCTCTCCTCCGCCCTCCATTCTCTTTTGGACACGCGTGTCGAAGCGTGTCGACAAAAGTTGACCGCGTGTCGACAAATCCGACACGCGTTGACCGCGTGTCGGAGCGTATCCGAGCGTGTCCGAGCGTGTCGAGGTGTCCGACACGTGTCGGACACGACACGGAGGCATGTGGGACGTGTCCGTGTATCATAGAAGGGCAGTGACCGGTGGTACGGGAGATTTAGGATGTGGGTAATTTAGAGCTAGGATTTTGTTTTTACGAGAAGATGAGATAGCGTTTTGTTTATTTTTAAATTTTGTATTGTTTTGTTAACTTGGTATTTAGGTATTGTCAGATAAAAACTATGAGCGTATCATGACACAAAAGATATATACTATTGATTCATGTTAGCAGCCCACATCGACAAATATTCATCAATAGTGAAATAGTTTAACAGAAAAATTAATAGTATTTTATTTTGAAAAAGTAGAAACTTTTGATTTTTGAAAAACTATAAGGAAGATTATGTTTTTATGATAAGAATAAATGAAGTACATTAACTATTTGTAATCCTTCGTTTGTGTTGCATTAAAGAAATCATTTACAAAATATTTTTCTTAAAATAATTGCTTGGACCGTGTAAAATAATTAGTTAAGGAAATTGTTATCATTATAGATAATAATTTATGTTTAACTATTTTCATGGACGATAAAAATATTTCTTGTTCATTTATTTTTAAAAACAACATAAGGGATCAATTTTAGGAAAGTGTGTTCTAAATCAATTTTTTAAACAAAATAAGTGAAGCCTAAGGCATAAATGAACTTGACGCAAGAGCTGGTGGAATAATATTACTAGAAAATCCGATAATTTCTTTGATTGATCGGAAGATGAATTAGATTGAATATTAATATTAGCCATGTTTAGTGTACGTAGCCCCTGAAAATTCTATGATAGTTAATAATAACGTCTTTTTAAATTTTACATCATACAGCTCCTATCCTTATAATCGTTTTTGGTTGATTTAATTGTTATTGCTTGAGCAGCCATGCATATGATCATTTATACGGGTTGAGACTTACAAAACAAAATTGGAGAGATCACGTGCATATTGTCGTCATGAAAGAGATAAGGCACTGGAAGAACGTTATGGAACGAAGTTCCCAGACTCGTGAATCTTCAATTCATGTTAATAAGGGTGACTCCCTCGTCTTACACTATTCATAACCAATCCATTATATGTCAGTGGTGACTTCTAAGTAAATTAAACTAAGTAATTAAAAAAGAAAATCAAGTTATATTCGATAAAGCTTAGGAGAATCAACGTTAACGTAGGGCCCACCTCATGAGTACAACCATTTAAGCCACCTCCCTTAGAGATCTCACCTTCGGAGATTCGCGACAACTATATCATGAAAATAACACACAACTAATGGATTTTGCAATTCAAGTTTAATGCAAGAAAAAGAAATTACCAAAAAAATCAATAAAGAATAATAAGATCACTAGAGATTTATATAGTTCGGTCTGAATATCGGTACTGTTGCGACCTAAATTTCGGGTGCACCACTTAAAATTAGGCTAATGGATTGTTAAGCCTAGACTTAACTCAGGCTCTCCCAAACCCATACCAATTCACGACTTAGGTTTAAATTTCTTAACATGCAAATGAATTTTATCAAAGAGTCGCCACTAATCAGTTTATGGTAGGTCAATTAGACACCTAAGTAAAATAATGGAAGAATTATTTTACTCCAACGAACTAGAGACTTTGGGTACGAGGACTTAGTTACATTAGACTATTTTAATGCCCTTTCAGTACTATTTCTTTTTTTTTCAAAAAAGAAAATATTTTTGCGGGCAGTTTGGATTAATTTTAAATCTATTACCCTAACATGTGAGGTGATCATGCGGTTGCGCAAACCATCAATTTAATACTCAGAAAAACAATGAATAAATTGCAAAACTTACCTCAAAGCAACGAAAGCATCTACAATGTTAGATGAGAATTCACATCGAAATCCTAGATATGATTTATAATTAACACACAATTTCTTCTTTTTTTTCACTTGTTTAATGAGAATCATGCAATGCATGCAACTAATCTAACATGAAAATATATGACATGGCAATATGACCTAACTATATGATATAATAAGATGCGGTCTATACTAAAAAAAAAAAATGGAATCAATTTATTCTAAGACATTTTTTGGTATTTTCCCTAAAATTCGAAATTATAAAAATGCGAAAATTATCTATTTAAATTAAAATATCATCTAATTTGTATTAGGAGTGAGGTTAAGCCAAATCCTAATTTAAACTAGAATGTTATCCTAACTTAGAAATCCCTAACTAAACTGCAATCTATCTAAAAAAAAATATCTAAACTTATAATAAATTAACAATTATTATCTAGAATTAAACTATAAGAAATTTTACCCTAAAATGCAATGACATGCAAGGTATGCCCTAATTCTAATTTTTCTTTTCCTTTTTTTTTTCGTGTTTTTGTATTAATTTCGAAATTAAAAGTTGTCAAATAATTAAACATGTAACTTAAATTGATTGATTTGATTTTTTATTTTTTTAATTTTTCAATTTTTATTTTTTTGAAAATCGAGAGAAAATTTCTATTCTAAATATGCAAACCTTAAAACAAGAAATAAACCTAATTCTAAACTACATTTTTTGATTTTTTTTTTTGAAAACAAAATTAATTTAAACAACACGCTAGCAAATCAGAGCAAGATTGATATTCAAATTGATGAACCATATCTCACACATGAGATTGGGTTGACCAATTTTACATAAATCACGAATCGAATCTCGGGTAGGAGATTGGATTAGCAATTTTTTTAAATGATTGCGAATTGGATTTTGGGCGTGAAAATCGGACTGACAATCACAAATTTCATAGGCTATTTCATATCAATCAATTTCAATTTTACATTAAGGGATAATTATACTACAAAAGAACAAATAAAATAAAGTAATAAAATAACAAAAATAATAAAACAAGGTAAATAAATAAATAAATAAAGAACTACCTAAATTGAATTTTTTTTCTTTTTTTTGCTTTTCTTGCTTTTTCACCGACAACAGCTTCGGTGGGTCACCACCGGTGGTTGGGTCACCAGTGTCCGAAGCTTCGACGAGGACCGGCAGTGGGCGGATTGGCAGCAGCGGCGGCGCTCGGGTAGCAGGGGCGACGACGGCGTCGTGACCGGCTCGGATTTGTTTGTCGTCAAGGGATGGCGTCAGCTAGAACAGGGGCAGCGGTCGGGGACACCGGATCGAAGATGCAGGCGAATCGGCGTGCGTCTGCGCTGGGTCGTCACGGACGGCCGGCGGATTGACGGGTCGGTCGGATTGGAGAGGTAGTAGTCCAGAGGCAGCGAGTAGGACTTAGCTAGCTAGGTTATGAGCAGATCTCAGGCACAGACGTTGAGGAGCACCGCAGGCATTAGCGAGGGTTGAGGTGGAACGGCGAGACTAGCAGCACAGCGTGGGGGAGACGAGCGGACCAACAAGATGGCGAGGCGCAATGGTGTCCGGCATTGCGGTGCCGGCGCAGCAGCCGGCGCGGCGCTGGTTTGCGCGGTCAAGGGCCCCCCTTGGGCAAAGAAGACGAAGCGGTTTTTTTCCTTTTTTTTTTCTCTAGCATGTCGCAAGTCCACTCTGCTTTTCACTCTTTTTGACCTTTTTTCTTTTTTTTTTCGAAAACAGAGAGAGACCCCTCTTTTGTCCGCACGCGACCCTCTTTATAAGCCAAAAAATTGGATCTCCGTCGTATATTTCATTCTTGTGCAAAATACCATTGAATATATCATTGCACTCCACACAATATTGTTTTTATGCTTTTCAAATATTTCATTCGAGAATTTCCTTTCTATCAAAAATACATCCCTCGGTGTATATTGCCTAAATATATGAAAATCCCAGTGGAATATGTGAAAAATTTTGCGTTCGCCATCGGTCCAATAAAATAAAATAAAACAAAATAAATGTTCATAAACTATACGTCGTGCAATTTTTATTATTTTTTAGGGTGAAAATTAACCCATTTTTTATGCAAAAATTTAGGTGTCAACAGCTGCCCCTCTTTAAAGGTGAGCTCGTAGAAGTTACCTTCAAAGACAAATTGAAACCTAAATTTTGGTTATGTGCATGCAATGAATGATTTTTTTTTGTTGGAAAATGAATTACATTTTTTAATACAATTTATATGATGCATGGAAATGCAAATGATAAATGAACCTATCTGAAATAACTTACCTTTGAGGAGGACAAAGTAATTCGAGATAGTGGGTGTTACATGTCCAAGACCCGTACCATTCTATGGTCGCCCAAAATAGTAACAGGGCTTTAAAAGGAAACTGCTTTCCCAAGACTCATACCATTCTACGATCGCCTAGTATAGCAGTAAGGTTTTGTAAGAAACTGCTTTCCCATAATCCATACCATTCTACAGTTGCCCAGTCTGGCAGTGTTTGGTTATGTCTAGAACCTGCACAATTCTATGGTCGCATTGACGAAGAAATTGATTTTCCAGGACCTATATCATTTTAAAAAAGCTTGAATGGGAAATAAATGATGTATAGGACCCGTACCATTCTACGATCGCCTTGACGAAGAAATTTTCTAGGACTCGTACCATTCTACGGTCGCCTGTTAGAGCAATAAATGTTGTCTAGGACCCGTACCATTCTACAGTCGCCCCAACCTTGTGATAGAGATCATCTAACCAGGACCCGAATCTTTCTTCGGTCGCCTTAATTAGATTGAATCTGGAGAAAAATCTTTGGGGACAACTCAATTGAGTGTCGGTATACTTAAAATGGAATACTTGTGAAATGACAAGTATTCAAGGTATGTGTTGATACCTAAATTTTAGCGACCCGTTTAGTCATTCATCGCGTTAAAAATTAGGGGTTAATTTCATCCCTAAAAAAAATTAATTAATTACATAGCATATAGTTTTAAGTGCATTTATTTTTAATTTGCATTTACATTGGGTTGGTGACAGATGGATTCGAATTGATAGTTCAGAACTTTAATTTGATGAGTTGGGCTAAGCTCATGAAGAGAACAAATCAGCCCAAGTCCATATTCTCGGGGAGATTTTACGAATTTGCCTTTACGAGATCATATTAAAAACAAATATTGGGTTTGGAAAAGCAAATATTGCGTTCGGAAAAGAAATCTTTGTGGATATGAATTTGAAAAAAATTAAAATCTTAATCCATGGCTTATATAAAAAAAAAACGCGTAGGGTTTTGAGGAGGGCCTTATCTAAAAAAAAAAAAAAAACTACTCTTTCGTGGGGGTTTCTCTTGGTTCGCAAAAAGAAACCAACAAAGTAAAAGTGAAAAAGGGAGAGAGAAGTGATGTGAGGAGGGGGCAAAGAAGAGGTCTATGAGGGAAGTGACCAGACAGCAGGGGAAAAGAAGAAAAAAAAGGAAAATGAGAAAAGCAAGGGGGGCTGTTCATTTTCTTCTTCGTGCAGCCATAGCCGCCGATCCCTTGTGCAATTGCTGACCGTTGCGGGCACGTCGCTCGCCCACGCGCACCGCACCACCACCGCCTGTCCGCCTCGCTCACGGCCTCGCTAGTCATTGCTGTGACCCGTCCCGCGATGCCAGCTGCGACCCAGCGCTGACGCCCACGCCTTAGCCGATCTCCTTCACTGTCGCCTGCTGAAGTTGCGCCAAGCCCTGCCGTCTGCGCTAGCCGTGACATCAGCAGCCCGACAAAGCCATCGTCGCTCGCCTGCGAGCCCCCTGGCACCAACGCCTGAGCCGCTCTCGCTCTACCAGCCACCGCTGTTCCGCACCCCTAAAGTCATGACTCTGCCTCTGCCGGCCCCACCTTTGCCCAAATCTGCCATTTCGGAACACGACCTTGAGGCACCGCGCGTCTGCATGTCGCCATTGCTACAATTCGAGCAACCCACTACACCAGCAGCTCACCACTCTCTTCCTGCAACCTCTGCGTCGCACCACCGAGACCGCTCGTCGCCTCTACAACCAGCCGAGTCTCCTTTGTTGCACCTCTGCCTCTACCGGAGTCTCTACACCAACTTTGCTCGAGCCAGCACCTGACGACGCTCCTCTTTGCTTGTTCCCGACGCTGATGCCCCTGCTTCACCTCTGCTGTCATCGATTTGTAGCACCAGAAGCCTCGAACGCCGAGCTGTTGCTCCTCCCTCGCTGTCGCGCCGCTGTCCCTACCGTGACCCGACGCCACCAGAGCCCACATCGCCACTGCTCAACTGTCGATCTTCACCCCAGCAGCTGCGACACGACACCCCTGCAGTCTTCGCCTTCTACTGCTGCCCGACGCCATCGAAGTACACACTGCCGGTCTGCTTTGCCGCTGGTCACCGTCGCTGCTGATCCACTCGTCGCCGGTCCTCGCTGGAGCTTCAAACATCGGCGACCCAACCCCCCGGCGACTCACCACAGTTGCCAACACCGTGGAAGGCCAAAGGAAAAAAAAAGGGAAAACTAATTTAGGTAGTTTTTCTATTTTTTATTATTTTTCTTTTATTTTGCTTTCTTTTAGTAGAAATATTCCTTAACGTATGACAAAAATTCCCAACATGAAATTGCCTTTGAAATTTAGGATTGATAGTCCGATTTTCGTGCCCGAAATCCGACTTGCAATCGCTTGAAAACTTGTCAATCCGATCTCACGCTCGAGATTCAATTCGCAATTTTATTTAAAAATGGCCAACCCAATCTCATGCGTGAAATATGATTCATCAATTTTTTAGGATATCAATCTTACTCTGATTTACCGTCGTGTCATTTAAGTTAATTTTGCTTTCATAAACAAAATCCAAAAAAATGTGAGTTAGATTAGGTTTCTTGTTTTAGGGTTTGCATATTTAGAATAGTAATTTTATTCCGAATTTCAAAAATAAAAATTAAAAAAATCAAAAATCAAAAATCAAATCAATCAATTTATGTTGCTAGTTTTTTTTTTTTTTTAACTTAGGTTGCATGTTTAATTATTGGACAATTCTTAATTTCGAAATTAATAAAAACATTAAAAAAAAATCATCATGTATATGTCATGTAGAATTAGGGTATTCTTTATACGTCATTGCATATTATGTTAAAATTGCATGTTTCATTTTAAGTTTAAATTGATTTTTAGATAGATTGAATCATAGGTAAGAGATTGCTAAGTTAAGATAATATCTTAGTTTAAATTAGGGTTTAGCCAAGCTTAATCCTTAATATAAGTTGGATGGAATCTTAATCTAGCTAGGTAATTTTGGCATTTTTCTAATTTCGAATTTTTATGGAAAATACCAAAAATTATCTTAGAATAAATCAATTTCATTCTTTAGGACAGACTGCATTTTATTTATGTCATGTAGTTTAAGCCATATTACTATGTCATATTATTACATGTTAGATTAGTAGCATGCATTGCATATTGCATGATCTTTATTAAATAAGTGAAAAATAAAAACAAAAATTACGTGTTTATTAGAGATCATATCTTGGACTGTCGATATGAATTTTTCTTTGACATTGTAGATGCTTTCACTGCTTTGAGGTAAGTTCCTGCCATTTATTCATTACTTTTATTGGGTGTTAAATTGGTGGTTTGCGCACTCGTATGATCACCTCACATGTTAGGGAAATAGATTTAAAATTAATCCAAACTGCCTGCAAAAAATATTTTTGAAAATAAAAAAAAATGGTACCAAAAAGGCATTAGAGAAGTATAGTGTAACCAAGTTCCCGTATCCAAAGTCTCTGGTTCGTAGGAGTAAAATAATTCTCCCGTTATTTTACATAGGTATCTAATCGACCTACCATAAACTGATTAGTAGCGACTCCTAGATAAAATCCATTTGCATATTAAGAAATTTGAATCTAAGTCGCGAATTGGTATGGGCTTGAGAGAGCCTAAACTAAGTTAAACTTAGTAGTCCATTCACCTAGTTTTAGATGGTGCACCTGAAATTTAGGTCACGACAGTATAGATAAAGATATACTTATTTGGTAACATCTCTGATCCTTGGGGATATGTCTCCTACAAAACATGGTTGTAGGAGAGACAATATGCATTTGTAATCACAAACATGTATTAATTCAATGGAGGTTCCTGATGATTTCTATCAATATCACATCACCTAATTTCCATTGGGAAGGATTTCAAAAGAATATTCCAATCTGAACACATGAGTGTCATGGATGTGTCAAATGAGGGATCTTTTGATCTGAAAGGACTTCTCTCTCATCCTCATTAAAAGGGCCATTTTTTCTTGACCTTTGGTGCAAGATTTTGTCAATTACTCTATCTCACCAGTGTCATGCCAAACAAGGGTTTGAGCAATGTCGCAAGTGGTACAACCTTACTAATCTAAGAGGTCTGTAAAAGGGACTGTAATGTGGGCTTGGCCAACAGCTTAACAAAGGGGATTCTTTGAGTCGAGGTTATTGAAAAAATGAGTGATATTCCGCAATCATCTTGGGGTTTACAAGTCAAGAAACATGTGAAATGAGGTAGAAATTGTCTTACTCGCACTTCTTCAAGCGATGCTTTTGAACATATGAACTTTTACGTTAATTCAAGTGTCCTAATCTGAAGAAACTTCACAAGGGACGTAACGTAGGCTTGGTTCATGGGTTGAGAAATGAAAAGATCATTAGGCTAAAAAAGTATTTAGAGGGTAAAAGTTGGTAATTATCTTGACATTTCCACCAATTTTCTTCTCTACCGTTGGAGATTTTCTTCATGTCTCAACTCTATTGATTGTAACATCTCAGCGTTTGAGTTTTTAGTACTACCTTGCTAGGGATACGACTTTGACCAATGTTTGATTTTTTCTTTTTGTGGGCATTGGCCTTGTTTTTACCAGGCACACTACTTTTTTTTTATGCCCCATTTTTTGCAATTATTTTATTTGAACAAAGTCTCTATTTTGTTGGCATTCTAGCTCATGGCACTTGAATATTTTTGTCTTGTCCCGGTGTGGGGGATGATCACGAACTGGGTTTAATATGAAATGAATTCATAAGCTCAAGTGGGCTATGCAATGGATAAAAGTGTATAGGATAGAGAAATGACTGCTCTTTGTCATCCTAAGGCACTTCAATTATCATACAAGTTACATTGCGAAAGCAATACCCGAAGATTAATGCAAGTGTAAGTAAAAAAATTCCTACCATTCATTTGAAATTTGTCCAAATGTGGAATGATTCTTGATAGAAATAATTTAAAAAGCTCTTTATGTGTGTGGGCTCAAAGGGCTAAACAATGGGTATACCTGTAATGTTTCGGGTAGAGGAAAAAATTGCCTCTCATCACTTTAGATAACGTACCTTTTGCGAGACCGCCATTTTCCTTGCGAGCATGGAATCTTTCCACACAACTCATTGGGGATTAGTGTATGAAATAGTGTATGGAACAAGGCTTGCCTTTCATCATTCCAAGGTATCCCTTTCAACACATTCAATTAATCTCACACAATTCATTAGGGAAAACATGCAAGATTCATGCAACAAGTTCGAACAATTCAACTCATTAAGGCAATTCATTCGTCATAAAAATGCTTGCAGTTCAAAACATGACATGACAAATTTTATCACGGGTAATATTAACTTGAGTGGAAAACTCACGACCATCCATTTCTACCAGGATCAAGGCACCTCCAAGGACTACCTTCTTCACCACATACGGGCTATTGTAATTCGGACCAAACTTGCCCCTAGGATCTGAAAAAATTGGCAACAGCTTCCTTAGAACAAGATCATTCACCTCGAAATGTCTCGGTCACACCTGTCGGTAGAAGGATTTGGCAACTCCTTGCTGATAAGCTTGGCCATGGCAAATGGCCTTTAGTCTTTTCTCATCAATCAGGTTTAACTATTCATGTCTTTGTTGCGACCATTCAGCGTCAGACAACTCTGCCTGAGATAAAACTCTTAGAGAAGGAATCTCCACTTCTATAGGTAGAACTACCTCCATACCGTACACCAGGGCAAAAGGGGTTGCCCCAGTAGAAGTGTGGATCGATGTTCGGTATGCCATTAGTGCGAAGGGTAACCTGTCATGCCAATCTCAATAATTCTCGGCTGTCTTAGCCAAGATGTTCTTATTGGCCGCTTCAACAACCTCATTCATTTGAGGGTGGTAAGGGGATGAATTAAAATGCTTGATCTTGAACTCGCTGAACAACTCATCAACAATTTTATTGTTCAAATTTGTCCCATTATTAGTGATGATTGTTTCAAGAACGCCATAGTGAGCAATTATGTCACGTTTGATGAACTTCGCAACATTGCGTGTAATGACACTTGCAAAGGATGCAGCTTCGATCCACTTAGAGAAATAGTCTATCGCCACCAGAATGAATCGATGCCCATTTGAAGTCTTAGGATTTATTGGACCAATCACATCAATGCCCCACATTGAGAAGGGCCATGGCTTAGAAAACTGGTGTAGCTCAATTGGTGGAACATTTATCTTATCACCATGAATCTGGCAGTGGTGGCAACTTCGTACATGCTTGATGCAGTCACTTTCTAGTGTAAGCCAGTAGTAGCCCAATCTCATAATCTTCTTAACCATCATGTACCCGTTTATATGAGGGCCACATATTCCTTTGTGCACTTCTTGCATGATTTGAGTGGCTTCAGTTGAATCTACACACCGCAATAAGACTTAATCATAAGATCTCTTGTACAAATTCTCACCACTGGTGAAGAATTTTGAGGCCATCTTCGTGATGTACTTCCTACCAGCCAGAGTGCTCCCTTCGAGAAATTCCTGCTTTTTAATGTATTCCATGATATCGTAATACCATGGCTTTCCATCAGGCTCTTCAGTTATGATCATACAATAAGCCGACCTTAGCAAAACCTCTATTTTCAATGGTTCGACTTCTAACCCGTCAATGACTTGCAACATAGATGACAAAGTCGCGAGTGCATCTGCAAATTGATTATGAGACCTTGGCAAGTATTCGAACCAAATTTCTTCAAACTCTTTCACCAGATCCTTTAAATACTTGTGGTAGGGGAGCAACTTGGCATCCTTAGTCTTCCATTCACTTACGGTCTGCAGTATGATCAGTACGAAATCCCCGAACACTTTCAACTTGGCCACACCCATCTCGTGTGGCACCCCGAACCCCCTTAGGTCGCCACAGGCACCAAACGTTACACCTAATTACATCTCTTAGAAGAAGCGTCGTAAATCATAGATACTATTTTTTTTTTGAAAATAGTCCCAGCACGATTCATTAGCGGAAGCAAAATATAATATCGCCATCTCCCCCTTCCAATAACCATGATACAATTGCACACCACTAAATACCATAGGAAAGGTAGAGCCATGCCACTTTTATTTACATATTTTTGTGATGGATTTTTCGCGGGTCGATACAACAAAAGAAGGCCAAGATTTTCAGCTACACTCGGCCACATCCCAAAAAGATACTACGACCCCTAAAAAAATCACATGACGTCCTCCATCTAACAACGGCAGCTACTCCCAAAAAGAAACACCAGCTCTCTACCCTTCACGCAGCCATCACACCTATCCAGGTGCGTCGGGTGGCGGTGGTGGCAACATCCCCCTAATCACTCCGTCTCGGCGGACATGAACTGACAGAAACTCCTGGATGACTGGGCCCTCAACCAAGCCCATGTCATACATGACCAGCATTCGCACTTGCACAAATGTCAGTCCAGGGATAATGATGCAGTCGATCTCCGTACATTCTACTTCTACATCTGAGGGGAGGCCATAGAAGGTGCCTCGTGTGACGGTAGGGAGCGACATCTTTCTAATCTGAAATGTTGGTCCCGGAAGGGGTGAATACAACCACTCAGCAGGTAAAGGATCAATAAGCCACTCAATACATCATGCCATGCAATCACCACAATCATAGCATCACATGTCATGCAAGCATCCATGCACAACATACCATGGCATCATGCACATGTCATCATACCTCATGTACATCATCTTCATATAGACATCGCCATCATATCAAATGTACCATCATCATTACCATGCATCCATGCATGTAACATCATCATCATATCATGCATATATCATCATGCATAATGTCATGCATATATCACCATGCATCATGTCATGCACATATAATCATGCAGAATGTCATGCATATATCACCATTCATGATTTAACTCCAATTTCATCTTGGACTGCCACATTTCTCATTCCCGGGACCAATGTTTGTGTCCCATATGTATCCAAGATACAATACAGACCATCATGTTCCCCTACTCTTCGGGCATCTCGTACTCCAACTAGCATCACAAGGACCCTCCGGGCATGCATCATGATACAACCGAGCATCCAACACAAACCTTCGGGCATGTATCATGACACAACTGGGCAACCGGCCGCACCCTTTAAGCCAGGCATCTCGCACCCAAACTAGCATCGCGAGGTATCCCTCGGCACAATTACCATGCCGAGCTTCCAGCTCCCCCACTCTTCGGGCATCTTGATACCACTCGGTCTCCCGAGGACCCTCCGGTATCTGGCCATTCATGACCACTAGGCAACCGGCCGTACCCTTCTAGCTAGGCATCCCGACACTCCCGGGGCATCGTCGGCTCACACCTCCGACGGCCTTCTCATTCATCTCAATTCTCATCTTCAATTATAGTTCAATTTTTAACATGTCATGTGATGTGATGGCAATCAATATCTTATTCATCCTTGAATTCATACATGCATCTCAAATCATTATCATACATGCAGCAAGGCACCATCATCCATAACAATACAATTCATGGAGTCCATGCAATTTAAAATGGTCCATTTTTCATACCTTTTTTTTTTCAAAATTCCAGCACGTACCATTTTTAGAAAATATTCAAATTAAATATCCACATGCTTCTCAAAAATCATGAAATCAAGGTGCGTGATAGACAAGACAATAAAATAGTAATTCCATGAGAAACACATGCCCAATCGAGTTCCACACAAGAAGTTATAATCCACACGATTTCAGCATGCAAATTCGGATAAAAACAGAATGTGCAGTTTTCGAAATAATTCGATTAAAATACCCAAACGACCTCTGAAAATTATGAAATTTTACCAGGTTATATATAAGACAGTAAAGTAGATTTTTCATCAAGATTTCTAGGCGATATTCATTTTAGATCATTTTCTATAGTCGCCCGAAGCTTCTGGATCTAGCACCAAAACGTCCAGTGTATGTATCTCCAAAAAATCGAGTTTTCACCCCTTTATTCTTCTTCGTTTCCTCTGAAATTTGGATATATTTTAATTCAAGAGGTCCCCTACAACTTTCATTAAGGAATATAAGTGAAATTTCCAAATAATAGTCACCATATGGGTCCATGAAGTCTCGGGTGTCCTGTACCGTGTCTCCAGATTTACCGTCTTCAAGAGTAAATTGATTCACTAGGCTAAACTTGCTCGTTTTACTTCAAATTTGAGTATGTTAACCTTCAGGATGTTCTCTCTACAAGTTTCATGAAGAAGTTGAAGAGATATTCTTAGTAAAAATCAACATGCAACCACAAATCTACCAAAAGGTCAGCGAAATCGTTCCAGATTTAGTATCTTCGTAGGATGAGGGTTTGACCCCTTAAATCTCCATCATTTTGTCCCAAATTTTAGCATTTTGTATTTTAAGATGTTAGCTACAACTTTCATGAAGGAATCAAGGTCAAAATCAAACTCGAAACATGCATGAAAGCTCTCACAAGATTCTGGTTCAGACGGTTCATACGAAAACAGCAAGCATCTCCAAGAACAAACCTCATGCACTTCGATTTCTAGCCTCTAAACATCCAAGAACTCAACCACACATGCAAGACACACATGCAAGAGTGGAAATCAATCCCAACTTGCCTTAAAGACCGAACAAACAGCAGCAAAAGGGACGGCACACGGCAGACGAACGGACGGCATGCGGGCGGCAACGGGCGACTCCTTCTCCCTCTCGGAGATTCCCTCTCTCTCTCACAACTCACTCTCTCTCTCTCTCTCTCTCTCTCTCTCTCTCTCTCTCTCTCTCTCTCTCTCTCTCCTCTTTCTCACTTGGCCGAACAACACCAACCGGCCACCCTCTCTCTCTCCTCTTCCTTTTATTTCCCCAAATCCTCATCATTTGCAATCATCACTTGCCTCTCCACAAGCCAATGCATGCAATCCTCCTTTTTGCCACTTGGCATGCCACATGCAATGGGCTTGGGCTTGGAGGCATTTGGGCCAGCCTCCCTTGTGGCCGACGACAGCCCATTCGTGGGCTCCAATGGGCCGGCCAACTTGGCCCATTAAAGGTCCACTCTTGGGCCTAAGGCCCAACCTAATTCAAATCAATTTTTTTTCCTTTCTTATTCTTTCTTTTAAGAATTTAAATTACTAAATTCCACATGGCCAAAAATAAATCATTCTTATTAATTTATCCCATATTACTAATTTAAAAACTTATGAACACAAGCGCATATCACTTAGTCTTAAAAGGAGACTAATGACTAAAACATATACCATAGGTATTTTCATTACCTAATTATGGGCTTTAACACACCTTAGAGCTTGTCTTGAATTTTTGGGATGCCACATCTCGATTGTGGCTTGAAACCAGAGGATGCAAGCTTCATACCTAGCCACATTGTTAGTGCATGGGAATATCAATTTTACAGCTACTGTATGGTGTTGTCTGTTCGGGGATATCAGGATTGCCCCAATACCAGAACCAGACAAGTTCACAGCTCCATCGAAGAGCATTGTCCATGAGTCTTCATCTACACTCAAAACACGATCATCTAGGAAACTTTCATCATCATTTGTGACTCCCTATTCTCAGCCAATAGATTAGCAATCACACGACCCTTGACTGACTTTTATGGCATGAATTGCACATCAAATTCTGAGATTAAAATTTGCCATTTAGCCAACTTTCCCACCAAAGTTGGTCGATCAAGCAAGTACTTGATAGGATTATTCTCAGTTACGAGGAACGTCTGGTAATGCAATGTGTATTGTCGCAATCTATGCAACACCCGCACTAATGTAGCACAAGTCTTCTCAGCATCAGAATATTTCAGCTCTGACATAGTGAACTTTTTACTCAGATAATAAATGGCTCGTTCTTTTTTATCGACAAGACTTTCCTGAGCCAACATTGCACCTAATGATTCACTATGAATAGTGAGGTAGAGAATCAAAGGATGGCCTAGTGATGGCGGGACAAGCACTGGTGCATTCATCAAATACTGCTTCAACTTGTTGAACACTTCTCGACATTCATCATTTTTAATTGATTTGTGCATTCTTCTTCAAAAGCCTGAAGAACGGCTTGGCAGTTTTAAAAAGTTGGGAGATGAATTGGGCAATGTAATTCAATCTCCCCAAGAGGTTTCGAACTTCTTTTACCGTTGATGGAGGCTGCAACTCACATATGGCCTTAACTTTAGATGGGTCGATCTCAATCCTTTTACTATTCACAATGAATTCGAGTAATTTACCGGATGTTGCTCTAAACACGCATTTAGCGAGATTTAATCGAATCTTGAATTCACGAAGACGATCAAACAACTTCTTCAGAGTTTTGACATGGCTTCTTCCAGGTTGGGTCTTTGCAATCATATCATCAACATAGACTTCAATCTCCTGATGCATCATATTATGGAATAATGTTACCATGGCTTGCTAATAAGTTGCCCCTGCATTCTTGAGTCCAAAGGGCATAACCTTATAGTGAAAGGTTCCTCATGGAGTGATAAATGTAGTCTTCTCCTTGTCTTCCTCCTTCATCCTTATCTGATTGTATTCGGAAAACCCATCCATAAACGAGAATAGCTCAAATCCGACGGTACTATCCACAATGACATCTATGTGAGGTAATGGGAAATTATCCTTCGGGCTAGCCTTATTCAAATCCCGATAATCGACACAGACTTGAACTCGACCATCTTTCTTCATCATTGACACGATGTTAGCCACCCACTCTGGGTATTGTGAGACTTCAATAAATCCCACATTCAAAAGCTTCATCACCTCTTCCTCTATCTTCTTCAAGAGCTCAGGTTTAGTCCTCCATAGCCTCTGCTTCTTAGGTGGGACATCTAGATTAGTAGGTAGGTCATGCTCCACGATTGACGGGTCTAACCCGTCTGCTCAGATGTAAGAGCCTTGACTTTTTCATGTTGTTCCCAGCTACACTGCACCTCAATGGAGTCTTCAATCGAGTCTTCAGGATCATCATTATTAGCATTTGTTGCATTGGATTGGACCATTTCCACTCCTTTGCATACCATAATAGGATTGTCCCTGAAACAAAAAATAGATGAATAAGAAAGACAAACAAGGTAAACTGTATTATTTATTTTTTTGAAAGGTTTTTGAAAGATTTTTGAAAAGCATTTGCAAAAGCATTTTTGAACCATTTTGACACAAGAAAGCATGATGAAGCCCAAGCCTCAGAATTCTCATTGGATTTTTCTCTTTTCTTTATTGGTTGGATATCATTACTGGGCTAGTTTAGTGTACCTCATCATGCCCTCAAAATAAAACTTGCAAATGAATTTTATCTAGGAGTCACCACTAATCAATTTATGATAGGTTGATTAGACACCTAAGTAAAATAATGGGAGAATGATTTTATTCTTACGAACCAGAGAATTTGGATACAGGAACTTGGTTACATTAGACTATTCTAATGCCCTTTTGGTACTATTTCTTTTTATTTTAAAAATATATATTTTTGCAAGTAGTTTGGATTAATTTTAAATCTATTACCCTAACATGTGAGGCGATCATGCGGGTGCGCAAACTACCAATTTAATACCTAGAAAAACAATGAACTAAATTGCAAAACTTACCTCAAAACAACGAAAGCATCTATAATGTTATATCATAATTCACATTGATAGTCCTAGATATGATTTCTAATTAACATGCAATTTCTTTTTTCTATTTTTTTTCACTTGTTTAATGAAAATCATGCAATGCATGCTACTAATCTAATATGAAAATATATGACATGGCAATATGACCTAACTATATGACATAATAAGATGCAGTCTATACTAAAAAATGGAATCAATTTATTCGAAGATATTTTTTGGTATTTTCCCTGAAATTCGAAATTTTAAAAATGCAAAAATTATCTATCTAAATTAAAATATCATCTAATTTGTATTAGGAGTGAGGTTAAGCCAAATCCTAATTTAAACTAGAATGTTATCCTAACTTAGAAATCCCTAACTAAAATGCAATCTATCTAAAAAAAAATTATCTAAACTTATAATAAATTAAAAATTATTGTCTAGAATTAAACCATATGAAATTTTACCCTAAAATGCAATGACATGCAAGGTATGCCCTAATTCTAATTTTTCTTTTCCTTTTTTTTTGTGTTTTTGTATTAATTTCGAAATTAAAAATTGTCAAATAATTAAACATGCAACTTAAGTAAACAAAAAAAAATAGCAACCTAAATTGATTGATTTGATTTTTTTACTTTTTTTAATTTTTTTAATTTTTTTTGAAAATCGAGAGAAAATTCCTATTCTAATATGCAAACCCTAAAACAAGAAATAAACCTAATTCTAAACTACATTTTTTGATTTTTTTAAAACAAAATTAATTTAAATGACACACCAGCAAATCAGAGCAAGATTGATATTCAAATTAACGAACCATATCTCGCGCATAAGATCGGGTTGGCCAATTTTACATAAATCACGAATCGAATCTCAGGTGGGAGATTGAATTAGCAATTTTTTTAAGTGATTGCGAGTCGGATTTAGGGCACGAAAATCGGACTAACAATTACAAATTTCACAGGTTATTTCATATTAGACAATTTCAATTTTACATTAAGGGATAATTATACTACAAAAGAAAAAAATAAAATAAAGTAATAAAATGACAAAAATAAAAAAAGAAAACAAGGTAAATAAATAAATAAAGAACTAGCTAAATTGATTTTTTTTTTTTTTTTGCTTTTCTTGCTTTTTCACCGACAACAACTTCAATGGGTCACTGTCGGTGGTTGGGTCGTCGACGTCTGAAGCTTCGGCGAGGACCAACGATGGGCGGACTGGCAACAGCAGCGACACTCGAGCACAGGGCTCGGGTAGCAAGGGCAATGGCGGCGTCGTAACTGGCTCAGATGCTGGTCGTCGGGGAATGGCGTCAGCTGGAACAAGGGTGGCAGTCGGGGACACCAGATCAGAGATGCAGGCGAATTGGCGTGTGTCGGTGCTGGGTCGTGATGGACGGTCGGCGGGTCAGTCGGAGCAGAGAGGCAGCGGTCCAGAGGTGGCGAGCAGGACTCCGCGAGTGCGGGTCGCGGCTGAAGCAGGGAACGCCAGGCGCTGGGTTACGAGCAGATCTCAGGCACGGGCGTCGAGGAGCGCCGCAGGAGTCGATGAGGGATGAGGTGGAACGACGAGACCGGTGGCATAGTGTGGTGGAGACGAGCGGACCAACGAGATGGCGAGGCGCGGCGGTGTCCGGCGTTGTGGTGCCGGCGCAGTGCTGGCTTGCGCAGTCGGGGGCCCCCCTCACGTGAAGAAGACGAAGCAGTTTTTTTCCTTTTTTTTTTCTCTAGCATATCGCACGTCACTCTACTTTTTGTTGTAAAATATTGCGTTGCGAATATATAATGAAGAAGAGATTGAGAAGAGAAAGCAAGTGAAGACTAGAGATAGTAGAGAAAGCCAGATATTTCACTGTATTATGATTGTTATTCCGATAGTTGTTCTGTTCTATATTGTACATCAAAACTAAACTCCTATTTGTAGGAGAACAAGAATGTATTGATCATTAATATCAATGTATTGAATGATACATGTACTGGATATGGGAGATGAACGTTCATTGTATAGGGATATGTACTTAGAATGTATGATACAAATGTACCATAATAAGTACATTAAGTAAGATGAATATAATGAATATTCATTCATATATTCTATTCATTCATGTATTTCATAACACTTCCCCTTGAATATTCATCATATTCATTACGAATGTGCATCGAATGAAACTGCCTCATTAAAAACCTTAAGCCGGAAAAACCCAGTGGGATAAAAACCGGACAAAAGGGAAAAAAAGTGCAGAGCACAAATGTTATGATCTCTCCCTTTTATAGATGCATTATTTGCCTCGTTAAAAACTTTAAGCCGAAAAAACCCTATGGGAATAAAACCGGACATAAAGAAAAAAGAGTGCAATGCATATATAGCCACTTCTGGGGCTAATCATTATTGCATCTTGTGAATTCGCCGCATATCAATGCTGCAATGCATAGTTTATAATATCTCCCCCTCAATTGAGCCATATAACCACTTCTAGGGTTAATCAATATCGCATTTTAGTTATAGAGTCAAATAAATATTATATAAGGTTCACAAGCATTTCATAACCATATGAAAGAATAATAATAAGTAATATATCTAAAGCGAAACAACTAAAAAGAAATTATTAGAATTATAAAATTCGAAATTCAAATCATCATCCACCAATCTGATGTCTCATCAAAGTAATTAGAGGTCCTCAAAGAAATCAGAGACATCCAATGATGCATTTGCTACTTTAGGAGCAAGAGGAGTCCCACCAATGGAGATATTGTTGGCCTCAACAGTGTTTATGGCAGTAGGATTGATTTCAATGGCATGAGATTCACCACGCTTGCCCGTATTCTTTAAAGATGCCTGGTATAGGTCAACAAAATGTTTTGGCGTACGACAGGTACGTGACCAATGCCCAGTCATGTCACAGCGATGACAAATACTTTCATTAATCACCTTCTTTGGCTTATTTTCTTTGCCATGATTCAGGCCAAAGATTGATTTCCTAGGGCGGTTAAATTTCTTGTCATCCCTTCTAGGATTATGTTCTTGCCCGCGCTTATAGCCCTTAAAATGGCCAGTATTTTTCTTAAAGTTAGCATGTGCTTCAGGCAATGCTTTTGAGCCAGCAGGTCCAAGATCATGATTTTTTAGCAGCAATTCATTAGTTTGCTCAGCAATAAGAAGCACATAAATTAATTCAGAATATGTGGCAAACTGACATTACAAGTATTACTGTTGCAATACAATATTCGAAGCATAGAAGGTGGAGAAAGTTTTCTCTAATAATTCCGCATCAGCGAGTTTGATACCGCATAACTCAAGCCGAGAAACGATATCAAATAAAGCAGAATTATAGTTAGACACTGATTTAAAATCTTGCAGTCTGAGATTTTGCCAGTCATATTGTGCATGAGGGAGGATCATGGTTTTGGTATGATGATACCTATCCTTCAACCTCCTCCACAAGATATGAGGGTCTCGAACAGATAAATATTGAGTCTGTAGGCTCTCATGCAAATTACGGCAAATAAAAATCAGCGCATTTGCTTTATCCTTTTCATTTGAGGTTCCATCCTCTGTAATTGTATTAGCGAGACCTTGCCCTTGAAGGTGCTTTTCCATGTCAAGGCACTATGATAGATAATTCTTTCCTCTCACTTTGAGGATGTGGAATTTAGGCTTTTTAATATTTTCCATAATCCTTGCAAAAATAAATCCTTAAATTAATTAAAAGGATTTGCAAATATCCACCGCTACTTCAGGAGCAGAATGATACTTTTAGATTTGAATTTTGGCTTCAGGCCAAGAAAAAATAAAAATGAAGAATTGATAGAAGAAGATGAAGTATAAGTTGATTAATAAAAAAAATACCCACCTTGCAAAAATTACTTACTCAATCGGTAGATCCTCGTGCTGATAACGTGTTGTAAAATATTGCATTGCGAATATATAATAGAGAAGAGATTGGGAAGAGAAAGCAAGTGAACACTAGAGATAGTAGAGAAGGCCAGATATTTCACTGTATTGTGATTGTTATTTTGATAGCTGATCTGTTCTATATTGTACATCAAAACTAAACTCCTATTTATAGGAGAACAAGAATGTACTTATCATTAATATCAATGTATCGAATGATACATGTACTGGATATGGGAGATGAACGTTCATTGTATAGGGAGATATACTTAGAATATATGATACAAATGTACCATAATAAGTACATTAAGTAAGATGAATATAATGAATATTCATTCATGTATTCTATTCATTCATGTATTTCATAACACCTTTCACTCTTTTTGACTTTTTTTCTTCTTTTTTTTCAAAAACTGAGAGACCCCCTTGTCCGTACGCGACCCCTTTTATATGCAAAAAAATTGAATCTTCATGGTATATTTCATTTCCAATTTTGCTCATACAAAATACCATTGAATATATTATTGCACCCCGTGCAATATTCTTTTTTTGTTTTTCAAATATTTCGTTCGAGAATTTCCTTTCTATCAAAAATAGGTCCCTCGGTGTATAATACCTAAATATATGAAAATCCTAGCGAAATATGTGAAAAAATTTGCACTCGCCGTTGGTCCAATAAAATAAAATAAAACAAAATAAATATTCCTAAACTATATGTCGTGCAATTTTTATTATCATTTGAGGTAAAAATTAACCCATTTTTTTATGCAAAAATTTAGGTGTCAACAAGTACATACTTTACAAAAAGAGTCAACTACCAATAAATCCACTATGAATCTGAAAAGTATATAATTTACCATTGTTTGACCGCTCAAGTGTTTTTCAGCCCTTAATCTCAATCAAAGCAAACCCTTAATTGTTATCTCACATTTTTTCCACAACTCATTCACAAAATTCACAGAGAGAAAATTCAAACATACCTCTTATTGTATAATAATCGAATAGAATTTCATCTCTAATATATGCAATATTTGTACAAAAAACCCATTATAGGAAACCTACTAAATTTAGAAAATTAATAAAACTTAAAAAGCTATTCATATGGGGTATCTCGGCTCAAACTCGAGACATTCTCAACAATGATACTCATCTTGAATTAATATTGATTTTCAAAAGAGCGGACATAAACAAACGGTAGCAGCAAGGTTCAAGATGACGGTTAGAGATGACCACATTTGACGGTTTTTCTAGAACCTCTAAGAAAGATTTTGTTATGGTAAGTCAGCAAAACACAAAAGCCAGCAAAAATTATTCCCCTGAATATTTTGGAGATGTCGGTGGCGCTGGTGATATTCTAGAATTTTAGGTAGGATTAACATGAGTTTTCAGGGTCTATTTGGATTTCGATACGTCTAACCCAAGCCTTGGCAATTGATCAAATCTAGTAGCGATTACCTTCAATCGGAATCATCATCGAACACTTGTCAAAGTCCCGGAGGTTACTCGAGGGCACCATATTCTTCAACAAATCTGGAAAGAGATTATTTTATAGACAGATCATTATCCCTTGATGAGCATGCAAAGGAAAAACAGGTAAATACAAAAGTTAAAGAAAGAGATCAAAGAACTCGCCATATTTAAATTCTCTTACTCTTAAAGAAAATGTACAGGTTTATAGACACTTGGTGACAAAAATCCGAAATGGAGTTGGCAGCCAAGGAAGAGATCGTGGGAGTTCATTCCATTGACTGAATTACAAGGCGAGGGTTTTAGTTTTAGTCTCGCCTAAAACTCCAATTGTAGATTACCAATACATTAAAATTTATATTTGGAACTGTAATTTCAGAGAAAATAGTCAAAGTAAAATATAGTCAGTAGGAAAATTGAAAATTATGAATTCGTCCAAAAGGTTAGAAAAGTGAAATTAGTATTTGAACAAGTTATACATTCTAGTATTAAAGTGTGGCATAAGTTTCTCAAAAACAAAGAATCCACGTACGATGCAAGTGGAATTTTCTTCACGAAACCCAAGAGCGCTAACCACATTTGACGGTCCTTAGAGAACCAATAAGAAAGATTTTGTTATGGTGAGAAAGCAAAACGCAAAAGCTAGCAAAATTTATTCCCCTGATTATTTTGGAGATGCTGGCGCCAGTGGTGATATTCTAGAATTTCATGTTACGAATGACATGAGTTTTCATTGTCTATTTGGATTTCGAAAGGTCTAAACCAAGCCCTGGCAAATGATCAAATCTAGTAGTGATTACCTTGAATTCAAATCATGACGAGACAGTTGTCCATTTAGCGATTGAACCAAACCATAAATTGGTAGTCCATGAGTAAATAACAGTCTATATGAGGGTGAGATAGATGCTCACGGACCCCACAGCTCATTACACCTTCATTCACTTTGTACAAGAATTGACCCATGGAATCTCTGTAGGCACTCCCGACCTCCCTTTGTGATTCAATCTCATGGTAGAATCTATCCCAATCCCTGGGCAATGAGCTATACACTACCTGACTAAAAGATCATTAAATATTATTGCACTCAGCTCGTAAACCGGATGAACACCACACTTTTCCACCTTTAACCTAGGGTTGGTGATCGTAAATGAAGCGACAATGTGGTTTGACATTATCTCCCAATTTGTATCACGTGGAAATTGAGTATCTGACACATAACCTAGCCAAAGGAAACCTGAATTGACAAATCTGATGAGAAACCTAAATAAGGGACCTAGCTGATTTCCACTAGTATGAAACCCGCAGAAAATGAAGTGGTCATTTTCCAGGTCCTGACAAGGGCTGCAGTTGATTCGTTTAAAAGATGCGTAAATGGCAAATCCTCTCCATCTATCGTAATGCCAATCAGGGGGCATGTCTATGCTCAACGAAGGTCCAAATGCTTGGTAGCCGAACCACTCGGGTATTTCACATTGCAGACATGGAGACACCACATAAGTTACCCGAAAAGAATTTGTGGAATAGCAAAAGATGTAATGAAGCAACGATAAGGAGTACTTTTGCTGCAAAGTTAAATCCAGATCTTGAGGAAGCAAATTGGAGCAATTAAGGAAGTAAAATCCTTAGTCAAGTGTTGTGCATATAATGAATGGGTTTGATATACTTTGCAACCTGAGGCAATCCTCAGCCGCCACAACCATTGTGCTTTCTGGGAGTCTTGGTAACACTTCAAGCTTTTTGCAACAATTTATTATGAGAGATTGCAGGTCAGAGATATGTTCGATGCTTGCAGTTATGGTGGTAAAATTGTTTTGGGCTAGGTCTAACAACCTCAACGAGGGTAAGCAGCCAATATCATTGGGAATTTCTCCATCCAAAAGATTACAGCCACTCATATACAACTCTGTCAAAGAGGATATCCTCAAAAATGAAGGCAACCACGGACGTCTAGAGTTCAGAGCTTTTCTCAGCATACGCATTAGTGTCCTCCAAAAATTTTGTCGCCTTCCTTTACTAACATGAAAGCATAATTTTCTTAGATTTTTTAAGGACATCAAGCTGGATGGGAGATGTGTAATGGCAGTTTCACTAATATCTAGCTCCTCTAAGCACTCTAAGCCCTCAATGCTCTCAGGCAACTCTTCAAGATTTGAACATCCAGAGAGATTAAGATCTTTGAGAGATTTTAAATTACCTACACTATCTGGAAGTCCCGTGAGGTTTTCACAGTCGCCCAAGTCAAGTAGACTTAGTCTTTCTAGATTTCCAATTGAAGGATGAACTTGAGATAATGCTTTGCAACCTTTGAAAATTAGCCTCTCTAGATTTGGGACATATATGAAGTTTGGAGTCTCCATGGATAATTCGGAACCATTGAGGTTGATAACTTTTAACTTCTCTAAGACCTACATCTAGAAAGAATTGGTTGAACAATTTTATTAGCTTGTTAAACATAATAAAGTGTTTGATGAAGCATAGATATGCATGAGCACTAATTCCAACCTTTTCCCCTCTCGAGAGGCTACAAAGGAGGCTATCCTGCATATGGAGATTGACAAGATTTTCTCGAAAGAAAACTTGGTTGAAATGACCTAAGATCGTAGTTGTCCCATGTAAGTAGGCGTAGTTCATTTGAAAGGTGCTTAAACCCAGAAGAGAGGTGGATGGCACGAACATTAAGCAATCTTAAGTTAGTCATGTTTGTGAATGACTCTCCAGTCAAGCGCACTATTCTATGGTCCCCAGATTGCAAGACTATGGCTTTGACTTTTCCAATTCCCTGATAAACAATTCATCTAGTGTCAATACATGACTAGCAAGTCTTTTTTTTTTCCCTATATCAAATAAGCATGCTTGCAAATTAACTTTGCAAAGTACTCACCGAGTTTTTTGACAGAATATGGCATACATCCTCAAAAAGCCAGACTCGACTTTGTTTTCCTGGCTCTTGAGGAGACTCTAGATGAACAATTTTCCAAGCCATCTCTTGGAGCAAATCATGCATCCACAATCTATTGTCCACGATTTTGATAAGAGATCTCTAAGCAAGGGTATTGATTCCAAAATCTGCATAGAAGCCGCAATTATCTAGAACTTCTGTAACATAAGGTTTCTTCTTCCTCTTGAAGAAACAAGCAATATCTAGGAAAATCTCATTCTCGTTCTGACGTAGTTCATCATAACTCATCTTAAGCTGGTTAAAAATTTCCCCTTCTGGACATTCTTTGAGACTGGCCAGTGCACTCTCCCACTGCAACAAATTTTCTTCATCTAAAAAGGAATCTAAGACATCAATGACTAGAGGAAGGCCACCAACGTATCTAATAACCCGCTTCGCAAGCTCCTTGAACTTGGCTAGAAGATGATTACTTCTAAAACCTTTCCAAGAAAATAGTTGGAGAGCCTCATCAAAGGATAATTCCTCTGCCTTATATATGTCATTTACTCCATATTTGATAAGCAAATGCTTATCTCTAGTTGTTATAATGATCCTACTCCCTGGTGCAAACCATTCGAAATCTGCCACTAATTTTTTCAACTGCTCCTTTTTATTAACATCATCAAGAATAAGGACTTTTTTATCCCGCAATAGTTTTTTTTTTTTTATCATGTTGGCTCCTATATGATCATCCCTGATTCCAACATTGTCCTTTTGGAGAATATCACCAAGAAACCAGCACTGTAGATATATCAGACCATTCTTTTCTGAATTTTCTCTAACATCGGTGAGAAAACTACAACCATCATCAAATTGACTGCATATTTCGTCAGTAGCTGCTCGTGCAACAGTTGTTTTGCCTGAACCAGCCATTCCCCATATACCAATATTGCGTGCACCACTCTCACCCAAGCATGAAAGTTTTACTACTTTTACAACCTGGGAATGCATTCCCACAAGATTGCCTATAACATAGGACGGATGGGGACCCAATTTATCTTCGATTTCTCCAATGATTTGTCGAATGAACTGTGTCCCATGTCTGCACTGAAGAAATGCAGATGATTAGTTCCCTCGCGAGCATTAAGGCTGTTAGTTTTGGAGGAGTTAATCAAATATTCTAGTTCAGAAGAACCAACATAATACAGAGCACGATAGTCATGACATTCGTGGCATGCAAAACTTAAAGCAAACAAATAATTCAAAGTTAGTGGAAGGGAGGCCTACACATCTTTCAATTCTCTTCCGGTGAGATCAGCTACTTTTCTTAGTTCATCCTTCCACCTCTTTATATCTCCCTTGTCGCCCGAATAAGTTTCCTCAATTTTAGCAAAGCTTGCCCCAAAGTTTCCCCTCAGTTTCCGTATGTCAGATGGATCGACCTTGCAGAAGATCAATATCATGGATCCTTCATTGATATCCGTACATTCCATAGCCTTAGCAACTTCTTCCAGGCACCAAGTAGAAGAAGAGTAGTTTTCAAAGAATATCACAAGTACAAGTCTTGACTGCTCTATTACCCTCAATATTTCTGGTTGAATACATTTTCCCCTCTGAAGATCTCAGTGGTGATCATCTCGAAAGGCCACGATTCCTCTTCGCTGTAGATGATCATGCAAATGGTCAACAAAGTTTTTGCGGGTATCCTCACCTCAGAAACTTAGGAAAACATCATACTTATATTGCCTCTGTTTGTTTGCTGGCCTTGGGAAAGATGCCATATCTTCTTGGACCAATTTTGTAAAGACAAGAGAAAGGAATGAACCATGTCCTTCTAGAAGTCCTTAGAAATAAATCGGGGTTGTGTTGGCCATTCAACAAAGATGAGGAGATTTTACAGGGTTATATAGAATGAAGAAGAAGAAGTCCACTCTAGAGCTGAAGGAGATGAATGAGTAACCAAGAACAAGAAGAAGAAGAGATGTTATGGCATGAATCATCAATTTGCAAAGCAAGGTGACAAAACAAAAATGAAAGAGACTCTAAAAAGTGGAACTTCGAATTGGTGCACCTATCAACTATTACATGGTATCCAACTCAATAATTTGATGATAAATTAATGGAAAGTAAATTTCTCATGCATGTAATTTAGGGTAAATTTGTCACAGATTTATTGATTTATTTATATTTTCAGATTTGCTTCAATGCTAAGCGTGCACTATAAAAAGTAGGGGTGTGCAATTAGACCGGGTAAACCTGGTTCTCGGATCGGCCCGCCAGAAAATAGGGTTGGGAACCGGTTCCTGTTGAAGCTGGTTCAGGAACCGGTTCCCAAAATTCAGAACCAGTTTGAACCGGTTCGGGAATCGGTTCTGGAGATTACTCACCTGGGAACTGGATAGACCAGACCAGTTCGGGAATTGGTTTGAGAACCAGTTTGTAAGCCCAAGCCAAGAGTCTCAAACCAAAACCCTAATTTGTTCCCCTGTTTCTTTCTTTACCTCTCTCTCCATCGCTCGCACTCCTCGCAGACTTCAGCATTTTCCTTCATCTTTCATTTGCTTCGAGTAAAAGACCTCTTCTTCGAGCTCGCCTTGGATTAGGGAGGACTAGGCAGGGTCTAAAATCAGCGTTTTCCTTCATCGTTCGTGTGTCTTCCTTGCTTGCTTCCATCCATCATCGGCTGGCTCACGATTGCGCCATCGCCAGCTCCTCGTCGCTCTATTTCGTTCATCACTGGCTTCCTCATCTGTAAGCTCGATTCCAAGTCCACCATTGGCATCAAGTTCACCACCTGCACTCTCATTGTCGACGGCAAGGTCGTCAAGGCTCAGATTTGGGACACCATTGGTCAAGAGAGGTCTCCCCTTTTCTCCAACTTTCGATTCTTCTTTTTCTTTTATGAATTATTGTTGTTCTGTCTTGGATTTGGTTTTCTGTAAATTGGCATTGCATGACGGGTAGTTATTTTCGTCCATGAGTGATTACATTTCGGTTTTTAGCGGTCCTGACTGGGTTTTGACTTCGAGGCTTCGAAATTATGGAGGTTCCATTTGTGATTTTTCGATTGGCGGAGATCGGCTTTTCACATTACATAGTGAGGAGAATGTGTTCGATATATGGGAGACTCCACCTACATCAGTTCTATGAGTCCTAGTAGTATCGTTTCGTCTGTTTGGTGATTACAAGTGTCTTCTACTATAGATCATAGAGAAAGGATTTGCAATTCTTTTCCCCCCTAGGTTAGATGACAGAAATTTTCTTCACAAATTTGAAGTTTGATCCTTTTTTCCCCTTCCCCTTTTGGGTTTAACAGTTCCACATGAGATTGATACTTGACAGCTACATAATTAGATATATCTGAATTGAGTTTGTACAGAACACTGCCTATTGGCAGAGAAGTATTGAAGTTGTTTGCCCATCTCTCAGCTTATGCATATGTAAAGGTAGCTACTCTCTTTTCTTTCTCATGGTTGTACCCAACACTAGCTAAGAGCTAACTAAATGTTGCGGAAGATAATGCAAGCTAATATTCTCAATGTTTGGCCCATGTCGGGCTGTAAGTATACATAATATTCTCCCTACCCTTAGTACATCGGAACTTTTGGATAAGAATGAGAGTCATTAGCATTTCGATTGACAGTGTTTTTAATCGCTAGTCCTCGCAGTTTTTATGCAAAATAGGTTGTGAGGTTGCTGTACAGAAATTTTTATGCAAAACAGGTTGCAATATAAATAGGGTTGACCCTAGAATCAGACCGGAAAAACATTGTTGGTCGGGTATAGGGTCCAATACAAACAGGATCGGTACATGGTCCAAAAAATGGGAACCGGTTATAACAGGGTTGGGTACAGGGTCCAGGTCTAGACCCTACCCACCCTGGACCCGATCACCCCTAATAAAAAGTCCCCGACTCGAAAAAATTCCCCCGAATGATGGCAGAAAAATTGGATCGGGATTGAGCCCTAGCAGGGGAAGACGCGTCGGATTCTTCTTCAAGGCGCTGCGCGAAATCATCAGTCAGAAGGACAACCTCCCCATATCGATCGGAGCTTCGGAGCAAAGATGTGCCAGGCAGGCCGAAACCCTAGGAATCGTCGACAATATCACGGCCCTCTTTTCGATAAGCTTCAAGTGGCACCGCTCGACTTCTTTACCCCGTTTCGATTTTGATCTTGTAATTGTTGCTTTTTCGTCGTCTTCGATCTCTCTGGTGTCGATACGCGGGTGTTTTGTCCCCACTCCAATATCCCCCGATTTTTAAGAAGATTCATGATGCGCGTAGAAATTGACTCCTTGCTGTTGTAGATTCTAATATATATTGATCAACACTAGTTTCTCGCGATGCCTCCTGATTCTGTGGTCTTTTATTTCTTTAGTGAAGAGCTTGTGGCACAGCTTGCCTGATTCTCGCAGAATTGGTTAGGCAAAATTTCGAGACTAGGCAATTTGAGTTTATCATGTTATAGAGGACATGATCCTTTTTTTTCTCCCTAATGGCTTTGATTTAAACATGATTCATTTGCTTAAATATCTTAGGGAGCTAAATCAGTGATTGTTCTTGGGATCATATTTTCCACCTCTCCATGTCTGTGAAGTATGTTTAGACTTACTGCCTTGAGGTGAACTTATATGGCTTTCGAATGGGGTTTGTACACGATACTGCACTCAAATGATGCTATTCAAGTTACACATCATGTAGCGAACTTCTTTGTTAGGTCAGCATTTGTTCAGTAATTCTATGCTGCAAAGTAAGTTGCGTTTGAAATTTCCTTGTCAAAGTTCTTAAAATATCATATATTGTACACAATTATGGTTACATGAACTGCGCTTATGGTTAAAATTTTCACTTAGTTTGAAGGGAGAAAACTCCTAGTTCTTACCTGTTATCCTGTGGTGAGGCTAGGAAGTCTGTAAACCGGGCTTCTGCTTGAAAAGTGCCCAACAATCTGATATATAAATACAGTCCCACCTATTGTGGGAAAGCAGGGTAAGCCCTGATGCTATCTATTCATTGCATTTCTTCATCAGTTTTGCTCATGATTTGTGATTTACTGACTGAAGTGTTACATTTGAATGACGATTGGAGGGGACAGGATGAGGTTTATATCTTTACATGATCGTGAAGTCCACATTTTTCATGGGCATCAAGTCTCTCGTGCGGAAGAAGGCATTGTACTGAATTGCTCATGATCAGAAATTTGCTCTTTTTGTAAAGGAGATTATGATATATATGGACATTACTTTAGCAGAAACTAATGGCAAATGCTGAAAATTTTCCTTAGTTTACCTGAACATGAACTGTGCTTGGTTTGTCGCCTGATAAGTCAATTAATGGACGATCTAGAATATCTATGTGCTTATGCTCGAAAGCTCTAGTCATTTGTGGGCACTTCGGAGTTTGAATGTACTATGTAGTCAAGACGGGATTCATTTACTGGTTTTCTCAGTAATAGAGGGAAACGAGTCAGAAGAGCAAGGAATCGACGTAGAAGCCGGGAAGATGTTTATCAGTTCAATGCCGCACTCTGGCCACCATTAAGCTGAGGTTGGAGATCTTGAACGCAGCATCAATATGGCTCGACATTGCCTGCCCATCTGTGTTATCGGAGACCAATGAGGAATGACATGTCAATTTATGTCATCTAACGATCTGTTTGTTAACTGGCCAAATAGTGTCTAATTCTATTTATTGTGACCTAAATTTCTGGTGCACCACATAAAATTAGACTAATGGACTACTAAGTCTAACTTAGTTCCGGCTCTCCCAAACCCATATCAATTCGCGACTTAAGTTCAAATATCTAACATGCAAAAGGGAGTCGCTACTAATTGGTTTACGGTAGGTCGACTACGAACCAGAGACTTTGGGTACAGGCACTTGGTTACACTAAACTTTTCTAATGCTCTTTCGGTACCTTTCTCTTCTTATTTCGAAAAAATATTTTGTAGGCAACTTGAATTAATTTTAAATCTATTTCCCTAACATGTGAGATGACCATGCGGGTGCATAAATCATCAATTTAACACCCAGATAAAAAGCAATGAATAAATTTCAAAACTAATCTCAGGGCAACGAAAGCATCTACATTGTTAGATCAAAATTCTCAACACACTAGATATGATTTCTAATTAACACGCAATTTCTTTTTTTTCGTTTTCACTTAATTAATGAGAATATAATCCATGTGCAATGTAATGCTTCTATTCTAACATGAAATGATATAACATGGTAGTATAATCTAAATTATATGACATGAGTAAAAAAAGTGCAATAATTAAATATGCAATCTAAATTAAGACTTTAACTCTAATGATGAGCAATTTCTAATT
Source organism: Eucalyptus camaldulensis (assembly GCA_019915185.1). NCBI lineage: Eukaryota > Viridiplantae > Streptophyta > Magnoliopsida > Myrtales > Myrtaceae > Eucalyptus > Eucalyptus camaldulensis. Next base: position 11,873,775 of record JAHSVA010000006.1, read on the forward strand.
AATTGAAACTAACAACAATCACCAAATGACAAGCATTTTCATGAACCTAATTCCATACGTGCACATGATTTTTTATTTTCTTAATAACCATGTAATCTATCATAATATGCAATGACATGCAAAGAATACCCTAATTCTTATTTTTATGTTTTTTTTATAAAATTTCAAATTAAAAATTGCCAACTAATTAAATGTGCAATTCAAATTTAAAACTAACATCCTAAATGAATGCATTTTTTTTAACAAATTCGAAATAAAATCCATATTCTAAATATGCAAGATAACAAGAGAAATTCTAAAACCAACCTAATCCTAATTCAAATATTTTTTTTGGATTTTTCCATTTACAAAAATATAATTCAACCAACATGACAGTAAATCAGATAAGATAGGATCAATATCCACAAATTGGCGAACTATATCTCGCGCATGAGATCGAGTTGGCCAATTTTTAAATAAATCACAAATTGGATTTTAGGCACGAAAATCGGATTGTCAATCCCTAATATGAAGGGTTATTTCATATCGGAATCTCAATCATACATTCTACTATTAAAACAAAATAACAAAGAAAAATAATAAATAAAAATAAAGTAAATAAAAGACTACCTAATTTAATTTTCTATTTTTTTCTTTTGTTTTTTCCTTCTTTTTTCCAAAGCAGCGCTTGTGTGGTGCCCAACCAAGGGTGGCTGATCGGAAGTCCGGTAGGGGGAAGCTCCGGCGACAACAGGTGGCGGAGCTTGGCGGCGCAGGCAGCAACAAGCGGATTTGCAGCAAGGGGACCCATAACAGAGGTTGGACAGCTCGATGGCAGGGGCGGAGCAGGGCATCGTGGGTGGAGCTGCCGGGCGGAAGGGCTGACTGTTGGCAGACCAACGACGAACGAACCAAGAGTAGGTCAGGGTCGTCGCAAATCGGCACAGCGGGATGTTGGATGGGTGTATGGTGGCTCGGCATCCGGATCTAGAGTGGTGGAAGCAGCTCGGGTGAGACCCGGATTAGCATAGCAGCAGCTTCATCAGGCGGAACAGAGGGCCGAACAACAATGGACAGGGGCGGATCAGCTTGGTTTGCAGCGTCGAGTCACCAGTTGGAGGTCGCGGTGGTCAGACCTAGCTGCAGGAGCGGAGCTTGGGCACTAGGCTCACGGGTTGTTGTGGCGTCGCTGCTGGAATTGCAAGGGGACCGAGCGGCAGTGATGATTAGTGGACAGGGATGCCGAATGTCGTAGCGAGATGCCCGGCGGGATGTGGCAGTGACGATTGGTGCAGCGGAGACTGGCAGTGCAGGCATCGGTCTGGTAGAGGAACCTCCGGAGAAGATGAATAGTAAGGGCCCCTTTTGCTTTTTTATCTTTTTCCCTTGCTGGTCGAACACCTTTGTCCCCTAACCTATTCCCTTTTCTGGTTCTGACCTGTTCTCGCTTCCCTCGCTACACGTACCCTCTCTCATTTCTCTCTTCACTTTTTGATTTTTTCTGTTCTCTCTTTTTTTTTTTTTTTTGCACGAAGAGAAGAAGCGCGGTTCCATCAACCTTTGTACACTCCTTTTATAGGCAAAACAAACGTAATCTTTCGAGAATATTTCTTCTTAGAAAGATTGCCTATAACCTCCCGATCCCAAAAATCTGTTTAATTTCCTCATCTCTTGAATATTCTCTTCTGATTTTATCACCTAAAAATAAAATTGCAATCCGATTTTCTTAAATTCCAAAAATCCATCGTAATATTATTTCAAATATGCATTTAGATAATTTTTTGTCATTAAAAGAAAATGTGCTCAGGCCAATTTACTCGTTTCATGGGCTTAGTTCGGCCTGCCAAGTTAAAGCTTAGAACCATTAATTTGAATCCATCCAACGCCGATCCAATAAAATGCAAAAAATGTAAATTAAAAATAAATACACCTAAATCTATATGTAATTAATATTTTTTTAGGAATAAAATTGACCCCTAATTTTCTATGCAATAAATAAATGACCGGATCGCCAAAATTTAGGTGTTAACAGCTGCTGCTCTTTGAAGGTGGGCTCGTAGAGGTTGCCTTCAAAGACAAATTGAAACCTAAATTTTGACCATGCACATGCACTGAATGATTTGATTTTTTTAATTTTTTTTGTTAGGAAATAAGTCCCATTTTTTCAAATTGCAATTCATATGATGCATGGAAATGCTAATGCAAATGCATGATGTGAAAGGCAAGAGCATACCTACAATTACTTACCAGTCAGTGCGGTAAGCATCTTGAGGTACATGATAAATTCCCATTTACTCCACAAGTACCCAACTCTCACTCAAGTTCCTTGAAGAGTCTAACAGGTAATAAATTGAGACATCGAGACTGAGAAGAACATTCTCATCCAAAGTGAAATGCTCAACGAAAAGAATTGAGACATCTAGATCCAGACTGAGATGTCAAGATTTTTGTACTCGAAATACCTAGATACAAACTTAGGTATAACGAGAAAGGTTGAAAAAACATTCACATCCAAAGTGAAATGTTTAGATGAAAATAATTAAGACATCAAGATCCAGATTGAGATGTCAAAATTTTGATCTCGAAATACCTAGATCCAAACTAAGGTATAACAAGAAGGATTGAAAAACATTCACATCCAGAGTGAAATGTTTGAATGAAAATAATCAAAAAATCTGGGCCCAGACTAAGATGTCATGATTTTTGAAGCTCGAAATACCTAGATCCAGACTAAGGTATAACGAGAAAGATTGAAAAACATTCATATCCAAAGTGAAATGTTTGAATAAAAATAATCAAGACATCCGGGTCTGAACTAAGATGTCATGATTTTGGAAGCTCAAATTACCTAGATCCAGATTAAGGTATAACAAGGAAGATCAAAGAACATTTACATCCAAAGTGAAATGTTCAATGAAAAGAATTAAGACATCCACATCCAGACTGAGATGTCAAAGGAACCTACTTGGAATATCTTACCTTCAAAGGGGGTAGAGTGATTCAAGATAATTGGTGTTACATGTCCAGGACCCGCACTTTTTTACAATCGCCTAGAATAGTAACGAGGCTTTGTAAGGATACTGCTTTCCTAGGACCCATACCTTTCTATAGTCGCCCAGTATGGCAGTTTTTGATTGTGTCTAGGACCCGTACCTTTCTACGGTCACCTTGACGAAAATTGATTTTTCAGGACCCGTACCATTCTACGGTCACCTGAATAGGGAATTGCTTTTCCAAGACCCGTACCTTTCTAGGTTGCCTATTAGAGCAATAAATGTTATTTAGGATCCGTACCATTCTATGATCGCCTAAATGGGATTCACCTTCCAGGACTCGTACCATTCTACAGTTGCCTGAATGGAGAAATTGCTTTTCCAGGACCCATACCTTTCAACGATCGCCTGTTAGAGTAATAAATGTTGTCTAGGACTCGTACCATTCTATGGTTGCCTAAACCAGGATTCATTTTTCAAGACTCATACCTATCTACAGTCGCCTGAGTGAGAAATAGATGTTGTCAAGGACCCGTATCTTTCCACGGTCACCTAAACGGGGATTCGCTTTCTAGGATTCATACCTTTCTACGATCGCCTAAACTGAGGTTTTGCTTGGCTAGGACCCAAACCTTTCTTCGATCGCCTAACGTTGTAGCATAGATCATCTGACCAGGACCTTAACCTTTCTTCGGTCATCTTAATCAGACTGAATCTGGAGAAAAATCTTTAGGGGACAGCTCGATTGAGTGTCAGTGTATTCAAAAGGAAATACCTGTGCAATGACAAGTATTTAAGGTATGGATAGAGATATACTTACTTTGTAACATCTCTGCTCCTTGGGGACACGTCTCCTGTAAAACATAGTCGTATGAGAGACAACATGCATTTATAATCACTGTCATGCATTAATTTAGTGGAAGTTCATGATTATTTCTATCAATCATGCATAACCTAATTTCCATTGGGAAATATTTCGAAAAGAATACTCCAATCTGAACACATGAGTGTCATGGATGTGTCAAATGAGCGATCTCTCGGTTTGAAAGGACTTTTCACTCATCCTCATTAAAAAAGCTATTTCATCCTGACCGTTGATACAAGATTTTGACAATCACTTCACCTCGCCATTGTCATGCCAAACAAGGGTCTGAGCAATCTCGTAAGTGGTACGACCTTACCAATCTGAGAGGTCTTTAATAGGGACCGTAATGTGGGCTTGGTCAACGGCTTAACAAAGGAGACTATTTGAGTCGAGGCTATTGAAAAATGACATTTCGCAATTATCTTGAGGTTTACAAGTCAAGAAACATATGAAATGAGGCAGAAATTGTCTTACTCGCACTTCTTCGAGCGATGCTTTCAAATATATGAACTTTTACATTAATTCAAATGCCATAATCTGAAGAGACTTTGCAAGGGACGTAATGCAAGCTTGGTTCATGGGTTGAGAAATGAAAGGATCATTAGGCTCAAAAAGTGTTTAGGGGGTCAATATTGGTGATCATCTTGACATTTCCCCCAATTTTCTTCCCCACCGTCGAAAATTTTTTTCACATCACAACTCCATTTATTGCAACATCTCAACATTTGAGTTTTTTAGTATTGCCTTGTTGGGGATATGACTCACTACATCAAGTGTTTGATTTTTCCTCTTGGGCCATTAGCATTGCTTTTACCAAGTACACTGCTTTTTCATGCCCCTTATTTTTTTTAGACTCGCACAGCCTTCATCTTCTATCAGCATTGTAAACCATGCTACTTGAGTGGTTTATTTTTTTCTTACCTTGCCCCAGTGTGGGGGATGATCACCAACTGGGTTTAATGTGAAATGAATTCATAGGCTCAAATGGACTATGCAATGGATAAAAGTGTATATGATAGAGAAAGAACTACTCTTCATCATCCTAAGGCACTTCAATTACCGTATAAGTTATACAACAAAAGCAATGCTCGAAGATTGATGCAAGTGTGAGTAAGAAAATTCCTATCATTCATTTCAAATTTTGTCCCAGTATGGCATGATCCTTGACGGGGATAATTTTAAAAAGTTTTTCATGTGTGTGGGCTCAAAGGGATAAACAATGGGTATACTTGTAGTGTTTCGGGTAGAGAAAGAAACTACCTCTCATCACTTTGGATGACGTACCATTTGTGAGATCGCCTTTTTCCTCATGGGCATGGAACTTTTCCACACAACTCACTAGGGATTAGTGTATGAAATAGTGTATGGAATCAGGCTTGCCTTTCGTCGTTCCAAAGCATCCCATTTGACACATTCAATTTATCTCACACAATTCATCAAGGAAATCGTGCAAATTTGGACCATTCATTGGGCAAGTTATTCATCATGGAAATGCTTGCAATTCAAAACATGACACATCAAATTCTATCATGGGTAATATTTCTTGACAGCATCAGAATTAACTAGAGTGGAAAACTCACAACCATTCATTTTTGCCAAGATTATGGCACCTCCAGGAAGTACCTTCTTCACCACATATGGACCATTGTAATTCGAAGCAAACTTGCCCCTAGGATTTTTCATTTTATTCCCAGCCATGGCATTTTCGATTGAGTCTTCGGGATCATCATTATTAGCACTGGTTGCATTTGATTGGATCATTGCCACACCTTTGCATGCTATAAACCGTTCCTGAAACAGGAAGTAGACAAATAAAAAAGAAAGACGGGGTAAACCATATTATTTTATTTTTTGAAAGATTCTTGAAAGATTTTTGAAAAGCATTTGCAAAAGCATCTTTTGAAACATTTTCACATGAGAAAGCATGATGAAGCCCAGGCCTCAGAATTCTCCTCAAATTTTTCCTTTTGTTTATCGTTTGGATATCATCACCGGGCTAGTTTGGTGTACCTCATCATGTCCTCAAAACAAAACTTGTAATTTTATTGATATTCATCAATTTAATTGCATTTATTGGAAAGTGATGTTCAAGTGCAGAAGAAATTGAAATCAATCCCTAAAAAGCAATAAAAATTCCCACACAGGGGAAGATGCAAAAGTAACAAGTTACTCTTGTGAACTAGCGCCCATGTCTTCCGAAGGTCCTTCGTCATTGGCTCCTATGAAGAGGTCATCGAATAGATTTGTGGTTCCTTCTAAGGCATCATTAGAGCTCTCTGTCTTCGGAGGCATTGGATCGTCCATGCCATCTCATCCGTCTGGAACTATGTCGCGAGGTTCAATATAAAAGCTGGGAGGAGCCGAGTACTTCACCTAATAATCGAATTTGCCACTTGGTTGCCCCAGAGTGTCCATCACTTCCACTTGCTCCGTCTTAAGGACATTATCAAGCTTAGTTTTTTCGGTAGCGACCAATAGTGAGTCACCCTCCGATTCAGGCATGTTGCCATCGCTCATTTGGGTCTTGTCTATCTGCTTTGGGACTACTCTCTCAGGGAGAGCAGGTGCAGGAGTCAAATCCGCTTGAAGGGATTGGATTTGAGCTGTCAAGAATTGCATTGAGGTGAGCAACTGTTGAAGTTGGTCTTCTATAGCGGAGATACGATCACGCATTTCTATTTGGTCGGCCATTTTAGCTCTTGATCGTGTAATACGTGGAGGATCCATTATCACCTAATTCAAATGAACAAAAATATGTAAGCAGAATGTGTAAATAGAGAGCCAATCCATGACTATAATCTATTTTTTAGTCAAAAAAAGTCCACACATGGAGAGGATTTCCTAAAAATGGGCTAGGAAAACAAAGACATGGGATGCCTCAATAAAGATCAAATTTCCTAAACATGAACTAGGAAGAGCCAAGACATGAATTGAAAACAAATTTCCAATTTTTTTTTCCCAAATGATTCATTGCATGGCAATTTCCTCATTTCATTTCTAATTGACAAACGAATTAGATCAAACGACTAACCTAGATTGTCATGGACGAATCAAAAGTATGACAAAGTAAGTAAATTGTAGAGTATAGGGATATAAGACTTCACCAAGGAAAATGAATGGCAATCACATAGACATGAGCACGGTAAGTGGCTCGATTTCTAATCTATATGGCTTATCAAAGTGGAGCCACAAGGATGATCAGACTAGCTACGGGCGTGTGGACTATGTCAGGTCCTCATGACTCCGGCTTGGTCAAAGAGCCGACCTGGGTTGCAGACATGCGAACCGAGGTGGGTACTCTTGATACCAAAAAAGAAACTTCGGGATTGAGATGGGCGACTCGTACCGCGGGCAGGCGGTCGAAGTGGCATTCATCTTAATACCATCATAAATGATCATATGCGGCCCAGGTCCGGAGGCAGGTTGTATGTGCAAAAGTGTAGTGTAAATGTAAAGCATGCACGGCAGTTTATATCAAGCAACACTTTGTATATGAAAATAAACCATACATTCCTACACCTCTCTTAGGGACGTATCTGAGATCTTCGCTGTTAAAAAAAAATATTTTTTCAAATAAAAGAGAAAATTGGCCTAAGTCCACTAAGAGTATTAACTCAAATCCCCAGCGGAGTCGCCAAGCTGTCGCGATATAAATTTCAGGTGCACCACATAAAATTAGACTAATGGACTACTAAGTCTAACTTAGCTCGGGCTCTCTCAAGCCCATATTAATTCGCGACTTAGGTTCAAATATCTAACTTGCAAAAGGGAGTCACCACTAATCAGTTTATAGTAGGTTGATTAGACACTTAGGTAAAATAATGAGAGAATTATTTTATTTCTATGAACTAGAGACTTTAGGTACGGAAACTTGGTTACACTAAACTTTTATAATGCCATTTCGGTACCTTTGTCTTTTTATTTCGAAACAATATTTTGCAGGAAGCTTGAATTAATTTTAAATCTATTTCTCTAACATGTGAGGTGACCATGCGGGTACGCAAACCATCAATTTAACACCCAGATAAAAAGTAATCAATAAATTTCAAAACTAACCTCAGGGCAACGAAAACATCTGCATTGTTAGATCAGAATTCGCATCAACACCCTAGATATGATTTCTAATTAACACGCGATTTCTTTTTTTTTTTCTTTTTTCACTTAATTAATGAGAATATAATCCATATGCAATGCAATGCTTCTATTATAACATGAAATGATATAACATGGCAGTATAATCTAACTTATATGACATGAGTAAAAAAGTGCTATAATTAAATATGCAATCTAAATTAACACTTTAACTCTAATGACGAGCAATTTCTAATTAAATGGACCTAACAATAGTCACTAAATGACGAGCATTTAACCTAATTCCATATGTGCACATGATTTTTTATTTTCTTAATAAGCATGTAATCTATCCTAATATGCAATGACGTGCAAAGAATACCCTAATTCTTATTTTTATGTTTTTTTATAAAATTCCAAATTAAAAATTGCCAACTAATTAAATGTGCAATTCAAATTTAAAACTAACATCCTAAATGAATGCATTTTTTTATTTTTTATTTTTTAACAAATTTGAAATAAAATCCATATTCTAAATATGCAAGATAACAAGAGATATTCTAAAACCAACCTAATCCTAATTCAAATATTTTTTTGGATTTTTCCTTTTACAAAAATATAATTGATTCAACCAACATGATGGTAAATCAGATAAGATAGGATCAATATCCACAAATTGGTGAAACATATCTCGTGGGGTTGGCCAATTTTTAAATAAATCGCGAATCAAATCTCGGACGTGAGATCTGATTGTCGATTTTGCAAGAGATTGTGAGTCGTATTTCGGGCGCGAAAATTGGACTATCAATCCCTAATTTGAAGGGCTATTTCATGTTGGAATCTCGATCATACATTCTACTAAAAAAAAATAACAAAGAAAAATAATAAATAAAAATAAAGTAAATAAAAGACTACCTAATTTAATTTTCTCTTTTTTTTTCTTTTGTTTTTTCCTTCTTTTTTCCGAAGTAGCGCTTGTGCTCACCTGGTGTCCAGCAAAGGGTGGCTGATCGAAGGTCCGGTAGGGGGAAGCTCCAACAACAGCAGGTGGTGGAGCTCGGCAGTGCAGGAGGCAGCAAGTGGATCTGCAGCGAGGGGACCCAGAACAGAGGCTGGACAGCTCGATGGCAAGGACAAAGTAGGGTGTCGTGGGTGGAGCTGCCGGGTGGAAGGGCTGACCGTAGGCGGACCAGCGACGAACACGGCAGGGTGTTGGACGGGTGTATGGTAGCTCGGCATCCGGATCTGAAGCCATGGAAGTAGCTCAGGTGAGACTCAAATTAGCACAGCAACAGCTTTGTCGGGCGAAATAGAGGGCTGAACAGTAATGAACAGGGGCAGATCAACTTGCTTTACAGCGTCAAGTCACCGGTCGGAGGTTGCGATGGTCATATCTAGCTGCAGGAGCATAGCTCAAGCGTTGGTCTTGCGTGTTGCTGCGGCATCGCTGTTGGAATCACAAGGGGACCGAGTGGCAGTGATGATTAGTGGTCGGCGGTGCCGGATGTCGCTTTCCCGGTGGGACGCGGCGGTGATGATTGGTGCAGCAGGGACTAGTAGTGCAGGCATTGGTCTGGCAGAGGAACCTCCGAAGAAGATGAACAGTAAGGGCCCCTTTTGCTTTTTTTTCTATTTTTCCCTTGCCAGTCGAACACCTTTCTCCCCTGACCTGTTCCTTTTTCTCCTTCTGACCCGTTCTCACTTCCCTCACTGCACATACCCTCTCTCTCTCTCTCTCTCTCTCTCTCTCTCTCTCTCTTTTATGACTCGGGAACCCCCATACAGCCGGTAGCCGGCGAGATAAACCCATGGTGACGCTAGCAGAGGACCCACCACCCCGATGTCACACTTAAAATCCCATGCAGCCAGCAGGATTTGAACTCCTCTCCTCCTCACAAAGGATCATGGGAGCCTTATCCAACTGGGCCACCGCAGGCGGTGGTAACATACCCTCTCTCTTTTCTCTCTTCACATTTTGACTTTTTCTGTGCACTTTTTTTTTTTGCACGAAGAAAAGCCCCCCAGTTCCATCGACCTTCGTACACTCCTTTTATAGGCAAAACAAACATAATCTTTCGTGAATATTTCTTCTAAGAAAGATTGCCTATAACCTCCTGATCCCAAAAATATTTTTAATTTCCTCATCTCCTTAATATTCTCTTCTTATTTTATCACCTAAAAATAAGATTGCAACTCGATTTTCTTAAATTTCAAAAATCCACCGTAATATAATTTCAAATCTCCATTTAGGTAATTTTTTGTCATTAAAAGAAAACATGCTCGGGCCAATTTGCTCGTTTTATGGGCTTAGTCTAGCTTGTTAAGTTAAAGCTCAAAACCACTAATTTGAATCCATCCACCACCGATCCAATAAAATGCAAAAAAAAAAAAAAAGTAGATTTGAAATAAATGCTCGTAAATTTATATGTAATCAATATTTTTTCAAGGATAAAATTGACCCATAATTTTCTATGCAATAAATAAATGATCGGATCACCAAATTTTAGGTATCAACACTATTCTTTTATTCCCAAAAACAAAATAAGAATATAAACCCGTGTGATAATCTTTTTGCTCTTGGGAACAAATTTGTTCCTGGAAATATATTTGGAATAGAATCAAGAGTAGAAAAAAGCTACTTCTTTGTTCCCAATAATAACCCTAGAATCAAATCCATTTCCCTCTTTTCCCTCTGTTCTTTTCTTTCTTCCTTTTCTTCTTCCCCTTCTTTCTCTTTGGCTGGCAACATCATCAAAGCATTGCCGGCCCTCAGCAAGGTTGAGCCTCATCAATTATTGTGCAAGCTCGACCTCGCCAAATCTTGGTAACTTTGTATTTAAGTAGTGTCTCATAAAAATTAGGGAATATTTCAAATAGAGACCTGAAGTGAGACATTTTTCTTTAAAAAAAAAAAGGGGTCAAAGTGAGCATTATCTCATGGCTTCAACTCCCAATTAATGAAATCTTATTTACAAGTAAGGGTATTTTTGTCCACGATTTTCTTCTTTATTTTTTCTTCTTTCTTTTTTTTTTTCTTTATTTGTGTTTTTCTTTCATCTTTCTTGTGCCTCCTCCTTCGCTATAGGTCCCCCACATACGAGCTTGACATCATTTGCTACCAATGGCCTTCTCTGACTACAAAATCATCAATTCCTCGGGCACGTTAGATCTTGGCTTGCTTGTGCTTGATCTAGGACTCAAATTTACCTTCATCTCACGATGAAGGCTCTGGAATTTTTGTCGAGGGTTGTGGTGGACAAGGTCAAAGGCTCAAATAGGACTTGTTAATGGCGGCAATGTGGCCATTGGAAAGAAAGGTGTAGCCATATGTTAGGTAGGAGTTCCATGTGTTGGCAACTGAATCTAGCGGTTAACAATGTGAGGTTGGTTGACAATCAATTTGAGGTTGGGGCATTCATGGAGGAGAAGTCGAACTGTGTTGATGAGAATGGCAAGAGTCCAGGTGGGTGTCTTCAAACTAGGGATTACTACAAGGAGCCACTAGCATTGCAAAGGCAAAGGAGGAGCTTTGAAAGATCAAACCTGAATTTGAAATTGATGAGCAGAACCATTGTCGAGGTTGAAATAGTCACCTGCTTAAGTCAGTTAGACAAGATCATATGGCGATGCTTGAATAATGTTTCTTCTGTTGTTGGCAAGTAGGACCGAAATCAGTTAAAAAATTGCAATTGCTGGGTTGGTGCAAGTGTGGAATACGTGAAGTTTGATACGCTCTCAAGGTGAGAGAACATATGTCGCTGAAGGGATAAGTTGCATTGTTGGAGAGTTGGACAACAAGTTGGCAGTTGCTGAATCTCAACAAAAGCAGAAGGGTGTTGCAAAGAAGATTAATTAATTGGTAATATTAGCTAGAGGCTTAAGAGGAGTTACATTAAGGGCTTAAGGTAGGTTGTCCGCTGGAAGGAGTTTGGAAAGAGTCAACTTGAGAAATCTTCCTTGTATGATTATTGAGTGCTTCAAAGATCAAAGTTCAATCCCGTTGTGACAATAGGAGGACAAACAGTTGTGCAAACTTGGTGCTAAAGAAGATTTTGCACATAAGATAAGAGAATATTCTAGAAGTTACAGTTTGGCATTGTCTCAATGAGATGTACAACTCATTCCGATATTCAAGAGGACGATGGATAAGTACACTAATGGTGTCATAAGTTGTATACAATGCTCACTTTGGTGCCAAAAGTTTCCGTTGGATCACTTAAGTGCCAAAAAATTTGAAAAACAATTACTTTGGTGCTATCACCAATTTGGTTGGCCGGAAATCCAACGTGGCAGCTTTTTTATTAATTTTTGACGCCGACGTGGATCGCCGGAAATAACAATCAGCATACAAAGAACAAAACGATGCCGTTTACTGTTTTCCCCCAAATAAGAAACCCTAAATCCCCAATTTCGATTAAAACCGAAAGTTGAAAACCCGAAATCCCCAATTCAATCATTTCAAGTGCATACTTCGATTTTCTCCCAAAGTTATCAACTCGCTATTGCAAATGGAGGACAAAAGCTTCAGCAGCGGCTCACATTCCTATAAGAAAAGCGAATTAGATGGTGAGTATTATTGTTATTGTGGGTTACCGAGTCCGAGAAGAACATCGTGAACTCGGTTGAATCCCGAGAGAAGATTCCATGGATGCGGCAGATATAGAGAAGGCTCGAAGTGCCAATATTTCAAATGAGTTGATAGGAAATTCTCTAATCGAGCGACAGATGTGATATTGAAATTACTTGAAGGCCGAAATCAACCTCCACCTATGTTAATAGAGGAGTTGGAGGATGTCAACTCAATGCAAGCTCAAATGAAGGGTTTAACATCTCTGGTAGACCATTTGAAGAGGGAGGTTTCAAGGCTGGAAATCGAAAGAAACTTTTATCGAACGTTGATTGTGTTTTTATTCTCTTGGGTAGTTTATTCAAATGTAAAGTGAGTAATGAGAAGAAGTTTGTATGTCTACCATAATCGAAGACGTGGAATATGCACTTGTATTGGATTATTTATAAGTAAAATGTGTTTTTTGGTTTGCTACAATTTTTTTATGGAGCAAAATGTTTTGTTGTTGTAATCTATGGGTAAAAATGCAAGGTTGGACTTGGAATGCATTAGTTGTTATCACTTAAAAGTTTAGTTGTTTAGTTGTGTATTATTAATGTTTGTTTTGGTTAATTTTTGCTTCAAATATAATGGTTTGCTGCATTTTTTATTTGGTAATAGCTTGCTGCATTGAAAGCTTTTAGTAATGGTTTGCTGCATTTTTTATTTGTAATGCTTTGCTGCATTGAAAGCTTTTGGTAATGGTTTGTTGCATTTTTTGTATTTGATGATGGTTTGCTGCATTTTTTATTTGGTAATGGTTTGCTACATTGAAAGCTTTTGGTAATGGTTTGTTGCATTTTTTTTATTTGATGATGGTTTGCTGCATTTTTTATTTGGTAATGGTTCGCTAGTTTGCTAGTTTGCTGGTTTACTGGTTTGCTACAACTGCAAACCATGGCCGAAATTAAAGGATGGTGGCAAATTCACGATTGACCATTTTAGTGCCATAAGTTGTAAATAGTGATCACTTGAGTGCCAAGTTTTTATAAAAGTGATCATTTAAGTGCCAATCGCGATTACAAAGTGATCACTTATGTTGCACAAGTTTTTTAAAAAAGAACATGTTAGTGACAAACGTCACATTCCAAATACACCTTGTTCTTGCACCAGTTGAGTTGCTGGTGCATCTTCTTACACCAGCCCAAATGCAACAAGATGTACCAGCACCCAAAGTGTTCTTGTAGCAACACATATAATCAGAACCCCACAAATTCATTATAATCCACAACTTTAACCAACAATGCTGACAGCAACAGTGCAGCAACAGCAACATTGCAGTAGCAGCAAAAATAAAATATATAGCAGCATAACTGACTTGCTAGCATTCTAGCCGAAACCAACACAAGAGAAAATGAATAGTCATTCCAATACTTGCCATTAATATTGATTGATTGTTTACAAAAGAAAAGAAAAGCATGTCTAACTTCACTCCCCAATCATCGAAAGTTCAACACTCTCTTAAAAAAAAAAAAACAATGGCATTGCAGGCAACAACTACCATCAATGATATAATATCCAGCACACTCTTAAAAAAAGAAAACATGAAAAAAGACCATGTCCAACATCACATAAAAAGAGACCATGTCCAGCACCCTCCCATCAGTCAATATTGGCAACACCTTGATCTCATTTTCCTCTTAGAGCTTTGAATTGATTCATAATCCGAGCACTCTTTCGAACTGGATGTGCAAGTTCTTTAGCTGGGCTTTTTGTCACCTCATTTTCATTTTCCTTGTTTTTTACGGCGGCTATTTTTGTTCTAGCAGGTGTCATGTGTTGGTCCATATCATCACTACTGCTCCCAATTGTTGGTTGAGATCGAACTGGTGCTGGGTTCTTTTTGGATGGCTGTTTCGCAGCTATACCTGCTGTCTTCTTCTTCTTTGGAGCACTCTTCTTTGGCTGCGCCCCTGATTCTTGAGTTGGCCCACCTTGAGATAGAAATACCTACGAAGTTCTCCCAGGCTACAAGAACATAGTGATATTGTCAACCAAATGAATTGAAGTACAACAAATTAAATGCATGAGGCCTATAAATCTTACATTCAAAATAGTCATTCTAGTACATTCATCTGTGTAAATCCCATAACCATATTGCCTTAATCTTTTTCCAAGAGCCCCTCTTGTTCGCTGTGATGCATCATTTTCAGCAATAATAATCCTTGTAGCAACCTCTGCAACTTGTGCAGTTGCTCGTCTTCTCACCTAAGAAACACATAACAAATGTAAATTTTAGCCCATAAAAGACCAAACACAGCGATGTACAGTTTACATGATATTTTTTTCTTGTTTGCTCAACGGTGGACTCAGTTGTTGTTGTTGTTGTCCTGCCCATTCCAGTCCCTATCGCTGCACTTGAGCCTACAACAGGGCCTTTTTCTGGCCCTTTAGAAGGCCTTACAATAGTGTACTATATTAGAATTATGACCAACAATACCATCGAATAAGAACTGTAAAGTTACTAAGACAAAGAGGATACTTACCTTATAGCATGGCTTTCTGTTTGCCTTTTAGTAGGCATTACAACAGAGCCTTCTGTCCTCCCTTCAATAGGCCCAACAAGAAACTCTTCAGTAGGTCCTGTCCCTGGCACTGAATCAGCCATTACATCTTGCTATTGATGCTGCTTTTTCAGCTCACAACCTTTTTCATTGTGCCCTTCCTTGCAGCAATAGGAGCATTTCATCTTTGATCGAGTCCTACTCATGCTTTGACTTGATGCCTCTTCCTGCTACATTCTTCGTCTCTTTTTTGGCCTTCCTATTTGCTTCTTCAGCGATAAAGGTAGAGGGTTTTCATGATTTGTTGGCTCCTAAAATTTGCTGCTTCTGATAGACTGCATCATGAATTAGTATGAAGCAAGGTATGAGCTTTTTTTGTACAAATCATGTAGATAATCATCTGGATTTTCTTGCTTCATCTAAATAGCACAAATGGCATGGGCACAGGGAATTTCATTCAGTTGCTAGACTCAGTATGAACACTTTCTTTTATCCAGATTGACAACATACTTATACTAATTTTGAATAATCTCATATCCATTATCTCCATTCCAAACTGGATGGCAGAAGCTACTAGCAGCAATATTTGCATCCAATCTCTTCACAATCCTAGGGCCACAGTCTCTACTCCATTTTGTAACCTTATCTCTTTGCCTGTGCAATCTAGTCATAACCATAACTCGAATATCATCAAGCATGCTGATGATTGGTTTGCACCTGGCCTCTAAAATTCTACCATTGAAAGCTTCACTGAGGTTGTTATCAATGATATCGCATTTAAACTCTTCGCTGAAGAAGGCCCGACACCAGTGCTTAGCTTTTGTTTGGAAGAGTGCATCAAAACCTTCATTTGTCAGCTACAACAATCCTTGTTTGGCTAATTTGAAATCAGTCATATTCGTACTCTTTGCTATCTACCAGAACTGCTTCTGCAGCATATCTCCTTTGAAGTTCCTTGACCAGTTTGCATATATGTGCCTCACGCACATTCTATGCTCAGCATGTGGTATCAATTCAGCCAATGCAGGAATAAGTCCCTACAAAAATTCAAACCAATAAATACAAGTCAAGAAAAATATACAAGTGATTAATATTAAAAGGGAGTGAATTAATTGATAATGAAATTACCTTCTGTTGGTCACTCATGAATGCCCATCCTCCCCCATCGGTTATCTCAAGGTCAGCCATTAAATTTTTTAGGAACTAAGACCAAATATCCTTATTCTCTATCTTTACCACCGCCCAAGCTATCGGGAACATTTGATTATTGGCATCTCTCCCCACAATAGCCAACAACTCCCCCTTGCATAAACCCTTTAGAAAGCATCCATCAAATCCTATAACTCTTCTACAACCAGCCAAGAAGCCCCATTTGCATGCATCAAAACAGACATAAAATCTATCAAATCTAGGCCCAAGATCAGGAAGTAGCCACTCCATAACCTCTACATATACCCTACTAGATGGGTTTTGAAACATACATTCACCAGCATAATCCCATACCTGCGCATATTCTTCCTTATACCCACCCATCAATAACTTCATCACCCTTATCTTCGCTCTCTTACATTGATTCCTCGACACATTAACCCCCACTTGCTCCTTCACTAACTGTTGAAATTGAGGACTCTTGATCTCATGCATTGCTTTGATAGTATTGAAAAAAATGCTTTGATAACCACACATTTGTTACCCTTTTATTTTTTTTTTTATTTTTTTTGTGCTGGAGGAACCGGCTTGCAGCCGACAGCCGTGCCATAAACCCCCAAGTGACACTTAAGCAGGAGGATCCACCACCCTTGAGTCACACTTAATACACCTAGTGCCTCCCCTGAGTTTTGAACCCTTCACCTTTGGGCTGAGGATCAGTAGGGCCTTATCCAGCGGAGCCACTGCGGCCGGTGATTTTGTTACCCTTTTACTGTTAAAGATAATTGGACAAGTATGCTCCTCCTGAAAGGACCTAATCTTGAATTACTCATTCTTACTAAGCGCGGCATAGAGCTTCCACGAACAATTAGGTTGCGAGCACTTAGCTCTCACAAACTCCTTCGTGTTTCTAATGAATTTAACGCTCATCTGTTCACCAATTGAGTTCTTCACAACAGCTTCCTTGAATTGTTTGGCATCGTCAAATCTCATGCCCACTGACAATACAGGTTTATCAATAATCGGATCATAGCAAGGGTACTTACTTTTTCTTCGAGGAGCAAGTTCTTCATCATCATTGTCAAGCTCATTTTTCGAACCAGCAACTTCATCGCCATAGCTTTCTTCATCTTCACTTCTATTACCCTCAGCTGGATCTCCATCCCTATTTACTGACTCGGGTCTTTTTGCTGAAGTTGCAAGTTTTTTTCTCAGAAATTCCCTTTGCTTTTGTCTTGACTGTGCAAGTTCATCATCATTTTCGTCACTTGGGAAATTTACTAAAGCCAAACATTCATCTTCCGATTCACTAGATAAAGCAATTTCCCATTCTAATCCAATGAAGTCTTCATCGCCCACATCTTTACCCAAATCTTCACCCAAGGTTTCAGGACATCTCCCTATTTGTTCATCTCTATCAATATGACTTATCTCCCTCTCATTTTGTCCTCCATCTAACCTAAACTCATCCCCAACCTGATTACTCGCTTGAACAGGATCCCTCACTTCTCCTCCTTCAGTGGTGGTCTGCTCATCCCCATCCTCATCCTCACTATAATACTCAACATATACCTTAGCTTCTTCACCGTGAAGATAATGATAAATGATATCCTTATTACCATTATCGTCATTAAAAAATCTCAACCTATCCTTCAATTCTTTCCCAGGAACACAATAATATAGTTTTTGCACTTTGCATCATAAAAAATATACCAAATCCCTCATAAAATCAATATATAATGGCTTGCAAACATTGACATAAATAGTATCTTCATTTCCACCACTATATTCGCAATCTTCAGTGCAAATAACAAACTATCCACCATAGCAAACAATGACACCTACCTGATTTGCGTCCATGTCGATGCTGCACCCAATGAAAAAAAAAAAAGAAAAAGAGTCATTGTCGTTTTGTTGGAAACACATGACAGAATCGGCAACTTCACATGTAGGTCCTTGTCGTTTTGTTGTCAAGGAACAAATGCGACTAAAATCTCCCTAATTCGGTGCATTTACAGAAACAAAAGAAACAAAATTAAATAAACAAAGTGAGGTCCCCACCACCCATTTTTCAATCTAATCACATTCACATTCGGTCCCCCACAAAAGCAGTCCAATTAATTAAACAAACAAATTCGATCCCACCACCGTTTCCATCCAAGTCAAGCTCCTCCGCACCCTGTTTTTCTATTCAATCCCCACAACAAAAAGCGAACGAACGATGGAAGAATTAATTTTTCTATTACGTCCCCATAAAAGTAACATCCCCACCACTTTTTCCACTACTTTCTGAGCCGAGCCCTCAATTTTCCCTCCATGCCCTAACTTGCCCATCGGAACCCTAAATTTTCGCAAAATTGATCCACGTAGAGAACATGACAAACTTGAAAGATCATGAACGACAGCGCAACTACAATGATGGCCGAGCGACAGCGGGCGAGCGACGGCGGGTGAGCGAATGGCGGTGGGTGAACAACGGTGGTTGAGCAAGCTACGGCCGGCGTCGAGGAGAACTGTATACGAACCCTATTTTACTCCCTCTTCAGCGACATCGTTTTTTGCTATGGAGCAACGTGGCATCGTTTCTTATGTGAATCCACGGTGGATGGCAAGAAACGACGTTGTTTCTTACGAAGAAAGGAAAACGGCGTCGTTTTATGCTATCCACCATGGATAATCTTAAGCCATGTCGATTTTTTTTTTTTAAAATATAAAAGTCACGTAATTATTTTGGTTGGAATTTCTCGCCGGTGGCACCAAAGTGATCATTTTTCCTCTAATTTGGCACTTAAGTAATCCGACGGAAACTTTTGGCACCAAAGTGAACGCCGTGCACAACTTATGGTACCATTAGTGTACTTCTTCCAGAGGACAATCTCAACAACCTAAAATCACATGGTAGAAGTTTGTGCAGTTGAACTCAATTCTACACAATGACAACTCATTCCCATATTAGTTGTGTGGCTGTATCTACAATCTAATGAAAAAGAAATCAAGGCACAACATATATGGATTTTCATTCAATTAATAGCAAAAACCGGTGATTATTGATGATGAAAATCATCTGAGAATATGATTTTTTTTTTTGGTCGAAATCTGAGAATATGATTTAAGTTGTATCAAATTGGTTGCACCACAACAACAACTTCAAAGCTTTGGACACCTTTGGCAATTATATGCACTCTACTAAATCATCACACCTGATTCAATATAATGTCAAAGGACTTGTATGATTGCAACATATATGCTCAAATTTACTGGTTAAGATAAATTAGGATCCAAATGACACCGAAGAAATTTTATTAAGAGCAGTGGTTTCAAACAAAGCAAAGATGCAAAAAGCTAGATAATAGGCCAATCGTAAAGTGCTCAAACTTTGTCAACAAATTCAACCTTACCAATTTGCTCATAGTACTCTCGCTTCATAACATGTTCTCAAACACTCCTAATTCACGCAATTTCATGCCCTTTTTCTTGGAGCTCCACAATGAGCTCATTCCTCATCCTAAACCACAGCTTCTAAACTTCTTGCTCAAACTTCTTGTTCCACAACTCCCGGTAGTTATAAACCTCTTTATCAGCTTCAGCAAGGGCCTTTTTGGCTCAACACCTTCTCCTCATCAAGTGATTTGATATATTGAAGCCCTAAATAAATCGTGTTGTCATATCAGAAAGGAAGCTCTAATTATCCATTGTTAAAACAAAATAAACCCATTCCGGCATTTTATTGAACATCTTTAGGGCGCGTGGTGTGCCTCTAAGAAAGATAATAAAATCAGACTCGAACTTGCAATGATTTTCCGGATAAAGGAATCATAAATTTGTAAGCTTGCCACTTTTGGCTTCGTTGAATTATTTACGAACAATTTCGAGGAGTGTAACTTAGAATATTCAACAAGCTAGTTTGTTTTGTAATGGCTTGCGTTGAAGAAAAGTTGGTGCTGGTCATAACACGAGCTGGCACAGAGAGGGAGAGAGAGAGGGGGGGGGGTGATGATTGTTGATGATAGTGTGGAAGATGGAGGTGTGGATGACCAGCTGGTCCCAGTCCTAGTGATTCATCAAGCTCGCAAGTGGGGACAGCTGGAGCGTGACAAAAACGAAATAACAAGAAGAAAAGAAAGAGAGAAAGAAGAAAGAAATATGAAGAAAAATTGTACTTGGACGAAAAATGCCCCTAGTTAGAAATAAGACTTGGTCAGCTGGTAAAATCATATCCTTATTTGAGTCAACATCCACTTTGGGCCCTCTTTTAAGTAAAATACTTTCACTTCAAGCTCTTATCTAAAATTTTCCCTAAAAACTGTAAGGTGTATACTAGAGATTCATGTTATAAGTTCGATAGTTCACATTGACAAACATCCATCAATGGTGAAATAGTTTAGTGGAAAGATTAATAGCATTTTATTTGAAGAAGTAGAAACTTTTGATTAAAAAATTTTGTGAGGAAGATTTTGTTTTTGTGATAAAAATAAAGGACATTGACTATTTGTAACACTTCTTTTGTTTTGAAATATAAATAATTTAGAAAATATTTTTCTAAAAATAATTATTTGCAAGGCATAAAATAATTATTTAAAGAAAATGTTATCATTATAGACAACGATTTATGTATAACTATTTTTAAGGACAATGAAAATACTTTTCGTATATTCATTTTTATAAATAATATAAGCAATCAATTTTTAAAAAATGTGTTTCAAATCCTTATTTTTTACTAAATAAATAGAGCTTGGGGCATAAATGCACTTGACACAAGAGCCGCCAGAATATTACTAGAAAATTTTATCAATGATGATTGCCAATAATGTCTTTAATTGATTGGAAGATGAATCAAATTGAGTTTTAATATTAGCCACCTTAGTGCACGTAGTTCTTGAGAATCCTGTGAGAGTTAATAACAAGGCCTCGTTCAAATTAACATGATATGACTCTTGTCTTTATTTTCCTCATTATTTAATGGGTAAAAGCCATCATAAACCTTAAACTATGCTCATTGGGACACATTTATTCCAAACTTATACAATGTGACATTTTACCTTGAACTTTTTTTTTTGCGACACCAAAAACCCTAAACTTTTTTCCGTGACACCAAATTTTTGAGGTAAATGTGTCATGTGAATACAGGCTTTGGATTTTTAATGTCACAAAAAAAAAAAGGTTTAGGGTTTTTGGTGTTACAAAAAAAGTTTGGGGGTGAATGTGTCATATGAGTATAAGTTTTGGGTATTTGATGTCACAAAAAAAAAAATTTATGGTAAATGTGTTACAGTTGGTAAAGTTTGGGATTTTCTATAACTTTTTCCCTTCTTTATTTATATTTATCGCTTGATTTAATTTTTATTACTTGCACAACCATGCATAATATCTTTTATTTGTGTTGTGTTAGGACTTACAGAATAAAATTAAAGAGATTCCGTGCAAATTGTTTTCATGATAGAGATAAGAACCGAAAGGACGTTAAATTTCCTATAGAGTAACCAAGTTTCTAGATTTGTGAATCTCTGATTTGTAGTAGTAAGGGTGACTCCCTTGCCTTACATGGCTCACAATTGATCCGCTATATGTTAGTGGCAGCTTCTAAATAAATTAAACTAAGTAATTGAAAAAGAAAACCAAGTCATGATCGATAGAGCTTGGGAGAACCAATGCTTCTTGTAGGCACCGCCTCGTGAGTATAACCATTCAAGCCTACTTAACAATTTGGTACCTCCTTCAGAGACCTCACCACAAGAGCTTAACGACAACGCTATGGTGAAAATACACAGAGAGTTAATTGTCATCTCCCATTTTTTCACAAGGAACTCATTCAGAAAACTCATAGCGAAAATTCAAATATCCCTCTTACTGCGTAATAATTGAGTAGAATTTCGTCTCATATATATGTAATATTTGTGTCGAAAAAATGAAAAATGTATTATAGAAAACCTACTCAATTTAGAAAGCCAGTAAAACTTTAAAATCTATTTGGATGGGGTATCTCAACTCAAACTCGAGACATTCTCACCAATGGCACTCATCTTTGAATTAATATCGATTTTCAAAAGAGCAGACATAAACAAACGGTAGCTGTCAAGTTCACAATGACGGTTGCTCAGCGACATTTGTATGCTCTTGTAATAACTTTGAGCAAATCTGGAAAGAGATGATTTCATGGATAGATCAATCTCTCATGATGTGGATGCAAAGGAAAAAGAAGGTAAATACGAAAGCTAAAGAAAGAGATGGAAGAATTCGCGATATTTAAATGCTCCGACCCTTGGAAAAGAACGTATCCGTGTGGCCTCACCTTATAAAAGAAAAATTAATGGTGTGCAAGGATTTAATAATCCGTAAGGTTTACAGAAAAAGCTCATTAGGGTTCTTGGCCTCCATGGGCGCCACAAGGGAGAGACATTAGCCTACAAAAACTCAACATGGATTTGACAGCCAGGAAAGAGATCTAGTTACGCCTAAAACTCTAACTCTAATTGTAGATTAGCAATACATTAAAATTTGTATTTAGTATTGTTATTTCAGAGAAAATAGTCAAAGCAAAATATAGTCAGTAGGAAATTTGAAATTTATAGATTGGTCCAAAAAGTTAAAATAGTGAAATTAGTATTTGATCAAGATCTACGTTCTAGTATTAAAGTATGCCATGACTTTCTCGAAAACAAAGAATTCACTTACGGTACACATGGAACTTTTTCCCCTAGAAAGTCACCGAGCACTGACCACACACGATAGTTTTGCCATAACCTGTAAGAAAGATTTTGATGGTGAGAAAGCGAAACACAAAAGCCAGCAACAATATTTTCTCCGATTATTTTGGAGATGTTGTTCCCGTTGGTGATATTCTAGATTTTTAGGTTAGGATTAACATGAGTTTTCATAGTCTATTTGGATTTCGAAAGGTCTAACCCAAGCCCCGGCAATTGATCAAATCTAGTAGTGGTTACCTTCTTTGGACATCATGATCAGACAGTCCAAGTCTCCAAGGAGACCGAAGCAAATATACACTCATTGCGAGTAAAAGACCTCCATTCTCCGGGAGGGTCTGAACCTCAAAGACCCCACAGCTCATTACACCTTCATTCACTGTGTACGGGTTCAAATCGATGGAAGATCTGTACGGAGGATTGACCACCCCTCGTCGTTGAAGCTCATTGTAGATTCTATCCCAATCCCTGGGCCACCTGACTAAAATATCATCAAAATCTGTTAGACACTGATTGTAAACCAGATGAACTCCACACGTTTCCACCTTTAATCCAGGGTTGGTGATCATAAATGAAATGGCGATGTGGTTTGACATTGTCTCCCAATTTGTATCCCATGGAAATTGAGTATTTGACACATGACCTAGCCAAGGCAACCTGAATTGGCAAATTTGATGGGAAACTTAAATAAGGGACCTAGCCGATTTCCATAAACATAGAACCCATAGAAAATAAAGTGGTCATTTTCCAAGTCCTGACAGGAGCTGCAATTGATTCGTTTAAAAGATGCGCAGATGGCAAATCCTACCCAGCTATTGTCATCCCAATTAGGGGACATTTCTATGCTCAACGAAGGTCCAACTGCCCGGTGGCTAAACCACTAAGGTATTTCACATTGCAGACATGGAGACACCACATAAGTTCCCGAACTTAGTCTCATGGAACAGCAAATGATGTAACGAAGCAACGACAAGGAGTACTTCTGCTGCAAAGTTAAATCAAGATCTTGCGGAAGCAAACTGAAGCAGTTTGCAAAGAAAAAACCCTGAGTTAGGTACTATGCATATAATAAATGGGTTTGATATCCTTTCCAATTTGAGGCACTTCTTAGCCACCACAACGATTATGCTTTTCTGGAAGTCTTGGTAACACTTCAAGATTTTTGCAATGATTTAATATGAGAAATTGCAGGCTAGAGATATGTCCGATGCTTGCAGTAATGGTGGTAAAAAGGTTTTTGGCTAGGTCTAAAGACTTCAAGAGGGGTAAGCAGTCAATATCACCGGGAATTTCTCCTTCCAAAAGACTACAGCCACTCAAATCCAGCTTTGTTAAAGAGGATAGCCCCGAAAATGAAGGCAACCGTGGCCGTCTAGAGTTCAGAGCTCTTCTCAGCGTATGCGTCAATGTCCTCCAAGAATTTTGTGGCCTCCTTTTACTAACATGAAAGCGTAATTTTTTCAGATTTTGTAAGAACACCAAGCTAGACGGGAGGCGTGTCATGGCACTTTCACTAATATCAAGCTCCTCTAAGCACTCTTAAGTTCCCAATGTTCTCAAGCAGTTCTTCAAGATTTGAACATCCAGACAGATTAAGAACTCTAAGAGCTTTTAGATTACCTACATCATTTGGAAGTCCCGTGAGGTTTTCACAGTCAGCCAAGTCAAGTAGACCGAGTCTTCCTAGATTTTCAATTGAAGGATGAACCTGAGATAATGCTTTGCAACCTTTGAGAATTAGCCTCTCTAGATTTGGGACATATATGAAGTTCGGAGTCTCCATGAATAATTTGGATTCTCTAAGACCTACATCTAGAAAAAATTGGTTGAACAATTTTATTAGCTTGTTAAACATAATAAAGCGTCTGATGAAGCATACACATGCATGAGTACTAATTCCAACCTTTTCCCCTTTCCAGAGGCTGATATTGTTCGAGTTGTTGTTATTCTCCTGTCAATAGGGAGATTATCCGAAGGAATACTAAGGGGTTTGTTGAACTTGCAAGTTCTTATAGTCAAGGCGCTACTAGATTTTGAAGACACTACAAAATTGTGGCCATTGGAGGTCCTTGTATGCTACTTTGAAGAGGGGATGATTTCAACAAGTGTTTGATTCTCCTTAATCCATGGAGTCATGCTATTGTGAGCATGGGCTAGCAATCTTATTTTAATTCCCCAAAATGTGAAGACATTGACATGGAGAAAAGGAGACGGTACAACAATTTTTTCTGACGTGGATCCACTTGAAAACCTGGAGGAGTGCTCTATGGAGGATAAGACGAAGAAATAATCAACATCCATGACTCCCCTGCCCCAACCGTTACCCCTCCCCAATTCCATAGCCTTATGTTTTTTAAACTAAGTAAATGTTCGAAACTGAAGTATATCTTTGGGCATGGATCTAAATGCTACCTTCCGCATTTGCACGAGATTAATATCTCTCAATGTGGGGAAATGGTGGGGATAATAGCAGCAGTTACACCCCCGCCGCCACATCTACCCCTGGACTTCCCTATTCTAGAAGTGATTTCTATTAATTTCTGTGATAAAATGAAAAGAGTGGTGGAATTAGAGTGGACATCCCACTGCCCTAATCTGAGAAGAACTACAATATGCCTTTGTGAAAACGTGTTGGAGATAATCAAAGCTCCTCACTCATATGTGCTAGTTGAAGAGATTTCTCTCAAATCTCTTACGGTAAAATATTGAAATGACATATGAATGCTGTTTCCACGTGAGTGGCTGCTCCATCTTTGAAATCTTCGAACTATCGAGGTCGATCACTTCAAAGGGATGTTGGAGATGATGAGCGGAGCGGGACAAGGCCAAGAAGGAAGTATAATGACTCCTGTAAACAAGACCCCTTCAGTCTTCGAGCCTTCTTCAATCTCTCTCCCAAACTTGATGCACTTGTACCTATACAATCTACCCTAGCTGAACACCATGTGCAAAGTCCCAATAAGCTGTAGCTCCATGGATGATTTGAGTGTGTACAAATGCCCAAAACTGAAGGGGATTCCTTTGCAATTGCAATTACATGAAATTGAGGACCTTCTGCATATTTGGGTGGAAGATGAGGAAAAGTGGAAGACGCTGAGGTGGGATCATCCCAATGCTCAAGCTATTCTTCAACCTTATCTCTGAAAAGGGGAACATGCTAAAAGTCCTTTGTGATGAGATAGCCAGTGTCCTCCAAATGCTATAGGTTATGAGTTTAACTGATATTACAATTGCTTCACTTCTTAAAGGTTGTAACAAAGATGTAGCTTTTCTGTCTATAGTCAAGCAACTCTAACAGCGGTCGTTTGCAGAGTTGGACGCCAAGGGAAATGATCTCCCGTGACTCTGCTCTTGAAGAAAGCCCTGCTGCTCGACCATGCGTTCCTGCAAACTCGACTCAACTCAAGTTGCCGTATCAGTTGACTTTTTTTGTGTGGCCATGCTTTGTGAATTTTGAATGCAGTCGAATGTTTTATTGACTACTGGAAATGAGTCATCTTGGAGGACTAGTGAAGAGATGATGCTCTGTCGTTCTCAGTATATTTTCCTTGTCAGATTAGATCCTTGCAAGCAGTTGGTTTGGGTGAAGACCACTTATATTCCAGAAATGTGGTGTCCCGATTTTTTTGCCGCTAGCTTATGAGCCCGATGTCTTTTAAAATCTGTATGTAACTTTATCAATAAGATTATGATGGAGTATATCAAAATAGAAAATGCAAGTTCGTGATATTATGCGACAGAAAATCACAAAGCTAGTGGTCAAAATTGACAATGAAATGAATTAGCCTCAAGTAACCGTAAAGCATTTCGATTTTTTTAATGAAAACACATTCATATATGAGATGAAAAATGGTGTTTGGCAATGAATGCATCTAGTGCATTATAGACATTTGTAAAGAAAAAATAAAAAAGAACGACCAAGACTAAATTTCTTTGGGAGGCATAAAAATGGGAGCAGCACCGTTTCATTTTCAAAGCCTGACAGACAAATTGCAAAGATGATTGCGGCTCACTAATTATGCATTTCGTTGAAGTGCCCATGTACCACTTTAGAACTCCTTGGCAAGACCAGTTTTGGTTCCCTTCATTTGAAAATCAATTGGATATTTCAACGAACTTCATTGATATCAAGAAGTCGAAATGAAAGAAAAGGAAAAAGGAAAAATGTAATTTACTTTTAATCGGAAAAATAGTAATGAGCCGCGCCACATCTTCACTTTCACCTGGTTAGACAATCACAACACCAGCTAAAGGCCTCAGTGAGCTTTCCGAAATGTTGAGGCATGTATTTCGAAAAAAAATTCAGAATACTTATCGTTTAATTGGGAAAGTTTAGACACTTATGGTGGCTGCACCTGAAAAAAATTATAAATGTATTGCTGCAAGTTTTTTCTTTCAACATCATTTTTTTTTTGGGCACTATCTTCACCCCTATAACTAAATCCACCCAATTTTTACCAAAAAGATAAAGTTACCCTCTATCATTCAATTGCAATTTAAATTGGTGGTCCCAACTTATCTACTTTCCTCTTTTTTTAATTTTTCTATTTATCTACTTACCATAATTAATTTCTCATATATTTAGTTTTTGTGTGTTGCAGATTTTTCCATGTATATTAAAGGCAATATATTTTTTTTATTGATAGATATTATTTCCATATAAATTTGTTTTGTCGGAAAGAGAAATTTCACAAAATTCTAGTTCTTTTTCACGTTGTCCATCATATTTATGTCATGAGTTATGCTAAGGAGGATAAAAATTCGATTACTTGTTTATGCATACAAAAATTGTGAAGAGGTTTTTTTATGATCTTATAAATGAGAACATCATTTTATTAAATTTAACTTGTGTAGACATTATTTTGTGTCTTTCATGAGTCATAATTAGTCATTCCATCCTTATTTGGTGGCTTTTCGTATATATAGTTTTTTTTTTTGTCATTGTATATATAGTTTATTTACACATAATTTGTGGTAAAATCTCTTTAAAAGAATATTACTTCACTGATACTTATGAACGTGACTCTCCACTTATTTACCAAATTATTCATAAGAAATTAATCATATGATTACTAAATAATTTGATGCTGGGTGACACTTGATCCGTTGTATGGGGACCACATAATATAGCTATGACTCACTCTTTCTCTCTCTCTCTCTCCCTCTCTCTCTCTCTCTCTTATTATTTTTCCATTTCTGAAATTTATCCTTATTAAAACAGAATTCACTCAAAACTTTTGTTGCAATGAGTGCAGTGCTTCTGACAAATGCTTCAACATCAAATATAAAATAATTGTTCTCATTCTGTTTTATATTGAAATATGGATATCCCAACTCATAAGATGTGGATTGGCTTCCTTATTGAAGAACGGGTTTAGCAATGGTGGATGCTGTCATTTGCTTGAGAGTAATGCTATACATTATCCCCAAAGAAGATATACAAAAAAGTTATATAATATATGATGGAGCACACAATCTTTACTTGTAAATTGATAACGATAATATCTGGGCATATGTAAAGAGACTAGAGGACAATAATTTACATTATGGTCACCACAAGAAAGAATCCAATAAAACATTGGCAGAGATCTACCGTGGGTGTTACTCAACAAGGAGGCTGAAGAAGGGAGCAAGAGGACGACTATTAGGTGAAATTTTGTCACCGACTAGTCTCGAATTGGTGGTATGGTTATTGCCACAACAAGAGCGGTTAACATCGCAAACTTCATCATCTAGGGATCAAGTTAAGATGTTGTGTTTGGCACTTATGGTGCTCTTATACTTAATAATAAATATGTAAATTATTTTATCAACTAATCTACCCGAACAATATGCTAATATTAGTTTATATAATCTGTTTTCTTTGCTATAACTTGGAATAAGAGACAATAACAGTATAAATTCATCACTGAAATATTTTTGTTTAATTTTTTTCATTTATTAGTTATTCTTTTAGCAATTACCGAATAACATCATTCAAACCATGTAGTGCCATATCTTTTTCTTTTTTTTTTCGATTAGTTTACTACAATGTGCATATTAACATACATGATTTCACCGCCAAAACAAGCAAACATGTATTTGAATAAATTGAAAAAAAAATGATAGAAAAATTGCTCTTATATTAACAACATTTACCAGGTAATAGAAATTAAAAATAATAATAATTTTTTTAATGTGTATTAAACATTTCCAATACATTTAGAAAAGAAGGAAGATAACAAAACCCTTAAACAAAAGAGCATCTCTATCCGTCATAAGATAGAAAGTAAACATCAAATTTTAGATAGTCCTACTGTAAATACTTATATTGCAAGAACATTTTTAAAAATAGACCATAATGAAAGACTAAACAATAATGCAACGATTGATTTATATGAAGCGTCAGTATAACATTATGCAAAAATTTTATACATGTTATGTGGGTTCATATCAAATAAATGGAATTTGAAGAAGTAAATTTCTGAATCTGTGCAACCTAAGGGTCTTTATTTACTACACATTCTAAAAAAAAAAATGTAGTCATAAGCTACAATCTGATGGAATCACCTACCAATATACAAAGTTCTATTCACATCATAGGAAATGTTTTCTAGCAAATGGATGGCCTGGAATATTTTGGGGCAGAGATGGACACCTCTCGTTCATATGAGGGTATGGGTCCATTGTATTGTATCCTGGTAGCTCCATTCGATACCTACCTCATATTTGACATAATGGAAGCTGGACGTCATCCCCATCATTGCACCACTTAGGCAAGTGGCTTGAATTATTCTCATAGAACTTTAGTGAGCAAGCATCTTTTATCTGCATAAAAAACAATGCCATTCTCAAAATGCCCAATGGGACTCCTCATGACAAAAAGTCATGCTTTGAAGGGCAAACTAGATTATAGTTCTCTCAATCTTTGAAGAAAGCGACATCCATCTCTAGATAGTAAGTTCAAGCAATTAGTGTCAGAAAGATAACCCAACTAGGGTCAATCAGATTGCACTTACAGTGAACTCTGTAACTTGAATGGAGCTAGAAATTGGATCAAAGAGTCCTGCTGCTTTGTACATTTCAAGAACAAATGCTACACACGTGGCAGACTTCCCATCACGGTATACCCAATCGTCTTGCTCTGGAATTGTCAGCAGTTCAGCCAAATATGAGCCCCTCATTTCAGTTTCCACTAATAGATCAGGAAGATCCAAGCCCTGTATGCAACCCAATCGTAAGGTAGCCATAAAGTAAAGTAAGTGTAATTACAACCATCTAATATGTGTTAACTGAATGTCATTCCAGAAACATTAGATTCTAGGTACACCTTAGTGTGCAAAACAAAATGCATAGAATCACACAGACAATTGCCAATTGAATGGGATGGTGCCTCTGTTCCTAGTCGCTTGTTGGGTGCTTCATTCCACATGTTTGCAGCATAGGCTGGTTGCATTTGGTTCTATATCGTCATAACATAAGCAACCTACAATAATACAATGCTTTCTATAAAACAAGTGAACCATACTCCCATCATGCAAATAAAGCACCCCACATGGCAAGCATATTACATGCATCGTAGGTCGGGCTGATAGCAACTCTTAAGAAAAGACGAACGAAGTCTACTATTTGCTGCCTTAGCATCATATAGAAGGCCATAAAAAAATGAATATTTGTCAAACCAAGTGTCAGATTCTTTTCCATAATGTTAGCATTCAATAGAGTCACATGCCAATCTGCTATTTGGCGAGATCACTGTTCAGGTTTTAGCCTTTTGTTTTGCTTAGTTGAATTCATTCAAAATCATGGCGTAATTGTCTGATTCCAACTAGACCATGTTGTTAGGTTCTGACACGTGGCATCATTATATTTCAGGCCTATTAAAGTACAGGTAAATTGCTATTTAGCAGTCAGGTTAAGAAGCAGAAACTATTTCGTATCCAGCATCTAAGAATCTCAAGGCATCTGCAGATATAACTTGGAAGTAACACAAGGCCTTAGTGGTAGAAAAATTGTCCTAAGACAAACTGAATCCACCCACAAAAAAAATTCTATAAACATGTTGGCTGGGTCCACCTTCATGTGGGGCCTAGCCAGCATTAAATAAAAAAACAAAAAAAACAAAAAGAAAAGAAAAGAACAAAAGAAGTGGAAGTTGGGGTCGTGCGGTGTGTCCATCGAAAAGTGAAGAGAGGAGAGAGAAAAAGAAAACAAAAACTGCACAAGGAAGGAAGAAGAAGGAAGAGGGCTGCAATTTTGCGGCTTTGATTCGAAGGTCAAATATTGACGGAATCGGCTCAAATTTCAGTATGTTGTTCGTGAGACCGAGGGCTATAAGTTGATGATTTTTGTTCGACGAGAACCATCTCCAAGTTCTCCAATTGCGGTTAAGGTTTTCTTGCTCCCAACTTGTTTGTCTACCTATGTGTGAGAAAAAGATAATTGTACTGTTGATGTTGAACCTCTAGTGTATAACTAGAGAAGAATACTTTGTGTATCCTGTTATTCTTGGTGATTAGTGGATGTTTTTGGGCAGTCCATGGTTTTTCCCACATCGGGTTTTCCACGTTAAATCATTGGTGTCGTTATTTGCTTTGTCTACTTATTATTTCGGCGTTATATTTGCATTTTGTAAGGCTATACATTGCTGGTTGTTGCTGGGAGTTAAGAAATTTTTAGTTGATTTTGCTTCGGGGGAGAAATTGATCCTGGATTGCGCTTGGCCGTGGTGAATTGTTGTACCCGAGTTCTCCACAACAAGTGGTATCAAAGCGCGGTTGAATTTTAGTGTTAAATGGAAGAAACCAGCAGCATCATATTTAAGTTAAATGCCTCGAATTATTCTATTTGGAAGCCTCGGATGGAATATGTGTTATATTGCAAAGACTTATTTGATCCTATTGAGGGTGATGAAGCCAAAGGAGATAAGGAAGATAAAGAATGGGAGAGAATAAATTGGAAAACAGTTGGGTTTATCCGACAATGGATTGATGATAGTGTATTTCATCATGTTGCTCAAGAAACGAGGGCGGACACTTTGTGGAAGAAATTACAAGATCTTTATGAGAGAAAAACTCCACAAAATAAAGCTCTTCTAGTTAAGCGACTTATGAATTTGAGATACAAGGAGGGGAATAACATGGCGGAACACTTGAGTGAATTTCAAGATGTTGTAAGTCAATTGACAAATCTTGAGATTGATCTTGGTGATGAATTGCAATCATGCTTATTACTTGGTACTCTTCCTGATAGTTGGGACACCTTGGTTGTGGCATTAAATAACTAGGCTCTTTTTGGTGTGCTTTCTATGAGCATGGTTGAAGAAAGCTTGTTCAATGAAGAAACAAGAAGAAAAGGCTTGAATTATGCTTCTACATCGGATGCTCTTGTTATAGAAAACAGGGCGAGAAGTCAATCAAGAAGGTTTCAAAGAAATGATACCCGAGGCAAGTCAAGAGAAAGGTCGAAATCAAGACCGAGGAGGAGTGTCAAGTGTTATAATTACGGCAAAATGGGACATTATGCAAAAGAGTGTTGGTTGCCAAAGAGAGATAGATTCCATAATAGAAATGGAGATCACAAGAAAGAAGAGAAACAAGCTATAACGGCGATTGCATACGATGGTGATATTGTGTTTGTATGTGATTACGGATATGTGAATTTTACATGCCAAGACTCTATGTGGGTTGTTGATTCCATGGCTTCTTTTCATGTCACCTCACGGCGTGATTACTTTGCTTCTTATCGCGGCGGCGACTTTGGTTGCATAAGGATGGGAAATAGTGATGTTTCCAAGGTTATTGGCATGGGAGATGTTTATTTGGAAACTGACGGCGGATGTAATTTGGTTTTGAAAAATGTGAGACATGTTCCGGATATTCGACTTCACTTGATCTCTATGGGTGCCTTGGATGATGATAGTTATTGTAATTCATTCTTTGATGGCAAATGGAAGTTGACTAAAGGTTCCATGGTAGTGGCAAAAGGTAAGAAGACAGGCTCTCTCTACACCATGCAAGCTGACTTGATTAAAGAAGAGGTAAATGTAGTAGAGGATTCCTCAGTTGATTTATGGCATATGAGGCTGGGTCTCTTAGCAAGAAAGGACTTGAAACTCTTGCTAGAAAGAACCTTTTACTTTTGAAAAAGAAAAATCTAAAGGAATGCACTCATTGTCTGACTGGTAAGCAACATAGATTCTCATTTCATAATTCCTCTCCACACACGAAATCAAATGTACTTGATTTAGTTCACACTGATGTTTGTTGCATGGATGCTAGAACTCTTGGAGATGCATTATACTTTGTGACATTTATTGATGACTGTTCTAGAAAAGTGTGGGCTATTACTTTGAAATCTAAAGATCAGGTACTTGAGGCTTTCAAGCAATTTCATGTCAATGTGGAAAGAGAAACCGGGAAGAAGCTTAAATGTATTTGGGCTAACAACGATGGTGAATATAGAGGCCCGTTTGAACACTATTGCAGGGATTATGGTATCAAGCTTGAGAAGACTGTTCCAAAAACACCACAGCATAATGGAGTAGCAGAGAGAATGAACCGAACAATTAATGATCGAATTCGGTGTATGCTTTCTCATGCAAAGTTGCCTAAGTCATTTTGGAGTGAAGCGATGAGAACAGCAGTAGACTTGATAAATCTATCTCCATCGGTTCCTCTTAAGGGGGATGTTCCGCAAAGAGTTTGGAGTGGCAAAGATGTTATCTAAAAGTGTTCGGTTGTCGGGCTTTTGTGCATGTTCCAAGAGATGAAAGATCCAAGCTTGATGATAAGTCTAAACAGTGTATCTTCTTAGGTTATGGACATGAAGAGTTTGACTACAGGTTATGGGATCCAGTTGCAAAGAAAGTCATTAGAAGCCGAGATGTGGTGTTTTGTGAGTATCAAACTATTGAAGACATTGACA
The DNA here is from genome assembly GCA_019915185.1 of Eucalyptus camaldulensis. Taxonomy (NCBI): domain Eukaryota; kingdom Viridiplantae; phylum Streptophyta; class Magnoliopsida; order Myrtales; family Myrtaceae; genus Eucalyptus; species Eucalyptus camaldulensis. The sequence goes on from JAHSVA010000006.1 coordinate 11,907,548, forward strand.
AGGTGGAGAGACCAAAGAATATAGCTCAACATTCAGTTAGTTTCAGCCCAAATCCTTATAATGTTGATAGAAATCATGGGGGAGAAGTGCATGAAAATTATGAAGATAGTGAATCCTCACATAATGTTGACTCTTCAGCTGAGACAGGTGAAATAGATGAGCAAGAGCAATTTGTCTTACCTCAAGTTAGAAGATCTGAAAGAGAGCGTAGGCCTTCTCAAAAATATTTGCCACATGAGTATGTGTTACTCACTAATGCAGGGGAGCCAGAAACTTATGAAGAGGCTATATCATGTGAACAAAAGAATAAGTGGCGTGAAGCCATGCAAGAGGAACTTAAATCCTTACATGAGAACCACATATTTGAATTGGTGAAGTTGCCTCAGGGTAAGAGAACACTCACAAATAAGTTGGTGTACAAGTTGAAGACAAAAGAAAATAGTTTACAGCCACGTTACAAGGCTAGACTTGTTGTGAAGGGCTTTTGTCAAAAGAAGGGCATACTTTGAAGAGATTTTCTCACTGGTTGTAAAGATGTCTTCTATTCAAGTTGTTCTTGGGTTGGCCGCCAGTTTAAATTTAGAAATTGAACAACTTGATGTAAAGACGGCTTTTTTTGATGGAGACCTAGAAGAGGAGATATATATGGAGCAACAGAGGGTTTTGAAGTTGAAGGCAAGGAGCACCTTATATGTAGATTGAGGAAAAGCTTATATGGTCTCAAGCAAGCACCTAGGCAATGGTACATGAAGTTTGAGTCATTCATGGAAGAACAAGGATACGGTAAGGAGCATTGGACCGCTGTTAAATAAATTTTGAGATATCTTAGAGGCACTTCTACACTTTACTTGTGCTATGGAAATGCAAAGCCTGAGTTGAGTGGCTTCTCGGATGTGGACTATGCCGGTGATGTTAATTCCCAAAAATCCACATCGGGTTTTATAATAATCTTTGTAGGGGGAGCTATTTCATGGCAATCGAGATTGCAAAAATGTACCGCTTTGTCTACAACTGAAGCGGAGTATATTGCTATTACCGAATGAGGTAAAGAACTTTTGTGGATACAAAAATTCTTACAAGAATTGGGCTTGAAGCAAGAGAAGTTTGTTCTATATTGCGATAGCATAAATGCCATTCATCTTAGCAAGAATCCGATGTTTCATTTAAGATCGAAGTATGTTGATGTGAAGTATCATTGGATCCGAGAAAAGCTAGAAGAGAAGCTCTTCCTACTTAAGAAAGTTCATACCGACAACAATAAGTCTGACATGATGACCAAAGCCTTGCTTGTGATGAAGTTTGATGCTTGTAGAAGAAAAGCGGGCATGACAAATCTTCCCACATGAGGTGGAGGGGGAGATTTGTTGGCTGGGTCCACCTTCATGTGGGGCCCAGCCATCATTAAATAAAAAAAACAAAAAAAAAAGAAAAGAAAAGAACAAAAGAAGTGGAAGTTGGGGTTGTGCAGTGTGTTCGTCGAAAAGTGAAGAGAGGAGAGAGAAAAAGAAAACAAAAACTGCACAAGGAATGAAGAAGAAGGAAGAGGGCTGCAACTTTGCAGCTTTGATTCGAAGGTAAAATATTGACGGAATCGGCTCAAATTTTAGTATGTTGTTCGTGAGACCGAGAGCTACAAATTGATGGTTTTTGTTTGTCGAGAACCGTCTCCGAATTCTTCAGTTGCGGTTAAGGTTTTCTTGCTCCCAACTTATTTGTCTACCTATGTAGGGAGAAAAAAATGATTGTAATGTTGATGTTGAACCTCTAATGTGTAACTAGAGAAGAATACTTTGTGTATCCTGCTATTCTTGGTAATTAGTTGATGTTTTTAGGCGGTCCGTGATTTTTCCCGCATTGGGTTTTCCATGTTAAATCATTGGTATCGTTATTTGCTTTGTCTACTTATTATTTCGGCGTAATATTTGCATTTTGTGAAGCTATACATTGCTAGTTGCTGCTGGGGGTTAAGAAATTTTTAGTTGATTTTGCTTCGGGGGAGAAATTAATCCTGGATGCGTTTGGCTGTGGTGAATTGTTGTACCCGAGTTCTCCCCAACAAAACACATATGCAGATGTACAATCTTCGTACCACATGAGCATCCAATGACAGTGGATAATTTGCATCGATAGTGTCTATCCAGCTAAAAAGCATATTGTGATAACCATATGGTTCACATTCATACTCTCTGCATACTCCCATGCAGCAGTCTCATTAAATTTGGCTCGCATATCAGGATGCAGTGGAAGCAATGCAATGTGGGGATTTGAGTCATCTTTGTTAAGCTCAAACTCCCACCATTCATCCCATGGTAGCACAGCAATGACATCTTCTCCCTGCAATGATGAGAAAAAAAACAAAAATTGCATTATCTCCAATGCTATGTTGGACTTCTACAGCACCTGAACCCTTTACCAACACAAAGGAACAGAGCATGTAGCAATAACCCAAATGTGACCTTAAATTTGTTAATCAAGATCTGCCTCAAGTAAAGGACATCATTTCATCAAATTCTAACCATAATCATCATCAGTAAATTGCTGTGTCATGTGTAAAGATGGTCTTGAAGTTCAGTAGAAATAGTTCGGACACACAGTATTTGCTATGTTATAAATATGATGATGCTACAATCGAGCTTCTAGTAGGAGCCTAAATAGGATCTGCTCCAGCTCAACATGAACCTGAAGCAGCATGTCATCGTTTACTTACTCATCCTCTCTTACAATCAAAAGTTTCTCCGGGAGCACAGAAAAGGAAAGACCTATCTTATTAGAGAACATAAGATGAGCAAGGAGATTTAAGGACATAGGGGCGTGACTAAAGCACACTTAATATGCAAAATGGAACAATCTCAATGGGAACCATATTCGTGAGAGAAGAAGTCCATGATTCGACAAAAGTTACATTTATAAAGTAATCGCACAGGAATACAATGCCCCAAAAACCAAAGGTTTCACAAAATGTTACAGAAACACCGCAGGGAGCCTACTTGTCCTTCTCAACATGTACAAGACCACCCTTTGATAATCAGAGGACATTAAAGTAGTGTTGTATGAGTGTCTTTAATAATGAATGACAGATAAGCACAAGGAATTAAGGAGAAGGTGGAGAAATAATAACTCAAACAACTGGTGGGGGTGTTTGAGATGTTTGAACGTTTGTCTGTTTAATATCCCCATATAGGAACAATGGGGACAGTTATTGTGAAAGACTGGCATACTTACAACCATATTAATACTGTGCCTATGCAGTTGGTTTAAAACGTTACTTCATAATTACAATTGCAGAGACAGCAGCAGACAAAAATATTGGGTGAAATGTCGAACATCGAAAGCAATCCGTCAACGTGTGAAAAAAAAAAAAGAACAAAGAGGAATAGATAAAATGCTTAAAAACAATCGCAAAGTAATCCTTTTCCTCAAAAGGCTTTTTCTCCACTAGTCAATATAAAAATTACCCCTTCAAACTGAAAAAGAAACACACTTACATGCATAACCAACCCATATCTATTTCCAAATTACCTGTTCATTATCATATCCGGATTCACCAACCCAAAGCTTTCCTTCAGAATCCCTTAAGCACACACCTGTGTGACCAGCATATGCGCCACTAACCCATTTCTCTAGAGTCTCAAAACCACCCCACCTCCCACGAATTTTGGAAATTGCAAGGAAGTCTCCAGAGTGGATATCATCAATGCTGATGTTTGTAACCCAAGGCTCGGGACGTTGCTCAAATGAAGCTCCCATATGCTTCTTGAGAAAACCAATGTTAGATTTTTCCCCCCACCCCGTATTTGAAAACAAGGGAAACACATCCCACAGTGCTTGAAGGGTCCCTAGCATCCCAGCTTGCATCAGAAAGATCGACACTCCTCTGCTTTTCACCTGTAATTGAAATAATGGAAAATCCAAGTATAACAACTCGCCAATATGCACATGCAGGAGCAGAAGACAAAAAAAGATAATTGCAGCTTACATATTCAAACTCAACTTTTCCATCCCACTCTTTGAACTCGAATGTGTGCTCACGAGATAAAAAAATAGTAGTCCCATGTCACACGGTATGGGGTTGCAAAGACATATATGTCCATACATGTCCAGCTATGGGCTTTGCTGACCTGGATGAGCAATCCAAACTCATGGTTACAAGCCGGATACCTACAACTAGTTGTTAGGTTCCATATTCAGCAGAACCGGATACAAAAACAAGGACTATCGGGTATCAACATGAGGCAGTACCCACCTAGACTGGAATGGCCTCCATAAGATAATTTCATTTTACATCAAACGAAACAACTGTACCTGTATACATAATGGCATGACTGAACATCTCAGTTGGTAAGAAAAACACTGTAAGTAGATAGAAACTCTATCCAGTTCTCAAATCCATTAGAAAAAAATCAACCCCAAATTAACCAAGATACAAAGCTCAAACTAAGTACCAAAGTCATTGAGAATTAATTAGAAACTGCGAGAAGCTGGCAAACGATGGCCATTAGACCCCATCAACAAACTGCTACAACCTCACATCTCCCATAATTATCACAAAATCAAACAGCAAAGAATTGAATTAAGCAGTGACAGTAGACCAGAAAACCTCAAAAGCTCGTGAACAGTGACCATCTCTCACCATTACCAAACCACAATCTCAAACCTCCCAGAATCTTCCAGAATTCCGTTCCCCACAATCACTGAACAAAAACCAAGACTTGGAATCATCACTCCAGTCCATTCCACCGTACCAAACCCGACATAATAGTCCAACAGAAAACCTCTCGGGATCAGTGAGCACAAGATCAAACCACCCAGAAATATATATATATATATATATATATATATATATATTTAGAACAGCACTCAAAAACAAACAGAGATCAAGCCAAAGCGACGCAATAACTAAAGGACAAACCTTGATATGAAGCGTGCCTCCACCGAACTCGCTCTCCGTCTCGTTGTGGAACTCCAACCAAGTGGTGTTCTCGTAGAAGCAAGCTCCTTTCCACGCCAGAGGACCGTTGGAGGGAGAGGCCGCGCCGATGAAGGTGGGCAACAGGTCCACGGGACGGCGAAGGGCATTGAGGATGGGCCAAAACAGCTGCCTCAGCAGCAGGGCAAGTACGTCCTTCCGGTGGAACGGGAGCTTCGCGGCTCGAGAGCGGGGATCAAATAGAGAGAAGAGCGCGAAGAGGAAGAGGAGAAGCCGCAGAAATGGCGGACGAGAAGCCATTGAAATGGGAGGGAGGGCGACAGTATTTAGGCAGAGGCAAGAGGGGTTATTACCAAGTAATGTGATTAGCCAAGTGAATGAATCGATGTCATCTGATTAAAGCATCATTGAAGCTGAAGAGATTCTGTATTTTTATATTATAAAATTAATATCATAAAAAATAATAAACTATGCGAACGGTGACCCTAATATCTAGAATTTTTTCGAGTCGTAAGAACTCTTAAATTATACCAGCTATACAAAGAATAGGAGATGTATAAAGTTGGGAATTTTCTAGTGGTGGATGGAAGGGGCAAGTTTAGGTATTGATTTTCATGGTAAGCAAAGTGTGGGATTTTTAGTGGTGGCTTTGGTGGACGGAGAGTATTTTTATTTTATATATAAGTTTTGAGTGTTTTGACAGTATAAAAAAGAGTTTGAAGGATTAAAACATTAAAGTGAGGATAATTTACTGTTTTTTTGGCTGTGTTTTCCCGTTTTATGCTTTACATATGGAGGAGTGAAATGAAAGGCACTAAGGGGGCTCTTCTCGTGCTATAATCCATTATAGCAGATTGCACACAACATATAGCCCAGATTGGTGGCGTCTCTGTTTTCTACGTGCCGCAGGAATCAAATAAGGCGGCGGATTGGGTTGCAAAAGCTCACCGCATCAACTCTCTTCCTAGCAATTGGGTTTATTTCCCTCCTCACCCTTTATTTTCAATATTATGTTTAGACTTATCAACTAATGGTGGCCATTTCATGGGCTAGTAATGATATATTCAGCATATTCCGACAAAAATAAAAATAAAAATGAGAGGCACTAGTGTAGGGACCGGTGATTAGGGTCTCCACCGGAGGATATAATCCTGTGGGAGATGCTTCGGGACCAGGATATTCTCTGGTTTGCCCTCAAATTCCTCAGGAATATCCCATCCCCCCTCTTCCCAACTTTGTATCAATCATTACTGCGTGTCAATCTTTACCTCCTCTTCCGGTTACCTACCAGAAGCTCCATCTTGCACGAAACTCCTTTCAGAGAGAGAGAGAGAGGGAGAGATTTTTCTTTGTCACTTCCATTATTCTTCCGACTATGCTTTTGGAGCTCCCCAATGGATCAACAGTTAAATAGAAGTTGATCAACATGGAAAGCAAGATGATAAATTCATTAAGCAACAGGTGGTGGCCAAAAACTATGCTTTTCCCAAGTTCTTTTCCTTTTCCCTAATCGACAGATGCATGGTCCATGGACCACCTCAAAAGCGTCGAACAATGAGTGGCTTACATCCGAGCGCCCTACGCAAAAAGCCAGAAGTCGCTGGTCAGCGGACGTCATTTAGACAGCAAAACTCGAACTCACGTTTCTTCCTTTATTTTCTAGTATTCGCCGTCGCGCATGCCTGCGTGGGGCTTACGTAGAAAGAATGTGCGACACAAACTGGCACGGGAGAGTCTCTTGAGTCCCTGAACCTGAAAGGACCACGCAAGCACGATCCCAGCCACTCCATTCATCCTCTCTATTCCTCTCCACAAGTCTTTTCGCTTCTCTCAATCGTTCCGTGGCCGGTGTTCCGACTTATATACGTCGCCTCTCGCCCCTCTGTTCTGATGGTTTCTTTCTTGCACGGCAGCCTCCATGTCGTTCGCATTTCATCACAACTTACTTCACTCCTCGGTGATCCGGGAACGAGCTCATGTCCCCAGGGGCCGTGTCTACTGCTTGGCGGCCACCACAACCAAGCCCCGGCCTGACCTGGCCGAGCTCGCCGCCGAACCGCGGCCATCGACAGCTCCAGGTCTGCTGATATCATCGGCCTGCCAGGTAATTGATGACCCGTCGCTGAAATCCACATGGGGCCACCGCGCATGGCTCCCCTGCGGGTGCACCGCCGTGCTCGTTGCTCTGGCCAAGTCCATGGTCGCGTCATGTGAGTCTCACATGTGGGCCGAGCCCGTCTTGGCGGGAGAGGTCGGGTTCGTCTTGGCGGACCTCGGGTCGGGGGTCTACCACTGGGGCATTGACAACTACGGCTGTGACATCCTGAAATTCGACCCCGTTTCGATAAAGTGAAATGGGCATTTCGTCGACGTGCCTATGGCTCTTTTTCTCTGAGCTGATCACTCACGAGTTAGCTAACCTATTGGGTGAAGCCGTTAAGGGATGTATCGGCCGTAAAATCCCTAAAAGCTACCTAATTGGTTGGATTGAGCTAAAATCACGTCTGATCGATTTTTAACCACGAAATTGAACTCGATTTCGGGAATCGAATTTTAAGCATGTCATAATCTTTTTTTTTAGGACATTGTCTCATCGCTCGTCAATTTATTGACGAGTCCGAAATTTCAAGAAAGAAATTATCGGAAGAAAAAGATTGAAGACCAAAAAGAAAATGGAAAAGGAAAGGAAAAGAGAAAAGAAAAGAAAAAGAATAAGATCATTATTTAAATTCTTTTCTCTCTCTCCCTTTTCTCTCTTTCTCTCTTCTCTCTCTTCTTTTTTTTTCCCCCCACACGACAGCTTTCTTCCTCCTTCTTCTCTCTTGTTTGTGCGAACAAAAACCAGGAGCTGAAGAACGAAAACTCCAGCTCACCGAGAACCGTTGCCGCTCGTCCCGCCGCCGCACCGCCGTGCCGCGCTCGTGCGCCCGCCGCCGTCCCGCCGTCCGCGCGCGCCCAAGCCGAGCGAACCAGCCCTGTTCCGCCTCTGTTCTGCACCGACCAGCCACCCTCCGGCCACCGTGGGCCACCGCCTAGCTCCGCCGGACCTCCCCCGTGACTCCCTCGCCCTCCGCCGGCCTTCCCGCGCCGCCCTAGCCGCCGGGACAGCCCCGATCGACTCCGTCCAGCAGACCCACGGAGTGGGTTTCAGCGACTTCGGGCCCGCTTTTGGACCGTTTCCCGGCCCCGAACCCGAGCCGTGCTTTGGGAACAATCGTTCCTCGCGTCGCCGCCGTCAGATTGATCCGATTTGCGCGCGATTTGGTGAGTAATCTCACTAATCCAGGATTTTTTGGCTAATTATACTTTAGGTTGGTTTAGTTTTAATTAATTATATTTAGGTTGTTAGATTAGAAGTAATTAGCAATTATTAGTCAATTGTGATGTGATTTAGATAAATTGATTGTGTAATTAGCAAGTAGACGTGGTCTACTAATTATTGGAAGTGTCTCGGGATTTTTCCCGACCCTTGGTGGGCTCCAATTAGGCTTTTCGGGCCTAAATGGATTTTTTAGTATTTAAATATTAATTTTCGGAATTAAATTAAATGATTATTCATTTTCCGAAAATTCAAGGGAGATGGCCTGGAACCGGAATATTGTGCTGATGACTGTGGTGAAGTCCGTTTATTTAATCGGGCTTTAATTTGAGCTAAATTGGATTTTTAATGTTTATTTATTTAATATTCGAAATTAATTATTTATTTATTTATTTTCCGGAAATTCAACTGAGATGGCCTGGAACCGGAAAATTATGCTGATGACCGTGGTGAAGTCCGTTTATGTAATCGGGCTTTATTTTGAGCTAAATTGAATTTTTAATAATAATTATTTAATTTTCGAAATTAATAATTATTTATTTATTTTTCGGAAATTAAGATTTTGATGGCCGATGACCGAAATTTCGTGCTGATTGTCGTGGTGCAGACCGTTTATTTATTTGAGCTCTACGTTGTGTGGAATTGAATTTATTGTGGAATTTTAGGAATTGTCCTAAATTGTTTGTTATTGAATATTTGATTGATGGATGGCTGAGTATGGGTATATAGCGCCAGTTCGTTGATGGGCTATATAGTAGGGAGAACGGTGAGAGCTAACTGAGAATGTTATTGGTTGAGACCAATCAGGTACGATGTTATTGGATATACGTGGTTCGGTGATTGGAAGTATCACTGGCGAAAACGGCGCCTTAAAGAACGCACGTAAATGACTTATAGACACACGTGGTTCGGTGGTTATGGGAATATCACTGGTGAAAACGGCGCCTTAAAGAACGCACGATGTTGGCTATAGCCGATGTCACCTTGGCGAAAACGGCGCCCTTGAAAGGACACGTGGTTCGGTGATCAAGGTTATCACTGGTGAAAACGGCGCCTTAAAGAACGCACGGTGTCGGTGATCGGTATGTCATTGGCGAAAACGACGCCCGAGAAACACATGTGATTTGGTGAATGAGTACACCACTGGGAAATCGTGGTATGAGTGGGAATGACCTAGAGGTGGTCCGAATGACACGTAATCGACTAGGTCGATTGATCATTGTTTTGATCTAATGTTGTGAATTGATTGATTGAATGGGAATGACCGTGAGTGGTCTTGTTGACATTTAATCGACTAGGTCGATTCGATCGATGCTTCGATCGGTGATATGATTGCTTGGGTGCCTATTATGAATTGTACTGACTTGCAGGTGGGATCTGATGCCAAGGTATGTCTTCTGCCCTGTGCGTGGTTAGGCAGCCTGTAGTATAATGGTTTACTAATCGGGCTTAGTGGGGTAGAACTCGCTGAGACGTAGTCTCATCCCGGTTGTGGGATATCATTTCAGGCCCTTAGGATGGCAGGACCTCCACCTCCTCGTCCTCGTATGCATTATGGTGTTCCGGAGCAAATTTCTGAGTTTGAGACCCATTTCCACGTCCACCCTCACCCAGAAGGATTGGTGTACGTTTTAGTCCAGTCAACCATCTGGGTCGATGTGGGAGAGGAAGATCAGAGGCCCCATAAGTATAGGTCTTGGTACCGCGATTACTTTGATGGGCGTAGAGAAGGTCCTATCCCAGAAGAGGATGTGCCGTTTGATGTGATGGAAAAGGCATTTGGAGAAGGAACAGCCGATCGAGCGGAGGGATCGGTAGTGGATGTGAGGGATCAGCAGCAGGAAGTAGAAGCTCCGGAGGAGGAAGAAGATTGGGGAGCAGCTGAGGAGATGCCTGAAGATGAGCCGGCGTCGGAAGCCGAAGATGAAGCTGAAGAAGGGAATGATGATTTGGAGGATAATGATCTAAGTGAAGAGGAGTCAGAGGAGGATCAGGATGACCCTGAGTATGACCCAGATGAGGATTGAAATCCCATCTTTTGCGAACCCTTTGTATATGTGTAGATAGAGTGAGGCTTTGAGTTATGTGAATATTTTGTGAAGTGCTATGTTTAATGCCATGTATAGAAGTTTGGTTATAGATTTCAATATGAAAAATATAACCTGCTTTTCTATCCCATCGTTTTATTGTCTGGGGATTTTAATTGCTTCCGCATGTGCTTAATAAAAGAAAGGGTCGGCGATACTAGTCCTGGGATATCGCATTATTTAATCGACCAAAAGAGAAGGATGTGTGCGTGCCCGAGGATCGGGGCGTGACATACCCTTTTTGTGGTATCAGAGCGAAGTTGAAAATTGGAGTGATAAGGAGCGTTGACCATGGGATAGTTAGTAGGAAAGGCCTTTAAATTCATGCCAATGCATGTCTGTGCTAGCCGAATGCTAGAATTGTTTGTTGTGTGTGGATCGCTCATCTTCTAATCCGGTGTGGATGTGGAAGACGGGTTTCAGTGTAAAGACTGAACCATGAGCGAGCAGGAGTTGAGAACTCCTAGTGAGAGGACAATGTCCTCTGTGACTCGGGATGATGCACTGACAAAGGTCAATACCCGAGGTGGTTGTGGCAGAGTGTTGGCTCTGGCCAGCTCGAGTGTAAGAGTACCACCGCAGGTTGGTACTAATGTAGCAGCGTCGAATGATCCTAAGTTCGTTAGGATCGTTCTGATGCTAGTGTTCCTTGGGAACTGGAAGAGCCAGCAGGCGTAAGATCGAGCCGCCGTCAGTGCCGCAATCGCAGTTGTCGCCTCACGTGCTGAGATTCAGAGTGGAGAGGTGATCCGGGAGCAAGTCATTGCATTCGAGTTGAGGTATAAATCCAGTTCAGGCAGAAATGGAAATCGGTCAGGAAAAAGACCGAGGTTGAGAGAAAAGAATTCTATTCCACTCACGAGGAAGGGTGGGATAGTCAAGTCGACACCGAGTCCAATAGACCAGGTTGTTTTCGGATGTGAAGATGGAGATCGGCATTATGTCCTTCCAAGGACGCGAATTTGTTTGGAGTATAGCTAACAGGGATACCTGGTCAGAAGTGGTCCTAGCAGAATGATGAGGCAACCAGAAAGAGTGCATGCTTTCGCCTAATAGAAGATAGAAGATGCACCAGATAGGTGTCGGAGTTGTAGAAGGAAGTATGGATAAATCCAGTGTCCGAGCATGACTAGAACATGTTGTGATGATGACTAGCATGGCCATCAGGTGAAGGATTGTCAGTGGAAGTTCAAGATGGCATAGGCATCGCTACTGTGGCAGAACGCCACTAGGATGGCGAAAGGAATGGGAGTAGAATTGACCTTGCACCGATTGGAGAAAGAATGTGTTGGAGGTGATCTTATCAGAACATCGTAGCAGAGTTTGTGCTGAGTTGGTTGAACTTAAATTGTTGAAGTAAAAGTGATAAAGGGGAAATCCTTAGCAACAATTGTGCTTGATTAGTTGCTGAAGTGTGAACATAAATAGTGTGGGCTTATGGAGCATCTTGTGATAATGAATCTTGGTCATGGAATAATCCAGTTGAGTCCATTAGCATGTGAAAATGTCGAGGTTATTGGGAGTCGAAAAGAATCTTCGATTTCATTAATCTCGTTGGCTAAAGACAATCCGTTTGTTAGACGGAGGTTGCCAAGATTGATTTGACAGCTGTAGTGGATGTGTCAGTTGAGAAATAGAATGAGAAGAAGATGGCCGTGATACAGAAAATTTCTAAGATGGGTCCAAAGGAATTGCTTGAGTTACCGCTGGAAAGAGATAGAAATTATGATCGAAATAGCACCAAGATAGAGCCACTCTCGAAGGCTTCTTACCAGCTGTTGTTGTCTGAATTGGTAGAATTGAAGATGCAGATGTGATGATTTATGAATGAGGAATTCGTGTGTATCAGTGCATCACTTTTGGGAAACATCAGTTTTGTTTGTGAGAAGAAGAAAGATGGTTTGTTGCGAGTGTGCATCGACCATTGTCAACTCAATTAAGTAAAGATCAAGGACAAGTGTTCCTTGCCAAAGATCAATGAATGGTGTGACTAGTTACAAAGAGTATCGATGATTTAAAGGTCGAATTGAGATTATGAAGTCGTCAATTACGAACCAGGAAGGAGGTTGTACGAAAGATAGCTGTTCGTACTTGATATGGTCTTTACGAGAGTATTGTAAAAGATCGTTTGGCTTGGTAAACACTCCAGTTGCTGTCATGGATTTGACAAACAGAACATTCAAGTAATATGTGGATCATTAGTTTGTGATCGTGTTCATTGATAACATACTGGTGTATTCGAGAAGTGATGAAGAGCATGAGAATCATCTGAGAGTAGTACTCCAGACCTTAAGAACTCATCAGCTGTATGCTAAGTCTAGCAAATGCGAGTTTTGGTTGGCTCGTGTTGCGTTCTTAGGTCATGTGATTTCCGGAGAAGGAATCTCCGTCGACCCGAGCAAGATAGAAGCCGTGATCAGTTGGCAGAGACCGACATCAGTGTCAGAGATTAGAAGTTTTCTGGGTTTAGCAGGTTATTACAGACGGTTTGTGGAAGGGTTCTCATTGATAGCGTCACCTCTGACAAAGCTCCTGAAGAAAGAAGAGAAATTTGTATGGTCAGACAAGTGCGAGCGTAGTTTCCAAGAGCTGAAGGAAAAGCTGACTACCGCACCTGTGCTGACGATTCCATCTGGTCCTGGAGGATTCGAGATCTATAGTGATGCGTCATTTAGGAGATTGGGTTGCGTGCTGATGCAACATGGCAGAGTGGTTGCATACGCTTCCCGGCAATTGAGACCTCATGAATGGAATTACCCTACGCATGACTTAGAACTCGCAGTCATCATATTTGCGTTGAAGATTTGGAGGCACTACTTGTGCGGAGAGAAGTTTCAGATCTTCACGGACCATCAGAGTCTCAAGTATTTGTTCTCTCAGAAGGAGTTGAACATGAGACCGCGCCGATGGATGGAATTGCTGAAAGATTACGACTGTGACATTCTATATCACCCGGGAAAGGCGAACAAGGTCGCCGATGCATTGAGTCGGAAGTCTTTAGTGGCACAGATCTTGGTTAAGGAGTGGAACTTGATCGAGAGAGCTCGGGATTCGGAATTCAAATTCGAGGTAGGCCACCTCTCGAGTCTTATGGCCACCCTCAGAATTGAACCGGATGTCCAGGTCAGAATCAAGCAACTTCAACCGACAGATCCAGTCGTACAGAGAATTCTTCAAGAGGATACCGAGAAAAGAAAATCTGATTTTCAAGTTTCTAATTATGGGACTCTAAGGTTCCAAGGATGTTTGGTTGTACCTGACGATGTTGAGCTTAGAGAAGGAATTTTATCTGAGGCACATCGTAGCAGCTATAGCGTGAATCCTGGAAGTACTAAGATGTATCCGAATTTGCGTCAACACTACTGGTGGTCAGGTATGAAAGCGGACATCGCCAAGCATGTGGCCAAGTGTTTGACTTGTCAGCAAGTAAAAGCCCAGCATTGCAAGCCGGGAGGATTTCTGCAACCTCTCGCGATCCCAGAGTGGAAATGGGAGCATATCATGATGGACTTTGTGACTGGACTACCAATGAGTCAGAGGGGGAATGATTCGATTTGGGTAGTAGTCGACAAGCTGACAAAGTCGACTCACTTTATTGCAGTTCGAAAGGATCTGAGTCTGGATAGACACGTAGACCTGTATGTGCGTCAGGTGGTTCGTATGCATGGAGTGCCGGTTATGATAACGTTTGATAGAGACCCGAGGTTTACTGCTGCTATTTGGAAGAACTTGCAGAGTGTCTTAGGTACAAAGCTTCAGTACAGTACGGCGTATCATCCTCAGACGGATGGTCAGTCTGAAAGGGCAATTCAGACTCTTGAAGACATGCTAAGAGCGTGTGTAATAGACTTCAAAGGAAGTTTGGAGGATCAGCTTCATCTGGTGGAATTCGCCTACAACAACAGTTATCAACAGAGCATCAAGATGGCTCCATTTGAAGCGTTGTATGGCAGAGCGTGCAGAACTCCAATATGTTGGGATGAAGTCGAAGAAAGGAAGATATCAGGCCCAGAGTTGGTTCAGCGATCAGTAGATGCCATGGTAGTAATCGGAGACAGATTAAAGACAGCGCAGAGCAGGCAGAAAAGTTATGCAGATAAGCGTCGAAGGTCTTTGGAATTCCAAGTTGGTGATCACGTTTTTCTGAAAGTGTCACCAATGAGGGGAACTTCGCGCTTTGGTAAGAAAGGCAAACTGAGTCCGAAGTACGTAGGTCCGTTTGAGATTCTTAAAAGAATCAGAAACCTAACGTATCGTCTTGCGTTGCAGCCAAGATTGGCGCAAATGCATGACGTCTTTCATGCGTCGAGGTTAAGGAAGTACGAGCCTGACCCGACCCACGTGCTCAATTTCGAGGAATTGGACGTGGATGACCGTGTGTCATACGTGGAAAGCCCGGCTCAAATGGTCGATCGCAAAGAGCAAGTTCTGCGTACAAAGACCATTCCGTTGGTCAAAGTGGTCTGGCAACACCACGGTGCTGAAGGAGCGACTTGGGAGACTGAAGAGTCGATGAGACAATTATACCCCCGCCTTTTTGAACAAAGTGTAATGGCTTAAATTTCGAGGACGAAATTTTTATAAGAGGGGAAGAGTTGTGACATCCTGAAATTCGACCCCGTTTCGATAAAGTGAAATGGGCATTTCGTCGACGTGCCTATGGCTCTTTTTCTCTGAGCTGATCACTCACGAGTTAGCTAACCTATTGGGTGAAGCCGTTAAGGGATGTATCGGCCGTAAAATCCCTAAAAGCTACCTAATTGGTTGGATTGAGCTAAAATCACGTCTGATCGATTTTTAACCACGAAATTGAACTCGATTTCGGGAATCGAATTTTAAGCATGTCATAATCTTTTTTTTTAGGACATTGTCTCATCGCTCGTCAATTTATTGACGAGTCCGAAATTTCAAGAAAGAAATTATCGGAAGAAAAAGATTGAAGACCAAAAAGAAAATGGAAAAGGAAAGGAAAAGAGAAAAGAAAAGAAAAAGAATAAGATCATTATTTAAATTCTTTTCTCTCTCTCCCTTTTCTCTCTTTCTCTCTTCTCTCTCTTCTTTTTTTTTCCCCCCACACGACAGCTTTCTTCCTCCTTCTTCTCTCTTGTTTGTGCGAACAAAAACCAGGAGCTGAAGAACGAAAACTCCAGCTCACCGAGAACCGTTGCCGCTCGTCCCGCCGCCGCACCGCCGTGCCGCGCTCGTGCGCCCGCCGCCGTCCCGCCGTCCGCGCGCGCCCAAGCCGAGCGAACCAGCCCTGTTCCGCCTCTGTTCTGCACCGACCAGCCACCCTCCGGCCACTGTGGGCCACCGCCTAGCTCCGCCGGACCTCCCCCGTGACTCCCTCGCCCTCCGCCGGCCTTCCCGCGCCGCCCTAGCCGCCGGGACAGCCCCGATCGACTCCGTCCAGCAGACCCACGGAGTGGGTTTCAGCGACTTCGGGCCCGCTTTTGGACCGTTTCCCGGCCCCGAACCCGAGCCGTGCTTTGGGAACAATCGTTCCTCGCGTCGCCGCCATCGGATTGATCCGATTTGCGCGCGATTTGGTGAGTAATCTCACTAATCCAGGATTTGTTGGCTAATTATACTTTAGGTTGGTTTAGTTTTAATTAATTATATTTAGGTTGTTAGATTAGAAGTAATTAGCAATTATTAGTCAATTGTGATGTGATTTAGATAAATTGATTGTGTAATTAGCAAGTAGACGTGGTCTACTAATTATTGGAAGTGTCTCGGGATTTTTCCCGACCCTTGGTGGGCTCCAATTAGGCTTTTCGGGCCTAAATGGATTTTTTAGTATTTAAATATTAATTTTCGGAATTAAATTAAATGATTATTCATTTTCCGAAAATTCAAGGGAGATGGCCTGGAACCGGAATATTGTGCTGATGACTGTGGTGAAGTCCGTTTATTTAATCGGGCTTTAATTTGAGCTAAATTGGATTTTTAATGTTTATTTATTTAATATTCGAAATTAATTATTTATTTATTTATTTTCCGGAAATTCAACTGAGATGGCCTGGAACCGGAAAATTATGCTGATGACCGTGGTGAAGTCCGTTTATGTAATCGGGCTTTATTTTGAGCTAAATTGAATTTTTAATAATAATTATTTAATTTTCGAAATTAATAATTATTTATTTATTTTTCGGAAATTAAGATTTTGATGGCCGATGACCGAAATTTCGTGCTGATTGTCGTGGTGCAGACCGTTTATTTATTTGAGCTCTACGTTGTGTGGAATTGAATTTATTGTGGAATTTTAGGAATTGTCCTAAATTGTTTGTTATTGAATATTTGATTGATGGATGGCTGAGTATGGGTATATAGCGCCAGTTCGTTGATGGGCTATATAGTAGGGAGAACGGTGAGAGCTAACTGAGAATGTTATTGGTTGAGACCAATCAGGTACGATGTTATTGGATATACGTGGTTCGGTGATTGGAAGTATCACTGGCGAAAACGGCGCCTTAAAGAACGCACGTAAATGACTTATAGACACACGTGGTTCGGTGGTTATGGGAATATCACTGGTGAAAACGGCGCCTTAAAGAACGCACGATGTTGGCTATAGCCGATGTCACCTTGGCGAAAACGGCGCCCTTGAAAGGACACGTGGTTCGGTGATCAAGGTTATCACTGGTGAAAACGGCGCCTTAAAGAACGCACGGTGTCGGTGATCGGTATGTCATTGGCGAAAACGACGCCCGAGAAACACATGTGATTTGGTGAATGAGTACACCACTGGGAAATCGTGGTATGAGTGGGAATGACCTAGAGGTGGTCCGAATGACACGTAATCGACTAGGTCGATTGATCATTGTTTTGATCTAATGTTGTGAATTGATTGATTGAATGGGAATGACCGTGAGTGGTCTTGTTGACATTTAATCGACTAGGTCGATTCGATCGATGCTTCGATCGGTGATATGATTGCTTGGGTGCCTATTATGAATTGTACTGACTTGCAGGTGGGATCTGATGCCAAGGTATGTCTTCTGCCCTGTGCGTGGTTAGGCAGCCTGTAGTATAATGGTTTACTAATCGGGCTTAGTGGGGTAGAACTCGCTGAGACGTAGTCTCATCCCGGTTGTGGGATATCATTTCAGGCCCTTAGGATGGCAGGACCTCCACCTCCTCGTCCTCGTATGCATTATGGTGTTCCGGAGCAAATTTCTGAGTTTGAGACCCATTTCCACGTCCACCCTCACCCAGAAGGATTGGTGTACGTTTTAGTCCAGTCAACCATCTGGGTCGATGTGGGAGAGGAAGATCAGAGGCCCCATAAGTATAGGTCTTGGTACCGCGATTACTTTGATGGGCGTAGAGAAGGTCCTATCCCAGAAGAGGATGTGCCGTTTGATGTGATGGAAAAGGCATTTGGAGAAGGAACAGCCGATCGAGCGGAGGGATCGGTAGTGGATGTGAGGGATCAGCAGCAGGAAGTAGAAGCTCCGGAGGAGGAAGAAGATTGGGGAGCAGCTGAGGAGATGCCTGAAGATGAGCCGGCGTCGGAAGCCGAAGATGAAGCTGAAGAAGGGAATGATGATTTGGAGGATAATGATCTAAGTGAAGAGGAGTCAGAGGAGGATCAGGATGACCCTGAGTATGACCCAGATGAGGATTGAAATCCCATCTTTTGCGAACCCTTTGTATATGTGTAGATAGAGTGAGGCTTTGAGTTATGTGAATATTTTGTGAAGTGCTATGTTTAATGCCATGTATAGAAGTTTGGTTATAGATTTCAATATGAAAAATATAACCTGCTTTTCTATCCCATCGTTTTATTGTCTGGGGATTTTAATTGCTTCCGCATGTGCTTAATAAAAGAAAGGGTCGGCGATACTAGTCCTGGGATATCGCATTATTTAATCGACCAAAAGAGAAGGATGTGTGCGTGCCCGAGGATCGGGGCGTGACAACGGCGACGCCTCGACCCTGTTAAGAGTATAACACAAGATATGGGTGCTGATAGAAACAGAGGAAAGAAGAAAGAAGACTTCAAGAACAGAGGAAAGGAAGAAGGTGAAAGTTAGTTCAGTAGCAGCAATAAGAAAGCTGATGAAAACAGAGAAGTTAACAACAGAGATTACAGAATTCGTGAAATTGATTTACCTTTGAGAAATCGGTTTTCAATTTTCAATTTGTAAAGTCAAACTCTGTTCTTTAATTCAGTTAGTTTGTTAGTACGGTTAAGCTAGTTAGTTTTCATTCTGTTTAGAGCACTTCAGCAGATATAAAGCTGATAAGAGAAAGGCAAGTGAACGTACCTTCTTATTCATTGAAACAGAGCACTCAGTTGAATAATAGACGATTTTTACTCTCTGAATCATCTTTCCTTCTTTGCTTCCATTCATTGTTCTGTTCATCAAAATCCTTCATGGTATCAGAGCAGTCTTCCTGAGAGTATGAATCCACCTTCTTCTCAATGAAAAGATGATGAATCTACAGCAAATTGAAGCTTCGTCGATTGCTGTCTTCTGGTGTTGATGGTGAGCAGTCTTCCTGAGAGTATGAATACACCTTCTTCTCAATGGAAAGATGATGAATCTACAAGCAGATTGAAGCTTCATCGATTGCTGTCATCTGGTGTTGATGATGGTATGTACTCGTCATTTGAGGATCTGGAAATCAGTTTTCAATACTAAAGAAGAACAGTGAGTTGTTTCTTCTTCTAAATCAAGTTCTTATTATCATCGGTGATTTTCTCTGTTCTGCAAAATCAGTAGGGGATTAGTTTCAGTAATAAAGAATCCTCAAGAATCTGAGTGTGAAAATGGCAGCAAGGGTGCAGAAGTATCCATTCCCTATTCACGTTAACATCTCAAACTTTGTTACCATCAAATTAGCCGAAGAAAATTTTCTTCTTTGGCAAGCTCAGTTTCATAGGTTTTTAAGAAGTCAAGATCTGTTCGGTTTTGTTAGTGGAGAAAGTCCACCACCTGCCAAATCATTGCAAATTGAAGGAGAAGAACAGGGTACTGAAATTATAAACCCTGATTACAATGATTGGATTAAGACAAATCAACTTGTGTCGTCATGGATTAGTGGTGCTGTCTCAGAGAACATACTTAGCCTAATAATTGGTTTAGATACTGCGTTTGAAGTTTGGCAGACACTACTTAACCGATTCACACAAAAGTCTGTGGCCAGAGAATTTGAGTTAAGAGGGAAGTTGCAAGGATGTCAGAAACGTGATCGAGCTTTGGCTATATATCTTAGGGAATACAAGTCTATCTGTGATCAACTCAAGGCCATAGGGAAACCTGTTGATGAAATAACAAAATTGTTTGGAGTTTTGGAAGGTTTAGGGTCTGAGTATGAAAGTTTTAAGACCACAATATATTGCTTAAAACCACAACCTGAATATGATGAGGTGATATCACATTTGGAGAGATTTGAAGCAAGATTACAGAACTACTCGTCAAATCAGTTCAGTCCTAATCTAGCCTATTATGGCCAAAGGAAAACTGAACTTCTACAAAGAGAAGTTTTTGACAGAGAACCAGCACCAAATGTCAGTTTTGGAGGACCAAGAGGATATATTCGTGGAGGCAGGAGTTATGGAAGAGGACGTCCATTTAATAATCGATATCGCAGCTATGGATATTCTGGTAGAAGTATAAGCTACAGACAGAATAATCCAAGTTATAATCAGGGGGAACAACAGTTCAAGCAATTCAACACTATCCCTGGCATTGGTTCTGGTCAAGGTTTTAGACCGTATGCTGGTTCCACACAAAGAAATCTAGATATCAAGACATATCCCTCTAACTCATCAAATCTAACCCTTCATAAAAATCTGCAGGAAAATAGAGTGACAGAAAACACTCGATTAGAGTGTCAGATCTGCAAACGTCCTGGACATGATGCTCTTCACTGTTGGTATAGATTCGACAACTCTTATCAAGCTGAGGAAATACCAACAGCACTAGCAGCAATGCATCTTGAAGAACCAGGTGGCAGTGAATGGTATCCAGACACTGGCGCAACAGCTCACATCACTGCTAATGCTGGTATTCTTCACAATTCCTCTAAACACATTGGTAATGATACTGTTATGATTGGTAATGGCTTATGCTTACCTATTACTCATATTGGTGATGCCTTACTACCTACTACAGTGGATACTTTACCTTTGAATGATGTGTTAATTGTTCCAAAAATTAAGAAAAATCTTCTGTCAGTCTCAAAATTAACTGATGATTATCCTTGCTCGTTTGTCTTTGACAAAATCGGTGTATATATAAAGGATCACTCATCCAGCAGAATCAAGATGCTCGGAAGGAAAGTTAATGGACTCTACCGAGTAGACCCTCGTGTTACAGAAGTCCTCTTTACTCAAAAACACAGGACAGTTGGAGAAGATGTGTGGCACCAACGTTTAGCCCACACGAACTTGAAGGTCTTGGAGTACATGAAGAATCAGCAGTTAATTCACTGCAATACAAAGCTGCAGTCTATATGCAGGAGTTGTAAAATAGCTAAGAGCACTGCTTTACCATTCCCATTATCAGACTCTGTAGCTTCTAGACCCTTAGAACAGATTCATTGTGACATCTGGGGACCTTCTCCAGTTAATTCATTTCAGCACTTCAAGTATTATGTGATTTTTGTGGACAACTTCTCTCGATTTAGCTGGCTTTATCCGCTGAAACTAAAGTCAGATTTCTATAATGTCTTTCTCATGTTTCAGAAGTTAGTAGAAAATCAGTTTGATTGTAGAATCAAGGTCTTCCAATGTGATGGTGGAGGAGAATTCATCAACCACAAATTCAAGTCTCATCTACAGAATTGTGGAATTCAACAACGTCTGTCCTGTCCTTACACACCTGAACAGAATGGCATATCCGAAAGAAAACATCGACACATTATTGAGATTGGTCTGGCTATGCTTTATCATGCAAGACTTCCTTTAAAGTTTTGGGTTGATGCATTTATAACAGCAAACTACTTGGTTAATCTACTTCCAACTCCAAAGTTACAAATGAAGTCGCCCTACACTATGCTATATCAGCAACAACCAAGTTATGATCATCTCAGGATCTTTGGGTGTGCATGCTATCCATGTCTCAGACCCTATGCACAAAACAAGTTTGATCCAAGATCTCTTACTTGTGTATTCTTAGGTTACAGTGATCGCCATAAGGGATATCGGTGTCTTATTCCCACCACTGGTCATATATACATTAGTTGCCATGTTGTATTTGATGAAAGTTTCTTTCCATTTACTCAGAAACTGACAGCAGACTATCCTCATCATACAAAACTATATCAACTATGGACAAAGGAAGCTCAATTCTTCAACTCTCCAAATGAAGAAGGCAAACAATCCACATTATCTGAACATACAAACCATTTACAGAACAACAACATCATCACTGCAGCTCACTTACAGGACTCTCCTAGTTCAGAATCACATTCAGACTTGTCTTCATCTCCATTGCCCATAACATCTGCTGATTCTTTAAATTCAGCATCCTCCTCAACCTCTTCTTTGGATCATTTGTCTCGAACTAACTCTGCAGAATCAGGAGCTCCTATCTCCACCACTGAATCACTAGGTGATCCTACTGTTGCTCAAACTTCTTCTTCCCCAATTATCTCATCACACATATCATCTACTCATCCTATGCAAACTAGATCCAAATCTGGCATTGTAAAGATCAATCCTCGATATGCCTGCTTAGCTGAATATCAAGTGCCTCCTGAGCCACGCTCACTTAAATCTGCACTAGCAGATCAAGGCTGGTATAGAGCCATGAAAGATGAAATGGATGCATTAGATGAAAATCAGACTTGGATACTAGTTCCTCGCACTAGCCAGATGAATGTTATTGGCTGCAAGTGGGTATGCAAGACAAAACTTGCACCAGATGGCAGTCTTGATCGTCTAAAGGCTCGGTTAGTAGCCAAGGGCTTTCATCAGGAAGAAGGAGTGGATTTTACAGAAACATTTAGCCCTGTTGTCAAGCATGCCACTATCCGCATTGTGCTCTCGGTTGCAATAGTACAGAATTGGCAGATCCATCAACTTGATGTGAAAAATGCATTTCTTCATGGCAACTTGAATGAAACGGTCTATATGCAGCAGCCTCCTGGCTTTGTTCATCCACACAAATCTCAGCATGTCTGTCTTCTTAAGAAGTCCCTTTATGGGCTTCGCCAAGCACCACGTGCCTGGTTCGATAAGTTCAGCAACTTCCTCCTTGAAGTTGGTTTCTTCTGTAGTACCACAGATCCATCTCTCTTTATATTGAGAAATGGCCAAGAGATAGTCCTGCTGCTATTATATGTGGACGACATTATCTTGACTGGCAGCTCAGACACATTACTACATAATCTGATTCAGTCTCTCAGTCTTCACTTTCATATGAAAGATCTTGGCCATCTTCACTACTTCTTAGGAATTAAAGCAAAACGTACCACTACAGAACTGTTTTTGTGTCAAACTAAATATGCCCTTGACCTACTCAAACGAGCACACATGGTCGACTGTAAACCAATCTCCACTCCCTTGTCCCTGCAACCAGTTATCCTCAAAACTGATCACACCCTTCTCTCCAATCCAGTTGAATATCGAAGTTTAGTTGGTGGATTACAATATTTGACTATAACACGTCCTGATCTTGCTTTTGCCACAAATCTATTATGCCAGAAAATGCAACAGCCTACTGTAGGCGATCTTCATCGATTAAAAAGGGTCCTTCGGTATGTTAAAGGCACAATTCATCTTGGTCTCTTCATTCGTTCCCACAGCTCTATGCATTTATATGGCTTCTCTGATGCAGACTGGGCTGGCTGTGTAGAGACTAGACGATCAACAACTGGTTACTGTACCTTTCTTGGATCAAATCTCATTTCATGGGCAGCTAAGAAACAATCTACTGTCTCTCGTTCCTCCACTGAAGCCGAATATAGAGCACTTGCCTCGGCTACAGCTGATCTAACTTGGATTAGTTTTGTTCTCCGTGATATTGGCCAACCTTTGCATTCTCCAACTCTTCTCTTCTGTGACAATCAGTCTGCTATCTCACTCACAGCAAATCCTGTTCTCCATGCTCGCACCAAACATATTGAAGTCGACTTCCACTTTGTCCGTGAGAAAGTTTCTTCTGGTTCTCTTCGAGTTCAATATGTTCCGAGCAAATGTCAACTTGCTGACATTTTCACTAAAGCCTTAACACGGCTCACATATTCTACTCTACGGATCAAATTAGGTATCGGTATACTACCTCCTACCAATTTGAGGGGGGATGTTAAGAGTATAACACAAGATATGGGTGCTGATAGAAACAGAGGAAAGAAGAAAGAAGACTTCAAGAACAGAGGAAAGGAAGAAGGTGAAAGTGAGTTCAGTAGCAGCAATAAGAAAGCTGATGAAAACAGAGAAGTTAACAACAGAGATTACAGAATTCGTGAAATTGATTTACCTTTGAGAAATCGGTTTTCAATTTTCAATTTGTAAAGTCAAACTCTGTTCTTTAATTCAGTTAGTTTGTTAGTACGGTTAAGCTAGTTAGTTTTCATTCTGTTTAGAGCACTTCAGCAGATATAAAGCTGATAAGAGAAAGGCAAGTGAACGTACCTTCTTATTCATTGAAACAGAGCACTCAGTTGAATAATAGACGATTTTTACTCTCTGAATCATCTTTCCTTCTTTGCTTCCATTCATTGTTCTGTTCATCAAAATCCTTCAGACCCTAGTCTTCGGCGCCCAGATAGAAGCCTTCCAGGGGCACCACAAGTGGCCCTGGACCATCACTAGGCGCGAGGCAGCCAACAACCTCCATGCGCTGGCTCGCGCGGTGGCGTTCGTGGTGGGCTCGATCGACTTCATTTGCAGCGACCCGACTATGCTCAGTTTCGTGGCCGTCTGCTCGGGCTGCATCATGTTCAGCCAGCAGTTCCACTCGTGGGCCCACAGCACGAAGAGCAAGCTCCCGCCGCTGGTGGTGGCATTGCAGGATCTGGGGCTGCTCGTGTCGCGGTCGCGGCACGCAGCCCATCACCGGGTGCCCTACGACAACAACTACTGCATCGTGAGCGGGATCTGGAACGAGTTCCTGGACGACCGGAAGGTGTTCGAGGCGCTGGAGATGGTGCTGTTCTTCAGGTTCAGGCTGAGGCCGCGGTCCTGGAGCGAGCCGAGTTCCGAGTGGACGGAGGATGTTGAGGAGGACTCGTATCAAGTTGAAGCTTGATGTACTTCTTTCTTCATGTTGGCTTTTCACTCTCGGAACTTTTTGAGTCTCAGTCACTGTAATCGTCGATTGTGCGTATAGCAAAGGTTGGCGACAATCTGCCAAATATGCCAAGTAATATACATTTGATTATATTTTTCATAATTATTGTACATTGGATGTGATTTATGCCACGAATTTGAATGACCGTATTACCAGGAATTTCAAATGTTTGATCTTTAGGGTTGCGTGAAACGTAAAAGCTGAATAATTCTGTCTTGAATTATAGCCACAAACTCAAGATAAGAATTTGAAGGTAAGCAAACAGAAAAGAGAGTTCTAGTAGTGTGCTGCAGCGCAAATGATCATCTCATGACTTTGTAATGTATTTTAGTGTTATGAACAACTCAAATTAGGAATACAGTATTTGTACTAAGAAATTAGAACCTTAGGATCTCCAAGTTTTGAGGAAAATGCTGGAGAAAGCAATGCTACCGTCGAGACTAAGTGGATGTGATACACATCTTTGTCAATCTTCACAATGGGGATGCTAGAAAATTACTGTTGTTTTAGTTTAGACAAGACCCATTTATTTTAACCGTCAAAATTTTAAACCCATTTAAGGAAGATTCTACAAAATTGAAGTGTTAAGACCCATTTTGACAAAGTCTAGACAAGATATATGTTATAAAAAGGGATGATTGACATTGAAAAATGGAATTGAATGGCCACAAGAAGGCCTTGCTCGAAGTGCTGATGGCATCTATCAACAGCATGGGGTCGAAAGGGAATCAAAAGGAAAACGAACGAAGACGACCTTATTCCCGAACATCTACAACATTCGCTCTCGATTCTAAATTCTCTTTGTGGAGAGTTAAAAGGAGATTATCCTTGCCGGCCACTCGCTTTGGACTCCCAAAAATTAATCCTAAATTATCATGCACAGAACGATAACTTCCTAGAGTACATCATAATGGATTTTAGCAATTTTGAGATTCCCGGAATTAAGCTTTTTGGGCGAGCCGCGATGCCAAACGCGCAGACGCACGGTCGTTTAATGACGAGCGGGAGCAGTTAAAGGAAATTTTTTACGGTACAACATTAGTAAAATGAAGGAAGAGACCAACAAAATCAGAGTGGCCCACCACAACCCACAGGTCCAAGGATCGAAAGCTGGCTCTGATAAAAGCTGTGCAAAGTAGCTTCATTCCGCTCCCCTCCTTTTTTCCCTTTTGGTTCGCACTTTCTTCATGATCAGGCCCAAAAGAGGTCACAAAAAGAGCAAATATATCGGCCCATGGGCTTTAGGTAGCAGTTATTAGCCTGTGAAAATGCTTTCCCGCCAAGTACGCCCTGCCTCTCGTCCCGCCACTCTGCCGACACTGCCCCCACAAGCACGGCACTGCGATTGGCAATGGTGTAACTCCGATTCAACTCTCACTCCTGGGACGGTAGAAAACGTCCGTCTTTGTTGGTACAAAGGACGGATATCGACATCTATGTTCTCCTAAGGCAATCCGAGATCTCAATATCTCTTAGATTATGAATTGATGATATGTGGAAAGCATGCATTTCCTCTATCTTTTGGCCTAAATGTCCTAAAACATAATCGTTACACGTCTTTGTTGATTCATAAAACTTTTGTTAATTGTGATTGATGAAGTACTCGATTACACGCTTAACATAAATTTTATAATTTGATTGTAATTTCATTAAAAGTTTTAGCATCTTTTTCATAAGTTTATCCAAATAAATTGCTTACATTGGAGTCAATTTAAGTAAGAAACTTGCTCGAAATGAGTGATGTTTTTTGAATTCAACAAGGTCAAGTATTCAAAAAAAAAAAAAATCACTCATTTCGAGCAAGTTTCTTACTTAAATTGATTCCAATGTAAGCAATTTATTTAGATTCAACAAGGTCGAGTATTTTTCGACCAAAAAAAAAAAAAAAACAAGGTCGAGTATTCCTCGAGTGCATGCTTAGAACCCCAAAATAATTGAACTAAATAGGAGTGGTCTTCGGTCTTAGCGTCTTTGTTGTAGTTTTTGGTAAATTTTTTCTTAGTGAGTGCGTCCAGATGCTGGAGAGCAGACAGCCCAAGGTGGCTAGACTGTAAATTGACGCATGTTCTGACCCTCATTATGGAAATTACCCAAAACGGCAGACACAAATTTTCCCAACCAGAATATTGTCATCCGTTAAAACATCGATGTTTCGGTCATCTCCCTCTCTAACACGCACTCCCCAAAAACCACAAAAAAGAAGAAGGGTTTAGGCCTCTCATCATCCAATCATGATCGATGAAACCAGCGGAAAGCCCGGGGATTGCAGAACAGCAACTACTGTGAAGAAATAAAAGAACTCTAAGAATTGGAAAGCAATTGATTTGCTTCTCCTTCTATCATTTATGGAAGTTCATAGCGAATCAACTGTCATTTACATATCTAAATTCTACCAAATTCAGATTATCTTATTCCAGCATAGCTGGCTAACTACACAGATTCCACAAGCAATATATGGTCAAAGCATTTGATCCTCAGCAATTGCAAAGCAGTACAACTAAAAACACTCCACCGGGGTAATCTGCAAGAGGGGAATTCACATAGATATACCTTCCACTAATCCGAGACTATCGGTATCCGGTAGTATTATCTTTAAGGATAGTGTTTACACGTCTCAGACATTTCTTTTTATTTTCTAATCTTTTGTAATGTATTTCTAATAATTATTATTATTTTATGTATTCTAATACTTTTTCCAACAATCTCAAGGATAATTCCGCCCCTCGAAGTACGTAACTCGGTGTGTAAGACTTCAATGGCTATCTTCTCAAGATACAAGAGACCTTCCTCTATGCTTCACACTGAGTATTGGAGAAAACAAAACAACTTTTGTGTATAACCTAGCAAAAAGAAAAAGAAAGATATGAGAACATGGTGTATCTTCAAAGATTGTGGTTTTAAGTTTAATTTATATTTAAACAAGAAAAGGAGAGAGTCGTTAGGAGATCGTCATAAATCAATTGGTAATTGAAAAGATAACCATTATAAAATAATGAAGAGTTTACGTAGTAATAGATCAAAAGTTATAAAGCCGTTAGACGACCGTTATAGAATCATTAGAAAGCTGTTATATGGCAATTAAAAAAGCTGCTTAGGCCAAGAGGAGAAAAAACAAACCAAGAGATAAAGTTGGAAAACAAGAGAAAATGAAGGAACTGAAAGAGACATAGGAGAGGGAATGTAGAGAGATGGAACAAGCACTATGTTGATGCAAAGACACATCTTTTTTTCCAGAATGCAAAATGCTTAGGCCAACAGGGGAAGAAGCAAACCGAGAGAGGAAGAGAAAAAAATGAGAGAAAAAAAAAGGTGTCTATCTCTTTGCATCAACGTAGTGCATGTTCCATCTCACTGTAGTCCCTCTCCTTTGTCTCTTTCGGTCCCTTCATTTTCCCTTGTTTTCCCTCTTTCTTTCTCAGTTTTCTTCTTCCCCTCTTGGCCTGAGCGTTCTGCATTCTAGAAAAAAAAAATGGGTGTCTTTGCTAGAAAAAAATGGGTGTCTTTGCATCAACGTAGTGCATGTTCCATCTCACTACATTCCCTCTCCTCTGTCTCTTTCAGTTTCTTTATTTTCCCTCATTTTCCAACTTTATCTCTCGGTTTGCTTTTTCTCCTCTTAGCCTGAGCGTTCTGCATTTGAGAAAAAAAGAGGTGTCTTTGCATCAACGTTGCTCCTCTATCTCTTTGCATCAACTTAGTGCATCTTCTATCTCACTACATTCCCTCTCCTCTGTCTCTTTCGGTCCATTCATTTTCCCTCGTTTTCCCTCTTTCTCTATCGGTTTTCTTCTTCCCCGCTTGGCCTGAGCGTTTTGCATCACAGAAAAAAAAGAGGTGTCCTTGCATCAACATAGCTCCTCTCTCCATTTTTTTCACACTCTCCTAGCATGTTGTCCTCATTTGTCAAAAGAATGGCTTCTGGCCTTCCTGTAGCATCGAGGACTAGAGCTTATACAAGGAAAGAAGACTCCTTTACCGAACGTTTCTCCAAGGCAGAGCTTGGAAGACAGAAAGGCAAATCTTCGGGGGCAAAGTGCAGAGGCAGACCTCGAAAAAGAGTCTCTTCTATTTCAGGTGCTTTGGGAGGTCGAGACGGAGGCAATGCTGGTGATGACAGCCATGAGGTCGTTGTTATTACAGGTGGTGAAGATAGCAGTGACAAATCTATTTTCGTGAGTGGAAGTGTGTGAAGTATAGATGAAGGTCTTTTGTATTTTGGGAGGATAGCCGCTGAAGCCTTACCCACTGAGTTACATATGTTGGAAAAACTGTTACAATACATAAAATAATAATAATTATTGGAAATACATTACAAAAGATTAAAAAATAAAAAGAAATGTCTGAGGCATGCAAATACTGTCCTTAAGAATAATTCTGCTCCTCGTAGTACATAACTTGGTGCTTAAGGTTTCAGCAGCTATCCTATCAAGATACAACAGATCTTCATTTATACTCTGCACTGAATATTAGAGAGAAACAAAACAACTTTTGTGTATAACCTAGCAAAAAGAAAAAGAAAGATATGAGAACATGTTGTATCTTCAAAGATTGTGGTTTGAAATTTAATTTATATTTAAACAAGAAAAAGAGAGAGTTGTTAGGAGATCGTCATAAATTAATTGATAATTAAAAAGATGACCGTTATAAATTACTGAAGAGTTTATAAAGTAATAAATCAAAAGTTATAAAGCCGTTAGACGACCGTCATATAACCACTAGAAAGTCGTTATATGACCATTAAAAAAGCCGCTTAGGCCAAGAGGAGAAGAAGAAAACCGAGAAATAAAGTTGGAAAACAAGGGAAAATAAACGGATTAAAAGAGACAGAGGAGATGGAATGTAGTGAGATCGAACAGGTACTACGTTGATGCAAAGACATTTCTTTTCTTTTTTTCCAGAGTGCAGAACGCTCGGGCTAAGAGGGGAAGAAGCAAACCGAGAGAGAGAGAGAGAGAGAGAGAGAAAAAACGAGAGAAAAAAAGAGAGGTGTCTTTGCATCAACATTGCTCCTCTATCTCTTTGCACTAATGTAGTGCCTGTTCAATCTCATTATATTCATTCTCCTCTATCTCTTTCGGTCCTTTCATTTTCCCTCATTTTTCCTCTTTCTCTCTCGATTTTCTTCTTCCCCTGTTGGCCTAAGCGTTCTGCATTCTAGAAAAATGGGTGTCTTTGCATCAATGTAGTGCCTATTCCATCTCACTACATTCCCTCTCCTCTGTCTCTTTCAGTCCCTTCATTTTCCCTCATTTTCCAACGTTATCTCTCGGTTTGCTTCTTCTCCTCTTGGCTTGAGTGTTCTGCATTCGAGAAAAAAAGAAGTGTCTTTGCATCAACGTTGCTCCTCTATCTTTATACATCAACGTAGTGTATGTTCTATCTCACTTCATTCCCTCTCCTCGGTCTCTTTCGATCCCTTCATTTTTCCTTGTTTTCCTTCTTTCTCTCTACATTTTCTTCTACCTCTCTCGGCTTGAGAGTTCTGCATTCTAAAAAAAGGGGGTGTCTTTGCATCAACATAGTGCCTGTTCCATCTCACTACATTTCTTCTCCTCTGTCTCTTTCCATCCCTTCATTTTCCCTCGTTTTCCCTCTTTTTCTCTCGGTTTTCTTCTTCCCCTCTAGGCTTGAGCGTTCTGCATTCTAGAAAAAATGGGAGTCTTTGCATCAATGTAATGCCTATTTCATTTCACTACATTCCCTCTCCTCTGTCTCTTTTGATCCCATCATTTTCCCTCATTGTCCCTCTTTCTCTCTCGATTTTCTTCTTCTCCTCTTGGGCTAAGTGTTCTGCATTCTAGAAAAAAAGAGGCATCTTTGCATCAACGTAGTGCCTGTTCCATCTCACTATATTCCCTCCTCTGTCTCTTTCAGTCCCTTCATTTTCCCTCATTTTTCAACTTTATCTCTCAATTTGTTTCTTCTTATCTTGCCCTAAGCATTTTTTATTCTAGTAAAAATGGGTGTATTTACATCAGCATAGTGCCTGTTCTATCTCACTACATTCCCTCTCCTTTGTCTCCTTCGATCCCTTCATTTTCCCTTTTTCTCTCTTTGTTTTCTTATTCCCCTCTTGGCCTGAGCGTTTTGCATTCTAGAAAAAATGGGTGTTTTTGCATTAACGTAGTGCCTGTTCCATCTCACTACATTCTTTTTACTTTGTCTCTTTCAGTCCCTTCATTTTCCCTCGTTTTCCAACTTTATCTCTCACTTTGCTTCTTCTCCTCTTAGCCTAAGCATTTTACATTCCAGAAAAAAAAGAGGTGTCTTTGCATCAACGTTGCTCCTCTATCTCTTTGCATCAATGCAGTGCTTGTTCTATCTCACTACATTATCTCTCCTCTGTCTCTTTTGGTCCCTTCATTTTTCCTTATTTTCCCTTTTTCTCTCTCGGTTTTCTTTTTCTCCTCTTGGCCTAAGCGTTCTGCATTTTAGAAAAAAAGGGTGTCTTTGCATCAACGTATTACCTGTTCCATCTCACCACGCTCCCTCTTCTCTGTCTCTTTCAGTCCCTTCACTTTTCCTCATTTTACAACTTTATCTCTCGATTTACTTCTTCTCCTCTTGGCCTGAGCATTCTGCATTCGAGAAAAAAAGAGGTGTCGTTACATCAACATTGCTCCTCTATCTCTTTGCATCAATGTAGTACCTATTCTATCTCATTACATTCCCTCTCCTCTATCTCTTTTGGTCCCTTCATTTTCCATCGTTTTCCCTCTTTCTCTCTCGATTTTCTTCTTCCCCTCTTGGCCTAAGCGTTTTGCATTCTAGAAAAATAAGGTGACTCTGCATCAACGTACTGCCTGTTCCATCTCACTACATTCCTTCTCATCTGTCTCTTTCAATCCCTACATTTTCTCTCGTTTTCTGTCTTTCCCTCTAGGTTTTCTTCTTCCCCTCTTGGCCTGGGCATTCTGCATTCTAGAAAAAATGGGTATTTTTTGTATCAATGTAGTGTCCGTTCCATCTCACTACATTTTCTCTTCTCTATCTTTTTCAATCCCTTCATTTTCCCTCATTTTCCAATTTTATCTCTCGGTTTGTTTTTCTCCTCTTGGCCTAAGCGTGTTGCATTCTAGAAAAAATGGGTGTCTTTGCATCAACGTAGTACCTGTTTCATCTCATTACATCCATATCCTCTATCTCTTTCAGTCCCTTCATTTTCCCTTGTTTTCCAACTTTATCTCTCGATTTTCTTATTCTCCTCTTGGCCTGAGCATTCTGTATTTTAGAAAAAATTGGTGTATTTGCATCAACGTAGTGCATGTTCTATCTCACTACATTCCCTCTTCTCTATCTCTTTCAATCCCTTCACTTTCCCTCGTTTTTCAACTTTATCTCTCGGTTCACTTCTTCTCCTCTTGGCCTGAGCGTACTGCATTCAAGAAAAAAAGAGGTGTCGTTACATCAACGTTGCTTCTCTATCACTTTGCATCAACGTAGTGCCTGTTCTATCTCACTACATTTATGCTCCTCTGTCTCTTCCGATCCCTTCATTTTCCATTGTTTTCTCTCTTTCTCTCTCAATTTTCTTCTTCCCCTCTTGGCCTAAGCGTTTTGCATTCTAGAAAAAATGGGTGTCTTTACATCAACATAGTGTCTGTTTCATCTCCCTATATTCCCTCTCATATGTCTCTTTTGGTCCCTACATTTTCTCTCGTTTTCCCTTTTTCTCTCTGGGTTTTCTTCTTCCCCCTTGGCCTAAGCATTCTGCATTCTAGAAAGAAAAAAAAAAGTATCTTTGCATCAACATAATGCCCGTTCCATCTCACAACATTTTCTCTCCTCTGTCTTTTTCAATCCCTTCATTTTTCCTCGTTTTCCAACTTTATCTCTCGGTTTGCTTCTTTTTCTCTTGGTATGAGCATTCTGCATTCTAAAAAAAAATGGGTGTCTTTGCATCAACATAGTGCCTATTCCATCTCACTACATTCCTTATCCTCTATCTCTTTCAGTCCCTTCATTTTCCCTCGTTTTCCAACTTTATCTCTCGGTTTTCTTCTTCTCCTCTTGGCCTAAGCATTCTGCATTCTAGAAAAAAGAGGTGTATTTGCATCAATGTAATGCTTGTTCCATCTCACCATATTCCCTCTCCTCTGTCTCCTTCGGTTTCTTCATTTTATCTCGTTTTCCCTCATTGTCTCTCGGTTTTCTTCTTCCCCTCTTGGCTTGAGCATTCTACATTTTTTTTTTAAAAAAAAAGGGGTGTCTTTTCATCAACATAGTGTCTGTTCCATCTCACTACATTCTCTCTCCTCTATCTCTTTTAGTCCCTTCATTATCCCTCGTTTTCCAACTTTATCTCTCGATTTGCTTCTTCTCCTCTTAGCCTGAGCGTTATGCATTCAAGAAAAAAAAAAGTGTCTTTGCATCAACGTAGTACCTGATCTATCTCACTACATTCCCTCTCCTCTGTCTCTTTCGGTCCCTTCATTTTCCCTCGTTTTCCAACTTTCTCTCTTAGTTTTCTTCTTCCCCTCTTGGCTTGAGCATTCTGCATTCTAAAAAAAATGGGTGTCTTTGCATCAACATAGTGCCTGTTCCATCTCACTACATTCCCTCTCCTATTTTTCTTTCAGTCTATTCATTTTCCCTCCTTTTCTAACTTTATCTCTCGATTTGCTTCTTCTTCTCTTGGCCTGAGCATTCTGCATTCGAGAAAAATAGAGGTGTCTTTGTATCAACGTTACTCCTCTATCTCTTTACATCAACGTAGTGCCTGTTCTATCTCACCACATTCCCTCTCCCCTTTCTCCTTCGCTCCCTTCATTTTCCATCGTTTTGCCTCTTTCTCTCTCGGTTTTCTTCTTCCCCTCTTGGCCTGAGCGTTTTGCATTCTGGAAAAGAGGGGTGTCTTTGCATCAACATAGTGCATCTTCTATCTCACTACATTCCCTCTCCTTTGTCTCCTTCGGTCCCCTCATTTTCCATCATTTTCCCTCTTTCTCTCTCGGTTTTCTTCTTCCCCTCTTGGCCTGACCGTTTTGCATTCTAGAAAAAAGGGGTGTCTTTGCATCAATATAGTGTCTATTTCATCTCACTACATTCCCTCTCCTCTATCTCTTTCAATCCCTTAATTTTTCCTCATTTTCCAACTTTATTCTTCAGTTTGCTTCTTCTTCTCTTGGCTTGAGCGTTCTGCATTCGAGAAAAAAAGAGGTGTCTTTGCATCAACGTTGCTCCTTTATCTTTCTACATCAACGTAGTGCATGTTCTATCTCAATACATTCCCTCTCCTCTGTCTCATTTGGTCCCTTCATTTTCCATTGTTTTCTCTCTTTCTCTCTCAGTTTTCTTCTTCCCCTCTTGGCCTAAGCGTTCTACATTGTAGAAAAAATGAGGTGTCTTTGTGTCAACATAGCTCCCCTCTCCATTTTTCACGCTCTCCTAGCATGTTGTCCTCATTTGTCAAAAGCATGGCTTCTTGCCATCCTATAGCATCAATGACCAAAGCCCATGCAAGGAAAGAAGACTCATTTGCCGAACGTTTCTCCAAGGCAGAGCCTAGAAAACAGAAGGGCGAATCTTCGAGGGCAAAGCGTGGAGGTAGACCTCGAAAAAGAGTCTCTTCTATTTCGGGTGCTTTAGGAGGTCGAGGCGGAGGCTGTGCCAGTGATAATAGCCATGAGGTCGTTGTTATTACAGACGGTGGAGATAGTAGTGACAAATCTATTTTCGTGGGTGGAAGTGTGCGGAGTATAGAGGAATCTCTGTTGTATCTAGGGAGGATAGCCGCTGAAGCCTTATGCACCGAGTTACATATGTTGGAAAAACTATTACAATACATAAAATAATAATAATTATTGGAAATACATTACAAACGATTAGAAAATAAAAAAGAAATGTTTAAGGTGTGCAAACATTGTTCTTAAGGATAATTCCACTCATCGGAGTACGTAACTCAGTGCGTAAAGCTTTAGCAGCTATTCTCCCAAGATACAATAGACCTTCCTCTATACTTCACACTGAATATTAAAGAGAAACAAAACAACTTTTGTATATAACCCAGCAAAAAGAAAAAGAAAGATATGAGAGCATGTTGTATATTCAAAGATTATAGTTTGAAGTTTTATTTATATTTAAACAAGAAAAAAAGAGAGTCGTTAGGACATCCTCATAAATCAATTGGTAATTGAAAAGATGATCATTACAAAATAATGATAAGTTTATGAAGTAAGAAATCAAAAGTTCTAAAGCCGTTAAACGACCATTATACAACCATTAGAAAGCCGTTATATGATCGTTAAAAAAGCCACTCAAGCCAAGAGGAGAAGAAGCAAACTGAGAGATAAAGTTAAAAAACGAGAGAAAATGAAGGGACTAAAAGAGACAAAGGAGAGGGAATGTAGTGAGATGGAACAGGCACTACGTTGATGCAAAGACACCTCTTTTTTTCCAGAATGCAGAATGCTCAGGCTAAGAGGGAAGAAGCAAATTGAGAGAGAAAGAGAGAAAACGAGAGAAAAAAAAAGAGGTTTCTTTGCATCAACGTTGCTTCTCTATCTCTTTGCATCAACATAGTGCCTAGTCTATCTCACTACATTCTCTGTCCTCTATCTCTTTTGGTCCATTTATTTTCCTGTGTTTTCCCTCTTTCTCTCTTGGTTTTTTTCTTCCCCTATTTGCCTGAGCGTTCTGCATTCTAGAAAAAATGGGTGTTTTTGCATCAACGTAGTAATTGTTTCATTTTACTACATTCCCTCTGGTTTGTCTCTTTCAATCCCTTCATTTTCTCTCGTTTTCCAACTTCATCTCTTGGTTTGCTTCTTCTCCTCTTGGCCTAAGCATTCTGCATTCGAGAAAAAAAGAAATGTCTTTGCGTCAATGTTGCTCCTCTATCTCTTTTCATCAACGTAGTGCTTGTTCTATCTCATTACATTCCATCTCCTCTGTCTCTTTCGGTCCCTTTATTTTCTCTCGTTTAACCTCTTTCTCTCTCGGTTTTCTTCTTCCCCTCTTGGCCTGAGCGTTCTACATCGCAGAAAAAATGAGGTGTCTTCGCGTCAACATAGCTCCTCTCTCCATTTTTTACGCTTTCCTAGAATGTTGTCCTCATTTGTCAAAAGTATGGCTTCTAGCCTTCCTATAGCATCGAGGACCAGGGCCTATACAAGGAAAGAAGACTCCTTTGCCGAACGTTTCTCCAA
The DNA here is from genome assembly GCA_019915185.1 of Eucalyptus camaldulensis. Classification (NCBI taxonomy): domain Eukaryota; kingdom Viridiplantae; phylum Streptophyta; class Magnoliopsida; order Myrtales; family Myrtaceae; genus Eucalyptus; species Eucalyptus camaldulensis. The sequence continues at coordinate 11,943,274 of JAHSVA010000006.1, forward strand.
GGTAGAGCCTGGAAGACAGAAGGGCGAATCTTCGGGGGCAAAGCATAGAGGTAAATCTTGTCACGACCCAAACCCCAGGCACATGCACATCCCTCAATGGCCGATTTTAAAGTTTGCAACATCCGAGGAACTGTTGCCAACCCATTCATTTAATTTGCAGATGCGGAAACGTAAAATAATCTCCATAAAACAAAGCAGTGGGATAGAAACATAGGATATTATTTTTCACAAACCACACCTGCAACATTACATTACTTATACACTAGTTTGACACCCCAATGTCTAATACAAAAAGTGAAGCTGTTCGATTACCCACTAACTAAGCTTCTACCAACAAGACTGGGGTTTACTACTTCCATACTTCTCGATCTCTCAGGGGTGAGCCATCACCCTACATCCATTCTTGACGGAAAATCGGTCATTACTTGGAAGGAGATAGCGAGAGTCCTATTCCTCCTTTACTGCGACCAATTATACATGACCTGGCCTTCTTCCATTTAGGGACCTAACAAATGTTAGCCCACTAAGAGGTGAGATCACATCTTAGCGAGTAAATCTCCTAAATCCAGAGTAGGAGAAGGATACACTCAACATGCAATCTAATCGCCTTTCTCACACTTTCTTAATACCAGTATTTTCCTGCATGTTAGTGTCAATCAAATCATACATAAGATATCGAGATCATATATCATCAGAATACTTTTAACATGTACATATGTAAGGACATAAATGTCACATAATTACACGGACCCCCAATTACCAAACTAAACCGTTATGGCACGTCCCATACCGCACCACACAGTTCCATATTTTAATTAGGTCCCTCACTTTCACCCATTCATGTGTCAAAAATGATTTCAATGCTCAGATAACAGTCTTCCGGTATAACCGGACGTTTCATGTGTCACAAATGATTTCAATGCTCAAATAATAGTCTTCCGGCATAACCGGGCATTTCATATGTCACAAATGATTTCAATGCACAGATAACAGTCTTCCCGCATAACCGGGCATCGCCTCGCACCATCGAGCACGGCATCGTCTACATCTAGACGGCATTCCATATAGGAGCATCGGTCCAGCCTCTACTGGGACCGGCATCCATTGATGTGGGGCATTCCCGAAGGAGCATTGCCCGGCCCCAAAGGCTTGTGGAGGAATCATGTCATGAATGCATATAATCAATGTCACACTTCAATAATCAGTTACAATCTCAATTAAGCAATTTCATGGCAAGAATGATTCAAAACAAGCATACATATTAACAGAAAACAGTCCAATTACGCTCTTTCGAATTCGAAGTCAGAAACCCACTCGTATGAACTCGAAAAATTCTCAAATTTGGACACATGCTAGAAAACACAAAAAAAAACATTTTTCATGAAGGCACTGAGATCCATATCCTTCTAGATTTAGCCCATAAATTCTTTATATCCAGCACAAAAATCGGGTCCAGTTCTAGAGAACCTAACTCATCAAAATCAGTTCGTTTTTGGGTCTAAATCTAGTCCGTTTGATTTGAAATTCAAGTATGTTAAAATAAAGGTTATAAAGAACAACTTTCATGAAGAAACCGATTGGAAATTCGACCTCTAAAGGTCAGTAATAGCCCTCTGAATCATAATAGGTCAGGAGTTACAAAACTATCCGAATTACTGTTTCGAGGATGATGTCATTAAAATCATTGTCTTTTTAATTTATAAAAATTCTGATAAAAATATATGTTATTATTTAGGATATCTAAAACATTTCTTTACAACAAAATTTCTTCAAAATCGTAACACACAGTTGTCTACAAAATTAGCAAAACACACATACTGGAAACTGTTTCAGAAATCAGCTACTGTGCTAGTCCGAATCTTCTTCCACGACATTTTTTTTGCTCTCTAAACCCTATCTAAGCTTTTCTATGGCCATCATAACATCCCTAACCAATATCTATCCATATATGACGGCATCTACATCTTTTTAACTTATACGAATTCCTAATAGAGGTACTCAACCCCTAGTGTAGATTTAGAAGACAACTCACCATCGAAACTAATGGTGATCCTCACTTGTGGCTGGACGGCAACATAAGGACAACCCTGGAAGTTTTTGACGATGATTTGGACCCGGCACAATGGCTGGAGGTGTCGTTGAGCGACCACCACAGCAGCACACAAAGTCCCGGATTTTCTTGAGGAGGGAGGAACGCTCGAGACCTTGCTATTCGGTCGCTGCTTTGTTGTCCAAGGGGGAGCAAGAATGGCCAAATAAACTAACTTAAATAAGAAGAAAACAAGACTTTTTATGGCTGTGAAAGTGAAAGGAAATTGTTGTAAGGCTGGATAAGGGAAAGAGAGAGACAAGTGCACGGCAGTAGGGGAGAAGAAATAAGTGCGGAAGAAAAAGAAAAGAGGGTAAAGCAGAAGACTAAGACCCTTCGGCTGAGAGAAAAGAAAGGAAACAAAAATAAAGAACAAGAAAGGAATGGGAAAAAGTAAAAAGGAAAGCAGCCCATTTGCTGCTGCACTTCAGTTGCCGTGGTGAAAAGTAAAAAGGAAAGGAATGGGAAACAGCAAAAAGGAAAGCAGCCCATTTGCTGCTGCACTTCGGTTTCCTACGGCAAGAAGAGAGGAGGAAGGTGGGGAGTAAATGCCTGGAAGTTACTCAGCATTTACTCAGCATTTACCTTCTGCTTTTGGCCCCAAATTCCATAGAAAATTGGCTCTCCATTACTACCTTTGGTCCCACTCTTTTTTCCAAGTCCATCTCCATTAAATACCAAGGAAATTGAGGTGAAATTGTAGGAGAGAATGATTCCTACGAATTTCCTTTTGAGGAGACTTCTCCTCTTTCTTTGATTATCAATCCAACATCTAATTCAATAGGGTCAAGTCCCTTAGTAACAACTTATAATACCTCTTAAATTGCTTCACATTAGAGGCCTTAAAATCCTACTTAAAATGTGGCAATTCCCTTGCTCTTTTAATTTGCTAATCTTGCACATTTCTTGAACAACTCCCATCATCAATAAATTTTGAGAAGATGCAACAATGTCCTTGGGATGAATAGTGACACGTGACAATTTTTAATTTCTGTAATCGACATCATTTCCTCGGTTAATTTCAGTCAAATGTGATCTTAGCGCAACCTAAATTATCGGTTAGTTTTTAGGAATTTTCGGTGCAACTGACCCGTGGTCGATTATTCCTAAGCCACAATGTACATCTTCGATGCATTGACGACTCTCGATTGTCGTGAAAAATCTCGAGGTTTCAATTACGAGTATAGGGTACCAAAACAATAGAAAATTCGGTTTAGTGCTGATCGACGAGAAATTTGTAATTAGTTGGAATCACCCAAGCCTAATTTTATCTCTGTCGAATCGACCTATTTCCGATTTCTTATAGATTTTCGACTATGCCGAACTGATCCTTGTAGACTAACACGGTCGAACAGTCGATTCCTGGTTGAATTCTCAAGTCTGTTGCATTAAAATCCTTTAATAACTTTCCCGATTAGTCAAGTTATCTCATGAGTTATCAACTCAGAGAATAGCGCTATAAGCACGTCGACGAAAAGCCCGATTTATTTAATTGAAAACAGAAGCGAAAAATCAGACTGTCACAATTCTTCCCCTCATATAAAAATTTTGTCATCAAAATTTAAATCGTTAAAATTCTCCTTCCAAATGGCAGGGTATTGTCGTCTCATCGATTCTTCATTTCTCCAAGTAGCTTCTTTTGTCCCAGGCGTTCTTGATAATTCAAGTCCAATCTTTAGTTCTCATGCCATGTGAATTTCGCCCTAATGCCATTTTGGGTATAACTCAGATTGACGGGCGCTTTTGAGGATTCACGCGTGACTAACTCGTGTCAAACCACGTTCAAGACATCTCGACTCATGGACGTCCTTAACTACGTGGAATTGCGGAGGATAGATTCTTATTTCAAAGTACACGATTACTAAGGATCAACCTAGGGTCGTCCGTGAATTCAATAATAGTAAATGGAATCACCCGTTGTTCCATTATGTTCTATCTGTGAATCGACTTTTAGTTGTCCTTGAAATCGGCCTGCCTATCTATAGGATCATCCTCACGCAAGTCTCATAATCAAGTCGTTTTCCCAAGTCAAGTTCTTTAGTCGTACGAGTTCTGTCCTCATTAGCCTTTCCTTTCATAGTCAGCATCTCAGGAGTGATTAATTCCGAGTGAGATCAACCAACAATGCATTGACGAAATTCACATTCATTCATCCCTCAGAGGACTCGAATTTCAAGATTTCAAAGGGCCTACGTACCTCGGACTTAGTTTCCCTTTCCTGCCAAAGCATGAAGTACCCCTCATTTGTGACACTTTCAAAAACACATTTTCACTAACTCGGGATTCCAATGGTCTCCGGCACTTATCGGTGTAGCTTTTCTAACAGTTTTGAGTAGTCTTTAATTTGCTTCTGATTACTGTGACGTCATCCATTAGCTACTAGACTAACTCTGGGCTCGTGACCTTTCGTTCCCTGACTTCATCCCAACATACGAGCGTTTTGCCCACTTTGTAATTACAACGCTTCAAAATGAGCCATCTGAATGCTCTACCGGTAGCTGTTGTTGTAAGCGAACTCGACAAGATGAAGTTGTTCCTCCCAACTTCCTTTGAGATCTAACATGAAAGCCCGCAGCATGTCTTCAAGGGTTTGAATCGTCCTCTCAGACTAGTCATCTATCTGAGGATGATAGGTCGTAATGTACTGCAGCTTCGTTCATAAGGCATTCTGCAATTTTTTTTCCAAAAGCAGCTGTAAACCTCGGGTCTCGGTTTAACGTAATCATCACTGACAATACATGTAGACGAACAATTTGACGTACATACATCTCTGCATGCCTATCCAAGTCCAAGTCTTTTCGTACTGCGATGAAGTGAGCTGTCTTCTTTAGTCTGTCGATCACTACCCAAATAGAATCATTACCCCTCTGACTTCCCGGTAAGCCTGTCACAAAATCCATTGTGGTATGCTCACATTTCCACTCAAAAATTTCAAGAGGTTGTAAAAGTCCTCCCGGTTTACAGTGCTGAGCCTTTACTTGCTGACACGTCAAACACTTGGCGACATGCTTAGCTATGTCTGCTTTCATACTGGACCACCAATAGTGTTGACGCAAATTTCGATGCATCTTCGTATTGCCAGGATGTATGTTATAACTATTACGATGTGCTTCTGATATGATTCCCCCCTTAATTTCTACATCATCATGTACACACGATCGTCCTTTGAAATCTCAACGTTCCGTCTTTTAAAATGTGAAAATCTGATTTTCTCTTTTCTACCTCTTCCTATACAATTTTCTGGATCTTTGGGTCGATCCACTAAAGTGTCTTAATCCTCATTTGTAGTTCCGGGTCAATTCTGAGGGTGGCCATAAGATTTCAAAGGTGGCCTACCTCAAACTTGAAATCTGAATCTCTAGCCTTCTCGATCAACGTTCATTCCTTGAGCACCATTTGGGCAACTGAAGACATCCGACTCAGCGTATTGGCAATTTTATTCATTTTTCCTGGGTGATACAAAATATCACAATTATAGTCCTTCAGAAGTTCCATCGAGCGACACTGTCTCATATTCAATTCCTTCTGAGAAAATAAATACTTGAGACTCCGATGGTTCGCAAAGATTTGAATCTTTCTCCACACAAATAATGTCTCCAAATCTTCAGAGCAAAATGATTGCTACGAGTTCTAAGTCATGCGTCGAATAGTTCAATTCGTAAGGTTTCAATTGACGGGACGCATAGGCAACAACTTTATCATGCTGCATTAACATGTAACTCAGTCCTCTAAATGACGTATCACTGTAGATCTCATATTCTCTAGGATCAGATAGTATGGTTAGCGTAGGTACAATAGTCAACTTTTCCTTAAGCTCTTGAAAACTATACTCGCATTCACCTGTCCATAAAAAATTTTCTTCCTTCTTTAGAAGTCGAGTCAATGGTGACGCTAACGCAGAAAACCCTTCTACAAACTGTCTGTAATACCTAGCTAAACCAAGAAACTTCTGATTTCTGTCACTGTAGTCAATCTCAGCCAATTACTTACTGCTTCCATCTTGCTTGGGTCCACAACAATATCTTTGATCTTCAACTCTTCAACTGTTGTGTCAACCACGATTGCCAACTAACGTTGGCAACTCCCATCTAGTCACCGGGTTGCCTCAACAAATGAAATCAAAGTAATCGAGAGTCCTCCTTGATTTTCAAGGAATTCAAAACTACCTCTCACCACCAGGTTAAACTAAATTGCTACACAATAACAATTCATTATAGCAAGATGCTCCTCCTTTCTCCAACCTCATTCCACTAAACCGAAGTTCTACAAGCTTAACGATACTTTCGTTGCGCCACTCTGATAAATTATCCTAGAAACACTGCCCCTCCTGTTAGGTGCATAGTCCTGTTCATTCCTGCCCCCTTCGCCATCCTAGAAGCCTGCCAGGAGCCGCTCCTTGTCCAGGCTCTTTAGCCTTGGTGATCACTCCCCGCCCTCGTCGGACCGGTTCGTTACAGGCCTACCAGCCTTTGTCTAGTTCGTCCCCGAGCTACACATCTATTGAAGGGGTCCTGTTTCTATAGGGACTAACTCACAGAGGCATTATCTGCTTTGGCGCATGGTTAGGCACTATCCCAGGAGGTCACCCATCCTAGTAGTGGATTATCCTAAGCTTGCTTATCCTTCAGGTTCAGAGGCATTAACTGACTTTCAATATTCAGTCTTAAATCGTCTAAAAACCTCTTTGTCCCACATATTAGGTTCTCAATCAGTCTCGATGCATACTTAGACAACTCTGCAAACTTTGCCTTGAACTAATCTACGGACATCTCATTTTGGCAAAGCCATTGGAACTCTGTAATCTTGAACTCTCTCGTACTGTCTAAGAAGGACATTCCATTGAAAGCCTCACAAAAGGCACCCCAAGTCTGAGCTATGCCTTCCGGGAACACTCTTCCTTGAGTGACTTCCCACTACATATTGGCGTTACCTTGAAGTTGATAAGCCGCCAGAAGTACTCAATCTTCCTTTGAACACCTCAACACGGTGAAGGTCTTCTCAACATCCCTTAACCAAAGGGTCGCAGTCTCAGGTTGCTTACGTCACTGAACCTCGATGACTTAAGTCTTAAGAACTGTTCTACCAGCTTGTGCATCGGTCTCTTACCAATCACAATCCCAGGTTGGACTTCAATAGGTGCAGCTACAGCAGCGGTAGCGGCAGCTTGGTTCTGAACTTGCTGTCCTATCAAAATTCCCAAAGTCTCAAGTGCTTGCACGATCCTATCTAATCTAGGATTGTCAAGTGCTGCTACACCAGTACCAGCCTGAGGCAATACTCTCTCACTCGCACTGGCCTAAGCCTATGCTCTTCCTCGGGTATCGACCTTAGTCAACGTTCTATCCCGAGTGATAGACACGACAGACCTCCTCTTAGGAGTGTTCTGATCCGGATCACTCATCCTACAGGATCTCTACAGAACCTACCTCCTAATTCCACACCGAATTAGGGAAAATTGAATGACCCACACAAAACAACTACCAATCAGCTAGTCAATCACAGGCGTTTGCATAAAGAAAAAGCATTTCCTACTAACTATCCCCAAAACCCATCGCACCTTCTCACTCCAAACATTAACTTGCTCTGATACCATTTAAACGGGGATGTCACGACCCGAACCCCGGGCACATGCACATCCCTCAATGATCGATTTTAAAGTTTGCAACATCCCAGTTACCGACCCATTCATTTAATTTGCAGATGCGGAAACGTAAAACAATCTCCATACAACAAAGCAGTGGGATAGAAACGTAGGATATTATTTTTGACAAACCACACCTACAACATCACATTACTTATAGACCAGTTTGACGCCCCAAAGTCTAATACAAAAAGTGAAGCTGTTCGATTACCCACTAACTAAGCTTCTACCAACAAGACTGGGGTTTCCTACTACCATACTTCTCGATCTCTCGGGGGTAAGCCATCACCCTACATCCAGTCTTGACGGAAAACTCGTCATCACTTGGAAGGAGATAGCGAGAGTCCTATTCCTCCTTTACTGCGACCGATTGTACATGACCTGGCCTTCCTCCATTTAGGGACCTAAAAAATGTTAGCCTGCTAAGGGGTGAGATCACATCTCAGCGAGTAAATCTCCTAAATCCAGAGTAGGAGAAGGATACACTCAACATGCAATCTAATCACCTTTCTCACACTTTCTTAATACCAGTACTTTCCTTCATGTTAGTGTCAATCAAATCATACATGAGATATCGAGATCATATATTATCAAAATACTTTTAACATGTACATATGTAAGGACATAAATGTCACATAATTACACGAGCCCCCAATTACCAGACTAAACCGTTATGGCACGTCCCATACCGCACCACACAGTTCCATATTTTAATTAGGTCCCTCACTTTCACCCATTCATGTGTCACAAATGATTTCAATGCTCAGATAACAGTCTTCCGGTATAACCGGGCGTTTCATGTGTCACAAATGATTTCAATGCTCAGATAATAGTCTTCTAGCATAACCGGGCATTTCATGTGTCACAAATGATTTCAATGCACGGATAACAGTCTTTCGGCATAATCGGGCATCGCCTCGCACCGTCGAGCGCAGCATCATCTACATCTAGACGGCATTCCATATAGGAGCATCGGTCCAGCCTCCATTGCGACTGGGATCCGTTGACGTGGGGCATTCCCGAAGGAGCATTGCTCGGCCCCAAAGGCTCCTGGCGGAATCATGTCATGAATGCATATGATCAATGTCACACTTCAATAATCAGTTACAGTCTCAATTAAGCAATTTCATGGCAAAAATACTTCAAAACAAGCATACACATTAACAGAAAATAGTTCAATTACGCTCTTCCGAATTCGAAGTCAGAAACTCACTCGTATGAGCTCGAAAAATTCTCAAATTTGGACACATGCTAGAAAAAAAAACATTTTTCATGAAGGCACTGAGATCCAGATCTCTCTAGATTCGGCCTAGAAATTCTTTATATCTAGCACAAAAATCGGGTCCAATTCCAGAGAGCCTAACTCATCGAAATCAGTTCATTTTTGGGTCTAAGTCTAGTACGTTTGATTTGAAATTCAAGTATGTTAAAATAAAGGTTATAATGAACAACTTTTATAAAGAAACCGATTGGAAATTCGACTTCTGAAGGTCAGTAACAGCCATCGGAATCATAACAGGTCATGAGTTACAAAACTGTTCGAATTACTGTTCCGAGGATGGCGTCATTAAAATCGTCATCTTTTTAATTTATAAAAATTATGATAAAAATATATGTTATTATTTAGGATATCTAAAACATTTCTTTACAACAAAATTTCTTCAAAATCGTAACACACAGTTGTCTACGAAATTAGCAAAACACACACGTACTGGAAACTATTTCAGAAATCAACTACCGTTCTAGTCCGAATCTTCTTCCACGACGTTTGTTTTGCTCTCTAAACCCTATCTAAGCTTTTCTATGGCCATCATAACATCCCTAACCAACATCTATCCATATATGACGTCATCTACATTTTTTTGACTTGTACGAATTCCTAATAGAGGTACTCAACCCCTAGTCTAGATTTAGAAGACAACTCACCACCGAAACTAATGGCGATCCTCACTTGTGGCTGGACGGCAAAACAAGGACAGCCCTGGAAGTTTTTGACGATGATTTGGACCCAACACAATGGCTGGAGGTGTCGTTGAGCGACCACCACAGCAGCACACAAAGTCCCTAGATTTTCTTGAGGAGGGAGGAACGCTCGAGACCTTGCTATTCGGTTGCTGCTTTATCGTCCAAGGGGGAGCAAAAATGGCCGAATAAACTAACTTAAATAAGAAGAAAACAAGATTTTTTATGGCTGTGAAAGGGAAAGGAAATTGTTGTAAGGCTGGATAAGGGAAAGAGAGAGACAGGTGCACGGCAGCAGGGGAGAAGAAATAAGTGCGGAAGAAAAAGAAAAGAGGGTAAAGCAAAAGACTAAGACCCTTCGGTTGAGAGAAAAGAAAGGAAAGAAAAATAAAGAAGAAGAAAGGAATGGGAAAAAGTAAAAAGGAAAGCAGCCCATTTGCTGCTGCACTTCGGTTTCCTATGGCAAGAAGAGAGGAGGAAGGTGGGCAGTAAATGCCTGGAAGTTACTAAGTATTTACTTAGCATTTACCTTATGCTTTTGGCCCCAAATTCCATGGAAAATTGGCTCTCCATTACTACCTTAGGTCCCACTCTCTTTTCCAAGTCCATCTCCATTAAATACCAAGGAAATTGAGGTGAAATTATAGGAGAGAGGGATTCCTACGAATTTCCTTTCGATGAGACTTCTCTTCTTTCTTTAATTACCAATCTAACATCTAATTCAATAGGGTCAAGTCCCTTAGTAACAACTTATAATACCTCTTAAATTGCTTCACATTAAAGGCCTTAAAATCCTACTTAAAATGTGGCAATTCCCTTACTCTTTTAATTTGCTAATCTTGCACATTTCTTGAACAACTCCCATCATCAATAAATTTTGAGAAGATGCAACAATGTCCTTGGGATGAATAGTGACACGTTACAATTTTTAATTTCTGTAATCGACATCATTTCCTCGGTTAATTTCAGTCAAATGTGATCTTAGCGCAACCTAAATTATCGGTTAGTTTTTAGGAATTTTCGATACAACTGACCCGTGGTCGATTATTCCTAAGCCACAATGTACATCTTCGATGCATTGACGACTCTCGATTGTCGTGAAAAATCTCGAGGTTTCAATTATGAGTACAGGGTACCAAAACAACGAAAAATTCGATTTAGTGCTGATCGATGAGAAATTTGTAATTAGTTGGAATCACTCAAGCCTAATTTTATCTCTATCGAATCGACCTATTTCCGATTTCTTATAGATTTTCGACTGTGCCAAACTGATCCTTGTAGACTAACACGGTCGAGCAGTCGATTCCTGGTCGAATTCTCAAGTCTGTTGCATCAAAATCCTTTAATAACTTTCCCGATTAGTCAAGTTATCTCATGAGTGATCAGCTTAGAGAATAGCGCTATAAGCACGTCGATGAAAAGCCCGATTTATTTAATTGAAAACAGAAGCAAAAAATCATACTGTCACACATCTCAAAAAAGAGTATCTTTTATTTTGGGTGCTTTAGGAGGCGGAGGCGGAGGCAGTGCCGGTGATGACAGCCATGAGGTCATTATTATTACAAACGGTGAAGATGGCGGTGACAAATCTATTTTTGTGAGTGGTAGTGTGCGAAGGATAAATGAAGGTCTGTTGTATCTTAGGAGGATAGTTGCTTAAGACTTACGCACCAAGTTACGTATGTTGGAAAAACTATTAGAATACATAAAATAATAATTATTATTGGAAATACATTACAAAATATTCGAAAATAAAAAGAAATGTCTGAGGCGTGCAAACACTGTTCTTAAGGATAATTCCGCTCCTTAGAGTACGTAACTCGGTGCGTACGGTTTCAACGGCTATTCTTCCAAGATACAGCAAACATTCCTATATACTCTGCACTGAAAAATAGCGGAAAACAAAACAACTTTTGTGTAGAACTCGGCAAAAAGTAAAAGAAAGATATGAGAACATGTTGTATCTTCAAAGATTGTGGTTTGAAATTTAATTTATATTTAAATTAAAAAAAGAGAAAATCGTTAGGAGATCGTCGTAAATCAATTGATAATTGAAAAGATGATCGTTATAAAATAATGAAGAGTTTTTGAAGTAATAAATCAAAAAGTTATAAAGCCATTAGAGGACCGTTATACAACCATTAGAAGGTCGTTATATGACCGTTAAAAACTTAAGCAGAAGCAAACCGAGAGATAAAGTTGGAAAATGAGGGAAAATGAAGGGGCCAAAAAAGACAAAGGAGAGGGAATGTTCTGAGAACAGGCACTACGTTGATGCAAAGACACCTCTTTTTTTCCAGAATGCAGAACGCTCAGGCCAAGAGGGGAAGAAGCAAATCGAGAGAAAAAGAGAGGAAAAAAAAGAGGTGTCTTTGCATCAATGTTGCTCCTTTATCTTTTTGCACCAACGTAGTGCCTATTCTATCTCACTACATTCCCTCTCCTCTATCTCTTTTAGTCCCTTCATTTTCTCTCGTTTTCCAACTTTATCTCTCAATTTACTTCTTCTTCTCTTGGCCTGAGCGTTCTACATTCGAGAAAAAAAGAGGTGTCTTTGCATCAACGTTACTCCTTTATCTTTATGCATCAATGTAGTGCATGTTCTATCTCACTACATTCGCTCTCCTTTGTCTCTTTCGGTCCCTTCATTTTCCCTCGTTTTCCCTCTTTCTCTCTCTGTTTTTTCTTCCCCTCTTGGCCTGAGCGTTCTGCATTCTAGAAAAAAGGGGTGTCTTTGCATCAATGTATTGCATGTTCCATCTCACTACATTCCCTATCCTCTGTCTCTTTTAGTCCCTTCATTTTCTCTTGTTTTCCCTCTTTCTCTCTCAGTTTTCTTCTTCCCCTCTTGGCCTAAGCATTCTGCATTCTAGAAAAAATGGGTGTCTTTATATCAACGTAGTGCTTGTTCCATCTCACTACATTTCCTCTCCTCTGTCTCTTTTGGTCCCTTCATTTTCCCTCGTTTTCCCTCTTTCTCTCTCAGTTTTCTTCTTCTCCTCTTGGCCTGAGTGTTCTGCATTCTAGAAAAGGTTGGTATCTTTGCATCAATGTAGTGCATGTTCTATCTCATTACATTCCCCCTCATCTGTCTCGTTTAGTCCTTTCATTTTCTCTCATTTTCGATCTTTATCTCTCGGTTTACTTCTTCTCCTTTTGGCCTGAGAGTTTTGCATTCTAGAAAAAATGGGTGTCTTTGCATCAACATAGTACCTGTTCCATCTCACTACATTATCTCTCCTCTATCTCTTTTGGTCCTGTCATTTTCCCTTGTTTTCCCTCTTTCTCTCTCGGTTTTCTTATTCCCCTCTTGACTTGAGCGTTTTGTTGTATTTTGGAAGGATAGCCGCCTTATGCACCAAGTTACGTACTCCAAGGGGTAGAATTATCCTTAAAGACAGTGTTTGCAAGCCTCGGACATTTCTTTTTAATTTCTCATCTTTTTGTAATGTTTTTGCAATAATTATTATTATTATTTTATGTATTCTAATACTTTTTTCAACACTAACAAGTAAACTTAAGAAAAAAAATTTCTCTTTTTTTTATTTGAAATGAAAATGGAAATCAGAAGAAGGGAGAAAGAAAGGAGGGCGGGGGGGGGGGGGGGGGGAGATTACCTCAATAGCTGATTGAAAAGAATGCTTACATTCCAGGCAAGACAAGATACAGAACTTCTTGGATGAGCTCTCCTCTAGAAATGGTAAAAGAAGATGCTACAGACCATTTGAAGGGCCTTTTCCTTGTTTTTTCTTTTTCTTTTTTCCCTGCAATTAGTGTGCAACATAATTTGGGAAACTGACCAGAAAAAGACAAAAAGAAAATCTCTAGAAATCCAGTATTTTCTTCAATTCATTAAATATAGTCAGTGGTCAATGGGCATTTTGTTGGTGAGGATTTGGAAGCAAATTCTGCATTTAAGACGTGCTCAGGTCCAAGAAAAAGACATTGAAATTCTGTAGGAATCCAGTATTTTCTTCACTTGATTAAATATAGTCAATGGTCAATAGGCATCTTGTAGAAAAGGAGTTGCTGAGGATTTGGAAGCAAATTCTGCGTCTATGACCATTTTATGATTGGCTATGGATAAATATCTTAAGTTGTACCTTCACTTGCAATCGATTTGCTTTTCCAGGTATGTTACTTTAGTGTGTCTCATATGATGTCTTAATATCATAAATTCACGAACAAACTTGTTTAGGAAATTCGTGACCGAACATATAAGCAATCAAGATCTTTTGTGACTTTAATAAATGATTGGATGCAATAATGGACCTTCGTCACCTCTTTTACCCCCACAAGATTGCCTTTTTTGATGAAAAAATTATCTAAAAAAATCATATATTTATTACACTTTTGTTAATTTAATTTTAAATCTTTTAATTGTGTTAATTAAATCTAAAATATTTTTATGTTTTATCAATTAAATCAATCTTGTTATCATTGACGTAGACACTGATGATTTTACTTGACATTATCAACGCTGATGTTGATATTTTAAAATAATATTTTTTTCGAATTTATTATTATTTTCTCCTTCTTTCTTTTTTTTCCTTTTCTCTTTTCTTCTTTTTTTTTTTTTGACTTTTTGTCTTTTTCCCTTTCCCCATTTTCCATATTGTCTTCACTCCATGCTTTTATTTGATTTTTCTTTTCTGGTATAGATAATATATGCTCCATCATTTCATCTTTGTAAAGAAGCCAAATTAGTATCAGAATCAGTTTTTTTTTTCTTTTCTCTTTTTTTCCTTTTTTTTTGGCTTTTTGTCTTTTCCCCTTTCCCCTTTTTCCATATTGTCTTCACTTCATGTTTTTATTTGATTTTTCATTTATAGATAATATATGCTCTATTATTTTTTTTTATACTAGATAAACCGTTTTGACCGACAGCCGCCACATAAATACCCAGATGTCGCTAGCAGGAAATCACTACCCGAACGCCATGCTTAAGTACACAATGCTTTAAATTCCCTGTTTCGCAGGGCTTCGAACCTTAGCCTCCTCGGTGGAGGGAAAAGATCTACCATCCACGCTGCAATGGACGGTAGATATATGCTCTATCATTTCATCTTTATAAAGAAGCCGAATCAGTATCAGAATCTTCAGCCACCTTGAAAGACGCCTTTCACCTTCTGGTATCTCTCTCTCCCTTGACTTCCCGGCTCGCGACGATCATACAAAATGGCAGAAAGTGCCGGTACCGCCGCCGCCGCGCACCGGCGGCGCTAAGCCGGCCTTGATACCGCCGGAGGAGTCTCTCCGGATACCTCGGCGCCGCGCGGCGGCTGCCGCCGGTCGCCGTGCCTCTCCACGACGCTCTCGGGAAGGTCCTCCCCGAGGACATCCGAGCTCCGGATCCTCTGCCTCCGTATCCGGCTTCAGTCAAGGTCTGAGCTCGAGTTTCGATTACTCGCTCTTTGCTTGAAACTGCTCTTGAAAAGCGCGCGCGCGCGCGCGGGTGTGCTCTGCGGTGCGAACGGAATGATGACTTTCGCCGGTCATTTCGAGGATGCACGAGTTGGATAATCGAGCGTTCGAGATGTGCGTCTTCGTTCGGGAGTTAGCGTGCTTACTGGATACGTTGTTAATAGTCAATGTAGCTATTGATGTTCGGATTGTTGTTTTTGCTAGGAATAGGTAATGCTGTTTTAGAACTTCCAAAGCAATTGATGCTGATGTCGCTTGTTGTTGGACCGTCTGAGCTATTCCTTTCGTTGGGTCTTTGCAATTGGTTGCATCGGGACTTGGATGTTAAGTGGACTACGTAGCATGAATGCTGGTGTGTGGAAATGTTTTTCCGTCTCGAGGATGAACAGCAGTACTCTTCTAGGCAGAAATCATTATTGAACTGCAATAGAAAGATTGGAACCATTTTCTGGTTAAGACTTGATGATGCGTAAAGTCCTACTAAGATAGCAACTTGGGCTCCTTGCTTCTGGAGGTTCTCTTTCAACCAGTGTTCAGTAGGTCCCCTTTCAATCTTCAGTTTGGATGTTGTGATTAGCTCTTGCAATAATGATAAACAGAGTCTTTTCCCTTAATTGGGTTTGGTTAAACGGATAGTTCTCTTTTGTTGCACCCCTTAAGTTTGATGCCGTATGTTGTTGGGTTTTCTCAAAGACTCCATCATATATTGTGAAAATAGGATCCTGCCATCTGCTTGCCTTTGTTTTGTAAAGAACGTCAAAAAATGGCTATATGCTTTTCCTTGAGTGAATTCGATTGCCTGCAGGACGGTTATGCGGTAGTTGCTTCAGATTGGCCAGGTGAGTATCCTGTAATTACTGAATCAAGAGCTGGAAATGATGGAGTTGGTGTTATCGTGACTCCAGGAACTGTTGCTTATGTAACAACTGGAGGTGAGTCATTCATCTTCAACTTGCTACCATCTATCTAATTATAGGTGAGGATTGGAGAATTTTTCTTTGGAACTCTTTCATTTGAAGGTGTGAGGGATGTAAATTTTTAGCGTTCACTGCAATAAGAATTAAATCACATGAATATTGTAGTTAGTGAAATCCGATAAGTATCGCCTTATTATAGGATCAGAATCTCATAAAGCTTACCCTGATATAGTTTGTACAGCTTATTCAAGATTCTTTTTGCTGAATTTTCATTCAGGTCGATATCTTTCTTCCAGGACCTATACCAGATGGAGCTGATGCAGTAGTTCAAGTTGAGGACACTGAATTAGTGAAAGGTTCTCTGACTGACCAAAAGCGAGTGAAAATATTGGTACAAACTAGCAAAGGGGTTGATGTTCGTCCAGTGGTATGACCTTTAATTTTGACATCAAGTGAAGGCATGATTTTGAATCTTTTGTTTCATGGTTATCAAAATTTTTTACTAAACCATAAGCTTGACATATCAAAGGATTTTTTCTAAATGCCATGTCTAGGAATATGATATTGAAAGAGATTCCATGGTACTTAAAGCTGGAGAAAGGATAGGTCCTTCAGAAGTTGGTCTACTTGCTACAGTTGGGGTCACCAATGTTAAAGTACATCATGCTCTCTCTCTCTCTCGCGCGCGCGCGAGCGCATGTGCATGCACATGCGCGTCCAATCACTGTGTGCACGCATTTATCTGCTTGTGTATATGCAAAAATTGTGGGAAAATAATGGCTTTAAGCAGATTTGCTAGAGTTGGCTCACCAGTTTCCATGATTTCATGAGATAGGCATGTAATCTCTGATAAGTACTCGTGCTAATTTTTAATGTCTCCATGTAGGTTTATCCTTACCCCACAGTTGCTGTCCTTTCTACTGGAGATGAACTTGTGGATTCGAGTACTAAGTGTCTGAATCGGTGCCAGGTATGACTTTCTGTGCTATGGCTGATAGCTTCACGGAATTAAATAGATGTTCTTCTTCCTATATTAGATGTTCAGATAAATTTGTGTGAAGGATTGTTAAGAGGTTACTCCCTCGTCCTTGTACTGTTATGTGTTTTGCGCTGGATAGTCCTTTTCTCTACCGTTCGATCATATTTGTCCTATCGGTTATGGGTGGTTTAGTTGTTCCTGAGATGCAGCCTTAATGATTAAGATGGTTTTAGCTGAACAGATTCGCGATTCCAATCGAGCAATGTTATTAGCTGCTGCTATGCAACAACAGTGTAAAGTTCTTGATCTTGGCATTGCTTGAGATGATGAAGAAGAAATTGAAAGGATCATCCAAAGTGCCTTATCTTCTGGGATTGATATTCTGCTGACTTCTGGCGGTGTTTCCATGGGAGACAAAGACTTTATCAAGCCTTTGCTGGAAAAGCAGGGTAAAGTATATTTCAATAAGGTAACTATCAGCCTTGCACAAGTTTTCAGCTAAATTCCTGGGAAATTTAACTCTCCACATTACTTGCATGCATTTTGGCATTTCTAGCAAACATCAGTTTAGACTAATTTGTTGAGTTTCTGCAATTCCTTTGATGGAAAGCGAATTTTTATTTCAGCTATGTCAGTCACTTTCTTAATTGATGAAAGATGAAAATAACCTTTTATCTGGTGTTGATTACATTTTCAGGTTTGCATGAAACCTGGGAAACCACTAACATTTGCAGAAATTGCTGCAAATACTACTGAAAGTAGGATATCAAATAGAATTCTTGCATTTGGACTACCTGGAAATCCAGTTAACTGTATAGTCTGCTTTAATCTCTTTGTAGTTCCAGCAATACGGTATCTTGCTGGATGGGCTAACCCAAATCTTCTGAGGTAGCTGTTTTTGTAGAATTACTTGCACTTAACAATTGTTGCACAAAAGGCCTAAATAAATCCTCCGTAATTGGTGTATTTTTCACAGAGTACAAGCACGTCTTAAGCAGTCCATAAAGACAGATCCAGTCCGGATTGAGTATCATCGTGCCATCATCAGGTGGTTGGCAAATGATGGATCCAGCATTCCTGGGTTAGTCTTTTTGCAGTCTTTATTTCCCTTTGATGAGCTCTACTTTTTTTCAAACCAAGCCATGAGGGCCTAATTTCTTTAAACTGGTGCATCAAAGCCTTTTCAATATGTGTGGAAATGATTGGTGGGCAACCTGACTTGTGGATTTCAGTTTTGTTGCTGAGAGTACTGGCCATCAAGTGAGCAGCCGCCTTCTCAGCATGAAGTCTGTGAATGCATTGTTAGTGCTTCCTGCAACAGGCTCTGTAATACCTGCTGGAATCTCAGTCCCAGCTATTGCAATATCCGATCTAAGTGTTAGTGCTCCTAGCAAGAGTCCCTCATTGCCAGATTCAGTTTCTATGGTGCAAATAACTCCATCTCAAGATACCGTTGCTGATGGACATCAAGAAGGTGCATACAGGGTTGCAATTTTGACTGTGAGTGACACTGTTGCATCTGGAGCTGGGCCTGATCGGAGGTATCATTTCAATGATTTCTTGTTGGGGTAGAATGTTGCCTTACTGCAGACTTTATTGCTTACCCATTGCTGAACATGCTGGAAAATGTCCTTGTTATCCTGTTGGCAGTTGGTCCTCTTTTCACAGGTTTTTAATAAATATTATGTTTTAATTGGTAATGATAATGATTAAAGTCCGTCAAAATTCAAAGGATGAGTCGATGTTCCTAAAATAATTTGTGACATGACAGAACTTTCAATTTCTGAATTTCGGTTTCCAATTCGCGGTTAACTTCAATCTGGCGCGATTATTAGCGTGACCTAGCCTACCGAGTAGCTTTTAGAAATCTTTAGTGCAAATAACTCGTGGTCGATTTCCTTCGAGCCACAATGAACCTCTTCGATACATTGGTGACTCCCAATATCATGAAAATCTCGAGATTTCAAATACGGATACAAGGTACCAAAACGACAGAAAAATCAGTTTAGTGCCGATCGACGAGAATTTTTTAATTTAGTAGAATCACCCACGTTTAATCACACATCTCAGTCTATCTCTAATTTTTAATCGATCTTACTGTGCTGAAATGATCTTTGCATATGAGCACGGTCGAGTCGCCGATTCCTGGTCGAATCCTCAAGTCTATTACATTTAAATCTCTTCTGTAGATAGTTTAGTTATCTCACGAGTGATCGGCTCTGAGAATAACACTATAAGCGTGCCAAAGAAAGACCCAATTTATTCGATTGAAAATAGGACTGAAAATCCAGGATGTCACACGGCATCTTTTAGACATAAATAATTTTGGGACTATCATATTCGATTTTATCATAGACAAATCACAGACCTTATCTTGACTAAAATCAAGTCAATATATTATTTTATCTATTAAACTTGCTCTTCAGCATTTATATGTACATAACATTTCATCTCAACGTGCGAACTATAGCACTTGAGGTGATTGCTCTTGTGAGTGAGTCAATCATTACCTGTTGACATACTTTTCAACAATATATGTGTTTGTATTAGTCTCATAATGAATTATATTAATTGATAAAATATTAAGTCACTAAAGACAAATAAGTATAATGCATATGTTCACATATACATAAATTAATGATGTTCTACAATATTACAAATCACATTCTACGTACCCCTAGAGACAAATCACATTCTACGTACCCCTAGAGACATCCTATGGGTCAAGAACACATCTCTAGGAACAGCCTTCATAGATGGATCGAGTACCTATGGTGACCCTAACGAATCGGGGAGTGTGCTGAGGGGGTGCCACATCCATAAATCCAACCAAGGTGCCACCATCCCAATCACCATTTTTTCTCACCAATTAGTCCAACTTGAATCCCAAAAACGAAATCAAAAGCGGTCCTTGGATTTTTCCCGATCCAAAATAACCTTAGTTTGGATTTTTTGCTGAACTCGTAACTGTTATGTGGCTTCAACTTATGGCTGATGTCTCTGACATGCATCTTGATACACCTCTTTAAATCATTATTTTAAAGAGGTCACTTTGCTGATGCCAGAGCAAAATGGCAGAATTGATATTGCTTCCTACCAAAGTATGACTTGGCAGTACTATAGGCTTTGCTACAGTTTCTGCACCTCATTAAGAGAACTTTTGTGCAGATTAAGGGCATAGAGTCCTATCATCAATACTAGTGTTTCTCTTGTCCTTTCTTACTATTTCAAACAGTAGTTGATGATTTCAACCTTTTTATGTATTTTGGATTTTATTCCAGTAGAGCTGTTGCTGCTTTCAAATCCTTTTTCTTTGTCTTTGATATATGCATTTATACCTCCATTTCTATTTCTTAAGTGATGGAAAATATAATATTTATGTTTGTCTATTGAAAGTCAGCTCCTAGTTTTGCTATTGCTACTTTATCAACTTGGTATGTCGTTCTACATTGACTGGAACTCTGGAACTCTGGAACTATAGATTGAGTCTTTCTCAGGATTCAGTAGCTTAGTATTACTGCTAAAGAAGAGACTTTTGGTGCTGAAGCTTTGTTATCCAAAGATTCCACCTAGTTCTCTGAGTTGGCTCTGGAAATTGAAAATATAGTTGGTTTTGACTAGCTGCTTTTTAATATAAAGCCTTTCCTCTTTCTATAAGTGAACAGAGTTGTATGCAAAAAATCAGGGATGAGAGAACAGGAGTTTTCTTGAGTTCAGGTTGAAGATGCTAAACTTTGAATGATGAATTATTGTTTTCAAGTTATCTTTCCTCATATTTCTATTGCACGTTTGGAGCTTCAAGACATTAATAAGTTGTAGAAAGAATAGATCACGATTTCCTGACACACATAATCTGGAACTAGTTCAAACTTGCAGTGGTCCAAGGGCTGTTATGGTCTTTAATTCTTCGTCAGAAAGGTTAGGAGGGGCTAGAGTAGCTGCAACTGCCATGGTCCCAGATGAAGTGGCGAAAATTAAGGATATTCTGCAGAGATGGGCTGATGTTGATAAGATGGATCTAATTCTCACTCTTGGTGAGTTCGCCGTGTTTCTAATCTTGAAACCGCCTTCACGTTATTCTCATGAATTTTGCCACTGTCATTTGTTCTTTTAGGTGGCACCGGATTCACTCCTAGGGATGTGACTCCTGAAGCAACAAAAAGAGTTGATTGAAAAAGAAACCCCGGGTTTACTCTCTGTAATGATGCAGGAAAGTTTGAAGGTAACTCCTTAGTTCTGTCTACATGCCTTGATGAGTGCCAGCTTGGTGCAGGATGTCCAATATGGAGTTTTCTGCAAGGGATTTAAGGGATAGTTGCAGTTCACATTTACTCCTTTTTGGCCAAGAGTTGATGTCCTCCTTAGATGAATACATTCTTTTTTGTTTATTTCACCATTTCTGTTTAGGAGATGCATTATTCTTATTGTGTAATCACTTTATTGATTTATTTCACAATATTAATATCATGAGTAAGAAAGTTGATGTACTCTTTGAAGTTCACTGTCAAATCTCTGTCTGGGTGAAAGGAAGTCGCTGACCAATAGGAAGGGACTTATGCTAGCCTTGAGCAACTGCTGTTTAATTTAAGAGATATCAGTAAAAAATTGCTTATGCTTATGTTATTATTGAAAATATTCAGTGTCAAAGTTACCTTTTTCTATACTGAGATTATGTCGATCCACTTACTTTAATTTACTGAACTTGGTCGTTCTTAATTTGCTTAGGTGACACCTTTTGCGATGCTCTCCCGTGCTGCTGCTGGAATGAGAGGCTCTTCATTGGTAATGCCACAAATATTTTCCTTAATAACTGATGATAATGTGCAACAAAATAAAAAATCTTAGTGGCTTTACATTTATATCTGGGAAGTCATTTATTTGACTACACAGTTAAAAGTCTAAACCTCCGTTAGGGACCCTTACACAAAGTAACCAACTGTAAATTGATTAGAATAGCAAATTGCTCCCACTTGTTGTTGAGCTTTAAATTGTGGAAAATTGGCAAACCGGCATTTGGATAGCTTTTGAAGTCTTAAACTGTGTCTGAACTTGGCAACTTTGGTTTTTGCACTTCTTTAAATATATGTGCTTCCAAAGATGAAAAGAGCAGTTTTCTGGATACAGATTTTTCTTTAAGTGTTCTATTGTTTAATTTGTTGGAAAGTTACCCTTTTTAAATTAGTTGACCTGAAGTTGTGTCAATTAATTAACTGTCTAAAATTGCTGCATCGGTCACTTCTCCTTCCAAACAGGATGAATTTCCTTTAAAACATAGCAACATATATTTCACCTGATTTTTAAGTCCTAAGGATGATCCACTAAAAATTTCCAATTCTCTGACATATTTTAATTATTTTAAATTAGAGATGCCCCGATTATATGTGAAATAGCTCATCTTGTATATCTCTGTTTCCATATGATATTTGTGGAAGCATTCTGATATTGTTGAACATGTGAGGGATTAGAAATATGAAGATGCTTCGCTTCCTTGATTTCTGCTCATTGTGAATTGTGATGCCAAAAATACACAGATCATTAACATGCCCGGCAATTTAAATGCTGTTGCGGAATGCATGGATGCTTTGTTGCCTGCCCTTAAGCACGCCTTGAAGCAAAGCAAGGGAGACAAGAGAGAGAAGCATCCTCGCCATGTCCCTCATGCTCAAGCGGTGCCTGCGGACACCTGGGAATGTAGTTATAAGTCAGCCTCTGGTGGCAAAACGGAACGCGGTTGTTTGTGTTCCCACTGATGATATTTGAGGTGAAGTTTCATTCTTGTAAATTATTACAACTATCTGTCTTGTGTCAACTGGGAGGCAAAGCGTTAGCTTATTTTGAGAGTTATCATGCTTATGGCCTCTGTAGTGAAAAGTTCTGTGATACGAGGATGGTCGGTGGACAGTTTGTTAGTAACAAGTCATCTAATGAACACTTGCTTATAAACAGTTATTTATATACTTTGAATAAAAGGAACAAAATCATGCGGTCGACTTGACATTCGAATGGTGATTTGAAGTCTTCAAAATTTTCTTGAATTAGGAGTAGAGTCCAGTCATCGTATGTGCTTTAGTCACATCAAAAAAATGCGAGACGCCGTGGTCATGGATAGATGTGAAGGGCCAGTTTTAGCATGCTGTCTGTCCTACTAACCCGATTAGTAATTTTTCCTATGAAAAAGCAAGTTTCTATATATTACAGGAGAAAGGACTTTCACATTAATTGGTAATCTATTCTTTCACCAAAAAAAAAAAAAAAAAATTCTCATTTCGATTATTAGCGATTTTGTTACACGTTTTGTTACTTTTAAGAGGTAAAAGTAATTTCTTAATGGCAAAAAAAGAAAAGTAAAGCTATTCTAAAACTGCTAGAAGTTGGTGGCACAGTTTAAACGTGGATGATTGGAAATCTGCCTTTCACATTGACCAGAAACATTCTTTATTAGAAAGTGAGTTTTCTCCTATCAAAGATTAGTACTTCTGTCACGGTTTCTTGCAACTTTGAGTTAAAAATTACTTGTTAGTAATATGGACAAGTGATTAGTGACTTTCTTAGCAACTTTTTAATGTTAAAAGTGACTTCAAAACTATCATAAGTTAATAAATTTAAACATAGTAATATTTAATGCGATGGACCTGTCATGCTCAAAGGTGTTGATTTGGATGGTGAGGTAGTTAGCTTGTGTTTTTTTGGGGTTCCAGCCTTTACTCAATGAGAGATTCTGAATATATCATATTTGGGAAGTGCATCCTTAAGATTGTTTTGGGTGCACTAAAGTTGATATGAACACTAGCGGACTGCTATAAAAGAAAATTGTCATAGGTTTTGATTTTAGGTAAGAGAGGCCTTATTTCAAATGATGCTGAATCATCTCTCGGTGGTAGGTCAGTCGATGTAGATACTGGAGATGTAGACGCGGGTTGCTCCTCTACAATATCTACATCATTGATTGACCCGATCAGATTTTACTTGAATTCCCAGTGATCTTTGGAGTAATATTTGCATCATCGTGTAAATTCTGTCGTATTTGAATGATTGCACTATCAGAACTTAAGGCAATTCTCACTGATTAATGCATGCGTTATGTTTTGACTGCATTGTAATACACCTTTATCCGATAAGTGGTCTATCAGCATTCCACTACCATTGTCACAATCGATGATCTATATTTTTTTGTTATTATGACAATTGCAAATTCCATCAACTTCGCCTGCCACCAGGGCACCAACCGCTGCTGCGCCTACCCACAGCCCCCGACCACCATCGTCAGTGCCTCTCCGGTCACTTCTTGCCGCTCTCTCTCTCTCTCTCTCTCTCAACACTACCCAGCTCCACCGAGCACCACACAAAGAGGTCTCTCTCTCTCTCTCTCTCTCTCTCTCGTCTGCCACC
Organism: Eucalyptus camaldulensis; assembly: GCA_019915185.1. Classification (NCBI taxonomy): domain Eukaryota; kingdom Viridiplantae; phylum Streptophyta; class Magnoliopsida; order Myrtales; family Myrtaceae; genus Eucalyptus; species Eucalyptus camaldulensis. The sequence goes on from JAHSVA010000006.1 coordinate 11,967,675, forward strand.
TTAAGGCACCATTCATGCTGCCCCTCCTCTCTCTCCCTGCTGCGGTCCCGCCCCTGGTTCTTCCTCCGGGGGTCGCCCGCCACTCGGTCGCTCTGCGTCAGAGCCGAGACAGTTCCAAGGTCTCTGCTTTTCTTTCGATGTCTCCTCCGTTGTGAGAAGTTCCGTTTGGGCGTTTGTTTTCGCTGTAGTTGTAGCCGATTGGACTGTGGAAAGGCCGGTGTTTCGTGTTTCCATGCGTAAAGTCCGTGTCTTTGTGTGTATGCGTGTGTGTGTTCGGCACTGGCGCTTAGGTGTTTGCTAAGTTGTCATCTCATAGTCGCTGTTGTTGTTCTTTCGTGGATTGCAGCTTTGGCAGAGATTGTTGCTAGTTCACCCGTGTGTGTGAGTGTGTTTGTGCGCGTTGTAGTTAGGTGGCGATGTTTTGCCGGGAAATTTTAGGATAATAGGACAATGCGGTTCTTGGTGTGTTGTTGGATTTGGGGTTCTTGGGGTGAAGTAGACGTATGTGGGAGGAAATTGCATATCTGCATTCTCTTTTTCATGCCCACACTACAAGTTGGCCAGTGCAATCATGAGTGAAATGCTAGAGTATTCAAAGTATTTGAGGCAGGCAGGAGAACTTTCTGAGGACATGCTTTGGAGCAGTCATCTGGGTGGATTGGCAATTACGTTGTTTCCTTCTGATAACTATAAAAAACCTAGTTGTTTTGCTAGTCAAGCCAAAAAAGAAAATAAGAAAATTTTGAAGGGACTGTAATAAGAGAAGGAAAATCTTGATGACAGAAGGTAGGGGTTTTTCTGGTCAAGAAAACAACACATGCATATCAGCAACATAGATCATAAATATGGAAAATATTGCTGGCATTTGTACATTTTGGCGGTACAGGCAGTTATGGATTAACATATTTGCGTTGGTTAATAGGGGCTCTGTAATCTAAGTTGCCTGCATATGAGTGTGCTCAAGCCACTCAATTGACAAACCATTTGGTCTTAACGTTTTTCTTTTCCTTCCGTACTTCTTTTTCAGAGATTGATGTTGTTATTCTTGGCAGGGGGGAGTTTTGCCCAATACAAAATGCTGGAGACACTACTTCTAGAAGCAGCTTACTTGATGGTTCTGTAACTGGTGAAAGCAAAACGCTACAAATATAATTCTAGTTCTTCAGCTAGGATGGTAACTAATCCAACGAGTCAATCTATTGATTATAAGAATACAAGTTCTTCGAATTTCTCTAGCGGGTGGAAGGTAGCTACTGAAAGTCTACGTAATTCAAAGCATGGTTATGGATATAAGGGACATATGTGTCATGACAACTCACATGGGGGGCCAGAAACCATACGAATTCCACTCGATGGGGATGGTAGCAACTACAATTTCCTCGATCGCCATTGCTATGAAGAGAGTAAAACTAGGGCCACAGTGAATGCTCATAACATTCTTAACGCACGTGCTGCAGCTGCTGTCCCATTTTCTGAAGTTATCACTGAGGGAGTGGATACCCATGAGGAGGCGCAGGATCTTGTACTGCCTGAGTCATTCAGTCATGATCTGCAATTTGATATCCCTCAAACCATTCCTTCAGGAACTTTAAAGACTTCCCATCAATTTTCCCCATCACCTAAGTTAAGGGAAAATTTTGGCGAGAAGAATCTTGAGGTTTCTGAAATAAATGGAGAGAAATGCCTCGATGCAGCTACATTGGATGCAACATATTCCAAAATAAAGGAAGTTAAGTCTGTTGAGGCAACTGATGTGAATGAAGAGAGAAAGGCGAAGCTCAGAAGCATATATGGGAAAGTTCTGATTGTTAATAACAAGTTTATTGCGAAAGACGTTGTGCAGAAGCTAACAAATCAGTACAAGCATCTAGTACATGCTTGTGACACAGAGGTTGGTGTATTTATTCATGTTTATGTCTTCTTTTGTGATTGTTTCCCATGCCTCCTACTTAGCTGAGCATGGGGAAGCTCTTGTTCTTTTTCCCGTTTATGAACCATAGCACTTATTAGTTGCAAGTAAATCTGTGCATGCTGAATTGCTTTGTAAGTTTTGTTCATCAGAATCATTTGTAAGATTTCTTTGATGTTTATGCAGGTAGCTGAGATTGATGTCGAGCAGGTAACACCAGTTGATCATGGAGAGATAACATGCTTCAGTATATACTCTGGACCACAGGCAGATTTTGGCAATGGCAAATCCTGTATCTGGGTTGATGTTCTTGATGGTGGGAAGGAACTTTTGCTTGAGTTTAAAGTGTTTTTCAAAGACCCAGACATTAAAAAGGTAAGCCAATATGTGCAAAATATACTTGGACATATATGCGATTTATTCTCTCTCTTTCTCTCTTTCCCCTACTTATCTTGCACTGTAATTATTTTGGGCAGATGACTATTACGATTTATTTGAAACTCTCCTTTATGTATAATTCATCAGTTCCATTTGTTTTATCTTTGCCATTTTGGGTGTATTATTTCTTAAATGATCGTCTAAGAATTCCTTCTGCAGGTATGGCACAACTACAGCTTTGATAGCCATATTATTGAGAATTATGGAATTAAGGTTTCTGGATTTCATGCTGATACAATGCATATGGCGCGCCTTTGGAATTCATCAAGGAGGACAGAGGGTGCGTATTCTCTTGAAGCACTAACAGGCGACCGAAGGGTCATATCTGATGCAGAGCTGGGTAATGAGAAAGAGTTAATCGGCAAAGTATCAATGAAAACCATATTTGGCAGGAACAAGGTGAAGAAAGATGGATCTGAAGGTAAAATGACCACCATACCCCCTGTAGAAGAATTACAGAGGGAAGAGCGGGAACTGTGGATATGCTACTCTGCATTGGATGCAATGAGTACGCTTGGACTTTTTGAGAGCTTAAGAAAATTACAAAGAATGTCATGGAGATTTGATGGTAAACCATGTCGGTCAGAAATCAATGCTTGACTTCTACAATGAATATTGGCAACCATTTGGTGAGATTTTAGTCAAAATGGAGGCTGAGGGAATGTTGGTTGATCAAACATATCTAGCTGAGATAGAAAAGGTAGCCAAATCAGAGCAAGAAGTTGCTGCTGATAGGTTTTGCAAATGGGCATCCAAGTATCGTGAAGACGCCAAGTATATGAATGTAGGAAGTGATGCTCAACTGAGGCAGCTACTCTTTGGGGTAACTGTTAACAGGTGAGACTTTTACTCGTTCTCTTGTGAGAGAATTAACTTTTGCTGGAAAGCTCAGTGTTTAGTCTCTTGTAAATACTGAGTTCTTGATAAGATGTTATTTGTCCCTAAGTCTGTCTTTTAATAGGTTTGTCCCGTCTTGTTGGCAGTGATTGGAGTAGCCACAGAGCAAGGGGGTTGCCCTTGCCCCACCAAGCTTTTTTATGTTATTTAAACCATGTGTCAATTCATCTTGTAGTGATTTTAAAGCTAAAAAACATTTTAGACGTTGCCCCTGCTAAGCTTCCACCCTAGCTCCACCTTTGGATATGAGGCCCATCATTGAGGTATAAGTTGTGAACTGATCTTATGCGGGTGGCCATAGTTGAGTTTCCTTAATTGCCATAGTAAATGTGTTCTCTGGACAAAACTTTTGGAGTGTGAGATGAACAATGACATTCAACAAAAGAAGTGCAAATTTTAAGAATGCTAAATCTAGACAGTATTGCACACTGTCTGATAAGAATGCTAAATCTAGACATCTTTAGATAACTTTTTTAAATTTTTTCTATGTAAGTCCGAAGTTTCTGATAGTTAGGCATCTACTTATGGGACAGTTTGTTTTCCCAACATCTCTACAGTGTTCACTGCTCTTCTCACGAACACTTTGAATGCAATTTGTCAGATAATCAGTGTCATTGGATCCATATGCACCTTTTTAATTTTATTTTCTGTTCCTCTGTTGTCCTTGATGATTGCTTATCTTTTTATGCGCAATTGCTTTTTCTTTGAGTAAATTTGTTATTCTATAAATTGAAAAAAAAATTCCGATATTCTTTATGTCTTGGATGGATGATTTTGTAGATTTCTGTATGTGAGTTTTACTTGTCACTCTGTGCAAATAAAGGATTCATTGATTTCCTGTTGCAGGAAGAACCCCAACCAGTTTCTAGATGTGGAGAAAGTTTTCAAAGTTCCAAATGTTGATGGATTCATTGAGGAAGGCAAGAAAACTCCCTTAAAATATTGAAATATAACTCTGCACAGCATTGGTGTGCAACTGCCAGCTGAGATCTACACACCGAGCGGTTGGCCCTCTTAAAGAATTTGGCTGGGAAAGTTTCTGCGGATGATGACTTCACAGATGACATTTCTAACCTGGAGTCGGGGGATGATGTGGAAGATATCTCTGAATTGGAGACTAGTGAAGCTGCTAGAGTTCAAGTAGCAACTGCTAGTAGGAACATAGATACTTCAGCTTATGGAACAGCTTTTAGCGCCTTTCATAATGAAGATGAAGGAAGGGAAGCATGCCATGCCATTGCTGCTCTATGTGAAGTGCGCTATGTGAAGTGCGCTCTATTGACTCTCTCATATCCAATTTTATTCTCCCCTTGCAGGTATTCCCATTCTTGCAAATCTTCCTTTCTTTTAATTAGTTAACTGGCCGCCACATTCTAATGATTATGAGTATGAATTACCAGTTTAACTTAGTACAAAATTAGTAGATCTCACTGACACGCACCAGTGTGTTCTTTGGCATGTTTTATGCCTACTTCATCTAGGCAAATTGAGTCTATGTCTCCAGCAGTGACACACCACAATGTGTATGACTGACCGGCATTCTAATGATTATGAGTATGAATGACCAGTTTAACATAGTACAAAATTAGTAGATCTCACTGAAACGCCATAATGTGTTCTTTGGCATGTCTTATGCCTATTCCATCTAGGTAAATTGAGTCTATGTCTCCAGCAGTGCGCTTGATAAAATAACAGGATGTGTTGGGTTGTTAGGGTTATAAATTGGAACCTACCTTGTGGAACCCCAATGCGCAATTTTTTGAACTTGAAACCTGCTTGAAATCTGAACTCGTCTGTTTGGCAGGTGTCGAGGTACTTGTGCCTTTTTTTTCTCTGAATACTTTGTGAAGAAATGACCTTTTATGCATCCATTAACTCCCATTGTATATGAAATCAAAATATGGTCCATCGTCCATTGTAATGTATGTTATCTCTCAATGACAAATTTCATAGAACTGATTCGTTGAATTCAATCAAATAAATTAACTTGACACCAATTGAGTTAGAATTGCCAGGTAAGGGGAAAAAACCCTATGTTAAGAGTAAAATCGGCCCATCCTTTCTGTAGAGTTAATAATAGTCATCCGTAGAATCATGAGGGTCATATGGGGCTTTCTTTGGAGCTGACATTAGGAAGAAATATTTTAGATATACCAAAAACTTGTCTACAGAATTGGTATACTAAATGCTCTGGCTGATTTTTTTTTATTGTGTGTTCCAGATTTTCCAACATGTGTTAGACCGAGTATTAAAGAGTATTGAAGAGTATCAGAGAATGTTGGATACTGTCGGATTCCGACACGATATAAAGACTTCTGAAGAATGTGATGCTTCATAGATGGTAGATTAAGGACAATCAGATAAATGGATGAAAAAAAGATTTGAAAGGAAATTCTTGAATATATCTTATTATTAATAACTCCTTTTCTTTTCTTTTTGAAAAAATTATAGCTTTGTCCATATCTTTTCCGCAATTTAAGCACCATCATTTGGAAATTTCAGTTTATTTGCAAAGGTGCGGTTAACTTCTTCTCTGCGAGGATAAAATTGGTTTTTCGGTGTTGGATTACCAGTCACTAAATTATTTCGATAATAATTTACTTTTTAGCTGATGTTCATTTATTCAATATACAAAAAATAATAATAATTAAGTTTCAGACTTCTTAAATTGTAGTCGCGATTTTTTTACTCCCGGAACATTGCGAACCATTGTGTGCCCGTTGACCATTAATGACAAGGTTGCCCTCACTTACTGAGAGAGAATACGGCGAAGGAGTTAAAAGGATTCATGAGATTTTACTTTAGCGTGATATATTTCCAAATGAGAAGACCAAGAAGTGCTACAACATCATCACCAGTTTACATTGTCATTTCTTCTCATTTCTCTTTTATTGAGAGCATTCCCGATAATAAGAAAAATTACAGTTTACGCAGAGGTTGTTTGGTTTGCCAGATTCCACACAACAAACCCATGCAAAAGACTTGCACACAATCGATTCTTGATTTCAGCTAATAAAATCTACTCTTTTCCCTTTGACCACTCAGAGTCTGATGATGAGGTCGAGGTATGTGTGGCAGAAATGATCAATGGGAAACCATATGTGTGTCCTGCTTTGTCCAGTCCAAAGAGCAATGAGTCAGGAGTCTGTTTGTTAATACGTATATAAAAGCTTGTTTGTCTCCGAAGCGAGGGCGATTGAGAATTGGTAGAAACCATAGATCGCTTCACCAAGGCTGTTAGGGACTGGAATCAGACACCTCACGAGGATTCGGCGCCTCCCCCGATTGCTTGAAGATGCGCGCGTGATACGAGAAAGGGCCCCTGGGAGGAGCAAATGAAAAGCCAGGGTAGAGTCTCGGAGCCGGCCCAAGCGAAGTCCGTATTGCCGTGGAGCAACAGCCGCGTCTGGATCTGATCTATCTACTCGGCAATTCATCCGGTGATTTCAGCTAATAAAATCTACTCTTTTCCCCTTGACTGTAGCAGAAATTGCAATAGTCAAAAATGGATATATGAGTAACTCCTCCCCTCTGATAAACAAATTCAAAAGTGACAATTACCTATGATTCTGAAGCAGAAGCAGACTGAGTAGTCCTGTGTCAAATGATTTCACATATTTACCCCAAAGTTTTCAGCTCAACCTTCAAAGACTAAGTCAAAATAGTCTCAAAAGATCACAGGTTTCTCATTTGACTAAAAACAATTACAGTGGATTGGAGAGGGGGAGAGAGAGCACCTTCGCTAGAGAGAGAGTGAGTAATGTGTTGTCTAGAGATGCGTTCGCCAAAGCGAGCGATAGCATTTTGCTCGAGCAGCAGGAGAAGAAGTACTAAAGGAGGAAATCCTGATCCTATTTCAATTTGGGGATTTTATCCATTTTTTACTCAATTGCAAATGTTGGAGAAAATTGTCCCTGTTTTTAATGGTCGGGAAAAGTCTGCCCATGAATTGGCCATCTAGCGAGTTTGTTAAATTTTTCATCCTTTATTATTTTTTTTTTGGAGGGGGGGTGGAAAAGTAAAATTGAGGGATGCTCAAAAGGAGGAAAGATGGGGACCGGCGTTAATCTCGCCCTATCCAAAGAAGTTAGATGTGGGTCATTTAAAACAATCCATCATGACTCATTTTACAGGCATTATTTTTTCTGTTAACCCATTTCGACTCATTTTATTGACGGCTCTGTTCAAAAGACAGCTCCATGTTGGCTTCATTCATATGATCAACACTCACGTAATGCTTCAAATTTATCTGTACATTTATTGGAAGGCCCAAGTCGAATAAAAGGGAAATACAAATAAAAAATTTAGTTGTGCCAAACGAAAAGTTTAAGAGATGCCATCCAACATTTTCACAAAAGTTTAGCTTTGCCTATTTTGTTGAAACGGAGCTTCCTCCCTTTTTCCGGGCGTACATCCTTAAAAGCAGTAAAACTAGGTCTCGCTAGAGCGCGCTATTTTTCCGCCCGTACATTTATTTTTTTGGGCTCTTTTAGTCGCGGTGAAGATTGAACTAAGTGAGCTGCGGGCTGTGAACTGAACGGCCCGAGTTGGTGGGAGGTTTCAGGTTTTACTGCTCGTTCTTTCCATTTCCAATGGGCCATGGCGGACGGTATACTTCCCGCTGGCCAAATCGGCCGGGCCGATGAATTTTTTATTTCCCATGGAAAGAATATTTGGTTAAGGTTTTGCCGGCGAACGAGCTTTTAATCGAAGCGTGGGGGATGGAGTAGGACGCGTCACTCAGAGGAACCGAAAGGGGAAACAGGAACTTTGGGAGATTTGACTTCGGTTCCACTCTGCCATGTATTTGAGATATTGTCATGGTTTGGCGACTACAATAAGCTTATCGTGCTAACTTCAAACGTGTTGAGCTTTGAGCTAAGAATCTCGGCATTTTGCCCGCACTTTTGTTTCTTGACCCTCCTCTAAAATACGATCAGGATTCTTTATTCCACATGCAATCATTACTCTTTCTAAAGGCGTAAAATCCGTAGGAGTTTGAAACCTAGTAAATGATCTCGATTTTCACTTGTCGCTTCATGCAAGAACTCAGCAGTTTTGGCCTTTGTCTTGCACCTCTTGATCACGGAGGCGATCACTTAAATAAAAATGCACTGGAGTGACATAACTATTGGGGTTTCATGAATCATGTATAGGTAAAATTAACAAAAGAATGCAGCCGAAACAAAAATGATATATTTTAAACATAATTCTCCGAATGCGTTATTTGTGCGTTTTAATCAAAAATCTAAATATAAAAGGGAGTTAAATGAGTTATTTCTTAAAGCGCGCTTTAAACGAATTAGTTCGGATGTTATTCAGTTCGAGCCCCACAGACGTCGGACCTTTAATTCAAACACACCAACAATTGACGTTGAAGGAAGAGAGTACTTTCGGATAATCACCACTATGACTGTGCTAGCAATCTCGTGAAGACAATCCTTCGTATTCTTTGATGTTTTAGTCACAGCTTGAACGTGAGAACACTATTCTTTCTCGCATCTCTAAAAACACAAGAACAAACACTTTGCTCTATTTTCAGCAAATGTTTGTTATGTCCCAAAACAGCATTTTTTTTTTATTTTAAATAAAAACCGAACGATCAACAACGGTTGTTGATCATCCATGCACGATTTCATGCATGAACGGTCATTAACCGATGACCTTTCATGTGGCATCCCAAAATTTCAAGACAAGCTCTAAGGTGTGTCGAGGCCCATAATTAGGTGATAAAATTTCCTATGGTATATGTTTTAGTCATTGGTTTTCTTTTAAGACTAAGTGATATATGCTTGTGTTTATGAGATTTTAAATTAGATAAATTAATGAGAATAATCTATGCTTGGCTATGCATATAGACTAAGTTCCTATAAATAAAAATGTTACAAGATTTTTGGCCATGTGGAATTTAGTAATTAAATTCTTAAAAGAAAGAATAAGAAAGGGGTAAAATTTGATTTTTATTTAGGATGGGCCTTAGGCCCAAGAGTGGACCTTTAATGGGCCAAGTTGGCCGGCCCATTGAAGCCCACGAATGGGCTGTCGTTGGCCACAAAGGAGGCCGACCCAAATGCCCCAAGCCCAAGCCCAAAAGCCCATTGCATGTGTCATGACAAGTGGCACAAAAGAAGATGGCATGCATTGGCCATTGGAGAGGCAAGCTCATCATTGCAAATGATGGAGAATTGGGGGAATAAAAGGAAGAGGAGAGAGAGAGGGTGGCCGGTTGGTGTCATTCGGCCAAGTGAGAGAGAGAGAGAGAGGGAAATCGCCGAGAGAGAGAGGGAGGCCGAGAGGGAGAAGGAGTTGCCGCCGCACGCCGTCCGTCCGTCGCCGGTGTGCCGTCTCTTTTGCTGCTGTTCGTTCGGTATTTAAGGCAAGTTGGGATTGATTTCCACCCTTGCATGTGTGCCTTGCATGTATGATTTGTTGGTGGTAGGTTGCCGATCATAGGATATGCAAAACCGGAGCTAGCATGTGACTTGTTCTTGAGTTTGCATGCTGTTTTCGAAGGAACCGCCTGGACCAGAATCTTGTGAGGGCTTGCATGCATGTTTCGAGTTTGATTTTGACTTTGATTCCTTCATGAAAGTTGTAGCTAACATCTTAAAATACAACATAATAAAATTTGGGACAAAATGGTGGAGATTTAGGGGGTCAAACCCTCATCCTACGAAGACACTAGATCTGGAAAGGTTTTGCTGACCTTTTGGTAGATTTGTGATTGCATGTCGATTTTTATCAAGAATATCTCTTCGACTTCTCCATGAAATTTGTAGAGAACATCCTAAGTATTAACATACTCAAATTTGAAGCAAAATGAGCAAGTGTAGCCTAGTGAATCGACTTACTCTTGAAGACGGTAAATCTGGAGACGCGGTACAGGACACCCGAGACTTCATGGACCCATATGGTAACTATAATTTGGAAATTTGAATTATATCCCTTAATGAAAGTTGTAGGGGACCTCTTTTTTTGTAAAACATATCCAAATTTCAGAGGAAACGAAGAAGAATAAAGGGGTGAAAAATTGATATTTCGGAGACACCTACACTGGACATTTCGGTGCGAGAACCAGACAGGACATCCGAGACTTCATGGACCCGTATGGTGACTATACTTTGAAAATTTGACTTTGATTCCTTAATGAAAGTTGTAGGGGACCTCTTGAAGTAAAAAATCTCCAAATTTCAGAGGAAACGAAGAAGATTAAAGGGGTGAAAACTCTATATTTCGGAAACACATACACTGGACGTTTCGGTGCTAGAACCAGAAGCTTCGGACGACTATATAAAATTTTATAGACATATTCTGGCCTAGATGTATTCATGAAAAATATTCTTTAGGGTCTTAAATATAACCTGGTAAAATTTCATAATTTTTGGAGGTCGTTCAGATATTTTAATCGAATTATTTCGGAAACTGTGCATTCTGTTTCTATCAGAAATTGCATGCTGTTTTTGTGTGAATTGTATCTTCTTATGTGGAACTTTATTGGGCATGTGTTTTTATGAAATTGTTATCTTATTGTCTTGTCTATCACATGCTTTGATTCCATGATTTTTGAGAAGCATATGGATATTTAATTTAAATACTTTCTAAAGATGGTACATGCTGGAATTTTATAAACTTTGAAAAGGCATGGAATGTGGACTATTTTAAATTGTATGGAATCCATGAATTGTATTGCCATGGATGATTGTCTTGCTGCATGTATGATGATGAGTTGAGATGCACGTATGAACTCAGTGATGAATATGATCTTGATTTGCCATCACATCACATGCCATGATAAATTGAATTATAATGATGTGAATTGAGATAAATGAGGAAGCCGTCGGGGGTGAGCTGACGATGCCCCGAGAGTGTCGGGATGCCTGGCTAGAAGGGTACGGCCAGTTGCCCGGTGGTCATGAATGGCCGGATACTAGAGGGTCCTCGGGAGACCGAGTGGTATCGAGATGCCCGGAGGGTGGGGGAGTCGGAAGCTCGGCGAGTCTTGTGCCGAGGAATACCTTGCGATGCCAGTTTAAGTGCGAGATGCCTAGCTAGAAGGGTACGGCTGGTTGCCCGGTGGCCTTGAATGGCTAGATGCCGGAGGGTCCTCATGATGCCAGTTGGGATACGAGAAGCCCGGAGAGTGGGGGAGCCGGATGGTCTGATTGTATCTTGGATACATGTGGGATGCAAACATTGGTCCCGAGAAAGAGAAATATGGTGGCCCAAAGTGAAATTGAAATCAAACTATGCATGATGATATATGCATGACATGATGGTAATGATGTATGCACGATATGATGATGATGCCATATGCATGGACGCATGACATGATGATGGTACATGTGATATGATGATGATGTTACATGCATGGATGCATGGTAAGGATGATGCCATATGTGACATGATGATGGTAAGTGTATGATATGATGGTGATATCTATATGATGATGGTACATGAGGTATGATGACATGTGCATGATGCCATGGTATGTTGTGCATGGATGCTTGTATGACACGTGATGCTATGATTGTGATGATTGCATGGCATGATGTATTGAGTGGCTTATTGATCCTTTACCTGCTGAGTGGTTGTACTCACCCCTTCGGAGACCAACATTTCAGATTAGCAGAATGCCGCTTCCTGTTGTCACGCGGGGCGTGTTTTACGGCCTACCTTCCGATGTAGAGGTCGAGTGCGAGGAGTTTGACTGTCCCTCTGTTCCTGGACTGACGTATATTCGAGTGTGTTGTTTAGTTATGTACGATGTGGGCCTGGCTGGGGGCCCTGTTGTCCAGGAGTTCATATCCGTCCACGTTCGTCATGACGGAGTGATGCATGGGATGTTGCCGCCGCCACCGTTTGATGCACCGGGATGGGTGTGAGGGCCCGTGCGTGACAAGTAGGAGCTGAAGCTTTTTGGAATGGTTAGCCGACACTTGTGATGGGGGATCTTTCACGATAGTCGTAGTGGATCGAGAGTTTCTTTTTGGGGTTTAGGCCGAGTGTGGCTTCATGTCCTGGCCTTTCTTTTGATGTACCGACCCAAGAAAACCCATCTTGAAAATATGTAAATAAAGTGTCATGGCTTTGTCTTTCATTATGATGTTTAGTGGTGTGCAATTGTATCATGGTTGATGGAGGGGTAGATGGCGATATTATATTTTGCTTCCGCTAATGAGTTGCTAGGACCGTTTAACAAAAAAAAAATGTCTATGATTTACAACCCTTCTTCTAAGAGATGTAATTAGGTGTAACATTAGGTGTCTATGGCGACCTAAGGTGGTTCGGGTGCCACAAGGGCGCCACATATCATGCATAAACAGTTAGTGGTTTGCTGACCATTCATGCTTCGTGCATGTGCACGAAGCTTTAACGTTTTTTTTTAGTTATTAATATTAAAAAAAAATGCACATGTGATGTGCAATACCTTAATTAATTAATTAATTAATTAATTAATCAATCCCCTTAAAAATAAAAAGAACATAATCTTTATATGTACATTTGGCATACGTTAATATGTATTCACTTTGGGCATGCAAGTGCATCATATGTAAATAGGCTTGTGACTATAATATAAATAAAATTAAATCTCATTTAATTTAATTTTATATTGATTTAATTCGATTGTAATAGTTGCAAACACATTTGCAACATTATTTCTCTCTTGTTACATGTTATCCTAATTGTTTATGGTGTGTGACATCCCTAAGTTCATCACTAAGTTGGTAGTAAGACTTGTACCAACACATTAGTACTCCCAAAAAAATTAATTGTCCCGATTAATCTTTGAGTCCTACAAGTCATGATTGACATCTAGCAATATGTCATGGCTATCCAGATAATGAATGCTTTAAGAACATAATGAACATGTCAGTTTTGACCATAGTATAATTCAATCTCTCTATCTTACTATGTCCCGATCAAACAAAGACTGCGGAATATTTGTCAAGTCACCAATTCAATCATATGCACAAATCTAATTGACATGCATTTTATTCGAGACATAAATAATTTATTCTCGGTTACAACCCTAGCCGAAGATTTCAATGCATTATCATAATTAGATCGCATGGGACATCATTATTATACCTTGCATGTAATAAGGAGATAGATTTCATATAGCGCACACGTGCAACTTCGTATATGAACAAATTATAACTATCAGGTATAAAGACGGATCAACAACCCGTCATTACGTGTACCTGTGAACCATAGTTATTCGACACACAAGTTAATATTGTGCCTCAAGTCTAATGATTATTTACATAAAATCAAATCATGAACAATTAGACATTAACCACGCTAAAAGCTTTCATGTCCCTAATCATTCCATATGCGTTACGTTTAGTGAACTTGTCTAATACAAACATGTGTGTTCTAACTCAAGTATCATAATACCTAATGACATGTGACTCATCATTCTCTTAAGTATCCAATATTTAATGGTGAAGTTAATAACACACTGGTTTCAATAGGATTATAAATATCCACTCAATAATCCATTAATCAGGAACGGTTTAAAGATTCAGTATAACTATGAACCCGTCACATATATTCTTAACGTCTCAATAATAGGTTTAATTACAACTGTTCTTATGGAATCATTCATAAATATAAAATAATTGAACAAATGAATGAATACGTCATTGTCATTAATTAAATAATAATAATGATAGTACAATTGAAATCCTTAACATGTGACTATTACGTAGTAGTTTTAGGGTGTACATCCAAAAATGACCGAGTTCATGCCTTTCTAGAGGATGCTATTCTTAGACTTGATACAAAATTGAGCAAAAGGATTCATATAGCTGACCCCACTTCGTGGGATGAGGTTTAGTTTGTTGTTCTTTATTATTGTTGTTGTTGTGCACTTCTCGACTACCTTTCCTATTTTATTCATGGACTACACAATCTATGAAGTAGACTATCATGCCCCGATCCTTGAGCGTGTGCTCATCCTTCAGTGGTCGATAAAATTTGCAACTTCCCAAGACGAGTCGCTGACCCTTTCATTTTATTGCATATGCGGAAGCGAATAACAAATCCCTTGACAGTAACCATCTCGGATAGAAAAGCATGACAACACATTCACAAATAAACATGCTTTTATAAACATATTGAGTTGTGTACAAAAGTCTATACCCAAAAGATTTTAAAAGACTGACTCTAAAAAAAAAGCTGTCCTATCTAACCTACACCATGAATCCCCTCAGCTTGGCTCCAAGTCCTCCACCCTACGGTCTTGAAATTTAAGCCCATGACAGGGTGAGATATAAATCTCGGCGAGTTCACGCTCTAAACTCCGATTAGGAGGGTAATACGTCTATAAGTATCCTAACCACACAACTACTCAACCATGGAGACTTACCTCGTCTCAGATCTTCCCTGCAGGTCAGTATAATTCATATCACAGACAGCATGGAAGCATGAGCAACAACCAAGCTCAATTAACTAGAACGCCATACTCAAATTTCAAATAAGCACAATGGGTCCTGACTATAGGGCCAAATCGTAATGACACGTCCCATACCGTGCCACACAATTTTGTCCCATAATTCAGCGCGTTCAACTCAATTAATCATGCGTTCCTAGTTTTGATCTCGGCTTATAGCACATCTCACTCTCTGTTCGGTGGTCTTTTAGCATAGTTAGGCATCGTCTCACCCCATTAAATACGGCAACGTCTTTACTAGACGGTTTCCTGGAAGGTGAATAGGTCCAAAATCTACTACGATCAACATCCGTTGTCTAGAGGCATCCCATAAAAGGATAATGTCTTGCTTAACAACCTAGGACAGGTTCTCTTAACCAACACACGATCATTTAATCTTGGCCCAGGACACCATGCATTGCATTCAAATATCTCAATTAAAATGGTGAACCTGGCCTATTTTCTTTGTATTAAAAATGTACGGTAAAATAGTCGTGTATGGGTACACGATTAAATCGAACTAGAAAAATTGATATCCTTCCTTTTAAAATCCCATTGTTTTATATAGTACTTAAAACTATTTTTGGTGTCAAAGTCTAACACCTGAGATTTTCTGAATAAATATCGAAATTCACAAATTTTGGAATAAATGACCAAAATTCCAATCAGCACTCAATTTGCACGAATTAACACTTAATTGTAGAAATTAATCACACCATTGCAATCAGTATGAAATTCCGATCACCGGTTATCCTGGTCTTATTTTCAGAAAATATTTAATAATTAAATAATTACCAAAATTAATTAAATAATTTAATTTAAATACCAAAAATGCTAACTTAGGCCATAATCGCTAAATTAAATACTTAAATGGGCCCGAAAAATTTTTGAACTGCTCTAGATAAATAGCACATCCTATCTAGGCCTTAATTACTCTAATCTAACCACCTAACATGCATATTTGAGTAATTAAATCACTAATATAATCTAACTAACCACCTAATCTCTAATTAATTTAATCCAAACACCCATTAAACGTCATTAACCTATTAATTAGAGTTTAGTGTATAAATTCATTAGTTTAACATGAAAATCGGTTCACCACGACGGTGGCACAATAGCGGCTGAAACTCGAACTTTCGGCGGCACCAACAGAGACTTGGACCGGGCCAAAAAAAGCCCACGAAGTCTGCAAATGGACTGCTCAGTTATGGACTTGCGGCTGAGAAGCGGGTTGTTGGGCTTAGCTTGATTAGGCTGCAGCTACGGGTTGGGCTGAACTCCAATAACGGGCTGGAAAATTGCTTGGCTGCAGCGGCTGAAGATGGCCTGGGCCAAACGAGCGTGCGGTTGAGTTGCTTCGGTGGAGGGAGAGACGGACGGAGATGGCAGCTAGCGCACAAAGGCGCTACAAGGGTCAACGATGAGGCTTCGAGGGAAGGTATGTTGACTTGGTAGTGTTGTGGAATTCAAAGGAGGAAGCAGCTGGATTCTTGGCCGCGTGGAGTGAAGATCAGCGGGGGTGAAAGATGCGTGCAGAGAGAGACAAGTGAAGTTGGGAGTTGCTTCGGTCAACCGCGGCTTTGCTGGAGGATTTGTTGGGTTGACTCAGCGTCTTCTTGGCAGTAGGGGTGAAGACCAACGGAGACGGCAGCAAGAGAGAGAGGGAGTGGGGATGATGGGCAGACGATGGTGGACTACTGGGGGGGAAAGAAAATGATGTGGAGCTAGGCTATTCGAAGGGAAAGAGACGACGGGCAGAACAGAAGGAAAATGGAAGAGAAGCCACGAGAAGAAGACCAGGTAGCTGAGGCGTGCTCAAGAAGCCAAGGGGGAAGAAAGTCAATGAGAATTATCCACTCCATTTAAAACTTGGTCTCCCTTAAAGCCCTCATGTATATCTCTAATGTCCCTAATTACTTTCTTGAAGATAATTCCCCAAATTATTCAATTTTGATGCCAATGTTGCACCCCCCATCCTAGGCTCCGAATTTTACAAAATAAGCTTCAATTTCTTCTCCGATTTCCCCAAATTGATGTCCGATTTTGTTGAAGGAAAAGCCCACACAATTTCTACAATTTCCTTTCCCCAAGTAGCTCGGTTTGGAAGTAAAAAATCCCTTTAATTTGGCCTATCCGAATTTCCGTTCTTTTCCAAATTGTTCGAATTGATTTTCCGTAAAAATCTCGGAATCGCTGAAAATTCTTTGGAGGATGAGTCGACGTTTCTAAAATAAATTGTGACGTGTCCGAACTTTCAATTTCTGAAATCGGGTTCAATTTCGTGATTAATTTCAATGTGACGCAATTTTAGTGTGCCATAATGATCTTACAGATTAGTACGGTCGAGCAGTCGATTCCTGGTCGAATTCTCAAGCCTATTGCATTTAGATTCCTTAACGGCTTCACTTGATAGACTAGTTATCCCATGAGTGGCCAACTCAGAGAAAGAACTATAGACGCGTCGATGAAAAGGCCGACTCATTCAAATGAAAACATAACTGGAAAATCAGGATGTCACATAGACTACTAGCATTGCAGTAGAAGCTATAGTGACTTATCGACTTCTTGAGCAGATCATACTTGGTCAGACAATTAGCTGCCGTGGCATATGAGGCCCTTCCCTCTGAACCTTTTACTATTCCCATAACATCAAATGGAAGATAACTGTGTCATGCTTGGAACCATGGTGGATAGGTTCGTTAGCTGGTCCCTCACTAACGTTATTGCTGCAGATGGTGCAGTAGAACTGGCACTTGACTGCCCCTAGTTTCTTAATGTTGGGGATGTTACTGGAATTGAAAGATATGTGCTATCAATTCTCAAAGCATTCAAACTAGGGGTGAGCAGCGGTCTAGGGTTGACCCTGGACCGACCCTGGACCGGCCTAACCCTGCCGGTCCTGGTCCAGTTCCCAAGGGGACTGGGTCGGTCATCGGTCCTGAAATTGCAAGACCAACACTGTGCGGGTTGGTCCTCGGTCCTAAGAATTTTGGGTCGGTCCAACCCTGGACCAACCCTATATATTATATTATATTGTGTATAATTCTTTTATATATTCAAACCTAAGTAAAATGTCTGTTATATTATATTATATTGAAATGTTCTACCAATAACACTAATAGTAATTTCAATTTAAATTGTTGAGTATTAATTATGTGTTGTTTGTTTTGTTTTCAGGTGTTTAGAAGTTCAAGTGAATTAACAAGATGTGAAATTATGTATTCATGATTTATATTAAGCATTTTGAACTTTTTATAGTTTAATTGTATTTTACTAATAAATTTCAGCTGCACTTTGCTTTTCAATTTGTGTCAAACGGTCGAAGTTTTTGAAGAGTAGAGTAGTATTGCAGTTGCTACGGTGATTTGCTAGTCAAGTGGTGTGAAGCTCATTTTTTGGTCGAGTGGACTCTACATGATCAAATGCAGGAAAACGCTTTTGCATATGATGTTATGAATATTAAAGATAGATGATTACAAGAACTTTCCATCTTGTCCCATATCTCGATGAGCGGTTAGTAAGTACGAAATTTCTATTGTGTCATCTTAAATTTGCTAAATATGTATTTGTATTTATAATTTAGTTGTACAATGCCGCATTGTCAATGAATGTGTAATTTGAATTTGTAGGTTTGCTTTTTTAGGAAGTATAAAAAATAAGATAAAAAAATTATTGATCGGTCCCGCGTTGACCTTGGAACCGGACCGAACCCATTGGGTCGGTCCGGTCCTTGGTCCCAGGCTCAATAGGGTCGATCCTCGGTCCTAAAAATTGAGGACCGACATTGTACGGGTTGGTCCTAGGGTTAGGGGGTGGCCCGGACCAACCCGGACCATGCTCACCCCTAATTCAAACAGCTACTTGAAGATGGGAGAACTAAGATAGCTAGTATAAGCACCTAGAAGGGGGTGAATAGGTGCACAAACAATTTATCGAGATACGGAAGCGAATCTAGGCAACCGATAGAAAGGAGTTCACAAAATGAAGTACTATCAAAGTAAAGAGAGTAAGGAAGAGAAAATTAAACACAAAATTTATAGTGGTTCGGCTTATTCCAAGCCTACGTCCACTTTTCCGCACTGACAGCTCACCGGCTGGATTTCACTATGAACAAAAGAGAAGTTACAGCACAGCTTTTCATTGATTCCACAGTGTAGATGTTCTATCACACCTCCTCAAGGTTTCTCACAAATATAGACTCTTTTTTGTATACAAGGTTTCGCTTAAAGGAATTGTCTAAATAACAGAAAACTTCAGACTTTGGAATTCTTCTATCGCGCACACCTCGAATAATTTAGAACGTCTTCCTTATATACTCCTTTATGCCATCATACCCGTTGGCACTTACCAAAGGAATTCCTCCGATCTATCCGTTGGACGGAATCAATTAGGAAGATTATTCGAGCTATGAAAGGAATGTGTCGATAGCCCATCAATCTCGTTCGCTTATACAATCAGGATCTCGGTTTCCATAAGTAGAACCTTCCAAAAATATTTAGGCAATCATCGGTTCCTTAATCTTTGAGTCAATCTCGATCAATCAAAGGATTCCGTTGTGTCTTTTCCAGCCAAGAGATCTTCTCCGATTGATAAGGTCATATCCTTAATAAAACATCTAGTTTTGAATAACCTTTCTTCAACGGATTAGGGACTGTCAATGAGGATAGACTTTGAGTCTTGAGTTTGGCTGTCCGGAGGTCTTCAGACTTTAAATAGCAGAGTCTGCAAGCCTTCAGACTAGACTGATGGAAACGTTTTGTCAGCTTCAAAACACTTCAAGAAGATTTCTCCAACAATCTCCCCCTTTTTTAATGGTGACAAAACTTTCCTGCAGATTTGGACAACTTTGACCTGCAAAACATTTCTCAAACACATATGTATATCTTATAGAGATAGATGGCTAAATGAATAACACTAGAATCTACAACCACAGAAAATAGGTTAGTCTAATATGTGATAAAGCCATCCATAAGATATCACTAGTAGTTAATAGAAGTAGTCAAGTCTAAGTCTAGTTCAGTTCTCATTCAGACACAAAAACAAAGTCAAACAGATCAAAACAATCCAACAAATAGTCCAACAAACCATAAGATTAAAAGTCAAATTATTCAAATCTTGCATCTCTCCCCCTTTTTGTCAGCATTAAAAAGGTTGAGATGAAAATGGAATAAAGTCAAGATTGCTTGGGAACGCGGACAAGTTGGAAATCTCCCATAGACTGAACGATGCCTTCCAGCCTTTTCAAGTCTTCCTTCAGTTGTGCAATCTCCTCACCCTTGGCATTGGCCTGAATCTGAACAGAGAGGGCTTGGATTTTATCATTCAAATAACATGAAGAAACTTGACCCGCATTTTGCAAGGTTTGAACCTCACATCCCAAGGCATAAATTTGACCTCGCATCTCTAAGAGAATATCCGTGATTTTGCGAAAATCTGCTGCATTATCAGTTTGAGTACTTCCTTCGGCTCGATCTGATGGAGTAAATGCAGACGATGGTAGATGAGCATAGTCTCGTAGGTTTGGCGATGAAACTTCATGACCTTCCTTTGGAAATTGAGAGGCATAAATGTCCTCTGGGTCTGCAGGAGAGCGACTGACGCCCTCACTTGCATCAGGATATGAGGACTTCCCTCTTTTCTCTTGATCTCCTCCTGTTTCCATGCCTACAGGTGGAGAAGAGTGTTCCTGAGGTTCTCCTTCTTCTCTTTTCTCTTCTTCTTCTTTCTCAACTATTTCCTTCTCAGCTTGTCTTTCTTCTTCTTCCTTCTTCTCTGCTTCTTTCTCCTCTGCTTCTTTCATCCCTTGTTCCGATTCTTTCTCTTGATTAGAACGACTTAAATTCTTCAAAGCCATCGTAGAAATGGTGAGGTTTTCATGTGAGGTTTTCATCATCATCATCATCATCTTCATCTTCATCTTCAACAATAAGAGCTCTTCTTTTTGTTCTTGAAGCAACCAAGGGCTCATTTCCTTTCCGTTTTGATGAAGAAGATGGTTGATGAGCTTTGACTGGAGTCTTCTCCTTGAATTTCTCCAACGCCTTGTTCAATTCTTTCAGATGCATTTTGGTCACCATTTTCAGTCCTACCACCATATGATCGCACGGTCGAACACAAAAGATTTGCGGAGGCTGAATATTCAGATATCTGAATAACTTCGTCACAAGACTTGGATAAGGAAGTTGACCTCTGTCCTTCATCATGGCTCTATACATGTGGAACATAACAGTATGAGGAAGAGAAAACCTTTTCCCAGTGAGGATGGCATACATCAGCTTTGCCTCTGAACTTGAAACATCAATCTTGGAAGTTGATTTTGGTCGGAGGCAATTGATCACAATCTTGTGAAGCAAAATGTTGAATGCATTCACAATCTTTTCCTCTATTCTCATGTCCTTAACAAGTTCCAATGTAGCACGAGCAATAGAAACATTGATCGGTTGATATCTTCCTCTTTCAACTCCTAACACATCTGCCAGCATATCCATATCCACAACATAGTCTTGATCTTTGACATTGAAAGAGAATCTATTCGCATCCAAAAAGCTAAGATTTGAATAGAAATATGCGGTTAGTTCAGCATAGGCTTCTGTAGTGTCGGAGCAGAACTTTTCAAATTGAAGATAACCGAACTTTTCCCTCAAGTTCACATTCACAGCATCCAGAAAATCAAAATCCACACTTCTAGGGTTTATCACCCCACGCTTCAACAATTTTGAGTACAAATCCTTTTATTCCTTCGATCTGAACAAGTCTCCCATTTTTCTTCGATTTTTAACCGCAACACCCATTCTCGGTTGAAATTAGCTGTACAGTTTATCATCATCATTCCCATCTACAGGATTAACTCCCCAATCACGAGGATCACTTGGGATATTCGCAAGGGTTTCTTCAGCCACCCCTTTACGAGCAATTCCCAAACTTTCCATTTTTCGCAAAAAGATATATTCATTTTCATATCTTTTGTCTTTAAGAAAATCATTGACATACTTCAAAGGAGTATGAATCCCTTTTAAAGCACGATACAACTTATACATAAAAGCGGGTTTTTGAACTCTTACAGGATCTACATCCTCGATGATTTCTTCCTCTTGTTGATGATCAACGCCTTGAGGACTAGACGGAGGAGAGCGACGCTGCTGAGAATGTTGTGGGCTCTGCTGCTGATCTGGATACACTTCTTCTTCGGTGAGATCGAAGTGCGTAGGCCCCTCACTCATTCACCGTGGTCCCCTGCTTGCGATTCTCGAAGACTTTCTTGAAGACGACATCTTTCTCAGTTTTTGGAAGATTCCTTGCTTGACTTTACCAAGAAAGATGACAACTTTTTCGAAGATTAAACAAGGGAAGAAAACGGGAATGGAAGATTGATGCTTGCTAGGGTTTTTGAGAGTAAAGTGAAGGGAAATCAACAGTGCACGATCGGTTAAAAAATGGAGATAAACGAACCGTCACAAAGGAAAATAAAAAGATGCCTTTTCAGAATAACTGTCATTTTTTCGCGAAAATAGTCATTTCAAAAATAACTTCCTTTTTGAAAAGGAGACGATACAATAATTACGCCGATTAAATATAGCAATTTAAACACAGTCTGATGGTCGTCTCTCTTCAAGATAAGATTCGAGAGAGAGAGAGAGACTAACTTACAGTTAAAGTCTTGTATGTCTGAGTCTGAGAGTCTTTAGACTTTGATTTCCTCATACCTTAAAATGATGAGCCTGGAACGGATAGTTTCAAATTGATTTTTCTCCAAAGGCTTTGTAAATATATCCGCCAGTTGGTTCTTTGAATCAACAAATTGAATTGAAACATCTCCATTTTGAACATGGTCTCTAATGAAGTGATGTCGAATCTCTATATGCTTTGCTCTTGAGTGAAGAATTGGATTTTTAGTGAGATTGATAGCGCTGGTGTTGTTGCAATTAATCTTCGTGCATGAATCTTCAATTCCAAAGTCTCTTAGCTGTTGTTTTATCCAGAGAATTTGTGAACAGCAACTTCCGTGAGCTATATACTCTGCTTCTGCTGTAAAGAGAGCTACTGTACTTTGCTTTCTTGAAAACCAAGACACTGTCCTACCTCCAAGTAGTTGACAAATACCCGAGGTGCTCTTTCTATCTACTCTGCATTCAGCAAGGTCCGCGTCTGAATATCCAAGAAGAGTAAAGTCTCCCTTTTTTGGATACCAGAGACCAAAGCTTGAAGTTGATGAAATATATTTGATAATACGCTTCGCAGCATTCAAATGAGATTCTTTTGGGTTTGATTGAAATCTGGCGCAAATGCAAACACTAAACAGAATGTCAGGTCTAGAAGCAGTAAGATAAAGAAGTGAGCCAATGATACTCCTGTATAGCTTCTGGTCGACTTTCTTTCCTTCTTCATCTTTGTCTATCTTCAAGGAGCTTGACATTGGTATTTCAGCCTTCTTGCAATTGTTCAGACCAAACTTTTTGATAAGATCATTTGCATACTTTTCTTAATGAATGAAAGTTCCTTCCTCCAGTTGTTTCATTTGAAGCCCGAGAAAGAAGGTTAACTCACCCATCATGCTCATTTCAAATTCATCTTGCATAGTCTTAGAAAATTTCTTGCACAGACTTTCATTAGAAGATCCAAAGATAATATCATCGACATATATTTGAACAAGCAGAAAACTTTTGCTTTCTCTTTTAATAAAAATAGTAGTGTTTACTTTACCTTTAACAAATCCATTTCGAATTAAAAACTTACTTAATCTGTCGTACCAAGCTCGAGGTGCTTGTTTTAAGCCATATAAGGCATTTTTGAGTCTGGTTTCCTTGGGTCTTCAAACCCAGGTGGTTGTTCCACATAGACTTCCTCATGGATGAATCCATTTAGGAAAACACTTTTGACATCCATTTGGAATAACCTGAAATTTTTATGACAAACAAATACAAGTAATAAGCGAATTGCTTCTAACCTGGCTATCGGTGCATAAGTCTCGTCATAGTCTATCCCTTCTTCTTGCGTGTATCCCTTGGCCACGAGTCTTGCTTTGTTTCTTACGACCTTTCCTTTTTCGTCCATCTTGTTTCTGAAAACCCATTTAGCTCCAACAATTGATTTACCTTTTGTTTTAGGAGTCAGCTCCCATACATCATTAATTCTTAATTGTCTGAGTTCTTCTTGCATAACTTCAATCCAGCTCTCATCGGATAAAGCTTCTTCTATGCTCTTGGGTTCTATTTCAGAAATAAGAGCTACAGCACTAGACTCTTCTCTACTTTTGGATCTTGTGTGAATTCCTTCATTGATGTCGCCAATAATAAGATCTTTAGGATGACTAGACTTATGTTTCCAGTTGCTGATTGATGGTCACTTCCTTCACTTGAATCTTCAACAGATACTTGCTGCTGGTCCTTCAAAGTCTGAGCTGCTTCTTGAGATTTAGACTTTGTAGAGTCTGAAGCAGATTCAGTCTCTTCAAGATGAATCTGAATAGATTCATTTTGTATAGAATCTTGGAATTTGACATTCATTGATTCTTTCACAGTTTGAGTCTTCTTGTTGTAGACTCTATACGCTTTGCTTGTGGTTGAATATCCAAGGAAGATGCCTTCATTTGACTTTTCTTCAAAGTTACCAACTCGATCATTTGGATTTTTCAATATGAAACATTTGCATCCGAATACATGAAAATATGAAACAATGGGCTTCTTTTCTTTGAATAGTTCATAAGGGGTTTTTTCTAGAATAGGCCTTAGAAAAACTCTATTGATAATATAGCATGATGTTGAAACTGCTTCAGCCCAAAACCGTAAAGAGATATTGCTTTCAATTAAGAGAGTTCTAGCCATTTCTTGAAGAGATCTATTATTCCTTTCTACAACACCATTTTGCTATGGAGTATATGGAGAAGAGAACAAATGCTGAAAACCAGATTCTTCACAAAATTTAGCAAAATCTTGATTTTCAAATTCACCTCCATGGTCTGTTTTTATACTAGAAATAACATACCCCTTTTCATTTTGAACCTTCTTAGCAAATTTTTCAAAGTAAGAGAAAGTTTCAAACTTACTTGCCAAAAAATATACCCAAGTAAATCGTGAGTAGTGTCACGACCTCCTTTTTTCTGTCTGGGGAAAAAGAAAAAGGTTTAGGGGTATTTGCATAAAGAGGCAGACCAATGGCCCTAAATTAGGCGCGAGCTCTCCCAAGCCCATACCTTGCGCAACATTGGATTTTGAATTTTAGTTCTTAACAATCTATGTAATTCTAGGAGTCGCCACTAGCCTATTGGGGTCGGCTAGAAACCAATCGAGACACGGGAGTGGTGTCTCGATTCCTACGCAACCAGAGATTTCTAGGAACGGGGATTTGTTTACGCCAATGTTTCTATTAGCGCCCTGCGGTACCACTAACTTGGAAGGTTGTTTATCTAAATGGCCACACAATCTTGATTACCAATTATAATCTTTATGAAACCACTAAGTGTCCATGCAAACAACATATCATTTCTATTCTTAGGTACATTAGGTTTAGGAACGAAGTACACCCTTTTTCAAAGTCGGGCAATTTAGCATCTCATTGTAGCTTTGTTGAAGAAGGCAAGACATTGTCCTTATGGCCAAATGCATGCCACACTAACTTGTCCATATGCAACTCCATCATGTTGGATTGATGAATCTTTGTTTCATTTGAGCCCTTCATGCTTTACTCAATTTCCCGCTTACCCCTTTTAGGCTAGGTGATTTTTTGCCATTTTTGCCGCGTCAATGCATTTCCCACTTCACAAACTGTAAGCATGGGTGGCTATGTCAGTTTATGAATAAGTTGTTTTGACTTTTGGAACGAACACACCCTTTTCTTTTAGAGATCGTGTGATTTTGGACCAGGTTGTCCTTCCCATGTAGTCTTGTTGCTTGCCAGTAATTTGCCTCACTAAAATCTGCACAAAGTGCAAGGACAAGTTATTCCTAAAATAAATCGAATTTAACTTGAAACAATTACCACCTTTTATTTGAGGGCAATGTTTGATGACCGATGCTTGTTTATGTACATCTACATCTTGAAGTGTTGTCTTGCGAACCATCAATAATCATCTCCATACAGGATTGGATGCCAAGAAACCATTGGAAGTGCAGGGATTACAGATGCTTCTTGTTCACAACCAACGAAGTAGTTTGATGCCAAAGAATGTCTACATATTTCTTCTTCCACAAGGAATGTCAAATTAATATGAGGTCATCTAGGATGTGGAACTTCGTTAGGCCAATAGATTTGTGATCTTCGAGGCTTTGACGGTTCTTTTCACATTTAATCACAATGTTTGAATTCATATGTTGCGAAAATATTCAAATAATTCATGGCTCAACCAAATATGCCCATAAATGAGCATGAATTGGTGCATCTCATGACTTGCTCTATTAGGGAAAGGCCTGCACTTTTGTCAATCTTGAACAAAACCGTCATTTTGCCTTTTTGACAAAAATGGATGACTGAGTTAGTTGTTGCACAAGAAATCCCTATTGGAATGATTACAACCTTACCCCCTCAAAGCATTGTTCTACGGATCAACCTGCAAAAGCGATTAATTGAAGAGATAAAGTATTACGCAAGTTCTTCTTGAAACTCATTTTCACACATTTTGAGGCTAAGGCATAAAACTCAGCCTAGAGGGTCCGTTTGAAACACTTCAAGTGTTTTAAGGAATATAACTTTTATGAACTCTAATTTCATTATTAAAAAATGTGAGTTGTATGATTTACAAAAGCATTTGATTGGGTTCACAGTTAAAGCCCAAAACGCAAAACACGGTTCCTAATGACAATGATAAAGTTCAAGAAGCTCTTTCGTAGAGGATCATAATAAGCACAATTCTTGTCCTAGCTTTAAAGTCCACT
Source organism: Eucalyptus camaldulensis (assembly GCA_019915185.1). Classification (NCBI taxonomy): domain Eukaryota; kingdom Viridiplantae; phylum Streptophyta; class Magnoliopsida; order Myrtales; family Myrtaceae; genus Eucalyptus; species Eucalyptus camaldulensis. Next base: position 11,994,223 of record JAHSVA010000006.1, read on the forward strand.
TTTGGCATGGTCAAGCAAGAGGAGTTCAAGGAATGGTTGTCACGCATGACTTGTGAAAGGAAGATAATGTCAGTACATGGATGAAAAATTGATCTTTCAATAAAGCCGCCTCTTACAATGAAATCAAGGCGACGATACCTTCTTCGTAGTATCCACTTATGAAAATTTGGTATTTCATCAAGATTTTATTAGTAAGAGGAGATTTCATTAAAAGATCGATCCACGGCTATCAATTGAATGCCCACTCTGTTCCAAAAGTTTCATACACAAATGGGGCATTGATTATGAAAGATTAATTTGTAATTTCATTCATGCAAAGGTGAGGTGATTTTATTTTGAGAAATCAATACACAAAATGTGATTTGAATTATAATTTCGGAATGTGACCAAGAAAGAATTTTATTGAAATTTTGATTTTAATTCTATGCCCCAAAATGTAATCTTGACTTTGAAGAATTTCTATACAAAATGTGACTATGAGTTCACAATTGAAAACAAAAAAAAAAATTGTTTTATGGGGTTAGATCAAAGGTATTTGAAATGTTTATTAATTAAGAGTGAGAGCCAAGCCTATATCGCTAAGGGCATTCCATTGATTTCCGCGAATCTCAAAAAATGAAAATTTCAATCCGAAGTGAGTAAGTAGATGGAGAAATCATACTTACAATGGGTGAAGAGACATTTTTTTTTCAATCACATAGACATGCGGATGTAAACTTGTGAGGTTTGACGCATAAAGGTGGAATTCTAAAGGCTTAAAGTTCCCATTTTGATTAGATCAAAAGAGTTTTCCCCACTCCGTGCTTACGTCGGACAGTTCTCTTTATCATTAATCAAAATGAGCGGGACCAAAAGTGGATAACCATGGGTCATTCCCCGCATGGGTTCCATCTTTTGGCACCTTTTATGGGCTTCCTAATGCGATCGGGGTTTTAGATCGCGGGTTGTGTGTGTAAATGTGTAGTGCTAAGATAAGTATAAAGGCACACACATCGATTGATATCCAAACAACACTTCAATTTCATCCATATAGACATACATTCCTACGCCTCCCTACAAAAGAGATGGGTTAACAAATACTCCACCCCTTATTACTCCAAACCTACAAAAACATTTAACGCATTGTTAGCAGACGAACCTTGTTTTCCACGCGACTTTGACACGCGCTATCAAATGAAGACCATGTTAGTGAACAACCAACCAAGTTATTATGGCATAAGTCCTCTAAGGTTTGCAACCAAGTCCCCAGCAGAGTCGCCAAGTTGTCACGACCTCCTTTTTTCAGTCCGGGGAAAAAGAAAAAGGTTTAGGGGTATTTGCCTAAAGAGGCGGACCAATGGCCCTAAATGAGGCGCGAGCTCTCCCAAGCCCATACCTCGCACAACATTGGATTTTGAATTTTAGTTCTTAACAATCTATGTAATTCTAGGAGTCGCCACTAGCCTATTGGGGTTGGCTAGAAACCAATCGAGACACGAGAGTGGTGTCTCGATTCCTATGCAACTAGAGATTTCTAGGAATGGGGACTTGTTTACGCCAATGTTTCTATTAGCGCCCTTGCGGCACCACTAACTTGGAAGGTTGTTTATCTAAATGGCCACATAATCATGATTACCAATTATAATCTTTATGAAACCACTAAGTGTCCATGCAAATGTTTTTGTATGTTTTTTTTTTAATCTCTTGACTAACCTAACATAATTTAGAAGAGAAATTTACACTCAAATTATTGAAAAGCGGTGCGGTAAATAACATCCAAGAAATTGAAATGACTTGAAAGTAATGCGGAAAAGAAAGACCCGATACGAGTCGGGCAAATAATATTACATGGCCTTGTTATCACGCCCCGGGACAGGACCTCCGTGAGCAAAATAAGAAGTTAAATATGCACGAAATTACTCTAGATGCATGAAATCACTCTAATTAATTTTATTATACGCAAAATAGATTATTTACAAAAATGGTTATAAAATACCAAAATATCATTAAACTAAGAAAATGACCTTTTAAAATTAGGAAAATTTCCTAGATGTCATTTCTATCATAATTTGATATCATCCATCATTTTTATAATTTTTTTTTGAAATTTTCATATTTTTTAAATTTTTTAAATTTTTTATTTAAAATTAATTCCTTAAACCGATATATGCCGATTTACACTAATATGGGATTGCCCAGTACATGAATATAACAAGAACCAAGCTCAAATCGACCGTTTCAAGATCGAAACTTGGTTTGCACATTTCGTCGAACACTTGGCGTGCATCAAATCATCCCAAACCAGCTTCCTCGGGCCATGTTTACGGCCTTCAATCTCAACGCATGAGCAATCTTATGTGGAACTTGCTTCCTAGTTTCCTTTTCAAGTGGTTCTTGGCCGATGAAACCGAAAAATTATCCTCGGGGGCCTGTGGAAGTTGGCTTCTTCAACTAGAAATGAGGTCTGCAAAAAAAAGAACTGACAACGAAGGTTTTCGTTGACCTCTAACATTAGACTTCAAGACGTATTTTGTTGGAAATCTTGACACCACGCCAAACTATATGTATTCTAGTTTGGGTTAAAAGTCAAGTTTTTCCTCATTTATCTCTCAAATTTCTCGAAAACACTGGCTTTCCTCACTCGTGACCAACCAGTCTCGACACTTAGAAAAATTCAGGCTTTCTTTGGCCTGCCAGGATGGCACTGTTTCGGGGGGCTTTAGGAGGCCTTCCCGATCTCCATTTTGGACATGCGCCCTATGGATGGAAAGATCTTTGAGTGAAGTTTCACTCTCTAGTTTAAGGTTTTGGCTAATTTTGGCTGTAAGTTTGCGAAAATTTCCCTTTTCTCTCTGGAGGTTGATCTGGAATTTCTGGGTTTGCTTTTTTTGGAGTTGCTTCTGAGGGCTTCTTTTGGGAACGATTCCGAGCTCTCTCCTCTCCCTCTCGTATCCTCTCTCTCCTCCCTTCAAAGATCTTGCTTCAGTGATCTTATCCCCCAAATTAAGGGATTTTTGGTCAGCCTTTTGTCCACCTACCAAGCCTGTCAACAGGGCTACTTCACCTACTCTTCTGACTTAGCCAAATTTTTTAACTTATGCAGCTGTTGAGTGTGCGAACTTTGCTGCGATTTTCCCGTGCTGTCAGCGGCTTATCCCTGGCCAATTTCCGTCCACTTGCACTACTATATATGGTCTTCCATCACGTGCAAATATCAAGCTAAATGGGCGGCTGAGTGAGATATGGTGGGGCCACCAATATGCCTACTTAGCAGCTCCGAATTAAGACCTAACCGTTGGCTGGGTTTTGGTAGCTGGTTTGAGTACTTTAATCCATCAATTTGGCCGTGCTTTCTAATCAATTAGCAACCTCATGTATAGTAGCTTAAGATCTTGACCATTTTTCGCAATTGTGCCCTCCCAATTTTGCAAAAAAGTTCCTCAAAGTTGGTCATGTTCTTATCCGAAAATACCCAATTCAATACAAATGTGGTCTTTTTAGCTCAATTTGATTGATTCTACTTGGCCCAAATTCAATTTCAACTTAATTGATGACCAAGATGATGATTTAAGGGCTCGGGAGCAAATTTTGCAAAATTTGCGAATTGGTCTCTCGACTTTTAGAAATTGCATTTTGGCCCCAACTTGTCATTTGAATTCCAATCTGACCTCCTAGGCTTGGCTAATCACATTTAGATCGTTGGCCCCAACTTGCTCTCTCTTTTTTTTTTTTTTCGATTTCTTCTTTTTTTTTTCTTTTTTTAAAATTATTATTATTTTTTTATAGGAAAAACATCTTTCATTTAAAACACGATATTAAACACCTAGATAATCTATATGCTGGAATGAAATATTTTTGGTCAAAAATTAGGTGTCAACAAGTAGTCATCCACAATTAATAGACAATATTTCTTACCTCTAATGCTTTGCGTTCTTGTTGGTCCGAAGAGATCCATATGCAAGAGCTGCAGTACACGGTTAGTGGAAACTTGATTTATTGGCTTAAATGAATTTCTTACTTGTTTTCCCAATATACATAGTGTACATAAATCAGACTTTTGGTATGATAAATTGGGTAGACCACGAACAAGCTTCTTTGCTAAGATTTTGGCTATCTGCTTCATGTTGATATACCCAAGCTTTTTGTGCCATAAGTTCACTTCATTTTGAATTGAGATTAGACATTGCGATTTATCTGGTTTCACGTCTAAGAGGTAGATATTCCCATGTTTTCGACCCATGAATGACTGAGTAGAGTCTTTACTGGTTCCTGAACAAATACCTTCTTGAAAGTTGATTTTAAAATTGGCATTACAAAGCTGATTGACACTGAACAGATTGTAATTGAGCCATTCAACTAAAGAAACATTGCTTATTGAGAGGTTCCAAATTTTTACAGTTCTAAATCCCACTATTTTTCCTTTGCTGTTTCCTCTAAATGAGACTTTTCCACCATTCACTTGAACAAGCTTTATGAAACAATTTGAATCTCCTGTTATGTGTCCCAAGTATCCACTATCCAGATACCATTTCACTTTTTTCTTGATAGTGACCTGCATTTAAAAAGAAACTCAAGCTTTCTTTGGTACCCATATTTTCTTAGGTCCTTTTGAGTTAGTCTGATATACGGTTTTTGCCCAGACTTTATTGACAGGTCTCCAAACCATAGGATATTCTTTCTCAAAATGATCTACACTATTGCATGTTGAACATCTAAGAGTATTGCGACCTACTGGTTTTACAAAGGTCCTTTCAAAATGATTTTTGTAAGCATTTCTTGTGGGTCTTTGTTTAATTCTTTCTTTTACTTTAGGAAAATCGATTAAAGGAATGATTTCAGCAGTCATTCCTAAACCAGATTTATTGAAATAAGGTCTTCGAACAGAAAGTATTTTCTCTAATTTTTCAGATCCTAAAGAAAATCTTTTGAAAATATTTGAAATATCATTTTTCAAGAATGCATTTTCTTTTAAAAGATTATCTTTACTTTCTTTGAGAGAAGAAACATTCTGGTCTAAGCATTTCACTTTTTCTTCCAAAACATTCTCTTGTTGTTTTAAAGCAGAATTTTCCTTTTTGAGTTCGGAAATTCTTTTAAGAGAAGTCTTAAGACTGAAACATAATTCATCAATATCCTCAATCGGTTCCTTCGTAAGTAATGTGTAATCTATCCTAGACTTCTTTGGTTGTATCACAAGAAGATATTCTGTTATATTCAGTATGTGATAAATCACAATATAAGGAATAAATAGCTTTTGCATCAAGAGCTTGTCTCTTAATTATCTCTTCCTGAGTCATTTCGCTAGACTCAACAGTGTCTTTTCCTCTTTTTGAGACAGGTGCAACTTTAGGAATGATTCCTTTTTCTACAACGTCCCATTCCAGAGGATCCTTTGATCTTAAGAACGCCTTCATCTTGTTTTTTCCATATGTTGTAGTCCCTTCCATTAAAGTAAGGCGGTCTGGTGTTGCTTTGCCCTTCTACCAGCCCTGGAGCCAACATACTAACCATGGATCTTTAACTTTAAAGTAAAACACTTCAAACAAAGTGAGTACACGAGCTCTAATACCAATTGAGATAGCTAGTATAAGAACCTAGAGGGGGGTGAATAGGTGCACAAACAATTTATCGAGATAAGAAAGTGAATCTAGGCAACCAATAGAAAGGAGTTCACAAAATGAAGTACTATCAAAGTAAAGAGAGTAAGGAAGAGAAAATTAAACATAAGGTTTATAGTGGTTCGGCTTATTCCAAGCCTACGTTCACTCTTCCGCACTGATAGCCCACCGGCTGGATTTCACTATGAATAAAAAAGACGTTACAGCACAGCTTTTCCTTGATTCAATAGTGTAGATATTTTATCACACCTCCTTAAGGTTTCTCACAAATATAGACTCTCTTTTGTATACAAGGTTTCACTCAAAGGAATTGTCTAAACAACACAAAGCTTCACACTTTGGAATTCTTCTATCGCTCACACCTCGAATAACTTAGAACGTCTTCCTTATATACTCCTTTATACCATCATACCCGTTGGCACTTACCAAATGAATTCCTCAAATCTACCCGTTGGACGGAATCAACTAGGAAGATTATTCGAGCTATGAAAGGAACATGTCGATAGCCCATCAATCCTGTTCGCCCATACAATCAGGATCTCGGTTTCCATAAGTAGAACCTTCCAAGAATATTTAGGCAATCATCGGTTCCTTAATCTTCGAGTCAATCTCGATCAATCAAAGGATTCTGTTGTGTCTTTTCCAGCCAAGAGATCTTCTCCGGTCGATAAGGTCATATCCTTAATGAAACATCTAGTTCTGAATAACCTTTCTTCAATGGATTAGAGACTGTCAATGAGGATAGATTTTAAGTCTTGAGTTTGGCTGTCCGGAGGTCTTCAGACTTTAAATAGCACAGTCTGCAAGCCTTCAGACTAGACTGATGGAAACGTTTTGTCAGCTTCAAAACACTTCAAGAAGATTTCTCCAACAAGAACCTCCTTGAGTTTATTGCATAGCCTCTTGGCATTGTAACTCTGATCTCGCTACAATTTTCTTTGTGCTTCCAAACCCATTTTGTGGACATTGTGGATCTACTTCTTGGTTGGGCATTGATACCGGACTCTAGAGAATCAGATAGACGTGCTATGATGGATTGTTTCGTGCAATTTCAAAAGCATTGGGGCAGTAATTTGCAGTTCTCGCTTTGACAGATGTCGAAGTTCTAGGGTGACATGGATGCGCTGCTGCAAGATGGGGTCTGGATACTCCGCAACAATTTTGAAGACTGCTCATCCCACTTTTTTGTTTTTCTACCATCCTGCAGTCCACTATTTCTGGGTCGAAGCAAATCTTCTTAGACAAATAAGTGTCCACTCAACAAGATGCTTCGACAGCTGAAAAGTGCAATATTTGACGTTTGAGAATCCTTCAAAATCCGCTGCTTCACTTGCGGATATGTGGCAGCCTTCTGACACCATTTCTGCATCTTTAACATCTTATTAGAGGAAGTCTTCAATTTCCCTGGGGGAAGTAGCTCCACAACTTGATCTCTTATCATCATTTGACGTTCCTATGCCTGGTCTTGACAAACTAGTTGCGCTATCTGAAGCAGACTGAGGCCTCACTGTGATGGCCCGAGCGGCAGTGCGCGGGGAGGAGGGTCAGTGGTGTGTCCGCGCCTCAGTCCCCAGACGTGCACAAGGAAGGGGTCCTCTTCCTTGTCCCACATCGCCTAGGGAGGGAGTTTTGGGCCACCTTATAAGGCAATGAGCCCTATAATTGTACATACATGTTTCACACATACTTCTACTGTGCTAAGAACAAAACCTTAAGGGGGGAGAGTGTGACGGCCCAATGGACAGTGCGCGGGGATGAGGGATGGCAGTGCATCCGCATCTCGGTCCCCGGACGTGCGGAAGGAAGGGGTCCCTCTCCCTCTTGTCGCACTTGGTCCTCGAATGTGCAGAAGGAAAAGGTCCCTCTCCCTCTTGTCCCACATCGCTTAGAGGGAAGGAAGGGGTCCCTCTTCCTCTTGTCCCACATCGCTTAGGGGGAGTCTGGACTTGTCTCACATCGCTTAAGGGGGAGTCTTGTGCCAGTTTATAATGGCTTGTCTACCGTGGTTGGGTCTGCGCTAGGGCGGATGAACCAAAGAGGATAGGGAAAAGATCGTGGCCGGGTCCGCGCTAGGGCTGTGATGCGTTTCACATATGCTTCCATTGTGCTGACAACAAAGCCTTGAGTTGTGCTGAGAACAAAGCCTTGAGGGAAAAGACCATGGCTGGGTCCACGCTAGGGCGGATGAACCAAAGAGGACAATATCATGAAAGGGAAAAGACCGTGGCTGGGTCCACGCTAGGGTGGGTGAACCAAAGAGGACAATATCATGGAATATCATGGCTTGGGAAAGAGATGGCCTTTTGCCCCTATGTGACGCGGACAATATTACACAGCCCCTTGAGGGAAAAGATTGTGACTGGTTCCGCGCTAGGGCGGATGAACCAAAGAAGACAATATCATGAAAGGGAAAAGACCGTGGCTGGGTCTGCACTAGGTCGGGTGAACCAAAGAGGACAATATTATGGAATATCATGGCTTGGGAGAGGGATGGCCCTTTGCTCCTACATGACGCGGACAATATTACACAATGGGGCCTTAGAGGCCTGAGTTGTTACAAGTGCTATTAGAGTTGCAAGAAAAAAAAGAGCAAAAAGAAAAAGAAAAAGAAAGAGAAGAAAACAAGAAAAAAGAGGGCATTTTCACGGGGGATTCTCTCTTTCCCACTCTCTCGAGGAGCTCTCTCTGAAAACCTCTCTGATTCTTGCTCTCTCGGGGGACTCTCTCATAACAACCTCCTCTCTCTCGACTCTTCCTCCATCGGACCTGATCTCTCTCACTTCTCCTCCTCCACACCAGAAACCCTAAGCCGGAAACCACCCGATCTCCGGTGAGCTTTCGCCATCCAGCCACTCGCCGGAACCGGGACCGGTGCTTCGATTCGCTCACCGCCGTATGCTATTCTCAAGCCGGGATAGGAGTTTGTTAGGAGAGGAATTGACTCGACTCCGAGAAGAACCGGCGACAGTGATGAAACACTGCACGCTCCGGAGTCTCACCTTAAAGGAATCGTCGCTTGGAGAGTAGCTTCCCCTTCGATCGAATCGCGCTACTGCCGTTGCCACTGCCACCGCAGTCGCCGTCCTCTCGGTGAATTTCGGCTCCCGCCGACCTCGGGCGGTCCTCTTCATGCCCGTGTTTCCATGAGCTCTGGTTGGAGGCGAAGGTTTTCCTCCATCGGCGGGCGATCGGAGACCGAGCGCTGGCGGTTGGAGATCATGAGGATTTGGTTCTCTCTCAAAGACCAGACGCTTGCTCGCTCGAACGATTTTCTCTTGGCTCTGTCTCTGGCTTGATCAGGTTCTCTCTCGGTCACTCTGTCTCGCGCTAGTTCTGTCGCTCTCTCTCTTAGATCGCTCTCTCTGGATCGATCACGATCTGTATCTGGAAAACCGCTAGGCTCTGTATCTGGCGTTGAAGTAGATCAGGATTTCTGTTGCAGAGCAGAACTAGTTGTGACTGGATTTCATGGTTGTTGCTGCGAATGCCAGTCATATGAGGGCAAAAGCTGGGGGTTTGAAAAAACAATTATGGGTCATTGATTCAAAGGTGGAGATCGAGAACTTTATAGTGAAAGCAGCATCTTATTGAGGATATGCTATTGATTTGAGCCTGCTTGGATTATGATGTAGTCGTGTGATTTTAAGTTGCTGATTCGCCCTTGCGTGTTGGTCACTGAGCTGAGATGCCTGCCATATGGTTGTGAAAATGCCCGAATGAATATCTGCATAGTGTCTTCATCAGTCTATATGCTAGATGTTCATGGCTTACTTAAATCATGATACCCATATTGATTTCATGTTGCTTACTATTGATCCAATCAATCTGAGTAATTTTAGCATTATGGCATGCTTAAAACCTGTGCTCATTGGCCTCACTGACTTTGAGTGATATTCATTTCCATTTCGAATCAGATTGAGTTTTAGAAAGTAATAAATCTCTGTTCTGGTTTTGTCTTACTCAAATTTGGGAAGTTTTCTCTATCAAGCAGAGATCTATTGATGGATAAAACTGATGGTTAAAGTTGATGGATATAAGCAGAAATTTGTAGAAATAAAAACATGGTTTGTTACTTTTGTCGACCCTTTTAAGGTTGTAGGGTTTGCTGTGATTCATTTTTAGAACTACTCTTTGAGCATTAATCTGGTGTTGCGGTTGTTCTGCTCTGATATTCTGTTTCTTTTCGCTGATCTGACCTTTTGTGCAAATGACTTGATATGAGCTAGTTGTTGTGGTTTTCTGTGTTCGATGTCTTCATGAAAATCGAAGATGGTTAGAAAATCTTTCCAGTGAGCTATAGAATGCATTGATTAGACCTCATTTGTTATGGTTTTTGCATGTTCAAAGTTTACTCCAGAATCTGAAAAATTGTTCTGGTCTGTACTGTTGTTTCTGTTACCAATCTGACCTCTTTGCTAAATGTCTTTGTTTGAGCTAAAAAATGATTTCAGTTGTGTTTGTGACCTTCTAAGGATTCATAGGAGACTTCTCAAGCTTTCTAATGACATATTATATGCATGATTTGGTTGTTATTTGCCTAGTCAAATGAATGTTACTGCATCAATGTTTGATTATGGAAATCTGTAGATCCTCAAGACTTAGTTTTTTCTATGGAAAATTTGAGGTCATAAACTTTAAAATCTTGAGTTGATGTGTTGTAGACAATCGATCTACATTCGATAAGCTTCGATTTGATATATTAAAAGGCTTAAACGAAGTCATTTGCTAGCTCAAATCCATCTCGAAAATTTGTGCATTGTGCTGGAAATCTGATTTGAGATACTGCTGTCATGATTGTTGGACATACTTGCTGTTTGACGACTTTATATTGAATTTTATGCTTGGATTCAGAGGTCCTAGGCTACAACATATGATTTTTTTAGATCTTTTGGACCTGATTCGATTAGGGAAATGTTGTCTTTTCTGTGGCTAGTTGCTGTTAGTCTTGAAATAAGATAGTAGATGTGTTCAATTGCATTCAATATGTTGTAGAATACTTGTGTTACATATTGTCTTGTTCTATTATTGACTGACTAGTTCATGTTCTAGTATTTTTGGAAATTCGTGTGTTGATATGATGATAGTATCTCTATGAGATTTGTTTGGGATATGCTGAACTTTATGATGTCACCTAGAATTTGATCTAGAGACTTTGTGACTTTAGTCACCATTTGTAAACACAAAAGATGTCTTGTTTTGTTTGGTTGTTTTGATATGTTTGTTTGTCTCTTTTTATTGTATGCATTTAGCTAGAAGTTTCTTAAGCTAGGATTAGATTAGGATCCCGAAGATGGAGAAGGCATGAAGATGGTGGTGGTCAATGTCCATTCCAACCATTTTCATGTAATATTCATTTTCCCGACACATGTCTCGGGTTCCATTTGCTGTATAAAACCCGACTTGTTGCGGGGGTTTTTTTTTTTAATCGTGTTCTCTTTTATACTCTTTGGGATTGCATGATAGATTTACTGCATTCCTTGATTGCTTACTTAATGTCTTGCAATTTCAATTTCATTGATTGTTTTCCTTTCAGTTTTAGGAATAGAATAGAAGGAAAGTAATCCACCTCGCATGATCACTTAGTCTAAAATTGATGATCCCGAAAATGTAAAAAGAAACGCATGGACATGTTAGGAAAAATACAACATACTGTTTAGGTATCGAAATGGTGTTAATAGAAATATTAGCGTAACTCAAGTCCCCGAACCTAGATATCTGGTTGTGTAAAAATGGAGGGAACAATCTCGACTCTCGATTGGGTTTTCTAGCCGACCCCTGAAACGAGGCTAGTGGCGACTCCCGTCTATTTTTAGGATGTTATAAATAATTAAACTATGTAAAATTCGCTATCACGCGGGGTATGAGTTTGGGAGAGCTCGTGATTTTATGATCAAGTATCCCTAAATTTGACCTTTCCCTCCTTTGACTATCAAGGGGTGGCGAGATCAAGTCGCGACAGAGCCGACTCCTGACTGCGTGTGGGGCCACAGCAAGGGCACTGGCTTTTAAGGGGGGCAGAGTGTGATGGCCCGAGTGGTGGTGTGCGGGGAGGAGGGTCGGCAGTGCGTCAACGCCTCGGTCCCCGGACGTGTGCAAGGAAGGGGTCCTCTCCCTTGTCCCACATCGCTTAGGGAGGGAATTCTGGGCCACCTTATAAGGCAATGAGTCCTCTAACTGTACATACGCGTTTCATACATGCTTCCATATGCTGAGAATAAAACCTTGACGAAAAAGACCGTGGCTGGGATGGCGGTGTGTCTGCGCTAGGGCGGGTGACCTAAAGAGTACAATATATTGGTCAAAAGTGGACAATATATGTACAGTTGAGACCCGGAGCGTAACACTCGCTATTTCTTCCTTCCATAAAATCAGCAAGGACCGAACATCAAAAACATCAACATCATTGGTTCAGATGGTCAAAACTACCCTTATCTGTTGAAAGGAAATCAGCAAAGACCGAACATCAAAAACATCAACATCATTGGTTCAGATGGTCAAAACTACCCTTATCTGTTGAAAGGAAGTGAAGATTTACACCATCTGCCAGAATAATGCAGCTTTTGCATGTTATTGATAGCTTATAACATTCATCTCGTACAACTTGTAGTCATTTGGTTGGTATTAGCTGTTATTTAGTGACTCCAATCAGTGGTCGGGCTGGTCTTATCCAGTGGGTTGACAATATGATAAGTGCTTACAGTGAATACAAGTGTTGGCAAGCCCGAGATCAAACATCTGTACTGCCGTCTTCTGGCACCGGAAACACAAAACAATTCCTCCACCTGTTTCACGTTCAGATTAAATGTTTTATGGTAAGATCATGCCGACACTCAAAGAAAAAGGCATACGGACAGTAAGATCTTAAAAAGATTCGCCTCATGATGTCAGGCGTGAAGTTCTTATGGATCTTATGCAAGAAGTGCCTCGGCAACTTTTGTATCAGGAGCTGTGGTGTGCTAGCGAAGGTTTCAAGGCATTCAATTTAAAATTGAAATGGTGTGATTCTATTTGCTGGTAGTGTTTTGCTCTCAGGGATGAAGTGCCTATCCTATAGTTGAAGTGATCTTTTGACATTGCTAATAATGTAGTTGCGGACACCCACATTTCCCAATTTTACTTGAAAGTATTAGTGTTATTTGATTTGAAGTTGTAACTTCAATTATGCTGCATATCCTCCCCTCTTGTGTACTCTGGAAGTGTTGCAACCACAAGCATGGTCAGCCACATTCTAGGCCTCAGAGATAGACATCTAGAAAATATTCTGGTGAATTTTCATGGTGGATATATACTTCATATTGATTACAATATATGCTTTGATAAAGGGCTGAGACTTAAGATCTCAGAAATTGTTCCTTTCCGACTAACACAGATGTTTGAAGCAGCTTTAGGGTTGACTGGAGCAGAAGGCTGTGAAGCAATTCTTGGTTTCGTCAAGAAAAATGAAGACAAAATCTTGATGCTACTAAAGGATTTTTTCTGGGTCCACTTGTAGAAAGGACTAGAGGGGACTTTCACGATGATGCAGCAATTGGAGGTGAAGAGAGAAAGGCGTGGAGTTGACTTTGAGTGACTTTGAACTTAAGCTTACTCACATCTTGAGTGCGAGAAATTCTTGTTCCCCTGCAGGTACTCATCAATTTGGACTCAGTATTTGTATCTGTTCCAGAATTGAAATTTAGGCAATTGAAATTCAAGAAGAGACTTGCCTTCACACTTGCTTGATGCACTCGATTCTGAAAGTATGTTAGATTGCTTCGATATATCTTCCAAAAAGAGTGTTATGTCCAGAGAGATGAATGGTAATTTGTAGGAGAAATCTGAAGTGCATTCAACACACAACAAACTATCACCGTTGGTTGTGTTTAATTTGGATATGTTATGTTGAAAAAATTTATGAAGACTATTATTAGCAACGTGTCTAGTCTAAAATGGATTAAAGAGTGTCATTTATGTTTTCGTATTGATAAGAAATTGTTCATCGTTATAACAAAAATCAAATGACGGCAACTTTTTGCGACATTTCTACCCACCTTTGTATTTTCTCTTTTAATATTAGACTGTTGATAAAATAATTTTAATCTTGGACTGCTTCTTATTTACTACTTCATGAGTCATTATTTTCTTTGTGTCATTGCTGAATCTGTCTGTCAGGTGGCATGACCGAATTGAGTGGAGTTTCCACCATATGTTATGTGGAGTTAGTGATCATTGGTTGGGAATAATATCCGTAAACAATTAGCTGCACCACTATGAGCTCAATAATTATGTACCAGATGCTGTTTTATGTGCTCAACAGTTATGAACTCATTTTCGCTCTATTCTGTCAAGCTGATCAAGAGCTGACTAACCTTATTCTACATGGCACATCTGCAAAGTCAATAGTGCTTCTTTTGAAATTCGGGCTCGTGACTTTTTCTCAAGTAAAAGCTTTGGTAGTTGAAGAAGCTCAAGAGGCAACCGACTGGATTGAGCAACATGGAAGGATCATTGATGCTCTTAGGGGCGATCTGATACCCGAAATAAATGCCTGGAGTGATCTTAGTATTCTGGGAGAAGCTTTGTCAGTTTCATCAGCAGTCCTGGTGGCTGGGGTTCCACTTACTATTGTTCCAGACCTGACATAAGTACGATGCAGTGTTTTAGATAGGGAACTCCCTAAGCTCGTAGCTGAGTTTCATGGTGTGTCATCATCTCCCTGCAATTCAAGTTTACTCTCTAGCTTTGCAGAAAATTTTTCCTCTAAATTACCTCATGGCCAGCATGCTGTATAACTGGGCTCAAATTTTGCAGTTATGTTCAGGTGTTTTACATCCGATATCATTTCCAATGCCCAAAGTCAGGCTGCTTAATTGATATCTAAGCTACTAAACGATTCTCGTGATTCAGTCAAACATGCTCATGATGTGTCTAAAAGTCGGTAAGCAGGCCTTGGAGATAGGGAAAGTTGAAGATGAGTGTGCTGAGCTAAGTGTGCTGAGCTAGTGAACTCTGTTGGCCCTGTGGCTGAATCTAAAGCTAGGGACCGTTTCTCTCTAGTTTCATGAAAGACATGCAATCTTTCATCATAGAAAAGAAAGATGGTTTATAATCACTGGTTTAATGGTCAATCCAAATATGAGGACGCAAACAAGGCGAGGTGTCATAATCAATTAACACAGTAAAAAGAGAAGGCCTTTTTTCTGTAAAACTCGACTGTTGTATCTATTTACAGTGATGTGAAAAACAGGATTCTTGACATCCATGTCAATGATAAAGGAATGGCTATAGGTCTCGGATGATTCCTCATCTTTGTCTGGTGAATTCGAAGAGCTAGTAGAGAAATGCTCGATTGTTAGTGAATTTGTGAATGATCATTGGCAATTTGCCAACTGGGATGTTCCTTGCAGTGACACGAGCATGGAAAGTCGAGAACCTTTTTATGAGAAAAACTGGGCATCCATTTTCAAAAGCAATGTTATTTACTGTAAAAGCTTGCTTGATCAATTGTCTGATGTTTTAGCCAATGTAATCCGGAATGCTCTTACATTCAATTCAGAGTTGGCAGATTTACTTGGATTGGTCTACAAGATCGTGGCACTACTGACGCTGCACTCGAGCAGCTATTGGAAGTTGAAATGGAGCAGGGAAATATCATTGAACTTGAACGGAATTACTTTGTTAAGGTAGCCCTCATCACTGAGTGGCAGTTGGCTGTTGAAGAAGCATCTCTTAAAGTGTAGGGATCATCTCTCCTGGGAAGAGGCTGAAGAATTAGCATCTCCGGAAGACACTTTTAGGGCACAACTTGACCAACTTGAGGTCGTGCCAACATTATTTTCAGCCTTTAATGAATGCTGAAGAGTAATTAGACTGGCATGCTTTAAGAGGCAAAGCACTTTTGTCCACATTAGTCGATCCCTTCCATTGAATTAGAATCATGGGACAAAGTTCTGTCTTCAGTTTGTGCTTCTGCTTTGTATGCAGGCATCATGGCTCCTAATTTAGCAGATTGTATAAGTTCTGGGCAAGAAGGTCTGAAAGTTTGGTGGTTATTAGAAGAAAAATGCCTTCTTTTTTCCGGAAAATATGTGTTCTGGATTCATTTCTTGACGTATGCATAGTTTTGACCAGCTTGTCAGTGCTGTGAGGAAAAGGCTTGTGCTCCAGTTCGAGAAACATATTGGTCATTACCCGGAATATCATATGCTGCCTATATTTAGGGCAATGTTAGAGAGAATGAATGACCATTCAAAGCAATTGAATGGTTCGAGGAAGGAATTAGCCTTTGAGCAGTTGCACAAAGACCTTGGGGCCATTAAAAGTTTCCAGCTTATGCTTGAAGAATACTGCAGTGCGCATGAAACTGCTTGTTACTACAAGGTCGGCAGCATCCCTAATGAAAAGGCACGTACATGAACTCAAAGAGAATGTAAAGGAGTGCTTAGAGATTGTTCAGATGGAATGGATGCATGATGTTTCATTGACACCCTCACATAATAGGCGGGTCACATTGCATAAATTGCTATTCAGTGGTGACAACCTATAAAGCAATCTGCTGCATCCAGAATAGCTCGGCCAATTGAGGGCTAGCAAGCTGTTGAAAGAACTTCGTCTGGCCTTGCTAGAAATAGTTCCAGGAAAATTTCAAAAATTCCATCTGAGTTCCATGAGCATTTGAGTAGGAGAAGGCAATTCTGGTGGGATGTAAGGGGGAAAGCATCGGAAACAATCAAATTTGCATGTGTACACTGGAATTGAGAGCTTCGAGAGATAGCATTTTCTGGGTCCCAGGAGGAGAACATCCATTGACGACAAGCAATGATTGCAGAGCATGGCAACAAGCAAACTTAAGCGACTTGACAAGATTGGATGTCACTTACTATTCTTTCACATTTACATGACTGTCACTTTTCTGTAATAGCCCTGCATTTTGAACTATAATTGCATTGTGAAGGATGATGTTTTTCATCTTTCTTGCTCAGGTATTTTGAACAACAATGGAAGCTTGCACAAAGCAGCATGGACACTGCTTCCAACGGTTTATTTTCTGCCACTAACGAGCTTTGCATTGCCTCTCTCAAAGCAATGTCGGCTTCAGGTTTTGTGTATTTTCTTGTGTTGAAATTAGTCACATCTTTTTGTTTGAGTCATCATATATTTTCTCCCTTGGCAGATGAGTTGCAGAGCATCATACTTGCCATGAAGGACTCTGCATATGAAGCTAGCACTGGGCTAATCTGCTGTTTGTTGGGTATCTAGGGGCCGTACAGCTTTGGTGTCGGAGTGTGGTTCCATGCTTGAGGAGGCTTGATGCTTGATGCTTGATGCTTGGTTCATCTGACACTTCCAATTGTCCCTATTACAGTGCTCTTCATAGCTGCATTATATGGCATCGTTTGGTGTATAATTTGTGACTTTCTTACGTGACTAAAAACCAAGCTCTATATAATCATGACAATTATGGAACGTCAGATACTATTGTGCATCAACGAGGCTCTAAAGGCCAGACATGGGGGTGCCACTCACGCCTCAGTCCTTGACATGCTTAGCCTGTTTCTTGCGCAGGAATATCTTAAAAGTCTCTCTGGTCTTGAAAATTGCTTGTTCTGACGTTAAGATATTCAAGAATAAAAGTCCCCCTTCTGTAACCCTTAAGCTAGCCAGAAAAGAAATCGTCTTATAGTGTGATAATCAGTAAAATAAGAAAAGATTCCTTAGATTTCAAGTCAAGTGAAAGAAGCGTCACTTAAATTACACGTGAAATCACTTCCTCAAAAAAAAAAAAAAAGAAAAGAAAATTACACGTGAAATCTTTTCATTAGACGAGCAACTACATATAAATCAGGTAGAGATACAAAAGACTTGGCAGAGTAAATCTACATGCATTTTAATGCTCATCAGCATAGCTTTAGCAGCAGTTCAATCGGGAGCCCTTTCTGGGCTTGATATATATATATATATATATTTTGGGTAAAATTCTGGGCTTGATATTGATCTTGTCGTATTAAGTTAATTGTTTGGGTCATGGCACCATGTCACGTGCGAACAGGGTTTAAGCAAAAAATTATAAATTCCACAGACCATCAATGAATGTCACTTCATTGCTTGATCTTATCCGGTAAGATGATTTAGATTTCCAACTAGGTCTTCATGGGATAAAATTACATTCAAATCACCACTCACAAGAACGATTATACGCGAGACTATTTTTCTTCTCTATATTTAATTATTCCATTCTAAATTTGTTAAATTGCTCGAATTGAACATTAGTTTTGAGTAGCTAGGAGAAAAAAAAAAGCACACAGAGAAACGGGATAAAAACCTGCAAATTTAAATCATAGATTTGAAATATATGGATAGAGAAACCTACAGTTAGTGATGCTCGATCGAGATCAACATCAACTTACGTGAAATCTTTACGTATATATCTCTAATAGTCATCCAGTATCTTAATTCTATGTGAAATCCCTAATACATCTAATTCACCCAAAGATATTATCAATATGAGCAATGTTCTCCGTACCTCTTTTTCAACCCAGTCAATTGCAGTTTGAATTTAAGAACCCTCGATCTAATGTCTAAATTTCTTTCTTTTATCCATTAACAATGACAACATTGTGACAAATTAGAGTTGCCATCTAATAAAGTTAACTACCCCTTTAAATCTCACTTTATCGGCTAATATTCATTTAATCCACACACTTAATAACAACTTAATTACCAAAACTTATCGACAGAAAAATCAAATCTTATGTAATTAGAGACCCTCTAAAAATATTAGAACAATTCTCATGTTTTCTCTTTATGATCCATATAATATTTAGAATATAGAAATATTAATTATTGTTCATATAACTTAAGTAACTATTTCCCTTCAATAAAACTTTTGCGGTTGGAGTTCTCGGGTGGTACATATCATTGAGCTATTTTGTTGATCGTAGTAAGATTACATTAGTGTGTTAGAAGTAAAAATCAAATGTGGAAAATAGGATCGATTATAAACAAACCTCCAGCCATTGTTCGCATTCACGTTTGTCGAAAAGTCCCGAAAATTTAGTGAAATATCGCGCACTCTACTACCCAATTCCTTTATGTACTGATGGTGTATTCGAAAATTGAGAGGGTTTGTGTTAAATCTTGTGATCACCCGTTAGAAATAAACGATCGTTTCTTTTATATATCTTCTCTTATCAAGACGGTTACCAAATGGACGGTTGTCATGGAAAGTATGAAATGTGAAAAAATTACATGTGGAATAATCGCCGTTGTAAAGAGAAAATGTGGGTCCGAAAATGTGGGATCACACAGTATAAATAACATTCTCCCACTTGATCCCATCATTTTCATCATTTAGATTATCCAACCAAATCCATGAAAAACTTTATGCTCAAAGAAAAGAAACAGAACACATGGATCATGGCGACATGTTTTCTAAGAGTGAGTAATATTTTCCATGTATTACAATGCACCTTATTTCATTAATGTTAGCCTATATGTGACAACACATCTTAATGAATAAACCTTATGTTTATTCCAGAACCAAGAATAAATATTATTCTCATAAAAAAAACAACAAATTGTGCACATCGAAAATTGAGAATTAACATTATAACAGAATAAGAGTTTCATACAAAAAAAAATCGTCTATATGACGACAAATCACATGATGAGACTTATTCCCATACTAGTTACATGATCCTCATACTTCATTGGTGGCATACCTTTAGTTAAATGATAAGCTATCATCAATTTAGTACTAACGTATTCTATGAGCACTTTATTCTCCTTAACACGTTCTCTTATGGCTAAATACTTGATGTCGATATGTTTACTTCGACTGCCACTTTTTGCATTTTTAGCTATAAAAATCATAGCTGAATTGTCCCAATATATTCTTGATGGCCTAGAAATAGAATCAACAATTCTAAGCCTAGTAATGAAACTCTTCGACCATACACCATGCGAGGTAGCCTCAAAATAAGAAACAAACTCAACCTCCATAGTGAAAGTAGCAGTCAAAGTCTACTTCACACTTCTCCATGACACGGTTCCTCCAGCTAATATAAAAATGTATCCAAATGTTGATTTTCATGAATCAATGCAACCCACGAAGTCTGTATCCAAATAACCGACTACTTCTAGGTTGTCAGTCCATCTATACATAAGCATGTAACATTTGATACCTTGAAGGTATTTCATCACTTTCTTTGTAGCTCTCCAGTGGTCAATACTTGGATTACTCTGATATTTTCCTAACATTCCTATAGCAAAAGTGATGTCAAGTCAAGTGTAAACTTGAGCATATGTCGAACCTCCGACAGCATAAGCATATGGAATGTTATTCATTTGTTTCTTTTCTAGATCATTCTTCAAGCATTAGTTCAAATTGAACCTGTCACCCTTCATAATGAGTGCTATACTTGATGAACAATCTTTCATCCAAAATTTCTCTAAAATCTTATTGATATAGGTTTCTTGAGATAGTCATAAAATTCCTTGAGATCTATCTCTATGAATCTTAATGCCAATGGCATAAGTTGTCTCATCCATATCCTTCATGTCAAAACTCTTAGAGAAAAATTGTTTCACTTCATATATCAACCGTTTATCATTGGTTGCAAGTAGAATATCATCCACATATAGTATAAGGAAATAAATTTTACTCTCACTGACCTTTTGGTATATACATTAATCCATGACATTTTCTACAAAACCAAATGAGGAGATGACATCATGGAACCTTAAGTACCATTGGCAGGATGCTTGTTTCAAGCCATATGTAGATTTCTTAAGCTTGCATACCAAATGGTCACCTTTACTAGAGGAGAATCCTTCAACTTGTTTCATGCAAACCTCCTTCTCTAATTCTCCATTGAGGAACATCGTTTTCACATTCATATGATGTAATTCCATATCAAAATGAACAATCAATGCCAAAACAATACGAAAAGAATCTTTCTTAGATACCAGAGAAAAAATCTCCATGTAATCGATTCCTTCTTTTTGAGTGAATTATTTGGCAACGAGTCTAGTTTTATATCTTTCAATGTTACCCAGTAAATCATTCTTACTTTTGAAGACGCATTCACAATCAATGGCCTTCGCACCATTAGGCAACTCAACCAAATTCCAGACTTCGTTAGATGCCATAGAGCTCATCTTTTCCTTCATGGCATTGTACCGCAAATTGAATTTATCACTGTCCATGGCTTGTGAAAATGTTTCAGGATCATTCTCAACTCCAACAGTGTAGTCAAATTCTTGTAAATATACAATATAATCACTAGGAATTACCGATTTCCTTATTCTAGCAGATCTTCTCAATGTTGCATCAACATTCTTTTAAGGAGCGTGTTGCTCAACCGGTTGTTTAACAGTTTTTGATAATTGCTGAATAACTAGATCTACTAGGTCAATATCAGTAGGTTGTGGAACTCCAATGATTGCTTGTTTAATAGGCGGCTGAATTGAGGACGCATTATAAGCAACAACCAACCTTAAACTTGAGGTGGAAGGTTGAATGTCTAAATGATCTTTCTTTCTTAGGAACAAGGTCTTTCGATCAATCGCTCTCATTAATCAAGTCATTTTCAAGAAATTTAACGTTTCTTGATTCCACGATCCTAATTATGTGAGATGGACAATAAAATTTGTATCCCTTGGACCTTTTGGCATATCCAATGAAATACCTACTTATGGTCTTGTCCAACTTCTTTTCTTGTGGATTGTAAACTCTCACTTCAGATGGGTATCACCAAACATGTACATGTTGCAAACTTGGTTTCCAACCTTTAAATAACTCAAAATGTGTCTTTGGGACAGTTTTGGTCAGAACTCGGTTTAATATATACATTGCCCTCTTAAGTACTTCAATTCACAAGGACTTCGGAAGTTTGGAGCAACTAAGCATACTCCGCACCATAGCCAATAAGGTTCGGTTTCTTTTTTCTGCTATACTGTTTTGGTCTAGAACCAAGCATAGTATATTAGGCAACTATCTCATGCTTTTGAAGAAACTTTGCAAATGGACCGGGTGCTTGTCCATCTTCAATGTATCTATTATAGAATTTTCCACCTCCGTTCTCACGATCTTAATTTGTTTGCCGCATTGTTTCTCTACTTCTACCTTATATACCTTAAAGGCATCTAATGCTTCATACTTATTATGAATTAAGTAGAGATACATGTAACATGAGCAATTATCTATAAAAGAGATGAAGTATTTCTGACCACATGAGTCCATATTTGGATTAAAAATATCCATATGTATAATTTCTAATATTTCTATGCTCCTCTTGGAACATTTCTTCATCTTGTTGGTTTGCTTTCCCTTTATGCAGTTCATGTAAGTATCACAATCAGTAAAATCTAAAGTACTGACTACTCCATCATTTTCCAATTACTTAATTCTTTCTATGGAGATATGTCCCAATATCCGGTGCTATAATATAAAGGAATCTTCTTTCACAACATATCATTTTATACCAGCGTTATCATGAACAAGCATTGCATTATAATATGCATTATCTTATAAATTAATTCGAAAAAGACCATAAGACAAAGTACCACTCCCAACAATTTCATATTTAAATGATAACAGAAGTTTGAATCTAAAAAGTTAAAAGAGTAACCCAAAGGTCTAAGTCTTTAAATTGAAATTAAGTTTCTAGAGAAATTAGGAACATAAAAGGTTATTTCCAAATTCAAAACAAAGCCACTATTGAGAATTAGTCTACATGTCCCAATAATTTTTACATGTGAACGCATCTTATTTCCTAAATAAATGCTTTGTTCACTTCCCACTGGCTTCCTGTGGTTTAAAAAAACCCTACAAGGAATTTGAAATGTGTATTATAGATCCAAAATCAATCCACCAAGTATTGTGACTCATATAAACCATATTAGATTTATAACAAACATAAGAGATTAGATTACCTTTCTTCTCGAGTTAGGCCTTAAATCTGACGCAATTCTTCATTATATGCCAATTCTTTTTACAGAAGAAACATTTAGATTCTTTCTTAATGTCAGCTTAGGAAGTTATCTTACCTTTTCTCTTATACTTGCCATGGCCCTTATTCTTTCCTTGTGTTGCCAAATGAGCACTTTCTCACAATTCCATAATAAGTTTTTCTTTCTCTTGAACACACATGGTCATGAGTTCATTAATTAACCATTTATTCTTATGTATGTTGTAGGAGATCTTGAAATGTGCATACTATTGTGGGAGAGTGTTTAGACTATAATACACAAGAAATGATTTAGATTTCTCAACCTCAAGGTTCTTAAGTTGAGCCTCAATCTCCGTCATTTGCATGATGTGCTAATGCACACCTCTAACACTGGTGAGCTTCAACGATGAAAACTTCATAATTAAGGTCATGGCATGTGCTTTCTCTGAAGTCTCAAACTGCACATCAATGGCCTCCAACAAAGCCTTAGCATTGCTATGTTGAGCAACCGAACCAAAAATATTACGAGATATTTTAGCCCTTATAAACATCACACTAGTATGGTTGGACTGCTCCCATTGATTATAAAGTGTGATAGCCTGAATTTTCAGAATTTATTTTCGATTAAATAAATCGGGTATTTTGTTGACGCGCCTATAGTGCTATTCTCTGAGTTGATCACTCATGAGATAACTGGACTATCTGGGGAAACAATTAAGGAATCTAAATGTAATAGACTTGAGAATTCGATCAGGAATCAACTGCTCGACCGTGTTGATCAGCAAAGATCATTACGACAATGTTAGAATCGATCAGACCTCAGAGATAAGTCAATTCGACTGAAATATGTGATCAAAATATGGGTGATTCCACCTGATTGCAAAACTCTCATCGATAGGCACTAAATTGATTTTCTGTCGTTTTGGGTACCTTGTGTTGGTAATTGAAATCTCGAGACTTTCACGACAATTGAGAGTCGTCAATGTGTCGGAGATGTACATTGTGACTCAAGATAAATCGATCACGGGTCAATTGCACCAAAAATTCCTAAAAATTACCTGGTAGACTATGTCACGCTAAAAGTGCGTCGGACTGAAATTAACCGTGAATTTGAACCAGATTTCAGAAATTGAAAGTTCTGTGGTGTCACGATCTATTTCAGGAACGTCGACTCATCCTCCAAAGATTTTTTAGAGATTCCAGGATTTTTATGGAAAGCCATTTTAGACGTTGCGAAAAATTAACGGAAATTCGGATGGCCCAAATTAAAAGAAATTTGGACTTCCAAGCCGAGCCTTTGAGTGTTGGGGACTTGCAGAAAAATGTACGGGATTTTTCTTCACCGAAATTGGATCTCAATTTGGGAAATTTCGTAAAGAAATTGAACCTAAAGTGGTGAAATTCATACATCAAGATGAGAGTGTGCAACGTTTGGTTTAAGTGGGATTATTTATGGATATTAAGGCAAGAAAGTGTTAGGGGGACATTGCATTTAAGTGGATAGCTAAGGTTGGCTAAATTTTCTTCCTTCACCTGTGGCTTCCTCGATAATTCTTGCCAGCTGCTTCACCTCGCTTTCATCTTCTCATTTGAAGCTTATCCCATATTCTCCACCGCATGCAGCTGAGCCGAAGTCCTCTATCGCTGCCTTCTTTTGATTGTTTCATTCGAATTCCCTTGCCAACAACGCCACGCGTCCGAAGCCCTTGTGGACCGCCAGCACCATTTGAAGATCGAGCAACCCCACCGAAGACCCATGCCAGCGACGTTTGCCCCTCCACGCGTCCATAGCAGAATCCTTCGAGTCAACCGGCAACTTTTTGTTGACCCCACATCTCATCGATTTCCCTCCACTTTCATGCTGCCACAAACCCAGCTGCTCCCTTCCATTCCTTTTGTTGAATGCTGTAGCTCCACGTTCGCAACTCACCACCATCAGCCCCTGTCTTCATGAGTGTAATTTGCTGCTAGCCTTCCATCCATGCAACACCTCCATCGTCAGTCGATCGAAGCATTGCCCGCGCCATCTTCAGCCCACACGTCTCCCAGCTGCTAGTATCGTCACCGTTGGTCTTCACGAGGTAGCCTAGCAATTGAAGCCGAAGCCAATATTCAATTCTAGCTGCAGCAGCCCATGGATCCAGCGGAGTTCATAGCCCAGCAGTTGGGCCTATCCATGAGCCTAAGCAAATTTTGCGCAGCCCAGCGAAATCTTCAAGCCCAAATCAGCCCATTTGAAGTCCAGCGAAGCCCAACAAAATCAGAAGCCTGCGATTTTGTGGCCCAGCCCATTTCAGCAACAAATCTCAGTTTGGGCTGAGATTTGTTAGGCCCGTTTTAGGCCCGGTCCAAGTCTATCGATGCCGCTGAAAATTCGGATTTCAGCCATCGTCGCGTCGAACCGATTTCCGCAATAAACTAGTGAGTTTATGCACTAAACTCTTCTTAGTAGGCTAATTACGTTTAAGGGGTGTTTAGATTTATTTAAGTGTAATTAGTTTAATTATTAGTTTAGTTAGTTAAATTAGGTTCGTTAAATTATTTAATTAGGTGGTTAGAGATTATAGTTAGTTAGATTAGTATGTTGTTGTATATCTAAGGTGCTTAGAATAATTTATTCAGCTTAATAGGTTGTTAGATTAGAATTATTTAGCCTAAGTTATCATTTTTAATATTTAATGCATTTATTTAATTAATTTTAGGAATTATTTAATTATTAAATATTTTTTGGAAAATTAGGTCGAGATCGTCGGTGATCGGAATTTCGTGCTGATTGTAATGGTATGGTTTAATTTCTTCAATCGAGTGTTAATTTGTGAAATTTGAGTGCTGATTGGAAATTAGGTCAATTATTCCAAAATTGGTGAATTTTGACATTTATCCACAAAATCCCGGGTGTCGGGTTTTAAACACCGAAAATAGTTTTATATACTATATAAACCATCGAGATTTCAAAAAGAGAGTTATGAATTTTTTGGGTCCAATCTGACCGTGTACCCATGTACGAATATTTTCATTGAGTGTTTTTAATACGAAGAAAATAGGCTAGGCTCACTATTTTAATTGAAGTATTTGAGTGCAATGCACAGTGTCTCGAGCCGAGATTGAGTGGTCATGTGTTGGTTGAGAGAACCTGTCCCCAAACTGTGTCGGATGGACGTTACCCTTCATGGGATACCCCTTTATTGGGATTTGGGTCGCGGTAGAGGCTGGACCAATGCTCCTTTGGGAAAGTCGTCTTTGAGAGATGTAATCGTGCTCAATGGGGTGAGACAATGCCTGACTATGCCAGTAGACTGCTGAACTTCAAGTAGGCCGTACCCTAGAGTGGGTGTAATTACCAATTGGAACACTTGTTGAGTGGAATTGATGCGCCAAATTATGGAACAAAATTATGTGGCATGGTATAGGATGTATCATAATGATTTGACCCTATAATCAGGACCCATGTGCTAATTTGAGAATTGAGTGTGGCGTTCCAGTTGTTGGAGCTTAATTGTTACTTATATCTGTATGGCTGTCGGTGATATAAACTGTACTGACTTGCAGGGTGGAATTGAGATGAGGTAAGTCCTCTATGCTAAATGCGTGATAGTGTAGTTAGGACGCCTCTGGGCGTATTACCCTCCTAATCGAGGTTTAGAGCGTGGACTTGCTGAGATTTATGTCTCACCCCGTTATGGGACAATTTTTCAGGGTTGTCGAGTGGAGGACCTGGAGCCGAGAGGAGGGGATATGAAGTGTAGGTCAGCTAGGACCGTTTCTTTTTTGAAAGCTAGCTTTTGTAGTCTTTTGGTCATACACCTTGTACTTGACTTTATGTGAATATAAAAGCATGTTCATTTGTGAATTTTTTGTCTTGCTTTTCTATCTCGAGATGATTACTGTTAGGGGATTTATTTTCGCTTCTGCATTGCAATAAAATGAAAAAGGTTGGTGACTCGTCCTGGAAAGTTGCAAAATATTATCGACCAAATAGGGATGGGCACTTGCTCGGGGTTCGGGGCGTGACATCCCTGTTTAGTAGTATCAAAGCGAAGTCTGTATTTGGAGTGATAAGGTGCGATGAGTTCTTGGGATAGTTAGTAGGAATAACCTCCATTTTATGCTAATGCATGTGAGTGATAGCTGTTTGGTAGCTTGTTTGGTGGTCACTCAAATTCTAATATGGTATTGATATTGGAAAATAGGTATCTATAAGAACTTGTAGAATGAGTGACCAAGAGTCGAGAACTCTTAGGCACAGGACCTTATCCTTAGTGACTCGGGCGAGGATGCCGACAAGGGTCGGTGCCCGAGGTGGCCAAGGTAAAGTGCCGGCTCAGGCTAGTGCGAGTGGAGCAGCACCACCTCCGATTGGTGTTGGTGTAGTAGCCCAGGGTGATCCGATAGTGGATGGGATCATGCATGTGCTAGAGACAATGGGTAACCGAATGGAGTAGCAAGCTCAGAATCAAGCTACCGCTGCCACTACTTTAGCCATCGCTACAACCGCCGCTACTACAACCGCTAATGTCGCTATTGATGTTGCTGCTTCTGTTGTTGTTGCTGCTGCAGTCGCTGCTGCACCTACTGCGATACTTGCAGAGGTTTTACCTTAGAACAAGGCCGTTGCAAGGCCAATGCGCAAACTAGTAGAACAGTTTCTGAAGTTGGACCCACCGAGGTTCACTAGTTCTAGAGATCCCAAGGCTGCAGCCCTTTGGATCCAGGAGTTAGAAAATGCCTTTGCAATGCTGATGTGCACCGAGGCAAAGAAGGTTGTCCTCGTAGTCTATCAACTGATAGGGATTGTAGGCACGTGGTCGAGAGCCACCATAGGAACGGTGTTTCTTGAAGGTGTTGTTTTGGAGTGAAACGCCTTCGTTGAGGTTTTTAACAGTAAGCACTTCTCTGACAACGCTAGAGAACTGAAGATGGCAAAATTTCAATGCCTTTGCCAAGGTTCGATGACGGTAGACCAGTATGAGGCAAAGTTCGCTAAACTATCGCAGTATGCTCCTGAACTGGTTGAGAATCTGGTGAACCGAGCTAGACAATTTAGGGATGGGCTCAGACTGGAAGTGAAAAGCCCGCTGGTGCCATTCAATTTAAAGGATTACAATGATCTATATGAACAGGCCCAGCTGATCGAGAGAGACCAGAATGAACGAGCCGCCGCATCTCGATCGCGGTTCGGATCAAACAGAGAGGGGAATAGGTTTGGGAAAAGACCTATGGCTGGAGGAAGATATCGCGTTCCACCTAATAGGAAGGGTGGGATAGGGAAGTCATCAGGCCAATGGAGTGTGCCGCGTATGGGAGACGACATATATCAGCCCCGTGTCCTGCTAGGACGGGTACTTGTTTTGTGTGTGGCCAGCAGGGTCACATAACTAGGAACTGTCCTAGGAGACAGTTGGACAGTTGCCACCACTGCCGCAAATGATTCAGAACCGAGGACTTCCGCCACTGATTGCACTGCAAAGTGGATTACTCAAACCTTCAGCTCAAGGAAGGACTTATGCCATCACAAGAGGACAAGCGGAGGATGCACCCAATGTGATTACAGGTAATGTTTCACTGAACAACTATGCTGTTTATGCTTTGTTTGACCCTGGTACAACTCATTCGTTTATAGTTAACCAGTATGTTAAGTTGGTAGAATTAATTCCTGAATTGTTGGAGTCAATGATTAGTATATCGACACCATTAAAGGATAATGTCTTAGCTACAGTGGGTTATCCTAGTTGCACGTTAGCGATTGGTGAGTGAGAGGGGAAGATAGACTTGATAGTCCTAGCCATGTATGACTTTGACCTGATAATTGACATGGACTAGCTCACCGAGCAACGAGCTAAGCTAGACTATTATTGCAAGGCGATTTAGTTTAACCTGTTCGAGAGTGAAAGTTTTGAGTTTATTGGGAGTCGAGGAGGACCCTCGATTTCCTTAATCTCGTCATTAGAGGCAACCCGTTTATTAGATGAGGGTTGTCAAGGTTACCTGGCAACTATCATGGATGTGACAGTTGAGGAACTGAAAATAGAAGACATCACAGTGGTTCAAGAATTTCCAGATGTATTCCTGAAAGAATTGCTAGGTCTGTTGCTAGAAAGAGAGATAGGGTTTGTGATTGAGCTAGCCCCTGGAATAGAGCCAATCTCTAAGACTCCTTACCAGATGGCTTTATCAGAGTTGAAAGAACTGAAGGTGCAGATGCAAGAATTATTGGATAAGGGATTCATACGTCCCAGTGCATCACCTTGGGGAGCACCAGTTCTATTTGTAAAAAAGA
Organism: Eucalyptus camaldulensis; assembly: GCA_019915185.1. Lineage (NCBI taxonomy): Eukaryota > Viridiplantae > Streptophyta > Magnoliopsida > Myrtales > Myrtaceae > Eucalyptus > Eucalyptus camaldulensis. The sequence goes on from JAHSVA010000006.1 coordinate 12,023,028, forward strand.
AAGATGGTTCGTTGTGCTTGTGCATCGACTATCGCCAACTCAATCAAGTGACAATCAAGAACAAGTATCCACTGCCGAGGATCGATGACTTATTTTATCAGCTGCAAGGAGTGTCGATATTTTCGAAGATCGACTTGAGGACGGGATATCATCAGCTGAGGATTAGAAAGGAAGACATTCATAAGTTAGCATTTCATACTCGATACGGCCATTATGACTTCACAATGATGCCATTCGAGTTGATGAATGCCTCGGTTGCTTTCATAGATTTGATGAACCAAGTTTTCAAAGATTACCTGGATCAGTTTGTGATCGTAGTCATCGATGATATCCTAGTGTACTCGAGAAGTCCAGAGGAGCATGAAGGACATTTGAGATTGGTACTGCAGACTCTAAGGACTCATGAGTTGTACGCCAAATTTAGCAAATGTGAGTTTTGGTTGACTCGTGTTGCTTTCTTGGATCATGTGATTTTAGGAGAATGAATCTTCGTGGACCCAAGTAAGATAGAAGTAGTGATCAATTGGCCAAGAATGACAACCGTGATAGAGATTAGAAGTTTCCTAGGTTTAGCGGGGTATTACAAACGATTTGTGGAAGGGTTTTCAGCATTAGCGTCACCATTGACTCGACTCCTAAAGAAGGAAGAGAAATTTGTCTGGACAGACAAGTGTGAGTGTAGTTTCCAAGAGCTTAAGGAAAAGCTGACTAGCGCACTTATGCTGACCATACCATCTGGTCTTGGAGGATACGAGATTTATGGTAATGCGTCATTTAGAGGACTGGGTTGTGTGCTGATGCAACATGGTAGGGTTATTGCATACGCCTCCCGTCAGTTGAGACCTCATGAGCTGAATTACACGATGCATGACTTAGAACTCGCAGTAAGTATTTTTCTCTTTGAAGATTTGGAGATATTATTTGTGCGAGGAAAGATTCCAGATCTTCACAGACCATCAAAGTCTCAAGTATCTATTCTCTCATAAGGAATTGAATATGAGACAACGTCGCTGGATGGAACTCCTGAAAGATTATGATTGTAATATATTGTATCACCCCGAAAAAGTGAATAAGGTCACAGATGCACTAAGTTGAAAGTCCTCAGTTGCACAGGTGGTACTTAAGGAATGGACTTTGATTGAGAAGGCTAGAGATTCGATTTTCAAATTTGAGATAGCCACAAATCTTATGGCCACCCTCAGAATTGAGCCGAATGTTCAGATTAGAATCAAAGCACTTCAGCCAACAGATCTAGATGTCAAGATGATCTTGCATGAGGATACCAATAAGAGAAAAGCTGACTTTCAGATTTCTGTGGATGGAACACTAAGGTTCCAAGGATGATTGTGTGTACCCGACGATGTAGAGCTTAAGGAAGAGATCTTATCAGAAGCTCATCGTAGCAGTTACAGCATTCATCTTGGCAGTACCAAGATGTATTAGAATCCGTGTCAACACTATTAGTGTCTGGTATGAAGACGAATATCGCCAAGTATGTCATCAAGTATTTGACATGTCAGTAAGTGAAGGCATAGTACTGTAAGCCTAGAGGATTTCTGCAACCTCTTGAGATCCCAGAGTGGAAATGGGAACATATCACAATGAATTTTGTGACGGGCTTACCGAGGAGTTAGAGAGGTAATGACTCTATTTGGGTAGTGGTCAATAAACTGACAAAGTTAGCTCACTTCATTACAGTACAAAAGGACCTTGATTTGGACAAGCACGCAGAATTGTACGTACGTCAGATAATTCGTCTACATGGAGTGCTGGTGATGATTACCTCAGACTTGAAAGGACTAGTATGAACACATAGAGGGGGAGTGAATAGGTGATTATATAATTTTTGTACAATAAAACAAGATAGATTAAAAAAGCAAAGACAATAATGAACGTATGAAACAGCGATATAAAATAAAGAGTTTAGGGATAGAGAAACAAGACTCTAAGTTTATAGTGGTTCAGCTTAGACCAAGCCTACGTCCATTCTCCCGCACTGACAGCCCACTGGCTGGATTTCACTAAGAATCAAAAGAGAATTTATAGTCTCACGTCCTTGATTCCATAGTGTAGAGACTCTACTACTGTAACACCCCTTGACGGCCCCCGATCCATTAGGGTCACCATAAGCACCTTTTACTTGTTCTAATCAATAAATCACTCTGATACCATTTATTTATAGCGGGTCCATAGATCCTGGGGGTTAATTTTTTTTTTTTTTGAATTGGTCCTAGCGCAGTTCATATTATGGAAGCATAATCTAATCTCCTTATCCAATCTCCAAACAAACAATAATGCAATGCACACCAACTACTCATCATATGAAAAAATAAAGCTGAGTCACTTTTATTTACATAATCACGACGGACATCTCGGGTCGGTACAACAAAAGGCCAAGGCTTTTAACTATGCTCGGCTAACTCAAAAGAACACGACCCTACATTTGACATGACACCCATCCTTCATCTAGTGTCGGCTAACCAAAAAGTGTCGTCCTCCACCAGCTGTACGCTCGATCACACCCAACTTGGTGCATCAGCTGGAGGCGGCGGCTGTAACATCCCAAAATTCTTAACGACCTCTAGCTATATTAAATTCTATGAATAGGTGATGGAAGTACTATCCAGTTATGGCCATTTAATCCATAATTTGTAATAAGATTTATGGCCAAGCTTTTAATGGATAATTATTTGATAGGAAAGAAAATCCTATCATTGGCCATGTGTTTTATAAATTGGGATTTATGGATTTGTGACTATAAGTTTAATGGCCTTAGTATCTATGCAATTGGGTATTTATTTAAATGATGATTAAGATATATTATAAAAATAAAATAAAATAAACTTGGGCCATTTAAGTTTGGGCCCTAGGCCCAAGTGAGATGGGCCTAAAGTGGGCCATAAGCCCGGCCCATTGTCGCATGGAGGGGTAGCCGCACGGCCTCCAAGTGTCTTCAACCAAGGAGACACTTGTCTCCTTCTTAAGGACAAGTGTCCCCCATGCAAACCTAGAATGCATGCAATATATAAGCATCCAAAAAAGAGAGAGAGAGAGGGAGAGAGAGAGAGTGGCTTGTTCAGCCAAGAGAGTGAAGCGAGTGAGTGAGATGCGGGAGAGTGGGAGGCCGAAGAGGAGGAGTTCGTCCGTCCGACTGCCGTGCTTGCTGCCTTATGCCGCCGTTCGTGTGGTCTAGAGGCAAGTGGGAGTCCTCTAGCTTCTCTTGCATGTTTTTATGTTGCCTGCATGTTGAATCTTTGGGTGTTTAGGTGAGAAAAACCGAAGCATAGATGATTTATGTTTGAATGGCATGGCTGTTCTTGCTCGAACAGTGTGAGTCAGAATGTTGTTTGAGCTTGCATGTGTGTTTAGAGTCTGAATTTGGCTTCGGTTTCTTCAAGAAAGTTGTAGCTAACATCTTGTAATACAACATACTAAAATTTCGTGGAAAAAAAATGGAGATTTGGGGGGTCAAACTCTCATCTTACGGAGATGTCAGATCTGGAATGTTTTCGCATGAATCCGCTCGAGTCAGAATGTTGTGAGAGCTTGCATGCATATTTAGAGTTCGATTTTTGCATTAGTTTCTTCATGAAAGTTGTAGCTAACACCTTAAAATATACCATAATAAAAGTTGGTGGATAATGATGGAGATTCAAGGGGTTAAAGTCTCATCCTACGGAGACCCCAGATCTGGAAAGATTTTACTGACCTTTGGTTGGATTTGTGGTTGTATGTTGGTTTGTGTTGAGAATCTCACTTCGATTTCTTCATTAAAGTTGTAGGGGACATCTTAAAATACAACATACTCAAATTTGAAGTGAAATGAACAATAATAGCCTAGTAAATCAACTAGATATTGAAGACGGTGATTCTGGTGATGTATTCCGAGACACCCGAGATTCAGGGACATAGATGATGACTATACTCTGGTTATTTGACTTAGATATCTTCATGAAACTTGTAGAGGACATCGTGATGTATAACATATCCAAATTTCAGAGGAAACGAAAGAGAATAGGTAGGTTAAAACTCAATATTTTGGAGAAGCTTGCACTGGACGATGCGGTAACAGATCCAGAAGATTCGTGAGACTGTATAAAATAATATAAAAAGAATCTGGCTTGGAAGTCTTCATGAAAGTTGTAGGAAAATGTCTTGGATATCAGTGGGTAAAATTGCGTAATTTTTAGAGGTCGTATGGATATTTTAATCGAATTTCTTCGGAAACTGTGCATTCTGGTTTCATCCGAAAATTTCTTGTTGTTTTGTGTAAATTATGGATTTGTGTGGATTTCTCATTGGCCGTGTATTTTGCATGAAATCATTATCCTATTTCCTTATTTATTAGTTGCCTTAATTTTATGATTGTTGAGATTATATAAATAATTAAATTTAATATTGTTGAAAATGGCACAAGCTGGAATTTAAATAAAAATAAAAAGGGGCATGATAAATGGATTATTTTAATTGGCATAAATTCCATGAATTTTTATTGCACCATGTAGTATGTGTGATGAGGTCTGGATGTATTCATTAAGATGCATGTGTGAATTCAAATGCTGAACATGATTGTTGATTTGCCAATACATCATATGCCATGCTAAATTAAGACCGAAATTGGTGAACATGAATAATGTTAAATGAGGAGATTGTTGTGGTGGATGATGATGCCCGGTGGCCTAGTGGCATAATTCCGGAGATTCCCCGGGAGTGTCGGGATGCCCGGTGGTATACGGTACGTAATTCCAGGGGAGGCCTAGTGGTATGTCGGTACATAATTCCGGAAGCTCTATCGGAGGTTTTTGCCCAAAGGGAATGCCTCGCGATGCCATGATTGGGGTGCGAGATGCCCGGCCAGGGAGTGTAAATGCCGGAAGCCCTGTCGGAGGTCTCTGCTCGAAGGGAATGCCTCGTGATGCTAGTTGGGATGCGAGATGCCCGGAATGTGGGGGGCCGGATGCCCGGTGGCTTGGGAGGCTGAATGCCGGAAGCCTTGGAGGTCTTGCCCAAGGGGATGATGAAATTGATGATTTGAGGAATGGGTGATGTGGTGATCGAAATTGAAAGCTAAAAGTGAAAATTGAACCCATGGCATGATATGCATGATGATATGCATGATGATGATGATGATGATGATGATGATATGTGATATGGAATAATGATGATCGCACATGGCATGATATGCATGATGATATGCATGATGATGATGATGATGATATATGATATGGCATAATGATATGTATAATGATGATGATGATGATGATGATGATGATGATGATGATGATGATGATGTTGATGATGATGATACATGATATGGCGTGATGACATGTGTGATGTGATGATGATACACATGTATGTGTTATGATTGTGATGATGATGCATGATAGTATGCGCATGGCTTCAAGGTAAGTAACGCCTGCAATGCATGTATGATTTGCATGATGCATTGAGTTGTTATTGGATTTCTTTACCTGCTGAGTGGTTGTACTCACCCCTTTTGGGGACCAACATTTCAGATTAGTAGATGGTTTGAGCGATTGGATATGACCGCGAGAAGAAGGATAGCAAAGGAGGGAACTTTTGGACGCCGACATTGGTTGATGGACCTTAAGCATATGATTGTGGGAGGAGATGTCGGTCATCTTTTGAAGTGTAGCCGAGTATAAGAAACTATGGCATTTCAATGTACCGACTAAAGATGTCCATCTGCTTTATGTAATAAAAGTGTATGGCTTTAACTTTTATAAGATGTCCATCTTTTGACTGGAACGTCGCCCTCAAGGACTAGTGGAACAATTTCTGAAGTTGAAACCACTTAAGTTTAGTGGAATAGGAAGTCCTGAGGAGGCGGAACATTGGATTGATGGAATGGAACGGATTTTCCGGTTGTTGGACTGTAGTGATGCTGAGAAAATAGTTTTGGCTGAGTACCAGCTGGAGGGAAATGCAAAATTTTGGTGGAGAGCTTCGAGGGATACAATCTTTCCACCAGGTACTGAGATAAACTGGGATGAGTTTGTTAGGGCTTTCAATAGGAAGCATTTCTCTGATTGTGCCAAGGATAGGAAGATCACTGAATTTGTTTAGTTAGAACAAAGGAGGCTGACGGTAGACCAGTATGAGGCAAAATTTTCTGAATTGTCTAGGTATGCTCCTAGGTTGGTTGAGGATCGAGAGGAAAAGGCTAAAAGATTTTTGAAATGATTAAGGACTGATATTAGGAAACAACTGGTGCCTCTGAATATAAGGGATTATAATGAGATTTATGAGAGGGCACAGTTGGTGGAGCAAGAGTTAGTAAGAGAGCAATTAGAACCTAAGAGGTAGATGACCTTTAATGATGTTCGAAGGGGTAAGAGACCTTATCCTGGTCAAGGTCCGACTTGAGAATCTAAGAAAAAGAATAACTTTGGAAATTTTAGAAGAGCTTGGAGTGGCCCGACTTTTGGGAAGGCACCCTATCCGCCTGATATTTGTCAAAAGTGTGATGGGAGGCATGGGCCAAGACCTTGTAATAGCCAACTGAGATGTAATGGATGTGGGCAAATAGGACACTTTAAGAAAGATTGTCCACAAAAGAGGTTGCAGCCGAATGTTTGCTTGGTGCGACAGGTACAACAAAGTACCGCTGAACCAAATCCACCAAGGAATCCACAGAGGCCACCACCACATGGAAGGGTGGATGTGGTCACTCAAGAGGAAGCAGGAGCTTCCAAAAGTGTTATCTCAGGTATGATTTCAATAGAGGGATAAGAAGGCATATGTTATTTGATATAAGTGGCACGCATTCATTTATGTTCGAAAAATATAGATGCTTGTGAGGAGTAGGAACAAATCTCTAGATATGCCTCTTCGTATTTCTACATCGCTAAAAGATATGCTGTTATCTATGTTGGCATATGAGATGAGTGAGATAACCCTAGGGGAATGAGATCTGGAAATGGACTTGATAGTGATAGTTATGTATGACTTTGATGTCATTGTAGGAATGGACTAGCTCCGTAAGCAATGGACTAGGATGAATGATCTCCTGAGATAGTACTTGCCCGTGTGCTAAGGATAAAACCGTGAGGCTAAGAATGGGATAAGCCAAAGTGGATAATATCTCTATAAGTTAATCCCTATTGAAACAAGACCCTTCAGTAGATGTGTAGTTTGGGTTCGAACCAAGCGAAAGCTGGTGTACCTGCAACGTCCCGATCCGATGAGGGCGAGGAGTGGACGCCGAGGTCAGAGGACTTGAACAAGGAGCGGCTCCTGGCAGGCTTCTAGGATGGCAAAAGGGGGCAAGAGTGAACCGAACTATGAATTGAACTGGAAATGTAGTGTTTCTAGGATAATTTTATCAAGAGTGGCGCAATTGAAGCATGGTTAAGCTTGCAGAACTCTTGTTTGTGAAAAAAGAAGGACATGTCGATGCGTTTGTGCATTGATAATAGGCAATTGAATCATGTGATTGTTAAGAGTAAGTACTCATTACCTAAAATTGATGACCTATTTGACCAATTGCAAGGAAGTTCGGTCTTTTCTAAAATTGACTTGAGATCAGGATATCAGTTAAGGATTAAGAAAGAAGACATTCTTAAGACCGTGTTTAGGACTCGCTATGGACACTATGAGTTCCTAGTTATGCTATTTGGATTGACGAATGCCTTAGCTGCATTTATGGATTTAATGAGTAGGATACTTAAGCCTTATTTGGATCAAGTTGTGATTGTCTTCATTTGATGATATCCTGATATATTCTAAAGGACTTGAAGGACAAGCGTAGTGTTGCAAGCAAGGCTTAAGAAGTGAATTATGAATTTGAGGATTAGGTTATGATCATTTGAGCTAAGTAGTGACTTCCTATTTGAGGATTTTATTAGAAATCTTGATGCGTTACATGGAGGTATTTAGTATGTATAGATTGATATTGGAAGTCATGAGTTTGAGTGGTCATATGAGACATGAAATCATTTGAGGTTTATATGTTGGAATAATAGGTTTAATCGGTAGCGGTCAATTTTTAATTTTAGGTGATGATCTCAGTTTGAAAAGGTTTGGCGGAATTAGTGAACATGATCATTTGTGGTTATAGTCTTTCCAAGGTGAAATGGTGGAAGTTCAAATTGCGGATTTGATGAGTGATTAGTCTAAGTGATGATTCTTTAGGATGAGATATGAGATATATTCGGTGGAAACTAGACAAGTTTTCATTTGGTGGATTGTCGATCTTTGAATTAAATAAGTCTTGGTGGACTATAGATATTTGATACGAAGGAATGATGCTATATTTTAGGCTTGAATCTATGTTGCGGTGAATGCATAGTGAATGTCTTTGCTAGACTGAACCAAATGAGTTATTGGTGGTGTTGATTTTGATGGTTCTAGGCTTGAATTGGTGGTGACAAAGGTATAGGAATAATTTGGCTAAATGGTGCATTCGATTGAGTCGAGAAGGTGGAATTCTTTAAATTTGAATCTCATTGATAGTTGCACTTAGGATAGAGCTTAAAATAGATGTTTTCACAAAAGGAATTGAATATGAGATAGAGGAGGTGGATGGAATTATTAAAAGATTTTGATTGTGAACTGTTTTAGAAAATCTCTTGAATTTCATCAAAATTTATGAGTACTGTGACACCGTGCCCAAATATTTTAAGAAATGTTTTCTATTTCAAGGATTTCTGAACTTTTTATAGAAAACATTCCAACCCATTGGAGTTGGGATTGAGATTGGAATTTACCAACATACTGATTTAAATTTACTAAGGGTTTTGATAAAGTATTTTATTTCGTGCTATGATGCAAGTACAACTCAAGGCTTTACACGTGGATCTCGAAGAGCATTTGAAATTTAAACGTGAACATGGATTTTATGGAATTGGGATCATGCTTTTGATTTTATGAATTGGTTTCAACAATATGAGATTTACCTATTTTCAAATACTATCATTGTTATACTGCTATGTCTTTGGAATCCCTATTTCACATCGTAAAGTGGAATTTTCAAGAACTCAAAGGACTTTCCACATTGGTGATTTGAAAACGTTTTGACATGGAAATGACATATGATTTCAAAGCTTGCTGTTGTCGTTGAATGCTTTTGAAAACCTCAGTTTGTATTGTTTGGTTTCATGAAGGAAGATTCTCAAGCATTCAAAAGAAATTTCAGATGTGGTTATTGTTTTAAAACTGTTTATAATGTTGAGATAAATTAAGATATGTTAAGAGCTTGCATCCTTAACTTTAGAGGAAGTATCAGCCCGATCTAGGACACATACTTGATCATGAAGCCATCAAAGTGGATGAGAAAGTGAAGTATATCGAAGAGCCTGTGTTGATATTGGATCGGAAGGAACAAATTTTGAGGACCAAGAGAATTCCATTGGTTAAGATATTATGGCGATATCATGATGTGGAGGAAGTCACATGGGAGAGTGAAAATGAGATGAGGGAAAGATACCCTCACTTATTTCAAGAGACATAGGAAATGTCTAATTTCGAGGACGAAATTCTCGAAGGAGGGGAGAATTGTGGCATCCCAAAATTCTTAACAATCTCTAGCTATATTAAATTCTATGAATAGGTGATGGAAGTACCATCATGTTATGGCCATTTAATCCATAATTTGTAATAAGATTTATGGCCAAGCTTTTAATGGATAATTATTTGATAGGAAAGAAAATCCTATCATTGGCCATGTGTTTTATAAATTGGGATTTATGGATTTGTGACTATAAGTTTAATGGCCTTATTATTTATGCAATTGGGTATTTATTTAAATGATGATTAAGATATATTATAAAAATAAAATAAAATAAACTTGGGCCATTTAAGTTTGGGCCTTAGGCCCAAGTGAGATGGGCCTAAAGTGGGCCATAAGCCCGGCCCATTGTCGCATGGAGGGGTAGCCGCACGGCCTCCAAGTGTCTTCAACCAAGGAGACACTTGTCTCCTTCTTAAGGACAAGTGTCCCCCATGCAAACCTAGAATGCATGCAATATATAAGCATCCAAAAAAGAGAGAGAGAGAGAGAGAGAGAGGGAGATAGAGACAGTGGCTTGTTCGGCCAAGAGAGTGAGCCGAGAGAGTGAGATGCGGGAGAGTGGGAGGCCGAAGAGGAGGAGTTCGCCCATCCGACCGCCGTGCTTGCCGCCTTATGCTGCCGTTCATGTGGTCTAGAAGCAAGTGGGAGTCCTCTAGCTTCTCTTGCATGTTTGTATGTTGCTTGCATGTTGAATCTTTGGGTGTTTAGGTGAGAAAAACCGAAGCATAGATGATTTATGTTTGAATGGCATGGCTGTTCTTGCTCGAACAGTGTGAGTCAGAATGTTGTTTGAGCTTGCATGTTTGTTTAGAGTCCGAATTTGGCTTTTGTTTCTTCATGAAAGTTGTATCTAACATCTTTTACTACAATATACTAAAATTTCGTGGAAAAATGTGGATATTTGAGGGGTCAAACTCTCATCTTACGGAGATGTCAGATCTGGAATGTTTTCGCATGAATCCGCTCGAGTTAGAATGTTGTGAGAGCTTGCATGCATGTTTATAGTTCGATTTTTGCTTTGGTTTCTTCATGAATGTTGTAGCTAACATCTTAAACTATAACTTACTAAAATGTGGTGGAAAATTATGGAGATTCAAGGGGTTAAAGTCTCATCCTACGGAGACCCCAGATCTGGAAAGATTTTACTGACCTTTGGTTGGACTTGTGGTTGTTTGTTGGTTTTTGTTGATAATCTCACTTCTATTTCTTCATTATAGTTGTAGGGGACATCTTAAACTACAACATACTCAAATTTGAAGTGAAATGAACAAGAATATCCTAGTAAATCAACTAGATATTGAAGACGGTGATTCTGGTGATGTATTCCGAGACACCCGAGAGTTCAGGGACATAGATGATGACTATACTCTAGTTATTTGACTTAGATCTCTCATGAAACTTGTAGAGGACATCATGGTGTATAACATATCCAAATTTCAGAGGAAACGAAAGAGAATAGGTAGGTTAAAACTCAATATTTCGGAGAAGCTTGCACTGGACGATGCAGTAACGGATCCAGAAGCTTCGTGAGACTGTATAAAATAATATAAAAATAATCTAGCTTGGAAGTCTTCATGAAAGTTGTAGGAAAATGTCTTGGCTATCACTGGGTAAACTTTCGTAATTTTTGAAGGTCGTATGGATATTTTAATCGAATTTCTTCGGAAACTGTGCATTCTGGTTTCATCCGAAAATTTCATGCTGTTTTGTGTAAATTATGGATTTGTGTGGATTTCTCATTGGCCGTGTATTTTGCATGAAATCATTATCCTATTGCCTTATTTATTAGTTGCCTTAATTTTATGATTTTTGAGATTATATAAATAATTAAATTTAATATTTTTGAAAATGGCACAAGCTGGAATTTAAATAAAAATAAAAAAAGGGCATGATAAATGGATTATTTTAATTGGCATAAATTCCATGAATTTTATTGCACCATGTAGTATGTGTGATGAGGTCTGGATGTATGCATTAAGATGCATGTGTGAATTCAAATGCTGAACATGATTGTTAATTTGCCAATACATCATATGCCATGCTAAATTAAGACCAAAATTGGTGAACATGAATAATGTTAAATGAGGAGATTGTTGTGGTGGATGATGATGCCCGGTGGCCTAGTGGCGTAATTCCAGAGATTCCCCGGGAGTGTCGGGATGCCCGGTGGTATACGGTACGTAATTCCAGGGGAGGCCTGGTGATATGTTGGTACATAATTCCGGAACCCCTGTCGGAGGTTTTTGCCCGAAGGGAATGCCTCGCGATGCCAAGATTAGGGTGCGAGATGCCCGGCCAGGGAGTGTAAATGCCGGAAGCCCTGTCGGGGGTCTCTGCCCGAAGGGAATGCCTCGTGATGCTAGTTGGGATACGAAATGCTCGGAATGTGGGGGGCCGGATGCCCGGTGGCCTGGGAGGCGGAATGCCGGAAGCCTTGGAGGTCTTGCCTGAGGGGATGATGAAATTGATGATTTGAGGAATGGGTGATGTGGTGATCAAAATTGAAAGCTAAAAGTGGGAATTGAACCCATGGCATGATATGCATGATGATATGCATGATGATGATGATGATGATGATGATGATACATGATATGGCGTGATGACATGTGTGATGTGATGATGATGCATGATAGTATGCGCATGGCTTCAAGGTAAGTAACGCCTGCAATGCATGTATGATTTGCATGATGCATTGATTGTTATTGGATTCCTTTACCTGCTGAGTGGTTATACTCACCCCTTTTGGGGACCAACATTTTAGATTAATAGATGGCTTGAGCGGTTGGATATGACCGCGAGGAGAAGGATAGTAAAGGAGGGAACCTTTGGACGCCGACATTGGTTGATGTACCTTAAGCATACGATTGTGGGAGGAGATGTCGGTTATTTTTTGAAGTGTAGCCGAGTACAGGAAACTATGGCATTTCAATGTACCAACTAAAGATGTCCATCTGCTTTATGTAAATAAAAGTGTACGGCTTTAACTTTTATAAGATGTTTAGTTGGTGTGCATCGTTTTCCGAATATAGGGAAGGGAGTTTGTTGGATGTGCTTCTATATATGGATTGCGCAAGGGACCTATCAAAAAAAAATGTAAACCCCCATGGTTGTATGGACCCGCTACAATTGAAATGGTATCAGAGTGATATGTTAATAAGGAAAGTGAATGGTGAGTGAACTGTGGCGACCCTAATCGAATCGGGGGCCATTGAAGGGTGCCACAGCGGCAGCATCCCTATCATAACTCCATCACATCGAACATGAACAGACAAAAACTCCTGAATAACAGGGCCATCAGCAAGACCCACATCGTACATAACCAAGACACAGACTTGGATAAACACCAGACCAAGTACACTAACACATGAATGCTCCGAGCACTCCACCTCAACATCAAATGGCAAGCCATAGTAAGTACCATGCGTGACTGGTGGCAGAGGCATCTTTCAATCTGAAATGTTAATCCCTAAATGGGTGAGTACAACCACTCAGCAGTAAAGATCTACCAAACTACACAATGCGTAAGACAGAACAATCAAGGTATCATGAATAAAGCACATATCATTCATGCATTCGAACATACCTCACCTTACAGCCATGCATATACCACCATGCACTTGTACATATATCATCAAGTAGATATGCATATATCACCATGCAACATGCATATATCACCATGCACTTGTACATATATCATCAAGCAACCATGTATATATCACCATACAACGTGCATATACCACCATGCACTTGTACATATATCATCAAGTAGCCATGCATATATCACCATGCAATATGCATATACCACAATGCACTTCATGCTTGCATTTCCATGAGGTTCATCCCATGCCATATGCACACATCCATGCGCATGATTCAATTTCCAATTTTATATTTCAAAAGGATCTCATTTCATTTATTTTCTTCCCAGGGACTAGTGTTTGCATCCTTTATTTATTGCTCGCACCCAACCTAGCATCGCGAGGAGCCTCCGGCACACACCTTCGAGCATCTCGTACCCCAACTAGCATCATGAGGAACCCCCCGGCACACACCTCCAGGGCTTCCGGCACACACCTCCGGGCATCCCGACACTCCCGGGGCATCTGGCACACACACTCCGGGCATCTGGCACTCACACTCCACGCATCCCAACACTCTCAGGGCATCGTCGGCTCACACCTCCGATGGTATCATCATTATCATAATTTACATTCACATATGTGTCTCATTGTCAACATGGCATTTGATGTAATAGTAACAAAGGTCTAATTCAGCTTTTTGATATTATATGTCATGCCAAATGTCACCACATATGTAGAAAAATCAATCACTCAAGACATTATATCTCATAGAAAAAATTCATTTAGTATTTTTTTTTGAAAATGCAGTAAATTTTCGGATAAAATAGAATGCACTCTTCTTGTTAAAATTCTTGAAAAATTCGTAAACAGCCTTAATAAATTCTAAAAATTTGACATGTTGTACACAAGATCAAAAGGAAAATATTTCATGAAGAACACCATATCAAAAGAGCTTCATACAATTTGGTACAATCCATGCATCACAGTGTTTATAATTTAAGAATATTGTCATACACAGTTTCATTCACAAATTTGCTAAAAATCTTAAATCAGCTCCATAAACTCTAAAATTTTGGTATGTTATAGAAAAAATCCATAAGTAAATATTTCATGAAGAACATGAAATCAAATTCGTGATATATTAAAAACTATAATTACCATAACCGTCCCGAACCCTCGGCATCGAATTCCAGATCTAACCGTTTTGGATAAAAATCGTTTAACCAACCTAAACTCATCCATTTTCTCTCAAATTTTAGTATATTACTCTTTAAATGTCATCTTCAACTTTCATTAAGAGCACAAGGTCAAATTGCAACCTAATAATTTTAAAAAATTCACATAATCACACTAGGTCAGCATTACGATTTCCAGATCTAACTTCTTCAAGGAAAAATAGTTTTACCAGTCTATACTTGTTCATTTCTTCTGAAATTTTGATATGTTACTCTACAAGAAGTCCTCTACAACTTTTATCAGGAAGTTGAAGTGAGATTCCAACTATAACATTGCATGCAGCTCACAAAATCATCAAAGGTCGGACTGCCTTTCTAGAAAACAGAATGCTAGGCTAAGACACTTCTCCTCAAAGCTTCGAAAATTCCTCACTTCTACCACATCCAAAGTTTACCATCCATCACAACACACATCATAGTAAGTAAAGGGTAGATCAATGGACTCTACTTGCCTCTAGTCCAAAGAAAATCGCAACAAGCAAACGGTGGGGGCAAGGCAGGCTCGATCGACGGTCTCCTCCTCCTCTTTGGCTCATGGTCGACTTCGGCTTCCTCTCTTTCTCTCTTCCTCTCTTTCTCTCTCTTGCGCGAAACTCCTCTCTCTCGGTTCAATCTCTCGAGCAATCCGCCCCACTCTAACTTTCTTTCCCCTCATCATTAGCTTTGCAGGGCATTAGACACCTGGCTAATCTCCCTAGCCACTTGTCATTTTTCTCATGCAATTTGATGGGCCAAATGGGCTGGGCTTCTCCCTCTCCCCCTTTGGTCGATGGCAGCTCCTTTGGCTTCGTGGGCCAGCCATCTTGGTTGACGATTTCACGAGCTCCTTTAGGCTGGGCTTGGCCGAATGGTGGGTGATTGTGGGCTGTCTTGGGCTAATTTGGTCCTCAAATACCCAGCCCACAATTGTTCCTAATAATTCACCTTAATTTCCACTTATATAAATACCTAATTACACTTATTCACTTGGCCACAAAATTGCAACAATAATCAATAAAATCCAACTTATAAAGTTCACGGTATATCCAGGGGTTGTCATGAAATTTTAGGATGCCACAACTACACTTCCTCAATGTCTCACAGATATTCAGTCTCTCTTTTGAATACAAGTATAGCTCGATGAATAAGATCGCAAAACAACAAGGAGATTCAGACTTTGAAATTTTTCTATCGGGACACTCTTGAACAACTTGAACATCTTCCTTAAATACTCCTTCATGCCTTCATTACTGTTGGCACTTTCCAAAGGAGTTCTTCCAATCAACCCGTTGGACAGAATCAATTAGAGAGATCTTGAGCTATTCAAGGAAAATGATGATAGCCCACCAATCCCGTTCGCCCATACAATCAGGATCTAGGTTTCCATAAGTAGAACCTTCCAAGTGTGATTCGCGGATCAATTTAGTCTAAGTTACTCGATTTAATTAATACAAATAACAGATCTTGAAGTGCTATATCCAGCTGTGAGATGTTTCCTTAACCATACGAATCAAATCCTTAAGGATAAGCTTGTCTTAATAAAACTCTTCTTCGTCGGTCTGGAAACTATCAGTGAAGGCAGACTTTGAATCTTAAGTCTGGTGGTTTTCAGACTTTGTCAATAGAGTCTTCAAGTCTTCAAGTCTTCAGACTAGACTGATGGAAACGTTTTGTCAACTTCAAAACAAGTCTAGAAGTTTTTCTCTAACAATCTCCCCATTTTTAATGGTGACAAAACTTTCCTGCAGATTTGGATACTTTCAACCTGCAATACAATATTTAAGCTAACAAATATATTTCATTAGAATAAAGATGATGATGATTATGCATCCACAGAAAACAAGTTAGTCCTGTAATAGCAACCGTCATCATTACTTAAAAATTACAAGCATAAAAAGTTTAAAGAATTCAGCAATCCAAATTAGTCCAAGTTCCAAACAGAAGATAAAGTCAATCGGCAAACAATCAAAAAGTTTAAAGTCAAAAATAAGTCAAATAAGTCAAATCTACAACTTCTCCCCCTTTTTGTCAACAGCAAAAAGTTAGAAAAGATAAAATCAAGAAGATTTGGGAATGCGAACTAGCTTAAAATCTCTCATCGACTTGACAGTCTCCTTCAGCTTCTTCATATCCTCCTGCAGTTGTGCTAGACCCATACCCTTTGCAGTTGCTTGAATCTGAAGATTGAGATCTCAAACTTGATCTTGCAAAGTGACGGAAATGGCATGATTAGCATTCTGCAGAGTCTGAAATTCACACCCCAATGCATAAACCTGGCCTTTAAGCTCCATAAGAATTTCAAGCAACCTTTGAAAGTCTGTTGAATTGTTAGTTTGTGTGCTTGCTTCAGCATGGTCAGATTGTGGAGTAAAGCCTGATCGAACTTTAGCACGAGCATACATACTTAGAGATGATGCCTCATGGTCTTCTTCAAGAAATTGTGAGGCATATACATCCTCGGCATCGGTAGGAGAACGACTAACATTAACACTAGTAAAAGTAAGTAGAGGAATACCTTCTCTAGGAACATCTCCCCCTGTTTCAGTGCCTTCAGGTGGAGAAAAGTATTCTTCTTGTTCAGGCTCTTCCTCAGTACCAGGATGCTCTTGAGCTTCTTTTTCTGCTGGAGAATCACCACGACTTTCTCGTGCATTTTGTTTTCTGCCTTGCTCCTGTGCTTCTGCTCTTTCCTCTTCTTTCTCTTTCCTCACCGATTCATTCTCCTCATTCTCTTTCTCTGTTTCTTCTCTGTTTCGATCTACCAACTCTAGAACAAGACGTTGTATGTTCTGTGAGGCAAAGGCGGAGATAGCAATGTCTTCCTCATCATCTTCATCCTACAAGATGATTGCTATCCTTCTTTTGGATTGGATAGTCATGGGTTCTTTGCCTTTTCTCTTCGCTGCTGTAGAGTCTTGTTTGGATTTGACAGGGGTTTTCTCCTTAAATTGCTTTAATGCTTTGCTTAGATCCTTCAGACGCATCTTGGTAATCATTTTCAGCCCTATTACCATTTCATCGATGGTTCGAACACACAGAGTTTTTGGAGGCTGAATATCAAAGTGTCTGAATAAACGAGTGATGAGAGTAGAGTAAGGAAGTTTTCCCTTATCCTTTGCCATGGATCTGTACATGTGGAACATGATAGTGTGACGCAAGGAGAACTTGTGACCGATTTTGATGGCGTACATCAATTTTGCTTCAGAGTTTGAGACATATGTTTTTGATGTAGATTTGGGCCTGAGATAGTTGATCACAATCTTATTAAGCAATATGTTAGATGCATTCATCCTTAGATAAGAGAGTCGCCCTTCTGTACTTCTATCCCGAGCAAGCTCCATAGTCGCGTGACTAACAAACACAGTTATAGATTGGAAAGCCCCTCTTTCCACACCAATTACATCAGCAAGAATGTCCATGTCAACCACATACTCATTATCTCTAAGACTAAAGGAAAATCTATTCGCATCCAAAAAACTAAGATTAGAATAGAAAGATGCGGTTAGTTCAGAATGAGCAGTATTTATCTCAGTGCAAAAACGATCAAGTTGAAGTTTTTCAAACTTCTCTCTCAACTTGATGTTTAAGGAATCGAGAAAATCGAAGTCCACACTCCATGGATTCATCACCCCTCTCTTCAACAGCTTGGAATAAGTTTGTTTATGTTCCTCAGAATCAAACAATTCTCCCATCGTTCCTCGAATTTTTGCAGCCACATCCATCCTTGACTTAAAAGGCATGAACATTTTTTCATCGTCGTCTTTTCCCTCAGGTTGATTTGCTCCTCCAAAACGAGGATCACTAGGAAAATTTGCGAAAGCCCTTTCCACTGTACCAATAGGAACAACTCCTAAACAGTCCATAACTCTTAAGAAATGGGTCTCATTCCGATACCCATTTTCTTTTAGAAACTCATCGATAAAGGTCATTGCAAAACCTCCTTCCTTCAAAATGGAGTAAAGCCTGTAAGTGAATGCGGGCTTAAGAGATCTTACTGGTTCAACATCCTCAAGGATTCCTTCCTCTGCTTGTGGGTGATTGGGTGATGATGCTCATGTGACCTAGTAGGAGAAGAATGGTGCTGTTGAGAATGTTGCTGTTGACTTTCCTACTGTCTTGAAGAGTCATCTTCCTCAGTTAGATCGAAGTGCGTAGGACCCTCACGCATAAATTGTGGTCCCCTGCTTGCAATCCTTGACGACTTTCTTTGAGATGACATTGTCACAGTCTTTGAGAGGATTTTCGAACTTGATTCGCGAAAAGATGAGAACTTTAAAGATTAAACTAGAGAGAAAAAGTACGAGAGTGAAGATCTGTACTCTAGGGTTTGTGGGTAAAAACGAATAAGAAGAAGAATTGTATATAAACCAGTTGAAACGAGGTATTTGAATCATCACAAAAAGAGAAAGAAAAAATACCTTTTCAAAAAATAGCTGCAATTTTGAAAATAGATACCTATCTTTTTCAAAAAGATAACTACCTTTTTAATATCAATTAGAGATTAATAGACTGTCTTACCTTTACGAGATTTTTATTTAAGAATTAAAAACATTGTAACCGAAATAACTTACAGTCGTAACCTTTGGTCTTCTGAGTCTGAACTTTTGAGTTTGAACCTTTTCAGATTTTATCCCTAAGTTTGAACTTCATCAGTCTTTAGGAGATAAGATATTGAGTCTTGAACGAATAGACTCAAATGAGCTATTCTCAAGTGGCTTTGTGAATATGTCTGCTGGTTGATTCTTTGAGTCGATAAACTGTATCAAGACTTCTCCATTTTGAACATGATCTATAATAAAGTGATGTTGAATCTCTATGTACTTTGTTCTCGAATTAAGAATTAGATTCTTTGTGAGATTAATTGCACTGGTGTTATCGCATTTGATCTCGGTGCATGAGTCTTCGATTCCAAAGTCTCGTAATTGTTGTTTTATCCATAATATTTGAGAACAACAGCTTCCAAGAGCCACATACTCTATTTCTGCTGTTGAAAGAGCTACAGTACTTTGTTTCCTTGAAAACCAAGATATTGTCCTGTTACCAAGCAATTGACAAGTGCCGAATGTGCTCTTTCTATCAACTCTGAAACCTACAAGATCAGCGTCTGAATATTCAAGGAGAGTAAAGTCTCCTTCTTTGGGATACCATAGACCAAGCGTACAAGTTGTTGCAACATATTTGATGATACGTTTTGCAGCGCTTAGATGTGATTCTTTGGGATTTGATTGAAATCTAGCACAAATGCAAACACTAAACAAAATATCAAGTCTAGATACAGTAAGATAAAGAAGTGACCCAATGATACTCCTGTATAGTTTTTGGTCGACTTTCTTTCCTCCTTCATCTTTGTCTAACTTCGAAGAACTTGACATTGGTATGTCAGTCTTTTTGCAAATCTCTAGTTTGAACTTTTTAAGAAGTTCTTTTGCGTATTTCTTCTGATGAATGAAGGTTCATTCTTTCAGTTGTTTCACTTGTAGATCAAGAAAGAAGGATAGTTCAACCATCATGCTCATCTCGAATTCATCTTACATATACTTAGAAAATTTATTGCACAGATTCTCATTAGATGATCCAAATATAATGTCATCAACATAAATTTGAACGAGTAAAAAGCTTTTACCTTCCATTTTTTATAAACAAGGTAGTATCTACTTTTCCTTTAATAAAACCGTTTTGAATTAAAAATTTACTTAACTTTTCGTACCAAGCTCGAGGTGCTTGTTTCAATCCATACAAAGCCTTTTTTCAGTCTAAACACATAATCTGGTTTCTTTGGATCTTCAAATCCAGGAGGTTGTTCCACATAGACTTCTTCTTGAATAAATCCATTTAGGAATGCACTTTTGATGTCCATTTGAAATAACCTGAAATTCTTATAACAAGAAAAAGCAAGTAATAATCTAATTGCTTCTAACCTTGCTACAAGAGCGTAAGTCTCATCATAGTCAATCCCTTCTTCTTACGTATATCCTTTGGCCAGGAGTCTTGCTTTGTTCCTTATCACTTTTCCTTTTTCGTTCGCTTTGTTCCTGAAAACCCATTTAGCTCAAATAATAGACTTACCTTCTGGTTTAGGAGTTAATTTCCAAACATCGTTAATGCTGAATTGTTTGAGTTCTTCTTGCATTGCTTCAATCCAACTTTCGTCAGTTAAGGCTTCTTCTATATTCTTGGGTTCTATTTCAGAAATAAGTGCCACCGCACTAGACTCTTCTCTCCTTTTGGATCTGGTACGAATCCCCTCATTAATATCACCAACAATGAGTTCTTCATGATGACTAGACTTATGTGGCACCCCTCGATGGCCCCCAATCTGTTAGGGTCGCCACAGTTAGCTTGCCTTTCACTTTCCCTATTAACATGTCACTCTAATACCATTTCAATTGCAGTGGGTCCATACAACCATGGGGGTTTACGCATTTTTTTATAGGCCCCTTGCGCAATTCATATATGGAAGCACATCCAACAAACTCCCTTCCCTATATTCAGAAAACGATGCACACCTACTAAACATCTTATATAAGTTAAAGCTGAACACGTTTATTTACATAAAGCGGATGGACATCTTTAGTCGGTACATCGAAATGCCATTGTTTCTATACTCGGCTATACTTCAAAAGATGACCGACATCTTCTCCAACAGTCGAATACTTAAAGTCCATTGATCAGTGTCGACGTCCAAAAGTTCCTCCCTTTGCTATCCTCCTCCTCGCAATCATATCCAACCACTTGATTCATCTAATGGTAGCAGTGGCAGCAGAGGTATCTTATCTAGTCTGAAATGTTATTCCCCAAAAGGGGTGAGTACAGCCATTCAGCAGGTAAAGGACCAATAAACCACTAAATGCATCATACCATACAATCATCACAATCATGGCAAAACACAATTGATCATATCCACTAATTCCACCAAACCTTCTCAAACTAAGATCTTCGCCTAAAATTAAAAGTTGACCACTATCGATTAAACCTATTATTATGACATATAAACCACAAATAATTTCATGTCTCATATGACCACTCAAACTCATGACTTCCAAGATCAATCTATACATACTAAATGCCTCCATGTAATGCATTAAGACTTCCAATGAGATCCTCTAATGGAAAGTCACTACTTAGCTCAAATGATCATAACTTAATGCCCAACTTCATAACTCACTCTCCATAATTCTCTCCTTAAGCCTTGTTTGTAGCACTACGCTTAAATGCTGCACATGTTCTTCAGGTCCTTTAGAACATATCAGGATATCATCAAATGAAGACAATCACAATTGATTAAAATAAGGCTTAAATATCCTATTCGTTAAATCCATGAATGCAGCTAAGGCATTCGTCAATCCAAATAGCATAACCAGGAAGTCATAGTGTCCATAGTGAGTCCTAAATGCAGTCTTTGGAATGTCTTCTTCTTAATCCTTAACTGATATCCTGATCTCAAGTCAATTTTAGAAAAGACCGAACTTCCTTGCAGTTGGTCGAATATGTCATCAATTCTAGATAAGGGATACTTATTCTTAACTATCACTTGATTCAATTGCCTATAATTAATCTACAAATGCATTAACTTGTCCTTCTTTTTCACAAACAAGAGTTATACAAGCTTAACTATGCTTCCGCTGCGCTACTTTGATGGAATTATCCCAGAAACACTACCTTCCCAGCTCAGTTCATAGTTTGGTTCATTCCTGCCCCCTTTTTGCCATTCTAGAAGCCTGCCAGGAGCCGCTCCTTGTTGAGGTCCACTAACCTCGGCGTCCACTCCCCACCCTCATCAAACCTGGACGTTACAAGTACACCAGCTTTCGCCTGGTTCGAACCCAAACTACACATCTACTGAAGGGTCTCGTTTCAATAGGAACTAACTTACATAGATATTATCCGTTTTGGCCTATCCCATTCTTAGCCTCACGTTTTTTTTTTTTTTATCCTTAGCGCACGAATAAGTACTATCTCAGGAGATCATTCATCCTAGTCCATTGCTTACGGAGTTAGTTCATTCCTACGATGACGTCAAAGTCATACATAACTATCACTATCAAGTCCATTTTCAAATCTCATTCTCCTAGGGTTATCTCACACATCTCATATGTTAACATAGATAACAACATGTCCTTCAGTGATGTAAAAATACGAAGAGGCATATCTAGAGATTTGCTCCTATTTCTCACAATCATTTATATTTTTGCAAACCAAATGAATGCGTGCCACTCATATCAAATAACACATATACCTTCTTATCCATCTATAGAAATCGTACATAAGATAACATTTTCAGAAGCTCCTGCTTCCTCTTGAGTGACCGCATACATCCTTCCTTGTGCTGGTGGCCTTTGTAGATTCCTTGGTAGGTTTGGTCCACCAGTACTTTGTTGTACCTGTCGCACTGAGTTGACATTTGGCTGTGACCTTTCTTGTGGACAATCTTTCTTAAAGTGACCTCTCTGCCCATAGCCAAAACATTTCAATCGATCATTACAGGGTCCCGGTCCATGTTGTCCACCACATCTCTGACAAAAATTACTTTGATAGGGTACTCTCCCTAGAGTCCAGCCACTCCTGACCTTTCTAGGATTCCCAAAATTATTCCTCTTCTTAGATTCCTGGGGCTGACCTTGATCAGGATAAGGTCTCTTACCCCTTTGAACATCATTAAAGGTCGTCTGCCTCTTAGATTCCGATTGCTCTCTCACTAATTCTTGCTCCACCAACTGTGCTCTCTCATAAATCTCATTATAATCCCTTATATTCAAAGGCACTAGTTGTTTTCTAATATCAGTCCTTAATCCTTTTAGGAATCTCTTAGCCTTTTCCTCTCGATCCTCAACCAACCTAGGAGCATACCTAGACAATTCATAAAATTTTGCCTCATACTGGTCTACTGTCAGTTCCCTTTGTTCTAACTAAACAAATTCAGTGATCAATGCTTCCTATCCTTGGCACAATCAGAGAAATGCTTCCTATTGAAAGCCCTAACAAACTCTTCCCAGTTCACATCGGTACCTGGTGGAAATATTGTATCCTTCGAGGCTCTCCACCAAAACTTTGCATTTCCCTCCAGCTGGTACTCTGCCAAAACTATTCTCTCAGCATCACTGCAGTCCAACAACTAGAAAATTCGTTCCATTCCATCAATCCAATGTTCCGCCTCCTCAGGACTTCCCATCCCACTAAACTTAAGTGGTTTCAACTTTAGGAATTGTTCCACCAGTCCCTGAGGGTGACGTTCCACTCTGGGTTGTTGCTGCGCTTGCCTTTCCATCAGATTTCCAATATTGACTAATGCTTGCAGGATATCTTCCATTCGGGGTTCAGCCCTTGCAGCAGAGGCTTCAGCCCTTGATGGATGAGCACTTCCAGCTCGCACCATGACTTTCCTGCAGTTTACCAAGCATTGCCTCAGGAATAATTTGAGACTCACTGTCTCCATTTAAAAGCAACTACTACTATATAAGTAACATAAACATATTACTAGCACCTAAAGACAACTCATGATAACTACTAGGGATCTACGAGTGAATACCCATCACCCGTTATTCAAAGTTAGTCAACTACTCTTAGTTAGTATCCTATGGTGTGCATCATTCTATCCTCATTTCCATCTGAGGCACCTTTCACTCCAAATAGACCATAGTTATGATGCCAATATAGAATGTGGCACCCCTCGACGGCCCTCAATCCGTTAGGGTCGCCACAGTTCGCTTACCTTTCACTTTAGCTATTAACATGTCACTCTGATACCATTTCAATTGTAGCGGGTCCATACAACCATGGGGGTTTACACATTATTTTTTTTTTTTTTGATAGGTCCCTTGCGCAATTCATATACAGAAGCACATCCAACAAACTCCCTTCCCTATATTCAGAAAATGATGCACACCTACTAAACGTCTTATATAAGTTAAAGCCGAACACGTTTATTTACATTAAGCGAATGGACATCTTTAGTCGGTACATCGAAATGCCAATGATTCTATACTCGGCTATACTTCAAAAGATGACCGACATCTTCTCCAACAGTCGAATACTTAAAGTCCATCGATCAGTGTCGGCGTCCAAAAGTTTCTCCCTTTGCTATCCCCCTCCTTGCAATCATATCCAACTACTTGATTCATCTACTAGTAGCAGTGGCGGCAGATGTATCTTATCTAGTCTGAAATGTTATTCCCCAAAAGGGGTGAGTACAACCACTCAGCAAGTAAATGACCAATAAACCACTCAATGCATCATACCATACAATCATCACAATCATGGCAAAACACATGTCATTCAAGTATCCATGCACAATTTACCTTAATATCATGCACATGTCATCATACTGCATGTACATACATCATCATATAAACATCACCACCATGTCATACATTTACCATCATACCATAGGTGCACATACATCCATGCACTTACCATCATCATGTCACATGTACAATCATACCATAGGTGCACATACATCCATGCACTTACCATCATCATGTCACATGTACCATCATGCCATATAGGTGCACATACATCCATGCACATCTCATCATCATGTCACATGTACCGTCATCATTACCATGCATCCATGCACATCTCATCATATCATGCATATATCATCATGCATAATTCAATTTCAATTTCTCAATTTCATCCTTTCATTTTGAACTGCCACATTTCTCTTTCCCAGGACCAATGTTTGCATCCCACATTCATCACTCACGCCCAATCCTGGCATTGCGAGAAACCTCCGTGCATGTATCCAAGATACAACCAGGCATCTGGCACCCCCACATTCTGAGCATCTCGTATCCCAACTAGCATCACGAGGAACCTCCGGGCATGTATTCAAAATACAACCGGGCATCCAAAGGGCATTGACTCATTCAAACCTCTGGGCATCTCGCATCCCACCTGGCATCACGAGGAATCTCCGGGGCTCGCCATGAAAATGGTTACCCCTACCCTCCGGGCATGCATCATGATACAACCCCTCACCCTCTGGGCATGTATCATAATACAACCGGGCATCCCGACACTCCCGGGGAAAACCTCTGGGCATGTATTCATAATATAACCAGGCATCCAAAGGGCATCGACTCATTCGAACCTCTGGGCATCCCGACTCCCGGGGCATCGTCAGCTCACACCTTCGACGGTATCATCATCATCATAATTTATATTCACATTCATGGCTCAATTTCAACATGGCATATAATGTGATGGCAAACAAGATCATTTTCATCATTTGGTTCATATATGCATTTCCAATCATCATCATACTTGCAGCAAGATACAATCACTTATAATAACACAATCCATGGGGTCCATGCAACATAGGATAATCCATACATCATGACCTTTTTGAAATTTACCAAATTCCAGCTTGCACAATTTCGGGAAACATGTAAATTAAATATACATATGATCTTCAAAAATCAAAAATCAGAGCATGTGATAGAAAAGACATAATGGTAGCAATTTCATGAAGAACACGTGCCCTAAAGAGTTTCACACAATAAGATATGGCTCACACAATTCAACATGCAAAATTCGGATAAAGTCAGATTGCGCAGTTCTTGAAATATTTCGATTAAAATACCCGAATGACCTCTAAAAATTATGAAATTTTACCAGGTTATAGTCAAGACATTAAGGTAGATTTTTCATGCAGACATCTAGGCAATGTTAATTCTAGATAATTTTCTATAGACGTTCGAAGCTCCTGATTCTAGCACCGAAACGTCCAGTATAGCTATCTCCGAAATATCGAATTTTCACCCACTTATTCTTCTTATTTTCCTCTGAAATTTGGATATGTTTTGCTTCAAGAGGTCCCCTAAAACTTTTATTAAGGGATCTAAGTGAAATTTCCAAAGAACAGTCACCATATGGGTCCAAGAAGTCTCGGGTGTCCAGTACCGTGTTTCCAGATTTACCATCTTCAAGAGAAAGTCGATTCACTAGGCTACACTTGATAATTTTACCTCAAATTTGAGTATGTTAGTATTTAGGATGTTATCTACAAGTTTCATGAAGAATTTGAAGTGAGATTCTCGGTAAAAAGTGACATACAACCCACAAAACCACCAAGAGGTCAACAGAACAGTTCCAGATCTAGCGTTTTTTGTAGAGGGAGGGTTTCACCCCTCAAAACTCAGCCTTTTTGTCTCAAAGTTTAGTATGTTATACTTTGAGATGTTGTCTACAACTTTTGTGAAGAAGTCTAAGCCAAAATCCGACTCGAAACACACATGCAAGCCTCTACAAAATTCTGGGTCAGGCGGCACACACGAACACAGCAAGCTATTTCAAGAACAACACACTCTAGCTTCGGTTTCTCATACTCTAATCATCCGAGATCTACCACCAAACAATCACATATGCAAGACACACATGAAAGAGCAGAATATGGATCCCAAACTTGCCTCCAAAATCAACAAATGGCAGCACACGGACGGCGACGAACAAGCGGACGGACGGCGACAGACGAGCAGACCTCCTCCCTCGCTCGGCTTCTCCCTCTCTTTATCGGCTCCTCACTCTTCTCGCAACTCGCTCTCTCTCTCTCACTCTCTCAAAACCAACCACTCCCTCTCTCACTCTCTTTTTGGTTGCTTATATACTTGCATGCATCCTCATTTTGCATGGGGGACACTTGTCCCCAAGGAGGAGACAAGTGTCTCCCTTGTTGAAGACACTTGGAGGAAGCCATGCGGCTCCTCCTTCCCCCTCCATGCGCCGACAGCCCAATGGGCTCTATGGGCCGGGCCTCTTGGCTCACTTTAGGCCCATCTCACTTGGGCCTAAAGTCCAAGCTTAAATGGCCCAAAATTTTCTTAAATAAGTCCATTTTTTTTACTTTTAATAATTTACCTTAAATCCCCACTTATATAAATACTAAATTACAACATATGGCCATAAAACTTGAAATCATAAATCCATAAATTCCAATTTATAAAACACATGGCCAATGATAGGATTTTCCTTCCCATCAAATAATTATCCATTAAAAGCTTGGCCATAAATCTTATTGCAAATTATGGATTAAATGGCTATAAAATAACTTAATGGTACTTCCATCACCTATTCATAGACTTTAATGTAACTAGAGGTAGTCATGAATTTTGGGATGCCACAACTTATGCTTCCAGTTATTGGACAATCTGATAGGTTGTTGATCTTTTTCATGAATTGATCCTTCATCAACCGTTTGTGGTTTTTCTACTGAAGTCTGAACTGTTTCAGGAGAGATAGACTTTGTAGAGTCTGGAGCAGGTTCATATTCTTCAGTTTGAGTCTGAATCGGTTGGATTTGCGAAGAGTCTTGAAATTTGACGTTCATCGATTCTTCCATAGTCTGAGTCTTTTTGTTGAATACTCTGTAAGCTTTGCTTGAAGTTGAGTATCTAAGAAAGATTCCTTCGTCTGATTTTTCTTCAAACTTACCAACATGATCATTTGCATTTTTCAAGATAAAGCATTTACTACCAAACACTTGAAAATATGAAACAATTGGCTTATTTCCTTTAAATAATTCATAAGGAGTTTTCTCAAGAATTGGTCTTAAAAATACTCTGTTAATAATATAACAGGCTGTAGAAACAACTTCAGCCCAAAAACGTGAAGGGATATGCTTTCAATTAAAAGAGTTCTTGCTATTTCTTGTAAAGATCTATTCTTCCTTTCCATAACCTCATTTTGTTCTGGTGTATATGGAGAAGAAAATTTATGCCGAAAGCCAGATTCATCACAAAATTTAGCAAAGTCCTGATTTTCAAACTCACTTCCATGGTTTGTTCGAATGCTTGAAATAGTATGGCCTTTCTCATTCTACACTTTCTGTTTTCCCAACACGCAAGGTGTGCATAAGTCAGACTTTTGGTATTTAAGGTTGGGTAGTCCTTGAACAAGCTTGTTGGCAGAGATTTTGGCAATTTGCTTCATGTTGATATGGCCAAGCTTTCGGTGCCATAGATTCGCTTCATCTTGTACATATATTAGGCATTGTGATCTTTCTTGATTTATATCTAGAAGGTAAATATTCACATGTCTATGCTCAGTGAAAGATTGAGAAAAATCTTTACTAGTTCCTAAACATGTTCCTTCTTGGAAGTTGATTTTGAATCTTGTATCACATAACTGGCTTATGCTGAGTAGATTGTAATTCAATCCTTCCACCAAAGAGGCATTGTTGATTGTTAGACTTCCAATTTTTACTGTTCCGCGTCCAATAATCCTTCCTTTATTATTTCCACCAAAAGAGACTTTTCTTCCATTTACATGAGCAAGTTTTATAAAACAACTTGAATCTCCTATCATGTGTCTTGAGCAGCCACTATCCAAATACCATTTGATCTTCCTTTTGATAGTGACCTGCAATTAGAAAGAAATTCAAGCTTTCTTTGGTACCCATATTTTCTTGGATCTAATGAAGTTAGTGCAATAAACAGTCTTTGCCCAATCTTTCTTAACAGGTTTCCAAACCATAGGGCATTCCTTCTCAAAGTATTCTGAGCTTTGACACTTTGAACATTTGAGAGCATTTTGGCCAACAAGTTTTACAAAAACATTTTGAAAATGATTTTTATAAAAAGCTTTTGTAGGTCTCTGATTCTTTCTTTTACCTTTGGAAAATCAATTAAATGAATGATTTTGGGAGTCATACCAAGACCTAATTTGTTAAAATAGGGTCTTTGAGTCGAAAGAATCTTATCCAACTTCTCAAATCAATTTGAAAACCTTTTTGAGATATTTGAAAATAGGTGTTTTCTCTTGAAAGAGAATATGCTTTTTCTTTTAAAATAATAAAATTTTTGTCTAAATCTTCAAATTTTTCTTTCCAAGACTTTTCCTGTTGCTTCAATGTAGAATTTTCCCTTTTTAATTCGGAGATCCTTTTAAGAGAAGTTTTGAGGCTAAGACAGAGTTCATCAATATATTTTGAAACTTTAGTAGGAATTTTTAAATTACTTATCTCAATTTCACTGTCTGAATCTGAGTCTATATCTGTCTCAAGATCTGAGTCTGATTTTGATTTTGCCATTAAACAAATATTGGCATAATCATCATTACTTTTTTCACATTCAATATCACTCCAAGTTTCTGCTTTGAGAGCTTTTCTGTATTTCTCAGTCTTTCCTTTCTTTTTCTTCAATAAAGGACTGTTGGGTCTTATGTATCCATTTTTCTTGCATTCAAAGCAAATCACGTCTTTATTGGACTCATCATCCTCAGTTGATTTGTTCTGAAATCTTTGAGTGCTTTATTTCTTCAAATTGAATCTTCTTCCCTTTTTGTTCAATTTTCTGAACCTCTTTATCATAAGTGCTAGCTCTTCATCATCTAAATCTTCTTTAGAGTCTGTAATATCATAATCATCATTAGTCTTTAAAGCAACAGACTTCTTATCTTTGGAATCTTCTTCATCGTTGGTGTGCTCCATTTCGTAAGACTGAAGTGTTCCAATCAATTCGTCTACAGAAAGTGGCGCAATCCTTTGTGTTTCCCTTATCGAAGTCTTTATATAATTCCAGTCTTTAGAAAGTCCACGCAGTAGTTTGTTGACCTTCATTTGTCCTGAGATTGGATGTCCCTAATATTCTAGACCATTCACAATTTCAATAAAACGGCTAAACATATCAGTGATTGATTCTCCTGATCTCATTTTGAAGACTTCATACTATCCTAGAAGAATATTGATCCTTGTCTCTTTCACTCGATCAGTTCCTTCATAGGTAATGTGCAGCCTATCTCAAACTTCTTTTGCTGTATCACAAGAAGATATTCTATTATACTCAGTAAGGGATAATGCACAATATAAAGACTAAATAACTTTAGCATCAAGAGCTTGTTTCTTGGTTATTTCTTCTTGAATCATTTCGACAGGGGCTGTAACTTCGTTTCCTCTCTCTGATCTTGATGCAACTGTAGGAATGATTCATTTTTCAACTACTTCCCATTCCAGAGGATCTTTCGATCTTAGGAATGTCTGCATCTTGTTTTTTCATATGTTGTAATCCTTCTCATCAAAATAAGGAGGTCTGGTGTTGCTTTGACCTTCAACCAACCCTGGAGCCAACATACTAGCCATAGATCTTTAACTTAGAAGTAAAGATACTTCAAATAAATGAGTACACAAGCTATGATGCCAATTGAAAGGACTAGTATGAGCACCTAGAGGAGGGGTGAATAGGTGATTATATAATTTTTGTACAATAAAATAGGATAGATTAAAAAAGCGAAGACAATAACAAACGTATGAAGCAGCGATATAAAATAAAGAGTTTAGGGATAGAGAAACAAGACTTTAAGTTTATAGTGGTTCGGCTTAGACCAAGCCTACGTCCACTCTCCTGTACTGACAGCCCACTGGCTGGATTTCACTAAGAATCAAAAGAGAATTTATAGTCTCACATCTTTGATTCCACAGTGTAGAAACTCTAGTACACTTCCTCAAGGTTTCACAGATATTCAATCTCTCTTTTGAATACAAGTATAGCCCAATGAATAAGATCGCAAAACAACAAGGATATTCAGACTTTGAAATTTTTCTATTGGGACACTCTTGAACAACTTGAACATCTCCCTTAAATACTCCTTCATGCCTTCATTACTGTTGGCACCTTCCAAAGGAGTTCTGCCCATCAACCTGTTGGACATAATCAATTAGAGAGATCTCGAGCTATTCAAGGAAAATGATGATAGCCCACTAATTATGTTCGCTCATACAATCAGAATCTAGGTTTCCATAAGTAGAACCTTCCAAGTGTGATTCACGGATCAATTTAGTCTAAGTTACTCGATTTAATTAATATGAATAACAGATCTTGAAGTGCTATATCCAGCTGTGAGATGTTTCCTTAACCATACAAATCAAATCCTTAAGGATAAGCTTGTCTTAATAAAACTCTTCTTCATTGGTTTGGAAACTATCAGCGAGGGAAGACTTTAAATCTTGAGTTTGGAGGTCTTCAGACTTTGTCAATAGAGTCTTCAAGTCTTTAGACTAGACTGATGGAAATGTTTTGTCAACTTCAAAACAAGTCTGGAAGTTTTTCTCTAACAAGACCGAGACCCGAGATTTACAGCTGCCTTTTGAAAAAGTCTATAGAGTACTCTAGGCACAAAGCTGTAGTACAATATGGCCTATCATCCTCAGACGAATGACCAGTCTGAGGGGACAATTCAGACCCTTGAAGATATGCTGCGAGCTTGTGTACTGGATTTTAAAAGAAGTTGGGAAGAGCAGCTTCATCTCGTGGAGTTTGCCTACAACAACAGTTATTAGTAGAGCATTCAGATGGCTCTTTTTGAAGCATTGTATGACAGAACGTGTAAAACACCACTATGTTGGGATGAAGTCGAGGAACGGAAAATTATAGGCCCAGAGTTGGTTCAGCAATCAGCGGATGTAGTTGCCGTTATCAGAGATAGATTAAAGACCGCTCAGAGTCGCCAGAAAAACTACGCTGATAAGCGTCAAAGGCCATTGGAATTCCAAGTTGGTGATCATGTCTTTCTAAAGGTGTCACCAATGAGGGGTACTTCAAGCTTTGGCAAGAAAGGAAAACTGAGTCCGAGGTACGTAGGTCCATTTGAGATTCTTGAAAGAATCGACATCCTAGCGTATCGTCTTGCATTACCGCCAAGGTTGGCGCAAGTGCATGACGTTTTTCATGTGTTGATGTTGAGGAAGTATGAGCCTGATCCAACCCACGTACTCAATTTTGAGGAATTGGACGTGGACAACAGAGTGTCATATGTTGAAAGCTCGATTCAGATTGTGAATCGCAAGGAGCAGGTCCTGCGCACCAAGACCATTCCGTTGGTCAAAGTGGTCTGGCAACACCACGGTACAGAAGGAGCAACTTAGGAAACTGAGAAGTCGATGAGATGATTGTGCCCCAACCTTTTTGGTTAAAGATTGTAATAGGTTTAAATTTCGAGGACAAAATTTTTATAAGAGGGGAAGAGTTGTGACAGCTTGAATTTTCAGAATTTATTTTCGATTAAATAAATCAAGTATTTTGTCGATGCACCTATAGTGCTATTCTCGAGCTAATCACTCATGAGATAACTGGACTATCTGGGGAAACAATTAAGGAATCTAAATGCAATAGACTTGAGAATTCGACCAGGAATCGATTGCTCGACCGTGTTGATCAACGAAGGTCATTACGACACTATCAAAATCGATTAGAGACCAAAGGTAGGTCAATTCGACTGAGATATGTGATTAAAATATGGGTGATTCCACCTGATTGCAAAATTCTCATCGATATGCACTAAATTGATTTTCTGTTGTTTTGGTACCCTGTGTCGGTAATTGAATCTCGAGATTTTCATGACAACTGATAGTTGCCAATATGTCAGAGATATACATTGTGACTCGAGATAAATCGATCACAGGTCAATTGCACAAAAAATTCCTAAAAGTTACCTGGTAGACTAGATCATACTAAAAGCGTGCCGAACTAAAATTAACCGCGAATTTGAACCCAATCTAAGAAATTGAAAGTTCTGTGGTGCCATGATCTATTTTAGGAATGTCGACTCATCCTTCGAAGATTTTTAAGAGATTCTGGGATTTTTACAGAAAATCGTTTCGGACGTTGCGGAAAATTAACGGAAATTCAGATGGGCCAAATTATAGGAAATTTGGACTTCCAAGCCAAGCCTTTGAGTGTCGGGAACTTGCAGAAAATTATACAGGATTTTTCTTCACCGATATTGGATCTCAATTTGGGAAATTTCATGAAGAAATTGAACCTAAAGTGGTGAAATTCGGACCTTAGGATGGGAGTGTGCAACATTTGGTTTAAGTGGGATTATTTATGGATATTAAGGCAAGAAAGTATTAGGGGGACATTGCATTTAAGTGGATGGCTAAGGTTGGCTAAATTTTCTTCCTTCACCCGTGGCTTCCTCGACAATTCTTGCTAGCTGCTTCGCGTCGCTTTCATCTTTTCATTTGAAGCTTATCCCATCTTCTCCACCGCATGCAGCTGAGCCGAAGTCCTCTGTCGTTGCCTTCTTTTGATTGTTTCATTCGAATTCTCCTGCCAGCAACGCCACACGTCTGAAGCCCTCGTGGACGGCCAGCACCGTTTGAAGATTGAGCAACCCCACCGAAGACCCCTGCTAGTGACGCTTGCCCCTCCACGAGTCCACAGTAGCATCCTTCGAGTCAACCAGCAACGGTTTGTTGACCCCACATCTCACCGATTCCCCTCCACAACTGCCACAAACCCAACTACTCCCCTCCATTCCTTTCGGTGAATGCCGCAACTCCACGTTCGCAACTCACCACCATCAACCCCTGTCTTCACGAGTGTAATTTGCTGCCAGCCTTCCATCCTCGCAACACCTTCATCGTCAGCTGACCGAAGCATCACCCGTGTCGTCTTTAGCCTACGTGTCTCCCAGCTACCAGCATCGTCGCTGTTGGTCTTCACGAGGCAGCCTAGCAATTGAAGCCGAAGCCCATCTTCAATTCTAGCTGCAACAGCCCACGGATCCAGCGGAGTTCACGGCCTAGCAGTTAGGCTGATCCACGAGCCCAAGCAAATTTCGCTCAGCCCAGCGAAATCTTCAAGCCCAGATCAACCCATTTGAAGTCCAGCGAAGCCCAACAAAATCAGAAGCTTGCAATTTTGTGGCCCAGCCCGTTTTAGCAACAAATCTCAGTTTGGTCTGACATTTGCTAGGCCCGTTTTAGGCCCGGTCCAAGTCCGTTGACGCCGCTGAAAATTCGGATTTCGGCCATTGTCGCACCGTCGTCGTGGTGAACCGGTTTCCGCAATAAACTAGTGAGTTTATGCACTAAACTTTTCTTAGTATGCTAATTACGTTTAAGGGGTGTTTAGATTTATTTAAGTGTAACTAGTTTAATTATTAGTTTAGTTAGTTAAATTAGGTTAGTTAAATTATTTAATTAGGTGGTTAGAGATTATAGTTAGTTAGATTAGTATGTTGTTGTCGCACCGTCGTCGTGGTGAACCGGTTTCCACAATAAACTGGTGAGTTTATGCACTAAACTTTTCTTAGTATGCTAATTACGTTTAAGGGGTGTTTAGATTTATTTAAGTGTAACTAGTTTAATTATTAGTTTAGTTAGTTAAATTAGGTTAGTTAAATTATTTAATTAGGTGGTTAGAGATTATAGTTAGTTAGATTAGTATGTTGTTGTATGGCTAGGGTGCTTAGAATAATTTATTTACTTAATAGGTTGTTAGATTAGGATTATTTAGGCTAAGTTATCATTTTTAATATTTAATGCATTTATTTAATTAATTTTAGAAATTATTTAATTATTAAATATTTTTCCGGAAATTAGGTCGAGATAGTCGGTGACCGGAATTTTGTGCTGATTGCAATGGTGTGGTTAATTTTTGCAATCAAGTGTTAATTTGTGAAATTTGAGTGTTGATTGAAAATTGGGTCAATTATTCCAAAATTGGTGAATTTTGACATTTATCCAAAAAATCCCGGGTGTCGGGTTTTAAACACCGAAAATAGTTTTATTTACTATATAAACCATTGTGATTTTAAAAAGAGAGTTATGAATTTTTCGAGTCCAATCTGATCGTGTACCCACGCACGACTATTTTCACCGGGTGTTTTTAATACGAAGAAAATAGGCCAGGCTCACTATTTTAATTGAGGCATTTGAGTGCAATGCACAATGTCCCGAGCCGAGATTGAGTGGTCATGTGTTGGTTAAGAGAACCCGTTCCTGAACTGTGTCGAATGGACGTTACCCTTCATGGGATACCCCTTTATTGGGATTTGGGTCGTAGTAGAGGCTGGACCTATACTCCTTCGGGAAAGTCGTCTTTGAGAGACGTAACCGTGCTTAATGGGGTGAAACGATGCCTGGCTATGCCAATAGACCGCCGAACTTCAAGTATGCCATACCCTAGAGTGGGTGTAATTACCAATTGGAACACTTGTTGAGTGGAATTGATGCGCCGGATTATGGGACAAAATTCTGTAACATGGTATAGGACGTGTCATAACAATTTGGCTCTATAATCAGGACCCATGTGCTGATTTGAGAATTGAGTGTGGCGTTCTAGTTGTTGGAGCTTAATTGTTGCTTATATCTGTATGGCTGTCGGTGATATAAACTATACTGACTTGCAGGGTGGAATTAAGGTGAGGTAAATCATCTATGCTAAATGCGTGATAGTGTGGTTAGGATGCCTCTGGCGTATTACCCTCCTTATCGAGGTTTAGAGCGTGGACTCGCTGAGATTTATATCTCACCTCATTATGGGACAATTTTTCAGGGTCATCGAGTGGAGGACCTGAAGCCGAGAGGAGGTGATATGAAGTGTAGGTCAGCTAGGATCGTTTCTTTTCGGAAAGCCAGCTTTTGTAGTCTTTTGGTCGTAGACCTTGTACTTGACATTATGTGAATATAAAAGCATGTTTGTTTGTGAATTTGTTGTCTTGCTTTTCTATCCCGAGATGATTACTATCGGGGGATTTATTTTCACTTTTGCATGTGCAATAAAATGAAAAGGGTCGATGACTCGTCCTGGGAAGTCGCAAAATATTATCTACCAGAGAGGGATGAGCACGCGCTCGGGGCTCGGGGCGTGACATAAAGGGCTATTTCAATTGTAGTACTCGAATCAGTAAGAGCAGGTGGTTCGTTTTTCGTTTTTACATAGTCAATGTCCATCCATCCCAATTGAAGAAGAACTAACTCCTTCCAAACTTTATAGTTCTCACCATTCAGTATGGGAACATTACACTTATATTTAGAGAAATTCATAGGTTGCAAAACTAAATATTAAACAATCATGCTTGTGTCACAAAATTTGAGGCAAAATATACATAAATTATATTTCACCAATATAAACATGTCATGAATATGAATCACATAACATAAAAACTCATGTAGGCTAAGTTTTTAATCTCAATAGATTCGTTATTACATTATGAAGAAACTACCATATTATATACCTTTTCTTAATCCTTGTGGGTAAATTAAGAAAAATAATATGATATTTCATCCTAACTAATCATATTAATATAATGAAATTTCCCGTGAGATAAAATTTATCATATTAATATAATTAATTACAATCAATGTCCATTTCCAAATATGATATGGAGACTCTTAATATATAATTTAATTAATTAGAGATGCTATGGCAACTTTCTAATTAATTAAATATATGAATCATTGGATATTTAATTTCATACATAAAATATTCATAAAAATGCATGAAAGGGCAAAATAGTAAATAAATGCACCAAGGGGCAGAACAGTAAATAGATCGGCCAAGAGCAGGATTGTAAAATTGCAAGAAGGGCAAAACAGGAAATTTAAAAATGGCGTAGGGAAAAAGAGTAATTTTATCCATTAAGGGTAGAACCATAGAAATAGTATAAAAAAATTGCAGAAGTGCGTCAGGTGTGTGCCATCCACGTGCCCACCAGGCACGCGGGCGCATGGTCCATATGCACCTAGCAATTGCCATGCGGGTGTATGCGGCACATGCGCTCGAATCGCCCTATGCAATTCCGTGCACGTGGGCGTCACACGCCAACGGTTCCGTGAGCGTGGATCCTATGTGCCTATAGTTCCGCACACGTGGCACTATGCGCTTCTTCCTCTATGTGAATAGAAGCCCTCTCGGCGTTTTTTCGCCGTTTTCCACTGCGATTTCACTACCGTTTCTTCTCTAGCAGCCCATCCAAGATAGAAATAAATAATAGGTTTTGGAGACCATGCTAGCACGATCACATAGGTCCAAGTTTTGGCGAAAATGACCAAGAAATTGGTCCAAATCAAATGAAAACTTCCCAAAACGCAAACCCTTAACCACTGCGACTTATGCTGCCTGATTAGCCTTCGGCGGACACTGAAAATGCCGAAATAACTCATGGCAATTCTTCCTCATGGCAATGCGACCGTATCGATCTGAAGTCAAGCGGTGGGTTGCCGAAATTTGGCCGAAATTGGCGAGTTTCTCTCTTGGCCTCAAAATTCCGAATTACTGTTCATCTTCAAAAAGCCAGAAAAATACACCAAAAATCGACAAAAACAAGGCATAGGCACTAAACACACTATGATACCAAATGTTAGAAATAAAAATCAAATGCGGAAAATAGGATCGATTATAGATAAACCTCCAGCCATTGTTCGCATTCACATTCGTTGGAAAGTTTTGAAAATATAGCAAAACATCGGGCATACTCTACTAACCCAATTTCCTCGCGAACTAATGGCATATTCCAAAATTGAGAGAGTTTTTGTTAGACCTTGTGATCACTTGTTAGAAATGAACGATCGTTCTTTTTATATATCGTCTCCCATCAAGACGGTTATCAAATAAGTAGTTATCATGAAAATGTACGGAACATGGAAAAATTACATGTGGAATAACTGCCACTTTAAAGAGAAAATGTGGATCTAAAAAAGTGGGATCACACGATATAAATAACATAGTGTGGACAGCAAGTTTCCCAAAGCATCCCTGCTCCACCTCAGTTTCCCCATTGGGAGGATTCTACCTTCACCAGCATCGACCGATCTGGCGAGCTTTTGGGCTCCTTTTGCTATGTGCTCCCAACAACATACACTACTTTCTTCTTCTTCTTCTTCTATCAATAAAGTGAAGATCATAATTAGGAAGATTATCTAATTAACCCTAATTGGTCTTAAATTTACCAACACGTTATTGCAAATGAAATGAAAAATGATTGAAATTGCAATTATACCCTAAGAAAAAAACTGAAGAAAAACCCTAAAAAGGCTATAGAGAGAGAATCACGAGAAAAGAATGATAATTTCTAACATCCACGAGAGTACAAAATTCAAATATGACATGAATTCATTGAGAAAAACTTTAAGTTCGATGTGACGTAGCATGATAAAGTTAAATTCAAAATTATCAAGATTTGGCACAGTTTCAGTTATTCTTAATAGAATCATTTTACGATCACATTAAATAATCTAACAATCATACAAAATAACATAGAAAGATGAGTGCCACATGATCATATTTTACCGTGGGGAAATCTTCTTGTGGCGATTTCGATTGGAATTTGTTGGTTCATCATCCGATTATGGGATCAAGATAATCTCGCTGCTTTGTGCTACTTACTCAAAACATTCTTATTTTTGTTATGGGGGCTTGGTTCATATGATATACGAAGTCTATGTCTTGATTTGCTTGATTTGGACTTTAATAAGGTCTTTAATAGGATCCTCGAGTCCCACCATAATTTTCGAATAGGAAGGAACTAAGGTTCATACTAGAAGGACGGACGATAAATATGAGTGTTGTCGCTTTTGTTAGGCCTGTAGAAATTTTTTGGATGCTTGAGCACAAAATTGGAAATTTCTAGCGTAAGAAGTAAGAGCGAGACATATAAATCTGTGGTTGTGATTTTCGTTTAGTCGAAGATTTATTTTTTTGATTTTTGATTTTTATTTTTGTAAATGGATTCTTAGGAGTGCACTGGTCGATTATCGATTTTCCTCTCGAAATAAAACTTTCTGCTGAGGGGTCGCAATCGCCCATAAGAAATGGCCGAACATCGAAAAAGAATCAAAATGAGAACGATGGAGAGAGATGAAAAGGAATGGGAAAATGAGAGGGTACCAAGAGTCCCACTAGACATTGACACCTTTATAGGTAAAGGAAGGACTCGGCGTCTCTCAACCGATTAGACTTGTAATAAAAAAAAGTTTGCACCTCTCTCAGCAGATAGATAGACTTCACGTTCTGAACTTGGATAGATTTTAAATGGATGCCTTCCTAGATATTCGGTTTTTGTTGGAAGTGGAGTAGCAGCAATATTGGATCCCATTGGCATCAGGCCTCCCACAAGCTATGGCGTGGCTAGGTTTTCCTTGAGAGCTCGAAATGGTATCGGTCGATACAGCTCAAAAAATGATGGTCTCCATTTATCTTCAAACCCAATTGCAGAAAGGGAACCGTCTCCTTCTGATCTCCTCCTCCACCCTCTCGGCCACCACTCACGATTTTAAAGCCTCGGAGGCCATCAAGCCTTTTCTCCATTTCCTTTATTTTCCCCCTATTTTGCTTCCTTTTTGCTTCCACGTGAAAACGTGCATTTTCTTTTATCCTCTTCCCTTTTCACTTTTCTCTTCTCGCAATGGTAGCTGAATTGCCATTTTTCTTTTTGAGTGTCTAAGGTGTGCGTGGCGAGAGAGAGAGAGAGAAAGAGAGAGAGATTGCCTTTTTTCCTTTTTATGGCCATTCTCTGTTCCCCCTCGCTGAAAATTATCTTCATCTATTTTCCAAGGCATATAGAAAGCAGTCCATTCGAGTATACCTCGAGAGAGGGGAAATCACAAATGCGATAGGCATCTTGCTCATCATTTCACAGAAGAACATGCAAACAAAGATTAGAACACGAATAATGAAGTCTCCTTTGAAATTGAAAAAGGTAAAAACTTTTTTTGTTTTCTAAGCTTTGAGTCTACCCAGAGAGAGAGAGAGAGAGAGAGAGAGAGAGGGACTCACGAATGCGATAAGCGTCTTGCTCGTCACTTCACGGTAGAGCCTACAAACGAAGATCAGAACATGCACAGTGAACGCTCATTTGCCATTGAAAAACGTAAAATCCTTTTCGCTTTCTAAACACCATGTGAATTACTCAACTTTTTTTTAAATGATCTTTTTTGGTCATCCTTTTTCGATAGAAAGATTTTAGAATGTATTGCATACAAAGCGCAAATTTGAAGAAAACTAATTATGATGGGAAGTTGAGATTTGAGTCATCACAAAATAATTTAATTGTCGCCACTTTCTTCTGCTTTGGTCTTGAACTTTAAACAACGAACGTAATTGTTTTCCCTGAGTTC
This sequence comes from Eucalyptus camaldulensis, assembly GCA_019915185.1. NCBI lineage: Eukaryota > Viridiplantae > Streptophyta > Magnoliopsida > Myrtales > Myrtaceae > Eucalyptus > Eucalyptus camaldulensis. The sequence goes on from JAHSVA010000006.1 coordinate 12,063,189, forward strand.
AAAAGGGAACGTCATTACAAATAGTTTTGTAGGTATTGCGACCCAATATCTCTTATCTCATTTACTAACTTCAAACTCTCCATTCATCAATGAGCTGAGATTCTTTAATTGTGAAGGGGGTGGTGGATGGTGTTGCCAGACCCCAAGTCTGATTGAAAGACACGTTGGCCATCAATCTCGAGGTTCTGTAAGCACCGGCGTGCGAGGAAGGAGGAGGACATGAAGAGAAGAGAGAAGAAAAATACATGTGAATCCGATCATTCATCAAAGAGTGCATGAAACCAAATTTCCATGCATGCAATGTCAGAGGGAATGCAGAGGAGTAAAACAAGGAAAGACAAGCTTTACTGCAGATGGAGAGAGAGACAGAGAGAGACGCCAGAAGGGTGAGAGAGGAGAACATCGAAGAGAAAAACCAGCTTTGGAGGCACCCGCTGACGCCAGTCGACAGTACGAGTGGCAGCCGAGTTACCTCGCCGAGGATCCCTCGCTTAGTCCAGTGTGCCAACCAATTTTCGCACTGAACGAAAATATTCGAAGTCCACAGTGAGAGAGCAGGGGAGAGAGACAAAAATGAAAACCTGCTGGCATTGAATGGGATTTTAAACATCCACTCCTAGAATAGAAAGTATTTACTTTGCTCAAAGCAGTAGCGGCAGCATAGGATTCCATCAGCATTGGACCCAGTACACTCAAATAGAATTATAAGGATCTCGCGTAGAGATCTTACGGTTGTCATGGACTGAGGTCGCATACTTGCATGACCGTGTACCGGGTGCTTTCACATATAATTTCTAAAATTTATATAACATTTAATTATTCTGAAAATTTTAGAATTTTTGAGTTAAAAAAAGAAAAAAGAAAATAGAGCAAGATCCGTGAATTGCTTAATTTAGGTTAAATAAAAAGTAAAAGTCAATTTATACAATTTTTAAACGAATCGCTTTTAATCAATAGATCACCCATATAAGGGAAATAGAATATGAATAATTGACATACCCGTGTAAATTACCTTTTCTTGAGTCACGTACCAATAAAAAGGTAAGACTTTTTAAAGTAAAAAGAAAATGAATGAACCAATAATGCGTTGGTCAGATTTGTCGTTCTTGTAATATTATATTTAAGGCTTGTTAGGAGTAATCCAAGAATAAAATCATTAATGCACCCGGTCAAGATATGTGAAGTAGGCCGGCACCATCTAATCGGAATATTCAACTTAAGACAATGACTAATTATATTACATTTCTTTTAAAATGTTCGGTAATCGTGCTTCTCAACTTATTATAACGACTTATTCAAGTAATATAATCTTTAGTCGGAGTGAACCACATAGACTTTCTTCAAACACGAGGTTAATTCAACGTGGATGGGATTTCTTCGTTAATCAATACAATAGTAGTATTTTTTTTTTTTTAATGGCTGTGTAATCATTATACATGGAGCTATTCGTGCCGTTTGACAGGTCTAGGTGATGTACATGCAATTCGTTTCGGAGCTATTCCTCCCGCACATGGAGCTCACGGAGGAACGATAATACGGGACCTTCTTCAGCGCAAGGGATTATGGGTTCGGCCAAGTTGAGTTAAAATTATCGCACGTTGTCAATTCTGAAGGGGTGGCATCGACCCTGGAGCTACAAAATAGATACAGAGAAATCTCCATGACATACCCTCTCATTCCAAACCATAGTGCAAACAGAGAAACATATGGTGAAGAGAATATGCAACTTATATAAACCGGTCAAAACAACAAGAAACAACAGTCTTCTGCTCCTCAATGACATTCCAATAAAGATAATAAAACCTAATCATGATTGTTGAACATGAATGATCAATAATAAAGTTAAGATTTGCACCATAAAAGCTTATGAGGCATTGTGTTTCCTGAGAAGCAGCAAAAAAGTTCTAGATAATGTTGATAGAGAGATTAGTGTAAGAGTTTTCTTAATGTAGACTACATTAATTAATATTGTAATTTACTGTTTTTACGGTTACCATAAAACAAGGTTGGTCTAAGGTGAGATTGAATGTTTCTTAATTAGTCTAATATGGGGATGGCTAGTGTGGGCTGAGTTGAGCCTAGCCCGTAATGAGGGGGCCTGGCTGGAAACTCTATAAATAGTGCTCAAGTCTCTTCTCTAACCCTAATTCTCACATGTATCCTCACATAAGGGGCGTTAACCTAACGCTAAAGGTGAGAGGCTGCCTCAGTGATACGGAGGGCAATAGAGGAGAATTACTTGATATGTAGGTAATCCCTTTTCTGCTTCTGCTTCAAGTATGATGAATCCCAAAACAAATTCGTTAATCTTTCTACTTAATTATGCATGTTCTTGTTCTGGTTATGGAGATCTTGGGGTTGTGCAATTTTTGTCTTACATCTGGTATCGGAGCAACCATAACCCTAGAACTCGAACGCATAAGTTTTTTGCCATAATTTGTGATTTTCGAGATTTTTTGTTCAATAAAAATAAAATTAAACCACAAATTCGGACTGGGCTCATCGAGACGAGCAAATCCATGGGCGGCACGTCGCTGGAGAGAGCCGCACATGCCCCCACGCGTGGCCACGCACTGCCAGGTCGTTATTTTTTCATGTGGATTTTTTGCTCGATTGATCCTGAAACCATGGGGTTTTTGTTCTACATGTCGAGATCTTTCCAACCATATATAATTTGTATAATTTTGTTGAGAATTGAGTGAGAATTTTAAGTTTGAAATTCTAGGGTTTATACATAGAAAAAGTTCTAGAATTTTAAGTTACATTCTAGCATTACCTTCGTTTTTCTTCTCCACTCTTTGCATCACATCGTGTCATTTGAATTATGAACTGTCAGTCATCGCGTGCACTCTTTCGGTCGTCCGTCTTTGATTTCGGAATCGACTTTCTCCTCTCAACGGTTTTGTTCTATTGTCGTGGCGAGTTTGCACATAGTTGCTAGTTAATGTCGAATTCGTTCGCGACGAGGATGATGGGGGTTTATGAAGATTTGTATTTGTATAAATATATATATATATATTTGGTGGTGGTAGGCGGCTGCAAAATTCGTTCACCGTGATTGTGTTGCAGGGATGGGTTGGCCAAGGATCTGTTCGCGTTCGCCGTCTAGGTGCTTCTAGTCGGGAGGGGCAGTGTTGATGGGCGTTGCTGTGTTGGATGATGGCTAATAGTTTTTCTTTTTCATAAGAAAATATTTAGAAAAGTGGCCAATTTTAAATATATATTGGTGAAGGCTAAGGGTAAATACCTGTATATCAAATGGGATTGAGGGACAGTATTCTGCCGACTATGCTTGTAAGGTCTTAGGGTGCCAAGGCATTATGCGATATGTGTGTGGTGGTAGTCGCTAGAAATAGCAATTGATGTGCGAAAGTCTTTTACGTGTACACTCTCTTTGGCCAATGCTCTTTGAAGGAGACTTATTAGGTTTTGAATCCTAATATTTCATGGCATCCATGCTTTTATCTTATTGTTAGGTGTCCACATCTATTTTGTTTGGTGGTTTTAGATTCTTCTGTTAATGCTGGAAGAGTGTGCTTCTTTCGATTATCATAATAGTAGTCTTTAGTTTCTTCTAGTTGCCCTCATACTTTAATGGGTTATAGCTTCATCGTGATTGTCACGTACAACCAGATTAAATAAAGATATTATCAATGATTAAAGTAGTGTAATTAGCATGATATGTGATTTTAGTGATATACTGCCCCTATCACTAAAGTCAAAATCACATGTATATGGTGTATGTGAGAAGTAAAGTTTATATCCCTAATATGAGAGAGTTTCAATTATTCAATTGAGTAGTGACCGCTAAAATGACATGCTTGATTGGGTTTGAGAAATTTCGTTCTCATATGCTAATTGGGATGTCTCCTGGTCTAATGCATGGTCATACTCCCAAATGAGGTGATTGTGTATTAGTTCATTAAGAGATACATGATGGTGTGGTGGAGAAGTGACTGATCCTAGTGTTTCATATGCCCAAAGGTGATGAATTCACGAAGATTGGAATATATTATCATAACCGCTATTATGTAGGGAGTGTACAACTACATGTCATGTATTCTGCCTAAAGGTGATTATATGATTATGCGTGTAACTCTTTGGATGTGTACTTGTACGTCAAGTTATACGGTGCTCACATGATGCCAATTATATACATTACTTGTTTTTCAGTCGCTTTTCTGTAATTAATAACTCCAGTATTATTGAGATTTTTATTACTTCAAATTTTAAGTTGTGGACATATGATCTGTTGCTTGAGAAAAGAGCAATAGAATTTGTTTATTGTCCATGAAGCATTTCATTATAAAACACTTGAAAACTGGTTTGCATGCAGACTACATTGCTATAAGATGATGGAAGCCTTAGTGGCTTGAAATTATTTCTTATCTAATACCGAAATTAGGATATGTATGCAAAGATTATGTTTAAGTCCTAATGATATATACATCTCATATATGATTGAAAATGTTGTTTCCAAAAGTTTTCTATTTAAGGAATAATTTCATACATGTTTAAAGAAAGAGTAGAAAATGTGATAATGTTTATATTATGTTTACTTTTAAAGGTTATCTAAAGACTTCTATTGATTATTGTAGAAGTAAATTGACTAAGGTAAATAATAAATTGGTTAGAATTAGTTTTAAAGGTTGTTAGGCTTAATAGTGACCGTGAGTATTTTGGCAAGTATGACAATGTAGAATAGCTTAAAGGGTCATTTGTCAAATACTTGATAAATTCTGAGGTGGTAATTTAATTACTATGCTTGAAAATCCTAACAAAAAAATTTGGCCGAAAGGCATAAGTGCATCATAATGAACATGGTGATGAGTATGATGAGTAAGAATAATTTATCCGATCTTCTATGGGTTGATATTTTGAAAGCAACTCTTTTCACATACAAAAGGTGTTTTCTTATCAAAATTGTTTCATAAACTTCTTTTGAGTTATGGACTGGACATAAATTACTTGAATCATATTAAATTTAGAGGTGTCATGCAAAAGTGGGGTTACTAATCCAATATTGAGTGTGTTGGAATTTAGATTTACTTAAAATTATTTTATATCTTACCTAGATTGTTCAAAGGGGTATTGATTTTATGACCCTAATGAATGTATAAGAATTATGGAATCACATACAGTAAAGTTTCTAGAGTTCGACATAGTTGTAGATGATAGCTGCTCTTGGACTATTAAGGATAATAGTGCGATGGAAGATCACTATGTCTTTGTCTTTGCCTATACAAATAATTGTGATACAAACAATTGTGGAATCTCCTATACCATAGACTAAATTTGTTGAGATTCAAGGTATTATTCTTGATATAGTTATGATGAAATTTCTCAAGCCTCTCAAGTGTAGAATGAAGTGGTTGTAGCTTTACTTAGGAGATTTGTCAAGGAAAGACGATCAGTTATACCATTAGACTATATAGTCTATTTGTGAGAGCATGATTACAATATTCACTACATGGTTGAGTTAGCGACATATATACAAATGGCGTTTGTCATTCTCAATCAAGTATGCGATTAAATACCATAAAAGATGTTAACGTTTTCCCTTTGAAAGAGGGGTGGATAGTTTATAGTAAAGAAATAATTATTTCTTTCTAGTATCTTTTAAAGATTCTTTCAGAGTAAACGTGTCATTAATAGCTCTTTTTATGGAGTTACGCCAAATATATACAAAATCTATGTAGTGCAATCGGAAGATTTTGCAGCAGATGATTCAAGCAAACTTGTGTGTAAACTGAAAAGTCTTATTCATAGTTTTAAGCAATTGTGAACAAAGTAATTCAATATACTGCAAAGTCAATGGGAGGAAATTTATTTTTCTCATAATCTATGTACATGATATTTTGCTTCCAAGTAATGACCTTGAGAAATCTTTTATCCTTTGTACTGAGGTTTGTAAGGATAGTTTGTGCCATATTATATTAGATTTTCTTGTAGGACATTTGCTGATTGTATTTTGAAAATATTCAATTTACATCAATGCAAGCCAAGAATTGCTCCTGTCGTTAAGGGTGATGGACCGAATCCATTATATTGTCCTTATTTAGATATTGAGAAAATCTAGTTAAAGGGAGTACCTTGTGTCAGTGCACTTAAATGTATAATGTATGTTCGAATTTGTACTAGACTAAATATTGTCTTTGTGATGGAACTTCTAGGTAGACATCAATCAAATTTTAGGACGCGATTATTACGTTGCTGCCAAGAAGGTTTTAAGGTACTTAAAGAGGACAATATATTATATGTTAATATACAGATATGTTCAATTCTTACAGCTAATAAGATATTTAGATGTAAACTTTGTTAGCTGTTATGATGATATAATATCAATAACGAAATACATATTTATGTTAACAGGAAGTGCGATAAATAAAGTTCTATGTCATCTTCTATTATGGAAGCAGAGTTTGTAACATTCTTTTAGACTGTTACTTGTGCTATTAGGCTCTGAAACCTCATTAAGAAATTTATTATTATTTTTTAATTTTATGAATTAACCCATACGGTTTTATTGAGACAATAAATTTGTAGTATTTTTATTAACTACAGAGATCTCAAGGGGTCTATATATATGACGGTCAAAAATTTTGACCATAAAGAAACGATACAAAAAGGTGACGTTATAATATAGCGTATTTTCACAGATGATATGGTTATAGATTCACTAACTAAAGCCCTACACCCGTGTGTATTTAAGCAACATGTTATTAGCATGGACCTAGGAGTATCTTGGGATACTGTTGTTTAGTGGGAGCTATTTTGGCTTTACTCTAATAAAGTTCACATCTGTGTTCATTACACTTTGTAACGGTTTGATATGTATTAACTTTTGCATTCAATAAAATATTTTTGAACGTATTACTATTATGTTGAATACATATTGTTAAAAGTCTCAAGGTGCAATATAAACCTTGAGTGAAGGTTAAGGGCATCCGCTTATTAGCTTTGTGCATATGCCTTGTATACATAAATAAAGGTTAACTGTAAGGACAATGCATATGTGGGTTTATTGGAATCATAAAGACATTTTCTAGTGGCACAAGTTTTTTTTTTTTTTGTGACACTTAAGGTAAGAGAATGGACATTCTCTAGTGGCATAAGTTTTTTTTGTGACGCTTAAGGTAAGAGAATGGTAACTGACAAATGGGATCTCTGTATGAGAAATGTTATTTATCTGACATACTACCATATTGAATCCATATCAATAAAGTTGAAAGCACATGTGACCATGGAAGCTTCTGTGTGTATACATGCAGTTACCGCCATGATTCGGTGTTTGAGACTTTATGGGATATGATTGACTTTTAAAAATTATCTCTAGACCAATGTGTGCACATACAGTACGATTTTAATTAATATAGTCCAAGTGGGAGAATGTAAGAGTTTTCCCAATATGGACTACATTAATTGATATTGTAATTTACTGTTTTTATGGTTACCGTAAAACATGGTTAGTCTAAAGTGAGATAGAAAGTTTCTTAATTAGTCTAATATGGGGCTGTCTAGTGTGAGCCGAGTTGAGCCTGGCCCGTAATGAGGGGGCCTGGCTAGAAACTCTATAAATAGTGCTCAAGTCTCTCCTCTAATCCTAATTCTCACATGTATCCTTACATAAGGAGCGTTAACCTAATGTTAAAGGTGATGGGGCCGCATCATTGAGCTAGTGATACAGAGGGTAATAGAGGAGAAGGACTTGATGTGTAGGTAATCCCTTTTCTACTTCCGCTTCAAGTACGATGAATCCCAAAACAGGTTCGTTAATCTTTCTAGTTAATTATGCATATTCTTGTTTTGGTTATGGAGATCTTGGGGTTGCACAATTTGTGTCCTACAATTAGGTCATGAATATAGCTCAAATTCAAGATGTATTCCGGAATACACTTCATGTTTTAATTGGTTCACTTATCAATTATACCTTCAGCTAAACTTAAAAAGGCTCATCGAAAATTTCAAAAAAAAAAAATTATAATGTTTTTTTTTTGGTAAAGAAAAAAAAATTATAATGTTTATCCTTGAAAATCTAAAAATCAAAAGTCCAAAATCAATCATGTATAAAAAAAAAAAATAGAAAGGTCCGAGAGAGAGAGAGAGAGAGAGAGAGAGAGAGAGAGAGAGGATTAACGTGAACACAACAAGAGATGTCAAGGTCCGAAGGTATAGAGAGAGAGAGAGAGAGAGAGAGAGAGAGAGAGAGAGAGAGAGGATTAACGTGAACACAACAAGAGATGTCAAGGTCCGAAGGGGGTAACTTCAGGTATGGCACTCTTGAAGTTTGTGATTTTAAAATCCCTTCCATAAAAAGGGAATTCTTTCCTCAACTAAGTATAACATTTCAATAAGGACAAAAGTATATTATTTCTCGAGGTGGAAACTATTACTCACTTAAGTATCTCACATTTCGTAATTAGAAGCACTATAATCACAAGACTTAGCTATCAAATGTCGGCAACGTAATATAATTAAACTAAGTATTTTAATGATTAGCTTCGTGAATTTAGGGGGCTTCGGTTTGTAAAATGAATGTTCTCAATGATGCTATAGACTTTGACATCAAGATAAATAAATGAATTTCTAGGCTCTATTTTTCGGTGGAAGTTTCTATGCTTGACAGTTAATTTATTTGGGCTGTCATATTTAACAGCTAGCGAGAGAGTGCTATTTTCTTAATATACTGGTTTTACAATATATTAGCCTTAATATTTGATATTATTCAAAATACAATGAAATGAGTATGAAAGCAAATTACAATAAATTGAATTACTGCTTGCCGGACCTATATCGCTTTTTTCCCATTTCCAGTGCTTGAATCTTAAAATTGGGAAATAAAATGGAGGTTTTCTTCTATTCATACTTAAGAAGCCTGGGACCCAACTCAACTGCCTGGGCAAATTTTTGTTAATCGATCATCTAATAATCACCTCCGCAGGGGGGGGGGGGAGAATCTTATTGGATTTTAGAAATTTGTGATTTTAAACATAATGTGATAGGTTGATAAATTTGGACAAAGATACTTGTAAATTTACTAGAACTATAACATGCAATCACCGTACATATGTCTTCACCGTTTATTTATGTTCTCGAATTGATAATTTTGTTTGATAATTTTGTTTGAGATGGACACAAAGACAAAGAGAGAAGAAAAACTGACCAAGTTTATCGTAAATAATCAAGACCAAAGCCCATTGTGATTTTACAAGAATGTTTTCGAGATGGCTATCAATTTACAAAAGTAATTTTTCTTTTCAAAATATATTAATGATGAACTATCCATGCATTAGTGATTTCTATTGTAAGAAACTCGGAGAGAGCATCACACGCAAAATAAGTCGCGTGAGGATCACTCCGTGCAAATCAGAGAATAAAACAAAAATTCTTTACGGGCAAATTCCTCGCACAGCAGGGGAAAGAAACCGAAATAGTCCCTAGAAGTGGGGTCCGCTTTCCTCGTTGCAGAATCCTCCAATGCAATGCGATGTAATTACCAAAAAGCCCCTATGTGCATGGTTTGTTCGCTTGCCCACTTTCACTCCCAATAATATATAGACATGATGAATGTGCAATTGAGTTTTAAAATTTAGAAAAAGTATAATTAAATCCTAAAATTTATTAAATTAATGCAATCAAATTCTTCCATTAACACCGTCAATTTAACTAACTAGAAAAATGCTAATATAGCTTTTTAAAATTAATTTTAATTTCTAACATGGCATTATTATTATTATGTTTATTCGATTCTCATTTAAATTAGATTAAACAAACAAAAAGAAAACTTAAAATTTCATGGAAAACAAAATTGGAGGAAGAGAGGGGGGGGGGAACCGGTGGGCAGTTCCATTACCCATTGTCGAAAGGAGTGATGGAGGTCATTGGCCCAGGCAAGGGCACTCAAATCTAGGCAATGCTAGGCCTCACATGTGCTATTATTTTTTTTTTCTAGGAAAGTTGTGACAATTAAATTATTTTGTAATGACTTGAATCTCAACTTTCCATTATAATTAGTTTTCAAACATGTGCTTTGAATGCGATACATTTTAAAATCTTTCTATTGAAAAAGGATGGCCAAAAAAGATCATTTAAAAAAAGTTGAGTAATTCACGTGATGATATTATTATCTTTTTCTCGTCCCATGATTACGTATTTACCGGTCGATTATTGTAAATTTCAAAGCGTAATATTATTTTACCATTAACAAAGCAAAAATATAAAGCTCATTAGGCTGTTGCTAAGGGGATTGATCTAGCTTTTACACACTTTGGAGTTGTATGCTTATCTATTTTAGTTTTTTCCACAGGCTTTTGAAAGTGAATTTCGTAAATGACTCAAACCCAATATATAATTTAACATTTATAAAGCTTATGAGAAAGCAAAGGCATTAGCTAAATATGTGCAACGCCCTCCAACCTTTTTGGATCCCCACGAAATCATGATTGAATCATCAATTACCTAAATAATTTTCTTATTTATAATTTATTTAAATACACCGTGTGTGGGTGACATTTGATTCGATATGATTTTATCTGGACGATGTTTGCAGATTAGTTCAAATACTCTATCATAATAGTTAGGACAAAGAAATTTTATATTTCCTTTAATAATGTTCTATTCAAAGCGCGAGATGGCATCCTTCTAAAAAGCTGATCGGGAAGAGCTCCGCCACTAAAAGACAAAATAAAGGGCACACTTTCTTTCATAAAAATCTATTTCGCTTATGAGGTCAAAAATGTCATTGTGCGAGAAAGAAACAAAGCAAGAGTTTTTTGGGCTTTCATTTCTGTCTCCTGCAAAAGCACGAGCCGTACATGACTCCACATTATCAAAGTGGGGTACAAAAGGAGGACTCTGCGTACATATATCTTATATGTTGCTGAACGGTCAAAGGGTTTTCTTCTTTCGACTGCGCAGGGGAAAAATCCGGAGGCGTACGTTCCTCGAAAAATAACAACCGCGTTGTCAGGAAGGACGACGTCCTTATTTTTGCAGCATGAGAAGACCTTGAACCGCGCGCTTATGAGTTTACCTTGAAATTGGATTGTTTATTTATAAAACGTTATTTTGGCGCCTTGTGCTTTAAAATGGCGAGGGTGGCCGGAGGGAGGAGGACGAGATCAGGAGGAGAGGGAGCTGAGACACAGAGAGAGAGAGAGAGAGAGAGAGAGAGACCGGGAAGAAGAGTCAATAGAGGGAGGGGAGGAGCTGTGGCCTTGTTGCTTGGGGGCATGCATCTTCCCAACGGAGGAGGGTGCTGCCGCACCGCAAGCCCAAAGGAGATCCCAACTGCCCCCTCCCCCGACGAGTGACGATGAGTGACGACGAATCTCTGACACCTTGCTGACGCCATCTCCTTCGCGGCCGACCCCAGCTGCTTAGTCAGGACGTCCAGAGGAGCCGCAAAGCAGCCGTGGCGACGTGTGTTACCTGTGAGCCAACTCGAAGCCGCAGCATGGCTTCAAGCAAGTCCTGGCGGATAATTCCTACTCCCCGTTCAAGTATCTGAAGGTCAGAGGCTCTGATGACGGTACGTTCTCTGAAGCTGAGCTCGAACCATTTCGTCTTTGCTATTGTCGTTGCTGTTGCTCCGGTCGGTTGGCGGTGGGGTATTGCGCTTTGGAGTTTCGAGTAAGCGATGATCCGGAAATTTCAAACTTGTGCAAATGCTAGAAAGTTTGGAATATAGTTCGGGTCAGATACGCCTTTGTGATGAAACCGAGGTGATCAGGTCGTTGTGTTTATTTACTGAGAAAATGTACGGGATTCGGTTCTATGTCGATGGAAGACGTTAGTAAGATAATCCAGAGCTTTCGAACTTGTGCAAATGCTGACAACATTCTCTTTGGAAATATTTTGGTCTGGTTAAAAAAAAAAAAAAACAGAGAGAAACGAAACTGGACATGTAATTTAAACAGCAAGACCCTTTATTCTTTTCTCTGTTTTTTCTTTCATTGTCTTTACTCGGCATGATGTGGAGTAATTAGTGCAAATGCTAAGTGGATTTGATTGGTTAATTTGATTATCTTTAGATGGAGTTAGTGGTATTTTTGGTACTTTTAATTTGCAGGGTATGGTAATTTTTGAAAATATCACAGTTCTATTGATATCGAAAGTTGATTCAGAGGCCCTAGAACAAAGGCATCCTTCGAAAATGTGAATGATCGAAGAAAGTTTAAGATCGCATTTGATGCTTTCGATTGTACCAACTTACAAACTCAACTCCTTTCACGAGGAAAGGTATATTATCATTTTTATTCGGTGTTTTACTCGTAAATATTATAAAGTAACACTGCGAGCCTCTTGTAGCTTAGCTTTGTTGACCTTGCGTCAGCAAGGGGTCGAGATTCGTGGTCACTCGTCAGGGGAGGGGGCAACTAGGACCATATCAGCATATAAAGAACTTTTGCTTGACAGGAAGTGACAAATACTATTCTAGAAAGTAGACGTCCCATAAGAATGATTCTTGTACTTTATAATTTTCTCTTTTAGAACTGACATTACTACACCCAACACATATACAATGTTAAGTAGACAAAAGCCACAAAACAAAAATCTAAAATGATAATAGAACAACAATAATTGATATTGTTGATTCATAGCATCATAAGAGTTGGATTATCATGTCTATGAAAACATAGACTTATCATATGCATCTTCTTAGCTAAGCAAGAATGACTGTTGATGTTAACAAATTATCAGGTCCGTGCAATATTAAAGGGAACAAGTTAGCTAGTGTGTTAGCATGGAGTCAGAGTCCAGAATTTGCACATGCAGATACAAGCTTCCTAAGATAAGTAATTTGTAAGGCAGTTAAAGAGGCCTAAGTTTAATTTTAAGCTGGACTAGAAATGACAAATGAGAATTGACTAACGGGGATGGACATACACATGGAATGGGCAGAAATTGTCAAATGACGAGGGATATTTAACAAAAAACATACCAATTCCTTCTCAATAAAACTAAATCTTTGGGCTTGTTCCAACTGAGATAACATGAGCCCTCGCACTTCACATAGCAACTACAAAGCACATTTGACTATGTTACAATTGACAAGGTACTGAAATAATAGCCAAATGTGGATACAAAAAAATAGAGGAACGGGTGGCTCTAATTAACTCAGCAGCAATTTCTGAAACACCTACATCAAGTGACTGCACTTTAGCGCCTTCCTCTAGGTTGTCGGGTGCAATTTTTGTTGTGATCATTATGGATGAAGAATCACAACTGGAAGTGAACTCATAAGGAATCAGACCTTGAGTCTCTGTCACTGCCAGGGTAGGTGAACTTAGCTGAGAAGAAGTGCTAAAAGAAATGCTCCCATGGGACAAAGCCATAGATTTCTTTTCTATGCATAAAGCCTCTTCATCCCTCTCCTTATCTATATGGGGTTGGGACATATGGCTCTCTCTATTAAAGTTGGGGGCAACAACTGAAGCATCCCCTAAAATGCTCCTATAATCAATTGGAGAAAATCTGGCTTCCGGATCTACAACCTTAAATTCATCATGTTCACTAGTTGCACGAGAAGTTGATGAAGCACCTCTGAGGTGTATCCAAGCCTCCTTAGTAGCTTCATAACTTGATTCCGAGCTTGCATGCTCTTCAAACTCCTTCCTACTCTCAGGTGGAGGAGGACGTGGAGATGACCTGAAGCAATAACTCCAACTTCAGCTGCAAATCCGGCTATGTCATCAGTTTCTTCCCCTGTTAGGTCATCAAATCCTTTCGCTCCTGTAGCTAGAGACTTGGAACTTTGAGGTTGCTCCCCAGCATTAGAAGTTGAATCAGACTTGAATAGAGAGCTCCACAACTTTCGAGGAATATTATTTGCATTGGCATAACTTCGACTCTGATCAGCTTCATCATGCTCTGGCATTGCAAACTCATTGGTATCGGATCCCAATAGTAGTCTCTCTTTCTCAGGCCTAGGACTCTCATTAGACCTCCAGTCTCCAATAACCTGATTTGGCTGAGCAAGATCCCGTCCACTAGCAGGTGTCTTGGCTCTTTCACCTCCTATCCTACTCTTCAAAGCAAGCAAATCTTTCTCGACAGTGATCCGTCTATCTGGATATTTTGCCCTTGGAATAATTGCATTAATTGGATTAGATGTAAACAGGCATATCAATTTTGTTGTCTGTTCTTGATCAAGTTCAAACCAGAAGTGCGTTGTACTATAGTAGTTGGAAATTATTACTGGTTGGAACTACTTTTCCACCAAAGGCTGGTAGTCAATACGCCTTTTCACCTTAACCTTTAACACGAGAATCAACCAAGTAATCATCACAAGCCGCAATATGAGAGCATGTACAAAAGGAACAGTCAACAAATCATGGCACATACCTGTGCAGGATAGGGGCTTTCTTCAGAGGGTTCCTTTGTCCATGCACGTATGTCTATATTCATTTGGCCTCTGCTAGTGGCTTCAAACACGCCATGTAATTTCCTATGGCTGTAGTTGAATAAGAAAAGCGCCAAGCCAGGTTCAATCTTCTTAATATATGCATAATGTAGACGAGGCAGACCTGTTCAAGCATTTTAAGAGTTCGTCAAACTCAAAGGTAGCCCATTGTGCACAACGAAGTCCAAAACAAGTTTTGCATGGCACACATTAAGAAACATCCAAACTGGCCAAATAGCTTCTTTGCATAACACTCCTTAATGGTATGGTGAGTGCACCCCAAAATTACTCCACCGAGATCCTTTCTACATAGATTCCTTGCAGATGTGCTGCGATTGGATATCCCGTTTTGGTGGTCCACTTCCTCCAAGAAGTGATTATTTTTCTTGGCCTTTCCACCCATTCTGCTATCCAAAATTATAAGCACGCTTGATTTAATTCAAGCAGGGGCAACATGACAAAATGAATGCTAAGCTAGATAGCGTGCAAATCAACGATTTCCACATGTCCCTTTACACCAACAAGGTTAAGGAGAGGAAGATAGGAAAATATAGGACTCCAGCTATAAAATATTACATGATTGCATGATTTAATACTCAATGGATCCATGTTGATATTTGGTCCAGCATTGAAGCTTGAAAACTTATCACAATTGGAGATAAATGAGGTGATAAGTGAATATGGGACTTTGTGCTCTATCAGACCCTTTGCTTTAATAAATAAAGATAGTAATATTTGATGTAAATAATTACATGGATATCACTTCACGAGAGCTCTTGAGCTCTTTTAGTCTGTATGGGACTTAGGATAGTCCGTATGGCACTTCCGTTGTCGGAAGGACTAGTGGAGGCCATTGGCCCCAGGCAAGGGCACTCAAATTTAGGCAATGCTAGGCCTCACATGTGCTATTATTTTTTTCTAGGAAAGTCGTGACAATTAAATTATTTTGTAATGACTTGAATCTCAACTTTCCATTATAATTAGTTTTCAAACCTATGCTTTGAATGCGATACATTTTAAAATCTTTCTACTAAAAAAGGTTGGCCAAAAAAGATCATTTAAAAAAAGTTGAGTAATTCATGTGGTGCTATTATCTTTTTCTCATCCCATGATTACGTATTTACCAGTTGATTATTAAAAGAGCTCAAGAGCTCTCGTGAAGTGATATCTATGTAATTATTTACATCAAATATTACTATCCTTATTTATTAAAGCAAAGGGTCTGATAGAGCATAGAGTCCCATGTTCACTTATCACCTCATTTATCTCCAATTGTGATAAGTTTTCAAGCTTCAATGCTGGACCAAATATCAACATGGATCTATTGAGTATTAAATCATGCAATCATGTAATATTTTATAGCTGGAGTCCTATAATTTCCTATCTTCCTCTCCTTAACCTTGTTGGTGTAAAGGGACATGTGAAAATCGTTGATTTGCACGCTGTCTAGCTTAGCATTCATTTTGTCATGTTGCCCCTGCTTGAATTAAATCAAGTGTGCTTATAATTTTGGATAGCATAATAGGTGGAAAGGCCAAGAAAAATAATCACTTCTTGGAGGAAGTGGGCCACCAAAACGGGATATCCAATCGCAGCACATCTACAAGGAATCTGTGTAGAAAGGATCTCGGTGGAGTAATTTTGGGGTGCACTCACCATACCATTAAGGAGTGTTATGCAAAGAAGCTATTTGGTCAGTTGGATGTTTCTTAATGTGTGCCATGCAAAACTTGTTTTGGATTTCGTTGTGCACAATGGGCTACCTTTGAGTTTGATGAACTCTTAAAATGCTTGAACAGGTCTGCCTCATCTACATTATGCATATATTAAGAAGATTGAACCTAGCTTGGCGCTTTTCTTATTCAACTACAGCCATAGGAAATTACATGGCGTGTTTGAAGCCACTAGCAGAGGCCAAATGAATATAGACATATGTACATGGACAAAGGAACCCTCTGATGAAACCCCCTATCCTGCGCAGGTATGTGCCATGATTTGTTGACTGTTCATTTTGTACATGCTCTCATATTGCGGCTTGTGATGATTACTTGGTTGATTCTCGTGTTAAAGATTAAGTTGAAAAGGTGTATTGACTGCCAGCCTTTGGTGGAAGAGCAGTTCCAACCAGTAATAATTTCCAACTACTATGGTACAACGCACTTCTGGTTTGAACTTGATCAAGAACAGACAACAAAATTGATATGCCTGTTTACGTCTAATCGAATTAATGCAACTATTCCAGGGCAAAATATCCAGACAGACGGATCACTGCGGAGAAAGATTTGCTTGCTTTGAAGAGTAGGATAGGAGGTGAAAGAGCCAAGACACCTGCCAGTGGATGGGATCTTGCTTAGCCAAATCAAGTTATTGGAGACTAGAGGTCTAATGAGAGTCCTAGGCCTGAGAAAGAGAGACTACTCTTGGGATTTGATACCAATGAGTTTGCAGCACCAGAGCATGATGAAGCTGGTCAGAGTCGAAGTTATGCCAATGCAAATAATATTCCTCGAAAGTTGTGGAGCTCTCTATTCAGGTCTATTTAACTTCTAATGCTGGGGAGTAACCTCAAAGTTCCAAGTCTCTAGCTACAAGAGCGAAAGGATTTGATGACCTAACGGGGGAAGAAACTGATGACATAGCCGGATTTGCAGCTGAAATTGGAGTTATTGCTTCAGGTCAATGAAATCATGAGGGCTCTGTGCCTGCTGCAGCTTGTATAAATGCATCTACACGTCCTCCTCCACCTGAGAGTAGGAAGGAGTTTGAGAGCATGCAAGCTCGGAACCAAGTTATGAAGCTGCTAAGGAGGCTTGGATACACCTCAGAGGTGCTTCATCAACTTCTTGTGCAACCAGTGAACATGATGAATTTAAGGTTGTAGATCTGGAAACCAAATTTTCTCCAATTGATTATAGGAGCATTTTAGGGGATGCTTCAGTTGTTGCCCCAACTTTAATAGAGAGAGCCATATGTCCCAACCCCATATAGATAAGGAGAGGGATGAAGAGGCTTTATGCATAGAAAAGAAATCTATGGCTTTGTCCCATGTGAGCATTTCTTCTAGCACTTCTTCTCAGCTGAGTTCACCTACTTGGTAGTGACAGAGACTCAAGGTCTGATTCCTTATGAGTTCACTTCCAGTTGTGATTCTTCATCCACGATGATCACAACAGAAATTGCACCCGACAACCTGGAGGAAGGCGCTAAAGTGCCATCACTTGATGTAGGTGTTTCAGAAATTGTTGCCGAGGTAATTAGAGCCACCCGTTCCTCTATTTTACTGTATCCACATATGGCTATTATTTCAGTACCTTGTCAGTTGTAACATAGTCAAATGTGCTTTGCAGTTGCTATGTGAAGTGCGAGGGCTCATGTTATCTCAGTTGGGACAAGCCCAAAGATTTAGTTTTATTGAGAAGGAACTGGTATGTTTTTGTTAAATATTCCTCATCATTTGACAATTTCTGCCCATTCCATGTGTATGTCCATCCCTGTTAGTCAATTCTCATTTGTCATTTCTAGTCCAGCTTAAAATTAAACTTAGGCCTCTTTAACTGCCTTACAAATTACTTATCTTAGGAAGCTTGTATCTGCATGTGCAGATTCTGGACTCTGACTCCATGCTAACACACTGACTAACTTGTTCCCTTTAATATTGCACGGACATGATAATTTGTTAACATCAACAGTCATTCTCGCTTAGCTGAGAAGATGCACATGATAAGTCTATGTTTTCCATAGACATGATAATCCAACTCTTATGATGCTATGAATCAACAATATCAGTTATTGCTGTTTTATTATCATTTTAAATTTTTGTTTTGTGGCTTTCATCCTACTTAACATTGTATATGTGTTGGGTATAGTAATGTCAGTTCTAAAAGAGAAAATTAGAAAGTACAAGAATCATTCTTATGGGACGTCTACTTTCTAGAATAGTATTTGTCACTTCCTGTCAAGCAAAAGTTCTTTCTATGCTGATATGGTCCTAGTTGCCCCCTCCCCTGACGAGTGACGACAAATCTCGACCCCTTGCTGACGCAAGGTCAACAAAGCTAAGCTACAAGAGACTCGCAGTGTTACTTTATAATATTTACGAGTAAAATACCGAATAAAAATGATAATATACCGTTCCTCGTGAAAGGGGTTCAGTTTGTAAGTTGGTACAATCGAAAGCATCAAATGCGATCTTAAACTTTCTTTGTTCATTCTTATTTTTCAAAGGATGCCTTTGTTCTAGGGCCTTTGAATCAACTTTCGATATCAATAGAACTGTGATATTTTCAAAAATAAAAGTACCAAAATTACCACTAACTCCATCAAAAGACAATCAAATTAACCAATCAAATCCACTTAGCATTTTCACTAGTTACTCCACATCATGCCGAGTAAAGACAATGAAAGAAAAAACAGAGAAAAGAATAAAGGGTCTTGCTGTTTAAATTACATGTCCAGTTTCGTTTCTCTCTCTCTCTCTCTCTCTCTCTCTCTCTTTAAATTTTATTTTTTATAACCAGACCAAAATATTTCCGAAGAGAATGTTCTCAGCATTTGCACAAGTTCGATAGTTCTGGATTATCTCACTAACGTCTTCCATCGACATAGAACCGAATCCCGTACATTTTCTCAGTAAATAAACACAACGACCTGATCACCTCAGTTTCATCACAAAGGCGTATCTGACCCAAACTAAATTCCAAACTTTCTAGCATTTGCACAAGTTTGAAATTTCCTGATCATCGCTTACTTGAAACTCCAAAGCGCAGTACCCCACCGCCAACCGACCGGAGCAACAGCAACGACAATAGCAAAGACGAAATGGTTCGAGCTCAGCTCCAGAGAACGTACCGTCATCAGAGCCTCCGACCTTCAGATGCTTGAACGGAGAGTAGGAATTATCTGCCAGACTCGCCTGAAGCCGTGCTGCGGCTTTGAGTCGGCTCGCTGGTAACACGCGCCGCCGCGGCTCCTCTGCAGCTCCTCTGGACGTCCTGGATGAGCAGCTAGGGGCGGCCGCGAAGGAGATGGGCGTCAGCAAGGGGTCGGAGATTCGTCGTCACTCGTCAGGGGAGGGGGCAGCTGGGATCTCCTCTGGGCTTGCGGTGCAGCAGCACCCTCCTCCGTTGGGAAGATGCACGCCCCCAAGCAACAAGGCCACCGCTCCTTCTCCCCTCCCTCTCTTGAGTTGAAAAGAGATTTATTATCAGCAACGATGCTCCATTTTGCAGGATGTCGATAGAAGGAATGAGCAGGCAGCTGCCCTCTCGAATATGCAAGGGGCTCGATTAGCTGAGCTGGAGGTCCTTTATAAAGAACGAACTTTGAGGAAGCAGTTTTTTAACACCATACGAGGTTTGTTTGCCTATTAAACCTTTTCTCAGTTAGGCTTGAATGTCATTACAATAGTTTATTATAAGGAAAGTCTTGCAACTTTACTAATCACGTATTAATAATTGGATATGGAATGTCTCAGATATGAAAGGGATGATTAGAGTATTTTATCAAGTGAGGCCTCTAAATGACAAAGAAGGTGCTGAAAAAAAAATGTGATTACAAATGTGGATGAGTTCACCGTTGAACATCCCTGGACGGATAGGAGAGCAAAGCAGCACTTCTTTGATAGGGTTTTTAATGGGATGGCATCCCAAGAAGATGTGGTTAAGGAGACAAGCGTAGGTCTTGGATGCTAGTGAAGTTGATGAAATGTTTGTATATATAGAACTATGCTATTTGCTAAGATATCTGTACACTTAACCTATTTCCTATATTGCAGTCATTGGTTCAATCTGGTGTATATGATTTCAATGCATGCATATTTGCATACGGCCAGACTGGTTCAGGAAAGACTTTCACTATTTATGGGTTTGACAACAATCCCGATCTCACTCTATGGGCTACTGCTGAACTTTTCAGAATTGTAAAGGGGGTAGCAAGAAATTCTCATTTTCATTAAAGGTACTTATTTTAGGAATGCTGCTCCTACAGTCAAACCTAAATTCTATTGATGATCGCTAGTGACTCCCACGCTAATGTACTTCATTTGATGTCTAATGCCAATTTATAGGCCTACACGATAGAGTTGTATCAATGTACATCATTTGATGTCTAATGCCAATTTATAAGCCTACATGATAGAGTCGTATTGGGATAACCTTGTGGATCTTCTACTCCCAAAGAATGCCCAGGGGTTGAACTTGGAAATAAGGAAAAACTCAAAGGCAAGTAAAAGATATGTGCTGAAAATTGAGCACTCGTGGTGGGTTAATGCTGTATTGGGCCCAGATATTTGGGCCCTTGGGTCGGGCCCATTTGATGTTCGATCTAGTTTTATTTGCCCCTTCGCATTTTAATTTATCTTTTGGACGACCCGGGGGGGGGGGGGGGGGCGCGATCCTTCGGCTCTACTCATCCCAGAAACACGCGTAATCCACGTTGACCATGTGCATCGAACGTGCATCTAACAAGGCTTCAAACGATAAAGCGAAAGTAGAACACCAAACCTTCGGTGATGGCAAGATTCGACATTTCAATTTAACATTTTCTTTTAGGGAATAACAAGAATGAAGGTTGACGCTTGACAGGAAGTCGAAATTTATGCTATTTGGTGCTCGGGATGCAATGACCGGAAGGTTTACGGTTGGGGAAACTCGGACAAATCACTAAATAAGGAATTAGACTTTGATATGGCCAACGTGAACTGGGGATATGACTTAGTTCGGCTTATTTGATAGTGATTTTAATTGGGTTCTACGAGCCCAAATCATCCACTGTGGTCTACTATTGTAACTTCATTTGAGCTAAATGTAATTTGCCAATTCTGCACAAAATTGGATCAATAAATCCAAATCATCACAAATTTGAACTTATTCATCACATGGGATGTGATTAGACCATTTGCTTCACATCTACATTATATCTAATGATTATTGTAGAGAAATATCTACCTTAATGGGACCACATGAAATTCACATGATTAACGATATCCATTTCACTTACTATTCTGATATAGACAAGTATTAACATAATCGGAGATGCAATAGATAACTAAAACTTTAGGCGATCCTAATAAAGTGTATTCCTCTTCCAAAGCTCTTCCTTTCTAGATGCAATGCCAAAGGAGGTGGATGTGAACCAATGGTATCTAGCCAATTTTGCATAGACTCAGATTGATATGTCTCAATCATCACACATTTGAACTCATTGATTAATTGTCATATGATTTTACTTATCTCTTTTGCTTCGCATCTAAATAATACACAATGATTAGCGTCATGCAGGAAATTTACATGATCGACGTATGTGTCGTTGACCCAACTGTACAAACGGGACAAGTCTATGCAAGTATTAACAGTGGATGTCATAGATGATTGAGACTTTATGTGATCCTACTAGTGACGTGTGTACGTTGTTGCATCCCGGCGAAAGATTTTCAATTTATTACGTGATGCGAATGCATTTTCAATTTATTATGTGATGCGAATGCATGTAACTAAGGCAGATGAGGTGGACCAATAAAGTCATACCCGACTTGAAAATTAAGTGTCTCCTTCGATGTGACTAGACTCGAAGCATGTAAATCTTCGTCAAATTAAAGTTGGTCCGAATTAAATGTCCCTTGTGTGATTTGTCTCCTCCCGTTCCCATAAAAACTTGTTACGTTCGTCCGACTCCAAATCTGTCGTCGCCTGCGAGTGTCTCCTACCTATGCAAGGACCAAGAGGGACCCCAATTGAAAGCCCGTCTTAACTATTTTCAGTAGGCCAGGCCCAATTAACTCATTAATCACGCCCCACCAAACAATAGATAAAAATAAATAAATGATAAATAATATCTTAGGCGGTCGGTTGTGCTGTTAAATAAATAACGTGTAATAGTGAAACAAAAATACACTGTTTTCCCACTTTCAAATATTTAGATGAAGAAAAACTAATCGATTTATAGAAAAAAGATTTTCATGAATTGAAAACAATAAATTCAAATTAGGAGAAAACCATTTCCCCTTTAGATAATAAGGAAAATGCTTTCTCAAAGGAGCATTTGGTAACGCTCTCCGGAATACGTGTTTCTATTCTTTTTTTCCCGGAATAGAAATAAAATAGAAATGCATTTGGTAATTTTTTTTTTCTTGAGAATAGATATTGAACAAAAATAAGAAATAAAAACAAAATTGTTTCTTATTCCAAGGAACAACTCGAGAAATAAGAAACAAGTTTTTTCTTTCTTTCTTTTCTTCCTCATATTTTCTTTCTTTTTCTTCCTCTCTTCTTCCCCTCTTTGGTTGCTGGCCTCGGTGTTGGCTGGCGATTGGCCATAGAGGTTTGGCAACCTCATTGGAGTCTCGTCGGCCCCCGACAAGGTCGCCTTGAGCTCACCATCCATTGGCGAGGCCCGGCCTCACTTGGCCACCGTGAGGTCGACGTTGCTTGGGTCAGCATTGCCTAGGTGGCAAGTTGCAAATGCTACGTGATCCCGAAAGAGAGCTTTACCAACAAGTTTCGTGAGAAGCCCCATTGTTATTGCTGATCGAATTATAATTAGCGCAACATTGGAAAAAAAAGGAACAAGGTTGCAATTCAAATTATACTAAATATGCAATAGTTTACTCGTGATCTTTTAAATATCTAAAACTTTCCAAATTGAAACTTGAATCTTTGTTATCTAAAAATAGACAAGATCTTCAATGTTGTTAGCAAGTTTTGCAAGGGCATTTGATAAGAATCGGGAAAATTACCAAAAATGTCATCATTGTATGTTTTGTCCTGAACTTTTTAGTTTGACAAATTTAATCATGATCTTTTTACTATTTGCATTCATTCCTGTTATGTAATTCAGATTGTTCGTCCTCTTTCCTTTGCTCATGGTAGAGGCAGAGGCGGTGAGAGCCAAAGGAGCGATGGTAGCAGAGGTGGTTGCCATATCCTGGAATTCCACAGCCTACTTAGAAATCAAGAACATTTCACAGCAGTGAGAAGAGCTAGATCTTTCTGGGAAGACAATGTGTATGTGCCTATTTCCGGTTGAAAATGTTCAATGCCTTTTTTTAAGGGGAGGGTTACCTCTCTGAGCTTGCTGAACTAAATGGAGGGAAGCAAAGTAAGGCTTTGTATGTGGAAGAATGGGAGATAGAGAAAGGATAAGGTGAGTGTGGTCGGCTCGAGGGCAGATTTGTTGCAGCTTCAAATATTGTCCAAGAAAAGCAATGAAGTTAGAGCCTTTGGTTTGCAGTGAATATGGACCACCCGTTCATGCCGGATTGTTCTATCTAATAAATCCCTGTGCAATTACAAGTAAAGATATAACTTGCAAGAACTGAAGAACCGAATAAAAGAGCACTGTAACATTGTTTTGAACAGATGACACAACAGGAACCACATTGAAGTCCAGCATAGTAATAAAGAACGGTTCAAATAACTGGAACTTTCACATAAAAAATTAATCACAACTAGCCGAAGTCCCAGATCAGATTGGGCACCACGAGCTGAGGCTTTCAGGTACTGTTGCCTCCTATGATGTGACCTTAATGATGCGACCGGTGACTCCATTTTCCTCCGGAAGCTCACATATACACCGGTCGTTCTTCTTTAAATTGTTATGGTGGCATAAGGCCCCCCAGCCGGTGATCCAGGTGCGGCTGTCTGTCTACACCTTAACCGTCCCTCTCCATGTCCTCCCAGTGGGATCGTGGAACAAAATGGCCTGAGGTAACTTGAGTTCATAATCGATAACGACACTGCATGGAACATACTGCAACGAGATAGGTGAATGTGATGAGGACTCTATGTCAATAATTCTAAGCCAAAATCTCTCATATGTAAAAATAAGTATTCTGTAATGATCCTTCTCTAGAGCAAGAAAGAAAGAGTGACATTGCAGCAAAATTGACAGACTGCAGATCTATGAAGGCAAGAGAAAAACATTCATAACAAGCTCACACTTCTACAAGATAAAAAATGCAAGACGAAAAGCGGGATTGAAGAGAAAGCATACCAAGCAAGAACTTCTTAGAGCCTGGATCACTGTCACGAAGTAAGGATTTTTAAGGTTGTTGTACCTCTTCACATCGATAGGATCATCATTAGCAGCTTTCCTCTCTTCAACGTTCCCTGAATATCAGATAACACTAGGAGAGTCAAACAAACTAACAAATTCACCGTTTAGAAGCTATGTACACCCAATATAATCAAAATGTGCTGAAAATTAAAGAATCTTAAATGATTTCTATTACCTTCTTTTTTTGACCGTTTGCTCCTCCTCATCATCACTATCATGCTCTTGGACTTCACTTCCTTCTCCTACCTCCTAAGGAAGGCGCACTCGTTCTTCTCGCATGCGGAGTGCCCATAGAGAACAACTCTGAACACACCAAGACTTTGGTAGGAGAACACCATAAAGTCATTCATCTCCACTAAGTTGTCCCGCATAAATTCTTGCCAGTTGTCTTCAAAATAGGCATCCCATGCCTCCAAAGTCACCTTCACATGCATATTTGGTGATGTGGTTGACTTGTGACATGCTTGGAACTTGTGCGTGGTGATATGTGTTGTGTTGAGAAAACCGAATGGGTTGTGAACCGGTAAAGGACTAAGTGCTACAAGATAACGAAACTTCGTATGAGTCACCTCTAGAGCCTTGTAATCAAGGGCTATGTGCTACATGGCGAATTGAGTCGCATGGGAGCCACTTCTAGAGCCTTGTAATATTGTCATGCATAGTGTCACGTCTCGATCCTCCGAGTCCATGCCCATCCCTGCTTGGTCGATATAATAGTGACGTCCCAAGATGCATCGCCGACCCATTCATATTAATGTATGCATGCAGAAGTAGATATCAATCGCCAGACAATAAAACAATGGCATAAAAAAGTAGGGCTATAAGTTTTTAAAACCACAATAAGTTTTTTTTTTTTTATAAACAAATGGGTTTTTAAACAAGACAAGGCTGGTTATAAAAATGTCGGCTCATCAAAAAGGAACTGTCCTATAACTAACTAGTCATACAAGTTCGCCGATTATGCTACTTCCACCTTCCCAAACTCTGGGACTTCCGGCTCTCTGCGACCGTCACCTAGGGACCTAAAAGTATGATCCCACAACCGGGTGAGATTACGTCTTAGTGAGTTCTACCCCCTAAGACCCGATTAGGAAGAAAATACGCCCTAAGGGTTGCCTAAGCACAATCAGGCGTTAGAGGACTTACCTTGGCCTCAGCTCCTTCCTGCAAGACAGTTCAAATAATAAATACTGACAATTATAACACCCAATCAAATTAGATCGAATCATCGATTAATCGACCTAGTCGATTACATGTCATCATGACCATTTCTTGGTCAGCCCATACAATGCTATTTATGAGTCTGATCCAAATTCAAGACTCCTCACTCTAGGTGATATATAGATAGTGGCTTGCCCCAAAGGCTGATAAATAGTATACTATTCCTTCTCCAGATGACATACAGAGCCATCGAGCTGATATTGTATAACAGTCTTTCTCCAAGACGACATATAGAGTCATCGAGCTGTTACAATATACCGTTCCTTCTCTAAGATGACAAGTAGAGTCATCGAGCTGTTATAGTATAACATCCTTTCTTTGAGATGACATATGAGTCATTGAGCCGTTATAGCATACCGTTCCTTCTCTAAGATGACATGTAGAGTCATCGAGTTGTTATATTATAAAGTCCTTTCTTCGAGATGACATGCAAGTCATTGAGCTATAATAGCATACTGTTCCGATGATACAATCAATTTACCCTTTTTTATCATACCTAATAAAAATACATGTGTGTGGGTACACGGCTGGCCTAAGTCAAAATACAAGGTTTTCACTTTTGAACCTCCCACTATTTTCAGTAGTCCAAAATAGATTTTTGGTGCTGTATACCGATGCTCGGTAATTTTTCAATTAATTACCAAATTTATTCATTTTTGGAATTAAATACCAACCAACACCAATCACAATCAATTTGCATAATCAGGTACTCAATTAAATAAACAGAGAGCACAACTACAATCAGTACGAAATTCCGGTCATTGGCTATCCTCGTCTAATTTTCGGAAAATATATAAATAATTAAATAATTACATAAATTATTAAATAAATGCAATAAATAACATAAATGCAAACTTAGGCCCGATAAAGCCTAATTAGAAGTCGAGACGAGTCCAGAAAATTTTCGAACCACTCTAGTCAAATACTAGAGCTTGTCTAGGCTCTAATTGCACTAACTATTCACCTATCATGCATCGGTAATTAATTAAATTCATTAATCTAATATAATCTAACCACCTAATCCATTTTAGCCTAAACTAATCAACTCCTAAGCATGATTAACCTGCTAAGCAAGAATTAGTGAGTTAAACTTACTTGTTAAGCGATCCAATCGATTCAAATTGATGGGGACGCAATGGGGCTCAACTATCTCCAAAGCGGGTCTAACTTTCGAGATCGATAGCGACCTCAAAACAGGCCTACATAGTGCTGGAAACCCATTGACTTTGCTCTCTATTCTTGGCTGGCTGGTGGCTGAAAAGGCAAGGTGGTGGCTCGGTTGAGGTGGGAATGGACCGAGGAAGGTTGAAGGGACCAAACCGGGCCTAGGCGAGACTTCATGGTGGTCGAAGATGGGCTAAACAAGCCCTGGTCGAGCCTCATGGTGCTAGGCAGTGCATGGGCAGCACATGGGGATGGGGGCAATAGCAAGGCAAGGCGAGGCACGGGCAAACAATGGCGTCGCGGCGGGTTGAGGTGGATGTCTGGTTGGCGATTGGTTGCTCCGACGGCCTTTCCTTGGCTGCTGGGGTCTTTGGACGACATAAACAAAAGGGAGGAGGGCGATCAACTAGCTTGAGGAGAGAAGGAGGAAGGAGGGAACAAAAGGGGGCCACTTGGTCTCTCATCCTCATCTTCTTGTCCCCCAACTTGCTCACCAAGTTTGGTTGTCATCCACTAGCAATTTCCAGCCCATAATACCCCTTCTAGAAGGTTTAAGAGGGTCCAAAAGTCATGGTGGTGGGGGGCTACGAATTTCCTTAGTTTCTCTTCAATTGGTCTCCTTTTCCTTCTTAAATCAAGACAAATCAGTCTCAATAAATTCCACCAACACCTCAATGATCAAATTTGTATTTTTCCTCACCAATTGATCCCACTTGCATCTTAGTTGCGTAGTAAAAAATGGTCCCTGGCTTTTCCTTGACAAAAACGGCCCTATGACGAACTTTTCCCAAAAAGTCTCGGTTTGCAGAAAAATTTTCGGAGGCTGAGTCAACATTCCTAAAATGACCTGTGACATGACAAAACTTCCAATTTCTGAAATCGGATTCAATTTCGTGGTTAATTTCAATTCGGCACGTTTTTAGCGCGACCTAGGCTACCGGATAGTTTTCAGAACTTTTTAGTGCAAATGACCTGTGGTCGATTTTCTTCAAGCCACAATAAACCCTTTCGACACATTGGCGACTCTTGGTTGTCGTGAAAATCTCGAGGTTTCAAATACGGACATAGGTTACCAAAACGACAGAAAAATCAAACTAGTGCCGATCGATGAGAATTTTGCAATTTAGTGGGATGACCCACATTGAATCATGCATCTTGGTCGAACCGACCTATCTCTGATCTCTAATCGATTTTTAACTGTGCCGTAATGATCTCGATAGATGAGCACAGTCGAGCTTCCATAAATAGTCTAGTTATTTCATGAGTGATTAGCTCTGAGAATAGCACTATAGGCGTGTTGATGAAATGCCCAATTTATTCAATTGATTGTAGAATCGAAAATCCAAGATATCACAACTCTTCCCCTCTTATAAAAATTTCGTTCTTGAAATTTAAACCTTACACACTTTAAACAAAAAGGTGGGGGTACAAACGTCTCATTGATTCTTCAATCTCCCAAGTTGCTCCTTCAATACCGTGGTATTGCTAGACCACTTTGATCATTGGGATGGTTTTTGTACGCAGAACTTGCTCTTTTTTGTCCACAATCTGAGCCGGGCTTTCAACGTATGATACTTGGTCATCCACGTCCAATTCCTCGAAATTGAGCACGTGGGTCGGGTCAGACTCATACTTCCTTAACATCGACATGTGAAAGATGTTGTGCGCTTGCATCAATCTTGGTGGCAATGCAAGAGGATATGCCAGAGTCCCGATTCTCTCAAGAATCTCAAACGAACCTACGTACCTTGGACTCAGTTTTCTTTTATTGCCAAAGCATGAAGTTCCCCGCATTGGTGACACCTTCAGAGAAACGTGATCACCAACTGGAATTCCAAAAGCCTTCGACGCTTATCTATGTAGCTTTTCGGACGACTCTGAGCGGTCTTTAATCTGCTTCTGATCACTGCCACGGCATCCACTGATTGTTGCACTAACTCTGGGCCTGTAATTTTTCTCTCTCCAACTTCATCTCAACACACCGATGTTCTGCATGCTCCGCCATACAACGCTTTAAAAGGAGCTATTTAGATGCTCTGTTGATAACTATTATTGTAGGTGAATTCCACAAGATGAAATTGTTCCTCTCAACTTCCATTAAAGTCCAGTACCCAAGCTCACAACATATCTTCAAGGGTCTGAATTGTCCTCTCAGACTGACCATCCATCTGAGGATGATATGCCGTAATGTACTGCAGCTTTGTACCTATAACACTATGTAAACTTTTCCAAAAAGCGGCGGTGAATCTTGGGTCTTGATATGAAGTTATTGTAACCGGCACTCCATGCAGTTGAATTATCTGACGAACGTACAACTCAGTGTGCCTATCCAAGTCAAGATCCTTTCGCACTGTGATAAAATGAGCCGACTTTGTCAACCTATCGATTATTACCCAAATCGAATTATTGCCTCGTTGACTCCTTGGTAATCCGGTCACGAAGTTCATCGTGATATGCTCCCATTTCCACTCTGGGATTTCAAGAGATTGTAAGAGTGTGGCACCCCTTTGACACGGCCCCCGATCTATTAGGGTCGCCACAGTTCACTTACCTTTCACTTGTCTTAATAACATGTCACTCTAATACCTTTGAATTGTAGTGGGTCCATATGTTTTGGGGGTTTATATTATCTTAATCGATCCCGGTGCAGTTCATATAGCGGAAGCATACTCAACATCTCCTTAACCCGTACTCAAGCTAAATAATATAATGCAATACACACCAACTACACCTTTTATAGATAAGTTAAACCCAAACAACTTTTATTTACATAACTATTATGGACATCACGAGTCGGTACAACAAAAGGCCAAGGCTTTAACTAAGCTCGGCTATAACCTAAAAGTACCCGACCCCCACATCAAACATGTACATCAATCTATCATCCAGTGTCGGCTATCCAAAAAGTGTCATCCTCTACCAGTCACACGCGCAATCACACCCAGCTTGGTGCATCGGTCGGTGGCGGCGACAGCATCCCCATCATCATCCCGTCGAGTCGAACATGCATAGACAGGAACTCCTAGACTACAGGGCCATCAGGTAGGCCCACATCATACATAACCAAAACACGAACTCGGATAAACACCAGACCATGAACACCAACACAAGGGTGCTCCGAGCACTCGACCTCAACATCGGACGATAAGCCATAAAATGTACCACGTGTGATAGGTGATAGAGGCATATCTCAATTTGAAATGTTAATCCCCAAAAGGGGTGAGTACAACCACTTAGTAATAAAGATCCATCAAACTACACAATGCAACAGGCAAGACAACCACAATTTCATGTGAAATGCACCTATCATCCATGCTATCATACATATGTCTCCATGAGATCCATTCATAACCTTAATAATCACATTTCCCATGCCAAGAAATGCCAATTCAAGTTCATGGACAATTATATCTCATGCCATATGCACACACCCATACACATGATTCATGTCATTCACACAATCATGTATATGTCCTCATGAGATCCATTCAATGCCTTCATGAACACATTCTCAATGCCAAATAGTACCAATTCAATTTCATAGGCAATTCGTGCACCATGCCATATGCACACACACGCGCATGATTCAATTCCCTATTTTAGTTTTCAAAAGGATCTCATTTTTCTTCTAGGGACCAGTGTTTGCATCCCTCATATATCACTCACACACAACTTGGCATTGCGAGGAACCTCCGGCACACACTCCGGGCATCCCGTATCCCAACTAGCATCACGAGGAACATCCGGCTTACACCTCCGGACATCCGGCACACACACTTCGGGCATCTCGAAACTCCCGAGGAAATCAGGCACACACCGCCACGCATTCAGCACACACACTCCGGGCTCTCGACACTCCTGGGGCATTGTCGGCTCACACCTCCGACGGTATCATCATCATCACAATGTATATTCACATATGTGTCTCACTTTCAACATAGCATTTGATGCAATAATGTCAAAGGTCCAAACCAGCTTTTTTTGATGTTACATGACATGCTAAATGTCACGACATATGCAGCATAATTGACCACCCAAGATATTATATCTCATAGAGCACTTCATTTGTTCTTAAAAATACAGCAATTTTCGGATAAAATTGAATGCACTCCTTTAGTTAAAATTCTGGAAAAATTAGTAAAAAATCTTAATAAATTCTGAAAATTTAACATGTTATAAAAGAGATCTAGAGAAGAAGATTTCATGAAGGACACCATGTCAAAAGAGCTTCATATGAGTTGGTACGGTGCATGCATCACAGCTTTTAAAATTTCCGAACATCGCCATTGCACAGTTTCATTCACAAATTCGGTATAAACCCTAAATCAGCTCTGAAAGTTCTGAAATTTTTATATGTTATAGAAAAAACCTAGAGGTAAAAGTTTTGTGAAGAAGTCAAAGTCATATTCGTGATAGATCAAAAGCTATAATCACCATAACCGTCCCTAACCCTCAGCAACGATTTCCAGATCTAACCATTTCAGAGAAAAATCGTTTCATTGACCTATACTTGTCCGTTTCTTCTCAAATTTTAGTATGTTACTCCTTAAAATTTCATCTACAACTTTCATCAAGGACACATGATCAAATTTCAACCGAATAATTTTATAAAATCCACGGAATCACAAAGGGTCGGACTGTCCTTACATGCAAGAGCTTGCTTGTTCTAGGAAGACTACCACTATTCACTCAAATTTCAGTATCCAACATCACAACTCAAGCACCTCCAACACCCATTACACTTCACACACAACCACGACAAGCAAAATGTAGGATAATGGACTTCACTTGCGTTAAATCCAACAAAGTCACAGCAAGCACACGACGAGTAGAGGCCTTCGAACACAGCACGATCAACGGTGAAGCTAGGTGCATGCATGGTAGGGCAGGTCTTCTTCTTCCCTCGCTGAAACACCCTCACGAACAACTCTCTCTCTCTCGCGATAACCCCCTCGCTCACTCTGCCCTTCCTCTTTTCTTTCACCTTCATGATTAGTTAGTAATCATTAACTTTGCATGGCAATGGACACTTGCTTCATCTCCCTTGCCACGTGTCACTCTTCATGCAAGATGATGGGCTTCATTCGGCT
The DNA here is from genome assembly GCA_019915185.1 of Eucalyptus camaldulensis. Classification (NCBI taxonomy): domain Eukaryota; kingdom Viridiplantae; phylum Streptophyta; class Magnoliopsida; order Myrtales; family Myrtaceae; genus Eucalyptus; species Eucalyptus camaldulensis. Next base: position 12,095,118 of record JAHSVA010000006.1, read on the forward strand.
GGGCTTGGGCCAGCCTTGGTTGACCGAACGGTGGGGGGTTGTGGGCTTGTTTTGGGCCTTAAGAAATCAACCCACTCCGTCTTTTAATACTCCACCTTAATCCCCACTTATATAAATACCTAATTACAAATGTATATGGCCATAAAACTTTGTAACATAGATCAATAAAAATCCAACTTATAAAGTTCATGGCCAAGAACAAAACTTCCTTATCAATTTATCCTTTAGCACAATCCTTGATCACACATGGACATAGGATAGATTTTTCAGCAAAACAATTGTCCATTAAATGCTCGGCCTTGACTAATTGTAATCCATTGGTCTAATGGCTATAATATAGTCCGATGGTGCTTCCATCACCCTTTCATAGGTCGTAATGCATCTAGAGGTCGCTATGAAGTTTTAGGATGCCACAAAGAGTCCTCCTGGCTTGCAATGTTGAGCTTTAACCTGTTGACACGTCAAACACTTGGCGACATATCTGGCAATGTCTGCATTTATACCAGACCACCAATACTGTTGATGCAGATTCTGATACATTTTGGTACTCCCGGGATGAATGCTATAACTACTACGATGAACTTCTGATAAAATATCCTCCCTAAGCTTCGCATCATTAGGTACAACCAATCGTCTTCGGAACTTTAGTGTCCTATCATTATAAAGCTGAAAGTCAACTTTCCTTTCTTCGATATCCTCTTGTAAAATTTTCTGAACATCTAGGTCTGTCAGCTAGAGTAGTTTGATTCCGATCTGCACATCCGGTTCAATTCTAAGGATAGCCATAAGATTCAAAAAGTGGCCTACCTCAAATTTGAATACTGAATCTGGAGCCTGATCGATTAGATTCCACTCCTTAACCAACAAGTGAGCGATTGATGACTTTTGGCTCAAAGTGTCGGCGACATTGTTCACCTTTCCTGGGTGATATAAAATATTACAATTGTAATCCTTCAACAATTCCATCCATCGGCGCTGTCTCATGTTCAACTCATTATGAGAAAATAGGTACTTGAGACTTTGATGGTCCGTGAAGATCTGAAATTTTTCCCCACACAAGTAATGTCTTTAAATCTTCAATGCAAATATGATAGTTGCGAGTTCTAAGTCGTGCATCGGGTAATTCAGTTCGTGAGGTCTCAACTGACGGGAGACGTATGCAACAACCTTACCATATTGCATTAACACACAACCCAGTCCTTTGAACGATGCATCACTATAGATCTCGTACCCTCTAGGACCAGATGGAATCGTTAGCACGGGTGCGGTAGTTAGCTTTTGCTTCAGCTCTTGGAAACTACACTCACACTGGTCTGTCCACTCAAACTTTTCATCATTCTTCAGGAGTCTTGTCAAAGGCGACGCCAAAGCTGAAAATCCTTCTCCAAACCATTTGTAATAAGCTGCCAAACCCAGAAAACTTTAGATCTCTATCATTGTTGTCGGTGTTGGCCAGTTAATCATGGCTTCAATCTTGCTTGGGTCAACATAGATTTCTTTGCCTGAAATCACATGACCTAAAAATGCAACATAAGTCAGCAAAAATTCACATTTGCTAAACTTATCATACAGCTGGTGAATCCTCAAGGTTTGGAGCACTAATCTCAAATAATCCTTGTGCTCCTCAGCACTCCTCAAATATGTGGCATCCCAAAATTTTATAATAACTCCTGGATATACCATGAAACATGAATAGGTGATGGAAGTGTTATTGATTTTTGTTATGGCCACTAGACCGAAAAATTGTAATAGATTAAGGCCGATCATTTTAATGGACAATTATTTGGTTGAAAATATATCCTATGCCCATGAGTGATTGAGGATTTGTATTAAAGGATAAATTGATAGGGAAAATTTTTATTCTTGGCCATGTACTTTATAAGTTGGATTTTTATCGATTAATGTTGCAAAATTTTATGGCCATGTGAATAATTGAAATTAAGTTATTATAAGTGGAGATTAAGGTGGATTATTAAGAAAAGGCATTGGCTGATTTCTTAAGGCCCAAAACCCCCCAAAAACCAGCCCACCATTTTCCCCATTTGGTTGACCAAAGGCCTGGCCCAAGCCCGGCCCATTGAAGTGTTGGAGAAATCCTTTCAGAATATTTTGAAGTTGACAAAACATTTCTATCAGTCTAATCTGGAGCGTTGCAGACCCTTCTATTTAAAGTCTGAAGACCTTCATTGGAGACCCTTCAATTTAGAGTCTGAAGACCTTTAGATTCCCAGACTCAGTACTCAAGACTCAAGACTCAAGATTATTCTCATTGACAGTTTCTAATCCAGTGACGAAGACGATCCAGAGCTAAAGTGTTTGGTTGAGGATTTGGTCTTGTCCACTGGAGTAGATCTCTTGGCTGGGTATGATATAACAGATTCATTTATTCGAAATCAAGATCGTTTGAAGATCCGATAATTGATGAAATACTCTTGGAAGGTTCTATTTTTGGAAACCAAGATTCTGATTGTATGGGCGAATAGGATTGATGGGCTATCGACATGTTCCTTTAATAGCTCGAATGTTCTTTCTAATTGATTCTGTCCAACGGGAATATTGGAAGAATTCCTTTGGTAAGTGCCAACGGGTATGATGGCATAAAGGAGTATAAAAGGAAGACGTTCTAACTGTTCAAAGGTGGTGTGCGATAGAGAAATTTCAGAGTCTGAAGCTCCTTGATTATTAATCGATTCATATTGAGCAAAAATGTGTTTGCAAAAGAGAGGCTATACTTAATGATACCTTGAGGAAGTGTGGTAGATCTTCTACACCGTGAAATCAAGGGAAAACAGTGCTGTAACATCTCTTTGTTCATAGTGAAATCCAGCTAGTGGGCTGTCAGTGCAGAAGAGTGGACGTATGCTTGAAATAAGCCGAACCACTATAAACCTCGTGTTCAATTTTCTCTTCCCTATTCTCAGTTTTATTTTGATTGTTGTTTGACGAGAATCAATTGTCTTAATTCTATCAACTGTCTAGTATTGTGCGATTATCGTAAGAAATTACTCTTTATACCTATTCACCCCCCTTTAGGTACTTTTACTAGCAATATTAATTGCTATCAGAGCTTGTGTACTCACTTTATTTGAAGTGTTTTACTTCAGAGTAAAAAATCCATGGCTAGTATACTAGCTTCAGGGCTGATGGAAGGTTAAAGGAACACCAGACCTCCTTACTTTGATGGAAAGGACTACAACATCTGGAAAAACAAAATGAAAGCATTTCTTTGATCAAAGGATCCTCTGGAGTGGGACGTTGTAGAAAAAGGAATCACTCCTAAAGTTGCATCTGTCTCAAAAAGAGGGAAAGAAACCGTTGAGACCAGCGGAATGACTCAGGAAGAGATAATCAAGAGACAAACTCTTGATGTGAAGGCTATTTATCCTTTATATTGTGCCTTGTCACCTACTGAATATAATAAAATATCTTCTTGTGTTACAGCAAAAGAAGTCTGGGATAGGTTACATATCACCTATGAAGGAACTGATCGAGTGAAAGAGACTAGAATCAACATCCTTCTCGGTCAATATGAAGCCTTCAAAATGAAACTTGGAGAATCTATAATTGACATGTTTAGCCGTTTTACAGAGATTGTAAATGGTCTTGAAAATTAAGGGCAACCAATTTCTGATCCCATGAAGGTAAACAAGCTACTGCGTGGACTCTCTAAGGATTGGAATCACATAAAGACTTCAATAAGAGAGACGCAGAGAATCATGCCACTATCTGTCGATGAGCTGGTCGGAACTCTTTAGTCTTATGAAGTGGAATGAATTAATGAAGACGAAGATCCAAAAGGTAAGAAATCCATTGCATTAAAATCTATTGATGATTCTGATGTTACAGATTCTAAATATGATATGGACGATGAGGAGCTTGCTCTCATGATAAGAAGATTCAAAAAACTGAATAGAAAAGGAAGAAGGTTCAACACAAAGAAACAAAGTTTTCAAAGATAACGGACCAAGTCTGTTGATGATGATGAATCAAACAAAGATGTAGTTTGCTTTGAATGTAAGAAAAAGAGACACATCAGACCCAACTGTCCTCTTCTGAAGAAGAAGAAAGGAAAAGTTGAAAAGTCTCGAAATGCTCTCAAAGCCGAAACCTGGAGTGACACAGAGTATGAAGAAAGTGATGATGAATATGCCAATTTATGTCTGATGGCGCAATTAGACTCAGACTCAAACTCTGGATCAGACTCAGACAATGAATTTGAGGTAAGTAATTTTAAAATCCCTGTCAAGGTTTCTAAGTATATTGATGAGTTGTGTTTTAGTCTCAAGACTTCTCTCAAAAGGATATCCGAACTTAAAAAGGAAAACTCTGCTCTAAAAAAACAGGAAAACGTTTTAAAAGAAAGAGTTAAATATTTAGACATGAATGTTATCACTCTTAAAGAAAATGAAGATAGTCTTTTGAAAGAAAATGCTCTTTTAAAAACTGACTCATCAAATGTCTCAAAGAAATTTTCAATAGGGTCCAAGAAACTTGAAAAAATTCTTTCAGCTCAAAGACCTTACTTCAATAAGTCTAGTCTAGGTATGACAGCAGAAACAATTCCCCTGATTGATTTTCCTAAAGTAAAAGAAAGAATTAAGCAAAGACCCTCGAGAGAGGCTTACAAAAATCATTTCAAGAAGGTTTTTGTAAATTCTGTAGGTCGAAATGCCCTCAGGTGTTCAAAGTGCAATAGCCCAGATCACTTTGAAAAAGATTGTCCTATGGTTTGGAAACCTGTTAAGAAAACATGGGCTAATACTGTTTATCTTACTAACACCAAAGGATCCAAGAAAATATGGGTACCAAAGAAAGCTTGAGACTCTCCTTTAAATGCAGATCTCCATCAAGAAAAAGGTAAAGTGGTATCTGGACAGCGGATGCTCAAGACATATGACAGGAGACTCAAATTACTTTATAAAGATCGTTCAAGTAAATGGTAGAAAAGTCTCATTCGGAGGAAACAACAAAGGAAGAATTGTGGGATTTGGAACTGTGAAAATCGGAAATCTCACAATACGTAATGTTTCCCTAGTGGAAGGACTCAATTACAATCTTCTTAACATCGGCCAACTGTGTGATATTGGTTTTAAGATCTTCTTTCAAGAAGGAATATGTTCTGGAACCAGTAAAGACTCTACTTAGTCTTTCATGGGTCGAAGGCATGGAAATATCTATCTCTTGAATGTGAAACCGGATGAATCACACTGCTTAATCTCAATTCAAGACGAAGCAAGCTTATGGCACAGAAAGCTTGGTCACATTAACATGAAGCAATTAGCTAAAATCTCAACAAGGCAGCTTGTTCGTGGTCTACCCAATTTATCATACCAAAAGTCTAATCTATGCACTCCATGTATACTGGGAAAGCAGGTAATAAATTCGTTTAAACCAATAAATCATGTACTCTACTAATCATGTACTGCAGCTACTGCATATGGATCTCTTCGGACCAACCAGAACTCAGAGCATTGGAGGTAAGAAATATTGCCTAGTAATCGTGGACGATTACTCCCGATTTACTTGGGTATATTTCCTTGCAACTAAGTCCGAAACCTTCTCCTATTTTGAAAAGTTTGCTAAAAACGTTCAAAATGAAAAATGATGTGTTATCTCAAGTATAAAAACAGATCATGGAGGTGAATTTGAAAATCAAGATTTTACAAAATTTTGTGATAAATCTGGCTTTAAGCATGTGTTCTCCTCTCCATATACTCTTCAGCAAAACGGAGTTATGGAAAGAAAGAATAGATCTCTTCAAGAAATGGCTAGAACTCTTTTAATTGAAAGTAAAATTTCTTCACGATTTTGGGCTGAAGTTGTTTCAATAGCATGCTATATTATCAATAGAGTCTTTTTAAGACCTATTCTGGAGAAAACCCCTTATGAGTTATTCAAATGTAAGAAGCCTATTGTTTCATACTTTCATGTGTTTGGTTGCAAATGCTTTATACTAAAAAATGCAAAAGATCGAGTTGGTAACTTTGAAGAAAGATCGGATGAAGGCATCTTCCTTGGATATTCTTCATCTAGCAAAGCCTACAGAGTCTACAACAAGAAGAGTCAATCTGTGGAGGAATCAATGAATGTCAAATTTCAAGACTCTATGCAAAATGAGTCCAATCAGACTCATCATGAAGAATCTGAACCTGCTCCAGACTCTCCAAAGCTTACAACTCAAGAAGCATCTCAGACTCTGGAAGACTAGCATCAAGCTGTTCGTGAAGATTCAAGTAAAGAAAGAGATCATCAACCTGACGAATCAACCAGTAACTAGAAGCATAAATCCAGTCATCCCAAAGATCTTATTATTGGCAACATTAATGAAGGAATTCGCACAAGATCCAAAAGGGGTGAAGAGTCTAGTGCTGTGGCTCTCATTTCTGAAATTGAACCAAAAAGCAAAGAAGAAGCTTTATTTGATGAAAGCTGGATTGAAGCTATGCAAGAAGAGCTCAGACAGTTCAACATTAATGATGTCCAGGAATTGACATCTAAACCAAAAGGAAAAACTGTTATTGGAGCTAAATGGGTGTTCATGAACAAGATGAATGAAAAAGGAAAAGTCATAAGAAACAAAGTAAGACTCGTGGCCAAGGGTTAAACGCAAGAAGAAGGAATAGACTATGATGGGACTTAGGCACCAGTCGCAAGGTTAGAAGCTATTCGATTATTACTTGCGTTTGCTTGTTATAAAAATTTCAGGTTATTCCAAATGGACGTCAAAAGCGCCTTCCTAAATGGTTTTATCTATGAGGAAGTTTATGTGGAACAACCACCAGGGTTTGAAGACCAAAAGAAGCCAGACTCAGTCTTTAGACTGAAAAAGGCGTTGTATGGTTTAAAGCAAGCACCTCGGGCTTGGTACGATAGACTAAGTAAGTTCTTAATACAGAATGGTTTTGTCAAAGGTAAAGTAGATACTACTCTATTTATCAAAAAGGAAAATAAAAACTTTTTACTTATTCAAATATATGTGGATGATATTATTTTTGGATCCTCTAATGAAAGTTTGTGCAAGAAATTCTCTAAGTCTATGCAGGATGAGTTTGAAATGAGTATGATGGGAGAGTTAACCTTCTTTCTTGGATTCCAAGTAAAACAATTGAAGGAAGGAACTTTTATTCATCAAGAAAAATATGTTAATAATCTTGTCAAAAAGGTTGGACTGGAAAAGTGCAAAAGACCGACATACCGATGTCAAGTTCTTTGAAGATAGACAAAGATGAAGAAGGGAAGAAAGTTGATCAAAAGCTGTACAGGAGTATCATCGGTTCACTTCTTTATCTTACTGCCTCTAGACCTGACATTTTGTTGAGTGTTTGCATCTGTGCTAGGTTTCAATCAGATCCTAGAGAATCTCATCTCAGTGCTGCGAAACGTATTATTAAATACGTTGCTTCATCTTCAAGCATCGGTCTTTGATATCCTAAAGAGGGAGACTTTAATCTTCATGGATATTCAGACGCAGATCTAGCTGGTTGCAGAGTTGATAGAAAGAGCACCTCGGGAACTTACCAGTTGCTTGGAAGCAGGACAATGTCTTGGTTTTCAAGGAAACAAAATACTGTGGCTCTCTCTACAATAGAAGCAGAGTATGTAGCTCTTGGAAGTTGTTGTTCGCAAATTCTATGGATAAAACAACAGCTACAAGACTTTGGAATTGAAGACTCATGCACTGAGATTAGATGTGACAACACAAGTGCAATCAATCTCATCAAAAATCCAATCCTTCACTCAAGGGCAAAGCATATAGAGATTTGACATCACTTCATTAGAGATCATGTTCAAAATGGAGAAATCTCTATTCAATTTGTTGATTTAAAGAGTCAACTAGCGGATATATTCACAAAGCCTTTGGAGAAAAATCAATTCGATATTTTCCGTTGAAGACTCAACATTTTGAAGCTTGAGGAAGTTAAAGTCTAGAGACTCTCAAACCCTCAGACTTAGACGTTCATGGCTATAGACTGTAAGTTGTTTCAATATTCAATCTCGAAAAGGTACGATCTTTCGTTCAGTAATGATTGATTTATATTATCTTTAAAAGATGAAATCTTGCCTTTTCAAAAAGGATAACTTCTATTTAAAAATGGCAGTTTTCTTTAAAAGAGGACGGTTATCGTTTTTAAAAAGGGACGACTGTTCACTTGCCTTTATGTCGATTGGGTTTTCCTTTTTAAATTGGGTTATATATATACAGTCAGTTGCTTTTTTCGCTTAACTCCAAAACCCTAAAAAGCATTCTCCTCCCAATTCTGTCTCGACTCCGTGTTCATCTTCGAGAAAGTTGTCATCTTTTCTTGGGAAAGCGAGTCAAGGAATCTTTCAACGACAAGAAACGATGTCTTCTTCGAGAAAGTCTTCAAGAATCGCGAGCAGGGGACCACAAAGAATGAAGGAGGGTCCTACCCATTTCGATCTCACCGAAGAGGAAGGGTTACCTAGACAGCAACAGAGCCCGATTCACTCTTAACCACGTCACTCTCCAATATCTACCCCACAGGGTGTGGGTCATCAATCGGAGGAAGAAATAATCGAGGATGTAGACCCTGTAAGAGTCCAAAAACCCTCTTTTATTTACAAGCTCTATCGTGCTTTGAAAAGCACTGGTACTCTGCTGAAGTATGTAGATGATTTCCTTAAAGACAAGGGTTATGGAAATGAGTATGTCTTTTTACGACGAATAGAGGATTTGGGAATTGCTCCCAAAGGAAAGGCTGAGGAAGCACTTGCGAACATTCCAAGTGACCCTCGTGTAGGAGGATTGAATCCCACTGACGGGAACGATGATGATAAACTATTCAATGAATTTCAACCTAGGATGGATATTGTTGCAAAGGCTAAGGGAAAAAGAACGGAGATGTTCAAATCAAAGGAACAGGAGAATCTGTTCTTCAAACTGTTGAAACGTGGGGTGATAAATCCTAGAAGTGTTGATTTCGACTTTCTAGATGCCATCAATGTGAACTTGAGGAAAAAGTTCAATCTGCTTCAACTTGAGCAATTTTGCTACGACACCACAAACGGCTATGCACAATTGACAGCATATTTCTATTCAACTCTCAGCTTTTTAGATGCGAATAGAATTTCATTCAGTGTTCGAGACCAAGACTATGTGGTAGATGTGGACATGCTGGCAGATATAATTGGGGTTGAAAGAGGACGATATCAACCGGTCAAGATTTCAATTGCTCGTACCTCACTGGAGCTCGTCAAAGACAGGAATGCAGAAGGGAGAATTACCTACACAAGAATGCGTGCCATCAACATCATTCTTCACAAAATTGTGATCAATTGTCTCAGGCCAAAATCGACATCCAAGACCAACGTGTCCAACTCTGAGGCGAAATTGATGTATGTGATCAATTCAGGGAGAAAGTTCTTTCTTCCTCACACCATTCTCTTCCACATGTACAGAGCGATGGTGAAGGACAAGGGCCAGTTGCCTTACTCAGGTCTTGTGACTAAGATCTTCAGACACTTGAACATTGAACCTCCACAAACTCTTTATGTTCGACCATGCGACAAAATGGTGGTGGGTTTGAAAATGCTGACAAAAATGTGTCTGAAAGAACTTGATAAAGCAATGGAGAAGTTCAAGGTGAAAACTCCGGTCAAATCTCATCCAGTATCTTCTACATCAAAAAGGAAAGGGAAGGAGCCCATGGGTGCTCCATCCAAAAAGAAAAGAACTCTTATCTTAGAGGATGAAGATGAAGAGGATAAACTCTCTATCTCTGCCTTGGCATTGAAAAGGCTCTGTCGTTCTATATCTGAATCAACGGAACGACAGGAAAAAGGAAAAGAAGTAGAGGACAAAGAACAGAGAGAAGAAGAGGAAAAGGAAGAGACCAGAGAAGCAGAAGAGAAAGAAAAAGAAGAAGAGGAGAAGGAAGTTGAAGAAGAAGAAGAAGCAGTCAAAGAACAGTCTGCAGATGAAGCCAGAGAGAAAGGCAATCAAGACGCTCACGAGCATGAGCATCACTCTTCCCCAATTGAGGCCTTAGAAACAGGGGGAGATGGCGAGCAAGGAAGGACTACACCATATCCTGTCCACAGTGAAGGTGTGAGTCGCTCACCAACAATTCCAGAAGATCTTCAGGCTTCTCAAATGCCTGAGGAAGGACATGATACCTCAACGCCAAATCTGCGCGATTACACTAACGTTCCATCGTTAAAGCTGTTCAAATCTACAGGGAAGTTTTCTATGGATGTAGAGTCTAGTTGAGTTGTTAATCTTTATGAGATATCCATATTGCGTGAGTAATGTTTTGCAGGTCAAAGCTGTTCAAATCTACAGGAAAGTTTTGTCACCATCAAAAATGGGGAGATTGTTGGAGAAATCTTTCCAGAATATTTTGAAGTTGACAAAACGTTTCTATCAGTTTAGTCTGGAGCATTGCAGACCCTTCTATTTAAAGTCTAAAGACCTTCATTGGAGACCCTTCAATTTAGAGTCTGAAGACCTTCAGATTCCCAGACTCAGTACCCAAAACTCAAGACTCAAGACTATTCTCATTGGCAGTTTCTAATCCAGTGACGAAGACGATCCAGAGCTAAAGTATTTGGTTGAGGATTTGGTCTTGTCCACTGGAGTAGATCTCTTGGCTGGGTATGATATAACGGATTCTTTTATTTGAAATCAAGATTGTTTGAAGATCCGATGATTGATGAAATACTCTTGGAAGGTTCTATTCTTGGAAACCAAGATCCTGATTGTATGGGTGAACAGGATTGATGGACTATCGACATGTTCCTTTAATAGCTCGAATGCTCTTTCTAATTGATTATGTCCAATGGGAATATTGGAAGAATTCCTTTGGTAAGTGCCAACGGGTATGATGTCATAAATGAGTATAAAAGGAAGACATTCTAACTGTTCAAAGGTGGTGTGCGATAGAGAAATTCCAGAGTCTGAAGTTCTTTGATTATTAGTCGATTCATATTGAGCAAAACTGTATTCGCAAAAGAGAGTCTATACTTAGTGATACCTTGAGGAAGTGTGGTGGATCTTCTACACTATGAAATCAAAGGAGAACAGTGCTGTAACATCTCTTTATTCATAGTGGAATCCAGCCAGTGGGCTGTCAGTGCAGAAGAGTGGACGTATGCTTGAAATAAGCCGAACCACTATAAACCTTGTGTTCAATTTTCTCTTCCCTATTCTCAGTTTTATTTTGATTGTTGTTTGACAATAATTAATTGTCTTAATTCTATCAACTGTCTAGTATTATGCGATTATCGTAAGAAATTACTCTTTATACCTATTCACCCCCCTCTAGGTACTTTTACTAGCAATATCATGAAGGCCCATCATGTGCATGGCAAAAATGCCAAGTGGCAAGAAAAGCTTCCCAAGTGTTGCCCCTTTGTAACCAAGTGTCCCTCCATGCAAAAATGGGAGCATGCAAGGGTTTTATTCAACCCAAAAGGAAAAAAGGGAAGTGGGTGGATAGAGAGAAAGGGAGGTGAGCCGAGGGAGAGAGAGAGGGAAATCAAGAGAGGGAGAGGGAGCGTGTGAGAGAAGAAGAGAAGGTCCATTCACCGCCACTTGTTCGACGCCGTTCCTTCGCCGCTTTGCCTGCCATTTGTCGCTGTTTTGTGCTTAAATTCGAGGCAAGTGAAGTCCTAAGACCTACCCTTTGCATTGCTGTGTGTATGTGTAGTAGATGGTAAGTCTTGGTTGTGGTAGATGAGATGAAATTTCGGAGCTATGGAGAGAGATTCGTTGGCCATGCATGCTGTTTCTGGAAAGACCAGTCCGACCGTCCATGAGATTGTGTGTTGCATGTGACTTTTTAGTTGGAATCTTGTTTCGATTTCTTCGTGAAAGTTGTAGAGAACACCTTGACGAACAAAATACTAAAATTTGAGGCAAAATGAACAAGTATGGGTTAGTGAAATGATTTTTCTTTGGAGAGACTAGATCTGGAATTCGTTGTGCTGACCTTCCGTGGTTTCGTGGTCTGTAAAGTAACCTTCTTGTGAAAATATCACTTTGATCTCTTAACGAAAGTTGTATTATACTTCTTGAGGTAGAAAATATAAAAAATTTAGAGGAAAGGAACAAAAATAGGTCGGTGAAATCGTTGTCTTTTGAAGAAACTGGATCTGGGAAAAATGTTGCTTCGACCTAGTATGATTTTGGGATTTTTATAAAATCATAAAGTCAAAATTTGATCATGTGTCCTTAATGAAAGTTGTAGGTAATATTATGAAGAACAAAATACTGAAATTTCAGAGTAAATGGACTAGTAATTACCAAGGAAACGATTTTTCTTCAACACGGGTAGATCTGGAAAACGATACCGAGAATAGGAAAAGTAAATTGATTTTATCTTTTAATCAAGAACGAATTAGACTACAATTTTTCATGAAACTTGTACCTCTAGGTCTTAAATACAGTATGTCAAAATTTCAGAATTTTCTGAGTTTATTTAAGGGTTTAATCGAAATTGTTTTCAAAACTGTGCATGGATGTTGTTAAAATCCTTTTTCGGTGATGCATGGACCTGTACGTTTTCTGTGAAGCCTTGTTTGATATGGTGTTCTTCACGAAATGTGTTTTCTTAGATCTTATCTACGATGTGTTAAATTTTCAGAATTAATTTCCATCGTTTACTAATTTTCTGGAATTTTTCATAAACAGCACGCATGCTGTTTAAGCTGAAAAACTGTTCTATTTACATGTTATTGATTTGCTATATAAATTGTGATGTCTTGGATTATCAATCATGCAATGATGTGGTGACATTCATGCATATCATATGACATTAAAAGATTTATGGATTTTCATGAATTCAATGAAGTTTCTCAAAACCATTGTATCAAATAATATTTTTCCCAATGCATATTCTATGATTTTAAAAAGGCTGATTCCAATCATTGGCATTATTGCATCAAATGCCATGTTGAAATTGAGATAAATGTATAAATGTAAATTGGGATAGTAACAAGACCGTTGGAGGTGTGAGCTGACGATGCCCCGGGAGTGTCGGGATGCTCGGAATGTGGGGGTGCCGGATGCCCGGTTGTATTACAATATACGGTATGTAATTCTTGGGGGAATGCCTGGTGGTATGGTGGTACGTAATTTCGAAAGCCTCGGAAGTGTGTGCCGAGGGGATACCTCGTGATGCCAGTTGGGATACAAGATGCCCAGAATGTGGGAATGCTGGATGCTTGGTTGTATTTTGAATACATGCCCGGAGGTTCCTCGCGATGCTTGGTTGGATGCAAACATTGGTCCCTGGAAAGAAAAATGATGAGATCCTTGGGAAAGATAAAAATTGAAATTGAATCATGTGCATGAGTGTATACATATGGCATGATGCATGATCGGCTTATAAAAATAAATTGATGCTATTTGACATTAATAATGCGATCATAAAGGCATGAATGGATCTCATGGTGATGTATGTTTGATAGCATGGATGATATGAATCATGGTGGTATATGCATGATGGCATGGTGAGATATGCATGATTGCATGGTGGTGTATGCACATATGGCATGGAGATATATGCATGAATGCTTGATGATAAGTGCATGGTGATATATGCACATATGGCATGGAGATATATACATGAATGCTTGATGATAAGTGCACGGTGAAATACGCATATGGCATTGTGATATATGCATGGCTGCAAGGTAAGGAATGCTTGAATGCATAAATGACATGTGCTTTGTTATAATGCCTTGATTGTTTTGTTTGACACAATGAGTAGTTTGGTGGATCTTTATTGTTGAGTGGTTGTACTCACCCTTTTTGGGGATTAACATTTCAGACTAGATAAGATTTCTTTGCTACCACTGCCACCAGTAGATGGATCAAGTGGTTGGATATGACCGCGAGGAGGAGGATAGCAAAGGAAGGAAGTTTTGGATGCCAACACTAATCGATGGACCTTAAGTATACAACTGTTGGAGGAGATGTCAGTCATCTTTTGAAGTATAGCCGAGTATAGAAGACTACGGCATCTTGATGTACCGATGAATGATGTCTATCTGGTTTAAGTAAATAAAAGTGTTTGGCTTTTACCTATAAATGTTTAGTAGGTGTGCATTGTTTTCTGAATATAGGGGAGTTGTTGGATATGCTTCCGTTATATGAATTATGCAAGGGACCGATCTAAAAGATGTAAACCCCTAGGTTGTATGGACCTATTGCAATTGAAATGGTATTAGAGTGACATTTTATTAGGGAAAGTGAAAGGTAAGCGAACTGTGGCGACCCTAATGGATCGGGGGCCGTCAAGGGGTGCCGCAAAATACACCAGAATATCATCGATGAACACAATCACAAACTGATCTAGCTCAGTTCATCAAATCCATGAAAACAGTTGGAGCATTCATCAACCCGAATGACATTATAGTGAACTCGTAATGACCATACTGAGTACAAAATGCTTACTTTGGAATGTCTTCTTTTCTGATCCTCAGCTAATGATATCCTGTCCTCAAGTCGATTTTCGAAAATATCGACGCTCCTTGTAACTGATCAAACAAGTCATCGATCATCGGCAATGAATACTTGTTCTTGATCGTTACTTGATTGAGTTGCCGGTAGTCGATGCACAAACATAACGAACCATCTTTCTTTTTTACAAATAGAACTGGTGCACCCCAAGGTGATGCACTGGGGCGTATAAATTCCTTATTCAGTAATTCTTGCATTTGCACCATTAGTCCTTTTAACTCAGATAACGACCACTAGTAAGAAGCCTTAGTGAGTGGCTTTGTCCCAGGTGCTAATTCAATCGCAAATTCTATCTGATTCACTAACGACCGGCCTGACAATTCCTGTGGCAACACATCTATAAATTCTTGGACTACTGAGATATCCTTAATCTTCAGTTCTTCAATCTGTCTTGTCTATGACAATTGCCAAGTAATCTTGGCAACCCCCATCTAACAAACGGTTTGTCTCAAGTGATGAGATTAATGCAATCGAGAGTCCTTCTCGACTCCCAATGAACTCGGCACTTCCACATGCTAATGGACTAAGCTGAGTTACTCCATGATAACAATTTATCATTAGAAGATGCTCCAAGAGCCAATTCTTTCCACACTGGACGACAAAGTTGTACATAGCCAGTTAATCAAGTACAACTCTAGTTAGTGGTTCTTCTCCTACAACCTTAACACACGAACTGATCCACAAACTTTGCCCCTAAAACTCTACTATGCTACTCTAATAAAATCACCTCAAAACATTCCTCCTCTGATCGGTGCATGGTTGGTTCAACTCCTATCCCTTTTGCCATCCTAAAAGGCGTCCTATCTGTGGTAGTAGTGTTTGTGTTCTCTTGGACTCATACTAACAGTCTTTCACCTAACTACCACACTAACTACATTTATAGTATGCTCCTGTCACATTGGGACACTGGGTTGATTCATGCTTCCTTCTACAGATTCGGCATACATCCGGTGAGTCTCCTATCTTCTGTCGAGTGACAGCATGCACTCTTTCAGATACCGGAGGCTTGTTCCAAAAACCCTATGGTGTTTTCTACAACACATTCCCGCTGATCTATCCTATCAATGGTGGTGGCACTTGCGATCTCATCAGTGGTGATGGCAACTGCTATTGTGGTCCCATTGACCTTCTAGAACAGTCTCTTACCAAGTGACCCTCTCGGTCATATTTAGAACAACTACTCGTCCTAAAATGGCATGGGGCTGATTCATGTCGTCTTCCATGACACACTACATTTTGATTCGATGTTAACTTGTCTATCCCACCTTTCCTGATAAGCGAAATAGAATACATTTTTCCGATCATAGGCTCTTTTCCAAACCAATTTCCATCTCTGTATGACTAAACTTAGTTTGCTTCCCAATTTCAATTTCAAGTTGGACCTCGGCAGGTGTAGCAACAATAGCGGCTTGATCCTAAGCTTACTGGCTCGACAAGCTCCTTGGGAAAACTTGCGCCTCAATGATCCTACTGGACCGAGGATCGCTCAGTGCCACTACACTCTCAGTACCGATCTACGGTGGTACTTTTACACTCACTGGCCTAAGCCAGCACTCTGCCACAACCACCTCGGGCAGCAATCCTTGTTGGCATTCTTTCCTGAGTCCCAGAGGCTAATATCCTCTTGCTAGGAGTTTTTAGCTCTTGATCACTCATACTACAGGATCTTTATAGAAACTTGTTTTCTAATTCCAACACCATATTAGAATTTGAGTGACCCACAAACAAGCTACCAATTAGCTATCACAGACATATACCAGCATGAATTGAAAAACCTTTCCTACTAACTATCCCATGACTCATCGCACCTTTTATTCAAACTAACGACCCACTCTGATACCACTAAACTGGGATGTCACGTCCCGATCCTTCGAGCCCGTGGCCATCCTTACTTGGTCGATTTACTAGCAATGTCCCAGGACGTATCGTCGACTCATTCATTTTAATATACACATGCGAAAGCATATATCAATCCCCAGACAATAAAAAAATGGGATAGGAAAGTAGGGCCACAAGTTTTTAAAACCACAATAAGTCTTTTATAAACAAACGAGTTTATACACAAGACCAGGTTGGTTACAAAAATTCAACTCATCAAAAAAGAACTGTCCAGTGACTAACTAGTCAAACAAGTTCGCCGATTATGCTTCTTCCACCTTCCCAAACTCTGGGACTTCTAGCTCTCTGCGACCATCACCTAGGGACCTAAAAATGTGATCCCATAATGGGGTGAGACTACATCTCAGCGAGTTCTACCTCCTAAGACCCGATTAGGAAGAAAATATGCTCTAAGGGCTGTCTAAGCACAATCAGGTCTTAGAGGACTTACCTTGGCCTTAGTTTCTTCCTGCAAGACAGTTCAAATAATAAATACTGACAATTATAACACCCAATCAAATCAGATCGAATCATCGATCAATCGACCTAGTCAATAACATGTCAGCATGACCATTTCTTGGTCGGCCCATTCAATGCTATTTGAGTCAGATCCAAATTCAGGACTCCTCACTTTAGATGATATATAGATAGTGGCTTGCCCCAAAGGATGATAAATAGTATATTGTTCCTTCTCCAAATGACATCAGAGCCATGGAGCTGATATTGCATAATGTTCTTTCTCCAAGATGACATATAGAGTCATCGAGCCGTTACAACATACCGTTCCTTCTCTAAGATGACAAGTAGAGTCATCGATCCATTATAGTATAACGTCCTTTCTCTGAGATGAAATACGAGTCATCAAACCGTTATAGCATACCGTTCCTTCTCTAAGATGACATGTAGAGTCATCGAGTTGTTATAGCATAACGTCCTTTCTCCGAGATGACATGCAAGTCATTGAGCCATTATAGCATTCCGTTTCGATGATACAATTAATTTACCCTTTTTATCATACCTGATAAAAATACACATGCACGGGTACACCATGGACCTTAGCCAAAATACAAAATTTTTACTTTTGAATCTCCCACTATTTTTAACAGTCCCAAAATAGATTTTTGGCACTGTAGATCAATGCCCGTTAATTTTCTAATTAATTACCAAATTTATCTATTTTTGGAATTAAATACCCACCAACACCAATCATAATCAATTTGCACAATCAAGTACTCAATTAAATAAATAGAGAACACCACTACAATTAGCACGAAATTCCGATCATCGACTATCCCGGTCTAATTTTCGAAAAATAATTAAATAATTAAATAATTACATAAATTATTAAATAAATGCAATAAATAACATAAATGCAAACTTAGGCATGATAAAGCTTAATTGGAAGCTGAGACAAGCCCAGAAAATTTCCGAACCACTCTAGTCAAATACTAGAGCTTGTCTAAGCTCTAATTGCACTAACTATCCACCTAACATGCATCGGTAATTAATTAAATTCATTAATCTAATCTAATCTAACCACATAATCCATCTTAGCATAGACTAATCAACCCCTAAGCATGATTAACTTACTAAGAGAGGATTAGTGAGTTAAACTCACTTGTTAAGCGATCCGGTCGGTTCAAATCGACGGGGATGCAACGGGGCTCAACTATCTCCAAAGCAGGCCTAACTTTTGGGGCTAAGAGCGACCTCAAAATAGGCTTATATAGTGCTAGAAACCCACAGACTTTGCTTCTTTTCTTGGTTGGCTAGTGGCTGAAAAGGCCAGGTGGTGGCTCAGTTGAGGTGGGAATGGACCGAGGAAGGTTGAAGGGACCAAACCGGGCTTAGGTGAGGCTTCACAGTGGTCGGAGATGGGCTGAACAGGCCCTGGCTGAGCCTCATGGTGATAGGGAATGAATAGGCAGCACGTGGGGACAAGGGCAATGGTGTGGCAAGGCGAGGCGCGGGCCAACGATGGCGTCGCAATGGGTCGAGGCGGATTTCCGGTTGGCGGTTGGCTACTCTGGCGGCCTTTCCTTGGCTACTGGGGTCTTCAGAGGGCACAAACAAAAGGGAGGAGGGTGGTTGACCAGCTTAAGGAGAGAAGGAGGAAGGAGGGAACAAAAGAGGACCACTTGGTCTCTTATCCTCATCTTCTTGTCTCCCAACTTGCCCACCAAGTTTGGCTATCATCCACTAGCAATTTCCAACCCATAATACCCCTTCTAGAAGGTTTGAGAGGGTCCAAAAGTCATGGTGGTGGGGGGCTACGAATTTCCTTAGTTTCTCTTCAATTGGTCTCCTTTTCCTTCTTAAATCAAGACAAATAGGTCTCAATAAATTCCACCGACACCTCAATGATTAAATTGATATTTTTCCTCACCAATTGCTCCCACTTACATCCCAATTGCGCAGTCAAAAACAGTGCCTGACTTTTTTTGGACAAAAATGGCCCTATGACGACTTTTTCCCAAAACGTCTCGGTTTGCAGAAAAATTTTCGAAGGCTGAATTGACGTTCCTAAAATGACCTGTGACTTGACAGAACTTCCAATTTCTGAAATCGGATTCAGATTCACGATTAATTTCAATTCGGTGTGTTTTTAGCGTGACCTAGGTTATCTAGTAGCTTTAAGAACTTTTTAGTGCAAATGACCCGTGGTTGATTTTCTTCGAGCTATAATGAACCCCTTCGACACATTGGTAACTCTCGATTGTCATGAAAATTTCAAAATTTCAAATACAGACATAGGGTACCAAAACGACAGAAAAATCAAGCTAGTGCCGATCGATGAGAATTTTGCAATTTAGTGGGATCACCTACATTTAACCACGTATCTCGGTCGAACCGACCTATCTCTAATCTTTAATCGATTTTTAACTGTGCCGTAATAATCTCAGCATATGAGCACGGTCGAGCAATTAATTCCCGGTTGAATCCTCAAGTCTATTTGTCTTAAAATCCTTAGTGGCTTCCATAGATAGTCTAACTATCTCATGAGTAATTAGCTTTGAGAATAACACTATAGGCGTGTCGATGAAATACTCGATTTATTCAATTGAAAACAGAATCGAAAATTCAGGATGTTACACGTAGTGAAGAGCTAAGTGCTACTCGATAACGAAATTTCGTATGAGCCACCTCTAGAGCCTTGTACTATTTCTATATGTGGTCAAGGGCTAAGTGCTATACAATAACATAACTTTGTGGGGTCCATCTCTAGAGCCTTGAGTCTGAATATTGAGTTTGGATATTGAGAGTGAATATCGGGTGTGGATTGAACCATTGATATGAGATATCTGCGCCCAATTTTGGGACGAAATTGTGTGGCACGGAAGGTGACGTGTTATAATGATTTAGCCTTATAATCGGGACCCCTGTGAATATTTGATGAGTGATATGAAGTGTTCCAATTATTGATTACACATGTTGCGTTTATAAGTGCATATATGATGCACTAATGTGCTAGGACGCGGTAAAGTGAGGTAAGTCCTTTATAGTGCATGTTTAGGCTACCTCTAGGTGAATTCTCATCCTACTCGAGGTTTAGGGTGTTGACTCGCTGAGATTTATTCTCACCCCGTCGTGGTTTACAATTTTTTAGGTCCTTAGTCTGGAGATACTGGAGAGTGTTGTGGAGGATCCTGAGCCAGGGTTGAAGGGATTCGGAGTATAGGTTGTCCAGTAGTTCTTTTGGGGTAGACCTTTAGTGTACAGACTTGTAGGACTGACTTGGCTTGTATATAATGTGTGTTTTGTGAAATTTGGTTGTCCTGCTTTTCTATCCCATGTTTGTTGTTGTCCGAGTATATGTTTAAATTTCACTTCTGCATGTACATAAAAAGAAAGAGTCGGCGACACGTTTGGGAACATCACAATTTAGTCGACCGTCAAGGGATGTGCATGTGCTTAGGGTTCGAGGCATGATGAGGGCCTTAATAACTTTGACGGAATTGGCTGAGTAGAAAATTTTTTCCCAAAAAGAAATGATCTGACATATATTTGTGAGGATGATAAATCCCATATAGATTATCATATTGAATATGAACTTATGGAACATCATATCGGCAATGAACTCAAATATCGATTAAGTTCTTAATGAAGAAAGATTTTTTTATCATCCTTATTGATTTCAAGCATGAAATCAATCACTGCAAAAATGTAGATCATCAAGATTTTACATCATGTATGTTTCGAAATGAGGGACAAAACTAGAAGTACTTCAAAAGTAGGATGCATCGTGCACCAGCAAAAGGTAATGAGAATCCGTGCCACAGCTTTTGTAAAGTCATGCATTATTTTCTCTTTTTTGTAGGCAATGGCACGCGACAAAAGAGAGAACCCTAATTTCTACTGCATGAAATTTGACCTAATTGTTCTCTTGCAGCACCTAGTCACTATACACTTTTACAATAAGGTTTAGGACTTCTAGTGCAATTATCCGTTTCTCATTGACATGACTTCAACCTTGGTTGTTACAATGCACTTCGCAGACACTAAAGAGATGACAACTCTAGAATCTGATACAATAGGTAGTTTGGCTTGTACTTGACTTCTCCTTTTGAGTTTCTGGTGCATCTGAAGTGTGATTTGTGACTAGATTGAATGTGGCAATAAAATGTTACATTCTTCTTAGATCTGTTTGTTCTTTCCCCTGAACTTTGAATTTGGACGTGTCTGTTGTGAGCAACAACAGCACATCATAGCTTTTTTTTTTCCGTACTTAATAGGATGGGATTAATTTGTCAACACAAAAGATGAAGTTTTTTGGAAGGATTTTTTTTTTTTTGTCGGTAAATGATGCTTTCATGACCGAACGTATGCTGAGGACATAAGCATCATTATATCCAGAGTGAACTTCTACTTACACGTTTTACGTACCAATAAGCCTAGTCCATGAGTCCCACATTGTATGGGGGTGATCCGTTCTTGAATCCGTTTCCGGTCCCTCTTCAGAATTGAGAACCAGACCAAAGGACCGTTTCTAGTTTTCATAATCAGAGACTAGATTGGCCCAGTTTAGTTCCCGAGTGATCAAAAACTAGGAATCGGACCAAAACTTGCTGAAACCACATACAACTAGTGGATTTGGTTTGGTTCAATCTTGTTTATGAGCCGGACCTGATGCACATCTTTTGTCAAACTTTGAGATCTTAATTTAATTAATTAAACATGCAAATCAATTTAATTTAAAGTCATCACTAATTTATTATGGATTGATTAGAAACCCAAATAAAATGTGAAGAAATATTTTACTTCTATGATAAGAGATGTCATTTTCTCATAAAAAAAAAACGACCTTTGATATTGCTGTACACACTTTTGTAACTTTTCGTATGCTTCAAATAATGACCCGGCATTCTTTACGTCAATTTAGGCTCACCTCATGCCCGACCCCGTCTCTTTCGGTTTTTCCATAACACAATGTTGGATGTTTTCTTGATGCAGTTCAGCTTGTCGTAAAAAAGAAGAAAAGATATGTAGTTGAGCTGTCTAGTCGAGTTTCTATATGAAGTAACTGGAGGATAATGCTGAGTTGCAAGCCGCTTAGTAGAGAGTCTTGAGAGTGATGGCCATTGGCCAATGTGTCGTTTAATGAGACTTGGGCCTGGCAACACCACCGCCACCTCCTTGACAATTAAACAAACTTAGGTTATTGACGAATGGAGAGCTAACTTCAGTAGATGAGATAAAAAGATTATGGGTTGTAATACCTATGGAACTACATAAATCGTTGTTTTGGGGGGGAAGGTTGGGGGGGGGGGAGTGAGGATCTTTTGAATTTAGGGAATAAATTATACTTCCAATTTAAATTTAAAGCTTACAGCAGAAGAAAGTCATGTCAATAACAGTAATTTTTAATTACTTGCATCACGATTTTTCATTTTACCTAGTTTTCAATCCTTTGCACAAGATGAATTTTGGGAATTTTCTATTGAGAAAAGATGACCAAAGAAGCACGTCTAGGAAATTTGAAGTAAAACTCGCATTATTTTTTACTAGTTGATTGTTGTACTTTTGCAAGGTGTAGTTGCTTTACCATTGACAAACAGAAAAAAAGCTCATTCGGCTGTTTTGCTAAGGAGATCCATCTGTTTTCTACACACTTCGGAGTTGTATCCCTGCCTACTTTAGTTTTTCCCCGGGCTTTTGAAAATGGGAAGTGGTCCTTCCTCAACCCAAAACTTATGATCATGCAATTTACTTGTTGATTATTGTACAAATCGGGCATGCCCAGCAAATGTCTCTAATTTCGACAACATCTGTGAATATCTTGATTTCTCTTCGTGTGCATTGGAAATTGCTTGCCTGAGATTAATTCTTTGCTAACAAGTTCAGCAAGTTCATCCCCGTATTTCGAGAAAACCTTTTTTGAATCCTCTGCAGATTGAAATAAATTTGATGGCATTCTTCCTTAAATTGGTCATCACCACAGGGCCAAAATACTGATATTCAATCACCCGGGAAGTTCATGGACCCCATAAGTACGGAGAACGTGAGCTAGTGTAAGGAACAAACTAAAACAGCTGCGCACATACCACGCAGGCCAAATTTGCTCTTGCAGACCCTTCCTTACTCCCTGAATGAAAGAAAGAATCCACACTGAAAATGCAATTGACATCTTAAGCGAGTTTGGGTCATACTCTAACTCCGCTCATGCCAGGCCAAATTTTTGAGTGAACTTGGGTTAACTTGATTGTGTCAAACAGGCAAAAATTTTAGCCTTCTGTGCACACGGCTGAGAGTATAGTCTCCTCTCATTCAACCTACCACAACAATTTCAAAGTCATGAAACAGCTGCCCAATGATTCGAACCAGAAAAACTCAGTCCTTTAACAAGGTGACCAATTGACCAGCATGATCTTTTCTCCTGCGTTTTGGCTTCTACTGAATATGCTTAAAGAAAAGGAAAAGAGCAGACAAAATTAGCCATGCATAGATTTCTTTTCCTCTGCTCAAGAGATTGCGTGAGTTCATTTTCTTGAGAAGCAGGGGACACGAAACACAAGCATGGTGACTGGTGAGTTAGATGACGGTCAGTTCAAAAATTGCCAGTTGCTTCTCATGGACGAGGGAGTCCACCATCAACCTGTAAAAGATGCATGTCCTTCTTCCATCTGCAGCCACCCTCACCTCCTCCCGTGACATTGTTCTTACGTTTTTATCTTCGTTTTTCCTTGTCTTTTTGTTTGTAATTGTACTCGTCACCCCAGTGAACAGTAAGAACTAACACTTTCACCTGCGTGAATCTCCATGAGAATTTTGAGATGAAACAATTCTTGGTGTCCAAAAGGTCATCTAAGGGCTCAGTGGATGTTCCCGTCACCACTGGGAATTGATCAGAGAAAACAAATAAGTTTCCTCACTGGGTTCTTTTTCTTTTTAATGGAAAAAGGTTCCACTTTTACCTTATAAGCACATTTTCTAGAAAACAAATACATTAAAAATCAAAAAGTCTTTACCGAAAAAAAAAATCAAAAATTATTTTTCCTCGTTAGTTTCACAAGAAAGGGCATCTGAAATGCTTCAATAAAAAGGGCCCTCACTTGACATGAAATGTTTACCAATGTTTACTCCGATATGTATTTTATCGGTCTCTGTCCAAAAAAGAACATAATAAATGACAGAAAGGCAAAAACAGCACACGATCACGGGCCTACGCAGGAGTCCATATGTTAAAGACTGAAAGGGTCCTTTGAAGATCCCTATATCCTTTTTGCCTGTCTTCTCTTTTGGATGGGAAATGAGCTTGCATTCGTTCATCTAAAGACCAAAGTACATGGATTAAATGGGTTCTCTCAGCAACAACAGATCCAGAAGAACAGGGAAGTGGATTGAATCAAAAAATGAAAGGTAAACAAACAAAAGCATTGGTTCAAGCCCAGTTTGCATGAGGATTAAGCAAAATCTCCTGCATTAGGGAAAATTCTCAGAAGCAACTCTCCATTTACTACAACATCTTTTGCTTTCCAGATAGAATTCCACAGACGATTAGGAACTAAATCCTCCTCCCCGCTCCTGATCAAGTGATTACACTGACTTGACAGACTACTTGGACAAGTTGGGCAACCATGCAACACATTTTTCAAATTGGATGGTGAGAATACTAGATATAATGGTCCTCTGACTTGCTATGGAACATTTTTGTGACAATCAACATCCACGCATTCATCTAGTTGGAAACTTAACTACCTCCATGAAGATGTGGCCCAAGATAGATTTTCATGACGGGAGGAACTTCGAAGCTGACATTGAAGGTGGAATCCTATATTGAAAGATCATGCCCCCTCTCTCCCTCTCTATATGCTGGTTCAAAATGCTAATGAATTGAAACAAGGAATGTCAAATCAAGCATATCGAGTCAAAAACTAGTTGGAAACCCTCTCCCGGCCCCGATCCCAAGCCCGATGCTGCCCCTCCCATCCCTGGCCAAGCTCCCCATGCTCCGTTCTCCAGCGTTGCTGCCACCTCTATGCCCGCAGGAGCGCCTTCTGGATTACCGTCTACCTCTCTGAACCAGGTTATATATATATCTTTTTTTTTCTTTGTTCAATTGCTTCTTCTTTTTTTCTTTTTTCTTTTTTCTTTTTTTATGTCTCAGTGTATTTACTTTGTGTAAATCTATGGTTGCTCTATTTTATAGGGAGGTGACCAGTCCCGGAGAGAGTAGACATTGGAAGAGTAGAGAAATAACGGCCAAAGAGTTGCATTTGCAGGGAGAATATAGCTCATAAAATTTGTTTCAAAACCACTAGCAGAATTATCAGCTTATAAAATTTCGAAGACATTAATCCCTCCATCGGCGGATTCCATAGGCGGGGTTCGAGAAGATTACATCTCCTTTCTTTTCACACTCTTCAATTATCGCTCTCTTCTCTTCCAATGTCTGCTCTCTCCGAGACCAATCACCTCCCTATAAAACAGAGCAACCATAGATTTACATGTTGGGAATGTCGGATTCCCAAAATCGAATTCGACACTAAATCGAACCCCTAAAATGAATGCGGAAGACAAGCCTGGAAAAAACATGTATCACCGATCCTAAAGCACACCACAGAATCGAGTGTACCTTGTTAGCCATAGATTAAACACCAACGCTGATAAGAGGAAGAGAAAACCGATCCCGTTCGATCCGATGACGTCAATTGGCCTTAAGGGGAAGATGGCGTCGCCTTTAGCCTTTGTTTTTCTTTTGGAGGGAGAGATGGAGAGGAACGTACATACAAAATGCCAAAAGGTGCGTCCTCCCTCTCTTTCCTCCCTTATATACATCCCTCCAAAATAGAAACGTATCCCTTCATCAAATTCTTTCATCCATGGGCCCTAATCTTGTGGGCCGGGCTTTTAGGCCCAACATGGGCGAACGGGCCAATTTAGGCCCATCACATAAAACCATCATCTCCCACTTGCACATGGTGGGCCGAATATGATTCTCTTTACCTCTCTTCAACATTCATACTGGTGAATAATCCGTGCGACCATCATACTTTGAGAGCTTGTTGCCATACATCTGTTAGGAATATATAGCAGCTCATAATGGGCATCACACTCTGAGTAGATTTAGTATGCAGCACCCTAGATCGATCGATCACATTTATATCTCTCTTGATCTCTTTTAAACAATGATATATATATATTGTATTCACAATTATGATTATCCCAAAGATAGTCATAATTGGTTAACTAGTGAATACAAAACTACAATGTGATTCTCCAAATTCGATCTTCCTCTTTCCTTCAAACTCTCAATTTCAGTTTAGCTTGCTTTTCTAGAAATGTCCCATTAGATTGAATCAATTCATGACCATTGGCAACATCCTAAGATAGCAAACACTAAATAGAAATCTTGAGAATAAGTAAGAGTCATGAGAGGACTAAAAATTGAGGAACTCTTTTCCTCAAGAGTCTCACACGACATAAAAGTTGAGATCAAACTTTTTGCTACTCTTATTGGTCGTTTCATGCATACGTAGTATGAAATACGTATTACGGTATTAACTCTTTTCCCATGGATCGTATGTATACACCTTTCAATACCGTACAGATGATAGTTCAGACATACTCAATATCTAACTTGAGTTCACGTATCTACTCATTCACAAAATTCATCAGAACTCATATCTGGTATCATAGACAGATAAAGTAAAATATGTTGGGTATTTTACTTTCGGACATAGTAAGTATTATGTCCTCATCTTAACACCCAATTAAGGCGACATACGTATTTTAAGCTTGAGCTCTCGATTATCACCTAGATAATAAGTTTAAAACAATCTCATCTCTATTTATCACACAGTAAATAGATGTGATTACCCGTGTGAGTGAGCCAATCTTACATCCGTTCGACATACTTTCTCAACTTAAAGTAATGCACTAAGCATTAAGATGCATAAAGATCAAACAAAGATTCATAGGCATTAATGATGAAAAACACAAATTCATCAAATGTGAACACTTTAGGGAAATTACAATCCATTACATCAGACTCTACGCAATCCTAGAGATTTCATATGGCCACAAAACACATCTCTAAGTATTGGCTTTGTCATAGGATCTACTATTATTCTATGCGTAATATGTACTGTAAGTTCACATCTTTTCGTGCAATCGTATCTTTGACAAAATTATACTTGGTATCTATATGTTTGGTCTTGCCATGATATTTTGGATCTTTGGTGTACGCTTTTGCTGCTTGGCTATCACAGTTAACCAACAATGAATCTGCAGCATTTCCAATAACACCTAAATGATCCAACAATCTCTTAAGCCAAACATCTTCTTATATTGCTGCTGATAATGCCACGAACTCAGTTTCCATCGTGGACAAGGCTATATACTTTTGTTTCTTATTGCTCCAACATATGGTGCCATTATTCGGTAAGAAAATAAACTCAGAGGTAGATTTTCTTTCATCTAAATCTCCTCCCCAATCAACATCATAATAGCCTTAGAGTCGCAGATCCTTTCCTTAATAACTTAGCGTATAATTAGCAGTCCCCTTTAGATACCTCAGTATTCTCTTAACGACTTTCCAACGTGCTTGACCTGGATTGGATTGGTATCTACTCACCGTTCCAACTGCAAAACATATGTCAGGTCTTGTACACATCATAGTGTATATCAAGCTCCTAAAAGCACTAGCATAAGGAACATGTTTCATTTGTTCTTTCTCTTGTGAAGTCCTTGGACACAGTTTATGGCTCAATCCTTTACCTTTTGCAATAGAAGTGTCTATGGGTTTACAATCTTGCATATGAAATCGTTTAAGAACCTTATTTATATATGTTTCTTATGAAAGAGATAACGATCTCTTCGAACAATCTCTTGAAATCTTAACTCCCGGAATGTATGCAGCCTCACCCATATCCTTAATCTCAAAGTTGGAAGACAACCAACTCTTGATAGTATTAACAAACTCCATATTACTTCCGGCAATTAGTATATCATCAACATATAATGATATAATCACAAATTGATCTTTGGATCTTTTGATATATACACAATGATTCTAATCTATTATTGTAAAATCATATGACATTATGGCATTATGAAAACGTATATACCATTGTCTCGATGACTGCTTGAGGCCATATATTGATTTCAAAAGTCGACATACCTTTTCTTCTTAGCCTTCCTTTATGAAACAAGTAGGTTGTTCCATATATATTTCTTCTTCTAATTCTCCATTGAGGAAAGCAGTCTTTACATCCATTTGATATATACTAGCCACTATTGCCAGAATAATGCGAATCGAGGTAAATCTCACTACAGGAGAAAATGTTTCTTCATAATCAATTCCTTCCTGTTGATTATACCTCTTCGCCACAAGGCGAGCCCTATGCCTTTCTATCGAGCCATCAGCCTTTCACTTTATTTTGAGAACCTATTTGTTCCCAATAGCTTTGTATCCTTCTGGAAGATCAACTAGTTCCCAGACTTAGTTTGACTTCATTGACTCCATTTCCTCTTTGATTGTATGAATCCATTTCTCCTTACTAGGGCAATTCAGAGCCTCATTAATATTTCTTGGCTCATCCTCATCTTGCGAAGCAATCATAAAAGTTTCCTCTTCAATGTCAAAACGTCAACGGGGAATACTTTGGCGACTTGTTCGCCGTATAGGAGATTGTACACTTCGCACATCATTCCCCATTATGCTCCCACTTGGATTAGATAATAATGATGTCGTCTCATCATGTGGTTGTAATTAAGAATGAGTTGAATTCAATTCATCACTTCTCATATTACTCCCACTTGGACGAACTCCACTAATATCATTATCTTGATCCAAGGTTTCAGGGAGTAATTGTCCCCTATTTCGCCTTTCTTATGAAATTCATCCTCTAAAAATGTGACATCTCATAATTCAAATTCATTTATACTCCCACTTTCTTGCTCACCTATGAACACATACCCTTTCGAGTGTTCCGAGTATCTTATGAAAATACTCTTCTTTCCTCTAGGACCCAATTTCCCAAACTTGTGAGAGGACTCATGAGTATAGGCAGCACAACCCCATGACTTAAGAAAACTTAAGTCCTATTTTCTACCTGTCCATAACTCATATGGAGTGAAAGTAACTGATTTAGAAGGCACTCAGTTAAGTATATAGACAACAGTTAACAACGCATCACTCCAGAAAGTAAAAGGTAAGTTAGCATGCGCCATCATGGACCTAACCATTTCCAATAGGGTTCTGTTTCTTCTCTCTGCTTTTTAGGAGTATCTGGAATAAACAACTATAGTATCTGGAATAAACAACTATCTTTCTATTCCTTTTTCATTACATAATTTTCTGAACTCATCAGATAAATATTCTCGACCTCGATCGGATCTTAATACTTTTATTTTCTTGTCTAATTAATTTTCTACCAAGTTCATAAATCTTTTGAAACAACTTAATGCTTTAGATTTATGAGAAATCAAATAGACATATCCGAATCGAGTATAATCATCAATAAAAGTGATGAAATAAACAGCCCAATGCCTTCCTCTCACATTCATTGGACCACAGATGTCAGAATGGATTAAATGTAGAGGAAATTCAACTCTTTTACCTTTTCTAAATGGTTTCCTTGTCGATTTCCCTACTAGGCAATGCTCATATATGGACAAATCGACTTTTTCAATATTGCCCAACAAGCCCTCTTTGGCTTGTCTGTTCATACGTTATTGGCCAATATGACCAAGTCTAGCATGCCACACATTCACATCAATATCATATGAATTAGGAGACTTGAGAAGGGAATAACAAACATTTGCATTAACATAGTCAATATCTAATACAATGAAACCATCCAAAAAATGACCACAACCATAGTAGTTTGTGTCCAAATACAAATCCACACCTCTATTATGGAAGTTCATATTAAAACCTAACTTGATCAACACTAAGATAGACACTAAATTCCGACGAATCTCTGGAGCATACAATACATCATGTAGGAACAAAGTGCGTCCACCACGCATGTTCAGTTGGCAGGTGCCAATTCCTTTTACTTCAGTTTTGGAGTTGTTTCCCACATAGACCCACTTAGTTCCAGTTGGTACTCGTCGGAATTCCATGAAGGATCCTCTATCATTTGCTACATGGTATGTCGCTCCTGAATCTACAGTCCACAAAGGATTAGACTCAGTCAAGAATATAGAACTCGACACATAAGCAAAGTTCTGAAAAGTACAAGGGGTGTATACCTTCTTTAGCTCACGACAGTCGCAAGCATAGTGACTCTTCTTGTCACAGTTGTAACACTTCACCTTTGTAAGCTTTTTCATTCGAGGACGCTTTCCTCTTTCATGTTGGTTAAACTTAGGTTTCTTCCCTGAAGGACCTGCTTCCTTGCCTTTCCCTTTATCAAACCAGTTAGGACGTTTGCGCTTGGAGCTCAAAGCTCCATGTGAGCTAGAACCAGCATGATAGATTTCAGCTTCCGGCTTAGCCGCCAAGAGGCGGTCCTCTTCCAGCTCAAGATGACACACTGCATCCTCAAAGGTTTTGATATTTTCATTATGGGTCAAGTGCACCTTCATATGCTCCCAACTCTGAGGCAATGAACGAATCACTGCTTGCACTTGCTGCTCATCAGTGAGGACATGGCCAGCATCTTTCAACTAATTAATCATGTTTGACATCTTTCTAAGATGTTGCTTCATGGTCTGACCATGAGGCTTCTTATAAGAGTTAAACCTAATAGTGAGCTGCCTCAGTTTGGTCACGAAGTATGACCAAATCTTGCTGCCAATGCTTCCCACATTTCTTTGGCATTCTCAAAATGCCTAAACTCTCACATGACGTCATTTTCCATGCTACTCAGCAACGTAATGCAAGTAAGAGAGTTCTTTCTTTTCCATGCAGCAAAAGCTTCCTTATCTCTCTTGTGCTGTGCAGTGTTTCCTTCTTCAGGTTCTACCATGGTAAGGTTAAGAGCTTCTAGTGCTTCCTGCTCTTCCAGCACATATTGAATCTTCATATTCAATATTTCACAATTGTTGCCGTTCATATAAGCAATTACGTTCTTAGTTGCTGAAACCATCGGTCTGAACACATCAGACATACATACACGAATAATTAATGCCTGTCATTTATGCATCCACTTTACACAGACCCATCATATCAATGAACGATTTCAAGTAAGGTTTCAGAATCAAAAGCTCACTATGTTTCCAATCATCCTCCAAAAATCTTAACTCAAAACTATTATTAATATAATTGTCTTATGCAAAATAAATTCTATGAAGTTACAAAAAACTTCTATGAACTACCCACAACAGTCAACAATAACAGAAAGCAAATAATATTTGACATCCAATAGAATAATAATGCTTTCACATAATACAACTATCCATTACACTAAGTAATATATACAAAGAAGAAATATCAACATAGAAAGAGATATTCACACCCAAAAACATTTCAAACTAATCCAAGAAATAAATAGGGAATGATCATTCTAATCTATTAGCCAAAATATCCAAGAAATTTGAAGGCACATTTGCCAACCATGGAAATTTTTTTGGAGAGCTTTCATGTCGCCTCCAAGGCGCATTCACTTTGCGCCATGTGGCGCTTAATTTAAGGGTTGAAGTTTTGGTTAACTCAATCCTATAGTACTCTCTTACAAAAGCTACCACTAGTCTCCTATAACCTGGGACCACGTTGACCTCCCATAGTCGATCTAACACTGCTTGCCATTCATGTGGAAGAGTGTTCATCAAAGCCAGCACATTCTTAAAATCCGGCATAAGATAACCATTCCAGATGATTTCCTGTATTATCTAATTGACCCTGACCACATGTGATACTAAATCACCGTCATGCCACCAATAATTAGATAACTCTGTCATCAGCCTTTTAAGTCTTGCACTTCCCTTGTCCGTTCTTGGGATTGCAGGTATCCGTGCATAACACATCATAGTTCCTGCAACAAATGCAGAACTAAAAATGGATTACTTATAATCCATAATGTATATAAGGGAAAATACATAATTTTCCATAATTTATCCAACAAATGCAGAACTAAAAATGGATTACTTATAATCCATAATGTATATAAGGGAAAATACATAATTTTCCATAATTCATGCAACAAATGCAGAATAAAAAAATGGATTACTTATAACCCACATAGACATAATTGAAAAAGAAACAGATTCTTTTTCCCTCTTTTTTTTTTTGGTCAACGGTCAACGGTTGTCAGTTATGGTCGTCGGTCAACATTCAACGGTCGTCAGTCAATAGGTCAACGGGTCAAGGGGCGGCGGGTCGGGTCGGTAGGACCGGACAAGCCGGTCGGACTGGTCAAGCCGGGTCGGACGAACCGACGCGGCACGTGCCTCGCATGCGCGAGCGACCGGTCGGATCTCGGGTCGAGTCGCATCTCGGGTTGATTCGGTTTGCCGGTCAGGTCGGGTCGCCGGCTGGTGACTGGCCGGCCAATAGTCGCCGGCGATGACGTCATCCCAGCGGTTATCGACCGTTGGGTAACGTCATCACGTGTCGGTTCACCGACTGACGCGTGCCGGTTCACCGGCCGGCGGCGCCGCGCACGTGCTGATTCGCTGACTAGCGCGTGTGGCGCACGCGCTGGCCAAGCCAGCGCTTCAAGTGCGTGGAGCCCATGTGTAGCGGCTTCTAGCTGGGCGTGTGGGCGCGTCTGGCGTGTCCTGGCGGCATTCGACCCATTGCCAGACTCGTCTCGATGAGCTCTTTCACCCTATGCCTTCAGAAATCAATTTCGACTTATAGAAACTCGAAAAAATGGATGAACAGTGCTTGTGTGTCGGGATTTTTCGCTCCAATTCGTGTCGGCCAATTATTTTTGAGAAAATTCAATAAACAATAATTCATAAACATGAATGGGGTCGGGAAAACATGAACTAGGGCTCTGATACCAATGTTGGGAATGTCGGATTCCCAAAATCGGATTCGACACTAAATCGAACCCCTAAAACGAATGCGGAAGACAAGCCCGAGAAAAACATGTATCACCGATCCTAAAGCACACCACGGAATCAAGCGTAACTTGTTAGCCACAGATTAAACACCAACGCCGATAAGAGGAAGAGAAAACTGATCCTGTTCGATTCGATGACGTCAATTGGCCTTAAAGGGAAGACGGCGTCGCCTTTAGCCTTTGTTTTTCTTTTGGAGGGAGAGATGGAGAGGAACGTACATACAAAATGCCAAAAGGTGCATCCTCCCTCTCTTTCCTCCCTTATATACGTCACTCCAAAATAGAAACGTATCCCTTCATCATATTCGTTCATCTATGGGCCCTAATCTTATGAGCTGAGCTTTTAGGCTCAACATGGGCAGACGGGCCAACTTAGGCCCATCACATAAAACCATCATTACACAAAGTAAATACATTGAGACATAAAAAAAAGAAAAAAAAACGAAGCAATCGACCAAAGAAATATATATAACCTAGTTCCAAGAGGTAGACGGGAATCTAGAAGGCGCGCCTGCGGGCATGGAGGTGGTGGTGACGTTGGAGAACAGAGCATGGGGAGCTTGGCTAGGGATAGGAGGGGCAGCGTCAGGCTTGGGATCGGGGCCGGGGGAGGGTTTCGACGGGCGAAACAGATTCGATTCGGGCTGGCTCATGGCTTCCAGCGGTTACAGCGGAGGAGGGAGGAGGCAACGTCATTCTCACAAGGTTTGAATGGTGGGGATGGGACTTTTCATGCTATTCATAAGGAAATCATCAAAGATTGATTTCACACAAGGGGCTCATGGGCTTGATTGCTCTGATTCGCATGTCTTCTCTCTCCTGCTCCGCTCATAATTAGAGGAGGGCATGGGCGAGAAAGACCAAAATACGAAAAGGACTATTTTCCGTTGTTTTCACTTTGTCCTTTTCAATTGAGATGTCTTTTCCAGAATGTTGGGCCCATTCAAGGAGAAGTATTGTTGACCAGTCAATCAGCCATCAAAATAACGAGTGGGGACCTAGCTTGTTTGATAGGATGAGAAAATAGCTCTGCTCGTACCTACGAGGTATTTATGATTGCTTTTTGCTTCGCCTCTTTTTACTTTTTATCATTTTTATGTGCATATGCGAATTAGTACTTTTCTCTCCATGTCTCAGTCTCCTTTGTGCATGAAAGCTATGGCGTGAATCATATCACCATTATGCAAATTAATTTGTTGTCAAAACTCTGCGTTGTTATGTGCATTGATCTGTCTAAATTAATGACTCTTCCTTTGAGTAAGATGTTTTGTCAGCGTTTATGCACTGATGGTATTCCCTACATATTTTACGTTAATGCCTTAAGCTAAAAGAATGAGCGATTGCTTCTAGTTATGAGAAGAAGAGAATGTTCACTTCCAAGTCTTGAAGATAATTATTAAAGCATGGAAAACAAAGGACTTTCAATCATCTTGGGTCTGACATCCTAGATTTTCAACCCTGTCTTCTATTGAATTAATTGGGTATTTCATCAACGTGCCTATAGAGCTGTTCTTAGAGCTGATCACTCTCGAGATAACTAGACTATCCAGGGAAGCCATTAAGGAATTTTAAGCCATTAAGGAATCGGCTTCTCTATCGTGCTTATCTGTAGAGGCCATTATGGTACAGTATAAAATCGATTTGAGATCATGGATAGGCCGGTTCGACTGAGATGTGTGACCAATCGTGGGTGATACCACTAAATTGAAAAATTCTTGTACACTGACACTAGTTTGATTTTGCTGTCATTTTGGTACCTTGTGTCTGTATTTGGATCCTTGAGATTTTCACAATAACCGAGAGTCACCAATGTGTTGAGTGGGTTCAGTGTGGCTCGAAGAAAATCGACCACAGGTCATTTGCTCTAAAAAGTTCAGAAAACTACCCGATAGCCTAGGTCACGCTAAAAACGCGCTAAATGGAAATTAACCGCTAATTCAAGTCCAATTTCAGAAATTGAAGATTCTGTCATGTCATAATAAATTTTAGGACCCACGACTCAGTCTTAGAAGATTTTTCTGCCAATCGAGACATTTTGGGGAAAAAAGTCGGCATAGGACTGTTTTTGTTCAATTAAGGCTAATGATTATTTTTGGTTGCAAAATTGGGATGCAAGATGGATTCATGGGTGAAGAAAAATGTCAATTGAAGCATGGGGGTGCCAATTGAATTGATTGAGGTCAAATGAGGTTGAGTTGAGATGATCCAAGTGTCCAATTGAGAGGAGATTGTGCCAAATTCGTAGCTCCCCCTTCCCCCTAGCCAAATGGACCATTTCATGAGTTGTGAGGAGTGTGTTGGTGGCTTAAAGACAGCCAAGGAATGTTGGCTTGATGGGCAAGCACATGGGGGACAAAAATGTGGAAGAAGTTGGCCAAGAGACCCCACCAAGGCAAGACTTATTTCTCACTCCTCTCTCTCTCCCTCATTGTCGTCCAAGCCTCCCCTCTCCTCCCCATTGTCAACGCTAGTAGCTGGAGAAGAAACGGAGTAGCCCGTCGCACGCCACCGCCAAGCCACCACCAGAGTTGTGCCATGCGCGCGCCACCAGCCGCACGCCGTCCACCCTTGCCCGCCTCCCTCATGCCTCCCAACTACTGTCTCGAATCTATTACAGCTCACCCAAAGTTGTCTCGGCCCCGTTCAATCTCCCAAGATTAGACCAAAAATTTGTGGGTTCCAGACCAAAAATTTGTGGGTTTCCAGCAATTGCTCAAGCCCGTTTTGAGGTGGTTCCAAGACTCAGACCCTAGGCCTGCTTTGGAGAAAAATGTCCCTTGCGATGTTCCCAACGTTTCAATCTGAGCGGATTGTTAAGCGGGTGAGTTTAGTTCACTAATCCTTGCTTAGTTTACTAATGATGCTTAAGGGTTGATTAGTATTAATTAAGTAGGATTAGGTGGTTAGATTAGTTTAAAATGATTAAATTAGAGACTTAATGATGCATGTTAGGCAAATTGTTAGTGTAGTTAGCACAGACATAGGTTCTATTATTTATTGAATGCATCTTAGGATTTTTCCCGATCTGTTTTGGCGTCCAATCGGACATTATTGGCCTAAATTGGATTTATTAGTATTTAATAATTAATTTTAGTAATTAATTAATAAATTATTTATTTTTCAGAAATTCAACCGGGATGGTTGGTGATCGAAATTTTATGCTGGTTATTATGGTTCAGTTTGTTTATTTATTTGAGTTGTAATTTGTGCTGAATTGATTGTGATTTTAGGATTTATTCCTAAATTAATTGATTTCAATAATTAATTGAAGAATAACCGGGCGTCGGTTGACAATGTCAAAAATATTTTGGTAGACTATAGAAAATGTTGGGATTTATAGAAAGGAAATTATTGTATTTTGGCTAAGGCCGACCGTGCACCCACACACGTGTACTTTTATCAAGTATGATAAAAAGGGTAAAATTGATTGTGTCTTCAAAACAAAAATATTATAACAGCTCGATGATTCGTATGTCGTATGGAGAATGGACGTTATACTATTATAGCTCGATGACTCTCCTATCATCTTGAGAAAGAATTGCGTGTATACCGACTCGGTGACTCTATATGTCATCTTGGAGATAGGACGGTATGATTTCATAGCTCAATGACTTTCATGTCATCTTGAGAAGGAATTGTTTGTATACCGGCTCGATGACTCTATATGTTATCTTGGAGATAGGATGGTATGACCCAACGGTGTGTTATAATAGCTCGATGACTCTATATGTCATCTTGAGATAAAACGTTATGCATACTCGCTCGATGACTTTATATGTCATCCGGAGATAGGATAGTCTATATTTCATTATTGATTGAGGAATCTTGGATGTTGATCGGATCCATAGACAGTACTGAATGAAATGACCGGGGAATGGTCTAAGTGACACGTAATCGACTAGGTCGATTGATCAATGCTTTGATATGATGTCGTGAATTGAATTGATCGATCGATCGATCGATTGATGTAATATGAGGCATCTGTAAATAATCTTAACTTGCACGATGGAACTGAGGCAAGGGTAAGTCCTCTGACTCGTATTGTGCATAGGCAGCCCTAAGGTGTATTGGCTCCCTAATCGACTCTTAGGAGGGTAGAACTCGCTAAGACGTTGTCTCACTGGTTATTGTATAACCATTTTCAGGTCCATAGATGATTTTAGTGGAGGACCAGAAGTCTTGGAGTTTGGGGAAGAGAAGGAAACAGAATCGACAAACTTGTCTAACTTGATAGTCATAGGATAGTCGTTTTTTGATTCAGCTGATATTTTTGTAAACGACTTGATGTTGTAAATAAACCTCTGTGTTTATAAAAGGTTGATTTCGGATTGAAAAATTTATGGCTCTACTTTTTTATCCCATTGTTTTATTGTCTGGGGATTTATAATTGCTTCCGCATGTGCATATTAAAAAGAATGGATCGGCAATATGTCTTGGGACATCGCTAGTTATCGACTAGAGTTAAGGATGGGTGCGCGTCGAAGGATCGAGGCGTGACATCCCCTTTTTGTGGTATTAGAGCAATGGTTAGAGATTGGAGTGATAAGGTGCGATGACCTATGAGATAGTGTATGAAAGGCCTTTAAATTCACGACTGGTGCATGTCTGTGATAGCTGAGTGTTAGAATTGCTTGTTGTTCGGATCTTTCTATTTCTAATTCTGTGTAGAATTGGAAGCAGGTGTCAATTTGTAAAGCTGAGCTATGAGAGATCAAGAGCTAAGAACTCCTTCTAAGAGGACCGTGTGTGCTATAACTCGGGGTAGGACGCCGACCAGGGTCGGTATCGGGGAAGGCTGTGGTCAAGCGCTAGCGTAGGCTAGCGCAAGTGGTGTGGCACCACTTGTAGTGGGTGCCAGGGTAGCAGCCCCTAATGATCCCAAGATAGAAGGGATCATGCGAGTTTTAGAGGCTATGGGTACAAGGATGGATTAGCAGGCGTAGAACCAAGCCACTGTCGTTGAAGCCACTGCTCAGGCTGCCACTACTATTGTAGTTGCCACCGTCGTTGAGGCTACCCCTGCTGCTGCTCTTGCAACTGCACTTGCTGTTGCCCCCGCTGAAGTCCTGCTAGGAGTTGTGGTCGCTGGGAGACCTATGCATAAATTGGTGGAACATTTCTTGAAGCTTAGTCCACCAAGGTTTAGGGGTATTGGAGACCCTGAGGCTGCACCCTAGTGGGTACAGGACTAAGAGAAAGCATTTGCACTCTTGATGTACAACGAAGAGGAGAAGGTGGCATTGGTTGTATACCAACTTCAAGACAATGCCAACACCTGGTGGAAAGCCACCAAAGATACCGTATTTCCAGAAGGAGTGACCAGGGTGTGGGACACCTTCCTTAGAGCCATTGATGATCAATACTTTCGAGTGCTGCCCGGGAACAAAAGATGGAAGAGTTTCAACGCCTTCGTCAAGGATTGACGACGATTGATCAGTACAAGGTCAAGTTCCTTGAACTTTCACAGTATGCCCCAAGATTGATTGAGGACCCCGAGGAGAAAGCTCGAAGATTTAGAAATGGTCTTTGTACCGAGCTAAAGAAACCTCTATTGCCATTGGACTTGATAGATTATCATGAGGTCTATCGTTGAGCTTAGATGATAAAGAGAGGTATAATTGAGCAGGCTGCCTCATTTGGATCTAAGTTCAGCTTTCACCGAGAGAATATTCATTAGGGAAAGAAGCCCATAACGGGAAATAGATTCTAGAATCCTCCCAACAGAAAGGGTGGAGTCTGTAAATTTGGATCAAGTAGAAATGACTTGTGTCGCACTTGTGGAAGGCGACATGGACCGAATCAGTGCCCTCGAAGGATGGGCGCTTATTATGAATGTGGTCAGCAAGGCCACCTGGCTAGAGATTGTCCTAGGAAGCTAAGAGGACAACCATAGCTACCATTGCCACCACTAATTAGACAGATAAGAGGGTATGCCCCTTAGAATGCACCACAAGGAGGACATCTGAGACCTCCAGTTCAGGGCACCGTGTATGCAATTACACAGGGTCAAGTAGAAGCTGCGTCGAACGTGATCACAGGTATGGTTTCGCTCAAGGACCATCCTACTTATGCTTTGTTTGATTTGGGAGCAACTCATTCCTTCATTGCCAAGCAATATGTTAAGTTGATAGGAGTCAGTCCTATATTATTGGAGTCGGCAATTTGCATATCTACATCATTGAAGGATAAAGTTATTGCTACTTTGGGTTGTTCTGGTTGCAAGTTAAAGATTGATGAGCGAGTGGGGAAAATTAATTTGTTAGTCCTAGCCATGTATGATTTCGATTTAATAATTAGCATGGACTGGCTCACCAAGCAACGAGCTAAAATGGACTGCTATCGCAAAGTGATTCAGTTTGACCCGTTAGAGGGTGAGAGCTTTGAGTTTGTTGGGAATCGAGGAGAACCCTTGATTACCTTGATCTTGTCGCCAGAGGCAACTCATCTGTTAGATAAGGGTTGCCAAGGGTACTTGACAACTGTCGTGGATACGACAATTGAGGAACTGAAAATGGAAAACATTTCAGTAGTACAAGAATTTCCAGATGTCTTTCCAAAGGAATTGCCAGGATTACCACCAGAGAGAGAAATTGAATTTGTGATTGAGTTAACCCAAGGGACAGAGTCAATCTCAAAGGCACCTTACCAGATGGCGTTATCTGAGTTGAAAGAACTGAAGGTACAGATGCAAGAGTTATTGGATAAGGAATTCATTTGTCCCAGTGCATCGCCTTAGGGAGCACTAGTTCTATTTGTTAAGAAGAAAGATGGTTCGCTGCGTTTGTGCATCAACTATCGGCAACTTAATCAGGTAACAATCAAGAATAAGTATCCATTACCGAGGATCGATGACCTATTTGATCAATTGCAAGGAGTGTCCATATTCTCAAAGATCGATTTAAGGACGGGATATCATTAGCTAAGAATTAGGGAAGAGGACATTCCTAAGTCAGCATTTTGTACTCGGTATGGTCATTATGAGTTTACAGTGATTCCATTCAGGTTGACGAATGCTTTAGCTGCCTTCATGGATTTGATGAATAGAGTATTCAAGGAATATCTGGATCGATTTGTGATCGTGTTCATCGATGATATTCTGGTGTATTCGAGAAGTGATGAAGAGCATGAGAATCATCTGAGATTAGTGCTCCAAACCTTAAAAACTCATTAGTTGTATGCTAAGTTTAGCAAATGTGAGTTTTGTTTGACTCCTGTTGCGTTCTTACGTCATGTGATTTCCAAAGAAGAAATCTCCGTGGACCTGAGCAAGATAAAAGCAATGATCAACTGGCCAAGACTGACTA
Organism: Eucalyptus camaldulensis; assembly: GCA_019915185.1. Classification (NCBI taxonomy): domain Eukaryota; kingdom Viridiplantae; phylum Streptophyta; class Magnoliopsida; order Myrtales; family Myrtaceae; genus Eucalyptus; species Eucalyptus camaldulensis. Next base: position 12,135,242 of record JAHSVA010000006.1, read on the forward strand.
CAGTGACAGAGATCAAAAGTTTTCTGGGTTTGGCAGGTTATTACAGACGGTTTGTGGAAGGTTTCTCATCATTAGCATCTCCTCTGACAGGACTCCTGAAGAAAGAAGAGAAATTTGTATGGACAGATAAGTGCGAGCGTAGTTTCCAAGAGCTGAAAGAAAAGCTGAATACCACACTTGTACTGACTATTCCATCTAGTCTGGAGGATTTGAGATCTACAGTAATGCGTCATTCAGAGGACTGGGTTGCATACTGATGCAACATGGTAAGGTTGTTACATACGCTTCTCGTCAATTAAGGCCTCATGAGCAGAATTATCCGACACATGACTTAGAGCTTGCGGTGATTATCTTTGCCCTGAAGATTTGGAGACATTTTCTATGTGGAGAAAAATTTCAGATCTTCACGAACCATCAAAGCCTCAATTACCTGTTCTCTCAGAGGGAATTGACCATGAGACGATGCAGATAAATGGAATTGTTGAAAGACTATGACTATGATATTCTATATCATCCTGGGAAGGTGAATAAGGTCGCCGATGCTTTGAGTCGGAAGTCTTCAGTAGCTCACATATTGATAAAGGAGTGGAACTTAATCAAGACAGCACGAGATTCGGTATTCAAGTTTGAGGTAGGCCACCTTTCGAGTCTTATGGCCATCCTCAATTGAACCGAATGTTCTAGTTAGAATCGAGTCACTCCAACTGACAGACTCAGACGTACAAAAAATTCTTTAAGAGGACACTGAGAAAAGAAAGGCCGACTTTTAGATCTCTGATGATGGAACACTAAGGTTTCGAGGTCGTTTAGTTGTACCTGATGATGTGGATCTTAGAAAATATATTCTATTTGAAGCACATCGTAGTAATTACATCGTTCATCCTGGGAGTACTAAGATGTATCAGAATGTGCGTCAAGATTATTGGTGGTCAGGTATGAAGGCGGACATCGCCAAGCACGTCGCTAAGTGTTTGACCTATCAACAAGTAAAAGCTCAGCATTGCAAGCTGGGAGGACTTCTGCAACCTCTCGCAATCCTAGAATGAAAATGTGAACATATCACGATGGACTTTGTGACCGGACTATTGAGAAGTCAGAGTGGAAATGATTCGATTTGGGCAGTAGTTGATAGACTAACAAAGTCGGCTGACTTCATTGCAGTTCGAAAAGATCTCAGTTTGGATAGGCATGTAGACCTATACGTGCGTCAAGTGGTTCGAATGCATGGAGTGCCAGTTATGATAACATCATATCGAGACCCAAGATTTACCTCCGCTTTTTGGAAGAGCTTGCAAAGTGCTTTAGGTACCAAGCTTCAATACATCACAACATATCATCCTCAAACGGATGGCTAGTCTGAGAGGACAATTCAGACCCTTGAGGACATGTTGAGAGCTTGTGTACTAGACTTCAAAGGAAGTTGGGAAGATCAACTTTACCTAGTGGAATTTGCCTACAACAACAGTTATCAGTAGAGCATCCAGATGGCTCCATTTGAAGCGTTATATGGCAGAGTGTGCAAAACACCAGTGTGTTGGGATGAAGTTGGGGAAAGAAAGATTACATGCTCGGAGTTGGTTCAGCAGTCAGTGGATGCCGTGGCATTAATTAGAGGCAGATTAAAGACCGCTAAGAGCAAAAAGAAAAGTTACGCGGACAAGCGCCGAAGATGTTAAGGAAGTATGAGCCTAACCCAACCCACGTGCTCAATTTCGAGGAATTGGACGTGGATGACCGTGTGTCATACGTTAAAAACTTGGTTTAGATCATGGATAGAAAAAGGCAAGTTTTGCGTCCAAAGACTATTCCATTGGTCAAAGTGATCTGGCAACACCACAGTACAGAATGAGCGACATGGGAGATTGAGGAGTCAATGAGACAGTTGTACCCCCCACATTTTTGGTTAAAGTGTGTAAGGTTTAAATTTCGAGGACGAAATTTTTATAAGAGGGAAAGAGTTGTGACATCTCAGATTTTCAACACTGTCATCTACTGAATTAATCGGGCATTTCATTGACGTGCCTATAGGGCTGTTCTCAGAGCTGATCATTCTCAAGATAACTAGACTATCCAAGGAAGCCATTAAAGAATTTTAAGGCAATAGACTTGAGAATTCGACCAGAAATCGGCTTCTTGATTGTGCTCATATGTAGAGGCCATTACGGCAAAGTATAAAACCGATTTGAGATCAGGGATAGGTCGGTCTGACTGAGACGTGTGACCGATCGTGGGTGATACCACTAAATTGAAAAATTCTTTTCAACCAACACTAGTTTGATTTTGCTGTCATTTTGGTACCCTATGTCCGTATTTGGATTCTCGAGATTTTCATGACAATTGAGAGTTGCCAATGTGTCGATTTGGTTCAGTGTGGTTCGAAAAAAATTGACCATGGGTTATTTGCTCTAAAAAGTTCTAAAACTACCCGGTAGCCTAGATCGCGCTAAAAACGCGTCGAATAGAAATTAACCGCCAATTTAAGTTCGATTTTAGAAATTAAAGATTCTTTCATGTCACAATAAATTCTAGGACCCACGATTTAGTCTCATAAGATTTTTCTGCCAATCGAAAATTTTTGGGAAAAATTCGGCATAGGACCGTTTTTGTTCAAATAAGGCCAGGGATTATTTTTGGTTGCGAAATTGGGATACAGGATGGATTCATGGGTGAGGAAAAATGTCAATTGAAGCATTGGGGTTCCAATTGAATTGATTGAGGTCAAATGAGGTTGAGTTGAGATGATCTAAGTGTCCAATTGAGAGAAGATGGTGCTAAATTCGTAGCTCCCCCTTCACTCTAGCTAAATGGACCATTTCATGAGTTGTGAGGAGTGTGTTGGTGGCTCAAAGATAGCCAAGGAGTGTTGGCTTGATGGGCAAGCACATGGAGGACAAAAATGTGGAAGAAGTTGGCCAAGAGACCCCACCAAAGCAAGACTTGTCCCTCACTCCTCTCTTTCTCCCTCATTGCTGTCCAAGCCTCCCCTCTCCTCCCCATTATTGACGCCAGCAGCTGGAGAAGAATCGGAGCAGCCCATCGCATGCAACTGCCAAGCTGCCGTGGTGTCGCGCCGCGCGCACACCACCACCCGCATGCCATCTGCCCCTGCCCACCTCCCTCACGCCTCCTAGCTGCTATTTCGGATCTGTTACAGCTCACCCATGGATGTGTTTTTAGCGTGACCTAAGCTATCAGGTAATTTTCAGAACTTTTTGGGGCAAATGACTCGTGGTCGATTTTCTTCGAGCCATAATGAACCCACTTGACACATTGGCGACTCTTAGTTGTTGTGAAAATCTCGAGGATTCAAATACGAACACAGGGTACTAAAACGACAGTAAAATCAAACTAGTGTCGGTTGATAGGAATTTTCCAATTTAGTGAAGTTACCCACGATTGATCACACATCTCAGTCGAACCGACCTATCTCTGATCTCAAATTAATTTTTAACTGTGCCGTAATGGCCTCTAAAGATGAGCATGGTCGAGAAGCCGATTTTTGGTCGAATTCTCAAGTCTATTGCCTTAAATTTCCTTAATGGCTTACCCAGATAGTCTAGTTATCTCGAGAGTGATCAGTTATGAGAAGAGCTCTATAGACGCGTTGATGAAATGTCCAATTTATTCAATAGAAAATAGGGTTGAAAATCTAGGATGTCACAACTCTTCCCCATTTATAAAATTTCGTTCTCAAAATTTAAACTTTACACACTTTAAACAAAAATGTGGGGGTACAATTGTCTCATTGACTTTTCGGTCTCCCATGTCACTCCTTTAGTACCGTGATGTTGCTACATCACTTTGACCATCGGGATGGTTTTTATGCGCAAAACTTGTTCTTTTCTATCTACTATCTGAATCGAGCTTTCAATGTATGACACACGGTCATCCATGTCCAATTCCTTAAAATTGAGCACGTGGGTCGGGTCAGGCTCATACTTTCTTAACATCGACACATGAAAGACATTGTGCACTTGCACCAATCTCGGTGGTAAGGCAAGATGATACGCTAAGGTCCCAATTCTCTCAAGAATCTCGAACGGACCTACGTACGTCAGACTCAGTTTTCCTTTCTTTCCAAAGCGCGAAGTTCCCCTTATTAGTGACACTTTCAGAAAAACATGATCACCAACTTGGAATTCCAACAATCTTTTGCGCTTATCTACGTAACTTTTCTGTCTGCTCTAAGCAGTCTTTAATCTATTTTTGATTACTGCCACAGCATCCATTGACTGTTGAACCAACTCTGAGCTTGTAATCTTCCTTTCCCCAACTTTGTCCCAACACATTGGTGTCCTGCATACTCTATCATTTGGATGCTCTGCTAATAACTATTGTTGTAGGCAATTTCCACCAGGTGAAGCTGATCTTCCCAACTTCTTTTGAAGTCTAGTACAAAAGCTCTCAACATGTCCTCAAAGGTTTGAATTGTCCTCTTCGACTGGCCATCTGTCTAAGGATGATATGTCCTACTGTACCGAAGCTTTGTGCTTATAACACTTTGCAAGCTTTTCCAAAAAGCGGCGGTAAATCTTAGGTCTCTATCTGACGTTATGGTAACCGGCACTCCATGCATCCAAATCACTTGACGCACGTACAGGTTTGTGTTCCTATTTAAACTAAGGCCATTTCGAACTGCAATGAAGTGAGCCGACTTTGTCAGTCTGTCGACTACCACCAAAATCGAATAATTTCCTCTTTGACTTCTCGATAGTTTGGTCACGAAATCCATCGTGATATGCTCCCATTTCCATTATGGGAACGCGAGAGGTTGCAGAAGTCCTCCTGGCTTGCAATGTTGAGATTTTACTTGTTGACAGGTTAAACACTTGGCGACATGCTTGGCGATATCTGCCTTCATACCTGACCACCAATGGTATTGATGTATATTATGATACATCTTAGTACTCCATAGATGAATGCTATTGACACCTAAATTTCGCCATTTCATTTAGGATTTAATCACGTACAAGATTAGGAATTAGTTGCAAAAAAAAAATGGAAGAGGGCCGGGTTGGATCTCACCTTAGCCCGGCCCATGCCACCTTCTCCTTCCTCCATCTTCGTCCGTGAAACCCTAGAAGGAGGGGGGCAACCAAAAATAAAAAGAAAAAACGGAGAGAGAGAATAGGCTGGAAGAGAACCAAGTGACTAGAGAAAGAGATCGAGAGGGAAAAACATAGAGGAACATAGGGAGAGGGAGCTCGAGTGAGAGAAGAAAGAAGCAGAAACCAGAGCAAAGAGAGAGAGAGAGAAACAGAGGATTTGGGGAAGAGGGTGGCGACCAAGGAGAGAGGAGGTGTCGCCGACGCTACCTGACCTCGTCTAAGCCGCCACCGCCCTCCGTCCCGACACTGCTGCCCAGGAGTTGCGGTGCTATAGCAGCCGCCGCCTCCGCCCTTGCCTGCCTCGATGCCTTCCTCTAGCACGGTCGAGATCTAACTAAGTGGGTCTTGAAAAGCAAGGATTCCGACGCCGCTCTTGCTGTTCTTGCTACTGCCACTGAACGCGCCGTGCCAAGCCGTCACTGCAACCCAATGCCCCTGCAACACCCGACACTTTAGCCGCTCGCTGCTTCCATTGCCCATCCAAGGAGTGTCCACACCACCGCACCTCGCCGCACAACCTGTAGTAGCTGAGCTCCCCACTCACCGTCTTCGAGCACCGTCGCCGCTGCCCTCTGAACGTCGACCATCAACAGCTTGAAGTTGTGACGCCACTGCAGCGCCATTAAACCGATCTCTTCGTCACCGTCATAGTACCAGTTGAGCGCCGCCGCCATTTAGCCCAAATGTCGTCATCGCCACTCGCCGCATCACCACCGCCACCCGCCGTGTTGCCACCGCCACTCGTTGTTCGATGTCCCAACAATCCTCCTTCAGCAACACGAAGGAGCAAGGGAAGGAGGAAGCTTGAACCGGGTTGAGGGAGTCGGGCTGGGTGCAATCAGTTGGGTAGGGTTTTGGGCGATTTGGGCTAGGCATACCTAAATTGGGTTTGGGCTGTTTTAGTACATTGGGCTTGTGGGCTTCGTTTTTAAAATGAAAAAACTTAGACCAGATTGGGCTACCAATTGGGCCCAACCTGAATTCAATTAAAGGCCCGATCGGGCCTTGCTCTTTTCTGAGCGGGCCAATCAGCCTGTCTTCCCAGCCGGACTGAACTCGGGTTCGGTCTCTAACCGGACTCAACTCTATTGACCAGGCCGAATCGGGTCGGGTCAGATCGGATTCGACCCGGTTTGCCCATTTTTTAAAATTAATTAAAAAATTTTAAAAATTAATTTAAAAATATTTTTTTAAAAAATTTAAAGAATTAAAAATTTTAAAAATTTTAAAAAAATTCGAAAATTAAAAAATGTGGGGCTTGGTTAGGAATTGCCTGTATTATCTTTATCGTGTAATTAGGCCTTTAATTACTTGTACATTGATTATATTGCATGTGTTAGTTTTACTGCAATTAGAATCTTGATAGTTATGATTGTTACTTAATTGATTACGCACTCGCATGATCACCTCTCATGTTAGTGAATAGGTATAAAATCAATCCAAACTGTCAAACAAAAATTATTTCTTTTAAAATGAAGAAGATTAGGTACTGAAATGGCACTAATTGGTTAATTAGTGTAATCAAGTCCTCGACCCTAGATTTTTTGGTTGTGTAGGAAGTGAGGTACACTTCCATACCTCACTTGGTTTCTAGTTGACCCCAATAGGCTAGTGGCGACTCCTTTTGTGCAAAAATTCCTAAACAATATCCCAATGTCACGCGCGGTATGGGATTAGGAGAGCCCACGCCTAATAATAGGCCATAGGCCTGTCTTTTAGGCAATACCCCTAAACATGTTCCCTCCCCCCAAGGGTAGGTCGCGACAAATGCTGTAACTGCTACGATGTGCTTCAGATAAAATATCATCTCTAAGCTCCACATCGTTAGGTACAACTAAACGTCCTCAGAACCTCAGAGATCTGAAAATCCGCCTTTCTTTTCTCAGTGTCTTCTTGAAGAATTTTCTATGCATCTGGGTCTGTCGATTGGAGTGACTTGATCCTAATCTGAACATTCGGTTCAATTCTGAGGGTGGCCATAAGACTCGAAAGGTGGCCTACTTTAAACTCGAATACCGAATCTCGAGCTCGTTCTATTAGGTTCCACTCCTTTATCAATATGTGAGCCACTAAAGACTTCCGACTCAAAGCATCGGCGACCTTATTTGCCTTCCTTGGGTGATATAGAATATCACAGTCGTAATCTTTCAGCAACTCCATCTATCTGTGTTGTCTCATGTTCAACTCCTTCTAAGAGAATGAGTACTTGAGACTTCGATGGTCCGTGAGGATTTAGAATTTTTCCTCGCATAGATAATGTCTTCAAATCTTTAGGGCAGAGATAATCGATGCGAGCTCTAAGTCATGCATCGGATAAATCTATTCATGGGGCCTCAATTGATGGGAGGTGTATGCAACAACCCTGCCCTGTTGCATCAGCATGCAACCCAGTCCTTTGAATGACGCATCGCTGTAGATCTCAAATCCTCCGGGATCATATGGAATCGTCAGCACAGGTGTGGTACTCAGTTTTTCCTTCAATTGTTGGAAACTACACTCGCACTTGCCTAACCACACAAATTTCTCTTTTTTCTTCAGGAGTTTTGTCAAAGGCGATGCTAATGATGAGAATCCTTCCACAAACCGTCTGTAATAACCTACCAAACCTAGAAAATTCCTGATTTCTATCAATGTAGTCAGTCTTGGCCAATTGATCACGGCTTTTATCTTGCTTCGGTCCATAGAAATTCCTTCGCTTGAGATCACATGTCCTAAGAAAGCAACACGAGTCAATCAAAACTCGCACTTGCTAAACTTGACGTACAACTAATGGACTCTCAGCGTTTGCAACACTAAGCTTAGATGATTCTTGTGTTCTTCATCACTTCTCAAGTACACCAGAATATCATCGATGAACACGATCACAAACTGATTTGGATATTCCTTGAATACTCTGTTCATCAAATCCATGAAGGCAGTTAGAGCATTTGTTAACCCGAATGGCATCATTGTGAACTCGTAATGACCATACTGAGTACGAAATGCTGACTTAGGAATGTTCTCCTTCCTAATTCTCCGTTGATGATATCCCGTCCTTAAATCAATCTTCGAGAATTTTGATGCTCCTTACAATTGATTGAACAGGTCATCGATCCTTAGGAGTGGATACTTATTCTTAATCGTTACTTGATTGAGTTGTCGATAGTTGATGCATAGGCGCAATGAACCATCTTTCTTCTTAACAAACATAATTGGTGCTCTCCAATGTGATGCACTAGGATGAATAAATCCTTTATCCAATAACTCTTACATCTGCACCTTCAGTTCTTTCAATTCAAATAACATCATTTGGTAAGGAGCCTTAGAGATTGGTTTTGTCCCCGGGGGCTAGCTCAATCATAAATTCTATTTCTCTCTCTGGCGGTAATCCTGACAATTCCTTAGGGAAAACATCTGGGGATTCTTGAACTATCGAAATGTCTTCCATTTTCAATTCCTCAAATGTCGTATCCACAATAGTTGCCAGGCAACCTTGGCAACCCTCGTCTAACAAACGAGTTGCCTCTGGCAACGAGATCAAGGTAATCGAGGGTCCTCCTCGATTCCCAACAAATTCGAAGTTCTCACCCTCTAATGGGTTAAACTGAATCACCTTATGATAGTAGTCCATTTTAGCTCGTTGCTTGGTGAGCCAATCTATGCCAATTATTAAGTCGAAATTATATATGGCTAGGACTAACAGATCAATTTTCCCCACTCGCTCACCAATCTCTAACTTGCAACCAGAACAACCCAAAGGAGCTATTACTTTATCCTTCAATGGTGTAGATATGCAAATTGCAAACTCCAACAATATAGGACTCAATTCTAACAACTTAACATATTGCTCGGCAATGAAGGAATGAGTTGCTCTCGAATCAAACAAAGCGTAAGTAGGTTGGTTGTTCAACGAAACCATGCCTGTGAGGCGTAACTTCTGCCTAACCTTGAGTGATAGCATAAATTGTGCCCTGACCTAGAGGTCTCAGCTGTCCTCCCTGTGTTGCGTTCTGAGGGGCATACCCTCTTATCTATCCAATTGGTGGTGGCGGTGGTAGCTGAGGTTGTCCTCTTGGCTTCCTAGGACAATCTCTAGCCAGGTGGTCCTGCTGACCACATTCATAACAAGCACCCGTCCTTCAAGGGCATTGATTCGGTGCATGTCGTCTTCCACAAGTGTGACACAAGTCATTTCTATTGGGCACGGGCTTGCCAATTCCACCTTTCCTATTTGATGGTACTTAAAATTTTCCTCCGGACATGGACCTCTTCCCATGGCGGATATTCTCTCGATGAAAGCTAAACCTCGATCCAGATGAGGCAGCTTGCTCATTCAAACCTCTCTCTATCATCTGAGCTCGATGATAGACTTCATGATAATCTGTCAAGTCCAATGGCAGCAGAGGTTGCTTCAGCTCAGTACAAAGACCATTTATGAATCTTCAAGCTTTCTCTTCTGGGTCTTCAACTAACCTTGAAGCATACTATGACAGCTTCACAAACTTGACCCCATACTGGTCAACTATCATACTCCCTTAGCGTAGGTGTTGGAACTCTTCCATCTTTTGTTCCTGGGCAGCACCTGAGAAGTATTGATCATTGAAGACTCTATGGAAGGTGTCCCACACTTGGGGCACTCCTTCTAGAAACACGGTATCCTTGGTGGCTTTCTACCAGAAGTTGGCATTGTCTTGAAGTTGGTATACATCCAATATCACATTTTCCTCTTCGGTGCACATCAAAAGTGCAAACGCTTTTTCCAAGTCCTGTCACCACTACGATGCAGCCTCGGGGTCTCCAGTGACCCTAAACTTTGGCGGATTGAGCTTCAAGAAATGTTCCACCAATTTATGGATTGGTCTCCCAGCAACCACAACTCCTGGCAAAACTTCAGCGGGGGCAATGACAGGTGTGGTAGCAGGGGCAACCTTAGCAACGGCAGTAACAGTGGCAGTAGCGGCAGCTTGAGTGGCGACTTCAACAGTAGTGTCTTGGTTCTGCGCTTGTTGATCCATTATGTTACCCATAGCCTCTAGAACTCGCATGATCCCTTTTATCCTGGGATCATTAGGGGCTGCTACCCCGGCACCCACTGCAGGTGGTGCCACTCAACTTGCGCTAGCTTGAGCTGGCGCTCGACCATGGCCTCCTCGGGTACCGACCCTGGTTGGCATTCTTCCTCGAGTCATGACATGCACGGTCCTCTTGGTAGGAGTTCTTGGCTCCTAGTCACTCAGGGCTCAGCTTTATCTACTGAAACCTATTTCCAATTCTATACCGAATTAGAGACAGAGTGACCTAAACAACAAGCAATTCTAGTATTCAGCTACCATAGACATGCACCAGTCGTGAATTTAAAGGCATTTCCTACTATTATCCCATAGATCATCACATCTTATCACTCCAATCCCTTACCATTGCTTTGATACCACAAAAAGAGGATGTCACACCCCGATCCTTGATCACGTGCCAATCCTTTGGTTGATCGATTGCTAGCAATGTCCCAGGATGCATCGTCGACCTATTCATTTTAATACGCATGCGGAAGTAATTATAAATCCACAGACAATCAAACAATGGGATAAAAAAGTAGGATTATATTTTTCATACTGAAATTTACAACCATACTTTTATACAAGCCAACCTTATAGTATATGTTACAGTACTATTCACAAATGTTTGATCTAACACTTATCCACATATGCATAGGGTTTGCAAAACGGGATGAGATCTCAATCCTCATCCATCTCCTCATCTTCCTCTGGTCCCTCCTCTTCTTGCTCCATAATCTGCCCTTCCTCTTCGCTCCAGTTGGCATCCTCAATTGTGTACACCAGAGAAGTTGGCTCACTCACAAGCGTTGGATCCCTAGCGTTGTCTTCCACTCCGTCCTTGGGATCTGCAGTCCCTTCTCCGAACGCTTCCTCTAAGACATATTGTGGCACATCCTCTTCCGGTATGGGATCCTCTCTCTGCCCATCAAAGTAATAATGATACCACGATTTATACTCATGGGGCGTCAGGTCATCCTTACCCACATTGACCCAAACGGTAGATTTTATCAGAACGTACTCTAATCCTTATGGGTCAGGGTGAATGTGGAAGTGAGTCGCCTCCTTTAAAATGCTCTCGGGGATACTAAACTACTTAGGAATAAGGGGAGGTGGAGGTGCTGTCATCTAGGGGCCTGAAATTGGTTATATAATAACCAATGAGACTACATCTCAGTGAGTTCTTCCCTCTTAAGACTCGATTAGGAAACCTATACACCTTAGAGTTGCCTATGCACAACACAAGTCAGAGGACTTACCTTGGCCTCAATTCCTTCTTGCAAGTCAGTATATATATCAAATATACACGATCACATCACATCAATCAATTAATTCGTGACATCATATCAAAGCATTGATCAATCCACTTAGTCAATTACATGTCATTCAGACCATTCCTCGGTCATTTCATTCAATAATGACATATAGAGCCATCGAGCTGGTATGCATAATGTTCTATCTTCAAGACGACATATTGAGTCATCGAGCCATTATAACATACCTGTGCATAACATTCTATCTTCAAGATGATATATAGAGTCATCGAGCCGTTATAACACACCATTGGGTCATATTGTCCTATCTCTAAGATGACATATAGAGTCACCGAACCGGTATACAAATAATTCTTTCTCAAGATGACATGAGAGTCATCAAGTTGTTAAATCATACCGTCCTATCTCCAAGGTGACATATAGGGTCATCAAGCTGGTATACAAGCAATTCTTTCTCGAGATGACCTGAGAGTCATTGAGTTATAACAGTATAACGTCCATTCTCCATATGACATATGAATCATCGAGTTGTTATAGTATTTTTGTTCCGAAGACACAATCAATTTTATCATTTTTATCATACTTGATAAAAGTACAAGTATGTGGGTACACGGCCGACCTTAGCCAAAATACAAGGTTTTCAATTTTGAACCTTCCACTATTTTCAACAGCCCCAAAATAGACTTTTGGCACTGTAGACCGACCCCTGGTAATTTTCCACTTAATTACCAAAAATCAATTCATTTAGGATTAAATCCTAAAAATCATACTTAAGTCAATTCAACATAACGTAAAACTCAAATAAATAAATGGACTGCACCATGACAATCAACATAAAATTTCGGTCGTCGACTATCCCAACCTAATTTTTGAAAAATAAATAAATAATTATAAAAATTAATAAATAATTGCAATAAATCCAATTTAGGACCATAATGCCTAATTGGATATCGAGAAGAACATGGAAAATTCCCAAGGTTTGTTCAATAAATACTAGGACATTTCTACTTGCTAATGATTATGTCTAATCACCTACATGCATCATTAAGTCACTAATTTAATTACTCTAAACTAATCTCACCATCTAATCATGTTTAATTAACACTAATCAACCCTTAAGCATCATTAGTCTGCTAAGCGAGGATTAGTTAGCTAAACTCACTTGTTTAACAATATGCTCGGATTAAAGCGTTAGAAACATTACAGGGGACGTTTTTCTTCAAAGCGAGCCTAAGGTTCGAGGCCTACAACCACCTCGAAACAGCCTCCAAAGTTGCTGGAAACCCACAACAAAAACCTTATGTTCTTGGCTGAAAACAAGAGAAAACACAGCTGAGAAGGGTGACAATGCTCGAGGAATGACAGGTGGTGGTTTGGCAGGGTGCATGGTGGCTCTGGCAACTTCCTTAGCCTCTCTCGGTGGCTAGACAGTCCCTCAAACACATGAACAGAAGTTGGAACAGTGGTGGTTGGAAGGTGTGAGGGAGGCGCAGTAGCAACGGCACGATGGTGAGGTGGAGGCGTGACGGACGACAGCGGCGATGGCATCCAGGCGTGCGGCGGCTGCTGGTCTTCTTCTCTACTGTTGGTGGCATCAAACTTAGAAGGAGGGAGGGGAGGAGAAGACCGGTTGAGGCTAGAGGAAGAGAGATAGGGTTGGAGGGCCCCTTGGCATTATTTTCCACATTTTTGTCCCCCCTCAAGCTTGTCCATCAAGCCAACATCCTATGGCTGTCATTGAGCCACCAAGGCTTCCTCTTGGACATGTGAGATGGTCCAAAATGGCTAGGGGAAGGGGGGCATACAAATTTGTTACAAACCTCTCAATTGGACATTTGATTCACTTAAATTCAACCCCATTTGGCCTTTACAATTTCAATTGATACCTCAATGATTCAATTGACATTTTTCCTCACTCAAGAATCCATCTTGCATCCCAATTTTGTGACCAGAAATAATCCTCGACCTTTTCTAAACAAAAACGGTCTTATGTCGACTTTTTTCCCAAAAAGTCTTGGTTGGCAGAAAAATCTTCTCAGATTGAGTCGTGGGTCTTAGTTATTATTGTGACATGACATAATATTCAATTTCTGAAATCAGACTCAAATTGGTGGTTAATTTTCATTCGGTGCGTTTTCAGCGTGTCGTAGGCTACTGGGTAGTTTTCAAAACTTTTTAGGGCAAATGACCTGTGGTTAATTTTCTTCGGGCAACAATGAACCCACTCGACACATTGGTGACTCTCGGTTGTCATGAAAATCTCGAGGATTCAAATATGGACACATGGTACCAAAACGACAATAAAATCAAACTAGTGCCAGTTGATGAGAATTTTCCAATTTAGCAGAATCATCCACGATCGGCCACACATCTCAGGCGAACCAACCTAAATCTAATCTCAAATTGATTTTTAACTGTGCCGTAATGATCTCTAAATATGAGCACGGTCGAGAAGCCGATTTCTGGTGGAATTCTCAAGTCTATTGCCTTAAATTTCCTTAATGGCTTACCTAGATAATCCAGTTATATCGAGAGTGATCAGCTCTGAGAATAGCCCTATAGGCGCGTCGATGAAATGCCCAATTTATTCAATAGAAAATAATTTATTCAATAGAAAACAGGGTTAAAAATTTGGGATGTCACAGTGGTACTCCTGAAACTAGAAATGGCTTATTGGAAGTAGAGAAGGCCTTTCGTGAAGCGAGATTGAAATTTGCAAAGCAAGTTTTGTTCCTAGTTTTTTTCCCCCTGCCTATAGAAGTTTCGCTGATAAGTTGTTGAGTTTCATGTTCTTTTTAAAGATACTAACTAGAGCAGAGTTGACAACTAATTATTAGCTTCTCATGACGCTCAAGGGCTATAAACTATTGAATGTTAGACCTAACCTTTTTATTGCGATGAATTTAGTTGATCTTGGTTGATGTGCTCATGTGGTTTTCACAGAGTAGGTTTCATGGCTTTTCTATTGTTGTTGCACATCAACTAAATCCAAAATAAATAAATAATCCAACATCTTCTTGATTTTTGTAGCGACCTAAAATTTCAAGTACACCACCTAGGTTTTAGGCTAATGGACTGCTAAGCCTAGACTTAGCTCGGGCTCTCCTATGCCCATACCAATTCGTGACATTAGGTTCAAGTTTTTTAAACATGCATATGAACTTTATCTAGGAGTTGCTACTAATTAGTTTTCGCTAGGTCGATTAGAGACCTAAGTAAAATAATGGAAGAATTATTCTACTCCTACGAACTAGAGATTCTAGGTATGGGGACTTGGTTACACTAGAATCTAATGCCCTTTCGGTATCATTTCTTTTATTTTTTTTAAATATTTTTTGCAAGTAGCTAAGATTTATTTTAACCTAAATTACCATCATGCAAATATTGCGACCACACTGATGCTCATCTAATATTAAAAATAATAATAAATAAATAAATAAATCGCATCAAAAGAATTAAACACAAGCAAACAATTATTTTTGGGTTTTCTTGAAATTAGAATTTTTTTTAATAAAACATGCATTTTAACTACATGACCTAATTTTATTGATAAACAAACTCTATTTAAATGAACCTATTATGCAAATTAATTAACATGCACCTAATATTTTTATATTTTTTTATTGAAATTCAGAATTAATAAAAACCCTAATTAAACTATCTAAAATGAATAATTTTCTAATTTGTTTTAGGGATTAATTTGATTTAAACCCTATCCTACCCTAGAAAACTATTTAAAAAATAAAAGTTTATCAAGATGTGCCAACATTATTTAAAAGTTTGTATATATATATATATATATATATATATAGAGATATATTAACCCGAATTTATTACAAAAATTATCTATCTAAAAGTGCAATCCCAAAAATGCAATTCTAATTTACTAAACCTACATGCTCTGATGCAAGATTTTGATTTTTTTTTTATTTTTACATTTTTTAGTGTTTTTCCAAGACAAGCTATAACGAGCTGTGACATCCCAGGGCGTCACGTAGTAAGCGCAAGTGGAATTTATTATAATCTTTTATAAATTGTGAATTCCATTTATAGTGTTCACCATTGAAGGTTAGCATGTATAACATGGATTATTTAAAAATCTAAAGTTTATACTATGAAGTTACCCCGCAAACACTCTACCGATTATTAATATTGGCCAAATTCATTCATGCACAGAGACAAGACACAAGAAGCTTCATTTCTTTTTACCATCATTAGGGTCTGCAAAATTTATCAACCTGAACGCTTTCCATGTTCATCGCCTTTATATACAACATAGACATAACAAAAGTAAGGCGTAACGCAAGTTAGGGATAAAGGGTGAGGGTGTCTACTCCACGAGTTCCCCACACATGCCCACGTTCAAACGAAACAAAAGATAGTAAGCTTCTACATGATCAAAGGTGTCTAGGCGCCATCCATCCCAGCTCTTGCTCCACCTTCACTAAAGGCCAAACATCGCTCCATCATGCTTGATAAACCATGCAACAAACTTCATTGGGGTCAACTCAGCTCTACCACCACCCATCCATAATGTAGCCTCATATTTGGAGAAAGTCAGCTCAACATTAGAATCATACACATCAGTAAAGGTAACCTCAATGCTTGTTACCACTCCATAACGAGCTACTGGCGGCACATCCATACTATCTATCTGGAAAATGTAAGGTATGAGCAACAACTTTGCCTAGTAAAGAATGATAAAACTTTAACTTAAACAATCCATAGCCATCAATATTACAAGGGAATCATAATTCAAACAATTTAGGATACTAAGGTAGAATTGTCACAAGCATAAACAATTGGATATTAACACATCATATTTGTAATCACCTTATATGCATCCATTTCTGTACTTACCTTTTTCGAAATCAATTTCATATCAAGATGCAATGCAACAATAATGCATGAACACACCTGCCAAATAGAATTATATTTAGTGTACATATAATCCACCCTCGATTAGTCACTAACCGGAACTCTGCCGGCTTGATCGAGTCACTTCCGGAAGTTACCTTATTCGAACTTCCACAATATTTCTATTATGGGCATCTCACTCCGAGGCATCCCGGCATCACTCAACCGAGGTCCTCCCAAGACCACTTAGCAAGGGGCATCTCACTCCGAGGCATCTCAGTATCACATAACTGAGGCATCCTTGATCACACACAAGGGCATCTCACTCCGAGGCATCCTGGTATCTCTCTACCAAGGCATCCAAGACCACACAGCAAGGGCATCCCAAATTTCCGAGGGCACCGTTTCTTACAAAAACAGTTCACTGATTTTTACTAAATTCACTTCCATCTTTATGTTTTTATATGCATATGGTTATAACTAGGTTTCTCATTCAATCTAATGGATGTTCTCTCATGTAGAATATTTCCTTTCTTATTTTCATTAACATGCATTAAGAAAATAACACAAAACAGAATACTCCTTAACCGTATTCTTCGAGAACAGAGTATATATACATGATTCCCTCACTTCTAGCCCGACAAAACCACTTATTTTTCCACCAATCTATTCTACAACACTTCAATACTTCATCACAGCAACTAAGAATACTTTCAACAAGCTTTTCTTTATCAAATAGCCCATCCATAGCTTGGCTCAAAGTATAATTACATCCGTGAGTTCACTCATCACAATATACACCACATCCATTCACTCGGCATCCATTTCATCACTTCACTCGGCAAAACAGCATACTCACACTTGGATTTCGAAACATGCAAGACGCCAAAGTAACATGCAATGGCTTATACCTTCAATCTAACACTAACCAAGCTTAGATTAATCGCAAAACAACAACTACAAATCAAATCCTTCACTGTTTGTTTAGATCGACAAGCTTTCTTGACAAAACAATGGATAACTTTCAATTTAGAGTTATATCTTTCCTTACCTTGCTTCGGCTACTAAACAGCACAAAGATGTTTCAAGATCAACACCAAAATCTCGCATGCAAAAGAAGAAATCGCTGGTTTTGCTTCTAGTTCTTCACTACTCGACCGAGAGAAAAGAGAAGAGGAAGATGATGGTGGGTTTCTTGGTTTTGAAGAGAGAGAGAGAGAGAGAGAGGATTTCGAAATTTATGAGGGAAATAGGTCTACAAGCTAATCCCTAGGCTAGACTAATGATTAGATTTTGTTAATAATTATGTCTTCTTTGCTTGTTTCGGTTTGTAGGAAGCCGAAACCGTGGGTGATGAGGAAAAACGAAGAGAAGAGATGTCGTGGCCTCCAAGTTTGGTCTCTTTCGCCATTTGTCACTCAAATTTAATTAGTCTCTAATCCATGTCGTTAGTCGGTTCATTAGCTTCTAATTTTTTTTCAATTACTTTCCTTCTTTTTCTACTTGATTTCAATCCTTCTATAATTATACAAAGTCATAACATGTATAACATATCAACTAGTCAATGTTAGTTTATAAAGAATTCATCACAAGAAATGTTAAAGTTATAAATAATCACTAATCAAATCATCTTAACTATAATCTATGAATCTTAACCGAAAATAAAATCACTTGGGCCTAAATATTCATCTCTGGCCCAACGGGCTTAATCTATAACAATCTGGCCCACTAAACTAAATTTACGAATCTAATAATTCCGAACCTTGGCCCATTTTAAGCCAAGTCCAAACCCATAATCTCTCACTCGGCTTTTCAAGTCCAAATCATGTGGCTCACTTACTTCTCAAGCCCACACAATTCTCACGATCCATCGGGTTCACTTTCTAGCCCAATCTAATTAATCTAACTTCCTAATGATCTAATTATACTAATGAAGGTCGGTGAAATTTGGGATGTCACAACTCTGCCCTACTTAGAAAAATTTCTTCCTCGAAATTAAAGTCTTACCTTACTCATTGGAAAGCTGAGGATACTTATGTTTGATCTCTTCCTTACTTTCCCAAGTTGCTTCCTCTAAATCATGGTATCACCATAAAATTTTGACCAAAGGTATAGTCTTGTTCCTTAACACTTGCTCTCTTCGATCCGAAATTTGCATAGGCTCTTCTACACATCTAACCCTTTCATCTATTTCTATTACCTCAAAATCTAACACATGAGTTGGATCTGGCTCATATTTCCTAAGCATAGACACATGAAAAACATCGTGAATACTAGAAAACTTCGGTGGTAACGCTATTCTATAGGCCAACTCTCCAATCCTTTCTAATACTTCAAATGGTTCTATAATTCTTGGGCTCAACTTTCCTTTCTTCCCAAATCATGACACATTCTTCATAGGTGACACCTTTAAAAATACATGATCACGTACATTGAATTCTAAAGGTCTATGACGTTTGTCTACATAGCTCTTTTGTCTACTCTGAGTTGTCCTAAGTCGTTCTCTTATAGTCTTTACTACTTCCAAAGTAACCTAAACTAATTCTAGTCCTATCAACTTTTGTTCTCCAACTTCATTCCAGCAAATAGGAGTTCTGCAATTCCTACCATATAGAGCTTCAAATGGAGCCATACCAATGCTTTGCTGAAAACTATTGTTATAAGCAAATTCCACAAGATGCAATTTCTCATCCCAACTTCCTTTGAAATCAATGACATAAGCTCGTAGCATATCTTCTGATGTTTGTATAGTCCTCTTTGATTGTCCGTCTGTCTGTGGATGAAAGGCAACACTATATTGGAGTTTGGTTCCTAAGGCAAGTTGAAGACTCTTCCAAAAATTCGACGTAAATCACGGATCTCGATATGATGTTATGGTTACAGGGACACCATGTAGTCGTACTATCTGTCTAACATACAATGTGGCATACTTCTCTAGTGAATAATCTATTCTTACAGCTAAAAAGTGTGCTGACTTTGTTAATTGGTCTACTATTACCCAGATTGAGTCATGTCCACTTGAAGTCCTTGGCAACCCTTGTACAAAGTCCATAGTTATGTGTTCCCACTTCCATTTTGGAATCTCTAATGGCTTTAACAATCCTGCAGGCTTTCGATGTTTAGCTTTCACCTGTTGACATGTCAGACATCTTGCCACATACTTAGCAATATTAGTCTTCATTCCATCCCACTAAAAATAGTGACGAAGATTCCTATACATCTTTGTATTTCTTAGGTGACTACTATAACTACTACGATGAGCTTCAGTCAGAATTTCTCCCCTTAATTCATCATCACTAGGCACACAAAAATGTCCATGAAATTTAACTATCCCATCCTTCGAGACTTGAAAATCCAACTTCTTTCCCTTCAGAGCTTTATCTCGAATTTTCAATATTTTAGGGTTTGACTGTTGTAAGGTCTTAATTCGCCGTATAATTTCAGGTTCAACTCTCAGTGTAGCTATTATACCAACAGACTCACTCATCTCAACCTTGAATTCAGAATTTGAAATTGCCTCCAACAAGTTCTATTCCTTAACCATAAAATTAGCTATTCTCATTGCCGAATTCCTACTAAGTGCATCTGCCACTTTGTTGGCTTTTCCTGGGTGATACAGAATTTCACAGTTATAGTCCTTAAGTAATTCTATCCATCTCCTTTGCCTCATGTTCAATTCCTTCTGAGAGAATATGTACTTTAAACTCTTGTGATCCGTAAAAATTTCAAATCTTTCTCCATAAAGATAATGTCTCCAAATCTTTAAAGCAAAAACAATGGCAGCTAGCTCTAAGTCATGAGTAGGATAATTCAATTCATGTGGTTTCAGTTGTCTCAACGCATATGCTATAACTTTCCCATGTTGCATAAGAACAAACCTAATCCCTTATGAGAAGCATCACTATACACCACAAAACCTCCAGATCCTATGGGTATTGTTAACACTGGTGCCGTTGTCAATCTCCTTTTAAGTTCTTGGAAACTTCGCTCACATTCCTCTGACTAATCGAATTTTGAGTCCTTCTGAGTCAATTGTGTTAACGGTCCTACAATTCGAGAAAATCCTTCTACAAATCTTCGATAATATCCAGCCAAACCTAGAAAACTTCGTACTTTTGTCACTATTTAAGGTCTAGGCCAATTAATCACAGCCTCAATTTTAATTGGGTCTACCGATATCCCTTCACCGGTCACCGTGTGTCCTAAAAATGTCACTTGGTCCAACCAAAATTCACATTTACTAAATTTGGCATACAGTTTGTGTTCTCTAAGAATTTGCAGTACAATCCTCAAGTGCTCTTCATGTTCATCTTGTCCTTTTGGATACACCAAAATATCATCTATAAAGACTATCACAAATTGGTCCAGAAAAGGCTTAAATACTCTGTTCATAAGGTCCATAAAAGCTGCTGGGGCATTTGTTAGTCCAAAAGGCATAACCAAAAATTCATAGTGCCCATATCTAGTTCAAAAAGCTATTTTAGGAATATCCTCCTTTCTTATCCGTAATTGATGATATCTTGATCTTAAATCAATCTTTGAGAAAACTGATGCTCCTTGTAATTGATCAAATAAATCATCAATCCTTGGTAATGCGTACTTATTTTTAATTGTCACTTGATTTAATTGCCTATAATCAATACACAGGCGTAATGATCCATCTTTCTTTCTAACAGATAACATTGGTGCGCCCCATGGGGATACACTTGGTCTAATAAATCCTTTGTGAAGTAACTCTTGTAATTGTACCTTCCATTCCTTTAATTCTGTTAATGCCATCCTATAAGGAGCTTTCGATATAGGTTCTGTACCAGGTGCCAATTCAATGGTAAACTCAACTTCTCGCTCTGGGGGTAATCCTATCAATTCCTTGGGAAATACATCAGAAAATTCTTGTACTACAGGGATATCCTCAAGTTGTACCCCCTTCTTGGTTTGTTCACTTGCATATGCCAAATACCCTTGACAACCATTTCCAAGAAGTCTATGGGCTTCTAGTGTAGTAATAAGAGGTATAGAGGGAACTGTCTTTCCATCATAAAATTCAAAACTTGGCCCATCTAGTGGGTCGAATTGAATCATCCTCCTGTAACAATCCAATCTAGCTCAATGTCTATGCAACCAATCCATTCCCAAAATTACATCAAAATCATACATAACTAACACCATCAGATCAACTAACAAGTTTTGTCCACCTATAAGGATTCCACTATCTTTACACACTTACGTAGATAAAACGACATCCTTTGATGGAGTAGAGACACAAAGAGGTACTTCTAACAATTCAGGTTCCATCTTATTCAATCGCACAAATTGAGCAGATACAAAGGAATGAGTTGCTCCCGTGTCGAACAAAGCATAAGCATTCTGATTGGATAAGGAAATGATACCTGTAATAATTGTTTGAGATCCTCTAGCCTCATCCTAAGTAATCACATAAATTCTTCCTTGAACTGGTGTTCGATGGTTATTTATTGGTGGTAATGGTCTATATGTATTATGTTGTGGTTGCTGCACTCTTTTCTGAGGACAATCTTTAATATAATGCCCTGACTGTCTGCAATTAAAACAAGCATTTGTTCCATAACATGGTCCAAATCCATGTGATCTACCACACCGGCGACACTCATTGTTACCGTATTGCGGTCATCCCATTGGTTGATTATTCCACACTTTTCCAGGATTCTCAACCTTATTCTTCTTGTTTTGCACAAATGGTCGCTTTCCAACCTAATGAGATCTTTTATTATAACGAAAATTCGATGAGTCTCCTCGAGATTGTGGTCTTACCTGATATGCCGACGTTTAGTCTCTTGACATCAAATCTCTTTCCACTAGCTATGCCCTTTCATACAATTCAATATAATCCTTCAAATTCAAAGGCACCAATCGTCCTCTTATATCACGCCTTAACCCATTCAAGAATCTCTTAGCCTTATCCTCTGGATACTCTACAAATGTAGGGGCAAATCTAGAGAGTTTAGCAAATTTCGTCTAATACTGATCTACAGTAAGGTTATTCTGATTTAACTGCATAAATCCCATCACCTTTTTATCTCTTGCACCATCTGAAAAATACTTACTATAGAAGACTCCTACAAATCCAGTCCAAGCCACATCTACACCTTCAGGGAATAATGTTCCTTTCGTCTCTTTCCACCAATAATCAGCATTTCCTTGAAGTTGATACTCCACTAAAGATACTTTCTCTGTAGCGGTACAATTCAACAATGCAAATATCTTTTCCATCTCATCTATCCACAATTCTGCTTCTACGGGATCTCCTAATCCAGCAAATCTAGAGGGTTTTAGTTTCAGAAATTGTTCTACTAAGCCTTGCATTCTAGGGTCACCTCCTACCCATTGTTGGGCTTACCTTTCCAATAGGGCTCCTACATTAGAAAGTGCTTCCAAAATTCCTTCTACTCAGGGATCCATAGCCATTCCTCGTCCATTTCTATTCATCCTAATAATTCCTGGTTTCTGCACATCGGTCACTACTCATTAATTGATCGAGTCTCCCTACAAAACCAATAAGTAACAACTACAATAATTGTTACTGATACCCTATGAGTAACATAAGTTACTTGTTCCTTACAAAAATAATACTAACAAAGAAAATATTATTATCCTAACGCATAGTCACTACCGCACCTTATCACTCTAGGTAAATCCTATGCTCTGATACCAATAAAGGCTGTAACGAGCTGTGACGTCCCAGGGTGTCACGTACTAAGCGCAAGCGGAATTTATTATAATCTTTTATAAATTGTGAATTCCATTTATAGTGTTCACCATTGAAGGTTAGCATGTATAACATGGATTATTTAAAATCTAAAGTTTATACTATGAAGTTACCCTGCAAACACTCTACCGATTATTAATATTGGCCAAATTCATTCATGTACATAGAAAAGATCACAAGAAGCTTCATTTCTTTTTACCATCATTAGGGCCTACAAAATTTATCAACCTGAACGCTTTCCATGTTCATCGCCTTTATATACAACATATACATAACAAAAGTAAGGCGTAACAAAAGTCAAGGATAAAAGGTGAGGGCGTCTACTCCACGAGTTCCCCACACATGCCCACGTTCAAACGAAACAAAAGATAGTTAGCTTCTATATGATCAAAGGCGTCTAGGCGCCATCCATCCCAACTCTTGCTCCACCATCACTAAAGGCCAAACATCGCGCCATCAAGCTTGATAAACCATGCAACAAACTTCATTGGGGTCAACTCGGCTCTACCATCATCCATCCATAATGTAGCCTCATATTTGGAGAAAGTCAGCTCAACATCATAATCATACACATCAGTAAAGGTAACCTCAATGCTTGTTACCACTCCATAACGAGCTACTGGCGGCACATCCATACTATCAATTTGGAAAGTGTAAGGTATGAGCAACAACTTTGCCCAGTAAAGAATGATAAAAATCTAACTTAAACAATCCATAGCCATCAAGATTACAAGGGAATCATAATTCAAACAATTTACGATACTAAAGTAGAATTGTCACAAGCATAAACAATTGGATATTAACACATCATATTTGTAATCACCTTATATGCATCCATTTCTGTACTTACCTTTTTCGAAATCAATTTCATATCAAGATGCAATGCAACAATAATGCATGAACACACTCGCCAAATAGAATTATATTTAGTGTACATATACTCCACCCTCGATCAGTCACTAACCGGAACTCTGCTGGCCCAATCGAGTCACTTTTGGAAGTTATCTTATCCGAACTTCCACAATATTTCTATTATGGGCATCTCACTCTAAGGCATCTCGGCATCAGTCAACTGAGGTCCTCCCAAGACCACTCAGCAAAGGGCATCTCACTCCGAGGCATCTCAGTATCACACAACTGAGGCATCCTTGATCACACACAAGGGCATCTCACTCCGAGGCATCCCGGTATCTCTCTACCAAGGCATCCAAGACCACACAGCAAGGGCATCCCAAACTTCCAGGAGCATCACTGATTTTTACTAAATTCACTTCCATCTTTATGTTTTTATATGCATATGGTTATAACTAGGTTTCTCATTCAATCTAATGGATGTTCTATCATGTAGAATAGTTCATTTCTTATTTTCATTATCATGCATTAAGAAAATGACACAAAACAGAATACTCCTTAACCGTATTCTTCTAGAACAAAATATTTATACACGATTCCTTCACTTCTAGCCCCACAAAACCACTTATTTTTCCACCAATCTATTCTACAACACTTCAATACTTCATCACAGCAACTAAGAGTGTGGCACCCTTTGACGGCCCCTGATCCGTTAGGGTCACCACAAGTACCTTTCACTTGTTCTAATCAATATACCACTCTGATACCATTTATTTATAGCGGGTCCATAAATCTTGGGGGTTAGTTAAATTAATTATTTTTTTTTTAAATTGGTCCTAGTATAGTTCATGTAACAGAAGCATAATCAAAACTCCCTATCCCATCTCCAACGACAATAATGCAATGCACACCAACTATTCATCATATAAAACGATAAAGCCGAGTCACTTTTATTTACATAATAGTGATGGACATCTCGGGTCGGTACAGTAAAAGGCCAAGGCTTTTAAGTATATCGGCTAACTCAAAAGAACACGACCCTACATTTGACATATACACCCATCCATCACCTAGTGTTGGCTAACCAAAAAGTGTTGTCCACCAGCCGTACGCTCGATCACACCCAACCTGGTGCATCAACCGGAGGCGGCGGCAGCATCCCTATCATCACTCCATCACGCCGGACATGAATAGAGAAAAATTCCTGGATAACAGGGCCATCAGCAAGACCCACATCGTACATAACCAAGACACGAACTCGGACAAACACCAGACCAGGTACACTAACACAGGAATGCTCCATGCACTCTACCTTAACATCAGATGGCAATCCATAGTAAGTACCACGCGCGACTGGTAGCAAAGGCATCTTTCAATCTGAAATGTTAATCCCCAAAGGGGTGAGTACAACCACCTAGTAGTAAAGATCCACCAAACTACATAATGCGTCAGACAGAACAATCAAGGTATTACGAATAAAGCACATATCATTCATGCATTCGAGCATACCTCACCTTACAGCCATGCATATATCACCATACAACGTGCATATACCACAATGCACTTGTACTTATATCATCAAGCAACCATGCATATACCACCATGCAACATGCATATACCACTGTGCACTTGTACATATATCATCAAGCAGCCATGCATATACCACCATGCAATGTGCATATACCATCATGCACTTATACATATATCATCAAGCAATCATGCATATACCACCATGCAACGTGCATATATCACCATGCACTTCATGCTTGCATTTCCATGAGGCTCATCCCATGCCATATACACACATCCATATGCATGATTCAATTCTCAATTTTATCTTTCAATTAGATCACATAATTTTTCTTCCCAAGGACCAATATTTGCATCCCCATTTATCACTCGCACCCAACCTGGCATTGCGAGGAGCCTTCGGCACACACCTCCGGGCATCTCGTACCCCAACTGGCATCACGAGGAATCCCCCCGACACACACCTCCGGGCATCTTGACACTCCCGGGGCATCCCACACACACACTCTAGGCATTCGGCACCCACACTCCGGGCAAACCGACACTCTCGGGGTATCGTCGGCTCACACCTCCAATGGTATCCTCATTATCATACTTTATTTTCACATATGTGTCTCATTATCAACATGGCATATGATGTGATGATAACAAAGGTCTAATTCAGCTTTTGATATTATATGTCATGCCAAATGTTACCACATATGCAACAAAATCAATCACTCAAGAAATTATATCTTGTAGAGCAGATTCTTTTTTTTTTTTTTTGGATAAAACAGAATGCACTCTTTTGGTTGAAACTCTTGAAAAATTAGTAAAAAGCCTTAATAAATTCTAAAAATTTGACATGTTGTATACAAGATCTAGAGGAAAACATTTCATGAATAACACCATACCAAAATAACATCATACATTTCGGAACAGTCCATACATCACAGTCTTTATAATTTCAGAATATTGCCATACACAGTTTCATTCACAAATTCAGTAAAAGTCCTAATTCAGCTCCAAAAATTCTGAAATTTTGATATGTTATAGAAAAAATCCCGAAGTAAATATTTCGTGAAGAATTCAAAATCAAATTCGTGATAGATTAAAAACTATAATAACCATAACTGTCCATAACCCTCGGCATCGAATTCCAGATCTAACCGTTTTGGATAAAAATCGTTTCACCAGCCTAGACTCGTCCATTTCCTCTCAAATTTTAGTATATTACTCCTTAACATGTCATCTTCAACTTCCATTAAGAACACGAGGTAAAATTCCAATTGGACAATTTTATAAAATTTACAGAATCACACTAGGTCAGTATTACGATTTCCAGATCTAACTTCTTCAAAGAAAAATAGTTTCACCGGTCTATACTTGTTCATTTCTTCTGAAATTTTGATATGTTTCTCTCCATGAAGTCCTCTACAACTTCCACCAAGAAGTCGAAGCGAGATTCCAACTAGAAAATTACATGCAGCTCACGAAATCATCAAAGGTCGGACTGCCTTTCTAGAAAACAGAATGCTAGGCTAACATACTTCTCCCCAAAGCTTCAAAATGTCTTCACTTCTACCACAACCGAAGTTTACCATCCCTCACAACACATATCACAGTAAGCAAAGGGTAGATTAATGGACTCTACTTGCCTCTAGCGCAAGCAAATAGCAGCAAGCAAACGGTGGGGCAAGGCGGGCTCGACGGCAACTGGCCTCCTTCTTCTCTTCTTCTCTCACACGCCCGCTTTCTCTCTTTCTATCTTCCTCTCTTCCTCTCTTCCTCACATGCGACACCTCTTCTCTCTCTCGGTTCAAACCCTCGAGTAATCCGCCCCCTCTCTCCTCTAATTTTCTTCCTTTCAATGATTAACCATCATTAGTTTTGCATGCCAGCGCCACTTGGTAAGTCCTTCTCGCCACTTGGCATTTTTCCCATGCAATTTGATGGGCCAAATGGGCCGGGCTTCACCATCCGCTCCCTCCTCCTTCGGTCAATGGTCTCATGGGCTCCGTTGGGCTTCGTGGGCCTGGCTTTGGGCGAGGCTTGATTGGCCAAATGGTGGGTGATCGTGGGCTAGGTTTTTGGGCCGGCTTGGCCTAAGAATTTCGGCCCACTTCTCCTTTTCATAATCTAACCTAAATTTCCCACTTATAAAATATTTAATTGCAATTTAGTTGGCCATAAAATTTTGTAACACAATTTAATAAAATCCAACTTATAAAACGCACGGCCAAGAATAGAATTTTTCCCCATCAAATAATTGTCCATTAGAATGCTTGGCCTTAATTTATTGTGATCCATAGGTCTAAAGGCCATACATAATCCTATGGCACTTCCATCCCCTTTCCATAGGTCCTAATGTATTTGGAGGTTGCCATGAAATTTTTAGGATGCCACAAAGAGTACTTTCAGCAAACTTTTCTTTAACAAATAGCCCATCCATAGCTCGGCTCGAAGTATAATTACATCCGTCAGTTGTCTTATCACAATATACACCACATCCATTCACTCAGCATCCATTTCATCACTTCACTTGGCAAAACAGCATACTCACACTTGGATTTCGAAACATGCAAGACTCAAAAGTAACATGCAATGGCTTCTACCTTCAATCTAACACTAACCAAGCTTAGATTAATCACAAAACAACAACTACAAATCAAATCCTTCACTATTTTGTTTAGATCCGCAAGCTTTCCTGACAAAACAATGGATAACTTTCAACTTAGAGTTATATCTTTCCTTACCTTGCTTCGGCTACTAAACAACACAAAGATGCTTCAAGATCAACACCAAAATCTCGCATGCAAAAGAAGAAATCGCTGGTTTTGCTTCTGGTTCTTCACTGCTCGACCAAGAGAAAAGAGAAGAGGAAGATGAAGGTGGGTTTCTCGGTTTTGAAGAGAGAGAGAGAGAGGATTTCGAAATTTATGAGGGAAATAGGTCTACAAGCTAATCCCTAGGTGAGACTAATGATTAGATTTTGTTAATAATTATGTCTTCTTTCCTTGTTTCGGTTTGTAGGAAGCCAAAACCGTGGGTGATGAGGAAAAACGAAGAGAAGAGATGTCGTGGCCTTCAAGTTTGGTCTCTTTCGCCAATTGTCACTCAAATTTAATTAGTCTCTAATCCATGTCATTAGTCGATTCATTAGTTTCTAATGTTTTTCAATTAATTTCCTTTTGTTTCTACTTGATTTCAATCCTTTTATAATTATACAAAGTCATAACATGTATAACATATCGACTAGTCAATGTTAGTTTATCAAGAATTCATCACAAGAAATGTTAAAGTTATAAATAATCACTAATCAAATCATCTTAACTATAATCTATGAATCTTAACCGAAAATAAAATCACTTGGGCTTAAATATTCATCTCTGGCCCAACGGGCTTAATCTATAACAATCCAGCCCACTAAACTAAATTTACGAATCTAATAATTCCGAACCTTGGCCCATTTTAAGCAAGTCCAAACCCATAATCTCTCACTCGGCTTTTCAGGTCCAAATCATGTGGCCCACTTACTTCTCAAGCCCACACAATTCTCACGATCCATCGGGTTCACTTTCTAGCCCAATCTAATTAATCTAACTTCTAATGATCTAATTATACTAATGAAGGTCGGTGAAATTTGGGATGTCACACAAGCAATTAGCAAATAAACAATATATCAAAACTAATCAATGTATTCAACCAATGAAGGATTAAAATAATCGGAAAAATGATCTGTTGTCTCACGGGCCAAATTAACAACTCTTTCTAACCCTAAATATCACAACATATAAGAGAGTTCAAAATAATTATAAATCTGATTCGAAATCTTACGGATCAAATTAATAATTATAATGATTTAACAATTAAAATAATCTAAAATGCCCAAAAATTAATATAATTAAAAAAAGATCCGACGTCTTACAGATCAAATTAATAATTATGATAATTTTAGGCAAAACACCCGCGAACAATGCCTACAAGATTTATAAAAGAAAGTCACATTCAAATATTCTAATTTGAACAATAATAACAAAATAAAATAAGATAATATAAAATAAGTAAAAAATAAGAATAAACTTTTTTAAAAAAAAAAACTACTTAAGGGGGAGGACAACGGCGTCGGCAAGGGTAGGCATGGGCGATGGAGACAGTCGGCATCGGAGCTCCAACGAGGGCTGGGCAGTGGCAATAGCAGGCTGGCGCGGCGTCGGTGACCAGCGAGCAATAGCTAGGTCGCGGGTCGCTGTGATGGTGGTGAGCAGTGGCGTCAGGCTCCTGGTCGGGGACGACGAGTAGGTGCAGAGGCGCGGCGGCATCGATTACTGTAGAGGCGAAGTCGCGATGGCTGAGGCGAGGTGGCGTTGGGCTTCGGCAAAGGGGGAAACCGGCGTTGTAGTGGGTTCGGGTTTTGGCTCACAGGCGAAGGCAATCAGTGGCTAGATCAACGCGTTGCAGCGAGTGTCAGCGAGCAAGATTGACGTGGCGAGCTTCGCGGGGGAGACCAATGATGTGGTGGTGGTGGAAACACGATAGTGGAGGTGTGCGGCCCTCGAGCTATCGCAGCTTATTAGTACGAGGCGTTGGATGAAGGTCTGCTACAGTTGGGAGCGGCGGGGGGGGGGGTGTCGGCCAATAGCGTTGTAGCAGCGGGGTGTCGCAGTGCTGTAGCGGTGGTGTTGCATCGTAGTGAGCGGCGACAGCCAGGTGGCGTGGAGAACAAGTTGGCGAGCATAGAAGTGGTGAATCGTGAAGGCGGCTGGTGTTGCGGTGGCGCGACGGTGGTCGGCGTGGCTTGGGCTAGCTCGATCGAAGGGTCCTCATGAGGAAGATGACGATGCAATCCTTTTCCTCTTTTTTTTTTTTTTCACCTATCTCATGTCACTCACGTTGCTTCTCTCTACTCACTTTTTGACTTTGACTTCGTACAGGAGTGGAGGCTTTTTTTTTCTCTCTCTTTTTGCGCTTTCTTTTCTCGCAGGAATTCTTTTCCCTCAATTTTTTTCAAACCTCCTCTTTCTTGGTCACGAAAACTGTGGCATTTTTATAGTGTTTCAAAATGGCCATTTTCTATGGCATTTTCCTAGTTTCCATCTTTTGTTGCATTGATCTATGGTTGCAAATCGAGTGTGATTTCGCAATCAGCTTGATTTTGCTTCGATTCCTTCCCTTTTATCCAAATCCTTGCCCTTTATTCACCCAATTTTTTAATTGCTTCTGCATTTATTAAAATTTGAATATTCATCAGAATTTCGAACTTCCATGCATAATCAATCAAACCATTTTTCCTTTTTTTTTCATTTTATTTGTCCTTATGTGATTTTTATTTTTCTAGATTTGCCAAAATTAGGTGTCAACAGCTATCCCTCTTTGAAGATGAGCTCATTGAGGTTGCCTTTAAAGACAAGTTGAGACCTTCATTTTGATCATGCACATGCACTGAATGACCTTTTTGGGGGGGGGGGGGAAATAAATCCCGTTTTGAAATGCAATAGTGTGTGAAAATGCTAATGTAAATGTATGGTGCAAAAAGAGAGCATACATGTAGTTACTTACCAATCAGTGCGGTATAGCATCTTGAGGTATAGGATTTACTCCTCAAGTACCCGGTATTCATTTAGGTTCCTTGAAGAGTCTAGTGTCTATCGAAATACCTAGATTCAAACTAAGGTATAATGAGAAAGATCGAAAAATATTCACATATATAGTGAAATGTTCAGCGAAAAAAATTATGACATTTAGATCCAGACTGAAATGTCAAGATTTTGGGACTCGAAACACCTAGATCCAGACTAAAGTATAACTAGAAAGATCGAAAAACATTCACATCCAGAGTGAAATATTCAACAAGGAGAGTTAAGACATTTAGGTCCAGACTGAGATGTCAAGATTTTGAAATTCGAAATACCTAGATCTAGACTAAGGTATAACGAGAAAAATCGAAAAATTCACATCCAGAGTGAAATGTTCAACGAAAAGAATTATGACATTTAGATCTAATTTGAAATGTCAAGATTTTGGGACTCGAAACACCTAGATCCTGACTAAGGTATAACGAGAAAGATCGAAAAATATTCACATCCAACTGAAATGTTAAATGAGAAGAGTTAAGACATCCAGATCCAGACTGAGATGTCAAGATTTTGAAATTTGAAATACCTAGATTTAGACTAAGGTATAACGAGAAAGATCGAAAAACATTCACAACCAGAGTGAAATGTTTAACGAAAAGAATTATGACATTCAGATCCAGATTGAAATGTCAAGATTTTGGGACTCAAAACACCTAGATCCAAACTAAGGTATAACGAGAAATATCAAAAAAACATTCACATCCAGAGTGAAATGTTTACATGAAAATATTTTGTGACATTCAGACCCAAACTGAAATGCCAAGATTTTGGAACTTGAAATACCTAGATCCAAACTAAGGTATGACGAGAAAGATTGAAAAACATTCACATCCAGAGTGAAATGTTTAATGAAAAGAATTAAAACATCCAAATCCAAATTGAGATGTGAAGAACAGATTGAAAGATTTTGGTGAGATTCACAGACTCTCAATTTCTGAAGATTGGAGGAGATGCTCAAACTTTCCTTTAAGCATTTAGATCTAAATTAGAAGACGAATTACTTGAGTCTTACCTCAAGTGCTTCGAAAGATTTGATACTTACCCGGGGCTCCCTTCCTGAAGGCTTGATTGATTAGGTTACCGGATAGTTTGGACAAATCTCAATGCTCCAGCACAAATTGCTACTTGGCCTTCATGAGAACTTCACCTGTCAAACATGGTCAGTAATAACAAGTAGACGCATTCATCACTCATTTCCATTATTACCAGAATTCCATGTGGAGTGTCGTAACCAAGACAATCCACTTTTATAATGAAGATATCCTGAGAATGTCAAATGAGAAACTTTTGATTTGAATGGACTTTCACTCACTCTCATTGAAAATGCTGTTTCACCTCAACAATTGATGCGAGCATATAAGAATCACTCAACCTCACTGTCGTCATGCCAAGTAAAGGTCCGAGTATTCTTGCAAGTGATACGACCTTACCGATCTGAGAGGTCTTCAATGGGGGTCGTAATGTGGGCTTGGTCAACGGCTTAACAAAAGGGACTCTTTGAGTTAAGGCTATTGAAAGAATGATATTCCGTAATTATCTTGGCATTTAAAAGTCAAGAAACATACGAAATGAGGTAGAAATTGCCTTACTTGCACTTCTTCAAGTGATGCTTTCAAACGTATGAACTTTTACGTTAATTCAAGTGCCCTAATCTGAAGAGACTTTGGAAGGGACGTAATGTAGGCTTGGTTCATTGGTGAGAAACGACAGGATTATTAGGCTCAAAAAGTGTTTAGGGGGGTCAAATTTGGTGATCATCTTGACATCTTCAATTTTCTTCTTCACAATCGAGGATTCTCTTCAGATCAACTCTCCATTGATGGCAACATTTTAGCATTTGTGTTTTTCGTACCACCTTGTTGGGGATACGAATTCAACCAATGTTTGATTTTGATTTTTTTTTTGGCATTGGCCTTACTTTTACCAGGCACACTACTTTTTCATGCCCCTTACTTTCTTTGGCCTTGCACAATCTCCATCTTTATCAGCATTCTAAACCATGCTACTTGTGATTCCCCCACCCCCCCTTTTTTTATTGCCTTGCCCCGGTGAGGGGGATGATCACCAACTGGGTTTAATATGAAACAAATTCATAGGCTCAAATGGGCTATGCAATGGATGAAAGTGTTTAGGATAGAGAAAGAACTGATCTTCGTCATCCTAAGGCACTCCAAATTATCGTACCAGTTACACTACAAAAGCAATTTTTGAAGATCAATGCAAGTGTGAGTAAGGAAATTCCTACCATTCATTTCAAATTTTGTCCCAGCATGGGATGATCCTTGACAAGGATAATTTAAAAAGAATCTCCATAAGTGTATGGGGCTCAAAGGGGTTAAACAATGGATCACCTATAGTGTTTAGGGATAGAAAAAAGAATGCCTCTCATCACCTCGATTGACGTATCCTTTGCGAGATAACCCTTTTTCCTTGTGGGCATGGGATTTTTCACTCAACTCATTGGGGGTTGGTGTATAAAATAAGGTTCACCTTTCATCATCCCAAAGTTTCCCATTTGACAAATTCGATTTATCTAACACAATTCATCATGGAAAACATGCAAGATTTGCAACAAATTTGAACAATTCAGCTCATTGAGACAATCTATTCATCATAAAAATGCTTGCAGTTCAAAAAATAATATGGCAAATTCTATCATGAATAATACTTCTTGACAGCATCAGAATTAAATCGGAGTGGAAAACTCACGACCATCCATTTCTGCTAGGATCAAGGCACCTCCAGATAGCACCTTCTTCACCACACATAGGACAATGTAATTTGGAGCAAACTTGCCCCAGGATCCGGAAAAATTTGCAACAACTTCCTTAAGACTAGGTCATTTACCTTGAAATGTCTCAGTTGCACCTTCCGATTAAAAGATCTGGCTACTCTCTGTTGATATGTTTGGCCATAACAAAGAGCTTTCAGCCTTTTCTTATCAATCAAGTTCAACTGCTCAAATCTTTGCTGCAACCATTCCTCCTTAGACAGTTTCACTTGGGATAAAACTCTCAGGGAAGGAATCTCCATCTCCACAAGTAGAACAGCCTCCATTTTGTAGACCAAAGCAAAATGGGTTGCCCCAGTAGAAGTATGGATTGATGTCCGATACACCATTAGTGCGAAATGTAGCTTGTCATGCCAATCTCAATAATTCTCGATTGTTTTAGCCAAGATCTTCTTAATGTTCTTATTGGCTGCTTCAATGGCCCCGTTTATTTAAGGGTGGTAAGGAGACGAATTCAGATGCTTGATCTTGAACTTGCTGAACAACTCATCAATAAGCTTGTTGTTCAAATTTGTCCCATTGTCAGTGACAATTGCTTCGGGGATGCCATAGCGAGCAATTATGTCTCGCCCGATGAATTTCACGACATTGCAAGCGGTGACACTTGCAAATGATGAAGCTTCGATCCACTTGGAAAAATAATCTATTGCCACCAAGATGAACTGATGCCCGTTTGAAGCCTTAGGATTTATTGGGACGATCACATCAATGCCCCACATTGAGAAG
Source organism: Eucalyptus camaldulensis (assembly GCA_019915185.1). Taxonomy (NCBI): domain Eukaryota; kingdom Viridiplantae; phylum Streptophyta; class Magnoliopsida; order Myrtales; family Myrtaceae; genus Eucalyptus; species Eucalyptus camaldulensis. The sequence goes on from JAHSVA010000006.1 coordinate 12,169,770, forward strand.
GGCCATGGCTCAAAAAACTGGTGTAGCTTAGTTGGTGGAACATTTATCTTATCACCATGAATCTTGAACTGGTGACAACTTCGTACATGCTTGATACAATCACTTTCTAATGTAAGCCAGTAATAGCCCAAATCTCATAATCTTCTTAGCCATCATGTGCCCGTTCATATGAGGGCCACATATTCCTTCGTGCACTTCCTGCATGATTTGAGTGGCTTTGGCTGCATCCACAAACTGCAACAAGACTGAATCATAAGATCTCTTGTACAAATTCTCACCACTAACGAAGAATTTTGAGGCCATCTTCATGATGTACTTCCTATTGACCAGAGTGCTCCCTTTGGGAAATTTCTGCTTTTTAATGTAGTTCATGATATTGTAATACCATGGTTTTCCATCAGGTTCTTCAATCACGATCATACAATAGGCCGGCTTCGGCAAAACCTCTATTCTCAATGGCTCGACTTCTAATCCGTCAATGACTTGCAAGATAGATGACAAAGTCGTGAGTGCATCCGCAAATTGATTATGAGACATTGGCAAGTATTCCAACAAAATTTTCTCGATTTCCTTTACCAGATCTTCTAAATACTCGTGGTACGGGAGAAACTTGGCATCTTTGGTCTTCCATTCACCTACGATGCAATATGATTAGTGCGGAATCTCCGAACACTTTCAACTTAGCCACGCCCATCTCGATTGTAGCTTGAAGCCCGAGGATGCAAGCTTCATACTCAGCCACATTATTAGTGTACGGGAATATCAATTTTGTAGCTACCGGATGGTGTTGTCCGTCTGGGGATATCAGAAATGTCCTAGTGCCTGAACCAGACAAGTTCATAGCTCCATCAAAGAACACTGTCCATGAGCCTTCATTTACGCTCAAGGCATGGTCGTCTAGGAAATGGTCATCGTCATTTGAGACTCCTGAATTCTCGGCCAATAAATCAGCAATCACTCAACCCTTAACCGACTTTTGTGGCACAAATTGCACATCAAATTCTAAGATTAAAATTTGCCACTTTGCCAACTTACCCACCAAAGCTGGCCGAAAGCAAATACTTGATAGGATTGTTCTCCATCACGAGAAACGTCTGATGATGCAATGTGTACTATCGTAATCTATGCAATACCCACACTAATGCCGCACAAATCCTTTCAGTATCAAAATATTTCTACTCTGATATAGTGAACTTTTTGCTCAAGTAATAAATGGCTCGCTCTCTTCTGTCGACAGGACTTTCCTAAACCAGCATTGCACCTAATGATTCACTATGAATGGTGAGGTAGAGAGTCAGGGGGTGCCCCAGCGATGGCGGGACAAGCACCGGTGAATTCATCAAGTATTGCTTCAACTTGTCGAACACTTCTCGACACTCATCATCCCACTTGACTCACGCATTCTTCTTTAGGAGCTTGAAGAATGACTTGAAAATTTCGGAAAGTTGATAAATGAATCAGGCGATGTAATTCAATCTCCCCAAAAGGCTCCGGACTTCTTTCACCATTGACGGAGGTTGCAGCTCACATATGGCCTTAGCCTTAGATGGGTCGATCTTAATCCCTTTGTTGCTCATAATGAATCTAAGTAATTTACCGGATGCTGCACCGAACACGAACTAGCGGGATTTAGCCAAAGCTTGAACTCACGAAGTCGATTGAACAATTTCTTCAAGGTTTCGACATGGCTTTTTCTGAGTCACGTCTTTGCAATCATATCATCAACATAGACCTCAGTCTCCTAGTGCATCATGTCATAAAATAAAGCTACCATGGCTCGCTGGTAGGTTGCTCTTGCATTCTTGAGTTCAAATGGCATGACCTTATAATGGAAGGTTCCCCGCGGGGTGATAAATGCAGTCTTCTCCTTGTCTTCCTCCTTCATCCTTATTTGATTGTATCCGAAAAAACCATCCATAAATGAGAACAATTCAAATCCGGCAATACTATCCACAAGGACATCTATGTAAGGCAGCGGGAAATCATCATTCAGGTTGGCCTTGTTCAAATCTCGATAATCGACACAAACTTGAACTCGACCATCCTTCTTCATTACTGGCACAATGTTAGCCACCCATTCTGGGTATTGTGAGACTTCAATGAATCCCACCTTCAAAAGCTTCATCACTTCTTCCTCTATCTTCTTTGAGAGCTCGGGTTAAGTTTTCTGTAGCCTCTACTTCTTAGGTGGCACGTCCGGATTAGTAGGCAAGCAGTGCTCCACGATTGACGGGTCTAACACAGGCATGTTAGCGTAGGTCCATGCAAAGACATTATGGTATTCCTTAAGTAGCTGAATTAAGCACTCGGCCTCGTCTTTGGGGAGATTCACCCCAATTTTCACCTCCTTGACTTCTTCAGTGTCACCTAAATTAATAGTGACGATCTACTCAGATGTAATAGCCTTGGCTTTTTCATGTTGTTCCCAGCTACGCTACACTTCGATCAAGTCTTCGAGATCATCATTATTAGCACTTGTTGCATTGTATTGGACCATTTCCACACCTCTAAGGGATGAATGGATTTGAATTTCGTCAATGCATTGTTGGTTGATCTCACTCAGAATTGATCACTCCTAAGATATTGACCGTGAGGAAAAAGGCTAATGAGGAAAAAACTCGTACGACTAAAGAACTTGACTTGGGAAAATGACTTGACCGTGAGACTTGCGTGAGAACGATCCTATAGATAGGCAAGCCGATTTCAAGGACGACTAGAAATTGATTCACGGACAGAACATAATGGAACGACGGGTGATTCCATTTACTATTATCGAATCCATGAACGACCCTAGGTCGATCATTAGTAATCGTGTACTTCGAAATAATAATCTATCCTCTGCAATTTCATGTAGTCAAGGATGTCCATGAGTTGAGATGTCTTGAATGTGGTTTGGCACGAGTTGGTTACGCGTGAATCCTCAAAGCCGCCTATTAGTCTGAGTTGTACCCAAAATGGCATTAGGGCGAAATTCACATGGCATGAGGACTAAAGATTGGACTTTGAATTATCAAGAATGCCTGGGACAAAAGAAGCTACTTGGAGAAGCGAAGAATCGTTGAGACGACAATACCCCCACCATTTGGAAGGAGAATTTTAACAGTTTTAATTTCGAGGACGAAATTTTTGTAAGAGGGGAAGAGTTGTGACATCTCGAAATTTCGGAAAAAGAAATTATCAGATGAAAAATCGGAGATTGGGAGAAAAAGAAAAATGATAACAATATTATTATTATTTTTCTCTCTCTCTCTCTCCTCATTCCTCTCCTTCCCCAACGTCCACCCCACTCCCCACGTATCTCTCTCTCTCTCTCTCTCTCATATTTTCTTTCCCCCTCCTTCGCATGCAATTTCCACCCCCCTCACTTACGGTAACTTCTTCTTCTCTCTTTCTTCTTTTTCTCCCTCTCTCTCCCACTTTTCCAACCCCTCACCTATGCCAACCCTTCTGCGGCAATTTCCCCGCAACTTCCCCTCTATTATTCTATTGTTTCTCTCTCCCATTTCCCCCTTCTTCTCTTCCTTTCCTTAGTTTCTTTTCTGCTTTGCTTCCAAAACAGCACTGTGTGCTATTGTTTTTGTCCCAAACCAGCCACCATCTTTGCCCCATGGCCGTGGGCCATCATTGTCCGCAAGCCACCATCCATCGCCGAAGAGCCGCACCACCCATCCACGAGCCGTTCACTCGCCGTTCATGCCAAATCAGAAACCACCACCACCAAGACCCACTTTTTCCGAGTGCCTCCATGACATTTTGGACATAACTGTGTGTAGCTCTCACCACCACCGTCACGCTCATGTTGTCGAAATTGTCGTCGGGTGAGTTTAGCTCCTAATCCTTTGATTAATGCCTAATCTTGCTTAGGAGGTTTGTTAGGCTTAAGCATAGTTTTGATTAACTCAAGTAGGGACTAAGGATAGTCTAGAGTGGATTAGTATTAGTGTAATGAGTGAGATTAGCACTACAGAGGATGGGTTGGTCGAAAACAGTGACTATTTTGTAGAATTGATTCCTAGACTCTTGTCGTTTGTGATTTTTTTAAATCAAAATCAGCACATATTTGAAGCTGATGTCTTCAAGAGAAATGTTCTATACATCCTTAGCTACAACATATATGTTTCTCAGGATTTTTGGGAATTAAAAAGAAACCGATTTTAGCTTCGTTATCTTTCAACAGAAAGACTATACTGGAAATCCCGACCTGTTAGGATTCTAGGAGTATTTACTGACCTTTAGGGTTCAAATTTCAAAACGGTTTCTTCACAAAAGTTGTTTGCTACATCTTCTAGTTTAACATACTCAAATTTCAAATCAAAAAAACTTGTTTAAGACCTCAAACCTAACTGATTTCGAAAAACTGACTTTTTGAGAACGGACCTAATTTTGGCGCTGGATTGAGTGAGTTACTAGCCTGAATCCAAAAGGATCTAGGTCTTAGTGTCTCATGAAAAATGTTATTTTATGTGTCATTTACAATATATTCAAATTTGAGAATTTTCTGAGCTCAATTGGTTAGAATTCTGGATTTAAACTTGGAGACGCGCGAAGGCCCGGTTTCTGTAAATTAGAATTGATTGTAGTTTGATGATGGTTCTTGATGCTTTGTTTACTTTAATTAGTGTTTTTAATGACTTGTGGATTTAATTTATTAGTTATTGAATTTTGGAATTTTATTGTTCATGACGCACTGTTCACGCGACACTGTTCACATGCACTGTTCACGCGACACTGTTCACGTGCACTGTTCACCCGAGGATGAAAAGTGATCTGATTTCATGTGTATTGATTTTATGAAGTGAATGGATGTGTAAAGGCATGGGCATCCGTATGAATTGGGTGATGTTTTGTGCAATTGTATGGTGATTGGAAACTATTGGTATTTAATTAGAAAATACAGGGTGTTAGGTTTTGGACGCCGAAAGTGTTTTTAAATAATATACAAAACTGTGGGATTTTAAAAGAGATGACACAAATTTTCTGATTCGATCTAACCGTGTCCCCACACATGATTATTTTACCATGCATTATTAATATGAAGAAAATAGGCCGGGATCACTATTTTAATTGAGGTATTTGAGTGTAATACATGATATCCTGGGCCGAAATTGAATGAATGCGTGAATGATATGAGATGCCGTCGCAAGCCTTTGAGGTCGGACGATGTTCCTTTGGGAATGCCCCAAGTCAACGGATGCCGGTCATAGTGGGTGCTGGGCCGATGTTCCTTCGGGAATGCCCCAAGTCAACGGATGCCGGTCGTAATGGAGGCTGGGCTGATGCTCCTATATGGAATGCCGTCTAGATGTAGATGTTGCCATGCTCGATGGTGCGAGACAATGCCAGTTATGCCGGAAGACTGCTATATGTTGCATTGACTAGGATCCATGTGATTGATTGATGCGTGCTGTGTGGCGCACTAATGTGCAAGAATGCATGAGAATCATGGCATCTTTAGTTCTAGTCATGCATCAGTTGAGCAAACTATTTATGGCATGCACGCATGAATCAATAACGTGTTTCACATATGCTTCCGTTGTGCTGAGAACAAAGCCTTGAGGGGTGGCCCGACTGGGATGGCGGTTCGTCTACGCCAGTGCGAGGCCCAAAGAGGACAATACTAGGCTAGGATGAGGGATAGCGGTGCATCCGCGCCTCTAGCCCAGACAACGTGTTTATGTGGCAATGGCCAGGTGAGATCGTTTGTAACTCGATTCGTATGTGATTGATGAATTGCATCATCTAATGGACATGTGCATTGCATGTATCGTGCTGAGTTATGACGTGCAAGATATGGCATTCCAGGTAAGGATGTATGTGAATCGACTATTGATTGATGATTGTTAATCTTTGGTTTGTTATGGCATGGTTCTGAAGACATACCCCAAGTTGAGTTGGTGTACTAATCGGGGGACTAGGGGAAGAACTCGCTGAGATTTACATCTCACTAGTTATTTAATAACCATTTTTAGGTCTCCATTGTGGAGAACCCGGAGCTTGAAGTGGAAGGGTCAGGAGCATAGGTGGCTCAATAGTCCTTTATGAGATAGACCTTCTGTATAAGCTTGAAGTGTTTATGAAAGTGTATTTGATTTGAAACTGGTTGTCCTACTTTTCTATCCCATGTTGGTTGTTGTCAAGGGATTAGTTAATTCGCTTCTGCATGTGTAATAAAATGAAAAGGGTCGGCGACGAGTCCTGGGAATGTCACAAAATTCTATCGACCGCCGAGGGATGTGCGCGCTCGAGGGTCGGGACGTGACATCCCCATTTAATGGTATCAGAGCAAGGTCAGAATTTGGAGTGATAAGGTGCGATGAGTCATGGGATAGTTAGTGGGAAAGACTTTTAATATGCTGATCCATGTGAGTGGTAGCTGATTGATAGTTGTTTGGTGTGGGTCATTGAATTTTCCCTAATTCGGTGTGGAATTAGGAGGCAGGTTCTATAGAGATCCTATAGGATGAGTGATCTGGATTAGAAGACTTCTAAGAGGGGGTATGTCGCGTCTGTCACTCAGAATAAGACGCCGACTAGGGTTGATACCCGAGAAAGAGCGTAGGCTTAAGCCAACGCGAGTGAGAAAGTACCGCCTCAGGCTAGTACTGGTGTAGCAACACTTGATGATCCTAGATTAGATAGGATCGTGTAGGCGCTTGAGTCTTTGGGAATTTTGATGGGATAGCAAGTTCAGAATCAAGCCGCCGCCGCTGCTGCTGTAGTCACACTTGCTGAAGTCCAACTTAGGAACTTGGGATTGTAATCGGTAGTAGAGTGATGCAGAAGCTGGTAGAGTAGTTCCTGAGACTTAAGTCACTGAGGTTCAGCGATGTGGGTGACCTTAAGACTACGACCCTTTTGGTTAAGGGATTTTAAGAAGACCTTCACCGTGCTGAGGTGTTTAGAGGAAGATCGAGTACTTCTGGTGGCTTATCAGCTTCAAGGTAACGCCAGTACGTGGTGGGAAGCCACTCAAGGAAGAGTGTTCCCGGAAGGCACAGTTTAGACTTAGAGTGCCTTTTGTGAGGCTTTAAATGGAAAGTACTTCTTAGACAGTGCAAGAGAGTCCAGGGTAGCAAAGTTCCAACAGCTTCGCTAGAATGAGATGTCCGTAGATCAGTACAAGAGAAAGTTTGCAGGGTTGTCTAAGTATGCACCAAGACTAATTGATGACCCAATAGGTGGGAGAAAGAGGTTTTTAGACAATTTAAAACTAGATATTGAAAATCAATTGATGCCTCTGAACCTGAAAGATAAGCAAGCTTAGGATAGTGCACTACTAGGATGGGTGACCTCCTGGGATAATGCTTAACCATGCGCCAAAGGGAAAAACTGTGAGGCTCGGTATGGGACGGGCCAAAGCAGACAATGCCTCTATGAGTTAGTCCTTATAGAAATGGGACCCCTTCCGTAGATGTGTAGCTCAGGGACAAACTAGGCAAAGGTTGGTGGGCCTGTAACGACCCGATCCGACAAGGGCGGGGAGTGATCGCCGAGGCTAGAGAGCCTGGACAAGGAGCGACTCCTAACAGGCTTCTAGGATGACAAAGGGGGTAGGAATGAACCGGACTATGCACCGAATAGGAGGGGTAGTGTCTTTGGGATAATTTATTAAAGTGGCACAACGAAAGTATCGTTAAGCTTATAGAACTTCGGTTTAGTGGAATAAGGTTGGAGAAAGGAGGAGCATCTTGCTATAACGGGTTGTTATTGTGAAGCCATTCAGTTTAACCTGGTGGCGAGAGGTAGTTTTGAATTTATTGAAAATTGAGGAGGACCCTCAATTACTTTGATTTCATTTATTGAGGCAACTCGGTTACTAGATGGGGGTTGCCAAGGTTGGTTGGCAATCGTAGTTGACACGATAGTTGAAGAGCTGGAAATCAAAGATATTGATGTGGACCCAAGCAAGATTGAAGCAGTAAGTAATTGGCCAAGACCGACTACAATGATAGAAATCAAAAGCTTTCTGGTTTTAGTAGGGTATTACAGACGGTTTGTAGAAGAGTTTTTTGCGTTAGCGTCACCGTTGACTCGATTTATAAAGAAGAAAGAAAAATTTGTATGGATAGGTGAATGTGCGTATAGTTTTCAAGAGTTTAAGGAAAAACTGACTACTGCACCTGTGCTAACCATACCATCGGATTTTGGAGGATACGACATCTATAGTGATGTGTCATTTAAAGAACTAGGTTGCATGTTAATGCAGCATAGTAGAAATGTTGCATATGCATCTCGTTAGTTGATACCTCATGAATTGAACTATCCGACGCATGACTTAGAACTCACATCAATCATTTTTGCTTTGAAGATTTAGAGATGTTATTTGCATGGAGAAAGATTCAGATCTTCACGGACTATCAAAGTCTCAAGTATTTATTTTCTCAAAAGGAATTGAATATGAGACAACATTGCTGGATGGAACTTCTGAAGGACTATGATTGTGATATTTTGTATCACCCAGGAAAAGCGAATAAAGTCACCGATACACTAAGTCAGAAGTTTTCAGTTGCCCAAATGGTACTCAAGGAATGGACTTTAATCGAGAAGGCTAGAGATTCGGATTTCAAGTTTGAGGTAGGCCACCTTTCAAATCTTATGGCCACCCTCAGAATTGAACCGGAACTACAAATGAGGATTAAGACACTTTAGTGGACCAACCCAGAGATCGAAAAAATTGTACAGGAGGAGGTAGAAAAGAGAAAACCAGATTTTCATGTTTTAGAAGATAGAATGTTGAGATTCAAAGGACAATTGTGTGTACCTGATGATACAGAATTTAAGGAGGAAATCCTATGAGAAGCACATCGTAACAGTTACGGCATACATCCTGACAATACGTAAGATGTATCGGAATTTGCGTCAACGCTATTGGTGGTCTAGTATGAAAGCAGACATAGCTAAGCATGTCACCAAGTGTCTAATGTGTCAGCAAGAAAAGGCTCAATACTGTAAATCAAGAGGACTTTTACAACCTCTCGAGATTCCTGAGTGGGAATGAGAGCACATCACTATGGATTTTGTGACGGGCTTACCAATGAGTCAGAGGGGTAATGATTCAATTTGGGTAGTGGTTGACAAACTGACAAAGTCGATTCACTTCATCGTAGTACGAAAAGGCCTTGATCTGGATAGGCATGCGGAGTTGTATGTATTTCAGATTGTTCATTTGCATGGAGTGACAGTGACAATTACGTCTGACCAAGACCCATGGTTTACAGATACCTTTTGGAAAAGTTTGCAAATTGCCTTAGAAACGAAGCTGCAATACATTACGGCCTATTATCCTTAGACAGATGGCTAGTTTGAAAGGACGATTCACACCCTTAAAGACATGCTGCGATCTTGCGTGTTGGATCTCAAATGAAGTTGGGAGGAACAACTTCATCTCGTCGAATTCACCTACAACAACAATTACGAGCAGAGCATTCAAATGGCTCCTTTTGAAGCATTATATGGTAGAGCGTGCAGAATGCTGGTATGTTGGGATGAAGTCGGGGAAACGAAAGATCACGGGCCCAGAGTTAGTCCAGTAGTTAATGGATACCGTCACAATTATCAGTAACAAATTAAAGACTACTCAAAACCGCCAGAAAACATACGCCGATAAGTGCCGAAGGCCATTGGAATTCCAAATTAGTGAAAATGTGTTTTTGAAAGTGTCACAAATGAGGGGTACTTCATGCTTCGGTAAGAAAGGGAAACTAAGTCCGAGATATGTAGGTCCCTTTGAAATCTTGAAATTCGAGTCCTCTGAAGGATAAATGGATGTGAATTTCGTCAATGTATTGTCGGTTGATCTCACTAGGAATTGATCACTCCTGAGATACTGATCGTGAGGGGAAAGGCTAATGAGGACAGAACTCGTATGACTAAAGAACTTGACCTGGGAAAATGACTTGACCATGAGATTTGCGTGAGGACGATCCTGTAGATAGGCAAACTGATTTCAAGAAGGACTAGAAGTTGATTCATGAAAAGAACATAATGAATGACAGGTGATTCCATTTACTATTATCGAATCCACGAACAACCCTAGGTCGATCCTTAGTAATCGTGTACTTTGAAATAAGAATCTATCCTCCGCAATTTTGTGTAGTCAAGGACGTCCATGAGTCGAGATGTCTTCAATGTGGTTTAGAACGAGTTGGTTACACATGAATCCTCAAAGCCGCTTGTCAGTTTGAGTTGTACCAAAAATGGCATTAGGGCGAAATTCACATGGCATGAGGATTAAAGATTGGACTTTGAATTATCAAGAATGCCCAGGACAGAAAAAGCTACTTGGAGAAGCGAAGAATCGATGAGACAACAATACCCGCACCGTTTGGAAGGAGAATTTTAACGGTTTAAATTTCGAGGATGAAATTTTTGTAAGAGGGGAAGAGTTGTGATATCTCGAAATTTCGGAAAAAGAAATTATCAGATGAAAAATCGGAAATTGGAAGAAAAAGAAAAATGATAATAATATTATTATTCTCTCTCTCTCTCTCTCTCTCTCTCTCTCTCTCTCTCTCTCTCTCTCTCTCCTCATTCCTTCCCTTCCCCCAACGTCCGCCCCACTCCCCACGTATCTCTCTCTCTATCTCTCTCTCTCTCTCTCTCTCTCTCTCTCTCTCTCTCTCTCTCTCACGTTTTCTTTCCCCCTCCTTTGCACGCAATTTCCACCCCCTCACTTACGGTAACTTATTCTTCTCTCTTTCTTCTTTTTCTCCCTCTCTCTCCCACTTTTCCACCCCCTCACCTATGCCAACCCTTCTGCTACAATTTCACCGCAACTTCCCCTCTATTATTTTATTGTTTCTCTCTCCCCTTTCCCCCTTACTCCTCACGACAAGCCTCTCCCTTCTTCCTCTTCTCTTCCTTTCTTTAGTTTCTTTTCTACTTTGCTTCCAAAATAGCACTGTGTGCTACTATTTTTGTCCCAAACCAACCACCATCTTGCACCATGGCCATGGGCCATCACTGTCAGCAAGCCACCATCCATCGCCGAAGAGCCGCACCACCCATCCATGAGCCGTCTACCCGCTGTTCTTGCCAAATCAGAAGCCACCACCACCGAGACCCACTTTTGTCGAGCGCCTCCATGACATTTTGGACATAACTGTGCGTAGCTCTCGCCACCGCCGTCGCGCTCATGTCGTCAGAATTGTCATCGGGTGAGTTTAGCTCCTAATCCTTTGATTAATGCCTAAACTTGCTTAGGAAGTTGGTTATGTTAGGGAAATCCTTTATGATGTTTTGAAGATGACAAAATAAATCAAAAGCTACTAACGTGTTTGATGGTTGAGTAATAGACTATGCAGATAATAGAATGTGTAAAGGATATTATCAAAGTTTATGATTGGAAGAACCAGAACACTAAACGTAACATATGTCTAAAGTCTATTATGAAGATTTCCAGACTTTTGTGTCAAAATCTAAGGACTGCTAGACTTTAGTGTCAAAGTTTATTCTACTTCAGAAGTTTGCCTACTCTAACAAATTACAGATTGAACGTGAATGAAGAACTAGAAGACAGACTCTATGCTAAAGCTGAACTTATTCAAACCGTGTCCAGACCTTAAAGCTAAATCTATTTAGAAGCAGAATATATTTAGACTCAGATTGTAAAGTCTATCGCACTCAGACTTAGATTGTAAAGTCTATTGTTCTCAGACTTTACATCCAGAACTCGATAGAACGTAACCCAAGCCCAAATGTATAACGGCTAGTGATCTGTTTTGGATTCTATATCGAGATTGATTTGATTGACTCAATCTAATTGATTGACAATTAAATCTTAAAGACAAGAACTTTCTATACGAAGAAGCTTTACTTATGGAAACCAACATTCTATTTGTATGGGCGATCGAAATCAATTTGGAATTCTACTTCTATCTCTTAATGGCTACCAAATCTTTTAGATATAGATCTGTCCAATTGGCAGATTGGAAGACGATCCTCAATATGCTGTCCAATGGCTAGTTTGGAAATAAATGAGTATTTAAGAAGACCAAGGATCGATGAGCAAGTAAGAGACGGAGCGTAAAATTTATAATTCCAAAGTCTGAGCAACTTCGATCATACACTTGTCTTTAGTGAGCTCAAATGTTTGTGATCGTGAGAGAAATACCAAAAGAGTGACTTAGTGAGATAGTGTGAAATGTTTGCACTCAAAGTTGTAATCTTTTGCTGATTGCATAGTGGAATCCAGTAGAAGGCTATTAGCATGGGAGAGTGGACGTAAGTTTGATCTAAGCCGAACCACTATAAACCTTGTGTTCTTATTCTCTTCCCTTAACTTTATTTTATTTCACATATATTTGCCAAGGTTTCGTTGAAACACCTATTCACCCCCTCTAGGTGTTCTTATTAGTCCTTACAATTGGTATCAAAGCCAAGTGCTCGTTTTATAAAAGTGTTTTTACTTTTGAGCTAAAGATCTTCTATGGCTAGTAGCTTGGCACCAGAACTTATGGAAGGGCAAAGTAACAGCAGGCCACCATATTTTAATGGAAAAGAATACAATATGTGGAAGAACAAAATGAAAGGATTTCTAAGATCTAGAGATCCATTGCAATGGGATGTTGTGAAAAAATGAATTAATTCCATTGCTGCGTCTACATCAAATAAGAATGACAAAGACAAAGAAACCAAACCCCCTGCTCCTATGTCTCGGACGGAGTTGTTCAAAGGAGAAGTGCTTGATGCAAAAGCCATTTATTCTTTATATTGTGCATTGTCTCTTGTTGAGTATAATAGAATTTCTTCATGTGAAATAGTTAAAGAAGTTTGGGATAGACTTCATGTTACTTATGAAGGGAATAATCGTGTAAAAGAAACAAGAGTAAATTTCCTTCTTGGCCAATATGAATCCTTTAAGATGAAGCCAGGAGAGTCGATTAGAGATATACTCAATCATTTTATAGAAATTGTAAACGGTTTGGCGTATCAAGGTCATCCAATTTCTTCCCCAATGAAGGTCAACAAACTCTCGCAAGGTCTCTCAAAAGATTGGAACCATGTCAAGACCTAAATCCAGGAAACTCAAAGGATTATGCCACTCTCCGTTGATGAATTGATTGGCACTCTTCAATCCTATGAAGTGAAACAAATCAATGATGAAGATCCTGAAGGTAAGAAGTCCATCGCTTTAATATTTAACGCTGATTTTGATGATACAGATTCAGAAAATGATGTGGATGATGAAGAACTTGCTTTTATGATCAAGAGATTCAAAAAGCAAAGTAGAAAAGGAAGGAAATTCAGTGAAAGAAAACAATACAAGCAGAATGGGCAAAAAAGAAGCATGAGAGAAGATGACAAGCAAGGAAATATATGTTTGATGGCACATTCAGACTCAGACTCAAATTTAGAATCAGAGTCTGAGTCAGATAGAGACTTAGAATTTGATGAGGAAATCAAGAAAAAATGGGTACCAAAGAAAAGGTTGTTTTCGCAGGAAGTAAAGGAAATGAAGAAAGAGAATTTGGTAAGGAATGTATTTTTTATTTGGGCAAATAATTCTCATTATACTTGATATTCGATATATCCTTGATTGATTTAGATTTCATAATGATCATATTCTATGATTTGTTTTATTGAAGGAAGAATCGAGTGATTTATTTTTGTGATTCGTGAGTTGAGATTTGATTTAATACGTGTGATTATTTTTGATATCCTACTAAGAGACAATTGAATTTATTTGGTTTGATTTTATACTCTTAGATTTTATCATATTTTGCCAAATAAAATATGTTTTACATGATATTAATTTATTATGCAAGATATTCCAAGATACTCAAGGATTTCATTCTCCCTGATTATATTGTGCTTTGACTAAGCAAAAATTTCTTTTTCAAGTTATTATTGTGTGGCACCCCCGAAACGGCCCCCATCCGTTAGGGTCACCACAGTTACGTCCTCTTGGAGCATACCTCTGAGACCAAAGAAATTTTTTTACATAACTTATAATACCTGGGGGTTTTCATTTATTTTCTTTACTGGTCCCTGCGCAATTAATATGGCGGAAGCATAATTCGACTACCCTTCAACAAAATATAAAGTGATGCACACCATACTAAAACTTTGATAATTTAGGCCGAACACTTTTATTTATATAAGGGATGGACTATGATAGTTGGTACAACAAAATGCCGAGGTCTTTTCGTGCCTGGCAATTACCCAAAAGAAAACCAACTTCTATCCTTGGATATCATCTGCATCCGTCCATCACCCATGTGTCGGCGTCCAAAAATGCATCTCCTGCTACCCTCAACTCCAGATCATATCCAGTCAGGTCCGTTGGCCGGCGGTGGTGGTAGCACCCTCAGAAGGCGGCCATCCATACGGACAAGGACTGATGTGTACTCCTGGTGGATAAGCCCAGCGGAAAGGCCTACCTCAAAAGTCAGAAAGATCCTCACGCGCTCGAATACCAGCCCGTGCACCCCAGGATGACGGTGCTCGGTCCACTCCCATTGTAAGTCAATCAGGAGTCCGTAAAACATGCCAGGAGTCACAGGTAACAGCGGCATTTTCGTTTAGTCTGAAATGTTAGTTCCAAGGAGGGGTGAGTACAACCACTCAGCAATAAAAGATCCATTACACTATATTATGTAGAAACTATAATCATCTAGATGAATGCAAAACACACTTATCATTTATATATATACATGCCATCAAGGGTCTATTTTACTTGCACCACGTTCATAACAACAATTCAATGCCATAACAAACGCATTTTCAGTACCGGGTGAAACCCACTCAATTTCATAAACAAATTCTCATATCATGCCACATGCACACACATGCACTCCTTTAATGCACCGGGTTTTAACATTCAAAGAAAAGTTTCATTCCCTAGGGACTAGTGTTTGCATCACTCCGGGCTTTTGCACCTAACATGGCATCGCGAGACCCTCCGGCACAAACCTCCGGGCATCCAGAGCGTGTTCCGTAACACCCCTGGGCATCTCGCACCCCACCTGGCATCACGAGGTATATCCAGGGCTTGCCATGAAAATGGTTGCCCCTTCCCTCCGGATTTACGTACAATCCCTACAACCGGGCATCCCGAAACTCCCAAGGACCCTCCGGCACAAACCTTCGGACATCCAACGGCGTCGACTCACTCGACCCTTGGGCACCCCGACACTCCCGGGGCATCGTCGGCTCACACCTCCGACGATAACATTCACATCATAATATACATCTCATTACAAAAATACATTTTGATGCAATGACGTCATGGATTCCACAGATCTATACGACTTTATCAAACTTTCCAATGTCATGTGATATGTTGAATATCAATGCATCTATCAAGTGAATAACAATTAACAATTCAAGATACAATGACTCTTAAACAAAATGAACAGTTTCATAGTAACACAGTGTAAAGGCCAAAATGCATTCCTTCAATAGAGATTTCGAAATAACCAGCAAATGACCATGAAAATTCTGAAATTTTAACACGTTATAATTGAGATCTAGATGAAAATATTTCGTTAAGGACACTAAGCCAGATTCGTTATGTATAATGAGTAGTAGTTCACACAATTCAGTTCAGGATTCTTTTATCACAGAATAAAATTCAATAGCAAGCACTACATATTAACAAAGATTTAAGCCATTGTATTGATTCCGAGAAGTTCTGATAAAATTATATACTCTAGTTCACGCAATTCCTCACAACTTCCGTGAAGAAATCGAGATCAAATTCATATTAGAACTCTTTAGAAAATTTCACAAAGTTACAGGATTACATATGAAACTGCACTGGATAAAACGAATCCCATAAATTTCCATTTCTATCGTAACTATCTTACTTCCACAAGTCTACTAAAAGTCAGTCTTTCATCAATAAATCAACAGGATCAAGATATACACAAAACCAACGTAATTCCTCAATCTCATGATCCCGCTTTACTTTGATTACTCACAATTTAACATTCTAATTTCAAAACTCAATTGTTTCCAAGTGTATTGCACCATACTAGACAATAACAGCACCACATTATATAGATTCATGGACTTTCATTCACTTGCCTCTAGTCCTTTATCTCAATTGCAAGCAAAACAGAGGGCTCGGCTCAACGGCGGCGAAGGCTAGTGGCGTTGATGGCGGCAACTCGAGCACGGCAAAAGGTGGTCTCTTTTTCCTCTTTGCCGTTCACCCGCTCTGCTGCTCACTCACAAATTCTCTCGCTCAAACTCTCTCTTTCTCTCTCAAGTTTCGCTCAGTACCTCACTCTCTCACTCGCTGGTTTCGGTTCCTTCTCTCTCTTCCTCACCTGCACGAGCATTTTGTTTCTTCATTTGTTGATTTTGAGAGTAAATAAAAAATGACATTTGGTGGTAGCAGGAAATGGTGACACCTCACACGTCCATGCAAGTGATGTGTCTTCTCTTGCTCGATCCTTCCTCATGCGTGGTCCACCAATCGGTATGTTCACGTGGCTGCTGAGTCAATGAAGTTTCCTTTTGTCAACTCATTTGCCGACCGAATGAAAGGGAAACTCGGGCAGCTTGGGCCAACAATTCGTGGCCGCATGGTCTCCGTGCGTGGCCCAACTTCTCCCAAAAGCTGACCATAATTTCTACATGTATATGAATTGCATGGGCCATTCGTGTGGCCGTTGAAGGGGAGGGTGGTGGTGACGTCGCGTATAACATCGAGGTCTTCAACTTAGCTAATTGGCGAGAAGGCTCGAGTCCAATAGGTAAAAGAAAACATGGCCATTGGTGGGATTGTCCATATGGCCATTCAAAGACAAATATCTTTTTCTCCAAAAGTAAATATTTCAGTACGTCGAGTGGCGATGAAACTAGGCCAAATGTGGTATTGACGATACTCCCGTCGATTACTCACAGCCATTGCACACTTGAGGGTCGTCGAAATTTCTGGATGCCACATATTGTGCATAATATTATTTTCTTAAATACTTTGTTATGATGAGTTAAGAAAGAATATTTGATTATCTATGGAGATTTTCTATTTTGCTCTAATGAAAATGAATGATCCAAATTGATGGATACCAAAAAGGAAATGAGTTGATCGTAGGAAATCCTATAAGAGCATAATGATTGTGAATCTATGCAGATTTTGGTACAATCAGAAAATTATCTTCTGCGAAGATTGATAATTTTTTTTTTAATCAATGGTATATTTCAAACATATACCTTGGGTAAGAGAATTTTTTTTATCATCCCACCTTATAAATTTCTACATGCATTTATCATAATTTTGGATGATTGCTTATCATTCATATTGCAAATATTTCTTCTCATAAATAAGGCATTGCAATATTTTTTTTTCTTGATTTGGCACGTGATAGCATGTAATCTTTCTTTTGTGAAATGCATCTATAATATATCTTTTTAGATTTATGTTCAAGGAAATCCCTTTGATCTCAAAATATATTATTGCATAATTATGGATATTCTTGCTATATTTTTGAAGATATCTTATATCTAGCAAGTTTGATCCACAAATCAAAGGAAGATATTACGTGATATATTTGCAAGGATTGTTATCTAAGAATTTGTAGGTGGCAAAAGAATCTTCCATATGGCTCGATTAAAAAATTACGGAGATTCTATACTAGTTTCTGGAGGCTCAAACATTCCCTTCCTTGTGCAAAGTTTTTGCAAATTGTTGAGGAAATCCCTAATGTGTCATACAAAAGGTTGAGTAGTTCTGAATTTTTATAATTGATAATTTCATATATGCTATTCAATTTATTTGAAGAAAAAACATTATATATTATGTGGATATTATTACAGCTTATTTGTGCAAAAAACATCGTTAAGTTTATGTAGGCTGAATTTGAGAAGAGCTTGATTGAAGAAAATAAATTTTTGCCTCGAATTTCAAAATGCAAATGATCATTGCGGATATTGTTGCTACGAAGGAAATTATGCTCAACGTGCACAAGCCACAATTAGTGCTATACGCAAATATTGTCATGATGACAAGGGGAGAAAGCAGATCCAAGAGAAAGGAAAGAATCGTGATCACCTCAAAAATGCAACAAATTGAGAGGGAGTTTTGATCAATTATGGAAAAATATTTTTGAGTTGATCGTGATCATGATTATTATGGAAGGAAGGAAAATGTAAATGTGACAAAATTTGTCAAAATCCGGTTAGTGCATCTTTTCTTACCTTTTGTCATTAACAAATCTCTTATTGACATTATCGTTTTATTATGACAAAATGGGTTAAGTGAATTTTATAATGCATCCGTGATTTTTATTGGATATTTGCTGATATTTATGATCGAAATGAGCTATATTACATATCTTTAATATTCGATTTACTTTGTAAAAGTTTTTTTTGGAAATTGTGCAAGACATATATTTATCATTTTATATTCTCTACGTGACTCTTTGTTATTGCTTTTTGATTATGACAAAAATGGGGAGAGAATATGAATATGCATATGTGTTGATTGGTTAATATTATTTATTGTGTAATATTAAGCTACGATTATTTTTATATATATTGTTATGCTCAATCTATTTGCTATCTTTTGATATCCTTTGATTTAAATTAAATTTTTTAAAAGTATGTTTACAAATCTACATTTTTAGAGACTGTTTTGTCATCATCAAAAAGGGGGAGATTGTTAGAGAAATCCCTTATAATGTTTTGAAGATGACAAAAATAAATCAAAGGCTACTAACGTGTTTGATGGTTGAGTAATAGACTATGTAGATGATAGAACGTGTAAAAAATATTATCAAAGTCTATGCTTGGAAGAACCAGAACACTGAACATAACATATATCCAAAGTCTATTATGAAGATTTCCAGACTTCTGTGTCAAAGTCTGAAGACTGCTAGACTTTAGTGTCAAAGTCTGTTCTACATCAGAAGTTTGCCTACTCTATCAAATTGCAAATTAAACATGAATGAAGAACCAGAAGACGGACTCTATGCTAAAGCTGAACTTATTCAGACCGTGTCCAGACCTGAGAGCTAAAGCTATTCAGAAGCAGAATATGTTCAAACTCAGATTGTAAAGTCTATCGCACTCAGACTCATATTGTAAAGTCTATTGCTCTTAGACTTTACATCCAGAACACAACAGAACGCAACACAAGCCGAAATGTATAACGGCTAGTGATCTGTTTTGGATTCTACATCAAGATTGATTTCATTGACTCAATCTAATTGATTGACAATTAAATCTTGAAAACAAGAACTTTCTATACGAAGAAGCTTTACTTATGGAAACCAAGATTCTGTTTGTATGGGCGATCAGAATTAATTTAGGATTCTACTTCTATTACTTAACGGCTACCAAATCTTCTAGATATAGATCTGTCCAATGGGTAGATTGGAAGACGATCCTCAAGATGTTGTCCAATGGCTAGTTTGGAAGTGGAGGAGTATTTAAGAAGACCAAGGACCGATGAGCAAGTAAGAGACGAAGCGTAGAATTTATAATTCCAAAGTCTGTGCAACTTGGATCATACACTTGTCTTTAGTGAGCTTAAACATTTGTGATCGTGAGAGAAATACCAAAAGAGTGACTTAGTGAGATAGTGTGATCTACTACTAAGTGTTTGCACTCAAAGTTGTGATCTCTTGTTGATTGCATAGTAGAATCCAGCAGAAGGCCGTTAGCGTGGAAGAGTGGACATAGGCTTGATCTAAGCCGAACCACTATAAACCTTGTGTTCTTATTATCTTCCCTTAACTTTATTTTATTCTGCATATATTTGCCAAGATTTCGTTTAAACACCTATTCACCCCTCTCTAGAGATTGTTACTAGTCCTTATAAGTTAGGCTTAAGAATAGTTTAGATTAACTCAAGTAGGAACCAAGGATAGTCTAGAGTGGATTAGTATTAGTGTAATGAGTAAGATTAGCACTATAGACGATGGGTTGGTCGAAAACAGTGACTGTTTTGCATAACTGATTCCTGGACTCTTGCCGTTTGTAATTTTTGTAAATCAAAATCAAACGTGAATTTATATCTTCTATAGAAATGTTTTATACATCCTTAAATACAACATATATTTTTCTTAGAATTTTTGGGAGTTAAAAAGAAGGCGATTTTAGCTTCGTTATCTTTAAACAGAAAGTTGGACTATATTGGAAATCCCGACCTGTTAGGATTCTGGGGGTACTTATTGACCATTAAGGTTCAAATTTCCAAACGGTTTCTTCACAAAAGTTGTTTGTTACATCTTCTAGTTTAACATACTCAAATTTCAAATCAAACATATGTGTTTAAGACCTCGAACTAAACTGATTTCGGAAAACTGACTTTCTGAGAACGGACCTAATTTTGGTGCTGGATTGAATGAGTTACTAGCCTAAATTCAGAAGGATCTGGGTCTTAGTGTCTCATAAAAATGTTTTTTTATGTGTCCTTTACAACATATTCAAATTTGAAAATTTTCCGAGCTCAATTGGTTAGATTTCTGGATTTAAACTTAGACATGCGTGAAGGCCCGGTTTCTGTAAATTAGAACTGATTGTAGTTTGATGATGGTTCTTGATGCTTTGTTTACTTTAATTAGTGTTTTTAATAACTTGTGGATTTAATTTATTAGTTATTGAATTTTGGAATTTCATTGTTCATGACGCACTGTTCATGAGTTACTATTCATGCGACACTGTTAACGAAACACTGTTCACGTGCACTGTTCACCGAAGAATAAAAAGTAATCTGATTTCATGTGTATTGAGTTTATGAAGTGAATGGATGTGTAAAGGCATGAGCATCCGC
Source organism: Eucalyptus camaldulensis (assembly GCA_019915185.1). Taxonomy (NCBI): domain Eukaryota; kingdom Viridiplantae; phylum Streptophyta; class Magnoliopsida; order Myrtales; family Myrtaceae; genus Eucalyptus; species Eucalyptus camaldulensis. The sequence goes on from JAHSVA010000006.1 coordinate 12,190,495, forward strand.
ATGAATTGGGTGATATTTTGTGCAATTGTATGGTGATTGGAAACTGTTGGTATTTAATTAGAAAATACCGGGTGTCAGGTTTTGGACACCGAAAGTGTTTTTAAATACTATACCAAACTATGGGATTTTAAAAGAGATGACACAAATTTTTTGGTTCAATCTAATCGTATCCCCACACACAATTATATTTACCATGCATTATTAATATGAAGAAAATAGGTCGAGATCACTATTTTAATTGAGGTATTTGAGTGCAATACACGGTATCCTGCGCTGAAATTGAATGAATGCGTGAATGATATGAGATGCCGTCACGAGCCTTTGAGGCTGGACAATGCTCTTTCGGGAATGCCCCAAGTCAATGGATGTTGGTCGCAATGGAGGCTGGGCCAATGCTCCTTTATGGAATGCCGTTTAGATGTAGACGTTTCCGTGCTCGATGGTGTGAGACGATGCCACGTTATGCTGGAAGATTGTTATCTTTTGCATTGATTGGGATCCATGTGATTGATAAATGTGTGCTATGTGGCGCACTAATGTGCAAGAATGCATAGAATCATGGCATCTTTAATTCTAGTCATGACACTATTTATGGCACGTATGCATGAATCGATAACGCGTTTCACTTATGCTTCCGTTGCGCTGTGAACAAAGCCTAAAGGGGTGGCCCGACTGGGATAGCGTTTCGTTCGCGCCAGTGCGGGGCCCAAAGAGGACAATACTGGGCTGGGGTGAGGGATGGTGGTGCATCCGCGCCTCTACCCCAGACAACACGTTCATTTGGCAATGGCCAGGTGAGATCGCTTGTAACGCAATTCGTATGTGATTGATGAACTGCATCATCTAATGGCCATGTACATTGCGTGTATCGTGCTAAGTTATGACGTGCAAGGTATGGCATACCAGGTAAGGATGTATGCGAATCGACTATTGATTGTTGATTGTTAATCTTTGGTTTGTTGTGGGATGGTTCTGAAAAGATACCCTAAGTTGAGTTGGTGTACTAATCGGGGGTCTAGGGGAAGCACTCACTGAGATTTACATCTCACTGGTTATTGAATAACCATTTTCAGGTCTCTAGTGTGAAGAACCCGGAGCTTGAAGCGGAAGGGTCAGGAGCATAAGTGGCTCAATAGTCCTTATGAGATAGACATTTTGTATCAGCTTGAAGTATTTATGAAAGTGTATTTGATTTGAAACTGGTTGTCCTACTTTTCTATCCCATGTTTGTTGTTGTCAAAGGATTAGTTAATTCACTTCCACATGTATAATAAAATGAAAAAGGCTGGCGATGAGTCTTGGGAATGTTGCAAAATTCTATTGACCACCGAGGGATGTGCACGCTGAGGGTCGGGACGTGACAATGAGGGGAGTATCTGAAACTTCAAGAGTGGGTGGTTACAAACCTTTGGAAGCACGTATAGTGGACACTAGCTCAAATGAGTGGTAACTAGATTTGAACTCGACATCTGGTTCCACATAGGGGATAGCCATCTCCTGATAAATTTGATGGTCTTCTTTGCCAAACACACTGACCAACTTCCTCTTGATCACGAACTCCACAGCTTGATGTAGACTTGAAGGCACCACTCCGGTAGTATGTATCCAGGGACGACCCAGCAAGAAATTAAACGTGGTGGGGATGTCCATCACTTGAAAGGGTATGTTGAAGACAACCAATCCTATTTGTACATCAAGATGGGTTTCCCAAATCACCTCCTTCTTTGTTCCATCGAAAGCTCATACCGAAGTCTTCGCAGCATGTATCCTGGATGGGTCTATCTTGAGGCGATGAAGGGTGGCCAGTGGACATATGTTCAGAGCAGACCCGTTATTAATAAGTACTTGGGACACATGGGAAGTCTTGTGTTTAACAGATATATAGAGTGCCTTGTTATGCCCTCTGCCTTCAAGAGGGAATTCTTCATTAGAAAAAGCAATCAAGTCCTTGAGAAGGACCGATTCCACAAATTCCTCCAGCTTGTCTGCCTCGATTGTTTCTAGTACAAGGATTTCACCAAGCACCTTCATCAAAGACTTTTGATGCACATGGGATGTAAGCAAGAGTTCAAGCAAAGAGATCGCAGAGTTCAAGCAAAGAGATATGGGCAGGCAACTTTCACAACTGGTTGACCACATTGTATTCACTTACTTTGATCACAGCCAGAAATTCTTTAGCCTCTTTATCAGTGATAGGCTTTGTTGGATGGGTGCCAGTCTGAGCATAAATCTGGCCAGACCTTGTGACCAGGTCAACATCTAGGTCGTAGGACTAAGGCACCGCCTTATTGTTGACATAATCATAGGGCTGAGGCATCTCAATCACTGTCTCCTCATCGAGCGCATCTTCTAGTGGTGGCATGTCCACGAGCGAAGGATCAACTTCTTCCTTGTCTACATCAAGCGTAGCTTGCTCCTCCTCCTAATCGATAATGATATGGGAAATAATGGAAACTATACAGTTATGGTCAGCATACACGATGATACCATCATCCATCATCTTGGCAACTCTCTCCTTCATCAATGATAAAGGAATGTCCTCATCATTTGGATAATATCTAGTTCTCATTAGCCCATTGTGGGCATCCGCCATGTACACCTTCAAGTTCTTGGTTTGGCTGGCGTCAGGTCCTAGAATGGCGTTCACCCTTCTTTCATGCTCCGGTAATGGATTATTCTAGACATTTGGCCAAGCAGTATTAAAGGCAAATGCCTTGGTATCTAGCAGGTTTTGGACTTTATGCTTCAAGGTCATGCATTCATCAGTTGAATGTCCTACTTCCCCCATATGGTATTCATATGTTTTGGATGGGTCGTAGTTAGCAAACTTTTCAGCATTAGATCGCTTAGCAACCCTTTCTTCTGAAGGACCTTTAAAACCTGAGATAGAGGGCTAGAAAGAGGAGTGAACTACCTTCTAGTGAATTGCCGAGGCGTGGTCGGACGGATTCCGCCTTGTTGATTCTTAGGGACATGAACAATTGGAGGCTTGCTAGCTTGTGCATACACAACATTAACTTTCGTGCTTGGTTCTTTGTCTTTCTTCATGGTGAACCTTTTGCCTTGATGGGTTGGTTCATTGAACTATCCATCTCTCAGCCTAATCTCGATTTGCTCACCCACTGGGATAAGTTGGTTGAAGTTCTCAATGTAGGTGTTGGTCATTTGATTATGGAACTCCAACAGGAGAGTCTTGATGAACAACTTCATCAACTCCTTGTTAGTGGGTTCATGAGTGATTTGAGCCGCCAAATTTCGTCACCTTACAGCATACTCCTTAAATTACTCACTTTTCTTCTTTTCCATCCTCTCAAGATCTTCTCGGGAAGGTGTGATGTCCATGTTGAACTTATACTGCTTGATAAATGCATCAACCACTTCATTCCAGGTGTCGAGGAGGTTCCCATTCTTCATGATGTACCAGTTTAGTGCGGGTCCGGTCAAACTTGCATGAAACGATTGGATCATGAGGGGCTCATTTTTTACATGTTGGGTCATGTGTACGTGGTACATCTGCAAATGAGATTTTAGGCAAGAAGTACCTTTGTACTTCTCAAACTCTGGCATTTTGAACTTGCTTGGTATCTTGATCTTCTCATAAACCGAAAGGTCGAACAGGAGTGAGCTCTGTGACTCATGTAGTTGTTTCCCTATCTCTTCTAGTTTTGCAAAGTGTTCATCCTGCTCTGTCTTGGGAATGCTATCAGGCTTGACTTTTCCAACAGGGGCTAGCGGCAAGTCATCTTCTAGCTCGAGCATGTCATCATCACTCAGTTGGGCCCTATTTGCCTGCCTCAAGACTACTATCTCAGGGAGGGCGGGTGGAGGATTTGGATTCACCTGGAGGGATTGAAGTTGAGCTGTTATAAGCTGCATAGAGGTGGCTAACTGTCGGAGTTGATCCTCCATGGTGGACATACGATCATGCACTTCATCTTGGTCAGCCATTTTAGCTCTTGATCGTGTAACAATAGGCGAACGTGGCGGATCCGTTGTCACCTCAGGGTAAAAGAGAAAATGTAAGAACCAATTGTGATATAGGAAAATAACCCATGGCAATGGTCTAATCGCCTCATTGTATTCCAAATTTATTTGAAATTTGAACCAAGTTCCCTAACAATGGACTAAGAATTGAAATGAAAGTCCCTAAACATTGAATCTAAAACTGAAAACATTGAACTAGAATTTGAAATCAAAACATCTCATTTTATATGCTCTTGGCATCCCAACGCCTTGCGAAGTTTCTTATTTTCAGCTTCAATCATTTCCACTTTGCACTTAAGATGCTCAATTTGTGCTCGTTGAGTAGGCTTCTCAGTCACATCATGGACCATTGAACGTAAGGCAACAGGAATTTGGTGTTGCTGGATGTAGAACGCCGATGCATGGTGAATCTCCTCCTCGCCCTTCAGTCTCTTGGGCACCAAAATCTTCTCTGGATGGCATTCACTCCATGCAACAATGACCATCTGGATCTCGTTGAAGTAGTCATAATCCATACAAATGAAACGAACTTGGAAAAACTCTATCTTGAGAGGTGGAGGAACTTTCGGAAGAGCTTCGTATTGACGGGCCACCCTATGTGGGTAATAGGAAGTAGCACCGGAAAGGCCCAACAGCGGGATTGGCTCATCATGCTTGTGAGAGAAACAAGCCTCCTCAACAAAGAACCATTTAGTAGGAATGCCTTAGGAATATGATTTTTCAAGAAATTAATCCAACAGGCAAACTGTTTATTTGGGGAAAAACATTCCAGGACTATAAATTTTTATATGGGGTGCCGAAAATCGTCAATCCTAAATTGCTTCATAAGGTGCCCAAACCCTCTTATGTGGGAAAAAAACCATATTTGCAAAAGTTCAGGGACGGCACGCATGGTCCTTTCCTCATTTTGTTTGAAACGGGTTAATAACAAAAATGTTTCAGCTAAAACCATATTGACATAATTTAACCCATCACAAACTCGATTAACCACCCATGAAATTGAAGGATTAATGGCATTTCTTCGATAAGGAAAAACGATTAGTCCAAAAAATGCTAACAAGAAAATCTTAGCTTTTGAAATCATTGGTTGGTTTGCAAAACACTCTTCCAAAAATGAAAATGGGCATGCATAGTAATTGGCTTTAACAATCTTCCTTACCGCTTCGGCCTCAATTTTTAAAAATTATGATAATTTAGAAATAGAATCTATACCAATAGACGGTCTAACAAGTTCCATTTCCAAAGGCATTCCAATGGCAACACTATACTCTTTTAGTGTTGGAGTTAGTTCGAACTCACCAAACACAAAGGTGGAAGTCTATGGACACCAGATGTGAGGCTCGATTTCTACCTAGATGCTTAACAAAGTGGAGCTAAGAGGATGATATGACCGCTGCTATCTCGCATAACGTGTCAAGTCCCCCTAACTCCGACTCAGTCGAATGGAATGCCCAATAGTCACGCAGTCTTGCGGTTATAGACAAACATATTCGACACCATAAAAAACTTTCGGGCAAAAGAAGGTCAACCTCTACATAGCAGTCTTGCTTTGGAGGAAGTCTCATTCTCAACACCATCCTAAGAATCCTATCGCAGCCTAGGTCTAGCAGTAGGTTATATGTGCAATAGTGTAGTGCTAAAAGAAATAAAACATGCATGACAATTTAAATGCAAACAACACTTCTATAGTTTAAATTCAAACATTCATCCCTAACTCCAACCTGCAAGACAAAGGTTAGCAAAGACTTGCTCCTCTTATACCTCCCACCTACATGAACATTTAACACCTTAGAAATATTAGGGATGTACTTGGTGTCCTCGTTGTCAAACAAAAACAGTTCTAAAAGAAAACGAAAAATTGGCCTAAGTCCACTAAGTGTTTTAACACAAGTCTCCAGTAGAGTCACCAAGCTGTCGCGACCTAAAATTTCAAGTACATCACCTAGGTTTTAGGCTAATGGACCGCTAAGCCTAAACTTAGTTTAGGCTCTCCCAAGCCCATACCAATTCGCGACTTTAGGTTCAATATTTTTAAACATGCAGATGAACTTTATCTAAGGGTCGCTACTAATCAATTTTTGGTAGGTTAATTAGACACTTAAGTAAAATAATAGGAGAATTATTCTACTCCTACAAACCAGAGATTCTAGGTTTAGGGACTTGGCTACACTATATTTCTCTAATGCCCTTTCGGTACCATTTCTTTTTATTTTTGTAAATTTTTTTATTTGCAAGTAACTAAGATTTATTTTAACCAAAATTACTATCATGCAAATATTGTGACCACATTGATGCTCATCCAATATTAAACAAAATAAATAAATAAATAAATCGCATTAAAAGAATTAAACAGAAGCAAGCAACTATTTTTGGGTTTTCTTGAAACAAGATTTTTTTATAAAACATGCATTTTAACTGCATGACCTAATTTTACTGATAAACAAATTCTATCTAAATGAACCTATTATGCAAATTAATTAACATGCACCTAATATTTTCGTGTTTTTTTATTGAAAATCAGAATTAATAAAAATCCTAATTAAACTATCTAAAATGAATAATTTTCTAATTTATTTTAGGCATTAATTTGATTTAAACCCTATCCTATCTTAGAAAACTATCTATCTATCTATCTATATATATATATATATATATATATATATAAGATCATCAAGATGTGCCAACATTATTTAAAAGTTTGTCTATATATATAAAAAAATTAACACTAATTTATTACAAAAATTATCTATCTTAAAGTGCAATCCTAAAAAATGCAATCCTAAAAATGCAATTCTAATTTACTAAACCTACGTGCTCTGATGCAAGATTTTGATTTTGATTTTTTTTTTACATTTTTTAATGTTTTTCCAAGACAAGCAATTATCAAATAAACAATATATCAAAACTAATCAATGTATTCAACCAATGAAGGATTAAAATAATCGGAAAAATGATTCATTGTCTCACGGGCCAAATTAACAATTATTTCTAACCCCAAATATCACAACATATGAGAGTTCAAAATAATTAAAAATCTGATCTAAAGTCTTACGGATCAAATTAATAATTATAATGAATTAACAATTAAAATATACTAAAATGCCCAAAATTTAATATAATTAAAAAAAAATGATCCAATGTTTTACAGATCAAATTTGTAATTATGATAATTTTGGGCAAAACCCCCTGCGGACAATGGCTACAACATTTATAAAAGAAAGTCACATTCAAATGTTTTGATTTGAACAATAATAACAAAATAAATAAAATAAGATAATATAAAATAGGGAAAATGTCACAAATGGTCCCTATACTATTACTTAATGTGCAATTTCGTCCCTGAACTTTCGATCGGCTCAATTTGATCCCTGAACTATTGCTAAATGCCCGATTTAGTCCCTAAATTTTCGATCGACTCAATTTGGTCCCTGAATTATTGATAAATGTCCGATTTAGTCCTTCTTTACTATTTTTCCTTTTTTTTTTTGCTTATAGTAACGAAATTGAAAAAATAAAAAATATAACGAAAAAAAAGAAGAAAAAATAGTAATGAAAAAAATAACGAAAAAATAACAAAAAAAATAGTAACGAAAAAAAAAAAAAGAGAAACCCTAGCGAGGACTGTTCATCTTCCTTGTGAAAGCAGCCTTGCCCGCACCGGCCACTGCGTTGGCAGACCTCGACCGTGCCGGTGACGCATGAGCCGTCTCTGCTTCACTGCCGCTCCATCGGTCTTGCTCGCCGCCCATCGACCTTGCAACGCCTCAGTCGCCCGCAACTTCCAGATCCAGCGACCTCCGCGTCCCTGTCGCACCTCAACGCTCTACCCGATGACCAGCGACGACCTGACGCTTCTACTACCTCACCGAGCCGATCCTTGCCGCTGCGACCTAGCGCTCGACATCCCTCGCTCTAGCCCGTGCCGACCTACGATGCCATCGTTGTCCCGATCTTGCCGCTCGATTGTCCGACGCCGGCAGATCTGAGAGCCCTGCAGCAGCCATGACCTGAATGCCCCTGCTTGCCTCCGCCTGACGCTCAACCAATGTCGTGCCACTGTCCTTGCCGCGATCAGACGCCGCCGGAGCCCACACCGCCGCTGCTCGCCTCTCCCCGATGTCCGACAGCAAGCCTCGCGCCCTGTGACGCCCCTCGCCGGTGCCCTGCCACGCTGGAGTCCCTCGCTAATGTCAACCCTTGCTTTCCTGCACCGAACGTGCTGCTCGCCGGAAACCCTCGCCAGCCACTCCCCTCGTCGGAGTTCCGAACTGGCCAAGATTTCTTTTTTTTTTTTCAAAAAGAAAGAAGAAAAAAATTAAATTAGGCATATTTATTTTATTAGGCAAGTTTATTTTATTTTATTTGAGATATTCCCCATGCATAATTGGCAGATGCGGGCAAGGCTGCTTCCACGAGGAAGATAAACAGTACCCACTAGGGTTTCTTTTTTTTTCGTTACTATTTTTTTGTTATTTTTTTCGTTATTTTTGTCGTTACTATTTTTTTTCTTTTTTTGTTATTTTTTGTTATTTTTTCAATTTCGTAACTATAAGCAAAAAAAAGAAAAGGAAAAATAGTAACGAAGGACTAAATCGGACATTTATCAATAGTTTAGGGACCAAATTGAGTCAATCGAAAATTCAGGGATCAAATTGGGCATTTATCAATAGTTCAGGGAGCAAATTGAGCTGATCGAAAGTTCAAGGACGAAATTGCACATTAAATAATAGTATATGGACCATTTGTGACATTTTCCCTATAAAATAAGTAAAATAAAAATAAAAATAAACTACCTAAGGGGGAGGACAACGGCGTTGACAGGGGTAGGCGTGGGCGAAGGAGACAGTCGGTGTCGGAGCTCCAACAAGGGCTGGGCAGTGGCAGCAGCAGAGAGGCGTGGCGTCGATGACCGGCGAGTAGCAGCTAGGTCGCGGGTCATTGTGGTGGTGGTGAGCAGTGGCGTCAAGCTCCTGCTCAAGGACGGTGAGTGGGTGTAAAGGCGCGGTGGCGTTGGGCTTTGGTGAAGGGGGGAAATCGGCGTTGTAGCGAGTTCGGGTTTTGGCATACGGGCGAAGGTGATCGATGGCAAGATTAGTGGGTTGTAGCGAGCATCGATGAGCAAGATTAGCACGGCAAGCTTCGTGGGGGAGACCACGATGTGGCAGTGGCGTAAACGCAACAGTGGAGGTGTGCAGCGCTTGGGCTATCGCAGGTTACTGGTACAGGGCATCGAATGAAGGTTTGCTGTAGTTGGGAGTGGCAGAGGGGGTGTCGGCCGAGAGCGTTGCAATAGCTGTCACGCCCCGATCCCGAGGACGCGCCCATCCTTCTACTTGGTCGATTTTAAAGTGCGATATCTCAGGACTAAGTATCGCCGACCCTTTCTGTTCATTACGCATGCGGAAGCAGTTATAAATCCCCAGACAATAAAACAATGGGATAGAAAAGCATGCCATATTTTTCATATTGAAATTCATAACCACACTTTTATTGAAGGCACAACTCATAGTATAATTACAATATTATTCACAGCATACTTGTCTCACACCTATCTACACTAAGACAGGGTTCACAAAAGGGATGAGATCTCAATCCACACTCGGGTTATATTCAAGATCCCTCTCTAAATCATCTTCTTCTTCAAAAGTCTTTCTCCCCGTCAAGTTCCTCCTCCTCAGCTTCTCCTCAGGGTCCTGAAATGGTTATTCAATAACCAATGAGACCACGTCTTAGCGAGTCCTATCCCCTAAGACCCGATTAGTAAACTAATACGCCAAACGGTTGCCTAAGCACAACACGAGTCAGAGGACTTACCTTAGCCTCAGTTCCAACCTGCAATTCAAGGTTAAACATAGATATTCAAACAATTCACGACATCTGATCAAGCATTGGTCAATCGACTAAGTCGATTACATGTCAGCCAGATCCTTTCTAGGTCATTCCCACTCATACCATGATTTCCCAATGGTGTACTCATTCACCAAATCACGTGTTTCTCGGGCGTCGTTTTCACCAATGACATACCGATCACCGACACCGTGTGTTCTTTAAGGCGCCGTTTTCACCAGTGATATCCTCGATCACCGAACCACGTGTCCTTTCTAGGGTGCCGTTTTCGCCAAGGTGACATCAGCAATAGACAACATCGTGAGTTCTTTAAGGCATCGTTTTCACCAGTGATATTTCCTTAATCACCAAACCATGTTTGTCTATAAGTCATTTACGTGCGTTCTTTAAGGTGCCGTTTTTCGCCAGTGATACTTCCAATCACCGAACCACGTACGTCCAATAATATCGTACATGATTGGTCTCAGCCAATAACATTCTCAGTTAGCTCTCACCATTCTCCCTGCTATATAGCCCATCGATGTACTGACGCTATATATCCATGCTCGGCCATTACCAATCAAATACTCAATAACAAACAATTTGGGACAATTCCACAAATTTCACAATTTAAATCAATTCCATAAAAATTGAAGCTCAATTAAATAAATGGACTGCACCACGACAATCGGCACGAAATTTCAGTCACTGGCCATCCCGATTGAATTTCCAGAAAAATAATTAATTAAATAATTAATTTCGAAAATTAAATAAATAAATATTAAAAATCCAATTTAGGCTCGTAATGCCTGATTGGAGCCCGAAACGGGTCGAGAAAAATCTCGAGATGCATTCAATAAATAACCGAACCTTTCTACTTGCTAATAACTAGGTCTAACCACCTAACATTCATCATTAAGTCACTAAATTAATTGTTCTAACCTAATCTAACCACCTAATTGCACTTAATTAAATCTAACCAACCCTAAGCATAATTAGCAAACTAATAAAGCATTAGTGAGTAAAACTCACTTGATTAAAAATGGGGATCGAATCACCGCAACGGCGACGCGACGGCGGCCGAAATCAGGCTTTCGAGACCGGGCCAAGAAACCTTGCAAGCCCACGGAAATTTTGGGCTTGGGCCTACTGAAATTCTTGGGCTGAGCTTGATCTGGGCTTCTGAAATTTTCGCGGGCTGATGGGCTGATCCACAAGGGCTGGACTGAGTTGAAATAGGGCTGAAATCGTGTGGGCTTCAATTAAATTAATTGCTAGGCTGCTTCTTGGACTGATCCACGAAAATGTTGGGCCTGCGAGATTAAAGAAGCTCTTGGTTTGTGAACTTCAATTTGGGGCAGCTCTGGCAAGGTAGAGAGGTCCACGAAAGAGAGAGACTTCGGTGGATTTGCTGCAGCAGGTGAAGACACGAGGAAGTAGCTGGCATCGATCAGTGGCAACAAGAGAGGGAGAGAAGGCTTCGGTCGACTTTGCTGGAGGAGCTGCACTCGGTCGATGATGTGGAAGGTTGACTGATCGAGCGGCAGAGATGGGAGAAGTGAGGGCGAGCTGGCAGCTGGATCTCGCGGTTGGATTTCTGCGGATGTTGCTCAGTCAGCAAAACGCAAGTCTTCGGGGGAGAGCTGCGTGGGCTGAGCTTGCTCGGTTGAAGACACGGGGCAGTAGAGTCAACCAACAAGTGAAGTTGTTGACCGGTGTTGAATTACGAACACACGGCAGCGGAATTTCAAGGCCGCGTGAAGCAGCTGCAGGAAAATTGGACGCTGGCTTGCTTCGGTCTTCGTGGCAGCTGCCTCAGTGGGATGAAAATGAAGTTGCTTCGATGGCCGACCAATTTCGGTGGAGGCAGAGACAGACGGAAGTGGCTTCGCTTGTTGATCGAGGCGAGTAGGAGGTGGACGTGTGGAGAAGAGGGCGCGGGCTTCGGTCAACTATGGCTTCTGTGGGAGATGAGAGCTGACTTCGGCGGGGTTCTTTGGTGGAGAGAAGCTCGGTGGAGATGGGCTGTCTCGGTGGATGAAGATGGAGTCTTCGCTGGGTTGCTTCGAAGGAGTTCCAGGGAAATGAAAAGCAAGGTGGAGACATGCGCAGGAGGAGTCGGTGGATGGGCGTGCGGTGTTCCTGGCGTTTCTGGCTGCTTTTGCTTCCATTGGCTTCTTGGTTGCTGCACGCGTGCGGAATGAAGCAAAGAGGACAAGTCTTGGACGGCAGCTGAGTGAGAGGGAAGAGAGAGATGGACAGAGATGAGGTTGAGGAGCCCACAAGCCTTTATTTTCCACATGATTATCCCTTTGAACCCTTCCTAGCCAAGTCTTCTTCCTTGGCTCACCTTAGGCCAACAATGCACTCTCCATAACATCTCAATTGGTCCAAAAAATGCTAGGGGAAGGGGGCTACGAATTTTAAAATCATGGCTTCAAATTGGACACTCATCCCATCTCAATTTCATCTCCAATGGCCTCCACAAAATCAATTAACCTCTCAAGGCTTCAATCTCATACTCTATGTCTCCCTCATCATTTTCAAGCATAAATTCCACCATTAAACCAATTTAAGGTCCAAAATAATGCTGTCCTCCCTTAGTTCCGAATTTCACATTTTGAGCTTCCAATTTCTTCGACGAATTCCCAAATTGAGATCTAATCTCGATGAAGAAAAATCCCGAACAATTTTCTATAAATCCCCGACACTCACTGGCTTGGCTTGAAAGTCCAAACTCCCTTAAATTCGGTCCATACGAATTTCTGTTAATTTTTCGCGATGTCGGAACGATTTTCCGTAAAAATCTCGAAACCTCTGAAAAACCTTTTGAGACTGAGTCGACGTTCCTAGAATTGATCGTGACACCACAGAACTTTCCATTTCTGAAATCGGACTCGAATTCACGGTTAATTTCCATTCGATGCATTTTTAGCGTGACCTAAACTATCGGGTAACTTTCAGAAATTGTTAGTTCAAACGACTCATGGTCGATTTTCTTCGAGCCACAATGAACCCACTCGACTTATTGACGACTCTTGATTGTCGTGAAAATCTCGATGATTCAAATACAGACACAGGGTACCAAAACAATAAGAAATCGGTCTAGTGCCGGTCAACGAGAATTTTCTAATTTAGTGGTGTCACCCACGATTAGCCACATATCTCAGTCGAACCGGCCTATCTCTGATCTCTAATCGATTTTATACTGTGGCGCAATGGCCTCTAAAGATAGACACGGTCAAGAAGCCGATCTCTAGTCGAATTCTCGAGTCTATTTGCCTTAAAATCCTTATTGGTTTCCCCAAATAGTCTAGTTATCTCTAAAATGATCAGTTCTGAGAATAGCCCTATAGACGCGTCAATGAAATGCCCAATTTATTCGATTGAAAACATAACTGAAAATCTGGGATGTCACAGTAGCGGGGGGTCGCGGTGCTGCAGCGGTGGGGTCGAGTCGTAGTGAGCGGCAATGGCAAGGTGGCGTGGAGAATGAGTCGGCGAGCGGAGAAGTGGCAAATTGCGAAGGCTGCTAGTGTCGCATTGGCGCGATGGTGGTTGGCACGGCTCGGGCTGGCACGGCCGGAGGGTCCTTGCGAGGAAGACGATGATGCAATCATTTTCCTCTCTTTTTTTCCTCTCTTTTTTTTTTCTATTTTTTTTCACCTGTCTCACGTTACTCACGTTGCTTCTCTCTACTCACTTTTTGACTTTGACTTCGTAGGGGAGTAGAGGCTCTTTTTTTTTTTAATCTCTTTTTTTACTCTTTTTTTTTTCTCGCACGAATTCTTTTCCCTCAAATTTTTTTGAACCTCCTCTTTCTTGGTCACGAAAATTGTGGCCTTTTGATAGTGTTTCCAGATGGCTGTTTTCTATGGTATTTTCCAAGTTTCCATCTTCTGTTGCATTGATTTATGGCTGCAAAATCGAGTTGATTGTGATCAGCTCGATTTTGCTTTGATTCCTTCCCTTTTATCAAAATCCTTGCCCTTTATTCATCTGATTTTTTAATTGCTTCTGCATTTATGAAAATCTGAATATTCATTAGAATTTCAAACTTCCATGCATAATTAATCAAATTGCTTTTCCCCTGTTTTTTTATTTTTCCCTTTTATTTGTCCTGATGCGATTTTTATTTTCCTAGATTTGCCAAAATTAGGTGTCAACAATTTCTATTCTAGTTGAGCTTTTTTGTTTAGGGCAAGCTTCCAGATGTCTCGAGTTGAACTCCATTTTGGTGCATGTATTTTATAATTAGGAGTATCCTGTTTAGTGGCTTTTTAAAGTCATTATTGCTAATGAGGCTTAGTCAGTTTGTTAGTCTTGCATGGAAAAGTTATTGCTTGTGATGTTTAACAAAATCAAGGGTAACTGGATGTCTTCATCTATATGTCACTTTGATGGTGCACTTGGATGAAATTATGTCAAAATTAATCTTTTCGGTTGTTTGCTTAAGTGAAATTTTGGCACCTTTAATTTTGCAAATATCGCACTGATCACTATTTTTCCCATCATGAATGTAGGGTGTTGCCATAACACAAGAGAACTTGTTGTTGGACAATACTACGCGAATTGAGGGCTAGTTGGCTAGATTTCCAATGTTTGACTGGGTGGGTGGCAGAACATCTGAAATGTCTACAGTTGGTCTACTTCCAGTAGCCCTTCAAGTTCGCAAGCTTAACTTCTAATCTCATTGTGGTTATATTCTGATTTAACTCGAAGAGCATATTCATTAGCGACTCCAACTTCAGGGGATTGATATTAGAGAAATGCTTGCTGGAGCATCCTTGATGGATGGGGCAACTAGGATGAAAGTGGTAAGATTGCTGTCGACTGATGTTATTTGGTGTTTCTTTGGAATGTTCTGTTGTTACCCAAGTCCAGTAAAGGAATTAGTTTCAGTACGAGTGGGGCAACTTATGGTGTAAAATCTTGCTCAGCGTGTAGTGCTCAGGATTCTGCATGTGCACTTTTATGTAGGAAGCTGGGTCGCTCAAATGAACTAAGTATGGTCGAGATATCAGTCTTAGTTATAGATAGCTAATCAGGCATTCAAGGATGTTAGCTAACAAGTTGAACAGTTGTCTTTGATAGCATACACTGCGATGTATGCAAGAGTAACTTGTGAACTTATATGCAGGAGAATTGTCACTTGTTTCCCGTCATTATGCACTGAGAAGATTTTCTAGTATATGTGCTAGAGGATGTCATACAATATAATTCATTGTGTTTTGGGGATAAGCACTTTAGAAAAATAGGAAAAACATCTTTTCATTATTTCGTTGATCCAACCGATTTTATTGTTGCGCATAAACGAGTTTGACTGCAAAAAATGGAAAAGATCATGTTTTCCTCCATTGGTGATTCGTGGATGGTTCTTTGACCATTTTTTTTTTATTGGTGAGTTGCAAATATGGAAATCGGATGCATTTATATTTAGTTAAAGTTTGCATGTGGGTAATATTCATAATTTATAATCCACAAATCAAATGTATGGTTAGAGAATGAGTTGGGTTTAATGATAGAGTATTAGTGAGTACATATCAAAAGTTATTTTTCTTGAGCCATATTTTTCCCCACCCCATCCGTTGACCATACATTTAATTCGTGGATAATGAATGATGAATATTATCCACATGCAAATTTTAACTAAATAAAAATTTATATGGTATTCATGTTTTTAACCTATCAATCAAACATTGGTTTGAAACAACTTTCTTCAATTACAGACGGAAAGAAAATTATGCTTTGCTATTTTTCACTATAGGAGATGAATTGCGGTTCATCTCCCATAGTCAAACGTGCGCAATCTTCATCAGCCACAGCAGGTTAACCAATAAGGGAAAAGAAAAGACACTCGTGATCAAGAAAAGAGCATCGCAAGCACTTCTTAGGATTACGCCTGATAAGCATCCTTTTCATAAGGAAAAACGAATGTCGATACGCTCCTGCCACTAGCACATCCCATTTCCGTAAATAAGAACACAAGCACGGCGATTAGGCCAACTGCAAACATTAGCCTGGCAGTTCGATTCGGTTCAGGATGGGATAAATACCCCTCTTTTTTAGAACTACAAGTCAAGGCATTTTGTCAGATTGAAAGGCCGAATAAACGTTTCCCTGCTCACCAGGACAATAGGAACAGTCATAAGTTCACACCACATAATGCCCTGGGCTCTTTAACGACCGTCTTTGTTTGTTGGAACAGAGGCATACTTCGAAAATGCGAATGGACGAAGAAAGTTTAAGATTGCATTTGATACTTTCGATTGTCATCGAAACTACCAACTTACACACTCATCCCCTTTCACGAGGAAAGGTATATTCTCATTTTTGTTTGGTGTTTACTTGTAAATATTATAAAGCGACACTGCGAGTTTCTGGCAGCTTAGCTTCGTTGACCTTGCTGCATCAGAAAGAATTAATACAAAGGAACTCGAGGAATCGAGAGAGATGAAAGAGGTAGCTAATTTTCACCCGATTGTTTAAATAATACTATTTTTGTTTAGGTACTTTTCATGTTGTCTCTCTCTGGTATAACTTCTATCTCCTGTCACTGAATTGAAAAGAGATTTATCATCAACAATGATTCCCCATTTTCCAGGATATGGATAGAAAAAATGAGCAGGCAACTACCCTCTCGAATATGCAAGGGGCTCGATTAGCTGAGCTGGAGTTCCTTTATAAAGAAAAACAAACTTTGAGGAAGCAGTTAGGCTTGAATATCATCCACATTTGTAGTCACATTTTCTTCGACACCTTCTTTGTCATTTAAAGGCTCCACTAGATAGAAAACTCTAATCATGTCTTTCATATCTGAGACATTCCATATCCAATTATCAAAACGTCACCATTGAACATCCCCGGAAGGATGGGAAAGCAAAACAACACTTCTTTGATAGGGTATTTGATGGGATGACATCCAAAGAAGATGTGCTCATTAGCATCCAAGACTTAGGCTTGTCCCCCTAAACACATCTTCTTGGGATGTCATCCCATCAAATACCCTATCAAAGAAGTGATGCTTTGCTTTCCCATCCTTCTAGGGATGTTCAATGGTGATGTTTTGATAATTGGCTATGGAATGTCTCAGATATGAAAGGCATGATTAGAGTTTTCTGTCGAGTGAGTCATCTAAATGACAAAGAAGGTGTCGAAGAAAATGTGATTACAAATGTGGATGATATTCAAGCCTAACCGAGAGAAAAGGTTGCTCTCACTTTAATAGGGGAAACAAACCTTGTATGGGAAAGCGAATGTGGATGAGTTCACCATTGAACATCCTTGGAAGGATGGGAAAGCAAAGCAGCACTTCTTTGAAGGGCATTTGATGGGATGACATCCCATAAAGATGTGTTTAAGGAGACAAGCATAAGTCTTGGATGCTAGTGAAGTTGTCGAAATGTTTGTATGTATAGAGCTCTGCTATTTGCTAAGATATCTGTACATTTAACCTATTTTCTACATTGTAGTCTTTGGTTCAATCTACTATAGATTGATTCAATGTATGCATATTTGCATACGGCCAGACTGGTTCAGGAAAGACTTTCACTATTTATGAGTCTGACAACAATCCTAGTCTCACTCCATGGTTGCTGCTGAACTTTTCAAAATTGTAAAGCGGGATAGCGAGAAATTCTCATTTTCATTAAAGGTGCTTCTTCTAGGAATGCTGCTTCTATAGTCAAACCTAAGTTCTATTGATGATTCCCTAGTGACTTACGTGATAATGTGCTTCATTTGATGTCAATGCCAATTTATAGGCCTACATGATAGAGTTGTATCGAAATAACCTTGTGGATCTTCTACTCCCAAAGAATGCCCAGGGCTTGAACTTGGAAATAAAGAAAAACTCAAACGGCAAGTAAAAAATATGTGGATCTGATTGGTTAATTTGATTATCCTTTGATGGACAAAGTGGTAATTTAGGTACTTTTAATTTGCAGGGCATGGTATGTGTTGAAAATGTCACAGTTTTAACAATTTCAACAATTGATGAACTCACTGGATTTATTCAGAGGGCCTTCGAACAAAGGCATACATGAAAGATGCAAATGAACGAAGAAAGTTCAAGATCACATTTGGTAGTTTCGGTGAAACTACCAACTTACGAAATCATTATGTTTCACAAGGAAAGGTATATTATCATTTTTTTCTGGTGTTCATTTGTAAATATTATGAAGTGACACTGGGAGTCTTTCGCAGCTCAGCCTTGTTGACCTCGCTAGGTCAAAAAGAAACAAGAAGTCTTCCTCTATAGGAATTGTGAGATAGCTAGTATAAGCACCTAGAGGGGGTGAGTAGGTGCACAATCAATTTATCGAAATACGGAAGCAATTCTTGGCAAACGATAGAAAGGTAGTTCACTATTGATTGACAAAATGAAATACAATCAAAGTAAAGAGAGCAAGGGAGAGAAAATTGAACACAGGGTTTATAGTAGTTCGGCTTAATCCAAGCCTACGTCCACTCTTCTGCACTGACAGCCCACTGACTGGATTTCACTATGAACAAAAGAGAAGTTATAGCATTGCTTTTCCTTGATTCTATAGTGTAGATGTTCTATCATACCTCCTCAAGGTTTCTCACAAATATAGACTCTCTTTTGTATACAAGTATTCGCTCAAAGGAATTGTCTAAACAACAAGGAGCTTCAGACTTTGAAATTCTTCTATCGCGCACACCTCAACAACTTAGAATGTCTTCCTTATATACTCCTTTATGCCATCATACTCGTTGGCACTTACCAAAGGAATTCCTCCAATCTACCCGTTAGACGGAATCAATTAGGAAGATCATTTTGGCTATTAAAGGAACGTGTCGATAGTCCATCAATCCTGTTCGCCCATACAATCAGGATCTCGGTTTCCATAAGTAGAACCTTCCAAGAATATTTAGGCAATCAACGATTCCTTAATCTTCGAGTCAACCACGATCAATCAAAGAATTCGGTTGAGTCTTTTCTAGCCACAAGATCTTCTCCATTTGATAAGGTCAAGCCCTTAACGAAACATCCAGTTCTGGATAACCTTTCTTCAACGGATTAGAGACTGTCAATGAGGATAGATTTTGAGTCTTGAGTCTAGTTGTCTGGAGGTCTTCAGACTTTAAATAGCAGAGTTTGCAAACCTTCATACTAGACTGATGGAAACGTTTTGTTAGCTTCAAAATACTTCAAGAAGATTTCTCCAACAATCTCCCCCTTTTTGATGGTAACAAAACTTTCCTGCAGATTTAGATAACTTGACCTGCAAAACATTTCTCAAACACATATGCATATCTTATAGAGATAAATGGCTAAAAGAATAACACTAGAATCTGCAACCACAGAAAATAGGTTAGTCTAATAATTGATAAAGCCATCCATAATAAAGCCATCCATAAGATACCAATGATAGTTAATAAAAGCAGTCAAGTCCAAGTCTAGTTCAATTCTCATCCAGACACAAAAACAAAATCAAACAGAGTTCAAACATCAAAACAATCCAACACACAGTCCACATGATTAAAAATCAAGTTGTTCAAATCTTGCATCTCTCCCCCTTTTTGTCAGCATTTAAAAAGGTTGAGATGAAAATGGAATGAAGTCACGATTGTTTGGGAACGCGGACAAGCTGGAAATCTCCCATAGATTGAACGATGCCTTCCAGCCTTTTCAAGTCTTCATTCAATTGTGCAATCTCCTCACCCTTGGCATTGGCCTGAATCTGAACAGAGAGGGCTTGGATTTGATCATTCAATGAACATGAAGAAACTTGACCCGCAGTTTGCAAATTTTGAACCTCGCATCCCAAGGCATAAATTTGACCTCGCATTTCCATTAGAATATCCATGATTCTGCGAAAATCGGCTGGGTTGTTGTTCTGCGTACTAGCTTCAGCACGTTCTGCAGATGATGTCATATCAGAATAATCTTGCAGGTTTGGCGATGAAACTTCATGACCTTCTTCTGGAAATTGAGAGGCATAAACATCCTCTGGGTCTGCACGTGATCAACTAACTCCTTCACTCGCATCAGGATACGAGGACTTCCCTCCTTTCTCTTGATCTCCCCCTGTTTCCATGCCTACAGGTGGAGAGGAGTGTTCCTCAGGTTCACCTTCTTCTCGTCTTTCTTCCTCAGTTCTTTGCTCCTCTGTTTCTTTTTCACCAACTGCTCTTTCTTCTTCTTTCTCTTCTTCTTCTCGACCTTCTCTTTCCTCTTGGCCTTCTTTCTCACGATGTTCCATTGACTCTGGAACAGTGCGACTTAGCTTCTTCAAAGCTATGGCCGAAATGGTAAGGTCATCATCTTCATCATCTTCCACAATAAGAGCTCTCCTTTTTGGTTTTGAAGCAACCAAGGGCTCCTTTCTTTTCCGTTTTGAAGAAGAGATTTGATAAGCTTTGACTGGAGTCTTCTCCTTGAATTTCTCCAACTCGTTGTTCAGTTCATTCAGACGCATTTTGGTCACCATTTTCTGTCCTACCACCATATGATCGCACGATTGAACACAAAAGATTTGCGGAGGCTGAATATTCAGATGTCTGAAGAACTTCGTCACAAGGCTTGGGTAAGGAAGTTGACCTCTGTCCTTCATCATCGCTCTATACATGTGAAACATGATAGTGTGAGGGAGAGAAAACATTTTCCCAGTGAGGATGGCATACATCAGCTTTGCCACTGAGCTTGAAACATCAGTCTTGGAGGTTAATTTCGGTCGGAGGCAATTGATCACAATCTTGTGAAGCAAGATGTTGAATGCTCTCATCTTCAAGTAGGTGATCTTTTCCTCTATTCTCCTGTCCTTCACCAGTTCCAGTGTGACCCGAGCAATGGAAGCTTTGATCGGTTGATATTTTCCTCTTTCAACTCCTAACACATCTGCCAGCATATCCATATCGACAACATAGTCTTGATCTTTAACACTGAAAGAAGTCAAAATCCACACTTCTAGGGTTTATTACCCCATGCTTCAGCAATTTCGAGTACAAATTCTTTTATTCCTTCGATCTGAACAAATCTCCCATTTTTCCTCGACTTTCAACCGCAATACCCATTCTTGGTTGAAATTGACTGTACAATTTGTCATCATCATTCCCATCTACAGGATTCGGTCCCCAATTACAAGGATCACTTGGAATATTCGCAAGAGTTTCCTCGGCCAACCCTTTATGAGCAATTCCCAAACTTTCCATTCTTCGCAGAAAGATATATTCGTTCCTATATCCTTTGTCTTTAAGAAAATCATCGACATATTTCAAGGGAGTACGAGTTGCTTTTAAGGCATGATATAGCTTATAAATAGTAGCAGGCTTTTGAACTCTTACTCGATCTGCATCCTCAATGATTTGTTCCTCTTGTTAATGATCAATGCCTTGAGGACTAGATGGAGGAGAATGACGCTGTTGAGAATGTTGTGGGCTCGGTTGCTGTTCTGTAGACACTTCTTCTTCGGTGAGATCGAAGTGCGTAGGCCCCTCACTCATTCGCCGTGGTCCCCTGCTTGCAATTCTCGAAGACTTTCTTGAAGATAACATCTTTCTCAGTTTTTGGAAGATTCCTTGCTTGACTTTTCCAAGAAAGATGACAAATTTTTGAAGATTAAACAAGGGAAGAAAACGGGAATGGAGGATCGATGCTTTCTAGGGTTTCTGAGAGTAAAGTGAAGAGGAATTGACAGTGCACGATTGGTTTAAAAAGATAGATAAGCGAACCGTCACAAAGGAAATAAAGAAATGCCTTTTCAAAATAACTGTCTTTTTCCACGAAAATAGTCATTTCAAAAATAACTTCCTTTTTGAAAATGAAACGATGCAATGAATAAGTCGATTAAATATAGCAACAATTTAAGCACAGTCTAACAATCGTACCTCTTCAAGATAAGATTCAAGAGAGAGAGAGAGAGAGAGAGAAAAAGACTTACAGTCTGATGGTCGTACCAAGACTAACTTACAGTTAAAGTCTTGTATGTCTGAGTCTGAAAGTCTTTAGATTTTGATCTCCTCATACTTTAAAATGTTCAGTCTGGAACGGATGGTTTCAAATTGATTTTTCTCCAAAGGCTTTGTGAATATATCCGCCAGTTGGTTCTTTGAATCAACATATTGGATTGAAACATCTCCATTTTGAACGTGGTCTCTAATAAAGTGATGTCGAATCTCTATATGCTTTGCTCTTGAGTGGAGAATTGGATTTTTGGTGAGATTGATAGCGCTGGTGTTGTCACAATTAATCTTCGTGCATGAGTCTTTAATTTCAAAGTCTCTTAGCTGCTGTTTTATCCACAGAATTTGCGAACAACAACTTCCGAGAGCTATATACTCTGCTTTTGTTGTAGAGAGAGCTACAGTATTTTGCTTTCTGGAAAACCAAGACACTGTCCTGTTTCCAAGTAGTTGACAAGTACCTGATGTGCTCTTTCTATCAACTCTCCATCCAGCAAGGTCTGCGTCTGAATATCCAAGAAGAGTAAAATCTCCCCTTTTTGGATACTAGAGACCAAAGCTTGAAGTTGATGAAACATATTTAATAATACGCTTTGCAGCATTCAAATGAGATTCTTTTGGGTCTGATTGAAATCTGGCACAAATGCAAACACTAAACAGAATGTCAGGTCTAGAAGCAGTAAGATAAAGAAGTGATCCGATGATACTCCTGTATAGCTTTTGATCGACTTTCTTTCCTTCTTCATCTTTGTCTATCTTCAAAGAACTTGACATTACTATGTCAGTATTTTTGTAATTGTCCAGTCCAAACTTTTTGACAAGATCATTTGCGTACTTTTCTTGATGAATGAAAGTTCCTTCCTCCAATTGTTTTATTTGAAGTCCAAGAAAGAAGGTTAACTCACCCATTATGCTCATTTCAAATTCATCCTGCATAGTCTTAAAGAATTTCTTGCACAGACTTTCATTAAAGGATCCAAAAATGATATTATCGACATATATTTGAACAAGTAGAAAACTTTTGCTTTCTCTTTTAATAAAAAGAGTAGTGTCTACTTTACCTTTAACAAATCCATTTCGAATTAAAAATTTACTTAATCTGTCGTACCAAGCTCGAGGTGCTTGCTTTAAGCCATACAAGGCATTTTTGAATCTGAATATTGAGTCTGGTTTCTTTGGGTCTTCAA
This sequence comes from Eucalyptus camaldulensis, assembly GCA_019915185.1. Lineage (NCBI taxonomy): Eukaryota > Viridiplantae > Streptophyta > Magnoliopsida > Myrtales > Myrtaceae > Eucalyptus > Eucalyptus camaldulensis. The sequence goes on from JAHSVA010000006.1 coordinate 12,213,420, forward strand.
ACCCTGGTGGTTGTTCCACATAGACTTCCTCACGGATGAAACCGTTTAGGAAAGCACTTTTGACGTCCATTTGAAATAATCTGAAATTTTTATGACAAGCAAATGCAAGTAATAAACAAATTGCTTCTAACCTTGCTACTGGTGCATAAGTTTCGTCATAGTCGATCCCTTCTTCTTGTGTGTATCCCTTGGCCACGAGTCTAGCCTTGTTTCTTATGACTTTTCCTTTCTCATCCATCTTGTTCTTGAAAACCCATTTAGCTCAAACAATTGATTTACCTTTTGGTTTAGGAGTCAGCTCCCAGACATCGTTAACTCTGAATTGTCTGAGTTCTTCTTGCATAGCTTCAATCCAGCTTTCATCGGATAAAGCTTCTTCTATGCTCCTGGGTTTTATTTTCAGAAATAAGAGCCACAGCACTAGACTCTTCTCGCCTTTTGGATCTTGTGCGGATTCCTTCATTGATGTCGCCAATAATAAGATCTTTAGGATGAATGGACTTATGTTTCCAGTTGCTGGTTAATTTATCAGATTGATGATCACTTCCTTCACTAGAATCTTCAATAGTCACTTGTTGCTGGTCCTTCAAAGTCTGAGCTGCTTCTTGAGATTTAGACTTTGTAGAGTCTGGAGCAGGTTCAATCTCTTCGAGATGAGTCTGAATGATTCATTTTGTGTAGAATCTTGGAATTTGACATTCATTCATTCTTCCACTGTTTGAGTCTTCTTATTGTAGACTCTGTATGCCTTGCTTGTGGTTAAATATCCAAGGAAGATGCCTTCATCTAACTTTTCTTCAAACTTACCAACTCGATCATTTGCATTTTTCAGTACGAAACATTTGTATCAAAATACATGAAAATATGAAACAATAGGCTTCTTTTCTTTAAATAGTTCATAGGGGGTTTTTTCTAGAATAGGTCTTAGAAAGATTCTATTGATAATATAATATGATGTTGAAACTACTTCAGCCCAAAACCGTAAAGAAATATTACTTTCAATTAAGAGAGTTTTAGCCCTTTCTTGAAGAGATCTATTTTTCCTTTCCACAACTTCATTTTGCTCTAGAGTATATGGAGAAGAGAACAAATGCTGAAAACCAGATTCTTCACAAAATTTGGCAAAATCCTAATTTTCAAATTCACCTTCATAGTCTGTTTTTATGCTTGAAATAACATACCCATTTTCATTTTGAACCTTCTTAGCAAATTTTTCAAAGTAAGAGAAAGTTTCAGACTTACTTGCCAAGAAATATACCCAAGTAAATCGTGAGTAGTCATCCACAATTACTAGGCAATATTTCTTACCTCCAATGCTTTGCGTTCTTGTTGGTCCGAAGAGATCCATATGCAAGAGCTGTAGTACACGGTTAGTGGAAACTTGATTTATTGGCTTAAAGAAATTTCTTACATGTTTTCCCAATATACCTGATGTACATAGATCAGACTTTTGGTATGATAAATTGGGTAGACCACGAACAAGTTTCTTTGCTGAGATCTTGGCTATCTGCTTCATGTTGACATGCCCAAGCCTTTTGTGCCATAAGTTTGCTTCGTCTTGGATTGAGATTAGACATTGCGATTCATCCGGTTTCACGTCCCAGAGGTAGATATTTCCATGTCTTCGACCCATGAATGACTGAGTAGAGTCTTTACTGATTCTTGAACAAATACCCTCTTGAAAGTTGATTTTAAAACCAACATCACACAGTTAACTGATAATGAGCAGATTGTAATTGAGCCATTCAACTAAAGAAACATTGCTTATTGTGAGGTTCCCAATCTTTACAGTTCCAAATCCTACTATTTTTCCTTTGTTGTTTCCTCCAAATGATACTTTTCCACCATTCACTTGAACAATCTTTATGAAGCAATTTGAGTCTCCTGTCATGTGTCTAGATTATCCACTATCTAGATACCATTTCACCTTTTTCTTGATAGTGACCTGCATTTAAAAAGAAACTCAAGCTTTCTTTGGTACCCATATTTTCTTGGGTCCTTTTGAGTTAGTCTGATATGCGGTTTTTGCCTAAACTTTATTGACAAGTCTCCAAACCATAGGACATTCTTTCTCAAAATGATATGCACTATTGCATTTTGAACATCTAAGAGCATTGCGACCTACTGGTTTTACAAAGTTTCTTTCAAAATGATTTTTGTAAGCATTTTTTGTGGGTCTTTGCTTAATTCTTTCTTTTACTTTAGGAAAATCAATTAAAGGAATAGTTTCAGCAGTCATTCCTAAACCAGATTTATTGAAATAAGGTCTTTGAACAGAAAGTATTTTTTCTAGTTTTTCAGATCCTAGAGAAAATCTTTTGGAAATATTTGAAATATCATTTTTCAAAAATGCATTTTCTTTTAAAAGATTATCTTTACTTTCTCTGAGAGAGGAAACATTCTAGTGTAAGCATTTCACTTTTTCTTCCAAAACATTCTCTTGTTGTTTTAAAGTAGAATTTTCCTTTTTGAGTTCGGAAATTCTTTTAAGAGAAGTCTTAAGACTAAAACATAATTCATCAATGTATTTTGAAACTTTAATAGGGATTTTGAAATTACTTACCTCGAATTCACTTTCTGAATTTGAATCAGTCTCGGAGTTTGATTCTGAGTCTGATTGTGCCATTAAACATATGTTGGCATAATCATCATCACTATCTTCACACTCCGTATCACTCCAGGTTTCAGCTTTGAGAGCTTTTCAATACCTTTCAGTTTTTCCTTTCTTCTTCCTCAGAAGAGGACAGTTGGGTTTGATGTGTCCCTTTTTCTTGCTTTCAAAGAAGACTACATCTTTGTTTGACTCATCATCTTCAGCAGACTTGGTCTGTTGCTTTTGAAAACTTTGTATCCTTGAATTGAATCTTCTTCCTTTTCTATTAAGCTTTCTGAATCTTCTTATCATGAGAGCAAGTTCTTCATCATCCATGTCGTCTTCAGAATCTGTTACATTAGAGTCATCATTCGATTTTAATGCAACAGATTTCTTACCTTTAGGATCTTCGTCTTCATTGATTTGTTCCACTTCATAAGACTGAAGAGTCCCAACCAACTCATCGACAGACAGTGGCATGATTCTTTGGGTCTCTCGGATTGAGGTCTTTATATGATTCAAATTCATGGAGAGTCCACGCAGTAGCTTGTCCACTTTCATGGGATCAAAAATTGGTTGACCTCGATTTTCAAGACCATTCACGATTTCTATAAAACGACTAAACATGTACGTTATAGATTCTCCTGGTTTCATTTTGAAGGCTTCGCATTGACCGAGAAGAATGTTGATTCTAGTCTCTTTTACTCAATCGGTTCCTTCATAAGTGATGTGTAATCTATTCCGGACTTCTTTGGCTATATTACAAGAAGATATTCTATTATATTTAGTAGGTGATAAAGCACAATATAAAGAGTAAATTGCTTTTGCATCAAGAGCTTATCTCTTGATTATCTCTTCCTGACTCATTTCACCGGACTCAACAGTGTCCTTTCTTCTTTCTGAGACAGATGCCGCTTTAGGAATGATTCCTTTTTCTACAACGTCCCATTCCAAAGGATCCTTTGATCTTAAGAACGCCTTCATCTTGTTCTTCCATATGTTGTAGTCCTTTCCATCAAAGTAAGGCGGTCTGGTGTTGCTTTGCCCTTCTACCAGCCCTGGAGCCAACATACTAGCCATGGATCTCTTACTCTGAAGTAAAACACTTCAAACAAAGTAAGTACACGAGCTCTAATACCAATTGAGATAGCTAGTATAAGCACCTAGGGGGGTGAATAGGTGCATAATCAATTTATCGAAATACGGAAGCAATTCTTGGCAAACGATAGAAAGGTAGTTCACTATTGATTGACAAAATGAAATACGATCAAAGTAAAGAGAGCAAAGGAGAGAAGATTGAACACAGGGTTTATAGTGGTTCGGCTTAATCCAAGCCTACGTCCACTCTTCCGCACTGACAGCCCACCGGCTGGATTTCACTATGAACAAAAGAGAAGTTACAGCACTGCTTTTCCTTGATTCTACAGTGTAGATGTTCTATCACACCTCCTCAAGGTTTCTCACAAATATAGACTCTCTTTTGTATACAAGTATTCGCTCAAAGGAATTGTCTAAACAACAAGGAGCTTCAGACTTTGAAATTCTTCTATCGCGCACACCTCAACAACTTAGAACATCTTCCTTATATACTCCTTTATGCTATCATACCCGTTGGCACTTACCAAAGGAATTCCTCCAATCTACCCATTGGACGGAATCAATTAGGAAGATCATTCTGGCTATTAAAGGAATGTGTCGATAGCCCATCAATCATGTTCGCCCATACAATCAGGATCTCGGTTTCCATAAGTAGAACCTTCCAAGAATATTTAGGCAATCAACGATTCCTTAATCTTCGAGTCAATCACGATCAATCAAAGAATTCGGTTGAGTCTTTTCCAGCCACGAGATCTTCTCCATTTGATAAGATCAAGCCCTTAACGAAACATCCAGTTCTGGATAACCTTTATTCAACGGATTAGAGACTGTCAATGAGAATAGACTTTGAGTCTTGAGTCTGGCTGTCCGGAGGTCTTCAGAATTTAAATAGCAGAGTCTGCAAACCTTCAGACTAGACTGATGGAAACGTTTTGTCAGCTTCAAAATACTTCAAGAAGATTTCTCCAACAAATTGAACTTAAAGAGGCCTAACACATTATTTGTCACTGTTTGCTCTAAGGGACATCATGTGCCTTATAGGAATAATAAGTTGACCTTGCTTTTGAGTGACTCGCTTGGGGGTAATGTGAAGACCTTGATGTTTGTCAATATATCACCGACCGAGTCAAATTTGGACAAGACATACAATTGTTTGACTTATTTTTTTTTAATTTATTATGTGCTTTTTTTCTCATTTGATGATTGCCTACTCATGAAATAATTATTTACCGGATTGTCTTCTAGTAAGAGCTGGGTGTATGCTACTATGATACGTATATGCTTGAGCCATTACTGCCAATCGTGATTGCAATGGATTTTTAGCTTGCTTCTATTACCCGTATAGACAATTGGCCAAAGACTTGATGGCTTCAACTTCTCTAGTGGTTCTTGGTTTGTTGTTTCCCTTTTTGAACCATCCAACAATACTCTGACCAAAAAAAAAAAAGAAAGAAAAGAAAAAGCTATCTAACTCCATAAAAATGCATGTTCAGGTATGCCACTCAAGTTAGATCCATCGAGAATGTTGCAAGCATGGATGTCTCGTCAAAAGAGGTCATCTGATTAAGGAAAGAGCTTGCCCATTTAAAGGAGCAAGATGAGAAGCGGGGAGATAGTAAGGATCTTAAAGAGGAGAAAATGACTCCAGAGCGAGCTGGTTGCTCGACCCACCCACTAGGAACAGCCTACTAAAGATAATATGTAGTCAGGAATATAATGTATATATTTGAAACATTTCCTAATTGCATAACAAGAAAGTAGCTTGTTGTCGACCAATTTTTTTTTTTTTTTGGGTGTTGTCGATAGAACTTAGCTGGCGAAAATTTTGTACTTGAGGATGGTGAGACCACAAATGCATTTATTATTAAATATATATATTTTTGAGTTGCCTTTGTTGAACATTAGATCACTTATGTTTGAGTACTATTTTTGTTTAGGTACTTTTCATGTTGTCTCTCTCTGGTATAACTTCTATCTCCTGTCACTGAGTTGAAAAGAGATGCATCATCAAAAGAGATGCATCATCAACAATGATTCCCCATTTTCTAGGATATGGATAGAAAAAATGAGCAAGCAACTGCCCTCTTGAATATGCAAGGGGCTCGATTAGCTTAAATGGAGTTCCTTTATAAAGAAAGACAAACTTTGACGAAGCAGTTAGGCTTGAATATCATCCACATTTGTAATCACATTTTCTGGGACACCTTCCTTGTCATTTAAAAGCTTCACTCGATAGAAAACTCTAATCTTGCCTTTCATATTTGAGACATTCCATAGCCAATTATCAAAACGTCACCATTGAACATCCCTGGAAGGATGAGAAAGCAAAGCAGCACTTCTTTGATAGGGTGTTTGATGGGATGACATCCCAAGAAGATGTGTTTAAGGAGACACGCGTATCAAAGAAGTGCTGGTTTGCTAGTGAACACATCTTCTTTGGATGTCATCCCATCAAATACCCTATCAAAGAAGTGCTGCTTTGCTTTCCCATGCTTCCAAGGATGTTCAATGGTGATGTTTTGATAATTGGCTATGGAATGTCTCGGATATGAAAGGCACGATTAGAGTTTTCTGTTGAGCGAGGCCTCTAAATGACAAAGAAGAATTCGAAGAAAATGTGATTACAAATGTGGATGATATTCAAGCCTAACCGAGAGAAAAGGTTGCTCTTGGTTTAATAGGCAAACAAACCTTGTATGGGAAAGCAAATGTGGATGAGTTCACCATTGAACATCCCTAGAAGGGGTAAGTACACTAGAAGTGCCAACAGTTTTTTACGGATCACTTAAGTGATACTTTAAAAAAAAAAACGATCATTTAGGTGTCAACTCCGGTCCGGATTGCCGGAAATCCGACGTGGCTATATTTTATTAATCTCTCAATCCTACGTGACTCTTCGGCGTGGCTAGTCAACATATAACCGCTAAATGACGTCGTCCAAAAGTTATAAACAATGATCATTTAAGTGCCAAAAATTATTAAAAGTGATCATTTGAGTGCCAACTTTTATTTAAAGCGATCGCTTCAATTCTAGTCGTAGTTAAAAAAACACCACTTCAGTGCCAAGCATGCCACATGGAAATGCCACGTGGACTGGATTTTTTAAAAATTTTGGCCAAGTCATATTATAATTATAATTATAAATGATACATAATCAGTTTGGCCAGAATTTCTCGCCGTTGACACTAAAGTGATCATTTTCCTCCAATTTAACACTTAAGTGAGCCGGCAAAAACTTTTGGCACTAAAGTGAGCGCTGTACACAACTTTTGGCACTTTTAGTGTACTTATCCCTCCTTGAAAGGATGGGAAAGCAAAGTAGCACATCTTTGATAGGGCATTTGATGGGATGACATCCCAAGAAGATGTGTTTAAGGAGACAAGCGTAAGTCTTGGATGCTAGTGAAGTTGTCGAAATGTTTGTATGTATGGAGCTATGCTATTTGCTAAGATATCTGTACATTTAACCTATTTCCTACATTGCAGTCTTTGGTTCAATCTACTGTAGATTGTTTCAATGTATGCATATTTGCATACAGCCAGATCGGTTCAGGAAAGACTTTCACTATTTATGGGTCTGACAACAATCCTGGTCTCACTTCATGGGCTGCTGCTAAACCTTTCAAAATTGTAAAGCGGGATAGCAAGAAATTCTCATCTTCATTAAAGGTACTTGTTCTAGGAATGCTGCTTTTGCAGTCAAACCTAAGTTCTATTGATGATTCCCTAGTGACTTACGTGCTAATGTGCTTCATTTGATGTCAATGCCGATTTATAGGCCTACATGATAAAGTTGTATCGGGATAACCTTGTGGATCTTCTACTCCCAAAGAATGCACAGGGCTTGAACTTGGAAATAAAGAAAAACTCAAAAGGCAAGTAAAAAATATGTGGATATGATTGGTTAATTTGTTTATCCTTTAATGGGCAAAGTGGTAATTTTGGTACTTTTAATTTGTAGGACATGGTATGTGTTGAAAATGTCATAGTTTTAACAATTTCAACAATTGATGAACTCACTGGCTTTATTCAGAGGGCCTTGGAACAAAGGCATACACGAAAGATGCAAATGAACGAAGAAAGTTCAAGATCACATTTGGTAGTTTCAGTGAAACTACCAACTTACGAAATCATTCTGTTTCACAAGGAAATGTATATTATCTTTTTTGTTTGGTGTTCACTTGTAAATATTATGAAGTGACACTACGAGTCTTTCGTAGCTAAGCCTTGTTGACCTCACTAGGTTAGAAAGAAACGAGAAGTCGCCCTCTATAGGAATTGAACTTAAAGAGGCCTAACACATTATCTCTGCTCCGGGGGACACCATGTGCCTTATAGGAATAATAATTTGACGTTGCTTTTGAGTGACTCACTTGGGGGTAATGTGAAGACCTTGATGTTTGTCAATATATCACCGACCGAGTCAAATTTGGACAAGACATACAATTGTTTGACTTATTTTTTTAAAAAAACATTTATGTGCTTTTTCTCTCATTTGATGATTCCATACTCATGAAATAATTATTTACTGGATTGTCTTCTAGTAAGAGCTGGGTGTATGCTACTGTGATACGTAGATGCTTGACCATTATTGCAATCATGATTGCAATGGATTTTTAGCTTACTCCTGTTACCTGTATAGACTATTGGCCAAAGACTTGATGGCTTCAACTTCTCTGATATCTCTTGGTTTGTTGTTTCCCTTTTTGAACTATCTAACAATATCCTGACCACGAAAAAAAAAAGCTATCTAACAATATTCCATAAAAATGGATGTTCAAGTATGCCACTCAAGTTAGATCCATCAAGAATGTTGCAAGCATGGATGTCTCGTCAAAAGAGGTCATCTGATTAAGGAAAGAGCTTGCCCATTTGAAGGAGCAAGATGGGAAGCGGGAGACTGTAAGGATCTTAAAGAGGAGAAAATGACTCCAGGGCGAGCTGGTTCCTCGACCCACCCACATGGAACAACCTACTAAAGATAATATGTAGTCAAGAATATAATGTATATATTTGAAACATTTCCCAATTGCATAACAAGAAGGTAGCTGGTTGTCGACATAATTTTTTTTTTTTTTTGGGTGTTCTCGATAGAACTTAGTTGGTGAAAATTTTGTACTTGAGGATGGTGAGACCACAAATGTATTTATTAAAAAAATATATATTTTTGAGTTGCCTTCGTTGAACATTAGATCACTTCTGTTAGAGTGCTAATTTTGTTTAGATACTTTTCATGTTGTCTCTATATGGTATAACTTCTATCTCCTGTCACTGAGTTGAAAAGAGATGCATCATCAACAATGATTCCCCATTTTCCAGGATATGATAGAAAAAATGAGCAGGCAACTGCCCTCTCGAATATGCAAGGGGCTTAAGTAGCTGAGCTGGAGTACCTTTATAGAGAAAAACAAACTTTGACGAAGCAGTTAGGCTTGAATATCAAGCACATTTGCAACCACTTTTTCTTCGACACCTTCTTTATCATTTTGAGGCTCCACTCAATAGAAAACTCTAATCATGCCTTTCATATCTAAGACATTCCATAGCCAATTATCAAAATGTCACTGTTGAACATCCCTAGAAGGATGGGAAAGCAAAGCAGCACTTCTTTGATTGGGTATTTGATGGGACGACATCGCAAGAAGATGTGTTCACTAGCATCCAAGAATTACGCTTGTCTCCTTAAACACATCTTCTTGGGATGTCATCCCATCAAATACCCTATCAAAGAAGTGCTGCTTTGCTTTCCCATCCATCCAGGGATATTCAATGGTGACATTTTGATAATTGGCTATGGAATGTCTCAGATATGAAAGGCATGATTAGAGTTTTCTATCGAGTGAGACCTCTAAATGACAAAGAAGGTGTCGAAGAAAATGTGATTACAAATGTGGATGATAGTCAAGCCTAACTGAGAGAAAAGGTTGCTCTCGGTTTAATAGGCAAACAAACCTTGTATGGGAAAGCAAATGTAGATGAGTTCAACATCCATGGAAGGATGGGAAAGCAAACCAGTACTTTTTTGTTTCTTGTTCACTTGTAAATATTATGAAGTGACACTATGAGTCTTTTGCAGCTAAGCCCTGTTGACCTCACTAGGTAAGAAAGAAACAAGAGGTCGCCCTCTATAGGAATTGAACTTAAAGAGGCCTAACACATTATCTATCACTGTCTGCTCTGGGGGACATCATGTGCCTGATAGGAATAATAAGTTGACGTTGCTTTTGAGTGACTCACTTGGGGGTAATGTGAACACCTCGATGTTTGTCAATCTATCACCGACCAAGTTAAATTTGGACATGACATACTATTGTTTGACTTTTTTTTTTAAATTTATTATTTGCTTTTTCTCTCATTTGATGATTGCATGCATGAAATAATTATTTACCAAATTGTCTTCTAGTAAGAGCTGGGTGTATGCCACTATGATACGTAGATGCTTGAGCCCTTACTACCAATCGTGATTTTAATGGATTTTTTAGCTTGCTTTTGTTACCAGTGTAGACTATTGGCCAAAAACTTGATGGCTTCAACTTCTCTAGTGGCTCTTGGTTTGTTGTTTCCCTTTTTGAACTATCTAACAATATCCTGACCAGGAAAAAAAAGCTATCTAACAATATTCCATAAAAATGCATGTTCAGGTATGCCACTCAAGTTAGATCCACCGGGAATGTTGCAAGCATGGATGTCTCGTCAAAGGAGGTCATCTAATTAAGGAAAGAGCTTGCCCATTTGAAGGAGCAAGATGGGAAACAGGGAGATTGTAAGGATCTTAAAGAGGAGAATATGACTCCAGGGCGGGATGGTTCCTCGACCCACCCACCAGGAACAGCCCACTAAAGATAATATGTAGTAAAGAATATAATGTACATATTTGAAACATTTCATAACTGCATAACAACAAGGTAGCTGGTTGTCGATAGAATTTTTTTTTTTGGGTGTTGTCGATAGAACTTAGTTGGTGAAAATTTTGTACTTGAGGATGGTGAGACCACAAATGTAATTATTATAAAAAAGAATATTTTTGAGTTGCCCTCATTGAACATTAGATCACTTCTGTTAGAGTACTATTTTTGTTTAGGTACTTTTCATGTTGTCTCTCTCTGGTATAACTTCTATCTCCTGTCACTGAGTTGAAAAGAGATGCATCATTAACAATGATTCCCCATTTTCCAAGATATGGATAGAAAAAATGAGCAGTCAATTGCCCTCTCGAATATGCAAGGGGCTTGATCAGCTGAGCTGGAGTTCCTTTATAAAGAAAAACAAACTTTGACGAAGCAGTTAGGCTTGAATATCATCCACATTTATAATCACATTTTCTTCGACACCTTCTTTGTCATTTAGAGGCTCCACTCAACAGAAAACTGTAATCATGCCTTTCATATCTGAAACATTCCATAGCCAATTATCAAAACGTCACCATTGAACATCCTTGTAAGGATGGGAAAGCAAAGCAGCACTTCCTTTATAGGGTTTTTGATGGGATGACATCCCAAGAAGATGTGTTCACTAGCATCCAAGACTTACGCTTGTCTCCTTAAACACATCTTAAACACATCTTCTTGGGATGTCATCCCATCAAATACCCTATCAAAGAAGTGTTGCTTTGCTTTCCCATCCTACCAGGGATGTTCAATGGTGACACTTTGATAATTGGCTATGGAATGTCTCAAATATGAAATGCATGATTAGAGTTTTCTGTCAAGTGAGGCCTCTAAATGACAAAGAAGTGTCAAAGAAAATGTGATTACAAATGTGAATGATATTCAAGCCTAACGGATGATATTCAAGCCTAACTTAGAGAAAAAGTTGCTCCCGATTTAATAGGCAAACAAACCTTGTATGGGAATGCAAATGTGGATGAGTTCACCATTGAACATCCCTGGAAGGTTGGGAAAGCAAAGCAGCACTTCTTTGATAGGGCATTTGATGGGATGACATCCCAAGAAGATGTGTTTAAGGAGACAAGCGTAAGTCTTGGATGAGTCTTGGATGCTAGTGAACACATCTTCTTGGGATGTCATCCCATCAAATACCCTATCAAAGAAGTGCTACTTTGCTTTCCCATCCTGACAGGGATGTTCAATGGTGATGTTTTGATAAGTGGCTATGGAATGTTTTAGATATGAAAGGCATGATTAGAGTTTTCTGTTGAGTGGAGCCTTTAAATGTCAAAGAAGGTGTCGAAGAAAATGTGATTACAAATGTGGATGATATTCAAGCCTAACTGCTTCCTCAAAGTTTGTTTTTCTTTATAAAGGAATTCCAACTCAACTAATCGAGCTCCTTGCATATTCGAGAGGGCAGTTGCTTGCTCATTTTTTCTATCCATATCCTAGAAAATGGGGAATCATTGTTGATGATGCATCTCTTTTCAACTCAGTGACAGGAGATAGAAGTTATACTAGAGAGAGACAACATGAAAAGTACCTAAACAAAAATATTACTCTAACAGAAGTGATCTAATGTTCAACGAAGGCAACTCAAAAATATTCTTTTTTGTAATAATTACATTTGTGGTCTCACCATCCTCAAGTACAAAATTTTCACCGACTAAGTTCTATCAACAACACCTTAAAAAAAAAAAAATCTTTCGACAGCGAGCTACCTTTTTGTTTTGCAACTGGGAAATGTTTCAAAGAAAATGTGATTACAAATGTCACATCTCGATCCTCCAAGGACGTGCCCATCCCTGCTTGTTCGATTAATAGCGATGTTCTAGGACGCATCGCCGACCCATTCATTTTAATGCGCATACGGAAGCAAATAATAAGTCCCCAGACAACAACAAGATGTGATAGAAAAGTAGGGCCCATTTTTGTCAAAATATCTTTTTATAAACACACAAGTTTATACATAGAAGTCTACAAAAAAGAATAGACTTTCATCAAAAGAGAATTGTCCTATGACTAACTAGTCAGACAGGATCATTAATTCTTCGGGCTTCACCTTCTCAACTTCAGGGCTCAGGTCCTCCACTGCTATCAACTAGGGACCTGAAAATGTTATTCCACAACGGGGTGAGACGACATCTCAGCAAGTTCAACCCCTTAATACCCGACTAGGAAGAAAATATGCCTAAAGGGCTGCCTAAGCACAATCACGAGTCAGAGGACTTACTTTGGCCTTAGTTTCTCCCTGCAAGTCAATTCAATAAACAATCATCGAATCACATTATCACATCAATCAAGAATTCGGATCGAATCATCGATCAATCGACTTAATCGATTACATGTCAACAAGACTTTTTTCCCGGTCATCTCACTTACTCAATCCCAACGCTAAATTACGGCTCAGCGAACACAGCCTACTAAATCTTTGGCGATAATACTGAATTACAGCTTAGTGAGCACAACCGATTCCAAATTCGGTGGTAATACTGAATTACGGCTTAGTGGCCCCAATCGACTCCAAGTTCGATGGCAATGCTGAATTACGGCTTAGCAAGCACAATCGATTCCAAGTTCGATGGCAATATTGAATTACGGCTCAATGGACACAACCATACTTTGGTGCTAATGCCGAATTTTGGCTCAGCGGCACAACTGATTTCAAGTTCAGTGGTAATGCTGAATTACGGCTCAGCGAACACAACTGACTCCAAGTTCGGTGGTAATGCTAAATTACAGCTCAGCAAGCACAACCGACTTCAAGTTCGGTGGTAATACTGAATTACGGCTCAGTGAGCACAACCTACTCCAAGTTTGGTGGTATTCTTGATCTAACCCACAATATCACACGATTATTCACCCACGGCCAACAACATTACACTTCTCAACTCGATTCCTCGATTAAAAAGGCATCTTGGTCTATTTCCCTCATTTTAATGGTACTCGATAAAATAATCGTGTGTGGGTATACAGTCGGCTTTAGCAAAAAATATGACATCTTTACTTTTAAAATTCCCACCATTTATATAGTCTATAAAAACAATTTTGGCGCTGTTACCAACACCTGATTATTTTCTAATTAAATACCGAAATTAAATCAATTTAGGAATAAATTCCCAAATTCACAAATCAATCATAATTAGCACAAAATAAAGCTCAATTAAATAAACAGATTACACCACTACAATCAGCAAAAAATTTCAGTCATCGTTTATCCCAGTTTAAATTCTGAAAATTAATTAATTAATTATGGAAAATAATTATTAAATTCAATAAAGTCGATTTAGGCCCGAAAAAGCCTAATTCGAAGCCGAGACGAGCGCAAAAAATTTCCGAACTACTTTAAATAAATTCTAGAGCTTGTTTAGGCCCTAATTGCGCTAAACTATCCACCTATGATTAATAAATTTACTAAACCATTCTAATTATCCACTAAACCAAGCTTAGTCTAAACTAAACAACCCTTAATCGTCATTAACTTACTAAGTGAGGATTAGTAAATTAAACTCACTTGATTAACAATCTGCTTGGATCAAAACGACGAGGAAGCGACGAGGAACGAAAAGCTCCAATTTGGCGACACGAACGAGGCATGGATCGGTTCCATGAGATCTACTTTGGTGGATTGCTAGACAGCAACAGAACTCGGCGGAAATGGGGGCGACGAATGCACAAGAGAGAGAACAGAGAGAGGTTGAGGGCAATGAGTGCGTCGGCCAAAAGCAAAAGGGGAAGATAAACATGAGAAAAGTCAAAGATGAAGAGATAAGGGAGACCAAGGCAGAGGGAAAATAGGACGTCGATGTGGGGAGGTGAGTCGCGCGATTGAGAGAGAGAGAGAGAGAGAGAGAGAGAAGGGAAAACATAAAGGGACGTGTGGCCAAGTGAGGGAGGAGGGGAAAAAGGAAAAGAAAACTAAAGGAAAATCCTATAACCGAAATCTTGGTCCCACTTGCTCTTGTTTAGTCCAATTTGGTCCCTAAAAATCCCCATGCTAAAGCACTTAATCCTCACTTGCTTTCTTAAACAAAATTTCCCCCAAACAACAAGTCTCGAGCAAAAAAAACGGCCATTTCCTTCAATTCCGAATTCTAATTCATTTTTCTTAGAATCCAATTTTTTGAACAAACTTCTCTGATTGAGGTCTAATTTGTGACATCCCAAATTTCACCGACCTTCATTAGTGTAATTAGATCATTAGGAACTTAGATTAATTAGATTGGGCCAGAAAGTGAACCCAATGGACTGTGAGAAATGTGTGGGCTTGAGAAGTAAGTGGGCCACACGATATGGACTTGAAAAGCCGAGTGAGAGATTATGGGCTTGGACTTGGCTTGAAGCGGGCCAAGGTTCGGAATTATTAGATTTGTAGATTTAGTTTAGTGGGCCGGATTGTTATAGATTAAGCCTGTTGGGCTAGAGATGAATATTTAGGCCCGAGTGATTTTATTTTCGGTTAAGATTCATAGATTATAGTTAAGATGATTTGATTAGTGATTATTTATAACTTTAACATTTCTTGTGATGAATTCTTTATAGACTAACATTGACTAGTCGATATATTATATATATGTTATGACTTTGTATAATTATAAAAGGATTGAAATCAAGTAGAACCAAAAGGAAATTAATTGAAAAACATTAAAAACTAATGAACCGACTAACAACACGGATTAGCGACTAATTAAATTTGAGTGACAAATGACGAGGGAGACCAAACTTGGAGGCCACGACATCTCTTCTCTTCGTTTCTCCTTGTACTCGACACCCACGGTTTTCCTATTCCCACAAACCAAAAACCATCAATTCAAGAAGACATAATCATTAACCAAATCTAATCATTAGTCTAGCCTAGGGATTAGCTTGTAGACTTATTTTCCCCTCTTAAATTTTGAAACCCTCTCTCTCTCTCTTCAAGAACCAAGAAACCCACCTTCATCTTCTTCTTCTTTTTCTCTCGGTCGAGCAGTGAAGAACCAGAAGAAAAACCAGCGATTTCTCTTTTTTCATGCGAGATTTTGGTGTTGATCTTGAAGCATCTTTGTGTTGTTTAGTAGCTGAAGCAAGGTAAGGAAAGATATAACTCTAAGTTGAAAGTTATCCATTGTTTTGTCAAGAAAGCTTGCGGATCTAACCAAATAGTGAAGGATATGATCTGTAGTTGTTGTCTTGTGATTAATCTAAGCTTGGTAAGTGTTAGATTGAAGGTAGAAGCCATTGCATGTTACTTTTGAGTCTTGCATGTTTCAACATTCAAGTGTGAGTGTGCTGTTTTGCCGAATGAAGTGATGAAATGGATGCCGAGTGGATGGATGTGTTGTATATTGTGATGAGTGAACTCACGGATGCAATTATACTTCGGGCCGAGCTATGGATGGGCTATTTGTTAAAGAAAAGCTTGCTGAAAGTACTCTTAGTTGCTGTGATGAAGTATTGAAGTGTTTTTGAAGGGATTTGTGGAATAATAAGTGGTTTAATTGGGTTAGAAGTGAAGGAATCGTGTGTATCTATTCTGTTCTAGAAGAATATGGTTAAGGAGTATTCTGTTTTGTGTCATTTTCCTAATGCATGTTAATGAAAATAAGAAAAGGAACTATTCTATATGATAGAACATCCATTAGATTAAATGAGAAACCTAGTTATAACCATATGAATATAAAAATATAGAGATGGAAGTGAATTTAGTAAAAACCAGTGAACTGTCTTTGTAAGAAACAGTTTGACCTTTGTTGATTATATTAATTTTCTGTAATTATCTAGTAGGAACCGAACTTCAAATTCTTCATGAAACTTGTAGAAAATATCCATAGGAATAACATGTCAAAATTTGAGATTTAATGGATAAGAATTAGTTAGTAAAATGATTTTTCTTTGAAGATATAAAATCTGGATGTCGATACAGGGTGCTAGTAGAGATTAGGGCAACTGTTACTCTTAATACAGTGAGAATTAGATTTAAGTTTCTTCACAGAAAATGTAAATCTATGTCTCTAATATAACATACTAAAATTTGGTAGTATTTCGACAAGAATTGGTATACTTTCTGTGTTCGAAACCGAAACTGTTCATTTAGCTAGTAAACTGTCTGAACCCGAGAACATATACTAGATGTTGTGTCTTTTATATTAGACTTGTATGACACACATAGAGTCTAGTAACCTCATAATAGATGTTAGTTGTGTAAGATTAAGTCTCATGTATCATTTGAGGTGTAGGTGCATATAGTATCATGCATGTGCAATGAGTGCGGTGCATAGTGCTTGATTAGGGAATAAATATCTGTTCGGCATGGTATGGGACATGTCATAATGGGTTTTATCTTATAATTTGGACATGCACGTGTGCTAGGATCATGAGAGTTAAATGTATAGTTGTATACTTTGGAGTCTTTTTCTTTTGCATACGATAAATGCATTAATCAAAGGTGTGGTGGTGTGAAACGTGTGCTTAAATGAGTGAATGAACCCATCAGTACAGAGATACCGGTGATGCCCTCGGAACTTTGGGATGCCCTTGCTGTGTGGTCTTGGATGCCTCGGTAGAGAGATACCGGGATGCCTCGGAGTGAGATGCCCTTGTGTGTGATCAAGGATACCTCGGCTGTGTGATATCAGGATGCCTCGGAGAGAGATGCCGATAATAGGTTTATTATGGAAGTCAGGACAAGGTAACTTTCGGAAGTGACTTGATCGGGCCGGTAGAGTTCCGGTTAGTGACTGATCGAGGGTGGATTATATGTACACTAAATATAATTCTATTTGGCGAGTGTGTTCATGCATTATTGTTGCATTGCATCTTGATGTGAAATTGATTTTGAAAAAGGTAAGTATAGAAATAGATGCATATAATGTGATTACAAATATGATGTGTTAATATCCAATTGTTTATGCTTGTGACAATTCTACTTTAGTATCCTAAATTGTTTGGATTATGATTCCCTTGTAAGCTTGATGGCTGTGGATTGTTTAAGTTAGAGTTTTATCATTCTTTACTGGGCAAAGTTGTTGCTCATACCGTACATTTTTCAGATTGATAGTATGGATGTGCTGCCAGTAGCTCGATACGAGGCTATAGTATGCCTCGATGTTTCTCTTCATGACGAGTATGATCCCGACATTGACATGACTTTCTCCAAGTATGAGGCTACTTTATGGATGGATGATGGTAGAGCTGACTTGATACTGATGAAGTTCGTTGCATGGTTTGTCAACCATGAAGGGGAGATGTTCAGCCCTTTACCCTTTGGTGCAGGAGGACCAGGAGTTGGGACGGATGGTGCCTAGACGCCTTTGATCATATAAAAGCTGACTATCTTTTGTTTCTTTTGAGCATGGGCTTGTGTGGGAACTCGTGGAGTAGACACCCTCACCCTTTATCCCTGACTCTCGTTACGCCTTACTCTTGTTATGTATAAGTTGTATATAAAGGCGATGAACATGGAAAGCGTTCAGGTTGATAAATTTTGTAGGCCCTGATGATGGTAAAAAGAAACGAAGCTTCTTGTGATTTTGTCTATGTGCATGAATGAATTGGCCAATATTAATGATTGGTAGAGTGTTTGCAGAATAACTTCTTGGTATAAATTTAAGATTTTAAATAATCCATGTTATACATGCTAACCTTCAATGGTAAACACTATAGATTATCTAAAGGAGGTTACAAGTTAGGAAAGATTATAATAATGATAATTATAATTCCGCTTGCGCTTAGTACGTAACGCCCTGGGACGTCACACAATTTCATGCGGAAAAAGCTCACAAAATTTCCTTTCACCAATCCACTCACACCAGATGCCAAAAATCCCTTCAAATTAGCCAATCCAAATTTCCATTCGTTTTTCGAATTGTCCAAATCAATTTTTGGTAAAAATTCCGAACTCACTGAAAATTCCTCAAAAGATGAGTCGACATTCCTAAAATTACCTGTGACATGATAGAACTTTCAATTTCTGAAATCAAATTCAAATTCGCAGTTAATTTCAATTAGACGTAATTTTAGCGTGACATAATCTACCGAGTAGCTTTCAGAAATTTTTGGTGTAAATGACCCGTGGTCGATTTTCTTCGAGCCACTATGTACCTCTTCGACATATCAGCGACTCTTGGTTGTCGTGAAAATCTTGAGGATTCAAATATAAACACAGGGCACCAAACGATAAAAAAATCAATCTAGTGCCGATCGATAAGAATTTTGCAATTTAGTGGAATCACCTACTAAATCTTTGCTGGTAATGCTGAATAACGGCTCAGTGAGCACAACTGGTTCCAAATTCGATGGTAATACTGGATTATAGCTTAGTGGGTACAATCGACTCCAAGTTCAGTGGCAATGCTGAATTACGGCTCAGCAAACACAACCGATTCCAATTTTGGTGGTAAATTATGGTTCAGTGGACGCAACCATACTTTGGTGGTAATGCTGAATTATGGCTTAGCAGCACAACCGATTCCAAGTTCGGTGGTATTCTTGATCTAACCCACAACATCATATGATTATTCACCCACAGCCAATAACATTACACTTCTCAACTCGATTCCTTGATTAATAAGGCATCTTGGCCTATTTCCCTCATTTTAAGGGTACCCGATAAAATAATCATGTGTCAGTACACGGTCGGCCTTAGCCAAAAATATGACATCTTTATTTTCAAAATTCCCACCATTTATATAGTATATAAAAACATTTTTGGCACTATTAAGCGACGCCCGGCTATTTTCTAATTAAATACCGAAATTAAATCAATTTAGGAATAAATTCTCAAATTCACAAATCAATCACAATCAACACAAATTAAAGCTCAATTAAATCAATAGATTACACCACTACAATCAGCATAAAATTTTGGTCACCAGTTATCCCGGTATAATTTTCAGAAAATAAATAAATAAATACGAAAAATAATTATTAAATGCAATAAATTCAACTTAGGCCCGAAAAAGCCTGATTGGAAGCCGAGACGAGCCGGGAAAATTTCCAAACTACTCTATAGAATTTTAGAGCTTGTCTAGGCCCTAATTGCACTAAACAATCCACCTAACATGCATCGATGATTAACTAATTTACTAAACCATTCTAATTATCCACTAAACCAAGCTTAGTCTAAACTAAACAACCCTTAAACTTCATTAACTTACTAAGTGAGGATTAGTGAGTTAAACTCACTTGATTAACAATTCTCTCAGATCACAATGACGGGGACGCAACAAGGAACAAAAAGCTCCAAATCGGCAACACCAACAGGGCATGGATTAGGCCCGAAAATTGGCCCGCAAAGCTCACGAGGCTGCTAGATTTCTATGTCTGTAGGGTTGCTTTGCACGGCTAATTTCGCGCGGGACACCGACCTCGATTGTAGACGGAACTTCTCGGGGACGAAAGAGGAAGGTGAGCTAACAGCGTGGACTTTGACTCCATGAGATCTGCTTTGATGGATTGTTGGAAAGCAACGAAACTTGGAGGAAATGGGGGCAACAAACGCACGAGAGGGAGAATAGAGAGAGGTTGAGGGCGGTGAGTGCGTCGGCCAAAAGCAAAAAGGGAAGATAAACTTGAGAAAAGTCAAAGATGAAGATATAAGGGAGACCAAGGAAGAGGGAAAAGGGTATGTCGGCATGGGGAGGTGAGTCGTACGATTGAGAGGGAGACCAAGGCAGAGGGAAAAGGGGACGTCGGCATGGAGAGGTGAGTCACGCGATTGAGAGAGAGAGAGAGAGAGAGAGAGAAAGAGAGAGAGAGAGAGAGAGAGAGAGAAGGGAAAAGAGAAAGGGACGTGCGGTCAAGTGGGGGAGGAGGGGAAAAAGAAAAAGAAAACTAAAGGAAAATCCTATAACCGAAATCTTGGTCCCACTTGCTCTTGTTGAGTACAATTTGGTCCCCAAAAATGCCCATGCTAAAGCATTTGATCCTCACTTGCTTTCTTGCACAGAATTTCCCCCAAACAACAAGACTCGGGTAACAAAAACGACCATTTCCTTCAATTCCAAATTCTAATTCATTTTTCTCGGAATCTGATTTTCTGAACAAACTTTTCTGGTTGACGTTTGATTTGATGCAGAAAAAGCCCACGAAATTTCCTTTCACCAATTCACTCACACCAGATGCCAAAAATCCATTTAAATTGGCAAATCTAAATTTTCTTTCGTTTTTCGAATCATCCGAATCAATTTTCCGTAAAAATCTCAAACTCACCGAAAATTCCTCGAAAGATGAGTCGATGTTTCTAAAATGATCTGTGACATAATAGAACTTTCAATTTCTGAATCGGATTCAAATTCGTGATTAATTTTGATCAAACGCGATTTAACGTGACTTAACCTACCAGGTAGCTTTCAGAAATTTTTAGTGCAAATGACCCATGGTCAATTTTCTTCAAGCCACTATGAACCTCTTCGACACATTGACGACTCTCGGTTGTCTAAAAATTTCAATGATTCAAATATGGACACAGGGTACCAAAATGATAGAAAAATCAACCTGGTTTCGTTCAACGAGAATTTTATAATTTAGTGGAATCACCCACGTTTAACTAAATATCTCGATCGAGCTGACCTATCTCTGATTTTTAATCGATCTTACTAGGTCGTAATGATCTTGATAGATGAACATGGTGGAGCAGTCGATTTCTGGTTGAATCCTCAAGTCTATTGCATTAAAATCTCTTAATGATTTTCCCAAATAGTCTAGTTATCTCATGAGTGATCAACTCTGAGAATAGCACTATAGGCGCGTCGATGAAAGGCCTAATTTATTCAATTGAAATCAGGATTGAAAATCCAGGCACATAAGTTCTATTGATGATTCCCTAGTGACTACCGTGCTAATGTGCTTCATTTAATGTCAATGCCAATTTATAGGCCTATATGATAGAGTTGTATTGGAATAACCTTATGCATCTTCTACTCCCGAAGAATGCCCAGGGCTTGAACTTGGAAATAAAAAAAAAAAACTCAAAAGACAAGTAAAAAATATGTGGATCTGATTGGTTAATTTAATTATCCTTTGATGGACAAAGTGGTAATTTTGGTACTTTTAATTTGCAGGGCATGGTATGTCTGTGACATCCTGATTTTCAGTTCTGATTTCAATTGGATAAATCGGACCTTTCATCAATGTGACTATAGTGTTTTTCACTGAGATGGCCACTCATGAGATTACTGACCTATTTAGTGAAGCCATTAAGGGATTTTAAATGCAATAGACTTGAGAGTTCGACCAGGAATCGACTACTCAACCGTGTTAGTCTGCAAGAGTCATTACAACACAATCAAAAATCAATCAGAGACCGGAGATAAGTCGATTCGACTGAGATGGTGATCAAAGTATGGGTGATTTCACATGATTACAAAATTCTCGTTGATCAGCACTAAACCGATTTTCTATCATTTTGAGTACCCTATGTCTGTATTTGAAACCTCGAGATTTTCACGACCACCAAAAGTTGCCAATGTGCTGGATGGGTTTATTGTGGTTCGAAGAAAATCGACCATGGGTCATGTGACATCCTGAAATTCGAGTCCTCTGAGGAATGAATGAATGTGAATTTCATCAATGCATTGTTGGTCGATCTCACTCGAAATAGATCACTTATGAGATACTAACCTTGAGGGGAAAGACTAATGAGGACAGAACTCGTACGACTAAAGAACTTGACCTAGGAAAATGACTTGATCATGAGACTTGCGTGAGGACGATCCTGTAGATAGGTAGGCCGATTCTAAGGATGACTAGAAGTCGATTCGTGAACATAACATAATGGAACGACGGGGTGACTCTGTTTACTGTTATCGAACCCGCGAACGACCCTATGTCGATCCTTGGTAATTTTGTACTTTGAAATAAGAATCTATCCACCATAATTTCATGCAGTCAAGGACGTCCATGCGTCGAGATGTCTTGAACGTGGTTTGATACAAGTCGATCACGCGGGAATCCTTGGAGCTGCCCATTAGTTTGAGTTGTCTCCAAAATGACATTAGGGTGACATTGACATGGCATGAGAACTAAAGATTAGGCTTCGAATTATCGAAATGTTCGGGACAGACATTAAATGAAGTTGCTTCAACAGTCGACAGAACCAATGAAGCCGAGTAATTGGAATAGGGATTTTCGGACTGAGAAAGTAAGCCCGTGAGGACATGGGGTGGGCCAATCTAGTGTGGGCCTTAGGCCCAAGTTGGGACAGCCACCAAATGGGCCTAAGCAAGCAAATGAGCCCATTGGGCCTAAACCAACTATTCATCTTCTAAGCCCATGGGCCAAATCTTAGCAATTTCAAGCCTAACCAATTCCCATGCCCATTACTATTCATGGCCAAGCCCAATCCTTAGGCCCATCCACCAATTTCAATCCAAGGACAGAATGGTAATTGTGTAAGGTGAATTGACCAAAATATCCCTAGTTGTAGGGAGAAAAAGGCTAGAGAAGAGAGAGAAGATGAGGTCATGCATGGGGAATTGAAGCAAGCCTTCAATGGCCTTAAGGAGGTGTGACACCAGCCCTCACATCACTCTCTCTCTCCCCCATTCGGCCTCCCAACCGATGAGATCTCTCTCCCTCGTTCTCCCTCTCTTCCAATTTCTGTTCCAACAGACCTTCCTCCAAATATCTGACTTTATTGTTGCCTCCCAGGATGAATGAGCCTTCGTGCTACCAACCATTGTCTTCCGGAGATCCAGAACGTGCAGAGGGACTTGGCCGTTTGCCGAAAAGATTCTCCGGCCGTCCTGAATTCCGGCTAGAAGCCAACGACAGTTCGATCGCTTGAAACTGTTCTGCTCTCGACTGACCTTTTGTCAAAAACTCGAGCTAAAAATGGTCTTACCGTGAGAATCAGGCTACACTTCACCAACCATCGTGACGAGAACTTCGAGGTCATTCCAACGAGTGCGGACTCACCCCGAACAGAGCTACCGGACATCCCAAAATCCGACGACAAGCCACCGACCGCTAGACCGCCCAGTTCCGCCTAGGTCGCAATTTCAGCTCGTTTTCTTCCATTCTGACCCTTCTTTCACCTAGCCCAGCTACCAGCCACTCCCCCTTGAGCCCCAGGTGCCGCCGGTTGCTGGCCAACCCCCTCGCTAGAGCTCCGGCCAAGCTGTTCAACTTGTTTTCTCCTCTGGCAGGGCTGTTTTTCAGAAGTTTCAGAGGGAGTTTCAGCTATGGTTGTTGTTCCAAGCTTGGGACCTCCTTGGATCGTCGTGGTAGAGGTCCCGGAGCATCGCCTCCATTGTCGCTGCCGCATCGGTGTCTCCCGCCTGCTTAATGGGTGAGTTTAGCTCCTAATCCTTCGATTAGAGCCTAAACTTGCTTAGGGTCAGCTTAGTTAGATTTAATTCTAGTTTAGGTGATTTAATTAAGTTGTATTAGCCCTAAGATAGGTGGTTAGATAGATGGATTAGATTAGTTTAGCTTAATCTTGTTTTATTTGCTTAATATGGTTTACGTGGTTAATTAAGCATGCTTATCTTAATTGATTGGTTTCCTTAATTTAATCATTGTTTTGATGATTTCTGAATATAATTTATTATTTATTGAATTATGGAAAATTACTGTTCACGTGACACTATTCACAAAATACTGTTCATGTACACTATTCACGAGTACTGTTCACGTGCACTGTTCATCCAGAAGCGAAAAATGGTCTAATTCATGTGTGTTGATTTTATGACTTGAATAGATGTGTAAATGCGTGGACATTCACATGAATTGAGTGATAATTTGTGCAATGGTGTGGTGATTGGAAAATTGGTATTTAATTAGAAAATACCAAGTGTCGGGTTTTGACACTGAAAATGGTTTTTAGATACTATAGCAAATAGTGGGAGTTCAAAAGAGTGGAATTGGTTTTCCTGGTTCGAAATTGACGTGTACCCACACACGTGAATAATTTATTGAACGTTTTTAATATGAAGAAAAGAGGCCAAGAGTACTATTTTAATCGAAGCATTTGAGTGAAATGTAAGGTATCCTGGGCTGTCATTGAATTGCTGTGTGTTGGTTAATGCGAAGTTGTTAGGGGCATTTAAGCCGGACGATACCGTCAGGGGTGTTTAAGCTGGACGATACCCGATATGGGATGAACCATATAGTGGGCTTGGGTCACAATAGAGGCTAGGTTGACTGGACCTATACTCCTTCGAGAACACTGTCGACATAGTGACGAAGTTGTGCTCCAAGGTGGGAAGACGATGCCTGGCTAAATGCCAGTAGATAGCCGAACTGCTAGTAGGCTGTGCCCATGTGTGGCAGTGGATAACAATTGGAACGCATGTTGAGTGTTATTGACATGCCGGATTATGGAACGAAATTGTGTAGCACGGAATGGGACGTGTCATAATGATTTGGTCTTATAATTAGGGGCCCTTGTGGTTGTTGGTTATGTGAAAGTGTTGGCGTTTCAATCGTTGTATGCATTGAGTATATGCATTGTGTTTTTGAATTGTGCTAATGTGCAAGAACGCATGAAAATCATGGAATCTGTGATTTCAGTCATGCATGAGTTGAGCACTTCGTTTATAGCATGCACACATGAATCGATAACGTGCAAGGTGTGGCAATGGCCAGGTGAGATCGCTTGTGATGCGACCCGTGTGTGATTGATGAATTGCATCACCTATTGGCCATGTGCATTGTGTGTATCGTGCTGAGTGATATCATGCAGGGTATGGCATGCCAGGTAAGGTTGTATGTGAATCGATTGTTAGTTGTTGCTTGTCATGGGGTGGTTTTGTTGAGATATCCTGAGTTGAGTTGGTGTTCTAATCGGGGGCTTAGGGGAAAAACTCGTTGAGATTTATATTTCTCTGGTTATTGAATAACCATTTTCAAGTCCCTAGTGTGAAGAACTCGAAGCTTGAAGCGGAAAGGTCAAGAGCAAAGGTGGCTCAGTAGTCTTTTATGAGATAGACCATCTATATAAGCTTGAGGTGTTTATGAATGTGTGTTTTGATTTGGAAATTGTTGTCCTGCTTTTCTATCCCAAGTTTGTTAAGGTTAGGGGATTAGTAATTTGCTTCCGCATGTGCATTTAAAACGAATGGGTCGGCGATGAGCGCCTAGGAACGTCGCATAGCTGATCAACCATAGTGGGATGTGCGCGCGCGCTCGGGGTTTGGGGTGTGACAGGTCAATTGTACCAAAAATTTTTAAAAGCTACCTAGTAGGTTAGGTCCCACTAAAAACGCGTTTGATTGAAAATAATCGCGAATTTGAATTCGATTTCAGAAATTGAAAGTCATGTCGTGTCACAAGTCATTATAAGAACGCCGACTCACCTTTTGAGGAATTTCCGGTGAGTTCAGGATTTTTACTGAAACTCGAGACAGACGATTCGGAAAATGAATAGAAATTCAAATTGACCGATTTGAAGGGATTTTTGGCATCTGGTGTAAGTGAATCAGTGAATGGAAGTTGTTTGGGCTTTTTCTGTATTCAAATTAGACCTCAACCGGATTTGTTTGTTCAGAAAATCGGATGCCGAAAAAAATGAAATAAAAGTTTGTTTAAAAGAAAATTTATGGGATTAAAGGACCGTCTTATTTTAGACTTCAAGTGTGAGTTGGCGAAGAAATTAGTCCCAAGATGACCTATTAACAAGTTATTTTGAATTGAATAAATTATGACTTTAGCTTATTTTAATTCTTTTCTTCTTTATTTTCTTTTGGACCATGACCCCCGCGCACACGCACACACACCCCTCCCATCTCACGCACGTTTTCTTCTCTTGCTTTTGCGCGTAACACCCTCAGCCGACAACCCCACAATTTTTGTCTTCTTTTGTTTTGAATTGTTGACCATTGGGGCCCACTTCCTTCCTATCCCTCTACGTGAATATCTCTCTTTTTCTCATGTTCTGCACGTTCCTTTTGTTTTGCCGACAACTCTTCTTTCTCTTGGCCATCACATCCTTATCCTTTGACTTTTGTTTGTTTTTCCTTCTTTGTCTCCCTGCTGGCTGCGACGTCGAGGACTCCCTCTCTCCCTTTTTGTCTCATTCCTTTATCTTTTCCTTTCATTGACCTGCACGTGAATTCGGTTCCCAAGAAGACCGACGAGTGTTGCTTCTTTCGGCTGCAGATTGCTGTCCGTTTCCTTGTCAACTTGCCCCACAGAAGCCCCACCCGCGTCCAGTCTTCTTCGCCATCGCCATCACCACATCAGCCCACGTGCGGGTTGTTCACCGCTTCACATCAGGCCGTCCTCGAAGCCTGCCGATTGCAGCCCAAACAGCAGCCAACTTCCAGTAGGTCTAGCAGCCAAAGTTTGGCCCGGTTCACGGCCGTTTCAGCCACGGCTCATACTCCGACCCGCGATCGCCGAGCTTAGTCCAAGCTGTGTTCAAATCAGCCCCCGTGTCAGCCGTTCAGCCCTTGATCAGTGGCTAAATTACATCAAGGGTTTGTGGGCCTTGTAGCCGTTTTCGAGCCCATCCCGACCCCGGTTGGTGGACCCGCTTTGGAGAGAATTAACCCTCGTCGCATGCTCGTCAATTTGATCTGAGCGGATGTTTAATTAGATGAGTTTAACTCACTAGTCCTCGCTTAGTAGACTAATGATGCTTAAGAGTGTATTAGTGTTAATTAAGCATGATTAGGTGGTTAGATTAGTTTAGATTAATTAAATTAGTGACTTAACAATGCATGTTAGGTGGTTAGACATAGTCATTAGCAAGTAGAAAGGTTATAGTATTTATTGATTAAATCTCAAGATTTTTCCCAATCTATTTTTGCGTCCAATCAAGTATTACGGGCCTAAATTGGATTTTTGGCTATTTAATAATTAATTTTTTGTAATTATCTAATTATTTATTTATTTTCCGGAAATTCAACCGGGATGGTCAATGACCAGAATTTTATGTTGATTATCATGGTGCGCTCTATTTATTTATTTGAGTTCTATTTTGTGCTGAATTGATTTAATTGTGATTTTAGGATTTATTCCTAAATTAATTGATTTGTGATAATTAATTGAAAAATAACCGGGCGTTAGTTGATAGCGCCAAAAATATTTTAGTGGACTATATAAAATGGTGGGAATTGTGAAAAGGAAATTATTGTATTTTGGCTAAGGCCGACCGTGTACCCACACACATGTATTTTCATCAAGTAAGATAAAAAGGGTAAAATTGATTGTATTTTCGAAACAAAAATACTATAACAGCTCAATGGTCCGTATGTCATCTAGAGAATGAACGTTATACTATTATAACTCAGTGACCCTCCTGTCATCTTAAGAAAGAATTGCTTGTATACCGGCTCGGTGACTCTATATGTCATCTAGGAGATAAGGGCAGTATGACCCAACGGTGTGTTATGACGGCTCGGTGACTCTATATGTCATATTGGAGATAGAACATTATGCATAGGTATGTTATAATGGCTCGATGACTCTATATATCGTCTCGGAGACAGAACGTTATGCATACCTGCTCGATGGCTCTATATGTCATCTGGAGATAGGATAGTACTATCCATCTTTTATTATTGATTAAGAAATCCTAGATGTTGATCGGATTCATAGATAGTAATGAATGAAATGACCGGGCTGTGGTCTGAGTAACATGTAATCGACTAGGTCGATTGATCAATGATTTGATCTGATGTTGTGAATTGGTTGATTGATGTAACATAAAGTATCTGTGAATAATCTTGATTTGCAAGATGGAATTGAGGCCAAGGTAAGTCCTCTGACTCGTGTTGTGTATAGGCAGCTCTAAGGTGTATTAGCCTTCTAATCGAGTCTTAGGAGAGTAGAACTTGCTGAGACGTAGTCTCACCCCGTCGTGGGACCACATTTTCAGGTTCGTGGATGGTGACTCCTTCTGGACGTCATGGTCGTCCCTTGAGAGTGGTAGAGCAGGTCACCGTTTTCCCAAATCCCAGGAGTGACTGGAGTTATGAGATGGTCGTAACCACTATTTGGGTTGTGGAAGTTCCATACCAGGAGAGGCCAAATAGATTCAGAGTTGGTTTCATACTACTCCTTATGGTATTAGGATAGGCCCCCTTTTAAGCTTTGATATCCGTATTGAGGTGACTGACGCCGCTCGCGCTTTGGACGAGGATGCAGCTGGTCTTCCTGATGGCGTGGTAGATGATCCACCATCTCGTCCGAATCCCGTAGACCCCGATAGCTCAACAAACGAGTCGGAGTAGTTGGACGTAGGATAACCAATTTTGAGAATTAAGCCTTCTTGTAGGTCTTGTAATTATCGGATAGCATTGTATATGAAGTAATCTGATATGTATAAATGTGTGGTTGAGTTTTCAAGAATTTGTAGTCCTGATTTTCTATCCCATTAAATTGTTGTCTGGGGATTTTATTTATATGCTTCCGCATGCGCATTTAAAAATAAATGGGTCAGCGATGCTTCTTGAGACATCGCTATTATATCGACCAAGGGATGGGCACGTGCTCAGAGGATCGGGGCATTACATTGTCGACCCATTCATTATAATATACACATGTGGAAGCAGATATGAATCCCCAAATAATAAAACAATGGAATAGGAAAGTATGGCCAACTTTTTCAAACCAAAACAAGCCTCTTTATAAATGAACAGGTTTATATACAATGCCAGGTTGTTTACAAAAATATCGGCTTAACAAAAAGGAACTGCCTTATGACTAACTAGTCATACAAGTTCGCCAATTAAGCTTCTTCCACCTTCCCAAACTTTGGGACTTTTGGCTCTCCACGACCGTCACCTAGGGACCTAAAAAAGTGATCTCACAATGGGGTGAGACTACGTCTCAGCGAGTTCTACCCCCTAAGACCCGATTAGGAAGAAAATTACGCCTTAAGGGCTGCCTAAGCACGATTGGGCGTCAGAAAACTTACATTGGCCTCAATTCCTTCCTGCAAGTCAGTTCAAATTATAAATACTGACAATTATGTCACCTAATCAAATCAGATCGAATCACCAATCAATCGACCAAGTCGATTACAAGTCATCATGACCATCTCTTGGTTGACCCATTCAATACTATCTATGAATTCGATCAAAATCTAGGACTCCTTATTCCAAGTGAAATATAGATAGTATATTATCCTATATCTAGATGACATATAGAGCCATCGAGTGGGTATGCATAACATTCTATCTCCAAGACCACATATAGTGTCATCGAGCCATTATAACATACCTGTGCATAACGTTCTATCTTCAAGACGACATATAGAGTCATCGAGCCATTATAACACACCGTTCTTTCTCAAGATGACATATAGAGTCATCGAGTTGTTAAGTCATACTGTCCTTTCTTCAAGATGACATATAGAGTCACTGAGCTAGTATACATACAATTCCCTCTCAAGATAACCTATAGAGTCATCGAGTTGTTAAGTTATATTGTCCTTTCTCTAAGATGACATATAGAGTCACTGAGCCGGTATACATGCAATTCCTTCTTAAGATCATCTATAGAGTCATCGAGCTATTATAGTATAATGTACATTCTCCAAGATGACATACAAATCATCGAGCCATTATAGTATATTGTTCCGAAAATACAATCAATTTTATCCATTTTCATCATACTTGATAAAAATACACGTGTGTGGGTACACGATCGGCCTTAGCCAAAATACAAGGTTTTCACTTTCGAACCCCCCACTATTTTCAACAGTCCAAAAATAAATTTTTGGCGCTATAGACCGACACCCGGTAATTTTCCACTTAATTACCAAGATTATCCATTTTTGTAAATTAGCACCCACAAACACTAGTCACAATCAATTTGCACATTCAGGTACTCAATTAAATAAACAAGGAGAACCACTACAATCAACACGAAATTCCGGTCACTGACCATCCCTATTTAATTTTCGGAAAATAAATAAAAAATTAAATAATTACAGAAATTATTAAATAAATGCAATAAATAGCACAAAATCAAACTTAGGCCCGATAAAGCTAATTCGAAGCGGAGATGGGCCCCGAAAATTTCCGAACCACTCTAGTTAAATACTAGAGCTTGTCTAGGCTCTAATTGCAATAACTAACCACCTAACATGCATTGGCAAGTAATTAAATTTACTAATCTAATCTAATCTAACCACCTAATCCATCTTAGCCTAAACTCTGAAGCACAATTAACCTACTAAGTGAGGATTAGTGAGTTAAACTTGCTTGTTAAGCAATCCAAGCGGTTCAAAACGTTAGGGACGTAACGGGGCTCACTTCTCTCCAAAGCAGGCCTAGCTTTTGGGGTCGGGAACAACCTCAAAATGGGCCACGAAGGCCGCTAGAAACCCACTTGGTTTACTTCTATTCTTGGCTGTAAAATAGAGGAAACAGGGCTGGTTTGGCGGGGGCCGGGGCAAGGCAGCGGTGGATCGACGGAGGCAGCAGCGGCTTGGAAGAGCGGCTCACAACGGCCCGAGTTGCTCAGGATAGCCTTGGGACATGGGACAAGGCTACTGGGCGTCAAGGTCACGCGGCTAGGCGTGGAGCAACGGTGGCACGTGCGCGAGGTGGGAGGCGGCTGACAGAGACAATGTGCGGCGTGTGGTGGCACGAGGACTTCGACTGCTTCTCTTACTGGCTTTGGACGTCGAACAGCACACCAATAAGGGGGAAAGAGGGGTTCGGCAAGCTGAGGATGAGAAGGAGAAGATATAAGGAGACAAGGGGGCCACTTGGCCTTGTTTTCTCTTCAATTGTCCCCCAAGACCAAGTCCAACTCGTCCACCAAGCTTAGCTGTCTTCCATGGACCAAATTCAGCCACCAATGCTCCATTCTAGAAGCTTGAGTTGGTCCATAAGTCATGGTGGTGGGGGGCATACGAATTTCCCTTGGTTTCCTCTCAAATGGCCATCAAATCTTGCTTAATTCAACACAATTTGGCCTCAATAAAATCAACCGACACCTCAACGATCCAATTGGTATTTTTTCTCACCAATTGATCTCACTTGCTTTCCAATTTTGCAATAAAAAACGATCCCTGCCTTTTTATGGACAAAAATGTCCCTAGGATGACTTTTTCCCAACAATTCTCGGGTTGTAGAAAAATCTTCCGAGACTAAGTCAACGTTCCTAAAATGACCTGTGACATGACAGAACTTTCAATTTCTAAAATCAGATTCAAATTCGCGGTTAATTTCATTCTGGCGCATTTTAAGCGTGACCTAGGTTACTAGGTAGCTTTTAAAACTTTTCAATGTAAATGACCCGTGGCGATTCCTGGTGGTCGTGAAAATCTCAAGGTTTCAACTATGTATACAGGGTACCAAAATGATAGAAAAATCAAACTAGTGCCGATCGATGAGAATTTGGCAATTTAGTGGGATCACCCACATTTAACCACTCATCTTAGTTGAACTGACCTATCTCTGATCTCTAATCAATTTATGTCTATTCCGTAAAGATCTCAGCAGATGAACACGATTGACTAGCCGATTCCTGGTCGAATCCTCAATTCTATTTGCCTTAAAATCTTTAATGGCTTCCATAGGTAGTTTAGTTATCTCATGAGTGATCAGCTTTGAGAATAACATTATAGGCGCGTTGATGAAATGCCCGATTATTCAATGAAAAACATAATCGAAAATCCAGGATGTCACAATTCTTCCCCTCTTATAAAAATTTCGTCCTCGAAATTTAAACCTTACAATACTTAAGCAAAAAGGAGGGAGTACAACTGTCTCATCAACTCTTCAGCCTCCCAATTTGCTCTTTCAGTTCCGTGGTGTTGCTAGAGCACTTTGACCATCGTGATGGTCTTTGTACGCAGAATTTGCTCTTTTCTATCCACGATCTGAATAGGACTTTCAACGTATGACACTCAGTCATCCATGTCCAATTCCTCAAAATTAAGCACGTGGGTTGAGTCACGCTCATACTTCCTTAACATCGACACGTGAAAGACGTCGTGCGCTTGTGCCAATCTCAACAGTAACGCAAGATGATACTCAGAGTCTTGATTCTCTCAAGAATCTCAAACAGACCTTTGTACCTCAGACTTAGTTTTCCTTTCTTGCCAAAGCATGAAGTTCCCCTCATTGGTGACACATTCCGAAAAACGTGATCACTAACTTGGAATTCCAAAAGCCTTCGATGCTTATCTATGTAGCTTTTCTGATGACTCTGAGTGGTCTTTAATCTATTACTAATCACTGCAACGACATTCATTGATTGCTGAACCAACTCTGGGCCTGTAATCTTTCTCTCTCCAACTTCATCCCAACATACTGGTGTTCTGCACGATCTGCCATACAATGCTTCAAAAGGAGTCATCTGGATGCTATGTAGATAACTGTTGTTATAGGCAAATTCCACGAGATGAAGTTGTTCTTCCCAACTCCCCTTAAAGTCTAGTACACAAGCTTTCAGCATATCCTCCAAGGTCTAAATTGTCCTCTCAGATTGACCATCCATTTGAGGATGATATGACGTACTATACTGTAGTTTTGTACCTAAAGCGCCTTGCAAGCTCTTCCAAAAAGCGGCGATACATCTTGGGTCTCAATCTGAAGTTATCGTAACCAGCACTCCATGTAGTTGAACTATCTGGTGTACGTACAATTCAACGTGCCTATCCAAGTCAAGATCCTTTCGCATTGCAATAAAGTGAGCCGACTTTGTCAATCTGTCAACTATTACCCAAATTGAATCATTGCCTCTTTGACTCCTTGGTAACCCGATCACGAAGTCCATGCTCCAATTTCCACTCTGGGATCTCGAGAGGTTGCAAAAGTCTTCTCGGCTTGCAATGTTGAGCTTTAACCTATTGACACATCAAACACTTGGCGACATGTCTGGCAATATCCGCCTTCATACCAGACCACCATTAGTGTTGATGCAAATTCTGATACATTTTGGTACTTTCGGGATGAATGTTGTAACTACTATGATAAGCTTCTGATAAAATATCATCTCTAAGCTTTGCATCATTAGGTACAACCAAAAGTCCTCGGAACTTCATTGTTCCATCATCAGAAACCTGAAAGTCAACTTTCCTTTCTTCGATATCCTCTTGTGAAATTTTTTGAACATCTGGGTCTGTCAGCTGAAGTAGCTTGATTCTAACTTGGACATCTGGCTCAATTCTGAGGGCAGCCATGAGATGACAAATGTGGCTTACCTCAAATTTGAACGCTAAATCTTGAGCTCGCTTGATTAGATTCCACTCCATAACCAATAAGTAGGCAATTGACAACTTTCAGCTCAAAGCGTCGGTGACCTTATTTGCCTTTCCTAGGTGATATAAAATATCACAATTGTAATCCTTCAGCAATCCCATCCATTGACGTTGTTTCATATTCAACTCCTTCTGAGAGAATACATATTTGAGACTCTGATGGTCCGTAAAGATCTAAAATATTTCCCCACATAAGTAATGTCTCCAAATCTTCAATGCAAAGATGATTACTGCGAATTCCAAGTCATGCGTCGGGTAGTTCAGTTCATGAGGTCTCAACTGGCGGAAGGCGTATGCAACAACCTTACCATATTGCATCAGCATGTAACCCAGTCCTCTAAACGACACATTACTATAGATTTCGTACCCTCTAGGACCAGATGGAATCGTCCACATAGGTGCGGTAGTTAGCTTTTGCTTTAGCTCTTGGAAATTACACTCGCACTTGTCTGGCCATACGAATTTCTCATCTTTCTTCAGGAGTCTTGTCAAAGGTGACGCCAAAGCTTAAAATCTTTCCACAAACTATCTATAGTAACCTGCTAAACCTAGAAAACTCCAGGTCTCTGTCATTGTAGTCGTTCTCAGCCAGTTGATCACGTCTTCAATTTTGCTCAAGTCCATGGAGATTCCTTCGCCTGAAATCACATGACCTAACGCGTCAGTCAAAACTTGCATTTGCTAAACTTAGCATACAGCTAATGGATTATCAAGGTCTGGAGCACTAGTCTCATATGATCCTCATGCTCCTTAGCACTTATTGAATACACCAAAATATCGTCGATGAACATGATCATGAACTATTCCAAATATTCCTTGAATACTCGGTTCATCAAATCCATGAAAGCAGCTGGAGCATTCGTCAACCCGAATGGCATCATAGTGAATTCGTAATGACCATACCAAGTATAAAATGCTGATTTTTGAATATCTTCTTTCCTAATACTGAGCCGATGATATCCCGTCCTTAAGTCAATTTTTGAAAATATCGACTGTGGCACCCCTCGATGGCCCCCGATCCATTAGGTTCGCCACAGTTCGCTTACCTTTCACTTTCCCTAATAACATGTCACTCTGATGCCATTTCAATTGTAACGGGTCCAAACAACCTGGGGGTTTACATCTTTTAGATCGGTCCCTTGCACAATTCATATAACGAAAGCATATCCAACAACTCCCTTCCCTATATTCAAAAAACAATGCACACATACTAAACATTTATAGGTAAAAGCCAAACACTTTTATTTACTTAAGCTAGATGGACATCATTCATCGGTACATCAAGATGCCCTAGCCTTCTATACTCGGCTATACTTCAAAAGATGACCAACATCTCCTCCTATAGTCGTATACTTAAGGTCCATCGATCAGTGTTGGCATCCAAAAGTTTCTTCTGTTGCTATCCTCCTCCTCGCGGTCATATCCAACCACTTGATCCATCTACTAGTGGCAGTGGCAGCAGAGGAATCTTATTTAGTTTGAAATGTTAATCCCCAAAAGGGGTGAGTACAACCACTCAGCAGTAAAGATCCACCAAACTACTCATTGCGTCAAATAGAACAATCAAGGTATCATATCAAAGCACATATCATTTATGCATTCAAGCATTCCTTACCTTGCAGCCATGCATATATCATCATGCCATATGCATATTTCACCAGGCACTTATCATCAAGCATTCATGCATATATCTCCATGCCATATGTGCATATATCACCATGCACTTATCATCAAGCATTCATGCATATATCTCCATGCCATATGTGCATACACCACCATGCAGTCATGCATATCTCACCATGCCATCATGCATATACCACCATGATTCATATCATCCATGCTATCAAGCATACATCACCATGAGATCCATTCATGCCTTTATGATCACATTCTCAATGTCAAATAGCATCAATTTATTTTCATAAGCCGATCATGCATCATGCCATATGCATACACCTATGCACATGATTCAATTTCAATTTTTATCTTTCCCAAGGATCTCATCATTTTTCTTTCCAAGGACCAATGTTTGCATCCCACAATTTATCGCTCGCATCCAACCAGGCATTGCGAGGAACCTCCGGGCATGTATTCAAAATACAAGCGGGCATCCAACACCCCACATTCCGGGCATCTCGTATACCAACTGGCATCACAAGGTATCCCATCGGCACACACCTCCGAGGCTTCCGGAATTACGTACTGCCATACCACCAAGCATTCCCCCTGGAATTATGTACCGTATACCACCAGGCATCTCGAAACTCTCGAGGACTTCCGGGCATGTATCGTAATACAACCGAGCATCCAGCACCCCCACATTCCGGGCATCCCGACACTCCCGGGGCATTGTCGGCTCACACCTCCGACGGTCTTGTTACTATCCCAATTTACATTTACACGTGTATCTCAATTTCAACATGGCATTTGATGCAATAATGCCAATGATTGGAATCAGCCTTTTTAAAATCATAGAATATGCATTGGGAAAAATATTATTTGATGGAATGATTTTGAGAAACTTCATTGAATTCATGAAAATCCATAAATCTTTTGATGTCATATGATATGCATGAATGTCACCACATCATTGCACGAATGATAATCGAAGACATCACAATTTATATAGCAAATCAATAACTTGTAAATAGAACAGTTTTTCAGCTTAAACAGCATGCATGCTGTTTATGAAAAATTCCAAAAAATTAGTAAACGATGGAAATTAATTCTGAAAATTTAACTTAATTCTGAAAATTTAACACATTGTAGATAAGATCTAAGAAAACACATTTCATCAAGAACACCATATCAAACAAGGCTTCACACAAAACGTACAGGTCCATGCATCACCAAAAAAGGATTTTAACATCATCCATGCATAGTTTTGAAAACAAATTCGATTAAACCCTTAAATAAACTCAGAAAATTCTGAAATTTTGACACGCTGTATTTCAGACCTAGAGGTACAAGTTTCACGAAGAAATATTAGTCTAATTCGTTTTGGATTAAAGGATAAAATCAATTTACTTTTCCTATTATCGGTATCATTTTCCGGATCTACCCGTGTTGAAGAAAAATTGTTTCCTCGGTCATTACTGGTCCATTTACTCTGAAAATTTAGTATGTTGTTACTCAGAATATTACCTACAAATTTTATTAAGGAAACATGATCAAGTTTTAACTATATGATTTTATAAAAATCCTGAAATCATACTAGGTCGAAGCAGCGTTTTTCCCAGATCCAGTTTCTTCAAAACACAACGATTTCACCGACCTATTTTTGTTCATTTCCTCTAAATTTTTGATATGTTCTACCTCAAGAAGTATAATACAAATATTGTTAAGAGATTAAAGTGAGAGTTTCACAAGAAGGTTACTTTACAGACCACGAAACCACGGAAGGTCAGTACAACGAATTCAAGATCTAGTCTCTCCAAAGAAAAATCATTTCACTAACCCATACTTGTTCGTTTTGCCTCAAATTTTAGTATGTTGTTCTTCAAGTTGTTCTCTACAACTTTCACGAAGAAATTGAAACAAGATTCCTACTAAAAGGTCACATGCAACACACAATCTCATGGACAGTCGGACTGGTCTTTCCGGAAACAGCATGCATGGCCAACGAATCTCTCTCCATAGCTCCGAAATTTCATCTCATCTACCACAACCAAGACTTACCATCTACTACACATACACACAGCAATGCAAAGGGTAGGTTTTAGGACTTCACTTGCCTCAAATTTAAGCACAAAACAGCGACAAACGGCGGGCAAAGCGGCGAAGGAACGGCAGCGAACGAGCGGCGGTGAACGGACCTCCTCTTCTTCTCTTGCACGCTCCCTCTCCCTCTCTCGATTTCCCTCTCTCTCTCCCTCGGCTCACCTCCCTTTCTCTCTATCCGCCCACTTCCCTTTTTCCTTTTGGGTTGCATAAAACCCTTGCATGCTCCCATTTTTGCATGGAGGGACACTTTGTTACAAAGGGACCACACTTGGCAAGCTTTTCTTGCCACTTGGCATTTTTTCCATGCACATGATGGGCCTTCAATGGGCCGAGCTTGGGCCAGGCCTTTGGTCAACCAAATGGGGAAAATCGTGGGCTAGTTTTTGGGGGGTTTTGGGCCTTAAGAAATCAGCCCACACCTTTTCTTAATAATCCACCTTAATCTCCACTTATAATAACTTCATTTCAATTATTCACATGGCCATAAAATTTTGCAACATTAATCGATAAAAATCCAACTTATAAAGTACATGGCCAAGAATAAAAATTTTCCCTATCAATTCATCATTTAATACAAATCCTTAATCACTCATGGGCATAAGATATATTTTCAACCAAATAATTGTCCATTAAAATGCTTGGCCTTAATCTATTACAATTTTTTGGTCTAGTGGCCATAACAAAAATCAATAACACTTCCATCACCTATTCATGGTTCATGGTATATCCAGGAGTTATTATGAAATTTTGGGATGCCACATCGACACTCCTTATAACTAATCAAACAAGTTATCGATCCTCGGCAGTGGATTCTTGTTCTTGATCATTACTTGATTGAGTTGGCGATAGTCGATGCATAGACGCAATGAACCATCTTTCTTCTCGACGAAAAGAACTAGTGCTCCCCAAGGTGATGCACTGGGAGGTATGAATCCCTTATCCAACAATTCCTCCATCTGCACCTTCAGTTATTTTAATTCTGATAAAGCCATATGGTAAGGGGCCTTATAGATTGGCTTTGTCCCTGGTGCTAACTCAATCACGAATTCAATCTCTCTCTAGCGGAAATCCTAGCAATTCCTTCGGGAATACATCTGGAAATTCTTGCACAACTAATATATCTTCAATCTTCAGCTCCTCAACTATTGTATCCACGACAGTTGCTAGGTAACCTTAACAACCCCCGTTTAATAAATAGATTGCCTCTTGCAACGAGATCAGGGAAATCGAGGGTC
This sequence comes from Eucalyptus camaldulensis, assembly GCA_019915185.1. Classification (NCBI taxonomy): domain Eukaryota; kingdom Viridiplantae; phylum Streptophyta; class Magnoliopsida; order Myrtales; family Myrtaceae; genus Eucalyptus; species Eucalyptus camaldulensis. Next base: position 12,252,105 of record JAHSVA010000006.1, read on the forward strand.
CTCCTTGGTTCCCTACAAAGTCGAAGCTCTCACCTTTCAATGGGTAAAATTGAATCGACTTGCGATAATAGTCCATTTTAGTTCGTTGCTTGGTGAGCCAGTCCATGCAAATTATCAAGTCAAAGTCATACATGGCTAGGACTAACAAATCTATTTTCCTTTTTCGCTCACCAATCTCTAACTTGCAACCAAAACAACCCAAAGCAGCTAACACCTTATCCTTCAATGGTGTGGATATGCTAACAACAAATTCCAATAATGCAGGATTTAATCCTATCAACTTAACAAATTGCTCGACAATAAAGGAATGTGTTGCTCCTGGATCGAACAAAGCATAAGCGAGGTGGTTGTTCAATGAAACCATACTTATAATCATGCCAAGCGCAGTCTCTGCCTGACCTTAAGTAATGGCATACACCGTGCCTTGAACTGGAGGTCTAAGCTGTCATCCTTGTGGTGCATTCTAAGGCGGATACCCTCTGATCTATCTAAACTGTGGCGGCGATGGCAATTGAGGTTGTCCTCTTGGCCTTCTAGGACAATCTCTAGCCATGTGACCCTGTTGGCCACACTCAAAAGAGGCGCCCATCTTTCTGGGGCACTAGTTCGGTCCATGTCGCCTTCCACAAGTGTGACACAAATCATTCCTACTTGACCCTGACTTGCCAACTCCACCCTTCCTGTTGGGCAGAATTTGAAATCTTTCTTCGACCATGGGCCTCTTCCCATGTCGGATTGCATCTCTGTTAGAATTAAACCTTGACCCAGATGTAGCGGTTCTCTCATTATGATCTCCCTCAATCATCTAGGCTCTCTCATAAAGTTCATTGTAAGTTCTTAGATTCAGCGAACCCAATACACTCCTCAAGTCTAGTATGAATCCATCCATGAATCTTCTCACCCAGTTTGCCAGATTCTCAATTGGTTTAGAGCATATTGTGATAGTTCAACGAACTTCGCCTCATATTGGTCGATAGTCATGGAGCCTTGGCGAAAACGTTGAAACTCTGCCATCTTCATCTCCCTGGCAATCTTTGAAAAGTATTTGCCATTAAAAGCCTCAATGAAGGCATTCCACTTCGGGATGACACTTCATGGGAATACTGCTCCCTAAGTGGTTCTCCACCAAGTATTCGCAACTCCCTTCAATTGGTAAGTTGCAAGGACTACTTTTTCAGTTTCATTGCACATTAGAAGTGCAAACGCTTTCTCAAGATCCTGAATCCGAAGCGATGCAACTTCCAGATCTCCTTCAGCAATGAACCTTGGAGGGTTCAGCTTCGAAAATTGTTCCACTAACTTGTGAATCGGCCTTCCAACGGCCACATTCCCAAGTGGAACTTCAGCGGGGGCAATGGCAGGTGCAATGATAGGTGTGGAAGCGAGGCGACTTCAGCAGCGGCGACAACAGCAGCAATAGCAGTGGCTTGAGCGACGGCTACAACAATGGTGGCTTGATTCTGAGCCTGTTGGTCCATTTGATTATCCATGACCTCTAGCACCCATATGATCCCTTCGATCCTGGGATCACTAAAGGCTGCTAACCCAAAACCAACAGGAGGTGGTGCTACTCCACTAGCACTAGCCTGTACTGGTGCCCTACCTCAGCCTCCTCGGGTACTGACCCTAGTTAGCATTCTACCTCGAGTCGCGGACGTAACGGTTCTCTTACTCGGAGTTCTCTACTTCGACTCGCTCATAGTTCAGTCTTTTACTGAAGCCCGTCTTCCAAATCCATACTGAATTAGAAGCTGAGCGATCCACACATGATAAATAATCCTATCAATCAACTATCACCGACATGAACCAGTCAAGAATTTAAAGCCCAATCCTACTTACTATCCCATATCCATCGGACCTTATCACTCTAATTTCTAACAACCTAGCTCTGATACCACTAAACTGGGATGTCACACCCCGATCTTCCAAGCACGTGCCCATCCCTACTTGGTCGATATAATAGCGATGTCCCAGGACGTATCGCCGACCCATTCATTATAATATACACATGCGGAAGCAGATATAAATCCCCAGACAATAAAACAATGGGATGGGAAATCAGAGCCAATTTTTTCCAGCCAAAACAAGCCTCTTTATAAACGAATAGGTTTATATACAATGCCAAGCTCTTTACAAAAATATCGGCTTAACAAAAAGGAATTGCCCTATGACTAACTAGTCATATAGGTTCACCAATTATTATGCTTCTTCCACCTTCCCAAACTTCGGGACTTCCGGCTCTCCACGACCGTCACCTAGGGACCTAAAAAAGCGATCTCACAATGGGGTGAGACTACGTCTCAGCGAATTCTACCCCCTAAGACCCAATTAGGAAGAAAATTACGCCCTAAGGGCTGCCTAAGCACAATCAGGCATCAGAGGACTTACCTTGGCCTCAGTTCCTTCTCGCAAGTCAGTTCAAATAATAAATACTGACAATTATGTCACCCAATCAAATCAAATCGAATCATCAATCAATCGACCCGGTCGATTACATGCCATTATGACCATCTCTTGGTCAACCCATTCAATACTATGTATGAATTCGATCAAAATCTAGGACTCCTCATTCCAAGTGAAATATAGATAGTATATTATCCTATCTCCATATGACATATAGAGCCATCGAGCGGGTATGCATAACGTTCTATCTCCAAGACGACATATAGAGTCATCGAGCCGTTATAACATACATGTGCATAACGTTCTATCTCAAAGACAACATATAGAGTCATCGAGCCGTTATAACACATCGTTCTTTCTCAAGATGACATATAGAGTCATCAAGCTATTAAGTCATACCATCCTTTCTCTAAGATGACATATAAAGTCATCGAACCCGTATACATGCAATTTCTTTTCAACATGACCTATAGAGTCATCGAGCTGTTAAGTCATATTGTCCTTTCTCCAAGATGACATATAGAGTCACCGAATCGGTATACTTGCAATTCCTTCTCAAGATGACCTATAAAGTCATCGAGCTATTATAGTATAACGGCCATTCTCCAAGATGACATATGAATCATCAAGCCGTTATTGTATATTGTTCCAAAGATACAATCAATTTGACCCATTTTTATCATACTTGAAAAAAATACACGTGTGTGGGTACACGACTGGCCTTAGTCAAAATACAAGGTTTTCACTTTCAAACCTTCAACTATTTTTCAGCAGTCCCAAAATACATTTTTGGCGCCGACACCCGGTAATTTTCCACTTAATTACCAAAATTATCCATTTTTGGAAATTAACACCCATAGACACCAATCACAATCAATTTGCATATTTAGGTACTCAATTAAATAAATAGAGAGCACCATTGCAATTAGCACAAAATTCTAGTGACCAGCCATCTCGATTTAATTTTCGGAAAATAAATAAATAATTAATTAATTATGAAAATTATTAAATAAATGCAATAAATAGCACAAAATCAAACTTAGGCCCGATAAAGCTAATTGGAAGCGGAGATGGGCCCTGAAAATTTCCGAACCACTTTGGTTAAATACTAGAGCTTTTCTAGGCTCTAATTGCAATAACTAACCACCTAACATGCATTGGCAAGTAATTAAATTTACTAATCTAACCACATAATCCATCTTAGCCTAAACTAATCTACCTCTAAGCACAATTAACATACTAAACGAGAATTGGTGAGTTAAACTCACTTGTTAAGTGATTCGAGCGGTTCAAAACGTCGAGGACGCAACGGGGCTTACTTTTTTCCAAAGCAGGCCTAGCAGTTGGGGTCAGAACACGGGACCGGTTTGGTGAGCCAAGGGCAGCGGTGGACCGGTGAAGGCAGCAGCGGCTTGGAGGAGCGGTTCACGGTGATCGAAGGCGGCTCATGGCAGCTTGAGCTGCTCGGGATAGCATTGGGACACAACTGGGACACAGGACAAGGTTGCTGGGCATCGGGGTCGCACGACTGGGTATGGAGCAGTAGCGGCGTGTGCGCATGCGGTGGCACGGGGACTTCGGCTGCTTCTCTTGCTAGCTCTGGATGTCGGACAACACACCAAGGAGGGGGAAGGAGGGGTTCGACAAGCTGAGGATGAGAGGGAGAAGAGATAAGGCGATAAGGGGGCCACTTGGCCTTGTTTTCTCTTCAATTGTCCCCCAAGACCAAGTCCAACTTGTCCACCAAGCTTGGCTGTCTTCCATGGACCAAATTCAGCCATCAATGCTCCATTCTGGAAGCTTGAATTGGTCCATAAGTCATGGTGGTGGGAGGCATACGAATTTCCCTTGGTTTCCTCTCAAATGGCCATCAATTATTGCTTAATTCAACACAATTCGACCTCAATAAAATCAACCGACACCTCAACAATCAAATTGGTATTTTTCCTCACCAATTGATCCCACTTCCTTTCCAATTTTGCGATAAAAAACAATCCTTGCTTTTTTCTAGACAAAAACGGCCCTAGGACGACTTTTTCCCAAAAAGTCTTGGGTTGCGGAAAAATCTTCTGAGACTAAGTCGACGTTCCTATAATAACCTGTGACATGATAGAACTTTCAATTTCTAAAATCGGATTCAAATTTGTGGGTAGTTTCACTCCAGCGCGTTTTTAGCGTGACCTAGACTATCAGGTAGCTTTTAGAACTTTTCAATGCAAATGACCCGTGGTCGATTTTCTTCGAGCTACAACGAACCCCTTCAACACATTGGCAATTCTCAGTGGTTGTGAAAATATCGACGTTTCAAATACGGATATAGGGTACCAAAACAATAGAAAAATCAAACTAGTGACGATCAATGAGAAATTTACAATTTAGTGGGATCACCCTCATGTAACCACTCATCTCAGTCGAACCGACCTATCTCTGATATCTAATCGATTTACGTCTATGCCATAATGATCTCAGCAGATGAACATGGTCGAGCAGCTGATTCCTAGTCGAATCCTCAAGTCTATTTGCCTTAAAATCCTTAATGGCTTCCATAGTAGTCTAGTTATCTCATGAGTGATCAGCTCTGAGAATAGCACCATAGGTGCGTCAATGAAATGCCTGATTATTCAATTGAAAGCATAATCAAAAATCCAGGATGTCACATGGTATGTGTTGAAAATGTCACAGTTTTAACAATTTCAACAATTGATGAACTCACTGGCTTTATTAAGACGGCCTTGGAACAAAGGCATACATCAAAAATGCAAATGAACAAAAAAAGTTCAAGATCACATTTGGTAGTTTCGATGAAACTACCAACTTATGAAATCATTCTGTTTCACAAGGAAATGTATATTATAATTTAATTTGGTGTTCACTTGTAAATATTATGAAGTGACACCGCGAGTCGTTCACTGCTATGCCTTGTTGACCTCACTAGGTCAGAAAGAAACAATAAGTCGCCCTCTATAGGAATTGAACTTAAAGAGGCCTAACACATTATCCGTCACTATCTACTCTGGGGGACATCATGTGCCTTATATGAATAATAAGTTGATGTTGCTTTTGAATGACTCACTTGGGGGTAATGTGAAGACCTTGATGTTTGTTAATATATCATCAGCCGAGTCAAATTTGGACAAGACATACAATTGTTTGACTTATTTTTTTTTAATTTATTATGTGCTTTTTCTCTCATTTGATGATTGGATACTCATGAAATAATTATTTACCGGATTGTCTTCTAGTAAGAGCTGGGTGTATGCTACTGTGATACGTAGATGCTTCAACCATTACTGCCAATTGTGATTGCAATGGATTTTTAGCTTGCTTCTGTTACTCGTATAGACTATTGGCCAAAGACTTGATGGCTTCAACTTCTCTAGTGGCTCTTGGTTTGTTGTTTTCCCTTTTGAAGTATCTAACCATATCTTGACCAGGAAAAAACAGCTATCTAACAATATTCCATAAAAATGCATGTTCAGGTATGCCACTCAAGTTAGATCCATCGAGAATGTTGCAAGCATGGATGTCTCATCTGATTAAGGAAAGAGCTTGCTCATTTGAAGGAGCAAGATGGGAAGTGGGGAGATTGTTGAAATGGCTAATACGCACACCTAGAGGGGGGATGAATAAGTGTATATAAAAAATTTTCTGGCAAGACTTAATAAAAAGGACAGCCTTTGTAAAACGATTGATTAAGGAAGTAAATTGCTTCAAGCAATTATATAAAAAAAATTATATAAAGAAATGAAATAAGGAGTTAAGGAAAGAGAATTGGAACATAAAGTTTATAGTGGTTCGGCTTAATCCAAGCCTATGTACACTCTCCCACACTGACAGCCCACTTGCTGGATTCCACTATGAATCAAAAGAGATTATACAGCTTGTGATCTTCGACTTTCTTAGTGGAGAGTCTCGGCTAGTCTCTTCACAAAGTCTCACTATGTACTTCTCTCTCTTGTGTACAATTTGAGCTCGATGAATGAAAGAACAAGGAACTAAAGAGATTCAGACTTTGAAATTCTTCTTTCACGCACTCCATCAAACAACTGGAGAGTTCGCCTTAAATACTCATTCATGCCTTCATGACCGTTAGCACTTTCCAAAGGAATTCTTCCAATCTACCCATTGGACAGAATCAATTAAGGTGATCTAGAGTCATTGAATGATTGATGATGAAAGCCCGTCAATCTTGTTCGCCCATATAATCGGGATCTTTGGTTTCTATAAGTAGAACCTTCCAAGTTTGCTCACCTTTCAAAAGATATTCGAATCGGAGTAGATTCCAATGAGAATAATCAATCTTGTTGATGTTGTATCCAACCATAAGGTCTTCCAAAATCATACGAAACAAATCCTGGAAGATAATCCAGCATCTAGATAAGTCTTCTTTCTTCATCTAGAAACTGTCAGTGAGGGCAGACTTTGAGTCTTGGGTTTGGCGGTCTTCAAACTTCGACGACAGAGTCTGGAGTTCTTCAAACTTTAACACCTGAGTCTGGAAGTCTTCAGACTAAACTAAATGAAACATTTTGTCAACTTCAAAACAATAAATGAGTTTTCTCCAACAATCTCCCCCTTTTTTATGTTGATAAAACTTTCCTGCAGATTCGAAAACTATTGTCCTGCAAAACAATACTTATGCAATACATGATATCTTATAAAATAAGTTGATTAGGACATGGATAGTATCAATACTGCAATCACAGAATACATGTTAATCCTCCAAGATAAGATAACTATTCATTCACAATCAGTATCATAAGCTCAGTTACTGCAAGCATCAATGGATTCAAATCAAGGTCAATAGCAGTCAAGCAGTCAAGATCCAAAGTCAAAAGTCCACAAGCAAACAAAAATTCTAAAGTCTAAAAATATGGCACCCCCGAATGCCCCCCTCCCTGCGGCGATCTGCTAGGGTCGCCACAGTTCGCTTACCTTCCACTCATCTTGATAATATATCACTCTGATTCCATAGAATTACAATAGATCCATAAATGCTGGGGGTTTATATCATCTAGATCTGTCCCTGCGTAGTTTATATTGTGGAAGCATATTCAACATCTCCCTATTTTCAAAATTCAGAAACAATGCACACCAACTAAAACTTTTATAACATAAAGCTGAACACTTTTATTTACATAGATCTGATAGACAACATGGGTTGAAACATCAAAATTTGCCGTGGTTTTCTATACCCGGCTTCATACCAAAAGATAATATGAGTTCCCTTTTTCTTTTCTTTCCAAACAGTCATATACATAAGTCTATTAGTCAATGTCAGCGGTCCAAAAATGCTTCATCTGCTAACCGTCACTCTCGGTCACACCCAGCTCGGTCCATTGGCTGGCGGTGGCAGCAACATCCACAGCATGATCCCATCACAGCGGACGTGCACTGACAGAAACTCGTGAATCACTGGGCCATCAGGTGAACAGATGTCATACATGACTAGACCTGCACTCGAACAAAGACTAAATCTCGTATCTCGAAATGATGGTGCTCCGTACACTCACACTTAACGTCGACCGGTATGCCATAGAATGTGCCGGGGGTGATTGGTAGCAAAGGCATATCTCCTAGTTTGAAATGTTAGTCCTCAAACGGGTTGAGTACAGCCACTCAGCAGTAAAAGATTCATTAAATTATATCACACAGTACCGTCAATACCTAGATTCATGCAAGATAGACAAAAACATGTAATCAAGGGATAAATATGTATCAAAATCATGAAATTCTTTAATGCAATGGCTATATGCAATTTCAAAAGAATCAAAATGCATCATGTCCAGTTACACAAGTCTCGATCATAGAGCCAAACTACAGTGACACGTCCCATTCCATGCCATACAATTTAGTAGAACCATTCGTTTTATCATTCAAAAGGTTTCATCCCCCAGAGGACCAATGTTTGCATCCCTCCGGGCATTTGCACCCACCCTAGCATCGCGAAGGCCTCTGGCATTCAGCCACTAGGGCCATTGGGCATATGGAGCATATCACACCTCCAGGCATCTCACACCCCACCTGGCATCACGAGGAAACCTCTGAGGCTCACCATGAGAATGGTTACCCCGGCCCTCCGGATTTACGTACCCACTAGCATACAACCGGGCATCCCGAAGCTCCCGGGGAAAAACCTCCAGCATTCAGCCACTAGGGCCACTGGGCATCCACAAGGCATCGACTCATTCGATCCTTTGGGCCTCCCGACTCTCGGGGCATCGTTGACCCGAGGGTCCAACGGTATCAATTAACGTCGTAATTTCAAAAAAGTACTTTCAAATGCAATGACAAGATGTCCCATGAATCCTTCATCAAATCTCAATATTGCATAATATGCCAATGCTAGTATCATCATGTCAAATAGAAATTCAAGATGTATTCACCTTTGGGACTATTTGAGCAAACTTGGAACAAAACAGTTCAATATTACAATGAATGGTTTTGGTAAAAATTTCGATATAATCCCTAAATGAACTCAGAAAATTATGAAATTTTGGCATGCTATCAATAAGACCTAAAGGAATAAGTTTCATGAAGAACACCAAGTCAAGTTCCTTATATATCAAGAGCAGTAATTGATGTATTTCTTGCTAACGTTCTATAATGACTTCCAGATTTAACATTTTCATAGAAAATCGTTTTATCGATGAAACCTTGTTCATTTATTCTCAATTTTGATATGTTATTCCTAAAGATATGCCCTACAACTTTCATTAAGGGTTCGAAGTCTAATTCCGGCTAGATAATTACAAAAAATTGATGGAATCACTGAAGGTCATGCTATTTTCTACAAAAACAGTTTACTAATCCAAAGAGAACTACTTCTACTCATTGAATCCCAGCATCCAACGTCCATATCCAAACACTTACAAGTCTATTACACTACATTATAACTACTTCACTTCAAGAATCCACTTTAGTTAGACCTTTCAATACTTATTTCAGCCAATAACCAAAACTACACAAAACAAACTCTGTTTTTACTCAATCTCTTAATCCAACTTAATCTCAATCATCCAAAAATCCACATGCAGCTCCCAATTCTATATTTTCTCACATCTACCAGCATTTCACCAGATAATTGCAGCATGCAAAGACATAGATCAATGAACTTCCACTTTTCTCTAGCTCTTTTACTCGAATGCAAGCAAAATAGGGGCTCGGGGGTCTCGAGCTTGGCTCAACGGCGGCGAAGACCGGCGGTGACAACGGCAGCACTGTGCTTGATGGAAGGGCGACCTCCTCCTTCCTCACGTTGTGCACCCGCTCACTGCTCGCACTACTCTCACTCATAGCCCTCTCGATCATTCACTCTCTCTTTGCTTTCAGTCTACTCGTTTCACTCTCCCTCCTCCTCTCAATTCCAAATTTCCTTTTTGTTCCTTCATTAATTAACTAATTAACTATTTGCATGTTGATCATTTGGTAATGCAGTGGCTTTGGACAAGTGGAGGGAATGTGAAGACTTTCCCTCGCCACATGGAAGCAAAAACCGAAGGTAGCTGCATGAGGAAGCAGTCTTAGCCATGATAGGCTTCTTTCGGTCAAGCATCAACAAGCCCAATAAGTCTACTTTGTCAACAATTAAGGGAAAGAGTAGAGTTGCTTGGGCTCGTGGGCTTGTGGTGGCACGACCCTTTAATTCACGGCCCAAAATCCTCCCAAAAATTAATCCTTAAGTTTTTATTGGTAATATGAAGAAAATGATCCTATAACTTCCTCAACGATCGAATTATTATAACATACTGTGCATCGGTCCAATGATGAAAATGAAACAATGTCCGTTACTTAGTCATGGATTGTTGCATATCTAGGGGTCGTCTCAAAATTTCTCGGATGCCACAGAAAAGGTCATCAAAATCAAACCAACAAGTACTTAAAAGAAATGATGTGCTCAAAAAGATAAAGTCAAGTCAAATCTACACAACTTCTCCCCTTTTTTGTTAACAACAAAAAGTGGAGAGTGATCAAAAGAGTTGAGTGAAAAGAGTGGTGTGAAAATCATGGCTGTTTTGGCAACCGAACAAGTTGGAATTCCCCCATTGAATTCATTGTCTTCTCAAGCTTTCCAAGAGTTTCCTTCAGTGGCTTTAAATCTTCACCCTTCACATTATCTTGCACTTAAGTCTTTAGGGTGAGTAGCTGTTCTTGCAACGAAACTGAAGTAGTCAAGAAAGCCTTTTTGAGATCCTTTATCTCATACTCTAAACCATATTACTGTCTCCTGAAATCCAATAGGATGTCCAGCAGTCTTGAAAAGTCTGCTATTTGTTCTGGTGCAGCACTGGGTCTAGCAGAATCTGTTCCTGGAGTCTTGAGATTGGAGGGTTCTTCAACAGTTCATCCACCATGACTAGGAGTAGATGCCTCAATGTCTACTTCAGGATAGTGAAAGGCATACACATCCTCTAGACCTGCTGTAGATTGACTAACATTACTAATAATAACTGGTGAAGAAATACCTCGTTTTTTAGCAGCACCCCCCCCCCCCCGGGTTTGTGTGTCTTCAGGTGGAGAAGTGAATTCTTATTCTTGTTCTGCTTCAACTTCAACATCAGAGTGATGTTTTTCTTTTACTTTCGCTCCAGCAGTTCCACTCCTTGTCTTTTCAGAGTCACTTGACAAGGGTACAGCCAAAGTAGGCTCATAGGAGCCGTTGACACCTAAATTTTTGGGGTTGATTTTTGCTAAATAAAAATAAAAAATAAAAAACACACATGGCATATAGTTTAGAAACATTTTATTTTCATTTTTGTTTTATTTTATTTTAGGCTGCTGGTGAAGGGAAGATTTTTCACATATTCCATTCAAGCTTTTCATATTTTTAGGTAATATACACTAGGGGTGTATTTCGTGCAAAAAGGGAATTTTTCTGGATAGAATATGTGAGAAATACAAAAGGGAATATTGCGCGGAGTATGTATGCTTCAACGACATATTTACAGGTATCGTACGCAAGCAAAAAAGGAAAAAAATATATGTTGTGAGGATACATTTTTTAGGCCTATAAAATACATCGAGCAAAAAGTAAAAGGGTGGGTCCATTCCATCGAGTGAAAGAAAAAGAACACAAAAAGACAAAAGGTGAAAAGTGCAGTAGAAGAGAGAGAGAGCAAAGAGTAGACGTGAGGTGAGAGATCGAGAAAAAAGAAAAGAAGTGACGTGAGAGAAAAAAAAAGGAAAAGAAAAGCCCCCACACGACTGTTCATCTCCCTCGGGCGGGGGGGGGGGGTCTCCGCCGGTGCCATCACCGTCCACTCCCTCCGGCGTCCGACTGTGCCATTCCCGCTTGCCTGTGCCGGCATCCAAGCCCCGACGTTCGTTAGCCGCACGCCGCTCCGCCTGCAACCTCTTGCTGACCTCCACTGCGAGCCCCGGCACCTAAAGCTCGAGCCGCCCCGACACTCCACCTTCTCCATGAGCAGCACCGTCGCTTCGCCAAAGCTCGCACTGCCCCGTCACTGATCTGCAGCACCGCCGCTTCGCCTAAGCTCGCGCCGCCTTGTTGCCGATCTGCAGCATTAGAGTCCCAGCGCCCCCGCTCGCCTCGGCCCCAACATCGCCTACGCTCGCCACCTACAGATCCGAGATTCCATTACAGCCCACGTGACCAACGCCAAGAGACCCGAAGCTCCCGCTCTGCTCGCGACGCCACCCACCAGTTTCGCCATGCCGCCCGCTTCACCCCGTGCTGATCCCGAAGTCCCCTGGTGCCGCACCGCCGTCGCGCCATCCTCCGGAGCCTCGTGGGAACCCGAGCCGGCGATTTCCCCTCGCCGGACCAGCCACCAAATTTATCTTTCTTTTTCTTTTTCAAAAAAAAAGAAAAGAAAAAAAGAGAAAAGCAAAAGAAAATTTAGGTATTTTCTTTATCTTATTTTTGTTTTATTATTTTTGCTATTTTATTTTATCTTTTTAGTGTAATTATTCCTTTAATGTGAAATTGAAATTCCATGATGTGAAATTGCCTTGAAATTAGTGATTGTCAGTCCGATTTTCGAGCTCGAAATCCGACTTGCAATTACTTAAAAAAATTGCCAATCCAATCTCCTGCTCGAGATCCGATTCGTGATTTATGTGAAATTGGCCAACCCAATCTCATGCTCGAGATATGGTTCGTCGATTTTGGTATCAATATGGCTTGATTTGATGTGGTGTTACTTAAATTAGTTTTCTTTTTAAAAAAAATCAAAAAATGTAGTTTTAGGGTTTGCATGCTCATAATAGGTATTTTATTTCAAATTTTCAAAAATAAAAAAAATCAAATCAATTAATTTAGGTTGCTAGTTTTTTTTAAAACTTGGATTGCATGTTTAATTATTTGGTAATTATTAATTTCGAAATTTAAAAAAAGGGAAAAAGGAAAAAACACAAAAAAAAAAAGTCATTATGCATATGTCATGTAAAATTAGGGCATCTTTTGCACGTCATAGCATATTAGGGTAAAATTGCATTTAATTTAATTTTAGATGATGTTTTTTTCTTAATTTACCATAAGTTTAGGTATTTTATTAAATAGATTGCATTTTAGGATTATCTAGGTTAAGATAATATTTTAGTTTAAATTAGAATTTGGCTCAACCTAATTTCTAATATAAATTAAGTAGGATCTTAATCTAATTAGGAAATTTTCACATTTCACCTAATTTCGAATTTCTTGAAAAATACAAAAAAAAATGTCATAGGTTAAATTAATTTTATTGTTTATGATGAAATGCATTCTGTTAGGGAAAAGAAAAAAAAATTTCATATGCACGTCATTAGGGTTAGATTCATTGAGATGCATGTCATTTAGTATTTTTGCTAGGTCCATTTAATTAGAAATTACATGTCATTAGAATTAGGTCATTTAGTTAATATTGCATTGCATATTGCATGATTTTCATTAAAAAATGAAAAAAAAAAAAAAAGAAATTGCGTGTTAATTAGAAACTATATCTAGCATTATTGATGTGGTTTAATTTAACATTGCAAATGCTTTCGTTGTTTTAAGGTAAGTCTTTGCAATTTATTTATTGTTTATTTGGGTGTTAAATTGGTGGATTGTGCACCCGTATGACTACCTCACATGTTAGGGAAATAGATTTAAAATTAATCTAAACTGCTTGCCAAACATTTTTCAAAATAAAGAGAAAGGTACCGAAAGGGCGTTAGAGAATTTTAGCGTAACCAAGTCCCTGTACTCATAATCTCTGGTTCGTAGGAGTAAAATAATTATCCCGTTATTTTACTTGGGTTTCTAATCGACCCACCGAAAATAGATTAGTGGCGACTCCAATTAAAAAATTTGCATCTTAAGAACTTGAACTGAAAGTCACGAATTGGTATGGGCTTGGGAGAACCCGCGTTAAGTTTAGGCTTAACAATCCATTAGCCAAACCCTAGGTGGTTCACACCCCAAAAAAATTGGTGCGACAGCTTGGCGACTCCGCTGGGGACTTGTGTTAAAACACTTAGTGGACTTAGGCCAATTTTCTTCTTTTTGAAAAATGCTTTTGTTTGGCAGCAAGGATTCCAGGTACGTCCCTAACATTTAGGTGTTAAATGTTCTTGTAGATTGGGAGGTATAAGGGGAAGTGTTTGCTAACCTTTGTTTTGCAGGAAAGTGTAGGAATGTATGGTTTATTTTCATATATGAAGTGTTGCTTGATATAAAATGTTACGCATGCCTTGCATCTAGCACTACACTATTGCATACACAACCCGCCACCGGACCTGGGCCGCATAGGATCATCTAGGATGGTATTGAGATATTTGCTACTCCGATTGCATGCTCGCGGTATGAGTTGCCCATCTCAATCCCAAAGTTTCTTTCATGGTGTCAAGAGTACCCACCTCGGTCCGCATGCTCGCGACCCGGGTCGGCTCTTTGACTAAGCTAGAGTCATGAGGACCCGACATAGTCCACAAGCTCGTGGCTAGTCTGATCATCCTTGTGGCTCCACCTTGATAAGCCTTATAGATTAGAAATCGAGCCACTTACCATGCGCATGTCTATGTGATTGCCCATCATTGGTAAAGTAAGTTCTCTAAATTTTTGGCCTTTGCAATTTACTTACTTTATCGCATTATTTTGTCGGTCCATGGCATTAGGATTGTCCTGAGTCTTGATCAATATACAATGGGGACACCAAACATTCGAATTATTTTCCCTCCAAGGGAACAGCTTAGCACTTGGTGGGACAAGTTAGATCAAGATGGCCGTCAGTTTGTAGAGTCACATATTGGTCGACTGCTTCCACTGCTGTGTATCAACATCCATGTCGGCCTCGTCCAAGCACTCGCCCACTGTTGGTGCCCCGAGACTTCTACCCTTATCTTCGGCAGTAAGCATGAGCTCACTCCCACCTTGGAAGAGTATAACATTGCCATAGGAAAATCCTTGAAAGCTGAATTGATTAGTCTGCTTATTGGAATAGATCCTATTATGACCTTATCTGATTTTCTGAGAATTAAGGAAGACGATTTAAGAAAGGTTTTAAAGGCTAACCGCAATGCATGTCCTTTATCTTTTCTGAAACAATGTTTTGAAAAAGGCACTTTCATCTCAAATGCGAAGGGTTTTCCCTTTAGCTTTCTTTGGGTTTATAGTTTTTCCTTACTGCAAGAATGCTATTAACCCTTTGATCGCTCAATTAGTTAAACAAGTGTTGGAAGGAAAGAATTTTGTAAACACTGTTCTAACTGAAACTTTCCTTTCCCTCTCTCAGTTTAAAGGAGGCGGTGATAAGACTTTCCATTCCTCTCCTGAACTTTTGCAAATTTGGTTTCTTTCACATATAAAAGGGTTTGGTGGTCTAATGACTATATATGATGTTAGTAATTCCAATCACCCTATTATGAGATTTGAGAACAACCAAAAACATGCACCGGATTATCATTATTCTAGGTGGCTAGCTTTCATGAAAAAACCAACTTCCAAGGATTTCCTATGGCATGCTAAATGGTTCCAAGTTCGGGTAGCGAGACTCTCATGTGGAGGAGTTGGCCCAATCCCTCTATTGGGATTCACCGGAGCATTGGAGTACTATCCGACTAGGGTGACTTGTCAATATCAAGTCGTGCAAGAGCTTCCCCCGGCGTTACAGGTAGAGCCACTCCAAGTCAGTTTTGTCGATGGAAGCCGAGGCCATGAAGATTCCATTATCACTATCAAATCGATGTGCGACATGTGCCATTCACGAAAGCTTAAATGGCCCGAGGAGGAGTTGAAAGGCAAGGAAAGGAAGTACTATGCCTCGATTAAGTATATCCAACAACACAAGATTCCCGAGGAGCTGCTTCCGAAGATACCGAAGGCGCCGTTGAAGATCACCAATCAAGCTGAGAATAAACGCTTCAAAAGAGTTGCTGAAAAAGCTCAAGAGGAGAATAAATGATTGCACCGAATGGTGTCCCGAATGTATATTGATCAAGCCAAATGAAGTGCTTGAATCAATCTTGCTATTTTCATTTTTAGATTAATGTTTAGGGAGTTGTGGTCATTTACTTTCCTAGTTCGTTTCTTTAGGACATATCGAATTTCTAGGCTTGTCAAAAGCTCGATTGATGAATAAAATTTCTAGAGTATTGCCATGGATCAGCGTATTTTCATATGAGATACTTATTTGTGTTCATTTCTTAAAATTTAGGTGATAACGGATCCTCCACGCTCTCCCATTATCACACGATTAAAAGCAAGAATGGCCGAACAAACCGAAGTGCGTGATCGTGTCTCCGCTATGGAAGGCCAACACCAACAGTTAGCTGCCTCTATGGAGCTTATAACAGCTCAACTTCAATCCCTTCAAGTAAATTTGGCTCCTGTACCCACTCTCCCTGAAATAACCGTCCCGAAGCCGGCAAACAAGGCCCAAATGGGTGAGGATGACATGCCCGGGCTGGAAGATGATCCATTCCCGATCAATGTGGAAAAGGCTAAGCTTGTCAACATCCCTAAGACGAAGCAGGATGAATGCTTTGCGAAAATGGAAGAAAAGTTGAAACAACTGCAGGAGTCACAAAGTTCACTCCCGTTCGACTTGTCCGTGTACAAGAAAGTCAAGATGCCAAAGAAATTCAAAATACCGGATTTTGAGAAATACGATGGTACTTCATGCCCAAAAGCTCATTTGCAGATATACCACGTACGCATGGCCCAATATGTCAAGAACGAGCATCTCATGATCCAATCATTCCATGCAAGTTTGACTGGGCCTGCACTAAATTGGTATGTCATGAAGAATGTGAACCTTCTCAACACTTGGAAGGAAGTGGCTGACGCATTTCTCAAGCAATACAAGTTCAACATGGATATTGCACCTTCCCGAGAGGATCTTGAGAGAATGGAGAAAAAGAAGAGCGAGTCGTTCAAAGAGTATGCCGTGAGATGGCGAAATCTGGCAGCTCAAATCACCCTTAAGCCTACTGATAAGGAGCTGATGAAGTTATTTATCAAAACTCTCCCATCTGAATTCCGTATCCGGATTGCCAGCACGTACGTTGAAAGCTTCAATCAGCTTATTTCTGTGGGGGAACAAATCGAGATGGGGATAAGGGAAGGATGATTTACTGAACCATCAAATAGAAGATTCTCTACCAAGAAAGAGAAGGAGGCTGCTGTAGACATAAATGTGGCTTATAGCCAGGAAAATGCCAATCGCACCCCGGCTATCCAGATGAATCCGAGGCAACAGCAAGCTACCGGCCGTCAATCGTTTGCTCAAGCTAGAGGGAAATTCTCTCCTCTCCCGGGATCTCCATCCCAAGTCTTGGCAATCCTAAGGAAGAAAGGATTGCTTACTAGCGAACCGAAGCGCCCTAACCGCGAAAACATTCGTGGTTACGACTCGACCAAGAAGTGCGACTATCATAGCGGTGAATTGGGACATTCAACTGATGAATGTTTCACCTTAAAACATAAGATCCAAAATCTCTTAGACACGAAGGCCTTATCATTTCAAACTACTCGACCGAATGTCCAAAAGAATCCACTGCCTGAGCATGAAGGTACAATCAATGCTATCTTGGAACCTGAAGTCAGACAGATCAAGAACTCAAAGGTACATGTAGCAGATGTTTACAACGGGCTGATAAGAGCTGGATATTATCCAGATCAGGAGGATGTTCCTCTATCACTGATGAAGAAAAGAGTCACTGGGATGGTGGATGACGGAATCATCATTTATGCTGACCATAACTGTATAGTTTCCGCTATTTCACCCATCATTATTGATTGGGAGGAGGAGCAAGCGACACTCAATGCTAATAAAGAGGAAGTTGATCCTTCACTTGTGGACATGCCCCCACTTGAAGATGCATCCGACGATGAGATAGTGATTGAAATGCCTCAACCGTATGAATATGTCAACAATAAGGCGGTCCCTTGGTCTTATGATCTAGATGTTGACCTCGTTACAAGGTCTGGTCGGACTTATTTTCAAACGAATGCTCAACCTGCAAAACTTGTCATCGATGAAGAGGCTAAGGAGTTTCTGGCCGTGATCAGAGCAAGTGAGTATAAGGTGGTCGAACAGTTACGAAAGATGCCTGCCCATATTTCTTTGCTTGAACTCCTACTTACATCCCCTGTGCATCAAAAGTCACTAATGAAGGTGTTAAGTGAAATTCGTGTACATGAAACGGTCAAGGCAGACAAGTTAGAAGACTTTGTGGGATCGATCCTTCTTAAAGACATGATTGCCTTTTCTGATGAGGAATTCCCTCTCGAGGGTAGGGGGCATAACAAGGCACTCTACGTATTTGTTAAGCATAAGGCTTATCATGTGTCTCGAGTACTCACTGATAATGGGTCCGCCCTAAACATATGTCCACTGGCCACTCTTCATCGTGGACCCGTCCAAGATACATGCCGCAAAGACTTCTGTTCGAGCTTTTGATGGTACGAAGAAGGAGGTGCTTGGAGAGATTCACCTTGATGTGCAAATAAGGCCGGTGGTTTTCAATGTTCCCTTCCAGGTAATGGATATCCCTACTGCTTTTAATTTCTTGCTGGGTCATCCCTAGATTCATACTGCTGGGGCGGTACCATCAAGTCTACATCAAGCTGTGAAATTCGTAATCAAAGGGAAGCTAGTCACTGTCTATGGCGAAGAAGATCACCGAATTTATCATGAGACAGCTATCCCCTATGTAGAGCCAGACTTTGAGTTCGAATCGAGCTACCACTCATTTGAGTTGGTATCCACTATTCATGCTTCTCGAGACTCACCACCACCAATTCGTGAGGTTTCAAATGCTACTCTCATGGTGGGAAGGATGATGGTTGGGAATGGTTTTATTCCTGGTAGTGGCCTTGGAAGAAATGGTCAGGGGATTCGAAACCCCATTGAAGCCCCTCAGAGGTCCCGCGCTGCTGGATTAGGGTACCATGGAAGAGGTGGGGAAAGTTCTGGAGGACAAAGACAGGAAAGGCGAAACCCGCCACCTGACCATAGGTGAGGAAGGCAAAACCCACTGCCCGTAAACATTCGCGAGACATTTCCTGATCCTCCCATAATGATGCCGGATGAAGCAAAAATAATAGATACCCTGGGGCAGCCAAGCGGAAAATTCGACTATCTGGTGAAGTATTCAGCTCCTCCCAGTTTCTACATTGATCCCCGCGACATTATCCCAGATGGATGGGGTGGCATGGATGATCCGACATCCCCGGAAACAAAGAACCCCGATGATGTATTGGAAGGAATCACTGGTCTTTTCGAGGACGTCTTCATGGGGACCATTAACGAAGAACCTCTGAAGGAGATGGGCCTTGGCCCATAAGAGTAACTCATTTATTGCTTTCACACATTCCCCTGCGTGGGAATTTATATTGCTTTCTAGGGCTTGTTTTTGGTTCCTCCTTTTTCACTTTCTTTTTAGGGCTTGAAAATCGCATTTCCATTCAATAAATGTAATTGATTGATGCATATCAATAAAATTACAAGTTTTATTTTGAGGGCATGATGAGGTACACCAAACCAGCCCGGTGATGATATCTAGGCGATAAAAGAAAAAGAAAATCCAAGGAGGATTATGAGGCCTAGGCTTCATCATGCTTTCTTGTGTTAAAATGCTTAAAAAAAATTAAAAATTTCATAAAAAAAATCTTTCAAAAAAATATGATTTACCCCGTTTGTCTTTTTGATCCATCTACATGATGTTTCAGAGACAGTCTTATAGCATGCAAAGGTGTGAAGATGATCCAATCCAATTCCAGATTCTGGGGGCAAGTTTGCTCCAAATTGCAGCCACCCATATGCAGTGAAGAAGGTACTTCCTGCAGGTGCCTTGATCCAAGTAGAGATGGATGGTTGTGATTTTTCCACTCCAATTAATGCTGATGTTGTTAAGAAATGTTATCCATGATAGAATTTGCCATGTCATGTCTTGAATTGCAAGTATTTTTGTGGCTAATAAAATGCCTCAATGAGTTGAATCATTCAAATTTGTTAGATAAACTGAATGTGTCAAATGAGATATCTTGGAATGATGAAAGGCAAGCCTTGTTCCATACACTATCCCATACACTAATCCTTGGTGAGTTGTATGGAAGAGTTCCACGCCCATAAGGAAGAGGGTGATCTCGCGAAGGGTACACTAGCCAAGGTGATGAGAGGCAATTTCTTCTTCTACCCGAAACACTACAGGTATACCCATTGTTTAGCCCTTCGAGCCCACACACATGAAGAGTTTTTAAATCATCCCTATCAAGGATCATCCCACATTGAGACAAAGTTTGAAATGAATGATAGGAATTTTCTTACTCACACTTGCATCAATCTTCGAGTATTGCTTTCGCGTTGTAACTCGTATGATAGTTTAAAGTGCCTTAGGATGATGAAGAGTAGTCATTTCTCTATCCTACACACTTTTATCCATTGCATAGCCCACTTGAGCCTATGGATTCATTTCATATTAAACCCAGTTGGTGATCATCCCCCACACTGGGGCAAGACAAAAACACTCAAGTAGCATGAACTAGAATGCCGACAAAAATGGAGATTTTGTTCAAAAAAATACAAAAATGGGGCATGAAAAAAGCAATGTGCCTGGTAAAAGCAAGGCCGATGCCCAAAAGAAAAAGAAAAAAAAACTCAAATGCTGTTGCAATCAATGAGTGCCAAAAAAAAATCTCTGACAATGGAGACGGAAAGTGGTGGAAATGTCAAGATGATCACCAACTTTGACCCTTTAAACACTTTTTGAGCCTAATGATCCTTTCATTTCACAACGCATGAACCAAGCCTACTTACGTTCCTTGCAAAGTCTCTTCAAATTAGGGCACTTGAATTAACATAAGAGTTCATATGCTTAAAAGCATTGCTTGAAGAAGTGCGAGTAAGATAATTACTGCCTCATTTCATATGTTTCTTGACTTGAAAATCCCAAGACAGTTACGAAATGTCATTTTTCAAATAGCCTCGGCTCAAAGAGTCTCCTTTGTTAAGCCGTTGACTAAGCCCACATTACGGTCTCTTTAAAAGACCTCTCAGGTTGGTGAGATAGTACCACTTGCGAAATTGCTCAGACCCTTGTTTGGCATGACGATGGTGAGATAGAGTGATTGACAAAATCCTGCATCAAAGGTCAGGATGAAATTGCCATTTTAATGAGGATGAGAGGAAAGGTCCTTTCAAATTGAAGGATCCCTCATTTGACACATTCATGACACTCATGTGTTCAGAATGGAAATTAGGCGGTGCAAGATTAATGAAAATCATCGTGAACCTACATTATGTTGATGCTTGTTTATGATTACAAATACATGTTGCCTCTCCTACGACCATGTTTTGTAGGAGACGTATCCCCGGAGATCGGAGATGTTACCAGGTAAGTATATCTCTACCATACTCTAAAATACTTGTCATTGTGCAGGTATTCTCTCTCAAGTGCATCGACACTTGACTTGGTCAAGCTGGCCAGTTATATCGACCCGGCATGCTTTCGTAGCCCATAGTTCATTTTATCAAACCGGCGTGCTTCCGTAGCCCGAATTTCTTTTATCGACCTGGCGTGCTTTCGTATCCCAGAGTCCTTTATACCGACACTCAATGGAGTTGTCCCCCAAATATTTTTCCTCCAGATTCAATCTGATTAAGGTGATCAAAGAATGGTTCGGGTCCTAGTCGGATGATTTCTGTCGCAAGGTTGGGCGACCGAAGAATGGTTCGGGTCCTAGCCAAGCAAAACCTCAATCTAGGTGATCGTAGAATGCTACGGGTCCTAGACAACATTTATTGCTCTGATAGGCGACTGTAGAATGGTACGGGTCCTGGAAAAGCAATTTCCTCATTCAGGCGACCGTAGAATGGTACGGGTCCTGGAAAAATAATTTTCGTCGTCGAGGTGACCGTAGAATGGTACGGGTCCTGGAAAATGAATCCCCGTTTAGGCAACCGTAGAATGGTACAGGTCCTAGACAAAAATTTTCTACCGTACTGGGCGACCGTAGAATAGTACGGGTCCCGGGAAAGCAGTTCCTTACAAAACCTTTCTGCCGTATTAGGCGACCGTAGATGGTATGGATCCTAAGAAAGCAGCTCCTTTCTGCCAAACTGGGCGACCATAGAATGGTACGGGTCCTAGGAAAGCAGCATCTTCACAAAGTCATATTACTATTCTAGGCGACCGTAGAATGGTACGGGTCCTGGTGCCGCACCACCGTCGCGCCATCCTTCGGAGCCTCGCCGGAACCCTAGCCGACTATTTCCCCTCGCCAGACCGGCCACCAGATTTATCTTTCTTTTTTCCTTTTCAGAAAAAAAGAAAAGAAAAAAAGAGAAAAGCAAAAGAAAATTTAGGTATTTTCTTTATCTTATTTTTGTTTTATTATTTTTGCTATTTTATTTTATCTTTTTAGTGTAATTATTCCTTTAATGTGAAATTGAAATTCCATGATGTGAAATTGCCTTGAAATTAGTGATTGTTAGTCCGATTTTCTAGCTTGAAATCCGACTCGCAATTACTTAAAAAAATTGCCAATCCAATCTCTCGCTCGAGATCCGATTCGTGATTTATGTGAAATTGGCCAACCCGATCTCATGCTCGAGATATGGTTTGTCCATTTGGGTATCAATATGGCTTGATTTGCTGTGGTGTTACTTAAATTAGTTTTCTTTTTAAAAAAATCAAAAAATGTAGTTTTAGGGTTTGCATGCTCATAATGGGTATTTTATTTCGAATTTTCAAAAATAAAAAAAATCAGATCAATTAATTTAGGTTGCTAGTTTTTTTTTTTAAAAAACTTGGATTGCATGTTTAATTATTTGGTAATTATTAATTTCGAAATTTAAAAAAAGGGAAAAAGGGAAAAACACAAAAAAAAGTCATTATGCATATGTCATGTAAAATTAGGGCATCTTTTGCACGCCATAGCATATTAGGGTAAAATTGCATTTAATTTAATTTTAGATGATTTTTTTTCTTAATTTGCCATAATTTTAGGTATTTTATTTAATAGATTACATTTTAGGATTATCTAGGTTAAGATAATATTTTAGTTTAAATTAGGATTTGGCTCAACCTAATTCCTAATATAAATTAAATAGGATCTTAATCTAATTAGGAAATTTTAACATTTCACCTAATTTCGAATTTCTTGAAAAATACAAAAAAAAATGTCATAGGTTAAATTAATTTTATTATTTATGATGAATTGCATTCTTTTAGGGATAAGAATTCTTCCGTTATTTTACTTAGGTTTCTAATCGACCCACCAAAAATAGATTAGTGGCGATTCCCAATTAAAAAATTTGCATGTTAAGAACTTGAACTGAAAGTCACGAATTGGTATGGGCTTGGGAGAGCCCGCGTTAAGTGTAGGCTTAACAATCCATTAGCCAAACCCTAGGTGGTTCACACCCCGAAAAAATTAGTCGCGACAGGAGTCATCCCAACCCTCTTCTTCCTTCCTCTGTCTTTCCTTCCTCTTCCTCTTCCTCTCTTCTCTTCTCTTCGCTTCTTCTCAGTCTCTTCCTCTTTTATGGTCTCTCTTTCCTTTGGCTCTTAAAAGCTAACAAAACTCTGTAAATTTCAAAGGACAAAGACGGAGAGTGTGACGTCATCCTCATCTTCTTCATCTTCCAAGATAAGTGCTCTTCTCTTCTTGATAGGTTCTGTCATTGGTTCCTTGCCTTTCCGTTTTGATGCTACAAAGTCAAGCTTTGCCTAGACAGGGGATTTCTCCTTCATGTGCTCTAACACCTTATTGAGTTCCTTCAGACGCATCTTGGTGACCATCTTCAATCCAATTACCACTGGGGCAATGCTTCGCACACACAAAGGAGCAGGTAAATGAATGTTGAAGTGCTTGAAGATTCTTGTGATAAGAGTAGAGTATGGGAGTTGTCCCTGTCTTTCACCACTGTTCTGTACATGTGCATCAGGATGGTGTGAGGCAAAGAGAACTTGTAGCCAATATTGATGGCATACATCAACTTTACTTCGAATTGAGACATATCAGTATTGGATGTAGATTTTTGCCGGATGTAGTTGATCACGATTTTATGAAGCAAGATGTTGGAAACATTCATCCTAGTGTAGGAAATCTTACCTTCAGCAAATCTGTCTCGTACTAGTTCCAGAGTAGCATGAGCAACAAACATACTAATTGATTGGAAACACGCTCTTTCCACCCCAATCAAGTCAGCCAAAGTGTCCACATTGACCAAAAATCCTTATCCCTAACCGTGAAGGAAAATATAATCGCATTCAAAAATGACAGATTTGAATAGAAGTAGGCTGTGAGTTCTACCTAGGCGACTACTGTCGCGGACCAAAATCTTTCCAGTTGAAGGAGTGCAAACTTCTCCCTCGGATTTACTTGCATGGAATCAAGAAAATCAAAATCAACGCTTCTAGGGTTCACAACCTCTCTCTTCAATAGTTTTGAGTAAATTTTTATGTGGTCCTTAGAGCGGAATAAACTCGCTCCTTCACCACGAACATTTGTAGCCACTCCCATCCTTGGCTGGAAATGTGAGAACATTCTCTCATCATCGTCTTTTCCTTCTTGCTGATTAAAAGTGTCAAAATGTGGGTCACTTGGGAAGTTGGCAAAAGTCCTTTCAACCAACCTTTTAAGCGCAATGCCCATATTTTCCATCTCTTGCAAGAATAAAGTTTCGTTCTTGTAGCCCCTCTCTTTCAGGAATTCATCAATCAGAGACATTGCAGTACCACCATCTTTCAACTTAGAGTAAAACGAGAAAAGAACCTTAGGTCTCAGTGTTCTTATGGGTTCCACATCTTCCACATTTTCTTTTGGTTGATGCTGTGGATGATCTTATGTCCTGTGTTGAGAAGACTGACGCAGTTGAGAATGTTGTTGTTGACTTTGTTGCTGCTGTTGAGGAGAGTCGTCTTCTTCAGTCAAATCGAAGTGCGTAGGACCCTCACACATGTGCCGTGGTCTCCTGCTTGCGATTCTAGAAGAATTTCTTGAAGACATTGTCACTTAATGGGAGAAATTCTCAAACTTGCTTGTGAAAAAGGTGAAACCTTTTTGGATTAAACTAGAGAGAAAGTGAAAACAAGGGAGATTTTTGTATTCTAGGGTTTGAGAGTGAAAACAAAGAACAAGACAATCGATGGTATATATAATAGGTAAAACGGGGTATATGAAACGTCACAAAGGAAAAAAAAACTGCCTTTTTCAAAAATGAAAAGTTGCAAAAAATTCAAAATTTGAAAAGATAACTTCTAAAAATAAAAACAGCAAGTAGTGATTCGAAATATCAACATACTAATTCAAAAGAGCATCTAAAAATAAAATCATATGCATGTTGAAAGTAACTCTTAGTTATTCTTAGTCTGAACACTTTCAAACTTTACCTTTGAGTCTAAACACTTTCAGACTTTACCCGATAGAAGATATGATGTTCAGTTTGGTGCGAATAGACTCAAATAGGCTTTTCTCCAGTGACTTTGTAAATATGTCTGCCAACTGATTCTTTGAGTCAATGAATTGAATCATAACTTCTCCATTTTGAACATTATCTCTAATAAAGTGATGTCGAATCTCTATATGCTTTGCCCTTAAGTGAAGAATTGGATTCTTTGTGAGTTTTATGGCGTTGGTGTTGTCACATTTGATCTCAGTGCACAATTCTTCAATTCCAAAGTCTCTTAGCCGTTGCCTTATCCATAGGATTTGAGAGTAGCAACTTTCAAGAGCTACATATTCTGCTTCAGTTGTTGAAAGAGCTACGGTACTCTGTTTTCTTGAAAACCATGATACCAGCTTGTTGCCAAGTAGTTGACATATACCAGAAGTACTTTTTTTTGTCCACTTTGCATCTTGCTAAATCTACGTCCGAATATCCAAGGTGAGTAAAGTCTCCTTCTTTGGGATACCACAGACCTAGCTTTGGAGTTGTTGCAACGCATTTGATGATGGGCTTTGCAGTTGTTAAGTGAGATTCATTGGGATGTGATTGGAATCTAGCACAGATACAAATACTAAACAAAATGTCAAGTCTAGATGCAGTAAGATAAAGAAGTGAACCAATTATGCTCCTGTATAGCTTCTGGTCAACACTTTTCCCTTCTTCATCTTCATCCAGCTTCGAAGAACTTGACATAGGTGTCTCCATCATTTTGTAATTCTCCAATCCAAACTTCTTAATGAGATCCTTTGCATACTTCTCTTGATGAATGAAAATTCATTCCTTTGATTGTTTAACTTGTAATCCCAGAAAGAAAGTTAACTCACCCATCATGCTCATCTCAAATTCATCATGCGTGCATCTCGAAAATTTCTTGCATAGATTTTCATTAGGTGATCCAAATATTATATCATCAACATAAATCTAAACAAGTAGAAAATCTTTACCTTCTCTTTAATAAACAAGGTAGTATCTACATTTTCTTTAATAAAACCATTTTAAGTTAGAAAATTACTTAACCTTTCATACCAAGCTCAAGATGCCTGCTTTAATCCATATAGGGCCTTTTTTCAGTCTGTAGATTGAGTCTTGCTTTCTTGGATCTTTAAAACTGGGTGGTTGTTCCACATAGACTTCTTTGTGAATAAATTCATTTGGGAATGCACTTTTCACGTCCATTTGGAATAATTTGAAATTTTTATAGGAAATAAAAGTAAGTAATAATCTAATTGCTTATAACCTTTCTACTGGTACATAGGTCTCATCATAATCTATCCCTTATTCTTGCGTATATCTTTTGGCCACGAGTCTTGCTTTGTTCCTGACCACTTTTCCTTTCTCATCCACCTTGTTCCTAAAAACCCATTTAGTTCCAATAATAGACTTACCTTTAGGTTTAAGAATTAGTTCTCAAACATCATTGATGCTGAACTATCTAAGCTCTTCTTACATGGTTTCAATCCAGCTTTCATCAGCCAAGGCTTCTTCTGGAAACAAGTGCTAAAGCACCAAACTCTTCACACCTTTTGGATCTGGTGCAAATTCTTTCATCAATGTTTCCAATGATGAGTTCCTCGGGATAGCTTGACTTATGCTCCCAGTTGTTAGTTGGTTTGTAAGTCTATTGATCCTCTATTTCAGTTGAATCTTTTGTTTCATCATGTTGTTGAACTTTAGGAGTTTGAACCACTTCGGGGGAAGTAGACTTTACAACATCTAAACCAAGTTCAGGTCCTTCAAGTTGAGTCTGATCTAGTTGATTTTGCATAGAGTCTTGAAACTTGACATTCATGGATTCTTCCACAAACTAAGTCTTCTTATTGAATACTCTATAGGCTTTGCTTGAGATTAAGTAGCCAAGGAAAATTCATTCATCTGATCTTTCTTCAAACTTACCAATTCAATCATTTGCATTCTTCAAAACAAAACACTTACAACTAAACACATGAAAAAAAAAAAGAAACATTTGGCTTTTTCCCTTTAAATATCTCATAAGGAGTTTTCTCTAAAATAGACCTCAAGAATACTCTGTTAATAATATAACAAACTATAGAAACTGCTTCAGCCCAAAATCAAGAGGAAATATTACTCTCAATTAAGAGTGTTCTAACAATTTCTTACAAAGATCTATTCTTCATTTCCACAACCCCATTTTGCTGAGGAATATATGGAGAAGAGAAAACATGCTGAAAACCAGATTCATCACAAAATTTTGCAAAGTCTTAGTTTTCAAACTCACCTCCATGGTCTGTGCATATGCTTGAAATAGCATAACCTTTCTCATTTTGAACCTTCTTGGCAAATCAAGAGGAAATATTACTCTCAATTAAGAGAATGCTTCAAATTTACTTGCCATGAAGTATATGTGGCACCCCGAAACACCTAAGGTCGCCACAAGTACCTATCGCTCCACCTAATGAATACTAGTTATATCTCTTAGTAGAAGCGCCATAGTTCACAGGCTTTTTTTTTTTTTTTTGAAAACAGTCTTAGCGCAACTTATTAGCGGAAGTATAAACAAGTCTTACCATTCCTCCCTCCAATAACCATAATGCAATGCACACCAATTACGCACCATATAAAAAGATGAAGCCGAGCCACTTTTATTTACATATCTTCATGATGGATTTCTCAGGTCGGTACAACCAAAAAGAAAAGCCAAGATTTTTAACTAAACTTGGCCACAGCTTAAAAGAGATCTCAATCCCTTATATCGATCACGTGTCATCTTCCATCTACAAGTGTCGGCTATCCTCAAAAAGTGTCAACTCCTCACTCCTCATGCGGGCCATCACACCCACCCCGGTGCGTCGGGCGGTGGCGGTGGCAACATCCCCCGCATCACTTCGTCACGGCGGACATGGACCAATAACTCTTGGATGACCGGGCCCCCAGCCAGGCCCACATCATACATCACCAGCACACAAACCCATATAAACATCAAACCAAGGATAGTGACATAATCGAGCTCCATACAATCGACCTCTATGTCAGATGGAAGGCCGTAAAAGGTACCTCATGTGACCGGAGGGAGAGGCATCTTTCTAATATGAAATGTTAGTCCCTAAAGGGGTGAGTACAACTACTCAGTAGGTAAAAGATCTATTAAACTACTCAATGCATCAAACAGAACAATCATGACATCATAGTAGAGTGCATATCATTCATGTATCCAAGTATAACTTACCTTTGCAGACATGCATATGTCATCATACCATATGTGCATACACCATCATACACTCATCATCAATCATTCATGCATGTACAATCATGTCATAGGTGCATATACAACCATGCACTCATCATCAATCATTCATGCATATCATATCATACAACCATACATACATGTTACCATACCATGCATGATTCAATTTCAACTCTTTATCTTTCAATTAGGTCATCACATTTTTCTTTCCTGGGACCAGTGATTGCATCCCCCATTTTATCACTCACACCCCACCTAGCATCGCGAGGAACCTCCAGCACACACCACCGAGCATCCGGCACCCCCACATTCCGGGCATCTCGCATCCCAACTGGCATCATGAGGTATCCCCTTGGCACACACCTCCGAGGCTTCCGGCACCCCCACATCCCGAGCATCTCGAAACTCTTGAGGACATCCCGCACCCCCACATCCCGGGCATCGGACACTCCCCTTTTCGGCCATCCCGACACTCCCAGGGCATCGTCGGCTCACCCCTCCAATGGTATTCTCATTTATCATAACTCATATTCACAATTTATGACTCAATATCAACATGGCACATGATGTGATGGCAACAAGGTCAATTTTCAGCTTTTGACTTTATATGTAATGCCAAGCATCATCACATGTGCAGCAACATTTAATCACTTAAAACAATACAATTTATGGGCTCATACAAAACAAAATAGTCCAGGCATTACAGCTTTTGAAATTCACACAATCCAGCTTGCACAGTTTTAGAAAACATTTTAATTAAAAATCGAAATGACCTTCAAAAATCATGAAATTGGAATATGTAATAGTCAAGACATAAAGGCAGGTATTTCATGAAGGACACTACACCAAAAGACCCTCATACAATTTGGTATAGACCAAGCATCACAGCACTACTATTCTAACCATTCAACTTGCACAGTTCTTGAAACATTTTTGGTTAAATAGGAAAATGAACTTCAAAAATTACGAAATTTAAATATGATTTAGGGAAGACATAAAGAGAGATATTTTATGAAGAACACATTGCCGAAAGAACCTCATAAAAAACGATATAGTCCACGCATTGAAACTGACTAAGTCCGAACACATCAGATTGCACGGTTTTAGAAACATTTCCGATTAAATACTCGAATGACCTTCAAAAATTATGAAATTGGACTATGTGATAGTCAATACCCCAAGGTAGATTTTTTATGAAGGAATAAACGTCAGATTCGTCCTAGGTAATTTAATATAGGTGGTTAAAACTTCTGTTCCTAGTACCGAAATTTCCAGATCTAACTACCTCCAAAAAACCACAATTTCACCTACCTATTCTTGTTGGTTTTCTCTAAATTTTTGATATGTTAAACCTCAGGATGTACTTTACATATTTTGTTAATAAATCTAAGTGAAATTCCAACAAAAAGTTAGCCTTACAGTCCATGTATTCATCAAAGGTAATTACCGAAATCTCCAGATTGAGTCTTTCCAAAGAATAAAGATTTCACCCACTTGTTCGTTTTGTCCCAAATTTGAGTATATTATACTACAACAAGTCTTTAACAACTTTCATTTAGAAGTCACGGCCAAAATCAAGCTTGAACATCACATGCAAACCACTAGAACATCCAAGGTCGAACTGTTTTCTCAAGAACAGTTTACTAGCCTAAAATGCCACTCTTAAAACATCAGTTTTTTCACACCCTAGACATCCGAAATTTATCACCATTCAATCACACACACTAGGCACAACATGTAAGAGTAGATCAAGGATCCTACTTGCCTCTAAACCAAGCAAGCAACAAGCACAACGGCGACGGGACACGGCGGACGGTCAAACGGTGCTCCTCCTTCCTCTCTTCCTTTCTCCCCTTCTTCCTTTCTTCCTTCTCTTTCTCTCCTCTCTCTCTTTCTTAGACGAACTCTCTCTCTCTTTCTCTCTCTCTCTCTCTCTCTCACTTAAACCAGCATCATCTTCCCCTAGTTTCTTCCCCTCCATCATTAGCCATCATTAGATCATGCATGGAGGACACTTGGCAATTTTCTTGTGACAAATGGGGGGAGGCATGCAACCGGATCCCCCCCCTCCTTTGCACGTCGACAGCCCTTCATGGGCTTGGGCCAGCCATG
Organism: Eucalyptus camaldulensis; assembly: GCA_019915185.1. Lineage (NCBI taxonomy): Eukaryota > Viridiplantae > Streptophyta > Magnoliopsida > Myrtales > Myrtaceae > Eucalyptus > Eucalyptus camaldulensis. The sequence continues at coordinate 12,282,696 of JAHSVA010000006.1, forward strand.
GGCCAGCGGCAGCTCTCCTCCTTGGCTTCGTGGGCCGGCTGAGAATAAGGTGAGGCAATGGGCTGGTTTGGGCCTTTAAATGTCCAGCCCATCCTCATCCTAATAATTCACCTAATTCTTAATTAGATAAACACCTAATTGAGATTTATTATTCACCAAAACTTTCTGACCTAATTTAATAAATTCCAATCCATAATCCACATGGCCGAAAATAGAATTTTCCTATTAAATAATTACCCACCAAAAGCTTGGCTAAAATCTCAATGCAAGACATGAATTAGAGCACCCCTAAAGATTGGCAAGAAATTCTAGGATGCCACAGTATACCCATGTAAAATGAGCATAGTCATCCACAATTACTAGGCAGTATCTCTTTCCACCAATGCTTTAAGTTCTGGTTGGTTCAAAGAGATCCATATGCGGAAACTGCAAAACACGATCAGTAGAAACATGATTTATAGGTTTAAAAGAATTTCTAATATGTTTTCCCAATACACATTGTGTGCATAATTCAAATTTTTATACGTTAGGTTGGGCAATCCACGAACAAGCTTCTTGGAGGAGATCTTGACAATCTGTGTCATGTTAACATGGCCAAGCTTTCTATGCCAAAAATTTGTTTTATCTTGAATGGATATTAGACATTGAGAGCTTTCTGGTTTTTTTACCAGAAGATAGATATTCTCATGTCTTCGTCCAGTGAAGGATTGAGAGAGATCTTTACTAGTTCTCGAACAAGTGGCTTCTTGGAAATTAATCTTGAATCCAGTGTTGCACAGTTGACTCATGCTGAGAAGATTGTAATTCAAACCTTCAACAAATGAGACATTGTTGACTGTGAGACTTCCAATTCTCATAGTTCCACATCCAACAATCCTTCCTTTGTTGTTACCACCAAAAGAAACTTTTCCTCTTTTTGTTTGCACAAGATTTATGAAACAACTTGAATCTCCTGTCATGTGCCTCAAATAGCCATTATCCAAATATCATTTGATCTTTTTCTTGATAGTGACTTGCAATCATATAAAGAACTCAAGTTTTCTTTGGTACCCATACCTTTTTGGGTCTAGTGGAGTTTGTATGAAATACAGTCTTTGCCCAATCTTTCTTAACTGGTCTCCAAGTCTTAGGACATTCCTTCTCGAAATGTTTTGAACTGTAACACTTTGAACATTTGAGAGCACTTCGGCCAACAGGTTTTACAAAAGCCTTTTGAAAATGATTCTTGTAAAAGGTTTTTGTAGGTCTTTGTTTGATTCTTTCCTTCACCTTTGGAAAATCAATTAAAAGAATAGTTTCTGATGTCATCCCCAAACTAGATCTGTTGAAGTAAGGTCTTTGAATTGAAATAATCTTTTCCAACTTCTCAAATCCTATTGAAAACCTTTTATGATATTTGAAATGTCCTCTTTCAAAAAAGTATTTTCCTTTAAAAGAGAATCTGCATTTTCTTTCAAATCAACAAAACTTTTATCTAGATTTTCAAACTTTTCTTTCCAAGAAGTTTCCTGTTGCTTCAGTTTGGAATTTTCCTTCTTTAGCTTAGAGATCCTCTTAATAGGAATCTTTAAATTACTAACCTCGACTTCTCTATCTGAGTCTAAGTCTGAGTTTGAGTTTGAGTTTGTCTCAGAATCTAAGTCTAAATCTGAATTCACCATTAGACAAATATTGGCATATTCCTCACCACTTTCTTCACATTCAGTGTCGCTCCATGTCTCTGCTTTGAGAGCCTTCTTAAATTTCTCTGCTTTTCCTTTCTTTTTCTTCAGTGAAGGGTAGTTGGGTCTGATGTGCTCCTTTTTCTTACATTTGAAACAGATCACATCTTTGTTGGTCTCATTATCTTCATTTGATTTTTTTTTTGAAATCTTTGAGTGCCCTGCTTCTTCCAGTTAAACCTTTTTCATTTCCTATTTAACTTCTTGAACTTCCTTATCATGAGTGCTAGCTCTTTGGGATCTTCTTTCTCATTGATTTGCTCTACTTCATATGATTAAAGTGTGCCAACCAATTCATCTACAAAAAGAGGCATGATCCTCTAGGTTTCTCTTATAGAAGTCTTCAAGTGGTTCCAGTCTTTGGAGAGTCTTCTTAGCAATTTATTGACCTTCAAGTCCTGAGATTGGCTATCCTGATATGCTAGACCGTTTACAATTTATGTAAAATGACTAAACATGTCAATGATGGATTCTCCTGGCTTCATCTTGAAGGCTTCATACTGTCCGAGTAGAATATTGATTTTCATTTCTTTAACTTGATCAGTTCCTTCATAGGTGACATGCAACTTGTCCCAGACTTCTTTGGTTGTTTCACAAGATGAAATTATGTTATACTCAGTAGGAGATAAATTACAATATAATGAATAAATTGCTTTTGCATCAAGAGATTGTCTCTTGGTTATCTCCACTTGAGTCAGATCTCCAGCATCTACAATTTCCTTCTCAAATGTTGATGTAGCTTTAGGAATGATTCATTTTTCTACCACGTCCCATTCCAGGGGATCTGTTGATCTTAGGAATGCCTTCATCTTGTTTTTCCAAACGTTGTATTCCTTCCCATCAAAGTAGGGAGGTCTGATGTTGCTTTGGCCTTCAACCAAACCTAGAGCCAAAATACTAGCCATAGATCTTTAGAATAAGAAGTAAAAACACTTCAGTAAATAAGCACGCAAGCTCTGATACCAATTGAAGGGGCTAGTACGCACACCTAGAGGGGGGCTGAATAGGTGTATATAAAAATTTTCTCGCAAGACTTAATAAAAATGATTGCCTTTGTAAAAATATTTATTAAGGAAGTAAATTGCTTTAAACAATTCTATAAAACAATTGTTGACACCTAAATTTTGACTAATCATTTAGTAATTAATTACATAAAAATTTAGGGATTAATCTCTAATCCATAAGAAAAATAGTAAAATTGCATTTCATGTAGTCACATTTGCATGGATACTAAAAGTGCGACAAGACACAGCAGCTTGCAGTCGATTACATGCACGAAGGGATGCTCTCTCTCCATTGGTCTGAGCATGCAAAAGAGCAAAAGTCAAAAAAAAAAAAAAAGGAAGGAAGTTCTTGCACGTCCGTTGTCTCTCCCTCATTAATGCATGTGCATGCACGCACAAATACGGTGGACAAGCGGAATCCTCAGAGAAGCAAAATGAGCCCATGATATAATATTATATAATATGCTCTCTCTCAAGTGTGGGTTGTCAGGAGAAGTAAACGAGAAATTTGCTGAAGGAGAAAGCAAATAATAAACAAGAAAAGTCAAAAGTTGCGGCTATCCTATAGAAGGGAGGGACAAGTAGCCGTATAAGAAGCCCCAAGCATGCAGAAGAAAGAAGAATCCATAAACGTGCATTTTCTCCCCTCTCATTAATGCATGCACATGCACGCATGGAATGGGGGACGTGAAGATTCTACAAAGTCTGCAAGAAGATGGGCTCACAATTTTATAATATTTTAAAGTGAGTTGTTTCAAAGAATTCTTTCCTCCCTGGAAAGCAAATCGGCTGAAGAAGAAAGAAGTTCCTACACGTCCATTGTCTCTGGCTCATTAATGCATGCACATGCATGCACACAATTCGGCGGACGTAAGGAGCCTCAAAGAAGCAAAATCAACTCATAAAATATTATAAAATATGTGGCTTGTCAGGCGGTGGCCACCATATTTGAAAAAAAAGAACCAAACTTGAACAAGCAAGGAAAAGTTGTGGCTGCCTCCTGTTCACCTGTTGCCTATAAATAAGCGAGGAAAGGAGAAGAAAGGGGGTAGAACGAAAAAAATTCCCTTGAGAGGATTGTGAGAGCTATTTAAAAGAGAGAGCCCGTGTGGAGAGAACTGGCAAGAGAAAAAAAGCTGAAGTTAGAAAGGGCAACAGAGAAAGAGAAAAGAACGTGAAAGAACAATAATAAAAAAGAAGGGTTGTCTTCTTCAAGTGGGGGCTTCGAGCAACACCTGCAACTCCACTTCCGCAGCTACTCATTACCGCCGGAGCCCTGAACTCTCTTGCCATTGCAACCCGCTCGGCACCCGCAGCGGCCCGTCACCGCGCTAGCAACCTTCCTCCTTCCGGCGAGTTCCGAGCCCGTCGCCGCCCCTTTGCCCTCGCACACCACCGTACCGACGCCAGCATCCCCTTCAGGCGAGCCCCGACCGCGCCACCATCACCGCCCGCCACACTACTTCTGTGAACAGCACCTCCGTAGCAGCACCTGAGCCGGCCGCCGCATCCCCCTGAAGTCCACTGGCAGCTGCTGTGACCTGGTCCTCAGTTCGAGTGCCGAAGAGCTGGTCGCCATGCCACCTACCACATTCGCGTCTCGCCTCGCCTGTAGCCCACACCGACCCGTGACGACTTGACGCTGCTCCTACTCTGCCCGCAGTAGCTGGTCGCTATGCCGGCCTTTGCCCGCCACCAGCGACATCTGCAACTCCACAGCTACACCTCAGCCTACTTGCCACCATACTAGTAGCTTGCCACGCCTACAACACGTGCCTCCGCACCTCTGCCTGCTCGCCGCCGCTGCTGTGCCTCTAACTGTCCGACGCTAGTGCCCGACGCCCGTGTACGAGTTCCACCCGTGACCCAGCACCCGACGCTGTGTCATCGTTCCTGCCGTCACCACTCGTCAGCCCGTCGCCCTGCAGCTCGAAGCCACGAACAACGCTTGCAACCCCACCGCCTTTGCTTCTCACTTACGATCGCTGGAGCCTCGCTCCACTTGCAACGCCCGACTTCCCTCACTCGCGCCTGCCCGACGCCACCGCCTCTGCCCTTGCTGCTGCACCCAGTCAACGCCTCCGCAGCCCACGCTTGCACTGCTCTCGGCCCGACACTAGCAGTTGCGCCCGAGCCTTCCGCAACGCCAGAAGCCGTTCTCGTCGCGACCGTTGCCGGAAGCTGCTACTGCCTGCTCCCTCGTCGTCAGTCTGCCGAGTCCACCAGCTCTCCCTCCTAAGTTGCTGCGGCCGAGCTGCTACCTCCCACTGCACCAGCAACGACTCACTGCTACTTCGCTGCGCTGTTGACGCTAGATCTCGTTTTTGCTCACCGTCCGAGAAGCCTGACGCCGGGTGCCACCCTCCTTCGCCGTCAGCCCACCAGTCATTGCCGGTTCACCTTCGCCGGAGCTGCCCCTTCGGACTGACGACCTCCTTCCCTTCGGAGACCCATGACAAAGCTGTGCGTGGAAAGGAAAAGATAAAAAAACAAAAAAAAAAAACAAAAGGGGAACATCTGGTAGTTTTTTTATTATTACTTTATCTTTATTTTCGACATAGTTTATAGTTTGGTTTTATATAGTTTTTTAGCGTGATTATTCATTAACGCATGATTGAAATTCCAATGTGAAATAACCCCTCAAATTAGGGATTAGGAGTTCGATTTTCATGCCCGAAATCTGACTCACAATCTCTTACAAAAATTGACAATCCAATCTCATGCCCAAGATTCGATTTGCGATTTAATTTAAAATTGACCAACCCGATCTCATGTGCGAGATATAGTTCGTCAATTTTGGATATTAATCTTATCTTGATTGGATTAGATATCGGGTTATTTGAATTAACTTTTGTTTTTGCATAAAAAAATTTTTAAAAAAATGCAAGTTAGATTAGGGCTAGGGTTAGCGTATTTAGGTATTTCGTTTTTTTAAATAAAAAAATCCAAAAAAATGCATTCAGGATATTAGTTTTTTTTAGAATTGCACGTGTCAATTTAGAACAGGATTGTGATTTTAAATTTTTACAAAAAAAAAAAAATCCCAAGAAAAATTAGTTAATTTAGGATGCTAGTTTTTTTGTAGGTTGCATAATAGTTTTTTTTTTTAAATGCATGTTTTAGAATAGATAACATGACCCTTTAATTTTCACCCTACTAGTCTTTTTTAGTGTTTTAATTACGAATTTTCATTAAAAAAACATCATCATTCATTTTAGAATAGATTTGCATGTCTCATTTTAAGTTTAGAGCAATTTGCATCTTAGGTTAGAAATTGCTAGATTAAAATAACATCTTAGTTTAAAATAGGATTTAGTATGACTTAATCCTAAATTTAAATTTGTTGGAATTTTAATTTAGCTAGGTATTTTTTGCATTTTTCTTAATTTCGAATATCATGAAAAATACAAAAATTTGTCTTTAGATAAATTAGTTTCAATTTTTAGGATAGATTGCATTTTTAGGAATAGAAATATCACGTGCACATCATGTGGGATTAAGTTCATAAAATGCACGTCATGTAGAATTAGGCTCATTTGATTAAAAATTGCCAGTCATTATAATTAGGTCATTTTGATTTGCAAATTTAACTATTGCATGTTCATTAAGAAAACATAAAAAAATATTTTACTCATGTCATGTAGTTTAGAACACATTGTCATGCCATTTCATGTTAGATTAGATGCACTGCATGGTTCTCATTGAAAAAGTGCAAACAAAATTGAGAAATTACATTGTTAAGTAGAAATCATATCTAAGATTGTGGATGTGAATTCTAATTTAACACTGCAGATGCTTTCGTTGCCATGAGGTAAGTCTTGCATTTTTCTTACTTTCTTGAGTGCTAAATTGGTTGATTGCGCACCCGCATGATCATCTCACATGTTAGGAAATAGATTTAAAATCAATCCAAGATTGCCTACAAAAACATTTTTGAAAAATAAAAAAGAATGGTAACGAAAGGGCATTAGAGAAATCTAGTGTAACCAAGTCCCCGAACTCACAATCTCTGGTTCGTAGGAGTAAAGTAATTCTCCCATTACTTTACTTGGGTTTCTAATCGACCCACCAAAAATAGATTAGTGGCGACTTCTAATTGAAAATTTGCATGTTAAAAACTTGAACTTAAGTCGCGAATTGGTATGGACTTGGGAGAGCCCGAGTTAAGCCTAGGCTTAACAATCCATTAGCCAAACCCTTAGGTGGTCCTACCCGCTTCGGGGAGGTCACGACAACAATTATATAAAGCAATGAAATAAGGAGTTAAGGAAAGAGAATTGGAACACAAAATTTATAGTGGTTTAGCTTAATCCAAGCCTACGTCCACTCTCCCACGCTGATAGCCCACTGGCTGGATTCCACTATGAATCAAAAGAGATTATACAGCTTGTGATCTTCGACTTTCTCAGTGGAGAGTCTTAGCTAGTCTTTTCACAAAGTCTCACTATGTGCTTCTCTCTTTTGTGTACAATTTGAGCTCAATGAATGAAAGAACAATGAACTAAAGAGATTCAGACTTTGAAATTCTTCTTTCACGTACTCCATCAAACAACTAGAGGGTCTGCCTTAAACACTCCTTCATGCATTCACGACCGTTGGCACTTTCTAAATGAATTCTTCCAATCTACCCATTGGATAGAATCAATTAAGCTGATCTCGAGTCGTTGAATGATTGATGATGAAAGCCCATCAATCATGTTCGCCCATACAATCAGGATCTTTGGTTTCCATAAGTAGAACCTTCCAAGTTTGCTCGCCTTTCAAAGGATCTTCAAATCGAAGTACATTCCAATGAGAATAATCAATCTTGTTGATGCTGTATCCAGCCACAAGGTCTTCAAAAACCATACGAAACAAATCCTTGAAGATAATCCGGCATCTGGATAAGTCTTCTTTCTTCGTCTGGAAACTATTAGTGAGGGCAAACTTTGAGTCTTGGGTCTGGCGGTCTTCAGGCTTTGACGACAGAAACTGGAGTTCTTTAGAGTTTAACACTTGAGTTTGAAAGTCTTCAGACTAGACCGAAAGAAATGTTTTGTCAACTTTAAAACAATAAAGGAGTTTTCTCCAATAATCGTAAGGATCTTAAAAATGAGAAAATGACTCTAGGGCAAGCTGGTTCCTCGACCCACCCACCAGGAACAGCCCACAAAAGATAATATGTAGTCAAGAATATAATGTATATATTTGAAACATTTCCCAATTGCATAACAAGAAGGTAGCTAGTTGTCGACATAATTTTTTTTTTTTTTTGGTGTTGTCAATAGAACATAGTTGGTGAAAATTTTGTACTTGAGGATGGTGAGACCACAAATGTATTTATTATAAAAAAGAATATTTTTGAGTTGCCTTCGTTGAACATTAGATCACTTCTATTAGAGTACTATTTTTGTTTAGGTACTTTTCATGTTGTCTCTCTCTGGTATAACTTCTATCTCCTGTCACTGAGTTGAAAAGAGATGCATCATCAACAATGATTCCCCATTTTCCAAGATATGGATAGAAAAAATGAGCAAGCAACTGCCCTCTCGAATATGCAAGGGGCTCGATTAGCTGAGCTGGAGTTCCTTTATAAAGAAAAACAAACTTTGAGGAAGCAGTTAGGCTTCATCCACATTTGTAATCACATTTTCTTCGACACCTTCTTTGTCATTTAGAGGCTTCGCTCGACAGAAAACTCTAATCATGCCTTTCATATCTGAGACATTCCATAACCAATTATCAAAACGTCACCATTGAACATCCCTGGAAGGATGGGAAAGCAAAGCAGCACTTCTTTGCTAGGCCATTTGTTGGGATGACATCCCAAGAAGATGTGTGCACTAGCATCCAAGACTTACGCTTGTCTCCTTAAACACATCTTCTTGGGATGTCATCCCATCAAATGCCCTATCAAAGAAGTGCTGCTTTGCTTTCCCATCCTTCCAGGGATGTTCAATGGTGATGTTTTGATAATTGGCTAAGGAATGTCTCAAATATGAAAGGCATGATTAGAGTTTTCTATCGAGTGAGGCCTCTAAATGACAAAGAAGGCGTCGAAGAAAATGTGATTACAAATGTGGGTTATATTCAAGCCAAACCAAGAGAAACGATTGCTCTCGGTTTAATAGGCAAACGAACCTTGTATGGGAAAGAAAATGTGGATGACTTCACCATTGAACATCCCTAGAAGGATGGGAAAGCGAAGCAGCACTTCTTTGATAGGGCATTTGATGGGATGACATCTCAAGAAGATGTGTTTAAGGAGACAAGCGTAAGTCTTGGATGCTAATGAAGTTGTCGAAATGTTTGTATGTATAGAGCTATGCTATTTGCTAAGATATCTGTACATTTAACCTATTTCCTACATTGCATCCTTTGGTTCAATCTATTGTAGATTGCTTCAACATATGCATATTTGCATACAGCTAGACCGGTTCAGGAAAGATTTTTACTGTTTACGGGTCTGACAACAATCCTAGTCTCACTCCATGGGCTGCTGCTAAAATTCTCAAAATTGTAAAGTGGGATAGCGAGAAATTCTCATTTTCATTAAAGGTACTTCTTTTAGAAATGCTCCTTCTGCAGTCAAACCTAAGTTCTATTGATGATTCCCTAGTGACTTCTGTGCTAATGTGCTTCATTCAATGTCAATGCCAATTTATAGGCCTACATGATAGAGTTGTATCGGGATAACCTTGTGGATCTTCTACTCCCAAAGAATGACGAGGGCTTGAACTTGGAAATAAAGAAAAACTCAAAAGGCAAGTAAAAAAACAAAATGTGGATCTGATTGGTTAGTTTGATTATCCTTTGATGGACAAAGTGGTAATTTTGGTACTTTAATTTCCAGGGCATGGTATGTGTTGAAAATGTCAGTGTTTTAACAATTTGAACAATTGATGAACTCACTGGCTTTATTCAGAGGGCCTTGGAACAAAGGCATACATCAAAGATTCAAATGAACGAAGAAAGTTCAAGATCACATTTGGTAGTGTCGATGAAACTACCAACTTACAAAATCATTAGGTTTCATAAGGAAAGGTATATTATCAATTTTGTTTGGTGTTCACTTGTAAATATTATGAAGTGACACTGCGAGTCTTTCGCAACTAAGCCTTGTTGACCTTGCTAGGTCAAAAAAAAAAAAAAAAAAACAAGAAGTCGCCCTCTATAGGAATTGAACTTAAAGAGGCCTAACACATTATCTGTCACTATCTGCTCTGGGGGACATCATGTGCCTTATAGGAATAATAAGTTGACGTTATTTTTGAGTGACTCACTTGGGGGTAATGTGAAGACCTTGATGTTTGTCAATATATCACCGGCCGAGTCAAATTTGGACAAGACGTACAATTGTTTGACCTCTTTTTTTTTTTAATTTATTATGTGCTTTTTCTCTCATTTGATGATTGCATACTCATGAAATAATTATTTAGCGGATTGTCTTCTAGCAAGAGCTGGGTGTATGCTACTGTGATACGTAGATGCTTCAGCCATTACTGTCAATCATGATTGCAATGGATTTTTAGCTTGCTTCTGTTACCCATATGGACTTTTGGCCAAAAACTTGATGGCTTCAACATCTCTGGTGGCTCTTGGTTTGTTGTTTCCCTTTTTGAAGTATCTAACAATATCTTGACCAGGAAAAATAATCTATCTAACAGTATTCCATAAAAATGCATGTTCAGGTATGCCATTTAAGTTAGATCCATCGAGAATGTTGCAAGCATGGATGTATCGTCAAAAGAAGTCATCTGATTAAGGAAAGAGCTTGCCCATTTGAATGAGCAAGATGGGAAGCAGGGAGATTGTCAGGATCTTAAAGAGGAGAAAATGACTCCAGGGTGAGCTGGTTCCTCGACCCACCCACTAGGAACAACCCACTAAAGATAATATGTAGTCAAGAGTATAATGTATATATTTGAAACATTTCCCAATTGCATAACAAGAAGGTAGCTGGTTGCCAACATAAATTTTTATTTTTTTGGGTGTTGTCTATAGAACTTAGTTGGTGAAAATTTTGTACTTAAGGATGGTGAGACCACAAATGTATTTATTATAAAAAAGAATACTTTTGAGTTCCCTTCGTTGAACATTAGATCACCTCTATTAGATTACTATTTTTGTTTAGGTACTTTTCATGTTGTCTCTCTCTGGTATAACTTCTATCTCCTGTCACTGAGTTGAAAAGAGATGCATCAACAACAATGATTCCCCATTTTCCAGGATATGGATAGAAAAAATGAGCAGGCAACTACCATCTCGAATATGCAAGGGGCTTGATTAGCTGAGTTGGAGTTCCTTTATAAAGAAACACAAACTTTGAGGAAGCTGTTAGGCTTAAATATCATCCACATTTGTAATCACATTTTCTTCGACACATTCTTTGTCACTTAGAGGCTCCACTCGATAGAAAACTCTAATCATGCCTTTCATATCTGAGACAATCCATAACCAATTATCAAAACGTCACCATTGAACATCCCTGGAAGGATGGGAAAGCAAAGCAGCACTTCTTTGATAGGGTATCTGATGGGTCGACACCTTCTTTGTCATTTAGAGGCTCCACTCGACAGAAAACTCTAATCATGCCTTTCATATCTAAGACAATCCATAACCAATTATCAAAACGTCACCATTGAACATCTCTGAAAGGATGGGAAAGCAAAGCAACACTTCTTTGATAGGGTATTTGATGGGTCGACACCTTCTTTGTCATTTAGAGGCTCCACTCGACAGAAAACTCTAATCATGCCTTTCATATCTGAGACAATCCATAGCCAATTATCAAAACGTCACCATTGGACATCCCTGGAAGGATGGGTAAGCAAAGTAGCACTTCTTTGATAGGACACACGTTTTGATAATTGGCTATGGATTGTCTTAGATATGAAAGGCATGATTAGAGTTTTCTGTCGAGTGGAGCCTCCAAATGACAAATAAGGTGTCGAAGAAAACGTGATTACAAATGTGGATGATATTCAAGCCTAACCGAGAGAAAAGGTTACTCTCGGTTTAATAGGCAAATAAACCTTGTATGGGAAAGCAAATGTGGATGAGTTCACCATTGAACATCCCTAGAAGGATGGAAAAGCAAAGCAGCACTTCTTTGATAGGGCATTTGATGGGATGACATCTCAAGAAGATGTGTTTAAGGAGACAAGCGTAAGTCTTGGATGCTAGTGAAGTTGTCGAAATGTGTGTATGTATAGAGCTATGCTATTTGCTAAGATATTTGTACATTTAACCTATTTCCTACATTGCAGCCTTTGGTTCAATCTATTGTAGATTGCTTCAACGTACGCATATTTGCATACGGCTCGACCGGTTTAGGAAAGACTTTTACTATTTACGGTCTGACAACAATCCTAGTCTCACTCCATGGGCTGCTGCTAAAATTTTCAAAATTGTAATGCGGGATAGCGAGAAATTCTCATTTTCATTAAAGGTACTTCTTTTAGAAATGCTCCTTTTGCAGTCAAACCTAAGTTCTATTGATGATTTCCTAGTGACTTCTGTGCTAATGTGCTTCATTTGATGTCAATGCCAATTTTTAGGTCTACATGATAGAGTTGTATTGGGATAACCTTGTGGATCTTCTACTCCCAAAGAATCCCTAGGGCTTGAACTTGGAAATAAAGAAAAACTCAAAAGGCAAGTAAAAAATATGTGGATCTGATTGGTTAATTTGATTATCCTTTGATGGACAATGTGGTAATTTTGGTACTTTTAATTTCCAGGGCATGGTATGTGTTGAAAATGTCAGTATTTTAACAATTTGAACAATTGATGAACTCACTAGCTTCATTCAGAGGGCCTTGGAACAAAGGCATACATCAAAGATAAAAATGAGCAAAAAAAGTTCAAGATCACATTTGGTAGTGTCGATGAAACTACCATCTTACGAAATCATTCTGTTTCACAAGGAAAGGTATATTATCATTTTTAATTGGTGCTCACTTGTAAATATTATGAAGTGACACTGCAAGTCTTTTGCAGCTAAGCCTTGTTGACCTCATTTGGTCAGAAAGAAACAAGAAGTCGCCCTCTATTGGAATTGAACTGAAAGAGGCCTAACACATTATCCATCACTGTCTGCCCTGGGGGACATCATGTGCCTGATAGGAATAATAAGTTGACGTTGCTTTTGAGTGACTCACTTAGGGGTAATGTGAAGACCTTGATGTTTGTCAATATATCACCGGCCGAGTCAAATTTGGACAAGACATACAATTGTTTGACTTATTATTATTTTTTTAATTTATTAAGTGCTTTTTCTCTCATTTGAAGATTGCATACTCATGAAATAATTATTTACCGGATTGTCTTCTAGTAAGAGCTGGGTGTATGCTACTGTGATATGTAGATGCTTGAGCCATTACTGCCAATCATGATTGCAATGGATTTTTAGCTTGCTTCTATTACCCGTATAGACTATTGGCCAAATACTTGATGGCTTCAAATTCTCTAGTGGCTCTTGGTTTGTTGTTTCCCTTTTTGAAGTATCTAACAATATCCTGACCAGAAAAAAAAGCTATCTAACAATATTCCATAAATATGCATGTTCAGGTATGTCACTCAAGTTAGATCCATCGTGAATGTTGCAAGCATGGATGTCTCATCAAAAGAGGTAATCTGATTAAGGAAATAGCTTGCCCATTTGAAGGAGCAAGATGGGAAGCAAGGAGAATGTAAGGATCTTAAAGAGGAGAAAATGACTCCAGGGTGAGCTGGTTCCTCGACCCACCCACCAGAAACAGCCCACTAAAGATAATATGTAGTCAAGAATATAATGTATTTATTTGAAACATTTCCCAATTGTATAACAAGAAGGTAGCTGGTTGTCGACAGAATTTTTTTTTTTTTTTTGGGTGGTATCTATAGAACTTGGTGTAAATTTTGTACCTAAGGATGGTGAGACCACAAATGTATTTATTATAAAAAAGAATATTTTTGAGTTGCCTTCATTGAACATTAGATCACTTCTATTCCTAATACAACGGCAAAATTGTCAAACCTATTGATTTCTGGAAAGATAATCAGCTTCTTTTCTTGTGATGGGGGCATACATAGCATGCTTATGCTTGGTCATGCATACTCTGTCCCCATTATGAGGATCAGTTCTATAAGAGGCAAGAGAACGTGTGATTTATTAGTACTCAGAGCAAGTTTCTGCATGTGAATTCTAACGCATGAATCAAATGTTCTTGTGTCGTGCTTTGGTAATCCTGTTATTATTAACTTTGTTTTCACGAGATTCCTACAACTTAAATAGGTTTTAGATCTCTGACATAGTACAGGTTCTTTTGAACAAAAGAAAGACGCTGCCATGAGGTTGTGTTTTAGAATAGGGGTTGCATATTTCATTTTGGTCCGTGCTCTCATACAAGACGGCATCTATTATTCTGATAAGACCAGCTTTGTTTTGATGGGCTATCTTTATTTCTTCTGTGTAACTAGTTATAACTGGTATACACCAAGTTGTTTTTGAATGGGCGCAAACCCTTGAGCTGCTTGTTCATGCATTATGGTGTTGGAGAACCTCTTTACCAGGGAGTTCACCTAACTTCTTTTAAAATTTGTAATTTTCAGCACTCCGGTATTCTTCCCTGCAAAAAATTGGTTTTGAATCCTAGCGATCTGATTGTTATTAAACTTGCAGATTTATCTGTTTGTTCAGTGCCGATTAGGTTTTGCTGCTTCCAGCTATTTGATAGAGGTTGTTCCATTGCATATGAAGAAGCCGGCAAGATCACAATGTGCGAAGAGAAAATCCTCAAGACTGTGCACTTCTATATACATCATTATACAGACTTCAAGTTTAGGCTGGCCTATCTAAATTAAGCAAGGATGAGAAGGAAAAGCCTTTAGTTGGATTCCTCTTGTGCAATTTTCATGTACTCTGTGACAGAACTTATGTGCAATCGGAGGGTACTAATTTATGGATTAATGGAAGGGGAAAGAAGTTCTTGTCGTGTCAATAATTTCGCAACGTGAGTGAATTTCTCAAGCTCTACTTGTTTTGTTCATTTTCTTTGTCTTTTGAGATATATAATTTATATTCCTTTATGGTAACCCTTGTAGAGTCTTTGTTTCCATCTGCATTTCCATGACAGTAGAAAGAAAAGGCTGATCCACTAGAAAATGCATATGTCTTGCTAGGGAGACATCATCTAGAGATCGCAATTGCTTTTTTCCTGCTTGGAGGTGATATTTCTTCTATAGTGACTATTTGTATTAAGAATTACAGGAATGAGCAGGTTGCTCTAGTTGTCTATGGCCCTTTCAAGGGGTGCGGTGGACCAATTGAGCATCAATTAATAATAAAGTTCATGCTTCCTTCCGCAACTGAGAATGGTGACTACTGGCTTTCTAGTCTTCTAGAGGTGTCCTATTGTTCTAGCTAATCTTCCACGTATTTCTAGTTTTTGGCTGTGAAGATAAATGCAACATTAGATGTGCGGACCCCTCAAGTGCCTTAACTTTGCCCAAAAGGACATTTAAGTGCCATAAATTATGAAAGGTACATTTAAGTGCCAAAATCGGAGTAAAAGGGATCACTTGAGTGCCAATTCGGCCAAAATCTGGCCAAAATGCCGATGTGGCATTTTTCCAACAAACTAAGTCCAAAACGCCGTTTTACATGTTGACGTGGCCAAATAATGCAAAAATGACGTCATTTTGGGCTGACATGGTAAAAAGTAATAAAAAATTAATTAAATTAAATTAAATTTTAAATTTAGTTAAAATATTAACAAATAATAATTTTAAAAAAATTTTAAAAAAAAAGGAAAGGGGGGGAGGCGACTCAGGGATTAGCCCTTAGCCGCTACCGTCGCCGCCGCCGCCCCATCGCCACCGGGAAGGGCCGGCGATGGCAAAGGGAGGGTCGGCCGGGGTCGCCAGGCCTTGGCCAGGGGCCGGCGACCTCGGCCGACCAGCGGCGAGGGCTCACGAGCCCTCCCCCTAGATCGGGGCGAGGGTTGCAACCCTCGCCCAGATCGGAGCGAGGGTCGTAGCCCTCACCCATATCCGATGAGGGTCGGCGGCCCTCGCCCGGCAGAGCCAAGGGCTGCCGCCCGCCGGGGGTCGCCCCAATGGGCAGCGGCCCTTGGCCTAGCCAAGCGAGGGCCGCTGACCCTCGCCAAATTTGGGTGAGGGCCGCAAGCCCTTGCCACTAGCCACAGATCTGGGGAGGGTTACGGCCCTCACCCGGCCAGGCCAAGGGTCGCCGCTCGCTAGGGCAACCCCCGACAGGCGGCGGCCCTTGGCCCCGCCAGGCGAGGACTGCCAACCCTCGCCGGATCTAGGTGAGGGCTACGACCCTCGCCCCAGATTGGGGCAAGGGCTCGCGTGCCCTTGCTGTCAATCAACCGGGGTCGCCGAGCCCTGGCCCCTGCCATTGTCGGCCCTTCCTGGTGGTGGCGGTGATGGCTGAGGGCTGATCCCTCAGCCGCCTCCCCCCTTTCCTTTTTTTATTTTGTTTAATTTTTTAATTTTAAAATTGTTATTTTTAAATATTTTACCTAAATTTAATTTTAAAATTATTATTTTTAAATATTTGAATAAATTTAATTTTCAATTTAATTTAATTAAATTTTTTTTACCACGTCAGCGTGCAAAATAGCGTCGTTTTGGGCACGCTTCATTGGAAAAATGCCACGTCGGCATTTTGGCCAGACTTTGGCCGGAGTGGCACTCAAGTGATCCGTTTTTCTTCGAATGTGGCACTTAAGTGTACATTTCGTAAGTTATGGCACTTAAGTGTCCCTTTGGGCAAAGTTATGGCACTTAAAGCATTCTTTTGCCTGCAATATTACATGCTAGTAGCAATAATAAATATCTTTTTCTTTTGCAGTGACAGCTAAGGAACTACTTGAAATCTTTCTTGAGCATGTTTGGTGGCTAAGAATCGTTTGAAGAATGCTGTTGGGGAGTAGAGTGTCGTGTTTTTGGGAGGGGGGCATGTCTGATCGCAGTAACTACCTTGAGAAGAAGGTGGGCTTCCCGTAAGTATTGTTTTCCTTCTCATAATAGGTTATAAGAGGTCAATAATGTCATTTGTCCGCTTCTTTTATAGATATTCGTGGGGATTGCTAAGTTTTCTGTATCTATGGATGAATTTGCTCTGTTGCAATAATTCTTAGTGCGTCTTTTTGGTTTTGTTCGTATTAGCTTGAAGCTATGGAGCACTGTTCGGAATCTTCTGACAATGATATTGCAAAGGTCGGGTCAAAAGAGTTTTCACGACCTTCTTCTTCTTCTGCTCTTCTTCCTCTTTCTTCTTCTTCTTGTCTTTCTTCATTTTCTTCTCTTCCTTCTCCTCTTCCTTTATCTCTCTTCTCTATCTATGTTTCTTCTCTTTCTCTGTTCTCTCTGTCCTCTGGCTCTGTAAAGCTAACAAAGCTTCGTAAATTTCTTAAGGCAAGGGCGGAGAGAGTAATGTCATCCTCATCTTCTTCATCCTGCAAGATAAGGGCTCTCATCTTCTTAACCGGTGCGCTCATAGGCTCCTTGCCTTTTCTCTTCCTTGTTGCAGAGTCTTGTTTTGCTTTGACGAGGGACTTCTCTCTCAAGCACTCCAATACCTTATTCAGCTCCTTCAAACGCATCTTTGAAACCATTTTCAATCCAATCACTATTGAAGCAATGGTTTGAACACACATAGTTGTTGGAATCTGAACATTGAAGTGTCTGAATAGTCAAGTAATAAGCGCAGAGTAAGGGAGATGTCCCTTGTCTATCACAATTGTCCTATACATGTGCATTAGGATAGTGTGAGGCGGAGAGAACTTGTACCTAGTGTTGATCGCGTACATCAGCTTCGCTTTAGAACAAGAGACATCAGTTTTTGAAGTGGATTTAAGTCTGATGCAATTGATCACAATCTTGTGAAGTAAGATATTGGAGGCAGTCATTCTAGAATAAGAAATCATGCCCTTAGCAAACCTGTCCCGAACAAGTTTTAAGGTAGCGTGACCAACAGACACACTGATTGGTTGGAAACTCCCTCTTTCCACCCCAATCACATCCGCGAAAGTGTCTACATCAACCACAAATTCTTTGTCCCTAATCGTAAAAAAAATATATATATTCGCATCTAGAAAAGACAAATTTGAATAGAAGTAAGCAGTCAATTCGGGGTAGGCGATAGTCGTCTCTAAGCAAAAGTGTTCGAGTTGAAGGAGTGCAAACTTCTCCCTCAATTTCACTTTCAATGAGTCAAGAAAATCAAAGTCCACACTTCTAGGGTTCATCACCCCTCTCTTTAGCAGTTTTGAATAATTCTTCATGTG
The DNA here is from genome assembly GCA_019915185.1 of Eucalyptus camaldulensis. NCBI lineage: Eukaryota > Viridiplantae > Streptophyta > Magnoliopsida > Myrtales > Myrtaceae > Eucalyptus > Eucalyptus camaldulensis. Next base: position 12,300,699 of record JAHSVA010000006.1, read on the forward strand.
GTCTTTAGAACAAAATAAACTCGTTCCCGTACCATGAACACCCGCAGCAATGCCCATCCTAGGCTGAAAATTCGTATATATTCTTTCATCATAATCTTTCCCTTCAAGCTAATTGAAAGTACCAAACTGTGGATCACTTGCAAAGTTGGCAAAAATCCTTGTAGCCAAACCTTCAGGTACAATGCCCTTCCTTTCCATGGATTGTAAGAACAAAGTTTCATTCTTATATCCTCTCTCTCTCTCTCTCTCTCTCTCTCAAGAACTCATCGATAAAAGTCATCGCAGTACCACCCTCTTTCAACTTAGAGCAGAGTTTAAAGAGAAATTCAGGTTTCAACGTTCTTATGGGTTCAACATCTTCAAAGATCTCTTCTTCCACTTGTTGTTGAGGAGGATCTTGAGTTGCTTGCTGAGAGGAGTAACGCTGTTGAGAATGTGGTTGATTTTGCTGCTACTGCTAAGGAGAATGTTCTTCCTCGGTTAGATCAAAGTGCATAGGACCCTCTCGCATATGTTGTGGTCCTCTGCTCATAATTCTAGAGGATTTCCTTTGGGAAGACATTGTCACTGTCATGGAGGATTTCTCAAACTCGCTCGTTGAAAAAGGTGAAAGCTTTTCGAATTAAACTAGAGAGAAAGTGTGAGAAAGTAGGATTTTTGTATTCTAGGGTTTGTGAGCGTAAATGGAGAAGAAGAAAATAGATGGTGTATAAAGCAAGTGAACCAGGGTATACGAATCGTCACAAAGGAAAAAGTAAAAACTGCCTTTTTCAAAAATGAAAAACTGCCATAAATTCAAAACTCAAAAAAGATAACTTCTAAAAATAAAATAGGTAAGTAACGATTCAAAAAATCAACGTACCTTTTCAAAGTCTCATCCTAAAATAAAATCACTTGCATTGAGAAAGAATTAACTTATAGACGTAGATTCTGGACATTCTAAGTCTGAACATCTTTAAACTTTACTCGGTAGAAGATATGATGTTCAATCTGGCACAAATAGACTCAAATAGACTTTTCTCTAGTGGCTTCGTAAATATGTTAGCTAGTTGATTTTTCAAGTCAATGAACTGAATCATAACTTCTCCATTTTGAACATAATCTCTAATGAAATAGTGTCCAATTTCTGTATGCTTTGCCCTTGAATGAAGAATTAGATTCTTCGTGAGATTGATGACACTGGTGTTGTCACATTTGATCTCGATGCATGATTCTTCAATACCAAAGTCTCTTAATTGTTGCCTTATCCACAAGATTTGAGAGCAACAATTCCCAAGAGCCATATATTCTACTTCAGTTGTTGAAAGACTGTACTCTATTTTCTTGAAAACCAATATACCAACTTGTTGCCCAGCAATTGACAAGTACCAGAAGTATTCTTTCTATCAACTTTGCATCCTGCTAAATCTGTGTTTGAATATCCAATGAGAGTAAAGTCTCATTCTTTGGGATACCACAGACCTAGCTTTGAAGTAGTTGAAATGTATTTCATGATGCACTTTGCAGCACTTAAGTGAGATTCTTTGGGATTTGATTAAAATCTAGCACATATACAAACATTAAACAAAATGTTAAGTCTAGATGCAGTAAGGTAGAAAAGTGAACCAATAATGCTCCTGTAAAGCTTCTGGTCTACACTCTTTCCTCCTTCATCTTTGTCCAACTTCGAAGAACTTGACATAGGTGTCTCTGTCTTTTTGCAATTCTCCAATCCAAATTTCTTGATGAGATCTTTTGTATACTTCTCTTGGTGAATAAAAATGTCTTTCTTTGACTGTTTAACTTGTAATCCCATAAAGAAAGTTAACTTACCCATCATACTCATCTCGAATTCGTCCTGCATACATCTAGAAAACTTCTTGCATAGATTTTCATTAGGTAATCTAAAAATAATATCATCAACATAAATTTGAACAAGTAAAAAATCTTTACATTCTCTTTTAATGAACAAAGTAGTATCTATCTTTCCTTTAACAAAACCATTTCAAATTAAGAATTTACTTAACCTTTCATACCATGCTCAAGGTGCTTGCTTTCAATCCATATAGGGCATTTTTCAATCCGTAGACTGAGTCTGGCTTTCTTGGATCTTCAAATCCAAGTGGTTGTTCCACATAGACTTCTTCTTGTGTGGCACCCCTTGACGGCCCCCAATCCATTAGGGTCACACACATACCTTTTCACTTGCCCTGAAAGTCTATTACTCTAATACCATAGGATTTTAATAAATCCCTAAGTTCTAGGGGTCTATATCTTTTAAAGCGGTCCCTGCACAGTAAATATAGTAGAAGCACGTTCAACTACTCCCTATCCTGATAATAAGACGATGCACACCGACTAAACATTTTATAAGTTAAAGTCGAACACTTTTATTTACATAAACTAGATGGACATCGTTAGTCGGTACACCAAAATGCCATAGTCTTCTATACTCGGCTATACTTCAAAAGATGATCGACATCTTTTCCAACAGTCATATACATAAAGTCCATCGATCAATGTCGGCGTCCAAAAATTCCTTCCTCTGCTGTCCTCCCCATCGTGGTCACTCCACGATCCCTCGTTGTCGTCTCATTATCTAATCTGAAATGTTAGTCCATAAAAGGGGTGAGTACAACCACCTAGCAACGAAATATCTACTAAAATATATCGCACGGAACCATCACTATCTAATTTCATGCAAGATAGACAAAACATGTACTCAAAGGAATGAGTATGCATCAAATCAATAAAGCTTTTCAAAGTAATGACATGTGCAATTTCAAAACCAGAATGCACTATATGAGTCACACAGGTCTCGATTATAGAACCAAACTGTTATGACACGTCCCATTTCATGCCACACAATTTAGTCCTAAAACCAGACCACACACACACTTAGTAGAACCATCAATTTAACTATTCAAAAGGTTTCACCACCTAGAGAACCAATGTTTGCGTCCTTCCGGCCATTCGCACCCACCCTGGCATCGCGAAAGCCTCCGGCATTTAGCCACTAGACCACCGGGCATTTAGAGTGTGTTACGTCACACCTTTAGGCATCTCGCACCCCACCTGGCATCACGAGGAATCTTCGAGGCTCGCCATGAAAATGGTTACCCCTACCCTCCAAATTTACGTACCAACAAGCATACAACCGGGCATCCCCATGCTCTCGAGGAAAACCTCTGGGGTACTGCAGACCCTAGGCATCCAAAGGACATCGACTCATTCAAGCCTTCGGGCCTCCTGACTCCTGGGGCATCGTAGACTCAATGGTCCAACGGTATCATTAACATCTTAACTCATTTCAATATAAAAAACATTTTAAATGCAATGACATCACATGTCCCATGAGTCTTTATCAAAATCTCGGTATTGAATGATATGCCTAATCCCAAAACAGTTTTAAAACAACAACCACATTTGAAATTCCTTTTGAATGCTTGAAAATCTTCCTTCATGATATCAAACAATGCAAACTGAGATTTTCAAGAGCATATCAATACGATAATAGTAGGCTTTGAAATCATATGCCATTTCCATGTCATAACGTTTTCGAATCACCAATGTGGAGAATCCTTTGGGTTCTTGAAAATCCCACTTTATGATATCAAGCAATGCAAAATAGGGATTTCAAAGACACAACAATATAACAATAATAGTCTTTGAAGATAGGTAAATCTCATATCGTTGAAATCAATTTATGAAATCAAAAGCTTGATATCGAATCCATAAAATCCATTTTTCATGTTTAAATTTCAAATGCTTTTCGAAATCCACATAAATAGCCTCAAGTCGCACTTGCGTCATGGCTCGAAATAAAATAATTTATCAAAACCATAAGTAATTTGAAATCGGCACATTGGCAAATCCAAATCTCAATCCCAACTCCAATGATTTGGGATGTTTTCTATCAAAAGTTCAGAAATCTTTAAAATATAAAACATTTCTTAAAACATTTGGGTATGGTGTCACAGTACCCATAAATTTTGATGAAATTTAAGAGATTTTCTAAAACAGTTCACAATCAAAATCTACTTTTCGATTGAAGTTCAAAACTTGGAATGTACAGGTGATGATTTTCACCAAAACCATAAGCATTTCTTGAACTATTGGAAACCATAGTTTAGCGGGTCGATAATATCGGTCCTATCGTAAAGATTTTTGAGACTAAAAACTTTGAAATACCAAAACCCTAAGCCTTTCTTGAAATACCGAAATCGACGCATCAGCGAGTCATCAAACTCGGTCCCGATCTTAAGATTTTCAAAGTAGTTTGCATGTGAATTCTTAGAGCTTTGAAAATATCCAAACTCAAGTATTTCCAATCTAACTGCACTACATCAGACAACAACGGCAGTGCATTACATAGGTTAGTAGACTTTCACTTGCCTTAAGTCCAAAGATATTGACGGCAAGCGGACCACAAGCTACGAGCTATAGTCGAGGTGAGGAGAAGTGATGACGGAAACAACGGCGTGCGGTGAGGCGCAAGCCGAGGTCTCTCGGTCACGGACACTGCTCGGCAACAGCAAGTGCGAGCGGCGTCTGCATCGGCGATGCGCGTGCATGGTGAAGGAAGCAGTCCCTTTCTCCCTCTCTCACTCTCATACGTCTCCTCTCTCTCACGGTTCTCTTTCTCTCTTTCTCTCTCGGTTTCTCTGCTCTGGCTCACTCACTTTCTCTCTTTCTCGGTCGCGGTTCTCTCTATCTCTACTTGCTATTTCTGTTACTGATTTCGTTGACAAAAATCAGTCAACACTTCTTGATATTCTGCATCTGCTCGAGCAAGAGACAAGTGGGTGTTGTCGTGGCCATTTCTCGGTTCTGCTTCGCCATCTTGAAGACACGGATGAGGCGTGGTCTGCAGCTGTCCCGGACGCTTTCTCTCCGCTGGACACCGAAGAGAGAAAGAGAGAGGACGTGGCCTCCTTTCTTGGCTTTGTTGACTCCCATGGTCAATTGAAGAGAATTCGGTGGCTTCAACGGAGGACGCGTGGACCCTCACTCGGGCTTTTCCTCGCCACCTCAAAACCGTACATGCGTGTCTTCCGCAGGTGCATCCCTCTGGCGCTGCTGTTAGGCCGAAGAGTGGCCTAATTTGGTGGCCAGACGTGCGACAATTCACACGCCCCATGCAAGACGTGTCCATCTTCTCGCCCATGCCTCCGTTGTTGACTTTTGTTGTCAACAAGAGAAGACCCCGGTGGCTGCTCGTGGAGAGGCTAGCAGCGAAAAAGAGTCAGCTGGAAGGACGTAGCCTTCACAAGGCTTCGGTGACTGCCACCTTCTCCCGTACATGCATGGGCGTGGGCTTTACTTAGTTGACTACTTGGTGTCACGTTGGCAGCAATGGGAGGGACAACGCCGGGTGTGCGTGTCCTCGCTTCTGCGTGAAGAAGGACCGGTTCGTAAGGGCTGCATGGGTCAACACTCCTTCTTTGGTTGACCCGTCGAAGGGAAGGAAGACGTGGCCGTGGCGCGGTCACTTCTTGGTCAACTGTTCCTCTTTAATTGACCATCAAATGGACGTGGCTTTGTTCAGTTGACTCTTCAGTCAACTAAATGGTATCACACTGGCAGCAATTGGAGAGGACAACCCCGACGTGCACGTCTTCATCTCTGCCAAAAGGAAGTGTTGCAGACGTACGCATGACCACTGCATGCTACGGGTCTTCAGCTTGGTTGATTTACGAGGCTGCTCGGGACTAATATTGGACGTATGCATGGCCGTGCATGGGAAATTTCTCTCTGAAAGTTGATGTTTCGGAATGACGGGTGGTGGTGAAACGATGGCCTAATGCTACACCGGTGATGATGATGACGAAATAGTGTCCGCAAATGGTGCTAATGACGCAATTTGTCTATACTCCCGTCAACCCGTAACGAGCCGTTACTTATTCGAGGTATGATGAAAACCAGGATGCCACATCTTGGATAAATCCATTTAGGAATGCACTTTTTACATCAATTTGGAATAACTTGAAATTTTTATAGCAAGTAATAATCTAATTACTTCTAACCTCGCCACAAGTGCATAGGTCTCATCATAGTTCTTGCGTATATCCTTTAGCCACGAGTCTTGCTTTGTTTTTGACCACTTTTCTTTTCTCGTCCACCTTGTTCCTGAAAACCCATTTAGTTCCAATAATAGATTTACCTTTAAGTTTACGAATTAATTCCTAAACATCGTTGATGCTGAACTGTCGAAGATCTTCTTGCATAACTTCAATCCAGCTTTCATTAGCCAAGGCTTCTTCTACAGTTTTGGATTCTATTTCTGAAACAAGTGCTAAAGCAATAGACTCTTCCCGCCTTTTGGATCTTGTATGAATTCCTTTATCAATGTTGCCAATGATGAGTTTTTTGGGATGACTTGACTTATGTTTCCAGTTACTGGTTGGTTTGTGAGTTTGTTGATCCTCTATTTTAGTTGAATCTTCTGGTTCTTCTTGTTGTTGATCTTTAGAAGTCTAAACCACTTCGGGGGAAGTAGACTTTATAAAGTCCTGAGCAGGTTCGGTTTCTTCAAGTTGATTTTGATCCAGTTGAATTTGTATAGAGTCTTGAAACTTGACATCCATAGATTCTTCCACAGACTAGGTCTTCTTGTTGAATACTCAATAGGCTTTGCTTGAGGTTGAGTAGCCAAGAAAAATTCCTTCGTCTGATTTTTCTTCAAACCTACCAATTCGATCATTTGCATTTTTCTACAAAAAACACTTAAAACCAAACACATGAAAATATGAAACATTTGGCTTCTTCCCTTTAAACACTTCATAAGGAGTTTTCTCTAGAATAGACCTTAAGAGTACTCTATTAATGATATAGCAAGCCGTAGAGACAATTTCAGTCCAAAATCGAGAGGAAATATTACTCTCAATTAAGAGAGTTCTTGTCATTTTCTGTAAAGACCTATTCTTCCTTTCCACAATCCCATTTTGTTCTGGAGTGTATAGAGAAGAGAAAACATGCTGGAAACTAGATTCTTCACAGAATTTCTCAAAGTCTTGATTTTCAAACTCACATCCATGGTCTATTCATATACTTGAAATAGCATATCCTTTTTCATTTTATACCTTCTTGGCAAATTTTGAAAAGTAAGAGAAGGCTTCAGACTTAGTTGCCAGGAAGTATACCCAAGTAAAGCGAGAGTACTCATCTATGATTACTAGGCAGTATCTCTTTCCAACAATGCTTTGAGTTCTGGTTGGTCCAAAGAGATCCATACGCAAAAGCTGCAAAACTCGGTTAGTAGAAACTTGATTTATAGGTTTAAAAGAACTTCTAACCTGTTTTCGCAAAACACATGGCGTACATAATTCAAACTTTTGATAGGCCAAGTTGGGAAGACCACGAGCAAGCTTTTTGGAGGAAATCTTGGCAATCTGTTTCATGTTCACATGTCCAAGCTTTTGATGCCAAAGATTTACTTCATCTTGAATGGAAATTAGGCACTGAGAGCTTTCTGGTTTTATATCCGGAAGGTAAATATTCTCATGTCTTCGTCTAGTGAAAGATTGAGAAAAATCTTGTTCCCGAGTAAATGCCTTCTTGAAAGTTGATTTTGAAACTAGCATCGCACAGTTGACTAATGTTGAGTATATTGTAATTTAAACCTTCTACCAAGGAAACATTGTTGATTGTGAGACTTCCAATCTTCATAGTTCCACATCCAACAATTCTTCTTTTGTTGTTTCCACCAAAAAAAAAAAAAAAAAGCTTTTCCACCATTTATTTGCACAAGCTTTATTAAACAACTTGAATATCCTATCATGTGTCTTGAGCAGCCACCATCCAAATACCATTTGATTTTTTTCTTGATAGTGACCTGCAATTATAAAAAGAATTCAAGCTTTCTTTGGTACCTATATTTTCTTGGGTCCAGGGGAGTTAGTATTAAAGACAGTCTTTGCCCAATCCCTCTTAACAGGTCTCCAAACCTTGAGACACTCCGTCTCGAAATGTTCTGAGTTGTTACACTTTGAATATTTGAGAGCACTTCGGCCAACAGGTTTTACAAAAATTCTTTAAAAATGATTTCTCTAAAATATTTTTTGTAGGTCTTTATTTGATTCTTTCCTTTACTTTTGAAAAATCAGTTAGGGGAATGGTTTCTGGAGTCATTCCCTGTGGCACCCCCGAGAATGGCCCCCAATCCGTTAAGGTCGCCACAATTAGCTTACCTTTCATAAGTCCTGATAATATGTCATTATGATACCAATGAATTATAGCGGGTCCATAAGTCCTAGGGGTTGAATTATTCGAATTGGTCCTAGCGCAGTTCTTATAACAGAAGCATATTTGATATCTCCCTCACCCTCGCTCAAACTAAATAATGCAATGCACACCAACCACACATCTTATAAAAGATAGAGCCGAACCACTTTTATTTACATAACTTTGATGGATATCACGAGTCGGTACATCAAAAGGCCAAGGCTTCACTAAGCTCGGCTATAACCAAAAGTACCCAACTCTACAGTAGTCATGATCAATGATCCATCATCAGTGTTGGCCATCCAAAAGGTGTCTTCCATTACCCATCACAAGCATCATCACACCCAGCTCGGTCCATCGGCTGGTGGCAGTGACAGCATCCCCATCATGATCTCGTCGTGACGAACATGCACAAATAGGAACTCCTGTACCACGGGGCCATCAAGTAGACCCATGTCGTACATGACTAAGACTCGTACACTGATGAAAACTAATCCACGAACACTCACACAGATATGCTCCAAACACGAGCACTCAACATCAACGGGAACGCCATAAAATGTGCCACGTGTGATGGGTAACAGAGGCATCTCTTAGTCCCCAAAAGGAGTGAGTACAACCACTTAGCAGTAAAAATCCATCAAACTACACAGTGCAACAAGCAAGACAACCAAGGTATCACGAGTAAAGCACATATTATTCATGCAGTCAAGCATATATATCTCCATGCAGTCATGCATATATCTCCATGCAGTCAAGCATATATCCCCATGCAATCATGCATATATCTCCATGCAGTCGTGCATATATCTCCATGCAGTCATGCATATATCTCCATGCAGTCAAGCATATATCCCCATGCAATCGTGCATATATCTCCATGCAGTCGTGCATATATCTCCATGAGGTCCATTCAATACTTTAATGATCACATCTTCAACGCCAAATAGTACCAACTCAAATCCATAGACAATTCGCAGAGCAAGCCATATGCACACACATGCGCATGATTCGTTTCTCATTTTGATATTCAAAAAAAGATCTCGGGGACCAATCTTTGCATCCCTCCTAATTCTCGCACCCAATCTGGCATCGCGAGACTTCCGGCACACACCTTTGGGCATTCGGCACACACCTCCGGGCATTTCGTACCCTAACTGGTATCACGAGGCCTCCGGCACACACCTTCGGGCATCCAGCACACACCTCGGGGCATCTCAAAACTCCCGAGAACATCCGACACACACCTCCTGTGGCATCCTAAAATTTGTAATGATCCTTAGATACATGGTGGTCCAAGATTAAATGATGAGAGTATTGTCGGATTATGATATTGGCATTATATATGAACATTAGTTTGTATCATCGATGGACAAGTGCATTACGTTTATCAATGATCTAATTGTCATATAAGTTATAGTCTCGTCGGAGATCTTTCATGCAAGACCAAGACTCATTCCAAATGATTTTCAGCCCTACCAACTCGGGTACGCTAATGAAGAAACATCCCAGGGTCGGCCATTGGAAGCTGCCCGTTTACTTATAGGCGGCTAACAAAAGAAAATTCGATGATGCATGAGGATTGTTCAAAAAGCATGTAACCGGATGTGAAGAATTATAACCCCAAACGTGCGATGACCATGACTAACAGATAGGAGTACCGCTGGAGGATGCCAATAGTGTCCTGTACAGACATTACCTTATAATCACCATCAGACCAATGGATCACATATGGGAATGATCTAATCATCAAATGAAATTATGGTCTCGACAAGAACTTTCCTATGCACAATTACTGGCGAGACCGAGATTTGCTCCATGAGAAGAATAGACAAGATATTTGGTCGTCTAGTCTTGTACCCTATGAATTGGACCTCCCTTGATTATTGCCGCAACATCACACGGCCATGTAAGTAGACTACACTTAATTCACGCACAAGCGGAGACTAAGGCCAATAATTAGAGAAGATATTGGGCCGTGTAATTAGAGTAATGAGTGGCAAAACCACTGGCCCAAAGCCACTCCACATTGTCGACACTTGAGTCAACAATTGAGGAGAAATGCTGACCGAAACATGGCCAGCAACAGCCACGTTGCTCCCGGAGTGGTGGCCAACGCATGAAGGAGGTGAAGCATGGTGGACACGTCCATTCCAGCTGGCAAACTCCCTTGTAGCCACCGAAAATTTTACATGCAAACCATTATTAGCCTAATAGATTTTTGAGGGAAGGTTTGCTCGGTTTTGAGGGTGAAGAGAGAGAGCCGAGCAAAACAAAACAGAAAGAGAGAGGGCTCGCGAGAAGGGGGTGAACGGCGAGAGGGAGAGGAGGTTAGCCCCACCATGCGTGCATGTTGCCGCTGTCGACGCCACCAGTCTTTGCCATCGTTGAGCCGCGTTCGAAGACCCACGAGCTTCCTGTTCGGTTTGTCGATTGGGCTTAGGAGTGAGGCAAGTAGAAGTTCTTCAATCTATGTTTTGCTTGCTGTTATTATCTAGTGAGTGTTGGTAGATGTGAGAAAGGTAAAATTTTAGAGCTGCATGTGGGATTTTGGACATGTAGGATGGAGTTAGATCAAGAAAACTAGGAGAGAATAGGGCATACATTGCAAATTTCGAATTTACAAATGGGACAAGAATTTAAAATCTGACTTTGGAGAATTTTGGAAATGATAAAGCTGTGATGTGGTGTAATGTACTTATATACATTTGAAAGTGGATGCTGGAGGTCGAAACTCAAGGAATAGGAAAAATTATTGTTAGAATTGTGGACTGTTTTGTAAAGAACAGTGTGACCCTCGGCGACTTTTTGATTTTTCTGTAATTATCTAGCCACAATTCGACTTAGATTCCTTGATGAAAGTTTTAGGGCACATCCTCATGAACAACATATCAAAAATTTAGAATAAATGAACAAGTAATGACCGACAAAATGATTTTTCTATTAAAAACGCTAAATCTGGACATTTTACAGAATGTTAGCTAGGAATATCGAAATTTTTCCCATGGTACGTAAGGAATATGACTTGGTGTTCTTCATAAAACTTGTTCCTTTAGGTCTCATTGATAACGTGTAAAAATTTTATAATTTTCTGAGTCCATTTAGTATTTATTTCAAAAAATTTATCAGAACTGTGCATTGTAAAAATCGGGTTATTCTGTTCTTGAATTCTTCACAAAGTGTCCGAAGGAGAATGTGTTTCGAATGGTTATGTGATATGATGATACTGGCATTGGCATATCATGCAATATTGAGATGTGATGAGACTCAAGAGACATTTTTTCATTGCATTGAAAAGTGCTTTTGGAAATTAAGATGTTAATTGATACAGTTGGACCCTTGGGTCAACGATGCCCCGGGAGTCGGGATGCCCGGAGGGTAGGGGTGACCATTTTCATGGCAAGCCCCGGCGATTTCTCGTGATGCCAGGTGGGGTGCGAGATGCCTAGAGGTGTAATGCGACACGCTCTGGATGCCGGGTTGTATTTTGAATGCATGCCCGGAGGCTTTCGCGATGCTAGGTTGGGTGCGAAATCCCAGAAGGACGCAAACATTGGTCCTCTGGGGGGATAAAACCGTTTGAATGATTAAAATTGATGATTATATTAAGTGTGAGTATGGTCTGGTTATGGAACTAAATTATATGGCATGGAATGGGACGTGTCACTACAATTTGGCCCTATGATCGGGATTGGTGTAACTGGACATGATGCATTTTGCTTTTTTTGAAATCACATTTGGCCATTGCATTAAAGGATTTCATGATTTTGATGCATACTTATCCTCTAACTACCTGTTTTTGTCTATCCTGCATGAGTCTAGATATTGATGATGCTATTTGATATAGCTTGATGAATATTTTACTGCTGAATGGTTGTACTCACCCCTTTTGAGGACTAACATTTCAAACTAGACAAGATAGCTCTGCTGCCACCGCCACCAGCAAATGGACCGAGTGGTTGGACATGGCCGTGAGGAGGAGGACAGCAAAGGAAGGAACTTTTGGATGCCGACACTGATCGATGGACTTTAAGTATACAACTGTTGGAAAAGATGTCGGTCATCTTTTGAAGTATAGCCCAGCATAGAAGACTACGGCATTTTAATGTACCGACAAATGATGTCCATCTGATTTAAGTAAATAAAAGAGTTCGGCTTTTACTTAGAATTGTGTTTAGTTGGTGTGCATATTTTCTGAATATAGGGAGGAGAGTTGTTGGATACGCTTCTGCTATATAAATTGCGCAGGGACCGATCTAAAAGATATAAACCCCCAGGATTGATAGATCTTCAAGTCAAGTAAGAGATAGTTAAGCGAACTGTGGCGACCCCAACAAATCGAGGACCGTTCAGGGGTGTCACACCTCTGGGCATCCGGCACACATTTCGAGCATCCCGACACTCCTGGGGCATCGTCGACTTAGCCGTCCGACGGTATCATCATTATCATTACACATGGATATATCTCACTTTGGAAAAAAAAAATGTCATTTGATGTAATAATGCCAAAAATTTCATTTAATTTGTAAAATTTCACTAATTTTGATGTCATATGAAATGCATAAATGTCACCAAGCATGCTAAACAGATAGCAACTCAGAATACCACATCTCATAGAGTAATTTATTTGTTCTTAAAATTAGAACGGATTTCGGATAAAACAGAATGCACTCCTTTAATTATAATTCTGGAAAAATTAGTAAACGATATTAATCAATTCTAAAAATTTAACATGATGTAAGCAAGACCTAGAGAAAGAGGTTTTACACAGAACACCATGTCAAGAAAGTTTCATATAAATCGCATAGGTCCATGCATCACAGCAAAAGAAATTCTAACACTACTTTTGCACAGTTTCAACAATAATTTCAATTTATTCCTTAAATGAGCTCCAAAAATTCTGAGATTTTAATATGTTATAGTTAAGACCTAGAGGTAAAAGTCTCATGAAGAAATCGAAGTCGAATTCATTCCAGATTAAAAAAATATAATTATTATAACTCTCCCTAACTCTCGGTTCAATGTCCAGATTTTAGTATGTTACTCCTCAAGATGTCACCTACAACTTTTATCAAGGATACGAGATCAAATTCAAACTGGATAATTGCACAAAATTCACAGAATCGCAAGAGATCAACATAACAGTTTCTAGATCTAGTATCTTTGAAGAAAAATGGTTTCACCAACAAATACTTATCCGTTTCTTCTTGAATTTTGATATCTTACTCTTCAAGAAGTCATCTACAACTTTCATAAGTACACGAAGTAAGATTTCAATTAGATAATTACCTACAATTCGCGGAATCACCAAAGGTCAAACTGTTTTCCATAGAACAGTTTACTAGCTTAAGGTACTACTCACAAAATTTCGAAAATTCTAACATTTAGCTCATCCGAAATCTACTCCACACACAACCAGAACAAGTATCATGTAGATCAAGGGACTTCACTTGCCTTATGTTCACAACAAGCAAATGGCGACTTGAGGCTTTGGCGGGCTTGATCAACGACGGAGCTAGGCGGTGTTGACGGCCTTCCTCTTCCCCCTCGCGGCCCACACTAGCCCTTCTCTCTCTCACTTGAACTCTCCTCCTCTCTCTCGCTCGCTCGTCCGCTCAGTCTCTCTCTCTCTCTCTCTCTCTCTCTCTCTCTCTCTCTCTCTCTCTCTCTCTCTCTCTCTCTCTCTCTCTCTCTCTCTCTCTCTCTCTCTCTCTCGGAGGTTCCTCGAGCAATCCGCCTCTCCCTCTCTCTTACTCTATTTATTAACTAAGTAATCATTAGATTGTGCATGTAGGAGACACTTGGCTCCAAGAGGAAGACGAGTGGAGGAGGTGGCATGAGGTTGCTTCATCCGGTTTTCCCTCCCTCCTTCGGTCGACAGCTTTGTGGGCCTCTTGGGCCGGGCCTTGGTCGGCCAAATGGTGGGGGTTGTGGGCTTCTTTGGACCTGCCTCGAGCAATCCGCCTCTCCCTCTCTCTTACTCTATTTATTAACTAAGTAATCATTAGATTGTGCATGTAGGAGACACTTGGCTCCAAGAGGAAGATGAGTGGAAGAGGTGGCATGAGGTTGCTTCATCCGGTTTTCCCTCCCTCCTTCGTTCGACGGCTTTGTGGGCCTCTTGGGCCGGGCCTTGGTCGGCCAAATGGTGGGGTTTGTGGGCTTCTTTGGACCTGCTTTGGGCCCGAAAATTTTGGGCCAAGTTCTCCCATGTCCAATTTAAAATAGCCCATAGAAAAATGTCAATAATAAGCCCATAATTCCTACACCACTTTAGGCCATTTGATTTTTATATAGGAATCAATATTATATTCCCATAACAAATTTCACATAGGGGGTTTGGTCCAAGTGATAAAATATCGTGGCCGATGATGTAATTATCCACATGGCCATTCAAAGACAATTTCCTTCCCTTAAAAATTTAATATTTCGGGTTGTAGGAATTCTCGAATGCCACATTCCCAAACCAGATTTGTTGAAGTAAGGTCTTTGAACAGAAAGAATCTTTTCTAACTTTTCAGATCCTTTTGAAAACCTTTTTGTGATATTTGAAATGTCTTCTTTTAAAAATGCATTTTCCCTCGAAGAGAATCTGAGTTTTCTTTCAAATCAACAAAACTTTTATCTAGATTTTCAAACATTTCTTTCTAAGAAGTCTCATGTTGCTTCAATTTAGAATTCTCTCTCTTTAGCTTGGAAATCCTTTTTAAGAGATATTTTGAGGCTAAAATGGAGTTCATCTATATACTTTGAGACTTTAGCAGGAATTTTTAAATTGCTAACCTTAATTTCTTTGTCTGAGTTTGAGTTTGAATCTGTTTTAGAGTCTAAATTTGATTCTAAATTTGCCATTAGACATATATTTTTTAACATATTCTTCATCACTTTCCTCACATTCAGTACCTCTCCATGTCTCTGCTTTGAGAGCCTTTTTGAATTTCTCTATTTTTCTTCAACAGAGGGCAATTGGGTCTAATGTACCCCTTTTTCTTGCATTTGAAGCAAACCACATCTTTGTTGGTTTCGCTGTCCTTAGTTGATTTCTTCTGAAATCTTTGAGTGATGTGCTTCTTCCAGATAAACCTTCTTCATTTCCTATTCAACTTCTTAAACTTCCTTATCATGAGTGCTAGCTCTTCATCGTCCAATTCATCTTCTGAGTCTGTATCATTAGAATCATCATTAGATTTTAAGGCAATTGACTTCTTACTTTTCAGATCTTCTTCCTCATTGATTTGCTTCACTTCATATGATTGAAGTGTGCCAACTAATTCGTCTATTGAAAGAGGCATGATCCTCTGGGTTTCTCTTATAGAGGTCTTCACGTGATTTCAGTCTTTGAAGAGTCCACGCAGCAAATTATTGACCTTCATTGGTCTTGAGATGGGCTCTCCTTGATATGCTAGACCATTTACAGTCTCTGTGAAGCGACTGAACATGCCAATGATGGATTCTCCCAGCTTCATACTATCCGAGTAAGACATTGATTTTTGTTTCTTTAACTCGATCAGTTTCCTCATAGGCAACGTGCAATCTATCCCAAACTTCTTTAGCTGTTTCACAAGATGAAATTCTGTTATACTCAGTAGGAGATAAAGCACAATATAATAAATAGATGGCTTTAGCATCAAGAGCTTGTCTCTTGGTTATTTCCACTTTTGTTAGTTCAGCATCAACAACTTCCTTTCCTCTTTCTAAGGTAGATGTAACTTTGGGAATGATCCATTTTTCTACCGCATCCCATTCCAAGGGATCTTTTGATCTCCGGAATTCCTTCATCTTGTTTTTCAAAACATTGTACTCCTTCCCATCAAAGTAAGGAGGTCTAGTGTTGCTCTGGCCTTCAACCAAACTTGGAGCCAAAATACTAGCCATAGATCTTTAGCTTAAGAAGTAAAAACACTTCAATAAATAAGCACACAAGCTCTTATACCAATTGAAAGAGCTAGTGCAAACACTTAGAAGGGGTGAATAGGTGTAAATAAAAATTGCCTTTAGAAGATAATATACTAAGGACGTAATCAACTTTAAACAATTATATAAAGCTACGAATAAAAATAAGGAGTTCAAGGAAAGAGAATTAGAATACAAGGTTTATAATGGTTCGGATTAGATCAAGCCTACGTCCACTCTCCCGCGTTGACAGCCCACTGGCTGGATTCCACTATGAATCAAAAGAGATTTTATAGCTTATGATCCCGACTTTTTCAGTGAAGAGTCTCTACTGGTCTCTCACGAAGTCTCACTATGTGTTTCTCTTTTTTGTATACAACTTTAAGCTTAATGAATGAAAAAATAAGAAACTAGAAAGCTTCAGACTTTGAAATTGCTATTTCACGCACACTATGTCAAACACCTAGAAAGTCCGCCTTAAATACTCATTCATGCCTTCACAACCGTTGACACTTTCTAAAGGAATTCTTCCAATCTATCCGTTGGACAAAATCAATTAAGGTGATCTCGAGTCGTTAGATGATATATGATGAAAGCCCATCAATCCTGTTCACCCATACAATCAAGATCTTGGTTTTCATAAGTAGAACCTTTCAAGTTTGCTCGTTTTTCAAAAATCTTCATATCGTAGTAGATTCCAATAAGAATAATCAATCAAATAGGTGTTATATCTAGCCATAAGGTCATCCATAAACCATACGAATCGAATCCTTGAAGATAATCCCGCATTTGGATAAGTCTTCATTCTTCGTTCTGGAAACTATCAATGAGGACAGACTTTAAATCTTAAGTCTGGTAGTTTTCAGACTTTAACGGTAGAGTCTGGAGTTCTTCAAACTATAACACTTGAGTCTAGAAGTCTTCATACTTGACTTTTTGGAAATGTTTTGTCAACTTCAAAATAGTAAATGAGTTTCCTCCAACAAACTTCACATATTTGTATGTCTTTGCAGAATCCGGAAACAAGTAGAATGCTAAGGCGAAATGAAATTGCCCTGACATTTGCCAATGGAGCAAGAGTTGTTGTGTTAGCTATAGAGACTTTTCGTTTATGTTTGCCTTCTGGACATGTATTGGTTTTAAAGAACTGTTTGTATTATAAGAATGATATTAGGAACATCATCTCTATACCTCGTTTAGGTGAAGAGAATTATGAATTTTCTTTTGCTGATGATGTATGTTCTATTTATCATAATAAAAGATGTGTTGGTTCTAGCTTATTAACCAATAATCTTTATACCATAACAAAGTCCAATAATGCGATTACCGATGTCAATAAGTAAAATAGAATTGATATAAATACCATAACTAATAAACACCCTAGCGATAGTCCAAATAAAAAGTATGTTTGGCATCTCTGATTAGGTCATAGTGGAGAAGACGGAATTACCAAGTTGAGTAATGATGGGTACATTGATCCATCAAATTTTGAGTCATACTCGACTTGTGAAGCAAGTCTTCTAGGAAAAATGACAAAGTGCCTTTTGTGGGACATAGTGCACGAGCTGCTAACATATTAGGATTAGTACATATAGATGTATGTGGACCAATTAATGAAACTGCTAGAGGTGGTTATAATTACTTCATTACATTCACCAATGATTAGTCACAGTATGGTTATTTATACCTCATGAAGCATAAATCTAAATCCTTTGAAAAGTTCAAGGAATTCAAGGCTGAAGTTGAGAAACAAACAGAAAATTGTATTAAGGCTCTTCAATCGGATCGAAGGTGAATACCTTAGTACTGAATTCCTAAACTATCTTAAAGAGAAATCGTACTTTATTGGATATCCAAAGGAAACTCTTGGATATTATTTCTATTTTAATTCAAACCAAAGAATTTTGGTGAGCAAGCACACTTCTTTTCTAGAGAATCAGTTCATCCAAGAAGGTAGTGCTGAGCAAAAAATAGTCTTACAAGAAGAAAATAATGAAGGACGAAACAACCGAGTTCAGATACCAATCTGATTCAGTGGGAGCTTCTGATACACAACCTTTTAGGAGAAGTGCGAGAATGTCTCGCCCACCTGCTCATTATAGACACTCAGTTGATCATATTGAACCATTATTCATTGTGAATGATAGTGATCAACCTGGTGATCTTAAAACCTATGAGGAGGCAATGTCGAACATCGATTCTGGTAAATGGTTAGAAGCCATGAAATCCGAAATGGATTCAATATATTCCAATGAAGTTTGGACCTTAATTGACCTACCATATGGTATTATACCAATTGGCTATTAATGGATCTTTAAGAGGAAGATGAATGCTTAAGGTCAAATTGGAACTTACAAAGCACGGCTGGTGGTGAAAGGATATTGTCAAAAAGAATGAATTGATTATGACGAAACTTTTTCACATGTGACCATGCTAAAATCCGTTCGAATTATGTTGGCTATAGATACACACCTATATAGCCACACACCTAGATTATGAGATATTTCAAATGAATGTCAAAACGGCTTTTCTAAATGGTTTTCTCGAGGAGGACATCTATATGGAACAGCCACGGGGTTTTGAATCCAATAGTGAAAAACGTAAAGTGTCTAAGCTTAAGAGATCCATTTATGGACTCAAACAAGCCTCCAGAAGTTCGAATATCCATTTTGATGAGGTAGTCAAATCATTTGGTTTCACCAAAAATCCGGATGAACCTTGTGTATATAAGAAGATCAGTGGGAGGCATTTCTAGTTTTTTATGTCGATGATATACTTTTGATTGGAAATGATATACCAATGATATCATCAATAAAATTATTCTTGTCATAGAAATTCTCCATGAAAGATTTAGGAGAGGCAACCTACATTTTAGGTATCAAGATCTATAGAGATAGATCAAGACGATTGATTGGCCTCTCACGGTCTATGTACATAGACAAAGTGTTAACATGTTTTAACATGCAATGTTCTAAAAGAGGATTATTGCCTTTTAGGCAAGGGATCCGTCTTTCTAAAGAGATGTGTCCCAACACTCCCGAAAAAAGAAAGCGGATGGCAAAGATACCATTTGTATCTGCTATTGGAAGTATAATGTATGTTATGCTATGTACTAGACCTGATATTGCACATGATGTAAGTATTATTAGCAGATATCAGTCTGATCTAGAAGAAGAGCATTGGATAGCAATTAAGAATATTCTTAAGTACTTGCGAAGTACTAAGGATCTATTCTTGATAAATGGAGAAGGAGAATTTAAAGTTGTAGCTTATACTGATTACAATTTTCAATCGGATCCTAATGATTATAAGTCTACGTCTCGATTTGTCTTTACATTTAATTGTGGTGCAATTAGTTGGAAAAGTTCCAAACAAAGCATAACTACCGATTCCATCGCTGAGGCAAAATATGTAGCCACTTCTGAAGCAGCAAAGGAAGCCGCTTGGATAAAAAAATTTATTTCTGAACTTAGAGTCATTCCTCAATTGAGCAATTGATTACATTGTATTGTAACAACAATGGGGCGATAGCTCAAGCCAATGAACCAAGGTCTCACCAAAAGTCCAAGCATATTGAGAGACGCTTCCATCTCATTAAAGAAATTGTTGGGAGAGGTGATATCGCCTTGTAGAAAATTGTCTCAGCAGAAAATGTGACAGATCCCTTCACTAAGGCCTTACCTCAATCTTCTTATGAATGGCATATTGACAAAATGGGTTTGAGGTACCAGACAAGTTAGCTTTAGTGCAAGTGGGAGATTGTTAAATATATGCCCTAAAGCTACTATGTAATAGTTACAAGTTAGGGATTTCAGTTGTACTATCATTATTATTTATTTAATGGCAATGACGTATTCATTCATTTGTCCAATTATTTTATATTTATGAATGATTCCATAAGATCAGTTGCAATTAGACTTATTCTTGAGTGGATATTCATTTAAGAATATATGTGACGTGTTCATAGTTAGGCTAAATCTTTAAACCGTTCCTAGTCAATGGATTATTGAGTGGATATTTATAATCTTGTTGAAACTTGTGTGTTCTTAACTTCACCATTAAGTATTGGATACTTAAGGGAACGATAAGTCACATGTCATTGGGTATTATGATGACTGAGTTAGAACATAGGTGTTTGTATTAGACAAGTTTACTGAACATAGCGCATATGAAACAATTAGCGACATGGAAGCTTTTAGCGTGATCAATGTCTAATTGTTCATACTTTGGTCTTGTGTAAATAATCCTTAGACCTAAGGCACAGTATTAACTTGTGTGTCGAACAACTATGGCTCACAGGTGCACGTAATGCCAGGTCGTTGATCCATCTTTATACCTGATGGCCATAGTTTGTTCATATACAAAGTTGCACGTGTGCGCAATATGGAATATGTCTCCTTATTACATGCAAGGTATAATAATGATATCCTATGCAATCTAATTATGACAATGCATTGAAATTCTCGGCCGGGGTTGTAACCGAGAATAAATTGTTGTCTTGAATAAAATACATGTCAATTAGATTTGTGCATATGATCGTATTAATGACTTGACAAATATTCCATGCTCTTTGTTTGATCGGGACATAGTAAGATAGAGGGATTGAATTACACTGTAGCCAAAACTAACAGGTTCATTATGTTCTTAAAGCATTCACATTATCTAGGTAGTCATGACATATTGCTAGATGTCAATCATGGCTTGTAGGACCCAAAGATTAATCGAGACAATTAATTCTTTTGAGAGTACTAATGTGTTAGTACAAGTCTTACTACCAGCTTAATAATAAACCTAGGGATGTCACATACCATAAACAATTAGGATAACGTGGAACAATAGAGAAATAATGTTGCAAATGTATTTGCAATTACTATAATCGAATTGAGTCAATATGAAATTAAATTAAATGAGATTTAATTTAATTTGTATTATAGTCACAAGCCCACTTGCACATGATACACTTGCATGCCCAAAGTGAATACATATTAATATATTCCAAATGTACATATAAAGATTATGTTCTTTTTATTTTTAAGGGGATTGATTAATTATTTATTTAATTAATTAAGGTGTTGCACATCACATGTGCGTTTTCTTTTTAATATAACTATTAAAAAAAAAGTTAAAGTTTCGTGCACATGCACGAAGCATGAATGGTCAGCAAACCACTAACCGTTCATGCACGAAATCGTGCATGAATGGTCAATGGTTGGTGACCGTGCATGGACGGTTGATCGTCCCACACGATCAGCAACCGTTGCTGATCATTCGGTCTTTATTTATTAAAAAAAAAATTGTTGTTTTGGGACATAACAAAAGTTTGCTGAAAATAGATCAAAGTGTGTGTGTTCTTGTGTTTTTAGAGACGTGATAAAGAAGAGTGTTCTCATGTTCAGGCCATGACTAAAATTTCAGAGGATACGGAGGATTGTCTCCACGAGATTGCTAGCATAATCATAGCGGTGATTATCCAAAAGTTCTATCTTTCGCTTGACGTCCATTGTTGGTGTGTCTAAACTAGAGGTCCGACGTCTGTGGGACTTGAACTAAACAACATCAAAACCAATTCGTTTAAAGCGCACTTTGAGAGGTAACTTGTTTAACTCCCTTTTATATTTAGATTTTTTATTAAAACGCATGAATAATACTTTTAGAGAATTATGTATAAAATATATTATATTTGTTTCCGCTGCGTTCTTTTGTTAATTTTACCTATGCAAGATTCATGAAATCCCAATAGTTCGGTCACTCCGGTGCATTTTTATTTAAGTGATCGCCTCCGTGACCAAGAGGTGCAAGACAAATGCCAAAACTGTTGTGTTCTTGCATAAAGTGACAAGTGAAAATCGAGATCATTTACTAGGTTTCAAGCTCCTACGGATTTTACGCCTTTGGAAAGAGTAATGATTGCACGTGGAATTAGGAATCCTGATCGTATTTTAGAGGAGGGCCAAGAAACAAAAGTGCAGGCAAAATGCCGAGATTTTTAGCTCAAAGTTCAACACGTTTGAAGTTAGCACGATAAGCTTATTGTAATCACCAAACCATGACAATATCTCAAATACATGGCAGAGTGGAACCGAAGTCAAATCTCCTGAAGTTCCTATTCCCCTTTCGGTTCCTCTAAGTGACGCGTCCTACTCCATCCCCCATGCTTCAAATAAAGCTCGGGCCTGTTTGGTTCAGCTTTGGGGAAATGCCTTTGTGAGAATGCAAATACCTTTGAGGTAAAGGGGTTTTCCGAAATGTTAGACTGTTTAGTAAACTATAACTGAAAAGTATTTTAGGGAAATACAAGACTGTTTGGTAAACATATATTTGAAAAACCCTTTAGTGTGACCAAATTAAATTTTTTAGTTTTAGTATTTTGAAAATTGCAAAAAAGAAACAATAACTATATAACATTTTACATTTTCATGTTGAGAATAATGTAAAAGATATATATTAGTAAATTTAATTAAAAATTATATTAAAAGAATTTGATTATAGATTAGATGCAAAGCTCAAAAAATTAAGTTTTTTTTAGTATTTTTAAAATTGCAATAAAAAAACAATGACTATATAACATTTTACATTTTCATATTGAAAGTAATGTAAAAGATATATATTAGTAAATTTATTTAAAAATTATATTAAAAGAATGTGATTATAGATTAGATGCAAAGCTCAAAAAATTAAGTTTTTAGTTTTAGTATTTTTAAAATTGCAAAAAAGAAACAATGACTATTTAACCTTCTGCATTTTCATGTTTAGAGTAATGTAAAAGATATATATTAATAAATTTATTTAAAAATTATATTAAAAGAATATAATTATAAATTAGATGCAAAACTCAACTTTTGGCCTAGGGTTCTTTTAGGTTTGTTTTCAACTTTGAATAATTTTTTTTTAATTATTGTAGTAGTAGTCATCTTCGTTAATTATTGATAATTCTAGTGTATTGATAAAAAGTTGGGCTATTGATTGTCAAAGAATAAAAATGACAAAAAAAAAGAAGAAAGTGAACCCAACATTTGCAAAGGGTTTTTATTATTCTAAAATAAAAATCAAAATCAAAATCAAAATAAAATCCGATGAAATTCCATCGCCAATCAACGGCGGTTATGGGTGTGGGGAAGATAATCGGTTTAAAAAAAAAAACAAAAAAGAAGTCAACGGATGAACAGTAGATGTTGACTTGCATTTCAAATTCCAGCATTTGGTTAAGGACACCTCTAAATGCTTAACCAAACACTTAAATTTTTTCCCAATGGGCTTTCAGCCCTAAAAGCCCATTGAGAATGCTGAACCAAACAAGGTCCTCATTCGCCGGCAAAACCTTAACCAAATATTCTTTCCATGGGAAATAAAAAATTCATCGGCCTGCCCAATTTGACCAGCAGGAAGTATACTGTCCGCCATGGCCCATTGGAAATGGAAAGAACGAGCAGTAAAACCTGAAACCTCCCACCAACTCGGGCTGTTCAGTTCACAGCCCGCAGCCCACTTAGTTCAATCTTCACAGCGACTAAAAGAGCCCAAAAAAATAAATTTACGGGCGGAAAAATAGCGCGTTCTAGCGAGACCTGGTTTTACTGCTTTTAAGGATTTACGCCTGGAAAAAGGGAGGAAGCTCCGTTTCAACAAAATAGGCAAAGCTAAACTTTTGTGAAAATGTTCGATTGCGTCCCTTAAACTTTTCGTTTGGCACAACTAAATTTTTTATTTGTATTTCCCTTTTATTCGACTTGGGCCTTCCAATAAATGTACAGATAAATTTGAAGCGTCACGTGAGTGTTGATCATATGAATGAAGCCAACATGGAGCTGTCTTTTGAACGGAGCCGTCAATAAAATGGGTCGAAATCGGTTAACAGAAAAAATAATGCCTGTAAAATGAGTCATGATGGATTGTTTTAAATGACCCACATCTAACTTCTTTGGATAGGGCGAGATTAACGCCGGTCCCCATCTTTCCTCCTTTTGAGCATCCCTCAATTTTACTTTTCCACCCCCCCTCCAAAAAAAAATAAAGGATGAAAAATTTCACAAACTCGCTAGATGGCCAATTCATGGGCACACTTTTCCCGACCATTAAAAACGGGGACAATTTTCTCCAACATTTGCAATTGAGTAAAAAATGGATAAAATCCCCAAATTGAAATAGGATCAGGATTTCCTCCTTTAGTACTTCTTCTTCTCCTGCTGCTCGAGCAAAAGTGCTATCGCTCGCTTTGGCGAACGCATCTCTAGTCAGCACATTACTCAGTCTCTCTAGCGAAGGTCCTCT
Organism: Eucalyptus camaldulensis; assembly: GCA_019915185.1. Classification (NCBI taxonomy): domain Eukaryota; kingdom Viridiplantae; phylum Streptophyta; class Magnoliopsida; order Myrtales; family Myrtaceae; genus Eucalyptus; species Eucalyptus camaldulensis. The sequence continues at coordinate 12,325,062 of JAHSVA010000006.1, forward strand.
CTCTCCCCCTCTCCCATCCACTGTAATTGTTTTTAGTTAAATGAAAAACCTGTGATCTTTTGAGACTATTTTGACTTAGTCTTTGAAGGTTGAGCTGAAAACTTTGGGGTAAATATGTGAAATCATTTGACACAGGACTACTCAGTCTGCTTCTGCTTCAGAATCATAGGTAATTGTCACTTTTGAATTTGTTTATCAGAGGGGAGGAGTTACTCATATATCCATTTTTACTATTGCAATTTCTGCTACGGTCAAAGGGAAAAGAGTAGATTTTATTAGCTGAAATCAAGAATTGTGTGCAAGTGTTTTGCATGGGTTTGTTGTGTGGAATCTGGCAAACCAAACAACCTCTGCGTGTAAGCTGTAATTTTTCTTATTATAAAGGATGCTCTCGGTAAAAGAGAAATTAGAAGATATGACAATGTAAACTGATGATGGTGTTGTAGCACTTCTTGGTCTTCTCATTTTGAAATATATCATGCTAAAGTAAGATCTCATGAATCCTTCTAACTCCTTCGCCGTATTCTCTCTCAGTAAGTGAGGGCAACCTTGTCATTAATGGTCAACGGGCACACTATGGTTCGCATTGTTCCGGGAGTAAAAAAATGGCGACTACAATTTAAGAAGTCTGAAACTTAATTTTTTTTTTTTGTATGTTAAATAAATGAATATCACCTAAAAAGTAAATTATTATCGAAACAATTTAGTGACGGGTAACCCAACACCCAAAAACCAATTTTATCCTCGCAGAGAAGAAGTTAACCGCACCTTTGCAAATAAACTGAAATTTTCAAATGATGGTGCTTAAATTGCGGAAAAGATATGAACAAAGCTATAATTTTTTCAAAAAGAAAAGAGCAGAAGTTATTAATAAGAACATATATTCAAGAATTTCCTTTCAAAATCTTTTTTTAATCCGTTTATGTGATTATCCTTAATCTACTATCTATGAAGCATCACATTCTTTGGAAGCCTTTATATCATGTCGGAATCCAACACGTATCCAACTAGGGGTGAGCGGTTCCAGGTTCCGGTTCGGTTCCGTCTGGAACCTGGAACCTACCCTCGGGTACAGGTTCCTCAAAATGAGGAACCTGGAACCTACCCGTCAGAACCGAGAACCTGGAACCTACCCTGTCACAGGTTCCAAGGTCGGTTCCAGGTTCCAACAGGTTTCGCGTTCCTTTTTTTGTTTTTATTTTTATTTATAGATTTGAACTATAATGTATGCGCACATTCCAAAAAAAAAAAATTATAACGTACGCGCACGTTACCAAAAAAAAATATAACGTACACGCACATTATCAAAAAAAATTATAACGTACGCGCACGTTATCAAAAAAAACAATATAACGTACGCGCACGTTATAAAAGAAAAATATATAGCGTGCGCGCACGTTATAAAAAAAAAACTATAACGTGGGCGCACGTTACCAAAAAAAAAAATATAACGTATGCGCGTGTTACAAAAAAAAAACTATAACGTATGCGTATACTATACAGTAACTTTTCACATCTTAGCAAACATACCAATGCCAACAGTTTTTTTTTCGGACTCTTTAGAGTTGAATTATAACATACGCACATATTATCGGACTCTAAAAATGAATAAAAAAAATTATAACATACGCACATATTATCGGACTCTTCAGCACTGTCGCAATAATCCTCTAACATCAAAATCATGCCATAAATATACTTCCCGAGCTATGAAAACAATAAAACAAAACATAGACTCTTTGACAACAATGTTTTTCCATGCATTAAACTTATCAATGGTGAGATCACAACAACCATTTAAAGGCTCATAAACTATTTGACAATATAGTTAAAGCAGCACAAAGTCAATAAAAAAACCTTGCTTGAATTCTCTACAGCTAAATCCATTGTCGTTGCGACACCACCAACTCTATTTATCAACAATAATCTCCGCATTAAGGCCAACCATATCTGAAAAAAGAAAAAGAAGAGGTTAAATAAAATATTCACTTATCAAATATACAAAAAGAATTATAATATATAAAGATATAAACATTACTTACCTAATTCAAGTTGTTATGCGTTCTTAATACACTCTTCATCACCAAGCGGTACACGAGCGGCCCTCAACCAATTTTGAGTGCAAATCAAAGCTTCCACTACTTTAGGAGTTAAAAAACTTCGAAAGCCATCAAGCACATGACCTGATGTACTAAAAGTTGACTCTGAAGCAACGGTTGTTACAGGAATGGACAAAATATCTCGAGCCATTAAAGAAAGGATCTTATATTTTGAACCATTAGCCTTCCCCCAAATCAAAATGTCAAGACCGAGATCCTTTTCATTTTTTTCTTGAAGATACTCATCAAGCTCGGACTTGTTATCATCGCGCCATTGTTCATTCGAGTATAAAAACATTTTCTTCCAATCTTGGGCTTCATGCATCTTTAGTTCTTCACTACCACCCGTATCGGGTTGGGAAGTGGAACTACTACTACTACTTGCACCCAAATTATGGCCACCAAAATCTTGATCATTTGAAATAAGAGAAGATTGATCATAAAATTCATACAAATGCTCCAATGTCTTCTTCACCTTGCAATGCATCTCTTCAATCTTCAATTCATCATCATAAATTTGTCCATACAAGAATCTTACATAATTTAACTTGGCTCTAGGATCTAACACAACCGCAATCAACACCATAATATTCACTTTATCCAAGCTTCCATAATATTTGTCAAATTTTTCTTTCATTTTCAAACCCATAGTTTGAAACTTAGGATCCGAAGCATTTACCGCATCTTTCAAATATCTATACAAAATAGCTATTCCTTCAAAATAATCATTTGAAGTAACATATGAAATCCCAGACATCTTCTTGGTGGCATCATAGAATGCTTTCAAAAAATTCGAAAGAATAATAACATTTTCCCAATCATCATCCTTAGGAGTTTCATGATCTAGCTCACTTACAAAAGATGGATCGTGATCTTCCATCCTTTCGAAAGCTTTTCTGAACTTTATGGCGGTGTCCAACATGAGGTAAGCGGAGTTCTATCTAGTGGCAATGTCAAGAACTACCGAACCCTTATAAGTGATTGTTTCTCTCTCAATGCAAGATTTAAATCCTTGGGCTCTTGTGGGAGAACTCCTTACATACCTAACCACATTTCGGATACGTGCAATGGAGTCACGTACCGTAGTCAAGCCATCTCTCACAATCAAATTTAATATGTGAGCTGTACATCTCATATGCAAAACACTACCATCTAATATCAACGATCTTTGTTTGGAAAGTTTATCCCTCAAATAGCCAATTGCAACATCATTCGAACTAGCATTATCCACGGTAATTGTGGACACCTTTTTTTCTATTCCCCACTCCTCAATGCATGTCTCCACCATTTTCCCAATCTCCCTACCCCTGTGACTATGCATCACCACAAAATTGATGATTCTTTTATGCAACTTCCAATTTTCATCAATAAAATGTGCAGTGAGACACAAATAATTCAGATTTTGATTGGAACTCCATGTATCAGTCGTGAGTGAGATCCTAGAATTAATATTTCCAAAATAATTCTTCAAAGAAGTTCTTTCACATAAAAACAACTTCATACAATCTTTTGCCACTGTGAAACGTGATATATGTTTGAAGAGAGGTTGTATCTCACTAACATATTCACGAAATCCAACACGTTCAATCAAGGAAAAAGGTTGCTCATCAATGATGATAAACTGAGCAAGCATGTGCCTAGCTCGTTCTTGATTAAATGACCCTGTCGATAAGACGCTACCAGTACTAGAATCTCCTCCTATCTTACCAGCCGTGTTGACATTACGTGGTACAAAGAATTTCTGCCTCTTATCTAGATTACGAGGAAACCTCTTACATGTGTTTAAGTGCTTCCTCATTGCAGAAGTACCATTAGCAACACGGTACTTAAGCATAGACCCACAATGAATGCATTTCACTTGATATATTTTTCCATCCTTATCACTGATTTTCGAATAATGATTCCAGCATTCAGATGTATATTTCTTATCATGAGAATCGGATACCTTATTTGTGGCACTCAAGGTAGAGGGTGCATCTTCTTCAATTTCATTGCCAGAAAACTCAAATTCCATACCCGGAGTCATCTCCTCACGTCCCTCCACCTCCATTGACGTGTTATATTGATACGTTAATTCCGCACTACACAACAATAATATAATATAATTAGAAAATTCAAAACATAATGTGAATTGAGTTATAGAATATGCAAGCAATTGCTAAAAATCAAATCAATACACAACTTTAGGACTATATCATATTATCAATACAAATGCAAAAGATTTATTCAAATATGCCCTTATTTGTGGCCATACAGTTGTCCCAGCATGTGTTTTAAAAACTACAATTGGAAGAAATTCAGATCCAAATCGCAACAAAGGATACAGAAAAACAAGACAACGACGACAGAATGCAAGACACGGGTTTCAAAGTCCAATAAGCGAAAACAACACTAATCTCAACTGGGAAGCGTCAACACTCCACCAACCAAGCCAACTTTTCTTTTCCCAAAGAACCCACAAAGCAAAAAAAGTTTCAGCTTCGAATAAGGAAAGCCCAAAAGGGGTCATTCAGCAAGTTCCATTACATGCGGAAAAGGAAGCGCAAAACCAGTCTGGCAGAGGCAGACCCTCAAATTTCTGCAAGTACCTGAAGCATTTCGGTAATCAGATAAACAATACAACAATGGAATGCGAGACTCGGATTTCAAAGTTCAATAAGGGAAGCATCATTAATCTCAACCTAGAAGCGCACGACTCTTGCAGAGAAAGAGAAAGCTTCAACACTTCACCAACTAAACCAATTTCTCTTTTCCCGAAGAACCCACAACCCAAAACGAAGTTTCAGCTTCAAGTAAGGAAAAAAGCCCAAAAGGGGTCTTGCAACAAGCTCTATTACACACAGAACAGGAAGCACGAAGAGCCTCGCGAAGGCAGACCCTCGAAATTTCTGCAACTATCCGAAGCGTTTCAGTAATCAGATAAACACCCCAGTTGAAATCAATTACAAAATAATTGGTCCCACCAAGCAGTCAACCCGGACGCGCGAGACTCTCACAGAGAAAGCGTCAACACTTCACCAACTAAACCAATTTCTCTTTTCTAGAAGAACCCACAACGCAAAAACGGAGTTTCAGCTTCCAATAAGGAAAAAAGCCCAAAATGAGTCATGCAACAAGTTCCATTACAAAGCGCAAACCCAGCCCCGCGGAGATAGAACCCAGAAATTCCGCAAGCACCCGAAACGTTTCGGCAATCAGATAAACACCCACTTGCGATTGATTACGAAACAATCAGTCCCACCAAGCAGTGCGCGCGAGCTGGAACTGAAGCGCAATCACAAACGTATGCTTAGTTGCACAGAGAGAGAGAGAGAGAGAGAGAGAGAGAGAGAGAGAGAGAGAGAGAGAGAGAGAGAGAGAGAGAGAGAGAGAGAGAGAGAGAGAGGGAACCTGGTGCCGAATGGGAATGGCGAAGCAGTGGCTTCCGGTTCGTTGCAGCAGCAGGGGTGTCGGGGCTTCTGGCGCGAGCGGCGTGGGTCACGAGCAAGGACGTTGGTCAGGGTCTTCGGGGCAACGGCCGGTCACGAGCAGGGACGTCGGTCAAGGTCGGTCAGCTTCTGGCGATTCGCGAATGCAGACGTCGAGGCTCGAGCGACGTCGGGGACTGGCGTCCAGCGGCGTTCGGCGACGGTGGCCGGCGCTGAGCAGAGCGACGGGCGTCGAGCGGCGTTCGGCGACAGTGGCCGGCGCTGAGGAGTGAGCAGGGACGTCAGTCAGGGTCTTCAGGGCAACGACGACTCAAGTGTCGCGAATGCGGGCGTCGAGCAACGTCGGGGACTGGCATCCAGTCCAGACCAGTGGCGGCCGACGGCGGTGGCCTTGAGGGCGAGTGGCGTCCAGCTGAAATCGGAGGACTGAGGAAGATACAGAGGACAGGAGGCTGGAGGCTTGGAGCGCCGAGCGGGGGGGGGGGGGCGGGGGAGGGGTTCCTTTTGGAACCCTAACCAGTTCTGAAACCGGTTCCGTGACCGGTTCCGGTTCCGGTTCCGCGCCGGTTCCGGTTCCAGAACCGAGATTGCCGGTTCCCGGAAAAATGGAACCGGGAACCGGAACCGGTCCTTTAAGAACCGGGAACCAGACCAAGGTTCCGGTTCTGGTTCTCCGGTTCCCGGTTCTACCCGCTACCCGTGCTCGCCCCTATCCAACACTCTCCAATACTCTTCAATACTCTTTGATATTCAGTCAACACATGTCAGAAAATTCGACACTCAGTTAATTTTCTTGATACTTTTCGACACTCGACTCCGGAATTCCAAAATGTAATTTCGACATGCACAGAGTCAATTATAAAATTTTTTAATAAATAAAATGTTAAAATATAAATATATTAAAAAATAATAATTATGACGCGTATTTGATTAAATAATGATGACCGAACGAGAGATATCTGGCGAGAGACGCCACCGCTTCTTTGTAAGGAGAAACCGGCTCACAGCTCTTCTCACACGTTATCGCGTCAAAACCTTATTAGCCCGGCATCGTTCTACCACCGTCGTATTTTGTTTGCCTGAATTTCCGAGGATGTCTCCTCCTCCGATGTTTCCACCGATCTTCGCCTTCACCTCCTTTGTCAAATGCCACCCCCGAATTGCCGATTGAGATGGAGTCCTCATCATCAGCAAAGCATGATGAGAATGGTGACGATGGCGACGAGAGAAACCAGAGAGGGCTATCCAAGTGCCCCCCGACGACGATGAGACTAAGGCACGGGCTTTTGGGCGCCCATTTTCGATGGCCGCAACATTCTGACAGTCAGGACGAAGCCCTTCGATTTCTCGATGTGTCTCGGTAAAGACTTCCTCTCTACTGGTCATCTTCGTCGTCATTAACTGGATCGAATTCCAACAGCACTTGATGGGAGTAGTCATGTACACTGTACAGTGCTGATGACACCGACATATTATGGTTGCATCATGCGGTTGTTTCTGTTCGCTCGAAATGTGTTAAATCAATCTTGTTTTATTCTTGATATCCATATGTATGTGCACGCATTTCGATTGCAAGCGCCCAATTGTGCAGTTGTTTTCCTTTGACTCTGACAGGAAATGCAAGAAAAGGGAGGAAATTCTCTGTATATTCATTGTTATGTATACGAGTACATTAATTCATTTATAATGAAAGAATGAAAAAGAAGAAAAGGAAATAATATACAAAGAATTATAAATTTCCTATTTACTAAAACTATCATATATTCACTAAATCAATTAGCTTGCAATTAGGATTGATGCCACGATCACGATCACAATCCATGATCACAATCTTCAACTGTATCTCTAACACTCCCCCTCAAGCTAGTGGCTTATATATATCAAGAACACCTAGCTTGGTCAGTAAGTAAGTATGTTGTCTTTGACATAGTGGCTTAGTGAAGATGTTTGTAGGTTGATCCATCGTTCCAATTCCTTTTGTTACAAGGACTCCTTCTATGATCTTGTCTCACGTGAAATGGCAATGAACTTCTATATGTTTCGTTCTTTCATGAAAGATTGGATTTGCTATTAATTTGAGTGCAACATCATTGTCACAAAATAATTCAGCCGGTCCACTAACCTATAACCCAAGATCTGAGAGTAATCCTTGAATCCAAACCATTTGCCATGACTCGATACTCTGATTCGGCTGATGATAATGACATGGTTGACTACTTCTTTGTTTTCCACGAGATTAATGACTTTCCTAACTTGATGCAGAAACCAGTAATTAATCTTCTGGTCATCGGGCAAGTTGCATGGTCCATATCACAGAAAGCTGTCATTTTCATATTGCAATCACAAGATAAGAAAATTCCGAGTCCTAGACATCCCTTCAAATATTTCACGACTTTTAGGACTGCATTCATATGGGATTGTTTTGGGCTATGCATAAATTGACTGAGTATCTATACTACATAATATATATTAGGTCTTGTCATAGTAAGATAAATTAATTTACCAACAAGTCGTTGATATCCCAATGGATCTTTGAGCAGTGGATCCTCAATAGATGAAGGAGAGTTCAAATCATATTCATGAGTAGTCAACTTGGTATTATGTTCAATTGGTATGACTACTAGTTTGCACCCTGATAATCCAGCTTCAGAAACAATTTCTAGTATGAACTTCCTCTGACTAAGATTGATACCCTTATCAGATCGAGCAATTTCAATGCCAAGAATATATTTAGGTGGTCTCAAATCCTTGATATGGAAAGTAGAATGCAAATATTCTTTGAATCTTGCAACATGAGAGTCATTGTTTCCCACAACAAGTATATCATCAACATATATCAGCAAATAGATTGATGAATTACCTTCATTCCATGTAAATAGGGCATAGTCATGTTTAGAATGCCGAAATCCTGCATCAGTTAGCATAGCAGTGAACTTAGCATACTGCTGCCTAGATGCATGTTTCAATTCATATAGGGATTTATGTAGACGACATACCCGAGACTCCCCCCCCTGTCTGCGTAATCCCTGTGGAAGCTCCATATAGATCTCTTCTTCTAGATCGCCATGAAGAAAAGCATTGTGGACATCCATCTAGTGTGATGACCAATTTCGGATTGCTGCAAAGGATAGGAAGGAATGTACAATGACTTCTTTGGCAATAGGAGAGAAGGTCTCATGATAATCGAAACCTTCTCTCTAAGTAAATCCCTTCGCTACTAGTCGAGCTTTATATCACTCAACTAAACCATCTGCTCGAAACTTGATTTTATATACCCATTTACATTTGATTGGTTTCCGGTGCGGAAGTAGATGGACAATATCCCAGGTATGATTCTCTATCAAGGCAACAAGTTCCAATTCCATTGCACATTGCCATCGGGGATCACGTGATGCTTCATGGAAAGAAGAGGGTTCTCGCTCTTTCGAGAGGCAACTAATGCAACACATATGTTCTGGTGATAGCCAATTAAAAGACACATACGAAGAGATAGGGTACTTCGTACCTGGAGAACATGATGCAGAACAAATGTAGACCTTTGTCCACATGGGTGGGCGAGTTTGCCGTCCAGAACGTCGAGGCTGCTCAACTACAATTAGTTCAGGTGCTGGGAAAGACTCGGAATTAGTCATCGATGCAGCCAAAACCGAGGAAGAACCCTTAGATAACTCTAATAAACCGTCATTAGAAACAGTGGTGTCCTTTGAGATAATGATGGGTTGCTCCGAAGCAACATTCAAATATTGAGGAGCCATGAATAAATCTTCTTCGCATAAAAAAGGCCTATGGCTTTGGGATGGTGACGAACTAGATGAGGATATCATATCCTTAAATGGAAATACATCCTCGTGAAAAATAGCATCCCTACTTATGAAGAAATGCCTTGTAGAAATCTCCATAACTCTATAATTTGAAGTGCCGGGTATCCCATAAATACACATTGAGTGGCATGATGGCCCATCTTATCCAAAGGGTCACATTTGTTGCATAACACAAATGACCAAATACTTGGAGATGATATCAAGGATATGACTTGGCATGTGATTAATCAAATAAGCGGCAGTAACCACACAATCTCCCCAAAAGTCTTCAGGAATAGAGGCTTGGTATTTTAATACACATGCTACTTCTAAGAGATGTATGTCCTTATGCTCTACAATTCCATTTTGTTGCGTAGTGTAAGTACAGGAACTTTCATGAAGTATCCCTTGAGAAGACAAGAATTTTGTACAATCGGAGGTGAAAAATTCATGCCTATTTTCCATATGAATTCGTTGCACAAATTGATCGAATTGATTCTTAATCAAGGAAACAAAATTCAAAAGATCAGTAAATGTTTGGCTCTTTGATTGCATAAGATATACCCAAGTGGCCCTTGTATAGTCATCTATAATTGTTAGGAAGAAACGGGATCCATCATGGTGGGGAGTATGATAAGGTCCCCAAATATCCATATGAAGTAAAGAAAAAATTCTATATACTCGAGATGTACTCTTTGGAAAAGATGCTAGAGATTGTTTGGCCAAGGGACATACTGGGCATTTAGGATGAGGGAAACATGTACTATGACCCAATCTCTGATGAAAAATGAGATTTTTATTTCGACTGATAGCATTACAAGAATTGCCTTTTTTTAGTAATTCTAGATCTCCTTGGGAATCAATCTAGTAATACAATCCTTATGCAACACTACCCAAGCCCATCACTTTGCCAATTGAATGGTCCTCAAAGAAACAATTATTGGAACTGAATATTGCTTGATAGGAACTATCTATGTAGACCTTTGAGACAGAGAGTAGGTTGAATTCAAAATCAAGAATGTATAGGACATTTATTAAGGACAAAATGTGGACCAAGGTGAACAGTACCAATCTTGGTAACTTGAGTAACATTTCCATTTGGAAGACATATTGATATGGGAAATTGTGATGCTTTTTCAACATGAGAAAAGAGATTCTCATTACATATTATGTGGTCACTAGCCCTTGTATCGATTATCCATGCATTGATAGGAAAAGAATTCTCCTTAAAAAGGAAAGTACTTAAGAACCCAGAACTTTTGTTGCCCATCTTCAACTGGTTCAAAATTTGCATGATATTCTGATACTGATCTCAAATAATTGTTTGCTGCACTCCATCAATTCTTTGTGTCGAGACATGATAAGTTGAGGATTCCTTTTCTTTTTTATTTTTATCAATAGGTTTCCCATGCAATTTCCAACACATATCAATGGTGTCAACATTTGCAATATTCACAATATATATTTTTGAATTTATTATTTTTCCCACTGACCTTCCCCGATAACGTGGCGTCATGTGAGTCATAGGATCCTCTATAAGCAGGAGCTGACGTGGCTTGATAATAGCCCTTAGATTCAGCCAAAATAATGGAAGATCTATAGCCATCCATTGCAACGCGTTGATCCAAGCCATCAAATGTCTTGTGCTGATCTGAACCGTCCAATGGCCCATGTGAATCTGAGCCGTTGGATCGTCCGCGTGAATCCCAGCCATCCATTCGAAATGGACTAGGGTTTCCATCAGGTTTTCTTCTTACCGCACCAACACTACCCATTTTTGGCTATCCCAAATATTCGGCTGCGGCTGCTCCACTACCTTTGACCACCACTTCTCGTGGGTCCACGCCGGACGGGAAAGCCGCAAGACTGAGGCCCTCTCCTACTCGAGCATGTTCAGCCGCTGCAAGGTGTTGACTTTCCTCTTGGACGGTGAGCTAGTAGATGCATTCAAGTGGCAGTGGAGGTTCCATCGCAAGGATCTGAGAACAGAAGGCCGAATAGGAGTCGTTGAGAATGAGTAAGAACCGTGTTGCCTTTTCTTTTTCTCAAATTTCTTTGTACTATTTTAGTGTTGCCTCGAGTCCCTATAGACATTTCTCAGCTGACTCCAATTTGTTCCATAGGGAGGAAAGACAGTTGAAGCAAGTGGTAACCGAGAGGTTCCCTTGCTTCAACTCGGACAATGCTTTGGTAATACTGAAGAGCCATGCTCAATTGAGCTGGCCATACATCTCTTTGATGTTGTCCCAAATTTGCTTGGAATCCTCGGTAGGCGGCAGCCCAGCAACAACATCGGGGGCGAGTGTGTTGCTAATCCAGGTGCGAACCAACTAGTTGCACTTCCGCCAGTGTGGTTGGAGGCGCTCGTCAATCGGGAAAGAGATGGCTCTGTTAATGAAGCCATCTTTATCTTTTGTTACAAGAGCCCGGCGGAGATCCTGAGCCCATAAGGAGTAGTTTCCCAGTTGGTGAGTTGGAGGCTTATGAGGCATAGTTCGGGGCCGTCCGCCAATGATGTGTAAAGGGGGTTGCCGAGTTCAGGCCTGCCGCCGCTGCCAACTGGAAAGACCAGCAGCATGTACCCGGGTTGAAATGCCGGGTAGGGATTTGTCCCTTGGCCCAGCATAGATCCGGGTCCTTAACCCAGCACAGATCGGGATCCCTGACCCGGATTTGTCTGGCCTTATTCCTCGGCTGGGCCAATTACGAACCGCGTAGGTCTAGAAGAATATTGGGTCCACATTTGTCCTAGCCTAGTAGCCCACTGATACCAATTAACTGGAGAAAATGTCAGGGGCCACTGAGTTGGGCCGGAAATTTGACCCAATGCAGGAACAAATCTTGCGAGATCGTGAGTTTCTTGTGGTTGTTGAACAGAAGGATGCTCCTCGCCAAAAAGGATAATCGGATATGATGGGGTGGCTGTCTCCTCTGTTAAGGAGCTCTCGATGTTCTTGTTCTTTGTCATTGTATCAAGAAATTGTTGAATTCCTAACCGATTTGCTGGTCTGTTTCGCAGGACAAGAACATGCAACAACAGCCCAGAAAAAACCAGAGGCAATTCTAAATATGCGGAAGTTAGGCCGAGAATATTGGCTCTGATACCATGACAGGAAATGCAAGAAAAGGGAGGAAATTCTCAATATATTCATTGATATGTATACGAGTTCATTAATTCATTTATAATGAATGAATGAAAAAGAAGAAAAGAAAATAATATACAAAGAATTATAAATTTCATCTTTACTAAAACTATCATATATTCACTAAATCAATTAGCCCGCAATTAGGATCGATGCCACAATCATGATCACGATCCACAATCACAATCTTCAACTATATCTCCAATAGACTCAGCATGTACTAGAGTGCTCCCCTACATATCAGCTTATTCAGAATGTGAAGAAGCAGCAGTTCAGATGAGAGTGTATGCTTCTGTCCTTACATAGAGACAGTCGGACAAAATGGAACTCCAGTGTTGAAACCCGATCCATGAGTCTGCTCGTAATGGTACACATTTTTTATGACCGCGACAGATTCCTGGGACCGACAAACTGAAAAGTATAACAATAATGCAGAAGTCGGATAATTCATAATAGACGATTTGAAAGAGTTCCAGAAGACAAATGCTTACTTCGGCGGTCCTCGAAGCAAATGGAATCTGGTGGAGGCCAGAACGGCTCCAAAAAAAAACCTGCATAATCTTCTAAAGGTCCAATAACGCCATTATTCATACCACAGAGACTAATCTTAAGGCTTGAAAATACGTCGCCAAAATGATCCATAAAAAATATACAACTCCAGATCAAGCCCAAACCATTTTCTTTTCTTTTCTTTTTTATACATTTTTTTTCTTTTTTTCTTTTTCTTTTCTTTCTTGTTTTCTTCATCTTCTTCTTTCTCTAGCCCATCACCAGCCACGGCGATGGTCAGCGATTGACTAAAAGCTAAGTAGCACCAACACTGACACGCGACATGTGACACGACAGGCCAACATGTCGTTTCTTAAAAAAATAAAAAATTCTGACACGTTGGGACACGTATATTATATATATTTTTTATGTAAAAAATAAATTATTATTTTTATGATTATTTCAATCAAATTAATCTGATTCAAATTCACAAATAAATAATAATAAAATCCTATAATAAGTTTACACTAAAAATATTAATCTACCATTTATTAATATTTATCATTATTTCAATTTGATAAATTCAACTCCATTTCAATAAATTCATAAAACTTGGAAAGAAAAAAAGTAATTAACATTCTAGACTTGCGTGTCAAACATGTCGAAATAAAAAAGAAAAAAATTTGAAGATAAATTGTGTATAACAAAAAGTGAGAGTCAAAAGAGCAGAGAAGAAAATATTAAATTCTCTTCTTTCCTAATTTGTTATTTTTTTCACATACATATTTTGACCATTCATTTATTGAATTTTTTTAAAATTGACTTCGCATGTCGGAATTCCGACTTGAGTGTCGAAGAGTGTCGAAAAAATTGACTAGGCGTCGAATTTTACAACACATGTTAACCGAGTGTACGAGAGTGTCCGAGAGTGTCACACACATGTCGGAGTGTCCGACACGACACAAAAGCTCCCAGAGAATGTCAATGCTACATAAACTAGAAGAGGTCTGACAACCTCACCAGCCCTCAGTGAGGCTCGACTTGCCCAAATCTGGTGAGGCTAAACTCACTGCAGTTATGCGGAGCCGCAACAATGGTCGGCAAGGCTCCCTCAAGGCTAGCAACCTTGTCGACCCCTATGGGGGTGCATGACAAACCATAATTTCTATTCCAGAAACAAATTTTCTATTCTAGACCTGTTTCTAGAATAGAAATTCGTTCGATAAACTTATTCCGTTTTTCTATTTCTGAAATAGATTTCTATTTCAGAAATATATTTGGAATAGAAATCAAAAGTAGAAATTTTATACTTCTCTATTTCTAGAGCATAAATGAGAAATAAAAAATTCTATCATCATTCGTTAACCGGTCCTTCATCCGTTGCCGCTGACTACCGTCCATTGATCGTCGGCCGCCCGCCGGCCCCTCCCACTGCCGCTGCCACCGATCACCGGCCATCGTTGCCGGAACGGCTGCCGTCTGTCACCATTATCCGCCGGTCCGTTACCGTCCGAAAGGAAGAAATTTTGTGTCGTTATCAAATGAATTTCTATTTTTAGAGTAGAAATTTTGTGTCATTATCAAATAGTTACTTTTGCTTAGAAACTCTTCTAGAAATAAAAATTAAAAAATCTATTTCTGTTCTAGAAACTATTTCTGGAACAGAATAGTTGTCATGCGCGCCCATCTGGCCACTCGCCCCAAGAAGGAAGAAGGAGAGAAAGGAAAAGAAAAAACAAAACAAAACAAGACAAAGTGAAAAATTTAATAAAAATTATTTTAAAAAATGAAAAGAAATTATAAGTCACATAAAATTTGAAGTCAGACCAAACGTATTTCTATTCCGAGAATAGAAATTTTGCGTAGTTATCAAACGCTTTCGAATGCTCGTAAACTCGTTTAGGAAAGAAAATCAGAAAAAATCATTTCTAAACAGAATGGTTGCTAAACGCACGCTAAATCTATAGCTGAAGCAAAAAACTGTACATTCATCTCCTGGAAACAACACCCTATCCCCTAAATCTTTCACCTCATTCCATATCTTCTCTTCACTGTCCAACTTGTAGCCCTTAAATATGACTATCCCCTCCATCGTAAAGTAATTGAAATTCTTCGCTAGTTTCGCAGCCACATCATCGTGATCATTCTCGGTATCCATATTCAGGCTTGAATACATATAGACCAACAGCAGTTGCCAATAGATTCCACCCAGAACTTCTCGCGACCACCAAAATTCCATTGCGCAATCAAGGTTACACCCAAATCCAACCCAAAAACCACAGTCCTCCCATTGCCATCAACGGCATAAAACTCCCCTTTAAACAATATCGCGTCATCATACAGCGATGGCATGTCCTTAATGGGGAACTACCGTTTTTACCCGGATTTAAACATGGCCAATTTACCCAACGCAATCCGGAGCGGCGCAAAATCATTTCCATCGTCTAAACACAAAAAAACAACCTTTTTCCGTGAAAAGTACCTCACACTAAAGCAATTGTCATGAAAATTCAACTGCTGCAACAGATACTCGTGCCCTAACTTCAGCACGTGCAGATTCATCAAATCCGAACTATCAGAGAATCCTCAGGCAGAAAAACAAATGTGCAATTGGAGAGAGGGTTCAGTAGATCAATCATCCGAGGTAGGGGTGTGCAAAAGAATCGGAAACTACTCGAGCCGCCCGAAATTGGACTAAACCAGCCTAGAACCAGCGGTTCTCATGGTGGCCAGTCCAATTCTTAATTCCAATTTAGTGAAATCGATGAGTATCAGTTCGATTCCCAGTTCTAAGCATGGAACTGCACCCATCTACCCACACCCAGTCCAATTCTTAATACAAATATATATATATATATATATATATATATATTAAAAAAATCCATCTCAATTACTTAATTATTTTATAATATTTCAACCAAATATATATGTACATATATGTATATTTGTATTTATTAAATATTATAAACTAATTTTGTCTCTTTGATGCGTAATAGGATTAAACCCCTACTTTTTTTTTATTTTAATAATCCATTTGCTTGCTTTTTCTACGAAAACAAAATAAACAAAGAGGAAGGAGACCAATTGGAAATGTCCATAATTTTGCAACGCTTTTGTCGTCATGTACAAATTTAAGAGCCAACGGCTTGTTTTAAGAGCATAAATAGAAACTAGGTGCACCATGATATTAATTAATGAATATAATTTGTAAGGATTGAAAACCGGTTTCATGGACTCACTAGAGAATTGGAACGGACCAGGTGGATCCATGGAATCATCGAACAGCTCCTAATTCCAATTTTTCGAAACCAGTCATTAGTGGGGGTTCCTAGTTTCAAAGTAGGAACCGCCCACCCGAATCATGCTCACCCCTACTCTGGGGGACATCCTCCCTAACTTTGAGAGTCCAGTGGGGATGGCTTAGCCGTGAGATTGGGGCACTGCGACGAGGAAGATGGTGCACTTGGAGATGTGGAATTCCCATGCAACGTTAGAGATCCCATTATTCGAGAGGATTGGGAATCGGCCATGCCAGAAATGGGCTAAGGCTCGGGGAGACCGAGGACCCGCCACGAAGAGTAGACGGATCAGAATAGGAGCACGTCAAACTACGTGTCGAGGCGTCGCGCGATGAGTCAAATGAGGTCTCCGGGCATTTGGCTCGATTCGGTTATAGGGATGAGGAGGCGTTGTAAGTTCTAGGATTCTCCTTGGAAAATTGAGTAGAACCAACAAAAAAAATGTGAGAGAAAGTGTGGGAAAATAAGAAAAATTTTGGACTTCGAGTTTCGGAAGCACTTGCGAACTAGCAGTGAAATCAAAACGTGGATCAATGCATGCTAAATTTTACCGCCCACTAAAGACTGATTTCTTAAAATGATAACTTTTTACATCCTTCTTTCCATGAATTAATTTTTGTATCTACGGAAAGCCCATGACCCAATAATTAAAATAACATCTCCATAAATTCAAGAAAAATTCCTTCTTCTCAGTGACTATATTTTTGCACATAAGGGCTTTTCATAAATGTGAAAATCGAGCCAACAATATCATATGGAAAACTTATACCCAATAAAAGTTTGGTCAAATTTGATTTAAACATGCATGAATATGATTTTCCACAATTTTTTTTCATATTTGATGAATTCGAAACATCGAGTGATAGTATTTCATAGTGCAAAAATCGAGTCAATGGATTGCCGGATGGGAAAATGCTAAAAAATGATAACTTGTATGTCCTTCGCATATAAGGAAAGCCCATGACCTGATTCTTAATATCACATTTCTATATATTCAAGAAAAATTCCTTTTCTCATTAACTCAATTTTTACACCATAGGCTTTTCGAATGTGCAAAAATCGAGTCCATGGAATATTAGACGAAAAACTTATGCCCAATCAAAGCTTGGAACTTTTCTTTCTAATTAAAAATTGCATCGTGTCTCATTAAGATAAGGACAGGAGACGGCCCTCTCTGATAGGAGGATTTAAGAAAAAAATTATAAATTCCACGGACCATCGATGACGATGGTTTGTGAACGTCTTTTCATTGGTCAATCTTACGTCGTAGGAAGATTTAGATTTCCAACCGGGTCCTCATTAGATAATAACATCCCAATGGCCGCTCGCAAGAAAGATTATAATCAAGACTATTTCTTTCTCTATATTTAATTATCCCGCTCACAATTTGTTAAATTGCTTTATTTATTGATTAAAAGATTAAGAATTGAACATTAATTTTGAGTAGCTAGGAGAAAAAAAAAAAGCAAAAAGACAAACGGGACAAAAACCTAAAATGTTTAAACCATAGATTTGAAATATATATAGAGGAACCTACAGCTAGCGGTACTCAATTTAGATCATCATCAACTTATGTGATATTTCTACTTATAAATCTCTAATAGCCATCCAATAGCTTCTTTCTATATGAAATTCCTAATACATCTAATTCACCAAAATCCAACTGTCCACTCTATCATAAGGTAATCGAAATTCTCTGCTAGTTCCACAATCATATCATCGTGATCGTTCTTGGTATGCATATTCGGGCTTGAGTACATATAGACGACAGTTCGCCAACAGATTCGACCAAGAACTTCTCCCGGCCACCAAAATTTGACTGCGCAGTCAAGGTCACGCTTAATAATTAATCCGACAACCACAGTCCTCCCATTGTCATAAACGGCATAAAACTCCCCCTTGGACAATATCACGTCATCATACGGCGACGGCATGTCCTGAATAGGGAACCATCGTTTTTTCCTAGATTTAAATATGACCAATTTTCCCGACGCAATCCGGAGCTCCAAAATCATTTCCATTGTCTAAACACATAAAACAACCTTTTCCGGGAAAAGTACATCAGCACTAACGCAATTGTCACGAAAATTCAACCGCTGCAACACATACTCGTGCCCTAACTTCAGCACGTGCAGATTCATCAAATCCAAAACTGTCAGAGAATCCACGGACAAAAAAGCGAATATGCAACTGGGGAGAAGGTTCAGTAGATCAATCCTTCGGGTCAGGGGACATCCTCCCTGACTGTGAGAAGCCACCTGGTGGGAACGGCTTGGTCACGGGAACGGAGCCCCCCGAGGATGAAGATGGTGTGCTTGGAGAGGTGGAATCCCCAGGCGGTGTCAGAGATCCCATCGTTCAGGAGGATTGGGAATCTGCCATGCCAGAAGGGGCTAGGGCTCAGGGAGACCAAGGAGCGGCACGAAAAGCAGACGGATCCGAACCGGAGCACATCGAACTACGTGTCGAGGTGTCACACAATGAGTCAGAGGAGGTCTTCGGGCGTTTGGAGGCCAAAAGCGCTATATGGACGGAGGGGCGTTCTAGGTTTTAGGATACTTCCGGAAAAATTGAGCAACACCAACAAGAAAATGCGAGAGAAAGTGAGGGAAAATCTGTCGAGAAAATTTTGCAGGCGATTGGACTTCGAGCTTCAAAAGCACTTGCGAACTTGCAGTGAAACCGAATGGATCAACATGTGCTAAATTTACCACTTACTAAGGATCGGTTTTGAAAAATGATAACTTTTTACATCATTCTTCCCATTGACTTAATTTTGTATTGTGCAAATGCCCACTATTGTAGTTACGTGATTTTGATTTTTCAGATTTCTTGTAGCAATGCCTCACTCTTCAAACATCATGCTAGCAATCTTTACATAGAATGGAATAAAAAATCTCAAGTGAAAGATTGTACAATATCTCTCTATGAAGCACAAAGCAATGCCTTCCAACCCATAGATGTTTATCCAAATTTGCAATGCAAGATCAATAGAACTCAGTGGAGAACACGACTACCCAAATATCAACCAAGCGACACAAAGACGTTCACACGCATAAGGAGAGGTATTAGGTTGGGGATTGTGCCCGCTTGCATGGGCATATAGAGAATTGTGCATCTTCAAGATATGGGGAGCAAAAGAAAAGGTCAAGTATGAAATTGGCACTACACACTCGTACGGCTGCAATGAAATCGTCCTTTAAATTATATTGTGACATCTTATGTTCCTTCTCCCATATATTCCCCGTTCTATTACTTTTCTAAAGTGCATATCTAAAAACTATTGTTGTGCTAAATTTGACCCCTGGTTTTCCTATTACAAGTCTAAAAGTTTATACTTATCCTTTCAGTCAGCCTTATTTTTGAAGAACCCCTCACTTTTTAGTTTCTTTAAGTATTCTATACAAAGAAACTTCTCTTCAAATCTACGTCAGGAATAGTGCTGTCCAACAGAAAGGAATTTTTTAAGTCTGCCAAAGGTCTGCTATACCCGAGTGCCAGAACTTCAAACTGTTATAATATTTATTATATTATTCTAAAAATGATCACAATATTGTATTCCCAATTAGTTCCGATTTATTGCCTAATTTATCACCCATATCTATTACGTGATATTTGTCCGTTAATATGTTACCATAACAGTTTTGATGGAAGATGTCGGTAACATAAGACATGGAATGAAACATCAAATCGTCTAGTTCAAAGCCTATCACTATAAAAAAACACACCATCAGGTTTGAGGGGTATTAGCTAATGGAACATGACGTACAGATCTAGTGTTCCCCATATTACAGATCGATCGTGCTGCGTGAATCCATCCAAGGTTTTGAGGTTTCCCACCTTTGTGAATTTCATCAATGGCTGGAGGTATGTTCATCTTTACGTTTCCACAAATCGATCCCAACTTTTGTACAAATTTATCCATGATTGATAAATCAAGATCGTCGGGTTTTAGTTTATATAATCTAACAATTGGTATCAAAGCATGTTTACAATCTCTACCTTGATGAAATTATGGAATTTATTTTCATTGAATTATGTGTGGGTAAATTCAGATTTTTATGGCTTGGAATGGAATTTAAAATGCTGGTCAAATTCAGTCAACCCACCATGCAATAATGGATCTACATGATCACACCGCCATTAGGAAGAAAAACCCTTAAATTTTTCGGCATATAATTGATCGTCGGAGATTAATCGAGCGGTGAAATTTTGCTGGTTAGGGTTTTCAGGACAGATTGCTCTAGGCTTAATTCCGATCAATATGTTGGTCATTTTTGCCAGATTTTGAAATTATTCATTCGTCCCGACATTCTCTTCAAAACCCATAAAACAATTTGGTCGAACATGGGCTGTGGGAGGCCTAGGCGGTGGAACGAGGCTGGTCGTGGCGGAAGAACGGCGGAAGAAAAGGCCAAAAAGAAGCCTAGGGCCCGTGCGTCGAACATACAACGGTTTTCCGATTTTACCCCCTGGCCGTAGAAATTTACAATTTTGCCCTTTTTGGGCGTAAAATTCATGTTTTACCCCTTAAAAAAAATTCCAATTCTGGCCTTTGCATGCAAAATTCCAGTTTTACCCCTGTTGCACATGATTTTACTGTTCTACCCTTATGTGCAATTTTATGAATATTTTTCTAAAATTAAATGTCTAGTGATCCTTATATATTTAATTAATTAAGGATTAGCCACAACATCTTTAATTATATTAAATTATGTACATTAAGAGCCTTTGGATCACATATAGTTAAGGGCAATAATTATGAATTTTATCCCATAGGAATTTTCAATATATTAATGTGATTAATTAGGATGAAATATTATTTTATCTTTCTTAATTTACCCACGGGGATTAAGGAACGTAATATAATTTAATAGTTTCATCATGAAGTAATTATGAATCAATTTAAATTAGAAACTTAGCCCACATGTAGTTTTTAATGTTATGTGATCCATATTTTATAACATATTCTACATTGGTAAAATATGATTTAAGTTTATTTGCCTCAAATATATTGATGCATAAGTTTTCTTTAATTATGATGCAGTCTTACCACCTACGATTAGTTCCGGTATAATTGTTCCCGAGCTTAATGGAAATAATATAAAGAATGGAGAGAATCAATTCTTCTTCAATTGGGGTGTATGGATCTTGATTGTGCTCTAAAATCTAATGAACCACCGAACCTACTGAGAATAGTACTCATGCTAAACATACTCGTTATGCGCAATGGGAGCGGTCTAATCGTCTCAATGTGATGTACATAAAGACAAAACTCCCTGCTAGTATTCGTGATTCAGTCATTCAGCATAACAATGCCAAGAAATTGTTGAAGGCTATCGATGCACAATTTAAGTCTTCAGAGAATGCGTATGCCATGACCCTGATTATAAAGTTCTCATTCTTGAAACTTACCAGTGTAAAAGGTGTGCGTGAGCACATCATGAAAATAAGGGATATCGTAGCTCAGCTGAAGAATCTTGAGGTTGGGATACCAGATTCCTTTCTTGTATGCTATATCCTGAATACTCTCCCACAAGAGTATGCCCCTTTCAAGATCCCTTACAACACACATAAAACTAAATGGTCAATTAATGAACTCATGACCATGTGTGTTCAAGAGGAAGAGAGGCTACTAATGGAGAAAGGAGAAAGTGTCCATATGGCAACACAAGATAAGTATATAGTATTGGAGAAAACTCCTTTATTGTTTTGAAGCTGACAAAACATTTTCTATCAATCTAGTCTGAAGACTTCTAGACTCAAATGTCAAAGTCTGAAGACCTCCAGACTTTGTCGTCAAAGTTTGAAGATAGCCAGACTCAAGATTCAAGGTCTGCCCAAGTTGACAGTCTCTAGACCGAAGGAAGAAGACTTATTCAGATGGGAACTTATCTTTCAAGATTCTTTCCGTATGGTTTTTGGAAGATCTTATGGCTGGTTATAGCTTCAAGATGTTTGGTTATTCTTATTGGAATATACTCCGATTTGAATATCTTTTTGAAAGGCGAGCAAACTTGGAATGTTCTACTTATGAAAACTTAAGATCCTAATTGTATGGGTGAATAGGATTGACGGGCTCTTATCTATATTTAATCAACAACTCAAGATCACCTTAATTGATTCTTTCCAACGGGTAGATTGGAAGAATTCCTTTGGAAAGTGCCAACGGCTATGAAGGCATAAAGGAGTATATAAGGCAGATTTTTTTGTTGTTTGATGTGTGGATGAGAGTAGAATTTCAAAGTCTGAATCTCTGTAGTTCCTTGCTTTCTCATTCTTCGAGCTATAATTGTGTACAAAAGAGAGAAGCACATAGTGAGACTTTGTGAAGAGAATAGCTGAGACTCTCCACTGAGGAAGTCAAAACTACAAGCTGTATCATCTCTTTTGATTCATAGTGAAATCTAGCCTGTGAGCTGTTAGCGCGGGAAAGTGGACATAAGCTTAGATTAAGTCAAACCACTATAAACATTTGTGTTCAATTTCTCTTACCCTAATCTTCTTATCTTAATTGCTGCTTTATTTAATTGCCTCATAGATTTATTTAAAAGTCTTTTGCTCTTGAATTATAACTCAAAGGCGATTAAATTTCCTAAAGTCTTTCAAAGAAATTTTATATACACCTATTCACCCCGCCTCTAGGTGTGTTTACTAGCCATTTTCAATTGGTATCAGAGCTTTATGCTCGGTTTTTAAAAGTGTTTTAACTTTTGAGCTAAAGATCTTCTATGGCTAGTATTTTGGCTCTAGGTTTGATTGAAGGACAAAGCAAGACCAGACCTCCCTACTTTGATGGAAAAGAATATAATGTCTAGAAAAACAAGATGGAAGCATTCCTAAGATCGAAAGATCCCTTGGAATGGGATGTGGTGGACAAAGGAATTATTCCTAAGGCTGCATCATCCTTAGGAAAAGAAGTAGTAGATACTGAAGAGCTATCACAAGTGGATATAACCAAGAGACAACCTCTTGATGCTAAAGCTATTTATTCATTATATTGTGCTTTATCTCCTACTGAGTATAACAAAATTTCATCTTGTGAAACAGCCAAAGAAGTATGAGATAGACTGCATGTTACCTATGAAGGAACTGATTGAGTTAAAGAAACAGGGATCAACATTCTACTCGGATAGTATGAAGCTTTCAAGATGAAGCCAAGAGAATCCATCACTGACATGTTTAGTCGCTTTACAGAAATTGTAAATGGACTAGCATATCAGAGACAACCAATCTCAAGACCAATGAAGGTCA
This sequence comes from Eucalyptus camaldulensis, assembly GCA_019915185.1. Classification (NCBI taxonomy): domain Eukaryota; kingdom Viridiplantae; phylum Streptophyta; class Magnoliopsida; order Myrtales; family Myrtaceae; genus Eucalyptus; species Eucalyptus camaldulensis. The sequence goes on from JAHSVA010000006.1 coordinate 12,348,574, forward strand.
ATAAACTGCTGAGAGGACTCTCTAAAGACTGGAACCATGTGAAGTCTTCAATAAGGGAAACACAGAGGATAATGCCTCTTTATGTAGATGAATTGGTTGGCACACTTCAATCATATGAAGTAGAGAAAATCAATGAAGAAGAATATCCCAAAGGTAAGAAGTCTATTGCTTTAAAATCTAATGATGATTCTGGTATTACAGATTTGGAAGATGACTTAGATGATGAAGAACTAGCACTTATGATAAGGAAGTTTAGAAAGTTAAACAGAAAAGAAAAAATGTTTAACCGGAAGAAGCAGGGTACTCAAAGATTTTAGAGGAAATCAAATGATGATGATGAACCCAACAAGGAAGTAATTTGTTTTGAATGCAAGAAAAAAGGGCACATCAGACCGAATTGCCCCCTCCTGAAAAGAAAGAAAGAAAAGACAGAGAGATTTAAGAAAGCACTCAAAGCTGAAACATGGAGCGAGTTAGAATGTGAAGAAAATGATGAGAATTATGCCAACATATGTCTAATGGAAAAATTAGACTCAGACTACGACTCAGACTCAGACTCAGACAGTGAAGTCAAGGTTAATAATTTAAAGATTCCTATTAAAGTCTCAAAATATATAGATGAACTTTGTCTTAGTCTCAAAGGTTCTCTTAAGAGGATTTATGAGCTAAAGAAGGAGAATTCCAAACTGAGGCAACAAGAAATTTCTTGGAAAGAAAAGGTTGAAAATCTAAACAAAAGTCATGCTGATTTAAAAGAAAATGCAATTCCCTTTCAAAAGATAATACTTTTTTGAAAGAAGACATTTTGAATATCACTTAAAAGTTTTCAATGGGATCTGAAAAGTTAGAAAAGATTCTTTCAATTCAAAGACTTTATTACAATAAATCTAGTTTGGGAATGACATCTAAAACCATTCATTTAATTGATTTTCCAAAGGTAAATGAAAGAATCAAACATAGACCCACGAAAACCTTTTACAAGAACCATTTTCAAAAGGCTTTTGTAAAACTTGTTGGGCGAAATGCTCTCAAATGTTCAAAGTGTAATAGCTCAGAACATTTTGAGATAGAATGTCCTAAGGCTTAGAAACCTGTTAAGAGAGAATGGGCAAAGACTGTGTTTCGTACTAACATTGTTGGACCCAAGAAGGTGTGGGTACCAAAGAAAGCTTGAGTTCTTTATATAATTGCAGGTCACTATCAAGAATAAGATCAAATGATATTTGGATAGTGGCTGCTCAAGACATATGACAGGAGACTCAACTTGTTTTATAAATCTCTTACAAGTAAAAGGAGGAAAAGTTTCTTTTGGTGAAAACAGCAAAGGAAAAATTGTTGGATGTGGAATTGTAAAGATAGGAAGTCTCACAATCAACAATGTTTCATTGGTTGAAGATTTGAACTACAATCTTCTCAGCATTAGTCAATTGTGCGACACAGGATTCAAGATTAATTTCCAAGAAGGTATTTGTTCGGGAACCAGTAAAGATCTTTCACTATCCTTCACTGGACAAAGACATTGAAACATCTATCTTCTTGACATCAAATGTGAAAGCTCCCAGTGTTTAATTTCCATCAAGATGAGACAAATCTCTTGATAGAAAGCTTGGCCATATTAACATGAAGCAAATTGCCAAAATCTCCTCCAAAAAGCTTGTTTAGGACTTCCTAATCTATCTTATCAAAATTATGATCTATACACACCTTGTGTGTTGGGAAAACAGGTTAGAAGTTCTTACAAACCAATAAATCAGGTTTCTATTAATCGTGTCTTGCAGCTTTTGCACATGGATCTTTTTTGACCAACCAGAACTCAAAGCATTGGTGGAAAGAAGTACTGCCTGGTAATAGTAGATGATTATTCTTGTTTTACTTGGGTATTCTTCCTATTAAGTAAGTATGAAGCATTCTCTTACTTCTCTAAATTTGCCTAGAAAGTTCAAAATCAAAAAGGTTATACTATTTCAAGTATTTGTACAAACCATGGAGGTGAGTTTGAAAACTAAGACTTTGCTAAATTTTGTGATAACTCTAGTTTTCAGTATGTTTTTTCTTCCCCATATACTCCATAGCAAAATGGGGTTGTGGAAAGAAAGAATAGATCTTTGTAAGAAATGGCAAGAACTCTTTTAATTGAAAGTAATATTTCTCTTCATTTTTGGGCTGAAGCAATATCAACTATTTGTTATATTATTAACAGAGTATTCTTAAGACCTATTATGGAGAAAACTCCTTATGAGCTGTTCAAAGGAAAGAAGCCAATTGTTTCTTACTTTCATGTATTTGGTTGTAAGTGTTTTATTTTAAAGAATGCAAATGATCGAACTAGTAAGTTTGAAGAGAAGATAGATGAAGGAATTTTCCTTGGCTACTCAACTTCAAGCAAAGCTTACAGAGTATTCAACAAGAAGACTCAATCAGTGGAAGAATCCATGAATGTAAAGTTTCAAGATTCAATGCAAAATCAACATGATCAGACGCAACTTGAAGAATCTGAACCTAATAAAAATGTTGCAAAATCTATTTCCCCCGAAGAGGTTCAGACTTCAGAAGTTCAACAGTGAACTGAACTAGGAGATTCAACTAAAACAAAGGATCAATAGGCGTACAAACCTACTAGCAACTAGAAGCATAAATCTAGTCATCCTAAAGACCTTATCATTGGCAACATTGATGAATGGATTCGCACAAGATCCAAAAAACGTGAAGAGTCTAGTGCTTTGGCACTTGTTTTAGAAATTGAACTCAAAACAATAGATGAAGCCTTGATTGATGAAAGCTGGATTGAAACTATGCAAGAAGAGCTTAGACAGTTCAGCATTAATGATGTTTGGGAACTTATTCCTAAACCTAGAGGTAAATCAATTATTGGAACTAAATGGGTTTTCGGGAACAAACTGGATGAATAGGGAAAAGTGGTCAGAAACAAAGCAAGACACATGGCCAAAGGTTACTCACAAGAAGAATGGATTGACTATAATGAAACTTATGCACCAGTAGCAAAGTTAGAAACAATTAGATTATTACTTGCTTTTGCTTGTTTTAAAAATTTCAAGTTATTTCAAATGGACGTAAAGAGTGCCTTTCTAAATGGAGTTATCCAAGAAGAAGTCTATGTGGAACAATCACCTGGATTTGAAGATCCAAGGAAATCAAACTTAGTCTACAAGCTAAAAAAGACCTTATATGGATTGAAGCAGGAGCATGGTATGAAAGGCTAAGTAATTTTCTAATTCAAAATGGTTTTACTAAAGGTAAAGTCGATATTACTTTGTTTATCAAAAAGGAAGGAAAATATTTTCTATTTGTTCAGATTTATGTTCATGATATCATATTTGGTTCTCCTAATGAAAATCTTTGCAAGAAATTCTCAAGATGCATGCAGGATGAATTTGAGATGAGCATGATGGGTGAGTTAAACTTCTTTCTAGGATTACAAATCAAACAATCAAGAGGAGGAATTTACATTCACCAAGAAAAGTATGCTAAAGAACTTATCAAGAAGTTTGGATTGGAGAACTGCAAAAAGACAAAGACACCCATGTCAAGTTCTTCGAAGCTGGATAAAGATGAAGAAGGAAAAAGTGTATACCATAAGTTATACAAGAGTATAATTGGTTCACTTCTTTACCTTACTGCATTTAGGCCTGACATTTTGTTTAGTGTTTGTATATGTGCAAGATTCCAATCAAATCCCAAAGAATCTCACTTAACTGCTGCAAAGCGCATCATCAAATATGTTGCAACAACTTCTAAGTGAGGTCTATGGTATTCCAAAAAAGGAGACTTTACTCTACTTGGATATTCAGATGCAGACTTAGCAGGTTGTAAAGTGGACAGGAAGAGTACTTCAGGTACATGTCAACTGCTTAGAAACAAGTTAGTATCTTGGTTTTCGAGAAAACAAGGTATTGTAGCTCCTTCAACAGCTAAAGCAAAATATGTAGCACTTGGAAGTTGCTGCTCTCAAATCTTGTGGATGTGACAACAACTAAGAGACTTTGGAGTTGAAGACTCTTGCACTGAGATCAAATGTGACAACACCAGCGCCATTAATCTTACAAAGAATCTTATTTTTCACTCAAGAGCAAAGCATATTGAAATTAAACATCATTTTATTAGAGATCATGTTCAAAATGGAGAAGTGGTGATTTAGTTCATTGACTCAAATAATCAACCGGCGGACATATTTACAAAGCCACTGGAGAAAAGCCATTTTGAGTCTATTCGTACCAGACTGAACGTCATATCTTCTATCAAGTAAAGTCCGAAAGTGTTCAAACTCAGAGGTAAAGTCTGATGAAGTTCAGACTCAGACATAAAGTCTGAAGGGGTTCCGACTCAATTTAACTCGGAGTTACGACTGTAAGTTTTTAAATACATTAGAGTTTACTTTTGGATGGTATTTTATTTTGGTATATTTTTATTTCGAATCGTCACTTGCTTTTTTTATTTATTGAAATATTCTCTCCTGACATTTGAATTTATGGCGGTTTTTCTTTTTCATAAGGCAGTTTCTTATTTTTCCTTTACAACGTTTCGTTTGCTTCTCTTCACTTATTATTTATACCGTCGTTGTTCATCTTCTTCATTTTCACTCTCAGACACTGTTCATACCCTAGAATTGAAAAACTCCCAATTGCTTTCACCTTTACTCTAGTTTATTCCAAAGATTCCTTTTTTGTGAACAAACTATGAATCTCTCCCAAAAGCAACTATGTCTTCAAGAAAGTCATCGAGGATTGCAAGCAGGGGACCACAACGGAAGTATGAGGGTCCTACCCATTTTGATATAACCGAGGAAGATGACATTCCTCATTAGCATCAATCGAGTCAGCAACAACCTTCTCAACAATGTCAGTCTCCTCCACCGCCTCAAGAAGAAGACATAATAGAAGACATTGAACCAGTAAGAACGTTGAGACCAAATCTTGCTTACTCTCTTTACTTAAGGTTGAAAAAGGGAGGATCTCCTATGAAGTTGATAGATGAGTTTTTGAGAGAAAGAGGATTTAAGAATGAAACTCTATTTCTGCGTGAAATGGAGAAGCTAGGCGTTGCGACTAAAGGTTCGGCTGAGGAAGCCTTTGCAAACTTTTCGAGTTATCCGCGGTTCCGTACCATTAATCAACCTCAAGGACAAGATGACAATGAAAGGTTATTTTCACATTTTCAGCCAAGGATAGGAGTGGCTGTAAATGTTGTTTGTGAAGAAGGGAACATTTTTCGCTCCAAGGAGCACAAAAGAGTTTACTCGAAGTTGCTGAAAAGAGGGTTTATAAACCCTAGGAGCATTGATTTTGACTTTCTTGACTCTGTGAGAGTAAATCTTCGAGAGAAACTGGCACGTCTTCAATTTGAGGGATCTGTTCTGATTCTACGATTGCTTATCCTGAACTTACTGCCTACTTCTATTCAAATCTATCCTTTTTAGATGCGAATAGATTTTCATTCACTTTCAGGGATGAGGAATTTATGGTGGATGTGGACACTTTGGCAGATCTAATTGGGGTGGAAAGATCAAGTTTCCAACCAATTAAGGTGTCTATTGCTCACGCTACATTAGAGTTGGTTCGAGACAGGAGTGTAGAGGGCAAAATTTCCTACACTAGGATGAACGCCTCTAATGTCTTGCTCCATAAAGTTGTGATCAATTGTATTCAATCGAAATTGACCTCAAAGATAGATGTCTTTCATTCAAAAGCCAAATTGATGTATGCCATCAACGCTGGCATCAAATTTTCTTTGCCTCACACAATCCTGTTCCTCATGTATAGGACTGTGGTCAAAGATAAGGGACAACTCCCTTACTCTGCTCTTGTTACTCACCTGTTTAGGCACTTCAAAATTCACATTCCTGCACCTTTGTGCTTAACAAGTTCTGCTCCTATGGTAATTGGTTACAAGATGGTCACAAAGATGTGTTTAAAGGAGCTCAACAAGGTGCTAGAAATGATGAAGGAGAAATCTCCTGCCAAGCTTAAACAAAACTCTACTACTGCAAAGAGAAAAGGAAAAGAGCCCATGGTTGCTCCTGTACAGAAGGAAAGAAAACTCATCTTGCAAGATGAAGATGATGAAGATGAAGATGAGATGACTCTTTCGACATTGAGAAATTGGAAGAGTTTTGTCAGCTTTCGAGAGAGGCGAGAAGAGCAAGAGAGGAGAGAAGAGATAGAGAAAAGAGATGAAGGAAGAAGGAATGAGGAAGAGATGAGAATAGAGGAAGAAGAAGAGAAAGAAGTGAGAAGAGAAGAAGGAGAGAAGGAGAGAAGGAGAGGCACAAGAGGAACAAGAGGATTCCCTTTAGCCAACTTTTGCTGTTCACTTGTCAAGTGAATCTAACAAGACTGGAAGTGGAGATGCTGGAGCAACTGGAAAACATCACTGTACTGCTGATGATGAAGATGAACAAGGCAAAGAATATACTACTCCACCTGAGGGCACACAAACAAGGGGAGTTGCTGAAAAAAGAGGTACTTCTTCACCCTTATTCACTAGTGATGTTAGCCGATCTGCAGTAGATCGAGAGGATATATATGCCTCACACTTTCCAGAAACTGAATTTGAGGCATCCTCTCCAAGTCATGGTGGACAAACTGCTGAAGATCTATCAAGTCTCAAAACTCCAGGTACAGAATCAGCTAGACCTAGTGTTGCACATGCTCAATCAACAAACTTTTCAAGACTGCTTAATATCATGTTGCATCTAAGGAAGTAGCTTTATGGAATGGAGTATGAGATGAAGGATCTCAAGAAGGCTCTCTTGGCTACCTCAGTGTCTTTGCAAGACCAGATCAACGCCCTGAAGAATCAAGTTCAGACTAATGTGAAGGGTGAAGACTTAAAGCCACTAAAGGAGACCATTGCAAGCCTTGAGAAGACAGTAAATTCGTTGGGAGAAATCCATCTTTTCCGCATTCCAAAACAGCTATGACTTCGACTCCTCATTTTCTTAAACTCAACTTTTTATTCATTCTCCACTTTTTGCCGTGACAAAAAGGGGGAGAAGTGCATATTTGTTTTTTGATCTTTTATGTTTGGATTTTGACTTGGACTTGTCTTTGGTTGTGACTTTGTACTGCTGTTTGACTATTTTAAACTTAATTTGATCTTTTGGTACTTGCAGCTTAGGTCGTGATATTAAGGATAATTATATTGCAAGACTAACATCTTTTTCTATGGTTGTAGAATTGATACTATTCTTGTCCTAATTTATTTATCCTTCATAAGATATTATGCATAAGTATTTTTGCAGGTCAAAAAGCTTTCAAATCTGCAATGAAGTTTTGTCACCATCAAAAAGGGGGAGATTGTTGGAGAAAACTCCTTTATTTTTTTGAAGCTAACAAAACGTTTTCTATCAGTCTAGTCTGAAGACTTCCTAACTCAAATGTCAAAGTCTGAAGACCTCCAAATTCTGTCGTCAAAGTCTGAAGATGGCCAGACTCAAGATTCGAGGTCTACCCAAGTTGACAATCTCCAGATCAAAGGAAAAAGACTTATTCAGATGGGAACTTATCTTTAAAGATTCTTTCTGAGATAGCTAGTATAAGCACCTACAGGGGGTGAATAGGTGCATAAACAATTTACGAGATACGGAAGCGATTCTTGGCAACCGATAGAAAGGAGGTTCTCTATTGATTATCAAAATAAAGTACGATCAAAGTAAAGGGAGTAAGGAAGAGAAAATTAAACACAAGGTTTATAGTAGTTCGGCTTATTCCAAGCCTACGTCCACTCTTCCGCACTGACAGCCCACCGGCTGGATTTCACTATGAACAAAAGAGAAGTTACACACAGCTTTTCCTTGATTCCACAGTGCAGATGATCTACCACACCTCCTCAAGGTTTCTCACAAATATAGACTCTCTTTTGTATGCAAAGTTTCGCTCAAAGGAATTGTCTAAACAACAAGGAGCTTCAGACTTTGGAATTTTTCTATCGCGCACACTTCGAATAACTTAGAACGTCTTCCTTATATACTCATTTATGCCATCATACCCGTTGGCACTTACCAAAGGAATTCCTCCAATCTACCCATTAGACGGAATCAATTAGGAAGATTATTCGAGCTATTAAAGGAACGTGTCGATAGCCCATCAATCATGTTCGTCCATACAATCAGGATCTCGGTTTTCATAAGTAGAACCTTCCAAGAATATTTAGGCAATCATCGGTTCCTTAATTTTCGAGTCAATCTCGATCAATCAAAGGATTCTGTTGTGTCTTTTCCAGCCAAGAGATCTTCTCCAATTGATAAGGTCATATCCTTAATGAAACATCCAGTTCTAGATAACCTTTCTTCAACGGATTAGAGACTGTCAATGGGGATAGACTTTGAGTCTTGAGTCTGGCTGTCCGGAGGTCTTCAGACTTTAAATAGCAGAGTCTACAAGCCTTCAGACTAGACTGATGGAAACGTTTTGTCAACTTCAAAACACTTCAAGAAGATTTCTCCAACAATCTCCCCCTTTTTGATGGTGACAAAACTTTCCTGCAGATTTGGACAACTTTGACCTGCAAAACATTTCTCAAACACATATGCATATCTTATAGAGATAAATGGCTAAATGAATAACACTAGAATCCGCAACCACAGAAAATAGGTTAGTCTAATATGTGATAAAGCCATCCATAAGATATCACTAGTAGTTAATAGAAGCATTCAAGTCCAAGTCTAGTTCACTTCTCATCCAGACACAAAAACAAAGTCAAACAGATCAAAACAATCCAACAAAATCCAACAAACAGTCCAACAAACCATACGATTAAAAGTCAAATTGTTAAAATCTTGCATCTCTCCCCCTTTCTGTCAGCATTAAAAAGGTTGAGATGAAAATGGAATAAAGTCAAGATTGCTTGGGAATGCGGACAAGCTGGAAATCTCCCATAGACTGAACGATGCCTTCCAGCCTTTTCAAGTCTTTTTTCAGTTGTGCAATCTCCTCACCCTTGGCATTGGCCTGAATCTGAATAGAGAGGGCTTGGGTTTTATCATTCAATGAACATGAAGAAACTTGACCCGCATTTTGCTAGGTTTGAACCTCGCATCCCAAGGCATAAATTTGACCTCGCATCTCCAAGAGAATATCCATGATTCTACGAAAATCTGCTGCATCATCAGTCTAAGTACTTGCTTCAGCTCGATCTGATGGAGTAAATGCAGATGATGGTAGATCAGCATAATCTCGCAGGTTTGGTGATGAAACTTCACGACCTTCCTTTGGAAATTGAGAGGCATAAATGTCCTTTGGGTCTACAGGAGAGTGACTGACGCCCTCACTTGCATCAGGACATGAGGACTTCCCTCTTTTCTCTTGATCTCCCCCTGTTTCCATGCCTACAAGTGGAGAAGAGTGTTCCTCAGGTTCTCCTTCTTCTCTTCTTTCTTCTTCTTCTTTCTCAACTCTTTCCTTCTTAGCCTGTCTTTCTTCTTCTTCCTTCTCCTCTGTTTCCTTCTCCTTTGTTGCTTTCGTCATTTGTTCCGATTCTTTCTCTGGAATAGGACGACTTAAATTCTTCAAAGCCATTGCAGAAATGATGAGGTTTTCATCATTATCTTCATCTTCAACAATAAGAGCTCTTCTTTTCGTTCTTGAAGCAACCAAGGGCTCCTTTCCTTTCCGTTTTGATGAAGAAGAGGGTTGATGAGCTTTGACTGGAGTCTTCTCCTTGAATTTCTCCAACGCCTTGTTCAATTCTTTTAGACGCATTTTGGTCACCATTTTCAGTCCTACCACCATATGATCGCACGGTCAAACATAAAAGATTTGCGGAGGCTAAATATTTAGATGTCTGAATAATTTCGTCACAAGACTTGGGTAAGGAAGTTGACCTTTATCCTTCATCACGGCTCTATATATGTGGAACATAACAGTGTGAGGAAGAGGAAACCTTTTCTAAGTGAGGATGGCATACATCAGCTTTGCCTCTGAACTTGAAACGTTAGTCTTGGAAGTTGATTTTGGTCGAAGGCAATTGATCACAATCTTGTGAAGCAAGATGTTGAATGCATTCATCCTTAAGTAGGAAATATTTTCCTCTGTTCTCCTGTCCTTAACAAGTTCCAATGTAGCACGAGTAATAGAAACTTTGATCGATTGATATCTTCCTCTCTCAACTCCTAATACATCCGCTAGCGTATCCATATCCACAACATAGTCTTGATCTTTGACACTGAAAGATAATCTATTCGCATCCAAAAAGCTAAGATTTGAATATAAATATGCGGTTAGTTCAGCATAGGCCTCTGCAGTGTCGGAGCAGAACTTTTCAAGTTGAAGATAACCGAACTTTTCGCTCAAGTTCACATTCATAGCATCCAGAAAGTCAAAATCCACACTTCTAGGGTTTATGACCCCGCACTTCAGCAATTTTGAGTACAAATCCTTTTGTTCCTTCGATTTGAACAAGTCTCCCATTTTTCCTCGATTTTCAACCGCAACACCAATTCTCGGTTGAAATTGGCTGTACAGTTTATCATTATCATTTCCATCTACAGGATTAACTTCCCAATCACGAGGATCACTTGGGATATTCGCAAGGGTTTCTTCAGCCACCCCTTTACGAGCAATTCCCAAACTTTCCACTTTTTGCAAAAAGATATATGCATTTCCATATCCTTTGTCTTTAAGAAAATCATCGACATACTTCAAAGGAGTATGAATCCCTTTTAAAGCATGATACAACTTATACATAAAAGCGGGTTTTTGAACTCTTACAGGATCTGCATCCTCGATGATTTCTTCCTCTTGTTGATGATCAACGCCTTGAGGACTAGATGGAGGAGAGTGATGCTGCTGAGAATGTTGTGGGCTCTGCTGTTGATCTGGATACACTTCTTCTTTGGTGAGATCGAAGTGCGTAGGCCCCTCACTCATTCGCCGTGGTCCCCTGCTTGCGATTCTCGAAGACTTTCTTGAAGACGACATCTTTCTCAGTTTTTGGAAGATTCATTGCTTGACTTTCCCAAGAAAGATGACAACTTTTTCGAAGATTAAACAAGGGAAGAAAACGGGAATGGAAGATCGATGCTTTCTAGGGTTTTTTAGAGTAAAGTGAAGGGAAATTAACAGTGCACGATCAGTTGAAAGGGAGATAAACGAACCGTTACAAAGGAAAATAAAAAGATGCATTTTCGGAATAACCGTCCTTTTTCCGCGAAAATAGTCATTTCAAAAATAACTTCCTTTTTGAAAAGGAGACGATACAATAATTACGCCGATTAAATATAGCAATTTAAACACAGTCTGACAGTCATACCTCTTCAAGATAAGATTCGAGAGAGAGAGAGAGACTAACTTACAATTAAAGTCTTGTATGTTTGAGTCTGAGAGTCTTTAGACTTTGATTTCCTCATACCTTAAAATTTTAAGTCTGGAACGGATAGTTTCAAATTGATTTTTCTCCAAAGGGTTTGTAAATATATCCGCCAGTTGGTTCTTTGAATCAACAAATTGAATTGAAACATCTCCATTTTGAACATGGTCTTTAATGAAGTGATGTCGGATTTCTATATGCTTTGCTCTTGAGTGGAGAATTGGATTTTTGGTGAGATTTATAGCGCTGGTGTTGTCGCAATTAATCTCTATGTATGAGTCTTCAATTCCAAAGTCTCTTAGCTGTTGTTTTATCCACAGAATTTGCGAACAACTTCCGAGAGCTATATACTCTGCTTCTACTGCAGAGAGAGCTACTGTACTTTGCTTTCTTGAAAACCAAGACACTGTCTTGCCTCCAAGTAGTTGACAAGTACCCGAGGTGCTCTTTCTATCTACTCTGCATCCAGCAAGGTCTACGTCTGAATATCCAAGAAGAGTAAAGTCTCCCCTTTTTGGATACCAAAAACCAAAGCTTGAAGTTGATGAAATATATTTGATTATACGCTTCGCAGCATTCAAATGAGATTCTTTTAGGTCTGATTGAAATCTGGCACAAATGCAAACACTAAATAGAATATCAGGTCTAGAAGCAGTAAGATAAAGAAGTGAGCCAATGATACTCCTGTATAGCTTCTGGTCGACTTTCTTTCCTTCTTCATCTTTGTCTATCTTCAAGGAGCTTGACATTGGTATTTCAGCCTTCTTGCAATTGTTCAGACCAAACTTCTTGATAAGATCATTTGCATACTTTTCTTGATGAATGAAAGTTCCTTCATCCAATTGTTTTATTTGAAGTCCAAGAAAGAAGGTTAACTCACCAATCATGCTCATTTCAAATTCACCCTGCATAGTCTTAGAAAATTTCTTGCACAGACTTTCATTAGAGGATCCAAAGATAATATCATCGACATATATTTGAACAAGCAGAAAACTTTTTCTTTCTCTTTTAATAAAAAGAGTAGTGTCTACTTTACCTTGAGCAAATCCATTTCGAATTAAAAACTTACTTAATCTGTCGTACCAAGCTCGAGGTGCTTACTTTCAGCCATGTAAGGCCTTTTTGAGTCTGAATACTGAGTCTGGTTTCCTTGGGTCTTCAAACCCAGGTGGTTGTTCCACATAGACTTCTTCATGGATGAATCCATTTAGGAAGACACTTTTGACATCCATTTGGAATAACCTAAAATTCTTATAATAAGCAAATGCAAGTAATAAACGAATTGCTTCTAACCTGGCTACCGGTATATAAGTCTCGTCATAGTCGATCCCTTCTTCTTGTGTGTATCCCTTGGCCACGAGTCTAGCCTTGTTTCTTATGACTTTTCCTTTCTTATCCATCTTGTTCCTGAAAACCCATTTAGCTCCAACAATTGATTTACCTTTTGGTTTAGGAGTCAGCTCCCAAACATCATTAATTATGAATTGTCTGAGTTCTTCTTGCATAGCTTCAATCCAGCTCTCATCGGATAAAGCTTCTTCTATGCTCTTGGGTTCTATTTCAGAAATAAAAGCCACAACGCTAGACTCTTCTCGCCTTTTGGATCTTGTGCGAATTTTCTCATTGATGTCACCAATAATAAGATCTTTGGGATGACTGAACTTATGTTTCCAGTTGCTTGTTAATTTATCAGATTGATGGTCACTTCCTTGACTTGAATCTTCAACAGTCACTTGCTGCTGGTCTTTCAAAGTTTGAGCTGCTTCTTGAGATTTAGACTTTGTAGAGTCTGGAGCAGATTCAGTCTCTTCAAGATGAGTCTGAATAGATTCATTTTGTATATAATGGAATTTGACATTCATTGATTCTTCCACAGTTTGAGTCTTCTTGTTGTAGACTTTATACGCTTTGCTTGTGGTTGAATATCTAAGAAAGATGCCTTCATCTGACTTTTCTTCAAACTTGCCAACTCGATCATTTGGATTTTTCAATATGAAACATTTGCATCTAAATACATGAAAATATGAAACAATGGGCTTCTTTTCTTTGAATAGTTCATAGGGGGTTTTTTCTGAAATAGGCCTTAGAAAAACTGTTTTGATAATATAGCATGATGTTGAAACTGCTTCAACCCAAAACTGTAAAGAGATATTGCTTTCAATTAAAAGAGTTCTAGCCATTTCTTGAAGCGATCTATTCTTTCTTTCCACAACTCCATTTTGTTCTAGAGTATATGGATAAGAGAACAAATGCTGAAAACCAGATTCTTCACAAAATTTAGCAAAATCTTGATTTTTAAATTCACCTCCATGGTCTGTTTTTATACTTGAAATAACATACCCCTTTTCATTTTGAACCTTCTTAGCAAATTTTTCAAAGTAAGAGAAAGTTTCAGACTTACTTGCAAGAAATATACCCAAGTAAATCGTGAGTATTTCTTACCTCCAATGCTTTGCGTTCTTGTTGGTCCAAAGAGAACCATATGCAAGAGCTGCAATACACGGTTAGTGGAAACTTGATTTATTGGCTTAAAGGAATTTCTCACCTGTTTTCCCAATATACATGGTGTACATAGATCAGACTTTTGGTATGATAAATTGGGTAGACCACGAACAAGCTTCTTTGCTGAGATTTTGGCTATCTGCTTCATGTTGATATGCCCAAGCTTTTTGTGCCATAAGTTCGCTTCGTCTTGGATTGAGATTAGACATTGCGATTCATTTGGTTTCACGTCTAAGAGGTAGATATTCTCATGTCTTCGACCCATGAATGACTGAGTAGAGTCTTTACTGGTTCCTGAACAAATACCCTCTTGAAAGTTGATTTTAAAACCGGCATCACAAAGCTGACTGACACTGAGCAGATTGTAATTGAGTCCTTCAACTAAAGAAACATTGCTTATTGAGAGGTTCCCAATCTTTACATTTCCAAATCCCACTATTTTCCTTTATTGTTTCCTCCAAATGAGACTTTTCCACCATTCACTTGAACAAGCTTTATGAAACAATTTGAATCTCCTGTCATGTGTCTCGAGCATCCACTATCCAGATACCATTTCACTTTTTTCTTGATAGTGACCTGCATTTAAAAAGAAACTCAAGCTTTCTTTGGTACCCATATTTTCTTGGGTCCTTTTGAGTTAGTCTGATATACGGTTTTTACCCAGACTTTATTGACAGGTTTCCAAATCATAGGACATTCTTTCTCAAAATGATCTACGCTATTGCATTTTGAACATCTAAGAGTATTGCGACCTACTGGTTTTACAAAGGTCCTTTCAAAATGATTTTTGTAAGCATTTCTTGTGGGTCTTTGTTTAATTCTTTCTTTTACTTTAGGAAAATCGATTAAAGGAATGGTTTCAGCAGTCATTCATAAACCAGATTTATTGAAATAAAGTCTTTGAACAGAAAGTATTTTCTCCAGTTTTTCAGATCCTAGAGAAAATCTTTTGAAAATATTTGAAATATCATTTTTCAAGAATACATTTTCTTTTAAAAGATTATCTTTACTTTCTCTGAGAGAAGAAACATTTTAATCTAAGCATTTTACTTTTTCTTCCAAAACATTCTCTTGTTGTTTTAAAGCAGAATTTTCTTTTTTGAGTTCGGAAATTCTTTTAAGAGAAGTCTTAAGACTAAAACATAATTCATCAATGTATTTTGAAACTTTAATAGAGATTTTGAAGTTACTTACCTCGAATTCACTTTGAATCAGTCTCGGAGTTTGATTCTGAATCTGATTGTGCCATTAGACATATGTTGGCATAATCATCATCACTATCTTCGCACTCCGTATCACTCCAGGTTTCAGCTTTGAGAGCTTTTGGATATTTTTCAGTTTTTCCTTTCTTCTTCCTTAGAAGAGGACAGTTGGATCTGATGTGTCCCTTTGTCTTACATTCGAAGCAGACTACATCTTTGTTTGATTCTTCGTCTTCAGCATACTTGGTCTGTTGCTTTTGAAAACTTTGTTCCTTTGCATTGAATCTTCTTCATTTTCTATTCAGCTTTCTGAATCTTCTTATCATGAGAGCAAGTTCTTCATCATCCATGTCGTCTTCAGAATTTGTTACATTAGAATCATCATTAGATTTTAATGCAATAGATTTCTTACCTTTAGGATCTTCGTCTTCATTGATTCGTTCAACTTCATAAGACTGAAGAGTCCCAACTAACTCATCGACAGACAGTGGCATGATTCTTTGGGTCTTTCTGATTGAGGTCTTTATATGATTCCAATCCTTGGAGAGTCCACGCAGTAGCTTGTTTACTTTCATAGGATCAGAAATTGGTTGACCTTGATTTTCAAGACCATTCACAATTTCTATAAAGCGACTAAACATGTCAGTTATAGATTCTCCTGGTTTCATTCTGAAGGCTTCGTATTGACCGAGAAGAATGTTGATTCTAGTCTCTTTCACTCAATCGGTTCCTTCGTAAGTAATGTGTAATCTATCCCAAACTTCTTTGGCTGTATCACAAGAAGATATTCTGTTATATTCAGTAGGTGATAAAGCACAATATAAGGAATAAATAGCTTTTGCATCAAGAGCTTGTCTCTTGATTATCTCTTCCTGAGTCATTTCGCTAGACTCAACAGTGTCTTTTCCTCTTTTTGAGACAGGTGCAGCTTTAGAAATGATTCCTTTTTCTACAACGTCCCATTCCAGAGAATCTTTTGATCTTAAGAACGCCTTCATCTTTTTTTTTTTCCATATGTTGTAATCCTTTCCATCAAAGTAAGGCGGTCTGGTGTTGCTTTGCCCTTCTACCAGCCCTAGAGCAAACATACTAGCCATGGATCTTTAACTTTGAAGTAAAACACTTCAAACAAAGTGAGTACACGAGCTCTGATACCAATTGAGATAGCTAATATAAGCACCTAGAGGGGGTGAATAGGTGCACAAACAATTTATCGAGATACGGAAGCGATTCTTGGCAACCGATAGAAAGGAGGTTCTCTATTGATTATCAAAATAAAGTACGATCAAAGTAAAGGGAGTAAGGAAGAGAAAATTAAACACAAGGTTTATAGTGGTTCGGCTTATTCCAAGCCTACGTCCACTCTTCCGTACTGACAGCCCACCGGCTGGATTTCACTATGAACAAAAGAGAAGTTACAACACAGCTTTTCCTTGATTCCACAGTGTAGATGATCTACCACACCTCCTCAAGGTTTCTCACAAATATAGACTCTCTTTTGTATGCAAAGTTTCGCTCAAAGGAATTGTCTAAACAATAAGGAGCTTCAGACTTTGGAATTCTTCTATCGCGCACACTTCAAATAACTTAGAACATCTTCCTTATATACTCTTTTATGCCATAATACCCATTGGCACTTACCAAAGGAATTCCTCCAATCTACCTATTGGACAAAATCAATTAGGAAGATTATTCGAGCTATTAAATGAACGTGTCGATAGCCCATCAATCCTGTTCGTCCATACAATCAGGATCTCGGTTTACATAAGTAAAACCTTCCAAGAATATTTAGGCAATCATCGGTTCCTTAATCTTCGAGTCAATCTCGATCAATCAAAGGATTCCGTTGTGTCTTTTCCAGCGAAGAGATCTTCTCCGGTTGATAAGGTCATATCCTTAATGAAACATCAAGTTCTGGACAACCTTTCTTCAACGGATTAGAGACTGTCAATGAGGATAGACTTTGAGTCTTGAGTCTGGCTGTCCGGAGGTCTTCAGACTTTAAATAGTAGAGTCTGCAAGCCTTCAGACTAAACTGATGGAAACGTTTTGTCAACTTCAAAACACTTCAAGAAGATTTCTCCAACACTTTTCGTATGGTTTTTGGAAGATCTTATGGCTGGATATAGCTTCAAGATGTTTGGTTATTCTTATTGGAATCTACTCCAATTTGAATATCTTTTTGAAATGCGAGCAAACTTGGAAGGTTCTACTTATGAAAACTTTAGATCCTGATTGTGTAAGCAAACAGGATTGACGGGCTCTTATCTATATTTAATCAACAACTCAATATCACCTTAATTGATTCTTTCCAACGGGTAGATTGGAAGAATTCCTTTAGAAAGTACCAACGGCTAAGAAGGCATAAAGGAGTATATAAGGCGGACTTTTTCGTTGTTTGATGTGTGGATGAGAGTAGAATTTAAAAGTCTGAATCTTTGTAGTTCCTTGCTTTCTCATTCTTCGAGCTATAATTATGTACAAAAGAGAGAAGCACATGGTGAGACTTTGTGAAGAGAATAACTGAGACTCTTCACTGAGGAAGTTAAGACTACGAGCTATATCATCTTTTGATTCATAGTGAAATCCAGCCTGTGGGCTGTCAGCACGGAATAGTGGACGTAGACTTGAATTAAACCAAACCACTATAAACCTTTGTGTTCAATTTCTCTTACCTTAATCTCCTTATCTTAATTGTTGCTTTATTTAATTGCTTCTTAGATTTATTTAAAAATCTTTTACTCCTGAATTATAACTCAAAGGCGATTAAATTTCCTAAAGTCTTTCAAAGAAATTTTATATACACCTATTCACCCCCCGCTAAGTGTGTTTACTAACCCTTTTCATAAAGAGCAAGGCAAAAAAAAAGGAAAATGTAAGATGCCTCTACCTTTCCAAGCTAGCATTAAGAATGAATCCAAGTGCTCTTTTTGTAAAAAGAAGGGGCACATAAAGAAGGATTTCACCAAATTTATGGCATTGCTAAAAAAGAAAGGTAACCTACTCTCATGTATTTGTTATGAATCTAATATGGTCGATGTGGGTTACAACACTTAGTGGATTCATTCTAGCTCTACAATTCATATTTCGAATTTCTTATAGGGTTTTCAGAACCAGCGGAAACTAGTGGGAAGTCAAAAAAATATTTATTTAGGAAATAAGATGCGTTCGCGTGTGGAAGCTGTTGGGACATGCAAATTAGTTTTCAGTAGTGGTTTTATTTTAATTTTAGAAATAACCTTTAATATTCCTAGTTTTTCTAGGAATTTAATTTCAGTTTATAGGACTTGTACCTTTGGGATACTCCTTTGAATTTTCAGATTCAACATTCAATTTATCGTATAAATTTGAAATTTTTTAGAGTGGTATTTTGTCTGACGATCTCCCTCAAATTAATTTACAAGACAATGCCATTAATAATGCGATGCACACTCACAATAATGCTAGTATAAAATGATATGTTGTGAATGAGGATTCCTCTATGTTGTGGCACCGGAGGTGGGGACATATCTCCATGGATAGAATTAAACGACTAGTAAATGATGGAGTGCTTAATACTCTAGATTTTACTGATTATGACAGTTGTGTGAACTGTATAAAGGGAAAACAGACCAACAAGTCAAAGAAATGTGCTAAGATGAGTATAGAAATATTAGAAATCATACGTACAGATATTTGTAGTCCAGATATTGACTCAAATGGTCAGAGATACTTCATTTCTTTCATAGATGATTATTCACGATTCATATATCTCTACTTGCTTCGTAATAAGCACCAAGTGCTAGATGCATTTAAGGTATTTAAAACCGAAGAGAGAAACAATAGAGCAAGCAAATTAAGATCGTGAAATCAGATAGAGGTGGAGAATAGTATGATAGATACACTGAAGATGGACAAACACCTGGTCCATTTGCAAAGTTTCTTGAAGAGCGTGGGATTATTGCCCAATACACTATGCCTGGTTCACCAGACCAAAATGGTGTTGTAGAAAGAAGAAACCAAATATTATTAGACATGGTGCGGAGTATGCTCAGCAACTCCAAACTTCTTAAGTTGGTCGGCTCATCTCATACTATCTATAAGTCTGTTCATACCCAAGACTACTTATTATAAGTTGATAATAGATAGTATAGCTCGCCAGAAGCTGCCTCAAATACTAAGATAATATACAATTTATATATGCTCCCCAAGAGCTACCTCAATTTATGATATAGTATATTATATATGCTCGCCAGAAGCTGCTAGACATACTTTCATAGTATGCGAATTATTTATACTCACCAAAAGCTACCAGATCCATTGACTCGCTATTCTATATATGCTCACCAAAAGCTGCAAAATCCGTTGATCCGCTATTCTATATATACTCACCAAAAGTTGCCAGATCCATTGATCCACTATTCTATATATGCTCATCAAAAGCTGCAAGCCATACTTTCATAGTATGCTGATAAATGTATATATGCTCGCCACAAGCTGCCAACCATACTTTCATAGCATGCTGATAATTGATCATTTAATCAATTCACCATTCGTATCCTTCTTGATAAAAATACTCGTGCATGGGTATACGATCGGCCATAACCAAAATATAAGATTTTCACTTTTGAACCTCCCACTATTTTCAATAATTTCAAAATAGATTTTTGACGCTGTAGATCGACACCCGGTAATTTTCCACTTAATTATCAAATTTAATTAATTTAGGAATAAAATCCTAAAATCACAATTAAATCAATTCATCATGATTTAGCACTCAAATAAATAAATAAATAACTGCACCACAACAATTAGCATAATATTTTGATCATCAGCTATCCCTGCCTAATTTCGAGAAAATAGTTAATTATAAAAAATATTAAATAAATGCAATAAATCAAATTTAGGCCCACTATAGCCTAATTGGAAGCTGAAATGAGCCTGGAAAATTACCGAGACTCGTTCAATAAATACTATGACCTATTTCCTTGCTAACTACACTAACCATTTGCCTAACATTCATTGATAAGTCTCTAATTTAATTACTCTAATCGAATCTATCCATTTAATTGCACTTAATTAAATCTAATCAACCCTAAGCATCATTAGCATACTAATAAGTGATTAGTGAGCAAAACTCACTTGTTTAATGAGCGGTTCAGTGCAAAACGACGAGAATGTCGCGGGGCTCAACTTTCCTTAAGGCGGGCCAAGCTTTCGAGGTCGAGAAGCCTGCCAAAACGAGCCAAAACTGAGCTGGAATACCCACTTTTCCAGTTGTTGTGTTGGTGCCAAAGGATGGGGAAACGGGCTCGGGTTGAGGTGAGGATGGACTGAGTTGAGCCGAGGGGACCAAACTGGCTCAAGTGAGGCTCCACGGCGACTCTGGCAGCCTGAGCTGGCCGGAGCAGGCCGAAGCAGGCCGGAGCAGCATCTGGGAAGCTGCTGGAGGCGTGGACAAGTGGGGACAATGGTCAGAACGGCGGTGACACACTAGAGGCATGCAAGCGGCGAATGGTGCGCGAGGGGTGCGTGGTGACGGTGTGAGGCGATGACGGTCGCTTGGGGACAACGGCAGTCGCTTACGGTGGTGAGCAACGGCATTGTTGGGCGAGCAACAGCCTTGAAGCTCGCAGTGGAGATGGCAGTTTGACGGTGAGGATGGCGAATGGCATGGCTTTAAGCGACGGACGATGGTGGTGTGGTGGTGCTAGTGTTGGCGAAGTAGCAACCCAGAAGAAGAAGAGAGGAAGAAGGGGGCTCCATCGAGAGAGGGGGAGAGAAAAGAGAGAGGGAGAGAAAGAAAGAATAAAATAAGAGGGAAAAAGGACGGTGGCAGAGGCTGGCGTGAGAAATGAGAGAGAGATGGCATTGTTGGGCGAGCAACAACCTTGAAGCTCGTAGTGGAGATGGCAGTTCGACGGTGAGGATGGCGAATGGCATGGCTTTAAGCGATGGACGATGGTGGTGTGGTGGTGCTGGTGTTGGCGAAGTAGCAACCCAGAAGAAGAAGAGAGGAAGAAGAGGGCTTCGTCGAGAGAGGGGGAGAGAAAGAAAGAATAAAATAAGAGGGAAAAAGGACGGTGGCAGAGGCTGGCGTGAGAAATGTGAGAGAGAGAGAGAGAGAGAGAGAGAGAGAGAGAGAGATAAGGGGAAAGGGGGTGAACAGCCAAAGGGGGGAAAGGGTCATGTGGGGGAGGAGGAGAGAGAAAAGGGTGAGACAGAGAGAGAAAGAGAATAATAAAATAATAATATTCTTTTTTTCTTTTCTCTTTCCCTTTTTAATTTCTTCTGGTCTCCGATTTTCCCTCCGATAATTTCTTTTCTTAAATTTCAAACTTGTTGATAATTCGACAGATGATGAGACGAGGTCCTAAAATAAATGAATCATGACACGCTCAAATATTCGATTCCCGAAACTGAATTTAATTTCATGGTTAAATTCGATCGAATGTGATTTTAGTTTAATCCAATCAATTAGGTAGCTTTTATGAATTTTACCGCGGTTATACTCCTTAACAGCTTCACCCAATAGATTGGTTAACTGATGAGTGATCAGCTCAGAGAAAAATGACCATAGGCGCACCGACAAAATGCCCATTTCGTTTTATTGAGACGGGTCAAAAATTTAGGATGTCACAACTCTTCCCCTCTTATAAAAATTTCATCCTTGAAATTTAAACCATTACAATTCTCCTTCAAAATGGTGGTGTATTATCATCTCATCGAGTCCTCACTTTCCCATGTAGCTCACTCTATCCCATGGCATTGTCAGACCACTTTGACTAAAGAGGTCGTCTTGGTGTACAGAAATTTGTTATTTTCGATCCTCAAGTTGAACCGAGCTTTCCATATACGACACTCTGTTGTCCACGTCTAATTCTTCAATATTTAGCATGTGGGTCGGGTCAGGCTCATATGTTCTCAACGTCGATACGTGAAAGATGTCATGCACTTGCGTCGACCTCAACGAAAATGTAAGACGATATGCTAGGATCTGATTCTTTCTAGAATCTCAAAAGGGACCTACGTACCTCGGACTCAGCTTTCCCTTTCTTGACAAATCGTGAAGCACTCCTCATTAGTGACACCTTTAGAAAGGTGTATTCACCAACTTGGAATTCTCATGACCTTCGACGCTTATCAACATAATCTTTCTAGCGACTCTGAGCGATCTTTAATCTGTACCTGATGACTGTGATTGCATCAACTAACTGTTGGACTAACTTTGTGCCTGTGATCTTTTATTCTCTGACCTCACCCCAATACACTGGCATTCTACACGCTTTGCAATACAATGCTTCAAAATGAGTCATCTAAATACTTTGCTAGTAGTGGTGAACCTCGGGTTTCTGACTGATGTGATCATTACCGGCACTCCATGCAGGTGAACGATCTGACTCATGTACAACACTGCATGCCTATCCAAATCAAGGTCTTTTCATACTACAATGAAATGAGTCGACTTCGTCATTCTGTCGACCACTACCCAAATGAAATCATTACCTTTCTGACTCCTTGGTAAGCCCATCACAAAGTCTGTTGTGATGTGTTCCCACTTCCACTTGGGAATCTCGAGAGGCTGTAGAAATCATCTCAACTTACAATGCTGTGCCTTCACTTGTTAACACGTCAGACACTTGGCGACATGCTTAGCGATGTCTACCTTCATACTAGACCACCAAAAGTTGACGCGGATTCTGATACATTTTTGTACTACCAGGATGAATGCTGCAA
The DNA here is from genome assembly GCA_019915185.1 of Eucalyptus camaldulensis. Taxonomy (NCBI): domain Eukaryota; kingdom Viridiplantae; phylum Streptophyta; class Magnoliopsida; order Myrtales; family Myrtaceae; genus Eucalyptus; species Eucalyptus camaldulensis. The sequence goes on from JAHSVA010000006.1 coordinate 12,371,316, forward strand.
CTGCTACGATGAGCTTCTGATAAGATTTCTTCTTTAAGCTCTACATCGTCAGTTACACACAATCATCCTTGGAACCTTAGTGTTCCATCATCAGAACTCTGAAATTAGCCTTTCTCTTATCGGTATCCCCTTGCAGGATTTTCAGAATTTTTGGATCTATCGACTGAAGTGTCTTGATTCCGATCTGTATTTCTAGCTCAATTCTGAGGATGGCCATAAGATTCAAAAGGTGGCCTACCTCAAACTTGAAAACGAAATCTCGAACCTTCTCAAGTAAAATCCACTCCTTAAGTACCACCATCTACGCTACTGAAGACTTTTGATTAAGCGCTTCTGCGACCTTGTTAGCATTTCCCGAGTGGTACAGAGTATCACAATCGTAGTCCTTCGAGAGTTCCATCCAGCGACGCTGTCTCATATTCAACTCCTTCTGAGAGAATAGGTATTTTAGACTATGATGATATGTGAAGATCTGAAATCTTTTATCTTCACAAATAATGTCTTCAAATCTTCAGAGCGAAAATGATTGCTACGAGTTCTAAGTCATGCATCGGGTAATTCAGTTCATGAGGGCTCATCTGACGGGACACGTATGCAACAACTCTACCATGTTGCGTCAACACGCAACCCAGTCCTCTAAATGACACATCATTGTAGATCTCATATCCTCCAAGACTAGATGGAATGGTCAGCACATGTATGGTAGTTAGCTTCTGCTTAAGCTCTTGGAAACTACACTTACACTTGTCTGTCCACACAAATTTTTCTTCCTTCTTCAGTAGTCGAGTCAAAGGCGAAGCTAATGCTGAGGATCCTTCCACGAATCTTCTGTAGTACTCTGCAAATCCTAAGAAACTTCTGATCTCTGTCATGGTAGTTAGTCTTAGCTATTTAATCACTGCTTGAATCTTGGTCAAGTCCATGGAGATACCTTCTCTTGAAATCACTTGACTTAGAAAAACAACACGAGTCAACTAAAACTCACACTTGCTCAATTTAGTGTATAACTCATGAGTCCTTAGAGTTTGCAGTACCAATCTCAAATGCCCTTCATGTTCCTCTGGACTTCTCGATGACACCATGATATCATCGATGAACACAATCATGAACTAATCTAGATATTCCTTGAACACTCAGTTTGTCAAATCCATGACAGCAGCTGGAGTGTCCGCCAATCCAAATGACATTACAGTACTTTCATAAAGGCCATATCAAGTACGAAACACTATCTTCGATAGGACCTCCTTTCTGATTCTCAACTGATAATACCATGTCCTCAAGTCGATCTTCGAAAGTATCGACACTCTTTGTAACTGATCTCACAATTCATCAATCTTCGGCAATGAACACTTGTTCTCGATCGTCGCTTGATCGGGTTGACAATAGTTGATGCATAATTACAACGAACCATCTTTCTTTCTCACCAACAGAATTTGTGCTTCCCAGGGTGATGCACTTGTACGTGTAATTCCTTATCCAGTAATTCTTGCATTTGCATCATCGATTCTTTCAGCTTAAACAACGACATCAAGTAAGAAGTCTTAGAAATTGACTTTGTCCGGAGTGCTAACTCAATCACAAATTCTATTTATTTCTCTTACAATAGGCTTGACAATTCCTATGTACATCTAGAAATTCTTGGATTGTTGAGATGTCCTCAATCTTCGGTTCTTCAATCTATCTTATCTATGACAATCGCCACGTACCCTTGGCAACCTCTGTCTAACAAATGGGTTTTCTTTAACAGACAAGATTAATGAAATCAAGGGTCCTTCCCCACTCCCAATAAACTCGGCACTTCCACATACTAATGGATTAAGCTGGATTACTCCACTACAATGATTCATTACTACAATATGGTCCTTGAGTCAAACCTTTTTACACATGACGTCAAAGTTACACATCAACCAACCATTCAAGTACAATTCTAGTTAGTGATTCTCCTTTCTATAGCTTTAATACAACCAATTAAAGTTCTGCAAATTTAACCAAAACTCTGTTGCGCTACTCTGATACAATCACCCTAAAAACATTCTTCCTTTGATCGATGCATGACCGGTTCAACTCCTATCCCTTTCGCCATCCTAATGGCGTCTTATCTGCGGTAGCGATGTCTGAGCTTCTTTGGACCCATACTGATAGCCCTTCACCTAATGGTTGTGCTGGCTACATCCATAGCACGCTCCCGTTATACCAGGATACTGGATTGATCCATGCTTTCTCCTACAAAATCAACTCACATCTGGTGAGTCCTCTATCTCTTGTCGGATGATAGCACGCACTCTTTCTTGCATCAGGGCATTCCCAAATACCCCACGATGATGTGTTCTACGACATTCTCTCTGATTGTTCCACCGACCTTTCTGGGACAGTTTCGGACCAAGTGACCCTGTCAGTCACACTCAAAACAAGCACCCGTCCTAAAATGGCACGGGGCCAATCCATATCGCCTTTCACAACACACGGCATTTTGAGTCTATGCTTACTTGTCTATCCCACCCTTCTAGTTGGGCGGAACATAATACATTTTTCCAGTCATGGGCTCCTTCCCAAACTGGTTTCCACTTCTGCTTGAACTGAATCTTGACTTAGATACTAAAGTTTATTCTCTGATCACAACTCTAGGTTGGATCTCAGTAGGTGCAGCAACAACAGCGGTGACAGTGCTGGCAGCAGAAGTAACAGTAGTAATAGCAACGACTCAATCCTAAGCTTGCTAGCTCAACCAATTCCAAGGACACTAGCGCCTAAACGATCCCGTCGAACCTAGGATCACTCGGTGTTGCTACATTAGTACCGGCCTACAGCGATACTCTTACACTCGCGCTGGCTTGAGCCAATGCTCTACCACAACTACCTCGAGCACCAATCCTTGTTGGTGTTCCACCTCGAGTCACAAAGGTTACAACCCTCTTACTAGGAGTTCTCAGCTCTTGATCACTTATGCTATAGGATCTTTAAAGAAACTTGTTTTCTAATTCCAATACCATATTAGAATTTGAGTAACCCACAAATAAGCTACCAATCAGCTATCACAGATATGCACCAGTATGAATTAAATACAATTCCTACTAACTATCCCATGACTTATCGCACCTTATCACTCCAAATATCGACCTGCTCTAATAACACTTAAACGAGGATGTCACGCCTCGATCCTTCGAGCACATGCCCATCCCTCTTTGGTCGATTAATAGCAATGTCCCAGGACGCATCGCCGATCCATTCATTTTAATATATGCATGTGAAAGTAGATATAAATCCCCAGACATTTAAACAATGGGATAAAAAAGTAGGATTCTAATTTTCAACTTTGAAAGCAACCACAATTATATACATTGCAACTCGTAATGCAAATATATACAAGTCGAATTGTTCAGTTCAGGTTTTAAACCACAAATTCCTAAAACATAGTCTGCAAAAAGGAATCGACTTCATCAAAAGAGAATTGTCCTATGACTAACTAGTTAAACAGGACTGTCAATTCTTCAAGCTTCACCTTCTACTCTTCAAGCCTCAAGTCCTTCACCAATGCCATCTAAGGACCTAAAAATGGTTATTCAATAACTAGTGAGACTACGTCTCAGCAAGTTCTACCCCCTTAAGATCCAATTAGGAAGCCAATACACTCTAGAGGCTGCCAAGCACAACATGAGTCAAAGGACTTACCTTGGCCTCAATTCCATCCTGCGAATCAACATTATTTACAGATGCCTTTTATCACATCAATCAATCAATTGATCACATCAAATCAAATCATTAATCAATCGTGCTAGTCGATTACATGTCATCTCGACCCTTTCTTGGTCAGCTCATCTCATACTATCTATAAGTCCGTTCATACCCAAGACTGCTTATTATAAGACGATAATAAATAGTATAGCTCGCTAGAAGCTACCTTAAATACTGAGATAATATATATATATATATATATATATATATATATATATATGCTCACCAAGAGCTACCTCAATTTATGATATAGTATATTATATATGCGCTCGTCAGAAGCTACTGGACATACTTTCATAGTATGTTGAGAATTATATATGCTCACCAGAAGCTGCGAGATCCATTGATCCGCTATTCTATATATGCTCACTAGAAGCTGCCAAATCTATTGATCTGCTATTCTATAAATGTTCATCAGAATCTGCCGGATCCATTGATCCGTTATTCTATATATGCGCATCAGAAGCTGTCAGCCATACTTTCATAGTATGCCAATAAATGTATATATGCTCGTCACAAGCTGCAAGCCATACTTTCATAGCATGCTGATAATTGATCATTTAATCAATTCACCATTTTTTATCCTTCCTAATAAAAATACTCGTGTGTGGGTATACAGTCGGCCTTAGCCAAAATATAAGATTTTCACTTTTGAACCTTCCACTATTTTCAGCAGTCTCAAAATAGATTTTTGGTGCTGTAGACCAATGCCCAGTAATTTTCCTCTTAATTACCAAATTTAATTAATTTAGGAATAAAATCCTAAAATCACAATTAAATCAATTCTGCACGATTTAGCACACAAATAAATAAACAAAATGCACCACAACAATCAGCATAAAATTCCAGTTGTCGACTATCCCGGCCTAAATTCTGAAAATTAATTAATTAATTAATTACGAAAAATATTAAATAAATGCAATAAATCCAATTTAGGCTCGTTATAGCCTAATTGGAAGTCGAAACGAGCTCGAAAAATTACCGAGACTTGTTCAATAAATACTAGGACCTATTTTCTTGCGAACTACACTAACCATTTGCCTAACATGCATTGATAAGTCTCTAATTTAATTACTCTAATATAATCTATCCACATAATTGCACTTAATTAAATATAATCAACCTATAAGCATCATTAGCATACTAATAAGGGATTAGTGAGCAAAACTCACTCATTTGATGAGCGGTTCGGTGTAAAACGAAGGGAACGTCGCGGAGCTCGACTTTCCTCAAGGTGGGCCAAGCTTTCGGGGTCAAGAAGCTAGCTAAAACGAGGCAAAATCGAGCTGGAATATCCACTTTTCCAGCTGCTGTGTTGGTGCCGAAGGAGGGGCAAATGGGCTCGAAATGAGGCGAGGATGGACTAAGCTAAGCCAAGGGGACCAAACTGGCTCAAGCGGGGCTCCATGCGCGAGGGGTGCACGACAGTGGTGTGAGGCGGAGACAGTCACTTGGGGACAGCGGCGGTCGCTCATGGTGGCGAGCAACGGCATCGTTAGGCGAGTGATGGCCTTGAAGCTCACAGTGGAGATGGTGGTTCGGCAATGAGGACGGCGAACGGCGTGGCTCCACATGGCGGACGATGGTGGTGTGGTGGTGAGTAGGGCATGGGGCTACGGTGGTGCTGGTGTCGGCGAAGCAGCAACCCAAAAGAAGAAGAAGAAGAAGAAGAAGAAGAAGAAGAAGAAGAAGAAGAAGAAGAAGAGAGGAAGAAGGGGGCTCCGTCGGGAGAGGGGGAGAGAAAAAGAAAGAATAAAATTAGAGAGAAAAAGGGGGGTGGCAGAGGGTGGCGTGAGAAATGAGGGAAAAGAAAGAGAGAGAAAGAGAGAGAAAGATAAGGGGAAAGGGGGGTGAACGGCCAAAAGGGGGGAAAGGGGTCACGTGGGGGAGGAGGAGAGAGAGAAGGGAGAGAGAGAAAGAAAATAATAATATAATAATATTCTTATTTTTTTCTTTTCTCTTTCCCTTTTTAATTTCTTCCGGTCTCCGATTTTCCCTCCGATAATTTCTTTTCCGAAATTTCGGACTTGTTGATAATTTGACAGACGATTAGACAAGGTCCTAAAAAAAATTAATCGTGACACACTCAAATGTTCGATTCCCAAAACCGAATTCAATTTCATGGTTAAATTCGACAGAACGTGATTTTAGTCCAATCCAACCAATTAGGTAGCTTTTAGGGATTTTACCGTGGTTATATCCCTTAACAGCTTCACCCAATAAATTGGTTAACTCATGAGTAATCAGCTCAGAGAAAAAGGACCATAGGCACGCTGACGAAATGTCCATTTCATTTTATCGGGATGGGTCAAAAATTCAGGATGTCACATTAAATATCAAAATGCCCTAGAAAATTATTCAATGATGAGTTCTAACGAGTGGTTTATTGTTGAGCAAAGACTAGTGCCATCTGAATTCAGGCATAATATAAACTAAATAGACTGAGTGGAACCAGGGTTGGCCATGTACATGAAAAAGAAGAAAGTGAGTAGGCTGATCAAAGGCTCGGGCATGGCGTACACCTACATACGTCGCAACTCGATTGCAGCCTGGCCTTACCATGACAACACCCATCCTGCCAACGTTCTCCCTGCCGTTGGAACGCTTCCACATCTACTGTGACGGCACCGTCAAAGGCACACACGAGCATCCTTGTGAGATTTACATAATTGGACGGCGTACTCAAATACAACATATGATGACGTTTAGGCCGCGCTCAAAACCATAAACAACATGCATGCATGCAAGAATTCGATTGGTAATTTGACAAATAAAACATAAGTGGCATTAATCGGTAATATTTTCTTCTATAAGTATAGTGAACAGCATTATTAATTTTTGAAAATTCATAATTGACATCAAAAATATCTATAGGGACAAAACTGCCTCGCTGGGCAGTATAATGACCTGTTGTCTTTACATTTTGCTGTGTGGTGTAGAGCTAGTTAGGCTAACATGGGCTTCTGAGACTTCTGCAATCCCCTAGTAAATGCAACAATCCTAGGCTGGTCTAGCCCTTCTTTTTGTTTTATTTACGTTGTTGTCTTCGTCCTTAAACACGGGCCGAGTCTGCAAAACCCTAAGTTTTCCAAGAAGAAGAAGGAAAAAACAAGAAAACCTGCCGGGAGAGAGATGAGCCAGTTGGCCCCGGAAAGTCCGGTGACCGGGAACGTATACGCCAGCAAGGGGGCTCTGCAGGAGCACGTGATTGACGATGCGGTCGCATATTTTTGTGTGATCGTGGCCACTTTTCTGCTTGCGGTGTTACTCATCACGGGCGTCCTCTGGCTTGCTTACGGATCTCTAGCACGTCAACATGTGGCCGAGGTGGAAGCACGACGGCAGCGTTGGAACCAGCTCGCGAACCGAGACCAGCCCCAGCACGTGGTAAGTTCTCAGTCTTATATCCACAAGAACATTTGGCTGGTTGGTAGCCTCTTTTATGAGTCCCTCCTGATCTTCTTCTTCTGTGAATTCATTTCTCGGCTTCCAACTTGCAGGTGATCATCCACCGGTTGGAGCCCGGAGAGCCTTACCCCACACACGTCGCTCGGCCTGTGCCTCTTCTCTGTTCGAGAGAAGGCATCCATCGGCCTCCCCACAAAATCTGAACTTGGTGGCCTTTCTAATTTGTACTCCGGGTGGTGTCTCTCTCTCTCTCTCTCGTATCTGTCAATTGTTAGAGACTTGTTCAGCGTGACTTAGAAGGAAATTCTACAGCTTAGATGGGGAGAATTTACACGAGCTGGATCATCATCTTATGGACGGGATTATATCTAATTTATCCATAAATACCAGGATTGAAGTTTACCAACCCATCTTTCCAAGGTGTTTTCTCAAGCTTTAGCCTATGCGTAGATAGAAAAATTAAATCAAACGCCCATAGTCCCGGAGAGAATAGAGAGCAGATGAATCGCACGGAATAGCCAGCAAAAGACAAGGAAAGACGAAGACAAGGCTCCGTGATTGCAATGAACGGTAGCTTGATGGGCCTATTCAACAATGGCGTCCTTCCTTCTTCTCGGCCATAGACATCGATTCTATTGCTAAACCGTGAACGGATCCAGCTTGAATTTTGTATGGTTACCTTTGCTACAAAATTGTTGGATTGGTGCTTGCTTGGGCTCTAACCTTTTAAGACGTGATCGTCTGTGACCATCAAATGGCAGAAGAATGGGCAACCTTTTCTTCGGTTAGTTGCTGACCATCCTCAAGGAAAGGTGACAAATTATAAATCATAGTAATTATTTTTTGTGTTTTTACCAAAAAAAAAAAATTAAGAAAAGGGCAAAAAGGAGAGTGGTGGAGCGTGTACGGCCAGAAATGGAACCAAGAAAATATCCATTTTGACGTAATTTTCAGAGAATTTAGTCGAGGATGCGCATATATGTTTGCTTTCACTGTGCTCAATGCTCTGTTTAACCTTGAAGATGTATCGGTACCAAAGTCGACCCCCGTAGATTCCAATTTACAAGAATTTGACTGGACTGTGTTGTGTTCTTGTGTGACGTTTTCAATTTCCTTTCTTCTTGGGGTCAAACACACCAGAAATGTTGCATGGCTTTCAGAACTTAAGAACCGAACTATGTAGAGAGTTAGGATCGGAGAAATGTTCTGATATCCTCGATATGGTTAATGAGTACTTGCAAATAATCTAGTGAATTACTAATCCATGAATTATAATGAAGAATTTAAGTGCGACATATCGGGGGGCAATGTGACCATAGGACCCCACGATCGCCGACATGCACTCCAACCCTCCACCGTCTGCCAAGAGCTTGACCAACTCGTAGCTCGAGTTTAGCAGAACATTGTCACATCTTGGCGAAAAATCGGTGGGCAACAGTTGAGGCACAGGTAGCACAAGCCTTTGGCAGCATCAACTGCAATCTTGTACCTCAAGTACCATCCTAGGAATGCACCTTTCTTTCGATGCAGCATCTCAGCTAGGCTCCCGTTTTTCATGTACTCATAGATGAGGAGATTGGTTTCTCTTTTCAAGCAGAATGGCAAGAGCCTGCCAATGTTCCGATGCCTAATGTTGCCAATGTTGGAAAATATATGGCTTCGAATTGGGTAGAATAATGAAGTCGGATTTTTAGAGCAATCAAGTTGGACTTTAAGGCGTGATATCACTTTCTTTAAGGATTTATTTGCCCTGCAATGTTGCTAATGGTTACCAGCAAATTTCCTCCAGGATACAACAAAGTCTCAAATAAGAATACTAGATAACAATTCTAGTATTTATTCAGGGTCTCTCATGGGAAACAATTAGAAATAATGGATGTAGTTTCTTTTGAAAGAAAACAAAAAAATGGAAGAAGAAGTTAGTTTGATCTCAAAACAAACGTACTTATATCTGTCTTTCGAATAGAGGCAACTTTTCAAAAGGTTGCAAAAAAGAACAAAGACAACATTTGGGGAAAAGTTGCAAAATGAATAAGTACATCGCAAAAGTTACATTGAAAAGACATAAAAAATTCAAAATTAAATAAATAATAAATAATAAATGACCGTAACTTTTTGTGAACAATCGCACTATTTCAACAAGACCTTATAGTTAATTTTTTATAGAAATAAATCCCATTTTTTAATAAATAAAAATAATGATCGTTGGTTAGTGTCAAATCTCACTCACGTGCGCACTCACATCTTTTCAATGTGGGACAAGGCACCTCTTCATTTGTTTTATAAACAAACTACCAATAGCTAGTCGTGTTGAATCCTAAGAGTTTCTTGACAGCAAGCTCGATGCCATCTGGCATTTTCCCTTGGTAGATGATCACCTCTCCCTATCTCGTTGCCATCTTTGGCGCATTCCAAGATGTCTTGGACCGAGAACTTGAGCTTTTGAAATGTCATCATCTTCCATGAGCTAGTGCGGTTGTTTCCTTTAAATGACCTAGTTTTGATTTGGCCTCCGTGTGAAAAGCTAGAAAGCATATCAATTGGCTGACCGCATGCATGAGCTTGAAATTGATATGTGTTGGAATTCAAGTCGATGGAAGACGACTTACCTTTTCCCGATGCGCAAACAACAATTAACCCCAGAATAAACGTTGAATTACGAATGAATTAAGAAAAAAAATACTTCACGTTGGTTTGAATGCAATCACGAGGAAAACACCCGATTTCCACAACGTAAAAGCCAATTGTTCTTGTAAAGGAGAAATGGGACGCTTTCTATTTCTCTCGATGGAAAGGGGACAAGACAAGAAGAGAATTATGAGCATACGTTCTACCAACCGTGCCAACGGTTGTCTTCTGGAGTCTTTTATATGACTCCATCACACCCCTTCAAATGGTGTCTTTCCATCATAGCGTATCAAGGAGAAACAGTGCGTTCTCATCGCACCCCATCGTGGATGTACAAATTCAATACAACATCTCCCACTCGGACATGATGGGCTTGATAGTACTCTACCAAGAATATAAGGCATTCAACATTCATCAACTTTACAAAGCGATTCATACTAGCAAGTAAGCCATGCGACCAGTGAGTACACCTGCAGTTTTTGCATGATTGGATCTAATAGACTCATTTGAATAACTTGCAAAAAATTGACTATTCCTTCCCTGGTTCTAGGTCTAGGTCCATTCATGGTATCAGAGCCATGGTTTCATTTCTAATATTATTTGTTCCATGCACTTAGTAGGTGAATCCAGTGCTGAGAAGATCTCTTCACATCATGTCTACAGAATCTGAAATTCTCAAAGCACCTGTTTCTCTTGCTCCCTCATCCTCAACCCCTTCGGATTTTCGCGTTTCTAATGCTTCTAAGATAGACTATCTCTATGAAGTCTCTTTTAGTAATGAAACCAAGGTCTCTAAAACCCAACTTCCCCTTATGAACCCTTACTCCACTTTTACTAAACCCACATCATCATTTTCACCTATCCGCTCTATTCGACAGCTCATTCGCCAAACACCAAAGGAAGGAAAGGAGTACGTCCAATCCTCCAAATTCGACCAACATCCCATTCTTGCTACTGCAAAGGAGTACTTTGTTACTCTTTAGATTCCTCCAGAGTTTCCTAGGCAGTGGATTCAACAAGGATATACTCATGTCCACTATGGAGCTGTTCATCTTACTCTAACTTTTCATGGTTGCAAAGGTTTATTAGTTGTGGCAAGAATAGCGTTGTTAGATACTCGATTTTTAGAATACCAGCATGCTTGTATTGGTATTGTCCAAACTACTTTAAATGTTGGAACAGTTTTCGTGACTTTGTATCCAAACTTCAACATCGCTTTATCAGATCCCCAATTGCTTTCATTTTTGAAAGTCTAGATCCAGCTCACTGGAGCTCCTCAAACTTCTGACTATGTTGTTGCAATACTACATTACCAAATGTTTTATCATGTGCAGAATCATGCCCTTGATCTAAACTTCCACAATGGAAATGAAGATGCTTTTATTTATCTCCATGCAAAATGATCAAGTATCTTGCATCCCTGTTTCTAGACAGATCCCGAAAGAAAAACTATCCAAGCTCCTTCCAGAGACTTGGATTACCAATTATGAAAAGTTGCATCAGCACAATAAGCCTTTCCAGTCGTCAAACTCTGAGTTTGTCAGGAATAAAGATGGAAGTGTCTCTATCAAATTTGGCAAGGAAAAGGAAGAAAGTCCTTCTATCTTCCAGACTCTTTTTATGATTGAACCATGTGTTCCAAAATCCATTTCCGAGCCAGATCCAAAGAAGCTTGTTCGAAATTCTAATAGTGATGGACATCTTGTCCATTACTATAAGGATAGATTTGGTCACTGTTTCTGGGATCCTTTTTGCCAGTGCTCTTATTGCACAAACTCACCCGATGAAGTAAACCTTGATGACATACCTCGATGGAAGCACAAAAAGCCAAAAGATCCAATGTACCAAAGGTACTTAAATGGAGACTCCTCCGTTGATACCATTGGGGAATGTGATAAGTACCAGTTTATGGTTTCTTATGCACCAGCACCCCAGCCAGAGTTCTTTACGCCATTACCACCATCACCTCCTCCATCTCCTCCTCCAAAACCTCTTTAGGAAAAATCGGCTCTTTCCCCGTTTTATAAGCCAATCCTAAAATGGGCCAAGAAGCACTCCTACTCACTTGAAACTCCAGTAGAAACACCACCCACTTCTTCCATCGTCATGTTCCAAGAAGCAGACTTTCCGCCTCTTATTCGAGAAATTTCTAAACTCTCGTTTCCTACTCCAGAGGAATTCATAGATCCACAAGGCAGATACCGTCATACACCTAAAATACCTGTCCCCATTGATGTGGATGAACATGGAAGACAGAAAAGGACTCCTGCTACTGAAGCTGTCCTAAATTGGCAATCGGAGACCCTTTTAGCACAAAACAATGCTTTCAAAGCAATTGATTCCAAGATTGGATATGTGCAACAAGATCTTTGAAAGCATGATGAGACCACCAAGAAGATGCTTTCCGAGGTCCAAAAGAGGCTTCATGCCTTGGAATCGGGACAACATCTAGGGTATCACTATCTCCAATGGATTAGAAAGGATTCCAGATTCTGTTCCCAGCAGAACAAACTTTCCCAAATATCTTTGATACTAAATCAGATACAGTATCCCTCTCATCCTCCTCATCTTTCTCAATTCATGTCATTGATTCCTCTCCTATTGCACCCACAACATCATTCATATTTATGGCTGATCCTCCGGACTAGGACATGGAATCAAACTATTCCGAACCTGAACTTGTTCAGACAAGAAATCCCGAACAAAATGTGTCTGGGACATCAAAACAGTTTTTCACCATTGATGATATCATTTATCACAAATGGCCAGAAAGACTTGAAGAATTTCATACTTGGTTGAATACCCAAACCATCACCAACCATGAAATGAATGATGTCATTTTCAACTTTGTCACAAGATTCACAGGTAGCCTCAAACTTTGGTGGAAATCAGTGCCCGAACAAGATCAAATACATTTTCTTTGCTCGCCTGATTTTAGTCATGCCATCACCCTTTTGTACCACTTCTTTGTTGGAAAACCTAATGATCTCATTGAGATAAAAAGGAGAGAATTCTTTGAAAGAAAGTGCTGCTCTCTCCACAAAAAATACCTTCATAAGCATTATCAAGAAATGCTTAAACTCTTTTACCATATTGAAGCTGATCCAAATCTGAAGCATGTCTACTTGACATCCATCCCCAAAGAATTATCTCAAATGGTTGAGAGATCTTTTCTTGCAAAACAAAGAAGAATACAGGAGATTCCGTTAGGCAAAATCCAACAAGAAGTCCATTTGTGCCTTGAAGAATTGTGTTTAAAGCACCAGATGGTCCGAACTTACATCACAAATGATAGAGAACTCGAAACAACCTGTTCTCGTCTGAAGCTCAAGATCAAATGCTCCAAGCAAAATTGTGATGGTACTTGTGGAAAAGCCTCTTGGAAAAAGAAGCACTTCAAGAAGTTTTGGATAAAGAAATCCAGACATGGCCCCAAGAACTTCCGAAAAAAGAAGAAGTGGCAATATCTTCACAAAAGGAATGATTGCATAGGCCACAAGAAGTCAAATCGATGCTTCATCTGCAATCAGAAAGGACACTTTGCCAAAAATTGTCCCCAAGCAAGGAAAGGTCAGAATCGTCTGATACATCATATAGAGAATGAAATAGGTGTTTCTCTTGACAATGATGATATCGAATCTCTATTCTCTGCTGACGAAGAACCATTCGAACAAACTCTTTGTGTTATCCCTTACTACCAAACTCCCAGTGACACTGGTTCGGATTTAGATTCTGAAGATATCTTTCATATATCTCCCACATCTTCATAACAAAACCCCGACATATTTTCAAGCCAAACTCATTGTCCTCATTTTCTTGTGAAAATATTCACTTCAAAGTTTTCCAAGCCAATCACTGTCATTGCCCTCATAGATATTGGAGCAGGCTGCTTAATCTTGGATACTAAAGTTCTCTCTAAAGAGAATTGGACTCCTTATGTCCGATATTTCAATTCTGCTTCAAGAGACACTTTCTCCACAAATGTGAGAACTACCCCTGTGACCCTTCAGTTTTTCCCTCAGTGTTCCATAACTACAAAAATCTTCGGATCCAGTCTCCCCAACAAAGATTTGATCATTGGTTGGGACATCATGACTCAAATTTCACAACTTCGTATCATTCTTGGAAAATGTCTTAAGTATAAAGATCAATTCTCTAAATTTGTTAACATTCAAAGATTTTTTTCTATTCAAATAAGTCTGTTAGATCCAATCATGCAAAAACTATTGGAATCTTGTTCAAAATCATTCTAAATTTGCCCAAAAATGCTCCCACCCTTTATGGGAAAATCCAGAATTCTTTGTTCACCTTCATTTCAAAAAGAATGAAGATATCAACCCAACAAAGGCGAGTCATATGGGAATGAAGCCAGAACACCTGGTTTTGGCTCAAATGGAATGTTCAGAACTTCTGCAGTAAGGCCTTATTGAGATCTCCAATTCTCAATGGGCTTGTGAAGCCTTTTATGTCAATAAGCGTGCTGAACAGAACAAAAGAAAAATGAGATTGGTAATCAATTACCAACCCCTTAATCTTTTCCTACAAGATGACAAATTCCCTTTACCATCTAGAGTTTCCCTCTTTATTACGTTAACAAAAGCCCACATCTATTCCAAATTCAACCTCAAAGTTGGATTTTGGCAATTGGGCATTCATCCTGATGATAGATCTAAAACAGGATTTTGTATTCCAAACCAACACTTCCAGTGGAAAGTTCTTCCTTTTGACCTAAAGGTAGCACATCTCTTTTCCAAAAAGCCATGTCTCGAATTTTCCAACCAATCCTATCTAGTGCATCAGTATACATCGATGACATCATGCTCCACAGTCCTGATAAGCAATCACACTACTAGCTCCTTGAGCAATTCGCAGAAATTATTAAAAAGCATCGCATTATGCTTTCTCAGCAAAAGATGAACATTGCCCAGACAGAAATTAAATTTCTTGGTATGCACCTCAACAATGGTACATACTATCCAGGGCCACATAATGCTCAAGAACTGTTAAAATTTCCTGAAGAGAATTTCACAAAGAAAGAAGTTCAGCAATTTTTTGGGATAATCAATTATCTCAGATATTTTGTCCCAAATATTGCAAAACTGCTGATTCCACTCCAGACTATTCTAAAGAAGAATCCCCAACCTTGGGGAAAATCTCAGACTAAAGCAGTTGCTGAACTTAAGGAGATTATGTAGAATCTCCCACCATTGAAGATACCGTCAACAGGCAAAAGAATTCTCCAAACAAATGCTAGTGATGAATACTAGGCAGCCATCCTGCTTGAAGAATTTGATGGTATGAGACACCTCTGTGCCTACAAAGGTGGAAAGTTTTCTCAAGATGAAATGCATTATCATTCCACCTTCAAAGAAATCTTGCAGTCAAGAATGGAATAAAAAAGTTCGAATTCCATCTCACCGGCCATCATTTCTTAGTAGAACTAGACATGGCATCTTTCCCTCAGATGACCAAGTTCAAACAGAAGCAGATTCCAAACTCTCAACTGCTTCGATGGGCTGAATGGTTTTCAAAATACTATTTTGAAACCAAACACATTCCTGGTAAGAAAAACATGCTTGCTGACTTCTTGTCAAGACCTAAAGTACCAACTGATATCAACACGTACATCAAAAGACCTGCTTTCCATATGTTGAACCATGGAGAAAAATACAAGATCGAGAGGATCAAAGATTTGTCAAGTTGGAAATATCCCCAGGAGATTGTGGAACAAATCTAGAATAATAGCCTCACTAAGAATCTGGAAAACCTCATGTGGCGATGTCACACTGACCTATTCAAACTTATTGGAGGTTCGGTTCTTGATCCCTTTGGACTAAATGCAAACTATCCGTTCATACATCCTCTAATATGGAAAGAATATGATTTCCCTGATCAACTTAAATGGTTATTATGGTACTTGACTAATAAGTACTTAATAGCTATTGAAGTTCCAACTAGAAGTTCATTGCCAATCTCACTAGAATATTCTTACTTGGCAAAGGAAATGTTGAAAAAGAAAGTGATAAGAATCTCTTAGACTTTCTCAATTGGTTTTATCATCCTACTCACAGGAAATATCTTTTGGAAAAAGAACTGAGAACTATACAACCTAACCCTGAAGTCCACACCATTCTTTTCTTCTGATGTCCATGGCATTTTTTCAGAAACAATGGTAGTATGATTGATGCGCCACAGATTATAGGAACCACATTGTGGCACCCCTCAACGGCCCCCGATCCAATTTGGGTCACCACAGTTCGCTTACCATTCACTTTTCCTAATAACGCATCACTCTGATACTATTTCAATTGCAGCGGGTCCATACAACCTGGGGGTTTACATTTTTTTTTTTGATAGGTCCTTTGCGCAATCCATATACGGAAGCACATCCAACAAACTCCCTTCCTTATATTCAAAAAACGATGCACACCAACTAAACATTTTATAAAAGTTAAAACCATACACTTTTATTTACATAAAGCAAATGGACATCTTTAGTCGGTACATCAAAATGTCATAGTTTCCTATACATGGCTATACTTCAAAAGATGACCGACATTTCCTTCAATAGTCATACACTTAAAGTCCATCGATCAGTGTCGGCATCCAAAGCTCCTTCTCTTGCTATCCTCCTCCTCACGGTCATATCCAACCGTTCAAACCATCTACTAATCTGAAATGTTATCCCCAAAAGGGGTGAGTACAACCACTCAGCAGATAAGGAAATCCAATAGCAACTCAATGCATTACGCAAATCATACATGCATTGCAGGCGTTACTTACCTTAAAGCCATGCGCATACTATCATGCATCATCATATCATACATGTCATCCTCATCATGACATCATCACATTACACATGTTATCATGCCATATCATATATCATCGTCATGCATATCATCATGCATATCATCATCATCATCATCGTCATGCATATCATCATCATCATCATCGTCATGTATATCATCATGCATATCATCATCATCATGCATATCATCATGCATATCATCATCATCATCATGCATATCATCATCATCATCATCATGCATATCATCATATACGATCACCGTCATCATTATCATCATCATGCATATCATCATGCATATCATCATATACCATCATCACCATGCATATCATCATGCATATCATCATGCATATCATGCATATATCATCATATATGATTTAATTCCAATTTTATCTTGAACCGCCACATTTCTCATTCCCAAGACCAATGTTTGCGTCCCACATTCATCACTCGCGCCCAATCCTGGCATTGCGAGAACCATCCGAGCATGTATCCAAGATACAACCGGGCATCCGGCACCCCCACTTTCCGGGCATCTCGTACCCCAACTGGCATCACGAGGACCCTCCGGGCATGCACCATGATACAACTGGGCATCCGACACAAACCTCCAGGCATGTATCATGACACAACCGGGCAATCGGCCGCACCCTTCAGGCCAGACATCTTGCACCTAATCCGGCATCGCGAGGTATCCCTCGGCATAATTACCATGCCGAGCTTCCGGCTCCCCCACTCTCCGAACATCTCGATACCACTCGGTCTCCCGAGGACCCTCCGGTATTCGGTCATTCATGACCACCGGGCAACCGGCCGTACCCTTCTAGCCAAGCATCCCGACACTCCCGGGGCATCGTTGACTCACACCTCCGACGGTCTTCTCAATTCATCTCAATTCACATTATTATGATTCAATTTATCATGGCATGTGATGTGATGACAAATCAAGATCGTGCTCAACATTAAATTCGTACATACATCTCAATTCCATGTCATGTACATACCAAGACTTTATCACATATACATCTCAATTCAATGTCATACACATGCCAAGACTTTACCCCATATACATCTCAATTCAATGTCATACACATGCCAAGACTTTACCACACATGCAACATGAGTTAATTAAATGGAATCTATGGCCAATAAAATAATCTATTTCATTTATTTATTTATTTATTTTTAATATCTATAATTTCCCAAAATTATCAAAATTCAAGAAATTATTAAACAAACCCATGGGATGATAATTACTTGGAAAATTCATGGCCAAATTGAATTTTTGCTAAATCTCACAATTTTCCCAAAACATCCTATACTTCTCGGATGAAACCAGAATGCACGGTTTTCGAATAAATCCATATGGCCTCCAAAAATTATGAAATTCTACTGGATTATAGCCAAGACATTTTCGTACAACTTTCATGCAGAACTCCAAACCAGATTCCTTATATATTATTTTATTCAAACTCACGAAGCTTCTGGACCCACTACCGCATCGTCCAGTGCCTCCATTTCCGAAATATGAAGTTTTAACCTACCTATTCTCTTTCGTTTTCTCTGAAATTTGGATATGTTATGTGTCAAGATATCCTTTACAAGTTTCATGAAGAGATCTAGGTTAAATAACCATAATATGGTCACCATTTAGGTCCTTGAAGTCTCGGGTGTCTCGGAATACATCACCAGAATCATTGTCTCCAAGATCTAGCCGATTTACTAGGCTATAATTGTTCATTTCTCTTAAAATTTGATTATTTTGTAGTTTAAGGTGTCCCCTACAACTTTCGTGAAGACATAGAAGTGAGATCTTCAACAAAAACCAACATGCAATCACGAATCCAGCAAGAGGTCAGTAAAAACTTTACAGATCTGGGGTCTCCGTAGAATAGGACTTTAACCCCTCAAATCTCCATCATTTTCCACGAAATTTTAGTATGTTATATTAAAATATGTTAGCAACAACTTCCATGAAGACATTGAAGCCAAAATCGGACTCCAAACACACATGCAAGCTCAAACAATTTACTGACTCACTCCATCCGAGCAAAAACAGTCATGCGGTTTAAGAACAAGCCAAACATACCTCGGTTTTTCTCACTTAAACACCCAAAATCTAACATACAAACAACACACAAGCATGCAAGAGAAGCTAGAGGACTCCCACTTGCCTCTAGACCGAAGAAAATGATGGCACACGGCGGACGAACACGGCGGATGGACGGCGATGGGCGAGCTCCTCCCTTTCTCTCTTCCTCTCTTCCTCTCTTTCTCTCTTTCTCTCCTCTCTCTCGGCACCTCTCTTGGACGACAACCCTCAATCCATCAGCCACTCCCTCTCTCTCTTCCTTTTTGGTGGCTTTTATATTGCATGTATTCTTATCTTGCATGAAGGACAAGTGTCCTTATGAGGAGAACAAGTGGCAAAAAGGAGAGAACAAGTGTTGGAGGACATGCAAGGTTAATGGGCCTTCTTCTTGGGCCTATCTTGGGCCGGCAAATGGGCTGGTCGACAGCCCCTTTTTGGCTCCAATGGGCCGACCATTTGGCCCTCCAAAATCCATACTCTTGGGCCTAAGGCCCAACCTAATTAAAAATTAAATTTTCCCTTTTTATAATTTCTTCTATAAACTTTAAATTTTAAATTCCACATGGCCAAAGTCTTGTGACATTTTACTTATAGAAATTTAATCTATAAGATGCATGGCCAAGCATAGATTATTAATTTATCCTATAATCCTAATTTCAAAATTCATGAACGCAAGCATCTATCACTTAGCCTTAAAGAAAACTAATAGCTAACACATAGACCATAGGTAATTTCATTACCTAATTATAGGCTTTAATTTCTCTAGAGGATGACTTGAATTTTGGGATGCCACAATTCTCCCATCCTTAGAGAATTTCGTCCTCGAAATTAGACATTCCCTATGTCTCTTGAAATAAGTGAGAGTACCTTTTCCCTCATCTCATTTACACTCTCCCATGTGGCTTCCTCCTCATCATGATAATGCCATAATATCTTAACCAAAGGAATTCTCTTGGTCCTAAGAATTTGTTCCTTTTGATCCAATACTTACACAGGCTCCTTAATGTACCTCACTTTCTCATCCACTTCAATGGCTTCATAATCGAGTATGCAACTAGGGTCGGGTTGATACTACCTCTAAGGTTAAGGATGCAAGCTCTTAACACATCTTAATTTGAAATTTCTTTTGAATGCTTGAGAATCTTCCTTCAGGAAATCAAACAATACAAACTGAGGTTTTTAAAAGCATTCAACGACAACAGCAAGCTTTGAAATCATGTCATTTCCATGTCAAAACGTTTTCAAATCACCAATGTGGAAAATCCTTTGAGTTCTTGAAAATTCCACCTCATGATATCCAATAATGCAAAATAGGAATTTCGAAGACACGGCAATATAACAGTAATACTCTTTGAAAATAGGTAAATCTCATATCGTTGAAACCGATTCACAAAATCAAAGCATGATACCAATCCCATAAAATCCATGATCACGTTTAAATTTCAAATGTTTTTCGAAATCCACATGCAAAACCTCGAGTCGCACTTGCATCACGGCGCGAAATAAAATACTTTATCAAAACCCTTAGTAAATTTAAATCAGTACGTTGGCAAAATTCCAATCTCAATCCCAACTTCAATGGGTTGGAATGTTTTCTATAAAAAGTTCATAATTCTTTGAAATAGAAAACATTTCTTAAAACATTTGGGCACGGTGTCACAGTACTCATAAATTTTGACGAAATTCAAGAGATTTTCTAAAACAGTTCACAATCAAAATCTGCTTTTTGATTGAAGTTCAAAACTTGGAATGTACAGGTGATAATTTTCTCCAAAAACCATAAGCATTTCTTGAAGTATTGAAAATCATAGTTCGGCGAGTCGATAATATTGGTCCCATCATAAAGATTTTTGAAACTAAAAACTTTGAAATACCAAAATCCTAAGCCTTTCTTGAAATACTGAAATCAGCACATCGGCGAGTCATCAAACTCGGTCCTGACCTTAAGATTTTCAAAGTAGTTCGCATGTAAAATCTTAGAGCTTTGAAAACATCCAAACTCAAGTATTTCTAATCTAACACACCATTTAGCCGAATCATCCCTATACCTTAGTCACCATCAATTCAAGCCTAGAACCATCAAAATCAGCACCACCAATAACTCATTTGGTTCAGTCCAACAAAGATATTCACTATGCATTCACCGCAACATAGATTCAAGCCTAAAATATAGCATCATCCCTTCGATTCAAATATCTATAGTCCACCAAGACTCATTCAATTCAAAGATCGACAATCCACCAAAATAAAACTTGTCTAGTTTCCACCGAATGTATCTCATGTCTTATCCTAAAGGATCATCACTTAGACTAATCATCCATCAAATCCACAACTTGAACTTCCACCATTTCACCTTGGAAAGTCTATAACCACAAATGATCTATTCACTAATTCCAGCAAATCTTTTCAAACTGAGATCATCACCTAAAATTAAAAGTTGACCACTATCGATTAAACCTATTATTCCAATATATAAACCACAAATAATTTCATGTCTCATATGACCACTCAGACTCATGACTTTCAATATCAATCTATACATACTAAATACCTCCATGTAATACATCAAGACTTTCAATGAAATCCTCAACTAGGAGTCACTACTTAGCTCAAATGATCATAACTTAATCCTCAAATTCATAACTCGCTCTTCATAATTCACTTCTTAAGCCTTGCTTGCAACACTACGCTTAGATGCTACGCATGTCCTTCAGGGCCTTTAGAATATATCAGGATATCATCAAATGAAGACAATCACATTTTATCCAAATAAGGCTTAATTATCCTATTCATTAAATCCATGAATGCGGCTAAGGCATTCGTCAATCCAAATAGCATAACCAGGAACTCATAGTGTCCATAGCGAGTCCTAAACACGGTCTTAGGAATGTCTTCTTTCTTAATCCTTAACTAATATCATGATCTCAAGTCAATTTTAGAAAAGACCGAACTTCCTCGCAATTGGTCAAATAGGTCATCAATTTTAGGAAATGAGTACTTACTCTTAACAATTACATGATTCAGTTGCCTATTATCAATGTACAAACGCATCGACCAATCCTTCTCTTTCACAACAAGAGTTCTACAAGCTTAACCATGCTTCCGCTGTGCTACTCTGATAAAATTATCCCAGAAACACTACCTTTCCAGTTCAGTTCATAGTTCGGTTCATTCTTGCCCCCTTTTGCCATTCTAGAAGCCTGCCAGGAGCTGCTCCTTGTTTAGGTCCTCTGACCTCGATGTCCACTCCTCGCTCTCATCAGACCGGGACGTTACAGGTACACCAGCTTTCGCCTGGTTTGAACCCAAACTACACATCAATTGGAGGGTCTCGTTTCCATAGGGACTAACTTACAGAGTTATTATCCGTTTTGGCCTATCCCATTCTTAGCCTCACGGTTTTTTTCCTTAGCACATGGGCAAGTACTATCTCAGGAGATCATTCATCCTAGTTCCATTGCTTATGGAGCTAGTCCATTCCTACGATGACATCAAAGTTGTACATAACTATCACTATCAAGTCCATTTCCAGATCTCGTTCCCCTAGGGTTATCTCACTCATCTCACATGCCAACGTAGATAACAACATATCTTTTAGCGATGTAGAAATACAAAGAGGCATATCTAGAGATTTGTTCCTACTCCTCACAATCATCTATCTTTTTCGGACATAAATGAATGCGTCACTCATATCAAATAACGCATATACCTTCCTATCCCCCTATCAAAACCATACCTGAGATAACACTTTTGGAAGCTCCCGCTTCCTCTTGAGTGACCACATACACCCTTCCTTGTGGTGGTGGCCTCTGTGGATTCCTTAGTGGATTTGGCTCAACAGTACTTTGTTGTACCTGTCGCACCGAGCTAACATTCAGTTGCAACCTCTTTTGTGGACAGTCTTTCTTAAAGTGTCCTATTTGCCCACATCCATTACATCTCAGTTGGCTATTACAAGGTCCTGGCCCATGCCTCCCATCACACTTCCAACAAATATTAGGCTGAAAGGGTGCCTTCCCAAAAGTCGGGCCACTCCAAGCTCTTCTAAAATTTCCAAAGTTTCTCTTTTTCTTAGATTCCTAGGTCAGACCTTAACCAAGATAGGGTCTCTTACCCCTTCGAACATCATTAAAGGTCATATGCCTCTTAGGTTCTGATTGCTCTCTTACTAACTCTTGCTCCATTTGTTCTAACTGAACAAATTCAGTGATCTTTCTATCCTTGGCACAATCAAAGAAATGCTTCCTATTGAAAGCCCTAACAAACTCATCCCAGTTTACATCAGTACCTGGTGGAAAGATCGTATCCTTCGAGGTTCTCCACCAAAACTTTGCATTTCCCTCCAGCTGGTACTCTGCTAAAACTATTTTCTCAGCATCACTGCAGTCCAACAACCGGAAAATTCGTTCCATTCCATCAATCCAATGTTCTGCCTCCTCAGGACTTCCCATCCTACTAAACTTAAGTGGTTTCAACTTTAGGAATTGTTCCACCAGTCCCTGAGGGCGACGTCCCACTCCGAGTTGTTGTTGCACTTGCTTTTCCATCAGATTTCCAAAATTGGCCAATGCTTGCAGGATATCTTCCATTCGGGCTTCAGCCCTCGATGGATGAGCACTTCCAGCTTGTACCATGACTTTCCTACAATTTCCAAGCATTGCCTCAGGAATAATCTGAGATTCACTGTCTCCTATTCAAAGCAACTACTACTACTGCATAAGTAACATATACATGTTACTGGTACCTAAAGCCAATTTAAAACCAACTACTAGGGATCTACGAGTGAATACTCATCACCCGTTATTCAATTATTCCGTTTTATTTCCTATGGTGTGCATCATTCTATCCTCATTTCCATCTGAGGCTCCTTATCACTCCAAATAGACCATAGCTCTGATACCAACAAAGGGATGTGGCACCCCTCAATAGCCCCCAATCCGATTTGGGTCACCACAGTTCGCTTACCATTCACTTTTCCTAATAACGCATCACTCTGATACTATTTCAATTGCAACGGGTCCATACAACCTGGGGGTTTACATTTTTTTTTTGATAGGTCCCTTGCGCAATCCATATACGGAAGCACATCCAACAAACTCCCTTCCTTATATTCAAAAAACGATGCACACCAACTAAACATTTTATAAAAGTTAAAACCGTACACTTTTATTTACATAAAGCAAATGGACATCTTTAGTCGGTACATCAAAATGTCATAGTTTCCTATACATGGCTATACTTCAAAAGATGACCGACATTTCCTTCAATAGTCATACACTTAAAGTCCATCGATCAGTGTCGGCATCCAAAGCTCCTTCCCTTGCTATCCTCCTCCTCACGGTCATATCCAACCGTTCAAACCATCTACTAATCTAAAATGTTATCCCCAAAAGGGGTGAGTACACCCAATCAGCAGATAAGGAAATCCAATAGCAACTCAATGCATTACGCAAATCATACATGCATTGCAAGCGTTACTTACCTTAAAGCCATGCGCATACTATCATGCATCATCATATCATACATGTCATCTTCATCATGACATCATCACATTACACATGTTATCATGCCATATCATATATCATCGTCGTCATGCATATCATCATCATCATCGTCATGCATATCATCATGCATATCATCATCATCATTGTCGTGCATATCATCATGCATATCATCATCATCATCATCGTCATGCACATCATCATGCACATCATCATCATCATCATCATCATCATCATCATCATGCATATCATCATGCATATCATCATCATCATCATCATGCATATCATCATCATCATCATCATCATCATCATCATCATCATCATCATCATCATCATCATCATCATCATCATCATCATCATGCATATCATCATCATCATCATCATGCATATCATCATATACGATCACCATCATCATTATCATCATCATGCATATCATCATGCATATCATCATATACCATCATCATCATGCATATCATCATACATATCATCATGCATATCATGCATATATCATCATATATGATTTAATTCCAATTTTATCTTGAACCGCCACATTTCTCATTCCCGGGACCAATGTTTGCATCCCACATTCATCACTCGCTCCCAATCCTGGCATTGCGAGAACCATCCGGGCATGTATCCAAGATACAACCGGGCATTCGGCACCCCCACTTTCCGGGCATCTCGTACCTCAACTGGCATCACGAGGACCCTCCGGGCATGCATCATGATACAACCGGGCATCCAACACAAACCTCCGGGCATGTATCATGACACAACCGGGCAACCGGCCGCACCCTTTAGGCCAGGCATCTCGCACCCAATCCGGCATCGCGAGGTATCCCTTGGCATAATTACCATGCCGAGCTTCTGGCTCCCCCACTCTCCGGGCATCTCGATACCACTCAGTCTCCCGAGGACCCTCCGGTATTCGGTCATTCATGACCACCGGGCAACCGGCCTTACCCTTCTAGCCAGGCATCCCGACACTCCCGGGGCATCGTCGGCTCACACCTCCGACGGTCTTCTCAATTCATCTCAATTCACATTATTATGATTCAATTTATCATGGCATGTGATGTGATGACAAATCAAGATCGTGCTCAACATTAAATTCGTACATACATCTCAATTCCATGTCATGTACATACCAAGACTTTATCACATATACATCACAATTCAATGTCATACACATGCCAAGACTTTACCCCATATACATCTCAATTCAATGTCATACACATGCCAAGACTTTACCACACATGCAACATGAGTTAATTAAATGGAATTTATGGCGAATAAAATAATCTATTTTATTTATTTATTTATTTATTTTTAATATCTATAATTTCCCAAAATTATCAAAATTCAAGAAATTATTAAACAAACCCATAGGATGATAATTACTTGCAAAATTCATGGCCAAATTGAATTTTTACTAAATCTCACAATTTTCCCAAAACATCCTATACATCTCGGATGAAACCAGAATGCACGGTTTTCGAATAAATTCAATTAAAATATTCATATGGCCTCCAAAAATTATGAAATTCTACTGGATTATAGCCAAGACATTTTCGTACAACTTTCATGAAGAACTCCAAACCAGATTCCTTATATATTATTTTATTCAACCTCACGAAGCTTCTGGACCCACTACCGCATCGTCCAGTGCCTCCATTTCCGAAATATGAAGTTTTAACCTACCTATTCTCTTTCGTTTTCTCTGAAATTTGGATATGTTATGTGCCAAGATATCCTTTACAAGTTTCATGAAGAGATCTAGGTTAAATAACCATAATATGGTCACCATTTAGGTCCTTGAAGTCTCGGGTGTCTCGGAATACATCACCAGAATCATTGTCTCCAAGATCTAGCCGATTTACTAGGCTATAATTGTTCATTTCTCTTAAAATTTGATTATTTTGTAGTTTAAGGTGTCCCCTACAACTTTCGTGAAGACATAGAAGTGAGATCTTCAACAAAAACCAACATGCAATCACGAATCCAGCAAGAGGTCAGTAAAAACTTTACAGATCTGGGGTCTCCGTAGAATAGGACTTTAACCCCTCAAATCTCCATCATTTTCCACGAAATTTTAGTATGTTATATTAAAATATGTTAGCTACAACTTCCATGAAGACATCGAAGCCAAAATCGGACTCCAAACACACATGCAAGCTCAAACAAGTTACTGACTCACTCCATCCGAGCAAAAACAGTCATGCGGTTTAAGAACAAGCCAAACATACCTCGGTTTTTCTCACTTAAACACCCAAAATCTAACATACAAACAACACACAAGCATGCAAGAGAAGCTAGAGGACCCCCACTTGCCTCTAGACTGAAGAAAACGACGACACACGGTGGACGAACACGGCGGATGGACGACGACGGGCGATTTCCTCCCTTTCTCTCTTCCTCTCTTCCTCTCTCTCTCTTTCTCTCCTCTCTCTCGGCACCTCTCTTGGACGACAACCCTCAATCCATCAGCCACTCCCTCTCTCTCTTCCTTTTTGGTGGCTTTTATATTGCATGTATTCTTATCTTGCATGAAGGACAAGTGTCCTTATGAGGAGAACAAGTGGCAAAAAGGAGAGAACAAGTGTTGGAGGACATGCAAGGTTAATGGGCCTTCTTCTTGGGCCTATCTTGGGCCGGCAAATGGGTTGGTCGAAAGCCCCTTTTTGGCTCCAATGGGCCGACCATTTGGCCCTCCAAAATCCATACTCTTGGGCCTAAGGCCCAACCTAATTAAAAATTAAATTTTCCCTTTTTATAATTTCTTCTATAAACTTTAAATTTTAAATTCCACATGGCCAAAGTCTTGTGACATTTTACTTATAGGAATTTAATCTATAAGATGCATGGCCAAGCATAGATTATTAATTTATCCTATAATCCTAATTTCAAAATTCATGAACGCAAGCATCTATCACTTAGCCTTAAAGAAAACTAATAGCTAACACATAAACCATAGGTAATTTCATTACCTAATTATAGGCTTTAATTTCTCTAGAGGATGGCTTGAATTTTGGGATGCCACACACATCCTATAAACCCCACTTGGACAGCAGAGAAGCTCAGATTCACAAATCATATCCGGGACTTGTTGGATGTTGTGAACACCAATACCGAGAACTCCAAAGGATTTTGTGCCAGGAAAACAAGACTGTCCCTGAAGATGTATGGAATTATAATGTACCCATTGCATGGGATCATTATAGCCTAGCACTAGAAGCCAAAGGAGCTCTCGAAGATTTCAGACAAACTGCATCATCACGGGAACTCGAAATGACAGACATGGATGACCCAGTACAATCCACTCAAGACCCCTATGCACAATTGGAAGGTCTTCTTTCCCAAGACCCCTAGGATCAAGGACCTTTATCCTTGCCCTATGCGCAACTATCCAATTGGCCTCAGCCAAACATTCCTGCAAATGCCATAGACACTGACACTACCGACTGGGCACAAAAAGAAGCATCCGCATCCACCTCACATCAACTCCACCAGATCCTCTCACCAGAAGATCTTGAAGCTCTTAAACAAAAGTATGAGGAACATCTTCTAGCAATAACACACAGCTAAGATGACTCAGACTATGACTACAATGCTCGTGATGAACGAGATCGCTGAACAAAACCATTGTCCGTAAAATGTCACTGTAGCAAGTTACTATTCACTTTTACTATAGCAGTAGGCTAGGGAAATCACTGTTCACTGTCACTGTTCATAGCCATGCGAATAATTCCCTACCGGAAGTTTCTGGTGCCTCTGGCTGTTCCTGGACCCGTGAGTTTGGTCCTTGTTGGTCTGTGACCTCTTATTGTCTATATAGGGCAAGGAGGATGTAATGTATTGGACAAAGTCCCTTGAAGTAAAGTGTGTGATTGGTGTATCTCTCTCTTGGCTTTCTAAACTCCCTCTTCTTCTTCAGCCTGGTAGGATCCTTTGAGAAATGCAACTCAGGTAGGTTAAAAACGTTATCATCCTGGCATCTTTGAGTGTCTTTAGACTCTGAACTAAAGGGCAGAGTGGTTTTCTACTAAAAGGCTATCCCTGAAGGGCTTGAACGGGAGTTGTTTGCCTACTGTGGGAAGGCATACTTGCAGAAAATTGACTCTTCCTTCCCTGGTTCTAGGTCTAGGGGCTCAAATTATGCACCTGTTAAGGATGACATAATGGCCACAACCCCAAAAAGAAATAAATAAGCGATGTCTCACAATGCCTCAAACATATTTTGTTACATCAATTCAAATATACCTATCCGTTAAAGGCTATACTTGACTATTCTCAAAACATCATGTATTTACAATTATATCCGCAACTACAGAAGGCGATATAATTGGTCGACCAGTAAATACATGTGATAGATGTAAAACAACAATAGTCTTCCTTCACACTCATGTTTCTCTATTTCAGAACAACTGCTTTCCTAGACACGTCCCATAAAGCCATATCTATTCATGATCGTTGGTAACATGTTAAAGTAGTAACATTGATCTTTCACTTCGAGAACATAGTCAGAAGTAACATAGAGCACAAAATGAGGTAAATCATAAATTACCTCAATGACTCACACGATGAGTAAAATAGGAATAACTTTACTCACCTTCCCTTGTCGGTCGTACAATGCACATGTAGTATGAATTACATGCTAGAGTGGATTTCTCTTTCTATAAGAGCATATGTCATTTATTAAATATATCCACTATACTGATCTTAGCCTAAACATAGTCACGTCCTTCTCACGTACTCGTATTTAGCTCGACTGCTATATCAGCTTGCTTTCTATAGTGCCTAATTAAGTACTCGCATCCAGCATCTTTCAAGCATACATGATTGTGGGACCATCATGTTCGATCTTATTATAAACAAATCACAGACCTCATCTTGACTCCAATCAAGGCGGCATATTATTTTATGTACCAAACTTACTCTTCGGTATTTATTTGTACATAATGTCTCATCTCAACGTGCTAACTATAGCACTTGAGGCGATTGCTCGTGTAAGTGAGTCAATCATTGCCTACTAACATGCTTTTCAATAATATATGTGTGCTTGTGCTAGTCTCATAATGAATTTGTACTTATTGATAAAATATCAAGTCACTAACAAACAAATAAGTACAGTACATATGTCCACATATACATAAACCAATGATCCTCTACAATAACACATATCACATCTTACGCAATCCTAGTGACATCCAGTGGGTTAAGAATATGTCTCTAGGAATAGCCTTCGTAAATGAATCAGCAACCATTCTATTAGTTAAAATGTATTGTAGGATCACTTATTTTTGCGCTATTATATCTCTTATGAAGTTTTTCTTTATGCCAACGTGCTTCGTCCTTCCGTGATACTTAAGATCCATCACATAGGCAATGGCTGCTTGACTATCGCAATAAACTATTACCGGTCTTGGAACCTCAGTGACAGTGGCTAAATTTTTCAAGAAACGTTTTAGCCATATTGTTTCTTGCACTGTAGTAGAACATGCAATAAATTCTACCACCATCGTAAGCAAGGCCGTGCATGTCTGTTACTTGCTATTCCAAGGAATTGCACCTCCATTCCAGAAGTTGATTTACGCTCATCTAAGTCTCCACCCCAATCAGCATCTGAGTAGCCTAATAGGCGTAAATCATTCCCTTGGTAACAAAGTCGATAGTCCATGGTACCTTTCAAGTATCTCAAGATCTTCTTCACTGCTTTCCAATGTGTTTGACTGGGATTTGATTGATATCGGCTTACCAATCCCACGGCGTAACATACGTCGGGTCGAGTACATATCATAGCATACATCAAACTTCCGACTGCACTAGTGTAAGGAACAATTTTCATCACTTTAATTTCTTCTGGAGTCTTAGGACACATCTCAATATTTAGGCTTTCACCTTGCATGGCAGAGGTATCAATGGGATTATGATGTTGCATATTGAAACACTCAAGAATCTTCATTATATAAGACTCTTGTAATAAAGTAAGGAGTTTCCTTGATCGATCTCTTTCAATCGTAACTCCTAATATATAAGCAGCTTCTCCCATGTCTTTCATTTCAAAATTGGAGGACAACCATTCTTTTATGGTGATAACAAAAACCTTGTCATTTCCAGCCAATAAAATATCGTCTACATAAAGTAATAAAATCACAAATTTATCTTCGGACCGCTTGACATATACACAGTGTTTTTCTTCGATCATCGTGAAACCAAAAGTGGTTATGGCTTGATGAAAACGAAGATACCAATGTCTAGATGATTGCTTAAGGCCATATATCGAGCGATGAAGCTTGCAAACTTTATACTCTTGATCTTTAGCTATGAAACCTATTGGCTGCTTCATATAGATTTCTTCATCTAGTTCTCCATTGAGAAATGTTGTCTTTACATTCATTTGATATAATTGAATGTCCAAATGTGCAACGATGGTTATGATAAAGTGTATTGAGGTAAACCTTACAATTGGTGAAAAGCTTTCCTCATAGTCTATACCCTCTTATTGAGTATAACCTTTCGCCACAAGACGAGCCTTATACTTTTAAATGGATCCATCCGCCGTTCGCTTAATCTTAAAGACCCATTTGTTTCCAATGGCCTTACAATTGGGCGGCAAGTCAACTAAGTCCCAAACGTGATTTGCCCTCATTGACTCTATTTCATCTTCCAAAGCTTTTCTCCATTCTTCCTTATCAGAGGATGAGAGAGCTTCTTGAACAATCTTAGGCTCGGCATCGTCTTTCTGAGCAATCATAAATGTTTCCCCTTCAATCTCAAAAGGACGACAGGGAATACTTTTACGATTACTTTTACGCAATTGAATTTCTCTTGAATTCAATTCATCAGGTGATGCAACACTCCCACTAGTCTTTGCATGTTAAGGTAAATCTTCATTTCCCTCTACAACATCAGTAGATGTGTTATTAGGATCTTCCATCCATATAATTGGAAGTCCTTATCAATCTCACCTTTACTAGGAAAATCGTTCTCTAAGAACGTGACATGTCATGACTCCATTTCGATCACACTTCCATCAGCTTGTTCACCTATGAATATGTACCCTTTGGAGTGTTCGGAATATCTTATAAAGATACATTTATTCCCTCTAAGACCTAATTTTCCATATTTATGGGAAGAATCATGAACATAAGCTGCACATCCCCATGGACGTAGAATACTTAAGTCTGGTTTCCTACCAGTCCATAATTCATAAGGGGTGGAAGTGACCAATTTTGAAGGTACTCAGTTAAGTATATAGGCAGCAATCAATAACGCATCTTCCCAATAGGAGATAGGTAAATTTACTTGTGTCATCATAGACCTAACCGTTTCTAATAGGGTTCTATTTCTTCTCTCAGCTACCTCATTTTGTTATGGAGTACTAGGAATAGTCAATTGTCGTACAATCCTCTTTTCATCACAAAGAGCCTTGAATTGCTCCGATAGATACTCACGTACGTGATTGGTTCTCAATGCCCTTATTGTTTTGTTCAACTGATTATCTACCATCGCTATATATCATCTAAAGCAGTCTAATGCTTCTGACTTATGGGAGATCAGAAAGACATAAACAAAATACGTGAAGTCATCTATAAAAGTGATGAAATATGAGGCTCCATGCCTCGCCCTCACATTCAAAGGATTACAAATGTCAGAATGTATGAGTTGTAATGGAAATTCGACTCTAGTCCCTTTACCGAATGGTTTTCTAGTTGCTTTTCCCGCTAAACAATGTTCACATACGGGTAGATCAACATTAGTGAGTAACCCTAAAAGGCCTTCTCTAGCTAATCTTTGCATTCTTTATAACCTAATATGACCTAATCTAGCATGCCAAGTACTTGCATCAATTTCAACACTACTAGAAGATGCAATTAAATAAAAACAACCATCGACATTAATATTGTACTAATCATAATGAATGTCTAACACCATAAAACTATTCGATACATGACCTAAACCAAAATAAACTGTTCCATACAAAATGTCAACACAATCACCATGGAAATTCAATACATAACCTAGGCTAGGAACAACAACTACGAAGACCAAATTTCGTCGAATATTCGGAGCATAGAGGACATCATGTAGGAATAGGTTTCGATCACCACGTAAAATTAATTTACATGTACCGATACTCTTCACTCCAATTCTTGAGTTATTCCCAGCATATATCCATCATCTTCCAGACTGCATCCGACGATACTCCATAAATGCTTCTCAGTCTCTAGTTACGTGGTATGTTGTTCCTTAGTCTACTGTCTACATTGGATGAGATTCAATAAGCATTACAGTGCTAGAAACAAAAGCATTACTAAAAGTAATGAAGTAATGGGGTACCTCTTTCGGCTTAGTGCATTCACAAAAAAAAGTGACCCATCTTGCCATAATTGTATCATTTCATATTGGCCTTGTCCTTCTTCCCACCACGCCTTTTGCGTTGTAAGGTCTTAGCCCTCTTAGGTGCTTGATCAATCTTCTTCCCTTTGTTGTTGAATTGATGATTCTTTTTACGCTTGAAGCTCAAAGCTTTGCGCGAACTCGATTCAGCAACATATGTATGGGTAGAGGATCTCGTGACCTCTAGGCACTCATTTTCTAACTCCAAATGATGCGCAATATCATCAAAAGTGACAATATTCTCATTATGCATCATATTGATCTTCATATGCTCCAAATTATCAAGAAGAGACCTTATAACAGCTTGAACTTGCTGTTCATCAGTAAGAGAGTGATGCCGACTTCAACTCACGAATCATGTTTGATATCTCTCGAAGATGCTGCCTCATCGTTACATTTAGGCGATTTCGGTATGTGTCAAACTTGATGATGAGTCTCCTTAGCTTAGTGACAGATGTACCCCTAAACTTATCTTTCAAGGCAACCCACATAATTTGAGTTTTATCATAACTTTCAAACTCACACATGAGATTAACTTGCATACAGCTCAGCAACGTGATGCGAGCAAT
Organism: Eucalyptus camaldulensis; assembly: GCA_019915185.1. NCBI lineage: Eukaryota > Viridiplantae > Streptophyta > Magnoliopsida > Myrtales > Myrtaceae > Eucalyptus > Eucalyptus camaldulensis. Next base: position 12,404,451 of record JAHSVA010000006.1, read on the forward strand.
GCTATTTTTCTTTTTCCAAGCTTGATAAACTTCTAGATCTCTCATGTGTTGAGCTGAAATTCCATGCTCAAGTTCATCCATTGTGTAGTTGAGGGTTTCCAAAACGTCTTGCTCCTCAAGGATGTACTGAACTTTTCAGTGCCAAATATCATCATTGTCACCGTTCAGCTTCTCACCCTTATTGAGGTTAACCACAATGGTCTTGGATGCCAAAGCTATAATCAATTGCTATAACACATTGACATAAATAAACGCAAAATCAATACTAGCACATTTTTCAGAGTAACACACATACTTAATTTGCAGTAAAGACAAACTAAATTAATAATAATTCAACAAAAGACACAGAAACAAAAGTTCACTATGTTCCCAATCAACTTCTATGTACAATTATTATATTATCATTAATTAGTTTAATTTGCGCAAATTTTAAGTTTTATGTAAGAACTCCTTCGAATTCTACCAACCTACAAACTCCCACTAGGAAAAATAATTACATGACCTTATGTAATTTCTACATTTTTCCATTAACACAAAAGCATAGCATGATGTAAACCAACGTACAAAAAATAATCATCTTGTAACTACAATCAAAACCGCAATTCAACATGTAACGGAAAAATAAGGATTTCCTACCATTGTTCGAATTTTCTTGAAACTAGAAAACTACAAGTATATTAAACTATATACATGCTACCATTCAACCAAGCTCTACTAAGCATATATGACATCATTTTCATATGGGCTAGCTATTGTATTTCATAAAACTTAAGAAAATACAAGCTAAAAATGAATAAACTATGCATTAAACCCCCAAAAATACGCGTACTTAGGGTTCCGTACACAATTTCATACATTTATAAAATTCAAATATAAAAAATAATCATACCACAGTGTAGAGAAAATCCATATGAACCAAATGCCAGCGACCACACTCTAATCCGACCTCCCATGCGCCCACACGCGCCGCCTAAGTGTGCAGTGCGTATGGCACACACGCCAGCAAGCTTAAATGGCTCCTAGGCAGTCCGACCGGTTTGACCGCCGGACTGATTAACCGGTCCGACCCGTTGACCAATCAACGGTTGGGTCGGGTCGGGTCAGGTTGCCGGCCGGCCAACTACCGCCGGCAGTGACGTCATCCCAGCGGTTACCGACCATTGGATGACGTCACGGTGACATCATTACGCGTCAGTTCGCCGACCGGCGCATGATACGCACGCACTAGCATGCCCAACGCGTCAGGCACGTGGCGCCCACGCGCAACGGCTTTTGGCCGCGCATGTGAGCACATCCGGCGTCCTCCGGCAATGGTCAACCATCGTCGAACTCGTCTCGACGAGTACTTTCTCCCTGTATATTTAAAAAATAATTTTGGCTGAAAAAATATGTCGAAAAATGGCCAAAAGCGTACAGGTGTACCCAACCCCGAACCTGTTCTTCGCTTCGGTTTGTTTTCGACAATTCAGATAGCAATTCCGACCAATAGACATCCAAACAGCGTAGATTTCATACTCTTGATCTCGATATTAAATGATAAACGAGAAAATTCAACAAAAAACAATGCAGAAATCACGACCGGATTCTGATACCAATGTTAGAATTCAAGTCGGCGGAAGACGACTTACCTTTTTCTGATGTGCAAACAACAATTAACCCCGGAATGAACATTGAATGGCGGATGAATTACAAACAAAAATAGTTCACGTTGATCTGAATGCAATCATGAGGAAAGCACCCGATTTTCACAATGTAAAAAAAGCCAATTGTTCTTGTAAATGAGAAATGGAACGCTTTCGATTTCTCTCGATGGAAAGGGGACAAGACAATGAGAGAATAATAAGTGTACGTTCTACCAACCGTGCCAACAGTTGTCTTCTGGAGTCTTTTATATGACTCCATCACACCCCTTCAAATGGTGTCTTTCCATCGTAGCATATCAAGGTAAAACAGTGCGTTCTCATCGCACCCTATCATGGACGTACTAATTTAGTACAACAATATGACTTCTGGAGGATGAGCTTGTGACTGTGGAGACGTTGCATCTGATGTCTAGAATAGAACCACAGCCTTGAATTGGCCACGAAGGAAGAGGTGTTTGAACAAGGCAACTTGCCCAGTTTGGGGTGTTTTACTCCAGAAATAGTTGAAAGAGAAGTCTGCGATCATGAGGCTCTGCATGGTACCGATCTTTTTGGGTTTGCTCTGGTTTAAGTGGTTCCTAGAGATGTTCAATTAAATTGAGATAGGAATCTTGAAAATTGTGAGTCGGATCAGACCGGAGTGGTTGTTCTGGCTGATGTCTAGGTAAGTGAGATGGTAACAGTTCCTGATATCCAGTGGACTCTTGCCCGACAAGAAATTCTGCATTAGGTCGGTGTTAACCACCTGCCTCAACTCCCCTATAAAGGCCGGGAGTGGACCTGAAAATTGATTCCCACTGATGAGTAGGATTTGAAATTTAGAAAAAGTTTGAGAGAAAAGACGGAAGAAGACCCAAAAGGAGATTGTTTGATAAATTGAGCTCATTTAACATCGCAGGCTTTGATCACCCCTTGCCATTCTCTAGCAAAACTCCTGACAGGTAGTTGTTCTGCAATTCTACGAGTTTGAGCTGAAGCAAGTAAATGAAGCCGTTTGGAGTGCTTCCATTTAAGTAGTCCTGCCCCAACCTTGTATTAACTAGGCTATAGAATGAGCTTAGCTTCCGGGATCGGCCCAAAGAGGAAATTGTTGAACAAGATCAAGATCCTCAGCTGGTTCAGTGAGCACAAATCTCAAGGGATCGTTCCAGTGAGCTTGTTGGTGATAAATCAAGAACCTGAAGCTTCCCATTCCTGCCAAGATCCCTGGGAATCACACCAGCGAAGTTGTTTGGCCATAGGCCTAGAGTTTCCAGGCTCAGGCTCAGGAGGTCTGCAAGGAACTCAATCGACCTGTACAGCTTATTTGAGAAGAGGTTGACAGGTTTCAGCTTCTAGAGTCTCGCAACCTCCAATGGTATCTCTCCAGCGAGTAAACTCACAGAGAGATCAAGATTCACCAAGCTTGTCAAGTTGCCAACATCAGACCAGAGAGAAGATTCAATTGTAGATACAATGTGTGAAGCTTCTTTCAATTTGCCAACTCGGGCGGCATGGCACCGTCCAATCCACATGAGGAAAGATCCATGGGGAAAACACTTATCGGACTGCCAAATTCTCTAGGAATGCCTCCTTCAAAGACATTGTAATAGCCCAAGTAAATCTCCCTGAACTCTATCAAATTTCCCCACTCGCTTGGTACTTTTCCATTCAGCCCATTCCCCGCGAGCAACAAGTACTCCAGAGCCGCTAATTCCCCATAAGTTTCTGGGATTTTCCCCTGAAAGTAGTAGCCTCCAAGACTCAAGTACCTGATCTTCTTCAAGTCAAGAACACCCTTTCAATAAACCCATGAAGATTGTTATTATATGCATCGAACACTTCCGAATTCGTAATACTAGAGTAGTCTAAGCTCCCACTGAGCTGGTTGTTGGAGATGTTCAGGAACTTCAAACCACTCAGTTGGCGATGTCAATTGCACCACTGAAATTGTTCCCGTTGAGCGAGAGCTTGACAAGGCTATTGAGCCTCAAAACAAGAGGAGAGACAGAGCCACCCAGATTCAGATTTGTCAGCTCGAGCAAAGAACACGTCCCTTGAGCATCAAATCCTGGACCATAAACAAATTAAGCCCGAGTTTGAAGAACTCCAAGTGCTTAAAGCCAGTTTGGGGGACTCAAATCCTTGCTTTAGCAAGAGTAGGACATCAACATCGCTAACAGAAGTAGATGAACCAGGAATTACAGTGCACAGAAGCACAATTCATTGAACAATGATATGGGAATGACACGATACCAAGTAGTTTCAGATGGGTGTGTGAGCAAAGCATAAAAAAACCTGACCTTTATTGGATCAAGTGGCCTCTCTATCTATCTTTCTTTGGCATCTCTATCTCTCAAGCTTCTTTAAACAGAGGTTGAAGGAAGCAAATACAGCAGAAATGAAAAGAATACTAGAAAGTGGAGCTGCTAGGTAATCTGAAGGTGAAATGCGAGAGAACATGAGTAAGATAATTGACTGGGCATGAAAAAAGAAACAGGCAGGTTGGACATCATAAATTTAAAGCGTAGAGAGAGAGAGAGATTACAGCATTGCCATTTTATCTTTTGCTAAAGGAGGCATCTTTATTCCTTTGACATGGATGAGGGGCAATGGACTTGCAACTTTGATGGACCCGGTAGCAAGAAGCCCAAAGCCCAACCTCCCCGGCCTAAAAAAACGAAAATCGAAAAATGATAAAGGGTTGTTTTCTTAAAAAGGGTTTGTCCAAGCTTAAGCGAGTTTCAATTAATAATTCAAATTTTATTGGGAGGCAATGAACTAAGGGATCAAATTCGAGGACCCAGTTGCAAGAACTACACTAGTTAAGTATTAAACGTAGCTTCCGACCAAGGAAAAAAAGTAATAAACGTAGCTTCTTCCCTATCTAGTAGTTAGATTACAATAACCTTAATGGTTGAAAAAAATACTGAATCCACATATAACTTACTTTTCTCAGGAAAATCATTTCAATTACGAATGAAAAAACGTATAGACGTAGACGTAAACTAAAATGTTTTTGCTTATAATGAAGTCATTCGATGCACAACTACTGTCAAAGTTCAAGAAAATTTCTACAGCTTTACCCCGGTGATTTGAAGAAAATAAATGACAAGCTTCATCAATTGCAATAAAGAAACCTGAAAATTTAATATACCATCAATGAGTCATCAATTATTCATAAATGTGATACAAAGAAAATCATTTTGCTTTTACAAAAATAAAATCCAGAACACGGGTCACAGTATAAATAATGCTCATAGGAAATTCAACATATATATATATATATATATATATTTAGTAATGATAATTTGTTATAAAATACTGTTATTGTTACTCCAAACTCTTTTTAATTCAGGTCACATCGACATGCGGCGAAGTACACGGAGAATCATGACTTTACATTGAGTAGAAGTGGGACATCCATAATCATTCATAATTTAGCACCATCCGTCATTGGAAGCTACACACGTCTATAAGAAGTGCAAGCAGGAACCAGTCATAACAATAGGCATTGTCTGTCAAAGTGTACGCTCTCTCACTTATTATTTGCCGATGATTCCATTTTTTTCATGAAGGGTTCTATTCTAGAATGCCAAAATCTGGCCATGATCCTAAATCAGTATTATCTAGGGGCTGGACAGGAGATCAACTTGAATAAATCTGGCATATTCTTCAGCAAGAGTTGCCCTCAATCTTTGAAAGAAAATATGGCAAGGGAATTGAGGGTTCATATTATTGATAAAACTGGCAAATACCTAGGTATACCTTCAGACTGGGGAGAGTCGAAAAAACAAATGTTTGCATGGATTATTGGGCGCATCAATTCAAAATTAGAAAGCTGGAAGGAGAAACTGCTCTCAAAAGCTGGAAAAGAAGTCTTGTTGAAAACGGTGGTTCAAGCGCTTCCTCAGTATGTCATGTCTGTTTTTAAAATACCGGTTTCCATTTGCAAGGCTATTGAACAAAAAATTGCTTCCTTTTGGTGGAAGACCAATGAAAAAAAATTAGGCATTCATTGGAAGAAATGGGATATATTGAAAGCAAGAAAAGATCGAGGTGGAATGGGTTTTAGAGATCTTATATCTTTTGATAAAGCGATGTTAAGGAAGCAGGCTTGGCGGTTGGTACAACAACCAATTTCTCTATGGGGCAGAATATTTAAGGGATTATATTATCCACACACAAACTTTTGGCATGCAGCATCGAGCCTACGACCTTCATGGGGATGGAGAACCCTTGTCTTAGGGAGAGATTCTATAGCTCCCAAAGTCCAATGGACGGTAGGAGATGGATCTATGATTAAAATTAGGGAAGATAAATGTCTGCTAAGGGGTATTATTGAGGGTGCAGTGAATATTAATGAGCCTTCTTTTGTCTCTGAACTTATAAATAAAGAATAGGGGAGGTGGGACAACATGATAATAGCATCACACTTTGATGAACAGTTAGTGGAAGAAATTATGACCATCCCTATTAAGCCCCAGACAGAAACTGATCAGCTGGTATGGACTGGGACACAGGCAGGCAAATATACAGTGAAAAGTGCATACAACTTCATCAAAGAAAATACAGAACAGGGTCAGGTGAATCAGGCCACATCTTCGTTTCAACCTCCCCCCTCACTTTGGAAAGACATATGGAATTTGCACACTCCACCCAATATAAGAATTTTTATGTGAAATCTATGTCAAAATGCTCTCCCAACAAAAGATAACCTGTTTCGACGGAAAGTATTACCTGATCCAATGTGTCCATTATGCCATTATGAGAGAGAAACGGTTGAACATCTCTTCCTGCTGTGCTCGTGGACAAGACAAATATGGGATAATACAGAGCTAAAAATAAAAATATCAAGTCAGGGATTGACAAGGATAGAGGAATGGTTTAGCAAACTCAAACAGACACCAAATCCTACAAACCTACACTTGGTGGCTATTACGCTGTGGAATATGTGGAAGGCCCGCAATCAGGCCATCTTTCGGGGTACAAAACCAGAGGCGTCGGCTATCATTGACTCAGCACTAGCGATTTTGAAAAGCTATAACAGGTGGAATCCGAGGAAGGGTGGATCAAGTGATAGCGTGGACGAAAGATCTGCAAATCAAGAAGCCCAAACAGGGGTTAGAGAGATAATCGAAGAACCAAGACGAGGGAATGGAGCACTAGGGGATGTGTTGCAACCTGACAATAGCCACAGAGTTGATGAGTGGAGAGGCAACAGGCCACCACGGCTGAGTGATGAGTGGAGCCTGAGGAGGAGAGAGCTGCCGAGAGCAGGAGAGGACAGAAGCAGAGCAAGAAGACGAGATGAACAATCTTGGCACAGAACCCCTGAACTTCAAAATACCGGCGAAGATGAGTGGGCAGCGAGTGGATCTAGGATTCGGAGGACAAATGGTGAGCCGAGAACTCGACCCCGAATAGAGGGGACCGCCGAAGAAAGCTGCGTGGGCGAGTCACACGAAGTGTCCCTTCGACCGAGAGGCGGCTTCGCGGGTTCGGGGAACAAAGCAAGTAAAGGAAAGATGCAATCCGAGACTCCCGAAGCTGCTGGACAGAGAATATACGAAATTAGAAGACCTGCTGAGACCCACGAAGCTGATGGATAGCGAACCCACGCAATCAACGGATCTGAAACTCAAGAGGCTGTAATGGAAGAACAGAGACCAAACGAACCCAGCAGATCTGAAAATACAGAAGCTGTAGAGGGCGGATTTGGGACCAGGAGACCGCACGGTGATCTACAAACCCTGGAAGGAGGCAGGCAAATATACAGTGAAAAGTGCATACAACTTCATCAAAGAAAATACAGAACAGGGTCAGGTGAATCAGGCCACATCTTCGTTTCAACCTCCCCCCTCACTTTGGAAAGACATATGGAATTTGCACACTCCACCCAATATACAGTGAAAAGTGCACGCAAGCCGAACGGAGAGCCGTGTCTTCGAAAGGATGATGAGCGGAGGCAGAGGAACCGTGCACTGGACGAAGAAAGCTCCGCTGATTTACAGAGCAACGCACAAAGAGGCCTGCTGCGAACCCAATTCCGACACCACCCAGAGACACGAGCTATTGTGGTATGGAGAACTCACGCATACAGCAGATCTGCAAACCTACAGACTGCACTACCTCAGACATGGATTCCACCGAAAGCAGGAGTGTTGAAGATAAATATAGATGGAACGTATGTACCTAGTTCGCTGAAGAATTCCATCGCTTGCATCAGTCGTGATCCGGAGGGGAGGTTGTTAGGAGGAGTTGCGAAGGAAATAAGAGCCTCTTCCCCCTTAATGGTAGAAACCCTAGCTTTGTGCGAAGCCCTCACTTTTGTCTTCCCTAAACGACACGAAGTACTACTTTTGGAGTCAGATAGTTCGCAACTGGTCAAAGCCATGAACAGCTCACAGCAGTTAAGCTGGGAAGTTCAGCCTATTATCAGCAAGTGCAAGGAAAAATTGCAGGCCTTTTCAAAAGTTCAAGTAGCCCATTGTTCAAGACAGGCAAATTTGGTTATAGATTGGGTAGCTAAAGCCCACCGGAACAATTATTTAGCTATGAATTGGGTCTCATCCCCTCCACAAACTTTGTTGGACCTCTTATGTAATGACGCCCATTTACCGAGCCTCTCATCTTCGAGTACTTAATGAAATGTTTCCGTTTATGACCAAAAAAAAAAAAAAAAAGCCATATCACATTCTAAATCTCCCATGGAGGAAACCGGGTGCCGAACAATTTTTCTTTTCAAGTGGCCATCGGCTCAACTTGACTTTTTTTTTTTTTTTTAGGTCAAGTTTAATGTCCGTCAAATTGAGCCCATCTCTTTCGATCAAAAGCAAGTTATTCACATCAGAACTAGGTATTGTTTTCTTTTGTTTAGGAGACCGATTGCCAAAACATTTTACTTTTTAAATGATCAGCTAATCAACTTGACGTATTTAATCGGGTTTGATATCCACCAAATTTAGTTCACCTCCTCCTATCATAAGTTGATCATTCACATTGGGACTTGGCAATGCTTCCTTGTGTTATGATCTCAAGTTATTCGGTCAAGTAAAAATTAAATCATAGGTCTTGCCTTAAATTTTACTTCATTTCGAGCTTGAATTTTGAGATGACGCATATTATTTTCGTAGTGGCTCAATTACAATTGATGATAACCAATTCTTTTTCCCTAATCTTCGTAAAAATCTCCAAACAGAAGTCAAGTTTGCCCAAGTTTATGTCTTTAACATATATTAGTATAATAGGACGTTTCTAAATAATGGAATAATCTCGCAAGATAGAATTTCTCGCCATTCTTGGCCCCCCAAATTCTCCATTGCCTCGAGATCAATTGCCTCCCGCCACAGTGATTTAAATAGTAAGTAAGGATGATCACTATATCAGTACAAGAGAATCTCACCTTTTCCTTGTATTAGGAAAGGACGCTTAAAAAAAAAAGGGTAATCCTTCACAGAACAGGATAAGACAATGCCTCTAGCTCTTTTTAATATATATATCCGTATAAACGATTCTTTTTAGCATTAGTAAAAGAAAGAAGCGGTCTCAAAGGTAGTGCCGATAAAAGAAAAATAACAGAGTCCATGTATCGTTCTTTGCTTTTGATCATCCACTTGCAATTCCAATACTGAGAATTGCTCGAAGGAAACAACTCCATGAGGCTGTCGTTCATGGAGAAAAGTGCTTGGTATTGAAGTTCTTTATTAGATAATTTTTCTCAAAAATAGTTATATATGTATATTCTCGTGGGAATTATGCACTTCAATATAATTATTTGAGTAAGCGCCATAACTAATTTCCAATACTCAGTGGCTTGATCAAACCAAGCCTTTACAATTTGAGAATCTCCTTGTCAAGTGGCTTGTTATTCCTGATCGGACTCCTCAATTTAAACAAAAAATGGAATTGTGATGCTGGAATCTTGGTTAGAAAAGGGTGATGTTTAATAAGAAAATTATGTCAATACCATTTTCCATGCCATTCAGTAAAAAAAGTGATCTCCTTTTGCTTATCCTGGTTAAAACCACCCCATCAGAGTCATTCTTAGCCATTGGTATGCAACTTGTTATTTGTGGCGCAAAACAATCAATGTTTGATCACCGATCTTTCTTGTTTTGGTGACAATGAAAATTATCTCGCCTAAACTCGCATTTCAAGTAACTATGATGGACCCAATTGAAAGGCGCTTGCTTTGAGACTACTTTGTTTATCATGATTGATTCGTTTCACCGTATTAAGACAGCTTAATTTTGCGCTCACGCAAAGATCATCCGAAAATTCTTGCCTCTTGCATAGGACATGCGTGCCCTATGCGGAGAGGAGATCGCAAATCCTAGGCATTCCAGTGGGCTAGGCCATTTCTGCCTTTTTTGGGTCAAAAAGCCCATTTGAGTTGCATAGGATTAAGAAGCATAAAAGCTATTTCGCATTTTATGTAAATTTCTTAAAGTCAAGTGAAAAAATTTCGAGTTCAAGGAGAAAGATGTTAGATTCGTTTTCGGCCATAAGAGAAAAGTGTCGCATTTTAATTGTTTATCAAATAACAAAATAGAAATATGGAGGATTGCTCTATTTCTTTTTCTGGTGGATAAGGATTGTCTTTATATCATGCTTTATATTCATATTTCTTAATATTATTATTTGAAGGAGTGTATTTTCTTCCATCATGAATTGGAGGAAACTTTCCTCTGCCTATGCCTTCAATTCAAGGGTTGCAAGTCATGAATATCATCATAGACTAGACTAAAATTAAAAGTAGGCGATATCCATATTTGTAACCCATTAATTAAAGGTATCAATCAGAGGTATGATTGAAGGAAGATATGACATATTTTTAAAACATCTAAATCTAGCAACATATCAAGGAAAAAATTGAGTGCAGTTTTTATCCCAGACGGTCTAGAATAAGTCTACCTCTCCAATCAAATCAAAAGCAAACCATCCATTTTAAAATGAGAGAATTCACAAAGAATTACTTCCTTGGAGAATTATTTCATTGTGTTCTTGGCACAATGACCCAAGAGGCTCGTGCCAAGTAAAAGCAGAACATGAAACCTCGCTCTAATTGTGGTGCGATACCTCGGTCATTTTACCTCAACTAATCCTTTGGGTTACCTTGCGTATCATCTACTGCCAGTTAATTTTGAAGGCAATTTTGACTTCAACATTTTATCAGTGAATTTCCATAAAATTTGATAAGTATTGTCAAGAAGAATTGCGATCCGAAACTATGAGATAACGAACCAAACCCAATTCTAGAGTTGTCAAGACAGCAAAGATTGCTTAAATCTTTATCGCTTTCCAATTGGATGTGTTACACAAGTTTAAGTCCAATTTGCAGAATAATTACGATGTTCAACCCTTCACCTTTTCACTTCTCTTGTCACAGAAACTGCCTCCATGGGCTGCAGGCGCGGCCTGACTGCGAAGGTTATCACTTCGTAGCTCCACGCGCAGGTCACTTTTATATCTCTTCGGAGATCACCGTTGCGGAGTTGCTGGTCGGACTCCTCCGTCGGAAACACCAAAAGCTGCTTTGGCCAAGGCTGCTCTTACTTTTGTTGCGAAATTCAGCAGCGGCTGGCTGATTTCCTGCAATTGAAGCTTCCGAGGAGCTATCGACCCACAGATCCATCAACATTTAGCTTCAAGGAGCCCTCCTCCGGCGGCGTCCACCCTTCCAGTGAGAAACAAACCTTTTCTTTGCAGAGTTCTTAGGAGCTCGAGACCAAATCGCTAAGCTCCTCCTGTTCATTGCGAAGATCATCGCCCACAATCGATTCAGGAGTTGGCTTGCGTGCTTGAAGAAACGAAGGAATTTCGGGCTTCCCACATCAACCGATGCGTTAACTCCCCCGTAATTGCAAAGTTCTACTTTTTCTGAAAGACTCTCAAGAGCGAGCCGTTTTATTTGAGCACTGCATCCCAGTGCCACGTGTCGATCGCTGAGTGAGCCGGCGTCCATGTGGTGTGGTGGGGCCGGGCTCGGTCTAGCTGACAAGCTGACAAAGAAAGAACATGATTGACATCCTAGTATTGGACGGCTCAAGATTTGTTCTCATCATGACTTCATGACTTCCCTTCCTCCCCCCGCTGGCCATTGCCCCTTTCCACTCCCAACTTCTCCCTCATGTCAGTCTCTCTCTCTCTCTCTCTCTCTCTCTCTCTCTCTCTCTCTCTCAAAGGCATCAATCTATCTGAAGGAGCCAAGATGAACTGCTGGTGGGCCGGAGGCATTGGCGATGCAAACGCAAGATCTTTCTCTCCTTGAACACTGTTAGCGGACCTGAATTTGAGAATTTGACGTCCTTCGATGCTCTTGCCCGACGAGGATGCGGCACCCAAGAGCTACCAGAGCGTGGGGCCGGGATCGTAGGCAACAGCCTGGCCGAGATCCTCCCGCTCTCCAACATCTTTGGTGGCCCCCTAAAAAGTCTGGTGTCGCCCGTCGCCCCTGCAACGCCAACCGCTCCATATAGTACGTCCAGTGTGACCTCTCCGATGAGTCCGACGCCCTCGCCGAGCTCTCCCCATCTCTCCAATGTCACCCACGTCTTCCAGGTCACCTAGGCCAGCCGCTCTTTGGAGCTCGAGAGCTGCCGCGCCAATGGCACCGTGCTCCGCAAGGTCCTGCACGCCCTCCTCTGGTTATGGAGGACCTCCCTCGGCTTGGCACTTCCAACTTCCACTACACTCTCGACGACACCCTTTTCTAGGAGACCGAGCAGAAGGATGGCCTCTCCTGGTGCGTCCAGCGCCTGCAGATCATCTTCGTCTTCTACCCCTACAGCCTCATGAACCTTGCCGGCACCCTTTGCGTCTATGCCGCCATCTGCAAGCATAAGGGCGTCCCGCTTATGTTCCCGGGGACCAAGGACGGCCGGGAGTGCTAGCTACTCCATCGAAGGCAATGCCGACCTCATTGCCGAGCAGCAGATTGGGGCAGCGGTCGATCCGTATGCACAGAACGAGGCCTTCAACTGCTGCAACGGCTACGTTTTCGAGTGGGAGCACTTCTGGTAATTGCCGGCGGAGCAGTTTGGGATCGAGGAGTACGGGTTTGACGAGGTCAGCAAGCGGCCATCTGCTAGACCGAGCCTGGCCCCACCACACCACATGGGCGCTGGCCCACTCATCGATCGACACGTGGCTCTGGAACCCACTGCTCAAATAAAACGGCTCGCCCTTCAGCTTCTTTCAGAGAAAATAATACTTTACAATTACGAGGGGGAATTAACGCACCGGTTGATGTGGGAAGCCCGAAATTCCTTCGTTTCTTCAAGCACGCAAGCCAACTCCTGAACCGATTGCGGGCGATGATCTTCGCAATGAACAGGAGGAGCTTAGCGATTCGGTCTCAAGCTCCTAAGAACTCTGCAAAGAAAAGGTTTGTTTCTCACCGGGAGGGTGGACGCCGCCGGAGGAGGGCTCCTTGAATCTGAATGTTGATGGATCCGTGGGTCGATAGCTCCTCGGAAGCTTCAATTGCAGGGAATCTGCCGAGTGCTGAGACGTCCATGTCGTGAGTGGGCCGCTGCTGGGTTTCGCAAGGAAAGTAAAAGCAGCCTCGGCCCAAGCAGTTGTTGGTGTTTCCGACTGAGTAGTCCGGCCAGCGACTCAGCAGCGGTGATCTCCGAAGAGATATAAAAGTGATCTGCGCGTGGAGCTACGAAGTGATAACCTTTGTAGTCAGGCCGCGCCCGCAGCCCATGGAGGCAGTTTCTGTGACAAGAGAAGTGAAAAGATGAAGGGTTAAACATTGTGTTTACTCGGCAAATTGAACTTAAACTTGTGTAACGCATCCAATTGGAAAGTGATAAAGATTTAAGCAATCAACTTTTTGCTGCCTTGACAACTTTAGAATTGAGTTTGGTTCCTTATCTCAATTTTAGATCGTAATTCTTCTTGAAAATACTTATCAAATTTTATGGAATTCACCAATAAAATGTTGAAGTCAAAATTGCTTTCGCAATCAATTGACAGTAGCTGATACACAAGGTAACCGAAAGAACTAGTCGAAGTCAAATGACCGAGGTATGGCACCACAATTAGAGCGAGGTTCCATGTTTTGCTTTTATTTGGCACGAGCCTCTTGGGTCATTGTGCCATGAACACAGTGAAATAATTCTCCAAAGAAGTAATTCTTTGTGGATTATCTAATTTTGATATGGATGGTTTGCTTCTGATATGACTGGAGAGGTAGACTTATTCTAGACTGTTTGGGATAAAAAAATGCACTCAATTTTTTCCTTGACATGTTGCTATGTTTAGATGTTTTAAATAAATGTCATATCTTCCTTCAATCATACATTTCATTGATATAAATATGGATATTCACAACTTGCATCCCTCGAATTAAAGGCATGGCCGGAGGAAAGTTTCCTCCAACATGTGATGGAAGAAAATACACTCCTTCAAATAATAATATTAAGAAATACAATTGTAAAGCAAGATATAAAGAATAATCGTTATTGACCCAAAAATGAAACAGAACAGTCCTCCATATTTCTATTTTGTTATTTGATAAACAATTAAAATGAGACACTTTTCTCTTATGGCCAAAAAAGAATCTAACATCTTCCTTCTTGAACTCGAAATTCTATTTTGTGAGAAAATTCCATTATTTAGATACATCGTATTATATAATATAAGTTTAAGACATAAATTTGGGTAAGCTTGACTTCTGTTCAAAAAATTTTACAAAAATTAGGGAAAAAGAGTTGGTTATCGTCAATTTTGATCAAGCCACTCCGAAAAGAATATGTGTCATCTCAAAATTCGAGCTTGAAAATGAAGTTAAATTTAAGGTGAGACCTATAATTTAATTTTTTACTTGACTGAAAAACTTGAGATCATAACACAAGGAAGCATTTCCAAGTCCTAATGTGAATGACCTACTCATGATCAAAGAAGGTGAACTAAATTTGGCGGATATCAAATCCGATTAAATACATCAAGTTGACTCACTGATCGTTTGAAAAGTAAAATGTTTTAGCACTCGGTCTCCCAAATACAAATAACTTGCTTTTGCTTGAAAGAGATGGACTCAATTCGATGGATATCAAACCCGACAAATAAAAGTCAAGTTGACCCGATGGCCACTTGAAAAGTAAAATGGTTCGGCACCTGATTTCCTCCACGGGAGATTCAGAATGTGATATGACTTGCCTTCAGTCAAATTCATCACTTTGACAGACAATGCCTATTGCATTCGTGCGTACATATGACCAATTCCTACTTGCACTTCTTGTACACGTGTGTAGCTTCCAATGACGGATGGTGCTAAATTATGAACGATTATGGATGTCCCATTTCTACTCCATATAAAATCATGGTTCTCCATGCAGCTGTTTGCCACATTTCGACGTGACCCGAATTACTAAGAGTTCGGAGTAACAATAATAGTAATTCATAACAAAATATCGTTACTATATATATGTTAAATTTTCTATGAGTATTGTTTATATTGTGACGTGTGCTTCGAATTTTATTTTTGTAAAAGTGAAATGGTTTCTTCATGTCATATTTATGAATGGTTGATTTTTTTTTTCTTTTGGTCAGTCCTACTCTATTCCTATTCTACACTCACGCTCAAACTTTTGCCCTGTCTCTTACAAGGTGTGAGAGTCGAAACCCACTCCTGAAACTTACGCGTCCCCACCCCATCTCCCCCGAGAAGGTGGGGATTTGAACCCCTCACCTCCTCCTTCCATGTTGGAAGGGTGGCCACTGGAGCGAATCCCAGTGGTTTTATGAATGGTTGATGAGTCATAGAAAATATATGAATTTCTTCACTTTTCTTCATTGCAATTGATGAAGTTTGTCGTTCAATTTTCTTCAAATGACAAGCTAAAGCTCTAGACATTTTCTTGAATCTTGGTTATGTATTGATGATGCGAGGGACAGTAGTTGTGTAACAAATGATTCCGTTATAAACAAATGCTCAAAACATCTCTCTTCTCTAGCTTCCAATTTTGTATCAATTTTAGTTTATGTCCAAGTCTAATCTTTTTTATTTGTAATTGAAATGATTTTCCCGAGCAAAGTAAGTTATATGTCGATTCAGTAATTTTTTCGACCATTAAGATTATAATCCTAATGCTAGCTAATAGATAGGGACATAGCTACGTTTGATACATGTGTAGTTCTTGCAACCGGGTCCTAAAAGTTCATCCCTTAGTTCATCGCCTCCCAATGAAATTTGAATTATTAATTGAACCTCGGCTTAAGCTTGGACAAATCCTCTTTAATATACAACCCTTTATCGTTTCTTTTATTTTATTTTTCCAAAATCAACTTTAAGCGACCTTTTCACCAAAAAAAAAAAAAAACTTTAAGCACCCTTCGGCAAAAGTTAAAATGACAATTCTGCAATCTCTCTCTCTCTCTCTCTCTCTCTCTCTCTCTCTCTCTCTCTCTCTCTCTCTCTCAATTTAAATTTCTGATGTCCGACGATGCCCAATCAGTTATCTCACTCTATGTTCTCTCTCGTTACACCTTCAGTTGAGCTAGCAGCTCCACTTTTTAGTTTTATTTTCATTCGCTTCCTTCGACCTCTGTCTAAAGAAGCTTGAGACATATAGAGAAGCCAAACAAAGATAGATAGAGAGGCCAATTGATCCAATAAAGGTCAGTTTTTTTAATGCTTTGATCACACACCCATCTGAAGCTACTCAGCATCACGTCATTCCCTTCCATATCCTTCTCTTCAAACCGAGCATTATACAATAAATTCGTCTAAAATTTTGTCATCTTTGTTTGAAAGCGACACATTAGGGTCCATTTCTTTGTTCAATGAATCGTACTTCTGTGCACTGTAATTCCTGCTTCATCTACTTCCGTTAGCAATGTTGATGTCCTACTCTCGCTGAAGCAAGGATTTGAGTCCAGCAAACCGGCTTTAAGCACCTGGAGTTCTTTGAACTCGAGCTTGGTTTGTTTATGGTCCAGGATTAGATGCTCTAATTAGATGCTCAAGGGGACACGGTACAGCTCAGCTTTAATCTTGTTCACATGGATCATTCCACATGTGGATTGGACGGCACGGTACAGCTCGGGTTGGGGAATTTAAAGAATCTAGGCATGTTGGATCTACAATTCAATCTTCTCTCGGGTCTGATCCCGAACCAAGTTGGCACCTTGACAAGCTCGGTGAATCTTGATATCTCTGTCAGTTTACTCGTTGGAGAGATACCATAGGAGGTCGCTAGACTCCAGAAGCTGAAACTTGTCGAATACTTCCTAAACAAGCTATACGGGTCGATTGAGTTCCTTGCAGACCTCCCGACCCTGGAAACTCTAGGCCTACAGACGTACAACTTCACTGGTGTGATTCCTGAGAATCTAGGCAGGAATGGGTGATATGGCTAGTATAAGTACCTAGAGGGAGGGTGAATAGGTATAAAGAGTAATTTCTCACGACAATCACACAATACTAGACAATCAATAGAAATGAGACAATTTTCCTCGTCAACAAAACAAACAACGATCAAAATAAGACTGAGAGTAGGGAAGAGAAAATTGAACACAAGGATTATAGTGATTCGGCTTATTTCAAGCCTACGTCCACTCTTCTGCACTGACAGCCCACTAGCTGGATTCCACTATGAACAAAGAGATGTTACAGCACTGTTCTCCTTTGATTTCACGGTGTAGAAGATCTACCACACTCCCTCAAGGTATCACTAAGTATAGACTCTCTTTTGTGTATACAGTTTTGCTCAATATTAATCGACTAATAATCAAGGAGTTTCAGACTCTGGAATTTCTCTATAGTGCACACACCGTCTTCCTTTTATACACTCCTTTATGTCATCATACCCGTTGGCACTTACCAAAGAAATTCTTCCAATCTTCCCGTTGGACAGAATCAATTAAGAAGATCATTCGAGCTATTAAAGGAACATGTCGATAGCCTATCAATCATGTTCGCCCATACAATTAGGATCTTGGTTTCCAAGAATAGAACCTTCCAAGAATATCTTATCAATCATCGGATCTTCAAACGATCTTGATTCCGAATAAAAGAATATGTTATATCATATCCAGCCAAGAGATCTTCTCCAGTCGATAAGACGGAATCCTCAACCAAACACTTTAGCTCTGGATCGCCTTCGTCGCTGGATTAGAAACTGTTAATGAGAATAGTATTGAGTCTTGAGTACTGAGTCTGGTGATCTGAAGGTCTTCAAACTCTAAGTAGAAGGGTCTGCAAAGCTCCAGATTAGACTGATAGAAACGTTTTGTCAGCTTCAAAACATTCTAGACATTCTAGAAAGATTTCTCCAACAATCTCCCCCTTTTTGATGGTGACAAAACTTTCCTGTAGATTTGAACAACTTTGACCTACAAAACATTACTCAAGCAATATGGATATCTCATAAAGATTAACAACTCAACTAGACTCTGCATCCATAGAAAATTGGTTAGTCTTTCATGAGTAAGACCATACAATAACACTTGATATAAATGCAACAGTCAATTTCAAATCCACACCCAAGTCACACTCAAGTCAAATATCCAAACAAACTAAAGTAAAAAATTTTAAAGTCAAAGTTCAGTTCAGTTCAGTTCAAAGCTGGCAATTCTCCCCCTTTTTGTCATCATAAAAAAGGTGAGAAAAAGTCAAGTCTTCTTGTGAACGTGCACAAGCTGGAAATCTCCCATCGACTGAACAATGCCTTCCAGCCTCTTCAAGTCTTCCCGTAGGTGTGCCACCTCTTCCCCTTTAGCATTTGCTTGAATTTGAAGAGCGAGGTCTTGCATTTGATCCGACAGGGTAACAGAAGACGCTTGTCCAGCATTCTTCAAGACTTGAAGTTCACATTCCAAAGCATACATTTGACCCTGCATTTCCAGAAGAAGATCAAGGATTCGACGAAAATCTGCTGAATTGCTTGTTTGCGTGCTGACATTTGCTCTATCAGATGGCGTAAAGGCAGACGATGGAACCTCAGTGTAATCGCGCAGATTTGGCATTGAGGTATCATGACCTTCCTCAGGCATTTGAGAAGCCTGAATATCTTCTGGATTTGCTTGCGAGCGACTCACACCTTCACTGTTGACAGGATATGGTGTAGTCCTTCTTTGCTCGCCATCTCCCCCTGTTTCTAAGGCCTCAGTTGAGGAAGAGTGTTGGTCATGCTCTTCAACTTCTTGATTGCCTTTCTCTCCTGCTTCATTTGCAGACCTTTCTTTGACTGCTTCTTCTTCTTCTTCTTCAGCTTCCTTCTCCTCTTCTTCTTTTTCTTTCTCTTCTTTCTCCTCTTCTTCTCTTCCTTTCTCATGTCGTTCCGTTGATGCGGGTACAGAACGACTAAGCCTTTTCAATGCCAACGCAAAGATAGTGAGTTCATCCTCTTCATCTTCATCTTCTAAGATAAGAGCTCTTTTTTTTTTGGATGGCACCCATGGGCTCCTTCCCTTTCCTTTTCAATGCAGAAGAGACTGGATGAGATTTGACAGGAGTTTTCACTTTAAACTTCTATATTGCCTTATCAAGCTCTTTCAGACGCATTTTTATCACCATTTTCAATCCTACCACCATTTTATCACACGGTCGAACACAAAGAGTTTGTGGAGGTTCAATGTTCAAGTGTCTGAAGATCTTGGTCACAAGACCTAAGTAAGGCAACTGGCCCTTGTCCTTCACCATTGCTCTGTACATGTGGAAGAGAATGGTGTGAGAGAGAGAGAACTTTTTCCCTGAATTGATCGCGTACATCAATTTTGCCTCAGAGTTAGACACATCAGTCTTGGCGGTTGATTTTGGCCTGAGACAGTTGATCACAACTTTGTGAAGCAAGATGTTGATGGCACGCATCCTTGTGTAGGTAATTCTCCCTTCTGTACTTCTGTCTTTGACGAGCTCCAGTGTGGTATGAGCAATTGAAACCTTGACCGGTTGATATCTTCCTCTTTCAACCCCAATTATATCTTCCAACATGTCCACATCTACCACATAGTCTTGGTCTCGAACACTGAAGGATATTCTATTTGCATCTAAAAAATTGAGATTTGAATAGAAATATGCGGTCAGTTGAACATAGCCGTCTGTGATGTCGGAGCAAAATTGCTCAAGTTGAAGCAGACTAAACTTCTCCCTTAAGTTCACATTGATGGCATCCAGAAAGTCGAAATCAACACTTCTGGGGTTTATCACCCCATGTTTCATCAGTTTGAAGAACAGATCCTCCTGTTCCTCTGATTTGAACAACTCCATTCTTTTTCCCTTAACCTTCGCCGTAACACCCATCCTAGGTTGGAATTCACTAAACAGTTTATCATCATCGTTCCCATCAGTCGGATTCAATCCCCCGACACGAGGGTCACTTGGAATGTTCGCAAGTGCTTCATCTGCCTTTCCTTTGGGGGCAATTCTCAAATCCTCCATTCGTCGCAAAAAGACATACTCATTTCCATAACCCTTGTCTTTAAGGAAATCATCTACGTAGTTCAGTGGAGTACCAGTGCTCTTTAAAGCACGATAAAGCTTGTAAATAAAAGAGGGTTTTTGGACTCTTACAGAGTCTATTTTCTCGATTATTTCTTCCTCCTGTTGTTGACCCACACCCTGTGGGGTAGATGGTGGAGAGTGACATGGTTGAGAGAGATGCAGTCTCTGTCGCTGACTCGGTAACTCTTCCTACTCGGTGAGATCGAAATGGGTAGGCCCCTTACTCATTCTCCTTGGTCCCCTGCTTGTGATTCTTGAGGACTTTCTCGAAGAAGACATCATTCCTTGTCGCTGAAAGATTCCTTGACTCGCTTTCCCAAGAAAAGATGACAACTTTCTCGAAGATGAACACGAAGTCGAGACAGGATTGGGAGGAGAATGCTTTTTAGGGTTTTGGAGTTAAGCGAATAAAGCAACTAACAGTATATATATAACCCAGTTTAAAAAGGAAAAAGCCAATCGACATAAAGGAAAGTGAACAGTCGTCCCTTTTTTAAAAACAATAACCGCCTTTTTAAAAGAAAACTGCCATTTTAAATAGAAGTTATCTCTTTTGAAAAGGCAAGATTCCGTTTTTCACGGAAATTAAAGATAATATAAATCAATTATAACTGAATGAATGATCGTACCTTTTCGAGATTGAATATTAAAATAACTTACAGTCTATAGCCATGAATGTCTGAGTCTAAGGCCCTGTTTGGCAACCATCCAAACAGTGCCTGATTCTGATTTTTTGTTCCCAGAATCAGTTTGGGAACAGAATCGCGTTTGGTAAATTTTTTGTCTAAAACTGATTTTGGGAACAAATTTACTCCCAGAATCAGTTTTGGACAAGAATTCAGAATCAGAAAAAATATGATTCTCTGTCCGAGAATCAAAAAAGAGAATCAAAAGTGCCGAATCAAAAAAAAATTATTTCTATATTTTATTTTTATTTCTTCCTAGTATGAAATATATATTTGTTGTATATAGAATACATATTTAATTTTATGTTATAATTTAGTATTTTTATTTATTACATATTGTAGGGATATTAGTATAGTTTATACTATGGTTTATCATTTACTATATAATAAAAATTGATTAGTTAATATTTTTATTACTTAGTATAAAAATATAATTAATCAGTGAATGGTTTATGAAAATTCAATATCAAATTTATTTTAATCTAAAAAGGTAATTAAAAAAGAATTGGAATATAAATTTTATGTAGTTACCAAACGCGTTTCTATTCTTTTTCTATTCCAGAATCAGAAATTTTATTTGTTACCAAACGCGTTTTTTTACTCAGAATCAGTTCCCAGGAACAGAATCAGAAATAATCATTTCTGGTCAGAATCAGTTCCCGGGAACAGAATCGTTACCAAACACGCCCTAAGAGTCTGAGAGTCTTTAGACTTTAATTTCCTCAAGCTTCAAAATGTTGAGTCTGGAACGGATGATATCAAATTGATTCTTCTCCAAAGGCTTTGTAAATATATCCATCAGTTGGCTCTTTGAATCAACAAATTGAATCGAGATTTCTCCATTTTGAACATGATCTCTAATGAAGTAATGTCAAATCTCTATATGCTTTGCTCTTGAGTGAATGATTGGATTTTTAATGAGATTGATTGCACTGGTGTTGTCACATTTAATCTCAGTGTATGAGTCTTCAATTCCAAAGTCTCGTAGCTGTTGTTTTATCCACAGAATTTGCGAACAACAACTTCCAAGAACTACATACTCTGCCTCTGTTGTAGAGAGAGCCACAGTATTTTGTTTTCTTGAAAACCAAGACACTGTCCTGCTTCCAAGCAACTGGCAAGTTCCCGAGGTGCTCTTTCTATCAACTCTGCAACCGGCTAGATCTGCGTCTGAATATCCAAGAAGATTAAAGTCTCCCTTCTTAGGATACCAAAAACCGATGCTTGAAGATGAAGTAACATATTTAATAATACGTTTCGCAGCACTTAGATGAAATTCTCTAGGGTCTGCTTGAAACCTAGCACAGATGCAAACACTCAACAAAATGTCAGGTCTAGAGGCAGTAAGATAAAGAATTGAACCGATGATACTCATGTACAGCTTTTGATCAACTTTCTTCCCTTCTTCATCTTTATCTATCTTCAAAGAACTTGACATAGGTATGTTGGTCTTTTTGCACTTTTCCAGTCCAAACCTTTTGACAAGATCATTAGCATATTTTTCTTGATGAATAAAAGTTCCTTCCTTCAATTGTTTTACTTGGAGTCCAAGAAAGAAGGTTAACTCTCCCATCATACTCATTTCAAACTCATCCTGCATAGACTTAGAGAATTTCTTGCATAGACTTTCATTAGAGGATCCAAAAATAATATCATCCACATATATTTGAACAAGTAAAAAGCTTTTGTCTTCTTTTTTGATAAATAGAGTAATATCTACTTTACCTTTGACAAAATCATTATGTATTAAGAACTTACTTAGTCTGTTGTACTAAGCTCGAGGTGCTTGCTTTAAACCATATAACGCCTTTTTCAGTCTGAAGACTGAGTCTGGCTTCTTTGGGTCTTCGAACCCAGGTAGTTGTTCCACATAAACTTCCTCATGGATAAATCCATTTAGGAAGGCACTTTTGACATCCATTTGGAATAACCTGAAATTCTTATAACAAGCAAAAGCAAGTAATAATCGAATTGCTTCTAACCTTGCTACTGGTGCGTAAGTCTCATCATAGTCTATCCCTTCTTCTTGCGTATATCCATTGGCCACGAGTCTTGCTTTATTTCTTACGACTTTTCCTTTCTCATTCATCTTGTTCCTGAACACCCATTTAGCTCCAATAACAGTTTTACCTTTTGGTTTAGATGTCAATTCCCAAACATCATTAATGTTGAACTGTCTGAGCTCTTCTTGCATAGCTTCAATCCAGCTTTCATCAGATAAAGCTTCTTCTATGTTTTTTGGTTCTATTTCAGAAATGAGAGCCACAGCACTAGACTCTTCGCGCCTTTTGGATCTGGTGCGAATTCCTTCATTAATTTCGCCGATAATGAGATCTTTGGGATGGCTGGACTTATGCTTCCAGTTACTGGTTGATGATCTCTTCCTTTATCTTCACTAACAACTTGATGCTGGTCTTCTAGAGTCTGAGATGCTTCTTGAGTTGTAAGCTTTGGAGAGTTTGGAGCAAGTTCAGACTCTTCATTATGGGTCTGACTGGATTTATTTTGCATAGAATCTTGAAATTTGACATTCATTGATTCCTCCACAGATTGACTCTTCTTGTTATAGACTCTGTAGGCTTTGCTTGATGTAGAATATCCAAGGAAGATGCCTTCGTATGATTTTTCTCCAAACTTACCAACTCGATCTTTTGCATTTTTCAGTATAAAGCATTTGCAACCGAACACATGAAAGTATGAAACAATAAGCTTCTTACTCATAAGAGGTTTTCTCTAGAATAGGTTTTAGAAAAACTCTATTTATGATATAGCACGCTGTTGAAACAACTTCAACCCAAAATCGTGAAGAGATCTTACTTTTAATTAAAAGAGTTCTAGCCATTTCTTGAAGAGATCTATTCTTTCTTTCCACAACTCCATTTTGCTGAGGAGTATATGGAGAAGAGAACACATGCTGAAAGCCAGATTCATCACAAAATTTTGTAAAATCTTGATTTTCAAATTCACCTTCATGGTTTGTTCTTATACTTGAGATAACACATCATTTTTCATTTTGAACCTTTTTGGAGAATTTTTCAAAATACAAGAAGGTTTCGGACTTACTTGCAAGGAAATATACCCAAGTAAATTGGGAGTAATCATCCATAATTACTAAGCAATATTTCTTACCTCCAATGCTCTGGATTCTGGTTGATCCGAAGAGATCCATATGCAGCAACTACAGTACATAATTAGTAGAGACATGATTTATTGACTTAAATGAATTTCTTACCTGCTTTCCCAATATGCATGGTGTGCATAGATCAGACTTTTGGTATAATAAATTGGGTAGACCACGAACAAGTTGCTTTGTTGAGATTTTGGCTAATTGCTTCATATTAATGTGACCAAGCTTTCTGTGCCATAAGCTTGCTTCGTCTTGAATTAAGATTAAGCATTGCGATTCATTCGGTTTCACATCCAAGAGGTAGATATTTCCATGTCTTCGACCCATGAAAGACTGAGAAGAGTCTTTACTGGTTCCAGAACATATTCCTTCTTGAAAGAAGATCTTAAAACCAGTATCACACAATTGGTTGATGCTGAGAAGATTGTAATTGACTCCTTCCACTAGGGAAACATTACTTATTGTGAGATTTCCAATTTTCACAGTTCTAAATCCCACAATTCTTCCTTTGTTGTTTCCTCCAAATGAGACTTTTCCACCATTTAATTGAACGAGCTTTATAAAGCAATTTGAATCTCCTGTCATATGTCTTGAGCATCCACTTTCCAGATACCACTTTACCTTTTTCTTGATGGAGACCTACATTTAAAAAAAGAGTCTTAAGCTTTCTTTGGTACCCATATTTTCTTGGGTCCATTGGTGTTAGTAAGATAAACAATATTAGCCCATACTTTCTTAACAGGTTTCCAAACCATAGGACACTCTTTTTCAAAGTGATTCGAGCTATTGCACTTTGAACACCTGAGAGCATTTTGACCTACAGACTTTACAAAAACCTTCTTGAAATGATTTTTGTAAGCCTCTCTCGAAGGGTCTTTGCTTAATTCTTTCTTTTACTTTAGGAAAATCAATCAAGGGAATAGTTTCTGCTGTCATATCTAGACCAGACTTATTGAAGTAAGGTCTTTGAGCTGAAAGAATTTTTTCAAGTTTCTCGGACCCTATTGAAAAAATTTTTGAAATATTTGATGAGTCAATTTTTAAAAGAGCATTTTCTTTCAAAAGACTATCTTCACTTTCTTTAAGAGTGGAAACATTCATGTCTAAACATTTAACTCTTTCTTTCAAAACGTTTTCCTGTTGTTTTAGAGCAGAGTTTTCCTTTTTAAGTTCGGAAATCCTTTTAAGAGAAGTCTTAAGACTAAAACATAGTTCATCAATATACTTAGAAACCTTGACAGGAATTTTAAAATTACTTACCTCAAATTCACTGTCTGAGTTTGATCTAAAGTTTGAGTCTGAGTCTGATTACGCCATCAAACATAAATTGGCATATTCATCATCACTTTCTTCACGCTCTATATCACTCCAGGTTTTGACTTTAAGAGCCTTTCGAGATTTTTCAGCTTTTCCTTTCTTCTTCTTTAGAAGAGGACAGTTGGGTCTGATGTGTCCATTTTTCTTACATTCAAAGCAAACTACATCTTTGTTTGATTCATCATCATCAACAGATTTGGTCTGTTGTCTTTGAAAGCTTTGTTTCTTTGAATTGAACCTTCTTCCTTTTCTATTCAGCTTTCTGAATCTTCTTATCATGAGAGCAAGCTCCTCATCGTCCATATCATCTTCAGAATCTGTAACATCAAAATCATCATTTGATTTTAATGCAATGGATTTCTTACCTTTTGGATCTTCATCTTCATTTATTCGTTCCACTTCATAAAACTGAAGAGTTCCAACCAGCTCGTCGACAGATAGTGGCATGATTCTTTGCGTCTCTCTTATTGAAGTCTTTATGTGATTCCAATCCTTGGAGAGTCCACGCAGTAGCTTGTTTACCTTCATGGGATCAGAAATTGGTTGACCTTGATTTTCAAGACCATTTACAATTTCTGTAAAACGGCTAAACATGTCAGTCATAGATTCTCCAGGTCTCATTTTGAAGGCTTCATATTGACCAAGAAAAATGTTAATTCTGGTCTCTTTCACTCGATCAGTTCCTTCATAGGTGATATGTAACCTATCCCAGACTTCTTTTGCTGTAACACAAGAAGATATTCTGTTATATTCAGTAGGTGACAAGGCACGATATAAAGAATAAATAGCTTTTGCATCAAGAGTTTGTCTCTTGATTATCTCTTCCTGAGTCATTCCGCTGGTCTCAACAGTTTCTTTCCCTCTTTCTGAGACAGATGCAACTTTAGGAGTGATTCCTTTTTCTACAACGTCTCATTCCAAAGGATCCTTTGATCGAAGAAATGCTTTCATTTTGTTTTTCCAGATGTTGTAGTCATTTCCATCAAAGTAAGAAGATCTGGTATTGCTTTGGCCTTCCACCAGCCCTAGAGCTAGCATACTAGCCATGGATCTTTTACTCTGAAATAAAACACTTCAAATAAAGTGAGTACACAAGCTCTGATACCAATTGATATGGCTAGTATAAGTACCTAGAGGGGTGAATAGGTATAAAGAGTAATTTCTCATGACAATCGCACAATACTAGACAGTCAATAGAAATGAGACAATTTTCCTCGTCAACAAAACAAACAACGATCAAAATAAGACTGAGAGTAGGGAAGAGAAAATTGAACACAAGGATTATAGTGGTTCGGCTTATTTCAAGCCTACGTCCACTCTTCTGCACTGACAGCCCACTAGCTGGATTCCACTATGAACAAAGAGATGTTACAGCACTGTTCTCCTTTGATTTCACGGTGTAGAAGATCTACCACACTCCCTCAAGGTATCACTAAGTATAGACTCTCTTTTATGTATACAGTTTTGCTCAATATGAATCGACTAATAATCAAGGACCTTCAGACTCTAGAATTTCTCTATCGTGCACGCACTAGAACAACTGGAACGTCTTCCTTTTATACTCCTTTATGTCATCATACCCGTTGGAACTTACCAAATGAATTCTTCCAATCTTCTTGTTGGACAGAATCAATTAAGAAGATCATTCGAGCTATTAAAGGAACATGTCGATAGCCCATCAATCCTGTTCGCCCATACAATCAGGATCTTGGTTTCCAAGAATAGAACCTTCCAAGAATATCTCATCAATCATCGGATCTTCAAACGATCTTGATTCCGAATAAAAGAATCTGTTATATCATATCCAGCCAAGAGATCTTCTCCAGTCGATAAGACCGAATCCTTAACCAAACACTTTAGCTCTGGATCGCCTTCGTCGAGGGCCAGCGATGTCGTTAAAAATTGAAAGCTCGACGACCGGCCAAAGAAGAAAAGAAGAAGAAAAGAGGAGAGAGAAGAAAAGAAGAAGAAAAGAAGATAAAAGTGTTTCTAGAGAAGTGTTTCTAGAGCAAGAAACAATTTTTTTTTGTTTCTCATTTCTGTTCTTTTTGTGTTCCGGGAACAAAAAATCTAATTTTGAACAAAAACGCAAATAAACGCGTTTCTGTTCTTTTTTTATTCCCGAGAACAAAAAAACAAAATTTCTGTTCTTGAACAGAAACCAGGAATAAAAACATGCAGGCCCCTATTTGCCCGCTTGAACCTCATCCCTGCATAACCAGCGCGTTCGTCTTGGGGCTTGCATGATAACATTTCTATTTCTTCCGATTTCTATTCTTTTGTTTCCCAGAACAAAAAAAGAACATAAATCTATTTGGTAATGCCAACTTATTGTTCTATTCCCCAGAATAGAAAAGTGGCTGAGGAATAAATTTAAAACAGAAACAAGAAAAAAAAAGTAGTTTCTTGTTCCCAGCAACAATTTCTAGAAATAAGTTTTTCTTTTCTTTTCTATTTCTCTTTTGTTCTTGTCACACTCCGAACCTCGAGCGCGCGCCCATCCTTTAATGGTCGATACGAATGTGATGATCCCAGGTCTTGTCGCCAACCCAATTCATTTTAACGCACATGCGGAAGCGAAACATTAAAACCTCTTACAACAAACACGGGATAGGAAAACAATGCACATTTCACAAAAGATTGATTCTCAAAAGAAGCTATCCTACAACATACTAGTAGGTCACATATGACAATCCCTTAGACTCCACCTTCCCAGACTCCGGGGCTTCGGTCTTCCACGACCACCATCTAAGGACCTGAAAATGGTTATACAATAACCAGTGAGAAATGTCTTAGCAAGTATAACCCCCTAAACCCTTATTAGGAAGGAAATACGTCTCAAGACGCTCTAGCCACACAACCACAGAATGAGAATAGAGAACTTACCTCACCTCAGTTATTTCCTACACGTCAGCATAGTTCGTATCACAAATGCATATAATTAATGCACTCATCAATTGGAACATCTCACTATCAAACCAATCAAACACAGAAGTCCCGATTATAAGGCCAAATCGTTATAACACGTCCCATTCCGTGTCACACAATTTCATCCCATAATCAGGTGCGGGTAAATCATATCGGTGGTTCAATCCACCCTCGATATTCACTCTCAATGATCCAATTTCATTTTCACTCAGCATCCCCACTTAATGAACAAACTCAAGGCTCTAGAGGTAGTTCTCATGCGACTCAAGTTGCCATGTAACACTTAGCCCTTGATTACAATAAGCAATAATCTAAGGCCCTAGAGGTGACCCACACGAAGTCTCACCATCGTGTAATACTTAGTCCTTGACCACATATAGCAATAGTACAAGGCTCTAGAAGTGACTCGTACAAGTTCCAATATCGTGTAGTACTTAGCCATTGACCGCAAATAGCACTAGTATAAGGCTCAAGAGGTGACTCACACGAGTTTCAATATCATGTAGTACTTAGCCCTTCACTATGCATGACAATATTACAAGGCTCTAGAGGTAATTCCCATTCGACTCAAGTTATCATGTAACACTTAGCCCTTTGTTACAATAAGCAATAATATAAGGCTCTAGAGGTAGCTCACATGTAGTCATGCTATCGTGGAGCACTTAGCCCTTTACCTGCTTACAACCTATCAGGTTCCCTCCACACAACACAGATCGCCTCAATTCATGCAGATGCCCATGCATGTATATACTCAAATCACCTCATAAGATCAAAACACATGAAATTAGACAACTTTTTCTTCTTGGGTGAACAATGCATGTGAACAGTGTTTTGTAAACAGTGCTCGCATAAACAGTAATTTTCCAGAATTAAATAACTAGTAAATTAAATTCACAAGTTATTAAAAACACTAATTAAAGCAAGCAAAGCATCAAGAACCATCACCAAGCCAAAATCGGTCATAATTGGTAGAAACCAGGCCACTTGCGCATCTCCAAGATTAAATCCAGAAACCTAATCAACCAAACTCAAAAAATTTCCAAATTTGAATATGTTGTAAAGGACACATAAAAAAAACACTTTTCATGAGATACATTAACCCAGACCCTTCTAGATTCAGCCCAGTAAATCGCTCAATCTAGTACCAAAACTAGGTATGTTTTCCAGAAAGTCTATTTTGCAAAATCAATTTGGTTCAAGCTCTAAAACATGTCCGTTTGATCCAAAATTTAAGTATGTTAAACTAGAAGATGTAACAAACAACTTTTGTGAAGAAAATATTTTGAAATTCGAACCCTAAGAGTAGATAAAAATCCCTAGAATCTTAAAAGGTCATAAATTCCAGCACAATCTAAGACTCTCTGTTTGCAAATGACGGAGCTGATATCTCCTCCTTTTATATCGCTAAAAATATTGAGAAAAATATATGTTATAGCTGAAAATGTCTAAAACATTTCTCAAGAAGGAATCAATCTCAAATTAGAAACTTATTTCGATCTACAAAAATGGCAAATGGAGAGGGTCCAAGAATCAGTTCTGAAGAACAGACACTGATTTCGACTAAACCATCCTCAATTGTGCTAATCTCACTAATTAGATTAATATTAATCCATTCTAAGGATAATATAACCATTCTAGATTATCACTAATCCATACATAAGCTAATATAAATAACCCTTAAGCATAATTAACCTCATAAGCAAGGTTTAGTGAGTAAACTCACTGGTTTTGTGTTCCAGTGAGTCTACGGCAACGGCGATGGCGAGGCAGGCAACAATCAAGCTTGTGGCGACACCAAGCGAGGTAGGGAAGGACTCGGAAATGGGCCACGAAGACCTCACGACTTGCTAGAACTTCAGTTTCTGTTCTTGGACTGCAGAGGCCGAACCAATGGTTGAAACAGTGAAGGAAGGGGCTAATCGGAGCTCCAGTGAACAGGTGGTCGGCAACCAGTGGCTCCCGAGGGTCAAGGGGGACTTGCTTATGGTTGGTATAGGTGGAGGTAGGTTGAAATGAGGAGAAAACGGCTGAAAGTCGCGAAACAGGTGAAACAATGTAGGCGAGTGGCTTCCAGACGGTTCGGCAACCGGTTTCTTCTCGCCGACGTACAGGATGGCCAGTGGCTCCATTTGGCGTGAGGTCGGGCTCCTTTGAACGATTTGGATGTGCTAAGCACAACGGTGGGTAGCACAAAGGCTAATTCATCTAGAAAGACCACTTTTAACTCAGATTTTTATCGAAAGGTCAACTAGAGCAGAAACTGGAACGAGGAGAAAATAGAGGAGAAAAGAGGTCCGGTGTCTTGGGCGGGTGTGTGACCAGCAAGGGGGCTGCTGCTCTCTGTTCTCTAGGGGTGAGCAATTCCTGGTTCCTTATAGGTTCCACTTGGAACCTAGAACCTACCCTCGGGTACAGGTTCCTCATTTTTTGGAACTTGGAACCTACCCGTCAGAACCAAAAACCTGGAACCTACCCTGTCACAGGTTCCGAGGTCGGTTTCAGGTTCCAACAGGTTCTTTTTTTTTTTTTCATTTTTAGTTTAAAAAATGCTTCTATTGGAACTTACCGAATGATTAATTAGCCGAGCTATATTCCCTTTATTTGTGGCATCGATTACAAGTTCTTCACTAATCTTGAAGAGTTGTACAATGTCTTATCATGTTTAGAAGACAAACTAATAGAAAATGCAGATCATGATTTCATGCTAATCAATGAACTTGATGAGCCAAAGAAACAACGCTTTGGGAGGAAAAATCTGAAGAAACACACTTCCTAAAGCCCCAGACACTATGCGTCCTCAGCAAGCGACAAGTACATGGATCAATTAAAATGTGAAAATAGTGATGGAGATCTTGGACACATTTCGCTATAGAAGAGCACAAACATGATGGGCAATACTCTACTTGTGTAACAGAGCACAACATGTCAAGAAATTCTACCGATGTTAGTTCTGATAAAAGTCATGAAAATAATAAATATCTATATAAGGACTTACTTCCATGCTGTGTCCTGCTCTTGCAGCACACATAACATGAAAATAAGTAGGACATCTGCTGCATTGAGTGCAGGAACCATGAGTCTGCTCACATATTACACAACTCTACACCACAAGCAAAGAAAAGCATTTTAAAAGAAGCACTGAGCATCTAGAAGTTAATGGAAAATAAACTAAACAGTAGACAACAAACAAAATCAACACATGAAACTCAAATACTCAAATGAACAGTAAGCTGCTATAAAGCTATTATGAAATCAGGTTCTCCTCTATTGCTAAACGCTTTTATCATTCCCACAATAAGTACAATCCACCACATCAAAGAAACAACAATCTTCAAAACTGTAAATCTAAATAAGTATGGATTACCTTCAAAAACGAAGTTGGAGGAATTCTAAGTATTCCAGTGGCCGGTCCATTTTCTCATGATTCAGAAAACCAACTTTAAGGCAAAACCACGCGTATGTGACATGAACCCAGAGTGGCTCGATATCCGTTGGCTTCAAAGCACCCCCTAGAGACCAGCATTTAAGCCAGTCAGAATAATTTTGAGCAAGAAAATACTAACTCACATAACACCAAGACAAAGATTTATAGCAAAAGTCAGACAACTGTGATAATGAATTTCATATGATACGGCTTCCTCAAAAACCCAATAGTAATATTTCTAAAAAATCAAAAGCGATATATCTAATATTGTCACCATGAACGTCAAATAATTTAAAAGTATAAGAAACAACATATGAGGACAATAGGAGATTAAGACATTGAATCTAACCTTCTACCAGACAAAGACAACACTACCTCCTCACATCAGGCATTTCACATGCCCTGCAAACCCATGGAGTGAAGTCTTGGACATTGTTTACCCCATAACGTTCTTGATGCATAGCTATCTAACACCTGCAATCAAGAGTGAATCCAGTTCATTTACAGAAGAAGACCAACTATCTGGTGACCTTTGATTCAAATACCAAAAAAGAGGTGGACAAATGCTATTTGAATAGATGTAAGACCTATTGCAGATTATCATTTTGTTATAGTCCCAATCTTCAACCCATCTACATACGGCACACCTTTCTGCCATCCATTTAGCAGAAACAGGCACATAACTCTCTGCCAAAAAGATAAATAAATAATAAAGCACTTCTTTTATTCCAAACACTAAGATTCTTTTTTTTCGCAGCAAGGGGAATTCTGCTCGCAAACTTCAACCTCTAGCTTTTGTTTTCGAAATATCTGTCTCTTTGAATGTAAACAACTTTCAAGCACAACATTTAAAAAAAAAAAAATCAAACTTAAAACCATAAGTCAAAAGCTACAACTACTCAAGTAAAACCACCAAATCCCCAAGCATCTTGCTATTCGGGATGCAGCATCACTTCAATGAAGATGTAATTGTACCATATATACCATGAAAACTTTCACTGTATATTTTGATGGTGAATGCAAGAACTACCTTTCAAGAAATCCATCAACAGCTACTTATCTAACTTCAAAGCATCAGAACCAAGTGCGGCATACTCTGCAAGATGAAGTTACATAAGATTAGCATGAAACTGCACTTTAAACCATATCTCTAAAAGGAGGGTGCTAGGAAGAAGCCCAAAGTATGCATATATCCGCCACCGAAACTACACGGTATACTCCAGCCACGACGGCACAAGACGAGCAAGTCAAAGAAAAAAAACATGGCCAGCCAAAAAGAAGATCACAAAGGAGACAAGGACACTAGCGATAGTATGAGGAGAAAGCCAGAGAGAACGAAGATGAACCTATAACAGTCTCGAGCTTTAGCAGGACCTACACAAAGAGACACGAAAACGCACGGATCTCAGCAAAAAGGGAAACGCGAAATGGGATGAGGGGAAAAGAGAGCGTTGGGAAACCACAAAATCCTTAGAGCGACAGACACGGACATGGCCACACGCACCTTCTTCTTCTTCGCCTTCAAGAAGAGCCAAGCACCTGTAATGATGCTCTATCTCTCTCTCTCTCTCTCTCTCTCTCTCTCTCTCTCTCTCTCTCTCTACAGAGGAAGCGGTGGCTCGCCGAGCAGAGGTTAGCGGTGGCGTGGAGGGCGAGCGGTGGGGGTGTCGAGGGTAAGTGGCAAGCCAAAGGTCAGCGGCAGTGGCATTGAGGGCGAGCGGAGGTGCCCTCGAGCAGAGGTTAGCGAGTAGTGGCGTTGAGGGTGATCGACGTTGGCGTCAAGCACGGAGAACAGGTGAAGAGAGAGTGAAATGTGAAAGACAATTTCTGAGTTGGGGCTTCTTTTTTTTCAGCCCTAACCGGACCGGTTCCAGTTCCCGTTCCCAATGCCAATTCCGGTTCTTATAGGAACCGAAACCGAAATTGGGAACCGTCGATTCCTAGAAAAGGGGACCAAAACCGATCCCTTTAAAACTGGGAACCGAACCAAAACCTCGATTCGGTTCTCCAGTTCCTGGTTCTACTTGGGAATCGCGCTCACCCCTAGTGTTCTTTGGTTTCTCAAGCTTCTCTCAAGCACCAACAATGGAGAAAGGTGGGCAAAGAAAGGAGAAGACGCAGCAGTTGGTCAAGGATACAAGGACCTTCAAAGCTCTCCAAATGGTCAAGAGCACTTGAGTGGCTGCCCCACCAGCCTTCAACCCCATCCTCTGCCCCTTGTCCACTCCAAAACTTCTCCAAGAAGCCTCCTAAGGTGGCTAAAATGTTGCACCCCTCCAAGGCTACGAATTTTGGACATTTCCCCTTCAATTTCATTCAATTCTTACTCAAATCAATCCAATTGAAGTCCAAACAAATCAACCAAGGTGTCCACACTTGATCCATGATTTTTCCTCATCAATTGAACCAACTTGAATCCCAAAAATCCACCCAAAAAGGATCCCTCGAATTTCCCGATCCAAAATGCCTAATTTGATTTTTTGCCAAAAGTCCCGGTTTGCCAAAAAATCTTTGGAAGATGAGTCGACGGTCCTAAAATGACTCATGACATAACAGAACTTCCGAGGTCAAATTCGCGGTTAATTTCAATCTGATGCGATTTTAGCGTGACCTAACCTACCGGGTAGCTTTAAGAAATTTTTAGCGCATTTGACCTGTGGTTGATTATTTCCAAGTCACAACGTACATTTTCGACACATTGGCGACTCTTGGTTGTCGAAAAAATCCCGAGGTTTCAAATGCAAACACAGGGTGCCAAAAAGATAGAAAAATCGATCTAATACCGATTGACAAGAATTTTGCAATTAGGTTGAATCACTCACACACTAATCATGTACCTTTGTCAAATCGACCTATCTTAATCGATTTTTAATTGTGCCGTAATGACCCTTGCAGATTAACACGGTCAAGCAGTCGATTCCTGGTTGAATTCTCAAGTCTATTGCGTTTAGATTCTTTAACGGCTTCACCAGATAGACTAGTTATCTCGTGAGTGGCCAACTCAGAGGAAAGAACTATAGGTGCATTGATGAAAAGCCCAATTCATCTAATCGAAATTAGAACCTGAAATTCAAGATGTCACAGTTCTTCTTCCTTATTGCAGCCACCACCAATTGCTTGCCAACTGTCGGCCATCTCTTGCCACCTGCGGCCACCATTGGCAGTCGATTGTCGGCAACTACCAACAACAATCACTGCCGCCTACAACCCACTAGTCGATGACCGCCGCCAGTAGCCTACCATCGCCAACCGCCACACGACTGTCGCTTGCCACCACACAACTGTCGCACGACCGCCGCATGACCACTGACCGTTGCCACCGACCATCGCCTATAGCCCATCAACCACTGCCCCCTCCCGCAGCCGATGGGTGGCAATCCTACGGCGACAGTCGGCGGCAACGGTTAGCGATCATGGGGCGGTCGTGTGACGGCCGTGCAGCGGCGGGCAACGAGCTGCGATCCGTGAGTAAGAAGAAAAAACAAATAAATACAAAAAATTATAAATTTTTAGTAAATGCATTTCTATTATTTTTCTATTCCAATAATATAAATTTTGTATAATTACCAAACACCTTATTTTACTCCAAAATTGTTCCTTGAGTAGAAATAGAAAAAAGAAAAAAAAGACTATTTCTGAAAAGTAATAGTTCCCCGAATTAGAAACATTATCATACACACCCTTAATAGCTACGGTTGTTGTAATCTGTCTCTCGCCCTTTTTAGTCCTTTTCATTTTTCAATATATCTCTGATCCGTGGGGTCCCAAAGCTTGTGAAGAGGTTTTGCATCTTGCCTCACCGCCACAAGTGAGTAAATGCAGCTCCCTCTCCACCATCCGGCCGCCACAAGGTAAGAATCCCATCTTTGTCTTGTGAATCCTCGTCGTGCTCGCTTTCCAAAGTCTCCCCTCCTCCTGATCAGTTCTTCTTCTCTGGACTTCCCAACCTCCTCCTCGCCGTGTCCCATGGAAGGTATCATCGGCCGGTCGCACCATGGAGTATGATCTCCTATCGCGGGTCAATTCTTTATGAGTCTTGGCCTCGCCTTGGCGTTTGTTCAATTTTTCTTTTTTCTTTTTTTAACATGTAAGACTTTCCCTGAGCCGCCATTGTCGCGGCCTAAGTCAACTCAACTCGACTCTTTACTTTGGTATATATGCATGCTACTAGTTCCCTTGTTCTAATTAGGTTGATCACTGCATGATTACATATTAGCGATTGGTATCGACAAAATCACGGCTTGCATCAACATCATCTTAGTTTAGAATTAACCAAGCAAAGTCCGATGTCAACTCACGGAGATTCGAGCACCAGGGCCATCTTTGACGTTTCTATCGAACAAATTGAGAGAAGGGTTTCCATTTACCTAGGGCAATGACTGCTCAGCAGGCCTAATCCACTTGATTTTGACACTATTCAGGAGCTATACCAATTTAGGGGTGAGTAATAATGTACTCCGGATGCAAAAGAGGTACAATATGTCACATCAAGAAGCAATCCTCCCTAGAACATTAATGGTGATCTTTTCTAAGTGTGTTTCATCGACCAATGTCACATTATGGATGCACGTTAGGAAACTAAGGGCATTTTATTTAGAGTTCGGTAGAAGGCAGAGTTGACTTTAATGATCATTTATAAGATAAATTAAAAAATAAATATAGTCTCAAAACTTTCAAAATGTGTAATTAAATCCTAAAACTTATTAAATTAGTGTAATTAAATTTTTTTCATTAATTTTGTCCAACTTGATTGATGGAAAATGCTAATGCGGCTTATTTTTCTTTTTAAAAAATTCTTTTCTTTTTTATGAGGCAATGATGTGACTACAATATAAGGCTAAAACGATGTTGTTTTAGTCAAAATCTGATTTTTTAATACAAATTTCATCTAAATTATATTAGCAAAGCAAAAACAAAAAAAGACATTAAAAATTAAAAAGGAAGAAATGAGCGAGGGTCAACGAGGGTTGCAAGCAAGGATTATGGCACTTACTCGATAAGATGAGGGTCATAAGCTCTTGGCCAGCCCAGGCTTGTTGAAGGGCCTCTAGTGGTGATGGCCACTAAGGGTGGCCCTCGGCTAGACCTAAGCAAGGGTGAGCAACCCTCCCCTGTGGTTGACGAGGGTCACTGAGTCCCCTGACCTTCGCGAGCCATTTATCACCATTGCTAGCCCTTGTCCTTCCCGGAAATGGTGGGCGATGACAATGGCTAGGGCTACAAGCCCTCCCTTGCTTCTTCCTTCTTCTCCTTTTTTTATATTTTTTTAAAACTTTGCTTATTTTTAATGTAATTTAATTAAATTTGTATTAAAAACTTGAATTTTGACCAAAACGATGCTGTTCTAGTCATGTTAGCACCAAGTGGGATATGAAAGTAATAAGAAGGCTAGGTCAAAATTTTCCATTAGTCAAATTAGACAAACTTGATGGAAGAACTTGATTGCAATGATTTGATAAATTTTAAGATTCAATTATATTTTTTAAAACATTCAAAATTTGAATGCACTTTCACAAAAAGTTTTTGAGGATTTTTAGGGCACTCCGCAAATTAAAGCAAAAAAAAAAAAAAGGAAGGACACGGGAGCTAGTGATGCCTTAGTAATTTCTTTTTCCTCGCATTACTAACTTTTTTAAATCCATGATAAAAGGGAAAAAGAAAAGCAGAAGAGACGGGTCACGCTATTGGTATTAGTATTAGAGACCAGAAAGATAGGACAGTGCCCTAGGGGAGGTGGGTCCTAGAGCCACGTTGATTGTCGATTGAGGCTCAACCCCATAGTGATGTGGAGGGACGGGCCCACCTAATATTTTCCCCTCGACTCGGCTTGGCTCAGCTCGCCTCGGCTCAATGGTTCATTCGAGAGAGCTAGGGCGTTTATAGAATCGAGTGCCGCTAAGCAAACGGCACCGTTATTCCGAAGGAATAATGGGGCCTTTTTTCCCACCCACCACCCGCCATTGACTATTTACAGGCAACCAGAACCTACTTAACTAATGTTTCCGACCAAAATGATGATGATGATGATGATGATGATAACAATAATATGTAAAATCAATTCTTTTATGATATATCTGTGATAGCCAATATCGTATAGTACTTAGCATTTGACCACAACTAGAAATAGTACAAGGCTCTAGAAGTGACTCACACGAGTTCCAATATCTTATAGTACTTAGCCCTTCACTATGCATGACAATACTAAAAGGCTCTGGAGGTAGTTCACATGCGACTCAAGTCGTCATGTAACACTTAGCCCTTGGTTACAATAAGCAATAGTATAAGGCTCTAGAGGTAACTCACACGTAGTCACGCTATTGTGTAGCACTTAGCCCTTTACCTGCTCACAACCTATCAGATTCCTTCTACACAACACAAATCGCCTCAATTCATGCGGATGTCTATGCATGTATACACTCAAATCATCTCATAAAATCAAAATAAATGAAATTAGACAACTTTTCCTTCTTGGTTGAATAGTGAACATGAACAATGTTTTGTGAACAGTGTTTTGTGAACAGTGCTCGCATGAACAGTTATTTGTTGGAATTAAATAACTAGTAAATTAAATTCATAAGTCATTAAAAACACTAATTACAGCAAGCAAATCATCAAGAACCATCACCAAACTAAAATCTATCCTAATTGGTTGAAATCGGGCCACTCGCGTGTCTCCAAATTTAAATCTAGAAACCTAATCAACCAAACTGAGAAAATTCCCAAATTTGAATATTTTGTAAGGAACACATAAACAAATATTTTTTTTATGAAGATACCTTAACCTAGATCCTTCTAGATTCGGCCCAATAAATCGCTCAATCCAGTACCAAAACTGAGTCCATTTTCAAGAAAGTCTGTTTTGCAAAATCAGTATGGTTTGAGCTCCAAAACATGTCCATTTGATCCAAAATTTGAGTATGTTAAACTAGAATATGTGACAAACAACTTTTATAAAGAAACCATTTTGAAATTCGAACCCTAAGAGGAGATAAAAACCCCTAGAATTCTAAAAGGTCATAAATTCCAACACAGTCTGAGACTCTGTTTGCAAATGACGGAGCTAATATCTCCTCCTTTTAAATCCCTTCAAATCTTGAGAAAAATATATGTTATATCTGAAGATGTCTAAAACATTTCTCAAGAGAGAATCAACCTCAAATTCGAAACCCATTTTGATCTACAAAAATGGCAAACAACGAGGGTCCATGAATAACTTCTGAAGAACACCCACTGATTTCGACTAAACCATCCTCAATGGTGCTAATCTCACTAATTAGATTAACATTAATCCATTCTAAGGCTAATCTAACCATTTTAGATTATCATTAATCCATACCTAAGCTAATCTAAATAAACCTTAAGCATAATTAACCTCATAAGCAAGGTTTAGTGAGTTAACTCACTGGTTTTGCGTTCTGGTGAGTCCACAACGACAGCGACAGCGAGGCGAGCGACAATCGAGCTTGTGGTGACACCAAGCGAGGTCGGGAAGGGCTCAAAAACCGGCCACAAAGACCACACAGCTTGCTGGAACTTCAGCTTCTATTCTTGGACTACAAAGGCCAAACTGGTGGTTGAAACAACGAAGGAAGGAGCTAATCAGAGCTTCGGCGAGCAAGTGGTAGGCAACCGGTGGCTCCCGAGGGTTAAAGGGGATCTTTTGGTGGTTAGTATGGGTGGAGATAGGGTTGAAATGGGAAGAAAACGGCTGAAAGTCACAAAACAAGTGAAAC
Source organism: Eucalyptus camaldulensis (assembly GCA_019915185.1). Classification (NCBI taxonomy): domain Eukaryota; kingdom Viridiplantae; phylum Streptophyta; class Magnoliopsida; order Myrtales; family Myrtaceae; genus Eucalyptus; species Eucalyptus camaldulensis. The sequence continues at coordinate 12,443,745 of JAHSVA010000006.1, forward strand.
AGTGCAGGCTGGTGGCTTCTAGACAGTTTGACGACTGGTCTCTTCTCGCTAGTGTATAGGACGACCGGCGGCTCCGTTCAACACAAGGTTGGGCTCCTTTGAACGGTTTGGATATGTTGAGCACAACGGTGCGTAGCACGAAGGCTAATTCATCCAAGAAGACTACTTTTAACTCAGATCTTTAGCGAAAGGTCAGTTGAAGCAAAAACTAGAACGAGGAGAAAACAGAGGAGGAAAGAGGTCTGATGGCTTGGGCGGTTGTGTGACCAGCAAGGGGGCTGCTACTCTATGTTCTCTGGTTTCTCAAGCTTCTCTCAAGCACCAACAATAGAGAAAGGTGGGCAAAGGAAGGAGAAGAAGGGAGGGCAACAGGTCAAGGGGACAAGGGCCTTCAAAGCCCTCCAAATGGACAAGAACACTTGAGTGGTTGCCCCACCAACCTTCACCCCTATCCTCTGCCCCTTATCCACTCCAAAACTTCTCCAAGAAGCCTCCTAAGGTGGCTGAAATGTTGCACCCCTCCAAGGCTACGAATTTTGGACATTTCCCTTTCAATTTCATTCAATTCTTACTCAAATCAATCCAATTGAAGTCCAAACAAATCAACGAAAATGTCCACACTTGATCCATGATTTTTCCTCATCAATTGAACCAACTTGAATCCCAAAAATCCACCCAAAAATAGTCCCTCGAATTTCCCAGTCCAAAACGGCCTAACTTTGATTTTTCGCCAAAAATCTCGATTTGCCAAAAAATATTTGGAAGAGTAGTTGACGGTCCTAAAATGACTCGTGATATGACAGAACTTTCAATGTACATTTTTTAGGAATTTTTAGCACATTTAACCCATGGTTAATTATTTCCATGTCACAACGTACATTTTCGACACATTAGCGACTTTTGGTCGTCATCCAATCGAAATCAAAACTTGAAATTCATGATGTCACAGTTCTTCTTCCTTGTTGCAACCACCGCTGGCCGCCTGCCAACTGTCGGCCACCTCTTGCCACCTGCGGCCACCGTCAACAGCCGATCGCCGGCGACTACCGGCAACGGTCACCGCCGCCTACAACCCACTAGTCAATGACCCCCACTGTTCGCCGGCAGCCTACCATTGCCAACCGCCACACGACTACCGCTCATTGCCACATAACTGTCGCACGACCGCCACACGACTGCCAACTGTCGCCGCCAATCGCCGCCCATAGCCCATCGGCCACTACTCCCTCCCGTAGCCAGTGGGCGGTAATCCTGCAGCGGCGGTCGGTAGCCACGGTCAATGGTCGTGCAGTGGTCATGCGGCGGTCGTGCGGTGATCCTATGGCGGCGGGTGGTGGTCGACGGTCCATGAGTAAGAAGAAAAAACAAATAAATAAATAAATAATCTAAAGTTTAATGTCGTCATAGTTTAGAATTAACCGAGCAAAGTTCGATGTCAACTCACAGAGATTCGAGCATCGAGGCCATCATTTATAAGATAAATTAAAAAATAAGTATAGTCTCAAAACTTTCAAAATGTGTAATTAAATCCTAAAACTTATTAAATTAGTGTAATTAAATTTTTTTCATTAATTTTGTCCAACTTGATTGATGGAAAATGCCTATGTGGCTTATTTTTCTTTTTAAAAAATTCTTTTCTTTTTTATGGGGCAATGACGTGACTAAAATATAAGGCTAAAACGATGTTGTTTTAATCAAAATCTGATTTTTTTAATACAAATTTCATCTAAATTATATTAACAAAGAAAAAACAAAAAACGACATTAAAAATTAAAAAGGAAGAAATCAGCAAGGGTCAACGAGGGTTGTAAGCAAGGGTTATGGCACTTACTCGATAAGATGAGGGTCATAAGCTCTTGGCCAAGCCAAGCTTGTCGAAGGGCCACTAGTGGTGACGGCCACTAAGGGTGGCCCTTGGCTAGACCTAAGCAAGGGTGAGCAACCCTCCCCTGTGGTTGACGAGGGTCACCGAGTCCCCTAACCTCCGCGAGCCATTTATCACCATTGCTAGCCCTTGTCCTTCCTGGAAATAGTGGGCTGCAAGCCCTCCCTTGCTTCTTCCTTCTTCTCCTTTTTTATATTTTTTTAAAATTTGTTTTTTTAATGTAATTTAATTAAATTTGTATTAAAAACTCGGATTTTGACCAAAACGATGCCGTTCTAGTCATGTCAGCGCCACGTGGGATATGAAAGTAATAAGAAGGCTAGGTCAAAATTTTCCATTAGTCAAATTAGACAAACTTGATGGAAGAACTTGATTGCAATAATTTGACAAATTTTAAGATTCAATTATATTTTTTTAAGAAATTCAAAATTTGAATGCACTTTCACAAAAAGTTTTTGAGGATTTTCAGGGCACTCCACAAATTAAAGCAAAACAAAGAAAGGACGCGGGAGCTGGTGATGCCTTATTAATTTCCTTTTCCTCGCATTAATAATTTTTTTAAATCCATGATAAAAGGGAAAAAGAAAAGCAGAAGAGAAGGGTCACACTATCGGTATCAGTATTAGAGACCAGAAAGATAGGATGGTGCCCTAAGGGTGGTGGGTCCTAGAGCCACGTTGACTGTCGATTGTGGCCCAACCTCGTGGTGACGTGGAGGGGCGGGCCCACCTAATATTTTCTCCTCAGCTCGACTTAATGGTTCATTCGAGAGAACTAGGGCATTTATAGAATCGAGTGCCACTAAGCAAACGGCACTGTTATTCCGAAGGAATAATGGGGCCTTTTTTTCCCACAACCTGCCATTGACTATTTACAAGCAACCGGAACCTACTTAACTAATGTTTCCGACAAAAAATGATGATGATGATGATGATGATATGCAAAATCAATTTTTTTACGATATATTTGTGATAATATTTTAACATATTATAAATACAATGAAAGCCGCATTAGCAATCACACATATTTTTATAGGGTTTAAGAGGCAATGAAGTTTTCCATATTTTAAACTCAATTCTTCACTTCTTAAATAATTCATAGATGCATGAACTTTTATAATACATATACATTAAGTAAGATATCGACATTGTATAGAATTAAATCCGAGAATTCATAATCAACGTCAAAGGACCATTGATAACTGGTATCGGGATATAAATTCACGAGAAATAAGAAGAAGTAAGATCGGCGAGAAGGAAAAAGCCGAGGTGTGTTGGGGGGGGGGGGGGGAAGAACCCCTCGCCAGCAATGAATCGGCTCGCCATCCCTAGCTCCACCCTGAGCCGCCATCCACTGCTGAAGCTTGGTGGATCGCAGATATTGTGGATTGTCTCATTCGCGAAGTATTCGGCCCGGTTGCCTATATCATCGTGGTCAAGTGCCTTTGTGGGCTTGCGCCTCTCCTCTCCCTCTCCGCCACTCGAAGAACCTCGTTGTGCAGTGGAGGTCTCACCAGAAGCGCGACGGCAGCCTCAGAACCTTGCAAACCGAGACCGCCGGCATGGCTTGTCAGTGACTTGATTAGCGTGACATAATATGGGGGAATTTATACAAGTTGGATCGCTATCTAATTTATCTATGGAATACCAAGATCTAAAGTTTACAAACCCATTTCCCCATAACGTTTTTCCAATCTCTAAAAAGAAAAGAGGAAAAGCTGATTATTCAGGGCCGTTGTTTGGTCTAGATTTCGGATTTATAGAGGATCAATTCGGGACGGAATGGATATTCCAAAAGCAAAAAAAAGAAAAACCGAAATTCTTTTTCAGTGTAGAACTCACGGATTAGGAGAAATTGAATTAGCTAATAACAAAAACGAGGGCTGGACCAGACGAGGATTGTTGCACTTACTAGGGGATTGCAGAAGGCTCAGCAGCCCATGTTAGCCTAACCAACTCTACATTATCACAACAAAACGTAAAGACGAAAGGTCATTATCCTACCCAGCGAGGCAGTTTCCTTCTATAGATGCTTTTGATGTCAATTATGAATTTTCAAAAAAAAAAAAAACAGAGAATTGCTAGGCTTACGGCACCATCCCTCTTAAAAAGAGACGGTGCCTTGCTAGCCTTTCAATGTTGCAAGGGAGCCGGGTAAATTGCTTAGCCGTTTTCCTTCGAAAATTTGGAAGGAAAATAAAATAAAATAAAATAAAATAAAAAACCGGGTAGAAGAAGCAGCTTTGGCTACGTTTGTTTTTATTTCTTTTTTCTGTTTCTAAATACTTTTTTCTGTTTTTTTGTTCCTCGGAACAAAAAAGGAACATAAACGCGTTTGGGTGCGTTTTTGTTCCTTTTTTGTTTTTTTTTTTCCCAGAAACATATGTGGAACAGAAATAAGAAACAAAAAAATTTTGTTTCTTATTTTTGAAACACATTTGAAGAACAAAAAAGGAACAAAAACATAAGCGATCGTGTTTCTTTTCTATTTCTTGCTCAGCCCTTCAAACACTGCCTCTCCTCCTGCATCTTCTCCACCGTCGTCTTCTTCGACGCCTCCCACTCTCCGGCGCCGATAGCCACCTCTGTCTCGAGACCATCCGGCTTCTCCACCGTCGTCCTCTTTGGCGCCGACAGCCGCTGCTCCTTCACTAGGTGAACCTGCTCACTGCTCCTCCTTCACCGATTGACGAGGCCCTCGCAGATCTGGGCAATGGCTGCTCGGAGCTTGAGCCAGCGCTTGCCCAGATTTGCGAGACGCTTTGCTCAAGCGAGTCTCGCAGATCTGGGCGAGCAACGAGCACCGTTGCTCGCCAAATCTACGGCAGCAGCTCGTCTGCTCGCTCGAGATATGGACGAGCACGCTCGGCCAAATCTGGAGAGCAACGGTACCCTAGATCGAGCGTTTGCTTGCAGCGAGCCTTGCTTTGCTCGCTCGCTGCAGAGCAGCGAGTGTTTGCTTGCTTGCTTCTCTGCTCGAGCGAGCAGATGGTCGCTGCTTTGCTTGCTCGCAGCTCGCTCGAGCGTGAGCAGCAGCGAGCGTCTATTCGCTTGCTTCTTTGCTCGAGCTAGCAGACGGCCGCTACTCTGGTCTGCTCGCTCACAGCTTGCTCGAGCGTGAGCAACAGCGAGCATCTGCTCGCTTGCTTCTCTACTCAAGCGAGGAGAGCAACAGGCCCTGCTCGAGTTGTGAGCGAGTAGAGCAGTGAGCATCTGCTCGCTGGAATGTGAGCAGCAGCGAGCGAGTAGAGCAGCGAGCGTCTACTCGCTGCTCACGCTCGAGCGAGCAGAGCAGCGAGTTGCTCACGCTCGAGCAGCGAGCACCTAATGATATTGATTATTGAACTTATTGAAGATCTTTGGATTGTGTTGCAACTAGGAGAGATTGATGCATAGGTGGATGCATCCTAATACAGTTAATTCCTGTATTAGAGACTTGGTTCTGATGGTATCCTTTATTTTGTTTCTTTTAGAAATCAGTAATTTCAGTAGGTTCTGTTACCCTATTAGTTTTTTAACTGAAAATGTGGAGGTTGACGACTCTTCCTTTTGATAGAGAAATTCCCTCCTAGCTTAACATTGCCTCTATCTCTTAAAAGTTCTCTTCATTATGGTGAAAATCCCCACCATAAGGCTGCATGTGGACAAGAGTCTTGTTGAGGTTAATGGAGGTGGTATTGCAACTGCAATCCAACATCATGGAAGGCGAGTCCTTGATGTCATATTTTTACATCAAGGTCAATCTTTTGAGGAAGTTGAAATTGCAGCGGATCTAGTAATTATCTAGCTTTGAAAACTTCATTAGATAGAGGAGGCAGTTTCTAAAATGGAATCTTGTTATTAAATCTAAATAATAGATAGTATCTTCATGTTATAGCTAAAGCTTTTTGATAAATTAACAAAGGCTTCAAGAAGTCAATATGTTATTAGAACAGGAGGCACTCAATTCAAAGCTCTCTAGCACTTTATTTGCTTCTTCAACATAATGATCTTCCACCCTTCAATTTGTGGTAAAATGCTAGCCTATGAGTGATGGCAAATATAGAGCATTTATATACCAAATTACTCCATCTAACGGGTAGCTTAAACTTTTGGTTTTGTTAGCAGTTTGACATAATTCTACAAATCATTCTTAAGGAGCATCTAGTTTCTTTTCTTTTCCAGGTCAACTATCTGTGTATTTGAGTGTGCAAAAGGTTTAGGTATAATGAAACACTAACAATGTTTTGCAAAGGAGATTAGCGATACAGGGGACTAATTGGCTGCCTTTTAGTATCATAACCATGTGTTTTTGAGATGAGACTGGATGCTCTTTAGAAGTCTCTGAGCAACTACAATAGTAGTTTGTTCTGCAAGTTCTTTTAAACCATTGATAGATCGTGGTAACAGTAGCAGATCTATCTCTCATTTGTTGTGAATTATGTATTGGTGCTGCAGGAAATGTCATATAATAACTATCTGGATGTTGATGCTGCCTGGAATCGTGTATCCGAGTTTAGTGACCTACATGCATCGTCATAAAGCATACAAATCCTCATGGGGTGGCTTCTCCTGCCGGTATTCTTCAAGCATACAGATTAGCAGTCAAAGCACATCCAGTCAGTGCATTTGGTGATATCGTGGCCTTCAACATAGAAATCGATGAGGTATATGCTTATTTCATTATGCAAGTTACAAAGTGAAAATTTGAATTTCCTTATATAGTACACCCACCGAGTCCAAATATAATAAACTGAAAAAGGCTCCTCATTTTTTAAATCCATAGAGTTCCATATTGAAGCTCATTCTTGAGTCAACTAGTTTGAACGAATTAGGCTAAATGTTATGCCATGGTCACATTCCATAATATATTATAATTCTCTGATAAATAAAAAGGACCGTGAGCTTTTAAAACTTCAAGCCTCATTCAGCACGGGCTTCCCTCAAAATTGAAACAACACTGGTGTAGGTGTGGGTCTCCTATTGCTGAGTCAGTATTGTAATGCTTCACTTGATAAAGTTGATTGAGTTGAACGTCAACACTAACCTTGCAATGTCCTACTGTGCATATAGAACTTGGCGAGGGAAGTCTGGGAGTTCACAAGCCCAACGGATGGTGAAACTCGGATGTTCTGCGAGATTGTGGTGGCACCCAAGTACTCAAAGAATGGGCTAGAGGTTGTCCGTGGGAAGTCGAAAACGTTGAGGATTCTAGAAGCGAAGAACAGAAAAGGGGAGCTTTCATTAAGACAGGTCGATGGGGGATGGCCGGCTCAGGATTCCGATGATTTTAACTCCCGTAGACATCCAATTCAATGCGATCTCAGGGATAACTCCGCAAGAGAGCGAACTTGAAGATGCAGAGTCTGCATGGCTCTGCGTTGAGCCCATTGAGTACACTTGCAGTGCAAATTTTAAGACTCTTAGTGCAGTCACCAAAGAGAAATTATTAATTCAGTCTTAAATTCATTGTAGGTGTTTCAATATAATCTAGAATATTTTCAACTTTGAGGCTTTGCCGATGTAGTTCTAATGTTGTTGTGTCATTCTAATTATATGTCTATAAGACAAAACGTTATTTCATATCAAGTAATTGGTATGATATAAAATGACCCATACCTAAAGGAAATTCTGTTATAAAATATGATGGTCGAAATTTATAACGAAGACTGATGTAGGCTTCAATCACCCACCTGCAGTTTGAGTGATTCCGAATAAGGGGGCTATATTATCAAGAACAGTGAGTTTAGCCTTCAAAAGAAAGTTTGAATCTAGAACTCATCTAGATTTTGATTATTTTCACGTCAATTGACTTCCTAGGGAACAGATTGGATAATAGAGATTGTTTATGGACATTCAGATAGAATATATGAAGCCTTCAGCATTTCATGAGAATGAGAATTCAATATCAAGTTTAAACTTTATTTTTTTTTAAAAGCATTTTTTGAAAAATTTAAAACAGAAATTTTTTACAGTTACCAAACGTGTTTCTGTTCTTTTTCTATTCTAGAAACAAAAATTGAGTGCGGTTACCAAACGTGTTTCTGTTCTTTCTTTATTTCAAGAACAGTTCTTTTTTACACTTACCAAGCGCGTTCTTTTATTCAAAAACTGTTCCTCGGAACAGAAACATTTTTTTTTCTGTTCCCTGGAACAATTTTTTAACAAAAAAGTTACCAAACGTGCCCTTTGTCATTTTACTCCAAAATGAGGAGGGAAAAAAAACGAAACTTTAAACATTAACTAAAGACAAAACACAAAACGAAAAAGGAGAACGTCTTGTAGCTCCACTTTTACCATGCAAAGAGCAATTAACGTCAATTATATATCAATCTAATGGATCAACATTTTAAGAAATGCTAAAAAAATTCCTTTGAAATAATGTGATGTGAGTTTGTAAGTGATCATTGTTATAATGTGAAAAATAATGTGAAAAGATCAAACGAACGTAATGTGAACAATATTTAATAATTTTGAAAAATTTCAGTGATCATTGTTATAATTTACCCAAATAATAAGCTGTCGGCCTAAAACCTAGACAACTAATTCTGGCCATGTGATGGAATTTTAAATTTTCTATCCAAAATTGGAATAAAAAGATAAAATAATAGAAGAATGTTAACTTGAACATCTTTCAATTTTATCCATTAAGTCTTACATCATTTCACGTTTTATTAATTAATTTCATTTGAACAACTTTATTACCAATGTAGAAATTGGTATCCTACGGAACACACGGTTGACATATTTTTGTGATTTTTTTGAATTTTTAATGTTCTTTTAAGGAATAAATAGCGAGCTTCGCATTAATATGGAGGAAATTGAATCTTGTGCATAAATTTTTCAAAAATGCAAACCTCCCTTGATAGTTTTTATTATAGGCATTATTTTTTTATCATTATAATTTTCGTGAATAGCTACAATTCTACTGTCAAGAGCAGCGAATAGCCAAAACTCGGAACACAATTTCCCGCGTGAGGGCGACGCCACGTCGATCGACATTCGGGTCGCCAGCACGAGACAGCACTTTCTCCGCCTTGGCTCCTGGGCCCCACCAAAGTTGCACGGTGATCAACGCGCCACGTGTAACGAGGAAAGCCCACGTTGTATCTCGCCTTCTTCCCTGGGGTGCGGTCATCCCCGGTCAGGTCAGGCAAGAGGGCAGGTCAACCTGGTGGTCCTTTTTTTTTTTTTTTGGGTCAGTAACCTGGTGGTCCTTGAAAAGTTCATCTTGAGACCCGCGAGATGGGCCCGGGTAATGGCTTCCGAGGAATCGGACGAAGTGCCGATCAGTGGAATGGTAGAGAATGTCATTTGACATGACAATTTGATATGCAATTATTAATTGCACAAGCAGAAGCAGGCGTTTGTGTTTTTCTTTGTGACGAGGAAAGCCCACGTTGGATGGGGAAACTCCCAGCCAATGATTGTATGCGTGTGTATCTATATAATTTAATGGGTGATATTTCCTCATCATTAAAATTTTATTAAAATAAAAGCATGTAGAGTTTATCAAAGTTTTGAAGTTACCAGGCTTGAAAATAAAAGAGGACGCCTCGTTATTGATCAAATTAAGTTAAATTTGACACTAATAATAAGTTTAAGATTTTTTGGACAATTTCCCGTATTATATATTTCTCTTTAATGTATTAAAGTTTATGTGTTATTTTTGTATTGTTTCTTAAAAATTCTTTTTATTTGGTCTTGATTTCCATTTTCTCATCTTAATAATTACAATCATATTCTACATTGAAAAAGATAAGTAAACTTATCAAACTATGATGACATAATGTCATTTCTTTTCTTAATTTTCATATTACACCTTAAAATTAGATGCTAGAGAATGATTGAACGCGTATCAAGCCGATTAATGAACTAGGTATAAAAAATGTTAACATAGGTTCCTAATTTTTTTCACCTAGGAACCGGTCCCCGCGTGAACTGGCTTGAAACCAATTGGGTTGGTTTTTAGGTTGAACCGGATCATTTGGTCACCCCAAGATTTTATTAGAAAAATTAAATTTAGAGAGTTTTGATCATAAAAGTGGTGAGAGTAAAGGGATAGAAACTAGTTTTCCTACCCTTTTATGACTTGATCATATTGTGATTTTATTTTTTTTCTCTTTGAGTAGAATCTCGGTTCTAGCTTATTGCCTTGTAAGACTTCATAGTTTGTCTCTATGGAGCTTTCAATTTCTCAAGACAATGTTTCCACAAAAGGACTAATCCCAACATTCCATTTAAAAGGCCAACCAAAAAGCATACCTTTACAAGATTAAAATTATATATATTTATTGGTCCAACAATATTAAAAGTACAAATACGTAGGTTTGTCTAGTCAAAATGAGGCCATGCATCTATGAGATGATTTTAGCTGGGCCATTAAAAACCAAGCCAGCCCCTTCATCAACTAAGGTCCTAATGGCCAGAAAAGCCATGAAAGTTCTGCACTGAAAATTGGGTATACATCAGCTTTTTTTTTTTTTTGGTCGGTAGGTATACAACAGCTTGAAAGTCTGGTAGATCTTGTAATTCATGCGCACATACAAAAGAGCAAAAATCTAGAGTTTTGCTATATAGTATTTTCAGTCATACCATCTGCTGCAATGAGGCGGTCCATATCACTAGGTCGTCAATTCAGCACATCCACCTCGTAGTAGGATCCATCCCAATAGGCCCTTCTCGGACTCATCGGCAAACAAGGATTAATCACGCTTGAACCTCGTCCCCACGTAACCGCGCACTCGTCGTAGTAATCGCAGTTGTTGTAATCTCTCTCTCTCGCCCTTTTTGTTGAATTCTTTCCCACTCACAACAAAGGCAATTACCGCCTGGGCGGCTGCCTTCATTGTTCACCATAACGGTAGTTTAGGGTTTTAGTCCTTTTCATTTTTCAATATATCTTTTCTCTTGATTTATTCTTAGTCATTCTTATTGATATTTTGAATAAATTTTTTAAAAAAATCTAATCAAATATATTTTGCTCGGCAAGATAAAAACTTCACGGTTAATGCCATAGAAAGCAACCTATGATGTGATCTGCATGCTCGCTTAATGCCATGGAAAGCTACCATTTTTTAGGACCACCCACGACGTGACCTACAAAGAATAAAAGTTATTTCTCAGTTTTCTTTCTCTTTTACCTACCGTTTTCTAGGACCACCCACGATGTGATCTACATGCTCGTTTAATGCTAGGGAAAGCGACCAAGGCCCGCACTCGCAGAGTTGAAACTCTTTGCACAAGACATCATAATGCCAGGGATTTGGTAATAAAGACAGATATAGATATAATATATGATCAAAGTGCGACTACTGAAAAAACTTGTCAATGTTAAGAAAAAAAATCATTTTTTTTTATAAAATCATCATGAACTAACTCATAATCAAGTCGGTAAAATTCGGGCGATTTAAGACATAATTTCTCGATGTTCATGATATGCCTTGATCGATTGAGTCAATAATTGTTGAGATACAAGCATGATTATTGATCGAGACCATATAATTCACTCTTAGCATGATTTCTTTACTAATGAATTAAAAATGAAACGATACTGAAGTATTTGTGGCAGTGAATGTTAAAAATTCCACTGACAGAGCCCGGAGTTGCTTTTTTCTGAGACCTTTTAATTAAGGGTTATGTGCTGCTCACAGTAGCAACAGTGCTGGAGTTCTTTTCATCAAGCATCATATTCATACGATCCAGTTTTTCCAAGACTCTCAACCTAGACAATGTGATTCTATTCGGTTATACAAACTCTAATTCAACTCCATCAGTGCCGACGACCATCTCTAATTTTCTGCCATTAATCTTGACCTGGCTTTCCTCGAAGCAGAGAATCGAAAGCGACCTCTTCAATTCAACGTCGTCATTCGTTGCATTACTAATGGCACTCATCCTAGCAATAAGCCGCTTAGCTAAAGATCCATGCAATTTGCTTAAAATATAATTCGACAAAGTTCTTGACAAATATAGAAAACGGTCGTACAGCATCTGCTATTGCTTGGGCTTCTTTTGCAATAGGAGTCAAAGCATGAGACTGGTCCTCCATAATCGATCCAAAAGTCTCGGTAGTGACCCAGCACGTTGTAAAAATCCTAAACTAGTATATTTATGATAAATGTACCATAAACTAATTTATTTGACTGTAAAAAAAACCCTAAACTAATAAACTTGTGATAAATATACCCTCCCTTAAATTGGATTAATACCACAATAAAATTACAAAAATTGTAAACTGTGATAAACGGAGCATAAAATCCCAAATTAATATACTGGTTAACTGTCACGTATCATTTAACATAATAATTTGACAATAAAATTTAACAAAAACTAACAGAGGATAAATTTATCACAAGTGTACCAGTTTAAGGTAATTTTGTCAAAGGTATACGAGTTTTGGATTTTTGATGGTCAAAAAGAAAGTTTCCGCGGGGGGGGGGGGGGGGGGGGGGGTGGAGGGCGCTAATCTTGGCGGTCATCGGGATCATGTGCTACAACCTGGCCGGGATCCTCCCCCGCTCCGACTTGTGCTTCGGTCTAGCAACAATTGCTCAACCTTCTTCCTCTATACAAGCAAGAAAATTATCCAAAAAAATATTAATCTTACTAAATTTTCGACAATTTAGTCTTAAATATTTCAATTATATTAATTAAGTTATAAACTTTTTTGCGGCTTGTTAATTGATTTCATTTAACCAATTTTGGTCAGAAATTGGCAACGTAGACACCGATTATCTTATGTGCCATGGTCAATACCGACACGTATTTATTTTTAAAATGTTTTTTTTAAGAAATAATTAGCAAACTTCGCATTAATATGTCGGAAACCGAATCTTGTGCATAAATCCTTCATAAATACAAACCTCTCTTGATTGTTTTTAGGGTTAATAGCCTGAAAAACCCAAATTAGTACACCTGTGACAAATTTACACCAAACTATTTTTTTAACCATGAAAAACTCCAAACTGGTACACTTGCGACAAATTTACCCTGACTGATTACAAAAAAAAAAAAACCCTAAATTGATATATTTATGATAAATGTACCATAAACTAATTTATTTGACCGTAAAAAACCCTAAACTGATAATTTTTTTTTATAAATATACCCTCCGTTAAATTGGATTAATACCACAATAAAATTACAAAAATTGTAAACTGTGATAAACGGAGCATAAAATCCCAAATTAGTATATTGGTCAACTATCACGTGTCATTTAACATAATAATTTGACGGTAAAATTTAACAAAAACTAACAGAGAATAAATTTATCACAAGTATACCAGTTTAAGATATTTTTGTCAAAGGTATACCAGTTTTGGATTTTTGATGGTCAAAAAGAAAGTTTGCAAGGGGGTGGAGGGCGCTGATCTTGGTGGTCACCGGGATCATGCGCTACAGCTTGGCCGAGATCCTCCCCCCCTCTGATTTGCGCTTCGGTCTAGCAACAATTGCTCAACCTTCTTCCTCTATACAAGCGAGAAAATTATCCAAAAAAATACTAATCTTACTAAATTTTCGATAATTTAGTCTTAAATCTTTCAATTATATTAATTAAGTCATAAACTTTTTTGCGGTTACTTAATTGATTTCATTTAATAAATTTTCGTCGGAAATTGGCAATGTAAACACCTGCTGTATTATGTGACGTGGTCAATACCGACACGTATATATTTTTAAATTGTATTAATACCACAATAAAATTACAAAAATTGTAAACTGTGATAAACGGAGCATAAAATCCCAAATTAGTATACTGGTCAACTGTCACATGTCATTTAATATAATAATTTTTCAATAAAATTTATCAAAAACTAACATAGGGTAAATTTATCACAAGTGTACCGGTTTAGGGTAATTTTGTCAAATGTGTATTAGTTTGGGATTTTTGATGGTCAAAAAGAAAGTTAGGAGGGTGGGGGGCACTGATCTTGGCGTTCGCTGGGATCATGCGCTACAGCCTAGCCGGGATCCTCCCCCGCTCCGATTTGTGCTTTGTTCTAGCAGCAATTGCTCAACCTTCTTCCTCTATATAAGCGAGAACATTATTAAAAAAAAATACTAATCTTACTAAATTTTCGGTACTTTAGTCTTAAATCTTTCAATTATATTAATTAAGTCATAAACTTTTTTTGCAATTTGTTAATTGATTTCATTTAACCAATTTTGGTCGGAAATTGGCAACGTAGACACCGATTGTCTTATGTGACACGGTCAATACCGACACGTATATATTTTTAAAATGTTTTTTTTAAGAAATAAATAGCAAGCTTCGCATTAATATGTCGGAAACCAAATCTTGTGCATAAATCCTTGAGAAATACAAACCCCTCTTGATTTTTTTAGGGTTAATACTCTGAAAACCCAAATTAGTACACTTGGGACAAATTTACCCAAAACTATTTTTTTGACCAAGAAAAACCCCAAACAGGTACACTTGCGACAAATTTACCTTGACTAATTATAAAAAAAAAATCATAAACTGGTATATTTCTGATAAATGTACCATAAACTAATTTATTCGACCGTAAAAAACCCTAAATTGATAAATTTGTGGTAAATATACCCTCCGTTAAATTGGATTAATATCACAATAAAATTACAAAAATTGTAAACTGTGATAAACGGGGCATAAAATCCTAAATTAGTATACTGGTCAATTGTCACATATCAATTAACTTTATAATTTGACAGTAAAATTTAACAAAAATTAACAGAGGGTAAATTTGTCACAAGTATACCATTTTGGGGTAAATTTGTCAAAGGTATACTAGTTTTGGATTTTTAATGGTCAAAAAGAAAGTTTTGGGGGGACGGGGGGTGGGGGGCGCTAATCCTGGCGGTCACCGGGATCATGCGCTACAGCCTGGCCAGGATCCTCCCCCGCTCTGATTTGTGCTTCGTTCTAGCAGCCATTGCTCAACCTTCTTCCTCTATACATGCAAAAAAATTATCAAAAAAAAATACTAATCTTACTAAATTTTCGATAATTTAGTCTTAAATCTTTCGATTATATTAATTAAGTTATAAATTTTTGTGCAGTTTGTTAATTAATTTCATTTAATCAATTTTGGTCCGAAGTTGGCAACGTAGACATCAGCTGCCTGATGTGACATGGTCAATACCGACACATATATATTTTTAAAATGTTTTTTTTAAGAAATAAATAGCAAGCTTCGCATTAATATGTCAGAAACCGAATCTTGTGCATAAATTCTTGAGAAATACAAACCCTACTTGATTTTTTTAGGGTTAATACCCTAAAAAGCCCAAATTACTACATCTGTGACAAATTTATCCCAAACTATTGTTTTGACTATAAAAAACCCCAAACTGATATATTTATGACAAATTTACTCTGACTGATTAAAAAAAAAAATCATAAACTGGTATATTTATGATAAATTTACCATAAACTATTTTTTTTTTGCTAAAATGCCTAAACTAATTTATTCGACCGTAAAAAACCATCAACTGATAAATTTGTGATAAATATACCCTCCGTTAAATTGGATTAATATCGCAACAAAATACAAAAATAGAAAACTGTGATAAACGGAGCATAAAATCCCATATTAGTATATTGGTCAACTGTCACGTGTCATTTAACTTAATAATTTGACTAGTAAAATTTAACAAAAACTAACAGAGGGTAAATTTATCACAAGTGTACTAATTTATGATAATTTTGTCAAAGGTATACCAGTTTCAGATTTTTTATGGTCAAAAAGAAAGTTTTGGGGGGTGGGGGGGGGGGGGGGGGGGGGCGCTCATCCTAGTAGTCACCACAATCATGGGCTATAGCCTAGCCAGGATCATCCCCCGCTTCAATTTGTGCTTTGTTCTAGCAGCAATTGATCAACCTTCTTCCTCTATACAAGCGAGAAAATTATCCAAAAAAAAAAATACTAATCTTACTAAATTTTCAATAATTTAGTCTTAAATCTTTCAATTATATTAATTAAGTTATAAACTTTTTTGTGGTTTGTTAATTGATTTCATTTAACCAATTTTGGTCGGAAATTAGCAACGTAGACACCGGCTGTCTTATGTGACATGGTCAATACTGACACGTATATAATTTAAAATCTTTTTTTTTTAAGAAATAAATAGCAAGCTTCGCATTAATATGTTGGAAACCGAATCTTGTGCATAAATCCTCGAGAAATACAAACCTCTCTTGATTTTTTTTTAGGGTTAATATCCTGAAAAATCCAAATTAGTACACTTGTGACAAATTTACACCAAACTATTTTTTTGACTATGAAAACCCCAAACTGGTACACTTGCAATGAATTTACCCTGACTGATTATAAAAAAAAACCCTAAACAGGTATATTTATGATAAATGTACCCTAAACTAATTTATTCGACCGCAAAAAACCCTAAACTAATAAATTTGTGATAAATATACCCTCCGTTAAATTGGATTAATACCACAATAAAATTACAAAAATTGTAATCTGTGATAAACAGAGCATACAATCCCAAATTACTATATTAGTCAACTGTCACGTGTCATTTAACTTAATAATTTGACAGTAAAATTTAACAAAAACTAACAGAGGGTAAATTTGTTACGAGTGTACCAGTTTGGGATAAATTTATCAAAGGTATATCAGTTTTGGGTTTTTAATGGTAAAAAAAAATAGTTTTGTGGGGGGCGGGGGCACTAATCCTGGCAGTCACCGGGATCAAGCGCTAAAGCCTGGCCGGGATCCACCCTCGCTCCGATTTGTGCTTGGTTCTAGTAGCAATTGCTCAACCTTCTTCCTCTATAAAAGCAAGCAAATTATCCAAAAAAACTACTAATCTTACAAAATTTTGGATAATTTAGTCTTAAATATTTCAATTATATTAATTGAGTTATAAACTTTTGTGTGGTTTGTTAATTGATTTCATTTAATCAATTTTGGTCGGAAAGTGGCAACGTAGACACCAGCTATCTTATGTGACATGGTCAATACCGACACGTATATATTTTTAAAATGTTTTTTTAAGAAATAAATAGCAAGCTTCGCATTAATATGTCGGAAACCGAATCTTGTGCATAAATCCTTGAGAAATACGAACCTCTCTTGATTGTTTTTAGGATTAAAACCGTGAAAAACCCAAATTAGTATGTATGTGATAAATTTACCCCCAAATTATTTTTTTGACTATGAAAAACTCCAAACTGGTACACTTATGAGAAATTTACCCTAACTAATTATAAAAAACCATAAATTGGCATATTTATGATAAATTTACTCTAAACCGATAAATTTGTGAGAAATATATCCTCCGTTAAATTGGATTAATACCACAATAAAATTACAAAAATTGTAAACTGTGACAAAACGGAGCATAAAATCCCAAATTAGTATACTGATCAACTGTCACGTGTCATTTAACTTAATAATTTGATAGTAAAATTTAACAAAAACTAACATATGGTAAATTTGTCACAAGTGTACCGGTTTGGGGTAAATTTGTCAAAGGTATACCAGTTTTTGGTTTTTGATGGTCAAAAAAATAGTTTGGGGGGGCGTTGATCTTGGCGGTCACCGGGATCATGCCCTGCAACCTGGTGGGGATCCTCCCCAACTCCAATTTGTGCTTCGTTCTAGCAACAATTGCTCAACCTTCTTCCTCTATACAAGCGATAAAATTATCCAAAAAAATACTAATCTTACTAAATTTTTGATAATTTAGTCTTAAATCTTTCAATTATATTAATTAAGTTATAAAAATTTTTGCGGTTTGTTAATTGATTTCATTTAATAAATTTTGATCGGAAATTGGCAATGTAGACAGCGGCTGTCTTATGTGACATCGTTAATACCGACACGTATATATTTTTAAAATGTTTTTTTTTAAGAAATAAATAGCAAGCTTCGCATTAATATGTCGGAAACCGAATCTTGTGCATAAATCCTTGAGAAATACAAACCTCTCTTGATTGTTTTTAGAGTTAATACCCTAAAAAATCCAAATTAGTACATCTGTGACAAATTTACACCAAACTATTTTTTTGATCATGAAAAACCCCAAACCGGTAAACTTGTATATTTATGACAAATTTACCTTAACCTAATTTATTCAACCGTAAAAAACCCTAACTGATAAATTTGTTATAAATATACGCTCCGTTAAATTTGATTAATACCACAATAAAATTACAAAAATTGTAAACTGTGATAAACAAAGTATAAAATCCCAAATTAATATATTGGTCAACTGTCACGTGTCATTTAACTTAATAATTTGACCGTAAAATTTAACAAAAACTAATAGAGGGTAAATTTATCATAAGTGTACCTGTTTGGGGTAAATTTGTCAAATGTATACTAGTTTTGGGTTTTTAATGGTAAAAAAAATAGTTTTGTGGGGAGGAGGGAGGGGGGGCTTTATCCTAGAGGTCACCGGGATCATGCGCTACACCTTGGCCGAGATCCTCCCCCACTTTGATTTGTGCTTGGTTCTAGGAGCAATTGCTCAACCTTCTTCCTCTATACAAGCGAGAAAATTATCCAAAAAAATAATAATCTTACTAAATTTTTGATAATTTAGTCTTCAATATTTCAATTATATTAATTAAGTTATAAACTTTTTTTGCGGTTTGTTAATTGATTTCATTTAATCAATTTTGGTCGGAAATTGGCAACGTAGACACCGGCTGTCTTATGTGACATGGTCAATACCGACACGTATATATTTTTAAAATTTTTTTTAAGAAATAAATAGCAAGCTTCGCATTAGTATGTCGGAAACCAAATCTTGTGCGTAAATCCTTGAGAAATACAAACCTCTCTTTATTGTTTTTAGGGTTAATACCCTGAAAAACCTAAATTAGTACACTTGTGGCAAATTTACCCAAAAAAAATTATCACGAAAAACCCAAAACTAGTACACTTGTGACAAATTTATCCTAACTGATTATAAAAAAACCCTAAAGTTGTATATTTATGATAAATTTACCATAAACTAATTTATTCGACTGTAAAAAAAAACTCTAAACTGATAAATTTGTGATAAATATACTCTCTGCTAAATTTGGTTAATATCACAATAAAATTACAAAAATTGTAAACAGTGATAAACAGAGCATAAAATCTCAAATTAGTATACTAGTCAACTGTCACGTGTCATTTAATTTAATAATTTGACAGTAAAATTTAACAAAAATTAACGGCGGGTAAATTTGTCACAAGTGTACCGATTTTGGGTAAATTTGTCAAAGCTATACCAGTTTTTGGTTTTTGATGGTCAAAAAAATTGTTTTGGATAAATTTGTTACAGATGTACCAGTTTGAAATTTTTTAGGGTATTAACCTTTTTTTTATTAGAGGCATTATTAATATTTTTTTTTCGGTGAATAACCAAAAAGTCGAATGCCAAGAGCGTCAGTCAACATTCGGGTTTTGCCAGCACAGCACCTTCTCTGCCTTGACTCCTGGGCCCCACCGGACTTGCACTACTCTCAGCAAAGCGCCATGTGTAAGCGAGGAGCCATGCATCTCCTCCTCCTTCCCTCCCTTCTAATTTGGCTTGGAATGGAATTCTTCTCTCTTTTAATTTTGTTTTCCCTTCTAACTATATACATGTGCGGTCCGATTTCTTCCATGAGAATGGTTCCACTTTTCTCATGATCGAAAATCATTGATTAGGGATGCTTGATGAATCGTTTGGAACTCATTTATGAATAATCTATCGGGAGGTTTTGAGAAGATAGATACCGTCCTGCTTTGATATTTCCATGGAATGCTAGTTAATTTGGAGCAAAGTATTTGTCTAGAAATTCTTTGTTCTTTCTTTGAATCACTTACAGATGAGAAGATTGCTCATTTGAATTTTTAAACCATTTAACAGGAGCAGAATCGTCATCTAAGTTTAATAAATTTTCACTCTCGGCCTAAATTTATGAGCAAACCATAGTAGAACTCCCACCACAAAAATCACTCTTGATAGAATATATATATATATAACCACAAAAATCCCTAAACTTAACCTAATATGACCAGAACAACCCAATTTTTTTCAAACCCATCTCTATTTTTCCTAAAATGTCTTTAAAAAGGAGAACGTACCAACTATTGGCCGACGATTGAATCTCCTTACCCAAAACATATAAGCTTGTCGACATCTATATTTCTCTGTTAATATTGGCCTTTTTCCTCCATCGCCACCGGTCATCCGATGACGATGGAAACTTCAATATCAATGAACATACTCAAAGTACCAACAACTCCCGAGGCTAATGTGAGGCTTTTAGGACATTACCAGAATATTCGATGAACATGCCTACCGGTGATCTTCGCTCAACTCCCTCATGGAGGACCACCGCGAGAAGATGGCCCGGTACAAAGAATAAAGAAAATGCACTAGGAAACAAAAAATACGGAAACACTATGCACTTACAAAAATTAGATGTGATCGAGCAATTTTATATCAATATTGGATCTTGTGATATCGTTGACCTTTTTTAGTTGAGACTTCGAGGCATTTTATCAAATAGTGTATGTGTGCAGCCAAGGGATTGACTCTAACCATGAATCTAAGTCGTATTTTTGGTTTAAAAATAAAAGAAGAAACAGACTTCAAGGCATTTTATCAAACAGTTTCAAAATTTTGGAAAAAAAAAATTGCAGACATCTAACACTAACTATGATATGTAAAATGGCCGATATTGATTAAACTGTCACGTTAATTATTTATAGCTGAAATTGAAATATTTACGACTAAAATGACAAGTCATAAGAATGTTTTAAATTGGATAAGATACTACAATAAATTTTGGATTTATGGATAATTATCCCAATTATCATCTTACCAACTTTCACCTTTAACTCAAGCTAGACCGCACGACCACGGTCAATGTTATTCAAATTTTTATATGTGCCTTTTTCAACGTGAAAGGTCTAGGATGGGAATTAATTGAATCCTCCGCGAGTCCGGTTGAATCGGGTGGCGTGGAAGTGGGTGTCATCCCCGTTCGGGCAAGAGGGCAAGTCAACCTGGTGGTCCTCGAATGGTCAATATTTAGACATGCGAGGTGGGCCCAGATCATGGCTTCCCAGTGTCGCGACCTCCTTTTTTCAGTCCGGGGGAAAAAAAAGAAAGTTTAGGGGTATTTGCCTAAAGAGGTGGACGAATGGCCCTAAATTGGGCGCGAGCTCTCCCAAGCCCATACCTCGCGCGACATTAGATTTTGAATTTTAGTTCTTAACAACCTATGTAATTTTAAGAGTCGCCACTAGCCTATTGGGGTCGGCTAGAAACCAATCAAAACACAGGAGTGTCGTCTCGATTTATACGCAACCAGAGATTTCTAGGAACGAGGACTTGTTTATGCCAATATTTCTATTAGCACCCTTGCGGTACCACTAACTTAAAAGGTTGTTTATCTAAATGGCCACACAATATTGATTACCAATTATAATCTTTATGAAACCACTAAGTGTCCATGCAAATGTTTTTTGTATTTTTTTTTTAATGTCTACACTAATCCTAATATAATTTAGGGCTAATACCCTGAAAAACCCCAAACTGGTACATTTGTGACAAATTTATCCCAAACTATTTTTTTTACCATGAAAAACTCCAAACTGGTAAATCTGTGACAAATTTACCCCGACTGACTATAAAAAAAACCCTAAACTGGTACATTTATGACAAATTTACCCCAAACTAATTTATTCAACTGCAAAAAACCCTAAACTGGTAAATTTGTGACAAATATGCTCTCTACTAAATTTGATTAATATCACAAAAAAATCACAAAAATTGTAAACTGTGACAAACGGAGCATAAAATCCTAAATTGCTATACTGGTTAACTGTCACGTGTCATTTAACTTAATAATTTGACAATAAAATTTAACGAAAACTAACGTAGGGTAAATTTATCATAAGTGTTCCAGTTTGGGGTAAATTTGTCAAAAGTATACCAGTTTGGGATTTTTTGTGGTCAAAAAAATAGTTTGGAGTAAATTTGTCACAAGTGTACTAGTTTAGGATTTTTCAGGGTATTAACCCTATAATTTAGAAGAGAAATTTACACTCAAATTAATGAAAAGTGGCGCATAAGTAAACATCCAAGAAATTGAAATGACTTGAAAATAAACGCAGAAAAGATAAACCCGATACAAGTCGGGCAAATAATATTACATGGCCTTGTTATCACGCCCCGGGACAGGACCCCCGTGAGTGAAATGAAAATTTAAATATGCATGAAATTACTCTATATGCATGAAGTTATTCTAGATAATTTTAATCTATGCAAAATGGATTATTTACAAAAATGATCATAAAATACCAAAATAGAATTAAATTAGGAAAATGACCTTTTAAAAATAGGAAAATTTCATAGATGTCATTTTTGCCTTAATTTGATACATCTATCACTTTTATATTTATTTTTTTTGAAATTTTTGGATTTTTGGATTTTTTTTATTTTTTATTTAAATAAAAATAATAATTTCCTAAACCGATATATGCTAACATTGAACAACACAGCACATGAATATCACAATAACCGGGATCAAATCGACCGTTTTCAAGATCGAAACTTGGTTTGCGCATTTCGTTGAACATTTGGCGTGCATCAAATCACCCCAAACCAGCTTCCTCAGGCCATGTTTGTGGCCTTCAATCTCAACGCATGAGCAATATTATGTGAAACTAAAACATCAAGGTTAAACTACCACATGCAAGGAGTAAGATTAGATAGAAATAACAACTCAAAACACACGAAAACCAAGCTGGAATCGTCATCAAATATGCGGGTTTGATCTGATTTTGCAAATCTGGGTTTGAACCCAAGTCAAGCAAAAAGGTTGAATGCCCATATTCAAGCCCCGACACCCATCACATACGAGATCTAAGGGAAACATTACTTGATACGAATGAAAGTAGATAACATGAGCTTCCAAACGCAACAAACATCATAGAAAATGACCAACCGAATACATCAAAACAACCTCTTCAAAAAGCACACATGCAAAACTCTTGAAGAGATTTCAACACCTAGAAAAATTTCAGCCTCAAAATCAGTTTCTTGGACTAGTTTTCCTCTTAATTTTTCACTATTAAAACATGTTCAAACTCGAACAAAAATACATCTAGGATACTTACCTTGCTTCATAGTATCTTTTGCAAGTGGTTCTTGGCCAAGGAAACCGAGAAATTGTCCTCTGGAAGCACGTGGAAGTTGGCTTATTCAACTGGAAATGAGATCTGCAAAAAAAAGAACTGACAACGAAGGCCTTCCTGATCTCCATTTGGGACGTGCGACCTATGGTTGGAAAGATATTTGAATGAAGTTTCACTCTCTAGTTGAAGGTTTTGGCTAATTTTGGCCGTCAGTGTGTGAAAATCTCACTTTTCTCTCTTCAGGTCGGTCTAGAATTTCTGGGTTTCTCTTTTCTGGAGTTGCTTCTGAGGGCTTCTTTGGGGATCGACTCCAAGCTCTCTCCTCTCCCTCTTGTCTCCTCTCTCTCCTCTCTCAAAAGACCTTGCTTCCGTGATCTTATCCCCCGGATTCATCAATCTCTTGGTCGGCTTTTTGTCCACCTACCAAGCCTGCCAACTGAGCTATCCACCCACTTTCTGACAGCCAGAGTTTTCAAATCTTGCAGATGTTGAGTGTGCCGATTTTGCTATGACTTTCCCATGCTTTCAGCAGCTTATCCCTGGCAAATTTCCGTCCACTTTCACTACTCATTACATTCTTCCATCACGTGCAAAGATCAGGCCGGTTGGACAGCTAAGGAGGATATGGTGGGGCCACCAAGTTGCTTACTCAGCAGCTCCAACTTCAGACCAACTTGAGGACTGGGATTTGTCAGCTGGTTTAGGTGCTTTAATCCATGAATTTGGCTGCGATTTTTGATCAATTAGCAAGCTCATGTATAGTAGTTTAAGATCTCAACCGGATTTTGCAATTTTGCCCACCAAAGTTTGCAAAAAGGTCCCTCAAAGTTGGTCATTTTCTTATCCGAAAATACCCAATTTAACGCAAGTTTGGTCATTTTGGCCTAATTTGATAGATTCGACCCAGCCCAAATTCAATTTCAACTCAATTGGAGGCTTAGATGATGATTTAAAGGCTCGGGCGAACTTTTGCGAAATTTGCAAATTGGTCCATCAACTTTTGAAAATTGCATTTTGGCCCCAACTTGCCGTTTTAATTACAATCTGACCTCCTGGGCTTGGCTAGTCACATTCAAATCATCGACCCCAACTTTTTTTTTCTTTTCTTCTTTTTTAATCTTTTTTATATTTTTTTTATTTTTTTTAAGTAAACACATCTTCCATTTAAAACACTATATTAAATGCCTAGATAATCTATATGCAAAAATTTAGGTGTCAACACCCAGGAATCGTATAAAGCTGTCGATCAGTGGGAATGCTAGGGAATATAATCTGACACGACAATTTCAACATGCAATTATTATTTGCACAAGCTGGCGTATGTGTTTTTCTTTATAACGAGTAAAGCCCACGATGTGTGTGTGTATCTATATAATTTAATAGGTGATCTTTCCTCATTATTAGAATTTTATTAAAAAATAAAAGCGTGTAGAATTTATTTAAAGTTCGAAGGTACTAGGCTGGAAAATGAAAGAGAACGCCTTGTCATTGATTAAATTGGGTTCAATTTGACACTAATAATAAGTTTAGGGTTTTCTGAACAATTTTCCTGTATAATGTATTTCTCTGCAATGCAGTAAAGTTTATGTGCTATTTGTTTTATTGTTTCCAATAACTTTTTTTTCTTGATTCCCATTTTCTTGTCTTAATAATTAGGATCACATCCTACATTGAAAAAAATAAGCATCAATCTTGTATATACGCTTATCGAACTGTGATGAGATAATGTCATTTCTTTTCTTAATTTTCATATTATACCATAAAAGTTTGACGCTAGAGAATGATTGAACGCGCATCGAGCTGTCAAATAGGTTAAGACAAGTTCCTATTTTTTTTTTTTAACCTGTGTCACGACCTACCCCTCGGGGAAGGGAATAGGTTTAAAGGTATTTCCTAAAAATTGGATCTAAGGCTCATGATTAGGCGTGGGCTTTCCCAAGCCTATACCTCGCGTGACATTGGGATATTCTAAAGAATTTTACAAAAAGGAGTCGCTACTAGCCTATTGGGGTCGACTAGAAACCAAGTAGGACATGAGAGTATACCATACTTTCTACACAACCAGAAAATCTAGGGTCGGGGACCTGATTACACTAATTAATCAATTAGTGTTATTTCGGTACCTAATCTTATTCATGTTAAAAGAAAAGAGTTTTGTCAAGCAGTTTGGATTGATTTTATACTTACCCACTAACATGTGAAGTGATCATACGGGTGCATAATCATTAAAATAACAATTAACAACCAAGGAAAGCGATTAAATAAATTGCATGAAAGAGCAAAAATTTAACATCAAAGAAAAGATAAATATTAATCCTAACTAGATTAAAGAGAAGCCAAAATCAACATATCAATATTATGCATTCAAAGGCATTTGTCCCCCCGCACATCACATCACTCACCTACCACAGCGATCCCCTGCTCCTCTGTCGATGCTCCTCTTTTCTGTTCCCTGCACCTCTTTTCTATTCCCTGCAAGTCGTCACGCGAGACAAGTGAGAGAGGAGGAAGGATGGGCACGGGCCGGGCCGAAGGAGAAAGGAGCTAGGCTCGGCTAAGGGGGAAAGAAGGCTAGGCCAGGCCTAGTGCGAGGGAAAAGAAAAGAAAGAGGGGCGGGCTAGGCCAAGGCCAGATCAGGCCCGACCCTACGCCCCTTAAGCATTTTGTTGTTGTTGCTGTTATTACTTTTTTTTTCAGTTTTTTTTCTTTTTTTATGACAATATTTTGGAATTTTTTTTTAGCAACTAATTCCTAACTTTTAATGCTATTAAGTCTTAAATAAAATTGCAAAATTTAGGTGTCAACAACCTGGAGACTGGTCCCCATTTAAATTAGCCTAAAATTATCCGGCCTGGTTTTTAGGTCCAATCGGGTCATTTGCTCACCCTGAGACTTGACTATAAAAATTAAAATTAGAGTCTTGATCATAGAAGAGATGAGAGCAAGGGGATGGAAGGTAGAATTTTTCCTACCCTTTTATGGGGTGATTACATAGTGATTTTTTTTTCTTTTTCTTTTTGAGAAGAACCTGGGTTTTAGCTTATTGCCTTGTAGGACTTCATAATTTGTCTCTACCGAGCTTTCAATTTCTTAAGACAATGTTTCCGCGAAAGTAGTAATTCCAACATTCCATTTAAAAAGCCAACTAAAAGCATAATAACTTCACAAGATTAAAAGTATTTTCTTTTTGGTCGAACAAGAGTAAAAGCATAAATACATGAAACAAAATTCCTCCGTCATACTAAAGTGGCATTCACTCAAAAGGAAAATAGAACAATAAATTTTGAAATACTTATATAATTTAAATCTGAATTATTCCGACAATATAGATATTATCAAAAGAAAAAATTGTAAGTTATTTCTACTTATTACTAATGACAAAGCCATCACGTGGTGTTTATGCCACGGTACAATGTCCCAAAAAAAAATGATTGCTTAAAATAATTAGTTGATAAAAAAAAATTCTTTATCAAGAAAAACTCGTGTCTAGACATATTCATTGGTGATATGAAAATAATTTAGTTCATTCATTTTTGGGAAAATCTCAAATAGGGACCTAGAGTGCCCTCATTTTCTCAAAAGAGGACCTGAAATGAAATCTGTCTCAAATAAGGACCCCAATTGCCGGCCGGTAAATAGTTACATCTCCGATGCATATTTCGGTGGCTTGATTAGGGTATTTTCATCAAACTCTTTTTTTTTTTTTTCATTTTTGATTGTCCTGTTCATCGTCTTCTTTAGGTCACGTCTCCTTTGATTTCCCCCATGAAACAATACACTGCAATTATGCATTTCAAAAGGCACCCATTTGCTGCCTTCACTTAGGAATACCAACAAACACCGACCGAGCATACACACCATTATATCCAAAACACGCAGAACCCTGAACTGTTCACTCAAGACGGTAATGACACAAAGCAGGGGAAGGAAAACAAAGTGCCCACCTTCTTGAGCACCTCTTCTAGTCCAAGAGCTTGGAAATTTGCGCTCGTCGCGCTCGGTTTGGGCGAGCTCGAGATGGAGAAGAGAGCATTCTTATCGGTCTGCGATGGGTTAGCAGGACGAGCGATGAAGGTAGAGAGATGGGTCTGGATGGAGTTGGATATCTTCTCAAGATTTTGGAAGAGACTGAGGAATGGGTTCTCGGACATCGTCACCTGGAACGGCGTAGGAGTCAGAATGAAACGACAGGAAAGTGAAAATTTGATAACAATTTCCACTCTACCTATTCATCATCTTGCCTAGATCAAGAACACTAGGCTTGGGGAAAGGCCGGCGAGGGCTTGACGCCCATCGCCGGTAGCAAGCGAGGACTCAACGCCCATCACCGGCAGCGAGCGATCACCGATAGCGAGCGAGGAAGCGAGGACCATTGAGCCCTCGCCGGCCTTTCCCCGAGTCCAGTGTTCTTGATCTGGGCAAGAAGATGAAAAGGGAGAGTGGAAATCAATATTTTCCACGCTTGAAGAGAAACTTATAAAATCCTAATCCGACTCATGTTCAATTCACTAAAGCATCATTGTAGTCGGTGAAAGCTGGAATAAGATAAAACTCTTGCTGTTAGCTAAGCAAATGAAAACGGTATTTTCATGACTCACGAATCTCTCTGAGTAGAGCTGATTCCTCAAAGTCGCTTGCTTATGCGTTTATCATCATGTTCTTCCTCTGGCTTCGTCAAATTTCTGCTTTTACATGTCGAATGCTTATTCAATGTGCGGAAGTGACTGGAGGTGGTGCTAGGAGGTGTTGCCTTTTTCTCTACAAGACCTCAAAGCATGTGACTCTTTGATGGGCATCCAGCCCTCGCCGGCCCTTCCCAAGTCCGATCTTCTTTGTTTAGGTAAGAAGAAAACGAAGAGGGGACGAAGAAGATGATGAACAATGCAACCATAGACCAAAAAAAAAGAATAAAACAAACCGAAATTAAAAAAGGAATTTTATTGGACAAAAATACCCCTTATCAGGTCACCGAAATATGCATTGGAGACGCATCTATTCACCGGCTGCCAAATGAGGTCCTTCTTTAAGACTAAGTGACAACTTTAGGTCATTATTTGAGACAAACTCTATTTTAGGTCCTCTTTTGAAAAAAAGTATGCACTTTGGGTCCCTATTTGGGATTTTCCCTTCATTTTTTTAAGTGATGCAAGCAATTATTTTTAAGAAAATGTTTTTGAACTATTTATTTTCCATGAAACAAATGTTGACACCTAAATTTTGGCGATCCGATCATTTATTTTATACATAAAAGTTAGGGACTAAACTTTAGCCCCTAAACAAAAAATATTAGTCAATTGCATATAGATGTTCGAAGGGTTATCATCAATTCACTGCACCCACGTTAGAATTGGCCTGATATGAGAATGGTCCTCATGGGATTCGGTTACGGAAATCCGCAATTGTGGGTTCCTTGCCCACTCACGCATTTGCTTGAGTAAAGTCCAAAAGTTGACCGATTTATCCGTCGAAGAAGAGAAAGGAAGTGAAAATCCTGGAGATATTTGGTTGATTCGATGGACACGAAATGAGGGGGATTGCTAGTGAGGGGATCGGCAAACATAGATGGAGAGAAACCGGAAAGGTTTTGCTGAAATTTATTCTTTCTATGGTTGAAAAAGGGCTATTGCGGGAAGTGAATAAGCAAAAGGATCGGTAC
Organism: Eucalyptus camaldulensis; assembly: GCA_019915185.1. Lineage (NCBI taxonomy): Eukaryota > Viridiplantae > Streptophyta > Magnoliopsida > Myrtales > Myrtaceae > Eucalyptus > Eucalyptus camaldulensis. The sequence goes on from JAHSVA010000006.1 coordinate 12,472,398, forward strand.
ATTGTTTTTTCGTATCTTCACACCAAGGGGGAGGATATATTCAAAACAAAAAGGGGAAAGTGGAATTTCTTCTTCACTGGCATGGTCACAGAAAAAAATCACAAGAATAGGAAAGAACTAAAACATAATATGTAGATTTATTCTCTTTCCTTGAAAGCCTAGGTTATTCTTACCTATAAAAGGACCATCTATAGACAAGCAACGGGGAGGCCACACAATTGAAGACATGGCCATACACTGAATTGAGGGAAACAAAACACGTGAGAAAGAGAGGAGAGGTCCTTCGGCCAAGCCTTGGTCGAAACACCGCTCGTGCTATCCCTCCGCCTCGGAGCCCAGCGACATTGAGCACCTGCTGCCGCGAGCTCCAACCTTAATGACGAAGCTGCTGTTCGGACGTGCCACCAGCACCGACGCTCAAACAGAGAGCATCTCTGAAATTTCCGTCCAAAACTAGCTGTGATCCAAGCTTGCTCGGAGCCTGCTCCGCAACGTTTTAAGCTGTCCCGACAAGTTCCAGCAAGCGTTTGGGCCACGCTTCACTTTTGCCGCTAGAAGAAGTTTGCTCTCAATCAACCTTGAAAGGAAGTCCATTCGGTGGAGAGTCTGCAATGGTGCAAAGGGAAAATAAAAAATATAAATTGTGAAAGTGGTGGGAGTCAGGCGAAGAAAACGTGATCTGGATCCAAGAAGAAGAAAGTGAAGTGGAGATCTTGAAGGAGAGAGAAAGCATCACAAAAGGGATAGTCCACAAATTCATCGCAGTCCTTTCTTCTTTTTGCTCTAGCCAAGTTGAGGCGTCCATCGGGCCTACTCGTCCACTCGGTCAAGAACCACCATCGAAGTTTGTGTTTTGCAGGTCCATCTCGCCGTCGACGCGGTCGCTGTTTGCTGTCATCAACATTGCCGCACGCTGCCCACCGCCATTCGAGCCTCAAAATTCACATAATTACGGCAACAAACCGAAGGATTCTCGGCGAAGGCCTGGCTTTAAATTAGAAGATTTCTTTTCCATTGCTTGCGGTGTGGAATTTACGTGCGTGCAGGTTATTTGGGTCAGAGGGACACGTGAACCCGGTCAAAAGGACCATGTCAGTTTGAAGTCCAAGAGAGCCTTCGTGAGCCAGGCCCATCTCTTGGAACTTCCGACATCCATCAAAAATTTATCGACCCATCATCATTGCTCGACACCACCAGATTAGTCCAGTGATATTGACGATCCTCGATGCTCCGGCGAGTCCTCCACCTAGCTCAGAGCCATCACCACCGCAATTCGCATGATTCGTTGTCCCTCTGAGTTTGGAAACGGTATCCGAGTGATATTGCAATTTAGGTAATAATTTTCATCAAATTGATCTTCATATATTTTTATTGCCTGAATCTTTAAATGATGCTATCGTATCCATAAATATAAAGTATTTTTTTAAAATTGGGAAATCTTCCTAATTTCACAACGTGCATACGATTGACGGTCCGATTTCACGCTCAAAATATGACTCGCAATCGCACGGAAAAATCGCCAATCCGATCTCACGCTCGAGATTCAATTCGCAGTTTTATTTAAAATTGGCCAATCCGATCTCATGCACGAGATACGATACGTCAATTTATTTCCCAAAATTAAATGGACATGGATGATATCTTGCTTGATTTGGTGCCGTGCTGTTTTTGATGCCTTTATTTGTTCACTCCCGTAAAAGGAAAAAATAAAAATAAAAAACATTTGAGTTAGATTAGGTTCATGTTAGAATACTTATTTTAGGATTATTTTGCATGTTTAGAATAGGAAATTTATTTATTTCGAATTCCTTAAATACAAATCCAAAAAAGATGCATTCATTTAAGATGTTAGTTTTATAATAGGATAGATTGCATGCTTATTAAGAAAATAAAAAATCATGTGCACGTCATATAGCGTTAGGGTCACGAAATGCACGTCATTTAGTGATTGTTGTTAGGTTCATTTAATTAGAAATTGCGCGTCATTAGAATTAAGTCATTAGGTTAATTTAGATTGCACATTTAATCATTGCATTTCTTTAGAAATTATTTTACTCATGTCATACAACTTGGGTCATATTGCCATGTCGTATCATCTTAGATTAGTAGCATGCATTGCATGATTATCATTAAATAAGTGAAAAAAAAAAAAGAGAAATTGCGTGTTAATTAGAAATTATATTTAGGATTGTTGATGTGAATTCTAAACTAACAACGCAGATGCTTTCATTGCTACGAGGTAAGTCCTGCAATTTATTCATTGCTTTCTTAGATGTTAAATTGGTGGTTTGCACACCCGCATAGGGAAATAATTTTAAAATCAATTCAAGCTACCTGCCAAACATTTTTCGAAATAAAAGAGAAAGGTACCAAAAGGGCGTTAGAGAAATCTAGCGTAACCAAGTCCCCGAACTCATAAATCTCTGGTTCGTAGGAATAAAGTAAATCTCCCGTTACTTTGCTTGGGTTTCTAATCGACCCACCAAAAATAGATTAGTGGCAACTCCTAATTGAAAATCAATTGCATGTTAAAAACTTGAACCTAAGTCGCGAATTGGTATGGGCTTGGGAGAGTCCGAGTTAAGTCTAGGCTTAACAATTCATTAGGGCTAGGTGGTTTAAACCCCGAAAAATATTGGTCGCGACAATCACCTTACTTTTTAAAACTTTTTTTTCCTTTTTACATTCTTTTTTCTTTTTTCTTTTTCCTTTTTCCCTCTTCCCTCCATTGGCCATTGACAAGGTGTAGTGATGGCTCGTAGCAATGGCCCATGGAGGAAAGAGGAAAAAGAAAAAAGAAAGGAAAGGAAAGAAAAAAAAAAATTAAAGACTTTTAAAAATATGCCTACAATTTTTTTTTTACTAAAAGATCTCTTTTTCGATGATTGAAATAGTCACGAGCTGATCAAAAATATTTATTTGAGATGATTTAGTCACTTTAAGTCCTTATTTAAGAAAATAAAAGCACTTTGAACTATTATTTGAATTTTTCCCTTTCTTTTATAATAACAAATTATGAATTTTGCCAATGAAGTGAAATTTGAAGGAAAATCTTCTCAACTTACAAGAAAATGTTTAGTTTTGTTATTATTTTAATTAAGCAATAAAGTTGACTATTTATAATAGTTATGAGGTAAGAAGAAATATTATAGAACATCCACTTATGCCATAATTCATATATGCCTAATAAGACTAATTTGGCTATGCAAACTGCATCATGACTCATATAAGCGTGATAAAATCAATTCGGCTCAAGCAACAAAGTGTCTAGTTCGATTATCTTTGTAAGATTGCATCTTGTTGCTCCCTCTCTGAGCAACTCCACATGCAACTTTTGCAGGAGGCTGACTAGAAATGTTGCATGCCTCATCTTCATCTGCTCGAGAGACATATGAAGATGGCGCATCTTTAGATCCATCGAGCTCGCATTCTCTGCTGACAGAAAAAGGTCTCTCGCTGCGCATTCAACTCGAGCTGAAACCTCATGCCGTCATGTTTTTACAAGAGCAAGAACAGAGGATTCTCCATTTGGGTACTCACCTCTCGTCCATAGGACCACACAGACATCGAGTCACCGACGAAAGCTCAAAAATGTGGCCGGGAGTCGAAAGAGAGTCGCCCATTTCGTGACGTCTCAGGCAATGTGCTCGCACTTACTCATGTGCTGCAGCAGAGAATTGGCTTTCCTCTGGCCTCTGTTAGTCCCATTTCGGGCCATCGCCACCAGATGTTCGTATACTACATACTGAAGCGAGGCCAGCACGAAGGACGAGTTGTGCAGGCCCAGCTCCATCAGCACTGATGTCGCGCACTCCTTGTTCTTGGGTGTCCCGTTCTTGATGATCTCCACCAGTGTCTTGATGAAAGATAGCCGCCCCAACTCGCCTCGCCCCTCGGGGGGAGGCGAGAAGCGACAAGATCGAGAGCGCCTCATTGATCATTCCCAAATTCTTGTCCTCGAGCAAATCGAGCAACGGCGGTATGGCGCTTGCCTTGATGGCCCTGGACTTGCTCGCTTGGTGCAAGGACAAGTTGAAAAGCGCGGTAGCCACGTCCTTCTTACCTCAAACTGTTCCGTTTTTCAGAAGATCCACTAATGGAGGAATCCCATTCGCGGAGCCCACAAGCACCTTGTTCTCGTCGAGTATCAATATGCTAAACAAGGCTGCTGCAGAGTTCTCCCGCACCTCATCCGTTCCGTTCTGCAGTATATCGATTATAGCTGGAATCACGCCTTCTCGGGCAATTACTCTCGTGTTCGCATCGTTGAGGGACAAGTTTAGGAGTGCAGTCACGGCGTGTTCTTGGATTTTAGAGTCTGAAAGTGGAAACGACAGGAGCTGAACTAGAGGCGTGACTCCTTCCATGTTGGCTATCAGGATTCTGTTATCAGGGTTATCCTTGGAGAGAGTCCGGAGCTCCAGAATCACGTGCCTTCGAGCATTCAGCTGAGAAGAGGACAGATCTTGTACAAGGCGAGATATCTGCTTCACGAGTTCGCTCGAAGAGCCATCAGAACCAACGGAAATGGCCTTTCTTGGGAGATAAAAGTCATTCTTCTCGCACCATTGCAAAATAAGGTTGCGGAGAGCGTAATTGGGCACCACCAACAAGTGATGCAAGATTTGTCCGGTCTTCGGGCACGTCCAATGATTCGATTCCAGCCACTTCTGTAAGCTCTCTCTTTCATAGGTCCTATATAAGACAGAAAAGGATATCTCAGCTTACAAATCAATCTTATGCACTACTTATATCGATGCTCTGAACTGCAGCTGTTGTATGAACATCAATGTCTAGAAAAATTTTCAGAGGATTGAGCTTCAACTATCTTGCAATGCGTGCTGAGACTAGAAGATGAAGCGTGATGCTTCACTTGAAATCTGTCCTTTAAACTCACGGTTTCTCAGTTAAACTACTTGTGTTTTAGTTTCTGCAAGAATGCAATGTGTTCTGGTGGTGATTAATGGAATTACCTGTCCGGTGGCGACAATAACAGGATCCGTCATTATCTCAAGCGTGATCGGGCATAAGTATTCATGAGGAATGGAGAAAGACGGCAACTTTTCCAGAGTCCTCGAGGAAACAGAAAAATCCTGCGCGCTTGGCTCCTCGAACCCAATGATCCGTTTGAACTTACCAAATAAGCCCATTATTTGCCGGATATTCTGCGCATCTTTTCCAAACTGCTTCACAAGTTTACTGATGGCAACTGTTTCTGCTTTCAGATCGCAGAAGGTCCGTAGTTCCAATCTGTTCTCAAGGCACTGTAGGATGGCATTGTCCACATTCCGGTCATCCTTCTCGGATAGTACCACCATCAGATCCATCGCTAACTCAATGTCCTGCGTGTCCCTCCTCTTTTGAGTTGCATCCGCATTAGCTCGACCTTTATATACACGAGACCCATCAGCATGTCGCCGAACGATCAATGGAACAATACACAAAATTCATCTAAATTTACTAATTTGAGCTCATGAATTCACTCGAGTCAGTTGAATTCCTCTTGATTCTGCAAAAGCGAATCCGAGAACTTGCTCTGAAGGAAACAACAATGTCATTAAACTAAAGAGTCTGCTGCAAACTTACTCGTTCCTGGACTTCAACTGAGACCCCGAGCTTGTCGTAAGGCATATCATCCAAGGCCTCGTTTAGCTTATCGTAAACAGCATGGAATCTACTCAATTACTCATGACCGCCTCGCTCTGCAACACCTGCATTTTTTTTTTATCAAAACCCAGTTCAGAAGATCGAAAACGAGGAACCCAGATGAGCACACGACTGGATAAACAGTAAGCGAACCAGATAAATCTTGCTTCCGCAGTGACATTGCTTCAACAGCTTGTTAGCCGCAATCACCGCTTGCCTCAGGCGAACCAGGGTAGCGTCCAAACCATCAACGACAGGGGAATCTGCGGCACAGCGGGCCTCTCCGATCTCTTCCAAAAGTGGGACCAGCAGCTTCAACCTCCTCGCCAGATTCAGACACTCCTTCCTCTGCGTCTTCCTGTAACCGCCGTAGGACCCAGCCTTCTCGATCACTCCGATCAAGTACTCAACAGCGCCACCGCCTACATTACCGTCCGCGCCACCGCACGATGAGCACGGCGAGCTAGAGACGGAGGAGCTCTCTCCCGCTTCTCCCCCCATGATCACCCACCAGGCGGGACTATTCCCCAGAAGGGTACCTCGAGGCCGGTCGCTTTTCCGGGGAAGACGAACGGTTCTGTCCCTAGAGCGACTGGCGAGATTGCGTTGGGGTCGGATGATGATGATGGTGGTGGGACGGGGACGTTGTTAAAAGGGACCCGTTCACGTAAAGGGCACGTCCCAGGACTTGACTCCGACGCGTCCCGACTTATAGGCTTCTAGCATGGGCATGAATTTCTCTCCTCTCTTTATCCCTTTCCGAGCTCTCCGAATCGGTTTCGGAATGTCAAATGATTGACGGTCCGGTACAATGATTCGTTGTGTAATTTCGCGGATTCCGGGGCATCTAGAGAGGAGAGGAAGGGAGATGGATAGTACTTTCGAAAATCAGTTAAGTCAGTCAGTCGTGTTACGTGGGGGCGGTTCACGCGGTTTTTTGACGTGGCATGGCATGGGGGCGACGCGCATTCCCATAATTGCCGACTTTCGTCACCCTCCCGACTAGAAAATATTGGGTATCCTAAGGGTGCCACGCAATTTTGTGCTCTGAACCACTTAGCATGTGACACCTGTCGCCAGGCGGGTCCACGTCATCTCAGGTTAAAGCCGCGTCTTCATCCTCTCTTTCCTCTGTCTCTCTCTTCGAAAGGCCTAGCCCACCACTGCAGCTGCTCTGACTTGACGCCCTCTCGCCCCTCTCCCTTCTCCCCGTTAAACTCCGCTCCAGTAAGGAGTGAAAAATTTCCCTTCATTCAAAATGGTTCCGCGCTCTCTCTCCCCCCACTCTGCGCTTAATCAATCCGCTCCCCCACTCTCTGAAACTGCTAGCGAACCACCATGCCTCCCCCTCCGCCGTCCCCAGCCGCCGCGCCGACGGCTCTGCCTCCGGCTCCGCACTAAAGCAATCTGCTCTCTCTCTTCTCCGTGAAGTGCTGAATCTGCTGGTGAACCATGACGCCGACGCGCCTCCGTCGGTTGCCTCCGCCGTTGCCTCCCGAGCCTCCGTGTTGAGGCAATTTGCTAGTGAACCACGACGCCGACGCGCCTCCGCCTCTGCAATCGCCTCCCGAGCCGCCGTGCCTCAGCGCTGAATCAATCTGCTCTCTCTCCCCTCCGCAAAGCGTTGAATCTGCTAGAGAACGCCGACGTCGACGCCGACGCGCCTCCGCCTCCGCCTCCGCCGTCGCCTCCCCAACCCGCCGTCACGTTTTTCCCTCATCCTCACGACCTCCGCACTGTTCTCTCTTTCTTTTCTCCGCGAAGCGCCCCTGCTTGTGAACGCCAACGCCACCGACGTCGTCGACGTCGTCGACGCCGTCGCCTCCCGAGCCCCGCCATCGCTTGTCAAAGCCCTATTGGCAGCTCCAATACGTCCTCTGCGTCTTGAAGGTTAGGGTTTTCTACGGATTCTGCTCAGTAGAGTTTTAACTTCTGTTATAATGTGCTTATCTGTTTATTGAAGTGAAACGTAGATGAACTTCATTTCATAGATGAAGAATCCCTTGCTGCCAGGTTTTTATAACTTATACGTGAGTCAATGGAGCAGGTCTTATATCTTTACCAAAAAAAAAAAAAAAAAATGGAGCAGGTCTTCCAAGCTCTATAATCTCATTGTCTTTGGAAAAAAAAAAAAAAAGTTCATAAAATTGCTAGGTTTGCCTTAAACTGTGTTGATCTGGAGTATTGGCTGAGAAAGATGCACGATTCTTTAAAAGTATCAAATGAACTATGATAAGTGTAGATCACATATCAAGTCTATTTACAGAGCATATTTTGATCCAATTAGGTAGCTTGATCCAGCTCTATGCCGTCCAGTCTGAGAGATTCTTTGTATCAGAGTTTGCCACCTAGTATAAAGTCATCTTCGCGCTCTAGAATTCATTCTTTTCATGTCAAAGAAAAGGTATTATCTCATAATCATTCTTTTCTTGTTCAAGAAACTGAATGCATTCTACTTTCTATTGATCCAAAAGACTAAATTCGTAGTCTTTCTCAAGCTTCTTCCGTTGAGCAGGTAATGCTTTGAGAAGGGTCCATATAGCTTGTCTCTGTGCAGCTCTCTGTTGCAGACATCAAAGTTGAGATGGAGCAGACTCTACAGAGGCTTGTTCCAATTGCCACAAAAACAGCGAAGTTAGATATCCCCACTACCGACCTCAAATGCTTTCAAGCTTGCCTTTGTTTCTTTTGATATTTCTGTTTTTGCTTCTGATTGCGGCAGAGCTCACCATGGCTTCGGATGGGTTGGTGAATGGGCGAATACCGGCTTAGTTAAACTCGAGAGCACTTTCTGTCATTTTTTAACCACCGCTTCCACCCAACCAGCACCTCTACAATAGTAAAAGGAACTCCATAGTGGTAAATTCATGCCAAAACTTAGATGATATGGTGTGTTGTTGCAGGTCTGAGGTAAACAGGAAGCCTCCTGTCACTGGATAAATCAAGCTATGATGTTAAAGACGCATCTGCCAAAACCTGCTCACCTTTACTGATTGCTGAAAACTAATGTTACAAGACATAAGTGAGAGAAAACGACAGTTGGGAATCAGTAAGAGCTAGGATTTGGACTCCTTCAAGGCTAGGTTGAAGAAGCACGACAGACTGAGCAAGAGGATGTCATTGATAGAGTCAATGAATTTAGATGACTCAAAGGAATCCACATACCTTTTGATAAAGTAGAACGCCTTATAGGTAAAGAGATGGTCATCCCACGTCCTGCTTTTGTCTACCACCGTGTCCATAGAGTTCTGGAAGACAGCGAGCCCCATAGCATCCCTGCTAGATGGCTTTGAAAGAATTTGGGGAATATTCGCAATCTCCGTCACTCAGAAGTTCCTCCTACGGCGTAGGGGCAACGCAGGTATGCTTTGGAAGCTGGAGAGATGTGGCTGGGAGAATATGCAAAGGAGATGAATCACAGTGTAGTTTGAAAAGATGGTGAAAAGAACACGTGACATACTTTTGGTGTCTGTACAAAGAGTTAAGTCATATTGTTCAAATTATTCATTTTGGATGCATGGAGTTGCTCTTTTTGGAGGTTCCGTCTGCATTCCTTCACTCTACTCTGTCCTACTATTGCGGTTTCTTTTCTTATTTCTTTCTTTTGTCCTTGTAATTCTTTCTATGGCGTTGAATATGTAAACAGGTGGCACCGCAAGAATTCCATTTGTGAACTAATGACAACACTAAACCGCTCGCCGGTGCTCGAGCGGTCAGGAAACTTTTGTTCTAAGCATATTGGTTAGTGTGGTTTTTCTCCATAGTCATCTTCTCATAACTCAAATGCCATTCAGTGCACAAGTTCGAACACAAGACAAGAACAGCATTATCAATTACCTCACAGGCTTTCTCCTCCCCACTCTTGGGAATCGATTTCCCTAGATGTTTCTAGCTTGGTTTATCATTTCGCTCTTGGTGCGTCCATTTGTGTTGGGCTTTCAGTTGCTCTAGATGTTGGACTCGTTGGATGAACTTTAAGCTTGTGGACATATCAACATGTGTGCTTGAGCTTGTGGACGTATCATGCGACTTTGTAATATAGATAAATGAAGGACCAAGAATTAGAAACCAAGATACTGGACCTAGTGAAAGTCAACCGACTTCTCTGTACTCTATAATCCAAATGCATTTAGTCCATGTGCACTAAATTCATGTAAGAATTACAAGCAAGGATCAAAGTCAATAAGAATACTTGCAAATCTAGCTGCGCAAAACAAAAGGACAATTTTGAACTTCATCACTAGTGGCTATAGTATTGCACTTCAGCGATTCATGAAGTTGTACTCTATATTGCAAGCTTAAGCATATTAAGATCAACATTCAAGGGAGACTATAGTTTCCTTTAAGTAGATCGATGAATTGAATTGTAATTCCAAAGTGTTCACACTGGAACAAAAAGCGAGAGAAATTGACAAATCGAGAGGGAGGGAAGTAGCAAATATTGGTCTCAATAGGTGTTGACAATTGTTGCAATCCCTGACCTGGCTGCTGCAATGATCTTCCACGTGACCCCCCCTTCTCAAATCATGACCCATTCTCATGACAACCGCAAGGATGGTTGAAAAGTGCTTCGAGCTGCTGAACCCATGCGTTATGCATCTCTCTCTCATTGTACAGGCACCGGAGCGGAGGCACTAAAAACATGGAATGTCATGAAAATTAATCTGAGCTTATGCTTAAAGCTTGAACGCAAATATCATATCAATTACATTGGCCCACAATGATATGTGTGCATGATATTGGAAGAACAAAACTAATAAAATAAATTGCACAAACGTATAATTTAATAGTTCATTTAGGTAGACTAAATATCAAATACACTCCAAGTAAAAGGCCTACCGTGACCACACCTACATTGATGTCCATTGGATTGGCAAAGTTAACAGAAATCAACAGAGATAAGTTGAGTAATCCATAAGATTATAAGTAAATGGAAGAGAAGAGTCCTGAAACTAATAGCTTTTTACTAAATGGAAACAGAAAAGGCAGAACTTTTCTAGCCTTAATACAAATAAATAGGCATTCTCCAAGTAATAATGAAGAGTGAAACTACTACAAAGTACAGAAATATGGATATTGCAAAGGGATACTAATTACAACTAAGTACCATCAGTGATCACAATCAAGAAGAATTATTCATTTGCGCCTTTAAGGGAGCTATGCCTATGTGCATGTGTGCGTGCATGCATTCGTGCGAGAGAGTCTATAACCTTCTTTCCTTATCATGTCAAACAAATGTTACGTAGCTAAAATAAAGCATCACCATCTTGCACATAAATATACCCCCTAGGGTTGTTTTGCAAGATGACCGAAATGGAGAGGAACCCATAACTCAATCTGAATTCAAAAGCAGTAATCACAAAGGGACCAGCTATCCTCATGACGGCCACTCCTTATGTTTCCACCTCAAACACCAGTAGCCGTAGGAAGATGGAACAGTGTATCTAAAAGTATGAGAGAGGGAGGGAGGGAGGGAGGAAGAGGAAGTGGGGTGTGAGAGCAATACCTTGTGTAATAGAGGAAGAGCGGATAGCTCAATAGGCGACAACTCCCTCAACTCGCTAATCATGCTATGAAATGTACTGTCTATGGAAGAAAAACTAGAAAAACTAGAAAAACATAGAGACACATAAAATTGCAGCTATTAACATGGTTTATAGATAACAAGAGCAAGGAAAAATGCAAAAGTGGTAAAACTAGTTGGAAATTACACTTGCTAAGATCTTGATATATGTTCGGTGAATTTTGAAATGTTCAGAACAAAAATCAGAAAAATTAGATTCCCTTTGTCTAATGAGAAGAAAACTATTCATGGACTATCCTATCACCAATGTATAGTTAGGCAAATAAAATCTTAAATCTCTACATTACGAATGCTTCTTGCATTTTCATTTTATATTGTTGTGTAGGTCTCACATTCTATTGTAACTGAAATCTCCTACTTGAATCCATGGTCCCTTTTCAGAACTATAGTCACACTCCCCTTATATCACATGAATTCATCTGTTTCACTAAGGGTATGCATGACAAAATTTCTGGAACAAAAATTGATTTCTGGCCAGAATTTGATTTATCAATTTCTATTTCAGAAACTGAGAAGTTAAAAATTTTAGCTTCTGATTTTTTCTTCAAATCAATTTCTGGAATAGAAATTTGTTCTAGAAATAGAAAAATCAAATTGCGTTACCAAACGAATTTCTGTTCCAAACCTGTTCTGGGGAACAGAGAAATAGAGAAATAGAAAAGTAGAAATTTTATCATGCACAACCTAAGACACCAAGAGACCAAATTTAACAAGTCAAATATCTTTTCTGTTGAGGTATGTGACCCAAGATTCGTTACATGTTTTTACAACCAGATCCCCTGCTGTTGAGTAAGTAGTTACGCAACTAACAATTGGAATAGATATCAGTAGCTCCATTCATTGATTCTCAAAACTCTATGATCACAAATTCTAGCCAAAAAGGTTATCAGCGAGCACTAGTCATGTGTCACTGGCCGAGAGTTTCCTTGGCCTCGGAAACGACCCCCGGGCGCCTAGCGAGCAGAGTTCGCCAGGTAAGCCCTTTCTTTAGCTGTTCTACGAACGATACGGTGAATGATTCTTCGTGCGAGAACCTACCACGCCCAGCTTCGCTCGGGCGTCTAGTCCATCGAGTAAGGCAGCAATTCTCTTTAGGGACAACAACTGGTTTTGGCCTACCATGGCCTCGTCAAGAGAGCGGCATCAGCTCCCGACCAGTTTGTGCACGGGAGGCCTACCCCGTCTTCAGAGTTCCTAAGTGATGTAATCCTTCTATCCTAGAACTCCTAGCACCAACCGTCCTGACGCCACTCCCACGGACCAGTTGTGTTCTACCTTTCTGCCTCACACTCTTCACCAGATAACCCCAAGCGCCACTCACAAGTGTCACAAGTACGGGAGGATTCACGGACCGTGACATTCTCCCCACTCAATTCGCAACGCCCTCGTTGCGATCTCTGCTCTATCGCTTCCTTGCGTAAATTAACCATTGATGTGCCGCTTTTGGGAATTCACATCGAACGGTCACGCTCGCCCAACAAAACAGGTTTTGCTCCATTGGTGGCCTCTTTTGATCTCAGCCGCTCGGCCCTTTAGTCACCTGCGCTTTTTGGCAAGTGTGGCATTTTTCGCCAACCGCATCTTTTGGCAGCACCATTTCAGCCTAATCAGCATCTTGACCCCAGCAGACCAATGGAGGTTCTCTTCTTGTTGAAAACGTGATACTAGACCTCTTCTTCTAATTCACCGATCAATCCAGGAACGTTATCCCCATTCAGCAAGGGTTCGGTTCTTCTCGAACTCCCTATCGGCTCGGCAAGGAACCAACTCGTCCTAGTGCTATTGTCGTCCTAGGAGCAGAGAGCGTAGCTTCGTTCGAGCATCTTTTGCCCCAACCATTCACTTTCCGCTGCGCTAGGACAGGACTAGGCTCTCATCAGTTCGACCCACTAGAGCGAGAAGCTCGATTTACCGACTTGCTCACTTGCTTACTAGATGGATTCCTGCTCTGATACCATTTGTCACGGGCCAAGAGTTTCCTTGGCCTCGGAAACGACCTGCGGGCGCCTAGCGAGCGGAATTCATCAAGTAAGCCCTTTCTTTAGCTGTTCCACGAACGATACGGTGAATGATTCTTCGTACGAGAACCTACCACGCCCAGCTTAGCTCGGGCGTCTAGTCCATCGAGTAAGGCAGCAGTTCTCTTTAGGGACGACAACTGATTTCGGCCTGCCATGGCCTCGTCAGGAGAGCGGCATCAGCTCCCGACCAGTTTGTGCACGGGAGGCCTACCCCTTCTTCAGAATGTAATCCTTCTATCGTAGAACTCCTAGCACCAACCGTCCTGACAACACTCCCACGGACCAGTTGTGTTCTACCCTTCTGCCTCACACTCTTCACCAGATAACCCCAAGCGTCACTCACAAGTGTCACAAGTACGGGAGGATTCACGGACCGTGACACATGCATCAGAGAACCCTCTTCAAAGCCTACTTCAAATATATATATTAATACTTCTTGCATTTTGACTACAAACCCCAATCCAAACAGGTTATAAGTAACCAAATCCTACATATGCACCAAAAAACTTCCTTCAAACCAAACTAGAGGCAGATGGTTGCCCAAGGGGCTGTTATGCTAGTACGTATAAAGATCTTCCAGTTATGTTCAGGAGAAAAGAGTATTGCTTCAAGTCATTGGTTAATCTATTTGGGACAAGGAAAGGAAAAAATCTCAAGATTAATCTATATCAGTTTCCAAAGGCTTCTGTTACAATGCTAATTCTTAAAATGGTGAACTTTATAGAGAATGACCAGAAGCCAAACAGATGCTACTTTTAACATACATTCACAAATATCATGTTGCTCATAAAAGAAGGTGCAGTTATGCATGATATTTTTCAGTTACACTTATCTTGAGATGTACTATTTTGCTACCATAGGTACAACCCATCCTGACATTTGAGTTGCACGTCTAGCAATAACAGAAAAAAAAAATTCAATCTTTTTTAATGTGTTTAATTCAAAAGGCACTTTAAAATATAGTTTGCTAAACCACTTTTAGGCATTCTTAAAGATCTGATATAAAGGTCTACTCTTACAGCTTATCACCTATGTGTAGCTTTCCGATTTCCTCAATTTGATGGGAATGCAAGAGATGCAACCATATATCTTACAACACTTAGCAACACCAAAGTACTTGCAATTATCTAAAATAAAAATACCAATAAAAAAACCTAAAAGATGTCCATCACCTACACACCAAAAAAATGCATATCACAAAAGAAAATGATTGCAATAGAGTTCCAGTGAGTTGGCTAACGTTCCCTAATAGCAAGTTATGTCCATTTAAATAGCAGCAAAGCATTGTGGAAACCATTTAGAAGGTTCTGCTAGGGGATTCCCAGAAGATGCCTGCATCACTCTTAAGTTATTTTGTTTTTTTATTGGTATTACCTGCTCCATCTCAACTTTGATGTCTGCAACAAAGAGCTGCACAGAGACAAGTTATATGGACCCTTCTCAAAGCATTACCTGCTCAATGGAAGAAGCTTGAGAAATAGACTTCGAATTTAGTATTTTGGATCAATAGAAAGTAGAATGCATTCAGTTTCTTGAACAAGAAAAGACTGATTATGAGATAATACCTTTTCTTTGACATGAAAAGAATGAATTCTAGATGACTTTATACTAGGTGGCAAACTCTGATACAAAGAATCTCTCAAACTGGACGGCATAGAGCTGGATCAAGCTACCTAATTGGATCAAAATATGCTCTGTAAATAGACTTGATATGCGATCTACACTTATCATTTGATACTTTCAAAGAATCGTGCATCTTTCTCAGCCAATACTCCAGATCAACACAGTTTAAGGCAAACCTAGCAATTTTATGAACTTTTTTTTCCAAAGACAATGAGATTATAGAGCTTGGAAGACCTGCTCCATTGACTCACTTATAAGCCATAAAAACCTGGCAGCAAGGGATTCTTTATCTATGAAATGAAGTTCATCTACGTTTCACTTTAATAAACAGATAAGCACATTATAACAGAAGTTAAAACTCTACTGAGCAGAATCCATAGAAAACCCTAACCTTCGAGATGCAGAGGACGTATTGGAGCCGCCAATAGGGCTTTGACAGGCGATGGCTGGGCTCGAGAGGCGACGACGTTGGTGGCGTTGGCGTTCACAAGCAGGGGCGCTTCGCGGAGAAAAGAAAGAGAGAACAGTGCGGAGGTCGCGAGGATGAGGGAAAAACGCGATGGCGGGTCGGGGAGGCGACGACGGAGGCGGAGGCGGAGGCGCGTCGGCGTCGACGTCGGCGTTCTCTAGCAGATTCAGCGCTTTGCGGAGGGGAGAGAGAGCAGATTGATTCAGCGCTGAGGCACGGCGGCTCGGGAGGCGATTGCAGAGGCGAAGGCGCGTCAGCGTCGTGGTTCGCTGGCAGATTTCCTCAACACGGTGGCTCGGGAGGCAACGGCGGAGGCAACCGACGGAGGCGCGTCGGCGTCATGGTTCACCAGGAGATTTAGCACTTCACAGAGGAGAGAGAGAGCAGATTGCTTTAGTGCGGAGCCGGAGGCAGAGCCGTCAGCGCGGTGGCTGGGGACGGCGGAGGAGGAGGCATGGTGGTTCGCTAGCAGTTTCAGAGAGTGGGGGAGTGGATTGATTAAGCGCAGAGTGGGGGGAGAGAGAGCGCGGAGTGGAGAACGTGGTGGTCCCGGACCACCCAATATTTTCTCCAGAGGGGAGAAGGGAGAGAGGGCGTCAAGTCATAGCAGCTGCGGTGGTGGGCCAGGCCTTTCGAAGAGAGAGACAGAGGAAAGAGAAGATAAAGACACGGTTTTAACCTGAGACGACGTGGACCCGCCCGGCGACAAGTGTCACATGCTGAGTGATTCAAAGCACAAATTGCGTGACACTCTTAGGGTGTCACATCCTTTGTCAGTGCATGGTTCATATCATATCTTCAGTTATTACTTTAATAAAACTAGATGCTATCAAACTCAGAAAATTATTATGTAGATCAGGTGCATGGACTTTGAATCCACATCTCCCGCGGAACTTGGTGGGCCCCATGCGTAATATTGATCAAGAGGGCTAGGGTGAAAGAATTCTTGCACAGACTCCTTACTCAATGATGTATAGCAACAGTTAGGGCTGAGCACGGTTCCCAGGTTACCCGGGAACCGGAACCGAACCGGAGGAGGGTCCGGTTCGGTTCCCGGTTCCAAGGGGGACCGGAACCGGTTTCAGAACCGAAACCGGAACCGGTTACTTAGGGCAGAAAAAGCTCGACCTTGGATGTTCTAGTGACTTGTATGTGATGTTCTAGTTGAATTTTGGCTTTGGCCTCTAAATGAAAGTTGTAAAGGACTTCTTGGAGTATAACATACTCAAATTTGGGACAAAAAAAACAAGTATAAGTTGGTGAAATCGTTATTCTTTGGAAAGACTGGATCTAGAGATTTTGGAACCGACCCTTGATGAATGCATGGACTGTAAGGCAACCTTTTTGTTGAAATTTCACTTCGGTTTCTTAACAAAAGTTGTAAAGGACATCCTGAGGTACCACATATCAAAAATTTAGAGGAAACAAACAAGAATAGGTAGGTGAAATTGTGGTCCTTTGGAGATGGTTAGATCTGGAATTACGGTACTATGAACAGGGATTTTAACCGTCCATATTTAATTATCTAGGACGAATTTTACTTCGATGTTTTCATGAAGTATCTACCTTATGGTCTTGGCTATCACATAGTCGAATTTCATAATTTTTGGGGAAAAAGCCACGAAAAACCCTGAACTTTGCCCGGAGTGACACATTTGCCCCAAACTTTTTTTTGCGACGTGAAAAACCCCAAACTTTTCAAACTGTGACACATTTACCCCATAAGGGCATTTTTGTCTTTTTATTCTGTTTTTTCCTTTTTCTTTTTTTTTCTTTTTTTCTTCTTCTTCCCTCCGCCGACCATGGCGGAGGGAAGCCGGCGTCCGGCGACCTCGCCGGCGTCGGGCGAAGGCAGGGACACCCTCGCCCGACACAGGCGAGGGCGGCCCTCGCCGGCGACGGGCGAGGGCAGGGACACCCTCGCCCGACGTAGGCGAGGCGGCCCTCGCCGGCGTCGGGCGAGTCCCTGCCCTCGCCAGATCTGGCGAGGGACACCCTCGCCCGACGCAGGCGAGGCGGCCCTCGCCGGCGTCGGGCGAGTCCCTGCCTTCGCCAGATCTGGCGAGGGACACCCTCGCCCGACGCAAGCGAGGGCGGCCCTCGCCGGCGACGAGCGAGGGCAAGGACACCCTCGCCAGATCTGGCGAGGGACACCCTCGCCCGACGCAGGCGAGGGCCGTCCTCGCCCGACGCCGGCGAGGGCCACCCTAGCCCGAGGCCGGCGAGGGTGACCCTCACCCGACGCCGGCGAGGGCAGCCCTCGCCGGACGCCGGCTTCCCTTCGCCGGCCAGCCGGCGGAGGGAAGAGAGAAGAAAAAAAAAAATTTAAAAATGAAAAGACCAAAATGCCCTTTAATTTTGGGGTAAATGTGTCACATAACGAAAGTTTAGGATTTTTTGTGTCACAAAAAAAAGTTTGGGGTAAATGTGTCACGGTTGGTAAAGTTTGGGGTTTTTCACGACACAAAAAAAAGTTTGGGGTAAATGTGTCACTCTGGGCAAAGTTCAGGATTTTTCGTGGCTTTTTCCCTAATTTTTGAAGGTCATTTGGGTATTTAATCGGAAATGTTTCTAAAACTGTGCAATCTGATGTGTTCAGATCTTGTAAGTTGCAATGCGTGGACTATATCATTTTGTATGAGGTTCTTTTGGAAATGTGTTCTGCATGAAATATCTCTCTTCATGTCTTCCCTACAACATATTTAAATTTCGTAATTTTTGTAGTTCATTTGCCTATTTAACCAAAAAATTTTCAAAAACTGTGCAAGTAGAGAATAGGAAAAGTAAATCGATTTTATCTTTTAATCCAGAACGAATTGGACTATGATTTCTTCATGAAACTTGTACCTCTAAGTCTTAAATACAACGTGTCCAAATTTCAGAATTTTCTGAGTTCATTTAAGGGTTTAATCGAAATTGTTTTCAAAACTTGTACCTCTAGACATTCTTGTTCTAGTGGTGTTTTATTTCTACTTTCTAGTTTACTATTTGTTTTGAAATTTCTAATTATATTCTATTATTGTTATGTAGTGCGAAGTTAATGTATCAAGATAACATGTCAATGGGAAGTTACCGTGTAGTATACACGTACATTATAGTTTTTTTTTTTGGTAACGTGCGCATACGTTAAATTTTTTTTTAGTAAGGTGCGTGCACGTTATAGTTTTTTTTGGTAACGTGCGCATACGTTATATTTTTTTTGGTAACGTGCGCATATGTTTTAGTTTTTTTTTTTTTGGTAACGTGCGCGTACGTTATAGTTTTTTTTGGTAACGTGCGCATACGTTATAGTTTTTTTGGGTAACGTGCGCATATGTTATAGTTCAAATATGAAAATAACAAAAAAAAAAAAAAAAGGAACCTGTTGGAACCTGGAACCGACCCTGAAACCTGTGACAGGGTAGGTTCCAGGTTCTCGGTTCCCACGAATAGGTTCCAGGTTCCTCATTTTGAGGAACCTGTACCTGAGGGTAGGTTCCAGGTTCCAGACGGAACCGAACCGGAACCTGGAACCGCTCACCCCTAGCAACAGTAATCACCTTTGTCATCTTTTTTCAATATTTCAAAAGTTGGATCTGATACAAAGATTGAATACCTTTAATTCAGCAATAATCACATGCCACATCATTTGATAAACAAATTTTACTTCGTTTTTCACCCTCTCTAGTCCTGTTTTCTGTGTATTTTTTTGTTAATGTCCTTGACACCTTCACACTATCTCAAGTTGCTCCTTTAATCGATTTGGTGTTTTGGGAAACGATGTTTATTTAAGAAAAAAGCAATCAATTTCAAATGGCTTCATCGAAAGCTTTCCCATTTTTCATTCGATTTAATATCAAAGAGTATCTTGTTTTCAGTCTTTAAGTTCATTTTGAGAATAATTGCTCCTTGTTCTTCTTTGAAAACTGATCTTAAAAAGATTACTTTCGGACGTGTGGACTGTAGCTCAACCTAATTCATACCCCCACATGAATAGTATCGGATGTTGAGTCAGCCACCCAAGTTTCGATTCTCACCTTTTTTTTCTGTGTATTTGTTCTGTTGATTTCCTCCTTTATTAACATCTTCGACCCATTCGAACTATCTCTGTATCTCATGCTGCTCGTATGATCAATTCAGTAGCTAGCTAAAAGATATTTATTAAAGAAAAAAAATGATCTATTTCGAATGACTTTGTTGCCCCAAACTACGCTACAAGCTTTTCTACTTTTCATTCGATTTGCTTCTACGACATAGTTCCTTATTTTGAGCAAAGTCGTTTTTGAGAATAACCTTTCCCTTTTTTCCTCCGAATTTGATCTCCCAAAGATTAATTTTACGCGTGGGCTATGATAATTGCTTCTTTGCCTCAAAACTGTCCCAAGCATATTCCACTAGGACGACGACCCAAAACGTGGCTGTATTCTTCTTTTTTCTCTCTCGAGTTCTTCCATTTGAAGTACTCAATTATCTGAAGTACTCAATTATCTGACAAGTCGAAGCATAAATGCTGAACGCTAAAAAGTTTTGCACCTGAAATGCTAATCGACGACATTTTTCCCTTAATGCTCTTGGCAGTCGTACAATGGACACAATTATGGGAGCCATCAGTCTCATCGTTCGAAAGGTCACCGACATCAGTGTAGTCAAAGAGAAGATGGATTCTCTCGAAAGGAATATGGGAATGGTGTCGGCCAAGAAGGCGGACATAAGTTTGGAGCTAGAGCAGGAAGAGAGCAGACCGATGAAGAAAAGGAAGAGAGAAGTTGAGTTGTGGATGCAAAGTGTAGGATCGGTGGAGGATCAAGTCCACGAGTTACGACGCAAAGTGAAAGAGGCGCGTTTCTTTTCTCGTCTCATGTTGATGGATCAAGTGACCGGCCTGGTGACTGAAGTGGACAAATTGCACGAGAAGGGTAGATTTGATAATGGTCTCACGCTGGATGTGAAACCTGCCCGAGGCTGTGAACTACAACCAGGTGAGCTTGAAGGACAAGCTTCTCGAACAAACAGGGATGAGATCTGGGATTGCTTGATGAGCGGAAAGGTGCTCCGAGTGGGCACTTGCTAGGGGGGTCTCCAAAATCAAAAGAAGGGGTCTAGGATCCCATTTAGAACATTAGGATGAATCGGGTGAAGGGTCTCCGAGTGGGCACCTGCTAGGGGTGTCTCCAAAATCAAAAGAAGGGGTCTAGGATCCCATTTAGAACATTAGGATGAATCGGGTGAAGGGTCTATGACCCAGCTTCTTCACCCTCGCACTGTCCATGATGAACGGAAACAGGCCACCACCGATCTCGGCCCTCACAAGCGGCTGCAGCACTCATCTGCATGCCGCCGTGGCCCACCTCTGTCGTGTCTCTCTTCCCCCTCGCTCAGGTCGCAGGGTCTGAGCCCATCTCCATCTCTCTCCAGCTTTGTTTCTCTTTCTCGTCCTGGTCTTCATCGTCTCGCTCCGGCCCCAACACGGAATTTCACTGCCTCCAGTTTCAATGCCATGCCTTCGCAACCTCAATTTTAGGCCAACCAAGTTGCCTGACCAAGGATCAAGGCTGATCGGGAATGGTTTGGCAGCGTGTCGTTGGCATGCAAACAACCAGAACTTCACTGCTGCGACTATATTCTTCTGGCTTCGCATCTCAATCGCAGAGGTATGAGAGCAGTCACTTCTTCTTCCATTTTTTCAGACTTGAATGCTTCTCCTTTTCTTGTTTTGGTATGCACTTTTGCTGGGATTGTCAATCTCTTTCCCCTCCAAACCTTTCAATGAGATGCGAGCACGTCCATTTTTCTTGAATCAATCTTTGCTGAAGCTCAAATTGTATGATTCTACTGTATTTATTGCAAGGGTTCTATTCAGTGTCCAAAATTAGTGAATCAATGGCAGTTGCTTTTATTACTATGTTTCAAAAAGCTCATATCATACCTGATCCTTCTGCTCAGCAAATTCCATAAACCAGTTGATAGTCCCGTATTAACTTGAAGTTTGGCTGAGTTTCCAAAGAATCTAGGTAGGGAAAAGTTTCTGGAGTTAAATTCTAAAGTTAGCATTGGAGTAAAATAAATAATTTGAATTGTAGGACTAGCATAATCTTTATATCATCTTTTTGAGCTCCAAAGCTTCGAATGTCTATAGCAGCCGTTTTTTGTCCAAACAGATGGCTGCGGCATTGAGAACAATCTCTAGTCGCTAGTCCACCTCAATTTTAACGGCAATCTATTCATTTTACCCGAGCAAGGGGCTCCACTGTGTTGCTTCCGCTGAAGACAACTCTTCACAATCCGCGAAAAATGCTGAAGCTGAGGTCTTGGTCTGGTGGCAGAGTTGAAGTTTAAAGTTGGGGCGGTGTTGTTTGAAATCATTCTTGTTGGTCTCTCTGGACTTTGGCAACCTTGATGCTATGCATCTTGCTTTTCTGTAATTGAAAGCAAAACTTTTTCTTTTTGGGGCTGATAAGTAGATTGAAAGAATAACGTTGACTTTGGTCCTCCATCTTTTCTTGAAGAACAAGTTTGAGATTAACCTTATCTTGAGTTGAAGGATGATAGTTGTCCCCTACTGTATCTGTGAACTTCATGAATTTTCCAGTTTCCTTCGAACTGCAGTGTTAAAGATGGACCTGATTGGAGATTGGAAGGTTATAGATTAGGTTGCCAAATGAGTTCAGATTTTTCCATAGCTTGGAGTTTTTTCCCTTGTTTTTGTGTGTGTTTTTGGTTAGACCTTGTTGTGTATGTTTAAAGAAGGGAAAATAATACAAATGATTCATGAACTTTGGGCATTGTGGTTCCTGAACTTTCAAATTGTTCAATGTAATCCACAAATTTTAAAACATATTCAAACTAGTTTCTGGAGTAGTTTAAATATGTATAAAAAAATTTAGGGATTATATTGAACAAATTAAAACTTTAAATCATATTGGACCAAAGTTTAAACATCATTTGTGTCATTTTCCCTTAAAACATACCCAAATAAAAAATAAAAAATCACGTACACATACAAGGGAAAAAAATTCCGAGCTGCCATGTGCCTCTCTACTTCTCTGTTCGGGGTAAGTTGTCATTTGTAGTTTTGCATCATATGAAAAGGGTATAATTCAAAAAGCAAGACATAGCGGGGATTTCGTTCAAATGACTCTGTGCGTTATTTCAAAAACACTTTCCTAAAATTAATTGTCTATAGCGCTTTGAATTATTTGTAAATGGGATATATTTTAATTATCAACAACATGTAAACATGTTTTGCCGATTCAATTTATAAGCGATACTAACAATTGTTTCTAAGAAAATCTTTTTTCTAATTTCTATTTTTTCGCAAACTAAATGCAAAACTCGCTTCATTACACAATCATCCTATCTCGCAAAAACATTGGTTCATGTGATCTGACATCACTAAAGAGGACTAGAAATAGTCTTGAATATCTTTTACAATTTACATGTCTTAACAGCACAATGGACAAGGGTCAACTAGAATTTTTACATGAAAGCGACCATTTTGGAGAGGGGAGGAGGGAAAATGCCACTGATGAGTGAACCAGAGACTTTTGGCTATTTCCAAGAGGGTGTATGCAAGATTCTAGATGATGACTGTCGTTTGACGGACTCGGACAACCATGCAAGCGTAAGTTCATGAAATGTGATTACGTGACTTTAAAGCAGAGGCGTACAGACTTTAACCCCCCCCCCCCCCCCCCCCCAAAAGACCCCACGCGTCAAGACTCAACAGAGCAGAGCGACTGCGAAGCTTCCTCTGCTTCTCTTTACCTCGCCATCTGTGCTCGACTTTGGCTTTCTCTCTGGCAGCCATTCCTTCCTTTGTAGGGTCATCAGCAAGCTTTCACCAGGTGAGACTGCTTTAGATTAGTGAAAACTTGGATCTTCCTGTTTTTTTAATTCCCTAAAGTTTCCTGCGCTCTCCATGTAAGTGGTGCTGGTAAATTGTCAAGCCTAATTTTCCTGGGTTTATTTCATACGAGGGACGAAAAGAAAATTTACATCCCGTGTTGTGTCGTTTGTCTGTTCTCTCTTTTGTTCATCTGTTAATTCTTGAGCAGATCACCATGTTAGGAGACATTTATTAAAGAAAAACAATCTATTTGTTTTGTTGATTTCCTATTTACCTCCCTATGCCTACATAGCACAAGACCTTACAACTCATGTTGCGTAATACCGAGTTGGAATAGCCATCAGATCAATGGTTTAGTCAATTAGGAATGATTGGCTAACCTCTTTTGCTTCTGGTAAACCAGATTCAGTATGTTTTTCATTCTCTCCGGTCCTGTTTTTTGTGCATTTCTTTTGTTGATTTCCTCTTTTATTAATGTCCTTGACCCATTCTAACTATCTTAAATTGCTTATATTATCGATCCAATAGCTAGTGAAACGGTGTTTATTAAAGAAAAAAACAATCTTTTTCGAATGGCTTGGTAGCCCGGAACTGCGCCAAAAGCTTTTCCACTCTTCATTCGGTTTTCTTCTATCGAATAGTTCCTTGTCTTTTGAGTATGTAATTCGTTTTTGAGAATGACCTTTCCTTCGTTTTCCTTTGAACTGATCTCCAAAAGATTAGTTTTGCGCATGGACTGCTTCTTTTCCTCAAAACTGTCACTGGCAAATTCCACCAAGACAACAATCCAAATCATGGTTCTATGCTTCTCTTTCCTTTCTCTAGAGTCCTTCCATTTTCGTTCTTGTCTTGCACCTCGAATAATAAGTAGCAATTAACACTCGGAAATATCGGCTGAAGTACTCGATCATCCGATAAAAGCCGAAACACAAATGCTGAAAGCTAAAAAATTTTGCACCTGGAATACTACTAATCGACATCATTTTTCCCTTAATGCTCTCGGCAGTCTTACGATGGATACAATTCTGGGAATCGCCAACAATGCCATCGGTCTCATCGTTCAAAAAGTCAGCGACGTCTGTGAAGTCAAAGAGAAGATGGATGCTTTGGAAATGAATATGCGAATGTTGTCGGCCAGGAAGGCGGACATAGTTTCGGAACTAGAGCAGGAAGAGAGGAGACCGGGTAAGAAAAGGAAGAGACAAGTCGACGCGTGGATGCAAAATGCAGCATCTCTGGAGGATCAAGTCCACAAGGTGGGACGGAAGGTGAAAGAGGGGCACTTCTTTTCTAGTCTCATGTTGGAGAACCAGGTGAGTGGCCTCGCGACTCAAGTGGAAAAATTGCATGAGATGGGTAGATTTGATAACGGTCTCATGCTGGATGTGAAACTGGCCCGAGGCTATAAGCTAACACCTGGTGAACCAGCGGGACAAGCTTCTCAAACAAAAAGGAATGAGATCTGGGATTGCTTGATGAACGAAGAGGTGCCCCAAGGGGGCACTGTGTAGACAATGCCAAGAGTTGGGATGCCACGTGCTCCGGCACGTTATGCGAGATGTCTCGCGTGTTCAAGATACCCCATGAGTTGGAACGCCTCGAATTTGAGATGCCCCATTGTCGGGTTATCTTGGGAGTCGAGATATCACAGGAAATGCCTCGAAGTCGAGATGCCTCATGTACAAGGATGCTCCGGCGAGTGTTTTGGGATGTTTCAAGAGTGGAGATGACCCATGAGTCGGAATGCCTGAGATGCTTTGGGATGCCCTGTTTATTGGGATGCCACGTGCTCCGGCACGTATGCTAGATATCTCACATGTTCAAGATACCCCATGAGTTGAAACGCCTGGAATTTGAGATGGTATCACAGGGAATGCCTCGAAGTCAAGATGCCTCATGTACAGGGATGCTCCGGCGATGCCCTGTTTATTGGGATGCCATGTGCTCCGGCACATATGCGAGATATCTCGCGTGTTCAAGATATCCTATGAGTTGGAACGCCTGGAATTTGAGATGGCCTGTGTCGGGTTATCTCGGGAGTCAAAATATCACAGGGAATGCCTCAAAGTCGAGATGCCTCATGTACAGGGATGCTCCGGCGAGTGTTTTGGGATGTCTCGAGAGTCAAGATGACCAATGAGTTGGAATTCCTGAGAAGCTTTGGGATGCCCTGTTTATTGGGATGCCCTCTGTGTTGACTCCACTGAAGACGACTTCGCACAATCCTTGAAAAAGGCCGAAGCTGAAGTCTTGGTCTGCGGCGGAGCTGAAGTTTTGAAGTTGGAGCGGTGTTGTTCGAAGTCCTTATTGTCTCTCTGGACTCTGGTGACCTTGATGCTATGCATCTTGCTTTTCTGTAATCGGAAGCAGAACTTTTTCCTTTTTTGGGCTGATAAGTAGACGAAAAGAATAAGGTTGACTTTGGTCCTCCATCTTTTGTTGAAGAACAAGTTTGAGATTATCTTTATGTTGAGTTGAAGCATGATATTTGTGCCCTAGTGTATCTGTGAACTTCAGTTTCCTTCAAACTGCAACTTTAAAGATGGACCTGAATGGATGTTGGAAGGTAACAGACAGATTATGCTGCTGAATGAGTTCAGATTTCCCAAAGCCTGGAGTTTTTTCCCCCGTTCGTTCACGTTTAAAGAACACCTGCAGGTACATCAGAACAAACAACCCGAACCTGCAATGGGCCATGGAGACGATGCCCCAGGCTCGGGTCATGGGCAACATGGTGCTGCTGCTGAACGGTGACATCCTGATCATTAACGGCCGCACAGCGAGGATGGCCAGGTGGGAGTACTGTGGACCTGGTCATCCGCCAGCCCGACGGACTAGCAAGAAGATGTCATTTGATGGAGCAACGTCAAAAGATTTATATTATTGTGAAGTATCTTGCAATATCCTCCAGCCTCGTGGGACCGATACAAAGAGAGAATTCCGCTGCTTTGTGTAGCTTGATGGATTTCTTTTTGTTATTCTTTTTGGGATGCACTTCACCTTAATCAAAAGATGGGCTTGAAAATCTGCTACACATACGAGGAAGTTTTGGACCTCAGAACCATGATGACTGTAAACTTTAGTCGTTGAGATGTACGAATGATATTAATTAAATCGGTTTGTCCTCTTTTCTTCTTTTATTTTCCTATAAAAAAATTGAAAGATCGCAATAATAATATTAACAAGTACTTTATACAACACTTATTATTAGAAGATGGTTAACGACTGTACTTTCATCACCGAAATGCAAGAAGCAAACTGAAAATCTACCTGCATTCCAAGATGAAGCAAATAGGGAAACTGTGGATTGAGCTTTCCAGACCTGTTTCATCCGAGAAGATGGATGCAACCGTGACATACAATTACACATACAGAAAATTCCGAGATTACGTCATCGTGGTGATTATTATAATGCAAATCTCTAGCATCTTTCCAAAGTGATATTTCTGAAGCCTGAGGCGCATTTCCAGATGCAGACGACTATGAGTTACCACCATCTAACACTCTTCTAGGGGTAGCCTGATTATGGGAATTCTCTGATTTCCTCTCTCTGACTTGAGGTGGCAATAGATTGGTCCTAACAGTCCCTGTTCCCTGCACGCCACCAATCCTGAAGTCCCATCCAGTATTCTTCCCTCCTCGCCCTTGATTACTACAGATAAATTCGAGAGAATCAGAATTCAATTGCATAACAAAAAAGACAACAACAATATACCCACCTGGCTTTTACTGTTTCTTCTCCTCTTATGTCTCTTCTCACCTTCACAGTGTCTGATCCCTCCACTACACCTTTACCAATCATAGGTGTTTCTCCATC
Source organism: Eucalyptus camaldulensis (assembly GCA_019915185.1). Classification (NCBI taxonomy): domain Eukaryota; kingdom Viridiplantae; phylum Streptophyta; class Magnoliopsida; order Myrtales; family Myrtaceae; genus Eucalyptus; species Eucalyptus camaldulensis. Next base: position 12,499,383 of record JAHSVA010000006.1, read on the forward strand.
TTCCACTATCGGATATTTTGGACACTCCCTGTCAAGAAGCATTAGACACCATGAAAGACACTCATACCAAAATTCTCTTACCATGGGAAAGAGGGTCATAGACAAATGAATTTAATCGCTACCTTTTGTCAAGTCTTGTAGGCAGTTAACTAACTCATAATTGCTCTTAAATTATTATTATGTGGATACAATAGCATCTCTATACTGCTGACATGCAAGCAATTCGCAAAAAACTAAAAAAATAAAAATTGCTTGAGATGGCATTAGCAAGAAATTACACCTTATTCGCTCCAGAAGCCTTGGACTCTTCCTGGCATTTCTTATGAAACGGTGCTTCAGAAGTTCCTTGGCACTGGGCCACTGTAATTGAGTCAGAGTCAGTAATGTTAGAAAATTATTCAATCTTGAAGGAAAATCACTACTGCACAGACTTGTAAAACTGAACTTTACTCAATAAAGTGGCAAAGATCCATTGCTTGATCTTCACCAACTCACAAAATCATGCAAATAGAACGAAGAAACAAACACAATTATGGAAAAATACAATCTCAAGACATATTGCAGATACAGGAGACCCACTCTCCAGCTTTTCTTCAGAGATGGAAAGCAAATAATGTCTGACCCCTGCAGATAGCGTGATTCTTATGCATATGTTAACTTCACTAACAGTTCTAACTGGCTTTACAAAGGCTCAAAACAGTTCTCATAAGGACCAGAGGCAGGATGTAGAGCTAAAAATGAAAAAGGAAACTGGGGTCTCCAAAAACACCATGAAGAAATATTTTTTTTCATAGGCTTTTCTACAAAAGATGCCTTTCCTGGGCTAACCCTAACTAATCTCAAGAGAACAGAATTTTTGGATAAAAATGATGAAGCATTAAATTACTTATCCTATAAACACATACATTTGCTAATTTTTTGTAAGTAAGGAAGATCCCTCAGCTGAACTTCTTGAGTGGCTGTCAGACCACAATGAGATTTTTTTCTTATAGGTCGGAGAGTAAATTTGAATTCACTGCCTTTAATATCCCTGTGAATTTTCCCTTCAGTGTGCAAATATTCGATTGCATGCAGCAAGTTACATAAAATACAGGCTATGGACATCTCATCGAGAGGTGGACCTGATTGAAGCTGCAGGAATTTCATTAGCTTCTCCAGATGAAAATTCCATGATTAAACTTCATTAAAGAAACAAGCACTCTTGACCATATGAACAACCAAAAAAGTCGATGGCCATCAGCACACGTCCAAGCGAAGATAAATGCACCACAATACTGCTAACAGTAGTACGTGAGAATTAAAGTGACATAAAAAGCATTATGGTGACCTAGTAGATCAGCAACAGAGCCACCGGCCATGTACTCCATCATTATCCATAGCTTGTTCTGGTGGAGATAGGAACCATAATATTCCGTAATATATGGAGATCGACATTGTTATAGAACAGAAATTTCCCAGAAAAGAATGAGAGCTATAAAAAGCTGATCTACATGGCACCTTTGGTACTAGTCAACAGAGACAGTACCTTCTGAATGTCTTCAATTTCATCCTCTCTGTACAAGGAAAAGGCACAAAAGTAAGTCTTAAAGCTGAATCCATGAACTTGGAGCAAGTGAGAGAAACCTGTGACATAGGCGGGAGAACTTGGAAAGAAAATGCCAGGAAGGATATGCCTATGTCCACATTACATGTATAGATGCATGATAAGTAGTTTAAAATGAATTGTGCAAGCTCCTTACATGGACTCAAAAGACATTCGCATCAAGTAAATGGAGACCACCCCAAAAACTACCAATCACTAGACTTTCTATTAATGACTCAAAACACCAAACCCGGGGGGAGGAGACAAGATCGATGCCAGCGAGAAACCTAACAAATTCACGAACTAGGTTAGACTCAAGCTTAAGCCCAGGTAGATGACCTAAACAAAGGATTGTTTGCAGTTGGTGGTGTGAGAAATCAAACTTGCTCCATTCATGTAAACTTCACGCACAAGGCCACTTTGTGAACTACTTAGCCAACCATGGGAGTCATATTGCTTACTGCATCTGATCTAAGGACCTGTTATTTGCCCATCAATCGTCAATTTGGTCAGCTTTAGGTAAGCAACTCTAAGCAAACACTGCTGACAGCTCGAGTAGTAGAAAGAAGAGAGGAAATCTGGAGCTAAGCAAAATTTTTCTTGGACAGCACAGTATTAGCCCCCGAGGAAATAAACTTTGCAAGCTCATCCTGATAAAGTTTGTTCTAAGCCTCCTTTGAGTGATGTACATGCAAAACAAAGGGGAACTGATGAGGGTCTACGAACGAACAGTAACACCAAACATGCAATACAAGGGATTACAAAGATCAACATGAGCATCCAGTGCATTGTAAAAATCATCAACCAAGCAGAAATATACGGACAGGCAAACTCCATGTCCAAAATTGGGCCGAAAAGCAAAAACACCATGTCCCAGAGAATACAATGGAATTACTTTAACTGTTCAACTGAAGATATTCTACAAGAAAAAAGATAGGAGTATATAACAACTCCTTTACGAGGTGGATATGGAAAAAAAATGTGTCCAGCATCCTCCTCCAACAGAAAATGAAAAAGAAAAACAATAATGATGAGGATGATGATAGAAGAATCTGAATATCAACCAATGGACCCAAAATAAGAGAGATGCTTACGACTCCTCCAGATCAATAACTTTGATAGCAACTTCTTTGTTGAGCTCCTTATCAAATCTGCAGAAACCAGACAGACATCACAACAATGCATAGAAGTGCAATCCATCCCACATCACCACAAAGTGAATGTCAAAACAACTTAAAGAGTAAGAATACTTCTGCAGTTCTGATGCTGTCTTTCTTGTCCTACCCTATCTTTTCATTTTTTCCAAAAGATGCCATCATCCAGGGAAACTGAGGAAATTGTTCAGACATATACACATGGACTAACAGATGGCTTCTGTAGATCAGATGAAAGGTCGCCCTGCCTTACCCATAAGACATTATGCACTTGACTACTGATAACAGAAAATTCAGACAAAGCCACAACAAGCTTCATGACAAACTTCTCACAATATAATTTGAAGACAGTTCACATGGAAAAGAAACAAATTGCACAAGTGCGTTAATAATGTAAGGGCAAGAAAGGCAACTGACTGGCAATTTATGGTTCACAGAAACTGTAATCATTCTCCAACTGTATCGTATCACTAAAAATTTCAATAAAGTACATCACGTGGTCCAATCATAACGCAACTAAAGGAAACATCTTTGCAAAAAATAGTAAAGCAGGTCTACTTTGAAGAATTAAATGACCACAGGTTATGAGAAAAATTAAGAGGCTATTTGATTTCAAAAACATTTTTGATTTTCACTATCATAGAAATTGAAAAGAAAGAGTTTTAATGTTTTCTATTTTCAGTTTTCATTCTCTTCAAAACACGTTTGGGTCATTAGAATTTCCTTACAAACGAAAAAATGCAAGATTATGCTTGCATCCTATCAGAAGAACAAAATAGGCCTCATATCTGTATCCCTCTCTTCTACTCTTAAAGGAAAGAAAACGCTGAAAACACCACAATAGCTATTTTTCATTTATAGCTTCAATTTTGAAAAATAGTTTCACTTATTTTCTCAAATGTCTCAAACGGTTGCCAAAGCATTTACTAAACTGTTTTCAGAATTAAAGGGAAATGAAGATAGGAAATAGTGGGAATTCTTGGGAATCAAATGGCGCCTAAACTGTCATCAATATTCTGCTCGCCAAAAGAGAATATAGTTCTTTTCTCAAAAGCTGGTACATAGCTAGTGTATATAAAATAAAACCAACCAAAAGTTTTTGCCATCCTCAACTTTTCTTCCTTCCTTCCACTCTCACCTTATTCCTTCAAGACTTAGTAATGTCCATAGATCAAGTAATGCCACATTTTAAATTTCCGATATAATCTTCCTATAATATTCATGTTATATTCAAAGTAAACTTCTTATATTGGATAGAAAACATCGAAGTCCCAATCCCAGACCAGATACTAAGACTAGTTTATGTTCAAAAGTCAAACAACAGACAGACAACTAGAAGCATTGGTAAATGCCTTCTGTTCGTATTAAGATCTACCTAAAAGCTAAAGAAAGAGTTAATAGCTTATGATCCTCTTTTCATGATTTCAGATCAAGTGATCCTGTATAGATGAGGATGTCATGGGTTGACCGATCCCCAATATCCTGCAGTAGTAATCAATTACATATACTTACAGATTTCAAGAGATTTCCAGTATCACAATATCCTCACCAACCCACCGAAATATTCCAAAATAAAATGATGTCTAAAAGTGAGCTCAGAACAAATGCCACCCAGCCACTAACGGCAGTGTATCTATCCAGTTGTCTCATAATACATCTCTAGCACTGCGCACAGGCATTCTCCTGATCAAACAGGGTAAGAAGAACACCTTCGGCGTAGAGCAGAAGATGCAAAAACACATTCGGAAAAGACGCTTACGCGTTATAGACATCTCCGAAAGATCCTCTCCCAATCAACTCAAGCGAACTGAATCTGGACCCCGCCGCTTCAGTCAGACCCACTACATCAGCCATTTCCACACTCGCCGTTCTGCCACGGAAAAACAAGAGGCTGAACAAAACGAAGTTATTACACTCAACGACGGCATCAATGTCCTACATTTCTCACGAAACTACCTCCAAACATACACAAACTCCCGAAAAGCTCAACCGGCGATCTCGACAAAGAATCTCACAGCAGAGCCGCCTCGACCACCATCGCCATCATCAAACCCAGAACCATTCTCAGGCAACGACACAGCATATACACAGATCAAACCTCAATCTGAGGATCTAGAGGAACATCAGCGAATTCAGGCGAGATTCAATTTATACACGCCAAGTACGACGGAGAAGCACTTGGAAGCAAAGGACAATAGCTGGCCGCCCACATAATTTCCCCCGTAGATTACGTTAGGTAAAGTGGAACAGTGCCCCCAAAAAAAGTGACGGCCCAACCGAAAAAAAAACCACCAAGGGATTGGAGATTCAGCGCTGAACGAGAAAGTCCAATTGCCAGTGAAAGCGAGGGAGCAACCCGCGCGAGTGCCTTCGGACTGAGGCTTTCTCCCGCTGGCGCCGCCACGCGAGACCTAACAATTCGACTCGTCCGCTTCGACATTCGCGTCGCGAACACAGGAGGTTTCGAAGGGCGAGAGAAAAAGAGGAGGCCCTACCTATCGAAGGAGACGGCGCGCTTCTCGAAGGCTCGGGGCAACGGATCTCGTTCACTGCGCCTCGTCCGCCATTGGAGGTCTACGCCTTGCAGAAACTCCGAACGGCTCAATGGATCGAGGAACGAGAAGAAGGAAGAGAGAGAAGAGAGTGCTTGTTGCTATGTCAATGGAGGTTTTGTCGGATTTTGCTTCCTTTCCTTCCCTTAAAAGAAAATTAAAATTTTCTCGCAAGGACAATGGAATTGTCGCGGTTTAATTTTTCTCGGATTTCAGATACGGTCCGGTAAAAAACATCAAATTTGTCTGAAAAAAAAAAAAAAAAAAAAAAAAAAAAAAAAAAAAAGGAGAAGACGCTCCGCATTTTAATCTGAAAAAAAAAAAAAAGGCAATTTCTTTTCTTTTTTAGTGTCTGGAATTCTCAATATAAGGGCGGTCGTCATGTTAGGGAAGAAATGAAGTAAGGAAAGCGAGCTGGAGCCGATTAATCTTGAGAATCTTGACAGCTTTCTCTTTGATGGAAGGTTAAGCATCTACTTTTCCATTTATTTGCATTTAATTCTTGTTCATTTTCTGTCCAAGAAGTTCCCTTTCTTGATATCTTAGCGCCACCTTTGTCTTTTTTCCCCAGTAAGTCAAGTCTTATCCAATGACACTATATGCTTATATAAAATACGCGTTAGCCATTTAAAAAGCATTAGCCAAAAAAGTCTGTTTTTATTAGAATTAATATCACAAAAAATCTCACACCGGCACACCTATAATAAATTTATCTTAAACTAATTTTTTTAACCATATTAAAACTCAAAATTGGTGCATTTATGATAAATTCACTTAAAACTAATTCTTTAATGTAAAAAAAAAACACGTAATGGTACATTTGTAGCAAATTTACTCAACGAAAAAACACAAACTAGTATGCCTCTTGGGGACTTTCACAAACTAAGGCAGTCCGATCAAGTTCGGCATTTGCTTTGTCATTCGTATTCTGTTTTTGGAAAGAATAGGTAATCACTAGTTACAACATATTTTTTTTTCCTCGCAATCGCATTGGTGTAGCTTTAATCACAAATGCTGCTTCTTTTGAGAGAACCCGACATTGTCCACACCACCAAATACGAGATTAAAGTAAAGCTGGAGCAATCCCCACAAATAACGACATGATGCATCAACGTGCATTTCATATTATTAATGTATAACTCGAGGATTCGAACTTATGCTAAAGGAAAGCTCAAAATCGATCGAGAGTATGCCTAACCTCGATCATTAAAGCCTAAGGACTAAAAATGGGAAAATTACTAGAAAAATTCCTAAACTTATTCTAATTGTGCCAATTTAATCATAATTTTTTTTATCAATTAAATCATAAACATTTTATAATTATTCTCGATCAATCCATCTGGCTAAAATTGGCTGACCAATACTGACGTGGCAACCGACCGGTGCCGCGCGTGCTTTTTTCTAATAATATTTTATTTTTTGAAATATTTTATCAATATCTTTTTTTCTTTTTTCCTTTTTTTCCCCCTTCTCCTTCCTCCTTCCTTTGGCTCCGACGATCGGCCAGCCTAGCGGGTTGCCGGACTGAGGCAATCTGGCAAGGGCTCTCCATGCGGTCGTCGGGCGAGGCGAGCCCTTTGCAATGAAATTGCCCAACTATTGACAATATCTTCCGAATAAGAAACTTGGGATAAAAGTTGAACATACTAATATCGATCTTTCCCAGCTTGGACCTTGACACTTATCCGCCCTACTAAGAGCTCAAGAACCCTGCGAATCTCAACAGCAACTTCTTTCGCTGAAGTGTACAACCCTCTATATGCCAACAAACCAACTATTGCCATCCCTCTGACTAAAAGGGATCCTCCTTTGCTTTTGATGTTTGCCAAATTTACAAGGAACAGCCATCTTCTCCAATGTGTTTCTAGGGCGAGCAATACATGAATTAAATGGCCGGCCCTTCCAAGGTCCACTTATGTCAACAACAGGGCCTTCTTTCAACATTGAGGTAACCCAAAAAAGTTCGGCAAAATGAGGGTAACTGGGTATTTGATAGCCAACTGTTGATATCCCCACCATCAAACTCGATCTCCCCTTCCGATTATGCTTGTTCAAAAGCGAAGATGGTCTTGGCACAGAATCATTATTGTGTTCTAGGGTCCAACTCTTCTAATGGACGATCTAGGTTTTTATTTGGGGTTTGTTTTTTTTATCTCCAGTGGAAGCAGAAGTTTCGACATCGAGAACAGGGTGTTTGCGAGCTTTTTGAATAAACAAATGCACAAACTGCCAAACAACTATCATTGACAATTCTGCAGCACACCGATTTACCACGATGTCATAATTCACACTACCATCAATTTGCACACTGAATCTTGGTAGAGTGTGGACTGCTATCCTGTACATCACAGCCAAAGAACTGTCGTAGTCCAATGAAAAGTTGAGCATGAGGAATATCAGAAGTAGCCTGTTTGTGTGACTAGAAAGAGAAAGAGCTAGCAACAGTCCTAAAACAATGGAAGTTAATGCTTGAGGACAAAGAGGACATCAAGGAACCAATAATATCGACCCAAGTCTCTAAACAACAAAACCAACAAAGTCACCCTCATCCCACCAAGTGAGGTCCTTTGCGCTTAATTCAACATCAAGTCTTTTGTAAGAACAGCAAATAGGAACTGCATAGCTGAAAACCCGATTAATGACTGCTATTCTAATTCTACATCAAGTCTTTTGTAAAAACAGCAAATAGGAACTGCATAGCTGAAAACCCGATTGATGACTGCTATAATAGGAACTGCATAGCTGAAAACCCGATTGATGACTGCTATTCTCGGCGCCAGCCTCGAGGTGCTGACACATGAAAGTAAAAAAAATTATTAGGAGGAACATAATGATGCAAATTTATCGCAGAATTAAGAGTCAAACCTTTCACAATGGGTTGAGCACCAGGTATGACCATTTTAACTTCCTGCGGCAAATCTGGATAACAAACAAATTAGCTTTGTTTCCTATCGAAAAAAGAAAAGAAAAAGATTTCACACAAATATGAAGCATAAGTTGAATAAACCTACTCATCATTGTCAGATCAAGATCAGAAGGTAAAAAAGCTGTAAAGCCTGGAAAGTAATAGTTCCTTGTGGCGACTGTAATGATTCTCAATCTTGACTCAACTTCACTGATGTAGCAAAATAAACAAATGATTAATGGAACGTAACTTCAAATTACTTAAAAAACTCAAATTACTTCAAATTACTTAATACTAACCAGTGGACTATTTGAGTCAACACTCTGATGAACTCATCGACCATTGTTACCTTCATGGGAAAGTCGTACAATCTAGAGATTAAAATCGTCCAGACCTTAGAGCTCTGTTCAATCTCTGATAGCGTGATCAGCTCCCGGTGTGTGTTATACACACAGTGACTGCAAAAGGGTGAATCACCCAATATATGCCCACAAAAAAATCCCCTCCTTTTGTGGATAATAGAAAGGGCTTTCTCATCATCCCTTTCTTTGAGTTGTTCAACTGACAAAAATGAGAAAAAAATATTCAGGAAGTTAAGCCAAAAACCAGAAATATCAATCATTCATGGCTTTGCTACTAACAATAAGAAAAAAGCCAACTTCTTACATGCAAATCCTCTTGCCAATCGGCGTTTGTCTAAGGTAACCGATATAACTCCAGGCACCTGGCGTAGTTGTTCAGCCTCCCTACATGTCAGCATCGCTCCACCTCCAGCATAATCGGGTATTGAGGTTTTTACATTATAAATCCTGTCTATCGCGTCATGGCTGTAACAGTGACAGAAAATGTGACAATAAATACTAAACATCTTAACAAACGCAAGACACAGAATGAGTTAACATGAATATTGAAAAAAATGGAACTAACCGTCCAAAAGTTTCGCTAAGTATATCCACAATTCCCTTTGGCTGGAAAATCTTTCCATCTCTACTCGTCTCGTGCGGTACGGAAAATTGAAACTCATGGGGCCGCTCCATTTCTTTCTGATATGTCATGCCTCTATGTGGTGAATGACTGCCATAATAAATTTAAAATCACTCAGCTAATCAAAACCCATCGTTCTAAAGTTGAAAATCAGAAGTGGTGCTGTTTTTTTTGTTACAACCAGCAGACACTAACAGAAAAGACTAATTGTTGAGGACCTCGCTTTATTTCCATTTAAAGATAATCTTGTGCCTCTAACAAAGCTAATTATCCTTGAAAGTCCTCCTAAGGCCATAACAGAAGATCTCTTGGGTGCAGAGGTTCATATTTCGTCTTCTGAGAATGCTGAAATTGTGCTCAATTTGTGATAAGTGTTCTCTTTTCCTGTCATCTCATCCCATTTATCAAAATGTCGCTACATGTCATCTGCTTAAGTAGATTCTCTGGAGAATAGTAATTTCTCCTAAATTTCTTCACTAACAGAAAAGAGCTAAAAACTCACTGTGAATAGGGCTTGGATCTGTGCCAGCAGGAGAGGGAGGACTTGCCTCCAGAAAGCAGGCACTTGAAGAACATCATCAGTGGAAGTGACTCCTGCGATCAGAGATTTGCAAAAGGGTGGAAGTGCGATCAGTTTCTCACCTGAAGAAAGGGGCGATTTAAAGAAGGGTCGAATTTCGACCCATTAAAAAAAAAAAAAAAAGTGGGGTGCCAGCCTAATTTGGCAAAAGAAAGAAAAAGAAAAAGAAAGAATAGGAAAAAAAAAAAGAAAATGAAACAATACGAAAAAAAGAAAAAATAATTAGAAAAATTGATTTTTTTTTTTTTTAAATTGAAAGTGGTGCATATAAGGGGGGAAAAACCAAAACAAAAACAATGCTGGCCCAACATCATTGACAGCCAAAAGCAGAATGGATGAGGTCATTTTATAATTCCATCTATATAAAGGAAGAAATCAGAGCACTCAAGAATACTCATACCATTTAAAAAGGAATTAACAAGAAACCATGTTTCACTAGGGGTGTCAACGGTTCAGTTTTTTGGTTTTCGGTTTTCGATTTTCGATTTTTTTTTTTCTCAAAATAATCTAAATTCAATATGTTGCTGCACTTCAAGCTTAGAGGATTTTGCAATTTAGATCATCTACTTCATTCCCTTTTTTTAAGCATTAGCCAAATAATGATATCCAATTTAAACAATTGCTTAACATAATCTCTCTTGATGATTCTCCAAGAGACAATTCTATTGTTCAATTGAAAAAAAGAATGAATTTTTTCCGTACTGATAAATTACTAAAAAAGTTTATAAGTGTCAAAAAAACTATTGGCAAAAAGTATTTACTTTATCCCATTCCCGAATAACAAAAAGATGACAAATATTTATGAATAGCCAGAACAAACTTCTATAAAAAAATGAGAGACTCTACCTCACGGCAGTGAAAGTTGGGACCTGGAAGCTGTGTAGAATAAAATGTGATGATCCGAATAATCTGAGAAGCCTGCATTATTTGTCGAAAGATAAAAATAAGGTTTAGGACTAGCAATGCAATAAGAACTAACAGCTTGATCTTTCCTATTTGATATCCCGATCACTCTTCCAATCCAAAAAATGCGCACGCTGCTGTAATTGAGACGATTTAAATGAAAACAGCACTTACAACAAGAAAAGCTAAGACCTTGCACCAGACAAGAACACTGTAGATACTTTTGGTCTTTAGAATAGAAGGATGGAAGGTCCACTGCAAAAAATATAACCCACATCAGTTCATATTCACCACGAAAGAAACCAAACAAAGACTGGCCTTAAGCCAAAACCCCAAGCAATTAAACTATGGTTCTCACCTACCTAATGAACAAGCTCACCAAAACAGAATGGCTCAACAATCGCAAGTGCAGCTCTCTCCATTCTCAGCTCAGAGATCAGAGTAATTCAGACAAGCAGGGACCTGCAGCTGCCCAGTTAAGATCTCCTAAAATAAAGTCCCTGCTTACTCTCAGGATAGAAAGAAAAATACAATTTGGGCAACTATTTGCAGAAATCAACATTGACCTTACAAAAACCACAGGTTTACACCCCAGTCATAAGCAACCTAAGCCAAAAATGAGGAAACCAGCCCTTTCTGTCACACCATGTAAAATAGACCCTCACTAGATATTTTTCAGATTCTGACTACATCAAATTGGCTTTGATATCATTTCTCAAGTGCAGATTACCACACCAAAAAACCTCTTGGTCCACAGAGGTCATACTGATTGACAGAACATGTGACAGATCCCATGATAACAGGCCAAAATAACAGTCTGCCTCATCAATAACATACCAAATGAGGTGAAGAATTTCCCCTTTTTTTAAAAAAAATTTAAATGTGAAGGCACGTAATTCTTCTACCCTCCCAAATCAGCAATCGGTTTTTCCATATCAAGAACTAGAAGTAACCCAGAATCCCAGTTCCAAACACAGCAACTGGCTCAACTTAGGGGTGTCAATGGGTCGGGTCGGGTCGGGTTTTATTGTGACCCGACCCGAACCGACCTGAAACACATTAGACCATCTAATGTGTTTCGGGTCGGGTCGGGTCGGGTCGGGTCGGGTCGGGTTGCTGGGTTTCCCTTTTTCTTTTCTTTTTTTCACCTTTCTTTTCACTTATCTGTCAGCAGTCCTTAATACAAGATATGTTTTTAGCACTTATCAATTAAGATAAAGGGTTAATTGCTATATTATATGTCAAGGAACAATGTATGTAGAAAATCAGGATTATAATTGGAAGATTAGAGTTTAGATGATAGTTAAATCAATTAAAACTCTGCAGCAATCATCCCATCCTGATCCCATTCCAGCAATTAGCTGAATACGTCAGACCCATTCGACAGATTCTTCATTTGTGAGGAAGAAGCCTTCCATCAATAGCTTCTTGATCCCTCCTTATGAATCAGACTCCTGAGTTGCAACTGTATCGCATTGAAGAAGCCTTCCTATTTTACGTGCTTCCCCAATCTGATTTGTCCCTTAAGCTACACTCATTATTTCTGCCGGAGACCGGAAGAAAAACAACTATGCAAGAGTGTATAAAAGAAATTGAACTCTACCCCTGTCCGATCACTGAAAGTTTCACTCAGATGTGCATCAAGACTACCGGACATATAGTAGTAAATCCTTTCCCTTCCAAGAACACAAAAGATGCTGCAATTCCATCCATGACCCAAAGCCTAAAACTCATAATCTGCACTTTATTCAACTTTTCCACCAGAAAGTAACCATGCTATGTTGTCAAAATCACAAAAAGCCTCTGCTCCCACTTGAATTCAGCTTACAACTGCCTCTGCTCCCATTAACTACTAATCAAGGTGAGCATCGAATTTACTAAGAAAGTGCATCTAACTGATAATCCAATAGAATGTATTTCATTCTCAGCCCAAATTTTGTAATGAACTTGCAATACATCTACTCAAAAAGAATGGATAGCAGCACAAAACAGAGCAAATCGAACATGGATAACTGATCTCCACACCATTCTACAAAAATTCAACGCCCATCTACTGAATTCAACGGCACTTGAACAAAACACTGAGTAACCTTAGCTTTTTTCTTCAAACAAAACACTTCCATAAGTAGCTATTGAATTTTGGTATCAAGACCAGCGTGAAAAGAAAACACAAGAACGCATTTCCTTCCCCAGAACGAGATTTTCCCACCAATCCTCCCTGCCGTTCGTCCCGTCCATTCCAACCCCCAATCCGAACAAAACCCAGAAAATATTTTCTCCGAAAGACGAAGCATTTGGAACGAAGAAGGGAGAAAGGCCAAGAAGAAAAAGAACAAAGAAAAGACAGAGAGACAGAGAGAGGGAGAGGGAGGGACAGGGAGAAAGAACCGCAAGGAAAACTCAAAGTTTTAATCATCATCGGTATGTATGACGAACCTGGTCCACGGTCTCCAACCTGAGCGATGAATCTCCCCTCCTCCCTCCCTCTCTCTCTCCCCTGCTCTCTGTGAAAAAGAGAGTGCTGCGGATGGAGACAAAAAGCCAATTCAAAGGAGAGGCGCTGAAACTTAAGAGCAAGAGAGAGAATAGATGTGGGTGTGAAGCGAAGGGCTTGAGGGACCGGAGTGGAAGGGATTTGGGAAGGGGAAGGGGAGGGTTTCGGGGCGGCTAGGGTTCCGACAGTCGTGAGCAGGGAGACCATATCAACTAGGGGTGTCAATGGGTCGAGTCGGGTCGGGTTTTGTTGTTACCCAACCCGACCCGAAACACGAAGGGTCACACACTATGACCCGACCCGACCCGACCCGACACAACCCGAAACACATTAGACCATATAACGTGTTTCAGCTCAGTTCGGTTCGGGTCGGGTCGGGTCGGGTTACTCGGTTTCCCACTTTTTTTTTTTTTTTTCACCTTTCTTTTTTCTGGGGTTCGGGTTGGGATGGTATTGTCAATAGGGTTAATACCATTAGGGTCTGTTACCATCTTGGTCTTCAAAGTGACAGAAAGCTATACTCATATTTATAGTTCTTATGTCATGTGCATATGTCAATGCAATAGTTTTGTTTTTCCCTCGTTTTGTTCTAACTTTTCATGAATTGTTGGCTTTTTAATGACTAGGACAATTACGTTGTGTGTGTGTGAGAGAGAGAGAGAGTTGCAAAGGTCAAGAGCTGGATAAATCTGCAGTTGAGCTATAGAACCACATCTAAAAACTACAGCTTGCACCGGTTTCAAAAAATTCCTCTTAACAGAATAAGCAAAAGAAAATATAGTGAGACAAGAGAACACAAAAATGCAACATAGCAATTTGATATATGGCTTGGCCACAAGAGGACATCCAGGGGTAGGGGGGAGAAGACATTCAAACTACAGTTGGATTGTGCAAGATATTAAAGGACTCCCAGTATTCAAGCCCCTATGTACTGTGTTTCTCACAAATTCACTATTTGAGTTATTGTCCTTGCTTGCTTAGCAACTTCGGCCCGAGCCAGCACCAAAACCCCCAGCGCGAAGCCCTCGCCCCTCAATTTGAAAACATTGGCACCTCGACAAAAACAGTCATCAATCAAGACCAGCGTGTCATCAATCAAGACCAGCGTGTCATCAATCAAGACCAGCGTGTCATCAATCAAGACCAGCGTGAAAAGAAAACACAAGAACGCATTTCCTTGCCGAAACGACAAGGAGGGGAACAGGAAACGAGAAGTAATACAACTTGTATTAACTTCAGATTTCCAGAAACAGGCAAAAGGCAGGTCATATGAATGTGGCAATCTGCAACAAAGTAGGCTGAGGCATTTTCTTGTTGGGTAGCCAGTCGAGAGAGAAAAAATGCAAGCAAAAAGATGTTGCTGGTTAAGAGTCGTTACCAATGCAATACTTGCTCCTAACAGCAGAGAGACTTACTACCTCTTTTGCTTGGATTAGTTCTTCTAACAACAGTGTCCCAACCAAAGCTACAATTGCATCGACGCCAAAGCTCAATCCTGCAGCACAGAAAAGCATGAGAAGACTAGACAATATAACACTTCCACAAGAACAATTCCACACAGCAATAATCCACAAGACGACTCTGCACGCTATGAATTCCAGCATGGAATTGCATCAATGAGTAACCAAAACAGAACCAGAGACCAAGTAAAGGGTTAAACAGCACAGCCTCACACGAACCGGACCAAAGATCTTGCGCTTATTCTTCAAATGTAGATAATCAACGACACAGAAATCGCAAAGGAGAGAGCAGGACGTTTCTTAATTCACCTTTGGATTAAATGGTTTGGCTGCTCCAGAATCAACAATACAGCCTCTGATTTTCTCAATCAAATCCTGCCTACCACGCATCCTCTCCAGTATCGCACCATACCTGACCAATACAAAATTCTAGCAAATGTTTAACCCATGCATGCATTCTTAATCCTAAAGACCAAATGCTCAGGAAAATCAACCCATCGGTTAATGGCAGCAGAGCCCCACACGCACACCCGCACATTTTGATGAACATTGAACAGAACCCAGAATGCGAGAGAGATCGAATACGCACCCTTGTTCTCCAAATCGACCAAGGGAGGGGACCTCCTCCTCCTCCTCCTCCTGCTACAGAAGGGACTTGCTTTGCGAAACCCTAGAAAGCGAGGAGCAAAGAAAAGGGCGGTGGCGGAATCGACGACAGGGCGCAGTCGTCGACGGGGGCGGTGGCGGCGGTGGCGGTGGCGGCGGCGGTGGCGGCGGCGGAGTCGACGGAGAAGGCGCAATCGTCGGTCTTGTTCTGTTTCGTGTTTGGGTTTGGGTGAAGACCGAAGACTGGGTGATAGGAGAACGTGTTTCTTTCAAACACATAAGCCAATAAATATTTTTTAAGTGTTTCATCCTAAGAGTTATTATTTGGTATCATCTTTCCAAATGTATACAATCAGTCAAAATCCTACGGAAAAGATAAATCAGCCCAATAAAAAAAAAAAAAATGTACTGCTCTTCATCGAAATTGTGTTGAGACAAGTACACTAGCCAAAAAAGCAATATGAAGAAAATTACCAAAAAGTGAAAGGTAGATGTCCATCGTCAACCAAAAAATAAAAATAAAAAGTAGATTGAGATGCCATTACCATGGGTACTACAATATCTTCCTTCCCCATGCTCCTCAAAATCATATAAGAGAGCATCCCAATGCTGTGTAACGCTGAGAGAAAAGTCCAAATTTTACTAAAAAAAGATCTCAAGAATAAAATGCACATCAAAGGTAACAAGACAATCAAGTTCAGAAAGGAGAACAGACCAGAGAAAAACTAGGTCAGTAGAATGTAAACAAGACATATCAAGCCATACCCATCCTAAAAAATAGCACTAACAAGAGCATTAACAACATGATGCATTGGGAAGGCGTGCTTCTACATCAAGAGAACCATATATCGGGTGAGTAACAAGTAAAGCTGTGGGCTTGTAGCAGTACCTAAATTCTCAAAGAAGTTCATATCTGAAAACATTAGGGAAAAGAATAAAAGATGGTTGACGATTCAAAACCATTTACAGGAGAAACGAAGTTGCAGATAATTGAGTGAACATCCAGGAAAAACTGAGGGTGGAGGAAACTACATAATTTGGCAATGGCTCAAACAGTTAGAAGGTAGTTTTGAGGACTTCATTTGACGATAACGGCACTCTTGGAAATATCTGAAACTTTGTGCGATGACTACTTAACAGAACTACCTGGGGTGTGGGAAGTATATGCGTGTTAAGCAGATTAGATGATGCAAAGAATTATTTTTGAAAATATTGAATATATTGAATACAAACCTCTTCCCATCTTTTCCATGACATCTTGAGAACACTATCACATCTGCCCCAAGCCTCATAGCGCTTGGTTTAAATCCATTGCCATCTGCAGTTGGAAAAGAAATAACACCATGCTATCAAGCATATAACTTTGAAAAATCATAAAAAAATTTCTTCCTAAAGATTTTTACATTGTCCGAATGTATTTGCCATTTTGCTTTTAGCAGAATACCCCAGAGACATGAACTGCCGCAATTTATCCGGATCCATGCCGCCACCACTATCTGCAATTAAAGGACAATAAAAGGTCATCACTCGAGTAAAAGTCAACAACCTACTCTTACACAAAGAATAGAAAAGGTTCCCACCGAATACACTTCTAAACAGATATACTGTGCATATTAGAAGTAAATATTCCCCAGAAACAAAATTACATTACTTACGATGATAAACTGAAGAAAAAGACAGAGTAGACCCCTCAGCTCTTCCAACAGCTGTCTAATAAGCAAATCCCAAAGCTGCAAAATGAACAGTTTTGATATCTATGATATAGATTATATAGTAGTCATCTATATTATTCACTATGCTTCAGTGATAGTGGAGACCTCGTCCAGTTTGAAAATAGCAGAAAAGAAAGGAAAGAATGTGCAAACAGACACCCAGTCCCTTCCAACAGCATCTGTGTTAAAATGACTAGATCCCTGATGTCTCTGCCATCTCCATGGTCATTCCTGATGTTTCCACGATAGCAAAAACATTCTTGTCCAACTCATCACTTCCCCGACATCCTATGACCATAGACAGTTGCCTAGTCTACTGCACGTAGACTGTCAAAACCTCCCAATGTCCATGGACATAAAAGTTTCTCCATATCATCAACACAGAGAGATGTTTACATACTATCCTAATTGCTCCTCATTCGATAAATACCAACAGTCCAGGCTCTACTCCTATTGTAGATACCACATAGTACAAGATTAGCAATCTAATAAAGTTGAGTACACATCAATTATTTCTAATGCTCACTTTTCTTAAAGGTCTTGACACTGCGGAAGTTGGTTTACAATAGCGTTTGTTACAATTGATTGCCACCATGCTTCCCAAATACCATCAACAATGGGTACAACTCTCCAAAAGGAGCATGCGCGAGCTTAAAATATGATCCCGAGCAAAAGCATATATCTCAGAAGGGAAAACTGAGGATGCAATAAAACACAGAGAAACCAGCAACGCAAAATACCTTCAATCAGCAACATTCTACACCCATCTTTCTTATTTTTTAGCATGTCTATATTAACATACGTTGCCCCGTTAGTAACCTGAATCAAGACAGAGGGACTAAAGACGATAAAAATATAGCAAGTCCGAAAATAACCAAGAGATAATTGGAAAAAAATAGAGGAACTACGCACACCTCATCCAATCGTTATCCAAGAGTTCTGCAAAAGCTGCAAAATATGCACAGGTAGCTTGTATAAGCTTAAGACATCTAACTTCAAGATACAGAGATGATCAACGACAAAACAGAAGCAACGATGCAATGTACCCTCTACCCACCACGAGCTCAGAATGACTTAGCATCAAAACCGAAGCAACAAAAACCTAAGCCAAAAAACCAGAGGAATAAACAGCAGCAAGTAGACGAAATGAAACGTCACCTGAGTAGGAATCCCAACCGCCACCGGGACAGCCTTCGTAATCCCCAGCCTTCCAGTGCTGCTTAGCAGTAGCCCCGGCCTGTGGGAGCTGCCGCAACGCCCAAGGCGACACCGCCCGCAGCAGCAGCAACGGGGGGAGGGGCTGGAGGAAGCCCTCGGGGATAATGATGCCCAGCTTCCTCTTCTTGGACGGGGCTTCATCATCGTCGGCCTCGCTGCTGCTGCCGCTGTCGCTGAGGTCAATGAATGGCAGGGCGGGCAGCGGCCGCCGCTTGTCGGAGACAATGTCTCTCCGCGAGGAGGACGACAACGCCACCGCCACCTCTTGCTTCACGCAAGCGTCCATGGCTTTCCGAGACAACAAGGAAACAAAAAGAGGAAACGACCGCTGCAGCCTCCTCAGATGATGATGGAATCGCCTGCAAAACCCATGGCAGAGAAGGGGGGAAGAAGGTTGATGACTTCAGCAGCGAGCGACTCTCGAGATCAATCCTCACGAGCGAAAGAAAGGACGATTGAGAATCTTGAAATCTTTCTTCAAAGGATCGAATAGGAATAGGAATTGGGATTTTTAGAGCGCCTCCAGTTCTGACAGTGTTTACGATCAAAAAGGGGAAAAAGGCACGTGCATGGAGCCGCCAATAAGACGGAAACAG
This sequence comes from Eucalyptus camaldulensis, assembly GCA_019915185.1. NCBI lineage: Eukaryota > Viridiplantae > Streptophyta > Magnoliopsida > Myrtales > Myrtaceae > Eucalyptus > Eucalyptus camaldulensis. Next base: position 12,518,129 of record JAHSVA010000006.1, read on the forward strand.
CATCTTTCCCGTCGGCACTGAGGGCGACTTTCGGGCGGTGCGTATAATCTATTTTCTCTTTTCTTTTCTTTTTTATTTTCCCTTGTTATTTTCCGAGACAGGGTCTTTACTTAAAATAAATTGCCAAAGTACAATCGCATCCCCTAAAACATATTATTCTTTAAAATATATTATTACCACGCTGAGTTTCTTTGGGGGTGACCATGATTTTTTTTATTTCATTTTTTTATCCAAAATACAAACAAGAGGAGTGTCGTTTCCCCCAAATAAAAAAATTTGATTTTAATTGAAGTAATCTCTTCTTTTCCAAATAAAATTTGGAAGAAAAGATCTCTTGATGATAAGTAGTACGATTGACTTTATGAACATGAGAAGGTTAATTTTAAAAAAAATTAAAAGAAATTTTTTTCAGAATTTAAAGGTCAACTATAAATACATGAAAGGCCATGAGTCTCCATTCTTCATGCGGACTATAGCTTGATCCTTGCATAGGCGGGCACTATACGGATAACTCGGTGGATTGTTGTGAAAATAACATATCTTGCAATCTACGTCTAATACAATAAAAATAAATTACCAGAAAAATCGACTGTGGACGATAAACACCCTCGGTCAAGTTTCAATACCTTCTCCACCAAAAAAAAGCCAGCTGCAATTAATTCTACTATGAATCCAAAGAGTATTGATTTCGTTGTTTCCCAATCATAGTTTACCGATAAAGCAAAAACCCACAATGTGTCATTTCACTATCTACCGTAGAAAACTCAATAAAACAACTCACAATGAATGAGTATTTCACAATTTATCACAAAGGACTCACTCAAAAAGCTCACAAAGAAAAAACCCTCTCTTCTTTTCTGCTCCAACGTAATAACCGAGTAGAAATTCATCTTATATGCAATATTTATATACAAAAGACGAAACCCCTTTTAGGAAACCACTCCGATTAGGAAATTTGCTCAGAATAAGAAACATCCTATAATATGAACGGGGTAAGTCCCGCGAGATATATATGCAAGATGGTTTTTTTTTTTTTAAATATGTAAGACAGGTTTGATATAGTTAAGATTACTCAAAATCCATTAGCTTGAAATTGTATTTCGGTTTGTTTGGTTCGAGATTCATGAACTTTTTTAAGCAATGTCTCAAACATATTCTAATCATGAAACCTAACCTAACCTCATGGGAAACAAGCCCACGTTGCAACTTTTATAGCATCTGGTTTTAACCATGGGCTGGGACCTATTAGGTACATCGAGCCTCTAAAAATGTACGAACAAGCTGCAAGCAAGGTTTATATCCCTTCCTATAAAGGGAAAGAAAGCAAATGAAGTATGGTTTTCCATCATCACGTGCAATATGTGTTCAGAGCCAGTCAAGCTAGTAGAGTTCATTACCAGTTTGCAGGATAAGATGCACGTGACTAACAAGAAGAGGGGAAGATCATGGACTTGTACTAACATGAGTCGTGTTTGGAGGGATAAGCCTGGCAAGACCAAAATCCGAAATCTTGGGCTTGAGTTATCTATCAAGGAGGACGTTACCTGCTTTAATATCTCTGTGGACAACATGCAGTTGAAGCTCCTCATGAAGGTATGCAAGCCCTTTCGCAGTGCCAAGGCAAATTTCCCATCTTGCGTGCCAATTGAATTGGATGCTACTATGGCCCCCGCCTAATGCGTAGAATGACTGATTATATACAGGTGGACTCAGGTAAGATTTTTTAACAAACTGAAGTCAACCCACCTTAAAGTGTTTGTGCAGGGCTGTTACTCTCGAGATATCCATGTGCCAAAATTCTGTGAGTCCGTTCCATACAACAGCCATAAAACGTGACCAAATTGTCGTGCTCTATGCCTGCAATTACTTTTATCTCGTTCAAGAACTCCCGTGGTACCGGTCTTTAAGAGTTCCCTGTGTGTTCAAACAAAATTACAGCAAGGAATCAGCAACTCAGCTCTCAATGTCGGGAATGAGTGACAGACACCAAAAGATCGAATCCAAGTGAGCAATCACCTCGTAAACAAATCCAAAAGCCCCTCTCCAACTTTGTTGTTGGCACTAAAGCCTTCAGTTACCTCAGCTTTGCAAGCTGAATGTGGACCTTTGGTCAAATTTGGACCACTCGAAACAGCTTCATCTTCAGGTGTAAAATTCCAGATCCAGGGACTCTGAAGAAAGCACTCGCTTTACACGGGAATTAAAAAAATTGACACAACAGCTGAACTTACCTCAACTCGGAGAGATAGAAACCCCCTCCCCCCCCCCCCCCCCCCCAAAAAAAAAAAAAAAAAAAATCCGAACTTTACAAATCTTGATGGATCCGTATGCAGGAACAAACTCAGAAATCCATGGAACAGCGGTAGGGTGGCTGGTGTATATGCTAGATCCAGATCGGACTGCGCAGAAAGCACTTGCTTTTCATGGCAATTACTGTAGAACCAAAAGAAAGAAATCGACACAATAGCAGAACTTGCCTCCTCAGAGAGATAGAACCCCCCAAAAATCCGAACTTTACAAATCTTGATGGATCCATATGCAGGAACAACTCAGAATTCCATGGAACAGCGGTAAAGTAGCCGGTGTCTATGCCAGATCCAGATCTGTGCAGAAAGCACTCGCTTAGCACTAGCTTTACACGGCAATTACCGTGAAATTAAACCAAGAAATCAACACAACAGCTGAACTTACTCAATTCAGAGAAACGGAAACCCCCCAAAAATCCGCAGCTGGAAAATATGCAGGAACAAAGCAGAAGGCATCTTAGGGAATGGGGTTCTCTGACACCCTACCCGCCGCCTCGGCTTGATAGAGCCTTTCATCGAAACACATCATTTTCTCTATTTTTGTTTTTGGGGGGGTAGATGCTAGATTCTCTCTCTCTTACTTTTAGATTTTCTGTCTACTATTAGGTCAGCGTACGGTGTTGAAGGCCCAGAAACGCTGTCGGCCCATTGGGCTGCCGAAGCTCTTCCCAAAAGTTTAATTTAAGAATTCAAAAGGAATTTCATCAAAAAAAAATTCATAAAATAATTTGTTTTAATTTCTAAAGCAAGACCAAACAAAAAAGAATTAGGAAATTAAAGAAATTGACGACTTCCAAATTTGTGAGAGAAACTTGGGAGAGAAACTAGATTACAAATTACTTACTGTATATAAAATGATTGTGGGTTGTGTGTGGATTGTGTGGGTTGTGTGGATTATGGGTCTAAATCATCTAAAGCGAGTGGATTAAATCAACCAAAAGAAAGTTTAAGAATTCAAAAGGAATTTCATCGAAATAATTTCATAAAATAATTTACTTTCTAAAGACCAGATAAAAAAATTAGCAAGTTAAATTATTTAGAAAAAAAAAACTAAAATCTCAATAGTCAGTTCCAATGGAATATTGGGATATTAGTTCAGTCTCCCTTACACACCTGTGCGTGGATGAGGGCTACGTGTGGATTGTGAGTGGATTAAATCTACCAATTCAAAACAAATTTCATCGAAAGAATTTTATAAAATAATTTGCTTTAATTATCAAAGCAAAACCAAACAAAGAAAATGGAAGAGGAACCGACCAAAAAAAAAAAAAAACGAGGAAGAATTTTACCAGACACCCAATATTGACCCAAAAAGCTTTGGATGCCTAAAGGCCCTTCCCAAAGCCTTTCTTAAGATGAAGCCTTAATAGCTAGGCCCACGCATATTATATAGCCGGGTCCTTTGTGATGCCAAACAACGAGACTCACACGTTACGGTCGTCCAATACGACCGAAGCATCGTGCGACCTTACCGCCTAATGAACGAGCCAATTAACACAAGTCTTGCTTGACGTTGCTCGAGGCGGGATTAAGGTCGACGGGCAGCATACGGTCAACGGGCGTTATTTACCCGCACCTGGCCAATTTCCCCGTCCCTGCGAACAAGCGCCAGGACATTCCGGAAGACATCGAGGACCGAACAATGTCAATTCGAGCCGTATCGTGCATTTACGCGTCGCTGTGTTTGCACCCGTTGCAAGACCTGTCAAGCAGATTTACTTCTCGGGCGAGACGCTTGGATAAGCCGACGAAGATGCTCACGCTCGATGAGTCAAGGAGGACGGAAGTCGAATGTTCGATCTGCTTGGAGGGATATGAAGACGATTCTTCGTTTGCTCGCTTTCAAGCACGTCTTCCGGAGCGAGTGTCTGGCTGAGTGGTACAAGAGGAGAAACTTATGTCCACTTGGCTGCTCCGAAGCTTCTCATATTATGTGCATCTCCTCACTTGTCAGTCTCAGAGTGTCCGTTATAAATTGACTTTATCTTTTCTCACCGATCATTGATGCAAGTCTGATCTGAAAGTCAACTCGGCTGCTCATTCAGTTCCATACATGGAGAAAGTGTCCCGAGTGAGCTTGGATAAATGAGAAAGACGACTTACTTTTAAAAGATTAAAGTTCGACATCAGTAACTTGACTAGATTATGCAGGCTGTCTACCACAATGTAACGTACCTGTGGCCTTCATTCTCTCGATGTGATATGTTCTATATAGAGATGTTTGAAATAACTAATATAATGAGCTATATTGTTCCTATATATCACCAGGTTGAATCTGTGTCCAAGAAATACGACAGTAGAAGATTGGCAGTTGCCTTTGATAATAGGAAAAAATGCGTTTTATAAACAGCAATTAATGCCCTTTGTTTTGTATTTCTTAGACTGTACTTATTACAAATACATTTCCTTGTAACATCGGACCTTCATATTCAGTGCTGGGAGTCAGTGCGGTGAAGTAATACTTTGGTATTTTTTATTCTAACACTTCTCTACTTTTTTTTTGTAGTGAAATGTGCCAATGTGGGTTCTAGTGTTGTATTTATGCCGAGGATAGATCTTTGGGCTGTGCAGACGCATCAGCAAGTTTTTGATGATGAAGACAATTCCGCTTCATTTGATGATCAGTCGCCAGTGAAGAAAACAAGCTATTCCATGGATAATCAAGTACACGAGACAAAAACCACATCTAATATGCAAAATGGCAAGTCAACTACTGGGGACCGATATCAAAGTTCTTCCCAGAGCCCCTCAAATGCCTGGAGCTCTTTCACGGAGCAGGTCAATGCAATTTGTGTGAATGCATCCCTGTTGATTTTGGTAGGAATGCTCTTTGGCTTGCTGATTCTTATATTCTAACTTTCTCGATGTGATATAGCTAATGTTTTTATATTCATCTGCTTCTGGCAATATAGTGCTTGTCTACTTTCTAATCCAATTCTTACATCGGCATAGAAATTAAGAGCTACTATATCTGTCTTTGAGGAATACTTGATCTTGTCTCGACTCTAGTTGTTGTAAAACCTGCTGAGAGAATGAAGAGGTTTTCAAAGAAAAGTGAACTGTCATACCATCTGAATTTTAGGATGTAAATGCTTTCTGTTGTCGTATAACTCCTTTGCCTCGAAAAGGAAAGATTTTGCGAAAATCAGTTCCATGGAGAAACTAACCAGATCCAACTGGGGCAGATTGCAATGCTGAAGTGAATTTGTGTTTATGTTCTGCAAACGAGTCTTTCATTAACTTCATCTAATATGTGGTATTTTAAAAAAAAAAAGTTAATAAATGCAGCACCCTCTAAACCCTTATGTCCCTTGCATAAATATATATATAAGCTTTTTCGTTTTTATTTTATTTTATTAATGCCGGATGATTTGCGAACCTTCGGGTTGGCTTTGGGTTCTGAGTGGCCGTAATAATTTGAAAGCATGGTAGACTTATCCACTAAACTGAAAATCTGAGAGAAAATTCCCACTTCAGAGGGGGCTTAATTAGCAAGAACTTCTGCTTCCACAATGATAAAGAAAAGACGATCTTCACAGCTTATCGAAAGAGAACAACAGGCACACGCAAAAGAACAACCGAACAACAACCAATCCCCAACTCGGGCTATTTCACATGAGCAAGATCGGGGCTTTCACCAAGGAAATAAAGATATATGAAGTCATCCCATGCCGTAACTACAACAATCAATGTAATCGTCTTTTAAGGCTACAAAAGAATCGAGATTAAAAGCGATTGCCACGTAGTCACTAGTCAGGCCCTTGTCAGTTCTCTATAATTTCAGATTGAGATCGAGACTTGCCCCAGGATCGCTGTCGCAATTGTTCATGTGCGTATTTGCTTGGTTATTCGGTACCATTGATAGGGGGAGAAAGTTGTAGCGAGGGTTTTCCTGATACCTCCAGTTCGATGCTTGACGGAAACCTAGACCCTCTTGAAATCCCTACATCAAACAAGACCAAACGTTGAGAGCTGGATCGCCGAAAGATTACTCTATTTAATTGAAAACCTGCTGAAACGGAAACAGAGACCCCTGTTCCAAACTTACTTCATGGGCTCGCGATTCAAAATCAGGAACATTCTGATCATTCAATGTTAGCAAAGCCGAAGGCTGCTTCAATTCTAGCGGAGTTGATGTTGCTGGAGGGCCAAGAGTAAGGAACTCTCCACCCATAGTTCCACTGCTTTTTATGCTTTTCGACATATTCGGTTCCAATACCAGGGGAGGGCATGAAGGACCTTCTCTGAAACTGTTGAAAGAAGAACAGTCAGCAATATCGCAGCGTAGTGCTTGCCTTCATAGTCAAAAGAGGACACTTCGTCCTGAATTTTAAGCTAACCTGAAATTGCCATTGCCACGTGAGTGTGGTTCATCAGGTGTGCTATTCGAATGGCCAAGTACAGGGAGTCTGAATGGGTAGTAGGGGGCTGGTGGATTTTCTAGAGAGAAGGGATATGACCTCTTCACGCCGATCATCTGTATCACCTCTCAATGAAATGGATCCACAAAATGAATTCAATATTCCACCAATTAAGCCCCAATGACAATGTATAACACCACTTGATGCCAGAAGATTAACGTATATTACATTGAACAACAAACTTCTACAGCTGTTCATGCAGGCCAATGGCAAAACATTGAAATTGGAAAATGAAAATCTACCGAACCAGACAAGCAAAATTCCATGAAATAAACTATACCTTCTCTTCCAGAGGCAAAGCTGGGAAATAATTGCCATGATGACTTTGGTTTGAAGGGGGCTCCATCTGATAATTGAGGGAAGGTGCTGAAGAAGTAACTGGTGATGCCTTCGTCTGCAGAGACATCCTGGACATCATCAGTAACTTTCACGGGTAACAATCAGCGAGCTACGAATACCTCACGTGACACTAGCTTACCAGCAAAGTAGGGTAATCATATTGCACTTTTCGCGCCGGTCCAAGGGAAGGCCAACCGGAATCCATAGGTAAACTCGGTCTTGAGCACAATTGTGATCCGGGATCCACCAAAGAGGTCTTAATTTCACCACCGTACTCGGGGAAATTCCACATATAAGGGAAGTGCTCGGGCACTATCATTGCACCAGACTGCCTATCAATCTCGAGGCCGCAACCTCTTGCCCGGTTCACCAATGGAAAGGCGCCGGCGCTGGGGACCTCGACATTCTGAACTGGGTGCGGGGGAACTGGTCGGAATATAGAGTTTGGCGGCATGAAATCGCCTTGGACATGATAATTCGTGAGAGGAGCTGGCAAGAAACACGAACCACTCCTAGAAATCGTCGCCGGGGACGGGAATATCGTGGTGGCATCTCTCTTCTGCTGCTCCTCAATCCTGATTTTCTCCAACTGTGCCACCCCAAGGCCTCTCTGTGGGGCTTTCTTTTGCTTATGCTTCTTGGAGGACCTAATGCTGTTGTTGCTTCCAATAGTGATATTACCCCCACTACTACTATTACTACACTTTTGGGTTTGGTCTTCTTGTGCCATTGGGTTAATCTTCCATGTAATTCCAAAGGTTCAAACTTTGGAGATAATTTGGGGACAAAAAGCCTTCTGTTATGAAGGAGATTTTTTCTGGATGACAATCTGATCTCTTTGTGACCACAATCTCATCACCATCAGAAAACACCACAATCCCACTTCCCCGTGCAGATATAACAGAATTCGAGAGATATATCCCACAATTATAGCTACCCAATGAGCCAAATCACTAATCGTAAGGACAAAGAACAGAGAGATCTATCAGAACCCAACTATCTAGTGTCCCCAGGGACTAGGACCTCGAAGAGAATTACGTTGAAGGTTTCAACAGGGAATTCAGAGGCAATTGCACAACGACCGGTGAAAATGATCTGCTTCTGCAAGAAATGAATGCAATGAAGAAGTAAAAAGAAGGGCAAGAAACAGAAGAAAATCCAGTAAAATCGAAGAGAGAGAAAGTGGGGGACACCGGAGAGAGAGTAGATGTTGGGTATTTTGCTCTTACCTAAGCTTTCCTTGTCCGAGAGACAGATCGGATTGTATCCACAAACCTGAGTGAGAGAGAGGAATTTTCTGAGTCTCTTCAAAAATTCAAAAAAGAAGCTTGGCAAATCTAAAGAGAACCTAGTGAGAATATTTCGCTCTCTCCATTTTCGCCCAAATCCTCGCTCCACTCCTCATTTTGTTCCTAGACCGACTCTCATGAATCTCTCTCTCTCTAGCTTTCAATTCAACCACCTCAGATTTTTTCTCTCTCTAGAATAATGAATTTTGCATTGCACTGAATGGGTTGGGTTCTTAATGAAGCCAAGTTGCCAGTTTTGTCCCTTCATTTCTGGGTTTTCTTTTTGGCTGTTTTCCTTTTGCAGCCTCGCCATGAAATTCACCACCAAAAAGGCACGCAATTATGATTCGAGGATGCACATCTGGATGGCCAACAAAGATCAAGGAACAATCCCATCACTTTCTCTCTATTTTTTATTCGATTTTAGAGCAAACTTATCCATTCTGGAATGTGGGTACGTAAGGATTTAACTTTTCCTCTGCAAATCCAAATCATCTCCAAATCAAAGATTGTTTTCCCAAAGCGAAAATTCGAAACCGAAACGGAAAAAAAGTTTGCCTTTTTGAGAGGCTGAGGTCAACGCGGTCTGGCTGCTTTAATACGAGCTTAAAGAAAGAGTTAAGGGATGATCTTCATGCGAGATTCTTCCTCAAGAATTCCCCTTTTGGGCTGCTACAAAGTGCACGCTTTAACGCATGCAATAACCCCTTATCTTGTAGCAAGACAGGAACTGGATTAAGGACAGAACGAGACAGATGCCAGCGAATATTAGATCTGGATTCCCTCAATCCATGCGCTTTATGGAGTAAGATCCTTAGGATCATTACCAGATTGGTAAAATTAAGGAGGGCGATTGAGACATAGATCATCGCAAAATTTTCGTGGCCAAAATATAGATCTACTATCAAAGATGATATCTTCTTTCACTAAAAAAATAAAAGAAGCACGAATTCAATCTTTCTTTTTTGGGCATAGAACAATTTATAAATTCGAACTTGCAAAGGATATTTTTAAGTGGTGAATGCTGGATGAGGTTCCCATACAGATCGGACTGTATCGAACAATTTCATTAGCTAGATCATCTTTCCTATTAAGTTTCTCGAAAGGATAATTATGATTTTATCTAATCCAAAGTCATGGGAAACCAAGCCTATATCATATTTCGTCGTCTCGTCTCTCATATCGTATTCAGTACAAAGATTTCTCAAGATTCGGAAAGGAATACGATGACCCCATCAAGCATCTATCTTGAGATTCTCCCCGATCCAATATGCTCCAAGGTTTATTGTCGTCATCATCTTGTCCTATCCTCTTTCCTTGCTCATTAATTCCTGGAAAATCAAGAGAAATCTATGACAACAACGTATGATCTTGGCCTGAACAAGATAAAAAAAGAAAGGCGCATAGCTCAGTTTCATCGGGATTACCACTTGATGCCTACGCCCGAGAAAATGTATATAGGACTATTCAGTGACATGATACATTGGGGTTTATATGTGCCCAAATGGGAAGTTTAGCTCTAGTACTGTCCAGCACATCACAGCAAGATTTGGCAAGTAAAAGCAACTTTAGATACTCTGTTTTTGTTTTTGTCCTTTTTTATTTTTTGGGAGATTGAGTATACTTGCAGATAATGGCCCGACAGATAATCTCAAAATAAAAAAACAACAACACGAGACATGGAATGCAATCATGCAAAGATTAAAAATGTTTAATTATTGTATAATTCGCAGGAAACCCCATCAAAAGCGAGGTCCCGTAGCTCAGTCGGTTAGAGCGTTGGTCTTATGAGCCGAAGGTCGCGAGTTCGAGCCTCGCCGGGACCATTTCGGCCCTATTATCTATCTCTGTGGTCGCCATCACCGATAAGCCATCCAAGCTTATTTCTGTCGTCTTTTGGTGCTGTTTTATTTTTGGAGTAAAACATTTATCAATTTATTGTTGCCTGTTGGTGTTGATTGTCCATCTTGGGGAAGATCAAACACTGTCTTCACAATAGATGAGACGTCAACTAAAGCTTAGCTAGTTCCATGTGGAGACTCACGTTGCATCTCCCGATACTATCTACAATAAAAATGGCATTTTGCTTATCTTGTTTTCATGTTCATATTACCAGCGCAAGCAAAAGGTGCCAGAGCTTCTCCATTCTCAACCTGTAACGGCTCCTTATTTTATGCAATGTTTAGTTTACTTCAATGTCGGGTCGCTTTGTTTTGTGATGTTAGCGTATGCGGAAGATTGTTTAAATGCTGTTTCTGCAGCATTCTGCAAGTGAAAATAGAATCGGTTGATTGTTGAAGGATGAAGTAGTACATTTGTTGAAATGTGGTTCACTGAAAAGTCAACATTGTTTCAGATTCTCTGCTTCATCGGAGCGCCTTGCCGGGATTGAATAATTTCTTCTCTCTTTGTTTTTACAGTGATGGGTCCTGGTAACTGCTTTAGGAGTCTCAAGAAAGCGAAGGAAGGAACTTCCAGACAAGCGAAGGTACAATGTCAATGCTAATTATGTTTATGAATTCCAACGCATGCACTTTGTTTTTTGGGGCTTTCTCTTCGGATTTATCGATCTTGTTACTGTAGACAGCCTCATATAGTTCCGATTTGATCAGAAACTGATAACAAAGACTAGATGAAACTTGCCTGCTCATATCCATTATTGGCCTCAACTATTGGAGTTTTGACTATAACTCACCTCGCTGAGATCACACAGTGAGCAGACTAATGATAAGATTCGAAACCAGTTCGATGATATTTTCCTTTGCAAATCAACCTTTTGATATGATCAAAGGGATAGTTGAAAAGACAGCAAATGGAACTATCAAAGCTAAGTGATGGGTGTTAAAATTTTGCTTGAAGGGGCTTCATTTTGATACGACTCAAATTCTATCTGACTGTATTCTTGTCAAAAACGTTTTTAATTCCACCGCCGAATCGGTTGTGAACAATGCCACGCCTTTTCCCAATTCCACTGCGACTGCTAAAATCCTAAGCGAGACCTTCCCCTGCTTTCTGTCCTAAACAACGTCCATGCCATGCCTTTTCTCTAATCTGCTTGGACGCATCTTTGAAATAGGTGGAAGTTTGCGCTGCCAAGTCCAATGGGTCCAAGCAGGATTCACAAAGAAAATCGGGTATTCCTGGAAAGCGGGTTGAAGATGCTGCCGCAACTAGGATTCAAGCTGCATTTCGTGCATTTCTGGTACGGTAAGACAAAGCTCTTTCATTTTCCATGGCTAGACAATGTATGAGGCGACCTAATTTCTATTTCTTTTTTCCACTTCTCCAAGGCTAGAAGGACACTGTACCGTCTGAGATGTGCAGTGAGGTTCCAAAGCTTGACTCATGGTCTACCCGTGACAGAGCAAGTGTCGACTGCACTTAGCTATTTGCATTCGTGGAGCAGGATCCAAACCGAGATTAGAGCTCGACGAATTAACATGGTCACTGAGGCACGCATGAGGCAAAAGAGACTAGAAGATCAGTTGAAGTTTGAAGCCAAGCTCCAGAAGCTAGAGGTACAGCCTCTTCCCTTAGCTTCTAGAGCCAACGTCTTTATTGTAGCTCCAATTATATCAATGCTTAAATCATGATCGCAAATCGATTTGGTAGCATCAATATTTAGGCGGCTAGATGGAACCTAGAACACTTCACTCTATGCTTGATGAAAGACTGATTGCAGGCTAAGCCGTAGCCAGCATGGCAGTTTCCATCAGTTCACCCATATTTTCAACACGGTCGGATCCAGTTTAAATGCACGTACTCCATGCATTGCCATGGTCTTTGAGCTTCTTCACATATTTGTGTTGCATCAAAATCATTCTCATTCAGATACTAGAAGTTCTTTTCCTCGTCAATAAGAAAAGACACCTCTGTCAGTCCCTTCTGAATGCTCTATTCAGACCTGAATCGACTGCTCCTCAGCCCTTCCCTAAATCATCCTACATTTGGTAATTACGTCCAAGGCCAAAAAGAAGGGGTAAGTCCTTGTGAAAGCTGCTTGTTTGTATGGTCGAGAGCCCGTGACATGATATTTTCCATGTCATAGGCTGATCTAAGAGTCCCCATATCTGCACTCTTTTAAACCCCGACCAGACAGCATAGCGTTCTGGAGTTTGATGCCGAGAGCTACTCGTCTAAGGTTTGAAAAACTGCATCAATACTCTCCTAATTTGGACAAAGAGTGTTAATACCACCACTAGATCATCTCAGTAGTGTTCATCTACTGTTGTCGGGCTCATCTGAGCGACACATCAATGGATGACATCTCTAAAAGCATGGAAAACTGTCTTGTATAAATGCTAGTTTTCCCTCTCCCCCGACAGCTCGAATGGTGTGGAGGCCCCGGAACCAAGGAGGATATCCTTGCAAAGATACAGCAAAGAGAAGCAGCAGCAGCCAAGCGGGAGAGAACCCTGGCATACGCCTTCTCTCATCAGGTCTGCAGCTACTGAGGTTACGATCCCACGTTCTAACGACACAATCTTATAATTTTAAAACTGTTTGCAGTGGAGGGCTAACTCCAGCCACTATCTCAGTCGACCCTCTTATTGTCTAGTCAAAGAATGTTGGGGTTGGAGCTGGTTGGAACATTGGATTGCTACCCGGCCCTGGGAAATCCGACTTCAGTCATATTCAACTGAAATGACAGCGAAGCAGCTTGGCAAATCGGCAAAGCCATGTATTACCCAAAGGTCAAAACAGCTTCAATTGTACTACTGAAACCCTGGAACTCAAGAGGTAATCACCATTCCCATGCAACGCCAGCTTGGCAATGTGAAATAAGCCTCTGAGATTGTTGAGTAATTTATTTCAAGATTGAGATGAGGTTTGTGTTAGTAGCAGTTGCAGTCTCTAAGAGCATGGGACATAAGTCATACTCAGGAATGGCGTAATCTTTCTTTACTGGACAACTGATCATTTATGAACTAAATTATGATCTGTCGCTGGTTGTTATTAATAAATCTGGCGGATGTAATTGCCAAGCTCTGTGATTTGGATTGTTCAATAATGTGTGTTATAATATGTATCTGTATCATTGTATTAAAGACTCTAGCCAAGAAAAATACAATTGTACAGCCTCATTGTTTGTATATGCTTTAGACTAATCAAAAGAATATCAAAAAAGGTCGAGTCCAACCCATGTATCCATCAATAGAGATTATCTCCCAATATTTAATCATATGAAGCTCAAGTGGCCATTGCCAACGGACATCAACTAATTCACCAATCACATCAAAATCATTTTACCTTCACAATTATTCATCTTCAAACTATTGGTTAGCTAATCATCATACAGCTCTTGCACAAGTGCACCAAGTTCCCGCGTTGAAAGCTTATTCTGCTCATGAGTTTGCTTCTAGACACGGCATATCATAGAGGTTATACAATTGTTATGAACATTAGATATACTCAAGACAAGGCCTAGTTCCAAGTTTGGTAGAACTACCAAGCATGAGACAACCACTGCAATTTCTCGGTGGCCACACAAAAATGCCTAGGTGCTTTTAATGTCTATGCAAAGTAAGGATTTGTTTCCAGCTAGACTCAGATATTTTCTAGCATGCACTTGAGTTTCCCAAGGATAGGGGGACCATTGCAAGATGGGGAAGTACCTCAGTTTTGGTAATATCCGTCTGTCAATTCTTGTTCTTCCATCACTGTATTAGCTCAACTTCTGTACTTATCCGCAGCACTCTCATGCTTCACAGTAACTAGCAATTCTTCTCGTAGGACCCAAGAATGAGGCCAGAGAACAGTTGATGCTCAAATTTAGGTGACTCAGGTTGTGAATGGACAATGGTCCTGTTTCAACGAGGTTGGATTTGCCCCAGGGATGCATTTCGTAGTCAGTTTGACATCGGAAACCCCCTATTGGCTTCTATTTCTGAAAATCTGACTGAAAACCTCCCCATGTTCTTTTGGACCAGTTGTGTGGAAATAAACTAAACGACACTATTTTCAGCAAAATGGGGGATTCTTTTCTTTTTCCATTATCATACAAGAAGGAAAAAATTAAAAGGTCCGATTCAAACCCATCCCAACAATCGCTACTCTCTGTGTTCAAAGAAAATGACACAAGGTCCCCAGGTGTGAGTGAGTGATGACAGAATAGAACTATTGCTCTTTTAATCCGTATATGCCTCTCACCAAGGGGTTGCAAAGTGGGCTAATTGTTCCACCAAAAAGAAGCAAGAAATGCTCAGAGAGAGAAAGCAAAAACTCTCTTTCAATCTACAGCTCAAATCGACCATTTCTAAACACCGAAAAGAGACCCTCTCACATCACTTGTGAAAGAGAAAGCAACTACAGTATGAAAAATTGAATATCTAACCACTCAACCCAAAACCATTACTAAATTTGTGGCGATTGCCTAGTCAAAGAATCTTCAAAAGAATGTCAAATTCAGTATCCTTGGTGTGTTTTGGGAGATGAGGCAGCCTAGTGAAGGGATCTATGATAAAAATAAATATATAACACTCTCGGATTCGGGATCCTCGTCTGTTGTTTCATGGGGTAAAGCGGGTGATGTCATGTTACAGCACAACCGCTTCACTAAAAAGCGAACAGGAATGACATACATCAACTCTGGGAACAGAAACACATACTGGTCCAAGTTCAAAATAGAGTCAAAACATCAAACGAAAGTTGAGCTCAAATGTCAATACAGCCAACTTGAACGTGACAGTGGAAAAAAGTGCTAGAAACAGTACCAACATATAGATACGTAAAACAAACCAGGGATTGAAAACGCCCGAGATGATGAAATCTCTTGAGAATTTCCCTCCCATGTGGTTTTGCTTCACCATCAAACTCCAAATGTACCCAATTTCTCTCCCAGCTACCAATCTGCTAAAGTTGCTCGTTCTTGTTCGTCTTGATCAGGAAAAGCACAATTATTGCTGACAACGTTTTCCTGCGGGTAAATCCACGAGAACTGATGAAAAAAAGGACGAAGCTTTAACGAATGCAAGACGTCTTTCTTTGTCTAATCTAGCACACCTGCAATCAGGGAGAGAAAGTTGAGTTTCTGTTTGTTTTAATGCTCTGGTTCAATGGTGGGAATCGGAGGAAGCAGAGGACGGCTTGTCGAGAATGCCGTCGTGCTCTCCGTCTTGCCCTTGGATCCGTGCCGGAATGTGATACCCGGGGAACACGCCAGACGCAAATCCGGCGGGTGAAATTGGATGGATGGAATGCTGCATTTGGTGATGATGATCGGACGATGATAGTGTCGGGTCGATCCAAGCATGAATCACGGGCAAGTTACTGGACTGAAGGGGTCCCCTCTGTGTGAAAAGCTGGCCTTGGCCAAACAGCGGCTGCGCCGCCGCTGTGGCCGCCTCAGGCTGCGGCGGGGAGAACATGAACCCGCCGCCGCCTCCGCCACCGTTGCTTCCGCCTAGGCTCCACGGCGCAATCCTGTGGTACCTTCCGATGTCTGAAGCTGGGTTGGTGTTGTGGTGGGTGTGCTCGGAAGGCCACAGAGAAGCGGCGGGCGACGAATCAAACCCTAGCTGCGGAGTTCCGGAGAAGACGACATGATGGTCGTGCGACTGGGGTCGCAGCAAGACAGGGTCTTGGAACGATTGCAGGGAGAGGCGAAGATCTTGGCTCTGGCTACTGGTTCTTGACAACAAATCCGGTGGGTGTTGGTGGTGGTGGTGGTAGCTCTGGAACTGCACGGACGACGGTGGTGGCGGTGGGGCGTCGGCAGGGTTGACGCCCATCGGGAAGAACGACTTGATTGTGTCGGCGATGGAGTCCGAGTCCAGAGATGGAGGTAGGAAGCTGGTGGTGTTGGGGTTGCTCTGGTGGTGGCTGTTGATTTGTTGCTGCTGCTGCTGCTGCTGCTGCTGCTGCAAATTTCGGATATCGTCCGCCGCCGCGTCCACAGCCGCCTGGTGGATATCCACCGGGCTCTCCCGCTCATCCGTTGCCTGCGGATGACGGGTCGCGGCGGCGGTGGCGGTAGGCTTCCAAGCAGGGAGCTCGGCGAGCTCGTCAATGGCGGTTTTGGCCTTCTTGATGAGCCAGTCCACGGCCTTGCTCGGGCGGTCGTAACCGAGCCGGTCCTGGACGTCATAGAACTGGATGGCGGTGTGGGCCGACAGCCGCACGCGGCGGTCCCTCGGCCCCTTGGCGGTGCACACCTTGCTGTGCCGGTCCTTCCTCCCGGTGGACCGAACAATGTGGCCTCCTTGGACCTCCACGATCTCTCCTGCACCGCCGCCGCCTCTCCTCATTCCCAATCGTGAAGAAGTAGCGGCCGCCTGTTGGGGATGGTGGTTGTCTCCCATTTTTCTTGCATATTCGGAGGTCTGGTCAGCGAAGGCTAGTGGGGCTGAGGAGGGATTATAGGACCTCTTTTTGGGTGGCTGCGCTTGTTGCTGTGAAGATTGAGTGGTCTCTTCCTCTAATCTTCCATAGCAGAAACTCTGGGGGTGGTCTTGTTGGGCTTGTGTGCCGAGAAAATACAGTTGGTGAGCGTCTAGCTGCTGGTGGTGGTGGTGGTGGTGTTGCTTTGCCGATTCTTGATTCTGTTCTTGCTCTTCTTCCTCTGCTTCTTGGTCTTGTTCTTGAGCTTCTTGCCCTACATGCCTTGAGTTCTGAAGAGGATTGTG
Organism: Eucalyptus camaldulensis; assembly: GCA_019915185.1. Taxonomy (NCBI): domain Eukaryota; kingdom Viridiplantae; phylum Streptophyta; class Magnoliopsida; order Myrtales; family Myrtaceae; genus Eucalyptus; species Eucalyptus camaldulensis. Next base: position 12,535,108 of record JAHSVA010000006.1, read on the forward strand.
CTGAAGATGATGATAAAAGTGATGATAGTGTTGATTCCTTTGAGGATCCAGACTCAGGCCCTCGTGCTTTTCCTCTTCTTCTTCCAGCTTTCGATGATAGAGAGAGAGAGACAGAGAGACAGAGAGAGATAGAGAGAGAGAAAGAGGGAGAGGGAGAGGGAGAGAATACTTGAAACTTAGCCTTTATTGATCTGCAACGAGCTCTGTGAAATCTGGAAGCTGCTTTTGGTGCTCTCTCTCGCAAAAGTGTCTGCAGTCATCCAGGTCTTCCACTTCCATCTCTCTCACCCTTCCCAGCCCCAACTCCTCAAACGGAACCAGAACCAGAGACTTTAGAAAAAGATGAGCCACTCTCACTTCTTTCTCAACATCACCCTCTAACCCATCTCTCTCACGCTCAGTTTCTCTTTCCTCTGTTGCTTGGTTCAGTTAGTACACAGCTTTTGATGACTTGGCCGCTTCTATGCGCAATTTGTACTAACCAAGACAAGTACCTTTGGGTCAATACCCACTTGACCAAACCACAACTGGGAACAGCACAAATACTCAAAAGGGAAGTCTCCTGGAGCGACAGGAGGGTGAGAGAGCCTTCAGTAATTGCAAGTCAAGGTGGTGGATCAGAGTATTTCTCTCTCTCTCCCTTGACGATGCCACTGATGAAGGTGGCAGATTCCATCAGAGGGGAGATTAATATCTCCCGAGAGGGTTCTTTGGGTTTCTTTTGACAGCCTACACGCGCAAAAGAGGCAGACACCAATCAAAAAGGACTCAACCCCTATTCTAACCCCCACTCAATCATCTCATCTGAGTCAGCTCTGACAATTTTCATTTTCAACCCTCTTCTCTTTTACAAAGCACAAATCATTTCTCTCTCGCGGCTAGCTAATCAGAGACGGCAGCACTTTCTTGACATTTTTTTACGATCTAGTTAAAAGCGCGGAACCGTTGGTTATGGATCAATGGACTGTTCCGATGCTTAATGGGTTAGATAGATCCCTTTGTATGCCACCGCGACACCTTTTGAAAATGACCCCCATTCGGCTTTTCTCCTCTCTCTCTCTCCCCGTCTTTCTCTCTCCATCTTTATTGCTTCACTTAAAAGAAACATCGTCTTCCTTCCCCCATTTGCCCTCTCCAATCCAGACTTTTTGTGGCTTGTTTTGTTACTGTACATGGCATCTCGAGGGCCTGTCTTTTTTCCCCTTTTCTTACTTATCTTCCATTATTCTTTTGATCTATCTTCATTTCCCATTCTCTCTCTGGAGCAAACATGCTATCGCTGTCCGTGGCTTTGTATGGTTGGGCTCTTGCTCTTGAATCCGAGTTACTTCTCTGCCCCCTTTATCTTTGGTAGGTTGCCACTATATGCTGATCTCACGCTTTTGATTTCCCATTATGTCTTCGAAGCCAATTAATTTATATACATATCACTGTTTCGCGACATTGATGGGCCTTCTCTTGTCCTTTCATCTCCTCGAGATGCTTTCCTTGTGGCACGAAACATCAAAAGATTGAAAATTGGCAGCTTCAAAGGTCTCGCACAAATGACAAAAGCAATTCAATAAACAAGTTAAAGATGGTGACCAACACGTATTTTTAATGAAGTAGTTAAGGTTACCTTGTTTGTACAAACTATGTTTTCACACGAGTCACATCCATCATCATTGGTATAAAATTTTAAAATCAAATAGTTAATAAGATGTAAAAATGCCGATGCTGGATATAGTGAGAAAAGGTTTACACGCACACCTATATACACATTATACGGAAACTCATTGATGCTTTATATTAGCTATTTGGTCTCGTTTGATAAGTGGGTGCTTCCCTCTAATTTTTTGTGAAAAATTCTCTCCATGATATTTTGACAATCATTGATGCAAAAAGAATAACTTGTTATTAAAATAAGTAAAAGTAAGGCATTCTCGGTTCATCCCTAGCTTATTTAAAATATATATATATACACCCTGTTTGTTTATAACATGACCAGTGAAAATGTTTTCTCTTAACGGCAAAGAGACCTTTCATAAGATATGTAACCTTCCATTATGAAATACAATATCAACTCATTGTTGGCCAAGGTCGACGCCACCACTGATGACTTGGCGAAAACTAGGCCTTACCTAGATTGCGTGAGAACCTATCGGCCATTGACTAAGCATGAAGAAGGGCAGACTAGCGGCGAAGGTGCACAAGGGTCAGCATTTCCACTTGACCTCTAGTAAGGGCCTTTAACCATGGTCGCCAAAGGTTGGGATGTGAAGTCACGCACCTCGACTCTTGCATCCTCACTCCCCCTTTCTTTATTAAAAGTCCGCCTATTTAAAGAAAAATTATTTTCGAAAAATTATTTTCTGACTTTATGGTGTTTGAATGACTGAAAACTTATTATGTATGAAAAACGTTTTCCATGAATTGAAAATGACCAGTTTATATTAGGGGAAACAATTTTCCCATATGGCAACAAAAATATTACTTTTCCTAAATCACCAAATGAATGTAAAGTAATAATTTTTCTTGAAAATGATTTTTATGAGAAATATTTTAATTTATCACGAACAATAAAATAATCGCACCAAAATTTCTTATCTTTCTTTTTTTCCCTACATGATATGCCATGTTAAAACTACGCACATTAGCAATTTTTTTAAATATGACAGAAGAGTTTGACTGCAGGAAAAAAGTCAAAGAGTATTTGATTACTGGCAAGAGGAAATTCGAAGGCGTGATTGAACATTTGATGAGAATTAAGAGGCTAAAAGTATATTTAACTCTTTTTGTTGTAGCACTTTTGTGTACATTGAGCTTTCCATTATATTTTTTACCATCAGTGTGATATACAATTTTTTCCCATTTCTTTTCTTTCTGCTGAAGATTCCCAAACGTGAATTGTCGTCTATAAATCTTAATATTTAAACTTTCATTACTTCGATTTGATGAGCTCGTGCTTGCATTTAAATCTCTAAGCATTTATTACATGCAACGTGCTCATATTTAAGCGATCTATCTTGTGTTGTTTTTCTAATTAATGAAATGTGTGCATTTTCCTAGAGAGTCTTTAATTTAAAAAAATTATATAAATTGTGAGTGAAATATGACATTCTGGAGAGACCCTATTGATTGATTCATAAGTCGACCCCCATCCCAAAATCCACCACCAAATGGTCATCATGTTGTGTGATTTACTCAAAATACTCCTTCTAACTTGACCCACATGAAACGGGCCTCTTCGTTACATTAGGAAAGGAGATGGGCAGATAGATGGGGGTAATGTGGTGCTTGCTACTTTGTCCTACCTGCTAGTCCCTAATTGAAGGTACCGCCCGCCAAGCCGTCATATGCCTGCTTAGTTTGAGTGTAAAATGGATAGATATGGAACGGGAAGACAAGCATTACAACCTTGTGATCTCGTAAATTACAATGACAAGGATATTCCTTAACTTGAAACAAAAATTAAACGGAAAACATGCATTATGCAAGATAGCCATAAAGATAAGAAAATTCTAATGATATTTGAGAATATTATATTTCGATATCATATAAAAGTTTCTCTATTTAAATTGATTGTTTTAGGTGTAGTCGTTGAATATAATGGGCAGGGAATCCTTGAAACGAAGTTTGCATTGAATCAATGAAAATGTAGAGATGAGTCGATAATTTTTTAGAGAATCAAAATAAAACTTAAAACGAAGCAATATATATAATCGAATTCAATGGCATAGTACACTAACTACAATTGCTTGCCCAAATCACACATAGTCAATAGGATTTACAAAGTTCATAAACATTACAACTCGTTGTGGAGAGAATTAATCAAGAGATGATAGAAGTTACGTGATTTACTCTCCTTTAGTTGAAAAGAACCGGTGGAAAACTTCTCCTGTTATCTAGGCAGCGTCTAGGGCACCAAATAGCGAACCACTCTGCATAGAATGCCGCAAAATACAATTCATACGATGAATAGAAGACATCTCTAGGTAGCTAGAGTCCTAAGTATCAAGTTCTTAGGTAAGGGAAGAGTTTGTAAGAATATATTTATGTAAATAGCCTTGTGAGCTTAGACTAGTGCTCGCATGTGAATGTGGGGTTGGTACAATATCGTGAAGAATCAGGAGATCGAATGGAATCTGATCGTATGTTGGATGTACCTAGAAGGGGATGGTCTTGACACTATTTAATTCGACATTCAAAATTGTGGGGTGGGGAAACATAAACAAGACATGGGCTAATTATGGAAAGGGGGGAAGATTTCTTCCAGCCAAAAAAAAAAAAATCCAATGTATGGTCATTTTTTATAGTTGTTAACTAAACTAATCCCACTTGTCAGGGGAAGTGCTAGGACCCCAGAACATGTGTCGATTTAATAATTTAATAATTTCACAGGGGAGTGCCCACAAAGATTATATGTTATAATCTGCTTGTCATCTAATATTTTAGTATTATTCAAAATACGGAATCTTAATTTCTTAATATTTACTAATAATTTAATCGCACAAGACATTTGTCTTCACATAGCCAGCCAAAGATCACCACGTATGGACCTTCAAATTGGCTGATGGTTTGCGATTTTGTCTCGCATCAGAGACCCAACTACGAATTCCCACCACTATTTGACTTTTCATTTTGTTTGAAACTGTGGCGCAGATTCCACGAAAATAAAAAGAAAGAGAAAAAAAGGAATAGACAAATTCATCGAAAATCGTATAAAATAAGGAAAAGATATCCTATTGCCGGTCGCTGGTGGATTATATATATATATTAGTCGTGTTGAACGTAAATCAAATGATAAGCGATTTATGTTTTTGTCCCAAGTGCGTATCACCAACTGCTAAAGATTCGTAGATGGGTCATTGTCAATTCGATTGAAGGAAAATCATATGATAATTTTTTAAGCAATATTAAGCAAGATCTTAGTTTTGAAAAATGCGAATTGAAGAGGGTGATCGCTAGGATTTTTCCTCTTAACATCTTGAAAAAGACATAATTTTGTTTATAAAGTGCTTGGCAAATGTGCTCCTAATAAACAAAAAATATTGCGTGAATAATTCGACAAGCACGTACCTCCACGATTACAGCATGGATTCTATGGCATTGCACCAAAGTTTCAAAGAAATCATTTGATTGAATTTCAGGATAAACCACAATTTTAAAATCGGTTGTTGGCCGTTAATAGTAATATCTTATCTTTAGATGTTTTATGACCTTCAAAGATGCACCAATGAGTTGGAACAAGAAATATCTAAATTGATAGCACCAAATCTTGTTCTGTCTAAAGAAGAGGAGTGCAAACCCTAAAGAGCATTGTGTTGCAATGCCCAAGTGGCTAGGATTACATAATTATCGGATCCACCACTTTGTGTGCGTGTGTGTGTGTGTATAAAAGCGACACTAGCGTGGTCAAACAAAGATGTTTGCAAAACCAACAAAGATCCTGAAGTTGAGCTCAATTGTCAGTGCCAGAGTATACACGAGTGAAGGAAGCTTATAATGTTCCCCATTATTACCCACGTTCTCTCTCCTTCCTCGAATGTCTGAAATGCGTTATTGGTCTCGAGGCTCTCTGCAATTTGGAGAGGAGAGATAGATCATTTAGGTGAGGCCGAATTCATGTGTACATTGGTTTTATCACTCTCAAAAGTTTCAAAAGCAAAGATCAAGTCCACTAACGTATCGTTTGGCATTGCCGAGGACATCTTTAGGCAAAATCTCAAGTGGAGATTAGGTGAATAAGAACAGTGCATGCTTAGGGTTAATAAATTTCTCTAATTCGTTGCCCTTGCATCCATCTTTCTCTTCATTCTTTCCTAATTCTTTTCGGAAGTGAAGGAAACTGACACAATTGGTGTTCCAATTTGTTGCACTCACATCCATCTTACATTCTTCTATAGTGAATTTTGTATATGGGTGATATTCATTTGGGTAATCCACTGATCAAGGATAGAGGAAAACACTACCCATTCGAGAAAGGAAGAATACTACGATAGATGGCAAGTACAATATCATAGAAAAAAGTATCAGAAAAGTCTTAAACTTATTACACTAATGTCATTTTAATTCTAAACATTTTATTGATATCAATTCAATTCTAAACATTTTAACTTAATATTAATCCAATCATTTTGGCTAATTTTGGTCGAAATATTATTGACATTGACAATTTTTAATAATATTTTAATATTTGTTGAATTATTTATTTATTTTGTTTTTTTTTCTTCCTCCCTCTTTTTGTTTTTTCTTCATCTTCCTCCAATCGGTTGTCAGACTTCAACGACCAACTAGTCATTGGCTACTACAAAGCTTGCCTTCGCTAATGATGGTGAGGGCGAACCACGCCATGGTTGGGTAAGGCTTGTCCTCTCCGAATCTGGCTAGGTCAAGCCTCACTGCTTCGCCTTTGGCCGACAAGGCTAAACCCTTGCTCACTAGTGGCAGGCAAGCCTAGCTAGAGGCTAGCAAGTCCTCGCCTCTAGTTGATTGTTAAGGTTCGGCAATTGGCTAGAGGAAGAGGAAGAAAAAAAGAAAAAGAAAAGTTAACTAATTCAAAAATATTAAAATATAATTAAAATTTATCGACATTAGTACTAGCCATATCACATAAGCCAATCGGTGTTCGTGTTAGCATAATTTAGCCAAAATTAGTTGGAAATACTGAATTGACACTGGATCAAAAAATTTAGAAAATTGGCACTAAATCAAAAAGTTCGAGACTAAATTGGTATCAATAAAAATTTTAGGACCAAATTGGTAATTTATAACTCTTCTAAAACTTTTCCCCAATATCATGGTTAAAGCTTGTATCCAAAATTTAGAATATTAGGAATCGAATGGAATTTTTATATCATAGTAACTAAATGAAAAGGATGATATATGTGATTGTAAACGTGATAAGTAAATGACATAATAATCTAGCTACCTTATGGTCTTATGTGATTATAATAATGACATAATATTTCGCACGAGAAATTATGCATTAGACAAGATATTTTCTTCGACGTTCAGAGATAATTAAACGTGACTCGCATCCTCATATCTTGTTATATAAGGTGATTTGCTCGTATAAACAAATTTGATTACGAACTCCAACATAGGTCTTTTCTTTTCATCTTTTTTGTTGGAGAGTGTTATATTTTATGACGGAAAAAGGTGAAGAAATTGAATCGGCAATCCAAATTTTCACGTGCATTTCTTAACTTTCCCATTGCGGACCGTACGGTGCATGGCATCCCTTTTTTCTTCGTTACCCACCAATTTAGAGTTGTTCACACAAGGACAGACATGTTCCTCCCCTTTCTATCTTTTTCACACGCGCTATGATCGAGAGGCATAGGACCATGTGCACATCAAATATTATCTAGGAATGTTCGCCAATAACTTACTGTCAATTGTCTAATCGGGGTAGCTTTATATTGCAAAAGAAATGTACGTTTGTTTTGCTAAGTTCATCCCAGGCTTGCCATGTGCCATGATGATGATAGGTTTCGATTGATCTGCTCATAGTTTTCCAAACAAAAGAAAAAGAGGAGAGAAAATATAAAAAAACATACTACGGGGAATGCAAGTATAGATCCAATACCTTTACTAGGGAGATTATCAAGAGAATCTGTCGACATATGTAGTCGGAGTCACTTTCATTCAAAAGCTTAAATTAATAATTTTTGGGTCAGTTATGATATTTTAACAGTTATACACTACATCACATCAATTCGTTGATGTGAGATTTTTCCAACATAACTCACACGTGTCTCTCAATAATTCCCCCAAGTGTAAGCTCAATGTTAAGTTTGCTTCTCCTCAATTTAGATATCCTTCTACACTAATATATCTTAATTTGAATCTCCAAATCTCCATCAACGCCACCTTCATCCCTGATATTTTTCTCCAAAATGAGCCACGAAGTTTGCAATAACCCACCTTCAACCTTAATCTCTTTTGCCAGATCAAACCATCAAGGCTGTAACGCGTCGGTCACGAGATTCCTTTTTTGAGACATTTACCAAATACTAAAATAGATTGGGGGTGGAGTACTGATTAACTATTTGGCTCAGGGGGATATAGCTCAGTTGGTAAAGCTCCGCTCTTGCAATTGGGTCGTTCTAATACCACTTTGTTGAAAGCGTGCACCAAAAACCCGATATCTTTATTGGGGAGAGCCAATAGGGAGTTTTAAGTTTGAGTTTGTCAACATAAGCAATTAAATGCACAATCTTTCAAAATGTTAAGCTAATGAGCTATAGACTAACTAGCTTCACAATACATGATATCAATTCTCCGATTTTGGATTTTTCTAACACAATTTATATCTGCATCTCAACATATATTTCACTTTTCATCGGCACGCTACTCTTTTTATATCTCTATTTTGGAAAATATGTTTCTCATACCTTTGGAAAAGGGCACCCTATTGTGAAAAGACCAACTTACCATAGGGAAAAGTTAAGCCTCGAATTCCCATCAAACCCTACCTCCAATCACTCAACATCTCTGCCGCACACCACCCTCCACGGCCACCACTATCCACGACATCGTCCGACCGTTGCCAACGTCATCCCTCCTTGGTGCCTCCGACCAACGTCATGGTTCCCATCCACCTACTCTCGTTGAGGCTCCCGGCGTGCTCTCTATCTCGATCATCTCCCCACCTTGTTCCTCTCAGCCTCGACCCCTCTCTCGTCCATATCAGCCCCCATGCACAGTGAGGCCCAGCCTTAGATCGTGGTCATCAGTGACCTCCAATTGAGTGAAATTGAATAAAATTGGTAATTGGATATCCCTCCTCACGTGTGAATTGTCTTATAGATAACACATGAAATTCGATAGATTTATGGAGTGCAAATGTGAATGAGGTAGAGCAGAATTTGACTCTAATGTTGCAAATTTAAACTTTTAAATTGGACCTTCTTTATGCTGTTGAACTTTTTGTTCTGTGCATGACCACCGACAAGCATGGTCAATAAGTGTCGGCACTCGAGAAATAAACATAAAGGGTCAAACCAAAACTTTACTGAGGGAATTATCTAGAAGAGGCCATCTTGAAGAGTCGTACGTGGGTGGAGTCACCGTGAAGAAACAGTGAAAAAGGCAAAAAGAAGAGTTTTTTATTTTATTTTATTATTATTACATTTTCTTTGGTAAATTAATTTTGCTTTTAGGGGTTAGTGAGAAAATGTGCAATGTCAAGTCCCTTTCCTTCATTCGCCGCCCACCCATCGTTATCAAAGAAAGAGAGAGGGGGGGTCGTAGCTGCAGCCTGCAGCAGCAAATATTAGCTGCCAACTGCTAAATTCTTGTGGCTGTGGGGTTCATCTACACTTCCCTTTCCTAAATATATATATATATATGTATTTCCTTCCGCAAAACAGTGACTTGCCATTAAAATGGTACGAGCACTTTCCAACAAAGTGACACGTGGCGTATTTTTTTTTTTTCACTCTTTTTTTAAATTAAAGAAATTGTTAATAAAAAACGCGATTTACTAACATTTCGAATTTAATAGCTCCGTTTTATTAGGTTTCATCAACTTTTCCATTTCAACTTCCGACTTTTATTGGTCTTGGTTAATAGTCCCTTTCAATTACTAACTCCTTAATGTTTCCAAACTTTCTGGAAAATTTCCAGCTGTAGTTAGAGTGATGTACCTTTTTTTTTTCTCGATTAATTTACAAATTAATTTTGAGTTATCCATTTTCATTTGAGTTACCTAATGAGATCACTTTTCATCTAATTATCGAATATTGCCAAAAAAGAAAAAGAAAAAAAAGAAGAAGAGTACGGAAAAAAAATTATAGGTTTGACATAAACTGCAACATATGCACAAATCTACAGCTTCCCTAAAAAGCATAGCACCCATTTCATTTGAGTCACGTAATGAGCTTATTTTTCATCTAACTATCAAATATTGCAAAAGAAAAAGAAAACGTGGAGAAGCATGGGAAAAAAAAATAGGTTTGACGTAGCAGACTCTAGGCTATGCACAAATCTACAGCTTCCCTAAAAAAACACAGCACCCATTTCTGACTTTCCTTCCTCCTTAATTTTTGTTAACCGGAAATGTATCAAATTAAGTCGTTTTCCAGGTGATCTCATAATTAAGAGATTTTCTGCCCTCACGCCGAATTTTTGACGTGCTTAAGCTCGATAAATCGGGAAGAATGACGGCTCATCACGTCCCTATCTCGGATCGATTATCAATTGACCATTGCTTTAATTTAATCGATTGACCGCTGCTTCTTTTCAATCAAGATGAAGGACCATGGGGCTGGCTGCTTCAGGAGGGACGACTTAAATAGGAACAGCTTTCACGGACCGTTGGGAGAGAAGGCCCACAAAGAAATGATTGTGTACTTGTGACATTAACCCTCACCATGTCCTCTGTCTGCATGTGTAATTGGACAAAAGTACAGGGGAAAAGAAGAGTTCCATTCCCTACTAGTAAAAATAATATATATATATATATATAAGAAACTATAAACGAACTTGATAAAATAATTAAATATTAAATCATATATAATAAAATTTATATCCTAAATGCATAAAGAGATAAAAGCATTGGAGGTAGATCTCCGAATTATTGCAAACTATGCAATCAAATCTCTCAATTTTTTAATCGTGTAGTTGAGTTCATAAACCATATAACTTTGTTCGAGTTGGTTCTTCTCTTAAATGTGCAAATGGAAATGCTGACGCGGTTGTTAGATGTTGATATATCATCTTATGTCGATATCTTCATACATTTATATATATATATATATATATAATATCAAAATTAATACTTAGAAAAATTTAGAAACAAGTAAATTCCAATAAAAAAAAAGCAGCAGCAAGGATCGGGGAGACCAAAACAGGGAGGGGAGAGGCTTCGTCGTGTCGGATAGGGAGCTGGAGTGGTCGCTGTGGCGATGGCGACACCGCCTAGACGTCGGCGAATGCTGCTCTAGTTAGTTCCATACACTTTTATAAGGATTTTTTTTTTTCAATTATTGCAATGATCCGTAGACTACATTGATCAATATCATAGCAACCATTACTCATGCATAACCTGTCATGGGGTCGACATAATCATCGGCGGAGATAGACTCATCGTCCATCGTCCATCATCCATCATCCAAGCTTCTATTCTTGTCATTCTCGTCCCAAACGCCAATAACCAAAGCCATTTGCCACTTGTCTTTTTTCCCTTCTCCTTTTGTTTATAATTAGCTCCATGTTATATTAGCTAATCCCCCGTCTCTTAATTAAGGCAATCTTTTGGAGTATTTATGGCCAAGGTACGGTACCTGCGGCCCTACAGCTAGCGTCACTGATGAGTCCTGTAGACCCCAATGCAACATAAATGGGTGTGCCAGAGATCAAACGACTGGAAATGAATGCAATTCAATTATCAATAGCACGAATTAAAGGATGTTTTTCAGTGGACATCCTTGAATATCGCATGCTTTTGTTTTCCTTGGTGACTGGTAACCAATCAATTGGCTGATCAAAGGAGATAATGTGTGGCAGGTGAGTGATTATCATTAGATTCCAGACCAAGAGAGCGATCTTGTACTCCTCCTGTTAGTACATATAACTTATTGTTGCTGGACTAGGTATTACTATAGTCGACGAGACGTGAGTGGAGACTCGGACAAGCAGACATATGCAACCAGAAATATGGAACTCCTTTCGCTTGTCTACCTGTTGGCATCAAAATAGAAACTTGGGAATTAATTCTCAAGAAAGTTCTGCTGGAATGATTCTACCATAAAAAATAAAAAAAAGTTCTGCTGGAACGACGGTAGCTAAGCGGTGGTGCTGAAGGTTTAAGGGTCTACTCATGTCCATGAGATAAGTCAAGCTAACTATCACAGAGGAGCAGCAAAATCGTGGCGAGGTTTATCATATGATTACTAATCAGTTTTCAGCTAGCGAGTACGATATGACCTCAAAGAAGAAGGCAATTCTTGCCGTGAGGAATGATGAACATTGACAAGAAAATTGCTGAAAGATATACTTGTTCATGTCCTTTTCTTTGCTCATCTAAAAACGGTCCTGCAGCTGCAGCTGCAGCGGCTCGAGATCCAATGCGATTTGTGGGTAGGGGCGAAAAAGCAAAGGCAAAGCAAAGAGAGATCAGTCGTGAAAGTGCCAAGAGCAGCAAGAGGACGAGATGAGAAGCCTTTGCTCCTCTTCTTCTTGGCTAGCTTTTCAAAAGCATTTTAACCCCAACTTTTCTTTGCCCTTCATTATATCCCGGCACATCAGATTCTACCCCACCAACATGGTCTTGTCTTCAATTAGGTCCCATGGCTTCACCTTGTAGAGGTTTTCATACTAAATCTGATCGTCCTTGTCGATTCTGAGAAAATTTCAAACCGAACCATTAAAGCTAAACCGTAGTCAGACTTGATTTGGTTTAAGTTTGGTTTAGTTTCAACTTCAACCGTCTAAATTGTCCTCTGCGAAGTAGCCTTTTGTATCCAATGGACTTAACATGTTGCGATGAGTTTAATGGTCATGAACGGGGAGGAATTCCGGACGGTAGAGTAGATTTGGAGTTCGATTTAGGAGAACAACAAAACAAAACAATTTGTAAGATCTATATATATAAGAGTGAACGTTCATTGAAGACCAAACCAAGTCGAATTCGTCGAATTCAAAGTTTACTAAATCGAAACCATAATCCTATTATTAAACCAAAAGAAAATCTCGGCATAGTTCGAATAAGATTTCTTTTATATTTCTAATGAAAATTTTCTCCTACGCAATGTTCATTCTGAACAACAATATTTCCGGCAATTATGAAGATCAAGAAAATTTTCCATGCCCTTCTCTTGTTTTGTTGTAGCATGGATAACCACTAGGACCTCCATATCTTTGCGTGCGTACAGACATGTGCATACGTATATCCAGCTGTTCTTTGGGCATTTATGCTTTTGAATCTCGCATGCATGTCCATGCATGACTTGACCCGCTCAAAGGGGCTTCACGCGCGAGGGAGATGGGGACGGCGATGGCGCAATCAATGCCCGTCTTTGTCACTTTGAATCGCTGGAAATTTGGCCTCGGGCGTAGCTTGCGATATACTCTGAAACCTTGGTGTCAATGCCGTTTGTCTTGATTTCGTTGTCATACATAGACATATCTTTCCTAGGTGCTGTCAATTTTCACGCTCGAGAGAGAGAGAGAGGGACATATTTTCGATGAGAACCAAGTAACAACAAGAAACCATTAAAAAAACAAGAGGAGCGACAAAGCATATGCAATGTGAATGTCCATGATGATCGTGGGATTGATTGAATCGGTGGGGTCCTACAACTTGCTTTGTTTGAGAGAGTGATGAGTGTCGAGTGGGGTTGGGATGGCATCTTCTTGGACGGTGAGTCTTTTAGGGTTTCTTTCGTTCTCTCTCCCTCTCTCTGTGTTGAATGAGAGATAAGAGATAAAAGCATGAACTTGCATGTCCTCATTATATAGCAACATAAATTGACTTTCCTGTCGATTTAATATTGATTGATTGCATAGTAACTTCTCAATTGTCGAGCCGTCCCTGTGCTGAAAAATAGGTGATCCATTTGCTCACGTATAATTTGACTTTTCTGCTATAAAGACATGTCTTAAGGTTCCTTTTTATGCACTTTGAAAAGATACTCCCTCGAAAGGTATCGCGTTTGGAAATATTCCGGACAGAATATTTCCGGTAAATCGGGTAATTATATTAATTGCTCTCGTAAGCAATACTTTTCACTTTTATAGCGTGTCTGTAATGTTCGAAAAAATAATTTCGGACTCGAACAATTGAACTTCGGTATCGAAACCCACAACTTGTTCTTTTTTTATGCGAGGCAGTGTATAAGGTTAAGGTCCTTTTCAGGAAGACCCCAATCTCTTGATATAATCTCAGTTTGCTGACTTCGTCCGACACCCCCCACATAATATAACAATGCTAAAGCAAACCAGTCATTGTTTTACAACCTTTAGGACATGACTGGTTAGAAATGCATTAATCTCGGAGTGTGTGACAGGTAACATCCCATTAATCGCTTTATATGTATAAGGTGCCAAGGGGCTTTGAACCTTCAAAACTACTTAAAAAAATATGAGGTGTTTGGCAAATTTCTTTTCAACCCTTTCAGTCAAATGTTGACCTTGCCAACATTGAAAACCCACTATTTGCGGAAGGCTATCCCTAGGTTAAATAATTTTTTTCTTCTAAAACTACCATCATCGATTTTTTTTTTTCATTTTACTATTTTGCCCTCATTATAATTGTTCATCTTGTTTGCGCAATGGGGCTAGCAAGGCCAGATTTATTTGCCAGTCAACCTTGGTGGCCATGTGGGTTTAAGTGACCCGAGCAACCCTCACTATGTTGCGAGACCCCAAGCGGCCCTTGTCAAGGTTGCACAACCCTTTCAGAGGTCACAAGACCCCGAAAAGGGCCGTTTAAGGTCGTAAGAAGGGAATGACTTTTTCTAAATCATCAAGCAAATGAAGACTAATCATTTTCTATGAAAATAATTCTCATGGAAAATATTTTCGTTTATCTTGAAGTTTTTCAATGATACAAACGCCTTCTTAATTTTTCTCTTGGTAAAGGTAGGTCGTCGTCATCTCTCTAGTGAAACGAGCAAAGTTTTCTCATGAAATAGAGCCACTCGTCCAACCCACTAAATACGGGCCTTAACTTTGTTTAGTTGACCTCGTATCAATTAGGAGATGCGGGTCTCTCTAATGGGCCAACACGTGACAACATTATCCATCTGATTCAATGCACATAATTGGCGACAATCAATGCTACTTGCTAAGCATCGAGGTGCCTAGAAGCAAAGATGGACTTGAAGTTTTGCTAGTCTGTATTGAACCGGTGAAGGGGGTACCTGAGGAAGGTCAAATTTTTTTTCCTTGATTTAACCAGATACAACGAAAACACGCGGAGGCTTGATTTTCAGAGGATCCAAGATCGAATTGGGCCGGTTGATGCCGTGTTTTGGGCTATCGAAAATTTTGGGGAGTGACACTTGCATGCCCAGTCCACGTCGTCTACGATCCAGGCCCATTAACTATTTCCAACATCTTCGGGAGTCCATTGGATCATCCCAACGAGACTCGAAATCGTCATGTCATATATATTCGTGATGTCTGACATTGATAATGTTTAAAACATGAAACTAAAAATCGAAGGAAATGAATACCCAGTTCCTTAAGAACGGGAACGTGTATTTTATTTTATTTTTTCTTTTATGGCGTGAAGAAATACAATTATTTCTCCGACGTTGTAAGAAATAACTGGATATGTTAAAATGGGTCATAGACATATCTTGACTCATATTTGATGAATTGAATTGTTATATGAGTTAGTTAATATTCAGTAGATGAGTAATAAATGGATTTATAATTATAAATCCCAAAATAAAATGGGTGATCAATGGGTCGATGAATTATTAACTTATCTCTATGACTTTTTCTTCATTTCTTCCACCCTTATTCAATTCGACGCTTGCTCAATCTATGCTCTCACTTCAAGATAATTATGAGTTTTCCTAAATTGGGTTAAATATGAAAATGTTATAGCAATATGGGTCGGATCAAGTATAATTTAGTATATGACACTAAGAGTCTGTTTGGTTACCGATAAAATGGTTTTTAATTCTATTCTTTTATTTCTCGGAGTTAAAAAATTAACAAAAATTTGTTTGGTAAACTTTTTGTTATGGGGAATAGATTTATAATAGAATCAAAAAGTAAAAAAAAAAAAAAATAGTTGCTTCTTTATTACAAAGTACAATTCTAGAATTAAGTCCATTTTCTTTTTTTTCTCTTTTCTTTTCTTCTTTGTCTTCATATGTTCCTCATCTATCAAGTCTCGCTGGGCCACCACAGGGTTGGTGTTGCGTGACCAAGGTGAGGACGAGCCTCACCAATAGTTGGGCGAGCTTGGTCTCACAAATCTAAGTAAGATTGACCTTACCATTGCGACCCTTGGCCTTGCTAGGCCACCACGAGGTTGGCATTGCTCAGCCATGGCATGAGTCTTGTTGGTGGTTGGGCAAAGCTCGGCTTGGCTGAGAGTCGGCAACGCTCTAGCGAGGTCGATGGCTATGGCCAAGGCCGACGACTTGCTATAGGAAGAAGAAGAAAAAAAAAAGAAAAAAGAAAAAAAGAAGAACAAAGAAAAATGTAAGAAAGATTAAAAGAAATTATAAGTCACACAAAATTTAAGTACCATACATACCCATTTCTATATTAGAAATAGAATTTCAAATGGTTACTAAATAGTTTTAAATGCTTAGAAATTCGTATCGAGAACATAATCAGCAAAAATTATTTTTCGGAACAAATTTGTTATCACATAGGGCCTAAATTTTCATTGCATGAAAATAGATCAAAACCAATTAAATAGATCTAGGAATGATTTACATTGACATCGTTGGATTGTTGATATGTGGAAAAATTTTGGTTACAAAACAAATTGCAAACGCATTTGTCACCCATTTAATTGACAAAAGGTCGAACAATTATTCTATTATATATGAATAGACTAATTAGGACCTGAGCAGGTCCTTAAACTGCTCCAGCCATTCGGCAAGCTGCCCCCTAAGGGGGGAAGTAGGCCTTAAACGGGGTTTTTATCTTTAGGGTTTCTCCCATAAGAAACCCAAGGAACAAGCCCAAGGAGGGCAATAAAGACGGGAAACGAAGCCCTAGAGGGTGGGCCGAGCTTCTCCCTGAGCCCAAGTTTAGATCTGAGCAGGTTTTTAAACTGCTCCACCTTGAATAAGTCATCCCTCACAAGCCATTTACAGACAAATGAGGGGAAGAAATGCGGGATAACGGCCCCACTGGAATCTCCGGCCACAGCGCTTCTAGCGCTAGGATTCCACCTGGAGGGAGGTCACTGTCTTCTCCTAGCATACTAGGCTGATAAACCCTCAATGATAGGTCCGAGAGGAGTTGCCACTCCTCCCGGGTGGCCGGCCTCCTTAAACTGCTCTAGCCATCAGGCAGGCTGCCCCCTAACGGGGAAAATGGGCCCAAAACGGGGCCTTTATCTTTAGGGTTTCCCCTACAAACGGCGTGAGTGAGATATTTTGGATCCGACAGAGATATGTGAATTTTAATTGGAAATAATACAAGTACAGTCGATATTTATTCTGAACGCAAATTTTCCAAGCATTTTCCCATCCAACAAAAAAAACCAAAAAAAATGACAGGACAGAACATCGAACACGTAGACGCAGACCATCCAAGACCAAAAATCATGGCCTGCGTTGATACGAATCGTCCTAAAACACCTCGTATCATCTTCCCAAATCGAAGTCCAACTGAAAAACCTCTCTCCACCACCAGAACGATCAGCTCGAGTCAGTATTAAAACAAGCTTCATCATCATCATCATCATCATCCTCCACGCTTCATTCTTGAATTTCGCACCCATTCCTCATCTCCTTCTCCCTCTCGAGCGGATAAGCAAGCAAACCGGGCGACTCTGACCAAAACCCAAGCGCGACAACCATGTCTGCGACCACAAATCCATTGCTTTCTTCCAATTTCTATGGCGACAGAGTCCTGCTCTCTCCTCCAACTCCCAAAACCACGAAATCGTCCCTTCACTCGCAATTTTTCAGAAGAAAGTTACGCGCCACTCGATCCGTCTTGAATAACGACGTACCCAATTTCGAGCGCTTGAAGTCGGCGCAATCCAAGGCGAGCCTGGCCGCACTCCTCTTCGCTTCTTCGATAGTCCCGCAGGCCCAAGCTGCCGACGCTCCGAACCTGCCGACTCCTCCGCCGGTAATCCAAGCGCAGCCCACCAAGCCGAGCCCCTCTGATTCGTCGCCGTTCGCGCAGAACCTGCTTCTGACGGCGCCGAAGCCATCTGCTTCGTCGGACCTTCCTGAGGGAAGCCAATGGCGGTACAGCGAGTTCTTGAGCGCGGTGAAGAAGGGGAAAGTCGAGAGGGTGAGGTTTAGCAAGGACGGGTCTGCCCTCCAGCTCACCGCCGTCGACGGCCGACGGGCGTCTGTGATTGTCCCCAACGACCCGGACCTCATCGATATCTTGGCGATGAATGGGGTCGACATTTCGGTCTCTGAGGGAGATTCGGGTAATGGGTTGTTTGCCTTCATTGGGAATTTGCTCTTTCCTTTCCTTGCATTCGCCGGGCTGTTCTTCCTGTTCCGCCGAGCTCAGGGCGGTCCGGGCGGGCCTGGCGGGCTCGGCGGCCCGATGGATTTCGGGAGGTCCAAGTCCAAGTTCCAGGAAGTGCCGGAGACTGGTGTTTCGTTTGCCGATGTAGCTGGGGCTGATCAAGCCAAATTGGAATTGCAAGAGGTGGTTGATTTCTTGAAGAACCCTGATAAGTACACCGCTTTGGGGGCTAAAATCCCCAAAGGTTGTCTTCTTGTCGGCCCTCCCGGGACTGGGAAGACCCTTTTGGCAAGGGCAGTGGCCGGTGAGGCTGGCGTGCCATTCTTCTCGTGTGCGGCATCCGAATTTGTGGAGTTGTTTGTGGGTGTTGGTGCTTCGAGAGTTAGGGACTTGTTTGAGAAGGCGAAGTCGAAAGCACCTTGCATTGTGTTTATTGATGAGATCGATGCGGTGGGGAGGCAGAGAGGAGCTGGTCTTGGAGGAGGGAATGATGAGAGAGAGCAAACTATCAATCAGCTATTGACTGAGATGGATGGGTTTTCGGGGAATTCTGGTGTCATAGTATTGGCAGCTACGAACAGGCCAGATGTTCTTGATTCAGCTTTGTTGAGACCTGGGAGGTTTGATCGGCAGGTCACTGTGGATAGGCCTGATGTCGCTGGAAGAGTGAAGATCCTTCAGGTTAGTTATATCATTGCTTTATTTTGTTAACATGCCTATATGAGATACCATATCAATAGTGGTTGTTGTGGCTACGACTTAAGTATTTTCAGGACTTGAAGTCGGTGATATGAATTATGAAGTAAGTGAGGTTTAATTGCTTTGAGTAACATGAATGGCGTTGGTAGTTTCAATTATTTAGGTGAATTGGCTATGGACTTTTGCTGAACACCTTTTGGATGTGGTACTGAACTCAGTTTATTATTGACCAGTTTCCTGATTGAGCTCCCTTTTATGGCAGGTGCATTCTCGAGGAAAGGCACTTGCAAAGGATGTTGACTTTGAAAAGATTGCGAGGAGAACTCCGGGTTTCACCGGGGCTGATTTGCAGAATCTGATGAATGAAGCAGCCATTCTTGCAGCTAGGCGTGACCTCAAAGAAATCAGCAAAGATGAGATATCTGATGCTCTGGAGAGAATCATAGCCGGACCAGAAAAGAAAAATGCTGTTGTCTCAGAAGAAAAGAAGAAGTTGGTTGCTTATCATGGTATACACGGAAACAACCTTTTCTTTTGCCAGTTTTATCTGTCCACTATAATGTAATTATAGCTGCTGATGGTACGATGAAAATTTTGCAGAGGCTGGGCATGCTTTAGTTGGTGCACTGATGCCTGAATATGACCCTGTGGCCAAGATATCCATCATACCCCGTGGCCAAGCTGGAGGTCTCACCTTTTTTGCTCCAAGTGAAGAGAGACTTGAGTCTGGGCTATACAGTAGAAGCTACCTTGAGAATCAGATGGCTGTTGCACTCGGTGGAAGGTTAGCTCTAAATACTTGCCCACGTGATTGACCCCACTAAATGAACGGCCTAATTAAGACTCTTACTGCTTGAAAAGATATGGTGTTGCCATGTTGAAGATCTGTGGTATGCTTTGGCAATGTGAGAGAATACATGGGGATTGTGCAATCTGGTCTTTCTTTGCTGATGTCACCAATTTTGATGACTGATTTGTAACTGTATTATGCAGGGTTGCTGAGGAGGTGATATTTGGAACTGAGAATGTTACAACAGGAGCTTCCAACGACTTTATGCAAGTTTCTCGGGTGGCGAGGCAGATGGTTGAGAGGTTTGGCTTTAGCAAAAAGATTGGACAAGTAGCAATTGGTGGACCTGGTGGAAATCCCTTCTTGGGTCAGCAGGTGTGCATGCTCATTGAAGTAATTTCATTTCGGTGCTTACATAGTTATCTAGTTATCTAGTATGAACAATTAGACTTCTACCCCACCTGAATCGCACTGAGGCCTATAATATTTAATATGCAGATGTCTACCCAGAAAGATTATTCGATGGCGACTGCTGATGTGGTAGATGCAGAGGTGAGGGAATTAGTGGACAGGGCATATTCAAGAGCAAAACAGATCATGACCACCCATGTTGACATTCTCCACAAGCTTGCTCAACTCCTTATAGAGAAAGAAACTGTCGATGGGGAAGAGTTCATGAGCCTCTTCATTGATGGAAAAGCCGAGCTGTATGTTTCGTAATTTTGTTCATAGTAGTTTAGAGAAAAAAATAAGAATTTACTGTAAGTTCCTTATACCCTGTACACATTGATGATTACTCTTTCTGACATAAAAAACATCTCTTCTCTCTATTACATTGTATATTTTTGAATGAGATCTGAGTATCCCGGTCTTTGGAAACATGAGCACCATGGATGTGGTCCTCTGAAATATATCAGCATAGCTAAAAGTATGCAATGAGAATGCATGTTTTTTATTCACATGGTCCTTCACCCTTTCCTCAGAAAAAGATCTCCAATTGTAGGGATATTGCGAGGCTTTATGATTAGAATCTGTTCTATCTTTGTCAAAAGTGCGGGAGAGAGGGCGAGAGAAGGAAGAGAGAGGGGGGGGGGGGGGGGGGGGGGGGGGGGGGGGGGGGGGAAGAGGCCATGGGCATGGTGACAGCACCACGTGCAAAAAACACCATGCATTGCCTGAAGCGATGGCACTTGCCTGACCGGCAACGCACTGAGCACCGTCAATGAAATGTCGCGCAAATCTCCCGCTCTCTTCAGGTCCATGTTGTTTGGTCGTTTTTGTAATCGTCATTCTCTCTCCATCTCGTCTCTTGAACTCGGCAATTGATTTGATGTTGTTGTTTCTGAAGGGAAATTAATTCCAAGCTGAACAATGGCTCCTAATAAAATCTCTGTTGATGTAATTCCGAGATTCTATCGTTGTTTCAATTTCATGGAGAAACAATTTGCTCGATGGTTCTTGCAATTTCATTGAATTAAAACTTGCATCAACGGAGCTTCCACTGGAAATCGTGGCTTAGTTTCATGTTTAAATTGGCAATTTGAGCTGTTCAGCACACGAGGCAAAATGGGATGTAGTATAGGGAAGGATTAGATTGGAAACTGCTGGCCGTCACGTCTGAATGCATCAGTAGTATTAAGAGACTTGCATTTTGATTTTTGCTCTGGCAACGATTACTTCGGAATGCGTAAGTACATTGAAATCGAGCGATTTGTGTTATTGTCACATACGTCATGAAGATACTCGCTCTTCCCCTTAGACGTGGCACCGTCCTTATACTTCACCGGATGAAGATTGCAGGAATGCCAGAGGAGCTTACTGAAATTTGACATTTAGGTTTTGGGTCCTATGCAGAGCCAAGGAGTATGGCCCTGTAGAGTTGGCAAGTAGAAGTTTTATTTTCTCGAAGCTAACTAGCCCTGCAATACCACATGATAAGGTCATATTCAAATTAAGCAATATAGTGCTGATCACTTCCATGAGTCCACAAAGCTGCAGATAACAGCTTCAGAAGAAATACAAGAAGATGGCAGTTCGGAAACTTCATTGCAGTGGGAAGTGAAATGAAATGGATTTGAATGTGCTGCAATTAAGTGTGAACTTCCCATACCAGACTGGAAACTTCCATTAACAGGCTGCATAAAATTTCCAGTGTCGATATGCACAAGGCCAAGATCTGTTAACCATTCACGGCTGTGTAGGTAATTGCATTTGCAAGGCAAAGGAAATTTTTCAAGACGTATTAGAGACTCTTTTTGCATATTTGTGAATAATTCAGCATTCTTCTGACATGGTCGAGAGAGAACGGTGAGGGACAATAGGAGTGGATTTTGTTAACTAGCGTTTGCTGCTGGGGAGTTCGTTAAGCAACAAAATGTGTAGTTTTCCAATGCTTTAGCTTTTGTTTTTCTTTTGTGTTATTTGCTGTCAATGCTTTAGGAATCAAAATTAATACTTCTCATTGAGTATTCTTACCGAGTGCGTTGTGGCACTCTTTAGCAAGAAGCTTTTGGATAAGCAGCTGAAATCAGCCAGATTGTTATGTATCAGTATTTGCCATCTGCATCGATCTCTAATGATGTCGCAGTCATAAACTATTAGTCACAGATGTGAGCATGAGCATACAGAATGAAGCCACGATGACTTGATCCTCGTGCAGCGTTTTGTTGGGTTTCCTTGCATCCTTGTGTCGAGCCGCAACTTATGAAGACAACTTGCAATGGGGAGGCATTTCGAGTCCAAGCGGCTCCGCATCATCACTAATTATTTGATATGAAGCTCCAGCTGAAAAGATGTCACTGGCAAAATGGAGCTAAATAAGCTGGTTTTTGTTTTATTTTATGCAAGTCACGACCTTCAACTCGAGTAACGTTTAGTTCTTGTTCTTGAATGTAGTCAGATGCCAAAATAAAAAGTATGCAGAATGGGAGAACTACTTTCTTTTCCATTCCATTTTCTGTTATATGTCGCACAGGATTTTGGAAATCTGACATGGTTTATGCATCAAGTGCTCCACTAGGACAATTCAGAATGTGCAAGCCAGTGAGTTTGTTCGTCCTTCCGCCAACTTATCATTATGGGACGTTGTATGCAGACTAGATAACGAATCAGGAACACGTGAAATGCTTTCGAAAAACCCTGAAAAAGAGGTGCATCCCCATTTTTCCCATCGAAAAAGAACAGCACTTTCTGACATGGATTCCTGGAAACGTCATGGAACTCATTGTTGTGAAGTTGTAGAAAGATTTCTCCTGTATCAGAGAAAGCATTGGTAATGGACTTGCACGTTTGTCCTTCAGGTTTCATATTCAACTCTTGACAAAAGCTGGGGCATTTTGAAATAAGGAATGGGTAGGATAGAATTCGCAGAACTTGCTTCAGTGGAATTTGTCCGATGGTGTGGTGTCATTCTCTAGTGTTTTTCTTGGGCAAGAAAGGACCGTGACCCATCATTCCTGCTGAGTGGTCCATGATATACCCTGACATACAGATGTCCAAATCAAGACTGAAAGTTCGTGCGGCTACTAGTGCAAGTATGACTCTACTAAACATCCTAAGCGGGGCAACATGATTTTGACCTTTCATTATGCTAAAGAGAGATGCAAAAGTTTTTGGTTTTCGGTTTTTGCTCTTTACTACTGGAATAGATAATACTGATAGCACCCTCTTGCCATTTGAGATCAAATTAAAAACGGAGAAGTTGCATCTTTGAGCAGATTCTAGAATTGTTGTGTTGTCTATCCTCAGCATCGGTCTATACTGAGTCAAACATAGAATGACTCTTATCTTATACTTCTTTGAACCAAATTTGTGTGAATAAGATTCAGTCTCGTGGGATAGTGAAAATATATATCCTGCGACCTGAGTGGAGTAAAAACTGAAGTACTCAGGAAAACACGTATCTTATCCAACTTTGAATAAATGAGGAGGATCTAGGAAATGGGGTTAAAGTCCCTTACCATTGGTTGACATGGATTAATGTCATCTGACTGCGTAGTTATCCCTTTTCTTTTCCAGGCAGACTTGTGGATAAGATCTGAAAACGTTTGAAAGACTAGACATTTGGACATTATAAGCCTCCTGGTCCTAGAATTCTTCGTTTTCCTTTTTGAGTGCTAAGAATGATTGTATCATTTACTTTGCCAAATCCAATTCGTTCTTTGCCAAAAAGGTCAATCTTTCACTACGAGTTGGCCACCCAAAGTGACAATCCTTCGACTCTCCTTTCATGCAAAATCTTTGATCTAGACTCTAGTGCTTCCCTTCTTTCACTGAAGAAGTTGGCAGATTTTGAGGAGTTCATGGCTAGAAACGATTAGGTAGTCCACGGAGTCACATTCATGGAAACGGATAGAGTCGGTAAAATCGCACAGACAACCCATTTGGACATTGGCTGTTTCCCAGTTCAAGAAGATTTCATTAGCCATAGATAGGAGAAATATTTGCTGGAATCACTGTCCATGAACCAGTGCAGTCCCAACCAGGGCCGTGATTGGCTCGATCCCATCTGTCATAATTCAAATCGGAGAATCATCCCACTGTGATTTTGATTTCGTGCGAGGGGAAAGCTCTAAATTTCGCAGCCATAATGAGCATTTCAGCAGACCTCACTGTGTTGAGTGATCTCAGAGCTATCCAATAAGGATTTGAACACTCTAAATGCAATTTGGGAAATCTGAGGTAATGGATGACTCAAGAAAGCAGGAAAAGACAGGAAAAATCCGTTCTAGGAAGTAAGACAAAATGTCTCGTTTGGTCAAAGTTAGCTGCTTATATGACGTTCCAATATTATCCGTCTTCACATGGCGCTCCTTTATAATGGCCTCCTGCCTGAGAGGGCCTATATAAGGCCTCCTTTTTCATCTCAGGCTTACTACCATCCTTGGCTTTTCAAAACTACCA
The DNA here is from genome assembly GCA_019915185.1 of Eucalyptus camaldulensis. Classification (NCBI taxonomy): domain Eukaryota; kingdom Viridiplantae; phylum Streptophyta; class Magnoliopsida; order Myrtales; family Myrtaceae; genus Eucalyptus; species Eucalyptus camaldulensis. The sequence continues at coordinate 12,559,619 of JAHSVA010000006.1, forward strand.
TGGCTCATTTTGCCAAGGCTCACATACTGACATTGTGCCTCCTGTTGCTCATGGTGAGTTCAGACGCGAGACTGGTTTCTAATGGATTCTCGGATGTGCCAAAGCAAATCAACAGTGAAATAATCTTGTGGAACTTAGGGTACAGCGTTCCTAAGTCCGGTAATGTCCCAAGGAGAATGATGCAGGGAGTGGAAACCGACAAAACCGCGCCGGGAGGGCCGGATCCTCAACATCACTAGCAACTACTGGCAATTGGTATCGAACTTGTGAGTTCAAAGAAGGGGAATGGGAGTAGAAGAGCATGGGAGGTTGACATGTCGCTTTTTTTGTGAGACCGGGGAACAGATTGATCATCTTGTTTTCCATTTATTTGGGACTTATGAGATAGAGAGATTGTCTTTTCAGGACAATCTGTGTGTTTTGTTGGAGAATCAATGCTTGTTTAGGATGTAGATGTGTCGTTGTTTTGCCTTCTTGTATCCTTCTTGCTCGGTCAAATGCATGCGTCAATATGATGATCTGCTGCATCAATTCCATAATTTTTCTGTTAAAAGAGTTCTCTGATTTGATTCAGTCTTGAGTTAAGTATTTTAGTTGAAGGTATATCAGAGGAGCCATTCTGAAGAGTGCATATATTGATTTACCTATCAAAATGCTTCCAATACCATAACCAAATAACAACAGAAAATATTTAACGTCCGAACCGACCCACCCAAACCCAATCATTTATTTTATTTGAAGAAGTAACAATAGTTTTGCCGCGCTTTAGAAGTTTCTGAAAAACAATATATTAAGCCAGTGTTTCATTTGACTTAATTCAAGGCCAAGATTGAAAGTTTCCTGAAATAATTTCAACAAATTCAGAAGATACTCCGAAGTTAAGATTCACCAAAAATAACCGTGCGATGCCGTGGGAAAAAAAAAATTACATTTTATTTTACAACAAACTCATCCACTGAAAAATTAGGTTAAAACTTTTATCTTTTCTCAATCAAAGAATGACTTCACTAAACCATTATGTTAGTCGTTTATCCTCTTATAATATTATATGAGGGGAATCGTGCAAATAAAAAATTACCAGGTGAAGTTGAATGCGAAACAGCTTATTCTAACCACACCATCTTGATGAAGTGAGGATTAGTCACCACAAATAGAATAATAAGAGAAAATAATATCCAAGTACTCTTGTAAGGGGAAATTGCCCAATCCATCTGAAACCTATTATATAGATATCAATTTAGTCCTAAATTTTCTAACTTTACCAATTTAGTACTTTACACAAAATTCCAAGTGTATCCAAAAGACTATAAATAATATAAAACCAAAGCAACAAGCAAAAAATATATTCTCAATTACATGATTGGATTGATTACAAATTTAAAAGGAAATTTACAATTGCATAAATATAAGGGAAAAAGCAACAAAAAATCCTAAACTTTACTTAGTGTAACAAATTTATCCCATTTTTTTTGACATAAAAAATCCAAAACTTTATCAACCCTGACACATTTACCCTCAACTTTTTTTTCGTGACACAAAAAACCTCAAACTTATACGCATGTGATATATATACCTCAAACTATAGGACATTTTTGTCTTTTATTTTTTAAAACTTTTTTATTTTTCTTTTGCTTTTCTTTTTATTTTTATTTTCTTTTTTCTTCTCCTCTCTTCCCTTCGCCTGAGTCTTGCTTCCCTCCGGCAACCACGACAGAGGGAAGTGAGGAGAAGAAAAAAGGAAAAACAAAAAAAGGAAATCAAAAGAAAAAATTAAAAATTAAAAGGCAAAAATGCCCTTCAACCATAGAGTTGGGAGAAATGTATCATGGTTGGCAAAGTTTATTATTTTTTGTGTCACAAAAAAAAATTGGGGTAATTTTGTCACATTAAGTAAATATTGGGGATTTTTGTGGCTTTTTCCCTGAAAATATTAATATCCTTCATTAGATTGAAAGAAAAATATAATGAGAAGAAAAAAGAAAAATTAAACTTGCCAAAAGTAGGCTTTATTTTTATTTAGAGGCATGATAAACCAAAAATAAAATATAAAATCTTGCACAGATAAATTTGTAGGACGAGTCAGAAAGAATGTTTTCATGGCATTATGATTCAGTGATGTTTCAACACGGCCACCTCCCAAGGACTAGCAAAGAATTTACAACTTCCACTACTGGGAACCACAGGGACAAAAAGAAGGCCTCTCATGGCAGGGAAACGACACCAAAAAGTAGCAATCAGGAAGTACAAACTTGGAGAACTTCACCTGAGGTTTCTTTGTAACCTGCCACATTCCACACCAAATCGGGATTAAGACAAAGGCATCTTTTTTTTTTTTTTTTTTTGCCACTTTCAATAAGCAAGAATGCAAGGAAAGAGAAACCTAGAACAAAAACAGACACCCGAGGATGAAGCAACCCCACTAGTAAATCACATAGCTCAGGTGAAAATCAAACACCATTCTGAACGTAAATGTAAGGATGGCAGTACAAGTCATGTTTAAAGGGGGCAAAAAACAGTATCTACACTGATAAAAAGCATGCTAAGTTCAAGATACCAGCTCAAGTAGGGAGGCGCTTCCAGTGCAATCATCACTGAAAATGAGAAAAGAAATGATCATCCAATTTGATCCCTTCTACTGAAGAATAATAATTGGGATAAAAGGCTCGCTTACAAAAATTGCCTATTTAGATACCCGTTTAAACCAACTTTGTAAACCACGCTTTGACCACTAATAAAACTATGATCTCTGATAAAAATTCGTTGAATGTAGATTGCTTCCTACTTCCAGCAAGAAGTCAGCTCAGCTCAAAGAGATAACAATGCAAAAGCCGCAGCCGCATCTCCCAAGGCCAATGAGAATCGTTCTGTGGTTATATGAACTATGCACAACGTAATGACAAAGAATGTGTATGAGAAAGGTCGCATGATCATAATGCAGAGTGCCAAAAGTATTTATAGAGCAACATTTGACACTCAGTTCTGAACTGTCTTTAACAAAAGAAGGCACAAAATGCTGTGCTTTAATAACTAGATAAGACCAAAGATTATGCTTACCTTGATTAAACCAAGTCGAATACAAGAATCACGAGGAGCTGATATTACAAAGAGGACCTATCACTGTCGGAATCTGCACAAGTAACACCAGGAAATTAATCAACATTCAAGCCCTAGATAGAAGACCGGATGGTGAATATGCAGGTAAGCTAGATTGTTACCACTTGAAGAAGATCCAGAGTCACTACTTGAACCACTTGAACTACTTGATTCACTCAAGTTAGCAACTTGCTTTTCTAATAGAGGTGGAGAAGGTGCGACTGCATTGTTTTCAGCTGGGCCTACATCCAACAGTCATCGAAAAAAATAGTGCATGTGAATATCAAAGGCAACATCTAAAATGCAAATCATAAGTATTCCTTTTTCCACATTCCGTAGTTGTCACCTGCCATGTTCTCTGTTGAAGATCTGTGGTATGCTTTGGCAATGTGAGAGCATACATGGGGATTGCGCAATCTGGTCTTTCTTTGCTGATGTCACCAATTTTGATGACTGATTTGTAACTGTATTATGCAGGGTTGCTGAGGAGGTGATATTTGGAACTGAGAATGTTACGACAGGAGCTTCCAACGACTTTATGCAAGTTTCTCGGGTGGCGAGGCAGATGGTTGAGAGGTTTGGCTTTAGCAAAAAGATTGGACAAGTAGCAATTGGTGGACCTGGTGGAAATCCCTTCTTGGGTCAGCAGGTGTGTATGCTCATTGAAGCAATTGCATTTTCGGTGCTTACATAGTTATCTAGTATGAACATTTAGACTTCAACCCCACCTGAATCGCACTGAGACCTATAATATTTAATATGCAGATGGCTAGCCAGAAAGATTATTCGATGGTGACTGCTGATGTGGTAGATGCAGAGGTGAGGGAATTAGTAGACAGGGCATATACAAGAGCAAAACAGATCATTACCACCCATGTTGACATTCTCCACAAGCTTGCTCAACTCCTTATAGAGAAAGAAACTGTCGATGGAGAAGAGTTCATGAGCCTCTTCATTGATGGAAAAACCGAGCTGTATGTAGTATAGGGAAGGATTAGACTGGAAACTGCTGGCCGTCATGTCTGAATGCATCAGTAGTATTAAGAGACTTGCATTTTGATTTTTGCTCTGGCAATGATTACGTCAGAATGCGTGAGTACATTGAAATCGAGTGATTTGTGTTATTGTCACACACGTCATGAAGATACACTCTCTTCCCCTTAGACGTGGCAGCGTCCTTATGCTTCACTGGATGAAGATTGCAGGAATGCCAGCGGAGCTTACTGAAATTTGATATTTAGGTTTTGGGTCCTATGCAGAGCCAAGGAGGATGGCCCTGTAGAGTTGGTAAGTCTGAAGTTTTATTTTCTCGAAGTTAACTAGCCCTGCAATACCACATTATAAGGTCATATTCAAGTCAAGCAATCTAGTGCTGATCAGTTCAATGAGTCTACAAAGCTGCAGATAACAGCTTCAGAAGAAATACAAGAAGATGGCAGTTCGGAAACTTCATTGCAGAGGGAAGTGAAATGAAATGGATTTGAATGTGCTGCAATTAAGTGTGACCTTCCCATACCATACTGGAAACTTCCAAAAAGTTCTGAAACTTCCATTAACAGGCTGCATAAAATTTCCAGTGTCAATATGCACAAGGCCAAGATCTGTTGACCATTCACGGCTGTATAGGTAATTGCATTTGCAAGGCAAAGGAAATTTTTCAAGACATGTCAGAGACTCTTTTTGCATATTTGTGAATAATTCAGCATTCTTCTGACATGGTCGAGAGAGAACGGTGAGGGACGATAGGAGTGGATTTTGTTAACTAGCGCTTGCTGCTGGGGAGTTGGTTAAGCAACAAGATGTGTAGTTTTCCAATGCTTTAGCTTTTGTATTTCTTTTGTGTTATTTGCTGTCAATGCTTTAGGAATCAAAATTAATACTTCTCATTGAGTATTCTTACCAAGTGCGTTGTGGCACTCTTTAGCAAGAAGCTTTTGGATAAGCAGCTGAAATCAGCCACATTGTTATGTATCAGTATCACTAATGAGATGCCATCTGCATCGATCTCTAATGATGTCGCAGTCATAAAGCATTAGTCACAGCTGTGACCATGAGCATACAGAATGAAGCCACGAGTACTTGATCCTTGTGAAGCGTTTTATTGGGTTTCGTTGCTTGAAATCAATATGCACTTACTAAAGTTGCATGCTTTGATTTCTATTCCAACATGGCTCCTTATAAATTTAATAGCGAGAAAATGATAACAGTGAAGCTCTACTGCGTTTGGTACTAGCTTTGGGAAGGGACTTTGGGCGTTTGAAGATCTTTGGGCTGATATTTGGGTGTTTGGTAAATTTTTTAAACCCACCTTGAGACAAAGTTTGCCTTTACTTCTCCTTCTTGGAAGAAGGAGAAGTAAAAAATTTTCTCCCAGTTTTATCCTCATTGATTTTTTGATTTTCCGACTTTGCCCTTGTTTGTGACTGTTCATCTTCTTCTCCCTAGGGCTAGACGGCATGTTTGCTGTGACCTATGAAGTACCGACACTCTCCAAGAATTTTCGTGTTGTGTCGAATACTTCGACACGTGTTTGACACTCTCGAACACTCTCCGACACTTGAGTTGTAATTCTGACATACGAGTTTCTGACACGTGATTTCGATATCAATGTCAATTTTAAAAATTTAATAAATGAGAGGTCAAAATATATATATGTGAAAACATAAAACACAATAATAAAAATAATAAATGGAGGAAGAAAAAAAATAGTATTCTCTTCTCTTTTGACTTCCATTTCCTGTAATACACAATTCACCCATTAGGTTTTTTCTCATTTTCTAACATATCTAACATGTGAGTCCAAAATATGGATCGCTTATTTTTTTTCCAAGTTTTATGAATTATTGAAATAGAGTTAAATTTATCAAATTGAAACAATGAATGATATTAATAAATGGTGGATTAATGCTTTTAGTGTATATTCATTCTAGGTTTATTTATTTATAAATTTGATTCAAATTAATTTGATTGAAATAAACATAAAAATAATAATTTATTATGTATATATAAAAATGTATAGTGTTGAAATTATCTATTTTTTGATAAATGATGTGTTGATGTGTCCTATCATGTCATGTCGATACTACTTAGTTGTGATTGCGAGGATCCGGCCATGGGCTAAAGAGAGGTCGGCGATGTCGCTGGCAACCTAGGAGACTGTCATTGGCGGTCGTGTGATCATGGCCGGGGGGTCATGCAATCGTCGTTGGGGGGTCACGCAACCCTCATGAGGCCAACTGAGGTTGCCTGATCCAAACAGCAGAAGGCCCTAGGCGGTTGCGCGACACCGACGAGGGGCTACCTTGTGTCAGGTGACCCAACTTGCCCTCATTAGGTTCGAGCGACCTTTGCGAGGGTCACAACGGTGAGGGCCTAGGTTTGCACAACCACCTGGCCCTCACCGGGGTCGAGCGAGCGCCACCCAGCTGGCCCTCGTTGGGGTCGAGCGACCTCGATGAGGGGTTGCGTGACCTAGCTGCCCTTCGTCAGAGTTGAGGGACCTCCATGAGGGTGGGTTTGCTCGACCCAGGTGGCCTTCACCGGGGTCGAGTGACCTCCGTGAGGGGTTGTGCGACCCTCACCAGGGGTCACCTGACCCTAGTCGACCTTCGCTAGTCGTCCCCAAGGGCAGACGACGGCCATTGGCGATTCGCCGGCGATAGATTTGGATCGCCAACGCATTTGGTGTTTTAGGGGCAAATTTTTTTATTATTTAAATAACTAAAGTGCTTTGTATGAGTATAATTTTTCCAAATATAATTTCACTCAAAGTACTTTGCATTTTGAAAAATTCCTTTAATTTTAATTTTTTTTGCATTTTCTCAAATACTTTCTCCAAAAGTCCGATCGGACGCATGTACGGGTTGCCTAGCTTTCCTCTATCTAGCACCGCGACCAAATACTTTCAAGGCATCGGCTGTTTGATTTTACATGTCAGATCGGCTTTCTTGAATGTAGTCAGATGCCAAAATAAAAAGTATGCAGAATGGGAGAACTAGTTTCTTTTCCATTCCATTTTCTGTTGTATGTCGCACAGGATTTTGGAAATCTGACATGGTTAATTCATCAAGTGCAGTCAGAATGTGCAAGCCAGTGAGTTTTTTTCGTCCTTCTTCAGCCAACTTATCATTATGGGACGTTGTATGCAGACTAGATAACGAATCAGCAACACGTGAAATGCTTTCGAAAAACCCTGAAAAAGATGTGCATCCCCATTTTTCCCATCGAAAAAGAACAGCACTTTCTGACATGGATTCCTGGAAACGTCATGGAACTAATTGTTGTGAATTTGTAGAAAGATTTCTCCTGTATCAGAGAAAGCATTGGTAATGGACTCGCGCGTTTGTTCTTCAGGTTTCATATTCAACTCTTGACAAAAGTTGGGGCATTTTGAAGTAAGAATGGGTAGGATAGAATTCGCGGAACTTGCTTTCAGTTGAATTTGTCCGATAGTGTGGTGTCATTCTCTAGTGCTTTTCTTGGGCAAGAAAAGTACCGTGACCCATCATTCCTCCTGGGTGGTCAATGATATGTTCTGACATACAGATGTCCATATCAAGACTCAGTTCGTGCGACTACTAGCGCAAGTACGACTCTACTAAACATCCTAAGCGGGGTCAACATGATTTTGATCTTTCATTATGCTAAAGAGAGATGCAAGTTTTTGGTTTTCGGTTTTTGCTCTTTACTACTGGAATAGATAATACTGATAGCACCCTCTTGCCGTTTGAGATCAAATTAAAAACGGAGAAGTTGCATCTTTGAGCAGATTCTAGAATTGTTGTGTTGTCTATCCTCAGCATCGGTCCATACCGAGTCAAACATAGAATGACTCTGATCTTATACCTCTTTGAACCAAAATTGTGTGAACAAGATTCAGTCTTGTGGGATAGTGAAAATAAATATCCTGCGACCTGAAATTACATAGAAAACGCTAGAAAGACTAGACATTTGGACGGTATAAGCCTCCTCGTCCTAGAATTCTTCGTTTTCCTTTTTGAGTGTTGAGAATGATTGTATCATTTACTTTGCCAAATCCAATTTGTTCTTTGCCAAAAAGGTCAATCTTTCACTGCGAGTTGGCCATCCAAAGTGACAATCCTTCGACTCTCCTTTCATGCAAAATCTTTGATCTAGAATCTAGTGCTTCCCTTCTTTCACTGAAGAAGTTGGCAGGTTTTGAGGAGTTCATGGCTAGAAACGATTAGGTAGTCCACGGAGTCACATTCATGGCAACGGATAGAGTCGGTAAAATCGCACAGACAACCCATTTGGACATTGACTCTTTCCCAGTTCAAGAAGGTTTCATTAGCCATAGATAGGAGAAATATTTGCTGGAATCACTGTCCATGAACCAGTGCAGTCACAAGCAGGGCCGTGATTGGCTCGATCCCATTTGTCATAATTCAAATCGGAGAATCCACTGTGATTTTGATTTCGTGCGAGGGGAAAACTCCAAATTTCGCAGCCATAATGACATTTCAGCAGACCACACTATGTTGAGTGATCTCAGAGCTATCCAATAAGGATTTGTACACTCTAAATGCAATTTGTGAAATTTAAGGTAATGAATGACTCAAGAAAGCAGGAAAAGACAAGAAAAATCGTTCTCTGAAGGAAGACAAAATGTTCGGTTTGGTCAAAGTTATCTGCTTATATGACGTTCCAATATTATCCGTCTTCACATGGCGCTGCTTTAATAATGGCCTCTTGCCTAAGGGGGGCCAATTTGCCGCCTCGTGCGTGTCTGTTGGGGAAATATGGCTTTAAATTGAGTAGAACAATGAAGAAGGATATTTAGAATACTCAAGTGAGATTTTGAAACATGATATCACTTTCTTTAAGGATTTATTTGCTTCACAACGTTACTAATGGTCACCGGCAAAAATCCTCCTTGATACAACACAGTCTCGGATGAGAATACTAGATAGCAATTCTAGTATTTCTCCAAGGTCTCTCTAGGAAACAATTGAAAGAATGGCCGTAGTTTTTCAGACAGAAAGCTCGAAAAAGATGAAAAATGATCACTCTCGTTTTCTTGAAAAATAACGAGTATATATGTAAAACAGTCTTGCGACTTTTCGTGAAAATTGCTAAAGAATGAACAAACGTGTCATTTAGAAAAATTGTTCAGATAAACAAATGCGACTCTTGGGAAGAAGTCGAAAACCGAACAATCGCAACCATTCGGGAAAAGTTATAAGTAATTTTCCAAAGGTTATATCGAAAAAACACAAATAAAAATTCGGAATAATAGTTTTTTTTTAAAATAGAATTTCGAATTTTTATTTTATATTTCATTTCCGAAAATTCTCAAATTAAAAAGCAACCTTTGAATTGATTAAAAATTAATAACATAAAATAAATAAATAAATAACAAATGGATTAATGCTAATTAAATCGTAGGCGTGCTAAGTGTGCAATTATTCGCGCACCCACACATAGGTATGGTGGGGTCTAGCCTCACTCAATCATACATTTAAGTATAAAAAGGAAATCTCACACTTTTAAATTGGCCCACTCCCTCCTACTTTTAGAAACAAGGAAAAAACATTCAGTTTATTTTAATAAACAAACCTCCAATAGTGTCTATATAAGGCTCCTTTTTCATCTCAGGCTTACTACCATCCTTGGCTTTTCAAAACTACCATGGCTCATTTTACCAAGGCTCACATACTGACATTGTGCCTCCTTCTGTTGCTCATGGTGAGTTCAGACACGAGACTGATTTCTAATGGATTCTCGGATGTGCCAAAGCAAATCGACAGTGAAATAATCTTGCGGAACTTAGGGTACAGCGTTCCTAAGTCTGGTAATGTCCCGAGGAGAATGATGCAGGGGGTGGAAACCGACAAAACTACGCCGGGAGGGCCGGATCCTCAACATCACTAGCAACTACTGGCAATTGATATCGAACTTGTGACTTCAAAGAAGGGGGAATGGGAGTAGAAGAGCATGGGAGGTTGACATGTCGCTTTTCTGTGAGACCAGGGAACAGATTGATCTTGTTTTCCTTTCATTTCGGACTTATGAGACAGAGAGATTGTCTTTTCAGGAAAATCTGTCTTTTTTGTTGGAGAATCAAATGCTTGTTTAGGATGGAGATGTGTCGTTGTTTCGCCTTCTTGTATCATTCTTGCTCGGTCAAATGCATGTGTCGATACAATTATCTGCAGCATTAACTCCATAGTTTTTTCAGATGAAAGTTCTCTGATTTGATTCAGTCCTGAGCCAAGTAGTTTAGTTGAAGGTGAGAGAAGCTATTCTGCAAGTGCACATACCAAACTTCTCAATCGTTATACCATAACGAAATAACTAAAGAATTATCTAAAGTTCGGATCGAACCGACCAAACCCAAAAATTTAATTTATTCGAAGGTGTAACATTAGTTTTGCTGCGGTTTAGAAGTTTCTGAAAAGCAATATATCAAGCCAATGTTTCATTTGACTCAGTTCAAGGCAGAAATTGAAAACTTTCTTAAATAATTTAAACAAATTCAGAAAATACCGCAGCAAAAGTATACCCAAGTGCTAATACTTGGCACGGAGGGACACTTAAAGTGCAAAAAGTTTAGACAGTGACACTTAATTGCTAAAATCGGAGCAAAATGGATCACTTAAGTATTAATCCAGTGGTATTAATCCAGTGCTGACGTGGTAAAAAAATTAATATAATTTAATTTAAAACTAAAATTTTCCAAAACATTTAAAAATAAAATAAAATTTTAAAAAAATAAATTTTAAAAAAAAATTAAAAAAGGAGGGGGGGGGGGGGCAAGCGGCTGAGGGCTGAGCCTTAGCCGCCTCCACCCCACTTTTTTTAAAAAAGTTTTTTTAATATTTTTATTTTATTTTAAAATTTTAAAATAAATTTAATTTAATTAATTTTTATACCACATCAGCACCAAAATGGTATTGTTTTGTTATTGTCTAGCCATGTTAGCGTGCAAAACGATGCCATTTTGCACTTGCTTCGTCGGAAAATCGCCATGTCGGCATTTTGGCCGAATTGACACTTAAGTGATTCATTTTATTCCGATTTTAGCACTTAAGTGTTCCTTCGTATTAAGTTTTGGTACTTCAGCTGTCTGTACCTCAGTTACGATTCACAAAAGTAACGGTGCAAAAAAAAAAAAAATTACTTCTATTTTACAACACACTTATCAACTTCTATTTTACAACACACTTATCAACTGAAAAATTAGGTTAATACTGTAGTCTTTTCTTAATCAAAAAATGACTTCAGGGTATTTTACAACTATTGTAAATTAAGTCGGATCGCAATCGATCGTAGCAGAATTCTAACTATCAGAATTGCATAATATGCGGAATGTAAATGACACAACAAATGAAAGGGAAGAAGAACAATGCACCATACATTTTTACGTGGAAAACCCAAGATGAGAAATATCACGGCACGCTAATTCAGGAACTCTCTACTATAATCAAAGGATTACAGTTAACACTCTCACAGTGTTTCTCTCACAATAAATCCTCACCACTATCAAAAAACACATCATCCATTGAAAAACTCTCAAGAACTCTCATGTTTACTCGTGTTATTAAATACTCTTGTGATTTATCTGGAGTATTTTTTGGTATACAAAGAAACCTCCACCCAAGCCTTTCTATTTATAGTGGTAGACCTCCACCCAAATTAGGAATCCTCCTAATTGATTTGGAAATCACCTCTCAATTAGAAATCTCCCTGATTGATTATTTTTTTCCGGTATTCTTCTTAAATAAGACTCATTCTTATTTAGATTTTTTCCTATTCAACGTCTTACTATAATGGGACTCCTTCTTATTAGGTATTATTGATGAGCAATATTTGAGGTCTTCCAAATCGACTCCCGAACATATTGGGCTGTTTCTAACAAATCTCCCCCCAACCCATCATGGAGGGACTTAAACTTTCTTATCACTTTGATAAGCCGGCCTCTCCATAGGTAGAGACTTTGATCACTTATCAACATCGTTTTTGTCGGTGTGGATCTTCTCAAGCTTCAATTGCTTTTCTTCCAACACTTCCAATCGTAGCCAACAACTTATAACGTTGAGCACGTCTTACGGTAGGTAATGTTTCATAGGTATATTTTAGTGGGGCTCAAATTGCTTGTTGACCAAGCAGTGGCCATTGGCCATCGTCCCCTCCATCCATTGGGTTCCTTTCTTTGTTTATCTATGCACCTCATTACATAATACAATTTTTCACAATATAAGAGAAGAGAACAGAAAAAAAATAGCAGCCAACAATTCTCCATTGCACAAGCCTTTCAAGAAACAACCGTCCAATCCTATAATTCGTCTACAACTAGCTAAAAGTCCCCATCTGCATGCATCGAAACACACATAGAACTTATCGAACTTGGTTCTACTATCAGGAAGCGGCCTCTCCACAATCTCTACATACACTTTACTTGAAGGGTTTTGCAGCTTGCACTCCCGAGCATAATCTCACACCTGCCTATATTCCTTATCATACTGACTAATAAGTATCATCATCACTTTTTGTTTTGATCTTTTGCACTAATTTCTGGATACATTGATGCTTATATGCTTCTTCACCAGTATCCTAAAGTCAGTACTTTTCATCTCGGGCATCAACTTGATTAGATCGAATAAGTGCTTAGACAACCATGTATTTGTTACCCTTTTGTTTTGAAAATTAATGAAATAAGTATGTTCCTCTTGGTAGGCTCTAATTTGGAAAGACCCACTCTTCCTAACAAATGCGCCGTAAATCTTCCATGGACAATTTTGTTGCGAACACTTAGCTCTTACAAAATTTTTAGTGTTTCTAATGAAGTCAATATTTCTTTTTGCAGCAATGGAGTCCTTCAATATAGCTTCTCTAAATTGTTTTGCATCTTGAAATTTCATACCTACTAACAAAGTAGGAGAGGCAAAATATGGATCATAAGAAGGAAACTTACTTTTCCTTCCACACACAGCTCTTTGATCTTCTTTAAGCTCGTCCTAGGAAGTAGCATTCTCGACGTTTTCTTCATAATCCATCTCTTGGCTAGCAACACCAGTATTTGCAGGCCTTCGTCTCTGTTTGGAACTTCATCAGCTACCTATAAAGCTACAAATCTATTTGACAAAAAGTCTTTTTTTTTCGTTGACTATGTAAGCTCATTGTCGTCATTATCACTTAAGAAATTTTTAGCAGGCAACCCTTCATTATCATCACCACCATCATTGGATTCAGCCTCTTCCCAATCTAATTTACTGATTGTGACATCACCTATGTTACCATTACTCTGATGAATAGCATATGTGCCTCTCTCCTCCCCATCTTATCTATCATGCCCTCCTTCATCTCTAATCTCAGTACTAGCTTGAATACCATCTCCTCCTTCTCCTACTTGGATTCTATTTCTGTCATCATCTTCGTCTTTATTGTCACTATTGTATTCAATGTGTACTTTCGCATTTTCGCTATGAAGATAATGATATAGGACATCCCTAAAACCATTATCATTTTCTAAATTTCTCAAACCATTTTTCAAGCCTTTCTCAGGAACATAATACAACAACTTTTGTACTTTACAAGGCAAATATATCACCATATCCTTAACAAATCCAATATAAGATGCATTCTTTATTTCTACAAAGATGATGTCCTTATTTCTCCCCTCATATTCCTACTTATCCTCCCCAATTACAAAATCCCCACCGTAACAAACAATGACAACAACATAGTTCTTATCATAAGCCATTTTTGCAACCAAGGAGAAAAAAATACAATTAACTTTTGGGACCACATCCACAAAGGACAATAGACAATTGATGTGGAGGTTTCTACACTCTCATAGACTTTATTAAAAAAAAAAGAAAAAGGGAAGAGATGCGCAAGTCATATGAGATTTATTGGAAAGATACCCTTAGGACAAATAGAGGTCGCCACACGACAACCAATTTAATTATGTCGCATTCCCTTAAAATATTGACCAACAAAAAGAGGTCCCCGAGATAAGCACGAGTACTTATGACATCCATTTCAATACTTCAATTTTAAAAAAAATGCCTAGAGGTCCTCACGACAACTACTCTGAACCCTAACAATCACCATCACAGCATCCAAGCTCTAAATCATACATCACACTAGCATAGGACCCCCAATTTTCCCCTTGTTGAGCCCTATATTTCGAGGCTGAGCCCTAAATTGCTAATTCGAATCCCCAATAGGGTTCTAGCACCGCATCTGAGCCTTTAATCTTACATCAAAATACCAGCTGAACCCTACATCTCCTAGTCGATCCCCAAAGTTCAGGTTGGAGCCTAATAGATGAATTGGAGCCCCAATTTCATCACAGGGGAGAGGAAGAAGAGAACAAACTTGAGTGAGCGATGACAGTGAGCAACGATGACAAGCGATGACGGCAAGTGACGATGATAAGCGATGACCGCCTCAGTAAGAATGAATAGCGACTTGTGAATGGCGATGGAGAGAACCTCAGATCTGGTATGAATGAGAGCGTGAACAAAGAGGAACGGTGATGGCCAAATCTGGTTAAACCTAAAATAAGCTAAATGACATTGTTTAGCACTAAAGAAAAACGACGTCGTTTAGCTTGGCCAAGCTAGCATGGATGGGGCGACGTCGTTTTTCTCGTCCACATGTGCATTTCTTAAAAAAAAATATTTTTCATGTCGGTAAAGCATGTTGCTAGAAAATTCAGATTTTCTTGCCGTTGGCACTTAACTGATCCATTTGGCTCCGATTTTGGCACTTAAGTGTCACTTTTCAAAATATTGGCACTTAAATGTCCATTCGTGCCAAGTTTTGGCACTCTAGGTGTCTAGCACTCAATCTTTATGTGTGCATTTGAATACATTAACATATATTCACTTTGGGCATGCGTGTGCATCGTATGCAAGTAGGCTCGTAACTATAATACAAATTAAACTAAATCTCATTTAATTTAATTGCAAGTCGACTCAATTCGATTGCAGTAATTGCAAACACATTTGCAATATGATTTCTCTTTTTGTTCTGCGTTATCTTAATTGTTTATGGTGTGTGACATCCCTAAGCTTATTACTAAGCTGGTAGTAGGACTTGTACTAACCTTCCAAAAGAATTAATATTCCCGATTAGTCTTTGGGTCCTACAAGCCATGATTGACATCTAATAATATGTTATGATTATCCAGATAGTGTAAATGTTTTCAGAACATAATGAACCCGTCAGCTTTGGCTACAGTGTAATTCAATAATTTTGTCTTACTATGTCCTAATCAAACAAAAATCATGGAATATTTGTCAAGTCACAAATTCGATCATATGCATAAATCTAATCGACATGCATTTTATTTAAGACATAAACAATTTATTCTCGATTATAACCCCAGCCGAGGATTTCAATGCATTGTCATAATTAGATCGCATATGACATTATTTTTTATACTTGCATGTAACAAGGAGACATATTTCATATTGCATACACGTGCAACTTTGTATATGAACAAACTATGACCATCAGGTATAAAGACGAATTAACGACCCGGCATTACGTGCACTTATGAACCATAGTTGTTCAACACAAAAGTTAACACTTTGTCTCAGGTCTAAGGATTATTTACACAAAACCAAAGCATGAACAATTAGACATTAACCACGCTAAAAGCTTCCATGTTGCTAATTGTTTCATATGCGTCACATTCAGTGAACTTGTCTAATACAAACACTCGTGTTCTAACTCAGGCATCATAATACCCAATGACTTGCGACTCATCATTTCCTTAAATATCCAATACTTAATGGTAAAGTTAAGAATACATCGATCTTAACAGGATTATTAATATCCACTCAATAATCCATCAATCAAGAACGATTTAAAGATTCAATCTAACTATGAACTCGTCACATATATTCTTAATGTTTCAAGAATAGATTTAGTTACAACTGATCTTATGAAATCATTCATAAATATAAAATAATTGGACAAATGAATGAATACGTCACTACCATTAATTAAATAATAATAATGATACTACAACTGAAATACCTAATATGGAACTATTACATGGTAGTTTTAGGGCATACATCCAACATCCTCAACTCCAGCATATATCAACTACATAAGGAAAATTATAGCTAAAAGAACTGTTAGGAAAAGAAATGGAAAGGGAAAGCTCTGTTGCCCAAGAGAAAGTTCCAAGTCTATGACCAGCCAAAGATATAATCCAGAACATAAACTAGTGCCAAGGAAAAAGGATAAAGAAGTAAGGCCGGTGAGAATGTCCACAAGGGGAAGGTGGTGCGGAAGCTGGCGAAGGTTCCCATCACAAAGCAAACGATGAGAATAACTAGCACTTCAGATGAGAAATCCCATGTCAATCCTCTGATATAAACAAGAGCCAAGATAACTGATAGGCAAAGGAGATTGTTCATGGTTACTGCCCCATATAGCTGCATGAGAAAAAATTGAGATCAGGCTACCTTCAGTATACAAATGTAAAGGCACACTAAAATGAGCAAATAATAACTGTGGAGGCACGCGTAATGTACCTCCACAGCTCAATGGCTTATTTCAGGGTCTGAAAGAACATTTACCAGCCAATTTATCACGCTCAATGTGATAAATCCATTGTAGAGAAAAAAGTAGCATACCTGAATGTGAAGCTATTTACATGCTCATGGAAAGTTGCAATTTCTGTTACCCAATACTACACTCTATTGGTCCAAATCACACTAGGACCTTAATTTCTCAATCTAGTCTCCCATTTTTGACAGAAACATAACTGTTAAATGAAGCAAATACCCAGTAGAAAAGGACAACCCACCTCAGAGAAAGTAAGCGAGGCTGTTCTTTGCTTTTTCGTACTTGCAAGTATAATTGCTGAAACGACTTCTCTGGAGTTGGTAGCTAAGGGAAGAGCAATAAAGGAGATGAAGAAAGCTGGAATACCGGTGGCTTCTGAGAAATTGGCAACTGCATCTACAAGAGGGTGAGCGAACAACCCTGCAATGATTGTTCCAAGGACCAGTAGTGATACTGCTTTTAAGGTGGTCGATTCAGGATTCCCACCACCTTCAGTGACCTCATCAGTTTGATCGCCAGCTTTTAACTGAGCATGCTCCTGTCTAGCTTGCTGCAGGAAAAAATTGCGAAAGGGCATAAGACTCGATAGCATGCTCTAAACCGCTATTCTCAAAACTACTAGATAGATCAACTTACATGGCACAAGTCGTCTAGAAACTTCATTGTACCAAAGTTTTTTATTCCAGAAGCAGCGCCTGAACTCCGAGCCTTGCTAACCCATTTAGAAATACCATCCACAAACTTGGGCAATTCCAGACGGTGATCATTTGAGCAGCCAAAGTCTTTCATGATTTTGTCTACAGCATCATCCTCATCGAAATCTATTGCTTCAAATCGGATTTCTACTAGCGGTGCTTTAAGTTCTGTAGCAGTTAGATATCCATCGTCATTTTCATCGTATTTCTTGAAAAGCCTGTCACCAAAAAATCCGGTCAGCCTGCTGATTTAGCTGAATCTGAGTTTTTTTTAAAAGCAAAACTGAGCACATCCAGTGGAAACTAACTCCTCCACGACTTTCTTATTGAGTTTGCCATCATCTGTAAGAAGCGTCCTCAGGGCACGCCTCCGTAAGAGTCTTAAGAAACCAAAAAAGACATGTTTGTCTTCCACGTAAGCAAGTCGTCGCCTCGGTATCCAAAGCTGGACAGCCTGCATCGAATTTAAAACTTTCAGCAGACCAAAGGAGAAGAAAGACCAGAATTTCAGATATTGACGCATAAAGTGGCTTTAGCTCTTCTCACTGGAGTAGCATGACAAACAATACAGCCAGTTTTTTCTTTTGTTCACACGTACACAATGGGCCCCTCACGCTTATCTGCATATTTATGGCATAATTCAGAAGCAATCGGTGGCTACCTGATATGCAATCAATAGTATCAGAGAGATAATCAGCGAAATTAAGACAGCCAAGTGCCTCCCCGAAGTCGAGTTGAGAATTTGAGGCAACTGGACAACAATGAAGGGTATCACTGAAATGACCATAATTCTTGCTGCATAACTTGTCCACAAATCTGTACTGACGCCAGAACCTGCAGGAGCAAAGATAGACAATGTACATGTAGTCATTCGTCAAGGTGAGATGACTGCATGACACGGCAGAGTATGCCTAAATCAGCAGTAGATTAACCATAAAAAACTTGATCACGGAAAAAAAATCACAAGAAAAACACTTGTTTTTCAGATCAATAACTATTTTAGAAATGACGTTAATCTTCTCAGGAGAGACCGATAAGAGAAAGGGTGACTTGCACAACAAAGACAATTATTCAGGTCTGCATGCCTTAACATCTATGACACCCGTAATCTCACTTCTCTCCTCAAGAACTAGCTGCAAGAGATTTTCTCCTGTCCATGGTAGCTCGATCAAGGAAAAGTAATCTCTAGAGGATCCTTAAATTGTCAAATCAAATCAGCCAGATTTTGTGGATGATCCTTGATTTGTAAGATCAACAAGAAATAACCAAATTGAATGACCAAACTGGGACAACGGGTACAACAAAGACATACCTTTCAAGCTAAATCTTTTTGTATCTTCGTTGTCCAATGCGACTGAGTCATGAAGATCACACTTCCCAACAATAATGCAAGATCCCCATATAACCGTAAGAAGCATGACAGTTGATCCAGCTAATAAGCCCATTCCAACGGAAACTTGACTTTGAGCAGTCTCCGTGCTTCCAGAAAGTCCAGACCCTGTAGAACAAAGTGGAGGAACTATTCAGCAAAGGCTTCATTCGCTGTGAATTATCACAACAATTTCCAGTAGTTAGAGATAGACAAACAAGCCCACGAAACACATTAAGCATCAACGGTGGAAGGGGATCCTATCAAAATATGACATATAAATCGCACCGTTAAGTTTAAAACAAATGCAACCTCAAGCGACACATTTTGTATGTTATTTATTAACAGATCCTTGGGATGATCAAGTCGGTTAAGAAACTGTAGAAGCAGCATAAATGGATAGAAATACATGGCTTACAAAAAGAAATAACTTCAAAAATGTGAAATGACAAAAAATTCGTTTTCACGCGGAAGGATTCTTCATGCAGACCAGAAAACAGCCCCGGACAGTTTCAAAGTCAAGAACCTCTTCGTCCATACTTAAATGAAGGCAAGTAAAACTGTGATCTTTATATTTCTTAATGTCCTAGTATGCATACTTTTTCCTCTTGTATTCATTTCATTCTAGAGTTTGGTCTTAAACTGTTCGGTGTCAGTCCAATTTCCAATAAACCAACCCCCCTAAGATACTAATATCATTTTTCCTAACCATTTCTTTTTCTACGCTTTAAATCTCCAGCTGATTAAAAAAGCAACCATTAGTTGCTTCCGGAGACGGCAAATGGCTGATCCAGCCGATAAAATAAGCAACCAGCGGTCACTTCCGGAGAAGGCAAACGGGTGGTCTTTCTACCTAATTGAGGATGACCACATATCTCCCGTCAGAAAACAAATGAAGACACCAAAAAGGAAGAAGAAAAAACAAAGAAAGAAGAAAAAAGATGGGAGGAGTGAATAAGAGCAATCCGGGTCCATTATCAGAAGCGCAAGAAAAGGAGGACCCATCTTGAGGCCCATGAGTTCTGTTGTAGATTCAAGAAAAAGGTCAAAAAGAGATTAATGCGGACGACAGCTTATAATAGGATCCGGAAGTTAGACAGGGGTCCGCAGGCACGATCCAAAACCACAAAAAGCGCGAAACGAGGTACTTTATGCCCAATGCAGGTAAAGCATCACCCAAAAGTGGAAACGCGCAGATTTATTAATGTCACGGAAGAATAACAATTTCTTTAACATTATGCAAGGAATTTCCTAAATAGCAATTGGGCCGCGACAGAAGGAAAATAGAGTTTTGCGAATAACATGCTTATCAATCAAACAAGAAACTTCGTATTTAAGAAATTATCTAGACTCATATTATTTTGCCTTCTTGTCTGAGCTCATCGTCCTCGTTAAGTTGACGATAATGGCAGAATTGAATGAAGCAAGCGAAACGGAGCAAATTGCATTTCGCGAACGACGACTTTTTCCATCCAACCGATGGAGGAAAGAGGAACGCCTCTCCACATCCTCGCACTTTCTCGGATCCAAACAGAGAAAGGAAACTGGACTCCACTCAAAGGCAAAACCGCGACTGCTAGAATCAAAGCGAATAAAACCAGCTGCGCTTGTCCGATCACGCCGCAAATGAAAAGAATGTCAGAAAAATCTTAAGGTTATTGTATTTATGTCAATTTAGTCTCAAACCCTTTAGTGGTATCAATTTAGTCTTAAACTCTTTCACTTAGTATCAATTTAATCCAAAACATTTTAATGGTGTCGATTCAATCCAAAATATTTTAAAGTAGTGTTAATTTAGTTATAAACATTTGAACTTGATCCCAATTCAGTCTTTCCAGCTAATTTTAGCCGGATTTTTTTGATTCAGTTCGGCCGACTTACATGGTATCGCTCACGATGATGTGGATAATTTTTAATAACAATTTAATAATTTTTTCAGTTTTTTCAATTTTTTATTATTTTATTATTTTTCTCTTTCTCATTCCTTTTTTCTTCCTTAAGGCAATGGTTGGCCAGTAGGAGATGGCTGACCATTGGCTATGGCCTAGGCAGGCTGGCCTTGCTTGGCCAAGGCGAGGTCAAGCCTTGGTGAGGGCCGGCCCTGCTCGATCTAGCTTGGGTGAGGGCAACCATGGCGAGGGCTCCCTCGTCGAGCATCATCTTTGCTCAGGCAATGCCCGACGAGGCCGCTCTAGCCTGGGCAAGGCCGACCTCACCTAGGTGAGGGTAGCTTTGGTGAGGGCTCCCCTCACCCAATCTTGCTAGGCTAGCTCTCGCGCAATCTAGGGTGACCTCGTCAGGGCTACCCTTGCCTTGGCCATGGCCGGTGGCTGGCCATCGCCTGCTAGTTGGCCACTGTTTAGAGGATGAAGAAAGGGAGGAGAGAGAAAACAAAGAAAGAAAAAAGAAAAAAAAAAGTCTGAAAAATAATAAAAATTGAAGAATATTTAAATATTATTAAAAATTGTCAATGTCAGAGCTGGCGGTGCCACGTAAGCCGCCTGGCGTTTCTATCAATAAAATCCGATCAAAATTAGTCGAAAAGACTAAATTGGTACAAAGTCAAATAGTTTATGACTAAATTGACACTAATTTAAAAGATTTAATATTAAATTGACACAATATAAAAATGTTTATAACTAAATTGACATAAATGTAATAGATTTAAACTTTTATAATATTTTTCCCTGCTACAAACAGTGATAAATTCGGAAAAAAAAAAGCATGTGAAACTGGCACAGATTTTACTGTCCCCTGAATTATAACTAGCTGAGCTCAATCGATTTCGTTGCCGTCGAGAACCGTCGAGGGGAACTACAGCTAATGTACGCAAGAATTTGCACAGCGTTCTGCCGTAGACGCTACTCTGTCATACTCGGAATTAGGCTAGCGATGGAGAAAAGGAGAGAGAATGCGGACCTAGAATGAGCATGGCGTCGGGCAGCATGCCGAGCATGGGACGGACGAGGCTGCTGATAATGCCGGGCCCCACAATCTTCAGCAACAGCGCGCTGCCGTTGGACAGGTACGTGGCCGCGGTGAACATTTTGTACCCGTACACGACGATCAGGTACAGGCCGCCGAGCCACGAGGTGGTGCAGGGCATGAACCCGTACGTTTGGTCACACGACGAGTTGGCGGAGGACCGTGGGAGGCGCGGGTAGGGAGTGCCACGGGCCGGCATTCGAGGCCCGTGGAAGGGGCGGGAATGGATGGAGCCACCGAATGATAGGAGGAGGAGGAGGAGGAGGAGAAGAGAGCCATAGTAGCTGGCCATGGATAAGGGGTAGGAACAAGTATGGATAAGGGTTGAAGGTTAAAGAGAGACGTGAAGAGGGAGGAGGAATGGTTACAGTTCGTGGGTTTATATAGGAGTTTTGAGGGAAAAGAAAGAAAGAGAAAGAGGGTTTGAAAAGTCAACAAAAGAAGCTGAGGACCGTAAAAGCCACGGCTGTTTTTAAAGAGGAAAGAGGGAGGGCTTGGGCAGAAACTAAATAGGGGAAATGAAGAAAAAAAGGGAGGAGAGAAAAGAAGAGAAAGGAGAGAAGAAAGGAGGAAGGAAAATTTTTTGGTGCACTCATGACCCGGACACCTCACCAAGCCGACTTAACTCTGTTTTGCAACGTCGGTAAGTGATCGAAGCCAATTGTTTATTCAAACAAATCATCACAATTAGGGCTAAAAAAACATAGTGGATTATTGAGTTGATAAATAATACATTTGTTGCATAAAATAGGATTGAGTTTTCACTGCTATTTTATTGTTGAAAGAGATAATTATCTTTGAATTGGGTTTAAATGATTGTATTAAAAAAAGGTTTGTGAAATTCTTTTGAAAGAATTTTGAAATGTTTTGAAGAACGCTTTGATATTTATATATCAAATGCTTGAGTTATGATATGACTTTCATTTTGATGTTGAAATATTAGATATTGTGATTGATGGTTGATGCTCAATATCTCTGTGAACCTTGAGGAGTGTGTGATATGTGCATACTAATCTAGAATATTTTTATGAGCCGAGCCACCGGTTAATAATAGGTGGAGACCAAGAGAGAAACTTGGTTGTCTTGTCACGGGTGTTACACACGATTATTATGATTAGACATTTGAGCATGAGTTGGTCAATGAAGTAGATCATTGACATGTGATTTGAGTTTGATTGATGGAATAGATCATTGATAGTTTGATGAGATTAATCAATGAAATAGACTATTAATACATGTTTTTATGAGATTGACCAATGAATTGGACCATTGGTGTCTTCAGTATTTGTATTATGAATATATATTATTTTAAAGTGAGTTATAGTTGTGTTTTAAATTTTCATACTAATTTCTCGGTTTGCTTGGAAGAGATGTGTTACTCATTGAGTTGAGATAGCTCACTCCAATCATCTACTTGTTTTTAGGTTTTTCAATGAGCCGTAAGTAGGCTTGAACATTCATTATTTGGGAGGACTTTTCGTGGTTGGGACATTTTAGTATGAGTTATATATAATTGATAAGTTTGTGAGTTATCTTTTGGTGAAGATGCATATGTTAATTTGGTGATTTAAGGCTGCGCTCATAAGGAGGAAAGGCGGTCGTATTATCCCCGCTCTTTTTGGTTTTGGGGCGAGACAGAGAGAGGTGACAGTGTGGACATTGGAGAGCACAGTTTGTCACGTCTCTCCGCGGAGCGGCCGACATAGCCGCCTTCCAATCCTTTCTCCCCTCCGCGGAGAGACGTAACAGGGTGGACATTGGAGAGCAGTTTGTCCGCAGAGAGATGCGGGCGGTGGGCCTGGGGGAGAAAGGAATGGAGGGGGTCTATGTCGGCCGCTTTCTCCGCGGAGAGAGAGCGCGCGCGCGTAAACCCCGCGGGGCTTGTGACCCGATAACTGACCCCGCTAAATCAGTGTGAAAGCCAACGACGAAAGAGCAGTCAGCGTTTTGAAAAATATAAAGGCGGCGGGCGTAATTTCCAATCTCCTAGGACCTGCTCTGTTTCGATATTCCGCAAGGTTTGGTTTTTAAAAATATTAAGTAACGACCAGAAAAAAGAAATCCATTCGCGATTGAAGGTAATTTTATCTTTTCGATTGCAATTTTAAGTAGTGATCCCAAATTTACCTTTTTTCTAAACTTTTAGTTTTTCTGATTATACGTAGGATTTAATTACCAAAAGGGCAAAACTCCCACGTTTCAAAAGATTTCGTGTTTTTTAAAATTGTTAAACTTTACTTGTATAAAAGTTAATTTTGTGGAAAAGAGAAAGATTTTGTTATTTTCATTCTATATATGATTAAATTTACTCAATTTTACCAAAAATGCAAAATTTTCATGCAAAATTGTTAGTCTCCATTCGTTTCACAGATATAACTTCCAGAAAAGTATTTTTCGAATTTTCAGCGTTCGTTTCTTGAAAAATAGACTAGTAAAAAAAATTTATTCTACTAGTAAAAAAACATTTTTAAAAGTAGCGAAATTTTTTTCACTTTTAAAAAGTGAAAAACATTTTCCATAACTTTTTCCACCTCACTTTCTTTCACAAAACACAATTTAGTTTCATTTTTATGTTTTCTTTTTCTTTTTTTCAAAAAATTGAGTCTTAATTTCTTTTTCTTTTTCTTTTCTTTCCTTCTCTTCTTCTTCTTTGACCTTGACTAGTCGTTAGCTAGATTCAAGCTCGAGCTAGCCCGTGCCTTTTTGGTTGGTTATTTAGAGTCTGTTTGGCAATGCTTTTGTTCTAGAGAAAATAGACTTTTCTATTTCTATTTTCCGAAATAATTTCTAAATAAAAAAATGTGTTTTGTAACTATGTAAAATTTATATTATTGGAATGGAAAAAGAACATGAACATGTTTGGTACAATCCATAGCATTTCTATTTCTTTTAATTTTTGAAGATTTTTTTCCTTTTCTTATCCTTCCTTGCTGTTGCCGACCACAAGTTGTCGACTGCCGCCTTCGACCGCCGACTATTGCTAGCGGCCGGCAAGTGGTGGCCAATGATAGCGATTGGCTCGTGGTGACAGCGGTGGTGACGACCACATCAATCGCCAGTGGCGGGCGATAGTGGCCAAAAAGTAGTGGTAGTGGGCCAGAGGCAACCATCAATGATTGCCATTGATAGCAATCGGCGGTTGATCGATAGTGACAGCGGCGGGCCATAGGGTGCGGTGACTGGATAGCACAGGGTAGCAACGGGGGGCAAGGGGGGACAAGGAGGAAGGAAAGAAAAAATAATTTATTTTTAGAAATTGTTTTTGAGAATAAGAAATTACTTTTTTTTACTTATTGTTTTAGTCTAAATCTATTCCTCAATTACTTTTCTATTTTAGGGAATAGATATTACCAAATGAATTTCTATTTTTTTTCGAAAAATAAAAGAACAGAAATTAGAAGAAACAGTTGCTAAACGGAGCCTAAATCCCTGCAATCTTTGTCAAAATGACAAAATAAGGAGAGATATTTTCTTATCTATATCTCTAGTAGGTTGGAGCGGGAGTGGACGGGGCTGCCGAGGAGGAGGGAGGCATGGTTGTCGGCCGTGGAAAAGGAGGTTGGGAACGAGCATGGATTACAGTTGCAGGTTAAAGAGAGGCGTGGAGAGGGAGGAGAGACATGGTGGAGGAGAGTTAGTTGCAGAGGATCAGACGGGCTTGCATAGGTCACTCCGCTCGGGGGAGGGAGAGAGGAGACAGAGTGGACATTGGAGAGTGCAGTTCGTCTGCACAGAGATACGGGCGGGAAGGGAAGGGGGCTATATCGGGG
The DNA here is from genome assembly GCA_019915185.1 of Eucalyptus camaldulensis. Classification (NCBI taxonomy): domain Eukaryota; kingdom Viridiplantae; phylum Streptophyta; class Magnoliopsida; order Myrtales; family Myrtaceae; genus Eucalyptus; species Eucalyptus camaldulensis. The sequence continues at coordinate 12,585,082 of JAHSVA010000006.1, forward strand.
CTCTCCGCGTAGAGGGCGTGTGCGCGCGCGGCGTGGTCCATCGATCGGGTCGCAGCGCGTAAACCACGTGTGTGTCAGAAGAAATAAAATGAATTTTGCTTAAAGACGAAAAGTCTTCAGCGGTGGCATAGGGCCCAGCTGGACTTTTTGCCGACTTCACTTGTCGGTGGCCTATATCGGGCACTCCGCGGAGAGAGCGCGCGCGCGGGGCGGGGTCGATCGGGTCGCGGCGCGTAAGCCGCGTGCGATTGTGACCCGATCAACTTTTTTTTTTTTGCCTTAGTTTATTTATCATTTTTTATGTTACTTCTACTTCCTTAATTGTTCACGTTCATAAATCCTTTCTACGTTGATGAATCACGGTGTGACTTTGTTTATAATTTTTTGTGTTATTTATAGTTGCATCATTACTTTAGAATACGTTGCACTTATTTCAGAACTTAATTTTTATCTTTCCTTAATAAATTTTGGTTTTCTTATCTCCTTTCTTTAAATCGCAAACATAAGTGTTTAAATCCCTACGTTTAAACCTTTTCTTTATATTTATATCAATATATCTAATGGGACGATCATATGAGGCATGAAAAATTGTTTTGAGGATTTTTCCAATTTAAATCACAACTAAATTCTCCAATGTAAAACTTTAAAGACGAAATGTAATTAAATCAAAACATTGCATACTATAAGATTTTTTTTTAAATGCCAATGGAATCTCATTATTTTGAATTAACAAAAAGTAACATCATCTATAAAGTATTTATGAAAAAAAAATCAATATGCCTTATCGTGCATAATATTTTTGGTGTATTCCTAATCTGTAAGGTCTTACAAGCTTTGTGAAAAACTATCACGCCAATAATACAAAAAAAGGATAAATTCTATAATATTGTTGGTAAAAAGACTTGATAGATACTTTAAACTAATGAAATTAAAAATAAAACATTTACTTAGAAAGTGAGCTTTTTGAGATAAGGGAGAGAATGGATAAGTTATTATAAGAATAATGATAAAAAGAGACATTTAAGTTTTTGATGATATCAAATAATTTGTCCTTTTTCCTTATTATTGGCAATGGGGATATATGCAATCAGACTGGTTTTACTTAGAAACTAGATCGAACTGCCCAAAAAACAGGTCAAGGACCTGGTTCTCGTTGGAACTAGTCCTAAATTTTCAGAATTAATCAAAACTGGTCCGAGAACAGGTTCTAAATAAATACTCACTCAGGAATCAAATCAGATTGCCTAGTTTTAAAATCGATTTTAAAACCCATTTTATAAACTAAAAAGCGAAAACCCCATTATGTTATTTATCCTCTTATAATATTATTAGGGGAATCGTGCAAATAAAAAATTACCACATGAAATTGAATTAATAAAAGATGGTTTATTCTAACTTTTACGCAACCCCATGTTAATGAGGCCAGGATTAACTAATTAAAAACCCCAAATAAAGTAGCATGTGAAAATAATATCACAACACTCTTATTAGGAGAGATTGTCCAATCAGTACTAAACTTATACGGATATCAATTTAGTTTTAAACTTTCTAGTATTGCCAATTTTGTACCTTACCTGAAATTCCAAATTTATCCAAAAGACCATAAATAATATAAAGCCAAAGTGAAGGAAAAATATATTCTCAATTACATGACTGGATTGATTGCGAAAATTAAAAGGAAATTTACAATTGCACAAATATAATAATATCCTTGATTAGATTGAGAAAAAAAAGATAATGAGGAGAATAAAGAAAAATTAAACTTGCATAAAGTAGGCCCTATTTTTATTTAGAGGCATGATAAACGAAGAAAACTATCTAGCGCCGATAAATTTGTAAGACGAGTCAGAATGTTTTCATGGCATTACGATTTAATGATGTTTCAACACGGCCACCTCCCAAGGACTAGTAAAGAATTTACATCTTTCACTTCAGGGAACCACAGGGACAAAAAGAAGGCCTCTCATGAGGTTTCTTTGCAACCTACCACATTCCACACCAAATCGAGATTAAGATAAAGGCATCTTTTTTTTTTTTTTTTTTGCCACTTTCAATAAGCAAGAATGCAAGGGAAGAGAAACCTAGAACAAAAAAAGAAACTCGAGGACGGAGCAACCCCATCAGTAAATCACGTAGCCCAGGTGAAAATCAAACACCATTCTGAACGTAAATGTAAGGATGGCAGTACAAGTCATGTTTAAAGGGGGCAAAAAACAGTATCTACACTGATAAAAAGCATGCTAAGTTCAAGATACCTGCTCAAGTAGGGAGGCCCTTCGAGTGCAATCATCACTGAAAATGAGAAAAGAAGTGATCATCCAATTTGATCCCTTCTACTGAAGAATAATAATTGGGGGTAAAAGGCTCGCTCACAAAAATTGCCTATTTAGATACCCGTTTAAACCAGTTTTGTAAACCACGCTTTGACCACTAATAAAACTATGATCTCTGATAAAAATTCGTTGAATGTAGATTGCTTCCTACTTCCAGCAAGAAGTCAGCTCAGCTCAAAGAGATAACAATGCAAAAGCCGCAGCCGCATCTCCCAAGGCCAATGAGAATCATTCCGTGGTTATATGAACTATGCACAACGTAACTGCCAAAGAATGTGTATGCGAAAGGTCGCATGATCATAATGCAGAGTGCCAAAAGTATTTATAGAGCGACATTTGACACTCAAGTCAGCATGTTCTGAACTGTCTTTAACAAAAGAAGGCACAAAATGCTGTGATTTAATAACTAGACAAGACCAAAGATTATGCTTACCTTGATTAAACTAAGTCAAATACAAGAATCACGAGGAGCTGATATTACAAAGAGGACCTATCACTGTCGGAATCTGCACAATAACACCAGGAAATTAATCAACATTCAAGCCCTAGATAGAAGACTGGATGGTGAATATGCAGGTAAGCTAGATTGTTACCATTTGAAGAAGACCCAGAGTCACTACTTGAACCACTTGAACTACTTGATTCACTCAAGTTAGCACCTTGCTTTTCTAATAGAGGTGGAGAAGGTACATCCAACAGTTCGAAAAAAATAGTGCATGTGAATATCAAAGGCAACATCTAAAATGCAAATCATAAGTATTCCTTTTTTGACATTCCGTAGTTGTCACCTGCCATGTCCTCTTTTGAAGATCTGTGGTATGCTTTGGCAATGTGAGAGCATACATGGGGATTGCGCATTCTGGTCTTTCTTTGCTGATGTCACCAATTTTGATGACTGATTTGTAACTGTATTATGCAGGGTTGCTGAGGAGGTGATATTTGGAACTGAGAATGTTACAACAGGAGCTTCCAACGACTTTATGCAAGTTTCTTGGGTGGTGAGGCAGATGGTTGAGAGATTTTTTATTTTTATTTTTTGTAACCAAGATGGTTGAGAGTTTTGACTCTAGCAAAAAGATTGGACAAGTAGCAATTGGTGGACCTGGTGGAAATCCCTTCTTGGGTCAGCAGGTGTGCATGCTCATTGAAGGTGTGCATGCTCATTGAAGCAATTTCATTTTCGGTGCTTACATAGTTATCTAGTATGAACACTTATACTTCAACCCCACCTGAATCGCACTGAGACCTATAATATTTAATATGCAGATGGCTAGCCAGAAAGATTATTCGATGGTGACTGCTGATGTTGTAGATGCAGAGGTGAGGGAATTAGTAGACAGGACATATACAAGAGCAAAACAGATCATTACCACCCATGTTGACATTCTCCACAAGCTTGCTCAACTCCTTATAGAGAAAGAAACTGTCGATGGGGAAGAGTTCATGAGCCTCTTCATTGATGGAAAAGCCAAGCTGCATGTTTTGTAATTTTGTTCATAGTAGTTTAGAGAAAAAAATCAGAATTTACTGTAAGTTCCTTATACCCTTTACACATTGATGATTACTCTTTCTGACATAAAAAACATCTCTTCTCTCTATTACATTGTATATTTTTGAATGAGATCTGAGTATCCCTGTCTTTTGAAACATGAGCACCATGAATATTGCCCTCTGAAATATATCAGCTAGCTAAAAGTATGCAATGAGAATGCATGTTTTTTGTTCACATGGTCCTTCACCCTTTCCTCAGAAAAAGATCTCCAAATATAGAAGTATTGCGAGGCTTTATGATTAGAATCTGTTCTGTCAAAAGTGCGAGTATTCTTTGGCATGTGTATATAGCTCCACATATTCCCACTGAATCTGCTGAGAGAATACCATGGCCTTGAAAATATGCTTGAGACATGATTAGGTATTCACATTCAGGAGTGTGTTTTTTTTGTGGGGGGGGGGGGGGGGCAGTGGGGAGGAGAGAGAGAGAGAGACCGGAGGGGGCCATGGCCATGGTGACAGCACCACGTGCAAAAGATACACCATGCATCACCTGAAGCGATGGCATTTGCCTCACCAGCAAGGCACTGAGCGCCGTCATGTGGTAATAAAATGTTGCGTAAATCTCCCAGTCTCTTCAGGTCCATGTTGTTTGGTCGTTTTTGTAATCGTCATTCTCTCTCCGTGTCTTGTCTCTTTAACTCAGCAATTGATTTGATGTTGTTGTTTCCGAAGGGAAATTAGTTCCAAGCTGAGCACTGGCTGCTAATAAAATCTCTCTTTATCTAATTCTGAGAATGTATCGTTGTTTCAATTTCATGGAGAAGCAATTTGCTCGATGGTTCTTGCAATTTCACTGGATTAAAACTTGCAGCAACGGAGCTTCCAGTGGAGATCGTGGCTTAGTTTCATGTTTAAATTGGCAATTTGAGCTGTTTGGCAAACGAGGCAAACTGGAATGTAGTATAGGGAAGGATTGGAGTGGAAACTGCTGGCGGTCATGTCTGAATGCGTCAGTGGTATTAAGAGACTTGTATCTTGATTTTTACTCTCGCAATGATTACTTCGGAATGCGTAAGTACATTGAAATCGAGTGATTTGCGTTATTGTCACATACGTCATGAAGATACGCTCTCTTCCCCTTAGATGTGGCATTGTCCTTATGCTTCACCGGATGAAGATTGCAGGAATGCCAGCGAAGCTTACTGAAATTTGATATTTAGGTTTTGGGTCCTATGCAGAGCCAAGGAGTAATGGCCATGTAGAGTTGGCAAGTTGAAGTTTTATTTTCTCTAAGCTAACTGGCCCTGCAATACCACATGATAAGGTCATATTCAAGTTAAGCAATATAGTGCTGATCACTTCCATGAGTCTACAAAGCTGCAGATAACAGCTTCAGAAGAAACACAAGAAGATGGCAGTTCGGAAACTTCATTGCAGAGGGAAGTGAAATGAAATGGATTTGAATGTGCTGCCATTAAGTGTGACCTCCCCATATCATACTGGAAACTTCCAAAGGTTCTGAAACTTCCATTAACAGGCTGCATAAAATTTCCAGTGTCGATATTCACTAGGCCAAGATCTGTTGACCATTCACGGCTGTGTAGGTAATTGCATTTGCAAGGCAAAGGAAATTTTTCAGGACATAGCAGAGACTGTTTTTGCATATTTGTGAATAATTCAGCATTCTTCTGACATGGTCAAGAAAGAACGGTGAGGGACAATAGGAGTGGATTTTGTTAACCAGCGCTTGCTGCTGGGGAGTTGATTAAGCAACAAAATGTGCAGTTTTCCAATGCTTTAGCTTTTGTTTTTCTTGTGTTATTTGCTGTCAATGCTTTAGGAATCAAAGTTAATACTTCTCATTGAGTATTCTTACCGAGTGCGTTGTGGCACTCCTTAGAAAGACGCTTTTGGATAAGCAGCTGAAATCAGCCACAATGGTATGTATCAGTATTACTAATCAGATGCCATCAAGACTTGACAAAAGCAGGGGCATTTTGAAATAAGGAATGGGTAAAATAGAATTCGCGGAACTTGCCTCAGTTGAATTTGTCCGATAGTGTGGTGTCATTCTCTTGTGTTTTTCTTGGGCAAGAAAGGACTGTGACCCATCATTCCTCCTGAGTGGTCCATGATATACTCTGACATACAGATTTTCAAATCAAGACTCAAAGTTCGTGCGGCTACTAGTGCAAGTATGACTCTACTAAACATCCTAAGCGGAGCAACATGATTTTGACCTTTCATTATGCTAAAGAGAGATGCAAAAGTTTTTGGTTTTCGGTTTTTGCTCTTTACTACCGGAATAGATAATACTGATAGCACCCTCTTGCCATTTGAGATCAAATTAAAAACGGAGAAGTTGCATCTTTGAGCAGATTCTAGAACAGTTGTGTTGTCTATCCTCAGCATCGGTCTATGCCGAGTCAAACATAGAATGACTCTTATCTTATACTTCTTTGAACCAAATTTGTGTGAATAAGATTCAGTCTTGTGGGATAGTGAAAATAAATATCCTGCGACCTGAAATTACATAGAAAACGCACATAAACTGCCTATGGTGGGGGGCCAAAAATTGCCATGAGTGGAGTAAAAACTGAAGTACTCAGGAAAACACGTATCTTATCCAACTTTGAATAAATGAGGAGGATGTAGGAAATGGGGTTAAAGTCCCTTACCATTGGTTGACATGGATTAATGTCATCTGACTGCGTAGTTATCCCTTTTCTTTTCCAGGCAGACTTGTAGTTATCCCTCCTCGTCCAAGAATTCTTCGTTTTCATTTTTGAGTGCTGAGAATGATTGTATCATTTACTTTGCCAAATCCAATTTGTTCTTCGCCAAAAAGGTCAATCTTTCACTACGAGTTGGCCACCCAAAGTGACAATCCTTCGACTCTCCTTTCATGCAAAATCTTTGATCTAGACTCTAGTGCTTTCCCTTCTTTCACTGAAGAAGGTGGCAGATTTTTAGGAGTTCATGGCTAGAAACGATTAGGTAGTCCACGGAGTCACATTCATGGAAACGGGTAGAGTTGGTAAAATCGCAGAGACAACCCATTAGGACATTGGCTGTTTCCCAGTTCAAGAAGGTTTCATTAGCCAAAGGAGAAATATTTGCAGGAATCACTGTACATGGACCGGTGCAGTCACAACCAGGGCTGTGATTGGCTCGATTCCATCTGTCATAATTCAAATCGGAGAATCATCCCACTGTGGTGCGAGGGGAAAGCTCCAAATTTCGCAGCCATAATGAGCATTTCAGCAGACCACACTGTGTTGAGTGATCTCAAAGCTATCCAATAAGGAATTGAACACTCTAAATGCAATTTGGGAAATTTAAGGTAATGGATGACTCAAGAAAGCAGGAAAAGATAGGAAAAATCCGTTCTCGGAAGGAAGACGAATGTCCGGTTTGGTCAAAGTTATCTGCTCATATGACGTTCCAATATCATCCATCTTCACATGGGGCTGCTTTAATAATGGCCTCCTGCTTGAGGGGGGCCCAATTAGCCGCATCGTGCGTGTCTATATAAGCCTCCTTTTTCATCTCAGGCTTACTACCATACTTGGCTTTTCAAAACTACCATGGCTCATTTTACCAAGGCTCACATACTGACATTGTGCCTCCTCCTGCTTCTCATGGTGAGTTCAGACGCGAGACTGATTTCTAATGGATTCTCGGATGTGCCAAAGCAAATCGACAGTGAAATAATCTTGCGAAACTTAGGGTACAGCGTTCCTAAGTCCGGTAATGTCCCGAGGAGAATGATGCAGGGAGTGGAAACCGACAAAACCGCGCCAGGAGGGCCGGATCCTCAACATCATTAGCAACTACTGGCAATTGATATCGAACTTGTGACCTCAAAGCAGGGGGAATGGGGAGTAGAAGGGCATGGGAGGTTGACATGTCGCTTTTTCTGTGAGACCGGGCTTGTTTTCCATTCATTTAGGACTTATGAGATAGAGAGATTGTCTTTTCAGGAAAATCTGTGTGTTTTGTTGGAGAATCAATGCTTGTTTAGGATGGAGATGTGTCGTTGTTTTGCCTTCTTGTATCGTTCCTGCTCGGTCAAATGCATGCGTCGATATGATGATCTGCTGCATCAACTCCATAATTTTTCTGTTAAAAGAGTTCTCTGATTTGATTCAGTCTTGAGCTAAGTAATTTTAGTTGAAGGTGTATGAGAGGAGCCATTCTGAAGAGTGCATATATTGATTTACCTACCAAAATGGTTCCGTATAGTTATACCATAACCAAATAACAACAGAAATAGTTAACGTCCGAACCGACCCACCCAAACCCAAGCATTTACTTTATTTGAAGAAGTAACATTTTATTTTATTAAGCCAGTGTTCCATTTGACTTAATTCAAGGCCAAGATTGAAAATTTTCTGAAATAATTTCAACAAATTCAGAAAATACTCCGCAGTTAAGATTCACCAAAAATAACCGTGCGATACCGTGGAAAAAAAATTACATTTTATTTTACAACAAACTTATCCACTGAAAAATTAGGTTAAAACTTTTATCTTTTCTCAATCAAAGAATGACTTCACCAAACCTTTATGTTAGTCGTTTATCCTCTTATAATATTATATGAGGGGAATCGTGCAAATAAAAAATTACCAGGTGAAGTTGAATGCGCAACAGCTTATTCTAACCACACCATCTTGATGAAGTGAGGATTAGTTACCACACATAGAATAATAAGAGAAAATAATATCCAAGTACACTCTTATAAGGGGAAATTGCCCAATCCATCTGAAACCTATTATATAGATATCAATTTAATCCTAAATTTTCTAACTTTACCAATTTAGTCCTTTACACAAAATTCCAAGTGTATCCAAAAGACTATAAATAATACGAAACCAAAGCAACAAGCAAAAAATATATTCTCAATTACATGATTGGATTGATTGCAAATTTAAAAAGGATTTTACAATTGCATAAATATAAGGAAAAAAGCAACAAAAAATCCTAAACTTAGTGTAACAAATTTATCCCATTTTTTTTTTTGACATAAAAAACCCAAAACTTTATCAACCGTTACACATTTACCCCAAACTTTTTTTCGTGACACAAAAAACCTCAAACTTATACGCACGTGACACATTCACCTCAAACTATAGGGCATTTTTGTCTTTTAATTTTTTAAACTTTTTTCTTTTTATTTTTATTTTATTTTTTCTTCTTCTCTCTTCCCTTCGCCTGAGTCTTGCTTCCCTCCGGCGACCACGACGGAGAGAAGTGAGGAGAAGAAAAAAGGAAAAATGAAAAAAGGAAAAGAAAAAATAAAAAATTAAAGACAAAAATGCCCTTCAATCATAGAGTTGGGAGAAATGTATCACGCTTGGCAAAGTTTATGATTTTTTGTGTCACAAAAAAATTTGGGGTAATTTTGTCACATTAAGTAAATATTAGGGATTTTGGTGGCTTTTTCCCTGAAAATATTAATATCCTTCATTAGATTGAAAGAAAAATGTAATGAGAAGAAAAAAGAAAAATTAAACTTGCAAAAAGTAGGCTCTATTTTTATTTAGAGGCATGATAAACCAAAAAAAAAAAATCTTGCACAGATAAATTTGTAGGACGAGTCAGAAAGAATGTTTTCATGGCATTATGATTCAGTGATGTTTCAACACAGCCACCTCCCAAGGACTACCAAAGAATTTACAACTTCCACTACAGGGAACCACAGGGACAAAAAGAAGGCCTCTCATGGCAGGGAAATGACACCAAAAAGTAGCAATCAGGAAGTACAAACTTGGAGAACTTCACCTGAGGTTTCTTTGTAACCTGCCACATTCCACACCAAATCGGGATTAAGATAAAGGCATCTGTTTTTTTTTTTTTTTTTGCCACTTTCAATAAGCAAGAATGCAAGGAAAGAGAAACCTAGAACAAAAACAGAAACCCGAGGATGAAGCAACCCCACCAGTAAATCACATGGCTCAGGTGAAAATCAAACACCATTCTGAACGTAAATGTAAGGATGGCAGTACAAGTCACGTTTAAAGGGGGCAAAAAACAGTATCTACACTGATAAAAAGCATGCTAAGTTCAAGATACCAGCTCAAGTAGGGAGGCGCTTCCAGTGCAATCATCACTGAAAATGAGAAAAGAAATGATCATCCAATTTGATCCCTTCTACTGAAGAATAATAATTGGGGTAAAAGGCTAGCTTACAAAAATCGCCTAATTAGATACCCGTTTAAACCAGTTTTGTGAACCACGCTTTCACCACTAATAAAACTATTGTCTCTGATAAAAATTCGCTGGATGTAGATTGCTTCCTACTTCCAGCATGAAGTCAGCTCAGCTCAAAGAGATAACAATGCAAAAACCGCAGCCGCATCTCCCAAGGCCAATGAGAATCATTCTGTGGTTATATGAACTATGCACAAGGTAACTGCCAAAGAATGTGTATGAGAAAGGTCGCATGATCATAATGCAGCCAAAAGTATTTATAGAGCAACATTTGATAATCAAGTCAGCATGTTCTGAACTGTCTTTAACAAAAGAAGGCACAAAATGCTTTGATTTAATAACTAGACAAGACCAAAGATTATGCTTACCTTGATTAAACTAAGTTGAATACAAGAATCACAAGGAGCTGATATTACAAAGAGGACCTATCACTGTCAGAATCTGCACAAGTAACATTGGGAAATCAATCAATATTCAACCCCTAGATAAAAGACTGGACGGTGAATATGCAGGTAAGCTAGATTATTACCACTTGAAGAAGATCCAGAATCACTACTTGAACCACTTGAACTACTTGATTCACTCAAGTTAGCACCTTGCTTTTCTAATAGAGGTGGAGAAGGTGCGACTGCATCGTTTTCAGCTGTGCCTACATCCAACGGTCATTGAAAAAAATAGTGCATGTGAATATCAAAGGCAACATCTAAAATGCAAATCATAAGTATTCCTTTTCCGACATTCCATAGTTGTCACCTGCCATGTTCTCTGTTGATGCCTCCCCAATAACTTGAACCTCATTCTGCATTAGATGAGGTCAATACTGGTCAGGACTAACAAAACTTTGAGAAAGAAAGGGAAGGAGACCGAAATCAAAAAGGTTGTAGCTCTACCATCTCCGCCACAGCATTGCCAGCTTGAGGAAACTCAGCCTTCCTATTGTTCTTGCCTAGACCTTTTTTATGATTATTCACAAAGTTATCAAGCTCCCAAAGAGTGTCAGAATCAACACTGTCAATATCGACTTCAATCTCATCCTCCTGTTGAAATAGATGAGGATTCCTCTTCTTTATTATCTGAACAACATCCTCCAACTTTTCGGAAGGTAAAGTTTGGAGGTCTTCACTAAGCCTTTGCTTCTCCTCATAAGTCATATCCTTCTTGTGAGAATCCCTGGCTTCAGGATTCTTGGGAACTGGCTTCTTACCTGGATGTCCGGAAGTGGCAGGCTTAGTCCTAGAATCCTCTGGCAATGCCCTAGACTCTGATTTATCCAAAGCCTCCGCATCAGGACGTACAGACGATGCTGGTGGAGCTATGGGAGCAGGAGAAGGAGCCTTTTTGGAAATATGTGTTGGCAAACTCGCATTGTATCTATGATCAAGATTGTTCTCCTTCTCTATGACTTTCCACCTGTCTTCGAATATCTTCAGCAATGTCTCAGCCATGATGTGAACATCCTGGCCTTTAGGATTGTACAACATCGCATTATGAAATGTTAATCTCACATCCTCTGCAAACTCTCTGGGTGACTTGTACCAGTTCTTATTCAACCTAGACTTAACAGTACCCAAATCCATCGGATTCTTAATGATGGTGAAGTAGTCCTGCAACCCAAGCTTTTTAGGATCCACCGGTGTATTGAAAACCCACCCATATTTGTGCTTCATTAATCTAGACAACAAACTGTCACAACTCTTAAACAATTGACTGGAATGCTTATCAAGCCCAAAACTTGGCCCCCTATCATCGATCGTTCCATTTGATTTTTTCATCTTCTTGTTACTCTCCTGTGGTTGGAACTTGTCCTTACGAGCGACCGATTCTGAATGCGGATGAAGCTGATTCACCTTAGGGTTTCTTCTATCCTTCCCTAAAATCTCACTACCAATGCCATTGTCGCTATCAGCCATGGCAACCCCATGACCTTGAAAAGGCAGCGAAACTGGTAAGCCCACAGAACCCACTTCGGAGTTTACACGCATTAACGTCCCGGCCTTACCAACACCATCCCTCGCCGAATAACCGTTAGCTCGGATCTCCTTAGCTTCAAGTCTCTTCAGCAAGTTCTTAACTTGATCAAGCTCTCTCATTAGCTTTCTCTTAAGCACTCTGATCTCAACTTTCGATCTCGAATCAACACTAATCCGAACACTACGACCGGACAAAGCATAACCAGGCATCGAGCTACCGTTTACTAATTCGCGCACCTTCGACGAGCTCGCCCGCTCCAAGCTCCGGCTCGACGAAGAATCATCAGACGCGGCGGCATCCTCGGATTGGGAGCCCGCCGGCCGGATCAACGAGTTCCCGTTCTCCGTCGCGGCGGCCGGGGTGTGCGAGGACTGAGTGCCGGGCCTCTTGCGCGCGTAGACTCTGCTGCCGTCCGCCCACCTCGGCTGCTTCTCCCTCGAGTCCTCGTCTTCCATCAGCTCCGAGGCCATCGACACACTCTGCACTCATAAAAACCCACGTACCTTCTTACAGGATTCCCAATCTATTCCGAAAAAAAAAAAAAAAAAACAAGAATCCAACAGGACAAAGCAGGATTAGCTATAAACCCTAAGCTTAAGCTTTTCAGGGTTTACTGCAATTTGGCCTCGTACGGAACTTGGTCGGTCGGTCGGTCGGTCGGTCGGTCGGGAGGGTGTGTGAACTGTGGAAGACGGAGGACTGCGATTGACGGGAGGTGGAGAAGGAAGAGGAGAGGACGAAAGGGAAAAAAGGATTTCGATTTGGGGCTTTCTGTGTTCCTATGCCGAACCCTAGAAATCGATGAGCAGACCGGAATCATAAATCTGTGAGCGGACACATACACGACACCGACCAAGCTGGAGTTCCCTGTGTCGGAGAAACAGCGGGATACGAGGTTAGTGGGAAGATTAGCAGTTCAACCTCTTGGGGTTGGGCTTCCGCATGGGCGGGCTTTCTAATTGGGCCCATTTTGGTTTCGGCCCGTTAACGCGAGAACCTTGTACAAGCTTTAGCAATCTTTGAGGACTTCGAAATTGGTAGGTGAAAACGATACAAATAGTCTATAAACTTTAACTTAATGTATGATATTATCCCTACACTATTAATTTATTCAATATGACCTATGAGGTATTGATACATGTTTAATTTAATCATCGGACTTTATAGAAATGTTTAATGTTGTACTTTCATTAATTCATCTTTAGAGATAACATTTGACAAATTAAAAATTCGGAAAAAAATTGCACATTAAGTTAAATTTCATAGATTATATTGAACAAATTAAAATTTTATGAATCACTTTACATTGGGACAAAATTCAATAATCATTTGTATAATTATCCCTTACCGAAAAAAGAAGCAAAACATGACGCCATCTAGACATGCTTGAGAGTTCCCTGTCTCATAAGACTCATGTTACAAGTCAAGATCCCAAAAGGATCACCATCGAGTATATATATACTTTTGTCAAAATGATGGTCGAAACTAGGCAACTATTTGAGATCGACAGCCCTTTTAGAAGCTGTCATTTGTCTGTGATAACAGAGATTCCGTAGTTTGGAGTTTTAATTCCTAGACCAGGTCATTATCCAATTGTGGATAGTCTTCGTGGTAAGATACTCGACAACACAGGAAAGTAATATATGCGATGTCATTCCTCGCTCTTCAAATCACATAGCAGAATGCTTATTACACAGTTGAAAAATCCTCCCCTCAAAATACATTGAGGTCTATCTAGTCTGCTCCTGTAAAATTTATTCAACACATACTGTCTATGTAACTCCTACTTGATTGGAAATAGCACAAGCCGGTGTAAACTGCAACATACTCAATAATGAGATATGGAAAAAATTCCGACAGGTTCCAAGAAACATTGGTTGGATAACTAGATCAGCTAATGATTCAGTCAATTCAATTGTCGTTGGCGAACTTGATTCCCTTCTCAATTGATGCTTTGAGCTCGGGCTTCAGCTTTTCCAAGCCTTCTTTCTCGTAGTCAGAGAGAGTACCCAAGTCCAAAACTTTCTCCACTCCATTCTTTCCAAGAACCACCTGCGCACATGCAAAATTTGTTATGATCGTTGCCTCCAGTGATCTTTCCATGAAAACTACTTAAACAGATTATAGAAAAGGCAGAAGTTAACGCAAGTGAACTGAAAAGGAAACAAGGATTGAATAAGCACGCTTGCACATGTACAGTGACATCTTTGGGCTGAAAATAAAGTAGATGAAGTCTTGGTCCACAAATTTTCATCCTCAAGCAATCAGGAATGATGCAAAACATATTGAGAAAGTGATGTCCACTAACAAAACCAACAAAGAAGCAGAACCTGCACATATTCTAATGGTTACATCGTCCCCTGGCTTCAAAACAAACTCAAAATAGAGATGCATAGTTGGTGTTTACAGGAATGATAGATTCTAATACAATTAAGGACTATGGCTACCAAAATTATCTCCTCACATCCATCCAGAAATCCCAGTCATGCAGCGCCACTCTAACGCCTCATTTTCTAATGACAAATAGCTCAAATTAGCATGGGAGGCATGACAAGGAAACTAATACTATCTTATCCTCGCAATGTATGCAGGTGAATATGTATCTATGACACCTATGAATGCATAACACATATCATCCTATCAACATAACAAGGCTAACCAACCAAAATAACACATTATAAACATCAAAACACCAAACAGTAGAAAAGAGACGGGGACTAAACAAAAACAGAAGCAGATCCATCATTTTCATCAGCATAGATTAGACCTATCTAGAGTAAGATGAGTTGACCTTAGAAGCAAAGAAGGGCAGTTCCGTAACACTAGATTGCACAAATGAACACTGTACGACGTCGGGAACTCCATTGAGTCCTTCTAAGCAAGCATCAGCAAACACTGCTCCAGCATAGCTACAATCATAAAGGGACACGTCAGCGAAACGTGAAGAATTTTTGCTAGTGGTTTTTGTTGGCTTTTACAGTGAAACTGGTGTTGCTAAGAAGTGATATAAAAGGAAAGACTTACGCCATAGACAGTGTTGCAGAACCCTTTCCAGCCTTTGCTTCCACTACTTCAGTTCCTCCATCCTGGGTCCTTTTGGTAAGTGCCTTGATAACATCCTCTGGTAAATTGGCTTGTGGAGAGGCCTGTTAAATACAAGTTAATTGAACCCTATACCAAGAAGAGTTCACAGAGAAAGATCTTGCAGGTAATCTGAATATGGTATTTGTGATGATTTATTTGACTTCAAAGATAAGAGGGACAAACTTGTGAAAATAGTGGGAGGATAGTTATGCCAGCATGACCTCCAACAACGGGTACATCCACCCCTGTGAAAAAGGCAGCAGACAACGATATTTAAGGGGAAAAAGCACAGACAAGTACTCTCTCTATTAAGAAACTAAAGGTCACATATGAGGATATGGAATAGAAAGAAGGAATCAAGTTCTATAGATGCAGATAAGTACCTGCGACTGGTAAGTTAGCTTTTCCAGCATAGAAAGTCTTGGCCCTAACAACATCAAGGGTTGTTACCCCAAATAATTTCTTCTCATCATATGTTCCAGCCTTTTTGAATACCTCAGCAGCAATCGGAACTGTTGAGTTCACGGGATTGCTAATCATATTCACAATTGCCTGATCGAGTGAGTAATTTTCTTTTAGTCAGATAACCAAGCAATAAATGTCTCCTCGAATAAGATTCAATAAATAGGGAATTTGGCAATATCATAGGGGAGACTCTGTCGTGCCCATGGTTAAACACGGACCTGATTTCAGAAACAAGTTTACAACTAGGTATAACCTACATGCTATCATCTACTATCTGCGATTCCCACAGAGGCAAACTACATAGTAAACAGGACAGAGGCATAAGATTTCTTTTCAACTTTTCAATCCAGCAAGAATTTGATTATACTCACACTGGGGCAGTATTTAGCGATAGCAGTGCAAAGAGACTTGACGATGCCAGCATTAATGTTGAAGAGATCGTCACGAGTCATCCCAGGCTTTCTTGGTACACCAGCCGGAATGATCACCAGATCTGCTCCCTCAAGAGCTTGTCCTAGCTGATCTTCACCCACATAACCAGCAACCTACGAGGAGGCAAGATCATTGATAAAAAAATAATTACAACAACAATTGAGCAAATGACAACCGGATATAGCATTTTAAAAAATGAAACGGGTATACGCTAATCGATATTGCCAAAAGTTCCAACAGATGACAGAACATCAAGCAATCAAAGACTCCTACTAACTGTTGCATCAAAGACTTCCATTCGAAGCGATCCACAAAGGAGAGAACTTTGAGTGGCCAACTACACGTGCTAGCGCGGCCTCAGTTGAATTCCACATTTTCTCATTGACTCACACCGGATCGACGAGCTCTGAAGTCCTAACGGCGCTCGCACTCGTAAACCTACTCAACACTTCATATATCGAAAAAAACACGAGTCGCGACGGAGGTTTCCGAAGGAGTAAACATGAGATTCAGGAGCGAAAGAGGTTTGAGTACCTCAGATCTACTGTTGATGTGGCCGACGTCCGCGGCGACGCCGGGAGTGCCGGCGATATCGTAGAGAGAGAGCTTGGAGACGAGGGGGTTGATCTTCATGAGGAGCGCGAGCGGCTGGCCGATCCCGCCGGCTGCTCCGAGCACCGCGACCTTGCGCTCCGGCACGGATTCCGAGCTGAATCCGCGGCGGAGAAGGTGCGAGCTCGAGGGAGCCGACCTCGCCGCCGCCGATCGGAGAGATCTCAACACGGCGGTCCTCATTGCCACCGCCGCTGCCGCCGCCGCTGCCGCTTCTTCTTCTAGAGAGTGAGTGAGAGGGAGAGTTGCGAGTCTCGAGAAGTCCGACGTTCCTCGGTGACTGTCCGTCCGTCCGTCCGTCGATATTTATTGTTGGTCTGGATGGACGAAGAGCAAAGAAATATGCGATTTCTCTTTTCGCCGTCTAAAATAAAATAATAATAATTATTATCTCGAAATGGAAAAAAAATAAAATTAAAATGCCAGATTCCTTTTTAAAGCAAAGGAGGAGAACGATCATCCCGTAAGCTTTTCGGCTTTTTGGGTTTCTCCTTTTCGAAACGCCATGCTCCAGATTTCATCGATTTTCACGATGCCCGACGCTGATGTCCAGACGACATATAGTTGGGCGACCTATGCGTTGGACATTAGCACTCGGAAGTGTGGCGTGTGCTCCTGTTACTGATCAAGTAAATATTACACTTTTATGTCTCGGTGAATGGGGGTTGGATTAACTTTAAGTGAAAACTCCACTGTAAATTTTTGACTGACGTGTTGCAATTTTTTTTTATATGTAAAAATTCACATCGACAATGACATTTAAAAGTTGTATGACAAATGTAGTCTCGAAACTGTGGAGCGCACGGGCATCTTGCGCTAGTTCACGTATAATGTTGTTGCAACACAGCAATAGAACTAACGATGATTTGTCTCTAGATTAATGCCTTCCACAATTGAAGGGATATCGTTACGAGGAACGATGAACCTCGCTCTGACTTACAGAGAATAGCTTCCTTTCTCCATCTTCCTTTCTCTGTATCCCCAGCTCTTCACTCTCGCTCTCTTCATTTTAAAATTCTTTTTTTTTTTCTGATAATTTCATGGCATTCGAGCAAATCGCAAAGAGACGTGTGTACACGACAAGCATTCAGAAGTCCATATCGACATTCTACGAGAGGCAACTGGACAAAAAAGTCTTTTAACTTTTTATAACGTGGGAGGATTTTTTGACACCTTTGAACTTCACGAACACAAGTTAAATATGCAAATTAAAATGGGAAATTGGTCGTTAGCGTCAAGATCCGAAACTCTAGCTTTGAGGTGGAATCTATCTTTTGATGTAAGAGATATGATTGGTCCCCCCGGGAATAACTAGTTACTCAAATTGAAAAGGACCCCTTTCCACTCGACGACTCGGGTTTTTTTTTTTAAAATCTTTCACCTGCTCCTTTCGTACAGCTCTCGCTCGTACCAAGCAACCAAACCAAGAAAAAGGTCATTTCCCAACTAACGGAAAGGAACTCCACTTGTTTGATGTTTTGGTAGAATTAAGAGCTTCAAAAGCCAAGTCCAAAATAACATGACTTGTTTGCTCATCGGAGCAATTGCTGGGCTTACATCGCTGTCCCAGTTCGGCGAATTAAAATTCAGATGCCTAATTGAAATCTTGTTAGGAAGACAGTGAACAAATGGACTAGACAGTCAGATTCCAAGTTTGAGTTATGACACTGCTCTGATGCTAATGATTTCAAGGATTTCTTTGACTACTTACCCTAAAAAAAAGACAAAAGCATCGAGAAACTTCGCCTATATTATTGGCCGGCTCTCAATTGTGAAGTACAAGATTTCATTCCAAAAGCAATTAGCGTTACAAAATTGGTAAGAGAAGACAAGCGACTCCAACATAACGTGACAATAGGAAAGTCCAATGGATGCTCTGCTCAGAACGCATCCACGTCAGAGGGAAAAGGTACTCACACACCCAAAGATTTAATTTAGGATCCAGGCATCCACCTTTGGTTTATGAGTGTTTTCTGAACATGGCAAACCTCAAATGCTGCAAGGCAATTAAATTCCCTAGCATGTGTGGTAAATGATGATGCTCATTTTCCCGCTGACATCCAAACCGAGGAGAGAGGTTGGGGCAAAACACCTAACTCAACTTGCAGACCTGACCAGATGATCCAGGAAATGGACATTAGGACAGGAAAGACCTTTCAATATACAAGCAAGCTGGTTGAATGATCCTGTAAATGGTCTTGTTTCTGTAACGTTGAGTCTCTCGGAGAAGGATCTGCATTTGCTTTGACTATCGGTTACATTCTTCAAGTGATAACTTTAAAAACAGATTTTCATCCTTTGCTGCAGTGGGAATCAGCAAGCATATTGTGGTAAATCCAATATGATGAGGAAACAAAGACATTGGCAAAAAGCAACAGCACAAATGACGCACCTCTTGAAGGTCAGTGAGGAAATGGTCATCATGTATCCAAGATTTGTGTGGTCATGATGAGCAAAGGAGGTTCACTCAGGAGAATGAACAAGTTCTTTCTGTTGACCCCTGGGTTCTCCTGATCCAATCTAGAATATCTGAACAATCTTCA
The DNA here is from genome assembly GCA_019915185.1 of Eucalyptus camaldulensis. NCBI lineage: Eukaryota > Viridiplantae > Streptophyta > Magnoliopsida > Myrtales > Myrtaceae > Eucalyptus > Eucalyptus camaldulensis. The sequence goes on from JAHSVA010000006.1 coordinate 12,604,229, forward strand.
CGAGAAATGAAATGCCTTCAAATGCAAAGAGATCACATTCAGATAATGCAGTGAAAATTTACACCAACACTCTCTTTCTGACTGATACCTGTTTTTGGTATGGTATGCCTTAAGTTCAGCATCTTCTCGGCGGCCTGAGATTTCTTTCTTCATTCTTAGTGCCTCGGGTATACTGAGTTCTCCAGTTTGGTCATGGTACGCATGACAAATGCAGTCGAGAACCTTTTCCTGCAAAGTGTATTCTTTAGAGAAATTGGTAGCCAGTAAAACAAAAGCTAACATGTGTGGAGAATAGTCATCACAGGAGACAAATTATTTTTCTAGGACATACTCAACCCCTCCAACATGTTAAGTTTACAATGCATTGCTAAGCGTGCTGCTCACTCCATAATTCTCATACCTTCCTACTCTGAATAGCTGCAACCAGCAAGCATCATTATAAAAAAAAGAAAAATATAGGGATTTGGATTAGTGGTATCCTATTATAGTAAATTACTATTTTCTTTGGAGAAAATGGACGAGGTGTACCTGAATAGCAGACATCTAACAAAGCCTAATTACTTACAAATTACTGTCACTCATGACGCACACCCAAAATAACATAAACAAGTGAAGAATGCTATGGATTTGATGATGATTGATGACCCAATGCAGAGAGAAAGTCATAAGGACCTCGCTATTTTTTTTTCTTTTTTTTTTCCTTTGGGCTATTTGAAACGTGTAGATGTAGGGTTGTCAGCAGTGTGAACCTAATGCTATATTAGCAACTCTAGACAAACTCAATATGGCAAAGTAACTTAGTGTGGTTGAATATGTTATACAAACAATATCTTCAAAGTATCATTTGAATGTAAAGGAGTCAAACTTACCAGTGGTTTAGAAGCATCAAGCCAGTGATAAATTTGCTCATTCTGGAACCACGTCATCTGCCTTTTTGCAAAATTTCTGCAAGAAGAGAAGAATCTTTCATCAACAAAACAGGAAGAAGTTGTTTAAGAACAGGCGATACTATAATTATCATCAATTAATCATGCACATGTTAGACATAATACCAATTGCAAGTGCCACCTGCATTTCTCATTGGTATAACTTCAAATACTAATTTTCAATAGAAAAAAAGTACAATAAGAAAATTAAAGAAGAGCATTCCATATAATATCTTGCAAACTAAATTTGGTGTTTCCTAATACTCTGTGTTTGGAAAATTGTGCAGATACATCTAAATGTCTAACTACAACATATCCACTCAGGAGATTGTTCCATTCCCATTTAAGTTCCTGACTCCCAATCCCCTTAGAGAGAGAGAGAGAGAGAGAGAGAGAGAGAGAGAGAGAGAGTTTCCCACTCAATTATTATAGGCATTAGAGAAGAGAAAGGAGGCATGAGTCTTCCCCAACCCCTGCAGTTCTTCACTACTCATACAAATGCATAGGCTTGATGCCTATACTTGTCCCTAAAAAGAAGTCATGCCTACCTCAACATGAAAATACAGCTCCATACTTATAGGCCATTTAACAACTCACAAGAAGCTAAAACTCACTAGTCTTGAAGTTCTTCAAAGCAAAAATTAAGAAACAGTAATCTCAACCACTTTAATGGTCAACTTAATTAGCATACGATACTCACGTCCAGATTGCTACCAATGTGCATTACCTGGATGCTTTCTGAAAGTTAGACAAGAAAGCTAAGAAATCCTGTGCAGAGGTCCTTCCTTCATGTTGTCTACACCACATCAGGTACTCCATTGCCTGGATTCAAATCAACAGCTCTAGCATAAAAGTGGGAGAAAAGAAGAAAGCCAGAGTTGGAATGAAAAGATGGCCAAAAACAGCAAAGATTGTCACTGAAATGCATCAATGAAGGTGGAAATCACAGGCTGGCTGTGCATCACAAATCAAATTCCTTACTTGTCTGTAACCAATAGCTCGAGTTGCAGAGTTGGAATTTGGGAGAAGACCCTCATCGAGAAGCCATCGAGCTTCCGCCAAAATTCCGTCATTACCTGCTAAACATGCCATCTAGAATTTCTTATGCGAGACATGTGATTAAGTACATAAACTGTCCTTCATAAACGTGACATGCTAAACTTCTCCAGAAGTTGAGATTCATTATGGCTGTTAATGGGGTGCAAACATGTACTAATGAGGAGAAGAGAAGAATTCTCTCTAAGAAGCAAGGCTTAACATCCCTATGATGAACGATCGATTCCGTCAAATGACATTGCATACCTAAAAGCATATCTTCACATCGGAGATCTAGTGATCTATAAAGATCAATTCTTGGACTTGAGAGGAAAAAGCAAATAAAATCGTAATCTAAATCCTTCGACCTAATCTCCTCAAGTGCAACAGAAGACGTAACTTCTTGACTTCCATCACTCATGTTGGATTGGAACTTCTCCTTGTATGAGTCATAAGGTATCTGAAAAGCAGATGGAGGTGCTCCACTGGACTGTTGAAGAGAGAGGACACCAAATGCATTATCAACATAATAAATGATTACATAGAACCAATTGCCTTCCATCAGCCACCATACAGAAACAAAAGCATATTATGAGTTCCCTGATCAGGTAAAAGACTTTAAGTAAATGCAAAAGGAAATTGTGATTTACGCAGAGAATGGCCAATTTACATAAGCTAATGTCATGGACCAACCTTAATTATCTCAAGACTACGCCTCAGGCGGTACCAATCATTTGCAGCCAAGTGCTGGGCTTTTGGATCGCCAGCTTTGACCACCAACTGCACAGCTGCATTCCAATCACCATTTTTCTGCAAGTCTGCAAGCTCTGAGTAAACTTCAGATGATATTTCTGGAGAAGCTTTTGGAACATCTGGCTTCCCATACATATACCTAATAGTTTGCAAAACGTTGATGTGACACTGCAGTCTTCTTACAAATTTCAATAAATGTAACTGATATAACAGGATCATTCAAGAGTTTAAAACAATAATACACAGGCAATGATCTTATTATGACTAATTACCCATGCAATCCATTCTCTATGAGAAGACTAGGTTTGAATACTTAATTGAGTAAATAGAGTGCCATCCTAGGCTCCCATCATTGTATGGTGTGCGAACAAGCGAGTGCATTTAGACAAATAAGCCAGCAGAAGATCACCAAATCCCAGGAATATTATACTCCAAATAACTGATCATCCATCGATATATTTCGAATGAGCTTTTATATGCCAAAGCCAACTTTATAGAAGAGTAGACTTCACTGAAGAGATGATAAAAAATTAGAGGTGATGGAAGAACTCCTCATCCAACATTGGGGAGAACCTTGGGATACCAAATTCTTGGATTAGTTTTCCATAGAAAAAGCAGGATAAGAAACACAAGCCATGCAAAGGTCTTGAAGCCAACCGTATGAAGAAACATACCATCGTAAATACAGACCAGTCCCTCCGCTAACTATAGGAACACGACCACCGTCAATAATATCTTTAGTAGCTTGCCTTGCATCCTCGAAAAATTGGCCAACAGAATAATCTGCCACAATGTCACGATAGCAAGCTTGTAAGAATAACTCCCCTCGACAGGCAAATGAAACAAGTCTTACTGTCAACATTAATCAAAATACAGCAATATACCTTCAGACGGATGTAATATGTCAACTAGATGATGCTGCACCTCCTGTGTAAAGTGCACTTGACATTGTCAGAACACAAACTTTGACTTGGCAAGTAGAAAATCAGCAAATAATCCACGCACCTTTCTGTCCCTCAGGGAAGGCTTTGCGGACCCAACATCCAGACCTCGATAGACCTGTAACACATGGAAGAGATTTTCTCCTTAACAAGAGAATAAAGATCTGCGACTACATATTGAAGCATGCACTCTTCACCTCACTGAAGATGGATTGTCCTAGTCCACAAGATGAAGATAATTCATCATTCCCAACCAAAGTTACATAGGCACAACAAGGCCCTTTCCGATCACATTACAGACACAGCCAACCAATGCAGATAAGCCATTCTATGGAATTCTATACTCGCATTATTCGGCCAAAAAAAAAAAAAAATAGTATGATTACTCCATCCCGGTGCAGTGTTACTAAGGTAAACTGCCTGATTCATCTCTCACTTTTCCTCATGCACGCAACTAAACCATCCTAAGCCTAACACTACACTATACCTAAGAAGCAACAGAAACCACCCATATGCACGTTCTCACCAACTTATCTCTACATTTTCTAAACAATCCACCAACAACACTGCTCATCATCCATACCTAACAATCCCCCATTCCTTACCCTCGCCGCTATAAACTCGAAACTACAAAAGAGAGCAAAACAGCCAAAAACCTGCACGGAATCGGCGCTGATGATTTCGCCGTTGAGCCGCTTGGCGAGCTCCAGCGCCAGCCTGCTCTTGCCAGCTCCGGTGGGCCCGGATATCACAATGACCTTCTGCTTCGCCCCCGCACTCGAGGCGAAGCAGGCCGCCGCCCCCGCGGCGGAGGAGGACCGCCGGCGGGGAGGCCAGCGCGACCGAGTACTCCGGCGAAGGAGGGGCTCGATCGGCGAGCGCAGAGGGCGGAGGCAGCAGGTTCGGAGGCCGCACGCCGCTCCGCCGCCGAACATGGCTGGAGTGGTGTTTGCTCGAGTGTGGTTACCGTGGAACGGAGGAAATGGCGAGAGGGAGGGAAGAGACGAGGCCTTCGCGTATACCGTCATCCGTGTGCTGGAGATATTAATAATTTGCTAGAAAAATATATAATCAATAACTTGCTTTTATAGAGGGAAAATGACAAAATTAGTTTCAAAGTTTTGCCTAAATATGCAATGTGATTTCGGATTTTTTAATTTACTTAATTTAATCTCTTAACTTTAATTCAATGTAAAATTGATTCATGAACTATTAATTTTTTCAATATGATCATTTAAATTTTAATATATGTTCAATTTAATCACTAGATTATGTAAATTGATCCTGGGATATAAAAATTTTAGGGATTAGATTGAATTTTTACCACAAATTTAGGGATTCATGTTGAACTTATTAAAAGTTTAGATATCAAATTACATGTTGAGATTCAAATTATGGATTATTTATATAATTATCTCTTTTATAAAAAGATTGCGAATGCTCTTTTGAGCATTGGTCAAAAGTGAATTTAATATGAAACCCTTACCAAGTCAAACAATTTTTTGGTATTTTCTCAAATAATCAATTAAAGCTATACGGAATTTAACACTCAAATAATGCTTCCCACCTATAGACATGAGTGATTTGTAAAATAATATGATGAACTTAAAGTGAGAATTTAAATACGTTGTATCATATTTGACACTTAATAAAAATTTATCAAATTAGTTATTAAATGATTATATAAATTTATCTTTTAGCGCTATTCTTTATCGATCAACCTTTTACTTTTCATATGATCACAATCTTACAATTCATGCAGTCCGACCTTTTAAAGATCTGAAAATTTTTAAACTTTCGGAATACTCGAATCTTAACACGTATATTTAAAATATAATTTTCGATAATTTTCTAAAAATTCACATAATATTTTAAATATTGATAGAAACCCAAAAAACACTAGGTCATGCTTTTGAAGCTTGGAACATTGATTTTAAGTCCAGTGGAAAGGCATGCTCGGTGCTAGCTCCCGTCTGTAAAGTTTCTAGGTGTCTAATATTAATTAATAACTAAGATTCGAAATCTAAAAAGAATAGTGAAAAAAATCCAGTCCCCCGTTAAAAAAGACACATCTTCTATGTCGCTAGAAACACGAGGAGGATAGAAAAATGGAGAGAGAGAACCAAGACCGGCAGCGACATCATAACTTGCTTGCTTGTGCCCAAGGCAAGTACACGATTTTCGCTGTCATCCCAAAACAAACACCTAAAGCTCAAGATCACCAACCGGTGATTGCATGAAGTATAGGCCACGCACATGCTTAAGACTCAAGATGCTAAATCCCGAGCACCCCCAAAGAGAATTGCACAATCCTGAGATTGGATTCCGCCATTCTCTTCCTTCATCTTCTGATCCGGAGATGAAGACGAAATCCCCGCTCGACCGCCAAATCCAATCCCTCTTCCCTCTCGCACTAGCCTCGGTTCTCATCCTAGGAACCGCGAGACTAGTCCTGGACAACTTGAGGAGCTGCAAGAGCAATGCTTTCCGGCTTCACGGCGAACCCACAGGCCGCGAGCATAGAGTGCCGATGCTGGTATTACCGCAAGACCGGATCAAAGACGAGTGCGACGTTTTCGAGGGACGGTGGGTGTGGGACAATGTGTCGTACCCTCTTTACAGAGAAGACCAGTGCCCTTACCTGGTGAAACAGGTGACCTGCCTCAAAAATGGCAGACCTGATTCTATGTACCAGAACTGGAGGTGGCAACCAAATGGGTGCAACCTTCCAAGGTAACTTCATCTTTCTCATGACCATTTCTTTTTAACTGTATATCACTCATATTTGTCAGTTCCTGTAGAAGTTATAAGTTGCGTACCTACCGTTTCGTTGGCTATATCTCAGGTTTGACCCTTTGATGATGCTGGAGATGATAAGGAACAAGAGACTGATGTTTGTGGGTGACTCATTACAAAGAGCCCAATTTGACTCAATGGTGTGCATGGTGCAATCTGTAATCCCGGAAGGAAAGAGGTCACTCCGGAGAGTCCCTCCTAGGAAGATTTTCACCATTAAGGTACACCTAGACGTTCTCTCGACATGTTGGAAAGGAAAACCTAAGGCTTGATCTGGCATTTTCCTGACATGTGGCAGGATTACAACGCGTCAATTGAGTATTACTGGGCTCCATTTATAGTCGAATCGATATCAGATCACGCCACGAATCATACCGTCCACAAGAGGCTCGTCAAGCTTGACTCGGTCGCCAATCACAGTAGGCACTGGCAGGGAGTCGACGTGCTTGTATTTGAGAGCTACGTGTGGTGGATGTACAAGCCTCTGATCAATGCAACGTGAGCTCTTCACCATAACAGTCCGTGATCTTTCTTGCTATATGCTTGACTCTTATGTCACTTCTACTTTATTAAAGTCGAACCAATCTGGATCCATAGTAGTGACTGGGTTTAGTTCGCCTTCTTCTACCAGATATGGTTCGAGAGACAATGTCCGAGAATACAATGTTACCGATGCATACAGATTGGCTTTAGAAACTTGGGCAAATTGGCTAGAATCAAGCATCGACCCTCAAAAGCAAAAGGTTTTCTTCATGAGTATGTCCCCAACTCATTTGTGGTGAGTACCCCCTCTAAAATCACTGTGTATATGGTGCAATGGGACTAAACTTATGTCCATAATAAGGAATATTAGGCATCATTTCTATGCTGTTTATGCTGAGGAATTGTTTAAGCAAGCATCAAAGGTTCATGGTTGAAAACCTCTCAGAAGTGAAGCTTTTATGCTTTTCATGCTTTTTATATGTCTACCCTGTATTCATATCAGTCAAATTGTTGTTCTGTTTTCTGTTTGGTCAGAGCATTCTCAGTTTCCTCTCACTTAGATATGGAAGTCAACAAAAGTTGTGCAGATACAATCTATTCAAGCATAGTCATTAGTCTGTTGTTCCTATGGTTTGCAGGAGCTGGGAATGGAGACCTGGAAGTGATGGGAATTGCTTCGGTGAATCATACCCTATCCAGGGTCCATACTGGGGCAGTGGATCAAACCTTGAGATCATGAAAATAGTACGTCATGCCCTACGACAGCTAAAGATCAATGTAACATTGTTGAACATAACTCAGATGTCGGAGTTCAGAAAAGATGCTCACACATCGGTTTTTACGGAGCGGAAGGGGAAACTCTTAACAAAGGCGCAGAGATCTGACCCCAAAACATTTGGTGATTGCATCCACTGGTGTTTACCAGGAGTCCCTGATGCATGGAATGAAATTTTGTACGCCTACTTGTTAAAAGATCATCGAACAATTCTATAGCGCCAAGCATAGCAAAGTCCGGGTTTGAAATTTTCGACGAAAACAAGTACAACTCGGGTGCAAAAAAGTTATTTGTAGCCATAGGAAAAACAAAAGATACCTGCTCACGACTACATCATTTCTATGGGAAGCTGTGTCTTCTTTCAGACTACATTTTATTTTTCTATCTCCATATCTCAACAAACCCCTCTAACAATCATTCTTATTAATGTCGCAGTGGATCATCCTCAACTAATTCATCCCTACGGTCAAAAAAGCCAAGTTTACCTTTCTAATGTAGTTTACCTAATTAAGTATTGGTATGACCTATAATAGTTCCAAATCACATTCAACTTGATGTTCTGGTGAACTCTGACGGTCTGGAAAGGCTGGATGGTTAAGTAGTATGTTCTATTTCCTGATTAGACGCGCTCTCAGTTTGACTGACTTCATACCATATTTCAAGCTGTTCATATTTCTTTACCGTCCTTTCTCTTGAATCAAAGGTATGCGTGGTCTTCTTTCGAATGGAACAGGAAATGGAGCATCATTTAGCTGGGATGTGAGATGAGTTTATGATAACATGTTGAAACTTAAAATCATGCATGAATGGAAAGGATGTAGAGATTTTGCAACCAAAGAAATCTGAAAATACTAACCGCTTCCACCAGATAGGGCAAATGGGGTAAAGCTGGAACTATGAGGTGTACACCTTACAATACCAACTTCATCGTCACAAAAGCTCCCTCTTTGAAAGGAAACTTCAGGCAAGATTTCTGACTCATAAGATTCAACTTCCACTGGATTGCTTAAGCTTTCAAGATATGTTGTCTTTGCCTCTTGCTCATGGGATGCAACTGGTGAAGACATATCAGATGAAGCGATCGTATTTGAAGCACCAACACTGCGAACAGTTTCAACTGTGAAGCTGTCAGAAGGGACAAGGTCCTCCTCAGCATGAACTGAATCCGCAGGTGAAAGCTTGTTCAACGCTAAACTTGCAGTGTTTGCAATGTGGTCGCTAGGGAGATGAATGGACAGAAAATCAACTTCGCATAAATCCTTTTCAACAGAAGAGATTAAGTACATCTCAGGTGCGGACGGCTCCCCATGCACGGCATTTTCCTTCCAAAACTTGGCAGCCTTTTCTTTGGTCAAGGTACCATCTGTACGCCCCAAAGATGATACGGACAGTCCACCCTTGATTATATGCACGAAAAACTGGAGCCCTTGGGGAGTCGAACATGTGTTTGTTGGTTCTTCACGCTACCGAAAGCAGATGGTTTGTCCAGTTGTACCATGTCTAACGACTCTGGCACCTCAAACGAATTCTTGGAAGAGGGATTACGAGTTTGAGACTCACTTTTTTCCTGGCTGGAGTCGTTAAAAGAATGTCCCGGTAGGTTCTTAACTCTAGCAAAAGCAAAGGTTATGTCGAGCCGTTCCAATTCTGAAGAAGACTCTGACGCCCCAAACAAATCTGGAGAAGAGGGATCAGAAGTTTGAGATCCAGTTGGCTCCAGACTAGGGTCGTTGAATGAATGTCCCAGTTGGTTCTTCGCACTATCAAGCGCACTTAGATTGTCGAGTGGTCCGAAATCTGAGGAACTCTCCGGCACCTCAAACAAATTCTGAGAGGAGGGATTAAAATTTTGAGGTTCACTTTGTTCAGGTTCCTGACTAGGATTGTCCATTGTATGTCCTCGGTCCTTTATACTAACAAAGGAAGTGGGTTCATCCGGTAGCCTCACATCTGAGGAAGACGCCGGCACCTCAATCGAATTCTGAGCAGAGCAATTAGAAGTTTTGAGGTTCAATTGGTTCCTGAAAAGGGTCCAAATGGCAGGTCACCTGCAATTGTCCAGTGATCGTCGGGAAATGTTCATCATTACTCTCTACCACTGGGGTACATCTCTTGAGTATCCAACTGGGGGTCAAATGTAAAAGGACCAGGGTCGCTCAATTCACGGCCCACATAATTCTCTAAGGGAAATTAATTAAAAAAGTTCATTGTACATAATTGTGTTGCAAATACAATATATGTAAGGGACTCTTAAGAGATAAGATATGAAAGGTAACTGAATAACAAATATTCTCTAAATACTTGCCGACTCTAAGAGATAAGATACAAAATATAACGGAATAACAAATATTTCCTAAATATTTGTTGAATATTTTCTTCCCTTAACAGAGGCCACCTGCGATTGATTTGGGATGCTATTCCTGGGTTCATTTTCAACACTTTTCATTAAATTAGCACTGCCACTGGCGGAAGCATCTCCTTCTGAACCCAATTGAGGCTGCACATCATGGAAAATTTTGGAGCAAAGCCTCTTCATTTTCTCACCAGCAGCTTCTACTTGTTTTTCGATATGATCGAAATCCTGTACGAAAGGTGTTCGGCATCAAGGAACAAACTACATCTTAGAGTCTAGAGAAAATATGACACACATGTACGGAAACCACACAAATTGGATAGTAGATACCGGCAAAATTCTTTCTAGTTATAATGATGAAGAAATTAAAATGATCTTGCCTGAAGTAGAAAGGAAAAGAAAAGCTGATCGCAAACCAGCTCTGACGTTTAAAAGACAAACCCCTTACGATGTTGATTTAACTTTTTCCAGTAATCGATACTTTTAAAAGCCTCCTTGTCTTGAAGAACAAAAGGCACTATTCAGTATTCACTTGTCTTGAAGACCAAAAGGCGCTATTCATACTCAAGAATGAGGACTGCCAAAAAAAAAAAAAAACTCAAGAATGAGGAGCCTTAAAAGGCACATACAAAGAAAAATAAATGCCCAAAACCAATGTCAACATTTCATATAAGTTTATGAAACCAGTCACTGTTGCTAGCCAAATGCTAAACACATAAAAAGTCGTTTCAGTAAATTTAAGAAGAAAGTGGAAAAGACAAAGAGAATATATATATTGGTATGTACTAATAAGTATCACATGAGCCTATTTATAAGCTTTATAGTTTGATTATCTACATTAACAAAATATTACACAATCAATTATAGTCAATGGTAAAGATATTTAGAATTTTTTATATATCCATAATATCATAAACATGTATTATATGTATTTAGAATATTCTAAATATATCTAACAAGTAAATTTTCCTTTATCTAATCGTGTGAAAGAAAAAGAGCTGCGTTCATTTCGCAGAAAAAGAATGATTTGAAAAATATTTCTGAAAAAATAATTACTTATCAAATATGGAAAAATTGGTCAATGGAAAATATTTTCATTGTCGATAAAATTTTATGCACAACTATTTTCATGAGTGATGATCATGGAGCCTTGCCTGATGCTAGCAAGGTTCAGCTTGAAGGTTGTCATTGTGGCCAACAACTAGCAAAGAAAAAGGAAAAAGAAAAGAAAACTAAAAATAATTAAAAACTCGATTTAAAAAAAATTGAATTCTATTTTTTAAATAAAAATAAAAAAGTACAAATTAGATTTAAAAAAAAGTACAAATTAGATTTAAAAAAATTAAAAACATTAAAAAGAAATGCAATCGGATTTTTCAATTTTTAATTCATTTTCAAATTTCAGACAAATATCCAAAAATATTGTTGTTTCTCGAACAAAATACTTCATAAAAATATTTTTCAAGAAAAAAAGAGAACCACAATTTTTTTAAAAAAATTATAAAAATTGTCCATTAAATTTGTATTTAATGAAAGAGTTTTAGCAATATCATCTTTAAAAAATCGTAGAAGAACAAGCTTTCATAGATTTAGAAGTATTTTAACAATATAATTTTAAAAAAAGTCACAAGAATAAGCTTTTTTAAATTTAGGTACATATGAAAATGTTTTAATAATATAAGCTATGTCGTATATGAGTTGAATATAGGTTGAGTGGAATTTACATTACATAAAAATGGGTCAAAACGATTTAAATTGATCAATATAAGTCGGATCATTTTCAACCCACCCCAAATTCGATAACGGCCCTAATGGTGAGTAATTATTTTTCAAAAATTTTCTTTTCCAAATTACTCTTCTTTCCGCGAAACGAAGGCATCATTGATGTGATACCCTAAAAAACCTTCATCTTTCTCACTCTCGTCCAAATTTCACCTTTTTTCGTCTCGAAAACAGCGAAGACTCGTCAGTCTCCAGCATGGCGACGAAGCTCTTTACTCGCTCCCGCCTCCTCTCCATGCCTCAGCGAGGCCTCGCCTCCCTCCTCTCTCGCTCCCGCTCCTTCTCCTCCGCGCGTCGCGCCCCTCCCCGCCTCCCCTCCCACCTCCGCCATCGCCTCCGCCCTCTCTCCGCGGCCTCCGCGGAGTTCCATGGCCGCCTCGCCGCGGCTTCTTCCGCCCGTGCCTTCGCGACTAGGGCGACCTCTTCGTCGCTCGACGATCAGGGGCCCAACCGTTTTAATCAACACTTGCACTGGGCCATAATGCTGAAAAGGTCGGACGATAAGGCTGGCGAGATCCTACCGGACGATAAAGCTGGCGAGATCCTGGATACTTGTGTTAAGTTCCTTGCGGGGGCTGTTGGAGGGTCAGTGATTCGAGTTTGTGGTGTTTATCTGTTTGCCAGGGATTTGTTTCGTGTGACCATTTGTTTGTTCGTCCTTATTAAATGAACTGAGTAGGTTGAGACCGGCGGGTTTATCGACTTCGGACATTTTCTCTGCTTGTACTCTGTTTCGCCATCGTTTATCGGTCATTTTTTCCAGCTTCTTCATGATATGTTAGGATTTCCTACGGCTTTCTTTGCTTCCATCTTTCGCAAATCAGGTAACAAATTTCCATGATTAACTTTTTTCTCGTTCTGGCCAAGAACAGTGACTAATATTTTGGTCTCTTAGCTCTGGTTTAGAGTATTAGGCCGATTTTAGTATTTGTTTTGCAGTGATTGTTATGCTGTCTCTATCAGGTGTTTAAGCTGAATGGTGATTCTTTATTGCTGCTTTATGCGGCAGAATTGATGCTGTGCTCTGATTTAGTATTGATTTTGACATGGAGGGATGATTGGGGCATATTTCCCTTTTATGTGAAGTGAACACTTCTTGAAATTGGTCTTCATTACAATATCATAGCGAGTGTTATAGCGACCGAGTGGTTGCTTATGAATGGTATTTGGTCCCTATTATTTTGTCTAACCACAATTTGTTGCTTGCTATTGCAGTGAAGAAGTTGCCAGAAGGAAGATCAACTCAGTTATAGTAGGGCTCCACCACTTTATATTTAGAGCTCCTCTATCGAAAGACCATAATTCCAACCTCCTAAGTAAAGCTTCTTGATTGGTTTTCTTTTGCTTCTCTTTCTGGAAAGTGGTGCTAATGAGTTCTGTTTTGTTGCACAGGGCTGGGATATATACCACATTATACTCATATGTACCTGGGCAAGTATAATGAATTTGTGGGTATGTAAGCTTTGATCTTCTAATTCTGACATGAACTTTGCGTCCTGTAGATTCCATCCTCTCATTTATGAAGACCGCCGTGCTTTGTTGACCTCATCATGAGGCATTTGTGCTGCTTCGGTTTTTGTTCTTGGTTGACTATACTTGCTTGGCTAATTATTTGGGTTGATATCGCACCTGATCTGTTATGTTAATTAGTATTTAAGTATCATGATTAAGACATGCATTTTTAATTATTAACTCGTTAGTAGATAATGGAAACGTGTTTAGAAAGAGAAAAGTTACTTCCAAGTGCAAATCTACCCAAATTAGGCTTGGGGATGGAAAAAAATGTCATATTTTTCCCTTGTGGTTACTATATGAAAGAGTCATGAGTTTATGTCGCAATACGAGGCCTAATTAGTTTTGGGACAGGTAATCTTTCCATGTCAGTCCTTTGGTTAATATAGGCATTATTATTATCGTCTGCCCTTGCACTGCAGCAGCTCAATCAAGACAAAGCTTTTCTCCATTTTACTTTTGTGGACTTACATAATGTTCGTTGGAAATAAAATTACTAGTCTCAAATCGATCGAGCGAATTCGGTTTATCTCATTGTGAAATTCTTGCATTTCTCTTTCATGCAATCTCTTGTCCATATCATAATGCATTTTTTCCACATTTGTCAGGCGAAACTGCTATTCTCGTAGGAGCTGGAATTTACGAGTGGAATGGGCATGATGATCAACCCCGTAATTTGAACAGATCGAGGAACTTTGAAAGAGGGGAAAATATGCAGAACAGAAATTTCCTAGCCAGGGACATGCCACCTATACATAACCAAGAGATGCAGAACCCTCCACCTCTAGGAATCATGCTTCCACCAAATATGGGCAGTGGAATCCCCCAAGGATTACCTTTGCCGGAATGCCTCTGCCCAGCCACCCTGGATGCCCCTAAGCAACTCATGGGTAACTACATCCCTTTCTCGAATTTCCTTTAAATAGAAAAAAAAAATTGATTTCCTAACAATTGGGAGGACATTTTAGGCGATTGGGTCGGTTTACGTATCTTAACAGAAACATAGGGTCCGTTTGTTTGAAGAAAAACTACTTCCGGAGAATTATTTTTTGACTCCTTAGTGTTTGGATGATGGAAAAGTGATTGATCTTTGAAAAAAATGTGTTTCATGAACTCAAAAGCAACAAACTTGGATTGGAGGAAAACGATTTCACCTTCTAGTAAAAAGGAAATCACTTTCTGACTTTGCTTGCCACAGTTGGGCATGCGCTTATTACAATTCCATCTATATCGTTCGAGAAGCTGTTCCCTGACCGGCCAGACCCGTCGCAACCTGGCAAGGAAGAGGACTTATTTCTCGACATAGTGATTCCTGACGATGGCGACTTCATGCATTGGCTGGTTGTAATGGAGGGGCCGGAGGGCGATCCTACTAGAGATGAGATCATCGATACTTATATTAAGACGGTTGCACAGGTTGTTAAAAGGTCAGTGGTTCGAGACTGTGGTCTTATCGTTTGCCAGGGTTGTGTTCTGTGTGGCAACATGTTTGTTCATCATTATTATGGCTGTTGATGAAATGAATGAGTAGGTTGAGACGGGTGCTGGGTTTTTCAACTTCATATTACTCAGACCATGCTCTCTGCTTGTACTCTGTTTCGCCTTTGTTTATCAGTCATTTTTCAGCTTCTAAATGGTCGTTCATGAAATGAACTGAGTACATTGAGATGGGTGCTGGGTTTTTCAACTTCATATTACTCAGAGCATGTTCTCTGCTTGTACTCTGTTTTGCCTTTGTTTATCGGTCATTTTTCAGCTTCTCCGTGATATGTTGGAATTACCTATGGCTGGAGGGTGAGATGACTGAATTCTTCGTGCCATGCTTTGCTTGTCTTTCACGAACGAGGTCTAAAAATACAATGACACACAGCTTTTCGTGAATAACTATTTTCTTGTTCTGGCCGAGAACAATGACTCATAATTTGGTCACTTAGCTCTGGTTTAAGTAAACTTCCAATTAGATTTTAGTATGTTTTTCAGTGATTATTATGCTGTCTCTTTCAGGTGCTTAAGCTTAAAGGTGATTCCTTATTGCTACTTTATGTGGCAGCATTGATGCTGTGTTTTGATTTAGAAATGATTTTGACATGGAGGGATGATTGGGTCTGTTTCTTTTTTTCTTTCATTGCCAGATGTGGCACATTTCCCTTTCATGTGAAGTAAACCTTCTTGAAATTGGTCCCCATTACAATATCATACCTAGTATTATGGTGACTATGAGGATGCTTAAGAATGGTATTTGGCGGGTACAGAAGCAACAGTTTCTCGATTTATTACTGTCCCTATTATTTTGTCTAACCACAATTTGTTGCTTGCTATTACAGTGAAGAAAAAGCCAGGAGTAGGATCTACACTGTTGATACAGGGCCCTACTACTTTGCATTTGGAGTCAACGTATCTCCAAAACGTGCTTTCAAACTTGCTGGTAAAGCTTCTTGATCGGTTCTCTTTCTGCTTCTCTTTTTGGAAAGTGGCGCTGATGAGTTCTGTTTGGTCGCACAGATCTGCCTAGAGTTCGATGGGTTGTTGCTGATGCGTACCTGCCTCTGAGGGAAGGTTATGGGGCATGGAAGCTTTGATCTTCTAATTCTGCCATGAACTTCGCATCCTGGAGATTACATTCTCTCATTTATGAAAACCGCTGCGCTTTGTTGACCAAAGCATGAGGCAAATGTGCTGCTTCGATCTTTGTTCTCGGCCGACTATACGGGCTTGGCTTTTATTCGGGCAAGTTTTGCACGTGATCTATTATGTTAATTGGTATTTAAATATAGTGATTAAGAAAATTTTTTAGCAGATAAGTTTGCTTAATGGAAACGTGTTTAGAAAGATAAAAGTTTGTTCCAACTGCATATCTACCCAAGTTTGGCTTGGGGATGGACAAAAGTGTCATATTTTGCCATTGTGGTTATTATATGAGTTTATGTAGCGGCACGAGGCCTAAGTAGTCTTGTGATAGGTAATCCTTCCATGTTGGTCCTTCGGTTAATATGGGCATTCTTATCATCTGCTTGCACTGCAGCAACTCAATCAAGACCTAGCTTTATTGTATTTTACTTTTGTGGACTTATTGTTTGTTACAAGCATTATATCACAGTCTCAAATCAATCAAGCAAATTTGGTATATCGTATTGTGAAATTCTTGCTGTCTCTTTCATGCGGATTTGTTTTTAATGGCGGGAAGCAATTCCTTATGATCCTCCAGCTAACACGTGGAGTGGACCTTGTAATTTCGAGAGATTGAGGAACTTTAAAAAGGAGGGTGGGAATCCTTGTGGAAAAGACATTTCCGAGCCAAGAACATGCCACCTATTCATAACCAAGGGATGTAGAACCCTCCACCTCAAGGTATCATGAATATGGGCGGTGGAATGCTTCCACCAAGCAACTTTGCTGGAATGCCTCTACACAACCAAATGTGATTTGATCAGTAATATGTGTTCATTGAAATTTAATTTGTTTGATCTTTTAATTTCATCTTTCAAGTATTGACGAGTTTCTAGATCTTAATTTTCTTTTTATCAAACTAGTTTTGTTGTTTTCATAAAAATGAGAGATGTTAATTTTTGTTCTTTTTTATTTTGGTTCGAAGGTGATTTAGGTTTTGAGTAGTCCAAGTCTTTATTCAAGGTAAGTGAAATCTGTAGGCACTAAATTAGATTGAATAAATTACTAGTCTCGGAGTCTCGAGATTTCAATAACTTAAACTTGCTTTCCAACATTAGTGTTGACCAAACAACAATCGATGATTTATATTGCATAAGATACATTCTAGTGGGTGCTACAAATACAAAATTTTGAAAATTAGCAAGCTTATTGTACTAATTTTCAGGAGCCATCTCAATGACACTTTCCAACAACCGCATTCATCTGACTCTTGGCACAACACAACGTTGCAACTACCTCAACAATGCACAAGTCCATTCTGTGATTCCACGGGAGACTCTTTCGCGGGCCCGCCTTTTAGAAAACTTGCAACCCTCTCTCGCTCCTCCGTTTCTCTCTCTTCTTTTCCGTTGCTTTGTCTTCTTTTTCTTTTTTTCTTTTTTACTTTTCTTTCCCTCTAGTCTATGATTAGCGACCGGCCATAGGTGAGGGCTGGTGAGAGCTCGCTCCTTGTGCCCAAGGTGAGGCTCGCTCTTGTCAGATCTGACGAGGTCGCGTGAGTAGGAGGGAGAAAGAGCAGAGCGCGAATAGAAGAGAGGAGAGAGAGAGAGAGCGAAATTGAAATTAAGAAAGAGAAGCCTTTTGGCTTGCGGTGTACTCTGTTTCGCCATCGTTTATTGGTCATTTTTTTCAGCTTCTTCATGATATGTTGGGATTTCCTATGGCGTTCTTTGCTTCCGCCTTTCACAAATCAGGTAATGAGTGAAGCTTCTGGGCACTCCGGAACCACACCCTTCCCTCCTCCACCCAAGTCAACAACCACGCGTCAACCCTAAAGAAAACTTGGATTAGAAGTTTTTGATCCAGAATATTATAAATATCCAGAATAATCTAAATATATCCAACAAGCAAATCTTCTCTTATCCAATTCTACAAAAAAAAAAAAAAAAAAGAGGCTAGGTGCATTGGCTTCGCAAAATATAAATGATTCAGAAAAAAAAATTTCAAGAAATAATTGACTATATTAATATAGTTAAATTAGTTAACGAAAAATATTTTCATCATCAATAAAATTTTATATACACTATTTTTATGAGCAATAAAAAAATGTCTATCTATTTATTTTTCTAAACGATATTACTAACTATTTTGAAAGGGTATTTTTAAAATCACTTTTTTTTTCCTAAATGAACGCATCGTCAATACCCTGAAAAACATTCAACTTTTTAACTCACGTACAAATTTCACCTTTTGTCTCGAAAACAGCGAAAACTTGTCAGTCGTCGACTCGACTCCGCCATGGCGACGTTGGAAGGTCGGTGACTCGAGTTTGTGGTCTTGTCCGTTTGCCAGGGTTGCGTTTTGCGTGACAACTTGTTTGTTCGTCGTTGTGATGGTTGTCCATGAAATGATGAAATGAACTGAGTGGGTTTAGACCGCTGCCGGGTTTATCAGCTTCATATTATTTAGAACTTTTTCTCTGCTTGTAATCTGTTTCGCCATCGCTCATCGGTCCTTTTTTCAGCTTCTTTCATGACGTGTTAGGATTTCCTATGGCGTTCTTTGCTTCCGTCTTTCGCAAATCAGGTAACAATTTTCCATGAATAACTTTTTTCTTGTTCTGGCCAAGAACGACTAATTTTTGGTCTCTTAGCTCTGGTTTGGAGTGTTAGGCCGATCTTAGCATTTGTTTTGCAGTGATTATTATGTTGTCTCTATCAAGTGTTTGAGCTCAAAGGTGATTCTTTATCGCTACTTTATGTGGCAGAATCGATGCTGTGTTTTGATTTAGAATTTATTTTGGCATGAAGGGATGATTGGGGTTGTTTCTTTTTTCTTTCATTGCCAGATGAGGCATATTTCCCTTTTATGTGAAGTGAACGCCTCGCCTCTTGAAATTGGTCATCATTACAGTATCAGGGCCAGTAGCTACGAGGATGCTTGTGAATGGTATTTGGTGCATACAGAAGCAAAAGTCTCTCTCGCTTTTGTGCAAATGGTTCCTGATAGTCATTGATCACCTTGATTTATTGGTGTCCCTATTATTTTGTCACAATTTGTTACTTGCTATTACAGTGAAGAAGAGGCCATAATGAAGATCTATTTAGGTTTAGTAGGGCGCTACTTCATTATATTTAGAGTTCTTTTATCTAATGAGCTTACTTCCGAACTCCGTGGTAAAGCTTCTTGACTGGTTTTCTTTTACTTCACTTTCTGTAAAGTGGTGCTAATGAGTTCTGTTTTGTTCCACAGATCTGGCTGCAGTTCAATTGGTCACTACTTATTTTTACCTGGGTCCCAAAAATAATGGAGGTATGGAAGCTTTGCTTTTCTAATTCTGCCATGAACTTTGCATCTTGTAGATTACATCCTCTCCTTTATGAAAACCGTTGAGCTTTGTTGACCTCGTCATGAGGCAATTGTGCTCCTTCGGTTTATGTTCTTGGCCGACTGTACTTGCTTGGCTAATTATTTAGTTAGATATTGCACCCGATCTGTTATGTTAATTAGTATTTTAGTATAGTGATTAGACATGAATTGTTAATTATTAACTGTTTAGCAGATTAGCTTGCTTAATGGAAACATGTTTAGAAAGAGAAAGTTCATTCCAATTGCAAATCTACCCAAATTTGCCTTTGGGATGGATGAAAATGTCATAGTTTGCCTTTGTGGTTACTATATGAACGAGTCATGAGTTCATGTAACAGCATGAGGCCTAATTAGTCTGGGGACAGGTAACCTTCTAGGTCAGTCCTTTGGTTAATATAGGCATTATTATCATCTGCCATTGCACTATAGGAGCTCAATCAAGACCTAGCTTTATTCTGTTTTACTTTTGTGGACTTACTGTTCATTAGAAGCGTTATATCACAATCTCAAATCGATCAAGTGAATTTGGGATTTTCCATTGTGAAATTCTTGCCTTTCTCTTTCATGCGATCTCTTGTCCATGTCATAATGTATTTTTTCCACATTTCTCAGGCAAAACTTTTCTTGATGGGCAAGCTGTACCTTGTGACCCTGAGTTCCATGAAGAATGGGTGGGGAATAATGCTAAAGCTAACGAGAGGAATGGGCATGATGATCAACCCCGTAATTTCGACAGATCAATGAACTTTGAAAGGAGGAGGGAAAATATGCAGAATAGAGATTTCCAAGCTAGGGACATGCCACCTATGCATAACCAAGGGATGCAGAGCCCTCCACCTCAAGGAAACATGCCCCACCAAGTATGGCCGGTGGAATCCCCCACCGAGCAACTTGGCGGAATGCCTCTGCACAACCACAGAGGATGCCCCCAAGCAACTCATGCGTAAGCACATCCCTTTATGGAATTTCTTTTAAAATAGGAAAAAAAATTGATTTCCTAACAATTGGGAGAACATTTTAGGTGATTTGATCGGTTAACATATATTAACTGAAACATAGGGTCTGTTTATTTGAAGAAAAACTGCTTCCGAAAAATTATTTTCCTACTCTTCAGTATTTGGATGACTGGAAAAAAAAAATGATTGATCTTCAAAAAACTTTTTTCATGAACTCAAAACAACAAATTCGTATTTGAGGAAAATGAGTTCCCCTTCTAGTAATAAGGAAATCACTGTAATATATGGGCTCTTTAATAAAATAAAAGGAAGAAAAAGAGTTTGAAAAGTCAAAGAAGGGAGGCTGAAGGAAAGTGGGAGAAGCTTCGGCTGAGCTTTAAAAAGAGAGAAAGAGGGAGAGAAAGAGGAGCACGAGCAGAACAGGGAGCGAAAGAAACAGGGGAGAAGAGAGAAAGAAGAGAAAGGAAAAAGGGAAAAAGGGGAAAAATTTTGGCGCGCTCGTGACCCGGACGCCTCCTCAAGCCGACTCAAGTGTGTTTTGCAAGGCCGGTAAGAATTTGAAGCCTTTAATCACTTGCTTGAAACGATTGCCGCAATTAGGGCTCGAAATTCGAAATTATTGGGAATTTGTGTGGCGAAGCCCAATTTTTGAGTCGTTAAGCTGTAAATTTTTTTAGAAATGGTACTTTGGGACGTTGTGAAGCTATAGCATCTTTCAGATCGTGATTTGAGCTTGCAGTTTGTTCGGAACGGAATTTTGAAGTTGGAGGCGCAATCTGGTACTGTAGCGAACAGTGGCTTCGAGTCTCTGTTTTTGTTAATTCCGGTGCTGTTTTGGGGCGGCTGAGTTGGGGTTGTTGTTGTATGTTAAGAGAGCTTTCTAACGACTATAAGACGGCTTGAAACGGAATTTTGTGGAGGAAGTTATGGCGTGATGAAGTGGGCGCATGGGCCGTGCCTAGCTGAAAATGATGGGTTTATGCTAAATTATGAGCTTTTGGGGCGCGTAGGTGTCGTTTATCGACTAATAGGCCTAGTATAGACGAGTCGTTATAAGAATATCATTTTTTACTCGGATTTTTGATATTTTTCCCGTTAATTGTTAGGAATCCGAATGCGTTGGTTCGTGTGAGCGTCGTATTTGATTTTTGGCTTTCCCCAGGTGAGTGACACTATTTCTTCTTTGTATTTTAAACTCATGTTTTGAGAAACGTGGTGGATTATATATTCCATGAGTTGATAAAAAGCATATTTTGTTGCATTAAACAGGATCGAGCTATTACTAACATTTTTGTTATTCGAAATGAGTTATATTCCGACTTTGATTTGAATAGTTGTTTGAAAAAGGATTTGTGAAATTCTTTGTGAAAGAATCGTGAAATGTTTTGGAGAATGCTTGATATTTATATATCAAATTTGAGTTGTGGTATGATTCTCTTTTTGATGTTGGATTACTGGATATTGTTATTGATGGTTGGTGCTCAATGTCACTGTAGACCTTGAGGGGTGTGGGTATGCGCATACTATTCTAGGATATCCTTGTGGGCCGAGCCACCGGCTAATAATATGTGGAGACCTTGCAAGGGGGGGAATCTTGGTCGTCTTGTCACGGGCGTTACGCGTGACCATGGTTAGACATTTGAGCATGAATCGGTCAATGGAGTGGACCATTGACGTGTGATTTGAGTTTGGTCGATGGAATGGACCATCGATGTGATTTGATGAGATTAATCAATGGAATAGAACGTTGATACATGTTTTATGAGATTGACTAATGGACTCGACCATTGGTATTTTTGGTATTCGAGTTATGATTTGATATTATGATAAAATGGGTTATATTTGTGTTTTAAAATGTGCATAGTGATTTCTCGATCCGCTTAGAAGAAATGTGTTACTCACTGAGCCGTGGTAGCTCACTCCTCTCATCTACTTGTTTTTCAGGTTTTTCAGCGAGTCGCGAGTAGGCGTGAGCGTTCGTTCGGGGAGGACTTTTTGGTGGAAATTTTGGGTATGGCTTATGCATAGTTCATAAGTTTATAAGTTAGTTTTTGTAGAAGGTTTATGTTTTGATGTTTGTGATTATAGATATACTCTGATATAGATTTTGTAACCAAGTGCCCTTTTTGTCAAATATATATGTGGATGTATATATGTTGATATCGGGTTGAAATTTTGGTTACGTTGAGGCTGCGTCCTTTGGTAAAAAGGACGGCCGTGTCATGCCCTTCTTCTTGAGAATCGGGGTGTGACAATCACAGTCTGACTTTGCTCTCCACAGTAGGGCATACGCTTATTACAAGTCCATCTTCATCGCTCAACGATCCGAAACCCAAGTGGTAAAACCGCAACAAGGAGGAGGCGACATTTGTCTACATAATGTATCAAGATGAAGGCGAATTCTGGCACTGGCTAGTCGTAATGGAGGAGCCGGAGGGCAATCCTACTAGAGATGAGATCATTGATACTTATATTAAGACGCTTGCGCAAGTTGTTGGAAGGTGGATGGTTCAAGCTTGTGGTCTTATCTGATAGACAGGGTTGTGTTCTGTGTGGCAATTTTTTTGGCTCGTCATTATTATGGTTGTCGATGAAATGAACTGAGTAGGTTGAGACGAGTGCTGGGTTTTTCAACTTCATATTATTTAGAGCATGTTCTCTGCTTGTACTCTGTCTCGCCTTTGTTGATCGGTCATTTTTCAGCTTCTTAATGATATGTCAGAATTACCCGTGGCTGGAGGGTGAAATGAATGAATTCTTTATGCCGTTCTTTGCTTCTGTCTTTCACAAACGAGGTCTAAAAATACGATGACACAAAGCTTTCCGTGAATAACTATTTTCTTGCTCTGGCCAAGAACAATGACTAATTTTTTGGTCTCTTAGCTCTGGTTTAAGTAAATTTCCAATTAGATTTTAGTATTTGTTTTGCATGATTATTATGCTGTCTCTATCAGTTGTTTGAGCTCAAAGGTGATTCTTTATTGCCGTGTTTTGATTTAGTTTTTTGGCAGGATAGATGCTGTGTTTTGATTTAGAATTGATTTTGACATGGAGGGATGACTGGGTCCGTCTCTTTTTTTCTTTCATTGCCGGATGTGGCATATTTCCCTTTCATGTGAAGTGAACCCTTCTTTAAATTGATCCTCATTACAATATCATAGCTAGTATTATGTAAATGCTTATGAATGGTATTTGGCAGGTACAGAAGCAAAAGTTTCTCTCGCGTGTTAATTTTTTTGGGAATGGTTCTTGAAGTGATAGTCCTTGCCTGTGGTCATTGATCATCTTGATTTATTACTGTCCCTATTATTTTGTCTAACCACAATTTCTTACTTGCTATTATAGTGAAGATCTACACTGTTGATACAGGGCCCTACTACTTTGCATTTGGAGCCGTTGTATTTGAAGAGGTTTCTCATTATCTAATTGGTAAAGCTTCTTGATTAGTTCTCTTTTGCTTCTCTTTTTGGAAAGTGGTGCTAATGAGTTCTGTTTTGTTGCACAGATCTGCCTAATGTTCGATGGGTTCTTCCTGATACATACCTGCTTCTGAGGAATGATTATACGGGTATGGAAGCTTTGATCTTCTAATTCTGCCATGAACTTTGCATCCTGTAGATTACATCCTCTCATCTATGAAAACCGCGGTGCCTTGTTGACCTCGTCATGAGGCAATTGTGCTGCTTCGGTTTTTGTTCTTGGCCGACTGTACTTGCTCGGCTATTATTTGGGTAGTTGTTGCACCATCTCTGTTATGTTAATTAGCATCAAAGGACAGTGATTGAGACACGAATTGTTAATTATTAACTGTTTAGTGGACAAGTTTGCTCAATGCAAACGTGTTTAGAAAGAGAAAAGTTCGTTCCAACCGCAAATCTACCCAAATTTGGCTTGGGGATGGACAAAAATGCCATACTTTGCCTCCATAGTTGCTATATGAATGAGTAATGAGTTTATGTTGCAGCATGAGGCCTAATTAGTCTTACCACAAGTAATCCTTCCATGTCAGTCCTTTGGTTGATATAATAATTATTATCAACTGCCCTTGCACTATAGCAGCTCAATCAAGACCTAGCTTTATTCTGTTTTGCTTTTGTGGGCCTATTATCATAGTCTCAAATTAGTCGAGCGAATTAGGTATATCCCATCGTGAAATTCTTGCTTTTCTCATTCATGTGATCTCTTGTTCTATGTCATAATGTATTTTTTTCCATATTTGTCAGGCCAAGTTTATTTTATTGATGGGGAAGCAGTTGCTTATGACCCAGAGTACAAGGCAGATAAAGAGAGGATCGCGGGTGAAAATTGTGAAAGGAGGAGGGAAATGATGCAGAGTAGAGATTTTGGGACATTCTCTAGGCGTTGTTGTTTCTTGAAGACCGAGAGTTGTTAATATTCTTGTTTATTTTGCTTTGAAGGTGATTTAGTTTTGAGTTGTCCAAGTCTTTGTTCAAGATGAGTGAAAACTCTATTACTAGGTTAGATTGGTCTACATGATTGATGTTTGTTAGTTAAATTTGATCTTCAATGCAAGGGGGTTCCAAGATTGACGAGTAGAGTTATGGTGATTTCTTGCCTATATTTAAATCTTTAATACATGCCTAAGAGCTATTCGAAAGTATAACCAAATGATTTTGTTGCACCTTAAATGGGAAAGAATGAGAAAATGGTAAAACTAGATCAAAAATAGGCTTTTAAAAAAAATTATTGAAAATGTCCATTAAATTCGTATTTTATGAAAGAGTTTTAGCAATATCATTTATAAATAAAATCGTTAAAAACAAGCTTTCATAGATTTTGAAGTATTTTAGCAATATAATCTTTGAAAAAACAAGAAAAGGTTTTTTCAAATTTGATTACGTATGTAAATGTTTTAGTAATATAAGTTAGGTCGGGTATGAGTTGAATATAGATTGAGTGAAAATGGATCAAAACAAGTTAACTAAATCAATAGGAGTTGGATCATTTTCGACCAAATCCAAATCCGATAATGGCCCTAGCTATGAGTAATTATTTTTTAAAATTTTCTTTTCCAAATTACTCTTCTTTTCGCGAAACGAAAGCGTCATTGATACCCTAAAAAAAACCTTCCTCTTTTTCACTCTCGTCCAAATTTCACCTTTTTGTCTCGAAAACAGAGAAAACTTGTCGGTCTCCAGCATGGCGACGCAGCTCTTCACTCGCTCCCGCCTCCTCACGAAGCCTCAGCGAGGCCTCGCCTCCCTCCTCTCTCGCTCCCGCTACTTCTCCTCCGCTCCCGCCTCCGCGCCTCGCTACCCTCCCTTCCTCCCCTCTCTCCTCCGCTATCGCCTCCGCCCTCTCTCCGCGGCCTCCGCGGAGTTCCATGGCCGCCTCGGCGCGGCTTCTTCCGCCCGTGCCTTCGCGACTAGGGCGACCCCTTCTTCGCTCAACGATCAGTGGCCCCACCTTCGGAACCGCGTGAGGAATCACTTTCACTGTGCCATAATGATGGAAAGGTCGGATGATAAGGCTGGGGAGATCCTACCGGACGATAAAGCTGGCGAGATCCTGGATACTTGTGTTAAGACGCTTGCGGGGGCTGTTGGAGGGTCAGTGATTCGAGTTTGTGGTGTTTATCTGTTTGCCAGGGATTTGTTTCGTGTGACCATTTGTTTGTTCGTCCTCATTAAATGAACTGAGTAGGTTGATACCGGCGGGTTTATCGACTTCGGACATTTTCTCTGCTTGTACTCTGTTTCGCCATCGTTTATCGGTCATTTTTTCCAGCTTCTTCATGATATGTTAGGATTTCCTACGGCTTTCTTTGCTTCCATCTT
Organism: Eucalyptus camaldulensis; assembly: GCA_019915185.1. Taxonomy (NCBI): domain Eukaryota; kingdom Viridiplantae; phylum Streptophyta; class Magnoliopsida; order Myrtales; family Myrtaceae; genus Eucalyptus; species Eucalyptus camaldulensis. The sequence goes on from JAHSVA010000006.1 coordinate 12,630,315, forward strand.
TCGCAAATCAGGTAACAAATTTCCATGAATAACTTTTTTCTTGTTCTCGCCAAGAACAGTGACTAATATTTTGGTCTCTTAGCTCTGGTTTAGAGAATTAGGCCGATTTTAGTATTTGTTTTGCAGTGATTGTTATGCTGTCTCTATCAGGTGTTTGAGCTGAAAGGTGATTCTTTATTGCTGCTTTATGCGGCAGAATTGATGATGTACTCTGATTTAGAATTGATTTTGACATGGAGGGATGATTGGGGTTTCTTTTTTTCTTTCATTGCCAGATGGGCATATTTCCCTTTTATGCGAAGTGAACACTTCTTGAAATTGGTCTTCATTACAATATCATAGCTAGTGTTATAGTGCCAAGAGGTTGCTTATGAATGGTATTTGGCCCCTATTATTTTGTTTAACCACAATTTGTCGCTTGCTATTGCAGTGAAGAAGTAGCCAGAAGGAAGATCCACTCAGTTATAGTAGGGCTCCACCACTTTGTATTTAGAGCTCCTCTATCCAGAGACCATATTTTCAACCTCCTAAGTAAAGCTTCTTGATTGGTTTTCTTTTGATTTTCTTTCTGGAAAGTGGTGCTAATGAGTTCTGTTTTGTTGCACAGGGCTGAGACTTAGATCATATTATTATCATAGGTACCTGGCCAAGTATAATGAATATGTGGGTATGTAAGCTTTGATCTTCTAATTCTGACATGAACTTTGCGTCCTGTAGATTCCATCCTCTCATTTATGAAGACCACTGTGCTTTGATGACCTCATCATGAGGCAGTTGTGCTGCTTCGGTTTTTTTTCTTGGTCGACTATTACTTGCTTGGCTAATTATTTGGGTTGATATTGCACCTGATCTATTATGTTAATTAGTATTTAAGTATAGTGATTAAGACATACATTTTTAATTTTTAACTCGTTAGTAGATAATGAAACGTGTTTAGAAAGAGAAAAGTTACTTCCAAGTGCAAATCTACCCAAATTAGGCTTGGGGATGGAAAAAAATGTCATATTTTACCCTTGTGGTTACTATATGAAAGAGTCATGAGTTTATGTCGCAACACGAGGCCTAATTAGATTTGGGACAGGTAATCTTTCCATGTCAGTCCTTTGGTTAATATAGGCATTATTATTATTGTCTGCCCTTGCACTGCAACAGCTCAATCAAGACAAAGCTTTTCTCCGTTTTACTTTTGTTGACTTACATAATGTTCGTTGGAAATAAAATTACTAGTCTCAAATCGATCGAGCGAATGCGATATATCTCATTGTGAAATTCTTGCCTTTCATGCAATCTCTTGTCCATGTCATAATGCATTTTTTCCACATATGTCAAGCGAAACTGCTATTTTCGGGCCAGTTGGAGTTTATGAGTGGAATGGGCATGATGATCAACCCCGTAATTTGAACAGATCGAGGAACTTTGAAAGGAGGGAAAATATGCATAACAGAAATTTCCGAGCCAGGGGCATGCCACCTATACATAACCAAGGGATGCAGAACCCTCCACCTCTAGGAATCACGCTTCCACCAAATATGGGCAGTGGAATCCCCCAAGGATTACCTTTGCCGGAATGCCTCTGCCCAGCCACCCTGGATGCCCCTAAGCAATTCATGCGTAACTACATCCCTTTCTCGAATTTCCTTTCAATAGGAAAAAAAATGATTTCCTAACAATTGGGAGAACATTTTAGGCAATTGGGTCGGTTTACGTATCTTAACTGAAACATAAGGTCCGTTTGTCTGAAGAAAAACTACTTCTGGAGAATTATTTTTTGACTCCTTAGTGTTTGGATGATGGAAAAGTGATTGATCTTTGAAAAAAAATGTGTTTCATGAACTCAAAGCAACAAACTTGGATTGGAGGAAAACGATTTCACCTTCTAGTAAAAAGGAAATCACTTTTTGACTTTGCTTGCCACAGTTGGGCATGCGCTTATTACAATTCCATCTATATCGTTCAAGAAGCTGTTCGCTGACCGGCCAGGCCCGTCGGAACCTGAAAAGGAGAAGGACTTATTTATCGACATAGTGTATCCTGACCAAGCCGACTTCATGCATTGGCTGGTCGTAATGGAGGGGCCGGAGGGCGATCCTACTAGAGATGAGATCATCGATACTTATATTAAGACGGTTGCGCAGGTTGTTAAAAGGTCAGTGGTTCGAGACTGTGGTCTTATCTGTTTGCCAGGGTTGTGTTCTGTGTGGCAATGTGTTTGTTCATCATTATTATGGTTGTTGATGAAATGAATGAGTAGGTCGAGACGGGTGCTGGGTTTTTCAACTTCATATTACTCAGAGCATGTTCTCTGCTCGTACTCTGTTTCGCCTTTGTTTATCGGTCATTTTTCAGCTTCTCCGTAATATGTTGGAATTACCTATGGCTGGAGGGTGAGATGACTGAATTCTTCGTGCCATGCTTTGCTTGTCTTTCACAAACGACGTCTAAAAATACGATGACACAAAGCTTTTCCTGAATAACTATTTTCTTGTTCTGGCCGAGAACAATGACTCATAATTTGGTCTCTTAGCTCTGGTTTAAGTAAACTTCCAATTAGATTTTAGTATTTTTTGCAGTGATTATTATGCTGTCTCTTTCAGGTGCTTAAGCTTAAAGGTGATTCCTTATTGCTACTTTATGTGGCATCATTGATGCTGTGTTTTGATTTAGAATTGATTTTGATATGGAGGGATGATTGGGTCTGTTTCTTTTTTTCTTTCATTGCCAGATGTGGCACATTTCCCTTTCATGTGAAGTGAACCCTTCTTGAAATTGGTCCTCATTACAATATCATACCTAGTATTATGGTGACTATGAGGATGCTTAAGAATGGTATTTGGCGGGTACAGAAGCAACAGTTTCTCTCGCGTGTTAATCTTTTGCGAATGGTTCTTGAAGTGATGGTCCTTGCCTGTAGTCATTGATCATCTCGATTTATTGCTGTCCCTGTTATTTTGTCTAACCACAATTTGTTGCTTGATATTACAGTGAAGAAAAAGCCAGGAGTAAGATCTACACTGTTGATACAGGGCCCTACTACTTTGCATTTGGAGTCAACGTATCTCCAAATCGTGCTTACAAACTTGCTGGTAAAGCTTCTTGATCGGTTCTCTTTTTGCTTCTCTTTTTGGAAAGTGGCGCTAATGAGTTCTGTTTGGTCGCACAGATCTGCCTAGAGTTCGATGGGTTGTTACTGATGCGTACCTGCCTCTGAGGAAAGGTTATGGGGCATGGAAGCCATGAACTTTGCATCCTGGAGATTACATTCTCTCATTTATGAAGACCGCTGTGCTTTGTTGACCTCAGCATGAGGCAATTGTGCTACTTCGATCTTTGTTCTCGGCCAACTATCCGTGCTTGGCTTTTATTCGGGCAAGTTTTGCACGTGATCTATTATGTTAATTGGTATTTAAATATAGTGATTAAGACAATTGTTTAGCAGATAAGTTTGCTTAATGGAAACGTGTTTAGAAAGACAAAAGTCTGTTCCAACTGCAAATCTACCCAAATTGGCTTGGGGATGGACAAAAGTGTCATATTTTACAATTGTGGTTATTATATGAGTTTATGTAGTGGCACGAGGCCTAATTAGTCTTGTGATAGGTAATCCTTCCATGTCGGTCCTTTGGTTAATATGGGCATTCTTATCATCTGTTTGCACTGCAGCAACTCAATCAAGGCCATTGTATTTTACTTTTGTGGACTTATTGTTCGTTACAAGCATTATATCAATCTCAAATCAATCAAGCGAATTCAATATATTGTATTGTGAAATTCTTGCCATCTCTTTCATGCAAATTTGTTTTTAATGGTGGGAAGCAATTCCTTATGATACTCTAGCTAACACATGGAGCAGATTGTCATTTCGAGACATTGAGGAACTTTAAAAAGGAGGGTGGGAATCCCTGTGGAATAGACATTTCCGAGCCAAGAACATGCCACCTATTCACAACCAAGGGATTTAGAACCCTCCACCTCAAGGCATCATGCCCTCGCCAAATATGGGCGGTGGAATGCCTCCACCATGCAACTTTGGTGGAATGCCTCTGCACAACCAAATGTGATTTGATCGGTAATATATCTTAATCAAAATTTAATTTGTTTGATCTTTTAATTTCATCTTTCGAGTATTGACGAGTTTCTAGAACTTCATTTTCTTTTTATCAAACTAGTTTTGTTGTTTTCATAAAAATGAGATATGTTAATTTTTTTGTTCTTTTTTATTTTGGTTAAAAGGTGATTTAGGTTTTGAGTAGTCCAAGTCTTTATTCAAGATAAATGAAAGTTGTAGGCACTAAATTAGATTGAATAAATTACCAATCTCGGAGTCTCGAAATTTCAATAACTTAAACTTGCTTTTCGACATTAGTGTTGACCCAATAAGAATCGATGATTTGTATTTATTGACACCTAATTTAAATTTAGCTTTTAGAAATAGAAGATAATATTTGATCAAAGGGAAACTTTTAAAAAAAATTGAATTCAAAAATTCAACAGCCATTTGATTTTAGAGTCACTTTTTTTTTTTTTTTTGGTGATCCAGGGGAACCTCGCACAGCCGACAGCTGGAAGTAAACCCCGGGGAAACACGTAGGAAACCACCACCCACGCACCCCAGGTAAGTCGCCAAGCGTCTCCACCTGCCTCCCTGCCACTTGTGTCACAGGGACTTCGAACTCCAGCCTCCAGCGTGGAAGTCCCGGAGCCTACCAGCATAGCCACCCTCGCGGGTGGTTGGAGTCACTTTTTTTATGAGAAGTTGAGTGAAAATCTCCACTTACAGAAACAAACTCAGGTTTTCCTTCTATAAATAGTGAGTGTGAGACGTGAAAGAGGGGAACTTTATGATTGAGTTTTCGAAACACTCACGAAAGGTAATAGAAGTTTTGTGAGAGAAAGTTTTTTTTTGTCTTCTGCTGAAAAGCAGAAGACAGAGGCAAAGAAGAGAGAGAGGGGAGTCGTCCGTGGAGTCCTCAGAGAAGGAGAGAAGCAAAAAGAAAAAGGAAGTGACCGGACGTGCAGAGAGAAAAAAAAATCACCGTTTCTCTTCTTCGGGCCCCTGTCGACGCCCTCCAGTCGCCGGTCCCTTCGCCGCTGCCAGCTGCCGTGCCACCGGTCGCCATCCGTGAAGCCCGACACTAGAGCTGCTATCCTCGCCACGCTCCGCCTGTGGCCCGTTTGCCGTTGCTGCTCCCTGCTGCCTGGTTTCTCCGCCCGAACGACAGCCCAGCTCCGCCGCTGTCCCTGCTTCGCCTGCGACCTGCTGCCCGCGACCCTCTTACCATCCGTGAGCCGTGCCGACCTTCGCTGAGCCTCCATCAGAGCCGGACCCGAGCCAGATCTGTAACCCAACCGCGTCACCGCACCCCTGTGCCAGTCTCTATCGCTCCTACAGTTAGATCCGACCACCGCGACCTCTGTCCAGTGACCCGACGCTGCTGCCGAGCTGCTCCACCCACCCGGCGTCGGACGCTCTTCCTCCGAGCGACGCTTCTACACCCGCTCTTCATTTTTTTTGCAGCGGTCCTTTGACCAGGCAACAGCCACTGCTTGCTGTTGTTTTTCCCTCATTGCGTGCCGGTCCCCTCGCCGGAGCTCCGACACCGGCCATCCTCCTCCCGGCAACGCCCATTGCCGCCGTTCCTCTCTTTTTTAAATTTTACCTAGGTAGTTTATTTTTCAGTTTATTGTCATTTATTTATTCATTTTAAATTTTGTTACTATTGTTTACATTAAAATATGGTTTGTCAATGTTAATATTTATGCATTTTGTAAGCATTATCCGCTAGGATTTTATCCGGAATTAATATAATTATTAATTTAATTCAAGAGACAATCGGATTATTTTTTAAATTATATTAATTTTTGGACTTTTTGGTATAATTTTAATTATTAAATCATTATAATTATTAATTTGATCCGTAAGATTTTGGATCAAAACTTTTAATTATTTTAATTTTTTTGTCATGATAATTAGGGTTATGATAATCGTTAATTTAATCTGTGAGACAACAAGTTATTTTTTCGATTATTTTAATTATTTATTTTTTTGATAGCTTAGATTTAATATTTATTTAATAATTAATTATCTTCAAAAAAAATTTAAAAAAATCAGAAAAAAAATAAAAATTCTGCATGAGCATATAGGTTTAGTAAATCAGACATGTAGGTTTAGTAAATTAAAATTTTCTTAGGATTACATTTTTAGGGTTGCATTTTTAGAAATAAGTTAGGGTTTGACCTAAATTAATTTTTTAGATAATGTTCGCACATTTTAATTATTTCATTTTTCAAAAAATAGTTTTCTAAGAAATGATATGGTTTAAGTCAAATTAATCCCTAGAATAAATTAGAAAATTATAATTTTTTAGATAAATTAATTATGGTTTTTATTAATTCTGAATTTCAATAAAAAAATACAAAAATACTAGGTGCATGTTAACTAATTCGCATAATAGGATCATTTCATCAAAATTTGTTCATTAGTGAAGTTAGGTTATGAGGTGCATAATAACTAGTTTGCATAATAGGCCCATTTAATTAGAATTTGCATATTAATAAGATTAAGTCATTTAATTAAAAAAATGCATTTTTATAAAAGAATTCTAATTTTCACGAAAATTCAAAAAAATAATTGTTTGGTTTGTATGTTTAATTCTTTTGATGCAATTCAATTTATTGAATGTTTAAAAATGATTGAGTCATCGTGTGATCACCTATTTACATTATAGAAATTTAAGTTAAAATAAATCTAAGCTGCCTGCAAAAAAAAAATTGAAAATTAAAAAGAAATGGTACCAAAATGACATTAGATGAAATCTAGGGTAACCAAGTCGTGAATCTATTAAATTTCTAGTTTGCAAAAGTAAAGTATTCTCCCATACTTTACCTGGGTTTCTAATCAACCATAATTGGTTAGTGGCAGTTCCAAATCAAGTATAATTGCATATTTAAATTGATTAATTTCTTAATATCAAATCGTGATTAATAGGACTTGGGAGAGTCCGTGCCAAGTCTTCGGACTTAGTAATCCATTAGCCATTTTGAGTAATTCACTTTCGGGAAGGTCGCGACAATATTACATAAGATACATCCTAGTGGGTGCTACAATACAAAATTTCAAAAATTAGCAAGCTTATGTCCTAATTTTCAGGAATCATCTCAATGACACTTTCCAACAACCGCATTCATCTGACTCTTGGCACAATACAACGTTGCAACTACCTCAACAATACACAAGTCCATTCCGTGATTCAACGAGAGGCTCTTTCGCGGGCCCACCTTTTAGAAAACTTGCAACCCTCTCTCGCTCCTTCGTTTCTCTCTCTTCTTTTCCGTTGCTTTATCTTCTTTTTCTTTTTTCTTTTTTACTTTTCTTTCCCTTTGGTCTATGATTAGTGACTGGCCATAGGTGAGGGCTGGCGAGGGCTCGCTCCTCGTGCCCAAGGTAAGGTTCGCTCTCATCGGATCTGATGAGGTCGCGTGAGTAGGAGGGAGAAAGAGCAGAGCATGAGCGAGAGAAGCACGAACAGAAGAGAGGAGAGAGAGAGTGTGTGAAATTGAAATTAAGAGAGAGAAGGCTTTTGGCTTGCGGTGGACCCAGGCGACATGTGTTGCCTCGGGGATGGAGTGGGATTTTTACACTAGAATTCCAGCTTCGCCTATGGCAGAAACTCCTCTCAGATTTCCCTTGGCCTCGGCCTTACTCACGAGGGGCCAATGTCTCATGCCCCATGAAAAAGGACGAGGAAAAATGGACCAAAACAAGGAGAGGCAAAAGCACTAAATGATTAAGGTGTCTACCTAAGCCACTTCCAATTTCTCCAATTTCATTTTAGGCTTAGCCGCATCAATTTATGACACCATATTTGCCATGGAAAGAACAATCACGTTAAGGCTTCATAGGACAGTCACTGCCATCCGTCGATCACGTATGGACATCTAGTGAACCAGAACTATGAACATATTGAACAACAATCGGCATAAGAAATCATCACCATGTCAAATTTTCACTATGTTCTAAACTAGATAGTCAAGTATGCTGAATTAAACTGCCTCCGGCTGAAAATTTCTTGAAAGGAAGGACTTGACTATGAGTTTCGAAGAGTTTTAGGGTCATCACTTACTATTATGGACCTCAATTATCGAATATAGTTAAATACCACCTCTACAATATCAATGCGTATTAGGGGTGTGCAATCAAATTAGGTATACCTGAGAACCAGACCGGCCCACCCGAAAAACAGGATTGGGAACTGGTTTCCGTTGAAACCGGTTCGGGAACTGATTCCCAAAATTCATAATCGGTTTAAACTGGTCCGGGAACGGGTTCAATTGATTACCCACCTAGGAATCGGTCCCTGGACTAGTTTTGGAACCGGTTTTTGTAAGTATAGGTCTAAAATCTTATTTTTTTTTCCCTTTATTTCTATTCTTACTCTCGCAATCACATTGCGTTTTTCCTCTTGGCTCTCTCAAACACACATGGCACTCCTCATTCGTCGTTCCTCTTCCTCACTTGCTTCCCTCCCTCATTGGCTCCCTCTCGCATAGTCCAACAAACGGATGTTGTTCGTCACCGCCAAATTCTTATGTATCACGTGGATTGGTTCGCTTAATTTCTCTTTTGTAGGAGGAGTTATACTTGCATAAATAAGTAGCTTCATGTAATAGTTGTGAGAATGAGACTAATATTAAACCTATGTTTGTTGTTAATTCTTTGACTTATGATTTTATTTATTATAATTAGCCCTGTGGATCCTTAATTTTTCATTTAATCAAAAAGTTCATTTATTTATTTATTACAAATGCTTAACGTTTCGATACAAATTATGAAGATTACATTATTTTCTCGCATATTAATATAAAATTCGAAGTTATATAGAATATCGGGAAATTGCAAAACAAGTTCCAATAGAAACAGGGTTGACCCTAGAACCAGACTCGAAAAACAGGGTGAGTTGGGTATAGGGTCCAAAAAAGAGGAACCGGTTATAATAGGGTCCGATATAGGATCTAGGTCTAAACCCTATCCACCATAAACCCAATCACCCCTATTGCGTATGGTGATTCAAACTATAAAGCAATGTGGCCAAAGAATGAATGAAGCTTCTGGGCACTCCGGAACCACACCATTCCCTCCTCCACCCAATTCAACAACCACGCTTAACCCTAAAGAAAACTTGGATTAGAAGTTTTTGATCTAGAATATTATAGATATCCAGAATAATCTAAGGATATCCAACAAGCAAATCTTCTCTTATCCAATTCTACAAAAGAAAAAGAGGCTAGGTGTGTTGGCTTCACAAAAATAACTGATTCAGAAAATATTTTTCAAGAAATGATTGACTATATCAATATAGTAAAATTAGTCAACGAAAAATATTTTCATCATCAATAAAATTTTATATGCACTATTTTCGTGGCCAATAGGAAAATTTCCATCCATTTATTTTTCTAAACGATATTACTAACTATTTTGAAAAGATATTTTTTAAATCACTTTTTTTTCCTAAACAAATGCATCATCAATACCCTTAAAAAACATTCCACTTTTTAACTCCCGTCCAAATTTTACCTTTTGTCTCGAAAACAGCGAACACTTGTCAATCGTCGACTCCGCCATGGCGACGTTGGAAGGTCGGTGACTCGAGTTTGTGGTCTTGTCCGTTTGCCAGGGTTGCGTTTTGCGTGACAACTTGTTTGTTCGTCGTTGTGATGGTTGTCCATGAAATGATGAAATGAACTGAGTAGGTTTAGACCGCTGCCGGGTTTATCGGCTTCATATTATTTAGAACTTTTTCTCTGCTTGTAATCTGTTTCGCCATCGCTGATCGGTCATTTTTTCAGCTTCTTTCATGATGTGTTAGAATTTCCTATGGCGTTCTTTGCCTCAGTCTTTCGCAAATCAGGTACCAAATTTCCATGAATAAATTTTTTCTCGTTCTGGCCAAGCACAATGACTAATTTTTGGTCTCTTAGCTCTGGTTTGGAGTGTTAGGCCGATCTTAGCATTTGTTTTGCGGTGATTATTATGTTGTCTCTATCAGGTGTTTGAGCTCAAAGGTGATTCTTTATCGCTACTTTATGTGGCAGAATCGATGCTGTGTTTTGATTTAGAATTGATTTTGGCATGAAGGGATGATTGGGGTTGTTTCTTTTTTTCTTTCATTGCCAGATGAGGCATATTTCCCTTTTATGTGAAGTGAACGCCTCGCCTCTTGAAATTGGTCATCATTACAATATCAGGGCTAGTAGCTACGAGGATGCTTGTGAATGGTATTTGGTGCATACAGAAGCAAAAGTTTCTCTCGCTTTTGTGCAAATGGTTCCTGATAGTCATTGATCACCTTGATTTATTGGTGTCCCTATTATTTTGTCGCAATTTGTTACTTGCTATTGAAGAAGACAGAATGAAGATCTATTCAGTTTTAGTAGGGCGAGGATTTGGTTAAACAAGCATCAAAGGTTCATGGTTGGAAACCTCTCAGAAGTGACCATTTTATGCTTTTCATGTTTTTTATATGTCTACCCAATATTCATATCAGTCAAATTGCTATTCTGTTTTCTGTTCGGTCAGAGCATTCTCAGTTTCCTCTCACTTAGATAGGGAAGTCAACAAAAGTTGTGCGGATACAATCTATTCAAGCATAGTCATTAGTCTGTTGTTCCTATGGTTTGCAGGAGCTTGGAATGGAGACCTGGAAGTGATGGGAATGGCTTCAGTGGATCATACCCTATCCAGGGTCCATACTGGGGCAGTGGATCATACCTTGAGATCATGAAAATAATACGTCATGCCCTACGACAGCTAAAGATTAATGTAACATTGTTGAACATAACTCAGATGTCGGAGTTCAAAAAAGATGCTCACACATCGGTTTTTACGGAGCGGAAGGGGAAACTCTTAACAAAGGCGCAGAGATCTAACCCCAAAACATTTGGTGATTGCATCCAATGGTGTTTACCAGGAGTCACTGATGCATGGAATGAAATTTTGTACACCTACTTGTTAAAAGATCATCGAACCATTCTATAGCGCCAAGCATAGCCAGGTTTGAAATTCCCGACGAAAACAAGTACAACTCGGGTGCAAAAATGTTTTTTTTTTTTTTTTTGGTGACCCAGGGAACCTCCGTGCGCCGCTTCACGGCGGAGAGTAAACCCTGGGATGGGTAGGGCCCCCACCGCTGGCCCATCCACAAGTAAGACGCGCGTTGAGCATTGAAGCACTGCGTCCACGAAGTCTCGAACTCTTCCCCTTGGCGTGGAGGGTACCAAGCCTTAACCGCGCAGTCACCGCGGGTGGTGGTTGCAAAAATGTTATCTGTAGCCATAGGAAAAATAAAAGATACCTGCTCATGACTACATCATTTCTACGGGAAGTTGTGTCTTCTTCCGGACTACATTTTATTTTTCTATCTCCATATCTCAACAAAACCTCCTAACAATCATTCTTATTAATGTCACAGTGGATCATCCTCAACTAATTCATCCCTACAGTCAAAAAAGCTGGGTTTACCTTTCTAATGCAGTTTACCTAATTAAGTATTGGTATGACCTATAATAGTTCCAAATCACACTCAACTTGATGTTCTGGCAAACTCTGACGGTCTGGAAAGGCTGGATGGTTAAGTAGTATGTTCTATTTCCTGATTAGACTCGCTCTCAATTTGACTGATTTCATACCATATTACAAGCTGTTCATATTCCTTTACCGTCCTTTCTCTTGAATCAAAGGTATGCGTGGTCTTCTTTCGAATTGAACAGGAAATGGAGCATCATTTAGCTGGGATGTGAGATGAGTTTATGATAACATGTTGAAAACTTAAAATCATCCATGAATGGAAAGGATGTAGAGATTTTGCAACCAAAGAAATCTGAAAATACTAACCGCTTCCGCCAGACAGGGCAAACGGGGTAAAGCTGGAACCATGAGGTATACACCTTTCGATACCAACTTCATCATCACAAAAGCTCCCTCTTTGGAAGGAAACTTCAGGCAAGATTTCTGACTCATAAGATTCAACTTCCACTGGATTGCTTAAGCTTTCAAGATATGTTGTCTTTGCCTCTTGCTCATGGGATGCAACTGGTGAAGACATATCAGATGAAGCGATCGTATTTGAAGCACCAACACTGCGAACAGTTTCAACCGTGAAGTTGTCACAAGGTCCTCCTCAGCATGAACTGAATCCGCAGGTGAAAGCTTGTTCAAGGCTAAACTTACAGTGTTTGCAATGTGGTCGCTAGGGAGATGAATGGACAGAAAATCAACTTCGCATAAATCCTTTTCAACAGAAGAGATTAAGTACATCTCAGGTGCGGACGGCTCCCCATGCACGGCATTTTCCTTCCAAAACTTGGCAGCCTTTTCTTTGGTCAAGGTACCATCTGTACGCCCCAAAGATGATACGGACAGTCCACCCTTGAGTATATGCACGAAAAACTGGAGCCCTTGGGGAGTCGAACATGTGTTTGTTGGTTCTTCACGCTACCGAAAGCAGATGGTTCGTCCAGTTGTACCATGTCTAACGACTCTGGCACCTCAAACGAATTCTTGGAAGAGGGATTACGAGTTTGAGACTCACTTTTTTCCTGGCTGGAGTCGTTAAAAGAATGTCCCGGTAGGTTCTTAACTCTAGCAAAAGCAAAGGTTATGTCGAGCCGTTCCAATTCTGAAGAAGACTCTGACGCCCCAAACAAATCTGGAGAAGAGGGATCAGAAGTTTGAGATCCAGTTGGCTCCAGACTAGGGTCGTTGAATGAATGTCCCAGTTGGTTCTTCGCACTATCAAGCGCACTTAGGTTGTCGAGTGGTCCGAAATCTGAGGAACTCTCCGGCACCTCAAACAAATTCTGAGAGGAGGGATTAAAATTTTGAGGTTCACTTTGTTCAGGTTCCTGACTAGGATTGTCCATTGTATGTCCTCGGTCCTTTATACTAACAAAAGAAGTGGGTTCATCCGGTAGCCTCACATCTGAGGAAGACGCCGGCACCTCAATCGAATTCTGAGCAGAGCAATTAGAAGTTTTGAGGTTCAATTGGTTCCTGAAAAGGGTCCAAATGGCAGGTCACCTGCAATTGTCCAGTGATCCTCGGGACATGTTCATCATTACTCTCTACCACTGGGGTACATCTCTTGAGAATCCATCCAACTGGGGGGTCAAATGTAAAAGGACCAGGGTCGCTCAATTCACGGCCCACATAATTCTCTAAGGGAAATTAATTAAAAAAGTTCATTGTACATAATTGTGTTGCAAATACAATATATATAAGGGACTCTTAAGAGATAAGATACGAAAGGTAACCGAATAACAAATATTCTTTAAATACTTGCCGACTCTAAGAGATAAGATACAAAATGTAACAGAATAACAAATATTTCCTAAATATTTGTTGAATATTTTCTGCCCTTAATAGAGGCCACCTGCGATTGATTTGGGATGCTATTCCTGGGTTCATTTTCAACACTTTTCATTAAATTAGCACTGCCACTGTTGGAAGTATCTCCTTCTGAACCCAATTGAGGCTGCACATCATGGAAAATGTTGGAGCAAAGCCTCTTCATTTTCTCACCAGCAGCTTCTACTTGTTTTTCGATATGATTGAAATCCAGTACGAAAGGTGTTCGGCATCAAGGAACAAATTACATCTTAGAGTCTAGAGAAAACATGACACACATGTATGGAAACCACACAATTTGGATAGTAGATACCGGCAAAATTCTTTCTAGTTGTAATGACGAAGAAGTCAAAATGATCTTGCCTAAAGTAGAAAGGAAAAGAAAAGCTGATCGCAAACCAGCTCCGACGCTTAAAAGACAAACCCATTACGATGTTGATTTAACTTTTCCAGGTAATCGATACTTTTAAAAGCCTCCTTGTCTTGATGACCAAAGGGCACTATTCACACTCAAGAATGAGGACCGATTAAATAAATAAAAAAAAAACTCAAGAATGAGGAGCCTTAAAAGACACATACAAAGAAAAATAAATGCCCGAAACCAATGTCAACATTTCATATAAGTTTATGAAACCAGTCACTGTTGCTAGCCAAATGCTAAACACGTAAAAAGTCATTTCAGTAAATTTAAGAAAAAAGCGGAAGAGACAAAGAGAATACATATATATTTTTTGATATATTTTGATATGTACTAATAAGTATCACATGAGCCTATTTATAAGCTTTATAGTTTGATTATCTACATTAACAAAATATTACACAATCAATTATAGTCAATGGTAAAGATATTTAGAATTTTTTATATATCCATAATATCATAAATATGTATTATGTGTATTTAGAATATTCTAAATATATCTAACAAGTAAATTTTCCTTTATCTAATTGTGTGAAAGAAAAAGAGTGCGTTCATTTCACGGAAAAATAATGATTTGAAAAATATTTTCGGAAAAATAATTACTTATCAAATATGGAAAAATTGGTCAATGGAAAATATTTTCATTGTCGATAAAATTTTATGCACAACTATTTTCATGAGTGATGATCATGGAGCCTTGCCTGAGGCTAGCAAGGTCCAGCTCGCAGGCTGTCATTGTGGCAAACGACTAGCGAAGAAAAAGGAAAAAGAAAAAGAAAAAGAATTAAAAACTTGATTTAAAAAAATGAATTCTATTTTTCAAATAAAAATAAAATAAAAGTTCAAATTAGATTTTAAAAAAATTAAAATTTAAAAGCATTAAAAAGGAATGCATTCGGATTTTTCAATTTTTAATTCATTTTCAAATTTCAGACAAATATCCAAAAATATTGTTGTTTCTCAAACAAAATGACTTCATAAATATATTTTTCAAGAAAAAAAGAGAACCTCAATTTTTTTTTTAAATTATAAAAATTGTCCATTAAATTTGTATTTAATGAAAGAGTTTTAGCAATATCATCTTTAAAAAAAAAAAATCGTAGAAAGACAAGCTTTCATAGATTTAGAAGTATTTTAGCAATATAATCTTTAAAAAAAGTCACAAGAATAAGCTTTTTAAAATTTAGTTACGTATGCAAATGTTTTAGTAATATAAGCCAGCTCCTATATGAGTTGAATATAAGTCGAGTGAAATTTACATTACATAAAAATGGGTCAAAACGACTTAAATGAATCAATATAAGTCGGATCATTTTCGACCCAACCCAAATCTGATAACGGCCCTAACGGTGAGTAATTATTTTTCAAAAATTTTCTTTTCCAAATTACTCTTCTTTTCCGAAACGAAGGCATCATTGATGTGATACCCTAAAAAACCTTCCTCTTTTTCACTCTCGTCCAAATTTCACCTTTTTTTGTCTCGAAAACAGCGAAGACTCGTCAGTCTCCAGCATGGCGACGAAGCTCTTCACTCGCTCCCGCCTCCGCTCCAAGCCTCAGCGAGGCCTCGCCTCCCTCCTCTCTCGCTCCCGCTACTTCTCCTCCGCTCCCGCCTCCGCGCCTCGCTACCCTCCCTTCCTCCCCTCCCTCCTCCGCTATCGCCTCCGCCCTCTCTCCGCGGCCTCCGCGGAGTTCCATGGCCGCCTCGCCGCGGCTTCTTCCACCCGTGCCTTCGCAACTAGGGCAACCTATTCGTCGCTCAACGGTCAGGGGCCCAACCGTTGGAGGGAACACTGGCACTGTGCCATAATGATGGAAAGGTCGGACGATAAGGCTGGCGAGATCCTACCGGACGATAAAGCTGGCGAGATCCTGGATACTTGTGTTAAGTTCCTTGCGGGGGCTGTTGGAGGGTCAGTGATTCGAGTTTGTGGTGTTTATCTGTTTGCCAGGGATTTGTTTCGTGTGACCATTTGTTTGTTCGTCCTTATTAAATGAACTGAGTAGGTTGAGACCGGCGGGTTTATCGACTTCGAACATTTTCTCTGCTTGTACTCTGTTTCGCCATCGTTTATCGGTCATTTTTTTCAGCTTCTTCATGATATGTTAGGATTTCCTACGGCGTTCTTTGCTTCCGTCTTTCGCAAGTCAGGTAACGAATTTCCATGATAAACTTTTTTCTTGTTCTGGCCAAGAACAGTGACTAATATTTTGGTCTCTTAGCTCTGGTTTAGAGTATTAGGCCGATTTTCGTATTTGTTTTGCAGTGATTGTTATGCTGTCTCTATCAGGTGTTTGAGCTGAATGGTGATTCTTTATTGCTGCTTTATGTGGCAGAATTGATGCTGTGCTCTGATTTAGAATTGATTTTGACATGGAGGGATGATTGGGGCATATTTCCATTTTATGTGAAGTGAACACTTCTTGAAATTGGTCTTCATTACAATATCATAGCTAGTGTTATAGCGACCGAGAGGTTGCTTATGAATGGTATTTGGTCCCTATTATTTTGTCTAACCACAATTTGTTGCTTGCTATTGCAGTGAAGAAGTTGCCAGAAGGAAGATCAACTCAGTTATAGTAGGGCTCCACCACTTTATATTTAGAGCTCCTCTATCCAAAGACCATAATTCCAACCTCCTAAGTAAAGCTTCTTGATTGGTTTTCTTTTGCTTCTCTTTCTGGAAAGTGGTGCTAATGAGTTCTGTTTTGTTGCACAGGGCTGGGATATATACCACATTATACTCATATGTACCTAGGCAAGTATAATGAATATGTGGGTATGTAAGCTTTGATCTTCTAATTCTGACATGAACTTTGCGTCCTGTAGATTCCATCCTCTCATTTATGAAGACCGCCGTGCTTTGTTGACCTCATCATGAGGCAGTTGTGCTGCTTCGGTTCTTGTTCTTGGTCGACTATACTTGCTTGGCTAATTATTTGGGTTCATATTGCACCTGATCTGTTATGTTAATTAGTATTTAAGTATAGTGATTAAGACATGCATTTTTAATTATTAACTCGTTAGTAGATAATGGAAACGTGTTTAGAAAGAGAAAAGTTACTTCCAAGTGCAAATCTACCCAAATTAGGCTTGGGGATGGAAAAAAATGTCATATTTTTCCCTTGTGGTTACTATATGAAAGAGTCATGAGTTTATGTCGCAACACAAGGCCTAATTAGTTTTGGGAAAGGTAATCTTTCCATGTCAGTCCTTTGGTTAATATAGGCATTATTATTATCGTCTGCCCTTGCACTGCAGCAGCTCAATCAAGACAAAGCTTTTCTCCTTTTTACTTTTGTGGACTTACATAATGTTTGTTGGAAATAAAATTACTAGTCTCAAATCGATTGAGCGGATTTGGTATATCTCATTGTGAAATTCTTGCCTTTCTCTTTCATGCAATCTCTCGTCCATGTCATAATGCATTTTTTCCACATTTGTCAGGCGAAACTGTTATTTTCGCGCCAACTGGAACTTATGAGTGGAATGGGCATGATGATCAACCCCGTAATTTGAATAGATCGAGGAACTTTGAAAGGGGGAAAAATATGCAGAACGGAAATTTCCGAGCCAGGGACATGCCACCTATACATAACCGAGGGATGCAGAACCCTCCACCTCTAGGAATCATGCTTCCACCAAATATGGGCAGTGGAATCCCCCAAGGATTACCTTTGCCAGAATGCCTCTGCCCAGCCACCCTGGATGCCCCTAAGCAATTCATGCGTAACTACATCCCTTTCTCGAATTTCCTTTAAATAGGAAAAAAAAATGATTTCCTAACAATTGGGAGAACATTTTAGGCGATTGGGTCGGTTTACGTATCTTAACTGAAACATAATGTTCGTTTGTTTGAAGAAAAACTACTTCCGGAGAATTATTTTTTGACTCCTTAGTGTTTGGATGATGGAAAAGTGATTGATCTTTGAAAAAAAATGTGTTTCATGAACTCAAAGCAACAAACTTGGATTGGAGGAAAACGATTTCACCTTCTAGTGAAAAGGAAATCACTTTCTGACTTTGCTTGCCACAGTTGGGCATGCGCTTATTACAATTCCATCTATATTGTTCAAGAAGCTGTTCGCTGACCGGCCAGGCCCGTCGGAACCTGAAAAGGAGAAGGACTTATTTATCGACATACTGTATCCTGACCAAGCCGACTACATGCATTGGCTGGTCGTAATGGAGGGGCCGGAGGGCGATCCTACTAGAGATGAGATCATCGATACTTATATTAAGACGGTTGCGCAGGTTGTTAAAAGGTCAGTGGTTCGAGACTGTGGTCTTATCTGTTTGCCAGGGTTTTGTTCTGTGTGGCAACATGTCTGTTCATCATTATTATGGTTGTTAATGAAATGAATGAGTAGGTTGAGACGGGTGCTGGGTTTTTCAACTTCATATTACTCAGACCATGCTCTCTGCTTGTACTCTGTTTCACCTTTGTTTATCGGTCATTTTTCGGCTTCTAAATTGTTGTTGATGAAATGAACTGAGTAGGTTGAGACGGTTGCTGGGTTTTTCAACTTCAAATTACTCAGAGCATGTTCTCTGCTTGTACTCTGTTTTGCCTTTGTTTATCGGTCATTTTTCAGCTTCTCCGTGATATGTTGGAATTACCTATGGCTGGAGGGTGAGATGACTGAATTCTTCGTGCCATGCTTTGCTTGTCTTTCACAAACGAGGTCTAAAAATACAATGAGACACAGCTTTTCGTGAATAACTATTTTCTTGTTCTGGCCGAGAACAATGACTCATAATTTGGTCTCTTAGCTCTGGTTTAAGTAAATTTCCAATTAGATTTTAGTATGTTTTGCAGTGATTATTATGCTGTCTCTTTCAGGTGCTTAAGCTTAAAGGTGATTCCTTATTGCTACCTTATGTGGCAGCATTGATGCTATGTTTTGATTTAGAATTGATTTTGACATGGAGGGATGATTGGGTCTGTTTCTTTTTTTCTTTCATTGCCAGATGTGGCCCATTTCCCTTTCATGTGATGCGAACCCTTCTTGAAATTGGTCCTCATTACAATATCATAGTTAGTATTATGGTGACTATGAGGATGCTTAAGAATGGTATTTGGCTGGTACAGAAGCAACAGTTTCTCTCGCGTGTTAATTCTTTTGCGAATGGTTCTTGAAGTGATGGTCCTTGCCTGTAGTCATTGATCATCTCGATTTATTACTGTCCCTATTATTTTGTCTAACCACAATTTGTTGCTTGCTATTACAGTGAAGAAAAAGCCAGGAGCAAGATCTACACTGTTGATACAGGGCCCTACTACTTTGCATTTGGAGTCAACGTATTTCCAAAGCTTGCTTTCAAACTTGCTGGTAAATCTTCTTGATCGGTTCTCTTTTTGCTTCTCTTTTTGGAAAGTGGCGCTAATGAGTTCTGTTTGGTCGCACAGGTCTGCCTAGAGTTCGATGGGTTGTTGTTGATGCGTACCTGCCTCTGAGGAAAGGTTGTGGGGCATGGAAGCTTTGATCTTCTAATTCTGCCATGAACTTTGCATCCTGGAGATTACATTCTCTCATTTATGAAAACCGCTGTGCTTTGTTGACCTCAGCATGAGGCAATTGTGCTGCTTCGATCTTCGTTCTTGGCCGACTATACGTGCTTGGCTTTTATTCGGGCAAGTTTTGCACGTGATCTATTATGTTAAATGGTATTCAAATATAGTGATTAAGACAATTGTTTAGCAGATAAGTTTGCTTAATGGAAACGTGTTTAGAAAGATAAAAGTTTGTTCCAACTGCATATCTACCCAAGTTTGGCTTGGGATGGACAAAAGTGTCATATTTGGCCATTGTGGTTAATATGAGTTTATGTAGCGGCACAAGGCCTAAGTAGTCTTGTGATAGGTAATCCTTCCATGTCGGTCCTTCGGTTAATATGGGCATTCTTATCGACTGCTTGCACTGCAACAACTCAATCATGCGAATTTGGTATATCTTGCCGTCTCTTTCATGCAAATTTGTTTTTAATGACGGGGAAGCAATTCCTTATGATCCTCCAACTAACATGTGGAGCGGACCTTGTAATTTCAAGAGATTGAGGAACTTTAAAAAGGAGGGTGGGAATCCCTGTTGACTAGACATTTCCGAGCCAAGCACATGTGACCTATTCATAACCAAGGGATGTAGAACCCTCCACCACAAGGCGTCATGCCCCTGCTAAATGTGGGCGGTGGAATGCCTCCACCAAGCAACTTTGGTGGAATGCCTCTGCACAACCAAATGTGACTTGATCGGTAATATATCTTAATCGAAATTTAATTTGTTTGATCTTTTAATTTCATCTTTCAAGTATTGACGAGTTTCTAGAACTTCATTTTCTTTTTATTAAACTAGTTTTGTTGTTTTCATAAGAACGAGAGATGTTAATTTTTGTTCTTATTTATTTTGGTTCGAAGGTGATTTAGGTTTTGAGTAGTCCAAGTCTTTATTAAAGAAAAGCTGTAGGCACTTAATTAGATTGAATAAATTACCAATCTCGGAGTCTTCAGATTTCGATAGCTTAAACTCGCTTTCCAACATTAGTGTTGACCAAACAACAATCGATGATTTATATTGCATAAGATACATCCCAGTGGGTACAAATACAAAAATTTTAAAATTAGCAAGCTTATGTCCTAATTTTCGGGAGTCATCTCAATGACACTTTCCAACAATCATATTCATCTTACTCTTGGCACAACACAACGTTGCAACTACCTCAACAATGCACGAGTCCATTCCATGATTCCACGAGAGACTCTTTCGCAGGCCCGCCTTTTAGAAAACTTGCAACCCTCTCTTACTCCTTCGTTTCTCTCTCTTCTTTTCCATTGCTTCGTCTTCTTTTTCTTTTTTTCTTTTTTACTTTTCTTTTCCTTTGGTCTTTGATTAGCGACCGGCCATAGGCGAGGCCTGGTGAGGGCTCGCTCCTTGTGCCCAAGGTGAGGCTTGCTCTCGTTGGATTTGACAAAGGTCGCATGAGTAGGAGGGAGAAAGAGCATAGTGCGAGAGAGAGAAGCGCGAACAGAAGAGAAGAGAGAGAGTGAGTGTGAAATTGAAATTAAGAGAGAGAAGGCTTTTGGCTTGCGGTGGACCCAGGCGACCTGTGTTGCCCCGGGGATGGAGTGGGATTTTTACACTGGAATTCCAGCTCCGCCTGTGGCGGAAACTCTTCTCTCAGAACTCCCCTGGCCTCGGCCTTACTCGCGAGGGGCCAATGTCGCATGCCCCATGAAAAAGGACGAGGAAAAATGGAACAAAACAAGGAGAGGCAAAAGCACTAAATGCTTAAGGTGTCTACCTCAGCCACTTCCAATTTCTCCAATTTCATTTTAAGCTCAGCCGCATCAATTTATGACACCATATTTGCCATGGAAGGAACAATCACGTTAAGGCTTCACAGGACAATCACTGCCATCCGTCGGTCACGTATGGACATCCAATGAACCTGACCTATTAACATATTGAACAATAATCGGCATAAGAAATCATCACCACGTCGAATTGTCACTATGTTCTGAACTAGATCGTCAAGTAGGCTGAATTAAAATGCCTCCGGCTGAAACATTCTTGAGAGGAAGGACTTGACTACGAGTTTCCAAGAGCATTAGGGTCATCACTTACTATTGTAGACCTCGACTATCGAATATAGTTAAATACCACCTCCGCAATGTCAATGCGTATGGTGATTCAAACTATAAAAGCAATGTGGCCAAATAATAAGTGAAGCTTCTGGGCACTCCCGAACCACAGCATTCCCTCCACCAAGTCAACAACCACGCATCAACCTTAAAGAAAACTTGAATTAGAAGTTTTTGATCCAGAATATCATAGATATCCAGAATAATCTAAAGATATCCAACAAGCAAATCTTCTATTATCCAATTCTACGAAAGAAGAAGAGGCTAGGTGTGTTGATTTCGCAAAAATATAAATGATTCAGAAAATATTTTTCAAGAAATGATTGCCTATATCAATATAGTAAAATTAGTCAACGAAAAATATTGTCATCGTCAATAAAATTTTATGTACACTATTTTCATGAGCAATAAAAAAATTTCTATGTATTTATTTTTCTAAAAGATATTACTAACTATTTTGAAAGGGTATTTTTTAAATCACTTTTTTTTTCCTAAACGAACGCATCATCAATACCCTAAAAAACATTCCACTTTTTAACTCCCATCCAAATTTTACCTTTTGTCTCGAAAACAGCAAAGTGAACCCTTCTCGAAATTGGTTCTCATTACAGTATCATAGCTAGTATTATGTAAATGCTTATGAATGGTATTTGGCAGGTACAGAAGCAAAAGTTTCTCTCGCGTGTTAATTTTTTTGGGAATGGTTCTTGAAGTGATAGTCCTTGCATGTAGTCATTGATCATCTTGATTTATTACTGTCCCTATTATTTTGTCTAACCACAATTTCTTACTTGCTATTATAGTGAAGATCTACACTGTTGATACAGGGCCCTACTACTTTGCATTTGGAGCCGTTGTATTTGAAGAGGTTGCTCACTGTCTAATTGGTAAAGCTTCTTGATTGGTTCTCTTTTGCTTCTCTTTTTGGAAAGTGGTGCTAATGAGTTCTGTTTTGTTGCACAAATCTGCCTAATGTTCGATGGGTTCTTCTTGATACATACCTGCTTCTGAGGAATGATTATACGGGTATGGAAGCTTCGATCTTCTAATTATGCCATGAACTTTGCATCCTGTAGATTACATCCTCTCATCTATGAAAACCGCGGTGCCTTGTTGACGTCGTCGTGAGGCAATTGTGCTGCTTCGGTTTTTGTTCTTGGCCGACTATACTTGCTCGGCTATTATATGGGTAGTTGTCACACCTCCTCTGTTATGTTAATTAGCATATAAGTATAGTGATTGAGACACGAATTGTTAATTATTAACTGTTTAGCGGACAAGTTTGCTCAATGCCAACGTGTTTACAAAGAGTAAAGTTTTTTCCAACTGCAAATCTACCCAAATTGACTTGGGGATGGACAAAAATGTCATATTTTGCCTCCGTAGTTGCTATATGAATGAGTCATGAGTTTATGTAGCAGCATGAGGCATAATTAGTCTTGCAACATTAGTCTTGCCACAAGTAATCCTTCCATGTCAGTCCTTTGCTTGATATAATTATTATTATCAACTGCCCTTGCACTACAGTAGCTCAATCAAGACCTAGCTTTATTCTGTTTTGCTTTTGTGGGCTTATTGTTCATTAGAAGCATTATATCACAGTCTCAAATTAGTTGAGCGAATTTGGTATATCCCATTGTGAAATTCTTGCCCTTCTCAGTCACGTGATCTCTTGTTCAATGTCATAATGTATTTTTTCCATATTTGTCGGGCCAAGTTTTTTTTATTGATGGGGAAGCAGTTGCTTATGACCCAAAGTACAAGACAAATAAAGAGAGGATCGCGGGTGAAGATTGTGAAAAGAGGAAGGAAATGATGCAGAGTAGAGATTTTGGGGCATTCTGTAGGCGTCATTGTTTCTTGAAGACAGAGAATTGTTAATGTTCTTGCTTATTTTGCTCTGAAGGTGATTTAATTTTGAGTTGTCCAAGTCTTTGTTCAAGTTAAGTGAAAACTCTACTACTAGGTTAGATTGGTCTACTTGATTGATGCTTATTAGTTAAATTTGATCTTCAATACAAGTGGGTTCCAAGATTGACAAGTAGAGTTATGGTGATTTCTTGCCTAAATTTAAATCTTTAATACATGCCTAAGAGCTATTCGAAAGTATACCAAATGATTTTGTTGCACCTTAAATGGGAAAGAATGAGAAAATGGTATAACTAAATCAAAAATAGGCTTTTAAAAAATTATAGAAATTGTCCATTAAATTCGTATTTAATGAAAGAGTTTTAGCAATATCATTTATAAATAAATTCGTAAAAAAAAACAAGTTTTCATATATTTTGAAGTATTTTAGCAAGATAACTTTAAAAAAAGTCACAAAAATAATTTTTTTTAAATTTGATTACGTATAGAAATGTTTTAGTAATATAAGCTAGGTCGGGTATGAGTTGAATATAGGTTGATTGAAAATGGATCAAAACGAGTAAAATGGATTAATATGAGTCGGATCATTTTCGACCCAATCCAAATCCGATAATGGCCCTAGTGATGAGTAATTATTTTTCAAAATTTTCTTTTCCAAATTACTCTTCTTTTCGCGAAACGAAAGCGTCATTGATACCCTAAAAAACCTTCCTCTTTTTCACTCTCGTCCAAATTTCACCTTTTTTTGTCTCGAAAACAGCGAAGACTCGTCAGTCTCCAGCATGGCGACGCAGCTCTTCACTCGCTCCCGCCTCCTCTCTCGCTCCCGCTCCTTCTCCTCCGCGCGTCGCGCCCCTCCCTCCCTCCCCTCCCTCCTACGCCATCGCCTCCGCCCTCTCTCCGCGGCCTCCGTGGAGTTCCATGGCCGCCTCGCCGCGGCTTCTTCCACCCGTGCCTTCGCGACTAGGGCGACCTCTTCGTCGCTCAACGATCAGAGGCCCGACCATTGGAACCGCGTGAGGAAACACTGGCACTGTGCCATAATGATGGAAAGGTCGGACGATAAGGCTGGCGAGATCCTACCGGACGACAAAGCTGGCGAGATCCTGGATACTTGTGTTAAGATGCTTGCGGGGGCTGTTGGAGGGTCAGTGATTCGAGTTTGTGGTGTTTATCTGTTTGCCAGGGATTTGTTTCGCGTGACCATTTGTTTGTTCGTCCTTATTAAATGAACTGAGTAGGTTGAGACAGGCAGGTTTATCGACTTCGAACATTTTCTCTGCTTGTACTCTGTTTCGCCATCGTTTATCGGTCATTTTTTTCAGCTTCTTCATGATATGTTAGGATTTCCTATGGCGTTCTTTGCTTCCGTCTTTCACAAATCAGGTAACCAATTTCCATGAATAACTTTTTTCTTGTTCTGGCCAAGAACAGTGACTAATATTTTGGTCTCTTAGCTCTGGTTTAGAGTATTAGGCCGATTTTAGTATTTGTTTTGGAGTGATTGTTATGCTGTCTCTATCAGGTGTTTGAGCTGAAAGGTGATTCTTTATTGCTGCTTTATGTGGCAGAATTGATGCTGTGCTCTGATTTATAATTGATTTTGACATGGAGGGATGATTGGGGTTTCTTTTTTTCTTTCATTGCCGGGCATATTTCCCTTTTATGTGAAGTGAACACTTCTTGAATTGGTCTTCATTACAATATCATAGCTAGTGTTATAGTGACCGAGAGGTTGCTTATAAATGGAATCCGGTCCCTATTATTTTGTCTAACCACAATTTGTTGCTTGCTGTTGCAGTGAAGAAGTAGCCAGAAGGAAGATCAACTCAGTTATAGTAGGGCTCCACCACTTTATATTTAGAGCTCCTCTATCCAGAGACCATCAATCCAACCTCCTAAGTAAAGCTTCTTGACTGGTTTTCTTTTGCTTCTCTTTCTGGAAAGTGGTGCTAATGAATTCTGTTTTGTTGCACAGGGCTGAGACTTGGAACATATTATACTCATACGTATGTGAGCAAGTATAATGAATATGTGGGTATGTAAGCTTTGATCTTCTAATTCTGACATGAACTTTGTGTCCTGTAGATTCCATCCTCTCATTTATGAAGACCGCTGTGCTTTGTTGACCTCATCATGAGGTAGTTGTGCTGCTTCGGTTTTTGTTCTTGGCCAACTATACTTGCTTGGCTAATTATTTGGGTTGATATTGCACCTGATCTGTTATGTTAATTAGTATTTAAGTATAGTGATTAAGACATGCATTCTTAATTAATAACTTGTTAGTAGATAATGGAAACGTGTTTAGAAAGAGAAAAGTTACTTCCAAGTGCAAATCTACCCAAATTAGGCTTGGGGATGGAAAAAAATGTCATATTTTGCCCCTGTGGTTACTATATGAAAGAGTCATGAGTTTATGTCGCAACACAAGGCCTAATTAGTTTTGGGACAGGTAATCTTTCCATGTCAGTCCTTTGGTTAATATAGGCATTATTATTATCGTCTGCCCTTGCACTGCAGCAGCTCAATCAAGACAAAGCTTTTCTCCGTTTTACTTTTGTGGACTTACATAATGTTCGTTGGAAATAAAATTACTAGTCTCAAATCGATCGAGCGAATTCAGTATATCTCATTGTGAAATTTTTGCCTCTCTTTCATGCAATCTCTTGTCCATGTCATAATGCATTTTTTCCACATTTGTTAGGCGAAACTGCTATTTTCGGGCCAACTGGAGTTTACGAGTGGAACGGGCATGATGATCAACCCCGTAATTTCAACAGATCGAGGAACTTTGAAAGGAGGGAAAATATGCAGAACAGAAATTTCCTAGCCAGGGACATGCCACCTATACATAACCAAGGGATGCAGAACCCTCCACCTCTAGGAATCATGCTTCCACCAAATATGGGCAGTGGAATCCCCCAAGGATTACCTTTGCCGGAATGCCTTTGCCCAGCCACCCTGGATGCCCCTAAGCAACTCTTGTGTAACTACATCCCTTTCTCGAATTTCTTTTAAATAGAAAAAAAAAATTGATTTCCTAACAATTGGGAGAACATTTTAGGCGATTAGGTCAGTTTACGTATCTTAACTGAAACATAAGGTCCGTTTGTTTGAAGAAAAACTACTTCCGGAGAATTATTTTCCGACTCCTTAGTGTTTGGATGATGGAAAAGTGATTGATCTTTGAAAAAAATGTGTTTCATGAACTCAAAGCAACAAACTTGGATCGGAGGAAAACGATTTCACCTTCTAGTAAAAAGGAAATCACTTTCTGACTTTGCTTGCCACAGTTGGGCATGCGCTTATTACAATTCCATCTATATCGTTCAAGAAGCTGTTCGCTGACCGGCCAGGCCCGTCGGAACCTGAAAAGGAGAAGGACTTATTTATCGACATACTGTATCCTGACCAAGCCGACTACATGCATTGGCTGGTCGTAATGGAGGGGCCGGAGGACGATCCTACTAGAGATGAGATCATCGATACTTATATTAAGACGGTTGCGCAGGTTGTAAAAAGGTCAGTGGTTCGAGATTGTGGTCTTATCTGTTTGCCAGGGTTGTGTTCTGTGTGGCAATGCGTTTGCTCATCATTATTATGGTTGTTGATGAAATGAATGAGTAGGTTGAGACGGGTGCTGGGTTTTTCAACTTCATATTACTCACACCATGTTCTCTGCTTGTACTCTGTTTTGCCTTTGTTTATCGGTCATTTTTCAGCTTCTCCGTGATATGTTGGAATTACCTATGGCTGGAGGGTGAGATGACTGAATTCTTCGTGCCATGCTTTGCTTGTCTTTCACAAACGAGGTCTAAAAATACAATGACACACAGCTTTTCGTGAATAACTATTTTCTTGTTCTGGCCGAGAACAATGACTCATAATTTGGTCTCTTAGCTCTGGTTTAATTAAACTTCCAATTAGATCTGAGTATGTTTTGCTGTGATTATTATGCTGTCTCTTTCAGGTGCTTAAGCTTAAAGGTGATTCCTTATTGCTACTTTATGTGGCAGCATTGATGATGTGTTTTGATTTAGAATTGATTTTGACATGGAGGGATGATTGGGTCTGTTTCTTTTTTTCTTTCATTGCCAGATGTGGCACATTTCCTTTTCATGTGAAGTGAACCCTTCTTGAAATTGGTCCTCATTACAATATCATAGCTAGTATTATGGTGACTATGAGGATGTTTTAGAATGGTATTTGGCGGGTACAGAAGCAACAGTTTCTCTCGTGTGTTAATTCTTTTGCGAATGGTTCTTGAAGTGATGGTCCTTGCCTGTAGTCATTGATCATCTCGATTTATTACTGTCTCTATTATTTTGTCTAACCACAATTTGTTGCTTGCTACTACAGTGAAGAAAAAGCCAGGAGTAAGATCTACACTGTTGATACAGGGCCCTACTACTTTGCATTTGGAGTCAACGTATCTCCAAATCGTGCTTACAAACTTGCTGGTAAAGCTTCTTGATCGGTTCTCTTTCTGCTTCTCTTTTTGGAAAGTGGCGCTGATGAGTTCTGTTTGGTCGCACAGCTCTGCCTAGAGTTCGATGGGTTGTTGCTGATGCGTACCTGCCTCTGAGGGAAGGTTATGGGGCATGGAAGCTTTGATCTTCTAATTCTGCCATGAACTTTGCATCCTGGAGATTACATTCTCTCATTTATGAAAACCGCTGCGCTTTGTTGATTGCAGCATGAGGCAAATGTGCTGCTTCGATCTTTGTTCTCGGCCGACTATACGTGCTTGGCTTTTATTCGGGCAAGTTTTGCACGTGATCTATTATGTTAATTGGTATTTAAATATAGTGATTAAGACAATTGTTTAGCAGATAAAAGTTTGGTCCAACTGCATATCTACCCAAGTTTTGCTTGGGGATGGACAAAAGTGTCATATTTTGCCATTGTGGTTAATATATGAGTTTATGTAGCGGCACGAGGCCTAAGTAGTCTTGTGATAGGTAATCCTTCCATGTCGGTCCTTCGGTTAATATGGGCATTCTTATCATCTGCTTGCACAGCAGCAACTCAATCAAGACCTAGCTTTATTGTATTTTACTTTTGTGGACTTATTGTTCGTTACAAGCATTATATCATAGTCTCAAATCAATCAAGTGAATTTGGTATATCGTATTGTGAAATTCTTGCTGTCTCTTTCATGCGGATTTGTTTTTAATGGTGGGAAGCAATTCCTTATGATCCTCCAGCTAATATGTGGAGCGGACCTGGTAATTTCGAGAGATTGAGGAACTTTAAAAGGAGGGTGGGAATCCCTATGGAATAGACATTTCCGAGCCAAGAACATGCCACTTATTCATAACAAAGGGATGTAGAACCCTCCACCTCAAGCCATCAGGCCCCCACCAAATATGGGTGGTGGAATGCCTCCACCAAGCAACTTTGGTGGAATGCCTCTGCACAACCAAATGTGATTTGATCAGTAATTTATCCTAATCGAAATTTAATTTGTTTGATCTTTTAATTTCATCTTTCGAGTATTGACGAGTTTCTAGAACTTCATTTTCTTTTTATCAAACTAGTTTTGTTGTTTTCATAAAAATGAGAAATGTTAATTTTTGTTCTTTTTTATTTTGCTTCGAAGGTGATTTAGGTTTTGAGTAGTCCAAGTCTTTATTCAAGATAAGTGAAAGTTGTAGGCACTAAATTAGATTGAATAAATTACCAGTCTCGGAGTCTCGAGATTTCAATAGCTTAAACTTGCTTTCCAACATTAGTGTTGACCAAACGGCAATCAATGATTTATATTGCATAAGATACATCCTAGTGGGTGATACAAATACAAAATTTCGAAAATTAGCAAGCTTATGTCCTAATTTTCAGGAGTCATCTCAATGACACTTTCCAACAACCGCATTCATTTGACTCTTGGCACAACAAAACGTTGCAACTACCTCAACAATGCACGAGTCCATTCCGTGATTCCGCGAGAGACTCTTTCGTGGGCCCGCCTTTTATAAAACTTGCAACCCTCTCTCGCTCCTTCGTTTCTCTCTCTTCTTTTCCGTTGCTTTGTCTTCTTTTTCTTTTTTCTTTTTTACTTTTCTTTCCCTTTGGTCTATGATTAGCGACCGGCCATAGGGGAGGGCTAGCGAGGGCTCGCTCCTTGTGCCCAAGGTAAGGCTCTCTCTCGTCGGATCTGACGAGGTCGCATGAGTAGGAGGGAGAAAGAGCAGAGCGTGAGAGAGAGAAGCGGGAGCAGAAGAGAGGAGAGAGAGAGAGTGTGAAATTGAAATTAAGAGAGAGAAGGCTTTTGGCTTGCGGTGGACCCAGGCAACCTGTGTTGCCCCGGGGATGGAGTGGGATTTTTACACTGGAATTCCAGCTCCGCCTGTGGCGGAAACTCTTCTCTCAGAACTCCCCTGGCCTCGGCCTTACTCGCGAGGGGCCAATGTCTCATGCCCCATGAAAAAGGACGAGGAAAAATGGAACAAAACAAGGAGAGGCAAAAGCACTAAATGATTAAGGTGTCTACCTCAGCCACTTCCAATTTCTCCAATTTCATTTTAAGCTCAGCCGCATCAATTTATGACACCATATTTGCCATGGAAAGAACAATCACGTTAAGGCTTCACAGGACAGTCACTGCCATCCGTCGGTCACGTATGGACATCCAATGAACCTGACCTATTAACATATTGAACAATAATCGGCATAAGAAATCATCACCACGTCAAATTGTCACTATGTTCTGAACTAGATCGTCAAGTAGGCTGAATTAAAATGCTTCCGGCTGAAACATTCTTGAAAGGAAGGACTTGACTACGAGTTTCCAAGAGTATTAGGGTCATCACTTACTATTGTAGACCTCGATTATCGAATATAGTTAAATACCACCTCTGCAATATCAATGCGTATGGTGATTCAAACTATAAAGCAATGTGGCCAAATAATAAGTGAAGCTTCTGGGCACTCCGGAACCACACCATTCCCTCCACCAAGTCAACAACCATGCATCAACCTTAAAGAAAACTTGAATTAGAAGTATTTGATCCAGAATATCATAGATATCCAGAATAATCTAAAGATCTCCAACAAGCAAATCTTCTATTATCCAATTCTACGAAAGAAAAAGAGGCTAGGTGTGTTGATTTCGCAAAAATATAAATGATTCAGAAAATATTTTTCAAGAAATGATTGCCTATATCAATATAGTAAAATTAGTCAACGAAAAATATTGTCATCGTCAATAAAATTTTATATACACTATTTTCGTGGGCAAATAAAAAAAACTATCTATTTATTTTTCTAAAAGATATTACTAACTATTTTGAAACGATATTTTTTAAATCACTTATTTTTTCGTAAACGAATGCATCATCAATACCCTAAAAAACATTCCACTTTTTAACTCCCGTCGAAATTTTACCTTTTGTCTCAAAAACAGCGAAAACTTGTCAGTCGTCGACTCCGCCGTGGCGACGTTGGAAGGTCGGTGACTCGAGTTTGTGGTCTTGTCCGTTTGCCAGGGTTGCGTTTTTGCGTGACAACTTGTTCGTTCGTCTTTGTGATGGTTGTCCGTGAAATGATGAAATGAACTGAGTAGGTTTAGACAGCTGCCGGGTTTATCAACTTCATATTATTTAGAACTTTTTCTCTGCTTGTAATCTGTTTCGCCATCGCTCATCGGTCATATTTTCAGCTTCTTTCATGACGTGTTAGGATTTCCTATGGCGTTCTTTGCTTCCGTCTTTCGCAAATCAGGTAACAATTTTCCATGAATAACTTTTTTCTTGTTCTGGCCAAGAACAATGACTAATTTTTGGTCTCTTAGCGGAGGGAAAAATACGAGGTACTTTATTGCTTAGTCTCTGGTTTGGAGTGTTAGGCCGATCTTAGCATTTGTTTTGCAGTGATTATTATGTTGTCTCTATCAGGTGTTTGAGCTCAAAGGTGATTCTTTATCGCTACTTTATGTGGAGAATCGATGCTGTGTTTTGATTTAGAATTGATTTTGGCATGAAGGGATGGTTGGGGTAGTTTCTTTTTTTCTTTCATTGCCAGATGAGGCATATTTCCCTTTTATGTGAAGTGAACGCCTCTTGAAATTGGTCATCATTACAATATCAGGGCTAGTATCTACAAGGATGCTTGTGAATGGTATTTGGTGCATACAGAAGCAAAAGTTCCTCTCGCTTTTGTGCAAATGGTTCCTGATGGTCATTGATCACCTTGATTTATTGGTGTCCGTATTATTTTGTCACAATTTGTCGCTTGCTATTACAGTGAAGAAGAAGCCAGAATGAAGATCTATTCAGTTTTAGTAGGGCGAGGATTTGTTTAAACAAGCATCAAAGGTTCATGGTTGGAAACCTCTCAGAAGTGACGCTTTTATGCTCTTCATGCTTTTTATATGTCTACCCAATATTCATATCAGTCAAATTGATGTTCTGTTTTATGATCGGTCAGAGCATTCTCAGTTTCCTTTCACTTAGATATGGAAGTCAACAGAAGTTGTGTAGATACAATCTATTCAAGCATAGTCATTAGTCTGTTGTTCCTATGGTTTGCAGGAGCTGGGAATGGAGACCTGGAAGTGATGGGAATTGCTTCGGTGAATCATACCCTATCCAGGGTCCATACTGGGGTAGTGGATCAAACCTTGAGATCATGAAAATAGTACGTCATGCCCTACGACAGCTAAAGATCAATGTAACATTGTTGAACATAACTCAGATGTCGGAGTTCAGAAAAGATGCTCACACATCGGTTTTTACGGAGCGGAAGGGGAAACTCTTAACAAAGGCGCAGAGATCTGACCCCAAAACATTTGGTGATTGCATCCACTGGTGTTTACCAGGAGTCCCTGATGCATGGAATGAAATTTTGTACGCCTACTTGTTAAAAGATCATCGAACAATTCTATAGCGCCAAGCATATCAAAGTCCAGGTTTGAAATTTTCGACGAAAACAAGTATGTTAAAAAAAAATTGTATGTGTGCGTGCGGAAGCATGGTTTTGGTATTAGTTATAGTTTTTGGTTAGAGATGTTGTGTGCAAGTGTATGGTGTAGTTTATAGATGATGGCCAAGGGACAATAAATGATAATTAAAGGATATAGGACATGGGAAAAATAGTTTTATTAGTTGAACAAAATAGTTTGATGGAGATATAATAGAGATCTTGACCTCTCATGGTGGAGGGTTCACCTCACACACAAGGTGGAGGTTTACCTCTCACCCCTCTCAAATGATGAACTTACATGCCTATTTATAGGCGTGAGTCACTGCCTTAGAAGATTCTAGTCTTCTCTTGAATACTAGACTTCTCTAGGCTTCTCTTACATACTGGACTTTTCTTCTTTCTTCTAGAAAATTCATCTAGGGAATTCTAGAAGTTTAGTAACTCTAGGAAATTCTAGAAAATGGATCACCATTTCCAACACTCCCTCTTGATCCATTTTCGGGATGCTTCGGATATTGTAGTTTGTCCCATGTCTTTTAATCTGTCTTCGTTCCATGATCCCTTGTATCCTTTTGTTGGAACACTTGCACCTACTTTCGAATGTTCATGTCTTTTCTTTAATGATGTCCCATATGTCTCGGGCCATCAAAGTGCTCTTAGTTGTAGTTGTTAGCTCGGGCTTTGGCTCTAGCTCTCGTAGGCTCGGACTCTAGCTCCGGCTTTGGTTCTGGCTCTAGCTCCGGCTCTGGCTTTGTTGGCTCTCGCTCGGGCTCTAGCCTTTGATTCTGGCTTTGGCTCCGGCTCTGGCTCTGTTGGCTCTCGCTCGGGCTCTGGCCTTTTTAGTTGAGGATGGTGAGGACAAACACCCATAACCATCCGATATGGCTAGCTCTGATACCATGTTAAAATTTAAATGTGTGCGGAAGTATGGTTTTGATATTAATGATAGTTTTTTATTAGTGATGTTGTGTGCAAGTGTATGATATAGTTTGTAGAGGATGGGCAAGGGATAAACTAGGATAATTAAAGGAAAAAGAACATGGGATATGGGATATTCTGAGAAGGTTTATGGGACAAAAATAGTTTCATTAGTTGGATAAAATAATTTTATTATAGTTGAAGGAAGTGTTGGTGATGGAGCATGTGGTTTTTATGCTTAGCTCCCACACCAAAACATGGAGCACTTGCTCCTTTATATAGGCTGCCAATTATATAGGCTGCCAAAGTAGATGGAGGAAGTCTCTAGACTTCTCTACAAATAGCTACTAACATAAGATGGAGAATTCTAGAACACACAAGAGATGGCAGCTTGTAGACTCTTCTAGAATTTTTCTTGAATTTTCTAGCTCAAATCTATCTTGAAGTTTCTAGAA
Source organism: Eucalyptus camaldulensis (assembly GCA_019915185.1). Classification (NCBI taxonomy): domain Eukaryota; kingdom Viridiplantae; phylum Streptophyta; class Magnoliopsida; order Myrtales; family Myrtaceae; genus Eucalyptus; species Eucalyptus camaldulensis. Next base: position 12,663,936 of record JAHSVA010000006.1, read on the forward strand.
TTGGATCACAAATTCCAACACTCCCCCTTGATCCAATTTTGGGATACTCTGGACTTGTGTTATAAAGCCTCGGACGTACCTTGAAATCTCTCTTGTAATTTATCCCATGCATTCTCTTGTCAAAACACTTGCACTTGCCTTTGAACATGCATGACTTTTCTTCTTTCTTCTAGAAAATTCATCTATGGAATTCTAGAAGTTTAGTAACTCTAGGAAATTCTAGAAAATGGATCACCATTTCCAACAAGTGTTTACCAGAGTCCCTGATGCATGGAATGAAATTTTGTACACCTACTTGTTAAAAGATCATCAAACAATTCTATAGCGCCAAGCATATCAAAGTATGGGTTTGAAATTTTCGACGAAAACAAGTACAACTTGGGTGCAACTAGGTGATTGCATCCACTGGTGTTTACCAGGAGTCCCTGATGCATGGAATGAAATTTTGTACGCCTACTTGTTAAAAGATCATTGAACAATACTATAGCGCCAAGCATATCAAAGTCCAGGTTTGAAATTTTCGACGAAAACAAGTACAACTCGGGTGCAAAAAAGTTATTTGTAGCCACAGGAAAAACAAAAGTTACCTGCTCACGACTACATCATTTCTATGGGAAGCTGTGTTTTCTTTCGGACTACATTTTATTTTTCTATCTCCATATCTCAACAAAACCCCCTAACAATCATTCTTATTAATGTCGCAGTGGATCATACTCAACTAATTCATCCCTACGGTCAAAAAGGCCGAGTTTACCTTTCTAATGCAGTTTACCTAATTAAGTATTGGTATGACCTATAATAGTTCCAAATCACACTCAACTTGATGTTCTGGTGAACTCTGACGATCTGGAAAGGCTGGATGGTTAAGTAGTATGTTCTATTTCCTGATTAGACGCGCTCTCAATTTGACTGACTTCATACCATATTTCAAGTTGTTCATATTTCTTTACCGTCCTTTCTCTTGAATCAAAGGTATGCGTGGTCTTCTTTCGAATGGAACAGGAAATGGAGCATCATTTAGCTGGGATGTGAGATGAGTTTATGATAACATGTTGAAAACTTAAAATCATCCATGAATGGAAAGGATGTAGAGATTTTGCAACCAAAGAAATCTGAAAATACTAACCGCTTCCACCAGATAGGGCAAATGGGGTAAAGCTAGGACTATGAGGTATACACCTTTCGATACCAACTTCATCATCACAAAAGCTCCCTCTTTGAAAGGAAACTTCAGGCAAGATTTCTGACTCATAAGATTCAACTTCCACTGGATTGCTTAAGCTTTCAAGATATGTTGTCTTTGCCTCTTGCTCATGGGATGCAACTAGTGAAGACATATCAGATGAAGCGACCGTATTTGAAGCACCAACGCTGCGAACAGTTTCAACTGTGAAGTTGTCAGAAGGGACAAGGTCCTCCTCAGCATGAACTGAATCCGCAGGTGAAAGCTTGTTCAAGGCTAAACTTGCAGTGTTTGCAATGTGGTCGCTAGGGAGATGAATGGACAGAAAATCAACTTCGTATAAATCCTTTTCAACAGAAGAGATTAAGTACATCTCAGGTGCGGACGGCTCCCCATGCACGGCATTTTCCTTCCAAAACTTGGCAGCCTTTTCTTTGGTCAAGGTACCATCTGTACGCCCCAAAGATGATACGGACAGTCCACCCTTGAGTATATGCATGAAAAACTGGAGCCCTTGGGGAGTCGAACATATGTGTTTGTTGGTTCTTCACGCTACCGAAAGCAGTTGGTTCGTCCAGTTGTACCATGTCTAACGACTCTGGCACCTCAAACGAATTCTTGGAAGAGGGATTACGAGTTTGAGACTCACTTTTTTCCTGGCTGGAGTCGTTAAAAGAATGTCCCGGTAGGTTCTTAACTCTAGCAAAAGCAAAGGTTATGTCGAGCCGTTCCAATTCTGAAGAAGACTCTGACACCCCAAACAAATTTGGAGAAGAGGGATCAGAAGTTTGAGATCCAGTTGGCTCCAGACTAGGGTCGTTGAATGAATGTCCCAGTTGGTTCTTCGTACTATCAAGCGCACTTAGGTTGTCGAGTGGTCCCAAATCTGAGGAACTCTCCGGCACCTCAAACAAATTCTGAGAGGAGGGATTAAAATTTTGAGGTTCACTTTGTTCAGGTTCCTGACTAGGATTGTCCAGTGTATGTCCTTGGTCCTTTATACTAACAAAATAAGTGGGTTCATCCGGTAGCCTCACATCTAAGGAAGACGCCGGCACCTCAATCGAATTCTGAGCAGAGCAATTAGAAGGTTTGAGGTTCAATTGGTTCCTGAAAAGGGTCCAAATGGCAGGTCACCTGCAATTGTCCAGTGATCGTCGGGACATGTTCATCATTACTCTCTATCACTGGGGTACATCTCTTGAGTATCCATCCAACTAGGGGGTCAAATGTAAAAGGACTAGGGTCGCTCAATTCACGGCCCACATAATTCTCTAAGGGAAATTAATTAAAAAAGTTCATTGTACATAATTGTGTTGCAAATACAATATATGTAAGGGCCTCTAAGAGATAAAATACGAAAGGTAACCGAATAACAAATATTCTCTAAATACTTGCCGACTCTAAGAGATAAGATACAAAATGTAACAGAATAACAAATATTTTCTAAATATTTGTTGAATATTTTCTGCCCTTAATAGAGGCCACCTGCGATTGATTTGGGATGCTATTCCTGGGTTCATTTTTGTTGGGATTAACGGATTCCCAAAAATCGGATTTGACACTAAATCGAACCCCTAAGACAAATGCGGAAGATGAGCGCGGGAAAACAACATGTATCACCGATCCTAAAGCACACCACGGATTCAAGCGTACCTTTTTAGCCACAGATTAAACACTAACGTCGATATGAGGAAGAGAATTTGGCCCTATTCGATCCGATGACGCCAATTCGCCTTGAAGGGAAGAAAAACGTGCCTTGTGCTTTACTGTTTTCCTTTTTTGGGAGAGAGAGCGGGAGCGAGAGAGACGTACGTACGTTTTGATTCCAAAAGGTGCGTTCTCCCTCTCTCTCCTCCCTTTTATACGACCCTCCATCCACGAGCCCTATTCCTGTGGGCCGGGCTTTTAGTCCCAACATGGGCGGACGGGCCTTAAGCCCATCAATAATAAAACCATCATCTCCCACTCGCACATGGTGGGCCGAACAGGATTCTCTTTACCTCTCTTCAACACTCATACCGGTGAATAATCCATGCAACTAGCATACTTTGAGAGCTCGTTGCTATACATCTGTTAGGAATATATAGCGGCTCATAATGGGCATCACACTCTGAGTAAATTTAGTATGCAATACCCTAGATCGATCGATCACATTTATATCTCTATTAATCTCTTTTAAACAATGATATATATATATATATATATATATATATATATATTGTATTCACAATTATGATTATCCCAAAGACAGTCATAATTGGTTAACTAGTGAATACAAAACTACAATGTGATTCTCCAAATTCGATCTTCCTCTTTCCTTCAAAACTCTCAATTTCAGTTCAGCTTGCTTTTCTATAAATGTCCCATTAGATCGAATCAACTCATGACTATTGGCAACATCCTAAGATAGCAAACACTAAATAGAAATCTTGAGAATAAGTAAGAGTCATGAGGGGACTAAAAAATTGAGAAACTCTTTTCCTCAAGAGTCTCACGCGATACAAAAGTTGGGATCAAACTTTTGTCAATCTTATTGGTCGTCTCATGCATACGTAGTATGAAACACGTATTACGGTAATAACTCATTTTCCCATGGAGCGTATGTCTACACCTTCAATACCGTACAGATAATAGTTTAGACATACCCAATGTCTAACTTGAGTTCATATATCTACTCATTCAAAAAATTCATCAGAACTCACATCTGGCATCATAGACAGATAAAATAAAATATGTGGGGTATTTTACTTTCGGACATAGTAAGTATTATGTCCTCATCTTAACACTCAGTTAAGGCGACATTAAGCTTGAGCTCTCGATTATCACCTAGATAATAAGCTTAAAAACAGTTGCATCTCTATTTATCATATAGTAAATAGATGCGATTACCCGTGTGAGTGGGCTAATCTTATATCTGTCCAACATACTTTCTCAACTTCAAGTAATGCACTGAGCATTAAGATGTATAAAGATCAAACAAAGATTCATAGGCATTAATGATGAAAAACACAAATTCATCAAATGTGAACACTTCAAGGAAATTACAATCCAGTACATCAGACTCTACGCAATCCTAGAGATTTCACATGGCCACAAAACACATCCTAGATATTGGCTCTGTCATAGGATCTGCTACCATTCTATGTATAGATATGTACTGTAAGTTCACATCTTTTCGTGCAATCATATTTTTGATAAAATTATACTTGGTATCTATATGTTTGGTCTTGTCATGATATTTTGGATCTTTGGTGTATGCTTTTGCTGCTTGGCTATCACTATTAACCAACAATGAATCTGCAGCACTTCCAATAACACCTAAATGATCCAATAATCTCTTAAGCCAAACACTTTCTTATACTGCTGCTGATAATGCCATAAACTCAACTTCCATCATGGACAAGGCTATACACGTTTGTTTCTTACTGCTCTAACATATGGCGCCATTATTTAGTAAGAAAACAAACCCAGAGGTAGATTTTCTTTCATCTAAATCTCCTCCATAATCAACATCAGAATAGCCTTAGAGTTGCAAATCCTTTCCATAATAACTCAGCGTATAATCAGCAGTTTCCTTTAGATACCTTAGTAATCTCTTAACGGCCTTCCAATGTGCTGGACCTGGGTTGGATTGGTATCTACTCATCATTCCAACTGCAAAACATATATCAGGTCTTGTACACATCCTAGCATACATCAAGTTCCCAACAGCACTAGCATAAGGAACATGTTTCATTCGTTCCTTCTCTTATAGAGTCCTTGGACACAGTCTATGGCTCAGTCCTTCACCTTTTGCAATACAAGTGTCTATGGGTTTACAATCCCATATCCTTCATCTCAAAGTTGGAAGACAACCAACTCATGACAGTATTGACAAGCTCCATATTGCTTCCGGCAATTAATATATCATCAACATATAATGATATGATCACAAATTGATCCTTGGATCTTTTGATATATACACAATGATCCTCAGCTATCATTGTAAAGTCATATGCCATTATGGCATTATGAAAACATATATACCATTGTCTGGATGACTACTTAAGGCCATATATCGACCTCAAAAATCGACATATCTTTTCTTCTTGGCCTTTCACTATGAAACCAGCATGTTATTCCATATATTTTCCTTCCTCTAATTCTCCATTGAGGAAAGTAGTCTTTACATCCATTTGATGTAACTCAAGATCCATACTAACCACTATTGTCAGAATTATGCGAATCGAGGTAAATCTCACTATAAGAGAAAATATTTCTTCATAATCAATTCCTTCCTGTTGATTATACCCATTCGCCACAAGACGAGCCCTATGCCTTTATATCGAGCCATCAGCTTTACGCTTTATTTTGATAACCCACTTGTTCCCAATAGTTTTGCATCCTTTTGGAAGATCAACCAGTTCCTAAACTTAGTTTGACTTCATTGACTCAATTTCTTCTTCCATTGCATGAATCCATTTTTTCTTATTAGGGCAATTCAGAGCCCCATTAATATTTCTTGGCTCATCCTCATCTTGCGGAGCAATCATAAAAGTTTCCCTTTCAATGTCAAAACGTCAACGGGGAATACTTTGGCAACTTGTTCGTCATATAGGACATTGTACACTTTGCACATCATTCCCTATTATGCTCCCACTAGGATTAGATAATGATAACAGTGTCTCATCACGTGGTTGCAATTGAGAATGAGTTGAATTCAATTCATCACTTCTCATATTACTCCCACTTGGACGAACTCCACTAATATCATTATCTTGATCTAAGGTTTCAAATAGAGGTAATCTTCCCCATTTCGCCATTCTTAAGAAATTCATCCTCTAAGAATGTGACATCCCGTGATTCAAATTCAGTTATACTCCCACTTTCCTGCTCACCTATGAACACATACCCTTTCGAGTGTTCGAAGTATATCATTAAAATACTCTTCTTTCCTTTAGGACCCAATTTCCCAAACTTGTGAGAGGGCTCATGAGTATAGGCAGCACAACCCCATGACTTAAGAAAACTTAAGTCTGGTTTTCTACCTGTCCATAACTCATATGGAGTGGAAGTAACTGATTTGGAAGGCATCCGGTTAAGTATATAGGTAGCAGTTAACAACGCATCACTCCAAAAAGTAATAGGTAAGTTAGCATGCGTCATCATGGACCTAACCATTTCTAGTAGGGTTCTGTTTCTTCTCTCTGCAACACCATTTGTTGAGGAGTATACGGAATAGACAACTGTCTTTGTATTCCTTTTTCATCACATAATTTTCTGAACTCATCAGATAAATATTTCTCGACCTCGATCGGATCTCAATGTTTTTATTTTCTTGTCTAATCAATTTTCTACCAGGTTCATAAACCTTTTGAAACAACTTATTGCTTCAGATTTATGAGAAATCAAATAGACATATCTGAATCGAGTATAATCATCTATAAAAGTGATGAAATAAACAGCCCCATGCCTTCCTCTCACATTCATTGGACCACAGACATCAGAATGGATTAAATGCAGAGGAAATTCAGCTCTTTTACCTTTTTCTAAATGGTTTCCTTGTCATTTTCCCTTCTAGGCAATGCTTACATATGGGCAAATCGACTTTTTTCATGTTGCCCAACAAGCCCTCTTTGGCCAGTCTATTCATATATTGTTGGCCAATATGACCCAGTCTAGCCTACCACACATTCACATCATTATCAAATGAATTAGGAGATGTGAGAAGGGAATAACAAACATTTGCACCAACATAGTCAATATTTAGTACAATAAAACCATCCAGAAAGTGATCACAACCATAGTAGTTTGTATCCAAATACAAATCTACACCGCTATTACGGAAGTTCACACTAAAACCAAGCTTAACCAACACCAAAATAGACACAAAATTTCGACGAATCTCCGAAGCATATAGAACATCAAGTAGGAACAAGTTGCGTCCACCACACATGTTCAATTGGCAGGTGTCAATCCCTTTAACTTCATCTCTGGAGTTATTTCCTACATAGATCCACTTAGTTCCAGTTGGTACTCGTCGGAATTCCACGAATGATCCTCTATCCTTCACTACATGGTCTGTTACTCCTGAATCTACAGTCCACAAAGGATTGGACTCAGCCAATAATACAGAACTTGACACATAAGCAAAGTTCTCAAATGTACAATACGTGTTTACCTTCTTTGGCTCACGACAGTCGCGAGCATAGTGACATTTCTTGTCACAATTGTAACACCTCACCTTTGACATTTTCTTCAGTTGAGGATGTTTTCCTCTCTTGTGTTGGTTAACTCTTGATCTCTTGCAATAAGGACTTGATCATTTGCATTCTCACATATTGAACGAATCAATACGCTTGCGCTTAGAGCTCAAAGCCCTTTCTAAGCTAGAACCAGCATTGCAAATATCTATTTTCAGCTCACATGCCGTTAAGCAGTCCTCTACCAACTCAAGGTGGCACAGCATCCTCAAGATCTTCCATAACATGGTCAAGAGCTTCTAGTGCTTCTTGCTTTTCCAGCACATATTGAATCTTCATATTCAATATTTCACAATTGTTGCCGTTCATATCAGTAATTACGTTCTTAGTTGCTGAAACCATCGATCTGAACACATCAGACATATATACACGAATAATTAATGTCTATCATTTATGCATCCACTTTGCACAGACCCATCATATCAATGAATAATTTCAAATAAGGTTTCAGAATCAAAAGGTCATTATGTTTCCAATCATCCTTCAAAATCCTAACGTAAAATTATTATTAATATAATTGTCTTATGCAAAATAAATTCTATGAAGTTACAAAAACTTCTATGAACTACCCATAGCAGTCGACAATAACATAAAGCAAATAATATCTAACATTCAATAGAATAACAATGCTTTCACATAATACAACTATCCATTACACTAAGTAATATTTTCAAAGAAGAAATATCAACATAGAAAGAGATATCCATACTCAAAAAACATCTCAAACTAATCTAACAAATAAATAGGGAAAGTCCCTTCTAATCTATCAGTCAAAATATCTGGAAAAATTGAAGGCACATTTGCCAACTATGGAAAAAAATTTGGAGAGCTCTTATGTCGCCTCCAAGGCGCATTCACTCTGCGCCATGTGACGCTCAATCTAAGGGTTGAAGTTTTGGTTAACTCAATCCTATGGTACTCTCTTACAAAAGCTACCACTAGCCTCCTATAGCCCGGGACCACGTTAACCTCCCATAGCCGATCTAACACTGCTTGCCATTTAGGTGGAAGAGTGTTCATCAAAGCCGGCACCTTCTCAAAATCCAGCATAAGATAACCATTCCAGATGATTTCCTGTATCATCTGATTGACCCTGACCAAGTGTGATACTAAATCACCGTCATGGCACCGATAATTAGCTAACTCTGTTATCAGCTTTTTAAGTCTAGCTCTTCCTTCGTCTATTTTCGGGATTGCAGGTATCCGTGCATAACGCATCATAGTTCCTACAACAAATGCAGAACTAAAAATGGATCACTTATAATCCACAACAAACAAAATGGAAAATACATAATTTTCCATGATTCATGCAACAAATGCAAAATAAAAAATAAAAAAAAAAGATTACCTCTAACCCATACAGACATAATTGAAAAAGAAACAAATTATTATTTTTTTTCGGGTCAACGGTCAAAGTCAACGGTCATCGGTCAACGGTCAACGCCAGTCAACGGTCAACGGGTCAACGCCGATCCACGGTCAACGGTCGCTGGTCGTTAGGCTTGCTGGTCGAACCGGACGAACCGGTCGGGCCAGGTCAAACGAACCGACCGACACGTGTCGCGCGCGTGCGCGGGCTGACATCACGCAGACGTCATCCGGCACGTGCGTGGCACGCGCCAGGCTCCATGTGGGTCGGGTCGGGTTGGGTCTCTGTCAGGTCGGGTCGTCGGCCGATAACCGGCCGTCCAACGGTCGTCGGCGATGACATCATCCCGGCGGTTACCGTGACGTCACGGTGACATCAGCACGCGTCGGTTCACCAACCGGCGTGTGCCAGTTCGCCAGCTGGCGGACACGCGCACGTGCCGGTCCGTCACCAGCGCGTGTAGCGCACGCGCTAGCCGAGCCAGCACTTCAAGCGCGTGGCGCCCACGCGCAGCGGCTTCTGACCGCTATTCACACTCAAGAATGAGGACCAACCAAAAAAAACAAAAAAAACAAAAAAAACTCAAGAATGAGGAGCCTTAAAAGACACATACAAAGAAACACAAATGCTCGAAACCAGTGTCAACATTTCATATAAGTTTATGAAATCAGTCACTGTTGCTAGCCAAATGCTAAACACGTAAAAAGTCATTTAAGTAAATTTAAGAAGAAAGCGGAAGAGACAAAGAGAATATATATATTTTTTGATATATTTTGATATGTACTAATAAGTATCACATGAGCCTATTTATAAGCTTTCTAGTTTGATTATCTACATTAACAAAATATTACACAATCAATTATAGTCAATGGTAAAGATATTTAGAATTTTTTTATATATCCATAATATCATAAAGATGTATTATATGTATTTAGAATATTCTAAATATATCTAACAAGTCAATTTTCCTTTATCTAATCATGTGAAAGAAAAAGAGCTGTGTTCATTTCGCGGAAAAAGAATGATTTGAAAAATATTTTCGGAAAAATAATTACTTATCAAATATGGAAAAATTGGTCAATGGAAAATATATTTATTGTCGATAAAATTTTATGCACAACTATTTTCATGAGTGATGATCATGGAGCCTTGCTTAAGGCTAGCAAGGTTCAGCTCGCAGGCTGTCATTGTGGCCAACGACTAGCGAAGAAAAAAGAAAAAGAAAAATAATTAAAAGCTCGATTTAAAAAAATAACATAAAAATTGAATTCTAGTTTTTTTAAATAAAAATAATAAAAGTACAAATTAGATTTAAAAAATTAAAATTAAAAACATTAAAAATGAATGCAATTGGATTTTTCAATTTTTAATTCATTTTCAAATTTCAGGCAAATATCCAAAAATATTGTTGTTTCTCGAACAAAATGACTTCATAAAAATATTTTTCAAGAAAAAAAAAAAAAGAGAACCTCATTTAAAAAAAAATTATAAAAATTGTCCATTAAATTTGTATTTAATGAAAGAGTCTTAGCACTATCATTTTAAAAAAAATCGTAGAAAAACAATCTTTCATAGATTTAGAAGTATTTTAGCAATATAATCTTTAAAAAAAGTCACAAGAATAAGTTTTTTAAAATTTAGTTATGTATGAAAATGTTTTAGTAATATAAGCTAGGTCGTATATGAGTTGAATATAGGTCGAGTGGAATATATGTCAAAAAATTTACATTATATAAAAATGGGTCAAAACGACTTAAATGGATCAAAATAAGTCGGATCATTTTCGACCTAACCCAAATCCGACAACGGCCCTAGCGGTGAGTAATTATTTTTCAAAAATTTTCTTTTCCAAATTACTCTTCTTTTCGCGAAACGAAGGCATCATTGATGTGATACCCTAAAAAACCTTCCTCTTTTTCACTCCCGTCCAAATTTTACCTTTTTTTGTCTCGAAAACAGCGAAGACTCGTCAGTCTCCAGCATGGCGACGAAGCTCTTCACTCGCTCCCGCCTCCTCTCCAAGCATCAGCAAGGCCTCGCCTCCCTCCTCTCTCGCTCCCGCTCCTTCTCCTCCGCTCCCGCCTCCGCGCCTCGCTACCCTCCCTTCCTCCCCTCCCTCCTCCGCTATCGCCTCCGCCCTCTCTCCGCGGCCTCCGCGGAGTTCCATGGCCGCCTCGCCGCGGCTTCTTCCGCCCGTGCCTTCGCGACTAGGGCGACCTCTTCGTGGCTCAACGATCAGGGGCCCAACCGTTTTAACCTACACTTTCACTGTGCCATAATGCTGAAAAGGTCGGACGATAAGGCTGGCGAGATCCTACCGGACGATAAAGCTAGCGAGATCCTGGATACTTGTGTTAAGTTCCTTGCGGGGGCTGTTGGAGGGTCAGTGATTCGAGTTTGTAGTGTTTATCTGTTTGCCAGGGATTTGTTTCGTGTGACCATTTGTTTGTTCGTCCTTATTAAATGAACTGAGTAGGTTGAGACCGGCGGGTTTATCGACTTCAAACATTTTCTCTGCTTGTACTCTGTTTCGCCATCGTTTATCGGTCAATTTTTTTCAGCTTCTTCATGATATGTTAGGATTTCCTACGGCGTTCTTTCTTCCGTCTTTCGCAAGTCAGGTAACGAATTTCCATGATTAACTTTTTTCTTGTTCTGGCCAAGAACAGTGACTAATATTTTGGTCTCTTAGCTCTGGTTTAGAGTATTAGGCCGATTTTAGTATTTGTTTTGCAGTGATTGTTATGCTGTCTCTATCAGGTATTTGAGCTGAATGGTGATTCTTTATTGCTGCTTTATGTGGCAGAATTGATGCTGTGCTCTGATTTAGAATTGATTTTGACATGGAGGGATGATTGGGGCATATTTCCCTTTTATGTGAAGTGAACACTTCTTGAAATTGGTCTTGATTACAATATCATAGCTAGTGTTATAGCGACCGAGAGGTTGCTTATGAATGGTATTTGGTCCCTATTATTTTGTCTAACCACAACTTGTTGCTTGCTATTGCAGTGAAGAAGTTGCCAGAAGGAAGATCCACTCAGTTATAGTAGGGCTCCACCACTTTATATTTAGAGCTCCTCTATCCAGAGACCAGACTTTCAACCTACTAGGTAAAGCTTCTTGATTGGTTTTCTTTTGCTTCTCTTTCTGGAAAGTGGTGCTAATGAGTTCTGTTTTGTTGCACAGAGCTGGGAATATACCATCTTATACTCATAAGTACCTAGGCATGTATAATGAATATGTGGGTATGTAAGCTTTGATCTTCTAATTCTGACATGAACTTTGCGTCCCGTAGATTCCATCCTCTCATTTATGAAGACCGCCCTGCTTTGTTGACCTCATCATGAGGCAGTTGTGCTGCTTCGGTTTTTGTTCTTGGTCGACTATACTTGCTTCGCTAATTATTTGGGTTCATATTGCACCTGATCTGTTATGTTAATTAGCTTTTAAGTATAGTGATTAAGACATGCATTTTTAACTATTAACTCGTTAGTAGATAATGGAAACGTGTTTGGAAAGAGAAAAGTTACTTCCAAGTGCAAATCTACCAAAATTAGGCTTGGGGATGGAAAAAAATGTCATAGTTTTCCCTTGTGGTTACTATATGAAAGAGTCATGAGTTTATGTCGCAACATGAGGCCTAATTAGTTTTGGGACAGGTAATCTTTCCATGTCAGTCCTTTGATTAATATAGGCATTATTATTATCGTCTGCCCTTGCACTGCAGCAGCTCAATCAAGACAAAGCTTTTCTCCGTTTTACTTTTGTGGACTTACATAATATTTGTTGGAAATAAAATTACTAGTCTCAAATCGATCGAGCGAATTCGGTATATCTCATTGTGAAATTCTTGCCTTTATCTTTCATGCAATCTCTTCTCCATGTCATAATGCATTTTTTCCACATTTGTCAGGCGAAACTAAAATTTTCGTGCCAACTGAAACTTACGAGTGGAATGGGCATGACGATCAACCCCGTAATTTGAACAGATCGAGGAACTTTGAAAGGGGGAAAAATATGCAGAACAGAAATTTCCGAGCCAGGGACATGCCACCTATACATAACCAAGGGATGCAGAACCCTCCACCTCTAGGAATCATGCTTCCACCAAATATGAGCAGTGGAATCCCCCAAGGATTACCTTTGCCGGAATACCTCTGCCTAGCCACCTTGGATGCCCCTTAAGTAGATCATGCGTAACTACATCCCTTTCTCGAATTTCCTTTAAATAGAAAAAAAGAAAAATGATTTCCTAACAATTGGGAGAACATTTTAGGCGATTGGGTCGGTTTACACATCTTAACTGAAACATAAGGTCCGTTTGTTTGAAGAAAAACTACTTCCGGAGAATTATTTTTTGACTCCTTAGTGTTTGGGTGATGGAAAAGTGATTGATCTTTGAAAAAAAATGTGTTTCATGAACTCAAAGCAACAAACTTGGATTGGAGGAAAACGATTTCACCTTCTAGTAAAAAGGAAATCACTTTCTGACTTTGCTTGCCACAGTTGGGCATGCGCTTATTACAATTCCATCTATATTGTTCAAGAAGCTGTTCGCTGACCAGCCAGGCCCGTCAAAACCTGACAAGGAGAAGTACTTATTTATCGACATAGTGTATCCTGACCAAGCCGACTTATTGCATTGGCTGGTCGTAATGGAGGGGCCGGAGGGCGATCCTACTAGAGATGAGATCATCAATACTTATATTAAGACGGTTGCGCAGGTTGTTAAAAGGTCAGTGGTTCGAGACTGTGGTCTTATCTGTTTGCCAGGGTTTTGTTCTGTGTGGCAACATGTTTGTTCATCATTATTGTCGCGACCTAAATTTTCGGGTGCACCACCTAAAACTAGGTTAATGGACTACTGAGTTTTACACTTAGCTCGGGCTCTCCTAAGCCCATACCAAATCGCGACTTAAGTCTAAATTTTTAAACATGCAAGAGGTTATTATCTAGGAGTCGCCACTAATCGGTTTATGGTAGGTTGATTAGACACCTAAGTAAAATAAAGGGAGATTTATTTTACTCCTACGAACCAGAGACTGAGGGTACGGGGACTTGGTTACACTAGAATTTCCTAATACCCTTTCGGTACCATTTCTTTTTAATTTTTCAAAATGTTTTTGCAAGCAGCTGATTTATTTTAACCTAAATTACTATCATGCAAATGTGGTGACCACACAAGTGCTCATCCATTATCTAAAACATTCAAATAAATAAATTGCATCACACCAAGCAAGCAATCTTTTTTTTGGATTTTCTTAAAAATTGAAGTTCTTTTATAAAAATGCATTTTTAAACTAAATGACTTAATCCTATTAATATGCAAATTCTAATTAAATGGGTCTATCATGCAAATTGATTAATCATTCACCTCATGACCGAATTTTACTAATGAACAAATTCTGATTAAATGCCTCTATTATGCAAACTAGTTAACATGCACCTAGATCTTTGTATTTTTTGTAATTTTTATTGAAGTTTAGAATTTATGAAAACCCTACTTAATCTATTTAAAAATAATCTTCTAATCCATCTTTGGGATTAATTTGACTTAAACCCTATTCTGTCTTAGAAGACTATTTTTATTTTTTTTATTTTAAAAAGAGGATGAAAATGTGCCAACTATATCTAAAACTCTAAAAAAAAAAAGCTATTTAAGTCTAATCCTAACTTATTCCTTTTAAAATATCTAAAAATGCAGTCCTAAAAATATTATCTAAAAATGCAATCCTAGAAATATAATTCTAAAAATTTGATTAGTTAAACCTACGTGTCTGTTATATTAAACCTTAATGTCCTATATGCTCATGCAAATCTTTTTGAATGTTTTGATTTTTTATTTTTTGATTTTTTTTAGCTTTTTTTTTAGTTGAATAATTGTTAAACAAGGGTTAAATCTAAACAATTAATATAATCACTAAATAAAGGATCAAAATAATTGAAAAAATAGCCTGTCGTCTCACAGGTTAAATTAGCAATTATTTTAACCCTAATCATCACAACAACTTAAAATAATTAAAAAATCTGATCCGAAGTTTTACGGATCAAATTAAGTAATTATTATGATTGAGATTCTATCAAAAAGCCCAGAAATTAAAAAATAATTAGAAAAATGATCCGATGTCTCTCGGGTCAAATTAATAATTACATTAATTTCGGACAAAATCCCTATGGATAATGCATACTAAATTCACAAATATTAACGTCCAACATTACAACTTAAATAGATAAATTAGAATGATATAAAATAAAAACAAAATAAATAAAAAGAAAAAGCTGAACCACCTAAGGAAAGAGAGCTTGCTGCAGCATTGATGGTGCAGACGCGGCGTCGGCTGAGGGAGGAGCTCCGGAGCGGTGGTGAGCGGCGACGGGGCTGCTGATGGCTGCAGCGAGGCGACGGAGGCGGAGATGCTGGTGCGGGTCGCGGGTCGTCAGGCTCCGGCGAAGGATTGAGCAACGAGAGGGCTCGCGGGCGTTGCGGGTCGCAGGTTGCTGCGGTGTCGAGCGGATCGGCACGGCGGAGCAGGGCTGCTGGCGGTGTTGCGGGCGAGCAGTGGAGGCGGCGTCGTCTTCGCGGCCTCTGGGTGGAAGCAGCGACGCAAGCTCGCTGGCGGAGGAGGGTTCCGGCGGCAGGCAGAACGACGGGCGGAGGCTCGGTGGCGCGGGGGCAACGGCGGTGCGAAGTGGCGGCGATGCTGCTGCGCGTCAGGGGCGAGTCCGGCGAGGTGGCGGTGGCGGAGGCGCGGCGGAGGCAACGCGAGCAACTCGGAGACCAACGGTGCAGGGTTGGTCACGCAGCAAGGGGAGGCCACGAAGAAGATGAACAGTGGCGTTTTTTTGGCTTTTCTCTTCTTTTTTTTATTCTCTCCCTCTTGTCTATTCGCACGTCCACCCTCTGCACTCACGTCTCTTTCACTCTTCAGCCAAAAGCAAAAACTTTTTTTCTTCTTTTCTTTTGACTTTGAAAAGACCAAAAGAAATAAAAAGAAAAACTCTCTCCACGGCCTTCTTTTGCACGAATTTTCTTTCGCACGAATTCTGTTTCTTTTTTTCTCTGAAATTTTTTGAAAAAGACCCCCCCGAATACTATGCAGGTCAACCCCTTTTTATAGTGATTCCGATCGGCCGCTTTCTATGGAAAAATTTAAACTTCCATCTTCTATTGCATTAAATTATGGATGCAAATCGAAGCATGATTTCGCAATCAGCTCGATTTGCATTGATTCCTTCCATTTTATCAAAATCATTGCCATTTGTTCATCTGATTTTAAAATTGTTGCTGCATTTAACAAAATCCGGGCATCCATCAGAATTCCATATTTCCTTGCATACTTCAATCAAATCAATTTCCCCCATTTTCATTTTTTTTCTTTTTATTTATTCAAAATGCAATTTTATTTTTCCAAAATTAGGTGTCAACAATTATTATGGTTGTTGATGAAATGAATGAGTAGGTTGAGACGGGTGCTGGGTTTTTCAACTTCATATTACTCAGACCATGCTCTCTGCTTGTACTCTGTTTCGCCTTTGTTTATCGGTCATTTTTCGGCTTCTAAATGGTAGTTGATGAAATGAACTGAGTAGGTTGAGACGGTTGCTGGGTTTTTCAACTTCAAATTACTCAGAGCATGTTCTCTGCTTGTACTCTGTTTTGCCTTTGTTTATCGGTCATTTTTCAGCTTCTCCGTGATATGTTGGAATTACCTATGGCTGGAGGGTGAGATGACTGAATTCTTCGTGCCATGCTTTGCTTGTCTTTCACCAACGAGGTCTAAAAATACAATGACACACAGCTTTTCGTGAATAACTATTTTCTTGTTCTGGCCGAGAACAATGACTCATAATTTGGTCTCTTAGCTCTGGTTTAAGTAAACTTCCAATTAGATCTCACTATGTTTTTCAGTGATTACTATGCTGTCTCTTTCAGGTGCTTAAGCTTAAAGGTGATTCCTTATTGCTACTTTATGTGGCAGCATTGATGCTGTGTTTTGATTTAGAATTGATTTTGACATGGAGGGATGATTGAGTCTGTTTCTTTTTTTCTTTCATTGCCAGATGTGGCACATTTCTCTTTCATGTGAAGTAAACCTTCTTGATATTGGTCCTCATTACAATATCATACCTAGTATTATGGTGACTATGAGGATGCTTAAGAATGGTATTTGGCGGGTACAGAAGCAACAGTTTCTCGATTTATTACTGTCCCTATTATTTTGTCTAACCACAATTTGTTGCTTGCTATTACAGTGAAGAAAAAGCCAGGAGTAGGATCTACACTGTTGATACAGGGCCCTACTACTTTGCATTTAGAGTCAACGTATCTCCATAACGTGCTTTCAAACTTGCTGGTAAAGCTTCTTGATCGGTTCTCTTTCTGCTTCTCTTTTTGGAAAGTGGTGCTAATGAGTTCTGTTTTGTTGCACAGATTTGCCTAATGTTCGACGGGTTCTTCCTGATACATACCTGCTTCTGAGGAATGATGGGAGAATTGTCCAAAAAGTCCTAAATCTATCGCAGTTTTGTCAATTTAGTCCTAAACCTTTCAATCTTGCCGATTGAGTACTAAACCTTTTGTCAGTTTGCCAATTGAGTCCATCCGGCCAATTTTGGCCGGAAAATGCTGACATGGATGTCGGCGGTGCCACGTAGAACTGTTGATGCTGACGTGGACAATTTTTAATAAATTTTAAATTTTTAAATTTTATTTTTTTAATATTTTCTGTTTTTTCCCTCTTTTTTTTTTTTTTTTGGCTTTTCCCTTGCCCTTTTCCGGTGGCCGGCCACCGGCCACAACCGGCCCACTGGCCTCGCCCGCCACAAGCGAGGCCCGGCCGAGCGACAACGATGTCGGGCAAGGGCCAGCCTCGCCAGATCTGGTCTGGACGAGGCCGACGCTCGCCTGCACGAGGGCGAGCCCCGGCGAGGGCTCCCCTCGCCAGATCTAGCGAGGCCCGGCCCTCGCCGAGGCCAGGGCTGGCCTCGCCCGGCGTCGCCGTCGCCCAGCTGGGCCTCGCCAAATCTGGCGAGGGGAGCCCTCGCCCAGGAGAGCGTCGACCTCGCCCAAACTAGATCTGGCGAGGCCGGCCCTCGCCCCCGGCCGGCCGAGTGTCGGCCTGTGGCCGGTGGCCAGCCGTCGCCCGCCCAACCAAGGGTGAGGCTGACGCTCACCTGGACGAGGGCGAGCCCCGGCAAGGGCTCCCCTCGCCAGATTTGGCGAGGCCAGCCCTCGCCGGGGCTGGGCTCGCCCGGCCGGGCCTCGCCTATGGCGGGCGAGGCCAGCGGGCCAGCTGTGGCCGATGGCCGGCCGTTGCCTGTGGCCGGCCGTCGCCTGTGGCCAATAGACGGCCATTGGAAAAGGGCAAGGGAAAAGCCAAAAATAAAAAAGAAAAAAAAAGGGGGGGGGAACATAAAATTTTAAAAAAAAATTATTAAAAATTGTCTATGTCAGCGCTGACAGTCCTACGTGGCACCGTCGGCGTCCACGTCAACATTTTCCGGCAAAAATTGGCCAGATGGACTCAATTGGCAAACTGACAAAAGGTTTAAGACTCAATCAGCATGATTGAAAAGTTTAGGACTAAATTTGCAAAACTGCAATAGGTTTAGGACTTTTTGGACAATTCTCCCGAGGAATGATTATACGGGTATGGAAACTTTGATCTTCTAATTCTGCCATGAACTTTGCATCCTATAGATTACATCCTCTCATCTATGAAAACCGCGGTGCCTTGTTGACCTCGTCATGAGGCAATTGTGCTGCTTCGGTTTTTGTTCTTGGCTGACTATACTTGCTTGGCTATTATTTGGGTAGTTGTCGCACCTCCTCTGTTATGTTAATTACCATTTAAGTATAGTGATTGAGACACGAATTGTTAATTATTAACTGTTTAGTGGACAAGTTTGCTCAATGCAAACATGTTTAGAAAGAGAAAAGTTCATTCCAACTGCAAATCTACCCAAATTTGGCTTGGGGATGGACAAAAATGTCATATTTTGCCTCCGTAGTTGCTATATGAACGAGTCATGAGTTTGTGTAGTAGCATGAGGCCTAATTAGTCTTGCCACAAGTAATCCTTCCATGTCAATCCTTTGATTGATATGATTATTATTATCAATTGTCCTTGCACTACAGCAGCTCAATCAAGACCTAGCTTTATTTGGTTTTGCTTTTGTGGGCTTATTATTCATTAGAAGCATTATATCACAGTCTTAAATCAGTCGAGCAAATATGGTATATCCCATCGTGAAATTCTTGCCTTCCTCATTCATGTGATCTCTTGTTCTATGTCATAATGTATTTTTTCCATATTTGTCAGGCCAAGTTTATTTTATTGATGGGGAAGCAGTTGCTTATGACCCAAAGTACAAGATAGATAAAGAGAGGATCGCGGGTGAAAATTGTGAAAAGAGGAGGGAAATGATGCGGAGTAGAGATTTTGGGACATTCTCTAGGCGTTGTTGTTTCTTGAAGACTGCAAGTTGTTAATGTTCTTGTTTATTTTGCTTTGAAGGTGTTTTAGTTTTGAGTTGTCCAAGTCTTTGTTCAAGATTAGTGAAAACTCTATTACTAGGTTAGATTAGTCTACTTGATTGATGTCTGTTAGTTAAATTTGATCTTCAATGCAAGTGGGTTCCAAGATTGACAAGTAGAGTTATGGTGATTTCTTGCCTATATTTAAATCTTTAATACATGCCTAAGAGCTATTCGAAAAGTATAGCCAAATGATTTTGTTGCACCTTAAATGGGAAAGAATGAGAAAATGGTAAAACTAGATCAAAAATAGGCTTTTTAGTAGATTTCAACATGTCAAGGGGCAATTTTGTAAATCTCTATAAATTAGAGGGCTCTTTTAACTGGGTGAGTTTATGGTTTTAAGTGTTAGTTAATGGGTTATTAAGTTAGACTAATTAAAGAAAATCAAATCGCTTCAAAATAAGTAGTTTTGAAGCTTTAGGGGATGACCCCAGAAAAATAAAAATAAAAAAGCTTTAGGGGCATATGTAATTTCACCAAGCTAAGGGACTAATTTGTAATAACTAGAAATTTTAGAGGCTGTTCACAGCATGTGCAGCCTTATTATGAATTTATGATACGTGATTAAGTTATTAATAGAGATAATTGCTTAATCTAGACAATGTATCTAATTATGCAAAATTGGCCCTAATTGTGTAATTAATTCGGAAGTTGGTCATTTCTGTAAATTTATAGAATTTGTGGCATGCTCATAGTATAAATAAAATACTCATATGTCTTAGATAACAAATGAATGGAATTTGGTGTTTAATTAATATGGCTTGATAAGTGAAAATTGAAAGTTGGGGCGTCAAGCAAATTGTAAATTGAGAAACTTTATTGGGGCAATTGTGTAACTTTAGAGAATAACAGAATATTTGAATCGAGAAGTTCATTTTTCTCATGCTTGGTCTGTGATTGATTGATTTGCACAAGATTTTGCGGTACTTTAGGAGTAAAAACGTTAAAGGTAACCCATAGGAAAAACAAAAGATACCTTTGCTTAGAGTACATCATTCCTGTGAGAACCTGTCTTCTTTCAGACTACATTTTATTTTTCATCTCCACATCTCGACAAAACCTCCTGGCAATCATTCTTATTAATGTCACATTGGATCATCCTCAACTAATTCATCCTTATGGTCAAAAAAGCCGGGTTTACCTTTCTAATGCAGTTTACCTAAGGAAGTATAGGTATGACCTATAATAGTTCCCAATCAGAGTCAATTTGATGTTCTTGCGAACTCTGAGGGTCCGAAAAGGCGGAGATTGCAGGTTGTGGAGTAGTACGTTCTATGCGCCGGTTACACTCGCTCTCAATTTGACTGTCTTCATACCATATTCCAAGCTGTTCATATTCCTTTACCGTCCTGTGTCTTGGAGCAAAGGTATCCATGATCTTCTTCTGAATGGAACAGGAAAAGGAGCATCATTTAGCTGGGATGAGAGACAAGTTTATGATAATTTATCGAAATGAATCAACGTGAGATTGATGTCTAGAATGAAAACTTGTTGAAAGATAAGGGTGAACAATAGCAGGGAATACTCAAATTTACGATGGAAGCTTATCCAAATGCTCAAACAAAATGCATGTACATGTGTGAGGTGGAGTGAGAAAGAGTACCTTGAATGATCTGGTTCGTTGGATCCTAAGAGACAGAGCATATAGTTCACGAGAATCTAAAGCAACACAACTCTCCCCAAGCTTCGCTTCCTCATCCTTATCTATGATATCAATGTTGAGGATAGTTACATATGCATAAATTCACAAAACAATCAATGCAAAATCAGGAAGACAATCAAAAGATAGCACAGCCAAACAGAGATACAGGGATAAAGTCAGCAAAGGGATATCATACGGTCTAAGCTTTCATTTTTGCAATTGAGGTACTTTGACAGGAGTCCCAACGATGTTTCTACGAATTGCTGACATGACCCCTTGGCAACCACATGACAATGACAATGCGCCCTACTCGGCCTTAACTTAAGAAATTTTAAAGAACTGGAGAAGACAAGTACAAACTTAAGAAAAAAAAAAAAAAACAGAGAGAGAGAGAGAGGCAGGGGACGGCCACATGCAGTTGAGGGTTGTCAGCCCTTTGCAAGCAACAGCAGTGTCAGAAGGTCCTATGATCCTCTACCGTGGCTTGCATAGGGTTGCACAGCCCTTCTGCCATGGATTGCAAGGATCATGCTGTTGAGTTAGGCTGACATGAAGCTCAACTGGACGTAATGTCAGCACCATGTGAACCACCACATTAACATTTTGCTGGAAATTTGCCGAATTCTAGTGAGGGTGCATCAATTGCAATTTAGTGCATTGCATGATTGAAATCAAAACTTTAAGATTGAAAATAATACCTAAGATTGGGACCACTAATAAAGTTTACCTGTATGTCAAATAATGACATCAGCATACACTTTAATCACTTTCAAAAACAACATATGCAGGCAAAGATGCACATTATGGTTCAGGAAAGGTCCATTCTTGAGTCTAAAGACGGATCCTTACCTGAAGAGAACGAGAGATCATGAAATTCAGCAGACTCGTTGCACTGAATGTGCTCTTTCTGGTAGGCTTCAGTCAAAGAAGTAGTGTCACTAAACCCAGAGGCATTTTCCACTGTAGAAGGATATGGGGCTTGTGAAAACTTAAAATCATCTATAAATGGAAAGGGTGTAAAGATTTTGCAACCAAAGAAATCTGAAAATACTAACCGCTTCCACCTGAGAGGGCAAATGGGGTAAAGCTGGAACTGCGAGGTACACACCTCACAATACCAACTTCATCATCACAAGAGCTCCCTCTTTGAAAGGAAACTTCAGGCAAGATCTCTGACTCATAAGATTCAACTTCCACTGGATTGCTTAAGCTTTCAAGATCCATTGTCTTCGCCTCTTCCTCATGAGATACAACTGGTGAAGACATATCAGATGAAGTGATCGTATTTGAAGCACCAATGCTGCACACAGTTTCAACTGTGAAGTTGTTAGAAGGGACAAGGTCCTCCTCAGCATGAACTGAATCTGCAGGTGAAAGCTTGTTCGGGGCTAAACTCGCAGTGTTTGCATTGTTGTCGCTAGGGCGATGAATGGACAGAAAATCAGCTTCACATAAATCCTTTTCAACGGAAGAGATTAAGTACACCTCAGGTGTAGATGACTTCCCATGCCTGGCATTTTCCTTCCAAAACTTGGCAGCCTTTTCCTCAGTCAAGGCACCATCTGTACGCACTAAAGATGATATGCACTGTCCACCCTCAAGTAAATGCACAGAAACTGGAGCCCTTGGGGAGTCGGTTATATAAATTTGTTGATTCTTCACAGCACTGAAAGCAGTTGGTTCTTCCAGTAGTACCATATCCAAGGACTCTGGCACCTTAACTGAATTCTTAGAAGAGGGATTACGAGTTCGAGGCTCAATTTTTTCCCGGCTAGAGTCATTACATAAATGTCCTGGTAGGTTCTTCACACTATCAAAAGCAAGGGTTGTGTCCAGAAATTTTAATTCTGAAGAAGACTCAGGTACCTCAAACAAATCTGGAGAAGATGGATCAGAAGTTTGAGATCCAGTTGGCTCCTGACTAGGGTCGCTGAATGCATGTCCCAGTTGGTTCTTCACACTATCAAGCGCAGTTAGGTTGTCCTGTTGTCCCAAATCTGAGGAAGACTCCAGCCCCTCAATCAAAATCTGAGAGTAGGGATTTGCAGCTTGAGGTTCACTTTGTTCAGGTTCCTGACTAGGATCATCCAGTATATGTCCTCGGTTCTTTATACTATCCAAAGAAGTGGGTTCATCTGATGGCCCCACATCTGAGGAAGACGCCGGCACCTCAATCGAATTCTGTGAAGAGCAATTAGAAGTTTGAGGTTCAATTGGTTCCTGAAAAGGTTCCAAATGGCAGGTCACCTGGAATTGTTCTGTGATCATCTGGACATGTTCATCGTTACTTTCTACTACTGGCATACTTCTCTGAGGATCCAACTGGGGGTCAAATATAAAAGGATCAGGTTCACTCAATTCATGACCCGCATAATTCTCTATGGGGCAGGCCACCTGCAATTGGCTTGGGATACTCATCCCAGGCTCATTTTCAACACTTTTCATTAAATCAGCACTGCCACTGGCGGAAGCATCTCCTTCTAAATCCAATTCAGGGTCGACTCTCGTGACATCTCTTTCTGGACATTGCACATCACGGAAGAAATTAGAGCAAAGCCTCTTCATTTTCTCACCATAAGCTTCTACTTGTTTTTCAATATGATCAAAATCCTGTATGAAAGGTGTTCAGCATCAAGAAGCAAACTACATATTAGTGTCTAGAGGAAATATAACACACATGTATCTAAACCACTCGTATAATACATGCATGTCTCATGAGGTTCTATCCCTGAACAGCAAATTGGTAGTACATACCATGCAAAATTCTTCCTAGTTATATTGACGAAGACGTTAAAATTATCTTACCAGAAAAAGAAGGGAAAAGCTAAAAATAAAGATAGAAAAAGAGAACAGAGTATCGCAAAAATGAATTTACCTGCTTCATAGTCCCATCCCCGTCCTGGCATAGGGTTTGATAGAAGTGGCCAAACCAGCTCTGACGTTTAGCAGACAAATCCATTACGATGTTGATTTATTTTTTCCAAGAATCAATACCTAGAATAGCCTCCTTGTCTTGAAGAACAAGAGGTACTATTCGTACTCAAGAATGAGGAGCCTAAAAAGACACATACAAAAATAAATAAATGCCCGATATCAATGTTAACATTTCATATGCTGATGAGGAAGTTTATAAAACCAGTCACTACCACTAGCTAAATGCTTAATGCCTAACAGTCGTTTTAGCACATTGAATCACTCACAATAACTATACCATCAATAAATCTTCTTTTACCCAATTCTACAAAAGAAAAGGAAGAGGTCTCAAAAACAGCAAGTCTTGTGCCTTCCATACCTTATAAGAGAGGTAATCACATCAATAGACAGATAATGGCACGGGGTGACTGAAGGGCCTAATTTTCTATAGATCTTCTATCCTGTTCTAGGAGTTGTATACCTCTCCAACCAGGAGGAGAACATGTCAAACAGACAATTACAGCACGCGAAGTGGAAAAATCAAGTTGCCCTACCCCTATCAATACATTTGAAAATGGAAGAGCAAAAGTTAAGGTGATCATAATGAAGTTCACCAGAAATAGCAACCGCTTTTTAAAATTATCGCTGTAAAAGAGCCGGCAAGATGAAAGAAGGTTATTACGGTAGGGAGACAAACAGCTATGAGAAATCGGACCTAAAACGATAGCTGAACTAGAAGGAGGACACAACACAACTCAACTGCGACTGCTGCTCAAACTTAGATATTAAGTGGTAAGTGCGGAAACCAGATTAAAAGTTATGAAAAACAGAAAGCTGGCCCCAAAAACATTGTGGTGCGATGGGAATAGGTCATGAAATTACAGTGGAGAACAAAGCATCGCAAAGTGGAAACACGAGAGGAGTGCACACTAGGAGAAGGTAATGACTAAGCTCATTCAAATAGGCCAATCCTTTTATAACTTCAAAGAGAAACAGACCCATCTTATTAGAAGAACGTGTACTCTACATGTGTTCCGGCACAGTGGCACCCTAATCGGCTCTAATCATCAAAACTACAATACGAAGTACGTCTATACAGAAATTCCACACGAACCAAAGATTCACAATTCTAACCACGACTTCTTTTGACCAGCTACGTCAAGTTCGGACTTCCAGAAAGCAGCCAGAAACAAATCGCAAGCAACACGATCGCGAAATCACCATGCGCTGCACGATCAGCATCGGACCGAGGGCCGGAACAGAAGCAGCGAACACCGCAAAACCCTCTCGACGCAATCGAGAAACCTCACCGCACCTTCCTCTAACAACCCCAACCCCCCCCCCCCCAAAAAAAAAAAAAAAAAAAAACGTAGCATCGTACTAGAAAAACCAACAAAAAAATCCCTCGGCAGCACGGGGAACTCGCAGGGCCCCCACTCAAAGCCGCGAGCCCGATCACTCTCGTTCCGACGCGGCGGCGCCAAAAAAAAAAAAAGTCGAAGCGAGCGCTGCTTCGACGCGATCATCGGGAGGCCCGCGAGCGAGGACGGACACCGCCGATCGCGTGGGGGGGTGGGAAGGCCGGTCGATCGGGGGGGTTTACCTGGAGGCGCCGGGGAGAGAGGCTCGCCGCGGAGGAGCGCGCGGGCTCGTCGTCATGCACCGGGGTTGGGCCGATGATGAGGAGGGCGCGCGGGACGGAGAGAGCGACAGCATCAACGTCGCTGCTGCGTCGACAAGGAAAGGAGACAGAGAGTGTACACAGTCAAGTCATCGCCGGAAGACGGAGACGCTATAAAGCAGAAAAGCGCACACACTCCTCCTCCCCTGAAACGACGACGACCACGACTGCCCTCTCATCAAACATCGAATGGTCGTTATTTTGATCCTATCAAAACACATTAATTTGTAATCATCATTATTCATTCAAAAGATTCCTCCTTTTCCCCTTTTCATATTTTTCTGGGACCAAGGTAGCCAAGTTAAACACGTTTTATTTATTGTAAATTTCGGCCATATAAGAACATTTTTTTTTTAAACAAAGGGCAGAGATTGATAAGCTTCGGGTTCCGGGTCCCACGCAGGGGGAAGATTCGCCACGCGAGATCGTGGACCGTGAGGGCGCATGAAAGATGGATTTGCATTCATATTTGGAAGAATACCCATTTAGATTTTTTCTTCCTTTTTTTTTTTTTTTTTGAGGGGGGGGGTGGTGTTCGGTATCAAACTCTTTTTGTAGCTTCAAGTGGGTCCGGCATTACGAAAAACATGGGCCTCGGTACAGATGAGGCCCCATAAATACTTGGGGGGATTGGAAACCCAATTGCTTGGGAGACTATTTCGGCCTATGGGCCTTAGAGACCCAGTCGGCTACTCGATTTCCTTCCCTTAATGGGCCTTGCTGATGTTCTTAAATTGGGCCAACTGAAGTTTGCAGGCCTTGATTAGTGGTTTCACTTCCGTTGCTGACAGATCACGATCTGCGGATTTTTTTTTTTTTTTTTTTCCCGAACCTCCGATACACTTATTAAAGGGAAACTAGCAGATTATTAGGTGATTTTCGGAAAAAAAAATGAGTAATTGAAACAATATTTTCCAAAAAATAATCACTTATATTATTAACTAAAGTAAAAAAATGAAATTTCTTTTCTAGTTAAGCCCAAATTACTATCAATAATGAAAACATTTTCCGTTAATTAATTTTTAGGAAAATTTTGAATAAGAATCTAAAGTAGAGCAGTTTTATCCAAAAAAAGAAATGATCCAAAATGAACGTTGTCTCAAAAAAGGGCCTAAAGTAGCTAAGTTAATATCAAATAAGGGTCTAAACTTGTTTTCCAACCAAATCTTCATCGGATGACTTCTTCAACGAGTAGAGTGTGGCCAATTTTTTCCAAAAAAATCCAGCTAGGTAAAAGTGCTTTGAAAACCTAGAACAAACAAAAATCCCAAATTGACCTCTCATTAGTTCTTCGTGAAATTGTCGAGTCCTCAAGTCAGTTCCCAATAGCAAATCAATCCTCCCCTTAAAATATGTCGTCTTGAGCTCCATTATCAACTGGAGGAGGAGGAATGTCAATTCCATCTCCTGAGTTTAGGTGGGGCTTGGGTTCTTCGATTCTAGCTCAAGTCCTTCATTTACACTAAATGCCTCCTCACCCCATTGTCACAAGCTCTGTTCTCATCAGTAAGTGAATCGAAGGCCAAAAGAAAGCATGGTACAATCAAGAATCGACGAACTTAGAGTTCTAGATTCAACGATTTCACGAAGAACTAATGAGATTCAATTTGGGATTTTTGTTTGTTCAAGGATTTTAAAGCATTTTTACCTAGCTGGATTTTGTTGGATAAAACTGCCCACACCCAACTTGCAGGAATAAGCTATCCAGTAAAGATATGGCCGGAAATCAAGTCCTGGTTCTTATTTGATACTAACCTTGCCCTTATGTGAGTCAACGTCCACTTTGAGCCCTCTTTCGAGAAACGGCCCTCATTTGAAATTTTTCCTTAATTTTTCTAGATGACATAAGCAATTAATTTTCGAGATATATTTTTCAACACACCCATTTTCCGCAAATCGAAAACACCCTTAGTCCAAATTCTTAAGTCGTGCAATGCTAATGCTATCAAAATAACGACTATACCAATATTCCGAGGAGTTCAGTCCGACTTCTCTTCACTTTTATATAGAATAAATTATCGGTCTGGGGATTTCAGTAGCTGAAACTTAATTTCCAAAATTCGTATTGACCAAACAACAATCGATGATTTATATTGCATAAGATACATCCTGAGCGAGTGCTAAAAATACAAAATTTCCAAAATTATCAAGCTTATGTCCTAATTTTCGGGAGTCATCTGTCTCGCGCCGTGAATAAACACTTTCCAACAACCGCATCGCCTGAAATTCATCCGACTCTGACACAACACAACGTTGCTGCTGGTGGCAGAGACTCTTCTCTCAGAACTCCCCTGGCCTCGGCCTTACTCGCAAGGGGCCATGTCTCATGCCCCATGAACAAGGACGAGGAAAAAATGGAACAAAACAAAAAGAGGCAAAAGCATTAAATGATTAAAAGATGACCTACCACTTCCAATTTCTTCGAATTCATTCTAAGCTCAGCCACATCAATCTGTAACGCCATATTTACTATAGAAAGAACTACTACGTTAAGGCTTCACACAGCAGTCACTACCATCCATTGGTCATGAACGGGCATTGAATGAACCTGAACTACCAACATATTAAACAATGGTCGGCATAAGAAATCATCACTACGTCAAACTCTCAATTGTTCTGAACTAGATTGTCAAGTATGCTGATTTGGAATGCCGCTGAAAATTTCTTGAAAGGAAAGACTTGACTAGGAGTTTCAAAGAGCATTAGGGTCATCTCACTTAGTATTGACGGCCTCAACTATCGTATATAAATACCACCTCTGCAATATCAATGCGTATGGTGATTCAAACTATAAAGCAACGTGACCAAATTATGAGAGAAGTTTCTGGGCACCCCGGAAGCACGCCATTCCCTCCACCCAAGTCAACAACCACGCATCAACCCAAAAGAAAATTAGAAAGTCCTTAACATCGTGCACGCATATTATTTGGATTGATAGGTTTCTTCCCATAATATCCATCCAACTTTCACAAATCAACCACTAAATCTAGCGAAAAATCAGCCAATTACCATCTATCACTCAGCCACACAAAATGAAAAAGTCCACAATCAACGAAACTACTCAAACAATGAATTCTTCTTCGTTTTCTGAAATGATCAAGAAACAACTCAGATAAGCTCCCACAAGTGATTAGCATTCTCTGACAATTGAGTGGGATATTTTACCTTGTTTCATCACCCCAAATAAGTTCATCCAAAGTGACATCAAAGGCACAAAAGCATCTTAAGACCACGATGCATAAATTGTCAAAGCACTTTCAATCACCTCTATCATTCTCCTCCAATTAGGAGATGATCATTCCATAACAAATATTCAAGTCAGACAACAGTATTAGAGTGTGCATCCAAAAGCTTATTTCACTCTCCCCAGCTTCCTAAATATCACATTTTTTGCACCTTACAAGACTAAACCAATATGATTGCCCACACCCAAATCAGAGATTAGAGATTGTAGCCTTCACAAATAACGACAGGCAACTACAAGCAAGGAAGAATAAAGAAGAACAGGATTGCCCACACCCAAATCAGAGACTAGAGATTATAGCCTTCACCCATAACGACGGGCAACTACACTCGACACAGAAACAAGTTTCTTTGAAACCAAAACCATGCATAGCAGACTAGCAGGATGACATCACAGACTTGCAGGATGACTTCCAAAAGCAACAACAATTTATTAAAAAGTTTTGGAAAACATATGCATCACGGTTCCCATCCAAAAAAAAGGCACCAGTCATGACGATTATAGAAACAGACTTGCAGAAGCAAAAGTCTGCCACAGCAACTATCCATTGTAATTTGTATAGCTGCCACAATCCAAGGGGCGACGAGATCAGTTGGATGGAAGTGAAATGATTAAGCAGGGAGTTCAGGGATAGAGAAAGCCGTTTCCTTGAAGTTGGGCACGGAACAGAGTACTTAATAGTTTATTTTCCAAATATTGTGTTCAAGAAACCACTATCTGAACCCAACCCAGAACTCCAAAAATCAAATTGTGTCTATGCAAAAGCAAGGAAGAGACAAGGCCAGAAATCGAACAAGAAAAAGCCAACCATCCCCACCCACTGTAAAACCAGGATTCTCTAATATACCTAAGTCAAAGAGGGGGGGAAAAAATTTTGGGATTCTTTCTTACCCTTCAAACTTGAATCATCACATGGAAAGACATCACCAAAGTAAGCAAACCAAATAACATCCTTGCAACCATCACCAATAAAAAACAATTCCAAAATCCATACGGGGTATATAATTGTAAAGGCAGCAATCATGAAAATGAGTACAAAAAACCTTTCACTAAACATCAACACTTCTGCTAGTAAACGCCTACATTCAAGGAAATAACTCAGATATTACAGAAGCTTCCAAAATATCAAATCTAATCTGAAGATGCTTTAGCTAACAGGGGTCAGATCCACATCATTAAGGAGAAGATGAGTCAAGAAGAGCCCGCAAAAGCACAGCTAATGCATTCATCAAACCAGAGAAATATTGTTTGCATTCAGTCAATCACTTGAATGATAATAGCATCTGCCCCAACAAGCTGTCATACACCTGAATAAAATATCGATCACAACTCAATACATCATTTCACAACCACGAACCATAAACTTCAAGTTAAAATACATAAGGACGCTGTGATCAAATACAAATTCAATAACTCCAGAAAAATAACTAAGGATGCTTCTATCTACCAGTCTTGTCCACTGCACAGTGGTGTCAGATGAAACTTCAATACTTTAGTATGAAAACTCATGGTAATAACATACAAAATGATTGAAAGACAACACATGTTTGCTTAAAGACTTCAGTGAATCAGGGCTTCAGAGATGCTTATGCACACATAAATCCAATCCCCAATCCATACTATTTAATTAAACCATTTTATTTATTGCCTTAGGGGTGTCCATGTATCCAGTACAGGTCTTGAAGAGGAAAATCCATAGAGCAATCAGATGCTTTGGTACTAATACAAAGAATTCTTCTTAGTACATGCATGCAGAAAGAAATCTGCAGGATGTGCAAATATCAAAAAGGATGACACTTTAAGAGCCCGCAAGCAAAGTACCCTCCAACATGCATGAAAAACCATGCAAATGTATCGCACCCAGATAGCCCACCCAGATAGCCAACTGCCTTAGCGCAAGAGTAAAATTAAAAAAGAATGCCTACATTGAAAAGACAACAATTGACTCTAAAAAGTGACAAAAGACATCATCATGCCAATTGGACAGTTATCTGAAGCCATACCACATGCGTCACTAAAAATCAATGTAAGATGGAAAACCAAAAGATAGACAAGACTCAAAAATAGCACTCCAGATCAACCACTAAATTCATAGAAACAAAAGCATTAAGGCATTCAACAGCCAACTGCTAAACAAAACTTTCCTCTACAGACAAACGAAAACTAACTTGCAAGGAAACAGCTGCAATCAAAGTTCGTGACCACGTGACAAAGAAAAAGTGCAGATAAAGTATAACATTACCTTAATAATAAGGAGGGGGATATATTCCTCCCTGGGGAACCCTTGGCACAGGAGAGGTTCCCGTTGGTGGCTGAGTCTGACTTGGATAAGCAGATGATGATGACAATCCATAGTTCCCCCCTTCTGGATACCCACCTGAAGGCCGATACAGAGATGATCCGGTGGCAGCACCTCCAAAACCTGAAGCCACACCACCTAGTCCACCAGCAGCACCACCCAAACCTCCGCCACCAAAAGCCCCAGCAGACCCAAGTCCACCAAGAGAACCACCCATCCCTCCATAGCCTGCAGACCCATGCCCACCATAACCACTATATGGACCACCTAGTCCAGTACCATAACCACCAACGCCGCCAAGGGATGAAGGAGGCTGATTCGTCATAGAAGTCGCATTAGGGCCGCCCATCGAAGCCGAATTCATCAGACCCACCGATGGTTGACCTGAATACCCACCATAACCTCCAACTGAACTCGGACCATACTGACCCGGAACAGACCCCGGATAGGAAGGTACACCACCCATTCCCATTCCATCAACTGGGCGATCCCCATGCCCACCAGGTGCACCAGGACCTCCCATAGGCCCCCCGCCAGGTTTCTTCTTCCCATCAATCGCCAATTTACAGTTTAACTGTCTACCATCAATCGTCTTAACTGGTTCCACCAACGCAGCCTGGGCTCCCTCCATCGTCTTGTAGACAAACAGAGCGAACCCCCTCGACTTCCCAGTGAGCTTATCAAACCCCAGTGGGCCCTCCTCAATCTCACCATACACAGAGAAATGAGACAAAAGCTTATCCGAGGGCATATCATTCGGCACATTACCTACGTAAATCTTCCTATTGGATACATCCACGGGATTCGAATTCGACCCGGAATTACCGGCGGCGGCGAGCTGGGTAACCGCGACGCGGCCATCAATCTTCTTGCTCGGCTCCCGCAGAGCACGGAGCGCGCCGTCCACGTGCTTAAACGTGACGAACCCATAACCCTTGCTCTTGCCCGTGGCCTTGTCGAGGACCACGACGGCCTCCTCGATCTCCCCGTACACGGAGAAGAGAGAGCGGAGCCCCTCGGTGGTGGTCTCCCACCCGAGGCCGCGCACGAACAGCTTCCGCTGCGTGGCGTCGCCGTCGGCCACGGCGCGGGCGGCGTAGAGCACGTCGGGGTGGTTGATGAGGGCGTCCTGGAGGAGGTCGAGGAGCTGCTCCCTGGTGAAGGTCTCGACCATCTTGCGGGCCTCGAGGGGGGCGAGCGCGAGGGCGGCGTCCGCTTGCTCCCCCGCCGGCGGCGGCGGCGCGAACCCGTTGTTGCCGTCCTCGATCTTGCGCTTCTTGGAGAGGTCCACCGCGAAAGGGCCGGCGAAGGTGTCCATGGATTGCGCGCCGGACGGAGGAGAGGAAGTCGGGAGGGGAGGGATTTCTGGCTGTTAAACCCTAACGCGACGGCGAAGCGAAGAAGAAGATACGGGGCGGAGTTCAGATTCGGGGGAGGGGAGTTTCCGGGATGGCCCGCACGCGGTCGTCTTTTTGTAGAGACGCTCTCCAAGTTGGGCCGGGTTCGCGCTTGTCTTGGGTAAGGGCTTTCAAATTGGGCTGGGCTGGGCTTGACTGGGCTCGGCTCGGCTTACATTCTTACTCTGAAACTTGATCCAGTGGATCGGAATGTATCGTGACCGTCGATTCAATTGGATTCTCGCGCCGCGATTCGCTAATGGAGGAATTGGGATTTGATCGTGTCGCGTTGATTCAATTATTGAGAGCAACTTAGGGATGGCAAGAGGGAAAATTGGATGAATAAAGCGATGGATTAAAATTACGATATTAATGATTATGTCTGATTGTGGTTGAGGAGTTCGAGAAAGTTACATGCTTATTCCTTTATTTGAAAAGAGAATTGTCCAAAAATACTTAAACTTATTGCATGACGATTAATTTAATTTTAAACATTTCAATTAAGTCAAATTAGTTACAAAATTTTTGGCAGTTTACTAATTAGTCCTAAACCTTTTAATGAATTGCAAATGTAGTGATTTTGACTATTTTTTATTGAAAATCGCTAATATAGACAATTTTTAATTTAAAAAATCCAAACTATTTTACTTTTTTCATTTTTCTTTTCTCTTCTAAATTTTTACCTTTTTTGTTTTTCTTTTCTTTTCTTTTCTTTCTTTCAATGTGTTGGCAAAGCCAATGGAGGACTGACGACCCTCGTCGACCCTTGAAGGGTCGCTATGGTTTGCAAGGTCATCACGACACTTGCCTAGGGGTAGGCAGGGGTCACTGGCCATCTCGGCCAATGGCCAACAACCTTGCTAACAATGAAGATAAAAAGAGAAAAAGAAAATAATAAATTGTCCATATTAACACTAGTCACACCATGTAGAAAGGTTAATGATGACTAGACCGCCACGTTGGCAATTTCCAACAAAAATTAATCGAAAGAACTACATACATAAAAAAAAAAAAAGATTAGTACTAAATTAGTACAAACAAAAGATTTTGGACTCAATTGGCGAATTTTTAGAAAGGCTTGAGATTGAATTAGCCAAATACAATAGGTTTATAGCTTTTAAGACAATTTTCCCTTTACTTGGATATGAAAAATGTGAAAATAAAAAAGTTGGTATTTGAAAAAAGTTGTGTATTAGTAAAAGAAAGTGAGCTTACAGATCAAGTCAATGTGTAACTTTTTTTGACATGTGATAAAACACTAGGGCGGTCATTTCATGAGTCAAGACATAGAATCATCATTCCTTTCATGTGGTGGAATGCTCACTTGTAGATTGGGTTACTGATTTTGCACAACAAAGCAGTATGAATGAAACTAGAATAGAGATGACAATTCCACTTTGGGCCTAAGTCGATTGTATTTCAATCTAATGGTTTTTTTTATGAGATGACAATTGTATCATATTTTTCATGAGAAAAATGTCAAAGAAGTCCTAAACCATTATTTGATAGCTAATTCCATCCAAAGCATTTCAATTGTGCCAAACTTTATGACAATTTGCCAATTTAATCCTAGAGTGCCAATTTAGTCTTAAACATTTTAATGATTTACCAATTTAAACTTAAACTTTTTGATAATTTATCAATATAGTTTTTTCGGCCAATTATCGAAATAATACATTTATGATTAAATTGGCAAAATTTCAAAAGGTTTAAGACAAAATTATGTAAGGTTTACAACTAAATTGATAAATCGTCAAAAGATTTAAAATTAAATTAGTGTAATTGAAAATTTTAGAATTGAATTAACCGTATAAGTTTATAACTTTTAATTCGTGTCCCTATTTTTACATTCCACGCGATTCAGAAGAGAGAGCCCGTGGGGACGTCATTTGCAGAATATATAGCTCCTCACAAGCAACTGAGGATCACTCTCAAGGTTCACTCTTCATCGGTCGGGCGTACGTTTGGAAATAGGCCCAACGACAACGACAACGACACAGGCACGAAAGCTTGCAATTGCTCATGGGAATGGTCTCTATTAGCCTCCCAACTTTGAAATGAAGGGAGAGGGATGGAAACATCCGTTGCTGTCCTCGTCCTTGTCAAGGCATGAATTTGAATAAATTGGAGTCTTCATCAATCATCATAAGCACCCAGGACAAAAAAAAATTAACTGAATCAACTTGTCTGGACCGGCAAAAAAAGTACGACCCTCCAAAATTACAAGGGATTCACCTGACTGGACAGTAATCCACGGATCAAATGCGTAATCTTTTAACCATTAGATTACGTGGGATTCATGAAGAGTTAGACGATTGAAAATTATAATTGACCAATCATATTACTTATCGAGTTTAGGCAAGTATTTGCCCCACGTGATGAAGAGCTAAACAATTAATGACTACAGTTGACCAATCATATTACTTTTTGAGTTTTGGCAAGCGTTTGCCCTCATTACATATTGGAAACATATTACAGACTTTGATTCTTCCATTTTGATGGAACCGGAATAGATCCCCTTATCCATTAATATACTATTTGATTTGCACGAAGACACTGCTATGAAGACACTGCAGACGCATTTTCTAACATACGGCGCACATAAACCAGCTCACGACAAGGGAAGCCTTACATGTATGTAAGCTTCCACCTTACTGTCAAAAGACAGAAACGGCGAATGAGCTCTCTTGTTATCCAACGGTTTGCCCTTGGTGTTCACTTCCAAGTTGGAACAGCTCGCGAGCAAGCGAAACTTGTTCCGCAACCCCAAAACAACCTTCTCCTTCTCATCAACGTAAGAGAAAGCACTCACCACCGGCAAGCCGTCGACCGCCAATCCCTCCGCCTTCCCTTCTATTCTGTCCTCTTGGACCACCGAGCCGACCTCCATGTTGGAGCAGCAGAGCCAGATGCAGCCCCTGCGCTTCCTCCTCATCCTCTTTCTAGTCGACTTCTTGGCATTCTTTGCATCGACCAGCTCGTAGCCCTTTTCGCCAATCCCCATTTGGCGATGTGCTCTCTGATGTGCGCAAGAGATGAGAGAAATGCTTATTTATGAAGTCCGAGGAGCAGATGAGAAGGAAGATGCGCCCAAGGGAGACCTATCTTAACCGTTCAAAAACTTCTGCTGGGTTGGTAGAGGTCAACACCTTAATAGCTAAGGTTGCGGCAATTTTCTGTGTTCTAACGTCGGTGTCGCTTGGTCGGAGACGCAAGGAAAGTCACCAGCGCTGGCCAATCCCGGTGATTCGGGTCATTGGTAATTGAATTTCTCGAGTACGTCGGATTTTTGTCTATTGTTGACTATGGACGGGAATGCAGATGACTGTAAAAGTAAAATATATATATATATATATATATATATATATATATATATATTACAGTGCGAGTACCGTCAATTAAAGGTTCCGAGAATGGTAAAAAAGTGGAGGGATTTAAAGGTGCTGGGAAGGGTAAATTCGCAGGAATGCAAAAGATCATGTGTTCATGTGGTCGATTGTGCAGGACATTTTAGCGTAGGCATCTTGAGGAAACGACGGCTTCTGACTACGCATTTCCGATGAAAGATACTGGGGCTTTCAACGAGTGATTTTTTATGGCTTGAAATGTTCCTGTTGGTGAAAAATAGAATGTGTTGAGGTTTCCGCTCAGCTAACAAGATCCTGCTATACTCTCTTCCTCTGTTTATCAATGGCGTCAAGGGACAGCTGCACGCTGTCATGGGATTTTGGCACTAGTGTAAGCTATCCTCTCCTAGTCAGCTCTTATTTCTTTTATTTGTATTTGATTGTTTCATTCGTGTGATTTATTTCTCTTCTAGGAAAAGCTTTCACCTGAATATATTTTTACTGGAATAAACTATCTGGCTAACACGTTTTGATGTTCTGTGTATGCTAGAAAATCTTCCATTCTCGTCTCTTCATATCTGTATTAGTAAAAAACTTTTATTTGCAGCCTACGCCAATTTCTGCCACCGCATCGCCACCACCCCGTCCGCCTACTCCTTCGCAACGAAGTCGACCTCGTCTTCTCTCAACGATCCGAACCCCAACTGGTCAAACCGTCCCCCGAGGAGACGACACTTCTCGACGGTTGTGACTTCGAGCACTGGCTCGTCGTGATGGAGAAGCCCGAGGGCGATCCTACTAGGGATGAGATCATCCATAGTTATAGCAAGACGCTCGCCCAACTACAAGGACACAGGCGCGGAAGCTTGCAATTGCTCTTGGGAATGGTCTCTACTAGCCTCCCAACTTTGAGAGAAAGGGAGAGGAATGGAAACATCCGTTGCTGTCCTCGTCGTTGTCAAGGCATGAATTTGAATAAATTGGAGTCCTCATCAATTATCACAAGCACCCAGAAAAAAAAAAAAAAATGTTTCCCTGATCAACTTGTATGGACCAGCTAAAAAAGTATGACCCTCCAAAATTACAAGGGATTCACCTGCCTGAATAGTAATCCACGGATCAGATGCGCACGTGGGGTTCACATGATGAAGAGTTAGACCAAAGATTGCAATTGACCAATCACATTACCTATCAAGTTTAGGCAAGCATTTGCCCCATGTGATGAAAAGCCAAACGATCAAAAACTACAATTGACCAATTATATTACCTATCGATTTTTGACAAGCGGCTGCTCTCATTACATCTAGGAAAACATATTAAAGACTTTGATTCTTCCATTTCGATAAAATCGGAATAGATCCCCTTATTCATTAATATACTACTTGATCTGTATGAAGACACTGCAGACGCATTATCTAACATGTGGCGCACATAAACCACTTCACAACAACGGAAGCCTTGCATGGATGTAGGCTTTCACCTTATTATCAAAAGACAGAAACAGCGCACGAGCTTTCTCACTCGTTATCGAACGGTTTGCCCTTGGTGTTCACTTCGAAGTTGGAACAGCACGCGAGCAAGCAAGACTTGTTCCCCAAAACGCCCTTCTCCTTCTTATCAACGTGAGGAAAAGCACTCACCACCGGCAAGCCGTCGACGGTCAATCCCTCCGCCTTCCCTTCCTGTCCGTCCTCTGGGACCGCCGAGCCCACCTCCATGCTGGAGCAGCAGAGCCAGATGCAGTTCTTGCGCTTCCTCCTCATCCGCTTTCTAGTCGACTTCTTGTCATCCTTCCCATCGACGAGCTTGTAGCCCTTTTCGCCGATCCCCATTGGCGATAAGCTCTCTCTGGTGCGGGTAAAGTCCAAGGGATGAGAGCAAATGCTTATTTATGAACTCCGCGGAGCAGGTGAGAAGGAAGAGCTGACCAGGGGAAACTTGTCAACCACTCAAAAACTTCTCGTGGGCTCGTAGAGGTCAACACCTTAATGGCTAAGGTTGCGGCAATTTTCTGTGTTCTAACGTCCGTGTCACGCGTTCGGAAACGCAAGGAAACTCACCAGCGCCGGCCAATCCCGGCGATTCGGGTCATTGTCAATTGAGTTTCTTAATTACAGTGCGAGTGCCATCAATTAAAGGTTCCGAGAATGGTAAAGAAGTAGAGGGATTTAACGGTGCTGAGAAGGGTAAATTTGCAGTAAAGATAAAAGACGAAGGGAAATGTGCAAAAGGTCATGTGTTTCTTGTCGTTGATTGATGATTCGCACGCAGATTACAACGCGGTCGTTTTTATCCGACAATGAGCGGTTGTTAGCACTATCTATAATTATTGATTATCAATTATACTTACCGAGATTCTAGACACGATCATCTATCATCTACCGTGATTATCGACAAGAAGTTACGATTTCCGAGATCACAAGTATAACCACCTAACAATTCGTATCTGACAGATGTGTTGACAATCCTATGTTTCTCTTAATAACGTTGTTTCGACACTTAGCAAGTTCTATAATCGTCAGGTATGATGATTTTATCAATCGATTTCCTTCAAATTGTTGACCGGTGAAGAGTGCCATCGACAACAACCACTGCACTAATCTCACCATTTTGTTGTGTTGAGATCCCGCCTGGTCAATGAGTTTGTAGCTCGCCAATTGTTTCGTTCACTGATGACTATTGCATTGACCAAAGACTGTAATTGACCAATCGTATTACGGATCGAGTTTATGCTTTATTTGCTGCTCTTACACTTCCAACTGCATTTATTTTGTCTGGATTGGTGCATGAGTCTAAAATCGGGTTACTCAATGCAAGGGAGATTGCGGAACCGTAACCCCAAGACTCCGAGACTAGTAACTTATTCTATCTAATTTCCTTGACTTCAACAACTGATCGATGCATATCAGTCATCAATTGTTGTTTGGTCAACACAAATATTGGAAAGTAAGTTTCAGCTACCGAAATTTCGAGACTCTGAGACTAGTAATTTATTTAATCTAATTTAGTGCCTATAGTTTTCACTTATCTTGAACAAGAACTTGGACAGCTCAAAATCTAAATCACCTTCGAAGCAAAATAAACAAGAATAAACATGAACAACTTCCATTTTCAAGAAAACAGCAAACTAGCTTGATAAAAAGAAAATGAAGTTCCAGAAACTCATCAACATCTGAAAGATCAAATTAAAAGCTCAAACAAATTAAGTTTCAGTTAAGATATATATTAACCGATCAAATCACATTTGGTTGTGTAGTGGCATTCGAGCAAAGTTGCTTGGTGGGGGCATCAATTGTTGTTTGGTCAACATCTAATCGATGCATTGATTGTTGTTTGGTCAACATGAATATTGGAAAGCATGTTTCAACTATCGAAATTCCGAGACTCCAAGACTGGTAATTTATTTAATCTAATTTAGTGCCTGAGTCTTCACTTATCTTGAAAGAACTTGGACAACTCAAAATCTAAATCATCTTCAAAGCAAAATAAGTAAGAATAAACATTAACAGCTTTCATTTTCAAGAAAACAACAAAACTAGCTTGATAAAAAGAAAATGAAGTTCTAGAGACTCATCAATACCTGAAAGATGAAATTAAAAACTCAGACAAATTAAGTTTCAGTTAAGATATATTAACCGATCAAATCACATTTGGTTGTGTAGAGGCATTTAAGCAAAGTTGCTTGGTGGGGGCATTCCACCGCCCATATTCGGTGGGGGCATGTTGCCTTGAGGCGGAGGATTCTGCATCCCTTGGTTTGGCATGTCGCTAGCTTGGAAATCTCTATTCTGCATATTCTCCCTCCTCCTGTCAAAGTTCCTTGATCTATTGACATAACGGGGTCTAATAAGAATACTTCTCACCCATTCTTCATGGTACTTGGGGTCATAAGGAACTGCTTGCCCATTAATAAAAGGTTCACCTAACATATGCAAAAAAAAAAAAAAAAAGTACATTCCATAAAAGATTGAATGGAAGAGAGATGCAAATTTCACGATGGAATATACCAAATTCCATTCGATTTGAGACTATGATATATGGCTTCTAATGAACAGTAAATCCAAAAAAGTAAAATGGAATAAAGATATGTCTTGATTGAGCAGCTGCAGTACATAAGAAGATGATAATAATTACCTACAGTAACCAAAGGAATGACATGGAGCAATTACCTGTCACAAGACTAACTAGGCCTCATGCCATTACATAAACTCATGACTCGTTCATATGGCTTACATAAACTCATTACATAAGCAGCGAAATCAAAACTTTAGCGGCAGTTTTCATAAATAAAAGGATGTAATCTACAGGATGCAAAAGCCACCGCATAATTAGAAGATCAAGCTTCCATACCCCCATAATCCTTATTCTTAACATCCAGGTATGAATCAGGAAGAACCCATCGAACTCTGGGCAGTTCTGTGTAACAAAACAGAACTCATTAGCACCACTTCCCAAAAAGAGAAACAAAAGAAAACCAAAGAAGAAGATTTACCCTTAAGTTTGTAAGAAAGCTCTTCAGATAAAAGGGCTCCAAATGCGAAGTAGTGCCTTGTTGAAACTGAGTAGATCTTCATTCTGGCTTCTCCTTCACTGTAATAGCAAGTCCAAAATCATGGTTAGACAAAATAAAAGGGACAGCAATAAATAAAGATGATCGATGACAACAGGCAAGGACTACAACTTCGAGAACCATTAGAAAAAAAAAAATTGAGACACCAGCCAAACTTTTGCTTCTATATCCGCCAAGATATTATTCATAAGCATCCTCATAGTTACTTTAATACTAGCGATGATATTGTACTGAAGACCAATACCAAGAAGTGCTCACTTCACATGAAAGGGAAATATGAGCATATGGCAAAATGAAAGAAAAAAGTAATAACCCCGATCATCCCTACATTTCAAAACCAATTCTAGATCAAAGCACAGCATCAATCTTGCCACATAAAGTGGCAATAAAGAATCGCCTTTGAGATCAAACACTTGATAGAGACAGCATAATAATCACCGCAAAAGAAAGATTACGATCTGATTGAGAGTTTACTTAAACCAGAGCCGAGAGACCAAAAAATTAATAAATTATTCATTATTCTTGGCCAGAACCAAAAAAAAAATTATCCACAGCAAGCCTTTGCGTCATCGTATGTTTATGATAAGACCACAAACTCAATCCACTGACCTGCCTACAACCTGCGCGAGCGTCTTAATATAACTATGGATGATCTCATCCCTAGTAGGATCGCCCTCGGGCTTCTCCATCACCACGAGCCAGTGCTCGAAGTCGCAAC
Source organism: Eucalyptus camaldulensis (assembly GCA_019915185.1). NCBI lineage: Eukaryota > Viridiplantae > Streptophyta > Magnoliopsida > Myrtales > Myrtaceae > Eucalyptus > Eucalyptus camaldulensis. The sequence continues at coordinate 12,705,087 of JAHSVA010000006.1, forward strand.
CATCCAGAAGTATCGTCTCCTTCGGGGGACGGTTCGACCAGTTGGGGTTCGGCTCGTTGAGCGAAGACGAGGTCGACCTCGTCGCGAAGGAGCGGGCGGACGGGGCGGCAGCAACCGCCGCGGAGGCCGAGGAGAGGGGGCGGAGGCGGTGGCGGCGGCGGTGGCGGTGGCGGAGGAGGGAGGAGAGAGAGGAGCGAGGCGCGGAGGCGGGAGCGGAGGAGGAGGAGAGAGAGCGGGAGAGGAGGGAGGCGAGGGATTGCCGAGGCTTGGAGGAGAGCAGGATGGAACGGGTGAAGAGCTGAGTCGCCATGGTAGGGGTTTTGGATGCACTCTAAAACCCTGAAGAAGATGACTGATATATATAAACTCCGTTCGTAGGTTCTACGGTAAATAATTTATAAAGAAACGTTTTTCAAATCTTTTGGGATTCGTTTTTTATTTAGAAAAAATATTTTTAATGATAAAAAAATCTCTTAAATTAAGAAAAATATTTTCACTGATCTCCTCCCCCACGCCTACAACCCTCACTTCCTACATCCTCTCCTTTTTTCCTTTTAAGTTCATATCATTTTTTCAGCCTCAAGCTCCGCCAAATCATACGTAATATAATTAAATTGTCAAAACAAAAAGCTTTGAGTTTTACGCTCGCGCTCGTCGATCTAGCAAATGGCAAGCCTGAGCTCACCGAAGGTGGGCAAGCCTCAACGCGAGCCTTTGGCTGGTCGCCAGCCGTCGCCATGCCGTCCAAGAAGAAGAAGAGGAAAACAAAAAAAAAAAATGAAAAATGAAAAAACAAATCTAATACTTTAATAATTGATTTAAAAAAAATGAAAATTCGATTTTAAAAAATAAAATAAATGAAAAAGAGTGTATGGAGGAAAAGATTTTCCTTATCCAACAGCGAGAAATATTTTACATTTTATTTTTAGGTTTCATCAAAATACTAAAAAATAATTATATTCTACTTTAAAATGGCTTCTTGAAAACACCACATTTTTCGCGAAACAAATAAGGTCGAGAATCGCAAGATCTCTTCGAGAGATTTTATGTCGAGGGATCCCTAAATAGCCCCAGGTCATGAGGTAGTCAAAATTACATGGCTTCACTTAGCCTGAATGATAATCCATGGATCATATGCGCAATCTTTCAACAGTTAGATTATGAGGTATTCTCATAACAAGGCTGAAACAATCGGAGATTTTAATCACACAATTCTGTCACAGATCGAGTTTATGCAAGTATATGGTCCTATTACATTTAAGAGAACATTTTACAGGCCACGGCACATATACACCGCCTCACCATAACAGAAGCCTTACGTATGTACCAAGTTTTCACCTTATTGTCTGGAAGACAAAAACATATTCAGCCCCTTTTGTTCGCTACAAAGTTGGAACAGCATATAAGCGTGCAACTCTTCTTCTCCAGCGCCGAGTTCTCTCCTCGTTCGTCCTCTTGGACCACCGAACCCAGCTCCACATTGGAGAAGCAGAGCCAGAGGCAGCTCCGGCGCTTGCTCCTCATCTTCTTTATTATCGACATCCGGGCATCTTTCGCGGCGGCGAGCTCATAGCCTTTTTGGCCGATCCCCATTGGCTATGTGCTTTCTAGCGTGAGCAAGTGTTATAGATCGAGAGCAGCGCTTATCTACGATCTATGTCGCGCAGATGAGAAGGGAGAGTTGACCAAGGAAAACTCGTCTACCGCTCAAGAACTTCTCATGTCACGGTTGAAGTTAATATCTGAATAGCCAAGGCTGCAGCAATCCTTTGTGCTTCATGCCGGCGTTGCCCGTCCGGAAGGCAAAGAATGTCATTGCACTGGCCGATCCACAGTGATTGGGTTATTGTCAATGGAGTTTTGCAGTTATTGCCATGTAGTCAATAGATATTATAAGGTCATCCTAAGCCGAGAAAATTAACAACTAATCGATGCATATAATCGCATTGTGAATGGTGATTTCTTGTAAGGCACAGCGCAATTCCCAATCGGTAAAGGCACCCTCATATAGTTGGTGAAGTCAAGGAAGAAAATTGAGACCACTAACTAGAATTTAAGAGCAGCAAATAAAGCAAACATCAGGCAGGTCCATTCATTTTAGCTATACATCAAATCCCATGACGTTCCACTCTAGACCAACATTCTACACCTAATAAGTATTTCCATCCCTGCTAGGAGTGTAGTTCTCGCTCTGATAGTTTGGCATATTCCCAGCATCTCTTTGAGGCGCGGTATTGGACCATCCTTGAGTCTGTGAAAAACCTCCCACATTCTGAGCAGCCCCCATGTCTCGCGGTGGCATCCCACCCATTTGGGGGGGCATTCCTCCCATGTTGTTCTGGGGTCGCATTCCGCCCATGTTCTGGTGAGGCATCCCGCCCATGTTGTTTGGCGGCATTCCACCCTGGTTACGTGGAGGCATCCCACCATAGTTGCTTGGGGGCATTCCACCTTGGTTGTGTGGGGGCATTCCACCTTGGTTGTGTGGAGGCATTCCGCCAAAGTTGGTCGGTGGGGGCATCCCGCCGCGCATATTCGGTGGGGGCATGTTGCCTTGAGGCGGAGGATTCTGCATCCCTCGGTTTGGCATGTCCCTGGCTTGGAAATCTCTATTCTGCATATTCTCTCTCCTCCCGTCAAAGTTCCTTGATCTGCCGAAATTACGGCGGCGTGGATCATTATTACGACTGTTCCTCTCATTAGCTCCAGCATTATTTCTCACCCATTCTTCATGGTACTTGGGGTCATAAGGAACTGCTTGCCCATTAATAAAAGGTTCACCTGACATATGCAAAAAAAAAAAAAAGTACATTTCATAAGAGATTGAATGAAAGAGAGACGCGAATTTCACGATGGGATAATACCAAATTCCATTCGATTTGAGACTATGATATATGGCTTCTAATGAACAGTAAGTCCAAAAAAGTAAAATAGAATAAAGATATGTCTTGATTGAGCAGCTGCAGTGCATAAGAAGATGATAATAATTACCTACAGTAACCAAAGGAATGACATGGAGCAATTACCTGTCACAAGACTAACTAGGCCTCATGCCATTACATAAACTCATGACTCGTTCATATGGTAACCATGAAGGCGAAACATGACATTTTTGTCCATCCCTAAGCTAAACTTTTCTCTTTCTAAACATGTTTCCATCAAGCAAACTTTATTTAAGTGCAATATCTATCCAAATCAGTCAAGAACAAAACTGAAGTACAGCACAATTGCCTCATGATGAGGTCAACAAAGCAGCGAAATCAAAACTTTAGCGGCAGTTCTCATAAATAAAAGGATGTAATCTACAGGATGCAAAAGCCACCGCATAATTAGAAGATCAAGCTTCCATACCCCCATAATCCTTATTCTTAACATCCAGGTATGAATCAGGAAGAACCCATCGAACTCTGGGCAGTTCTGTGTAACAAAACAGAACTCATTAGCACCACTTCCCAAAAAGAGAAACAAAAGAAAACCAAAGAAGAAGATTTACCCTTAAGTTTGTAAGAAAGCTCTTCAGATACAAGGGCTCCAAATGCGAAGTAGTGCCTTGTTGAAACTGAGTAGACCTTCATTCTGGCCTCTTCTTCACTGTAATAGCAAGTTAAAAATCATGGTTAGACAAAATACAAGGGACGGCAATAAATAAAGATGATCGATGACAACAGGCAAGTACTATAACTTCGAGAACCATTAGAAAAAAAAAATTGAGACACCAGCCAAACTTTTGCTTCTATATCCGCCAAGATATTATTCATAAGCATCCTCATAGTTACTTTAATACTAGCGATGATATTGTACTGACGACCAATACCAAGAAGTGCTCACTTCACATGAAAGGGAAATATGAACATATGGCAAAATGAAAGAAAAAAGTAATAACCCCGATCATCCCTACATGTCAAAACCAATTCTAGATCAAAGCACAGCATCAATCTTGCCACATAAAGTGGCAATAAAGAATCGCCTTTGAGATCAAACACTTGATAGAGACAGCATAATAATCATCGCAAAAGAATGATTACGATCTGATTGAGAGTTTACTTAAACCAGAGCCGAGAGACCAAAAAATTATAAATTATTCATTATTCTTGGCCAGAACCCAAAAAAAAAAAAAAAATTATCCACAGCAAGCCTTTGCGTCATCGCATGTTTATGATAAGACCACAAACTCAATCCACTGACCTGCCTACAACCTGCGCGAGCGTCTTAATATAACCATGGATGATCTCATCCCTAGTAGGATCGCCCTCGGGCTTCTCCATCACCACGAGCCAGTGCTCGAAGTCGCAACCGTCGAGAAGTATCGTCTCCTTCGGGGGACGGTTTGACCAGTTGGGGTTCGGATCGTTGAGCGAAGACGAGGTCGACCTCGTCCGGAAGGAGCGGGCTGACGGGGCGGCAGCAACCGCCGCGGAGGCCGAGGAGAGGGGGCGGAGGCGGTGGCGGAGGAGGGAGGAGAGAGGGGAGCGAGGCGAGGAGGCGGCGGGAGCGGAGGAGGAGGAGAGGGAGCGGGAGAGGAGGGAGGCGAGGGATTGCCGAGGCTTGGAGGAGAGCAGGAGGGAGCGGGTGAAGAGCTGAGTCGCCATGGTAGGGGTTTTGGATGCACTCTAAAACCCTGAAGAAGATGACTGATAGATATAAACTCCGTTCGTAGGTTCTACGGTAAATAATTTATAAAGAAACGTTTTTCAAATTTTTTGGGATTCGTTTTTTATTTAGAAAAAATATTTTTAATGATAAAAAAATCTCTTAAATTAAGAAAAAATATTTTCAATGATCTCCTCCCCACGCCTACGAACCCTCACTTCCTACTTCCTCTCCTTTTTTCCTTTTTAGTTCATATCATTTTTCAGCCTCAAGTTTCGACAGATCATACATAATATAATTGAATTGTCAAAACAAAAAGCCTTGAGTTTGACGCTCGCGCTTGTCGATCTAGCAAATGGCGAGTCTAAGCTCACCGAAGGTGGGCAAGCCTTGACGCTAGCCTTTGGCTGGTCGCCGGCCATCGCCATGCCGACCAAGAAGAAGAAGAGGAAAACAAAAAAAATGAAAAATGAAAAAAAAAAAATGTAATACTTTAAGAATTGATTTTAAAAAAATGAAAATTCGATTTTAAAAAATAAAATAAATAAAAAAGAGTGTATGGAGAAAAAAATTTTCCTTATCCAATAGCGAGAAATATCTTTTATTTTATTTTCAGGTTTCATCAAAATACTAAAAAAAATTATATTCTTCTTAAAAATGACTTCTTGAAAACACCACATTTTTCGCAAAATAAATAGGGCCGAAAATCGCAAGATCTCTTCGAGAGATTTTATGTCGAGGGATCCCTAGATAGCCCCAGGTTATGAGGTATTCAAAATTACATGGGCTTCACTTTACCTGAATGATAATCCATGGATCATATGCACAATCTTTCGACAGTTAGATTATGAGGTATTCTCATGACGAGGCTGACAAGATCGGAGATTTTAATCGAACAATTCTGTCATAGATCGAGTTTATGCAAGTATATGCTCCTATTACATTTAAGAAAACATTTTACAGGCCACGGCACATATACACCGCCTCACCATAACAGAAGCCTTACGTATGTACCAAGTTTTCACCTTATTGTCTGGAAGACAAAAACATATTCAGCCCCTTTTGTTCGCTACAAAGCTGGAACAGCACATAAGCGTGCAATTCTTCTTCTCCAGCGCCGATTTCTCTCCTCGTTCGTCCTCTTGGACCACCGAACCCAGCTCCACATTGGAGAAGCAAAGCCAGAGGCAGCTCCGGTGCTTGCTCCTCATCTTCTTTATTATCGACTTCTGGGCATCTTTCGCGGCGGCGAGCTCATAGCCTTTTTGGCCGATCCCCATTGGCTATGTGCTTTCTAGCGTGAGCAAGTGTGATGGATCGAGAGCAGCGCTTATCTACGATCTATGTCACGCAGATGAGAAGGGAGAGTTGACCAAGGAAAACTCGTCTACCGCTCAAGAACTTCTCATGTCACGGTTGAAGTTAATATCTGAATAGCCAAGGCTGCAGCAATCCTTTGTGCTTCATGCCAGTGTTGCCCGTCCGGAAGGCAAAGAATGTCATTGCACTGGCCGATCCGCAGTGATTGGGTTATTGTCAATTGAGTTTTTCAGTTATTGCCATGTAGTCAATAGATATTATAAGGTCGTCCTAAACCGAGAAAATTAACAACTAATCGATGCATATAATCGCATTGTGAATGGTGATTTCTTGTAAGGCACAGTGCAATTCCCAATCGGTAAAGGCACCCTCATATAGTTGGTGAAGTCAAGGAAGAAAATTGAGACCACTAACTAGAATTTGGCCATACAATGCAGGACATGCTTCGGCTCTCTTATCTCCTCTTAGGCCCTACATACACTGCCCTCCTTCTAGGTGATATATGTCATCCGATCGGATCAAGAAAATCTATATATACACATCATCCTCTCTGTTCCGTTCTAAGGCCTTGTTATGTACCTCTCCTGAAAAGAAACACACACTTCCTTTGTATGCAAGCGCAAGAGACTTGGAATATTTGAGAACCACACAGAGGAAAACTGATAGCTTAACAAAAAAACAACAGTATCAAGGGCTGTGTCTCCCACAAAACGAATACAGCCATTGAAAGTAAAAAGCCACTGAGAATCCGAGCAATGAGAAGAAGTTACATAGAGGATTTCATGAGATGAAAAGTTATCCAGATATTCTCAATTGCAAAAGTGCAATGTAGACACCTCCTGACCATAGCCATCTCTTAGTTTCTCGATGCTACCTCGTTGATTACACCATTCTGCAATGTCCCTAGCATTGAGTAGGCAGCGATATTAGACTCATGCACCAATCCAGACAAAATAGATGCAACTGGAAATTTAAGAGCAGCAAATAAAGCACACATCAGGCAGGTCCATTCATTTTAGCTATACATCAAATCCCATGACGTTCCACTCTAGACCAACATTCTACACCTAATAAGTATTTCCATCCCTGCTAGGAGTGTAGTTCTCGCTCTGATAGTTTGGCATATTCCCAGCATCTCTTTGAGGTGCGGTATTGGACCATCCTTGAGTCTGTGAAAAACCTCCCACATTCTGAGCAGCCCCCATGTCTCGTGGTGGCATTCCACCCATTTGGGGGGGCATTCCTCCCATGTTGTTCTGTGGTCGCATTCCCCCCATGTTCTGGTGCGGCATTCCGCCCATGTTCTGGTGAGGCATCCCACCCATGTTGTTTGGCGGCATTCCACCCTGGTTACGTGGAGGCATCCCACCATAGTTGCTTGGGGGCATCCCACCTTGGTTGTGTGGGGGCATTCCACCTTGGTTGTGTGGAGGCATTCCACCTTGGTTGTGTGGGGGCATTCCACCTTGGTTGTGTGGAGGCATTCCACCTTGGTTGTGTGGAGGCATTCCGCCAAAGTTGGTCGGTGGGGGCATTCCACTGCCCATATTCGGTGGGGGCATTCCACCACCCATATTCGGTGGGGGCATGTTGCCTTGAGGCGGAGGATTCTGCATCCCTTGGTTTGGCATGTCCCTGGCTTGGAAATCTCTATTCTGCATATTCTCCCTCCTCCTGTCAAAGTTCCTTGATCTGTCGAAATTACGGGGTCGATCATTATTACGCCTGTTCCTCTCATTAGCTCTAGCATTATTTCTCACCCATTCTTCATGGTACTTGGGGTCATAAGGAACTGCTTGCCCATTAATAAAAGGTTCACCTGACATATGCAAAAAAAAATACATTAGATAAGAGATTGCACGAAAGAGAGACAAGAATTTCACGATGGGATATACCAAATTCGATTCATTGATTTGAGACTGTGATATATGGCTTCTAATGAACAATAAGTCCAAAAAAGTAAAATAGAATAAAGCTATGTCTTGATTGAGCTGCTGCAGTGCATGGGCAGATGATAATCATTACCTACAGTAACCAAAGGAATGACATGGAACGATTACCTATCGCAAGACTAATTAGGCCTCATGCTGCTACATAAACTCATGACTCTTTCATATGATAACCATGAAGGTGAAACATGACATTTTTGTCCATCCCTAAGCTAAACTTTTCTCTTTCTAAACATGTTTCCATCAAGCAAACTTTATTTAAGTGCAATATCTATCCAAATCAGTCAAGAACAAAACCGAAGTACAGCACAATTGCCTCATGATGAGGTCAACAAAGCAGCAAAATCAAAACTTTAGCAACAGTTTTCATAAATAAAAGGATGTAATCTACAGGATGCAAAAGCCATCGCATAATTAGAAGATCAAGCTTCCATACCCCCATAATCCTTATTCTTGACATCCAGGTATGAATCAGGAAGAACCCATCGAACTCTGGGCAGTTCTGTGTAACAAAACAGAACTCATTAGCACCACTTCCCAAAAGAGAAGCAAAAGAAAACCAATCAAGAAGATTTACCCTTAAGTTTGTAAGAAAGCTCTTCAGATACAAGGGCTCCAAATGCAAAGTAGTGCCTTGTTGAAACTGAGTAGATCTTCATTCTGGCTTCTTCTTCACTGTAATAGCAAGTTCAAAATTATGGCTAGACAAAATAAAAGGGACAGCAATAAATCAAGTTGATCAATGACTACAGGGAACCATTCGTAAAAAAATTCGCACACAAGCCAAAATTTTGCTTCTGTATAGCATTCATAGCATCCTCATAGTTACTTTCATGCTAGCTATGATATTGTAGTGAAGACCAATATCAAGAAGTGCTCACTTCACATGAAAGGGAAATATGCCGCATCTGGCAATGAAAGAAAAAAGTAATAAACCCAATCATCCCTACATGTCAAAACCACTTCTGAATCAAAACACAGCATCAATCTTGCCACATAAAGTGGCAATAAAGAATGGCCTTTGAGCTCAAACACTTAATAGAGACAGCATAACAATCACTGCAAAAGAAAGACTACAATCTGATTGAGAGTTCACTTAAACCAGAGCAGAGAGACTAAAAAATTATAAATTATTTATTATTCTTGGCCAGAACAAGAAAAAAGTTATTCACTGCAAGCCTGATACGATACTCATTTGTGAAAGACGGAACGGCTTAAAGAATTCACTCATTTCACCCTTCACCCCCCCCCCCCCCAGCCATAGGTAATTCTAAATAAATCATCAAGAATCTGAAAAATGACCGATAAACAAGAGCGCAACAGAGCATAAGCGATCCTGGCAAACAGACCACGAACTCAATCTACTGACCTTCCAACAATCTGCGCGAGCGTCTTAATGTAACTATCGATGATGTCATCTCTAGTAGGATCACCCTCGGGCTTCTCCATCACCACGAGCCAGTGCTCGAAGTCGCAACCATCGAGAAGTATCGTCTCCTTCGGGGGCCGGTTCGACCAGTTGGGGTTCGGGTCGTTGAGCGAGGACGAGGTCGTCCTCGTCGCAAAGGAGCGGATGGACGGGGCGGCGGCGGCGGCGCGGCGGCCGAACTCGGCGGAGGCCGCGGAGAGGGGGCGGAGGCGGTGGCGGAGGAGGGAGGAGAGGCGAGGCGCGGAGGCGGCGGGAGCGGAGGAGAAGGAGAGGGAGCGCGAGAGGAGGGAGGCGAGGGATTGCCGAGGCTTGGAGGAGAGCAGGAGGGAGCGTGTGAAGAGCTGAGTCGCCATGGCTAGGGTTTTGGATGCGCTCTAAAACCCCTGAAGGAGATGACCGACCGAGAGAAGCTGAGAATCGCAGAGTCTCTCTTCGAGAGGGGATTTTATGTCGAGGGATCCGCAAATAGCCCCAGGTTATCGTGGAAATTACAAATGCGGCATTTTCAGGTTTTCTATTTATTATCGGCCCAAGGGCCCAAAGGCCCAGAAGCCCAAAATGAATCATTGGGCCTGGACCCACTATTGTAGGCATGATGTGAATTAACTAAAACGAATTGACCAATACCAACCTTTTGTTAACATGGAACTGGTAACGGTCGTTAGCGTTGATCACTCTTTGCCGCCCTTTTTGTCAATCAAAATGTTGATCCGACATGAATAGGTAGTTTTTCACTTATACAGATATGAAGAGACGAGATTGGAGGAGTGGCAATTCTCGTCGAGACATGAATTTGTTAAGAAACCCTAAATAGTCTAAATTCAATGGAACATGAACAAGATTAGTTATCAGCTGCCATTGAGAGCCTTCAAATATGTATGTGCTTGATTAAAAAGGGAGTAATTATTTCCACTAGGAATCTGGGCAGTTTATAAGCTTAATGTTAAATTGAAATTACAAGCTAAAGCCGTCACTCTTAAATGTAATTATCTAAGACGAAATGAGACCCTTCTAAGTATTTTTGAATTTTCTTGTAATACTCTAGAATATTCCTAGAAGATGCCTTAGAAATTAGAATATCCTCTAGAATGTTTTTAGGGACAAGCAATATGGTAAATATAGATAAAGTAATATATTTCTACCGTTAGATTAAATAGGCAATTTATGATTGTGATTCCAATTGTACTTGTATATATAAGAGATTTCTCCCTCTATTTATATCATGTCAAAAGTAATTGTTATTTGGAACTTCTTATCCCAGTGAGTGTGAGTAGAGAAAAAAAAAATTTGATGGGATGTCGGATGTCACCAATAAGCGATCCTATCATACCACATTGCAAATCATGTGCTTGACTAGTAGAGCACATAATCCGCAATGGTAGAGGATGGCCCTCTTTGTTTAATGTTCCGAGTAAAGGAAATAGGATCACCTACAAAACAAACTAGTAGAGGACTAGTAGAGGACCGCACTCTTTGTTTAACGTTCGAAGCAAAATAAAGGACCACCCTTTACCATCGCCCTCTTGTTTAACATTCAATCAGTTGCCCTCTTATTTAATATTCCAATAAGTCATTTAATGTTTCGATAAGTCATTTAACATTCTGATAAGGATAATCACTGTAAAATAAACTATTAACGTTCTAATAAGGATAATTACTATACAAAACAATCACCCTCCAGCTTTTTCATTGCAAGATCCTACAATTGTAGTTCCTCTCTTTAGCTCAAGCATTACCTCTCACCCTAAGAGGTTGACTACAATACATATACATATAAATATACATATATATATATATATATGTATATGTATATGACATGAACCAGAGATCAAGAATTTCTCATTTCGTATTTAATTTGGTTTTCATAAATAATTGTAAATATATGTAATAATATATAGAGGGGTAATTCATACCTCCTATATTCTATTCCCTTTACTTTAAATAAAAATTGTTGAATGAACCCACCAGTCAAAAAAACTGTGTGTAAAATGAAAAAATGCTTAATGTATTATTGTCATTCTATTTCATTGATAACGTTTTTTGGTTTTTTGAAAAAAAAAAAAAATTGGATCCGTTAATTTGAAACATTCTATGTTGAATATTCATAATTCATTCCAATGACAATTGTTGAGACTATCTGATGGAGGGAATTTTTTTAATTTTTTTATGATTTTCTTTTTCAGTATGAAATGAAAGAAAAAGAGCCTAGATCTTCCTTTACATCAACTTTGGATATACCAAATTTGCTTGATTGATTTTAGATTGTGATATATGACTTCTAATTAACAGTAATGTTGGTACTGATCAATTTGTTTTAGTTAATCAAGATCTTTTTCTCTTTTTTAGTTATTTTGATTGTGGCAACCGTCATGATTGTCAAGACACAATAAGGTACTATGATAGTGACCTCTTCGAGGGATCCTGGCTCGTCCAACTCAACCACGTGAACGAGAAAGACTTCCTTCAAGGAGCTAGTGCTACTAAAGCCTTGGCTTGTTACCCATAACAGGGGTTGCGAATCGTCCATCCAAAACCGAATTGCTTTTTTGGAATATCAAGAAACCGGGAAGGCTTCACGGGGATCCAGGCTGGCCAGACCTCTACCCAAACTTTTCCTGGTGGTCAGAGCCTTTTAAGGACCTGCTTAGGTCCAAAGAAAGCATCTTTCTGCTTGAGAAGCCTAAGAGCTTCTATTGGATAAAACTAAGTGTTTTAGTTAACTCATGAATTAACTAAAACAAATTAATTGATCATAATGCCCATTCTCTCGTTAGCTCAAGCATTCTTTCCAACCCATTCTTCATGTTACTCAAGGTCATAAGGAACCGCTTGCCTGTCAAGAACAATTTCGCCTGAAAAATGTAGAAAAATACATTATGATATGGACAAGAGAACGCAAGGCTAGAATTTCATAATTGGATATATCAAATTTGCTTAATTGATTTGAGACTTGCTTTTAATGAACAGTAAGTCCACAAAAGTAAAGCTAGGCATTGATTGTGCTGCTGCAATGCAAGGGCAAATTATAATAATGCATATATTAACCAAAGGATTGACATGGAATGATTACTACCTCTCCATCCGGCTTGGTTTCAAGTTGGAACCGAGAACTGGGAACCGAGTCGATTGGTCCTAGAATTGAGAACTAGACCGAACTACCAATCCAATTCAGTTCCGGTTTGGTTCCATGGAACTGATCACTTTTTTTTCATTACTCTTTTTCCCATTACTTTTTTTCTCACTACTTGGAACCGGACCAAGAAAGTGTTTAGTTCCAATTTTACTAAAATTTTTGAAGAAATAATTTTAAAAAGTATATATATATACACACAGTTGATCTGCTTCGGTACTGGATTGCCCAAATATCAATTTCATATTTAGGAACCGAAAACTAGACCGACACTCCTAAAAATCAAACCAAATTAGCCGATTCGGTCAGATCCATACGATTCTCAATTTGAGTGATTCATCTTGTAGATCTCTACATACCACTACAAAAGCTCATGAATCGTTTATATGGTAATCAAGAAGGTGAAACATGACATTTTTATCCATCTCTAAGCCAAATTTAGCTAGATTTGTAGTTGGAACTAACTTTTCTCTTTCTAAACACGTTTCCATTAAGCAAACTTATCTGCTTATGATAAACCAAGAACGGGTCTCAACCTACCCTGTTCATTTCAAGGTTTCATCGACAATCATAATAGCACGGACAAACAAATCGCGAGAACAAAAACCCTAGCAAACAGATAAGACCACAAGCTTAAATCACTCACCTTCCAACAACCTGCACAAGCGCCAAAGGTAGTGTAAACGACAGTTGGAGAGAGCGGACATTATTGATTGTTCAATAAATGGAAATCAAAGGTAGTAATCAAAAAGCCTCTTGTATAAATAGGGAAACTGTCTCCCTAAAATGCGTCATCCAACAATTGAGCAATAAAAACATTCCTAGAGTTGCTCTTTCTCTCTATACAATTCGAGTGAAATCGATCCATTGAGAAAGACTTGGCTTAGGCGACGTAATGATCCAATTCATGGGAAAGGCTTGGCTTAGGCGACTTAACGATCCAAATAACTGGTCGAGATCATAAGCATGTTTGTACTTCACAAAGAATAGTCTGCTCATATATTCAGGAGAGTCAGAAAAATTTTGGATGGTAATCATCATACAACTCGGCTTGGAGAACCAAACAAAAAATAAAAAGAATTTGAAAAGGATGTACATGGTCGGAGAATTCTCGCATCAGCAAAATGAAAATGGCGTCACTTTGGAGTGTGCTATTCGAACTCCATGAAAGATCTATATGGTCTAACGATCGGGATGTTATCATATCCTCGTGGCCATTCTCAGTTACTCCGGTCATATATCGAATTGAAGGTCATTGTAGCATATGAAGTGGTTATGTCTCCTGAAGAGGAAGACGAGTTACACAGCCTTGCGGTGCCTGCTGAGTCAGACGTGTCGCCAATGATCGGCTTGTCCGCTGTGCTTGTATGGCCGAGGTCAACTTTAATGCCCATGAACTCCGAAAGCAACCCTGGTCTTGAAATCTTCTCCGCATTAACATCTATCTCCCCAGTTAGCATTTTGACCACAGTCGTCATGGTCGGCCGTAGCTTTGGCATGTCCTGTGTGCAGAGAAGACCCACCTTCAAGTATTTACAGACCTCCTCAATGTCACAGTCACCGTCCAGTGATGCATCCGCCAACTGCGCTAACTCTCCCCTTTCATGCAGTTTCCACGCCTGAAGCAATAGCAGAAACGTGTAATTGATCAGATCTCTCAATTGCATTTTATCCTCCATGGATTATTGCATTAAAGGGGAAAAGAGAGAGTACTTTATGTGACAACAGTGACAATGGCTGAGAAAGAAACTATTGGATCCACTCCCTAGCCTGGCATCTAATTTTGCTCTTGAGGAATAATATCTCAAATTGGATCTAACAAAGCAATCGGGAAAGCTTGAAGAACAGCCAAAATTTGTAGCACCCCTCTTGCATATCATGTGAAAAGAATGAACATCAACGAAGCAGCACTAATAAATTAGTTGTGCAGCAAACTCCAATTTTATTATCTAATTCCTATTTTGAAGCTACGCAGTTGATACAGGCACCATCTATTGTTTCAGTAGAGGCACAAACATGCTAGTGGTTATCTATTTCTAGCCTAACATTGGCAGATGAGCAAGTCGTGGGACTCAGCAATCCAGAAAAGGCATCCATAAGAGACTTGAACTTGAATCAGTTGACCTAATCATTCTCCCTCAGCATAATGCAGACACATCCGCACCCAAACACACACGCATTCCCAAAAAAGAGGTCAACAGAGAATCTGAGCTGCTATGCTAACTTCACCGGAATGGCAACTTCAAATCTAAGGTTCCCTTGAGAGAAATTTAATTTCGGTAAGGGTGCAGTGACTTTGCAGCTCAACACAAGATGGACTTGTAATAAGCGCATGCTCTGTTGTGGCAAGCAAAGAAGCTTATCTCTGAACCATACTACTGATAGAGAGGTAAAAAAAAAAAACTACATACTTTTTCAAGAAGATAACGCTCTTCAGCTGGTAACTTTCTGTTTGTGTTGCTTCTCCCACTGACAATTTCCGTGACTAAAACACCAAAACTATAGACATCTGCTTTTCTATTCAAGTGACCTCGTATGGCATACTCGGGTGCCAGATAACCTCTGCATAAACCATGTGAAAACACTCATAAGCTTCCCATTATAGATATTTACAGAAAAGGACAAAGGCAATTACAGTTTTGAATAACATGAATATCATAAAAAATTGACAAAGCATAGAAATGTTTCAGAAACTGCTCTGGACCGACGGGTTCAACCAGGTGACCATTGCTGGGCCAGTTAGACATGAAAATACTGTACTGGGCCAAAAACTGGTCAGAATTGGATCGGTATGTGGTTCTGTAACCAGCACAGTTTTGGAAAACATTGGTCTGCCTGGATTAATTTCATTTACCAGATGTTTCCACAAGTCTTACAGTTCAGCGAGATGCCTAAAACAATGTTATGCCTGACTCATGAGGGCGTGGCAACAACAACATAATGCTGTTCCATCAAGTTATCGTAGCAGAAAGGGGACAGTGCTTCCGCATAAAGGAGAGGATGCAATAACAAGTGTTCTGCGCAAGTCCAAGAGGAAGGTTATGACCTCTCAATTAAAGGAGGAGAAAGATGAAGATTGGTCCTCCCACCTTGCCGGGTAAAAGGAAAGGTAGGACATTCAAAGGCAGAGGATTAGCTCCCCATTATTAATCAGAAAAATCATGTCATACTTTAAAGATTATTGGTAACCGAGCAGGAAAAGTTGAAAGATAAAACTCTATAGATTGTTGCACATGGATGATGCATTGTCTTTACACAGGAAAGAATTACAGTGGCGTATACTAACTTAACCTTATGTGAAACAAGCCCAAGTTGTAACTTTTATATGCAACTGGTTTTAACCATGAGCCGGGACCTAATTGGTACATCGAGCCTCCAAAAACGTAAGAACAAGCTGCAAGCAAGTTTTACTTCCCTTCCTATGGGAAAACAAAAGCAAATGAAGTATGGTTTTCCATCATCACATGCAATATGTGTTCATTGCCAGTCAAGCTAATAGAGTTCATTATCAGTTTGCAGGATAAGATGAACGTGACTAACAAGAAGAGGGGAAGATCAGAGACTTACGCTGTTCCTGCGACACGTGTACTCACGTGAGTCATGTTTGGAGGGAAAAGCTTAGCAAGACCAAAATCCGAAATCTTGGGCTTGAGGTATCTATCAAGGAGGACATTACTTGCTTTAATATCTCTGTGGACAATATGCGGTTGAACCTCCTCGTGAAGGTATGCAAGCCCTTTTGCAATGCCAACACAAATTTCACGTCTTGCAAGCCAATTGAATTGGATGCTACTGTGGCCTCCACCTAAATGTGTAGAATGACCGATCATTTACTGGTAGACTCAGGTTAACATTTTTAACAAATAGAAGTCAACTCACCTAAAAGTGTTTGTGCAAGGCTGTTATTCTCAAGATAACCATATACCAAAATTCTGTGCTTCCCATCCACGCAACAGCCATATAACTTGACCAAATTGTCGTGTTCTATGTCTGCGATTACTTTTATCTCATTCAAGAACTCCCGCACTCCCTGTCGTGACTCGGAGGACAATACCTTTATAGCAACTAAGGTACCGTTTTTTAGAGTTCCCTGTGTGTTTAAACAAAATTACGGCAAGGAATCAGCATCTCAACTCTCAATGTTGGGAATAAGCAACAGACAAATACTCCACCGAAAGATCGAATCCAAATGAGCAATCACCTTGTAAACAGATCCAAAACCCCCCTCTCCAACTTTATTGTCTGGACTAAAGCCTTCAGTTGCCACACGCAACTCTTTGTATGTGTACATTGTAATGTTTTGGATGGATGAAACATCTGGACATTCAAATAAAAAGGAATTCGAATTTGGAGAGGTCAGACATGCAAAGAATACGCAGGAACCAAATAAGCTGAAATGCTGACTCCATCATTCTACATGGGCCGACAATCCACCAAATTCAGAACAAACAGAGTTGTAGATACCATACAGAAAAAATTTTCAAATAGATGTTCACTAGGAGAAACAAATCTTAGTAACCAAAGGACAGAGCAACCATTGATAACATCTCATTATTTCACTTGGACTGTCTAAAATATTAAAGGCTTCTACACCAACTCAATCAAAAGAGGAGCTTTGAGGTACTGATGTACCAATTGTCAATTTGAAAGCTGCAAACAGAGAGTAACGCATGGAGTCATTACCTTCATCGAGTTCTACATTACTTTGATCTGGTCTTCTAGCTGGGGTAGCGTTCCTCTTTTTGAAAAATGAAGAAAAGCACTTCATAACCAGATAGCTGTAGTTGCACCAAACTTAGCCCGAGGTCTATCCACAACAGCAAGATGAAATTAGCCACTACAATAGAGAGAAGAAGAAAACTCAATCCCCAGAGAGAAATAAGCATGTGTACAACTAAACAACAATGAAGAAATTCCCAACATTATAATAATGATCACCACTGAACTTTATCTACGTATAGGTTTTACTTACATGATTTGTTTCCTTCCATCACTTGCCCAACTAGAATAGATAGACAACTAAAGGCAAGAAAGCTACTTTTGTGGGAATAATTTCAACCCGCAATTTCGCTAGGAGAAAACCGATGACCTACTAATTCTTTCTGGAATATACGGACGTTTGTGGATATTGAATGGTAAATTGTACCTTAGGTGAGGAATCTAGATATTTAAACACCGTTTTCAACTCAAAATGCCAAACGCTTTGCACCTTTATCATAGCCCTCTTTCTCAAAAAGGGACGAAAACAGGGCGTCTCAGCAGCAAACTGGCACTTCACCATTGAATTGCATTCACAAAATGATCTAATAATATCCAGATCATTCCAGCGGCTTTGGCAGAACTTTAGGCATTAGCTCTTCAAGTTCAAACACAAACAGAAGATGGAAAAGACTAGACGGCCAAGAAAGATCCATGTATCTTGGCCCACAAAAAGAAGCAAACGAAAAGAAAGTTCCTTGTACGTAATACACCACGCGCAAATCAAGTTCATCCGAACAAATGAGTATCATTCCCATTTTTTGTTTCATTCGCTCCATAGCTTATTGCCCTTATCGTTAAAATGCTTCAAGCTGGATACCAGAAATGTTCTGGGCCCGAGCGGACAAATCCCAGAGCCGGCAGCCCAGAATCCATCCGAGTTTTCCGTTTTCCAATCATCACTCGTCCCCGCTCCGGACGAACCAATCGAATCACATGACACACGGCCACAACACAAGCGACCGATCTTCCCCCCGAAACGCACGAGAGAACCCCAAACCCAACTGCTTCCCCAGCAAAACAACGGCGCCGCCCCAACTGGGTAAAACCAAAACCAAAACCAACCAACCCCATCGCGCAAACGCCAACTTCCCTTTTCACGGTCGCGAATTACGTTAAAACCAAGACGGACAAGCGATGCGCAAGCGAAGAGACTCACCCGGGTCAACGCAGGAAGCAAGAACGGAGCTCGTTTCAGAGAGAGAAACAGAGAGAGAGAGAGAGAGAGAGAGAGAGAGAGAGAGCAGGCGGCGGATAGAGAAGTGACGAGATCTTTGCTCCCAGCTAAAAGGACCCTTCTCGGTATTGGATGGAGCGGCAAAGTCAGTCCCACCTACGGCTTTTTGGGAAGAAGAAGAAGAAGAAGAAGAAGACGGAGGAGGAGAGGTCCAGGGACGCTGGCTGCAATCATTCAAACTCGCCTGCCATGCCTTCGAAGAGATGAGGGACTTCCCGGTTTGAAAAGTCAACCGTTTTGACACTACCAAGGCTGAGGTGAGGGCCGCGCTCGGAACTTTGACCAGGACCGAACGAACGAGCTCCTCGGTTTTCTTCGTTTCCGGGCCCCGTTGCGGAACCCTGCTTCGACCGCGTTTTGTCTGAACGACACATCTGCCCGACTTTCCATAATAACACATAAAAAAATCACAGGAAAAAGTAGCTTTTGTTTTTCTATAGCATTCGCCATTGACTATTCTCGTTCTCCCAGGCAAATCAAAGTTAAAATAGTAGGGATTCCAAGCAATCGGGGCAGTGAATGACGTTAAGGCTCTGTTTAAGCCATAATTTTCAAGTTAAAGTCATTCATTTTTTTTTTGTAAAGTACACGAAACTCTTGAGTGGATGAAATTTGAGAAACCAAATATAGTTTATTTTCTGCACGTTTTCTTTTATATGCGCATTTTTGTGAAGCATGAGTTATCGTTTTAATATCGTAAAAGAACTTTTGAAGAAGAAGTCGGGAAACTCTTATCTTGTAAAGTTTCAAATTACGACTTTTCTTGTTTTTCAAAAAATAAATAATTTAAAAAATATATATTTCTTAAATTGATTGGTTATATCGGTTGAAACAATGATTCGATAAAAAAAATATTTCTATTATCAATAGTTTATATCTAAATAATTTTATTAATAATCAAGAAAATTGTTTTTATATTCTTTTAAGTAATTTGAGTGATCATCGTTAAATAATTTTTTTTAATTATTAATTTTTTGGGGAGAATAAATGCATTGGACAGTACGCCCTTGTGGATATCTAGGGCGCGTTTGGTAACGTTTCTGTTTAAAAATTGTTTCTGGGAACAGAAATAGAAAAAAGTATTTCTGTTCCGGGGAACAATTTTTGAACAAAAATACGCGTTTGGTAAACTTGTTCCGGAAATAAAAAATAAACAGAAACATGTTTGGTAAATTTGGATAATTTTTTTATTTCTTTTATTTTTTCTATTTTTTTCTTATTTTTCCTTTTTTTCTTTTTTCTTTTTCATTTTTTTTTCCTCTTTTGGCCGGTCGCCGGCCAAGGCCTTGGCCGGCGACCGGCCGGCGAGGGCCGAGCTCGCCCAGCAGCGGGTGAGGCACGGCCTCGCCGGGCCACCGCCAGGCGAGGCCGAGGCTCGCCGGCCGCTGGGCGAGCTCGGCCTCGCCGGCCTGGGCGAGCTCGAGGCCGGATCTGGGCGAGATCGAGCTCGCCCAGGCCTGCGCGAGGTCGGCCTCGCCTTGATCCGGCGAGGCCGAGCTCGCCCAGCGGCGGGCGAGGCGCGGCCTCGCCGGGCCACCGCCAGGCGAGGCCGAGGCTCGCCGGCCGCTGGGCGAGCTCGGCCTCGCCGGATCTGGGCGAGATCGAGCTCGCCCAGGCCGGCGCGAGGTCGGCCTCGCCATGGCTGGGCGAGCTCGAGCTCGCCCAGATCCGGCGAGGCCGACCTCGCCCAGCCACCGCCAGGTCGGCGTCGCCTGGCGGTGGCTCGGCGAGGCCGAGGCTCGCCGGCCGCTGGGCGAGGCCGACCCTCGGCCTCGCCGGGGGACGGCGAGCGTCGGCCTCGCCGGGGGCCGGCGAGCCTCGCCGTGGCTGGGCGAGGCCGCCGGCCCTCGTCGGCCGGTCGCCGGCCATGGCCGAGGCCGGCGACCGGCCAAAAGAAAGAAGAACAAAAAATAAGAGAAAAAAGAAAAAGAAAAAAAAGTGTTTCTGATTTGTGTTCCAGAAACAAGAAACACAAAATTTGTGTTTCTTGTTTCTGTTTCTTTTTTGTTCCTGGGAACAAAAGAACAAAAAAGGAACAGAAACGCACACAAACGCGTTTCTGTTCCTTTTTTGTTCCCAGGAACAAAAAAACAGAAATTTCTGTTCCTGGGAACAGAAATAGGATGCAACCATGCAGGCCCCTAGTGGCACAGGAATCGTTGACGGAGTAAATGTTTATGTAATTCACACGTGGCGGAATGAGGGAACCAACGATCAGGAATCAAAGGCCACGTTTGACTCTCAAAGATGGCCCACACCGGATTTGTCCGAACGGTGCGGCTTGAAAACCGGGCATTAAAAAGAGCAGCATTATGTCATCTAATCCATCTGAAATCCGACTTTAGGATCTGCTTTCCCACTCGCAATCCCATATATTATAATCAAGCAATTGGAATTAGTTTAATGATTGAACTCAAGTTGAAAAATTAGGCAGTATTTGGTATTCCTCGTTGGAGTTTCAGTCAAATGTTTGGCAATATTCTTGGAACTAGATATATCTATACAGAATAAGAAATTCGAGTTAAGGAAGAGATAAACATGAATTAAATAATTTTTTCTTTTAAACAACGTAACGGTCTTCGTCCGAAGATGGAGTGGCATATAGACTTCTTAATCGCTATGCAAGACCTTCTCCACGGCAGTTAATTATTATTGCTTTCGATCACCATCCATGCAGTCGTCGTTGCTTCAAACTGCTGGCCGACGAATCGTGTACAGACGATTAAGGGTGATGGCCGACGAATCGTGTACAGACGATTAAGGGTGAAAAGGAGAAATCGTGATTCTCACCATCGAAGCAACTAAATTTCCTCCACAAGTGCGCCAAATCCTTCGATGTCATTGTCGTAAGGTACATCCATCTTCGATACCTTGGCACCGTCCACCGGTGGATTTTTGTCCACTTCCTCTTGGCCCTCACCAACCCGACCAATCATCGATTTTGTCATTAAGTGGCACCCCAAGGTTCACGGTGTCCACCACCCAATTGCCACCATTCATGATGCGTGATGGGGTGAGTAATTCAAGAACAGGTCTAGCTTTGATGGCAAGAAAAGAGCTGAATCAATGAAGAAGCTCCATGAGCATATTCAATTCAACATTCAAAAGACCAACGAATCTTACAAGAAGAAAGCTAATCAACATCGCAAGAAGACTTTGGATGCACTTGCATCAATTCACCTCTAAATTAGTCGTTGGTACCTCATCGACCAAATCGATCACGCTCATTGCCTCTGTGTCGCTCCGCGACTCCCTCGACAACTCAAGACTTGTCTTCACCGAATTCCGAATCACCTCTGATGCTATAAAACTAAGCAAGGACTACGGCCTGAGGTGGAGACGCAAAAATGGTGACAAGGGAGACAAATTGAAGGGAGCTTGAAGGTAGCAAGTGACCCCACTAGTGAGGGCGCTCAAGCTTGAATTGCCGGGCAAAAAGTGAGATTAAAAAAAAAAAAAAAATCGGATTTTGGATTGCACCAAACATGCAATGACATTTTCTACAATTTAGAAACTTTCCGAAGAATTTATAATTTCACTTTACCTTATTATATCACAATCTTAATACAGACAACTATATGTAATCTTAATTGATACATAGACAATATATACATACATTTTTTACGAAAAATGAAATTTTTGGTTACGCTTGTCTTCAATTTGTTGAGTGATTGTTGTATATTCGCTTATTGAATATCATCGTAAAACTTTATCTCAGATCATCTCGCTTTGGTTCTTATTATTACTAGTTCAATTCCTGATTTGAAAAAAGTGAAACGGGTATCATGTGATTCGATTCTCAATTCCTAGGTAAAATCCGCACTGGGAACCATGAATCCGATCTGAACTAACCATAAATTCTCTTTTTTCTTTTGCTAACAATAACAGAGCCTGTCTCTCAAGTCTCGTCACCTCTCATCCTTCGATTTCGCCCCGTATTATATTAATAACAAACCAGCACCCACTGACTCAACATTTTATATTGTTTTCTGTTCTCTATATCTAGTTTCTCACACTTTCGTTGAAATAGTCCCTTTCCTATTGGGAGTCAAGATCCGCACCTTTAGTTGAATGCTCCTGAAGGGGTCGTGTGGGGCAGAAATTGTTTAAAAAAATTAGGCTATTGGAGAATAATATAAGGACTATAGTTAGTATTTTTTAATTTTTTAACAAATATAAATTTCCAAAGTACATACCAAGCACGACGGTGTCTTCATCATTTGGCTCAGGGAAAGGGAGGCTTGACCAAGAAGTATGACTATTGTATCATGAACTGCAGCTCGCATCTAATAATTGTAAGCATGTCGCCAAAGAGATCCTTTCTTATTGGTACAAATTTGTTTTATTGTTATGTCACGTGTTTTGAACTTTTTATTTTTTATATTATTTTATGTATTCATCTTTTTATGAATTGTTGTTATTGATAAATTGAAAATTTTGTCATTGTGTTCATTTTCATTTTGCTATACTAAAAATGAAACAAAAAAGAAGAAGAAGAAAAATGAAGCCAGAAAAAGAGAAATTAGTTGATTTCTGAGTAGACCCTAGAGCCAATTGGCATGATAGGTTCATATTCCCACTTTAAAAGAATGTAAAATAGGTTTTAAGTTCCAAAAATTAAATAATGAATTCTGACATGATAGATTTCAGGTTGCTTGATCAATCCTAGAATTTCTTACTTGATTATCTCATGCATCCTTTGCAAAGAAACTGCCCAACCGATTTCTTCATTGAATGGATTAGTTTATTTTTTTCTATTTTCAACTTGGAGTTCCTATTTTCCTTTCCAAATCATAAGAACAAACACTGCTTTTGCCAACATATCTCAATGGACAAGGAAAGTATTGAAAAAGTTAAATCGATTGCGTTGGTACCTATTCAATCATAAATATTTCAATTAAGTTACTTTACTTATAAACATTTTACATTTGTGTCAATTAAATCTATCCATATTATTTTGGCCATAAATCAACAATGTTAACATTAGTAGTCTTACATGATGCGATTAGCGTTGACGCGGACATTATATTAATAATTTTTATTTTTTTAATTTTGAATGGTGGGGATCACTAGTAAAAAATGCAAGAAAAAATTTAAAAATTTAATTTTAAAAATTAGTAAAAATTATTAACATTAGCAATTTCTTATCAAAATTAGCTGATTAGACTTAATTGACATAAACGTAAAAGATTTAAGACTAAATTAATTCAATCCAAAAGATTAGCACTAAATCGGTACCGATAGAATAAATTTAGAATTTTTTTGGTACTTTTTCTCTCTATGAAAAAAATTAAAACACAAAATTAAAACAAAGAGGCCTTTTCCTGTCGATAATTGCCGCGTCGTCAATAGTCATCTCCTTATTCTTCATAAAATCATCGTTCAGCGCTTGAAAACTGGAAAGCCGCCAGACTCCGAAATTTTCCCCTCCCACGTTCAAACGATGGACCGATTGAAAATTAATCGAAAATGCGAGACATGTCGGGTTTTCATACTGCCATAATCATGATGACGAGTCGTTAATTTCCATTTATCGAGAAAAATAGAGGACGTGCGGAGCGAACCGGCCTAGTGTAGAATGTCGCGCACGGAAATGTAGAACGGTCGTCCTTTTCGGCGCACGAGCTCTCGCAGTCTCCCCCGTCGTCATCCTCCCATAAGGATGACCTCTTCCAAAGCCCGCTCTCATATTTTACCCCGTCATCATCCTCCCATGAGAATGACCTATACCAAATTCCTTGCTTTGACATTTTCCGATCATCCTCCCATGAGAATGACCTCTTCCAAAACCATTTACTTCGACATTCAAACCCGCAGACCCACGGCTACTCCACTCACAAAGAGACAGCACTCGATCGCCGGCCCAAGAAAGCATAGCATGGATGTGACCTCGCTTCACCACACGGCGTCCATGCAATCACATCAGTCGAGTTGTTACGGTCAAGAATCACCTCCAACTATTGCGAGGACTCAGCGACCAAGTCGTAGTGTACGCATCACGGCTGACGCGTAAAGGGAAAGTTACAACTTGTCCAAACCATAAGCACCCAAGGTTAATAATCTTCACAACCCCGAGATCCGCGAGTAACATCCCGAGGTGATTACATCGATACAAAAGGGTTGCACACAGCAAGTTACTCAGACTCACTTCGCGCCTTATTCGTACATACACACGTGGCTGGCGAAACTAACTCATACCTGAACATGAGTTCAGGCATTTAACAGCTGCCTCTACGAGGAAGCATGAAAGCAGTCAAAAAGGGCTCTAGGGATGAGTAAAAACCAGGGCCTTGGCGAGATCTAATGCCTTCTTGCGGCCAAAGAACTTTTCCACTATCGCCAATGCAAATTCAATGGTAGTTCCAGGGCCTCTGCTTGTTATGAGGTTGCCATCCACCACCACTCTGTTTTCAGCTTCGCTTGCATCTGACAACTTATTGCACAGTGCAGGGAAAGCTGTGGCCTTCTTTCCCTGGAAAGACGCCAGGCAAGAAATCAATGAATAATCACTTCCCCCAAAGGAAAGATATTGCTTACCAATTAATATTTGCCCGTTTTAATTCCCCAAACCAAATGTTGTTCATAAGTATCAGAAGAAGTGCAATATCAATTCATGGCTAAACACACGGAGGCATTTCCAAGGTCATGTAGCAGATTTACCAACCAAACTGGATTTCACTTGAAAGCCACCTTGAAACAATTTGCTGCCATCTCATGCCTATTTAGGTCAAATTCTTAACTATCCTGTATGTGTCAGACATGGAATGGCCTCCTAATCAAACTTTTAACACAAGGTAATATTTGCAAGTCCAATAGAGCAATGTTTCTCTTCAATGTGAACAAGCTCTTTAGTCCACAGTTCTGTCTCAACAAATAATCCAAAATAGAAAAACGTATTTATGAAGTGAATAAGTTCAGCCGTCATTTTGGTTTCATATTTGGAAAACTGCAAAACAAAAGGCGAAAAATGCAGCAATGAACCAACCTTCAACAAACCATGAGGCTCCAGAACTAAAGCTGGGGACGCACATATCGCTCCATATGGTCTATTTGATTCCTTCTGCTTTTTCAGTAAATTGACTAATTTGTCACACTTAGCAAATGCCTGAGCTCCACCCAATCCTCCCTGTAATATTAATATATTGTGAGCAATCATCAACTAATTAAAAGACACAAAACAGCTTTGGATAGCCCTACTTACAGGCAACACAATTAGATCATATGAGAGTTTAGAAGCCTCATCTAAGAGCATGTCTGCAACTAGTTTCACTTTGCGAGATGCCTCAATCTCAACTTTATCCTCAACAGAGGCTACTACAACATTTGCTTTTGATCGCCGGAGAACATCAATGATGATAACAGCTTCCATTTCCTCTGAGCCATTGGCAATAGGCACCAGAATCTGAAAAGGACATTAAACCAAAACATCTTTACCACAAATTATTTTTTTCATGCAACAAAATGATCAAGAATCTGGCTAACTCTTTCTTCTTTTCTTTTTCTTTTTTCTTTTTTCTTTTCCTTTTTTTGGGTAAGAAAAGAGAATTACACTATTACTCTCCTAATAAAACTTGATCCTGTCTGACCTCCAATCAACAAAGGAGACAAACCTCTCAGTGGCCTATCTAATACTAGAATGTCATTTACATCGCATGAATGAAGTATCAAATTTGCTAACCAATCTGCACAAGTTTCCTTCGCTAAAAGTACACAATGGGATAAGATTCATGCAAACAAACGGAAGCCAACTATTTACGTTTACAATTTGTGTGTGCACCCTCACACAGAGATCATTATAAAAAAGAAAAAAGTGTCAAACACCAATGAATTACCCATAGAAGATCATGGCAAAGGACTAAGACTTTTGAAAAGTCCAATCAGTTATGCACCTCTTATGCTCTGTTCATGGTTTTTCCAATTCCACATCATATTTACACATTAAACTCGCTCGACTTCTCATGGTTATACAAAACTCAAAGCGGTCAATAATTTGCATGCTAAAGTGTCACCCTATTTATCTTCTTCTTACAAGTGCACAAACTGAGATGATTATATGCATCAATGAAATGGACCTGGATTGCATTGATTGGTCTTCAGCACACTAGAGAACTAGTGCTTGCCAGGATCTTCAGTTTAGAGGTTTACTCTTTTATTAGCGCATAGACTGAGAAGACAGTGCCAACCCGATAAACCTCAATGAGAATCAGCCTTAAACCACACTGAGAATTGAAGTTCGTCATCAAGCCAACAATAAGTCCATTTTCCAGCTAACTTGGACTAAATAACGTAACTCTGAGAAATTGAGTTTGAAATTCACTACCAGCTATTCGATTCTATCTAGATGGAGCCTCATCTTTGATCTTGCTAAGTCAATGAGTTACTCGACCAATTCTAAACCTAGCCTCAGTTTGATTAACAAGATTGAGTTCCTTAATCACTCAAGCTTGACATGACCACATCGGAATTAATGAAACAAGACCGACTCATCAATCAGTGCTGCACATGTAAGAATAGGTAATTTGAGTTTATCTTGAATAAACCAAAAGAAATAAGCAATCAAAGAAAATATACCTCACTTACTCCCTTGCAGATCATGGACTTAACTAAGAAATTTACCTGAGGCTGAGGGCCTTTATGAAAAGTCCAGTCCATTGGATTCAGTTCCAACATATGATATTCATCGCCATGATTGGAGCGCATCACCTGTGTAGAGGAAAAAAGAGCCAAGTAAATATTTTAGACAATTCCAAAACAATGTGAGAAAGCAATTATGTGACGTCATGGCAGAATAGGCGCAACACAATACATGGTGCTTGCAGTGAAATTTGCTTCCATAAAATTAAGATGGGAAAAATTATCACTCTATTAAAGATTTTCACCATGTGATCAGTCCCCCAAAAAATTTATGAGCTACCTGCTCCAAATGATATTGAACCCTTCACGACACATTTTTGCACCACCAAGAGCAGCCTTAACACCTTCTTGACATTATTTATATATGAAATATATCTATTAAGCTAGTTCCCTTGTTTAGATCTTTTTAGCAGGAGTGCAACTGCGACAAGCTAGATAATGAAGCTTCAAATGGTTCCTTCCACCAACATTTGTGCTTAGGAATTTTCCCTTTAAAGACATTTATCTCAAATGATTCATTGAGCATCACTGGGCCAGCCACAGCCATCTTAACACCTTCTTAGCATTGTTTGCATGGATTAACTGCTGTAACCTAATTGTTTTCTCTGTATTCTATACCAGACCTTTCCTATACCTATAGAGGATACTAAGATTGTTTCTTACTATACTTTGTTACTGAGGAATAAGAAAGATAAATATCTGCATGATGGGGGTGATTCACTCTGATGAAGGAACCAAAATGGACTTAACTAAATACAGAAGTAAATTTTGCTAAACTTCTACATTAAAGATTAAGTATTAAAACCGGGATGGTGCTATTGCTCATGCAAAGCATGTTTACATTCTCTAGGAGAGCACAATAGAGTAAAGGTTCCAACAAGACCACATTAGCATAAAAGAAGTTCACAGAGGAGACACATACCAGTGGCCCGCCAACTTCTTCTGCCTTCTCTTTTCCAAACAATTGCTCAACTAAGGTAACAGCATACTCCATAGTGGTACCAGGCCCGCGACTGGTAACCGTTTTGCCATCTACCTGCACCCTGGATTCGACAGCCGTAGCAAAAGATGATAACTGCTCCATTAAAGATGGATGACAAGTTGCCTGTCAAAACCAGCATCCTCACATTTTAAATCTGTTTGTCATCATCATAATTATCGTGATTAATGACATATGAAAAGTGAGGGCCTACTTTCAATCCCTTCAGCAAGCCCCATGATCCTAGCACTACTGCAGGCGATGCGCAGATAGCAGCATACAGCCGACCATCTGCAGCTTGTTTCTTCACCAGGTCTTCCAAAACCTTACAGTCTCTGAGGCTAGAAGCACCAGGCATTCCTCCCTGAAGAATAGAATGTGAACCAAATATATTAACACCAATTGATCAATACTTCGGTACACGCTGCAATATCCACAGCAGACAAACCGCACGTGCATAAGTGCTTATCAATGAGCAAGCAGTGCACAGTAAGAACAATCAATCTCACATAGACAACGAATTGATAGTCCTATGCAAGCTTCAGCTAGCTATCATCATCTATCAAAGGAATTCCTACTCTGGTTAAATACGTACAGCCTCCAAATTTCACTGAAAGTAATTAAAGCAACGGAAGTTCACAGCGGCTTCGCACTCAGTCAACCACCAAACAGAGTCACTAATCCGCTGGTACCGGTAAGCGACCGGTGCCTACAGGCAGCGATCGCCACGTACACTAACGCAGAGAAGCAGGAGAAAGCACAGTGCATACGTACAGGTAGCGAGACCAGATCGAAGGCCGCGTCGGCGCAGTCGGAGATCAGAGCGTCGGCGACGATCTTCGCGCCGTGGCACACGTCGACGCGGAGCTGCTCCTCCGCCGAGGCCACGGTGACCTCGGCCCCGGCCCGCCGCAGCACGTCGATCGTCACCACCGCCTCGAGCGGCTCCGTCCCGTTGGCCACCGGGACCAAAACCTAGCAAAAAAGACACGCGGACAGAACGCACTCCGTAAGTACGCGCGCGTCCAATGGAGCAACCGAAGGAGAAGAAGAAGAAGAAGAAGAAGAGGCCGATGCATTGCCTTCTTGGGAGAAGAAGCCATCGACGAAGCGGAGACGGAGAAGGAGAGGCGAGTGATGGTCGTTTTCTTCTTCAGAGGAGGAGCGATTCTGGTAGTGGTAGGTAAAGTGGCAGGCGAGAGCCGGGGTTTAAAGGCGAAGAGAAGACGGCGCGGAGCGACGACGTGACGCGACGCCATTGGG
Source organism: Eucalyptus camaldulensis (assembly GCA_019915185.1). Classification (NCBI taxonomy): domain Eukaryota; kingdom Viridiplantae; phylum Streptophyta; class Magnoliopsida; order Myrtales; family Myrtaceae; genus Eucalyptus; species Eucalyptus camaldulensis. The sequence continues at coordinate 12,734,376 of JAHSVA010000006.1, forward strand.
TGGAATCGCAGGGCGTGCGCTTTTATATGCCGATTTCTCTAGGGGCGTCTGTCATGGTTTTCTTCGTGAGCTGGAGCGAGCGTAGGGAGATAATGGCGGACGCTGGAGTTTCTCTCTGGAGTGGACATTTGTCCGGTGGTCAGTACGTGATATAATGGGCCGGGCCGGGGTGGGCCGGGGTGCGGTGGGCTGGGCTTGGTGGACCATGGGCCTGATGCGATTGAGGGGATACACGGGCCGGGCATGCGTGGCGTCTTGCCTGTGTGTTTTAAGCCCAAGAGACATCCCGACTCCCGTCACGAAGCGGTTAAAATGAGTAGTCCAAGTGTAAAAGTATTTGCACTTACATTGATTCTAGCCCACTAGCACTTTAGTGAGGCGGCGGCAACGGGCTCATTCAAACAAGTAATCGTTATAACTCAAACAGAATACCTGTATTCCTAGGGTAGTTGATATCGGTTGCTCATTCCCACCCTGTCTTCCTAAATAGAATTCCATGTGGAAGTGGAGGCACCATTAATACGTGTTATGAAAAATGGAAGCTAAATTAGATGAAAATGGTTACTTAACCTAAGTTTTTCTTTTTTGTCTGTATTAGTCAATCTAAGTTTTTTTTTATTCAAAAAAATTATCGTAGTTACTGAAAAAGATACAAAAAAAACTACATTTATTTTGTACCAAAGCCTAAAAATATTGTAGGACAATGCCAAATCCAAAAAATAAAGAGGATTAACAAGACACTAGGGAGGTTAAGTACACAATCGTTCTACAAGAACGAATCCATCGAGCAAAGTAATTGGTGGTTTATTAATTTTTTTCTTTGGTATTTAAGGCATTGACAATTGGTGCTATATGCCTAGATTTAGCTTCCTCTACACAATGATTATATGTAGACAATCAGGTTGAGCAAATGCAAAACTAACATATCAAACAACAAATTTTTGTGGGACGTTAGAGCTCCTATGATCACCATTGAAATTGAAATACATAGATAGAGAATAGAGTATTGAATTCTAGAAAGCATGTTACTAAACTACGCAACTTAGGTTGGGAGAAAATAGTTCATAGATCTAAAACAAGATCGGGAGAGTTCAAAATTTTAATATAAAACTAGATTAGAAGAAAACGGCTCACAAATTTAAATTGTGAGAGAAGAGAAAATTAACAAGGGATGGAGCCATGCCGAAAGTTGAAGAAGAGAGAGAGGACTTTAATGATTTGATTTACTAATGACAGGCAACCTAAGGTTTTTTTTTTTTTGAAGCAGTCAACCTAAATTAAAAGTAAGATATTGTGAGGTTTAATCTATATATCTCAAGAAACTATAGACTTATGAAAATTATTTTCAATTTCCAACATTCCAGCATTTCGCTATGTATTTAATGCACGGCAATGTTCACAACTGCAAGAACAACGGCACACGTGTACTTAACGGTTGCGGTTGAATTCTTAAATAGGTCAAAAGACTAAGTATACTGCATCCAAGCTCGCAACAAAATTTTTCTTTTTCGGACATCATCAATTAGTTGCTAAAAATGCATTCTCATCGAAGATACGGCTGTCAAATGTCAAAGAAAGAAAGGGCACCGGTTACATAGATTCTCGCGTAACGGCAATCTTTTCTAAGTAGAGTAACAGAGCGGGTAATTAGTTGGATCCCGAAGGATGCCAATGCATACTTTTCAATTCCAAACAAATGCCTACCATCAATGTCAAGTGAAACATATAACCAAGCAAACCCAAATCCCAAGTGCGGCAAAAAATGTATGTAATAATGATAGCAACAAGATAGCAAAAAGAACACTTTAGAGTGGGGATTATTGAGATAATTCAAATAATAAACTGTACATTCATCTAACAACTTAAACATTTAACAACAATCAGTCATGGTCCCATAAAATCATGCTTGCCCTTTTCTTTTTTTTTGACAATATTACGTTGAGTAGCAAGACAAAAAAAATCCATTGACATGGTTAGTTTGATAGGGTAGGGCTTACTCCTGAGTTGTGTGGTCATGAGTTCGAAAAATAACCTTAAGAAGCCCCGTTTCATTTGCGGCATGGGTTAGACTATGTTAAGGCATAGGATTACCTTAACTCTAGCCCACCGACACTTTGGTGAGTTGGCAATAACAAGCTCACTTAAATAAGTAATAGTTATATTCCAAATCGAATGTTTTATTGTATACATAAAACTCTTATGCTACCGCCCACGGGGTCACTGGCTCAATTCCGCCCTTCTTTCCTATCAAAATTAAGACAAACAGAATGGCACGTGAAAGTAGAGACACCATTAACATGTTTTACAACAGTTGGAAGCTATATTAGATATAAATGATTAGTCAACTTAAGTTTTTTTTTTTTTTGTCGTACTAGTCAATATAATTTTGTTTATTGAAAGAAAAATTGTATTCATTACTAAAAAAGATACATAAGAATTGTACATATTTCATAACAAAGCAAATCAAAATAGAGCAAAGTCTAAAATCATTGTAGAGCAAAGCCAAATCTAGAAAAATAAGGAGGATTAAAATAGCAATAGCGAGGTTAAGCATGCACTTGTTGTTCTGCAATAATAAATTTGTCAGTAAAATAATTGGTGGCCAAACACTAAAAATCCCATTTTTTGTCAAAGTTTTATTCTCCATCATCTATGGCATTGCCAATTGACGATGCACATTTAGATTTGGCTTCCTTTACACCATGGCCATATGGAGATAATAAAACGCGTTGAACAAGCACATATCTAACATTTGGAAGAGCAAATTGTCGTGGTTCAATAATACATCACCATTTCTATAATTACAATTGAAGCTGGAGGTAGAGGAATTGTAAACAGACAAAGCATAGAGCATCGAATTCCTGAGAGCATTATTAAGCTCCCTAACCTAGATTGTAAGAGAATAGCTCCCAAATCTAAAACTAAATCAAGCTAGTTCAAACTCTTGAATATAAAACTAAACTAGGAGAAGAGAGAAGAGAGCTTCTATGTCCAAACTAGAATAAAAGACAAAATGAGAAGAAAAAAATACAAACAAAATCAACATGAGATGGAGGAGAGGGTGAGACTAGCTCAAACCCTCCCCATGTTAGAGATTGAAGAAGAGAGGAGGACTAAAGATTTGATTTACTAATGGTGATCAACCTAAGTTATAAAAAAAAAAGTAATGGTAAGGTTTATCCTGTATATCTCAATAAATTTTAAAGGGAGGAAATTATTTTCAATTTCTAGATTATCAATTCCAACATTCCAGCATTTCGCTATGTATTAAATGCTTGACAATGGTCATGGTTAAAAGAACGACGGCATACACTTAGCAATTGCAGTCGGATTCTTAAAGAGGTCAAAGATTGAGTTTACCATAATTACATCTCGCGACAAAAGTTTTCTTTTTGGGACATCATCAATTAGTTGCTAAAAACGCATTTTCATCAAATAGACCGCTGTCAAATCTCCAAGAAATAAGGGCACTAGTTATATAGATTCTCACGTAACGACAGTCTTTCTAAGTCGAGTAACAAAGTGGTTGATGAAGCTGGATCCAATGCTTTCCATTTTCGAACACACCTCCCATCAACGTCAAGCAAAAGATCACCACATGCATAACGAACCTAACCCAACCTAACAAGCAACCCAAATCCCAAAATCCCTGGCGCGGCGAAAATTGCACGTCACAAGACAACAGCAACGAGATAGCGAAAAGTCCAACGCTTTAAGATCGGCAGGCGGAAAAAAAACCCATCTTCAAGCCTCGGTCGCAATCGCATGCAGAGAAAATCGACGGACAGCAAAACGAAAAGGCGGAATTCAACGCCAAACCTCGTCTCCGTGTCCGTTCAAACGCTGGAGCTCGCGACCGCGGCGACCGTCCCGCGTCGCGAACCGAAGCCGACCTCCACGGAAAACGCGACCCCCCCGCGTCACACAGCTTATCGCCTTCCCTCCCACCCCGCCCCCCCCCCCCCCCCCCCCCCCCCCCCCCAAAAAAAAGTACAAAATCTTTTCGTAATTAAATTTCGGAGAGGAGGCGCCCGTCCCGCTTTGCGCCTCACGGTTTCGAGCGCCGTGTCCCGCGTGACGCGAGCAATTTTATCAAAAATGGTAAAAGAAATTGAAAAGGAAAGAAGGGAAAGTGAAACGCAAAGAGACAAGCAGAAAGAGAGAGAAAGATAGTGGGATGGGATAGTACAATCAGGCTATCAGCATACGCATGAACCGAGTGTAGAGGGAAAAATGGTAAATGCCATCTGTTGCTCGTGAGCAGGATTCGGGTTTCCCGAAGTAGTGCTGCTGCCGCTGCCGCTGCTGCTGCTGCTCTTCTCGGTTCGCGCACGTTGCGATGACGGGGGAGTAATGAGGCCGAGAGCGCACGCGAAAACCCACTCCGCCTTTCATCCTTTTTGGCCCTTCTTCGTTCGGCGGCTCCTCCTCCTCTCGATCGTCTCCGCGAAAATTCGCCCTCCCCCCGCCTCCTCCGTCCCAAAACCCTAGCCCGAGATTCCGCCTCCGCCGGTCCTGCATGCGGATCGGGAGCTGCATTGCCCAGGTGAGCTCCTGCCTGCTCCGTCTAATCTGGGTTCTCGGTCCTCTCCAGCGCGGTAATGCGGTTTTCGCCGCCGGTTTCGAGCTCCCGCGCCTGTCATCTCCGCGGCGGAGATGGTGACTTCGTGTGGTTTTTCGGGGGCGGATTCGAGTGAGGATTTGGCTTTTTTGGGAGTGTCGTCGTTCTGGAGATGGCTTTACTTTGTTCTGGGAATGGGCTTTGTTTCGGTGATGACGGGTGTTTGCGTATTGCTCGTGTGGCTTCTTGCTGTCAATGACTTCGATGCTCTCGATCTTTTCTTTGCGATGATGATCTTAATTGTCGCCTCTCTCCCTCTCCCTCCCTTCCACAATTCGTTGCCGAGCCTTTGCGACCTGAGCAATTCGGCAGGACGGAATGCTGAGATTGACGATAATGGTGGCTCGTCTAAATATGAACGAGAGGCGGTGACGTACAGACTCTCTCTCTCACTCTCTCTCATGACTATAAGACATCATGCAGACCCCAGAAAATTCAGCTGCAGAGCAATAGATGAGAGTTTTTGTCCAAAGATTCCAGCTTTAGGTGAATTATCACACGAATGTGTAGCCTCGGCTGTTATCTATGAGCATCATTGCATGTTTGGGCACGTGCCTGAATGAGGACCGGAGACCCTCAATTTGATTGAACGATCCTAAATCTTGGACCTTTTAGCAGACCGTAGAGGGCCTGGTCCACCTCATTTTCCCTCTGTATTTGCTACCGGTCGCTGCAGGTTTCCGTTGGTTTAGGAAGGATAGTCCATCTCCTTTTTTTTTTCGTTAGTTATGCTAATTAAGGTGCACTCACCGTCATCTCCTGCATGAAATCCCATATAATGCGCTCACTACTAAGTATTGAGCTGTGAATGATCATGGAGATGTAAAGAAACATTCGCAGTCTAGCAATTCCGCCGGAGATGACCCTAACATATCCACTTTACGGCTATCTCTATTTGCTTTGAGACTTGACTGTTAGCTTCTGTTTTTCAATAAACACGTGTCCCGTGTTCCATATGGAATTGCAAGGGCTGCATAAGAGGCGTTTCTTTCTCTATATGCATTTGCACTTTGCTTGTTTGGATGTAAACGAACTCGCTGAGATTATGGTCTCTATTGGTTGATTAAATTGCTTAGTAATCAGATGCGGATTTTGGATCAAAGTTAGCATTCAATTATAGGAGAACTGTTCTCCATGTTATTTGATGACATGGCATGGTGATGTGATAGAGACCCGTTATTTATTCTCATGTCGCTTTTGCGGATAATTCTTCTGGCCACAATTGGCACTATGAAGTAAATCTAGCGGTTTAACTTACTTTAATAACCAACGCAGTTCCATCATTAAAATAGATTTGAACTTGTTATTCCAATGTGGTTAGATCATCTACGTGATTGCGTGTTTTTAACTTGTCTAAAAGAAAGAAAAGTCTAGGTAAATATGTTAAAATTACAACATTTATATGCATAAACCTCATTTTTTGGCTGAGGTGGTGCATGTATTATAACGCTGTGTGGTTTCTATCAATCACCACCTCACAGAACCTGTTTTCCGAGTGGTTTCTTGGCCAAACTGACTTGATTTGATATTGGATAAATCCTTAAAAGGAAGTTACACTACATCGGGAATGATTGGTCCGGTGGGACCCTATAAAACTACAATACCACTCTTAGGTTTCCAAGGCAATAATGGGAAGTTAGATTACGCTAAGTGGTGGAGTCAATATCTCTCTATGAATGGGAATGGTTCAAATGGAAAGCATAGATATTGCATATATGGCTGTATGAGATCCCCATTATCTGTCTTCTTCCTTGATTTGCAAACTGATTTAACTGTATGGAGTAATTTACCCATATTCTAAGTAGTCCAGCAGCATCTTCATTCAGAAGTAACAATTCAAAGCAGCAGGTCTGTGCTTTATTTTCCATTTGCTGCGGATGTTCTTTCTAGCTCAGATTCCAGTTTCTCGTTTGCTTGAGAAATCATCACAAAGAGTAGATGACTTAGTTGTTATTGAAATAAACAACACCTTGGAAGAACAATATTCTATTAGTTAGGAAACCTTCTGCGAACATATTTGTAGATATTAGCTCAATTCTATAGGTACTTCCGGCATGTGGAGACCACTGACTCCTAAGTTTTTCTCTGTTCTAAATTTGAATACTTACCTTTACATTCCCTTTATTAACCAATTTTACCTGGGACTTGGATCAACTAGGTAAGTGGAAACATGTTCTGAGGGTATTATCCTTTTGCCAATTTAGTTGGGACAAGATTAGACTGGTTGAGTTCAGGACCATATATCTAAACTATGCCAGATGCATGCCTATGGAACCATGTTAAATGATGAATTCATGACTGCAATTTCAGATTTAAATAACATCACAATTAGAATTATTAATGGTTTCCATGGACCAAAACGAAAGTTCTGTTTCAGCATTCCGGATTCATATCCTATGCTTTAATTGTATGCAGACCATTGGTGATTGGTTAGTATGATGCTATGAAATTTGTGAGTGCTTAAGTTGGATTGGTTGTCGAAGACAACAGAAACAATTTGTTGCTGAGTTACTCGTGTTTTTACTCCCATGTTATTGTATTATCTCTGAATCTTATCTTTTAGATTCTTCTTGTTTTATATGACAGATTCTTTAGGGATTCCTGCTGATCTAGACTTATGGTTGTACTGTATGGAAGACAACTTTTACCAAAGCACTGTTGCTTTATGAAAGTTCTGAGAGAGGCGTTCCAGGTGAAACTTTAACTTCGGGGTTGCATTCTGCCTCTTCAAAATAAAAAAAATCCTTAATGGAGCAAGGGACTGAAGAGGCTGGGGACAAATTGTAATTTTTCCATGTTGCGGGCATTGTGCTGACTAACAACATGGAGGACCCTTGTGATGATGGTTTTGAGGGTTCAAATGATGAGCTTAGTATTTTTAGAGAGGTGCTTTTTGGAAATTACACCAGTGACAGAAAGAAAATGTCACCATCCGTTGGACCTATTGACTTTGAGTCTGAATCTTGTAAAAACATGGATCTCTCAGTCTGTTCTAATGGTGAAAGTTCTGCTCTGACCAGTCTCTCTGCTTCTAAAATTACTTCCTGCGAGAAATCTTTTGTTGTAGAAGAAGATCCCGGAAAGATTTCCAGTCTCACAGATAAGAATGACCAAGTATCTTGTGTAAAGGGGATTGAATTTCCAGCAGATCAGCTTGCTAGTCCTGTGCCTGACTTGAAGAGAGGTTTCAGTTCATCATGCTGCTCTAACAAGAATATTTGTGGCATGTCTGGTCAAGAGAAATTCATTGTGGCAGAATCTTCCAGTAAGGGGGTTGCATACAACTCCTATGTGCTAAAAGAGCTCATGCAAGTGGACAGAGAAGCTTGTGTGGGAAATACTAGTACTTCAAACTGTCGAGCTATAGGTTCATATTGTAATGGTAGTATGGAATTTGCTGTAAAGAAAGCTATTGCTTCACCTGCTTCACAGGAGAGCATCGCAAACAGAATAGTTGCAGCAAGCCCATCTGCTAATGCTGCTGACAAGTCTAGTCCCCTGCTTGCTGACGAAAGGCCAATTGCTTATGATTTTCCTCCACTTGGTGTATCCGATAGTTCTTCCATTGCCAAGGAACCTCGCCGTCTTCTCCATCTCCATGCTTTTCACTTACTTATGGCAGCAGGATGGCTTATCACCATGCATCAAAGACCTAGTAGGCGTTATACAGAGTACAAATTTCGATCACCTGCAGGGAGGTCATTCCGTGAATTCTCTAAAGCATGGATATCATGTGGACAAATGTTACTGGCCAATCGATGTGCTTTGGTGCGGGAAGATGAGAGTACAGAATGGAATGATTTCAGTTTATTCCTGTCAGATTTGACAACGTTGTTGTTGAGTATTGAGAAAGAACTAAATCAGTCAGAATTGTCTAACTCATTGGCTCATCGCTGGAATCTCTTAGATCCCTTTGTGGCAGTAGTGTTCATTGATAAGAAAATTGGTATACTAAGAAAAGGTGAAGTAGTAAAAGTAAGACCGAGTTTGCTCACTGACATGAACAGGAAAAGAAATGCTGCTTTGGCTGTGAAGAAAAATGATATCTGTGGAGACTTCTTCACTGCAAGCCAAATTTCAGGCTTCCTTGGCGATTCATCTCAGGCCTGTGGAAGCGAGTTGGCGGATGTTGATGGGAACTGCTTTGCCTCTGCAAAGCTATCTTGCACTGGCCGTTCCTCAGGATATGGCATACAAAGAACTGATGGGAGTCATGGGACTTTTTTGACTGGGATGTCTTTCCGTATGGGTGATAGTGGCATCACTCCTTTTATCCAAACTGCTGATGTGACCGCAAATTACTCTCAGGGGGACAAACTCTGCAACCCAGATCCCCTACCATTACCACCTCCTGGTCCTGATGGTGGCACTTCATCTGGCCATACCCTGTATTATTGTCCTGCTTATTCGGAAAGTGTAAGTGTTCCGCTTGAAGGATTTAGAACAGTGTCCCATCTGGGTGTGGATGGCAAGTCGAATTGCTTGAGCTGCAATGAAGGGGGTTCCGAGCATGACATGGAGAGACATAAGCAGGTTTTGGAAGATGTATCATTGGTGACCTGTGAAGATAAAGGAGAGTCACTTAAGGACCAAGATGCTATTAAGATGAGAATAAATCCGGCAGCCTTCCCTTGTCAATGTTCCAGGTATTTTGCTTCTTGTTTTCCAGACAGTTGCAAATCATGCGAACCTTTGTCTGATATGAATAATTTGGTTTATTCGAAAGATAAATCTAAATGTCATCCACCTTATTCACTTCACAGAGTTGAACCAGGTGTAGCCATCTTATTGAATTCTGGAGCTGTCGAGCAGTCTGGGCATGGCAAAGAAGTGGACTGTAGTGATGTTCTGGCAGATGTTAGTTTGAGAAAGAAAATGAGAAGGAAGTCAAAGAAGATATCTGAAATAAAGTCAGCAACATCAGACCAGGATGATATAATGGGTGTGACTTTGCCGACCAAGGCTGAGTCTCCAGGTATTGGTACAGACAGCCCTCACTTGGAGTTTAATGAGATTCAGGATCTTTTGGCAACAGAAGGAAGATTTAAAGGAAGTTGCAAGTCCTCATGTTTCAGCCTTCCCGGGTTCCAGAGTGAGAAGAGAAAGCTGAAATATAAGAAGATTAGCCGAGAATGTGATACTTCGAAAAATAGATCAAAGAAAAGAAAGTGTGATATTGAAGATGATGAGCTGCTTGTCTCAGCACTAATGAAAAACCAAGAAGTCAGTGGAAGTGCTTCCAAATCCATTCCTAAAACCAAGTGTCGCAGAATAAAGGCCCGGAGGATGCTGAAGAGGCAGAAGGGTGCGTGCAAGTTGCGTCCAAGGAATTTCGGGAAGGGGGGCAAACTCTCAATGGATGGGAGTTCCTTACTAGGTGCTAGAACTGTTTTGTCATGGTTGATAAATTCTGGAGTAATTTCTCATAATGATGTTATCCAATACCGTGATCTTAAAGACAATACTGTGAAGAAGGATGGTCGGGTCACTTGGAATGGCATCATTTGCCAGTGCTGTACTATGGTGCTATCAATTTCTCAATTCAAGATTCATGCGGGGTTCAAGAAGAATCGTCCATGCATGAACCTTTTTATGGAATCAGGTGAGCCATTTGTCTTGTGTGTTCTTGAGGCCTGGTCATCTGAATATAAGTTGAGGAAAAGTGGAAAGCCAAGTGTACAAGTTGACAACAATGATCCAAATGATGATTCTTGTGGAATCTGTGGTGATGGGGGTGAATTGATTTGCTGTGACAACTGTCCCTCTACTTTCCATCAAGCTTGCTTGCTGAAGGAGGTATGTCACGTGTCTGTTTCACATTGGTTCACTTCCTTAAGTACTGCCCTTTAAAACTACAGTTAAGACATAAAGTGTACAACCTCACAACGAATCCTCTTTTTTTGGCCAAGCAAACATCTATTGGGATCAGGAACTTTCCTTATATTAAAGTAGGTTTACAAGCAAGTTCCGGCTATAAAGGCGAGGAGTTTGAATCTAAGTTTATAACATGTCTCAAAATATGTAGCTTGTAGTTTATTTCTCTTCATATTCATTAGGTCATGTATCTTGTTTCCTATGGGATGAGGAGAAGTACCAAGTCAATTGAGTCACATCATTTTCTTTTACCATTGTAGGACCTGCCCGAGGGCAAATGGTATTGTCCCAACTGCACATGTCGAATATGTGGATGCCTAGTTGATGACAAGAAGGCAAGCTCTAATGATGCGCTGAAGTGTTTGCAGTGTGAACACAAATGTAATACACATTTCTTCTCTCTTATTTATGGTCTTCATGAATTGCCTGGTTGTAAAAATATTATACATACATAGAATCCTATACTGGTTTGGGATTCAAATGTCGAGCCAAAGCCTCAATTCCTTGAGAAACGTCGAATAGCTGTTGAATGTTTGACTCTGGATGAATGAGCTTTAGTATCATGTGAATTCTAAGCTGGGGTTTGTCACTGATAAGTTGTTGATAAGTTAATCATTGCAAACTATTGTTGTCAGATGTCTTGTTCTTTGTTTATTTGAAAACAACTAGAACATTGATGGATGATTTAAAGATTCAGTTCGATTATGAAATAAGCATATTAGCTTAGCCCATGGAGTAAGGCTTGTCTAGCAGGACTGGTTTACATATTAAAAGAGAATAGTATCATCTTCAGGGATGGTTTTATTTTAATTTTTCAAGAAAATTCACTTAAATGCAGTTCTGTCCGTCCTTAGGAACTTGGCTGCTACATTAAATAGTATTTAGGTCAAGATAATGATAATTCTGCTGATGGTTTTATGATTTTCAAATGACTGTGTACTGTCTTTTGCATTAAGTCTGGTGCTCACACAAAATAATCTCTAGGTGATGAAGATATACATAGTTAGTGTTGTTTGGTTTGCGCATTTTCTTCATTTGTCTTTGTGAAGACTCAGATATGCTTGAATCTTTCATTTGATTATCAATCCATGCAGCAATAATTATAAATGTCTAATTTACATTTTTATTAAAAAGTTTATTGTGGACTGGTATATTTATTCAATCCATGATGCCTATACTGGCAAATTTTAAGTATATTTTAAGCACTTCATTTGATAAGGATGATGTATAAACAGATCACGAGTCATGCATGAAGGAAAAGAATGTAGACTTGGAGATAACTGATGGGTGGTTTTGTGGTGAAGGCTGTCAAGAGGTAACGAGACCGTCTTCTATGTACTGTGTGTGCTCCTATAAAACTGCTCATTTTGTTTTGTTGGATCAGCATATGAAAATTTTGAGGAAAAATTACTGCAGCTCTTAAACCATGCTTGATGTTTAATTTAGCTAAATCTTGGATAGATCAACTGTTAATACTTCCAGGAAAGCAAGCACTGATACATCCGAGCCTTGCGTTAGAGAAAATTAAGTTGTCTGTGGAACTCATGGAATGTAGATAATGACTGAGGGAACTTGTAGGACTTGTAGCCTCATTGGCCATCGTCTTCCAGAACCAAGTTCAGCAATGAAATCAAACTTTACAGCCTTCTGGCTCTATGTTTCATGAACCCTCTAAACCCTCAAAGAATTGTATCTTAAGCATCGCTGTTCATTCCAGGTGTTATGCTATTGGGTATTGAATGTGATGTTTTGTCAGCATATTTTTTACCCTCGTCCTTCAAACACGACTTTGTTTGAACTTAAAGAGATGTGCTAACTTACCCATTTGGCTGTGTTACTAGATTTTATGAGGTTGCCTAATTTGCTGAAAAGGGTTTGGAAATGCTGCGTCTTCCAATTTCTGTTTGTTTTGACTGATACGTATGTCAACTCTGTGGGTAGGTTTACTCTGGGCTTCATTCTCGTATTGGTCTCATCAACCATATTGAAGATGGGTTCACTTGGACTCTGCTTAGATGCATTCACGATGACCAGAAGGTTCCTTCTGCCCAAGGGTTTGCTCTTAAGGCAGAATGCAACTCGAAACTGGCTGTTGCTCTGACTATAATGGAGGAATGTTTTGTCTCCATGCTGGATCCAAGAACGGGAATAGATATGATACCTCATGTTCTATATAATTGGGGGTAAGTTTGCTTGTCTCGCTCTTCCGATTCTTTTACTTGCAACACTCAATTGTCTTCAACTTTCTGGCTTTACTTTGTGTGACTTCTTGTCATGCATCATTTCTTTCTTCTTCCCCTGTTTGTTTGCAACTTCAGTTTGGCATTGTCCACCCCATTGAGGTATCTCCTTATTTGCTCCATACCTTTCTAATTAATTCTTATTCCTTTTCTTGGTGATATTTAGGTCAGATTTTGCAAGGCTGAACTTTCGTGGCTTTTATACCATGGTCCTGGAGAAAGATGATGTGTTAATATCTGCTGCATGTGTCAGGTTTGAATACTTCATTGCAATGTCCTGAATAGTTTACCCTAGAGGATTAAGAATCCTTTGCAACATCTTGTGATGCTGCCAGATATGATTATTGAAGAGTTTATTGGTCTCAGGAATGATATTTTTAGTTGCTGAGGATTGACTATAAGCATTGGTGATTCTTCTTACATACAACTCGCTTTTGAGCAAAGATCTCTAATTTTAACCGAGTTTGATGTTGTGGGGCGTTTTGCCTGATAATGATTGTAACCCTGTTCACCACTCGTTTTTGTGTGCTTTTGAACTGTGAAACTTGCATCATCTAAACAGTAGTACTCTTGTCTATTACATTTGTCCTAAACAAGGTAGGGTTGCCTGAGGAACCCATGTTAACACAGATGGTGGAAGTCCAGAAACGGCCTTCAGGTGTACATATTCTCATCATGCCTTTGGTTTGCAGGATTCATGGAATAGCAGTTGCAGAGATGCCCCTAATTGCAACTTGTAGCAAATACAGGCGGCAGGGAATGTGTCGACGCCTTATGACTGCTATAGAGAAGGTGAGCTCTAATGTTGCTCTATGACTAGACTCATTCCTTTCCGACTAATCAACCGAAGTGATTGCCGGTGCCATAAATGTGGCAATTGTCTAGACCTGAGAGACACTGATGGGATTGTTTTGTGCTATGAGCTAACTATTGAAACAAACTTGTTTCTTTTGGAGTACTAGGGGACTGCCCTGATGAGAACAAGAATCTCTTTCCTTAACCATCTAAAGATAAGTCCATAGACTACTCCATGTATGGGCGTTAGATTATTTATCAACTAAGTTTTTTCCTCCCTTTGATGATTTAGAATTGGAGCTCTCAAGAATGATGCATGGAGCATGTACTTCCTTTATATTTTACCCTTAAAACCACATGGATATATCTTCAATTTGAGCCTATATGGATAAACTAGTCTCATTGTTCTTCACCTTTGTTAAAATACGTCTCTTCCTAATATTATCTTATTTATATACTTTCCACTGAAGACCTAATTGTTCTACCGGTCACTTCTAAACATTTGCTTATTTAGGAACGCCTCTCTGTGTGTGTGTGTGTGTGTGTGTGTGTGTGTGTGTGTGTGTGTGTGTGGTGTCATCTATACCATATGCAGTGGCAATGGTCGAAACATAAACTAAAGATAACTTTGCTATGGCATGGTGGTTAAATGATTATTATGTAGAAGCATCTTGAGTTTTTGGGTTTTATTAATTTGTAACAATTCATCATTGAAATGGTTAAATGTGTAATCACTCTTCCTATGTGATTTATCCAGCTACTGGTGTCTTTTGGAGTGGAAAAACTTGTGATAGCTGCCATCCCAGATCTGGTGCAGACATGGACTGAAGGTTTTGGCTTCAAGAATGTGGAAAAGGACGAAAAGGAAGCACTTAACAAGATCAACTTGATGGTTTTTCCTGGAACAGTACTGCTAAAAAAGAGCCTATACACAAATCAGAAAGCTGAGGCACTATCAGGTGATTGTCGCGCCTCTTCAAGTTGATGTGCCGGCTTTTTTGTTACTTTAACATCGCAGGCCAAAAGAGTTCAATGTATCTTATCACACTTTGCTAGGAGATCAGACTTAGGAATGAATGTATTAACTGTGTCTTTTTCCAGAATGTGAGCTCATGACCAAGTCAGTACAATCTGCTGACACCTGCTATGCAAACGACGAAGAAGCTGATGCAAGGGAAGTCAGCCCCAATGAAGGAGAGCTTTTGCAAGGAACTGAACTGACTAACGGGATAGGACAAGGAGTTTGCGATGCCACACAGAATTTTGCATTGGCAGATGAAACTTCTCACCTTCCTATGACAGCAGGAATCTCTTCCAAAGAAGAGCCTGCTGTCAACTGTGTGCATCCTTCTGAAGAAAACCGTCACAAGGATGAGCCAAAGGGCGCAGAAGAACCGTCCAATTTTTGCCAGACAGAAACCGCCGAGTCAATACAGGTATCAGAAAGCACCTGTTGTGCTAGCTTAGTTAGTCGTATGGATACCGAGGATTTGCTAGTAGTTATAGGACAAGAAACTAGCTCGTGGGACCAATTTTCGAAGCCATCCTGCGATGGCCCCCTTGTGTCCCCGGGGGAGAAGGAAAAGCAAACCGGCGGAAGGCGTTGTAATGTCGATACCATGATGGTGTATGACCAGACACAGCTCTCCTGTGGGGAAGAAGCCCGGAAAGCTTGTGAATTGTATGGGAAGTGATAAAATTATAAGCAAATGTAAATATGGTAATCTAGTTTTTTGGGTTTGGATTTGTAAGTGAATAAACACTGCTCAATCCTCAGGATGCAATACCCAATCTGGATTTTGATGTAGGGGAAATAAGCAATGTCCTTTTTTAGTTATTTCAGTCCAAAATAGAACTTTTCATGGGTATTATCCCTTAATTAATAAGAAAATACGAGAAATCAATAAAGATCAATGTGAAATTAGATCGGATGTTGTCTATTTATCTTAATTAATGTGATCACTAGAAGCGTCATTATGTTAAAAGGAATGGTTTGAATTTAGTGAGTTATTCAGTATCAGACCATGCTACAAATGTTGGAACATTCTCTAGCCGCGACATCATTTGGTTAAATGCATGTTCTAATACTGAATAATTTCAAATAAATGCCAAATGACTTATAAACTTTGTGGCAACTAAACTTAGTCGCCTTTATTTTTAACTAGGTATGGGTATGGCAACAAATCGTGAACTTTGTCACCTTTATTTTTAACTAGATCGATGTTAACAATTACACTCGAATACATTATTCGCATAAGATCAATTCAAAGATTTTTCTAGTCCGTTTGATGGAGTTACTAAAATCACTCGCATTTCGTCAATTACGTAGAAAATAAAATTTTCGTTAGCTCTCACCAAAAATATATAAACTCCGAACTGCTTTTATTAAATACCGGTACTTCTCTAAAGCTTGAACTCTTAATGCGATGCACTAACCACGATGTAAGACCATTTAAGAAAGTCCTACTTGTAAGCAAAAAACGGTAAGAAGATCATAGATTTTTTTTTTTTTATCAATTATTTTCACGGATCCAGCCGGCCGGAGCTCTTAGAACATTCTTACGAATATTCAAGAAAAGGAATTTCGATTCGAAAAGTATTCATGACGCAAAACGCAACACTTTTGTCGTATTTTTCTATACAAAAAACGACGTCGTATCTCACAAATTGTTTGGAGATTCCGGAGGATGATCGGCCTTTTTCCCGTCCGCGCGGGGGGGAATCACCGTCGTCGAAGTTAAAACGACAGCTCCGCCAATGGCCGAAGCTTGTTCAGCTCTCAAGTCACTCTCCTGAGCAAAGCAATTCCTCACCAAACTCTCTCTGTCTCTCTCTTTCGATCTCTCTCGCCGATCTCAACGAACTCTCTCCCTCCCTCTCTCTCTCTCTCTCTCTCTCTCTCTCTCTACATGCCTTTGATCTCTCCGACCCCGCCGCCGCCGTCGCCGCCGCCGCCATGCCGTCGTCTCCCAAGCCCCACCACCACCACGGCCGGCCCTCCCCGCCCTCGCCTCGCCGCTCCACCATGCTCATCGTCTCCTGCTGCCTCCTCGTCGGCTTCTCCGGCTTCGTCCTCGGGTTCATCGCCATCCTCGGGCCGGGCCGGGGCTCCCGGTGCTCCGGCGCCGAGCCTCGGTTGCTCCGCGTCTCGTGGAGCGGGGAAACGAGGGACGGCGGTGGCGGTTTGTTGGTCAGGGATGGCGGGAAGGTTCTGAGGAGGCGCAAGGTGAAGGGGTTTGTGGGGATCCAGACCGGGTTCGGATCTGTCGGCCGCCGGAGATCTGTCCGGCGGACGTGGATGCCGTCGGATCGGGAGAAATTGCAACGGTATGCCGCGTTTTCTTTTGCTGTAGCTGACCGAGTGCTCGTGCTCGTGCTCGTGCTCGTCGAATTGTCTGATCTCATGGTGTGGAATTGATCTGCTGATGCTGATTTATTGCATTTAATTTTTTAAGTCTCTTGTTGTCAATGACTTGGGAATAAGAATGCAATTCCAGCTGTTTGTTATGTATGAGAATTTGCAGCGAATTGCAAGTGGCTGCTTTGGTCCATTGCCACTGTTGAATTTTGCAGTGTGCAGCTCATTGGAAGAACGCACTCATTTTTGCGAATGCCGAGTGGCATACATAGTGTTTACGCTAGAAAGCTTACTTCTTGTTAACTATGAACCCAACGAAATTACTATGTAGTATCCGCTAGAGAGATTACTTCTTATTCTTCGGCTGATGAAGATCACTTCATATTGACCATGTATCCGTTGAAGTTGTTTTTGGGGTTTCAGGGTCTAAAACTATAATGTAGCTCGCTTACCAAAAAAAGAAAAAACTATAATGTAGCTCAAATTGTGGTATTCCAGGAAATTATCATCTGGAGCATATTATTGAAAGAAGCAGAAATGTTGAAACTAATATTTCTTTGGTAGCAGTGTAAAGAAGCAAAGTTTCAAATCACTGATGGAGCTGAGGAACATAGGGAACGGTTATATGGCTATACATGAATATTTGTTATGGTAGAACATGGTAGAGATTGAGATTAGTTTGTTTAGATGACTCTTTCAGTAGTCATCAATCATCAGGAGATTAGCTCTTTTGGTTGGTGAGTATTGGCTTTGGTTGTTAGGTGTCTTTTCTTAACGGCTGTTTATATGGTTATATCATTGTTTTATCTTGCATTTTGACCTGCTAAGTTCCAACTACTGCATACAAGCAGTTCAATTAGCTAAAATCCGAGATTTTTTTCTTGTGCTCTTCATGTATAGCTATAGGAAACTCTATTGATTTTGACTTTATGGACTAAATTGCAGCTTGGAGGAAGACACTGGATTAGTTTTTAGATTTGTCATTGGTAGGACTAATGATAGGACGAAGATGATGGAATTGAAAAAGGAAGTGGCACAGTATGATGACTTCTTACTGTTGGATGTAGAAGAGGAGTACAGCAAGCTCCCCTACAAAACGTAATCACCATTCTCTCTCTCTCTCTCTCTCTCTCTCTCTCTCTCTCTTTTCCCGTCATAATCTGCTTTAAACTGCAGGTTAGCTTTCTTCAAAGCTGCCTATGCGCTTTATGATGCTGAGTTCTACGTTAAAGCGGATGATGACATCTATCTCAGGCCAGGTAACTTGAATTGCGGTCTTATATTGCATTTTCATCACACTATGGACTCGCACCAGTTGTCTTATGATCTTGCAATCACATCTCATTAACTGTTAGATCGGCTTTCCCTGCTCTTGACAAAGGAACGAAGTCATTCCCAAACTTATATTGGATGCATGAAAAAGGGCCCAGTTTTCACCGACCCGAAACTTAAATGGTTAGTTCCATGTTTTTGTTTGAATTTCTTCTTCAAGAGGACCATTATATCGTGCTTGTAGGAATGCTTTGCCTTGTATCTTCTTTCAGAGAACTCTCATATTGTCTTGGAATCCTTTGCCTCTTCATTAATTTATGTTCACTTTTAATTCCTGTCATGGCATGTAGTGAAAAAGAGCTACACATCTTGAAGTTTTGAACATATAGCAATTATATCTTTCAGAAAGTTAGTATCAACGATTTTCCGCATTTTCTCTGTATTCAAATTTCTTAAGCTTCCTTTGAAGTTCAATCTATCTGGATAACTTCATCTTTGAGCTGAAACCTTCACAAGTTTTCTCTCTAGAGCGAAACTGATGGAGTGGTCATGTAGTTTGGCAGAAAATTACTCAAGAAAGTTGGGAAGTAGCTCAGGTAGAGATGTTTGAGGGTGCTTGCTTATGACCAGTAATCAGTGTCCCTTCTCATATTTTGTCTTTCTTTTTGTTTATGTGGTTGGACCATTCTCCATGTGCAGGTATGAGCCATTAGCCTATTTGCTAGGGAAAGAATACTTCTTCCATGCTTATGGTCCAATCTATGCCCTTTCAGCAGAAGTAGTTGCAAGTTTGGTGGCTCTCAGAAACAACAGGCACGTTTTCTGATCAATGTCTTCTGACTAGCTTAAATAGCCTTATAGAAATATTGGCATATGGCTGTTTCATTTCTGGGGGTAATTAAGGAAGTCTCCAACTTTTTCCCAATGCTGTGAGTGCTTATCCTTTGTCACATCAGACTTCTACTGGAATTCGTGATTACGAAGATCTGATTTTAGTTGGGATTAATCTAATTCGCTTAGCTACACCAAATTATGCTTTAGTTCTTATACTGCTTAATCATGCGGTTCCTAATTTAAGAAGAGAGAACAGACTAGCTAAGCAAATTGTGTTCTGCATATATGGATTCCTCGTCAATAGCCAACATTCACATCCAGCAATTTGACCCGTAATGGCTGCTGCACGCATGCAGTGTGGCATGTGCTTGTGTTCATTTCATCATAGGATAGATACTTGGGGTGAAAAATCGTGCTCTCGTGGTAGATTCAGCCAATGATATCTTGCTCCTTAGGTGGCCTTGACTGAGACCTTTGCTTAAAGAGCTATACATTTATTAAAATAGCGTATCTTATATAATTACATGCAAATTAAGGTGAGATGTGGAGCATTTAGACCTTATAGTAGACTCAATACAGAATTTGGTGCTATGGTCTAGAAGAATTCATATATAGCCAGACCGGGCCAGTGGCCTGAGGCTTAATTTATTGTTGTGTTTATTGCTTTGAACCTTCCATGTCTAATTCATTGTTGAGAA
Source organism: Eucalyptus camaldulensis (assembly GCA_019915185.1). NCBI lineage: Eukaryota > Viridiplantae > Streptophyta > Magnoliopsida > Myrtales > Myrtaceae > Eucalyptus > Eucalyptus camaldulensis. The sequence goes on from JAHSVA010000006.1 coordinate 12,754,068, forward strand.
GTCGATTGAGTCTAATGTAATGCTCAAGCACTTGCGCAACTTAAACACTTTGTTTTAGGTCATCAAAAGCCTAATAATTTACATTTGCCATCGAATGCTGGACCAGTCATATCTTTTACTGATCTACAGCTTGTATCATGATGAAATCTTGCAAACCTAGACTGTTCTTTATGTGATTTAACCCAAGTTATGAAAGAACAATGCAATCAAGTGAGCCAACACTTCTCTCAATTAGTCATTTTATGAGATGTTTATTCTGTTTGAATGACAGTGTCCGGATGTTCAGCAATGAGGACGTCACAATTGGTGCATGGATGCTTGCAATGAATGTCCACCATGAGAATAACAAAGAGCTATGTCAACCAGAGTGTACATCCTCATCCATAGCTGTGTGGGATATACCGAAGTGTTCAGGTTGGTCTCAGTACTCAAAAAAGATCTGCTTTTGATAGACAAGACTCTATAAAGACCCAATCATCATTACACACAAAAAATTGGTAACGGCATGATCGAATTTTCCAGTGGTTTGGCACAGTTATTTGTCAAAAGTAGTTGATTTTTCTGTTTGGTGCTCATCAAAGTATCTGGTCAGTCCAGAATGACATTCTAAAGCTTCACCAAACCTAATGAAAATGTTGACCATCTTTCACTAGTGGTTGTCAATCTATTAGCCCTGAAAAATTGCTAATAGAAATCATCACAAAATTACTTGACATGCAGGGTTATGTAGTCCAGAAAAGAAGTTACTTGAACTTCATCAAAAGGAGATCTGCTCAGACAGCCCTGCTGTGGCATCTGATGATTAGTTCTTTCTGTCAATTTGTTCTGCTCGGAAGGCCAGTTATATGGAAAAATTTTGAAGAATGAAGAATTTACTTTGCTGATGAGTTGGTGCTACTACTGAAACTATGGATTTAACAAGCGAAGGTCCTTTTCATTATTCTGTAGCGATACACCCCTTGTATTTTTTATTCTTGATACACCCATCTCACATGAAAAATCAGATGTAGGTCTTTCATAGTTTTCTTATACTCCCCTATTTTATTTTTTTTGTTAGGTCTATGTTGGAATTACTTCATTGATAATTCTTAGGAATGTAATTAGTCTCATTAATATTCACTTTTTTCAATGACCACCCTTGCATATACATCATAGACTGTTCTTCACTAGATCTATATGAGGAGGGTAGTTTCGCAGGGTTATGCTAGTCTTCTTGCAACTTCAGTAGTTTTCCACTTTTTGTGACTGAAAGAGAAGCACAAGATTGTCTCTCCCCTCATTTCCCTCATCAATAACTATAGTTCATTCAAGAACCGAACAGGTAGATTTTTCCTTAAGAATGAACATGTATAAAATCCATGTTAGCTTACCTAATTGTGTATGACAATTATTTAATCAACTAGGATTCGATGTGTTGGGTGTCGACTTCTCCACAGGAGGAAAGACATAGGCTTCTTTCTTTTCCTTATTTTTGTGGTCATCGTGGAAGAAAGATTGGTTTAAGATTCATAAATTATCATTGCAGTCTACATTTGCTGAGCCTAGAGTTATTTTTCCAATGTCGCTGCTACAAGAGACACTGGATAAATGTGACTTTTGTGATTGCCTGAGCTTAAGTTTGTGCTTGGACCGCAAGGGGTTGGGCCTTTGGTTAACCCTGACCTGCTTGCTTGTTCCTGGAGACCATGTCAAGCAATTACCATAATTTGATCGCCTGTGGAAGTTCTTCCTTTGGGCTTATACGGCTGCAGAAAAATCTCCCTTGGTTTTCTGTTGGCTTAACCAATGAGTGGTCCTATTCTCTTGATTCGTGTTTTAATGAGTGCCAATATGATTTCCCATCTCATTATGTATAATTTACCTTGAGCAGTTAAGATATTGGAAAGCCTTGGCTTTGGATGCTCACTGTATGCGCCTATGCTCAGAACATATAGATGCCAAATAGAAAGGTCAATTGGTCATCGCCGAGTTGGCTCGAGGGTCTTTGACTCCAACCAATATGATATGTGGGCTGAATTCACTGCTTCGAGTTGATTGCAAGTGAAATGTACATGAACTATTGGATTTTATACTTTTAGGACATGATATCGTTACGTCATGCAATGGAACCTTGGACTCACACGCCATCGATCTCGGTTCTTGCTAAAATGTACTTGCATTTTAAATGTCTCTGTGCTCTGTGTACATTGTTTTAAATGGCCACGATCCCTTTTTGATAATGCTCCAGAGCTACGGCAAGGATCAGTCTGTTTTTTCAGCATTTCAAGGAGGATTGGCCAGATGAAGATGAGACTACATGATGCTGCTTGTCCTCATTGAAGGTCGAGCTCTGTCCTCCCCTGTTTTACTTACCAAAATCTGTCTCTACGTAACATGAGACATTACGAGACCCAGGGATTCATGATTCCATTTTTTCCACAGAGAGAGAGAGATCATGGGGGTTACTGGTCTTTTGCAGTGCACAGCTCCAAGAAAATGAAGATAAAAGGACTTTCTTTATATGATGGGGTTTGCACACTGCAAAACTACAAAAAGTCACCAATATGATTGTTTATCCGACTTTATCTTTTTCTCTCTTCCCCAATGGCCATCACGTGCTCTTCCACCTCTCTTCCTCAGTCCCACCCCCGCCACCCTAAACCCCTCTCTCTTAGAGAGAGAGAGAGTGAGAGATGCGAGTTCCATCAATTCTATGAAGTTTGCAGGTCCAATGATAACTGCTGCTCCTGCTCTGCTCACCTCACTCCCTGACACCTTTTTCCCCCCATTAATTTCCCCGATTCCCATTATTTTCTCCCTCTTGTTTTTTGGCCTCTACACTACCCAAAGCTTTCCACTCCTTAGTTCTCTCTCTCTCTCTCTCTCGAACGCACCCCGTATTTCTACAGAATAACGACAACGAAAGACCCATTTAAAGTGGCTGTCACCCCTGCGAAGAAGAAACACTAAAAGACTGCCGAAAATTGGAGATCAACAGAAGAAAGAAAGCAATCGGAGCGTTCAAAGTTGAGGCTTGGCGAGGACGATGCCAACAACCCAAACAGGCCACGAGGAAGAGTTCCCCTCTCTGTTCTTAAATTTCTTAATTTCTATTTTTGTCTCCTGTCTGTTTCAAGAAGGTATCCGAGGCGAAGGACCGAAAATAAAATTAAAGAAAAATAAGGAGGGTCTGACAGAAGAAAAAGAAGAGGAGAGAAAAAAGAAAATTAAACAGAAGTTTGTCTGCCAGCCTGGCAATTGTATGTGCATACATGTGGTCTTGTGCCATTTATCATTAGGGAAGTGCTAGGGGAATAGGTGGGCCCCACTCAAACGAGGCTGCCCTCCAATGATAGCCTCTCATCTTTACCTTTTTTCCCCTTTTCCTTTTATGTTTTTTGTTATTTTCCTTTTTCTTTTTTTTTATCAATTGTCAGCAAAAAAAGTAAAAAAAAAAGGAAGCTATTAATGAGATAGAACAGTATACACAAATAAGGTTAGGGATGTGTCATGTCATCGTGCCCACCTTTTTCTTTTCAGTTTTACCATGCAAGGAGAGAGTGTGGTTTATACATAGGGCAATCTTTGATGCACTGATGAATAATTTGCAAGACTATGATGCAAGAATGCATCAAGCTAAAATCTCGCCTTCTTTGCCGGCCACTGAAGACGAATTCCCGTCCTGTTATTGGCTTGGCTAGTGTGCTTGCTAGAAAAATGAGAGTTGTCCCTCTTTTTGTTGGCATTCTATTTTCATGATGGAGGTGAATCAACAATGAATGAACAATCAAACTCGGATGATCGTCACTTATTTTCACAGTGAGGGGACCTTAATCTAGGAGATCACAGGCCATACATGGCTGGTGGCGTTGAGTCTCAGCCAATATCTCAAGATAGTGTTCATTCATCTACGTTCGAATTTTTCCATACACCTTTAATACAGAAATCATTGAAGTTTCAAAATATCATATGATTGTGGGACTTGCAGATTTTACCATGCTGTGAAAGTTTTGATTGTTTCGAGTTTAAAAATAGGGTCAAATTAGATGCACCGTGAGATTCAAATAAAGTGAAGAATAAAAGTTAGTTCGTGCACGTTTCTTGAAAAATTTATGTTTGGTCAATGAATAAGGGTTTTAGATGATGTCAAAATTACATGATACTGATATAATAACGAGTAGGAATATATTAAACAGTGCCTGGAGTAAATATCATTTCCACATTTAGTTAAACAAGACCCTAATAAATAAACTTAGGTTGCAAAAGAAAAGGAAAAGAAATGGACTGATGAAGGCCTGATCGAGTGGGCCAAAAACGCAAGGGGGTAGGGTCCAAACGACAGGTTCCTCAGAAAACGACACAACATGAAAGCCCAAAAAGGCGCCAATGTCTCAAATACAGCACTCAATCGATTGACCCTTCGAACGGGAGCTCGGACACACCATGATCATCTTGTCTCAAATTCTCCCTTTCTTTTGCATTTATTTTATTTTATTGCTGTCCTTAGATTAGTATAATCCGTACATATGAACTTGGAAACACTCTGGGTTCTTATCAACCTTTGGGAATCCACCACATGGTGGTTCCACATTCTGTTCCTCAGGCCTCACCCTATTAGACTAATCAAAATATGACGACCCTATAGCCTACATAATTTCCCAAATACAGTGCTTTTTAGGATCGACAATTTGGCATATTTAGGTAGAGTATATGTTTAGCAAAATTGATCCACAATCAGATGATATATTTCGATGGAAAGTGATAAAAAAAAAGTATTTTTAAATTTGAAATTTGATTACTATAATTCAGTTGTATAATCACCTTCCCCTTAGGATTAAAAAGAGCGATGGAATATTCCTCAAAACTGATATTGTTAAGTAAGTGATGGAAGCAACCATTTCAATTGGGGGAGCGTCCCGACTCTCAAAATCATAATTGCTCGGAATTATCTTCGTAAGCGACCAATACAATTGTCAAAGTGTCCCTCTCGAAATCATACTTTTCTCGGATTTATCTTCGAGCCCAAATTTTCCGCCTATATTTCTTGGCGTTTTCCCTTATATTGATATCCCTCTCTTTCTCTCTCTTCTAGAATTTCATCTTTATCCGCAAAATAGGCCCCGGGTTTGCCAGTTCACCTAGGCCCGATCATCTTTCCGATTGCTCCCATCTCCAGGAAACAAGACAAAATAGTGTCCAAGATCAAGTGACCACATTTCTCCCTAAAGCATGAAAACCTACTAAACAACTTTAGAAAAGGATTCCACACGGCAACAGTCTCTCTCCCCCTAAAAATCATTGCGTCCCTCTCTACACCCCCACGTGGCCATCACGTGACCTCCTCATGACCGACGGAAGGAAAAAAAAAAAAAAACTTGCCCTAAAAATCAATTCCTCCTCCTCTTTCACCCCCAACGAAAGATGGAACTCTCCATCTTGCTGAATTCTTGGAAGAAGGAAAGAGGGGAGAGCACATTCAGTCAAGGGGACCTGTACCAAACTGCCCTTTCGGTGAAAAATTTTCTGAGTCTCCGAAATCAGCAACTCCGCCAGTCTCTTCTCCACATGAGAATTTTCACAAGAATGATAGAATAATGGGAAAATTACCAAAATTTCAATTTCCTTTCTGAGCGACCCAACTTTGTTATGTACAAAGTTAGAAGCTTTTCGAGGCCGAACAGTAATAGCAAAAGAACAAAAGTTATCAAAGAACATTGATACGTACAGATTCTTGGAAAGTTAAAAAAAAAAAAAAAAACTGCTCCTGCAAACATTTACCTTACCACTTAGGTCAAAATCCATATAATAAAAAGCTAAATACGAAACACTCCCCGCGACGAGGAAAATTCATGGCCCCTTCCCTTCTTGAAAAGCCCAACAAGGTTAAAAAGAAAAGAAAAAAAGGGAAAGAAAAGAAAAAAAAGAAAATATATGTTTTCTCTCTCTCCATTTCATGTGATGAACATGCAAGTTCTGACCCAATCGCTAATTGCGTGTTCAGAGAAATCCATAGTTTTAATGCGCTCCGTACTCTTTAAGCACTGAGGTTTGGGATTTCGAGACATTCTAAGTTTTGAAGTCTGCCTACCTCTCCCCTCTCCTTCAAGTCTCTCACAAGTCACATGGCAGGGTCAGACCTTTGGAAATTGCAAAAAAAAATTAAAGAAGGCAACGAAAAAAAAAAGAAAAAAAAACCCAGCACAACCCTCCCTTAATCGAGATTAATTGCGCTAATTAATTCGGTTCTTGGGTTTTGGGATTTCGTAATCTGTGGGCAACAGGATTGAAAGGGGGGTTCCTGATCTGGTCTTGGAAGGACATGAATCGAAATCGATTGGGTGCAGAAATAGTGGCGGCGACAGACTTTGTTGCAATCTTCCTTGACCTAGAGTGGGCAAAATTTAAAGTACGTTTAAATTCGTGGTTAAAGCCAAAACGATTCCTTAAACATTCGACGGGACAAAAGGCCCAAAAAAGGGGGGCTGATCAAAGTTGGCAGACTTTAAGGACGTACGTTTTGTATTTTCGTCAAAAAGGTCCATACATCTCCTTGTTTCATAAGGCTTTGAAAAAGAGTGATCAAATTTGACAGCAATCTGGAGCCGAGGGGCGCATTTTGTTATTTCATGAAAACCCCTTTTTTTTTTTTTGCATCATATTGGAAAAAAAATTACTCAAAAACTAATTTGTTATTCGTCATGATAGCATAATATAAGGTAGTATCATTTTAAGGTCGTTATAATAAATCAATTAGATTGCAGTATTTAAATAGCAATACTCGAAATCAAATCTCGAAAGTGGATCGGGTCATTTTATTTGCATTTCATGGAGCGAATCAATCAAGATTTTCTATAATGCAATACCATGCCATTCACAATATCTACACGTCGATGTAACTAAGCACAAAGACGTGATGGCCAGTTCTAGTCTAAGTGCAAAGGCGTTGTAATATGCAAAATATACGGTAAGATGTCAAGCGGTGCAAAAGTTCAATTTTTTTTCTTGCCGCTGTATCGGGAGAGAGCCGTTACTTTGCCTAGGCCATATAGAGGGGCTATTGACTTATTGGCAAGTAGCCATGATTTGGTCTAAAAAGAGAAACGAAATTAACTATCAAAACCGTGAGTTTGACAAAGAGGCCCACGGGCATCAAATAACGCCAAAACTAACGCGATCCATCAAGACATCCCTTAATTAATTCCCCAATCTTTGCTCCTTATCAAAGACTAAACACCAATAATTGGTTTGTAGACCTTGCAATTTTTGGACATATTCCACTCGGTCCGTTTTCAGACAAGTATCAATTAGGTTTCTAGAGAATATCCTATTCGAAAATTGATTCGGGATCTGATTTCGCATCATGTGATGAATTAGTGTGTAATTAAGAATCTTAAACTTTTCGAATAGCCCAAATGATTTCTAGTAATTATTGCAAAGATCCAGGACTGAATCGATAAAATCGAATAGTTTAATATTGAATTAGCGTTCGTATAATAACTTTATGACTGATTAGGTAATTTCCCATCAATTTTATGACGTAAATATGACGGTCTTAAAGTCCTGCCAAATTTGTTGATATCGTTAGTGGCTTCCATTGTCGAGTTCCTAAATTTTCAACCTGAACAGAGTAAAGGGCACGGGGCGGTACAATCGAACATCCGATCCCTCTTGTCTAGTAATGTCTTCAGCACATGATTTTCCCTTTTGAACGCAAATTAGGGTTTCTTGCTTAGTTAGTGGAACAATGACGGGGTCAACTCTCGGCGGAATGATTAGGCTTCCCGAAGATAGAAACTTAAGGCGGAATTTGAAAACTAAGCACCCGTGAGTATCCTTCCTTGTTACGCACAGATTTTAATCATGCAATCGATTACAGCTCAATAATGGAGTGGAGGGTCAGGCCCAAAGTCTATGTGGGAGTGACTTTCCAGATGGTGTTGTCTTCTATCCGTCAACTTCCATTATATCCTCATTATTTCCCCCCCTCCCCCTCCAAAGATTCTAGCACAAGTCTCTTAGATCATCACACACTCAATGGGGTCCGATCGAAGAAGAAAATGGGGGGGCATGTTCCTGTTGATTTCTGCAGATTTCTGCAGTCCTTTTTGCCCACCGAAAGACAATAATTTAGTTGTACGGTATCTTAACATATAATCTGTAGATAGATTTCACGTGATGTATAAAATCGTTGTAAGGTATAAAGTTTGCATGCAAGTGATGAAATTAAACCACACGGAATGATTATTTGAGTAGTGGGGTGATATCTTAGGTACTTATCAATCCAAAAGCGGAAGAATTAGATAAGGAAAGACCGTATGTATACGATGTTATTGTATATTTCATATATAAATGATGTATTTCTTTTTTGTTTTTGGAGTACTTTGGCTTGGTTGGGCATAAGAACAAAAGGTAAGTAGATGGAAATTTCAATGATAGGAAGCGATGGCACACGTAATCCTGGAAATTGATTACCTGAATAAAAAAAAAAAATCCTGGAAATTAAGAATTCAAGACTAGGTACTAACGCTGGAGGAATGGCTTGAGGTCAACAAAGACTGGTTCAATGATCCGAATATCTTATTGGATGATTCCATATGTGAAATACACGCAAGAAATATGTATTGTGGACAAAAAGGATCTCTATAGATTTTGGCCTAATCAAGAGGTATCGACTATATAATGATTTCAAAATTGATGCAATCCCAATGGTTGCCAAGAAAAAATATGAATATAGTGGCCAACCTAACCCATCTAGTAAATGTGTCTAATTCCCAAGTGGGATGCTCTTATAATATGATTAGAGACAAGATTAGATTTGTTTATACTAGGGATTGGTTAGACTACAAAGCATTAAGCCCCACATTGTCCCGTGTAGTTGGTTGACGAGTTCCACTTCCACACTCCTTATCTTATTGCTCCTAAAGTGGGCAAGTCTTGATTGGGTAAAATCTTCACTCCTGTGCCCCATTCCCAACACTAAAATCAAGGGTAATTTGAGATTTTTCTTTTGCACCAATGAGGCATCCTTGGGGTGCTCTCGCAATTTCTACGGCTAGTCGGGAGTTTCCGGATCTCTACTTGTTCTCAACTCCTCGAAATATTTTGTCAACGAAAGATTCTATGGAATTGAAATACAGGTGTTTACCTTATATTTTATGTGCATCCCTTCTAGAGAGATTCGAGAATGGCCTATCGGGTTCGAAGCATTTGACGAAGTATAAGCACTAATTAACTCTAACTAAGCATATTCAATTGGGCAAATCACTAATGTCTATCAAGTCAATAGCTAATGGCATTGCACACATACACTAATAGTGGAAATACCCACCTCATCACAAGAGGACACGGCAATACCTGTATATTTGCCAAAGATCAAATTATTAAATTTTAAGTATTTATAGAGCCGACTGTCAACATAAATAAATGAATAAATTCATAAGAAATGTATAAATAATCTACATCTCGAGCCGGCTAGGAATCCCTTCTACATTGATTTATGCTTCAAGTGGAACTAAGCTATATGTTTGGATCAATCTTGTTTCTTTTAATATATATGGCCGGGGGCTTGAATTAAATTAGATTTGTTGAGACTATGGTTTGTCAAGTCAATGGCTAATGACATTGCACGTATATATTAATAGTGGAAATACACACCTCACCATAGGAGGATACAATGAAACTGGTGTATTTGCCAATGATCAAATTATCAATTTTTTAAGTAAATATAGCGTGGACCGTCAATATTAATAAATGAATAAATCCATAAGAAATGTATAAATAATCTACATCTCAGGCCTGCCAAGAATCCCTTCTACATCTCAAGCATGATAAGAGACATGTCGCGTTCAAATAACCGGCTGAAAAAGAGAATATAGTGAGATTATTGAAGCTAATCATTAATGTCCATGTCTATTAGGAATCTGTTGATTAAAAAGAAAGGTATGAAACAGGTGCATATCAATTGTCCACTTGTCGTGATGAACCCATTTGTTGACTCTACTTTGTGGGATCGCAACACGTGTTCATTCAATCATAAATTTTGTCGCACTCGACGTGAATCTCACCTCCTTTTCCAACCCCTCAGCCGCCTCATGCCTGGTCGCGGCTCCTCCCCCTCTCGTCCCCGTCACCGTCGTTGCCACCGTCATGTCGGGGCCCGGCCACTATTGCCTGTGATGCCACACCGCAACCCGTTAGGTCACGGCAATCCGACGTGGGGTGAGTCATTATCTAAGGAGTGGGTGTAGAGAGAGAAGAGAGAGAAGTGGACAAATTTTCAGGATGGCTTAGGGCATTTGATTTGGTGCAAGTTAGCACAAAAAAGAGTGTCCACGTGTTGTCATCTCATCCTTGGAAATAACATATATGACTAGTTTGTAAGATGATAGATCTGCATTCGCATGAAATATTACGATTGGTTTCGTCTAGGAGAATTCAGTTGTCACCTCATGCATTGCAATCTTAAAACCTAATGATGATTGGCTAGTTGATTGATACATTGATCATTGAGGAAAATGAATCAATTGTTGTGGATGCTAAATTTACCATCACTTTGGATAGCACTAAATCACAAATACTCAACTATATAGTGAGCAACATGAAAACAAATGGATAATAAATTAAGTGTAAGATTTTTGTTCATAATACGATACATCTTAAACCAATATTCTCGCATTGAATCGCTAAGTTCAAACACCCTATAAGAGAGCTCTATTTACTTAAGGATGCAATCAAATTCGATTATGCTTTTGTCTTTTTTTCTTTCTTTTTCTTTTTATAAGGAGGTATCGTTGTGCAACCTACTATTAATTACTCTTTTTTTTTTCTTTTATACAAGTCATGAACAGGACGAATCTTTCCAAATTGGCGTCTATTGCTTCTATCTTGCTCTGAAGCCAAATAATAAAAAAAAAAAGGGTCCAAATCGTGACTCGTGAGCTTTGGCCGGGTTCAAGCTATACTGCTGGACAGCATATGCTTTGATTGTGTTATCTTCATGCCATCATGTAAACAAAGTCTAGTCCAAAGGCCAATTATCAAGTTTACTCAAAAAGAAAAATTATTCCGGCCCTTTTTTATATAATAATTACCCAATTTTATAAACTTTCCATATTAAATTACCGTTGAAAAGTAGAGGTCCTCCTTTCTTTTATACCCACCGAAAAATAGTAGGAAAAATCATGTGTCCGAAATGTTATACAAAGAATCGATTCTTTGCTTTGCCCATCGACCTGTGACCGGCAAGCCACGGATAGACTCGTGACCCCCAAGCCTTTTTTGGCTAATTTATTGCGCATCGGGGTCAACCGGGAGAGCCCGTCCAACCCATTATTTATTATCGATTTATTGGGGGAAAAAAGGGAAAAAAAAAGAAGAAGGGAAAAATAAAAAGCGGTTGGGAAAATTGCCGGCGGCGTATTTAAGCTCTTTGCCCCCGGAAAAAGAAAAAGGAAAAAGAGCGCATCAACGATTGACTCGTCCTAAGCAAGTAAGCATCTGTTCACATTTCCCATTTTTTGCTTTTATTTCCCCCCAAAAAAAAAATAAATGTTTTTTCTCGTAAAATCTTGATAAAGAATTCCAACTTGATTTCCAAAATGGATGGTGATGAGGCCTTCGGGCATGCGGGGGTTGGCAAAACACACGATGGATGGAATCTTGGGACTCTCTAAGTATTGCGGTAGACTATTCAAAAAAAGACTATTGCTCTGCCAGATAATGATTGGAAATATTCCCTATCGTCATCGGGGGAGTTGTACATCTCGTAACATACGAGACCACGCAATGTCACAAAGCTCTAATTGATTAGTCAATCGATTGGAAGCCACATATTATGTCAAGATCTAGAATTGGAGGTACGGACTCTATCTATTGAGGTTAAATAAGTCACCGCCTGAAGAAATTATTGCATAGATTGACTTTTACATATAGATCTACGTTATCAAAATCACTGATCATGTAGTTTTCATTGTAGGCCCAACGTGTTGGCGAGATATAATTATGTTAATTTACATTATAGATTGAGTCTTAGTAATTCTTCTTCCATTGCCTGGCTCATCATTCTCTTGTTGACCGACCCTACTGGGCTCTTAATCCTCTCCTTGACGGAGCCATTCATTTTCCTCTTTTTAAGTGTGTCAGAACGTGATGCACAATACAAGCTGTTCGTAAAAATTGACGAGCTTGGATTTCGAATCATGACAAATGCATAATTGAAACAATAAGAAGACATCGAAGACGCAAACTCAACCACACCGATTTCGAAAACACGAGGTTTGTGGGCATAGTAAAGTGGACATGGACTTGATCTAATGCGGGGGCGATCAGATCCGGCGGTCTATATTTAGTTTAGGAAAAGCCTAATAATAAATCCCGCGGAGTAGGTTCGTCATCGTCGGCGGGCTCCGAAGCATATTCTGGGGAATCTTCGACGGCGCGCCGTTAAATCTCGCCGTCGAGTCGTCCACTGCTGAGCTGGACGCCACCCGGGCACGCCTGGGGTTTTCTGAATGGACCAGCTGGCACGGCCACTCCCCCCCCCTCCCCCTCTCTCTCCTCTGCACATGCCGAAAGGACAGCGACCTCGTCCTCTGCCGCTTCCGCCCCTCGGCTCCCTCCGTATTTACGATCCTGCCATCTCGTCGGGGGGCACTTGCCAAGCAAGTTTTGACATTTTCGTCTCGGTTTGTCCCTTCCTTTTTGCTTTAAACGAGGGGAAGGTGGACGGGCCCTCTTCGTCGATCCTTCTCACCTAGTCTCGAGGCATTGCCAGTGAAAACGGGGCCGCGGGAGGGATAGTTTCGTCAAAGCGGCGGCGGGGGCGGACGTCGTTGGATTTCCGTGTTGGATTCTCTGGCCTGGGTAAGGGACAAAGGGAGGAGGGTTCGGGAAATACCTCTCCTTTTTGTCCTCCGAGGAAATTTGATTTGATTAAAAAATAAATAAATCCTGACGACTTAAATACGTGCAGTATACGATCAACATATATATATATATATATATATATGCAGTAATAGAATTTGTACTTTTAAAAACATTAAAACCTTGCTTATATGAGGCACTTCCCCCCCCCCCCCCCCCAAAAAAAAAAGAAAAAAATTATCAACTTTTTCGCCAAAACTTGTTATATCACTTCACATATGTCAATATAAACGTGTTTGGCATTCTGATATCAAATTCTGATGTCAAGGAAAGGTTGAAATGAGAGCCGCGTGATTTGACAGATTTAAGAAAGAGTTAGAGTTCGCCCTGTGGTTACACAACTCACGAAAAGAAAAAGTGGTTGGCCTGAAAACAAGCGTAACTTCTCTTACTTAAGGCGTTTGATGAATTTGAGTCCTGGTCATCTACGTTCATGGTCACTTTTAATACTTGAATCTTATAAAAAGAAAGTTTCATTATTTCATTTTTCAATAAATTCAAATAAATCGGGATAGAACTTGGCTCGGAAGGGAGCTTTTTTCTTTTCCCTCCCTTCAATCCAATCCCAAGCCGATTGCTCTATAAAAATAAAAAAACACCCGCCTCTCCCCAAACGCTCTACGGCAAAACCTATCCAACGTACAAATCCAAAACGAGTAATTACGAAAGATCAAAAAAAAAAAGAGAAGAAGATCAATATTACCTCGATTAGACTAATGGGATTATGCTAATTTCGGCATCCGCAGTGATAGGGAATGCGGGAAAATCTCGCCGGAATTATCCAAGAAAAAGGCGGAAAGGAAGTCTTTCAGTCTTCATCGACGGCCCGATTGCAGGAGCAATTTCAGTGCTTGATTATTAAAAAGAGCAGCAGTGACCCGGAATCGGCAACGGGCGGGCGAGTGCGCGCCACGCTCCCGACCCGCGAGTGGTCGGAATGGCCATAAAGATGAAGGAAAAAGATAATCGAGTAAAAATATTTCGCGATTTTTATTTATTTCATTTTTCGTTTCTCGTTTTGCATTTTTGCCGAACGAGAAAAAATACAGAAAAATACAGAAAAACCGGAGAGGTAGAGAGAGAAAATGAGAGAAAGAGGGTGGAGAAGAAGAGTAGAGAGAGAGAGAGAGAGAGAGAGAGAGGGGAAAGGATGAAACTTGTCTCGTGAAGCGGCAGGTGGAAGTGAGAGAAAGTAGAGAGAGAGAGAGAGGGGGGGGGGGGGGCGAAAATCGAAGGTGAAAATATAAAAACCTCCGCTCGCATCACTGTCTCTCTTCTCTCCTCTCCTCCTTCTCTCTCTCTCTCTCTCTCTCTTCTTTCTCTCTCTAGCGCTCTCTCTCTATGTCTCTCTGCGAAGCGAGCTAGCGAGAGAGCACTCCCGCATTCATTCTTTGCTTCCCCCTTTCGTATCACGAGATCCCCATCGCTTCTTCCTTTTGCCTCCCCAGCCCATCACTCTCCCTCCCTCTCTCTCTCTCTAACTCCCCATGTCTTCTCCAAAGTTCGCGTCTTTGCGTCGCTCTCGCTCTTCTTCCTCCCGCATCGTCCGGCGTTCCCACTGCCGTCCCATTCACAGACATTGTTGACGAGGGCAGAGAGAGGGGTAGAGAGAGAAAGAGGAGGTAGAGAGAGAGAGAGAGAGAAAGGGTCGGGGTGGGGGGTGCTAAGGAGGAGGAGGAAGAGAACCCACGACTCGGAATACCCCCCTGCGAATACGCGCGCCCGCGCTCGGAGGCGGCGACCGGAATTTGAGAACGGGGGAGGAGCCGCATTCCGGAATGTCGCACCCCGGGAAGGCGGAGCTAGGGTTCGACGCCCTCTCGGATCGGTTCCGCGAGTCGCTGAGCTGCGAGCTCGACAAGCCCGATTTCCGCGAGCTCGATCTGGGCTCGCCCGTTTCGCCTTTGCGGACCCGGCAGAGCGGCGTCGCCACCGCCACCACGACCACCACGACCACCACGAGCAGTAGCTCCAGCTCGTCCGGATCTGTTTCGGGGCGGAATGCTCAGAACGTGCTGGCCCGGAGGCCCGATTCCGGCGCGAACCAGCACCACTCCGGCGAGCTCTCCGGGTCCAGCGACAACAGCCCGACGGCCGGATCCGGCAAGGCGGCCCGGAATTTTTATTCGGGTTCGGTGAGATCCGACTCGGCCAGCACCCACCACACGCACTATTCGGGGCAGTCCTCGGTCAATTCGCCGCCTCTCAACGTCCTGCCCACGGGCAACATCTGCCCGTCGGGCAGGATCCTCAAGACGGGCATGGCGGTGAACCGGGGCTCCAGGTCCGACGTGTTGGGGTCCGGCACGGGGAATTACGGGCACGGGAGCATAATGCGGGGCGGCGGCATGGGGCCCGCGAAGGGTATGGGCGTGGCTGTGGGGGGAGGAGGGGGAGAGGCGGCTGTTGTGACCCCGAGAGTTGTCGCCGGCGGTGGAGAGTCCGGGAGGAGGGCAATGGGGGGATCGGATCCGGAGGAACTGAAGAGGGCAGGGAATGAGCAGTATAGGAGAGGGAATTTCCCGGAGGCTTTGATGTTGTATGATCGGGCCATCATGCTCTCGCCATCCAATGCGGCTTACCGGAGCAACCGGGCTGCGGCCCTGACAGGTCTCGGGCGGTTGGCTGATGCAGTGAGGGAGTGTGAGGTGGCTGTAAAATTGGATCCAAAGTATTGGAGAGCACACCAGCGATTGGCATCCCTGTTTATTAGGTAAGCTTTCGATGTCATTTGAATACGAATGGTTGATAAGCAGGCTTCGCCGTTGATTTCCCATTGTTGGAAATTTGTTAACTTGTCACCTTAGGCTACTTCAGTGTCTTAAGAATGTTAAGAGTACATCGTTTCTTCTGGGTGTCAGATCTATTAGTTACAAGTTTTGATCTTGCACACACACGCTCCTTATGCCAATGTCATTTCTTTTGCTTCTATTGCTTTGGGCCGCAATGTACTCGTATTAGCTATGATCCATTGGGATTGACTTTCGTTGGTCTCCAAGTTCATCTTTAATGCTTTTTCGGGTGGTTTCTTATGTCCATTGGGAGTTTTTCTGCTCATGTTTGATATTCCTTGGAGTGATTAGTGAAGCTAGATAAGTTTCACAATTATATTATTTGATTTGCAGCACATGGTTGATCTGAGCTTGTTTTCTCTTTTGTTTGTGAACTTTGATTGATCTGTTCAAGTTAAGGCATTAGTATGCCAAGAAAAAGGCATCGGCATCTGCATCTGTAAAGCTGGTCTCATTTTTTTGTCCTTCTACTGCATTGCCTTCCATAGCAAATTTAGGTTAAGTGGGTGTGCAGAAAATTATCTAATTCAATCGTTTTGCAGATTAGGGCAGGTTGAAAATGCTAGGAGACATATGTACATTGCAGGGTTGCAACCAGATTCAAATGAGCAGCAAAAGTTACAGGCCGTAGAAAAGCACCTCAGTAGATGTGCTGATGCGCGCAGGATTCGCGAGTGGAAAACAGTCCTAAGAGAAAGTGATGCTGCTATAGCTGCTGGAGCTGATTTTTCTAGTCAGGTAATTAGGTTCTGATTATTTCTATGGTGTACTTTTCTAAGCTCGTGCTGTTTAGACCAACAAATCTAAGCAAGTTTGAATTGAATATACAGCTCTTTATGTGTAGAGTGGAAGCACTTTTGAAGCTTCACCAACTCGAAGAAGCCGAATTGAGGTTAAATAGTATACCCAAATCAGAACCGCTCAGTGACTCATGCTCACGTGCTAAGTTCTTTGGGATGCTCTCTGAAGCCTATCTACTTTTCGTGCGAGCTCAAATTGAGATGGCGCTGGGAAGGTGAGTTCAGATACTACCTAAATGGAGGCTAAAAATAGACATTGGTCAAAGAGAGTGACATTTAGATGATGGATGTCTTGCAGGTTTGACAATGCAGTCTCCACTGCTGAGAAAGCTGGGCAAATTGATGCCCAAAATTTTGAAGTTTCAGTGCTGCTGAAAAATGTCCGGTTGATCGCGAGAGCTCGGGCGCGCGGAAATGATCTCTTCAAATCCGAAAGGTTCACTGAAGCTTGCATGGCATATGGAGATGGGCTTAGGCTTGATCCTGCAAACTCTGTTTTGTACTGTAATAGAGCTGCTTGCTGGTTTAAACTTGGTCAGTGGGAGCAATCACTTGAGGACTGCAACCAAGCTCTACGAATACAACCCAACTATATGAAAGCTCTTCTCCGAAGGGCTGCCTCTAACAGCAAGGTACTGTAATGTTCTCTCCGTCTTGCAATAGTTTTGCGTTTTCACTTTCATAAAATTCTAGTGGGAGCTGAATTATGTCGGCTAATGTTGTATTTTGTTTACTCACAGCTAGAAAGGTGGGAAGATGCAGTGAGAGACTATGAGGTCCTCAGAAGGGAACTTCCAGATGACAATGAGGTTGCAGAATCTCTTTTCCATGCTCAAGTTGCATTGAAGAAATCTCTTGGAGAAGAGGTGACCAATATGAAGTTTGGCGGTGAAGTTGAAGAAGTATTGGGTCTTGAGCAGTTCAAGGCTGCCATATCCTTACCAGGTCCTTGAATTTTCTGAATTGTTATGCTTTGTCTTCATCCGTGGTTCCAGAATTAATTCTGACGATAAGCAATCTTATAATTGCAGGAGTTTCTGTGGTGCACTTCAAAACGGCCTCGGATTCTCAATGCAAACAGATGTCATCATTTCTGGATACTCTTTGCAGCCGCTATCCATCCATTAGTTTTCTTAAGGTACGGCCTGCTCATGCCACTGCTTCATACTGAATTTCACTCTAACCTTTGCCCCAGCTGTTGTTATCTGTGTTTATATAAGGGGAAAAAATGAACCTCTCACGTGAAACCTTTTCCTCCATTGAAGGTGGATGTTGAAGAATGTCCAGCAATTGCTAGCGCTGAGAATGTCCGGATTGTACCTACATTCAAGATCTACAAAAGCGGATGTCGAGTGAAAGAAATCGTGTGCCCAAGTCGTGACATGCTGGAACACTCGGTGAGGCATTATAGCTTTTAGCGCAAATAGGGAGCACTGTGTTTTCCGCTTCCCTGCCATTTTTGCAATATCGGTCTGCTCCTGCAGAAACCACTGTCCTCGAGCTCTTCCCTCCACCCTGCCAATATATCCTCCCGCCCTGTAAGGACATGCAGATACCTGTGACATAAATATTCCATTCAATGTAATAACCTTTCACTAGCAGCCACGGGAGAGGCCAGAGAGAGATAGCTTTTAGTTTTGCTTTTGCAGTTTTCATTTGATTCTTTGATTCCTCCATTGCTCTCTGGTCCCTTGTTCTGCCTCTTTCTCCCCCCCTCTTTTTTTCTTTCCTTTTCTTTTTCCTCTTTTGTTTTTTGGAGGGGGCGTCCCTTTCTTTCACATTGAATGTAGTAGGCCAGCCTGGTTTTTGTATCTCATTATGATAGAATTTGAGAAATGTCATGTACAATCATTGAATCCTCCAAGCACATATATGTTAGAAAAGAGGGGAGGAGGGAGGGAAGGCTAAAGATTGGTGGCTGGCTGGCTATAATTGGTAGGGGACTGCTTTGTACAATGTATATATGTGATGATATATACACATGAAATATTGGTGGAGGCTTTAAGGGAGAAAGAAATTGGATATCTGGTGGCTACTCTCAATTAGGTTGGTGAAAGGAGGATCGACGAATCATGATGTCTTGAGGAATATCATTGTTTCTTTTTTGTCAATCACTTGATCAATAAAAGTTCCCCATTTTTTTTCCCTTCGATTTGACTCTTCTTTGCATTAAATACGAAGTTTAGCTATCTAATGCACAGCTTCTGGGGTCTGATCTTGCATTTTTTTCACCTCAGCATTGTTGGTTGAGTAAGAGGGTGGAGAGATAGATGTGTGTGTTTTATTGCATTATGTTTTGTTGGATCTTATGGACGGACGAGATATTGCTGATCCCCTCAGAGGGTAGTATGGTAAATTGAGGAGAGAATAAGACAGACTGACCTGGTCTTGGGAGTCTCGGCATGGAGTGCAGGAAAAAGTACGTGTCATTAAGGCAAGGCTGGTTTTCTTATTATGGGGTGGTGGACTCAGGACTGGGTGGTTGATAAAATTCATTGCTCTTTCTTTGTCCACTTTGTCCTCTTTTGCTTTTGTTTATTGTATATCACAGAGAGAGAGAGAGAGAGAGAAGGTGGGGTGCGCAGAGGAATCCATCCATCACTATTTTGTTTTTTTTAATCATATCTACTTTAGAAGTTGTAGTAGTCCTGAAGGTTTCACTTGCACGTTGAATTTTTCTTTTTCTTCTTTTGGGGTTGAAGTTGTATGCGTGCATGGGTTTTGTTTATAAAAGCGAGGATGTCATTTTTACCTTTGAGGTGGGGGCATGGTGTGGGAGTCCCCTCTCGAGAGGGGGTTACTCCATTCACATGTGAATCATTTATGTTGGCCGTCTTCCGAGCAGCCCCCACACCCAACCGAAAAAGAAGAAAAACTCAATTTAAAAATTAATATGGTCTAGAAGATGGAGAAGGTAGATGGCTGGTCGGCGCTAATTTAGCCGGCGGTCTTATCTAACGCTGACGGCGGTGGCCACAATTTATTTTCAGCCTCAATCGTCCTTTGATGGTTACGTGTGTGCCTTCTCTCTGTTGCATTGTAGCGGTTGTCCTCTTCGTTCATATATATATATATTATAGGGAAAAGGTGAGGATCAAAATGGGGCAAGTGAGGGAGAAAGTGGTTTTGATTGGGTACAAGACAAAAGCATATAATGGTGATGAGATAATCATTCGTTGGTTGTTGAGTCCTTAACCTACCCATCACTTCAGAAAATAGCGTTAGCTCTTTTCATCTGAGGATGTGCTCTAAAGGAGGAGGTTCTTAAATGATTACGACGTTGTTTAGTCGGATGCGATTTACATGGGTCACTATCGATGGAATCGTGTGTGCTATGAAATTGGGACGATTAAAAGAGACGGTTTGCCCTTGGTTGTATATTGATTTGTCTCATGATGATGATGATGATGGTGATGGTGATGATGATGATGTTCGGTGGTTGTCTTGAGATAATGAGATATTCAAACGAAATTTGGTTGGTGGAAGGGGCTTTTGATATTTCCGTGTCTTTGCACCATCCATTTATTGTGCAGCTGCTTATCTTGGACGTGACTTCTCCATATGTGCATGTGAAGTGAGGAGGGAGGTGTCGATCCAAGCCTTTGATTTTGACGAAATGGCCTACCACGAAGCTTTTCCCCGGCTAATGTCTCTTTTGACAATACTAGTACTCGCCACCTCTCTATCCACTTTTGACATTTAGTAGGGGTCTACCAGCAAAGGAGGCTGTTTATGTTCACAATAAAATCACACTTGTCACCGAACCCGATTGGAAAATAGTTCAACAAATGTTAGCCTTGTCCATAAATGTTGATATGTCAAATGAAGGTGGTAGGTTAATCATTATCTTAAAGCATGGTAATTGACTAATTAACCCGTGAACTACTTGCACCATCCTGCGTTTCGATGAGGCCAAGGTTGTTGAAATCGTCGCTTGCAATGACTTGCACAAGCAAGCAAAGCGAGAAAGAGAAGATAGTAGGGGGTCTACCAGCAAAGGATGTTGTTTATGTTCACAATAAAATCACACTTTTCACCGAACCCTAATGGAAAATAATTCTTTTAACAAATGTTAGCCTCGTCCATAAATGTTGATATGTCAAATGAATGTGGTCATAGGGTCAACAGGTCAATCTTTTATTTCAGCATGGTAATTGACTAATTAACCCCGTGAACTCCTTGCACCGTCCTGCGTTTCGGTGACGCCAAGGTTGTTGAAATCGTCACTTGCAAAGACTTGCACAAGCAAGCAAAGGGAGAAAGAGAAGATAGTAGGGGGTCTACCAGCGAAGGAGGTTGCTTATGTTCACAATAAAATCACACTTTTCACCGAACCCTATTGGAAAATAATTCTTTTAACAAATCTTAACCTCGTCCATAAATGTTGATATGTCAAATGAAGGTAGTCATAGGGTCAACAGGTTAGCCTTTTATTTCAACATGGCAATTGACTAATCAACCTTGTGAACTTGCACCGTCCTGGGCTTCGGTGACGCCAAGGTTGTTGAATTTGTCGCTTGCAAAGACTAGCGCAAGCAATCAAAGCGAGAAAGAGAAAATAGAGCGCCCGAAAATGAAAATAGAAAAAGGAAAGAGAGAAAGGCGGTTTCATATGGACCAACCATCGACGAAATGGATGGATAATGGTCAGAAGACGACTGGGTAGAAGTGCCACGGAACTGAAAGCGCGTGGGGTAGATAGAGAGAGACGAGAGACGAGATTGAGGACAAAAGATACGTGCAAGTGTCAGTGAGTACGGCGATGTCCCTGAAAAGATGGTCGGCCTGCAACTGAAACAGCAAATTTAACCGTTGCGGATTCGCAGGGTCTGACGATCGTGTCCCTTTCTCTCCTTCCTTTCCTTTCATTCATTCACAACGTACGAGAGCGAGGAAAGAAAAGAGACCATACAACGGTGGCGCGCGTGCATCTTTTATCTCATTCCCGACTTGGGTTTCATCAACTCATTCAAGCTTTGATAAGATCTCCAGACCAAAATATGAAAGAAGCATCCGTTTAATCTAAAAATAGGTCATTCATGAAGGCACAAGTATGGACGTGTGGAAATGCATCAGAAGCCTAATAAATAATATACAATAGACAATTTTGGCAGCAACCATCTTGAAATCCCCTATCATCCTCTTAAAAGATAGAATTCTATCCTAATTTGGGAATAGCTAATCATAATTATTTCCGTATTGATATCTAAGTCATTTGGCACATACTGATTTGCCAACAGTGGTTAAATGCAATGCCAGGTCCTATCCAAACAAGAAATGTCAAACCAACAGTCCGGGAACTAAACCTAACAAGAGGCATGGTGATAGAATCCAATAGCCAAAAAGTACACGAAACATCTATATACCAATATTCACAGGTCTTGCATTTAATTTAGCATTTCCAAATAGAAATGACACTTCCATAATAAGTCAAGCGAACAGATTATCTCCATTTGCACTGATTGGAGAAGAGAAAGACACATAACACTTCAACAAAAGACATTCACAGTACAAAGCTTCCAATAATGAGGAAAAGAAAAAATCGAACAGTCACTTCAGGGAGCCCTGAGAGTATAAGACTTTGATCTTTCAACCATCAGTTCTTCCATGTTCCAGTGTTGGATAAACAGGGACCACCTTACACGACTTATAGGCAATGTTACTTGAAAGAAGGCAAAATTTAATGCAGTCATGCACCACTAGCATACAATCTGGTCCATTCCTTCGCTGCAGTTTCCAAATAAAAGAGAGCAGAGGATAGAAAGGCATCAGAAAATACAAACTCTTGACAGTATCAACCAACAGTCTCAATGGTACATTATATACCCAGATCAATATCACCAGTAATGTCATAAGACAACAAATACATCAAGAATACCTGTTTCCACAGCTTCAGCCTCATTTGTCTTCCAGTGTTTGGCAATGTTCTCTGAAAGTGGATCATCAGGGTTCGGAGCACTCAAGAGAGCTTGGATACTACCAGAAACGTTACCCCAATAAGCAAGAATGTTGTTACACGTAACAGTCTATTCAAACTGAACAAGTAGCCAAATAATGCCCTCTCCATGAGAAGGTAAATGTATAAAGCCAATTGAACCTCCAGTGTA